>JASJET010000149.1:3325000-5885000 GCA_034092305.1 Diaprepes abbreviatus | reverse complement strand
AATATTTAGATTTTTTCAAAATGTAGGAAAGTAGATCACAATAAATTACAAACTGTTTTATAGTGCAATTAATTTAATAATTGGAGATTTACTTATTTACTTAACAGTTTTTTCAGTCGGCGCCTTCCTTGAAGGGGTTATTTTGAAATTAATTCTAGACGGATTATATTTTTAACCGGTTTCATTTTTATTTCATTATTGTATTGCGCTATATCTATATGTAATAATGCCGATTCATTGGAAAAAGAGGCAGCAAACATTAAATCCTATTTACAACAGAATGATTATTCTTTAAAATTAATTGTCGATGTTATAAATAACTTTAAAACAACGACCACTGGACAACAAAAAACACATTATTTCTTCACAATTCCGTACATTGAGGGAACCTCGTAGAAAATAAAACGAATTGCCAGTAGTTATAATATAAAAACATCCTTTAAGTCAGGAAATACTTAAAGCTCATTTAACGAAAAGAAAACCAAAAACAACCGATAAAAAAGAATGTTTGCAAAGTTCCATGTGAGTATGGTGAAATGTATATCGGAGAAACCAAATGACCACTAGAAGTTAGAATTAAGGAACATAAAACTCATACACAAAAAGGGCAAACGTCGGGATCAGGTATGGCAGAACACTCCTGGGATAAACAACATCGTATAAAATGGTCTGAAGCCTCGGCAATATACAGGGTGATTCAAAAATCGATCACGAAACTTAAGGGGGTGATTCTACTTGACAAAATAAGGGTAGAGCTTCATATAATTTTTTTTCAAAATGTCATTCGTTTTCGAGTTACAAGCCGTCCAAGTTCAAGTTTTTATTTTTTGTTTTTTGAATTACTCGCTTACAGGAAAACCGATTTGACTAATATTTCAAAGATAGGCTAAGTCTTCTGCGCTTCATCATTTTAGTAACAATTCACATTGATTGTTTGCCGCTAGAGGGCACTTTACCTACATTGAAAATTGTTTTTTTGTCATAATTTTTTAGTGTTGACAGCTACAGTAGTTTTTGGCATAATTTCTGAAAGACTGATGCCAGGCCTTTAAAAAAGGTGCTCTTTATTTACATCGCTAAACCCAACGGTTTAGACGTAAATCACCCTTAAAAATTAAGTGGTAAATTTACTTTTCTCATTTCATTACCACCAGCTACCAGGTAAATAGCTATCAAAGTATACTAGAGCTGTCAGTTTAACATCAAATAAATTCGCTTTTTAAACTATTTAATTTATAATCTTAAAATAACTAATAATGGCTAATCACCAATATTCAAATATCGAATATTGTGATATCCATTTTTGTTATGGAAAAGCAAATGGTAATGCAGAGTTGGCAAGAAGATATTATATGGAGAGTTATCCGGAAAGAAATATCCCTCATGCTCAAACATTTTCCAGTGTGCACAGGAGGCTTGCGGAATGTGGTTCCGGTAGTTAGAACTGCTAGAAACGTGCAACAAGAAGAAAGAGTGCTTGAAATTATTGAAGATAATCCAGGTATTAGTACTAGAAAAATTGGGAATGAAGTGCGGCTCTGTCAGGCTAGTTCATGGAGGATACTAAGAGAAGAACAACTCTACCCGTTTCATTCAAAAAAGGTGCAGGCTCTTTATGACGATGATCGGCCGAGACGGTTGGAAATGTGCAATCAGATCCTAGCTAAGTATGAACACGATAATCGATTAATTGGCGTCATATTATTCACTGACGAAGCTGGTTTCACTCGTGATGGCATAACAAATCTACACAACATCCACACATATGCTTACGAGAACCCAAACAATGTGGTAGAAACGAAACATCAGCGTAGATTTTCACTAAATGTGTGGGCAGGGATAATAGGAGATTACCTTATTGGTCCTCATTTCTTTGATGGCCCATTAACTGGTGACGTATACTTAGATTTTATCCAAAATCGTCTCCCATTGTATCTGGAAGATGTGCCATTGGAAGTAAGGGCCAACATGTGGATCCTCCAAGACGGAGCTCCGCCCCACTTTAGTATACGTGTCCGACAGTATTTGAATGCAACGTATCCTGAGCGATGGATAGGACGAAGTGGACCATTGGCATGGGCAGCGAGGTCACCAGACCTTAATCCTATGGATTTTTTCTTTTGGGGTCATTTGAAACAATTGGTGTACGATATTCCAGTAATCAACGTCGAGGATCTTCGCTTCAGGATAATCGAAAAGTGCCAAATTATTAAAGAAACACCAGGAATTTTTCATCGAGTTAGGCGACATTTTTTGAAGAGTGTTAGGAAATGTATGGAAGAAAATGGGGGACATTTTGAGAATCTTTTTTAGTTTGTTTAGTACTGTTTCATTAATTTTTATCAATTAAATGTATATCGCAATAATCCATAATATGAATATTTACTGATTAGCCATTATTAGTTATTTTAAGATTATAAATTAAATAGTTTAAAAAGCGAATTTATTTGATGTTAAACTGACAGCTCTAGTATACTTTGATAGCTATTTACCTGGTAGCTGGTGGTAATGAAATGAGAAAAGTAAATTTACCACTTAATTTTTAAGGGTGATTTACGTCTAAACCGTTGGGTTTAGCGATGTAAATAAAGAGCACCTTTTTTAAAGGCCTGGCATCAGTCTTTCAGAAATTATGCCAAAAACTACTGTAGCTGTCAACACTAAAAAATTATGACAAAAAAAACAATTTTCAATGTAGGTAAAGTGCCGTCTAGCGGCAAACAATCAATGTGAATTGTTACTAAAATGATGAAGCGCAGAAGACTTAGCCTATCTTTCAAATATTAGTCAAATCGGTTTTCCTGTAAGCGAGTAATTCAAAAAACAAAAAATAAAAACTTGAACTTGGACGGCTTGTAACTCGAAAACGAATGACATTTTGAAAAAAAATTATATGAAGCTCTACCCTTATTTTGTCAAGTAGAATCACCCCCTTAAGTTTCGTGATCGATTTTTGAATCACCCTGTATATGGAACCCGACATGAAAAGAAGAAAATTTATAGAAGCAGCTTACATTAAAAATAACGGAATCTTTAGTAAGCCCAGTGTTGAGATACCTAACCTTTGCCAGTCACTACTTTGTAACATCAAATCATTGCAGTGTGTACAGTGAAACGAAACTTTGCGCTTCAACGGACACAGTCCCTATATAAGCTGGTAGTCTTAAGACAAAACATTCAGTTTATACTTGATAACGATTAGAGATACAACCTAATCGAAACGTCGTAAAAATAAACGAAAATAAAGACATTTTAGTCAATCATGTAATCTGTTTTCATGGGAAGTGATGGACATTTCTTCACCACGCTTTCCCATACACCTGAGTAACCGGCCCTTTCAGTCCCGAAATGCCCTAGGCAACTGAAACGCCTTCAGGGCCCTCGTTCTATATGTATAAGTGAAGAGGAGGTAGGTTTACCAGAACATCTAGAGTTCTATTGGGAGCAGTCCTCATCGTACTTATTTTTTGTTGTACTAAGTCACTACAATAGCGGCGTACGTGATTATGGAACCAGGAACAAATAAAGAAGCAGGGGAAAACCACAAACTAGGTGGTCAGATGATATAAAGATGTTAATGGGGCATGACTAGATGAGGAAAACATACAACCGAGAACAATGGAAACATAATGGAGGTTTCTGTCCGACGATTGATACAATAAGCTCAAGAAGAAATTGATTCAATGTTGTAGCGATAAAGAAATAATATTTTGTCAGCATAGTATATGTTCAGTATCAGTTTGTCGATTAAGACACAACCAATCAATATTTAACAGTTTCCAAAATTTTTCAAAAATGTTATATGTTGCTTGTTTATTGGTGTTTATAAACTATTTTGTTTTGTTATTTAATGGTTAAGCTTTTATTTGCCGGTTTCTGCTAAAAATCCACCTAAAATACAACTCCGCAAAGTAGTATTTTCTGGTGCTTGTTTTTAAATTTTAGCGTGGGTAAAAACTTTTAATAGCCCACTAATCCAATATTGACTGCTCAAGGTTAAAATTAACTGCAATTTTTATAACCATGCTAATTTTCGGACTATTGCCAGACTGCCGCGCCGGGTGTTACGCAAAATATTTTATTATTATTATTATCTAATAATTTTTATCACTTCAAAATTCAAATAAAAAGGTATTTCGTGTATTTTTATTGAGAAATGTAATTCTTTTTATTTAAACTATTATATTTTAAATTTATGATAAAAGTTATTTATCTACCTAAAATAATTTTTCAGCTTATCATCAAACTGTTAAAAATAAACTTAAATTTAAAGCACATTCATTAATTCAATTTAGTGATTTTGTACCTTAAACCGTGAATAAGTTACATGTACTTTGAAATTAAAGCTTTGTACATTAAATTTAATTGAATGTTCCCTTAAATTCCAATAAAGTAACTGAAAACAAACCAAATTTAATGTATAATCACATTAGATTTAATGTAAAAATTATTAAAATTAATGCATTAACATTAAATGTATTTAATAAGCGCACTGTTAAAAATAACCTTAAATTTAATGTACGTTCCTTAATCAAATTTAATGATTTTGTACGTTAAATCTTGAATAAATTACTTGTACTTGGAAATTAAAGCTGTGTACATTAAATTTAATTGAATGTTACTTTAAATTTTAATAAAGTAACTGAAAGCATACCAAATTTAATGTATAATTACATTAGATTTACTGTAAAAATTATTAAATTTAATGCATTAACATTAAATGCATTTAATAAACGCACTGTTAAAAATAACCTTAAATTTAATGTACGTTCCTTAATCAAATTTAATGATTTTGTACCTTAAATCGTGAATAAATTACTCGTACTTTGAAATTAAAGCTTTGTACATTAAACTTAATTGAATGTTTAACAGTAAATGAATTTAATAAACGTTTTATGAAATTTTCTTTCAGCACATTACTTTAAAATTAATGTGAAGTTTTTTTTATAGTGTGGTTTATGAAATTTGCTCCAGTACGTTACCTTAAAATTAATGTGAATTTTTTTACAGTGTAGATGCGTAAGTTTTGCCATCTATTTAGTAAGATCAAGACTAGTGTTGCAATTTTGTAAGTTCTTTTTAGATTTTTAAGAATTTATGGGTTTCATGTCACTATAAAGACACATTAAATAATAGATTTTTCACAGATTTACTTGTATAAAACAATAAGGTGCACTTCTCTAAATAAATTTGTGTAAAAAACTTTTTAAAACATAAAAGAAGTTCAAACGCGTAAATTTTCAATTCAAATATTATATGTAAAACATCAGAGTATTGCTTTAACGAGTTGCAGAGTTGCCAGATTTAATTTTTTTTTCTTAATTACTCAGATTTCGAAAGGCAATAAATGGATATTAATTATTTCGGTTAGATAAGTCAGGTTAGTTTTTCGGGCTCAAAGGGTTATATCAGGTTGGTTCTGGTTAGTTCAGATTAGTTCTAGTTGGTTCTGTTCTGGTTAGTTCTTTGGATATGTACTACTGAATGCAACCTCCAGTAGAATATGCTCAAAGCGCTGTTTCAGGTCAGCTTAGTTCTGGTTTGTTCGGTTCTGGTTAGTTCTTCAAGTATGTACTACTGAATGCTGCCTATAGTGGTAAATACTCAAAAGCTTAATTCAGGTCTGTTCTAGTTAGTTCCACTTTGTTCGTTTTTTTTTTGTTTATTTTGTTCAAGATAGTTCTAGTTGGTTAGTTCAAGTTAGTTCAAGGTTAGTTCTGGTTAATTTTAGTCAGGTTAGTTCAAGTCAATCCACATTAGTTTAGATTTTTTTAATTTTTTGTATTTGTTATTAATATAAGTGACTTTATTTTTATTTACAGTTTATGTTTGAAAATAAATTTATCTGTTTTTGTATTAATCATCTTTTTCTATTACTGAAAACGTCAAAAATCTAGCAACGTTGCAAGATACCCTTTATTATAACCACAATAATTGCTATTTTTACTGGAAATTCTGCAATTTTTTCTTCTCTTATTAGGTCATTTAAATATGTTTTTTTTTGATAATGTTACTAAATATCCGAAATTCGTGTGTCAGTATAGTGATATGGACCCAATTTACGGTTTTCGGAAGGTAATTTTGGATTTTTTGGTTTCTTTCCAATTTTAGATTTTTTTAAACATTAGAATTTCAGGATTTAAATTCTCTTCGAAGGAATATTTCTTACTTTTGACATTAATAAACAGGTTGATGAATTTTTTCTGCGACCAGTCGAGTAAGCAGTGGGGTGGAACTGAAACATTAAAAAAAATCTGAAAATATGTAAATTCGATTTGAATATTTTCAACTATTCTACAACAAATTCAGGTAAAAATCATATATTTTTGATAATTTGATCAGTCATCTTAAAGAACAAATTTAACTTACACCATTTGATTTTTATAATATCATAATCCCACCATTGCATGCTATTTATATCATTTTCTTGTTGGTTTTTGTGGCCAGATTTAAGATTATAGTTTAAATTTCAGGGTCAAAGTCATATTCAAATATCCAAAGTTCTTAAATTTGAAATTCTACCTTGCTGATTCAATTAGTATTTTGCTGTTGTCAATCTTTAAATTTGCGGTTTTTTACTCTCCAATTTTTTTGTTTGATCATTTGGAGCTCCAGCTCATTGGCGATTGGTTGCTCACATCAACCCCTAGCTACGGATCTCCTTTGAGAAACCGTCATAACTCCAGATGAGGTATCATTTTATTTTACATTTAAAAGAGTAAATGAAGAAGTTAGATTATGTAAAATCAAATAATGGTGTGTAGACAGATTCAGGAAGTATTGATTACTTTTACAAGTATTTCAACCTCTCCCATCAAAACTGTCCTGGCAACAGAATGGGTTCTCAGTCACTGTGGATTGCTTTGTCAGTGAAAATTAACACTTAAATTTAACCGACTTTCATTTATTTATCATTTAATTGTAATTAGAAGTTATAGCAGAAAACGTATCCTTTTTTCCAGTAATGTTTTTATTGAGATATATTATTCTTTATTTTCCTTAATGGCTACATACGTATTAAAAGAAATGTATATTTTATGTTAACTTTTAAAAATCATCCAATTATTTTTCATTTTCTTTTAAAATAAAGAAAAGTTTTTCTTTGAAGTTTTCTGATTAGTCTGGCTTTTTTATATTTATTTTATTGTGCCAGAGTTTCCAAGAAAGCCTCTATATCTTTATTGTGGATTTCTTAGAAGTATTGACCTTGTTTGACGCATGGCTATTAACGGATTCGTCGTCCGCAGGGATCTTAATTCAAAATTAATGTTAAAAATACTACGTATGTATGTATAATATCGGAAAGAAATGTATTTTTCAATGGCGAAAGAAAAATTCACTCAATCAAATCAGTCGAGTTTTGAAGTTAAACCGGACATTTAAAAATTACCCCATTAATCGTAATTATTATAAAAAAAATTTTATAGTAAATTACTTAAATATAACATGTTTCAGAGTTTTGTGACCATTAATAGCCAATTTTAGAAATTTATCAGAATCACTGTGAATTCTTTAAAAATTGTCTTCAGATAATTATAATCGACCATAAACAAAGTGTCACGCATTGTGGGAGCGTTCGTAATTAATCGGCTTTAGTGATAAACTCATTAAAGCCACGAGATACTACAATCATTCTTGGGGATTTTAATTCAAAAATCGGCAAAGGGAAAAGTGGCAAACATGTAGGTGAATATGGACTTGGTACAAGGAATGAGCGAGGCGATAGACTACTCCGGTTCTGTCAGGAGAATAATATGGTGGTAACCAATACATTCTTTGAGGTGCCAAAGAGAAGACTATACACATGGAAATCGCCACAAGATGATAATCAGAGAACAGTTAGAAATCAAATAGACTTCATATTGATAAACGAACGATACAGAAACTCGGTAAAATCTGTTAAGGCTTACCCAGGCGCAGATGTCTATTCAGACCATAATCCTCTAATAGCACAAGTGCACATTAAATTAAAACGACTATTGCATAAAAGAAAAACCAATCAAATAGATGTGAGTCGCCTATGTAACCCAGAAATCAAACGGGAGTTACAAATAAATATTAACAACAATCTAAATATACTGTGCGCAAATGGCGAATATCAAAACATAGAGAGCACAGATGACAAATGGCTGGGCTTAAAAACGGCGTTGATGACACCCGCAAGGACTATTCTGACTAAACAAAAATCAAAACAAAAACAAGAATGGATGACTGATAAGATCCTTCAGCTAATGGATGATCGAAGAACTCTCAAAGGCAAGTGTGAACAAAGCTATAAACAAATACAAAAAGTCATCAAAACTGAAATCAGAATAGCCAAAGAAAATTTCTATAAAGAAAAATGTGAGGAAATAGAGCATCTACAGATGAAACATGACATTTTTAATATACATAAAAAAGTGAAAGAACTTACGGGCACACAAAAACGCAAACAACCCAACACATTATATAACACAAACGGAACAATAATAACAGAACTGGAAGAAAAATTGGAGGTATGGAAGGACTATGTTAATGAACTTTTTACAGATGAAAGACATGAACGTAATCTAAACAGCATACAAGAGGATGAAGGCCCAGATATAACCAAAGAGGAAGTAATGTATGCACTAAGAAGAATGAGGGATGGAAAGGCTCCGGGTCCAGACGAACTACCGATGGAAGTCCTCAAGCTCATAGAGGAAGAGTCGATTTATGCATTGGTGGAGCTTTTTAATCATATCTACAAAACAGGAATAATACCACAGGAATGGCTTTTATCCACATTTGTAACTATCCCAAAAAAGGGAAAAGCAAAACAATGCACCGACTATCGCACAATAAGCCTGATGAATCACATACTGAAAACATTTCTAAAAGTTATACACACTAGAATACATAAAAAACTGGAAATAGATATTAGCGATACCCAATTTGGATTCCGAAATGGACTCGGAACGAGAGAAGCGTTATTTGCACTGAATGTCATGTCTCAAAGATGCCTTGATATAAATCAGGATATATATGTGCTTCATAGACTACAATAAGGCCTTTGACAAAGTGAGACATGATCACCTTATCAGTCTATTGACGGAAAAGAACCTCGATAAAAGAGACATCAGAATTATATCGAATATTTATTACAATCAGAAAGCAGTAGTGCGAGTGGAGCATGAGACGACTGAAGAAGTCGAAATAAAAAGAGGAGTGAGACAAGGGTGTATACTTTCACCGACCTTGTTCAATCTTTACTCTGAGGACATAATGAATAGAGCACTTATTGACCAATTCGTTGGTATTAAAATAAATGGAATTTTAATAAACAACCTCAGATACGCCGATGACACAGTACTTATCGCAGAAACACTCGAGGATCTCCAGACCTTAGTCAATAGAGTAGCAACAGTCAGTGAAGAATATGGACTGTCACTAAACATAAGAAAAACAAAATGCATGTTAATATCCAAATCAACCCAAAATGTCCCAGATATACGCATACAGGGTCAAAATATAGAACACGTCAGAAAATACAACTATTTAGGCACCGTCATCAATGAAAACAACGATAGCTCTGAAGAAATCAAAATCCGGATAGAGAAAGCAAGAGCCGTATTCACGAAAATGAAGAGAGTGTTCTGTGGCAGAGACCTGAGTCTTGAATTAAAGGTTCGTCTGGCAAGATGTTACGTACTGTCTGTTTTGTTTTATGGAATGGAGGCATGGACGCTTAAAAAGATCGATATTAACAAGTTGGAAGCCTTTGAATTGTGGATGTACCGCAGAATGTTAAGAATATAATGGATGGAAAAAATCACAAACGCTGAAGTACTGAGGAGAATGAATAAAGAAAAGGAGGTCATACTTACAATTAAAAAACGAAAATTACAATACCTGGGACACGTTACGAGAGGAGAAAGATATCAACTACTGAGAACTATTATGCAGGGAAAAATTATGGGAAAGAGATCTGTAGGAAGAAGACGAAACTCTTGGTTAAAAAATCTAAGAGAATGGTATAATTGCAGCAATAACCAGCTGTTTAGGTCAGCAGTCTCGAAAATACGTATAACTCTGATGATCGCCAACCTTCGGAACGAAGACGGCACCTAAAGAAGAAGAAGTGATAAACTCATGCCAACGTGACAAGATCCGACTTTCTTGCTGGTAAAAACTCAAATCCATCAGAGAAACAAGCACGAAAAATACATGATCTATAGCAGAATTCACGCACGGGTCAACAAAACGTCAGTATAGCAAGCACAGTGGCCGTCGCAGCTCCCAGTAGGCGATTCGATAGCGAAACAATCGTTGGGTGAGCTGCGCTTTAGTATAAAAATATTAGTCCAGATAACTTTTTACATCTATTTGGAGTTTTATTTTAACTTGTCAATGTTTCTAACGCAAAATGCCCATCGGATCGAAATTATTGGATGGAATGCATTTTCATCGAAATCTGATTGATATATGCCAGCTGTTCTTCTCTCCAAAAAGATGGCAACAACGGTAAATGACTTGTTTCTCCTTTACAAGCGTTAAAAACTATTTAATTTGATCCACATATTTCTTTTCTTACATTTCTTGCATCTGTTTGTGACATTTTAATCAAGAAAATTTATAATAAAATTTTCAGTTACCTGTTTCATAAAAATATATAAACTAAGAGTTTATATGGCCGGTGGGATTGAGACAATTTAGCCAGCTTTTCTTTCTCCTGTTCCGCGCTTATATTCTTTTTGCCCGGGCACCCATCGGGAATGTTTACACGTTAATCGGTTTTGGGGGACCGTCTAATAAGAAAAAAAACTAGAAGGATGCCTCATCTAATAGGGCCTGGATGATGCTCCAACCAGGATTGTTGGTCACGTGTGTATTAATATTAAATATATAGTGCAATAGTAAAAAATAAATAAAATACTGCAAGGCGAATCCCACTTCAAATTAATATAAGGTTATTAATAAAACAAGGATTCGTTTAAACAAAAAAAACTGGATACTCTGTCCCAAGATATAATCTTTGCATTAATTCTGCAGTATATAAAACAAAAACAAATTTACTTTAAGTTTACATAAATGCCAACTATACTAATTAGATACAATCAGTTCAAAATTTACAAAGATATTTAGGTATTAAAAATAGATAGGGTGGTATAAGAAAGCTGCTCAGACGTTATCCGAATACAAAGAACAATGGTATGTTTTCAATTATAGATTAAAACCTGGTTCGCCCTATTGTTAGTGATATGTAATATAGGCCTGAAGATGAAGAGAGTATAAAAGATACGTATAAGTAATTACGATAAAGCCTGTTGCTTAAAGATAATGTGTTGCTAAAGATTATTTTACGATAAGTCGTCTACTAAGACGATAAGAGAAGAGAAAAATAGTCTAGCTATAATAAGTGGAGTGAAAATTTTATAGATAAGCTTGAAATAAGCCAATAACCTTTTAAATACGTTGTACCTTGGTAATGGAGTTAAAAAACAAACTACACAGTACAACTCTTATCATGCCAAAAGGCTTCAGCAACGGTAACCCAGATAAACAGAATAGGTAGTTTAGACCAGCAACAGATCTTGAAGAAGAAGTTTTATGGACTCGGACCTAACCTCTTTTAAAACACATGTCATCTTTATACTTACGAGTTAAGATAATAGACCAGGAATTAAGCAAAATTACTATAAAATGAGTACTATTGTTACATGTCAAATAAATTCATATTCTGCACATACATGTAAACATGCTTAAGAAAAAAAAAAGAAGGTAATCTGTATCTCGGAGAAGATAAAATGCTAAATTTGAAAAAAAATAGGAGAGCACAGATACGCACCTTGTAATTGGTAGTAGGAAAATAAAATACCCAAAATTCATAATTCTGGTCCCCCGCTACAAAAAATACTCAAACAAAAGATGTTTGACAGATTTTTAAATTTCTCAGAGCAAACCAACAGGAAAAAATATAGTGACTTAACTAACAAAAATAACCAAAACTTTTTGCAACTAAGGTATAAAAAAATTCCCTTTTTCTTTTCACCAGTACACTATTTTGAAGACAAAATCTTAAAGAATGTGAAAAAATGGTTCAATGAACTGACTTTTGTTTGCGATTAACAATCATTCACGTATCAATCAGCCGACTATGAAGCGCTAGAACCACTGAAAGTGGTTATTTACCCTCGTATGGATTTATAACAGGTAATGGAAGTGCCAGAAATCCGTAAGAGTTTCCAGATAAAAATGTGTATGCTTTGAACATTCTTAGGTTAGTACTTGTAAATTGACACTGGGTATGCATCAGCTTATACCGAAAATTTGTCTGACGCATTACCGAACGTAGATATATTGCATACTAGCTGCAAAATTGTTATTGTATTGTAAAATAATAATAATAATTTGAAGTTTGTTCGATTTGTTTGTTTCCAATTTAAAAAAGGTCTATTTTCAGCATTGCGCGGATTTCCCAAAGGATTTAACAATGTTTATCCTATGGGCCGACCTTATTTGCTATTTTAATTCGAAATTAATCTAAACAGTCTGAATTATTATAGAAAAACATTATGACGTCAAAGGAATAAAAAATCGATGTTAAATATATATAATTTCCTAGATCTTTATAAGAGGATGGATTAAAATTGTATTGTGAAAGTACTAAAAAAACTGTTTAAAGCAGTGTGTGTTAAACTGAATTTTTACCATCTGGTACTATGTTCTGGCTCCTGGCTCGAATTTGTCGCAGTTGGAGATGCCTTCTATTTATATTTTTTACCCATAACTTGTTTCACAAGTTATTAGCACTGATTGAGTCATCTTTTTTAATATTCGACATTTGCCATAACATATAAAATCCATTAAAAATAAAAATTTATGTCGTTATATTAAAATCGGCCCGAAAAGCTGTGATGAATGACAACTGCAAAATATTTTCAAATACCACAGTATAAAGAATTGCTTTTGAAATTGAAAAATGATATTTCTTTTTCTTGAATTGTGTTTTATGAAGTATTCTTCAACGAAAGTTTTAGGCCGAAGACTCGTTGAATCTTAAAGTAAAACATTCGTTAAAACCGCATCGATGGGGTTATGAATTTACTTAAAATGACCCAATAACTGGAATGCCTTCAGACGCAACGAACAATGAAGGAAAGAAGAATCAATGCTTCTTGAAAATCTTCGTTTGAAAGTGCTAAAACAGTACCGAAAAAGCAACAATTCGTGAAAAAGTAAAGTTTCAACAAGATGAATCGTTAACTCCCAAACCAATGCTGATTTGGCTGTAAAATGTCATTGGGTGTGAATGCTCTTTTATTTCTATACGTTACTTAAGTAAAAATATCATTGGTTTCATCTTATTTTTTAGAAGAAGTGAAAACAGTGATTTATATCGTTTATAAACCTGATTTAAATTTGACCAAATACTTAAACTTTTTTACTGAAAGACTAAAGTGACATTTTAAATATTCCTTAAAAAAATACTGCTTTTAATAAAAAAAATATATAAATATCAATGATTATGTGCTTTCCAAAAAAGGTTTGCAATAATTTTGTGGCAAATTCATTTCGCATATTTAGAGTTACCAGCATAAATAAACCACAGTTCCATTAGAGATTTACCGTCTTCCTGTAGACCTAATACTAAACTATAAATTTAGTAGGAGCAAAGAAGCACTTGCTACTTGCACCCTCCTGACACCAAGCTACTTGTAAAAGATTACGTAGGTTGTACATTTACACGTCACTTTAGTGCTCACCTTGCCTTAGGGAAATAACTTTTTTAATGTCCCCCGTATGTTAAATTAAAATTTAAAAAAATAACTGTAAAAAATCTTAGAAATTACTGATCTAGTTCTGACCAGATATGGATTAAAGTCTTCTTGAAAATTAAGCGATTAAAGAAAAAAAGCTGACTAAAACCGGAACTTTGCTAATCTATGTTACTTTAGACGGATATGTACACACAAACACCGACGTCAAACTTATAATACCCCCTTTTTATTCGACTTTTAAAAGAAACAGCTTCTAAATTCGTCCGTTATGTGTTTTTTTATGTCTATACATCGATTATTCTGGAATGGCGACACCGATTGGAATGAATTAATTTGGCCAAAATTGGTTCAGTAAAATCCAAGATGACGCTTATCATATGGGTAGCAAAAAAATCTCTCGCTTTTGTCCAAAAGGGTTTTTGGGGGTATAAATTGTATATGTAAAATTATTTTTAAAAAATTTAATATGGCAATTCTAAAAATTTCATATCTTTCGATTTTGTTCAAAATGAGTACTGAGGTTTCTGAAGATGTAAATAACGGAATCGTAAGTTATGAATCTGAAGTTAATTTTTTGCAATTTATTATAACAGATACAATATGGGAGATAATTTTTTTTTTCGATTTTGTCCAACATTGATATTAGGGGGTTCTTGGGGTGTATATTATGGATCTTAAATTAGTTTCTTCAGCCCAATATAGGATAACATATATCGCACTAAAAAATTTACATGTCTTGACATCTTTCAATATCGGTATTCAGAGGTTTTGAGAGCCTAGATTATGAATCTTAAGTTAATTTCATAAATGAAACAAAATTTGCTTTATTAGACTTATCACTTTTATTAATAAATTGGCGTGACTGCATTGTTACATTCTCAGACGCAATGCCCTAAAAACTACGGATCACATTATTTTATACGGCTTTTTTAGCTCGATTATTTTTTATTGCTACTATTTAGGTAATTGTACTGGTTTTATTGCACTTATAAATATCTATGTCCCCCAGAATATTAAGTTTTTTACTCTTAGGTCAAATGCAAAATTTGAATATTGTTAATCTCTGGAAAACTGTGGCATTTTCTATAAAATGGTTAGCGAAATTTGAATTATGTGTTTTCACTAAAAAAGCGGTTTTGTGTTCTTTAAATCTTATATGAAAATTTCTTCCCGTTTGTCCGATGTAACAGCTATTGTAATCCAGTTTATAAACTCCCGACTTTTGTAGAAAGGAAATTTTCTCTTTGGCATTAAACATGTGTGATAGTTTTTGTGACGATTTGAATGCGATTTTTCAATTTTGTTTTGTTAAGATATTAGTTAATCTGTCTTTGATCTTTGCATCTCTGCAAACTATTTCCAGCATAATAACTAATTCTACAAACAAAAAGACGGCTTAGCGATGGGATCTACCCTAAACCTCCCGCTGACGAAAATTTTTATGACCAATTTTGAAGAAAATTTTTTTAGAACAAACTTTTTAAAAAAACATCTTTTTTTTGGTGTAGATACGTTGACGAAATCCTTGCTTGTTTTACAGGTAATGAAACCCAAGTAGAAGATACAGTAAAACATCTCAACACTATACACAACATAATAAAATTCACAATAAAAAAGAAGGTAGATAATAAAATAAATTTCTTAGATATCACCATTACAAAAATAAACAATAGTTTTTCTTCAGAAAACCTTCTTTCACTGACTCCACAACCCCACAACCCCTGCAGCCCATAAACTTGCAGTATACCAGTTTTTGTTACACAGAGCATTGATTATCCCTTTAACAGGCACATACAAGAAAAGGGAACTTATTACAATAAAACAAATCGTATTAAACAATGGTTATAATGAAGCGCAAATTAACAATTTCTTAAATAAAAAACAAAACAAAACTCCACTCAACCGAATATACCTACCCAACATAAATAAAAATAATACTAAATACACCACCCTTACGTATTTTGGACCTATTTCACATAGAATAGCTAATGTCTTGATAAAACAAAATTCAAAAATCGCATTCAAATCGTCACACATGTTTAATGCCAAAGATTAAGTTTAAAGACTAAATTGTTCAGATTGCAAGAGCTGTTACATCGGACAAACGGGAAGAAATTTTCATAGAAGATTGAAAGAGCACAAAACTGTATTTTTACTGAAAAACTTAATTCAAATTTCGCTAATTGTTTCTTAGAAACAGGCCACAATTACTCAGATGTTAATAATATTCAAATTTTGCATACAATATCCAAAAGTAAGAACCTAATATCTTGGAGGCCATAGAAATTTATAAGTGCAATAAAACCAGTACAATTAACTTTCTTAATGATCCGTTGTTCGATGTTCTGCCTTTAGTACTTAGAGAGTAGTAGTAAAAAATCTGCGAGCTAAAAAAGCTAAAAATAATGTAATCCGTAGTTTTTTAAGGGATTGTTTTTGAAAATATAATAGTATTACGAAACCGCGGGCAGACCAATTTAATAATAAAAGTGATAAAAGTCTAATAAATATTGTTTCATTAATAACTTACAATGTACTATCACAAACTAACAGACTACTCAATCAAGTATTTAAAATTAATTTATTAAAATTCAAGATAACTGATTTACTATGGTAGACTAAATATTTGTATAGAACATGTTGAGGTGCACTATACATCTCGCTTAGTACCTGGTTCAAATAATTTATAGATATCATAAAGACATCAAAACTAAAAATCGAAAGATAAAATTTTTATAAAAAAATTAAACTGTTTTCTAAAAATGCGCAAAAGAAAACGAAAAAATCAATATAAATTTTTGAAGTTGTCGCAAAATAATTGCTAAATGAAACAACCAACTATTAACACGAGATATATATACAAGCCACGGTAAGAAAGTAATTAGAAATAAAGGATTTCTCAATCTTGTTATGTGAAATCATATTTTGTCAGGTATTAGTTTGGCTCCGACTTCAACAATTTAAATTTCATATAAAAATGTAATTTGTTATTTTTTTTGCTTTTAGCACATTTTTAGACGTCGGTTCAATTTTTTTATAACAATTTTATTTTCTATGGGAGACTTAAAAATGTAAGTAATTAACCAACTAAGAACAGCTTCATTTTTTGCATTTTTTTTGAACGCCTTAGTATTTTAAATACATACATTTACCTCGACAAAACCACGAAACCAACGATATAAGCTCATACACAATCACGTTCATACATCTCCTATTGATTTTCAGTCAACAAGTTCCTTCATCCCCATTCGTTTCATCTCCTTCAAAAATACAGGAGGGTCGTTCTCCGCTTTTACCAAGCATTTTATCTTTTCTCGAAACGGTATTTTTATACAGTTAAACCAAAGTAAAAACCGTATATGTTGAATTGACTTCTTAATCCCTATATGAGAATTTGAGTCATGTAATATTATCTGTACATTATATTTTTAAGGGCGTATTCCAATCAATATGAAGTAAATTTCGTTATTTTCGTAAGCGGGAGCCAACACCACCGCATTTTCTACGCATTACAGAGTTCCGCAATGGAGCTTTTTCTCACTGGAATTGTGGAATTACGTGATAATATTGTCAAAATATATTGTATTTTCCATTTATATAAATAACGATTTGCCTTTAATGTATTAAAGAAAAAATAGGATATGCTTTTTTGAAAATTGCTAATTTTTAATTTCTTGTAATTTTATTATATTTGAAAATTATTACAACTCAGAGTATTGTTAACAAATCTAAGTTAATAAAACGTATAATTATTTTTATTTCAAAACGATATAAAAACTGTTTTATTGCGATACTGAATACGAGGGGACCAGAAAAGTTATTCCGCTTGTAATGCAACGAAACACTAAAAGTTATTCTATATATATATATATATATATATATATATATATATATATATATATATATATATACATATATATATATATATATATATATACATATATATATATATATATATATATATATATATACATACATATATATATACATACATACATACAGGGTGTTCTCAAAGTCGAGTCATTTATTTTAACAGCTTGTAGAACTCGTAAAGAAAAATCCATTACCAAAAATCGTTTATATAAAAGTGGGCAAAGAAAAAAATTATTAACAATTATTTAAAAAATTTAAAAACTGTAATACAGACCTTATTTTATTTTCAACCACTGCATTTTAAAAACTCTGTTTACTACTTATACTGTGTATGCCTATTTTTTGTATGTAATTGTTACACAGTTTTGAATGTGATTTTCGATTTGACCAGTGCTAAATAAATCGTATCGTAGCACATATTTTCAGTAAATGTTTGGGCTGGCGTAGTAAATGGCTTGCTTATGGGGCCTTATTTTTTTTTTTTCAAGGTGACAGGTGAAAATTATTTAGACTTTCTTCAAAACAATTTGCCTCAATTATTAGAAGACGTTCCTTTAAATGTCAGACACAATATGTGGCTTCTTCCTAATGGAGCTCCGCCACATTTCAAACAAGAAGTTCACGAGCATTTAAATAATGTGTTTTCTAGTAGATGGAAGAACTATAACACTCATGGATACATCGAGCAAGACTTGGCGCTAACCAAATAAATGGTGACAATTTCGAGCCCTTTTTGTAGTACAAGATTTAATCTATTCAGTGTAATGAACGAAGTTTTTACAATGCAGTGGTTAAAAATATCATGAAATAAGGTTTGTATTACAGTTTGAAAATTTTGAAATAATAATAACAATAATTTGTTTATTTGCCAACTTTTATATAAACGATTTTTAGTAAATCGATTTCTCTTTTCAATTTCTACAAGCTGTTAAAATAAGTGACTCAAATATTTTAGATATTTTTTTCATATATATATATATATATATATATATATATATATATATATATATATATATATATATATATATATATATATATATATATATATATATATATATAAGGTGCACCATATACCAAAGACAAACCGTTCTTGAAATTGTAGCTAGATATTTTAAATTGTATTGTTTTTTTAGTAAAATCATTACAATTTTATTGTATTTAAATGGATCCCTGTATGTAATATTGAATTTATAATCTAATATAACAGTCTTTAAAATTGTATTAAGGTTTTCTCTACCAATCTTTCATAGTTTTTTTAATACTATAGCATTTTAAGTTATAGACACACATTTTTTACAATTTATTTTTGAAAAATAGGCGTTGACGCAGTGTCATTACTAAACAGTTAAAAAAAAGTCATAACTAGGTTAATAGGAAATATATACTTTATTATAGAGATAACAAACTTAACATAAAAAAATATGAAAAACTAATGTTTTAACAAATACTAAAACTGATGTCCATATGCATAAGCAAATTTTTTTCTGAAATGCCTGTTTGACTTTAATTAACATTTGGTGTTATAGAGCGAAACGCTGTTCTTATTCGTTTTTTCATATTTTCGGGTGTACTTTACGGTATATCATAAATAATATATCCCTATAAGACTTGTTAGATCCGGAGACCCTGCTGGCCAGTATTGTGTTCCTCCACTCCCTATCCACCTATTGGGATATTGAGTATCTTACCAATTTGTGAAGTTAACTTATATGCGTGCAAGTACACCGTCTAGTTAGAGCCACATTCTTTCTCAAACATTCAATGGAACATTCCCTAAAAGTATATTAAAATTGTGCCTAATAAATCCAAGAAACATAGCGCCATTTAAATGGCAATTGAAAAAACACGCGTTTCAATTATTCCACTCCACACATTGACAGACCATCTTTGCTGACGATCGATGCTTCTAAATAAACAGGGATTTTCATCACAGTAATTATGGAAATTATGCCCGTCCGTTATTATGGAGAGTGAATTCATCCGAAAAATGGACAAAATCGAAGAAATTTTCATCATCTGATATTTTTAGAACCCATAAACAAAATTCGAGTCGTCAGTCTCAATCTACTGCCAAAAAGTTCCCGAAGTAGTTCACTGCAGTATGGATGAAATTTGTGTTTTGTATATTATTCTTTCAAATCGCCACTTATTCCTGTAGTTGCAAAATTTTTTGGTTACTTGTATGCGGGTTTTCGACCAGAGATCTGAACTAAAAATTCATTTTCTTCATTTTCGGTAATTGGTTTCTAACGGACAGTTTTTTTTTATAAGCCACCCTTCTTGTCCTTCGAAAAACATGCACCAACTCTCGAATAAACACTTGTCATGATGATGTTTATTAGGATATTTTTATGCATAAATTCTTAAGGCTAGCAACTCTTCAACGATAATCTTCTGGTTGCAACGCTTGTACCCCTTGATAATGGTATGGATAAAGTTGTTCTTGTCGTAAAGTTTTCGCTTTACTATGAGCAACTTCTACTTGATTTGCTATGGACCTAGTGCTAGTTGATGGGTCGTTTTCGATTATTTCTAACATTTCTTCCTCGATCTCATAGAGGAGGTCTTCCAGTGTGACCTCCTCGTTGTTCCTTTAAATACCCTGGTCGCGAAGTTTTATAACTAAATTTACAAACATCTCTGAGTCGGATGGTTTCGTAAAGGAAATCTCTCCGCGTACAAACGACATGGTGGGACTGCCTTTTGTTCACACTGTACGAATTATTCAGCACTGGTCAGACCGAAAATCTCACTCAAAACTGTGTAACAATTACATACAAAAAATAGGCACACCTAGTATCAGTAGTAAAAAAGTTGTACAGGGTGAGTCAACGATTGGATGAAGTAAGTTTGTGCCTTTTTGGTGAAATTTACAAAGAAACTATATTTATTGTTTTATACAGTTTATTTTTACGCAGATTTTAAAAATATTTAGGACTCTACAGGGTGAGCCAAAAAACTAAAACAGCATAAAGTTGTATTTTTTTAAATAGAACACCCTATATACGAATCCTATTTTCGATTTAGCTTATAATTTTAAATATTTTTTATTAAGGGTTTACTATAACAAAACTTTATAGTTTCTCAGATAATTAAGTTTAAAGAAAAAAAGTCACATTTTCAAGCATCAATTCAATCCTGAATAACGTTTTCAATTTTGTGACAAATATATTCAAATTTGGAATTTAGCAAGGTCAAGGACAAGTTAACATAATTTTTACCTAATATTTGCAATAAAAGCTACAGGGTGTTGAACACATCGGCTCAAATTTGAACAAGTTTAAATGAATAAATATCTTTTTTTTTTTAAATGGTATACCCTGTATATTTTCATGTTATTTAGTAGAGTAATTAAAACCCTAAAAGTTTTGTTCAATATATCCTATACCTATTTATAATAGTTTTTGAGATATTTCAGTTTTTCTTATATTCCGTACTTTTTTACAGAAATAGTCTTCATTATCATAGTAGCCATGGCAAAAACAATGTAAAAGAACATTTTTCTGTGTGTCAAATTTATAACCGCAATCGCTTCTTTTGGTTTTTATGTAGTGTAGTTTGGTTTTTTTTGCATTCATCTTATATTGTAAAATGAATTTTCCAAAGAATGAGTTAATAGATATGATTTATACAATGGGAGAGGCTCAAAAAAATTGCCTTCTTGCTCAAAGAATTTACAAAATGAAGTATCCTGATCGATACCAGCCTAATACCCATACTTTTCAAAACTTAATGCAAAGATTTGATTCTTCTGGTACTGTTGATTATCCAAAACGTAAAGTGGTCAACAAACCAGTAACTAATGAAGAAAAAGAACTACAAGTATTGTTAAATGTTCAGGAAAATCCTTATATTGGTAGCCGTCAGTTAGCAGCATTATGTGAAACATCACAATCCACCGCTAATCGTACTACCAAGAAATATAGGTATCATCCTTATCACATGGAATTACACCAAGAATTGCATAGACAGGATTTTGAAAGTCGTGTAAACTTTTGTCGTACAATAAATGCGGAGATTCAATTAAATCCAAATTTATTATGCAAGGTAAATTTATTATGTGGTTCCAGCACGATGGTGCGCCTCCGCATTACCATCGTGAAGTTCGTGCGTTTTTGGACCAACGATATCCACGAAAATGGATTGGACGTGGGGGTTTCATTGAGTGGCCACCAAGGTCTTGCGACATCACCCCATTAGATTTCTTCCTATGGGGTTATATTAAAAATAAGGTGTATGTTAATCCACCAACAACAGTGGAAGATATGCGAAACAGGATTAGGGATACCTGTAGAACAATAACGCCACTAATTTTGTCCAGGGTCCGAGAAAATCTGCAAAAAAGACTAAATTTGTGCATTGCACAAGAGGGTCGTTTATTCGAATAATGTATTTCATCATATTTAACCACATTCTGTTTGTTTCTGTAGTTTCTTTTTATTATTTTACATGGCTACTATGATAATGAAGATTATTTCTGTAAAAAAGTATGGAGAATAAGAAAAACTGAAATATCTCAACAACTATTATAAATAGGTATAGGATATATTGAACAAAACTTTTAGGGTTTTAATTACTCTACTAAATAACATGAAAATATACAGGGTGTACCATTTAAAAAAAATATATTTATTCATTTAAACTTGTTCAAATTTGAGCCGATGTGTTCAACACCCCTGTAGCTTTTATTGCAAATATTAGATAAAAATTATGTTAATTTGTCCTTGGCCTTGCTAAATTCCAAATTTGAATATATTTGTCACAAAATTGAAAACGTTATTTAGGATTGAATTGATGCTTGAAAATGTGACTTTTTTTCTTTAAACTTAATTATCTCAGAAACTATAAAGTTTTGTTATAGTAAACCCTTAATAAAAAAGATTTAAAATTATAAGCTAAATCGAAAATACGATTCGTATATAGGGTGTTCTATTTAAAAAAATACAACTTTATGCTGTCCTAGTTTTTTGGCTCACCCTTTAGAGTCCTAAATATTTTTAAAATCTGCGTAAAAATAAACTGTATCAAACAATAAATATAGTTTCTTTGTAAATTTCACCGAAAAGGCACAAACTTACTTCATCCAATCGTTGACTCACCCGGTACAATGCAGTGGTTGAAAAAAATATCATGAAATAAGGTTTGTATTACAGTTTTTAAATTTTTTAAATAATTGTTAATAATTTCTTTATTTGCCTACTTTCATATAAACGATTTTTGGTTAATCGATTTCTCTTTACGAGTTATACAAGCTGTTAAAATAAATAAATGACTCAACTGCATATATATATATTTTATTTGGTAATTATAAACATCTAATAATAAAATAAACGAGAGACAATAGCATAATGATTTCAGTTAATTATTTTTTCATGTATTGATGCGCTGCTTCAATATTTACAAGCGAAAAAACTTTTCTGGTGCCGCTCTATTCAGTATCGCATATTGTTTTGAAATAAAAATAATTATACGTTTTATTAAATTAGATTTGTTAATTAAGTTGTAATAATTTTCACCTATAATAAAATTGTTAAGAAATTAAAAATTAACAATTTTCAGAATTAAACCTATCCTATTTTTTTAATACTTGATGGCAAATCGTCATTTATATAAATGGAAAATACAATACATTTTGACAATATTATCACGTAATTCCAGTGAGAAAAAGCTCCATTGTGTTGTGTTGGCTCCCGCTTACGAAAATAACGAAATTTATTTCTTATGGATTAGAATACGCCCATAAAAATATAATGTACTGATGATATTACATGACTCAAGTTCTCATATAGGGATTAAGAAGACAATTCAAAATATACGGTTCTTACTTTAACTGTACAAAAATACCGTTTCGAGAAAAGATAAAATGCTTGGTAAACGCAGAGAACGACCCTTCTTTATTTTTGAAGTAGACGTAACGAATGGGGATGAAGAAACTTGTTGACTGAAAATCAATAGATGTATGAACGTGATTGTGTATGAGCTTATATCGTCGATTTCGTGGTTTTTTCGAGGCAACTGTATATATTTAAAATACTAAGGCCTTAAAAAATGCAAAAAATAAAGCTTGTTCGTAGTTGGTTAATTACTTTATAAAATTTGAAGTCTCCCATAGAAAATAAAATTGTTATAAAGAAATTGAACCGACGTCTAAAAATGTGCTAAAAAGTAAAAAATAACAAAATACATTTTTATATGAAATTAAAATTTTTGAAGAAGGAGCCAAACTAATACCTGACAAAATATGATTATTCTTCGCTGTTGTCCTTTATGATTATTACACACTGTAGTATGCATTCGTCATACCTGTCAGCACAGTTTTTAAAGATAAACAAAAAATTCCTGACTCGTCTTGTCGTTTGGTGACCCACTTAATCTTCATTGTATTTGTTTGTGCCGGTCAGCACACATCTTTTGATTAGTCTCGTAAATATATTTCCAAATTTGACGGGGAAAAATGCCCAAAGTGGTTAGAAAAAGAAAAATCAGAATGTAAACTATACCGGAATTTGGAAAAGCCAAAACAGAATAACAAATTGTAGTTACATACAAACCAGTGAAAATAGTGACAGTGAGCTCATTCTAGGTAGGCATATTAATGAATTCAGAAGTAACGTGTGTCTTTCTTATGTTTTTTTTTGTTACATCAAATTAGTAACAATTGAGGCCTGTCTTATATATATATATATATATATATATATATATATATATATATATATATATATATATATTGTAAACAGATAATGTAACTTGCAACACAACTAGATCGGGTCTAAGTCTGCAACATATTTAGTGACCGTGGGTGTTAGGTTATTAAAAAAATGAAAAAACAGGAATATTTCTGAGTTAAAATTAATAAAAGTCGGTCTCTCCAATTTGCCCTTTATCTGAAGTAAAAATAATTATGGAGAATTGTGCGACATGCTTTTCATATAATTAATATGCAAATAACTAGGATATAATTACGAAAATGCGTAGGATGTTTTTAATTCCAGCAATTAAGTTTTCTTAATATACACCAACCGAACATAATATTAAAAAATTGTTCCCTTATACAAATATATTTTTATATATATATTATAGAATGAACTAATGACTTAATTAATTGTTCCTTAATTGGCAATTTACTCCAGTCTGTTCAAGTTCGGAAACCTAATAAACGCTATTAACGTTTATAGTGTAGGTAGGACTAAATTGGGTTGTCTACCTTACTAAAGGATATTAACATATTGTGCAATTCGTTTTAAACAAAAATATACGAAAGTGTGTTCGTTAACCGATTTATATATATATATATATATATATATATATATATATATATATATATATATATATATATATATATATATATATATATATAGTAGCATAGTGTTTTACGTATGAGAATATGTGATTCAGTATTAATCCGGGAATTCGTACAAATTTGCAGATATTTCTTCAAAATCTCATTTCGTGTACTTGTTGGTTGTAGATCAACTGAGGAAATTTGTGTATGTTCTATGAACGGATTCAAGACTTGTAGTACGATTATTTTTTTTTTATTATCAGGATTTTGACGAAACGTCAACGCAGGTAGCGATTTATCTATTTTCATTCGTTATGCTGTCTCCGAAATGTGGATCTATTTCCTCATTTATTTTTGTATTATAGGAGTAATGAATAAATTTGTAACAGCTGAAGATAGTGATGAAACCATGGCAGCGCCATCTATCTGTATATAAGAAATATGCGTTCTTAAGGCAATGTCTGGTGAGGTCCGTAACGCAAAGGAAAAAATCTGATCCAGTGCTTCAACCGTCTTATTACTTCACCAGTATTTTATTAAAGTATTCCAAACTGTTTTTTCAATATCGCTTTGTTAAAATTTAAAATTCCCACTTTTAATATAAAATGCTACTCTACTGACAATTAACCTCTTTGACTTTTACGTTACTAAAGTCAAGAAAATTCTGAGAAAATAATCAATCGACAATTACCAATTAATTGCAATACAAAACAGTTGTAAAATTCTTGGAATTAGTGAGATGCGCTGGCCAAATTCAGGTCAAGTTCAGGGAGAGGGGTACCACGTTTTTATGCAGGAATCGAAGATGAGAGACAACGTAATGGTGTGAGCATCATTGTCAACGAGGAGATGAACGGGACGATCAAAGCTTTTGCTCCAATATCTGAGAGTAAAGTAGAGTAATTCTACTACAACTGAATGCACATCGATTTAACGAAAATATTATTCAGATTTTCGCACCGACGTGTGACCACCCTGACGACGAAGTGTAAATATTTTATGAGCAGATTAACTCAGCAATGAGTTAATAAATCGGGCATTACCGTGGTAATGGGCGACTTTAACGCAAAAGTCGGAAATGTGCCGAGAGAAGATACAGTTGGTAGATACGGACTTGATGTGCCGAATGAACAGGGTGATAGACTGGTGCAGTTTTGTCAGGAAAAAGGCCTAATAATCCCAAACACCTTCTTTAAGCTACCTTCACGTCGCCTATACACGTGGAGATCAAACGCGGAGACTCCAGAAAAGATTATACGGAACCAGATTGATTACATTATGATTGGAAAGCGTTTTCGAAACAGTTTAGATCAGCAAAGACATATCCTGAAGCAGATTTGAACTCCGACCACAACCCATCATAGTGTCCCTAAGATTGGCTCTTAAATAACTAGAGGTAAGGAAAAACACTAGCAAGCTTAATATGTCCAAACTAGACAACATGGAAAACAGAATAGAAATCACACCACTGCTTAACGAAAAGTTACAAAGTAGCGATGTTAGCGAAGGACATATTGAAATAACTTGGAAAACAGTTAAACAGGTCATAGTTGAAATCAGCAAAGATAAACTCAAGAACGAATCTTGAACTAAACACAGACGAAATCGTGGATCTCATGGAACAACGAAGATTTTCAAAAACAAAAACCAAGAAAGGTATTGTTGTAATATTGGAGAAAGTCTGGCTTACTACTTATCGACTTATCCCTGTATACTCCTATATTACAAGCACGTTCGGTTTTCTTTCTTTGTCTCTCATATGAGTTGTCTTTATTTGTCTCTCTTTCCGGGCTCTTATTGTCGTCATCGGGTATAATTTGGCAGGGAAAACGTAGAAAAGACCTGCCGTGTCTGAATCGGGTCTCTAAAAATGTGGATGTTTCGTCCCGGAGCCAGTCGTAGGACTCGTCAGTGGGATTCCGACTGACACCTTCCCAGACACCCGTCGTTGTACTTATTTATGTTCGGATCTCTTCTTCTTCTTCAAGTGCCGTCTCCATTGCGGAGGTTGGCAATATAATAGCTATTTTAATTTTTGAGGCAGTTTTGAGGCAGTCCAAACCATTCCCTTAGTTTTTTTGGCCATGAAATTCTTCGTCGTCCTACGCCTCTTCTGCCACTTATTTTGCCTTGGATTATGAGCCGTAAGATGCTGTACTTTTCTCCCCGCATAATGTGTCCGAAATATTGCAGTTTTCTATCTTTTACTGTTATCTCGACTTCCTTTTCTTTCCCCATTCTTCTCAACACTTCGGCGTTCGTAACTCGATCCACCCACGAAATCCTCTGAATTTTTCTATAGGTCCACATTTCCAAAGAGTTAAGTCTTCTCACTGCCTCTCGATTCAGTGTCCATGCTTCCATTCCGTAATATAGAACACTGTATACATAACATTTAGTCAGTCGTATTTTCAGGGCTAACGTTAGATCTTTGCTGCAGATAACCTTTTTAATTCTAATAAAGTTGGCACGTGCTGGTTTTTATTTCGACGGTATAGTCATTATTTTCTGTTATTAGGGTTCCCAAGTAAGTGTATTTCTTAACTTTTTCTATGTGCTGGCCTCCTACCATTAGGGTTTCATTATTATTGGTGTTGTTTTTACTAATTATCATGAACTTGGTCTTTTTCGTGTTAAGAGAGAGTCCATATTCTCCACTAACTCTTAATATTTTATTCATTATTTTTTCTAGGTCTTTCAAACTATCAGCTATTATTACGGTGTCATTTGCATACCTAATATTGTTGATTAAAACTCCGTTTACTTTTATCCCTGCTGTTTCAGATTCAAGACTTTCCAATATGACCTCTTCAGAATAAGTGTTAAATAGTAAAGGTGACAATATACACCCTTGTCTGACTCCCCTTTGTATTTCCACATCTCCGGATATTTCCTGTCCAATTTTTACTGCCGCTCGCTGATTGTAATACAGATTTGATATCAACCTTAAATCTCTTTCATCCAAATTTTTGCTTCTGAGAATCTCTATTAGTTTGTCATGTTTAACCCTATCAAAAGCTTTGTTGTAATCTATGAAGCAGACATAGAGGTCCTGATTGATATCCAAGCATCTTTGAGTAAGCACATTAAAAGCAAATAATGCTTCTCTTGTACCCACCCCGTTCCGGAAGCCAAACTGTGTGTCACCAATATCCAACTCCAATTTGGAATGTATTCTAGCGTGTACAATTTTTAAAAGGGTTTTCAAAGTATGTGACATGAGACTGATTGTTCGATAGTCACTGCATTCTTTTGAATTTGCTTTCTTTGGTAAACATATGAATGTTGATGTTAACATTTCTCGGGGGATAGTTCCTGTCGTGTAAATTGTATTAAATAATCTCACTAATAAATCCAAATTCTTGTCATTGATCTCTTATTTGCAGTTAAATCTGACCGGAGGATGGCGGTAAGATGTTGAATAATACGACAGTATTCTCAAATCCAAAAAGAAATTAGGAAAAAGATCGGACAAGCAAAACAAGAGTGGCTGTCTATTCAGTGCAGTGAAATCGAAAATATAGAAGCCAAACACGTTCAACATGCATAAAAAGGTCAAAGAAGCTACCGGGTTATAAAAACGTAAATCCTCTGGATTATTAATAAACCAATAAGGAGAAGTTATTCTTGATACAGAAGCAAAGTTGAAGGAATGGTGTAATTATATTGAGGAGCTTTTTTATGACATCAGAGATGGGCCCATAGAATTATCGGCAGAGGGATTTGATATAACCAGATCAGAGGTGGAACACGCAATACACCTTGTAAAAAATGGTGAGTCATCAGGACTCGATGAAACACATTCGGAATTACTAAAACTACTTCTAGAAGAGCAATCACTCAATGTTTTGGTAAGGCTGTTTAATTTAATCTATAAAAGTGGCAAGATTCCTAAAGATTGGTTAATTTCTATCTTCGTGACAATACCAAAGAAGCGGAATGCTGTAATGAATGCCGTACAATCAGTATCATGAGTCATGTTTTAAAGAAATTCCTGAAAATGATTCATACCCGTATTTACAGCAAATGCGAAGAGAACATGAGCAACACACACTTTAGTTTTAGAAATGGCATGGGTGCATGTGAGGCTTTGTTCAGCAAGCAGGTGTTGGTGCAGAGATGTCGAAACGTATCTGCAGATGTGTTTGCGTGTTTTATAGACTACGAGAAGGCTTTTGATACCGTCCAACACGGAAAACTTATTGACATATTAAGAAAACCAAATCTAAATTATCGAGATATAAGAATAATAGTTAATCTCTACTGGTACCAGAAAGTAAAAATAACATTGGATGGAGAGATATCAGATGAGATACAAATAATGTGTGGAGTCCAATAGGGATGTGTACCATCACCTCTCTTATTTAACTTGTATTCTGAAAAAATCTTTCAAGAGACGCTATATGAAAGACACACATTCTTAACGGTATAGTTATAAATAATCTTGGATACGCAGAAAATACTGTACTTTTTGCGAATACATTGGAAGACCTACAAGAATTTTTAAACTGCGTGGCAGACTAAAGTGGAAAGATGGCGCTTAAGTTGAACATCAAGAAGATAAAGTGGCTGGTAGTAAGCAAACAAACAGATGTGTTCGGTCGTTTAGAATGGGAAAACCCATAGAACGTGTTCAACAATACAAGTATTTGGAATGCACACTCAATGACAACGGGAACAACACACAAGAGAAAAGGTCCCGAATAGAACAGGCTCGAAGCGCCTTTATCAAAATGAAGACTGTACAGGGTGAGTCAACGATTGGATGAAGTAGGTTTGTGCCTTTTCGGTGAAATTAACAAAGAAACTATATTTATTGTTTGATACAGTTTATTTTTACGCAGATTTTAAAAATATTTAGGACTCTACAGGGTGAGCCAAAAAACTAGGACAGCATAAAGTTGTATTTTTTTAAATAGAACATCCTATATACGAATCGTATTTTCGATTTAGCTTATAATTTTAAATCTTTTTTATTAAGGGTTTACTAAAACAAAACTTTATAGTTTCTGAGATAATTAAGTTTAAAGAAAAAAAGTCGCATTTTCAAGCATCAATTCAATTCTAAATAACTTTTTCAATTTTGTGACAAATATATTCAAATTTGGAATTTAGCAAGGCCAAGGACAAATTAACATAATTTTTACCTAATATTTGCAATAAAAGCTACAGGGTGTTGAACACATCGGCTCAAATTTGAACAAGTTTAAATGAATAAATATCTTTTTTTTTTAAACGGTACACCCTGTATATTTTCATGTTATTTAATAGAGTAATAAAAACCCTAAAAGTTTTGTTTAATATATCCTATACCCATTTATAATAGTTTTTGAGATATTTCAGTTTTTCTTATTTTCCATACTTTTTTACAGAAATAGTCTTCATTATCATAGTAGCCATGTAAAATAATAAAAAGAAACTACAGAAACAAACAGAATGTGGTTAAATATGACGAAATACATTATTCGTTATATTACAACGGCAATAGTTTAATTAAACATAATGTGAAAAAATTAACGCAACAATAACGACAAGGCAAATACATATTTACTTTTATACTAAATTGAAACAAAAGAGTTACCTATTAAATACTGAGATTAATTATTTCTTTTTAATAAGTGTTCAAATAAACGACCCTCTTGTGCAATGCACAAATTTAGTCTTTTTTGCAGATTTTCTCGGACCCTGGACAAAATTAGTGGCGTTATTGTTCTACAGGTATCCCTAATCCTGTTTCGCATATATTCCACTGTTGTTGGTGGATTAACATACACCTTATTTTTAATAGAACCCCATAGGAAGAAATCTAATGAGGTGATGTCGAAAGACTTTGGTGGCCACTCAATGAAACCCCCACGTCCAATCCATTTTTGCGGATATCGTTGGTCCAAAAACGCACGAACTTCACGATGGTAATGCGGAGGCGCACCATCGTGCTGGAACCACATACTGTCGAGCTCATCCCTATCGAGACCTTGAAGCAGTTGGGGTAGTTCTTCTTGTAGAAAGTTCAGGTAACTATGGCCATTTAGTGGTTCATTAAAAAAGTGGGGTCCAATAATTCGATTATGATGAATACCACACCAAACATTTAATGATCAGTGGTTTTGATGTTGCACCTCTCTAATCCAAAATGGGTTTTCTGTGGCATAATAATGCATGTTGCGTCTATTTACGGCACCGTTACTTCTAAAAGTAGCTTCATCACTAAACATTATCTTGCATAATAAATTTGGATTTAATTGAATCTCCGCATTTATTGTACGACAAAAGTTTACACGACTTTCAAAATCCTGTCCATGCAATTCTTGGTGTAATTCCATGTGATATGGATGATACCTATATTTCTTGGTAATACGATTAGCGGTAGATTGTGATGTTTCACATAATGCTGCTAACTGACGGCTACCAATATAAGGATTTTCCTGAACATTTAACAATACTTGTAGTTCTTTTTCTTCATTAGTTACTGGTTTGTTGACCACTTTACGTTTTGGATACTCAACAGTACCAGAAGAATCAAATCTTTGCATTAAGTTTTGAAAAGTATGGGTATTAGGCTGGCGTCGATCAGGATACTTCATTTTGTAAATTCTTTGAGTAAGAAGGCAATTTTTTTGAGCCTCTCCTATTGTATAAATCATATCTATTAACTCATTCTTTGGAAAATTCATTTTACAATATAAGATGAATGCAAAAAAAACCAAACTACACTACATAAAAACCAAAAGAAGCGATTGCGGTTATAAATTTGACACACAGAAAAATGTTCTTTTACATTGTTTTTTCCATGGCTACTATGATAATGAAGACTATTTCTGTAAAAAAGTATGGAAAATAAACTGAAATATCTCAAAAACTATTATAAATAGGTATAGGATATATTGAACAAAACTTTTAGGGTTTTTATTACTCTATTAAATAACATGAAAATATACAGGGTGTACCATTTAAAAAAAAGATATTTATTCACTTAAACTTGTTCAAATTTGAGCCGATGTGTTCAACACCCTATAGCTTTTATTGCAAATATTAGGTAAAAATTATGTTAACTTGTCCTTGGCCTTGCTAAATTCCAAATTTGAATATATTTGTCACAAAATTGAAAACGTTATTTAGGATTGAATTGATGCTTGAAAATGTGACTTTTTTTCTTTAAACTTAATTATCTCAGAAACTATAAAGTTTTGTTATAGTAAACCCTTAATAAAAAAGATTTAAAATTATAAGCTAAATCGAAAATATGATTCGTATATAGGGTGTTCTATTTAAAAAAATACAACTTCATGCTGTCCTAGTTTTTTGGCTCACCCTGTAGAGTCCTAAATATTTTTAAAATCTGCGTAAAAATAAACTGTATCAAACAATAAATATAGTTTCTTTGTTAATTTCACCGAAAAGGCACAAACCTACTTCATCCAATCGTTGACTCACCCTGTACTATGCAGCGTGATATTGGTCTACTCTTAAGGATACGTATTCTTAGATGCTATGCATTCAGTATACTCTTGTATGAAGCTCAAACATGGACACTCACAGATATCATGTGTAGAAGACTGAACACAAGTGCTAAACCGAATGAACAAACAAACAGAAATCATACATATCATCAAAAAAAAAAAAAAAAAAGGAAGTAAATTAGAATATTTCGGACATATTTTACGTAATGCAAAATACCAGGTGCTTCAACTTATTATGCAAGGTAAAATTGATGGCAAAAGAGGTCCAGGCCGTCGCAGAACTTACGGCAATGATATGGAGCCAGCACAAGAACGCTCTTTAGAAGAGCGGTGGACAGAGTTCAAGTAGCTCTAATGATTACCAACGTTCGATAGGGCAAGGCATGTTAAGAAGAAGTGTGAATTTTAGATTCGTCACTTTATCATCTTCAATTTTACGCTCCACTTAAAATTATTTAAAGAAAAAATCTCCGGAACCCCTTGATTTCATGAATACTATTAACTTTCCAATTTATTTATCGGCCAGTGACATTCACATGATTGAAACGAATCGATTAACAGACAATTACTCAAATCGAATCAGTAGATTAGGATTTACAAGGGAACAAATTTACATACCCAAATATGGCATGTATAATTTATACAGAAAGGGAAAGTCTACTGGAAATAGACTGTCTTAGAATAAATCGACTTGAAACCTTTTTTTATTTTGTTGTTTAAGTAAAACTATTTAAAATGCCGCACATCTAAATTATATTCATGTAAATATACGTGGTACAGTGTTGGCGTCTCAACCTTGTACCCAGACGACTCGAGTTCGTATCTCGGGTGGAACATCGAAATTTATTTATAAAATGGTAGTTTCACAAAAGGCAATGCAAACCACTGTGTGCTGTATTGTGCCTAGTAAAATCAGTCAAATGTGCTTCGGAAGGCATGGAAACATAAAACCGATAGTACTACATATTTGTGTACAAGATAGTTGCACGCATCGCAGATACGTGCTTACAGCTTACCTATAGTCTATTCAAGAACTAGAGAAAGTAATAAATCATTTTTGACGCTTTTTTCGCAAACTGTGTTCTTTAGTCTGGTGTCTTTAGCAAAATCTGTTAGACACATATATTTTTTAAAAGGAATGGGTTAGAAATTTTATAATCAAAAATACCTGTCTATAATAATAGACTATTTGGGTTGGATAACAATAGATATTTGGAAATGTTGAAAAAGATTTTAATCATTGTCATAGGCGTCGAAAGGAGGTTTATTTTATCATTAAGTATTTATGGCATAGAATATTATTTCGGTCATAAGCTCAAAATAGAACTAATTTGTTATAATAATATTATTTTATAATGATTTCTTAATAATTCACATACATTTCAAAATAGAGATACTTTTTCCATATTTAACACAAATCACAACTGTATTTTTATTATTTTTAGTTTTGGTATAGAAACCGTTTTTGGCAGATTCAGACTAAAACGTAGCCTTATTGTCTCAAAAAATTTTAAGTTTTAATTTAAATGCTTATAAAATACCCATTATCATAAATACAAGAAGTTAAACATATACAGGGTGATTCAAAAATCGATCACGAAACTTAAGGGGGTGATTCTACTTGACAAAATAAGGGTAGAGCTTCATATAATTTTTTTTCAAAATGTCATTCGTTTTCGAGTTACAAGCCGTCCAAGTTCAAGTTTTTATTTTTTGTTTTTTGAATTACTCGCTTACAGGAAAACCGATTTGACTAATATTTGAAAGATAGGCTAAGTCTTCTGTGCTTCATCATTTTAGTAACAATTCACATTGATTGTTTGCCGCTAGAGGGCACTTTATCTACATTGAAAATTGTTTTTTTGTCATAATTTTTTAGTGTTGACAGCTACAGTATTTTTTGGCATAATTTCTGAAAGACTGATGCCAGGCCTTTAAAAAAGGTGCTCTTTATTTACATCGCTAAACCCAACGGTTTAGACGTAAATCACCCTTAAAAATTAAGTGGTAAATTTACTTTTCTCATTTCATTACCACCAGCTACCAGATAAATAGCTATCAAAGTATACTAGAGCTGTCAGTTTAACATCAAATAAATTCGCTTTTTAAACTATTTAATTTATAATCTTAAAATAACTAATAATGGCTAATCAGCACCAATATTCAAATATCGAATATTGTGATATCCATTTTTGTTATGGAAAAGCAAATGGTAATGCAGAGTTGGCAAGAAGATATTATATGGAGAGTTATCCGGAAAGAAATATCCCTCATGCTCAAACATTTTCCAGTGTGCACAGGAGGCTTGCGGAATGTGGTTCCTTTAAAAGTTATAATGGAAATAGGGGAAGACCTAGAACTGCTAGAAACGTGCAACAAGAAGAAAGAGTGCTTGAAATTATTGAAGATAATCCAGGTATTAGTACTAGAAAAATTGGGAATGAAGTGCGGCTCTGTCAGGCTAGTTCATGGAGGATACTAAGAGAAGAACAACTCTACCCGTTTCATTCAAAAAAGGTGCAGGCTCTTTATGACGATGATCGGCCGAGACGGTTGGAAATGTGCAATCAGATCCTAGCTAAGTATGAACACGATAATCGATTAATTGGCGTCATATTATTCACTGACGAAGCTGGTTTCACTCGTGGTGACATAACAAATCTACACAACATCCACACATATGCTTACGAGAACCCAAACAATGTGGTAGAAACGAAACATCAGCGTAGATTTTCACTAAATGTGTGGGCAGGGATAATAGGAGATTACCTTATTGGTCCTCATTTCTTTGATGGCCCATTAACTGGTGACGTATACTTAGATTTTATCCAAAATCGTCTCCCATTGTATCTGGAAGATGTGCCATTGGAAGTAAGGGCCAACATGTGGATCCTCCAAGACGGAGCTCCGCCCCACTTTAGTATACGTGTCCGACAGTATTTGAATGCAACGTATCCTGAGCGATGGATAGGACGAAGTGGACCATTGGCATGGGCAGCGAGGTCACCAGACCTTAATCCTATGGATTTTTTCTTTTGGGGTCATTTGAAACAATTGGTGTACGATATTCCAGTAATCAACGTCGAGGATCTTCGCTTCAGGATAATCGAAAAGTGCCAAATTATTAAAGAAACACCAGAAATTTTTCATCGAGTTAGGCGACATTTTTTGAAGAGTGTTAGGAAATGTATGGAAGAAAATGGGGGACATTTTGAGAATCTTTTTTAGTTTGTTTAGTACTGTTTCATTAATTTTTATCAATTAAATGTATATCGCAATAATCCATAATATGAATATTTACTGATTAGCCATTATTAGTTATTTTAAGATTATAAATTAAATAGTTTAAAAAGCGAATTTATTTGATGTTAAACTGACAGCTCTAGTATACTTTGATAGCTATTTACCTGGTAGCTGGTGGTAATGAAATGAGAAAAGTAAATTTACCACTTAATTTTTAAGGGTGATTTACGTCTAAACCGTTGGGTTTAGCGATGTAAATAAAGAGCACCTTTTTTAAAGGCCTGGCATCAGTCTTTCAGAAAGTATGCCAAAAACTACTGTAGCTGTCAACACTAAAAAATTATGATAAAAAAACAATTTTCAATGTAGGTAAAGTGCCCTCTAGCGGCAAACAATCAATGTAAATTGTTACTAAAATGATGAAGCGCAGAAGACTTAGCCTATCTTTCAAATATTAGTCAAATCGGTTTTCCTGTAAGCGAGTAATTCAAAAAACAAAAAATAAAAACTTGAACTTGGACGGCTTGTAACTCGAAAACGAATGACATTTTAAAAAAAAATTATATGAAGCTCTACCCTTATTTTGTCAAGTAAAATCACCCCCTTAAGTTTCGTGATCGATTTTTGAATCACCCTGTATAAAAAGAAAATTCGTCCATATAATATTATAATTTTTTTTTGGGCTATCGGTCATTTTATTATTAATTAAAAACACTTTTAGGACATTTGACTTTTCAATTTATTTATTTCTTAAACCATCTGGAGAATTACAATTAAACACTAAAACGGGATTGAAATGTAATTAATTTTTATATGTTATAGTTAAAATTAGACTTACTTATTTTTATTTCTATTGTACTAACATCTTAATTTAATTTATTTTATTATATGGAAATCCGATAGCCCCGAAAAAAATAAAATAAACATATTAATTCTACACGCTTAAGAAAAAGACACAAATACAATAATAAAATAATAAAAAAAAATACGGCTAATTGGACTTAAATATATATAAAATTAAAGAGTGAGACACACTAAAATAAAAATATATAAACAACATTAAACAAAATAAATATAAAATAAAAAAAAAATTAAAACAACAAAAACAAAAATTTAAATAATAAATTGTGTTTACACTGGTAAACATTACGTATCTAATTCGTAATCAACGTCAGTGGAGCTATCTTCGCTCAAATTAATTATAATTGGTTCCGCTGTCTCACCGATTATGTGATCGAGTTTCTACATTTTATTTTATTCTTTTATTATATAGTCCACATATTTTTCCCAATTTTCCGCAGTAACTTTATTTAAAAAAATCTTTTAAAAGTTCATTTAAATCACTAATTTTGTAACTTGTGTTATTTCTAGCAACTCTACCTTTTACTTGAACCCATATCGCTATGTTGCTTAATTGTTCGGAGATATTTCCTTCTCCAACGGACAGTTTCCGGACGATCTATAAGAACAGATTTCCTATCTGGTTTTTCCCAGCAAAAATTAAGTTCTCTGAACAATTTCCAGAGCTCAGTTCTATTAATTTCAGATAAACCTGTTCTTCATTGATTTTAGTTAGAATTTTGTCGACGTGTGGGATCTGTTTCTCATAATAAAATGTATGTACAATTCTTCTTATTGCAACGGGGTTTTTCGTCTTCCTGCGACAGAATGTGGCTTGGGAGCACTAACAATTTCAGTCGTCTTTTTCTCCTTCAGCATTTGGTAAACAGTAGATTTTCCAACTCCTGTGATTTTGGAACACATCTTAACATTATTATCTGGATATTAATGTCTTAAGGCATGATAAACATTCATCGTAATAAGTTTTTCCTTGAGGAAAAAATGCCCTGGTTTAACGATTTTGGAATAAATATAGAGGTAGAAGCCATATCTTTTGGATATTTCACTAATCTCAAATAATATATAAAAACAAGCGCAAACAAGTTCACTAAGAACACTCTGTAAGGTGTACTTTGCTCACTGACAGAAATTAAACTAAACTATAATAAATTTTATTGTTGCAGTAAATTTATAAAAGCTTATAATATTTCAATATAATTAAATATAATTAGATTTATGGCAGTCCTTAGTTATCTGCGGCACTGGAGCTGGTACCTCGGAGGTTTCGATGACAGTTTTATTACTCTCTCTAGTTCTTGAATTGAGTATACGTTCTTTAAAAGACACGATGAGACACTTGAAGAAGAATAATGCAGTCTCAAATCATCGTATCTGATGGGATATGAACATACAATATCCGTTTCTTGTTTCTGTCTTAGCATAATAGCTAAAATAGCAGTATTTCCGTTATTTTTAATTTTGTTAGGAAGGCTTAATTAATTAATTAAAAATTAAGTTTTGTCACTGGATTTAAGTGTCTAGCCTACTAACTAACAACTTGTATAAGAAACATATAATTAGGAACTAAAATATAGTTTCCAATTATGACAAAAGCTTCATTAACATCTAATTTATCTGATTTGTAGTTATATGTAGGTGTAATGTTTCATTATATCGTTTTCGGTTCTAGAAAATTGAGATATTTGAATAAATTTTCAATCTATTCGAGTTTATTTTTAGAAAGTTTGTTTTAAAGTCAGTTTTGGAATAAAAATAGATGGCTTTCAAAAGCGGACTTTTTTTTGTTTCACTTGGATCCTTTATTGTGAACTTGAGCCAGTTTTAAAGTTAGATCATGTTAGTAAACTAGGGAATAAGTTTTAAATTGACAAGTACAACGATGGATCAGCGCAAATTTGGAGTTTTATCCCTAGGTTTTTGTTCTTAATACCCATATATACACTATTAGACCTGGAGATGGTGACGGGTGATGTTTCCCATTTTATACCGTATGTTTTTTTAAGAGTTGATAATTAACCATAAAACAGGGAAGACAGAAAGGTCCTTGACCGTTGCACGGTTTCCGGTGATAATGAAAATTTGGGAAAAGCTTTTGGGGTTTTCGGTGATATTTTATTATATGCCTTTGTAATATAAGGTAGTTCAAACAAAAGTAGTAAGGAAAGGCATGCATGCCAAAGTAGCCAAGGGCTCATAGAGTCACAAAAATGAAAAAAAGGGATATTTCAGTGTTTTGAAATTGCATGCCAGTGTGCAGAATTAAAATTTTAATCAAAATAACACTCTGGGAAAGTTGGCATGCACCTCACGTTGGACCAACGGTGAAAAAAATTTCCGAAAATCATGTAAGCTGTTCAAAATTTTTCGAATATTTTTCACCGTTGGCTCAACTGGTAGAAGATCTGACAGATTCGATTTAGAACTTGTTATAGTTTTCAGAAGTTCAGACTGAAACAACAGATGATCCTATTGATTATAATTTGATTGATAAGTTTAAATATTCGAGAATACTTGCTGTCCGGAGCTGCTTACACTTCTCCTAACCCTTAAAACGAATTATTTTCTCATTTATAACACATTTTAGTTTTCTTTATTTTACCCATACAATATTGTGCGTGCACTAGATGGGAAAAACCTAAATGAAACTTTATACTCTATTATAAGTATTAAATTGCAGACAATCTATTGATTTTCATTCAAAAACATGTTTGTTGTTTGTAGTGTAAGTTTCCGATTTAAGGAAAAATATAAATTTTCACATGATTAACTGGTATTATTTTTAGCCAATTAGGAGCCCATATAGTTCCGTGTTGTCCGCCCGCCCGTCTATATGTTAGAGCCGTATAATTTCAGTCAGTTATTCATTTTTTGTAAGGAAATTTTGATGGTTTGATCAAAACACTTAATAGACTTAAAAAATGACAGATCTGATTGATTCTGATTAATATAAAATTTATCAATAAAAATGACATTGGTATAAAGTTCAGGACCGGACTTTAAATTAGCGCTTGTATCTAGAGAACAAACTAGTGAACAAACTGCTAACCCTTGTCAAAGCAACAAACTTGTTCACGTAGAACAGATGTATCTGGCGAAACAATAAGTCTAGAGGCTACGGTGTAGGGGCTCCTCAACTCTGGCCTGCTATATCACTCAATCAATACCTCCGAACAAGTATTTACAGCTGAACAAGAGACGCTGTTAAATGAATACATACCAAAAAGCAGTAAAATGTATCATGGCCTTACTTTAACACAAGTGGGGTAACTTGCGTAGCAATACCCAAAATAATCATTCGAAATATTTTCTTTCATTCCTAAAAGAGAAACTATTTTAGTTTTTAACCAACTGAAAAAACTTTATTCAATAAGGACAGATGTACTGTGTTCTAACAGAGAGACAAAACACTATCTCACATTGCAAGGAAATACCAAGAACGGGCGGAGGCCTTTTCCTATATCAGTGCACTGCCACCTGCAGACCGATTTTGAACTCGTTGGTTCTGGTCAGTGTCACGGTTCAAATTTCGGTTTAAATTTACTATGGCTAATTCAGTTAATTTTACCTTACTTTTGCAAATTCTCACGATATGCACAATCACAATACCCTTATCCATCAGTATCTCCCATAAATTCTAATGAAAAAATGTCGATTGATTGCATTTTTTGTTGATTTTACTACTGATCCCTGTCGATTTCTTTTACAGCGCGGTTATTTTATTTTCCTGAGTTTTGGTTACATTCTTGCACTACAAAGTACTGCTTTAAGTTACTTTTGATTTTCACAGTTTGGCCCCTATTTATGTTGTTTTGCTTGGCATTTGCTAGAGTGCGAGTGGTTGTATTTATCTCTGTTGTTATTTGAACTTGCTGTTACCTTTTTTCCAGGAAATCTCTGTTTTCTTGCTTACTATTCGAGTGTAATTTTTCCTTTCATCCTTTTTTATGGGAATTTTATTGAAATTATAGTGCCGTAGATTTTGCTCTATATACAATATTTTAAGGTTAGAGTTCTGTTACTGTCGAATTTGAATATTTTTGCGGGTGTTGTTGTTTGCATTATTTCATCTTTATTATTTGAATCCATTATGTGGTAATCGTCATATATGAATTATTTTCTCTATATTCTAGTTTAATTTTCCCTCCTCTTTTCGGTATTACTGGCGTTATAAAGGTCTCCAATACATTAACTATCGAGTATTCTTTTAAGTCTTTTTTTTGGGTTTCATAAAGTTTTGTTTTGTAACTTTCCTCGTAGTCGGCTCGGGGCGACAGCTGGTTTGCGGGGCCCCTAAACTTTCAGGAAATCGATTTTTGAGAGATAGAAAACCTTTTCGTTTGCTTTACTTTATGATTCTGTATTTGACAGAAAACTATTCTTTGCTAGGTCTACATCGGTTATAGCCGGCGGGAGATGTATTTCTTTAACTCAAGAATAACTAATGGATAATTTATTTAATTCGAGCAGAAAATGTTAATGATTAATGGGCTTATTCTACAAAGTTATTTCAGTCGACTGTTGTTATCCAGGAACTTGCATAGAGTTATTTTTGAACTGCCATCTTTTTAAAATTCTGAGCGTGCTGGAAGAAAGAAGCACAGTGCGAACACATGGATCTTTAATATAAATAAGGCCAAGGACATTTGCCTTGACTTTCATTTTCCTTTCTAAAACAATTAAAAGAACTGTAAGTTTTTTTTTCAATATGTATTTATCTTTTAGGATTTTGGGATGAAAAACTGTTCAGTTATCAGCTAAGGGACACTGCAGGTTAACTAGTACAACCACTTCGCAGTTGAGCAGTGTTTGCAGCCTGATTTGTTTGAAACCACACAGTTAGCAGTCTCACCATCGGAGTAACGGACAAATTTAATATTATTTTTTTGTAGTTTGAATAACAAATCAATTAATTCTGTGAATAGAATAAACTTATTATTCTATTCCTTTTTTTATAAGACGTTGCGCAATTTGGTAGGTTTCGTAGATATTTTTTTGCACTTGCATATTTATAGGAGTGAAGTTGAACGCTAGTTCCTAGCGACATCACGGAAGATTTCTACATTCAACCTAGCTACAGATGCAGTGGCGCCCTAAATAACTCACCCTTACTGTCCGGCATACGGGATAGCTTGGCATATTTACTTGCATTGCCATAAGAAAAGCCTCCACCCTTTCCTGGTATTTCCTTCTAATTCGAGATAGTGTTTTGTCACTAACTAGTATTGGGACATAGTACGCCTGCCCTTATTGTATAAGATTTTTTCATTTGGTTGAAAACCAAAATAGTTTCTCTAATAGGAATGCATTAATACACCCATGTATGTTGTAGCCACTGTCGATATATTTTCTTTTATTTCTATTGTCAACTTGTCTTTTTTTTTCGCCTGTAAAAAATTGTATCGAGTTGCCCCAACTCTCCCTTTATGTTTTATATTTACCCAAAAAAGACTTGAAGCGGAATTGGAAAAACAATTATGATTATTTCTCGAAACAGCATGTACATTTTTTTACAATACGAACTAATATAAAAGTGCAGTGTAGTTATGAAAAACCATATTTTCACAAAGTCTCTGTGTCAAACTAAAAAAAGTTAATTTAATTTTGGTTTTATATTAGAGCGAATTCACCTTGTTGTTCCGTAATTCTACGAACTACGACTCGATATTTGTAATTAAGCACTAATTGTTTGTACTGGAAAAATAACTTGAACGTAAACAACATCGTTAGGAAAATATCCGAGATGAAAAGGATTTTTAATGCTTAATTAAGGGGTATATGCATCGCCCTGCCCTGGTGGGATTAATCATTAAAATTGTTTGTCTCGTTAGGCGGCCTTATTTTAAAAAATGATATTGTAATATTTGCTGTCGTGGGATTAACCCTTAAACAAGATTAAATTTTGGTTGGTTAACCTTTTAATAACAAATGATTTTGAGTTCGTCCTGTTTACAAAATCACGGTTGATATAAATTTTGTTAAGAATTTTTTTTATTATTAGTTTTAAGAAATTAATTATATAATTGGGATGTTGACTATTTTTGGGAAAGTGTTTAAAACCATGCATAAGTACCCGAAAATATTTAATTTTCTTTTTAATACTACCAGTACTTTAAAAATCAAAAATTTTAAATTCCTTTTCAAATTTCCCGCCAACACTGGTAAACTGACAAGGATATATAAATTTTTTTCGTAACTTTTGTGATATAAGATGAGTTCTAAGTTATTTGAAGTGTTGTGCGGTGCCTTCGCACCATGAACCGACACTGCTTAAGAATGAAAAAGGCAAGCTAATCTTAGACACCCAAGAGAAACTTAAAAAATAGACAGAATACATCAAAGATCTGTTTAAACACAATAGAGTAGAGCAGATGGAGATTGAAGTAGAAGATAACGAGGCATTAACGATACTGAAAGATGAAATAAAAGCAGCTATAAGAAACAACAAAAACAGAAAAGCACTAGGTCCATATCAAATCACAGTAGAAATCTTAAAATGCATGAATGATGATACCATGGATATACTGTTAGATCTGTTCAACACAGTATACAAAAACGGGGAATATACCCAGAGAATGGTTACTACTCCCCACCTTTTGCGCTATTCCAAAAAACAAAAGTGCAAAAGACTGCAGCGAATATAGAACAATATCTTTGATAAGCCATGTACTCAAGGTGTTTTTAAAAGTAATACACGGACGCATTTATAAAGAACTTGAAAAGGGGATAGATAATAGTCAGTTTGGATTCAGAAATGGTATAGGCACCAGAGACGCGTTGTTTGCACTTAATGTGCTTTCACAGAGGTGTATGGATATGAACACCGATATACAGATTTATTATGTTGACTTCGAGAAGGCTTTTGATAAAATTAGACATGAAAAACTAGTCGAGATTCTAAGAAGATAAAACATAGACAACAAAGATTTAAGAATAATAACTAACCTATATTGGAATCAACGCGCACAAATAATAGTAGATAACGAAACAAATCCGGAAATTGAAATAGGAAGAGGAGTGAGACAAGGATGCATTTTGTCACCCCTATTATTCAATGTGTACAGTGAATCGATTTTCGAAGAAGCACTGTTAACGAAAAGTAAGGGAATAATAATAAACGGAAGAGCTGTACACAACATAAGATTTGCAGACGACACTGCTATCATAGCTAGCTCCGCTGAAGAACTCCAAGAACTAGTGAACGAAACAAATAACATTTGCGAGCAACACTGATTAAAAATGAACACCAAAAAGACTAAATATATGGTAATAACTAAAAAACAAAATATGCAAACAAGCATAAAGTTGCGAGGTGTGAATTTAGAAAAAGTGCAAAAATACAAATACTTGGGCACATGGATAACAGCAAATAATGAACAAACAACAGAAATAAGAACGAGAATAGAAATAGCAAGAAGTGCGTTTGTAAAACTGAAAACCATTCTGTGCAGCAGAGACATCACTCTAGAACTAAGAATGAGAATTTTAAGATGTTATGTATTTTCAGTGCTGCAGTATGGGTTGGAAGGCTGCACACTAAAACAAGAACACATAAATAAACTGCAAGCATTTGAAATGTGGTGTTATAGAAGGATGTTGAGAATATCTTGGACGGAGAGAAAAACCAACGTAGAAGTATTGCTAGCGATGGACAAAAACTATGAAATAATTAACAACATAAAAATAAGGAAACTGCAATATCTTGGACATATAATGAGAGGCCAGCGATACGAGTTGCTTAGATTGATCATGCAGGGTAAAATAGAAGCAAGAAGAAATATCGGAAGAAGAATTTCATGGTTGAGAAATTTGAGAGAGTGGTTCAATTGTAGCTCAGTAGAACTTTTTCGAGTAGCGGTAAATAGAGTGAGAGTGCCAATGATGATATCCAACCTCCGATAGGAGATGACACCTGAAGAAGAAGAAGAAACGGTGCCTCATTGTACAAGTACGACAATTAAAACACCTAAAAAGTTATTTATGCACGTTCCACGTTCGTAAAATAATAGGAAAATGTGGCTTCAGCTAGCCCTGCACTACTCGTCTTATTTAGTTTTGAGCTTATAAATACCGATTATTACTATTATGTATTCATTATCGGTTGCGGAAATAACAATTCTTGATAAATTACTTACAAGGAGGCGTTCATATTTTTAAATTCAGCAGAGCAGAAGTTACTGTTTGTTGCGAAGAAATTGGCCACCATAAAACAATCAATTCTCGGCAAATTCGAACTATTTGCCTTAATAAATCCACTTTCTCTTATGAGAAAATTTCTTAGATTCGTTTTCAAAGGAAAAAGTAACCAAATTTCGAAGAGTGACAATGACTATAAAATATGAACTAGGCAACGTAGCTCTTGACAGCAATCAATCATGAATTTGACATAAAACAAAAAATTGATATGTTGAGTTCGTGACAGCGAACGTCATCGCTGTATTCTTTAGAGTCATTATCAAATGATCAAAATGAAAAAAAGTGAAACTGATAACCCTGTTCTTTTGAATATGCATTTAGTTATTATTAGGTCCAAGTGATCATGATTACTTCAAGTGATAGAACTCAAAGTAATAATGACTCAAAAGAATAACCGTATCAGGACGGAGTGCCAGCGATGACGTTAGTATAGAGTGACATCATTCACTTTGAATGGTGTTCGTTGTCACGTGACCCAAAAAAAGATTTAATTACATTTTTATTATTAAATTAAAATAAAATTCCCTAAAAATAAAGAAAAACACTGTATTTTTTAGGATTTCTATTGTGGACCGTTTCGGAGCAAAATTATATTTTTATTTCCAGTCAACATTCCAATTGGTTCAAAATATGTTTTTTTATATTATTTAAGGGATTCTATAAATAACCACAGAATATTTTATTCTTATTTTGATTCAAAAAATTTTCTAAGATATACAGGGTGTCCGGAAAATACGTGTACAACGTTTGATGACAGACTCTTGAAGTCAAAATAGGTCAATTTAGGCCAACTTAGTCTTTCCTGGCAAAACCGCTCATCCAATGAAAATTTTTTAAGAGGTTTAAATCATCCACATACATGGAGTTATCTGATAGAAATATCTAGGTTGCCACAACATTGATGGCATAAAAAAATCTCACATCTCTCGAAGTGGTATAGGGGATTTTTTAAATTAATTTTTAAAAAAATTCATTATGACGGATCCATAATAGCGTACTAAAAATTTTACATGTTTCGATTTTGTTCAAAATTATTACTGGGAAACTTCTGAGGAAATTTGAAATTATTTAAAAAAAAATCAATATGTCCTAAATGAGTAATGGAGGGTTATCGAAGGTGTAGATTAAGATTAGATTAAAAGTTTAAAATTATTTTTGTACTCGTAATACTCAATATGGTGGGTTGAAAATTTTACGTTGTTCACATTTTTTCAAAATTGATATTAGGGAATTTTCAGTGTCGTAGGTTACGAGTCTGACGTTAATTTTTCACAATATAATACGACAGATAAAATATGGGGAATTAAAAATTTTGCGTTTTCCCGATTTCGTCAAAAATTGATATTGGGGTTCGTGGGGTATATATTACGGATTTTAAATTAATTTCGTCAAATTCAATATGCAGAATAAAATATTTCGGACTAAAAAAATTAGTTCTTGCAATATCGGTATTGGGAGGTTTTTGGAGGCCTAAATTACGAATCTAAAATTAATTTCTTAAAATTCAAAATACCGGATTTACTATAGCAGATTAAATATTTGTTTGTTACAACTTCATTCAAGAGTGGTATTTAGATAATTCACAGAATCAAAGAATCTTTTGTTGTTCATTTTAGTGTGGTTAACAACTCTGGATAAAATGTATTTAGTTCAAATAATGTATGGATATCACAAAGAGTTTAAAACTAAGAATAAAAAAATAAAATTTTTATAAAAAAATTGAACTGAATTGAAATTTTTAAAGTCTTCGCCCAATGATTACTAAATGAAACAAATAACTACTAACACGAGGTACATAAAAGTTACAGTAAGAAAGCAATTACAAATAAAGCATTGCTCAACCTTTTTATGTAAATCATATTTTTTCAGGTATTAATTTGGCGCCGACTTCAAAAATTTTAATTTCATATAAAAATTTATATTATTTATGGTTCTTTAGCGCAATTTTAGAAGTAGGTTCATTTTTATGCAAAAATTTTATTGATATATTGTTAAGTACCCCTACTCTAAGAAGGGATAGTCAATTTTTTTTCTTGCCAAAGGAGCTGTGCTTCAGAAAAGGTTGTGAATATACGATTTAGGCGTACACCTATGGAAGACGTATTTTCGCGTAAACTACATCACTCTAATTACTTTAAAGAATTATTGAGGGGTGAAGTATGATAACTTCTCACAGCAACGTTTTTACCAAAACCCTAACAGAAAATTGACAGTGAATGTATGGTGTAAGGGGGAGACACACATTGCAGGGTGAGTCCTAAGCGCTTAGGAAAAGTTTGTACGTGACTGCGTGCTCTAAGGAGAATGCGGCGATTTTCACCCCACAAGTCGTTCCTTTGTGCAATGAAAGTGAATGAAAATACGTGTGGCGGACGGTTAAGTATGCATCCGGCAGTTAAAGTAAAAGAATCGATCCGAAATATATAAATTAATCCTAGTTGGATGATTGAAGTGTCCAGACCCTCTCAGATGAGTCACCTTCTGGTTTTTTTAATCTTAGAAAACGATCTCCCAAATCCCGTTAATGTGTAAACCTCCCCCGACTCCTTTCCAGACAAAGAGGGTATAAGTGCGGGACGAGAGAAAGAAAAGCTGGCTAAATTGCCTCAGTCGCAGTAACCATACAAACCAGTAGAAAAAAAAACACTCAACAGCATTCAATTTGTGGACAGCAAAATTGTGTTAGAATCAACACGACAACACGAAATTGTTTCCGGGCTAAAATTGGAGTTGACCACTTAGAGGTCACCGAGAATATTTTCGGGTCAAAACATATTAACAGTTAGACAATATTATTTGTGGTTTTATATGTAACATTTAAACCCACATCACGCCCTCAAAGTAGACGTAAACATTTTCCTTTTTCGATTTTCAGTAATTAATCAAAACGTATCTTCTGACCCGCATGAATTTGACACCTATACATTTTATTTGGTAAACATTATTTGTTCACAAGCTGTTAAGTTTTCACCTGTATTATATCCGTACAAAGAAACTAATTAAAATTGATACCTTAATCAATCGTAAAGCATATATATTCGTTTAACGTTTATTTAATTTTTAAAGATTAATATTAGGTCTGGAAATCATAAAAAGAATTATAAAAGATTTTTAATTTTATATCAAAAGTAAAATCTGATTGTTAGTATTGATAAAGTAGTCAAAAATATTATTGTTCGAAAGAGACCAAGTTCTCAGCCATTCTAATCTGCGTGATGACAACATAATTGAAACGTAAATGGATGCCGAGATCTGTTAAAAAACACATTTTAATTTTTCACTATTTACACTAGTTTCAAAGGAATTAGTACTTTGGAATTAGGTATATGCAGGGTGTCCAAGATAAGGATCCTAAGCATGGGGATCTCGGAAACAGTTGGAGATACGAGGTCGGTTAAATTAGAGAAAAGTTGCGCAATTTAGTGCTAAATTAAACGCAGTTAAAAAAATTTAAAAATTTCAAACAGTTCCGGAGATTTCCGGAAAAAAACGAAATTTGGCAAAATTGTTTTTAATTTTTGCAGGCTTTATTTAAAGAGATATCAGAAAATAAAAGGTAGATTCTCATTGCCACTTTCTATTTTTTATAATTTGGTCTAAACAAAATTTAAATCCGACGTTTCATTTCTGAGATACCATCATGAACTTTCATTTTTTATATGGAACAAAAAAAAGTATTCCATGTATTTGATAGCATTTTTTATTACAAATTCAACGGTGTATCACCCTTGCATATCGAATACGTAGTTCAAGTACTTTCCATAAGAGCTCCGTGAGAGCGAGAGAGAAAGGTATATCAGTTTTATAAAAGCCAATGAACTACACACTTGATATGCAAGTGTGATACACCGTTGAATTTGTAATAAAAAATGCTATCAAATACATGGGATACTTTTTTTTGTTCCATATAAAAAATGAAAGTTCATGATGGTATCTCAGAAACGAAACGTCGGATTTAAATTTTGTTTAGACCAAATTATAAAAAATAAAAAGTGGCAATGAGAATCTACCTTTTATTTTCGGATATCTCTTTAAATAAAGCCTGCAAAAATTAAAAACGATTTTGCCAAATTTCGTTTCTTTCCGGAAATCTCCGGAAGTGTTTGAAATTTTTAAATTTTTTTAACTGCGTTTAATTTAGCACTAAATTGCGCAACTTTTCTCTAATTTAACCGACCTCATATCTCCAACTGTTTCCGAGATCCCCATGCTTAGGATCCTTATCTTGGACACCCTGTGTATATATATATATATATATATATATATATATATATATATATATATATACATATATATACATATATATATATATACATATATATATATATACATATATATATATATATATACATATATATATATATATATATATATATATATATATATATATATATATATATATATATATATCTGTGTGTGGATAAATCCACATTATGCCGTTGTAGTGTTGAAATCACATTCAGTAAACGTACTAAACTATATGCAACTCCGTGTATAAATGAAGTTAAATGTGAACAGTAAATGCAAACTTCGTTCCATCCATATCCTTTCCGTGTTGGAGGTTGCAAATTATTTTTTAAATTATTACTTATGGAGTCTTTGGTGTTTTTTTATATTAAAATTGATAACATAAATGTTCTAAGAGGATATTCCCATCTATTGAATTTTAAGAGGGTATATAAATTTTTAATCATATGTGTAAATGTGGCTTTGGTTACGTCTATCCGTTCTGTCGTTAACCTCCTTTACACCCAATTTTTTATAATTTTAGTCACGTTCAAGTATTGTTGTAGTTGAAGGAATGGCCTGTTTCTCGTACATGTTTATTTAATGCAGTCGTAGCATTCTTAGTAAATTTGAGCCCATTTAATCTATTTTTAAGTAACTGTGTGGTTATTCCTATATATTTTTTTGGACAATTGGTCTTAGGAATTGAGTATTCAATATTAGAGTTATTCATTTTAGGACTTTTACTTTTCAGTTTGGTAACAAAAGAGTTTAACTTATTTTGAGCTTTGTGGCAGACTACGATATTATGTTGGTTCAGAATTTATATTTAATTTTTTCTGAAAGTCCGTTTGTATACGTCAAGGCAATAAATTTCGATGTATCATTATTGCTGGGAGGATTGTCAGAATTATAAAATTTGTGTATGTTCTTTTATTATTTTATCAATGTCCCTGAGTTTAAAGTTGTTCCTTAATAAGGTCTCTTTCACTTTTCTTAAAATAGGGGGTCTAAATTACGGTCTACATTGTAGATATTTATAGAAATTAACGATTTTGGTAAGAGCAACCCAATAATAAATTTCTTATTAAAATTGTATGAGTAGGTCTTGTGGATGCGGCGGCGTCTCGGCGTAGTTTTTAGTGCATTCGTTCGCGTTGGTTATGTTTATGTTTATAATTCAGTTAGTTTTTCTTTACTTACTGCAAGATGTTCTCTCCTGACAAGTAAATTTGAAAGAAAACCTGAAACTTGAACAATGATAGTGAAACTGTTTATGACCAAGGACCGAAACCAAAAGCCAGACTGAAGATCTCACATTCAACTTTAAATATATATATATATATATATATATATATATATATATATATATATATATATATACATATATTTTATTTTATGAAGATTTGTAGAGACTTGAAGATCAAATGTACCATAAATAAGGTTTTTATGCTGAATGACCTCATTCATTGGTCTGTAGGGTTCATATTTATATGTCTCGATAAATTATAATCATAATATTTATTTATTTGTAGTGTCGTATAGTGTTTAACACAGTTTAATTAAGTCAAGTGCTGTTGTAAACATAATTTAAATATAAAATTTGTTACTTATTTAAATAAAAGTTTCATATAGCTTACAAACTGTGATTTCTCAAATTTATTATAAGTTGTGTCATGAAAAGAATTATGTTAGATTTAACTGTTTAAAACTAAGATATTCGGCTGTTATGGACACAAGTATTTATGTTAAATCCATAAGCAAAACTGGCCCTAGAAAAACATTTTTAAATAGCCGCTTATATAATTGAGTTATAAACAGAATCTCCTGTAATAATTTTATATGTCTGTAATCTCAAATTTGCTTAATATTTGCCAGATATATTCCACTTTCTAAGGATATTTTATTTAAAAAATTGAAAATATCGGGGTACCACCTAATTAACGTTTCAACTGTTTATTCAGAAAATAAAATGTCTTAAAGAAACGGTTCGTCAACATATTATTTTTTTTTAATGCGAGTAATTTTGAAAAACCAAAATAAAATAAAAATTTTTAATTCTATTTTATTTTTTGAAATCCGTGCGTAAAATTTAGCGACTGACATTTCATTTGCGCATGTTTCACCGTTCGCTTGCCTTTCACCGGGCGAACGAGGATATGAGTGATGAACATTTCAAGAATACGCGTTCGCCACCTTTTCACCGTTTACTTCACGTTCCCCAGTTCGAGGATAGGGCCCCTGTTCACTGACCTGCTGCGCAAATGTAGTATAGCCTCTTTTAGGGGAGTGTAGGTTTACATCCCCGACTGAATTAATTTTAAGGAATTATCCCTGCGTTTACCCCCCTCTAACTTTGTCGGTCATAGCAGGTCTAGTTTTTGAGATATTACCGCTCATCAGCATAGCATATAAAATATTAAAAAAAAAAATTATGACTGAAAATCAATTTTCATAAGATTTGCGCGTGTTTTGCGAAAGTATGCCTGTTAAATATTCATAAAACTATTTTTGTTACATAGACTAAAATATCCAGAGTTCTATTTCAGGCGTCGTCTTTTCTACAAGACCATTAACTTTAATAAAACGAAGTAGCGAAACTTTTGTTACAAGGGAACATTGACGCCTCTACGATGTCACACGTCAAACCTTGTGACACGCTAAATTGAAACGGAAAAGAAATTAATTGAAATAAAAGATAATAGATACATTATCATTTAACACACTTCAATATAGAACAATTTCTAACTTATCGGAATACGGTATTTTAACAATAGAATTTGTAAGTCTAAGGCCACTCCTGTTTAAATGTAATGTAATTTTATTATATAATTTTTGTTGTTACAAGGCAAAGTAACAAGAGTTAATAAAATTGCATGCAGTAATTAAATAATATGGTCATAAATAAAAAAAAGTTAGATAAGTTAGGCTTAAGCCTACTCACCAGGGGATTGCCTTGGCTTTTTTTTTAAGGGGTCGCCGGTTATCAGTTTTAAAAGCCAAAATTAAATTTGAAATTTCAAGGTACGTGTGTGTTAATGGTTTCTTTATGCATGGCAACACGCGAGATTTCAGTGGACGGCCGGTGCATGCACGTCTCCTTATACTTGGCGAAATCCATTTGGGGCAAGCTAGCTGGGTAATTTGCTGCGATGACGATATTCCGTCGCACCTCAATCAAAAAAGTAGGAGCCGTGGGAGACCACAGTAAATTGTCGCTCTCTGTAAACTCGTTATCTAGGCGTTAATTATTTACTGTCTTTTGTCATTTGTTTTTTACAATATTCGGAGAATTGTTTAAAATTTGGATTTTTTCCCTTGTTATTAATAACGGCATAGAGTAGCAACAGTGTGTATTATGCAATTCTGTTCATAGCGTTAAATCTATAAAACACTCGTTCAAACGTCACTTGGAAACGAAGTATTCTAAACATTTTAAACAAAACTTGAGCTTTTTTTAAACGACATGTGCACTGAAAAAAGAAAATATTTCAATTAACTGACATGCCGTTTATTTCAATAGTAATTTTCTGTTGAACAAAAGCAATAGTTTTTAGGATTTCAATAGAACAACAAAAATGTTAAATTGTATTACTTGAATGAAATGAAGAAAATATTGTTTTAACCATAAAGTTTATTTCAAATAAAGCAAATGTCTTAACAAGGATACGTTACATAAATAAATTAAATTTAACAAAATTCAAATGTTAACACAAAATGCGACAAAACAATTATTCCAAATAACTTTGGTTTGACCTAAACAACAAAAAAAAAACAACTATTTGAGGACTGATATTTTTATCAATGTGGCTGCCTTGGAACGACAAAAGTTGGATTTTACTAAGACGTTTCAACAACAAAGCCAATCTGTGATTCAAGCATCATGTGAAATTGTTCTGGAAGTTGCCAAAAAACTAAACAACCCATACAAGTCTGGGTTCAAAACATGACCTTGGGACACATCAGGCCTTTGTATCCGGCACAACCCGTCACACCGGATAGAATGGCCTGATGAGTCCCAACAAGGACGAAACAGTGCTGTCGTCATTTTTTACCCTCAAAGCTTCTCCATAAATTTGGAATTCCTTTTAAAAATGTTTACTGACAATCCGTGTCACCAGGATTCAAATTTCCTATTTTAATTTTGCTAATTCTACGGACGTAGAAATTGAAAATAATATTAAAAATTAATTATTATAGCATTTATTATCAAGTATTTACCATTAGGTGGTCGAAACTAGTATGGAGAGAGAACCAGAGTGGAATTCTCAGAGGATATACTGTCTCATACTTTTATTATTTTTCATGGCTCACTTGATCACGGACCTTTGAAAACAATTGCCTTTTCCCATCAATGTGATGTCAGTTATCCTTTTGGCTATAATTCCGAAACAAATAAATCATTTATCAGAAGTTCTGTTTTAATTTTAAGATTTAATATATGACTTCTGATGAAGCTACAGTGTTGGCGAAACGCGTTACGTTTTTTAGTTAAATATAGTGGAAATCTGACAAATATTCGTCTTTTATATGTCTTTCTATTTAACATTTCGGAGTAAAATTGAAAAAAAAAGAAGGGTTCCAAATAACGCCCTCTAGCGAGGACCGCGATAATCAATCTAATGTAGCTATGATTTCGTTTTAATTGTCAAACCTTCCTTTCTTAAACGAAGATCAAGTTTATCAAATTCGGTTCCGCCAAATCAAACTTACGGTAACTTTTATCAGTTGATTTTCCCCCTCCTCTCCTGCCCGAACTTTATATCTTACAGCAAAAAGTGTTAAACCAAAAAGATGTAGAATTGTAGTAAAGTTATCAGTGTCATATTTTTTTGATAGCCAATATAGGGATACTTTCCCGAAAAATGTCTTTTTACATGACCATAGCAATTACGCCCCCTAGCGACAGAGGTAGGAACTTTTCTCTTGGCCACTTTCCTTAACGGGATTTTTTCCCAAAATTCTTGGACTTCATTTCATTATATATATATATATATATATATATATATATATATATATATATATATATATACATATATATATATATATATATATATATATATATATATATATACATATATATATATATATATATATATATATATATATATATATATATATATATATATATATATATATATATATATATATATATATATATACACCCAGAATATTTCATTATTGTTGCGTATATACATAAAATGGGTGAATATATTGACGTATGAATTATTATATTATGCTTACCCCTCGGCACCGTTAAAACTAATTAAGCTAATGAGCAGACAGAGCGGTAATGCCAAAACGCTGTGATCCCGCGCTGATGACGTCACCGTGCTGAGGATGGGTGGGCAGGAGAGTAGTCGGAATAGCGGTTTATAATCTAATAATGATAAAGGGAACGAAATTAGGGTTGGAAACCAACCAAAAATTCGGGTTTTATCGAAATCACCGACGGTATTAAGACGTGATGAAAGGACTTGTGTTACGAATAAACTGCTTTGATAAGACGCCTTTGTTAGACACGGTGAGTTATTAAGATCAGCTTGATAATTTAATATAAGGTTACTTTTGACTTTGGGAAGACACAAATTGTTAATTTCGAATCATTTTCTTCGATTCTCTCCCCAAACGCATTTCGACTGGTTTATCAGTGGAATTGTGCTGAACCGAGAGCGAAATCGACAGGAAATAACTACTAATTAAATACACAGTGTCGTGGTAAGCCCGGTAGGATTTCAAACTGTTTAAAATATGGACGACAAGCTTTTATTCACTGGTGAAATATTTTAGTTATTTATTTATATATATATATATATATATATATATATATATATATATATATATATATATATATATATATATATATATATATATATATATATATATATATATATTCCCATCATGTTGATTGCCTTATCGAGATAATATAGACGATAAAACAAACAATTTGACAGCTGACAGTTTAGGATTAGTAAAAGTGGAGTATTCTACGAGAGAATAACGCATTTTCAATGTTAAACAGTATTTCAAAAATGATGAAATTGTGGCGGCCACAGTTCGCAAATATCGTAGAAAATATGATCAGAATATTGATTTAACTTCGTCTACTGTGGAGAGAGTAGTAGAAAAATTCAGGGAGACTGGATCAATTGGCGATACTAAACATACTGGCTGTTCCATAACAAGCCGTTTAAATGTTAATATCGAAGCAGTGTGCGAGAGCGTTGGCGAAAGACCGTCTCCATACTTACAAAGTTCAATTAACACCAAAACTGAAGCCTGATGCCCAGAGAAGAGAATTCGTTGAATAGATTACTGAACATCAACAAGTGGATGTTGATTTATCGAACAAAATCATCCTAAATGATGAAGCTCATTTTCACCTTAATGGTTTCGTTAATAGTTAAAATTGCCCCATTTGGGTTATAGAGAACCCACATAAGATTGTCGAAATACAAATGCATCCATAACGTGCCACTGTTTGGCACGGATTTTGGACTGGAGGCATTAATAGACCATACTACTTCGAAAATGAGGCTGGTTAAGCAGGATGATATTGATGTGGATGATATATGGTTTCAACAAGTAGATACCATGTGAAACAATTACTACATGAGACGTTTCCTGGTCATGTACTACCTTGTTTCGGTGATCAGAATTTGCTCCCAACGACTGCGCTTGAAATCACAGATTTTATACAAGTTCCAAATATTTATTAAATAGTCACGGTGGCTGAATGAACAATATGTCTCACAGTCACGGTTTTCGGTAACGATTTCTCCCTACAAAACACCAACATTATATTAAAATTACGTCAACACAACCCTTTCGAGTTTCAATATTAATGCAGTCAGAGATAATCAGTAAGATCACTGCCTTACATGAAATATAGTATATTCACCCAGGCTAAACATCGACCGCAGCTTCGGCTGTATCTACCACTGACTTGATAAATTACAACCCATGTTTATTTTTGTGTTTTTTACTATTTTTTATTTTACTAAATATACATTATTTTGACGTTTTGGTTCATAAATCTTCATCAGAAATATTCTGGAATCAATGGGAAGTTTAACAATTTTTTATATCTACACCTTCCTTGCAAGATATTTTTTTTGAAGATTCACTTTAAATATTAAACTGTTTTTTCGTCTACTTTTCGACCTACCATTGTATGTTACAAATACATTGACCTTTTTTTTGCCTTTTGTGTGCTTTAGGCAGATGTTGAAAACTCGGTGCCCGATTATTTTAATTTCGAGGGTGGATTCACGAGTATAGTGCAATGATAAGATAGTTTAAGTATGGTTGTATATCGTAGTTGATTTGATTTGATTTGATTATTTTTTTAATTTTTTATTTAGGGCATAGTTTGTGGTGTTTGGTTAGGAACTATATTGTTATTCAAAGATGCCATGATATATCTTGTTGAGTTGTTTTATGTCCGTTTTATAAAATATAAAAAAATTGTTAAATTTAATTAAAAAATTATACTCCCATTAATTCCAGACCATTTTCAATGGTTTATGAATCGAAACGTCAAAATAATCTATATCAAGTAAAATAAAAAATAGTAAAAAACACATGCGTAATTAATTTATTAACAAAAAGACTTAACTCCCAAGAATAAAAAAAAAGATTTTTTAATATGAAATATATATATATATATATATATATATATATATATATATATATATATATATATATATATATCCCACTGGGCTACCCGACTAATAATAGTTTTTATTCTTGTTTCATTTATCGCTTTTAAATTAACTTATCTCTGGATTGATGTTTGACACCAACGAGGCGTAAATGTTCTGGTTTCTTCTGAAGTTATCATCAACGTTAATCGGCTTATAGGAAAAAAGTTTTTCGTGATCCACCGATAAATTAATCGAAATAAATAAAACTTATCGTTTGTATTCGATTTGTATCATGATAGAGTTTAAGAGAAGAAAAAAAATTAAGTGATTTCGTACAGTTCCTTACTTTAATATCTATTTTTATGTTTTGATGGATATTGTTTTTTTTTATTTATATATAATATATCGTATAACAAGCACAATATAATAATGTATTATCTGTCGTTATTATGATGTAAACCCCGTTTCAAATTTCACATTATCGAACTCAATCAATTTATATAATTCCTTAATGTTTGTTTGTTTGTCTTTTCATAGTTTGCCAAAAGTACGAAGTCCAGTTTTTGAACTTTTCCAAGAGAATAGAATAAAGATAACGTGGAGTGGTTGATGGTTCTTTGGTAAAATTGTTGGATGTCAGTTTGGACGATGGTCTGAACTGAAATTCTCATATCACATTATTGGAGAATAAGTTGATATCCTCTATTTTTGTGTTCAGGCAACTTCGTGGGCTCTTTACTGTGATATCCTTCTCTCTGTTACATTCTCATATTTCCTACGATGTTCAACTTCGGGGTTGTTTTGCTGGCGCGATTCAGATTTTTAGAATGCAGAAGAAGTCTATTAGCTTGTCTCTGGCATCGTCTACTGCAGGCCACACTTTATAAAATTGCGGGTACTAATGTTGCCTAGTTTATTTATCTTCTACCAATTACTAGAGATTCATAAAAACGGTGAAAAATTCCACCAAAATTCGCATTTTCACTCTTATAGCCAGGAGCGGATCCAGACTATCTCTTTGGGGGGGGGGGGGAGATATCACAAAAGTACGGTATGGTAAGCGAAAGCAAGTTCTCGACTGGGGGGGAGACACCAACAACCATGCTAAGAAGTGCTATTTTCTTGTTATTCATGACAAACTTTATTCTCCTTAATAGGTGATGTAGCGCTGACTCACATGATTTTCCGGATCGGTAGTCATGTTGATTGGGGTGTAGTGGTATCTCTTCTAGAGATGTTTCGCGAATGTGCTCTTTCATTCGTTTCTTTGTTACCTTTAGCAAAATAGAAGACGATAAATAGGTCTACTATACTTCTTAATTGTTTGTTGTTCGTCTTTTTTCTAGTATTAGTGAGCTTAGATGGAATAATTTTGCTTTGTTTAATTTCTTTAACCGGTGCGAAATGAAAAAGAAATCAAAAATTAATTTACTTTCATATTTGGACCATTTAGGTAGAAAAAAATTGTGGAATGTCATTTTTAACAATTCACTTAAGAGGTTTTCAACTATTTGCTTTAAATTTATTTTACTCTTTTCACTCCTTAATGACAAAATATTAGCAAATTATCTAATATATATATATATATATATATATATATATATATATATATATATATATATATATATATAATTTACATTCTCAATGTCAGAAAAACATACATTTTTAAAGAGATTAGCAGAATTTAAGTTTTTGTTAGCCATGTAAGCATATTTAAAAGTTGTTGTAAATTAAAACAGTCTAAAGATTTTTTATATTCAATATGAAAATAAACTTGGACCATACAAATAAATAATAATTGTCATTTATTGTGCCAACTGAACAATCAAAGGCCACAGAGTGTCTGTTACAGATGTCCATGGTCCGAATGAAGATGCAACACAAGATGATGCCAGCAGCATTCATATTCCTAGTAAAGGGTGTTTTTTATAGAGGTATAGAACTTTAAGTTGGCAACACTTTTTTAACTGGCGGTCATTTTGTCAGCTGTCAAGTGATTTATGTTTAGTTTGGTTTGGCATTTCAACATTAATAGACTGACGCCTGAACAACGCTTCCAAATTGTGCAAATTTATTTTGAAAATCATGGTTCTGTTCGAAATACGTATCGCGTACTACGTCCATTTTACGGTCAACATAATCGTCCATCAGAGCAATTAATTCGATTAACTATGGAACGTTTTCGCACCACGTTTACTCTAAATGATAATACACATCCACAAAGACGTCGTACAGTGCGTACAGAAGAAGTCATTGCTGCTGTAGAGCGTAGCGTAGAGGAAGACCCGAATCAGTCTATCCGCCATCGTGCACAGGAATTGGATATGCGTCCATTCACTTTATGGAAGATTTTGCGGAAAGATCTTGGTTTGCGTGCTTACAAAATTCAACTCGTGTAAGAATTCAAACCACACGACCACCTAGCAAGGCGTAGATTCGGTGAATGGGCCCAAAACAAGATTGCCGTTGATCCCGATTTTGTTTAGGGATGAAGCTCACTTTTGTTTGAATGGATACGTCATTAAACAAAACTGCCGTATTTGGAGTGATGATAATCCTCAAGTGTATATTGAGACACCGTTACATCCAGAAAAACTGACTGTTTGGTGTGCTTTATGGGCTGATGGAATCATTGGTCCGTACGTCTTTAAAAACGATGCTGGTCAGAACGTTACAGTCAATGGTGACCGCTATAGAGCCATGATTACTGACTTTTTCGTTCAGCAGTTGAACAACCATGATGTGCAGGAGCTGTGGTTTCAACAAGATGGCGCAACATGTCACACAGCTCGTGCCACAATTGATTTATTGAAGGAAACGTTTGGTAACCGCATAGTTTCACGTTTCGGACCCGTGAATTGGCCTCCAAGATCGTGCGACTTAACGCCGCTAGATTATTTTCTGTGGGGATATGTGAAGTCGCTAGTCTACGCCGATAAGCCCGAAACGATTGATCACTTGGAGGACAACATTCGCCGCGCTATTGCCGATATACGGCCAGAAATGTTGGAAAAAGTCATCGAAAATTGGACCTCCAGATTAGACTACGTCCGAGCCAGCCGTGGCGGTCATCTGCCAGAAGTCATATTTAAATTATAATGCCAGAAGGTTATCTTTCGAATAAAGTAAATTTCATGTCAATTTATAAAATTCATCTTTGTTTTTTCCATTTAAAAGTTCTATTTCTCTACAAAAACACCCTTTATAAGAGAAAATATCGGGTCTATTGTCCTGAACTAAAAGCTCTTGGGCGCGAGGGCGATTGCAAAAAAACTAGTTGTTGACGGGGGGAGGATGCCAGCAATATAAGAGAAAAAATCGGGTTTATTTTCCTGAACTCAAAGATCTTGGGCTGGGGCGATCTCAAGAAAAACAAGTTGTCGACGGGGGGGATGCCAACAGTATACATATTCCTAGTATAACAGGAAAAATCGGGTCTATTTTCCTGAACTCAAACCTCTTAGGGGGAGGGGGGGGCGATCGCCCCCGCCGACCCTCCTCTTGGATTCGCGCTTTTGTAGCATTAGATCAGCTAACTTAATTAGGCCCTCCAGGTATAGGTTGGAAAGATCTAAGAAAAATACACTGAATGTGTCATTGTACAACATGCCACGTTGAAAGATTTACACTTTATGATTAGATTTGCAAATAAATTAAAAGGGTGTTTGTTAGAGCATATCTATTCTGTGGATGAGTACATGGAGACTTCTTCTGGAGCATATATTTTTTTTATGTAATTCGCAGATATTTTTAACCTTACAATTTTGTTTCTGTGACATATTACAATTGCATTTCTTTTGTACAAAATACAATGAAATAAATTTATTTATCTATCTAACATGACGTAAAAATATGATTGGTTTCTTGACATATAACGAAGATTATTCTGAAATAGTCTTGGAAGCGTTTCAAGTATGGATGAACATACTTTTTCTATTAATGCCTGTGGGAGCCTTTACATTAATATTATATAAAATATTCACATAGTGTTTTCAATGGAAGTGCTCCTCTCTGGTAGAACCAGGCGATCCTCTTACAAGACAATGACACCGTACATACCTTTTTAATTATTCCTTTTGGCTTCAGGAAAATTAGATTAATCATAGTTGAGTAATTCATAACTTGTATACATAAGAGGCCTTTCATAAATTTCGTGATGTGTTTTTCCGTCCCTCACGTGATGGAACAGGATTTTTTTATCCCCTCCCTTTCCCCCTCCCCCTGAAATATCACGTGATACTTCAGTCTTAAATAAAAAGAATAAATTATATTTGTTTAACTCTAACTATTTTATGAACATATCCTAAATAATTTTTAAAACTTTTTTTTTAATAATAAATTACAAAATTATTTAGCTTTATAATCACTTTTCATCTTCAATCTTATTCCTGATATGTTATTATATCGCTGTAACTATGTTTTGAAAACAAAGATTTCAAATTACAATTATTAAAAAAATGTAAAAATAATTAATTCGGCAAATTCCACTTTCAATTTATTATAGATATTTAGAAAGATAAAAAATTCTGCAGTAAGAAGTCTTGCTTGATTCCCTAAGATGTTTTTGCGACCCGACCCCCCCTCCAACATGCCCACGAGATTTATGGATAACCCTCAAGTGTCCGACTGAAGGTTCCAGTGTGTCCGGCACTAGTATTGTTCATTGTGCTTTAAATGAATGGCCTAAATTAGAGCTAGGCCCTTCTCAATTTAAGATTAAATTCTTTATGGGGAAAAACCGAATTTAAAAATAACACATTGGAAAAAATTGTAAGTATTAAATATAATACAGTCATTGACGACAACTGTAAAATCTTTTAAAATCCAATAACTATTAAAAAGCTATAAAACGTAGCGAGTTATTTATATTTTAATATACCGTTGCCAATAATAATATTATGCCTGTAATCTGGTTTTTTCAAATAGTCATGAAATTTAAATTATTATTTTAATATTAATAACATTTTCGGAATATGATGAGAACATCAATGCTTCAGTTTGAAACTAACAAGATCTTAAGAGAGGAAAGATTACTTTCAGCTCATGTCGCAGCAGTCATAGTTATGTTATGTGGCTTAAATGGGTCTAGGTAATAGTAACTCATCCTTAATAGGGCAGGAAGATGTGAATGATTGCAAGCATAAATAGATATAAAATGTCCGAATTCTAGCCCGAAAATATACAGTTCGGTGTCGTTACGAAAACTGCGGTACAGGATCATTATATATAAATAAAAAATAAAACTTTGTTAATCTGTGTGGTTCTTGTGTTATCAAGTGGACCATCGAGATGTCGCCTTTGTCGTCTTGTTTGCTGTTTTTTGATTTTAAACTCAGCTTTATAGGATGCAAAGGCGAGATGATGGTTTGTACCGAATGTGGTGGCCTGACGAGTCCCATATTAGAACGAAACAGCGCTGTCGCCATCTGATTGACAAATTTTCACGTCCGCTTCGCCAATATTTGATTCTATTTTATTATATATATATATATATATATATATATATATATATATATATATATATATATATATATATATATATATAATATAGGAATTAATTTTTCTTGAACATTAAATATGTTTTTATTAGTTCGTTATTTTCTTGGGAATATGGTTCATTCAACACTACATATATTTAAAGTAGTCATACTTATTACGTATATATATATATATATATATATATATATATATATATATATATATATATATATATATATATATTTCAGGACGTTTCGATTCTTTCGAATCGAGCTTATCGGAGGGTTCTATAATGTACATTTTTAGTATTATTATATATGGAATAACAGGTTAAGAACTTAACATTAAGAAAAAAGATTTTCGTTTTAAATAAACAATTAATTACAATACAACCAATTATAATCATACACTCTATTATATATTAATTTTTCAAAAGTATTTTTAAAAGTCCAAGTAGGAGAGTAGACGCTACATTTTTAACCCTATAATTGCATTGACTTGACTGAATGTGGAAACCAGATGGTGTATATTTTAGGTACTTTAAGTAGCGTGAAAGGTTTGGGTCTTTTAATTGAAGTGGTATCTTTCTGAAAAAATATCGTCATTCAATTTAGAAGATTTGAAAGCGGAGAAATATTTCTGAAAAAATATCGTGATTCCATTTAGAAGATTTGAAAGCGGAGAATAATTCTTATTTAATGTTTTTTTTTATTTTAGAATTTCCCTTATATTGGTTTATTTTAATATGTTGAAGTAGATTTGATTTAGATTATTAATGTCTGTTTTATCGTTTACGGCATTTAGATTTTTTTTTATTGCGATTGTTTCGTAAAATTCTCGTTTTCCTTTGTTGGTTTCAGTTTTCAAGATTTTTGTATTTTCATAATCAAAGGTGTGCTGGTGTTTCATTTCATGTTTTTTTTTTTAGGGCCGTAATATTTTTTTTGTCGTATTTATGTCCATTTAGACGATTTTGCAGATACTGACTAGTTTGGCCGATATAATTCGATAAACAATCCTTGCAGGGTATTTGGTAGACAACATTTGATTTTTTGTTTTTTGGAATATCACTTTTTAATTTGTTGAAATTGCATTTAAGCACATTATGGCCTTTACGACTAGTGGTTATATTATGTTTTTTGAAAAAAGTTTGAGAGTTTTCGGAAAGTTTCGGTATGTATGGCAAGGAAAGATATTGGTTTTTGATTTTATTGTCTTCTAAATTTTCTGTTTTAGTGTTTCCCTGTTTGTATTTCTCTAGCCTTTCTTTAAAAATGTTATTAATCAGTTTATTTGGGTAAGAGTTTGATATAAGGACCTCTTTTGCCTTTTTTATATAGTTGTTTCTAAATTCGGGACTACTAAGGATGATGACTCTCTAGGCTATTCCAATTTTTACTGTTTTTTTTTGGGCCATGTGGAGTTGGGAATTGTAGTTGAGGTAGCGACCAGACCATGTAGATTTTGTGTACCACTCAGTCAGTATTGTATTATTTTTGTGATGCAACGTCATGTCTAGGAAATTTATATGGTTATTATTTTCAAATTCTATGATAAAATGTAATTTTTCATAATTGCTGTTAAATTTGTTTAAAATGGATAATTGCATAACAGCCATACCAAAAAATCAAGATTCTGACTAGAGTATCTGCAAAATCGTCTAAATGGACGTAAATACGACAAAAAAAATATTACAGCTCTAAAAAAATATGAAATGAAACACCAGCACACCTTTGATTATGAAAATATAAAAATCTTGAAAACTGAAACCAACAAAGGAAAACGAGAATTTTACGAAATGATCGCAATAAAAAAAAATCCGAATTCCGTAAACAATAAAACATACATTAATAATCTAAATCAAATCTACTTCAACATATTAAAATAAACCAATACAAAGGAAATTCTAAAATAAATTAAACATTAAATAAGAATTATTCTCCGCTTTTAAATCTTCTAAATTGAATCACGATATTTTTTCAGAAAAATACCACTTCAATTAAAAGACCCAATTCTTTTACGCTACTTAAAGGACCTAAAACATAGACTGGTTTTCACATTCAGTCAAGTCAATGCTGTTATAGGGTTAAAAATGTAGTGTCCACTCTTCTAATTGGCCTTTTAAAAATACTTTTGGATGAGTGTGTGGATATAATTGGTTGTGTTTTAATTAATTGAATATTTAAAATAAAAATCTGTGCTCTTAATGGTAAGTTCTTAACCTCTTATTCCATATATAATAATAGTAAAAATGTACATTTTTGTAGAATCCTCCGATAAGCTCAGTATATATATATATATATATATATATATATATATATATATATATATATATATATATGTTATGTCGGATACTCCCACGGGTGCGGTGTGCAATCGAAGGTTATCGGGCATCCCGTGTATGTGCTGAGTCCCTCTCAGGACTGCAAGGCAGCTGCCGTTTCGATGAAATCTCATTCACCATTTTCAAAGCTCACTGTATGGCGTCTACGAGCGAACATTTTGCTACTCTATTACTAAATGATTTAGTAATAGAGTAGCAAGATGTCAAGGAGGAAAAAATTTTGAATAAAGGGCGAAACGTCAATTCTTTTGCATTTTTGCTAAATATAGAACCTAAACCCAAGAAAAGACAAAATAAATGAAAAGTGATATAATTTATGGTTCAAGAATGAAGAAAATATATATATACATATATATATATATATATATATATATATATATATATATATATATATATATATATATATATTTAATTCAGGTTTTAGTCATGACTGTCATCAAAAAAATTGAAAAATAAAAAATGTTTTTTGTAAGGATTTTCCTGCCTCCAAAATAAAGCTCAGTATAATTTTGGACCAAAATCGAAAAAAACACATATTTTTCATTTATAATACTTAAGCTCACAGATGCCGTACAGTGAACTTTGAAAATGGTGAATTACACATCACACCCGTGAGAACAACGCACACAGTCCTGGCTGAGGTCATGAGAAGCCTAACGACTTTATGAATCTTTTGATGGAGAAAGCTTACTCTCTATTTTGATTGTGCTATAATATAGCATATTGAGTACGTACGTTTACAACGCCGCAACTTGAGCCGGTCGAGAACGCATTTACCGTTGTTTCGTCGCTTTCCCTTTCATTAAATCTTATCGGTATCATTTTACAGGATTATTTGATTGATTAAACGGTCTCCGATATAAACATGCCGAATATCAAGAATAAAATTTAATTTTCTTTTGCTGGGTTAATTTATCACATTCCTGCTAAAACTTATTAAAGTATTCAGTTATTTCGCTACCCCACACACTTGGTACAGTTTAATAATTATTTTAATAATTAACATCCTATTCATTTATTTCTAGCGTCTACGCATTATGTCAAATAAAGAAAGTTTTCCAATTTTCCCAATGTGCTGCTAAGAATTTTGTTTTTACTACCTTCAGCCGACGCAATATTTTTTTATTTGTCTATACTTTCGTCAAGTTTAATCCAATAAAAACTACATAAAAAGTTAATATTCCTAATGGTTTTCCAGGAAATATTTTGACATTACAGCAATTTATAAACTTGTATTGCAGGAAAATACCGGGTGACCAATATATTGTTATCAGTGACCACAAGTTCCGGGTTAAGATATTTTTTTTTTTGCAAATTGGGTCTATTTGGGAATGGACAATATATATATATATATATATATATATATATATATATATATATATATATATATATATATATGATCACTTGTACTGTACCCAAGGGACAAAACAAATCGTTACATATAGAATTTGTTAACGTTTGCCTGTTCGTCTGTACCTAGAATTATAGTTATTCTGTGGGTCATGATATGGGATCCAATTTTTGATTTCTTCTTGAGAGCATGGGAAAATAATGACGTAAAAAAGATTATTGGTTTCTTGCCCAGAAGACATAATTTATTTCTACGTAGTCTGCATTGAAGTGCTTTAAGTGTGAATAAGTAAACATGTTCTATTCTTATCTGTTAGAGACAAAGACAGTTATCATTCAACACATCCTAACAGAGGACGCACGTCTATGACGCAGAATTAATTTTCGTTGAAATTCATTGATGGTAACACCGGCCGAGGTAACAGAAAATCTAGCCATTTTATGGATAAATTTTTATTGAGATTGTTTACTCGTTATGTGGGTCTTACTCTGATCTGAGATCCGTGAAATAATGAATATTGTTACTTATCAGAAAAATGTATAATATATAATAGTTTATGTATAATTAAATAGTTATGTATTGCTTTTTTATATATATATTTTTTTATTTATAGGTGCCGGCGAGTCGGGGAAGAGCACCATAGTAAAACAAATGAAGTAAGTATACTCCATTTTGTAATCTATTTTTACATTGTGTATATATACAGGGTGATTCAAAAATCGATCACGAAACTTAAGGGGGTGATTCTACTTGACAAAATAAGGGTAGAGCTTCATATAATTTTTTTTCAAAATGTCATTCGTTTTCGAGTTACAAGCCGTCCAAGTTCAAGTTTTTATTTTTTGTTTTTTGAATTACTCGCTTACAGGAAAACCGATTTGACTAATATTTGAAAGATAGGCTAAGTCTTCTGCGCTTCATCATTTTAGTAACAATTCACATTGATTGTTTGCCGCTAGAGGGCACTTTACCTACATTGAAAATTGTTTTTTTGTCATAATTTTTTAGTGTTGACAGCTACAGTAGTTTTTGGCATAATTTCTGAAAGACTGATGCCAGGCCTTTAAAAAAGGTGCTCTTTATTTACATCGCTAAACCCAACGGTTTAGACGTAAATCACCCTTAAAAATTAAGTGGTAAATTTACTTTTCTCATTTCATTACCACCAGCTACCAGGTAAATAGCTATCAAAGTATACTAGAGCTGTCAGTTTAACATCAAATAAATTCGCTTTTTAAACTATTTAATTTATAATCTTAAAATAACTAATAATGGCTAATCAGTAAATATTCATATTATGGATTATTGCGATATACATTTAATTGATAAAAATTAATGAAACAGTACTAAACAAACTAAAAAAGATTCTCAAAATGTCGCCTAACTCGATGAAAAATTTCTGGTGTTTCTTTAATAATTTGGCACTTTTCGATTATCCTGAAGCGAAGATCCTCGACGTTGATTACTGGAATATCGTACACCAATTGTTTCAAATGACCCCAAAAGAAAAAATCCATAGGATTAAGGTCTGGTGACCTCGCTGCCCATGCCAATGGTCCACTTCGTCCTATCCATCGCTCAGGATACGTTGCATTCAAATACTGTCGGACACGTATACTAAAATGGGGCGGAGCTCCGTCTTGGAGGATCCACATGTTGGCCCTTACTTCCAATGGCACATCTTCCAGATACAATGGGAGACGATTTTGGATAAAATCTAAGTATACGTCACCAGTTAATGGGCCATCAAAGAAATGAGGACCAATAAGGTAATCTCCTATTATCCCTGCCCACACATTTAGTGAAAATCTACGCTGATGTTTCGTTTCTACCACATTGTTTGGGTTCTCGTAAGCATATGTGTGGATGTTGTGTAGATTTGTTATGCCATCACGAGTGAAACCAGCTTCGTCAGTGAATAATATGACGCCAATTAATCGATTATCGTGTTCATACTTAGCTAGGATCTGATTGCACATTTCCAACCGTCTCGGCCGATCATCGTCATAAAGAGCCTGCACCTTTTTTGAATGAAACGGGTAGAGTTGTTCTTCTCTTAGTATCCTCCATGAACTAGCCTGACAGAGCCGCACTTCATTCCCAATTTTTCTAGTACTAATACCTGGATTATCTTCAATAATTTCAAGCACTCTTTCTTCTTGTTGCACGTTTCTAGCAGTTCTAGGTCTTCCCCTATTTCCATTATAACTTTTAAAGGAACCACATTCCGCAAGCCTCCTGTGCACACTGGAAAATGTTTGAGCATGAGGGATATTTCTTTCCGGATAACTCTCCATATAATATCTTCTTGCCAACTCTGCATTACCATTTGCTTTTCCATAACAAAAATGGATATCACAATATTCGATATTTGAATATTGGTGATTAGCCATTATTAGTTATTTTAAGATTATAAATTAAATAGTTTAAAAAGCGAATTTATTTGATGTTAAACTGACAGCTCTAGTATACTTTGATAGCTATTTACCTGGTAGCTGGTGGTAATGAAATGAGAAAAGTAAATTTACCACTTAATTTTTAAGGGTGATTTACGTCTAAACCGTTGGGTTTAGCGATGTAAATAAAGAGCACCTTTTTTAAAGGCCTGGCATCAGTCTTTCAGAAATTATGCCAAAAACTACTGTAGCTGTCAACACTAAAAAATTATGACAAAAAAACAATTTTCAATGTAGGTAAAGTGCCCTCTAGCGGCAAACAATCAATGTGAATTGTTACTAAAATGATGAAGCGCAGAAGACTTAGCCTATCTTTCAAATATTAGTCAAATCGGTTTTCCTGTAAGCGAGTAATTCAAAAAACAAAAAATAAAAACTTAAACTTGGACGGCTTGTAACTCGAAAACGAATGACATTTTGAAAAAAAGTTATATGAAGCTATACCCTTATTTTGTCAAGTAGAATCACCCCCTTAAGTTTCGTGATCGATTTTTGAATCACCCTGTATATATATATATATATATATATATATATATATATATATATATATATATATATATATAAAAATATTTTTAAAGGAAGTAGATAAAATATCGATAAAACCGAAATTTATATATATATATATATATATATATATATATATATATATATATATATATATATATATATATATATAAATATTTTTAAAGGAAGTAGATAAAATATCGATAAAACCGAAATTTTTTACATCCGAATAAACCTCAATTCGTCGACTATGTATTTTTTTTTATATAGTTCCGTCCATCATGTACACTGTTAAAAGTAACTTTAAATTTAATGTAAGTTCGTTAATCAAATTTAATGATTTTGTACCTTAAATCGTGAATAAGTTACATGTACTTTGAAATTAGAGCTTTATATATTAAATTTAATAGAATATTACCTTAAATTTCAATAAAATAACTGAAAACATACCAAATTTAATGTGTGATTACATTAGATTTAATGTAAAAATTATTAAATTTAATGCATTAACATTAAGTGAGTTTAATAAACGGTTCATGAAATTTGCTTCGAGCACATTACCTTAAAATTAATGTGAAGTTTTTTTATAGTGTAGCTGTTTTACCTTATAGTGTTTCACATGGCATTGTATTTTTTGCTGAAAGTTTATGACTCTTGTGACCTTCATCAAAAAAAAAACACTGAATTACTGCGATTAGTCATAAAAATATACAGTTTTGAATAAAAAATGACTAATTTTTCTTCACCGGAAAGCTCTAAGCTCAGCTTTAAAATCCTACTAATTTCCTTGAAAATTATTTTTTTGCAAAACAGCAAAATACGTGTACATTTTTTTTTGGATTCTAGAATAATATATTTAATTTTATTTGTTTGGCTATTTTCACTGCATGATTTTGAATGTAATTGGTCTACATACACTTAGACATACACTGTACGGGGTGTCCCATTTTTGACTCTTTAGGGGGTATTGGAGTTATTATCAAAGATATAGTGTTGCGGTTTTCACTCTAGTGTCTTACTTTTTACCGAAACGAAAGATTACGGTATCAAATTTGTCATGGATCTCTTAGTTTTTAATCTTGATTGAAAATCTTTTTTAGTTACATCTCATATTTCCGTTATGCGTTAATTTATTAAAAACTTACTAATTGATTTTTATAGAATTTTGTACGTAGAGTTTAGTGGCGCAGTCCGTTTTTTTCTAAAAAATTTAGTTTTTAAGATATTTACCAAACTTATGATTTTTTTAAATAGGACACCCAGTACATTATTTTAGATATTGATTAAGTTTAATTTAGGCTTCTCAAAAAATATAATGTGTTTAATTTATGTTAAAAAAACAAGGTCAGAATTCGAGATTTTCCATAATTAACTTTATTGGTAACAGTAGGCCATAGCCCATTTATAAGAAACAAATGCAGAATTTTGACAAAATAATTATACCAAAGATTAGACACTTTAAAAGTTAATTTTAATATTTTTCTATATTTTCAATTGCTAACATTTAATTATTATTACATTTTTTACTTTAAACAACACAGATATAAAACCAGAATATTGAAATTTGATTGCAAAGAAACAAGAACAACATTATATCTTAAAACTAAAGTAACAAAAAAAAAAGAAACACTGAAACCAAAAACAACCAAGGTTTATAAAGATGGTTTTCAAAATGACGGCCGTTTTCTCAAATGCAATATCGGCACAGTTTTGTTATTCTTCTAATTGCATTTAAAAAAATCATAGGTCTCTTATGAAGAGTTTAGAAGACCAAACCAATTGCCTTATGAAGTTCCGCTATAGATTCATGTCGTGTCTTATACACTTGATTTTGCATAAAACCCCATAAAAACAATCCAAAATGGAAAGATCGGGAAATCGTGGTAGTCATTTCACTGGCCCATTGGTACCTACTGATCTTTAAGGAAAGTTATTGTCCAGAAATGGATCCTTAAGAGTCCAGAGTTATGGCTTGGGGTACCGCCTTGTTGAAGATAAATGAAATTGAAATGGGCCAATGGAACATTTTCAAGCAATTTCGGAATACTTTCCTCAAGGATTTCTAGGTATCTACGTGCTGTGAGACCCCCTTCATACATCCTGTAGGCTATGCGTCGGCCTAAAATAAAACCCAAGAACCATCCCCGAAGCGCCCTTGTTGTGGCCCTTTCGAAAATTAAATGGTGATTTTCCGCACTTGAAAAATAACATTCGTCAGACCGATGACAAATCTGCCAAAAGACTCGTTTGTGCGAATTTGTTCTAAATACCATTGAAAAAACGTTATTCGGTGCTCATCCTCTGTGGGGGGGGGGGGATGTTGCATTATTTTAAATTTGTATGGATGGTGTTTATTATTTTTCAAAATTCTTTCAGCATCAGATTTTGCTATACCAACTTCTTCCTCTATTTTTATACAGGATGATGAAGTTGTTGCTGTTGCGTAAAATAACACATTTGATTCTTTTCACTCCCTACTTTTTTTGACGTATGTTTTGGGACGCGGCTGAATAAAAAATCCGTGTTCAACTAGAGTTCTTGTTAAACAAGCAAATATATCTCGAAAAGGTTGCCTTATTTCTGGATATCTAATATGAAGAAAAACGATCACCAGATATGAGAGGCTATCCTAATGATAACGCTTTAAATACATTACCTATTGAAATATAATTCAGAAGTTTCTTGGGAACTTTCATTGCTTTGTAGAAAACAGACTAACGTATCATACTTTTTATAATTATCATAAACCGCCATTATAAATGCAAAATAAATAAAAAAGTAAAGTAAAAACACCTACGAAAAAAAAAAACATTTCATAAATAATAACAATCTGACAAAACTGTGAAGTTTTGGACATCTGCCTTTTGTTTCTTACAAATTGACCATGGCCTACTGTTGCAAATAAAGTCAATTATTGAAAATATCGAATTTAAACCTTTTTTAAAAAGCCTAAACTATACTTAATCAATATCTAAAATAATATACAAGGTATCCTATTTAAAAAATTATAAGTTTGGATAATATCTCAAAAACTAAAGTTTTTAGAAAAAAAGTAGAACACTAAAGTGAAAACCGCAACACTATTTTTGAAAATAACTCCAATACACTCCAAAAGTGTCGAAAATGGGACACCCCGTACATGTCAAAATTCAGAATAATAAATCGCCAGCTAAAAAAATATGTTAAAACAACGTAAAATGTAAAACATAACAAAAACACCAAAAATCTAAACTTAATTACTAAACCTTGATCGTACAGTGGCCTTTCTAATTAAATATTCTCTTTGCATCTAAACCTATTTATTTTTAGACGAAAGTTTATTTTAGCCTTAAAAAATATGGATTATTCACAACTAAAAATAGTACACTTTTAAAATGCTCTCAACGTGTAGGTATATTTTTTCTGGCAAAACCAAATATTTTATGAAATTTCATTTAAATTGTCTGTTAAAAAATTCCCAGATATTTTAAGTTCATTGAAATTTTAGGTTAGTCAGCTTTACCAAATTTTATTAATTAAACCCCAGTGGTAATCGTAAAGATAAGATTTTACTTTGTCAAAGCAATTAAAACTGTAATCGTTTGTCAGAAATTATAAAAGGATGATAATACTGTATTTTTATTGAATTATTATTTTATTAGGATACCGAATTAGTAATATTACAAGTTATAATTCCGTTAGCTAATATGCTAACTAAATTAGTTAATAATATTAAATCTGCTGAATCAGGTATTATTTTTGACTCTGTTTGATGTACATGCATATATACTCGATGTATTGTGTTGGAGAGATTGTTGTGTTTCAAGCAAAGTAGGCTGCTGTTATCTGCGACAACAAAAAATCAAAATAGTAATGTGTCAAAGTAATACAACATTTTAACATTTTCCTAGAAAAGAAAATTTTTAGAAAAACTTTAGATAATTTTGTGGAGGGACATTTAAAAGGCCAAAAACAAACCAATATTCATTTTTTTTTCATGAAAACTTTATATTTAACGTATTTTCAATATTACGGCGTTAAATAACAATAATTAAAGTATATTTTACAATTTTTTAAAAATGTTTGTAAAGGAAGTGGCGCCACAAAGGTCGAAACGGTAGTGCTCAATTGGCGGACAGTCTTCATTTTGTATTGATGTGAAACATATAAAATGGTAAAAATGTGCTAATAACAAATAATTCGTAGTTATACTTATAAAACATGAAAAATTTTTAAAATTATTTAGAAATTGCGAATGTAGAAAAAAGGACTATTTTTTGGGTAAAATTTCGAGTGTTTTGCATTGATAATTATTCTGTTTTCACAGTGTGATTCTCCGGGAACTTTAGCGATCGATTGTGGGAAAACTATAATTAGGAAGAATCTCAAAATTTGACAGTGTACTAACGTGCATAGGGAACAACGGGCTAAAATATTTTCAAGATGACGGCACTTCCAGTTAAACCGGAAGTAGATGTCAACTTGCTTATTTTAAAGGCAACACCTTATATATTATTGCATTTTTGATTTCTACGTAAAATTCTAGACATATTTCATGTATAATGTTCTATACTTAAGCCTCACCGTTTTGGACATATTTAAATTTTTATGTCAAAAATGACGTTTGTGGACCAAAACTTAACTATAAATTTTTCCTATAAAGAAGTCTTGATTATTTAATTTAGGTTAGTTTTCTTGTAGACGAAAATCGACTTTAGTAGTCTTTCTAGGATATTTTGAAAATTATGAACACAGAGTGGTCAAAAAAGAAGGATAAAAATGATATTTAAAAAATCGTCAAAAGTCAATTTTTTCAAACAGAAAACACCTATTTTTATAATTTTATCATATTAAACATTAAAAATAAGGGTAACTTTGTATAAGGTTGTCTATTTCAAAAATTTGTAGTTTTCAAAATATTGGCCATTCCACATTTTTCTATTGTAAAAATGCTATATAGCTTTTAAGTTTTGTTATTAGCTGGTTATGACAGCGAGGCGAGGCGAAATTAAAACAATTTGACCCTACAGAATTGTCACTATTTCTTGCCATTTGACATTCATTAATAATAATCGTGTCGGGGCGATTAAATTACACGCACGAAAATTATTTAAACTTATTTATTATTTATAGAGAATGTGATTGAGTTATTTCAAGAAAGTGTGATATATTCGCGATCCGATATCCGAACTACCAACACTACCAACTGTTAAAAAGATTATAAAAAACTTTAGAAACTTTGGATCTATAAAATCGAAAAGAAATAGAAATAAACCAGTTGTTAATAAAATAAAGTTACAAACATTTTCCACACCTAAGCAGGAACTTTTTATGGGTCGGTCTTCTTACTGACTGAGGATTAAGTTCTTCAAATGATATTCCGACGCGCTGCATGCAATCTTCCATCCCATATAAAAAAATCAAGTACTGTTAGATCGAGGGAGCGAAGTGGCCAAAGATGTGGCCCATTCTTTGCTATCCGTGGATCATAAAACAAATTTTTCAGATGATTGTTAACTAAATGATTATGTGGAGGCGCCCCATCATGTTGATAAAATAGATTTCTGTGATCAGCCAGCAGCAAGTTATCTAAATAATTCACTTCCAAAACTCTTGAAAATTTAATTCTATAAATGGATGTACGTTTGAATCTCTCCAATAATGGGAATTGCGTCGATTAAACAATCCATTATTTGTGAATTTGGCTTCGTACGACCAAATAATATAATCCAAAAAACCTGCATTTTTTTGCGACCGAAGTAAAATAAATTGACAGAACTCTATTGTTCGTGGAAAATCAGTGCCTTTTAAATGTTGAGTTACCATAAAATCCTTAAAACAGATGTTTGAGATAATCCAGACTCTAATGCTACTTGCCTTGTAGATATTGTCGGATATACGGCGAAATGTTTTAAAATTGTAGTTTCAATATTTTTATTATTAACAACTGGTTTATTACCATTACATTTTGCTTTTATGGATCCAAAGTTCTTGAATAACATATAATATATAAACAGTTGGTGGTGTTGGTTTCTGTTTCTGCGAATATCGGATCGCGAATGTATCGAATGTTCTTGAAATAACTCTATCACATTCTCCATAAATAATAAATAAGTTTAAATAATTTTCGTGCTTGTAATTTAATCGCCCCGGCATGATTATTATTAATTAATGTCAAATGGCAAGAAATAGCGACAATTCTGTAGAGTTCGATTGTTTTATTTTCGCCACACATAACAAAACTTAAAAGCCTTATAGCATATTTACAATAGAAAAATGTTGAATTGTCAATATTTTGAAAACTACATATTTTTGGAATAGACAACCTTATACAATACCCTTATTTTTAATGCTTAATATGATAAAATTATAAAAATAGGTACTTTCTGTTTGAAAAAATTTACTTTTGACGATTTTTTAAATATAATTCTTATTCTTCTTTTTTGACCACTCTGTATTCATAATTTTCAAAATATCATAAAAAGACTACTAAAGTCGATCTTCGTCTACAAGTAAATTAACTCAAATTAAATAATAAAAACTTTCTTATAGGAAAAATTTATAGTTAAGTTTTAGTCCGCAAACGTAATTTTTAGACATAAAAATTTGGATATATCCAAAACGGTGAAACTTAAATATAGAACATTATACATGAAAAATATCTAGAATTTTACGTAAAAATCAAAAATGGAATAATGTACAGGGTGTTCCATTTAAAATAGGCAAGTCGGTATAACCGAAAGTGCCGCCATCTTAAAAATATTTTAGCCGGCTGTCCCCCATGCACGTTAGTACACTGTCAAATTTTCAGATTCTTTCTAATTCTAGTTATCCCACGATGGATCGATAAATTTCCCGAAGAATCATCCTGTATATGAGCCTCAGATTGTGTTTTTTTTTTTCATTTCTATGCTTGATCATTGGTGTCAATGTACAGGCATGTTCAACGAAGTGTTGTGGTTTGCTACTATGTAGTAGGCAGGTTGTAAAGCACAAACCTTGTACGATACTTTGTTGCACACGACTGTATTCATATTTTGACTAGGGTGCCGTGACAAAATACTAAACTTGTAAGTGCGCGGCTAGCTGAAAAAGTTTGGGAACCCCTGTCCTAGAGCAAAACTAAGATTGATTTAACTTTACCTTGACAAAATACCCATTAAAAGCCTTCAAGTCTACAGGAGGGAAATTATAATTTAAATTTTGCCTAAATGTGTTACCGAATGTTTGTTTGATTAGTTGGTACGACGTTAATGACTTACTTAAATATAATTATCATAGTTAGCAGCTTTTCTTGTTTTAAGATGATTATTCTTTTTCGGTTTGTTGTTTTTTACTTTTAAGTATTTAAAGTCGATTATTGTTGTAGAAACAATGATATTTAGTTCAATAAATCAATGAACGGTAGCAAATAAAAAAAAATTTTGTCGTATTTTTATAATAAAAGTTTATCAAAAACAGTAGCAAATTATTTTACATGTAAATAATTCATATTAATTAAAATCTAAAAAATTTATGAGGTAAAAGTTTACGAAGTATCAGTTCTTGCTATTGCTCTAATGATTAATAAATAAAGAAAAAAATAGAATGGTTTAGTGACATATCGATTTGTAGATAAACAGGTGTATGTTTTCTGTCTAGTGTTCGTCGAATTGTAAATATGTCACCAAGAATAATTTCCTCTCATTATATATGTATATATGTATTTAGTATATCCAAAATTACATATATATATATATATATATATATATATATATATATATATATATATATATATATATATATATATACAGTCATGGACAAAAGTATGAAAAGATTTGTTTTCTTGAAAATCGTGGTTCTTGGCTTTAAATCGTGTCAAATTGGAATTATTATCCAATGTTTCATTTACGATTGCACGGGGCATCTTCAGGGATCTTTACTCCACAAGATTAGAACACTGAATGACTATCGATTTTTTTTTCGAGGAGGAGAAATCTTGCATAGTCACCAACACGAAGTGTGAAGGTAGTGCCGGATTCCTACCGGCTAAAACCTCCCCTGGACTGAAGGTGCCTACGAACTACTTCGGTTGACTATGGTGAAGCCATAGCCTACAGAAGCGCACTAAGTATCCCTTTGGTTTCCGGGCCGTAGCCTTGTAAACCTCCGGTCATCACCCATTGGTGTTTACGATCCAGGTGCCGTTGCACCTATTGCATCACACCGCCTTACATTTCGCATAAGGTTGGTCCATGCTCTGATTCATTTATCTCATATTTACCTGAAAATTTCACCTGGGCTTTTTATTCCCTTGTTCTTCGGCGCGGTCCTTGGGATTCATTCATGGGATCTGCTTGCCGGTTGGTCTATTTCCTTCTTCGGAGTTCTTCTTCGTTCATCTACTTCTCTCTTCCTCTTCTTTCTTCTCTCTTCTACCTGATATTTGATTCTCGCCTTCTCTTGCTTTGTTTGTCTAGAGTTTCAATCTAGGTCTTTTATATTTTCTTACCTCTTCTGGATTGTAATCCACTGCTTGTCTAATCAGTGGATTATCATGTTCTTTTGCTTTCTAAAAGACTTTAATAGCCTTTTGTTTCAGGACCTCTCGCAGAGGGGTCCATCTCATGTCTCTGCGTATTTGTTCGTTATTCACGAATCACTGGGCGTCTAAGGCCATCCTCAGTACTATGCTTTCCTGAGCTTCAAACCTTTTGATATGTGCTTTAGACTCATTTTGCTTCTTCTATTCAGCAAAGGGTAGAGTTCTTTTCTCGCAAGTTTAAACTTCTTTATTGCAGCAATGATGTGTTTTCCCCAACACAATCCTTTGTCTAGTGTCACTCCGAGATATTTGGCTTGATGAGTCCATTCGACTTCCTCGCCATCAATATCAATCGTCTCGCCCGGTGGTCTCCTTCTCTTAATCAGGAAGAGCGCTCGACTCTTTTCGACGTTTACTGCTATTTTCCAAGAAATGAACCAGTCGTTGACTAGGTCTATTTTTTCCTGCATGTATCTACTTACCATCATTGGATGGGTAGATCTCGCCATAATTGCTGTATCATCTGCGAACAGGGCCATGTTCGTGGTTCTAGTCTTAGGGATATCGTGAGTAAAGATGCTAGAGAGGTGCGGTGAGAGTACGGACCCCTGTGGTACTCCTGCCTCTGGTTCTCTCGGTTGTGATATTTCCTGCTCAAACTTGACTATGAACTCACGTCCTTGTAGATATGAATCTACAATTTCGCAGATCTACGTCGGGTAGCCAGAGTTCCGGAGTTTGTAGATTAGGCCCGCCGTGCTCTATCAAACGCTCTGGCTACGTCTGGCAGGATAACTCCTGTTGACTGGTTCCTATTGAATCCTTCTGTTGCATATTCAGCAACACGCAGCAGGTTCAATTCAAGTGTGATATAGACTGTAATCTGCATCTATATTAATATTATTTGAATATTTACACATTTCGATTGATTCTCTAATTTTACGTTTAAAGAAACCAGACACTGATGCTAGCACCTTAGTTTCTTTTACATTAAAAGTGTGACCTGAGTAATGCTGGTGTTCAACTACTGCAGATTTTACAATCTGTTTCTTTTTTATACATCTTTCATATACCTTAAGCCTAGTGGATATAGACTGTTCTGTTTCACCTACATACACTTTACCACAAGAGCAAGGTATCTTGTAAACGTCTACTGTCTGAAATGGAATTGCGCCTTTTGAAGACTTCAAACTGGACAATGTTTGAAAATTGTCCGAATGTTTCATTTTTCAAGCAATCTGGCAATCTTGTCGGTGGTTCCGTGTATGTAAGGTAAGACAACACTGTCCATTGGAGGTACATTTATAACATTTTGTTGAGGAGTTGGGTTTTTATATTTATTAATCTTATATCTTCAGCGCAATATCCGTTGCCTCTCGGAGCATTAGTCAGTTTTTCTGTTTCTGATTTCAGTGATTATTCGTCACATATTGAAAGTGCTTTATGTACCAGAGAGTTTATGAAGGATTGTTTTTGAGAAAGATGATGGTGTGACGTTGCACTGAGATATCGATTTTTATGTGTTGGTTTTCTGTACACAGAATGTCCTAATTTGTCATTCTCTTTCCTTTGTACTAATACATCGAGAAAGGGAATGACACCATTTGATTCAGTTTCCATAGTGAATTTTATGCTAAGGTTTTGTTGATTTAGATGATCTAGGAAATTATAGAAGTTATCTGCACCATGCGGCCAAACTACGAACGTATATCATCTACATATCTGCACCAAAATTTAGATTTTAGAGGAGCAGAAGACAAGACGTTTTCTTCGAAAGCTTCCATGAAGGTGATAGCGGAGATCCCGTGGCCGCTCCCGAAGTCTGCTCGTAAAAAGTTCCTTGAAAAGACAAATAAGTGGAAAAATCAGACATGCTTTAATTAATTCTAGTAGGGTGGAGTCCATGTTGTTATTTCGTAATATGTCCGATATTATGGAAACGGAATCATCTATAGGAACATTTGTGTACAGAGATTCTACATCAAAACTGGCTAATATGTCTCCGGGCTCTAATTGGATGGTTTTTAATTTTTGGACAAAGTGTCCAGAGTTTTGAACAAAGGATTCGGTTTTTCCTGTAAAGGGATGTAAAATTTTAGCCACATATTTACCAATTTTGTAGGTTGGCGAGTCAATTGCGCTGACGATTGGACGTAGAGGTACATTTTCTTTATGTATTTTAGGCAGTCTGTAGAGGCGTGGCTCAGTGAATAACCTTGGACTGCCAGCAGCTATGACTAACGGCAGACCAAGGAAAATCGGCAGGACCTTCTCTCCGGGGAGGTTTCAGTCGGTAAGAATCCGACACTACATTTCACACTTTCTGAAAGTGTATATGCAAGGTTTCCTCTCCAAATAAAAAAGATTATAAGAGTTGATAAAAATGTATGGAAATAAATTTAACAAAAAAAATATTTTAATGTTCCACGAAAGTTGATCATTTATTATTTTCTGAAATGCACACGTCACTGGAATTGATTCCCCTGAGGGCGCACAACCCGGTCACTGTATATGCGACCGATGAGTCACTGACAGAAATTGTGAATTTTAGGTATAAGTATAGTTATTTCGAGTATTCAGCGTAAATTGCGTAAAGGCACTTACATGCATACCGGGGAGGCTTAAGCACTACTTACTTGTATTGACCAGAGTAGTTTATAATTTGTGCGATATTTCAATAATCTGAAAAATATAATAATGTATCATGAAATGAATATTGGGAAAGTGAATCAGTTAACGATTATAATAAATTTCGAATGACGATAATCGGATTATTTTTGCGTAAATTCATGTACGTTTTCTTAATATTCAAAGAAACATGCAAAATGGGGTCCAATGAAAGTTTTTTGGGAGTCCACCAGATATATTGCGCCAAGTAGATATAAAGATACGTATCAAAACAATATTTTTGATTTTATCAATTAATTCAGTTTTCATTCATATTCATATAATAACTACTTCATTCTTTAACGTTTTCTATACAATATTATTTAAAGATTATTTTTAGTAAAATCGTATTTGTGAAATATGTGATCACAATACATTCTCAAATTACAACCCCATTGCATGAGCGGGCGTAACTGACCAAATAAGTAAAACATATATTGATGCTTTTTTTCAATATCCTCTAGCTCATACCTGTAAATGAAAATATTTGTAAACACAACATAATCTCTAATGCATTTGCCTGTATACGACTAAACTTTTAAATCATGCAACACCAATCATTGCTAGGCTTCTCTAAGAACAGGCTGAAATATTAGAAGTTTGAAAATATGCTTTTTTCATTAGCCGGTAATTAGCTGCAAAGGGTACTACACTATACCCAGCCTACACTTTATATGAAAAACAACGTCTGGCGTCTATATAAACGGCACATTTCTGTAACATATATGTATAATTAAAATTTAGAAGCACGCGACGGAAAGTCACGCTCGACAAAAAATGACGTGTGTTCAAGTGTAGAATTCGTGACATAATTGTGTATTTGTCACGTGAAAACACAGGTGTTCAATGTTTAATACCAATTTGCTAATGAAGTTAAAGAAAGTAACTATTTCAGAATTAGAATGCCGCATAACGAAAATAATTTATCAAATTCAAATTCATTTATTCACTAACAAATATGATTTTTATTAAATGATAATTAACAATATTAGTTAAAAGTTTTTTTGTTCTTTTCGATTTAAAGTTATAACATATATGTTACAGTGACGTATTACCAACATATTGATGGATTTTTAAAAAAGTGATAAACGGCATTTTACTATTACCAAACAAATTTTACATTTTTTTATTGTTTGTAAATAAAACAAATGACTCAATTTGTCTTTTTTTCGAGATTTCACGTATTCCCTAAAGGTGAAAATGGCTCCTGACACGAGTAGATGGGCGTTGATTGTAGAATCTAATACAGGCATAATGGATAACTTTTCGTACAAAGACAAGGTATACCTTGAAATGACAAGTTTGTCATAGTTTCTTATTGAACAGCTGAAGACTTAGCGGTAGTTGTTAAAATACATTGATTGTATTAGATAGTACCAACCTTAGAAAGAACAAGTTTTAAGTTTGAAGATGGTATGTTGTTTATTACTTGTTTGATAGCCATCAATAGTGAACGCTCTTAGAGAATTTGTAAACATGAAAAAAATTGGTCATCGTTATGTAATTTAATATTTTCATTTGAAAGCCGAGCTAGACTCTACTTTGAGGGAGTCTGCACCTTCGTTTTCAACAGTGAAATATTGTGTGACAGAGTTTAAACGAGACCGGACGAACTGCGAATACGAACATCGCAGTGGTCGACCAAATGACCGTTGACTAAAAGTGCGCGAACTACCAGAAATGGTAGGCATTTCAAAAAGTGCTGTACATCGCATATTGATTGAACATTTGGACATGAGAAAGCTGTGTGCAAGATGAGTACCGCGTTTGCTCACAATCGAACAAAAACAGCGTCGTGAGGATGTTTCAATCGAGTGTTTGGCTATGTTTCGCCGCACCAAAGCCGAGTTTTTGCGTCGATTCATAATTATGGATATAACATAGGTCCATCACTACACACCCGAGATGAAGAAACAGTCAAAACAATGGACTGAAAGAGGAGAATCGGCTCCAAAAAAGGCAAAGACGGTTTCATCTGCAGGCAAGGTCATGACTTCAGTTTTTTGGGATGCGCATGGTATAATTTTTGATTATCTTGAAAAAGGAAAAAACCATCAACGGCGAGTATTATGAGAACTTATTCCAGCGTTTGAGTGATGAAATTAGGGAAAAAAGGCCGCAGTTGGCGAAAAAGGAAGTGTTGTTCCATCACCACAATGCGCCTGTTCATATATCCGTTATTGCAGTGTCCAAAAGCAATGATTTAAAGTATGAATTACTTCCTCATGCACCCTCCGTCAGATTTAGCAGACTCGAACTATTTTCCTGCTGGCGTAGGAAAAACGGTTAGGGGGATTATTACGGACGTCAATGGACTAATCATTGTGGAAGCCGAGCATAAGGTTAAGAAATGAAAAGAATATATGCAATCATTATTCAGTGACGAAAATAGAGATGAACTTGCAGAAAAAGAAATAACAGAGCCTCCTATCACAAAAGGAGAAGTAACAAATTCAATAAGAAATCTCGAAAAAGAAAGGCCATAGGACCAGATGGAGTTTGTGGTGACTTGCTTAAATTAATTCAAGAAGACCATTTAGATATCTTAACCGACCTTTTTAATCATGTTTATGACACAGGAAATATTCCTAATGACTGGCTAGTTTCGTCCTTTATTCCTATCCCCAAAAACTCACAGCCAAAAAATGTGAGGATTATAGATTCATCAGTCTTATGAGTCATGTTCTAAAAGTATTTCTTCAAATACTATATGGACGAATATACCCGAAACTTGAACAAGACATTAGCGATACGCAATTTGGCTTCAGAAACGGCTTAGGCACAAGAGAGGCGCCATTTAGTTTAAATGTTTTAATTCAGCGAAGTTGTAATGTAAATTGCGGTAAATACGTACCTGCTTTATTGATTTTGAAAAAGCTTTCGAGCGAGTAAATCATCAAAAACTAATAGAAACACTACAAGAGCCTCAATTGCATGATAAAGATTTACGAATTATTTCCAACCTTTATTGCAAACAAGAATCATTTGTTCAAATGGAGGAAAAGGAATCACAAAAATTCCAAATTCGTCAGGATGGTCGGCAGGTTTGTGTGTTATCTCCATTACTCTTTAACATCTATTCGGAAAAACTATTTCGGGAAGCTCTTGAAGAGGTAAAAGACGGTATCTCTCTAAATGGGGTTTTTATCGATAATCTGAGATATGCAGATGATACTGTTCTTTTTGCAGACACAGCTGAGGGACTTCAAAGACTGACGGAAAGGGTATATGAGATGTGTGAAAAGTACAACATGCGATTGAATATAAGCAAAACAAAGGTTATGATAATAAGCAAAAACGTATCCCAAAATGTACAATTTCGCATCATCCTTCAAATATCTGGACGCACAACTACATAAGTGGGGGCAAATAAAAGAAATAAAAATACTTATCGAGAAAGCCAGAACCTATTTCAATCGCATGAAAACAGTATTATGTAATATGGAACCTAATCTACAACTAAGAACTCGCTTACTGAAATGCTCCATATTCTCTATACTGATGTATGGTGTAGAACCTTGGACATTGACGGAGGCTGCATGTAGACTACTTGAGGCTTTTGAAATGTGGTGTTACCGACGTATGATGAGAATATCTTGGACACATCACATAACCGACGAAACTGTTCTACAACGCATGCTAAAAAAGAGAGGAATCATGCAGACCATTAAGAAAGGAAGTTAGCATACTTTGGACATATAATGCATAACCAAAAATACGAACTTCTACAATATGCAAGACAAGATGGATGGTAAGAGAGGCCCCGGAAGACGACGAATTTCGTGGCTGCATAATTTGCGACAATGAACCGGAAAGACATCTGATGAATTATTTAGAGCCGCTGTCAATAAAGTGATATGGGCCAGAATGATTGCCAACGTCCACTGAGGATAGGGCACAGGAAAAAGAAGAAGGAATATTTTTTCTTTCCAAACTTGAAGAAATGGCTCAGCGACAAAAGGTGATGTCTGCAGTAGATGGCTGTTTTGAGGAGCTCGAAGTTTCTTACTACAAACAAAGTATCAAAGCTAATGAATATTGCTGGGAAAAATGTATCGAGCTAAAAGGAGACTATGTTGAGAAATAAATAAAGTTTTTTTTTGTCAGGCCAATTAATTCTGGGACTTCCCTCGTATGTATACAGTGTGTCTCACGACCAACTGCCTTGTGGCGCTCCTGTTTGCTCTTCACGTCAACCCAGGACGCTGCGGCGCACACTTTCGGAACCCCTGCCTCAACAGTTTAAAGACAAACAAGTAAGTGAGTTCTAACAAGGTAGTAAAAGCCGTTAAACACCTAAAGACAAATTCTGACAAACCAAGAAAAAAGGAAAATATGCCTTGATTTTTTATTTGGCCAAAGAAAAAGTGAAAAGTAGAAAACTTACGCAGCTTACAGTACAGTGATTTATGATTAAATATTAAATAAATAAAAAGTGGTTTCGATTTTTTTATTACAAAACTATTTGATACCCTACCTATTGAGCAATGTTTATTATTGATAATATTAAATAAAATTTTTGCTGAAGAATATCATTAAAAAGTAAAATTTTAATTTCTTAAATAAGAATAAAAATATACAGAAAAGTATACGCATATACCTACTTGTAAAATATAAGTTTAGTAATATAAATATATGAAAAATAAAAATAAAATTATTAAAAAAATATTCATTAAATTATTTACGTAGGTATTTACACTCGATAATAAAATACAGTATATAAATATGACTAATTCATCTAGACTTGCTCGCTATGGGTTTTTATGTAGAAATATCAAAAAAGTATCAAAAGTCATAATTTTTTATTAAAAAAAAATCAAGATCAACCCAACACTGACCAATACTTAACCTAATTGAAAAATTGTACAATTAAAAAAGACTAGAGCTTGATTTAGAGTAAAATATCATTTAAGAAGACAGGTGAAGGTGTTTTTTTTAGTCTACTATAAGTCTTTTTCTTCTTTCTCAGCCCATTGACGTCTACTCCTGGACATAAGCCTCTCTGATGGTCCTCCACTGGGATCTGTCTCTCGCCTTCTGGAGCCTATCTTTTCCAGCAAACTGTCTTATATCATCTACCCATCTGCGTTGTGGCCTGTCACGATTTCGGTTCGTTTCTCGCGGTCGCCATTGCAGTAATTTACTCGTCCACCTATCGGGCTGTTGTCTAGCTATGTGCCCCGCCCATTGCCACTTTAGTCGTGATATGCATTCAGTGACGTCAACTACTTTGGTTCTTGATCATATTACTTGATTTCGTATTTAATCCCGTAACGAGATTCCTAACATTTGTCTCTCCATGGAGCGTTGAGTGACCGGAGCCTATTTGCGTTTTGTTTGGTTAGTGGTATCGTTTCCATGCTGTAAGTAGCAACAGGCATGACACACGTGTTATACACTTTCCGTTTAAGGTTGATTGGTGTGTTTCTATCTCTTAACACGTACTGCAATTTTCCAAAAGCAGCCCGTGCCAGCCCTATTTTCCTTGCTATTTCCGCCTTGCCATGATTTTCTTTGCCCAGTTTCATGACGTGGCCTAAATTGATGTACTCTTGGACATTCCCTATGATTTCATTTTGAATCTCTATTTTTACATTTGCGTCAGGGCTCATTAACTTAGTTTTCCCCAAGTTCATCCTAAGTCCCACTTTTCTCGCCTCTTCATTGAAATCTTGAAGCATTTGTTTTAGCTCTTCTGGGTTGCTAGACATGACAACAAGATGGTCGGCAAAACGAAAATGACTAAGATAAGAACCGTCGATTCTCAAACCTTTCTCATCCCAATTTAGTTTTTTAAAGACATCTTTCAAAGCTAGCGTAAATAGTTTCGGATCGATGACGTCTCCCTGACGCACACCTCTCATAACGTTTATTTTTTCGGTGTTTGTGTCTTCGTCGATTTTAACCTGTATAGTTGCGTTTTTATCTATGTTCTGTATGATAGTGGTATACCTGAAGTCAATTCTAGCATTATTAAGTGATTTCAAGATCGCCCATGTTTCTATAGAGTCAAAGGCCTTGTGAAAATCTACAAATGCCAGGTGTATAGGAATGTTATATATTTCGTTTTTTTCTAGGACTGTACGTAGGGCTTGGATATGATCTATAGTATTAAATCCACGTCGAAAGCCGGCTTGCTCCACAGGCTGGTAATAGTCAAGCTTTTCAGTCAGGCGATTTGTCAATATGCGGGTGAATAGTTTATATAGGTGGTTTAATAAACTGATAGGACGATAGTTTTCTATATTTGTTGTGTCCCCTTTTTTGAAGAGAAGTACGACTTGTGCGTTATACCATTGTTCTGGTACTCTACCTTCGTATAGGCATTTATTCATCAGTGTTTGTATCGCTTTTTCAAGACTGTCTCCACGCATCTTTAATATCTCAGTTGTAATTTGATCCTCGCCCGGGCATTTTCCATCCTTCATCTGTTTTACTGCTCTACTATAAGTACCTAATCCCAAATCAAAGCTGTCGTCCGTATAAACTCAAATTAAGAAATAAGTTGCAGCTAGGCGGACATTAATTGTCAGTAAGAGGAATTACCAATACATCAAAAAATGCAAAGCACTCCAAAGATAATAAATAAACTTCTGGTTCGGAAGATAATGATTATTTCATCCTTGTTGAGTCTTATTCAGACCACCGCAGCTGATATTGCTCTAGAAAGCAACAACGGCGCCATCTCGATGGATCACTTTATAATACAAAACCCAACTGACATTTAATTTGATAATGAACTAATAAATTTATTGTGTATTTGTCGCCTTGTAACACCTATTCTGGACCAGCTTGCACGCACAGGAAAACATCTATATTAAAATTAATTATATCAGCGCCAACCTGAACCTAATTTATTCATGAATTATCGCAATGTAAATTAATGTTTCCCGTGAAAATCACTTTATATCGAATGGTGTTTTCTAAATTTATATTTATATGATAGAAACAGCCAAAGCTTTATTGTTATTTTATAATATGAATTTAGTCAAATAAACCGCATTTCACCATATTAAAATAAATACCTTTCCCGTTTATTCCCAGAATTTTTCTTTTAATTAGGTAATTTGCGGTTATTTCCTCATTTTACTGCAGTAAAAAGAATATTTTTATAATAATGGAATAATACAAGACTTACATTTATCAAATCCGCAGGGAATTGGAGAACGAAAAAACTAGAAGGACAATTTTTACCTATCCCTCGGGAAATTTCTCCGGAGAAAAACTAATTTCCTGAGCTTTTATTACGCCGTCATTCGTAATATATGGTGATAGAATCTGAGACCTAAGCTAAAACGAGGCTTAACCTAAAACTTTAGGGTTTTTTCACAAACTTCAAATATATAAAGTAAATTTTTCAAACTCTAATATCTTTATGATGCTGGACACGAAAAATAATCTTAAATCCCTTTTGTAAGGGTTGGTTTTTTTTTACTGAAAAGTCTTATTTCGAATCAAAAATATACAATTGCTTATACTCCTCACTATTTGTTCAGTTAAGATTATTTGTTTTTAAAATGTAGATTAGATAATCTACACTAAATCCGAACTCTGTTTTGTTATGTTTGTGACAAAATTATCAAGTCAAATCCGATAATTAAATGGCTTCAAGAAACCTACACATATGTCGAAAATTATTTCATTTTAGCAAATCTGTTGTCAAAAAAACTGAGCAACAAAGCAAATTTTGTATATATTTTATTGAAGTTTACTCCATGGAAATTAGATCAAGAAAGCGCCGTTTTGTTAACAAAAATATAACATTGGTTTTTTTTGCTAGAATGTGTTCATTTCGGCATCCTATAAAACATATCTCGATGGTAACTCTAAAAGGCATGAGCCAAAAAAAATAGCGGACCCCGATTTTCGGTTTTTTTGAGTTTCTCTCGAAAAGTAAAAGCTGTATCGAAAAACGTTTTAAATAAAAGTTATAGAGACTTAAAAAAAACCTATCGATTCATATAATATAAGTTATAGGTGGCGCCACTAGTTATCGAGATATATTTTTTTTCCACAAAATTTATGGTTTTGGTTTTTTAAAAAAAGACATTTATTAACAAACTACCGATTTAAAATTTAACATAAATATAGCTATTATCATTCTAAAAAAGTACGTCAAACCCGGAATCTGTGAGTTTTTTATTTTCCGAGAAATTCGATGTCAAAGTTGGAAATTTAACCTCAATTTTCCGCTTTTCTAATTAAGATACTATGCTCAATTTTAATGGAAATTGTTTATATTGTTTTATATTTTGAAGATAAATATAGGTATTATCATTCTAAAAAAGTATGTCAAACCCGGAATCTGTGAGTTTTTTATTTTCCGAGGAATTCAATGTCAAAGTTGAAAATTTAACCTCAATTTTCCTCTTTTCTAATTAAGATACTATGCTCAATTTTAATGGAAATTGTTTGTATTGTTTTATATTTTGAAGATCTTTAAAAAAATTTTTTTTTCAATCGTGGGCCGAGAAATTTTGCAAAAACCAATTTTTGCACCAAAAAAATTGCGATAACTTTTCACCAGATGGAGATAAAATTTTTTTAATGCGTGCATTAGATTTAGATCTATCATTTTCGATCTCAAAAAAAAATTAATGCTGATGAAAAAAACGTTTTTTTTTTTCAAAAATTCATAATGGCGTGGCAAATGAATATTAAGGGCTCAAATTTACAGAAGATGCTTTTTAATGCTTGTGCTTTACCTGTGAATTTTTTCGATCCAAGAAATACACTTCCATACGATCTGTGAACCTTCGAAAATTGGGCCGAATTCAATCGAAAATAGCTGCTGCAGGCCGCTGTGGACGGGTTGCCATAGTTCAGGCGCATTATTCTACGGCGCTTCAAGGAAACTTATGCATCACAACTAATATTTATAATATTGATGTTGTTTTATTCATTTATATGATAATAACAATTTATTTAGTCATATTAATTATTAATTTGTTTATTCACAAAATTTTTACAAAAAATTATAGAGAAAATCATCCAAATATAAAATTATATATTACATATTCTACTGTTTTTTCCATTATATTATTATTATCTAACAGTTTATTAACAAAATTTTTACAAAAAGTTATAAGAGAAAATCATACAAATATTTAATTATATATTACATATTATACTGTTTTTTCCCTTTATATTATTATTACCTAATAGTTTATTAACAAAATTTTTACGAAAATTTCAGAAATTTCTAAAATGTACAGATTTGTTTGAACACTGTAATGTACAGTGCGATAATTGCTTTGAAAATTTTATTTCCTGCATTTTAGAAAAAGATGATGACAATTCAGAGGAAATTAATATGTGTGAGAATGATTTCGACAATGAAACTGAGAATAATGATGAAAATGGTATGTGCGATGTAAGTGAGAGTAATAATTGCGATGATGAAATGGACGCCAATTGCATAGACGTAATAGAAAAAAAAGAAAGATGAATGTATAATTGATATACTGTATTTGTATGATTTTCGTACGTAATTTTAATATATTATTAAATATTTATTTGAAGTATTATATATTATTATTATATTTTTATATGATAGAAATGAATCGATAGGTTTTTTAATTCTCTACAACTTTTGTTTGAAACATTTTTCGAAACAACTTTTACTTTTCGAGATAAACTCAAAAAACCGAAAATCGTGGCCATTTTTGGTCCGCCATTTTTTTTGCTAAGGTCTTTCAGAGTTACCATAGTCATATGTTTTATAGGATGCCAAAATGAACTCGTTCCAGCAAAAAAACCAATGTTACATTAGTATTACTATTAGTTTAATTTTGAAGATGTTCAAGTTATATTTATTTCGAAATCGTGTCAAAATGCTCAAAACTTTATATTTGTGGCCGTAGGGCTTATGACAAGTAGACATATTTCAAGGATTTGTTGCAATCATGCTCCTTGTGTTAAGAACATATAATTACAATCTTATTTGCGACCACTTTCAAAATGTTAGGATGTTTCGTCCCGGCATCGGTGGTGGACTCATCGGTGGGATCCACCGATGCCTTTCCCGGGCACCCTTATCATACTTTTTGCAACTTGGAACTCCTATTTAAGTGAAATCTTGTCGGAGAATAGCAGTGGGATGTTCTTTCCACAATATGCCCCCTTCAAGGCACTTGTTTGTCCGACTTTGACTAGCACAGAAGTCCAATCCATAGAAGCACGGGCCTGATCAGAGAAATTATGGAACGGACATCCTAGGTGGTCTTTCCAAAGTAGGATAGGGTACTGGCTTTAGCACAAAGCCACGATTTGACATCCTTACGTCACATCGTCTCTGATCGGGTACCATGTTGCAATCATGCCCCTGATGTTAAGGACTTATAATGACACATTTATTTGCGACCACCTTCAAAATGTTAGGATGTTTCGTCTCGGTATCGGTGGTGGATTCATCAGTGGGACCCACCGATGCATTTCCCAGACACCCTTATCGTACTTTCTACAACTTGGAACATCTATTTAAGTGAAATCTTATCGAAGAATAACGGTGGGATGTTCTATCCGTAATAGATTCTTAGAAAGTTCCTGGAAACAAATAATATAAAAAACATCCTGGGCAAGGAAGAAAACGTAAAACAATACTATACCTAAAGTCCATAATTTCTGTCAGTGACTCAGTTAATGCCGGTCACCGAAGCGGCGGAATAAACATTTCATGCAACTATAAATGATTTAAAACTTTGCCACTCTATTAACAGGGGAGAAACGCATTGTTGTCATATTTCGCGAGCAATAGCAATCAGCTGATCGCATTTAAAACAGCAAGGTGATGCCGACCAACGTGAACTTGGTTTTTTATCGAGAAGATAATGGATGTGGCAACACACATAAGCGGAATGTCCATCTTGAATAGACTTGAAAATAAGCGTTTGTGTTTTGTCGTTGCTTGAATGTTTTATTGATTTATTATTGACTCTTGGATAGATTATGTGATTTCACATTCTAATTACTATACTTTCGTTATATATAGATATAGACAAAAAAATAGTCAATTGACATTGTAATTTTAATTTGTGATGGCTATTTATTTACCTTATTGTATTACTTTGAGACATCTTGTTAAATCACAGTACTCATTTATAGACAAGAGCAGCCCCTCGTGGATGATTTGGCATTTGACAGCTATCCATATGATAGATGTCCTGAACTTGTCAGCATATTGACGTAGAAGTATTCCGCTTGTCGACATCCGATATTACAGAAATCCTGTTTTTCGTGGTACCTTGATTAGAATGAGATATGGTACCAACAGGCAGTGTTGCCAATTACAGATTTGTGATTTATGACTGTATTCAGAGCTACAGTTAGGTGGGCAGTTGTGGTTTCATTTTTTTTTGTGCCTTTTGTCCTTTATAAGGGATTAGCCGATAGATATCGCCATTTTTTTTCGAGAACGTTTCTTGTGCAAAACGTAACGTGCGTTGCTCGAACGGTTTTTTGCCGGTTTAATCTTAAAACAAGTTTTTCCCGTGGACAGTTATAGTTTGATAATTATGTTGCGCAGTTGTGGTTTAAAGTTGTAACGGAATTTTCCCCGATGTTTTCCCACAAATGCGAAAGAACTTAGCGATCAGATATGAGGCCACATGTCTACTAGGGTAAGTTAAATTTCATCCTTGTATTCCCGTTTTAAAACTAATTTTTATGTTCTGCATTTTCTGCAAGAGATTGACAACACCAGTCTCTAATTTTGTGCGTTTATTTCCAGCCTCTTCTTTTTTTTCCACCGATCTTTCTTTCTTCCCCTTTTCGTCGATATCTTGGCGATCCTCGTTTCTCTTTCTCTATATGTCCCTGTCGTCTCCTTTCCATCTCTTCCAAGATGGTACTGACGTCCCAGCAGAAGCTTTAACAGCCATTGTCGTTCCTGGTGCTCAATCCACCACGCGTTACCATCTTGAAGCTCCAAGTTATGGTACAAGCCGGATCTCGCCTGGATCTACGTCAAGGACATTTAAGATGAGCTATTTTAAAGTTATAATTTTTTTTTTACTTTATTGAAGTATTGAAATATTAATTTAATTAATTACTAATTACTTAAACCCATAATGACATCGGTAGTATACGAAGCAGTATAGATAGATCACAACTGCAGCATACTTACATGTAAGGGTTGCGGTCAAAGGTAGGTTTTGTAACATTATTTTTTTGGTTTGGTCATATACCGATCACTAGCGTATTATATATTTGATATATTTGCGATTTCTTTTTGGGCTAAATATCTGTGATATATTTCCATAGATATTATAATTTATAACATATATACGGTGTAATTTAGGGTAGTATATGTTTCTTATAAATTTTATTAAAAAGGCATTTTGTACTAAACTGGTTAGTAACGTTTTATAATTTCAGCAAAATAAGCTAGCTATTTTGTTATTATTTAAACTTTGTTAAGATTTTTGAATAAACCTACTAACATTATGTGGTCTCTTTCCGTGGCTAGGTTAGACTAGATCTTTCCCACTTTAGACATAACAACCTTTTTTCCCACTAGGAGGACCCAACCTTAAAGTGGGTGGCGCCTTATTTTTATCTACTATAACCCCCCTAACTCTACGTGAGGTAATCGAATGGGCTCAATGATAAGTGGCGAAATAGTGCCATAGGTACAGAAAACACCTACCAGAATTATTTTTGTAAAAAAGTAAAATACAGGCCTATTTTCTCCTAGTTCCAGTTTTTTTGTTTTTTTTCCTATAGTTAACTTATTCAATTTTTTTGAGCTTTTGTGAAAAAGAAAATAAGGCCCAGTATCTTATTTTATTCCGTAATAAACGAAAATAAATTTTTATAAAATATATTTTTCAGGCTTTAAAAGCTTTTAAAAAAGACAGAGGCAAGAATTCAGTTTTACTTGGGGATTTTAAAAATACTATATAAGATAAGGCACCATGTGGTGTAACTTTACTCTAAATTGGCTGTTCTTCTACCTTTGTCACAGAGCACTGAACAAAAAAGGTGACAAAAAATCGTGCCCTTTTAAAAGGTACATAAAGGAAAATATATTAGAAAAAATAAACTTTTAGTTGTTTTACTGGTCTGTTTAAAAAACGGTTCATAAATTTATTCTCCACCCTGCAAAAAAAAAATTTAACCACGCCCCAGAAATTTCCGCTGGGTGTGGTAAACTCGTTTCGCCCGTAGTTGAACCTTTCCGAATTGGCAAGTCTAATTTTAAGAAAAAGAAAAACCAACGGATAAAACAATATTTTTTCGACTCTTGTAACTTTTAGCATGTTCTATTCTATTCATTATTATTTTTGAAACCATTTTTATTTGGATAAAGCTGAATGACTGATTTTCAGTTATTTTTAGCATTTATGTTTGTTGTAAGTACCGGAACGATACCTTTTAAACCGTTCATTATAATATATTAAGGATTATGTATAGACGGCCTAATCAATGTTAAATGTTGCGGCTCCTAATTTATCTAAATGAAACCAATAACCCATTTTCCGCCGACGAATAAAAACCATAGAAAGCGTAAAAATCAATGTTTAGCTTACATCAATGTTGTTACAATATTGACTTAACGATATTATCGGCTTGAATCCATTGGAATATTCAAATAAAACAACTCGCGATAAGCATATTGAATACAGAATCGGACTTACAGATTTTATTTTCAGTAAGGAAAAGCTTCGCTTATATTGAATCTGTGTTGTTCGTATCCTCAATATACATAGCAAGGTTCGATAGTTTCCAACCTAAATTCGAAATTTGGCAATGAATCAATAACATTTAATATTATTTTTCAATATAATCACCTCTTATTTTAATACATTTTTCACAGCGTTTTATTAGGCCGACAAGAAAGTATTTTTGGTTGCCACACATAGAGTGCGTTATAATTCTTTTGAGTCCCTAGGAGCTAGATCCGAGCCATACGATAAATGGTTGAGCTGAGTGAAAGTAGATTTCCGAACTGCATCCCTGGAAACAAATCTCTTATTGCTTGTTTCTTTGAACCGTCCAAAGAATTTTTCACACTGCTCAAACTAATCCTTTAGGATTCTGAACACTGTTGTTTCTGGAAGACTAACTTCGTGCAAGAATTATCCTAGGAAAGCGATAGGTTGTTTAAATGCGATACTATGAAGCAAAAATAGTAACTACAAATGGTAGTACAACATCATCATCATCATCATCATCTTCTTCAGCCCATTTCTGTCTACTGCTGAACTAACCTGAACTAACCTGAACTAATCCTTTAGGATTCTGAACACTGTTGTTTCTGGAAGACTAACTTCGTGCAAGAATTATCCTAGGAAAGCGGTAGGTTGTTTAAATGCGATACTATGAAGCAAAAATAGTAACTACAAATGGTAGTACAACATCATCATCATCTTCTTCAGCCCATTTCTGTCCACTGCTGCACATAGGCCTCCTCAGGAGATTTCCATTCTCCTCTATTCTGATTCAGTTTGTTGCTATTTTTTTGAGGTCGTCTGTCCATCTGGTCGGTGGTCGTCCCTGACTGCGTTTGTCCGCTCTCGGTCGCTAGCCACATGCCCGGCCCGTCTCCACTTTAACCTTGCAATGCGCACAATGACATCATCTACCCCCGTTTTCCTCCTAACTTCCTCGTTTCGGACCCGATCTCTCAGGGACACCCCCAGCATGGATCTCTCCATTCTGCGTTGTGTTATTTGCAGTTTCTTAGCAGTTGTTTTCGTCAATGTTAAGTAGCACAACAAAATGATAAAAATCAGTTTAATGTACGTAGTTGAAACGTGGAAACGTATAAAGAACAACAAGAAATGAGTAGAAGCTGTTAAAAGAAATGAATGTCTTGAGAAGTTCAGCAATAGTATCACGGATACAAAACTTATCTGGTACGTTCATGTTCAAAAGAAAGGGAAAACCTAGAAAAAATTGGACAGAAGGAATAAGAAAAGCAATCAGTACCCGTAATTTTAAAGATTAGTAATTACAAATGAAAACTTCTGAAGTAGAATGTTTGGCTATTTCGTGATTTCTAGAATTTCAACGAATTTTTACAATCCTATCAAAATATGCCTCTAAATATAATTAAAAAGTTAATAAGCGCATAACATGGCAAAAATGAAACAGATTTCTTCTGAACAGAAAGATAAGTTCTTGTTTAATTGCACCTCAAATTGCCGCTACTTTAAAATGAAACACGAGAAAAGCCAGTTTCAGTAACAACTATAAAAATACGTTTACTGTCTGCTGGGTTGGGAGGATTAACTAGAAAACTAAAAAAAAATAGACTGGAGTGGGTTAAAACACATAAAAACCGGACAGAAGAAGACTGAGAAAAAGTCCTTTGGACGGATGAGTCCAAATTTCAGATTTTTAGATGTAATAGACGTGTTTTTGTGCTCCGATCAAAAGACGAATGGGCTTCAGAACCATGTACTGTGCAGATTGTTACGCATAGTGGTGGTAGCATGATGGTTTGGGGATGCTTTGGTAATAATAAGCCCGGCCATATGATCAGAATTGACGGAAAACGGAATAAAGAAGGCTATCTGAAAATACTTCACGAAAATGCGATTCCCTCTGGAATAAATTTAATTGGCCGAAATTTAGTTTTTTAACAAGACAATTACCCTAAACATTCATCTAAATTGTGTTAGGGGTTCCTAGAGCAAAAACAAAACGAAAAAGTTCTGCAAATTATGAAATTACCATCACAATCGCCAGATCTTTCTTCTATTGAGTTAGTATGGGATGAACTTGACCGAAAAATGAAGAATCGTTGTCCATCGATCTCAGCACAGTTGTGGAAATGGACGTCACTGGACTCCGAATACTTCGGTAAATTAATCAAAAGAATGAATAAAATTAGTGAATAAATAATTAAAAATAAGCCAAAATTTAACGAACAACATATTATTTTTGTTTTATTTGTACTAAATACATTTCTGCTCCACTAATTTGATATTTTGGTCCGTAATCGCCTCAGTTCGCTGGCCTGGGCGTGGTTCGTCCTCAATTGATAACCTTCCTAAATGAAACCATTTTTTTTTCCATTTTTTACGGTGGAATACGAAGGCAAAAATCCTCCAAATCAAAAATCTGGCAAGCCCATTATAATAATCTAAAGCCCAAATTATATAGATAAAGGAGCCAGACGAAATTAAAGAGAATAAACCCTCACTAATATAAACATTCCCCTAGGTACGTACGTACGATAATCAGCGAATACAATGCGGCGATTTTGCCAGTGTAGCTCTCAGAAAAATAGACTTTTTTAACTTTAGCGTAATAATATATAGCCTATGGGGACCCATCCTTGCCTTTGCTCACGCAACATTTCTCTTTATGGTTAGTTCTTTTAGTTTATTTCCTTCTAAGCTGTCTTCTTTCGAGAAAACGACATCACCCGCATTACGGTTCAAAAACTTCGAAAAAGAATCGGACTTGTTTCTTTTATTTATAACGGACATTTACCAGCAAATCTTTCAACTTTATTGAGAGTTACTAATCCGACCGATTTCAAAATATTAGACTAAAGAGTAAAAATCGTATTGCAATCTAATAATAGTCGTTTTAGTTGGCGTTTTTTTGAAGCCTGCGCGGTAATAGTTGTTTTTTTTTTAAATTATTCTAGGCGAATTGGTATATTTTCTATACCAAATTATATTGTTTACATAGTTTTTAAATTGTGATCCAATTATTTTTGCCTTAGTTAAAATTTATACAGCATCATGTTGATGTTGAGTGTCTGCTTAAAGCCAATCTCCAGTGGAGATATAGGCATGCGGCTGCGGGCATATGGAGGTGGAGGCGAGAATTGAAACAGAAACATCGCTCCACGATCTTTTTCCATAAATAACCGCGCTACGCGCCTCACTCACTGATTATTCTTGTTTTGTTTTTCTTGAACAAGGACTTGTTTTGCGTTCTTCACAAAGCTATACTATCGACGTTATTAACAGTTTTCCTGCTATTTTACAATACGAAACCAATATTTTCATTAACGAATAAAAAGATGCGTGTGGGGGTAAATGATAAGAGCCCAAGTGATCCTAATAGAATGCAAAAGCTACAACTCAAAAATAGCAATCTAAAGGTTTAGGAAGCAATGATCATATCAAAAATATCTGGGAAACCAACGGTCTAGACCCGCTAACTCTTATGTACAACCGACTACTAACGAAGTTCGTGGTTTTAAAGTTAGTTGCAATGAAAAACAGTTGTTTGGGTAGGCTTATTAATAATGTTACACAAATGTGGGAAAGCTATTTAGAAGAGAATAACAAGAAGAAGATTTGTTCTGTTGTTTCATCTTTTAAACCCCTTATAATCGACCTATCGTGGAAATATTTTTACGAGACCTCCTTTCCAAAACAGCTCACTCCTATCAAAGGTTATACTTGAACAAATGTTATAAATGTATACTAAGCAAAATAAATTAAGAGTAATAAGTGTTAAAATATACGACGAAGTTTATACATTTGTAGTATTTTGATATTTCCGCACATTAATGCACATATTTTGTTTAATCAGAAGTATTTATGTTCATCTTACATGTAGTAAATGCCTCCGGTTAGTCGTCTTTCGTCCAGTTCGTTCAGTTGAGAAAGTGTGAACGCTTCATTATTGTGAATGCACCCCCCAAGCAGTCGCTTGATCGATAACCCAGGTTTACAAAAAAAAAGTGGACGCCTATTTGACCAGACCACTTTATTCTTATGTAATTAAACGCCCTGAATCCAAAAATGAGATCTGATAACCTTTATCGCGTTAGGTTCAAGGTTAAATGGAATAAAATTCACCAAATAAAACTGAAGAAGTAGATACTTTTGTTTTTGAGATCGCTAAATCCGAATTTGTGGTTTGTTTAATGGCTCAAGGTCAGCCAGAGGTCATTTCAGGGTTATTTCAAGGTCAAAATGAGAAAAATATACTAAATAGATCTGTAGAAGATATATAAACTTTTGGGGGCGCTGAATCTGAATTTGTGGTTTGTTTAACACATCAAAGTTAACCGGAGGCCATTTCAAAGTTATTTCAAGGTCAAATTGGAAAAAATCCAATAAATAAATCTGTAAAAAAGAAACCATAGGAACGGATCAATATCCGTTACACAGCAGACACGCAGGCGCCTGAACGGAGTAAGTTTTCAAGGCGAAACCCAAGCTACTAAAACCATACACCCCTCGCGCAGCAACTCCTCCGACCTCTAGTCGACTTTGGAGGATTAAACAAACCACGAATTCGGATTCAGCTACCTCAAAAACATACGTATCTACTTCTTCAGATAACCTGTGTAACTGAAGTTCGAAGGAACGCAAATAATGCTTTTGATATCTATCTTCAAAGCAGTAAACATATCCCGTTGAAATCTCCTGGTTTTTTAGGGAGGCAGATGATTAGCTTATCCTGTTGATGACCTATTTTGTTCTGTTTTTTCCTCGTTCGGTGTTCGATGTCACTCCTACCCGTATTCAATTGGATTTAGCTGATAAATTCATAAGAAATTTTGATAACTGTTTCATTAGTGTGACCTCCCAATTTTAGTTCCTGGGAGCGATCAATTCCTGAGCGAGCAGATTTTTTTCTGGTGGATCTGGACTGATAACAGACTTCAAAAGGACAGTGGCCCACAACTAAGCTCTATCAATGCACAGGCCTGTACAACTTTTATTAATATCAAAAATAATAAAAATCTGCACCTTTTTACCTCTTAAGTATATTCATAACATCAATTTTACTTTATTTGTAAATGTGAGGCCGTCTCGATCAGGCGCGGATTCAAGGTGGTGGGGTTAAATTTCCCCCTCTCTCCCTGCCCAAGAGCTTCGAATTCAGAAAAAGAGATTCGTCTGCCTTGACAACTCTCTTTCGCTTGTCATTCTGAACTCTGTTCGGTCTTTTTTACTCTTGTGATATCCCCCCCTCGAAAGAGAAAGAATGATCCGCCCCTGGTCTCGACATTATATTTGACCTAGAGAAGCTTTACACTCATTCTAATATAAATTTTTCATACCATAACATCACACTAAACTGATTTAATATCACAGAAATTTTTTTTGTTTTATAGAAGCTTCAAACATATGACTATTCGGACACTCTTTATTAAAAACAAAAATATAGTTTGAATTATTTTTACTAGACTCACGACCTTTAACCTCCGCGAAAATGAGCTGCCGCACGCACTGTGACCTTTGATGCTCAACAACAACCGTTTAAACTATCACGCCATAAGTCGCACCAACAACGACCATTAAACTGGTATGCGTTCTTTATAAAAAAAAAAGGAACATAAAACTGTCGTTATAAGCCTTTAATAATTGCGGGCTTGTTATCTTTAGTCCGTCCCTGAAATTCATTAACGTGGTTTGTTTTGTAAATTTGTGAACATATGTGACCACGCGAAGTGTTTAATTTTTCCTAATCTAACGCTAAAATTAACTGGTAAATTTCTAATAATGTGATACTTTTATGGTGTATTGCCCTATAAAAATTATTGACTTGGGGCTTAATAAAGTTCGATGTGGGTTTTCCGATTGAAGTATAATAAATAAATATTTTGTACACTTTATTGAATATAATACCTGCTCGTAGAAGGATCCGTAAAACGTTGCTTTCTTATAGAATTAAAATGTTCAGTAGTTTTAATGTGAGTGAAAAACTAGACTCAACAAGTGATCTACTATGTTTTAACCTGTTGTGTTTACCAGTTTATCTACAGCAATCCTAAAATCATATTGAAGTCAAGTGAAGTTCAAATATACATTGTTTTTGAAGCTTTACATTATCTACAGAGAAAATGTAATAAAATAGTGCCGAATACGAAAGGCCCTACTTTTTGGACTCTAAGGAAAATTTTTAAGACGACCTTCAAAACAGAAATACATTCATATTACTCGAATTTACTGCTATAGTTACATGTACAGTTATTTCCATAAAAACGCGTTGCTGCGTATTTGAACGTGATATTTGTTTAGGCCTGTTTACTTGATACGTCCGACCCTCGAGGCTCTATATTACTCCGTATTGTACATTAATAGTGAATTGCTTGATATTCGTGAAGTCTATCATATATATTTATAATATGTGCGAAATATAAGAGATTCGAATGATTATACAGGGGTTTAATAGAAAATTCCACACAGGCGCAATCCTATTTGATATCAGCAAGGCCTTCGATAAAGTATGACATAACGGGCTTGTTATCAAACTGATAAGGCGAGGAGTACCGAGCTACCTCGTGAGACTAGTCTCAAGTTTTCTTGAGGATAGATCTTTTATGGCATCATCGGATGATGCTGTCTCAGATATCAAGTCTATAAGAATTGGGGTGCCGCAGAGTTCCCCCCTGTCCCCCACTCTTTTCAGCGTCTATTCAGCTGATATTCCCACAGATAATTACAGCCAACTTTTCTTGTTTGCTAATGAGACTGCATTCGCAACATCCTCAGGGTCTTTTCGCCTTATAATTTTGAGGCTACAGCGTCATATTAACAAGTTAGAAAGTTGGATCGCTGATTAGAAAATCAAGCTCAATCCGGATAAAACTTAAGTCATAATGTTCAGTAGATCTAGATTTCCGATTCCGGACAATCAACTAACCATATCCAATACTCGCATTCCCTGGCGGGATCAAGCGAAATACTTGGGACTGGTCTTCGACCGGAGATTTAATTGGCTAGAAAACACCGATAATATTCTATCAAAAGCCAAAACGTCTTGGATGGCTCTCTATTCGTTACTGTACCGCAACAGTAAACTGAACCGTAAAAATAAAGTAATAAGTTACAAGCTCTTTTTAAGATCTATTTTGTAATTTGGTGCCCCAAAATGGATCACCACAGGCAGAACCAGATTCAGACGGATTGAAAGCTTCGAAAAAAACGTCCTCAGAATGATCTGCGGAGCCTCATACCACGTAAGAAACACTATCATCCACACGGATCCTAGATGCGATACTTTCCATGATTTCATTAAGGACTCTATAACTAAATATCTAGACAGAGCAGCAACATCCACCAACACTCTGATAACTCAATCCCACAACCTGAACGCCACACGACGACAACGCTATCGATACGTCAGAGACTGGCTACTACTATTAGTTCGGGTCATTTTCCTTTCTTAAAAGTCTGACTTAAAAGCCAAACGTAATTTCTCACCTTCATAACCTATTCAAAATCCATTATTACAACATACGAGTCTATAGGCCTCAAATTTCCAAAGAAGTCTATTCAATGAAAACTGGCTAAGTTGTAAACCTTCGGAGTGGACATGTATGCAGATGAGTAGAGTCAATTGACAATTATTTTTTGTGTTAATGTAGTAAAAAATTCGAAAAATACGCAAAACTTCTTTCTTGTCTTTTTTTTTTATATTGCGTGAACTAGTCCCAGTAAGGTGTGGACCAATGTATGTATAACCTACATTCTTAGTAAATAAAAATATGATCAAATACACAACCTGTTGCGATTTTGTAACGATTGGTCATAAATATTTTTATTACCGTTCATGCGATATAACTGAAAATAGCGGTATAGTAGTGGCCTTCAATCAACTTTTCAAATAAACCATAATAAATATTTGTATCTAAAACTTCGAAAAAATAGTTATTTGCACACGGTGATTTAAAAATACGTACATTCACTTAAAGACCTATTACGACTAGATAATATTGAGGGGCGGGGGAAATTTACGAGTAGAGCAAGCCAATTACACCGTCCTGAATCAGGATTCTAAATCACTCAGAAAGTGGTCGTCGAACACGTCAAAATTCCGATATTTACCAAAGCACCTGTAGTTTTCAATAGACGTTAGTGACTAAAAATAAAAAAAAAAAGAAATTATTCAAATAATCTCATGATTTTTATTTCATAAGTTTGGAATGAATGAATAAATGAATGATGGTGACACTGGATCATCAATGTCCAGGTCTCGTTGGGCCCTTTACCGCAAACCATAGATGCAAGTCATTCGAGGCCAATTTGCGAATCTAAGCAGCCTCGTTGATTGAATTTGCCTAATGGCTTCCGGTGACAAAACTGTATCTCCGAAATATCTCTGACTCAGTCCGTTGAGTGCTGGGCACTTTCTCAGGATATAGTCAACAGTTTCATCCTCCTCCAGGCATTATCTGTACATCGGGTCATCTCCGAAACCAAATCTTATGAAGATGGTCCCTCAGGTGACAAGGTCCTATCAACAGTTCCATAACGATTCGCAGTTCTTTCCTTCCTAAGAAGAGAAGCTCCATAGATGCGGCGCCATGAAATCTGTTTGCATGAGAGTGATGAACATCACTCCATCATGCTTTCCCAAACACTTGAATAGCCACTCGTTTCACTTCCGAAATGCCATAGGCAACTAAGACGATCAACTGCCTTTAGAGCCTCGTTCTGTATGTACAGGGTTTTTAATAAAGGCGGGTTGATGTTGACAGCCTGTGGCGACCATGTTGTTTCGGTGGCGTCTGTCTAATCTGCTGTTTATTATTTTGTTATAGATGCCAAATTACTATAACAAGTTACACGATTGAGGAGCACGTCCAAATGATAAAACTTTATTATCAAGATGAGTATTCGTTAGTGCAAACGTTGCGCATAGATTTGGTGACCATTCAAAGTCGACTCTCCAACGGTTGGTGGCCAAATTCGAGACGACCGGTTCGGTAAATAATCAGTTAACATCCGTACATCAAAAGAACGCCAGATCAGCCGAGACCATCGCCGCAGTTCGTGAAAGTGTGCAGGAGAACCCGAGGCAGTCAATTCCTCACAGTACAGAAGAACTCCGATTTCGCACACTGCAACTTGGCGAATTTTGCATCGGGACTTGAGCCTATACCCGTACAAGATCCAACTGACCCAGGAGCTCAAAGTTAATGACCATAGACAACGCCGTTGTTTCGCTAACTTGGCTTTGGAGCGACGAGGCCCATTTTTGGATGATTGGCTATATTAACAAACACAATTGCTGTATATGGGACTACGCCAACCCAAACGAGGTTCACCAGGTGGTAATGCATACAAAAAAGTTACTATTTGGTGCGGATTTTGAGCTGACGGCATCACTGGCCCGTAATTTTTTAAAAACGACGTTCGAGAGACCATCACCGTCAACGGCGAGCGCTACAAAACTATGATAACCAATTTCTTTTAGCCCAAAATTGAACGATATAGAGGTAAACGCCATGTGGTTCCAGCAAGACCATGCTACGTGCCACACAGCAAACGCCACGATGAATATTCTGCATCAACGATTTAAGGGTATGGTTATCTCTCGCAGAGGTGACGTGAATGGACTTTTTCTTGTGGGATTCAGCCGGATCTATGTAGCAGAGTCATTGAAAATTGAACCACTCGGATCTGCGCTACCGTGAGAAGCCACGACGGACATTTGAACGATGTTATATTCTATACATAACGGCATACATGGGTCTTTCAATTAAAAAAAGAATTTCGTTAATACCTCACACACATTCCATTTTAACATCGACCCGTCCTTATTGAAAAACTCTTTATAAGTGGAGAGGGAGTAGGTTCACTAGACCTCCAGGGCCCCAGTAGGAGTAGTCTCGTATAGCATATTGTTATAAATATTGAGAACATTTAATAAAACTTCCTTTCCTTTACCTGCAATTTTCGAGCGTCATCAGCCACCAAGCCCAAGGTAGGTCAACTCACGTCTCTCGCCGACCATCGACTAACTGCTATAAGACCACACCAAATCGTTTCCTAATTATTGACTGACGTTAAGGGAGCTCAGCATAATCCTAATCAGATTCCCTAAAAGCTATTACACTACACTGAGTTCAGTCCATATTTTAGAATATCTGAATATCAAATAGTCTAATAGGACTTTCAGCTGGAGATTCCTCTTCTAGAAATTATATAAAAATACCGAAGTTTTAACTGCAAAATTGAAAAAAAGCTCTTTCGAAAAAACGGAATAAATAAAATAATTTTATTGTCCCTTGTCTCTGTAACACCTTATTTTTTTATCTTCTACTTTAAATGGCAACTTCCGGTATAATCGAAACTATCCAGAATTCGAGAATTTTACTGAAATTGATTAGGTTTCGGTTTTACCGTAAGTTGAGTAAATTAACGATTAAATTTTGACTTACATAATTTACAATTGTAATCTCAGTTTATTCAATTTTATATAGTTACTCGGAAATTACATCTCTTAATCGATTTTATATCATAAATATTCTTAATATTTGTACTGGCAACATCGGAAATTAAATATTAGGAAATTTTACCTCCAAATTTAATTTTCTCTTATATAAATTTAGATTGGTTAATTATATACGAAATCGAGCAGAAGATAGAAAAAGTGTAAAGGGAGCGAAGACGTCGATAATAACCGGGTCTGTTGCTTGGCTTCCACACTATATGATCGACCCCGTTGCAGTGATTCGATTTAGTGCATTGATCCCTAATTCTGGGAACTTTTTTGTATTTAACAAAACAGGAAATTTAAACTTTGCTTATTTGCGTTTCTTTGAAGGTGACTCTTTCTGTTATTTACCACACGATGACATAAATATTATACAATTTTTGGACCATATTTTAGTACGTCCTGATAATGACCGATTTACTTTTATGACATATTGAGTTATAGCAATTTCGACTATTATATCTTCCGCAGAGTTATTCTATATAATTTTGTGAAACGGTTGATCTTCAACCAACGAGAGCCAAAGATGCCAAATAAGATTTTGGCGAAACGTCTGCAAATTCCTAATATTATTTCAAGGTTATCTCAAGAATAAAGTACAATTAATTCCACAAATGACAAAATATAAGTACCTAAAAAGTTAGAGTAAAAAAATTCTTTTCTGGAGGCATTATTTTTCGGTCTAAGACGCGATCGCCTCAATCCAGTGATAAATTTTTCCATATTTTACGTATTTCTACACACTACAGTTGCTTTAGAGTGCATATATATACATACGTTTTTTACGAAGTTGAACCTTCATTAAACCCCAAACTTCTCCAGTAGGATTTGCATCAGGCAAAGATGCTAGTTACTCCATATTCCATGAGTCAGAATCAAGCCCAAACCAGCGTTTAGCAGCAAAAACTATACATAAATTATTTTCATTCTGGCTGCGTTCAGGTTTTCAGTAAAAAGACACAATGAACCAAATTCAGTTGAGTAACAACCATCCCCAGACATTCACTTTAACAGGATGTTTAACTGTTCCCGGAATCATTCTGTGTTGCGCGGTAGATCAAACTTTTTTTAAGAGATGTCACTAGAGTACAGTATGGCAAACGACGGGGGGGGGGAGTGACATTAACGTTCCTAATGGAACGGACAGGGGCAATTTTTTCTTCTAAATTCGAAACTCCCTCCCTGGATCTGCCCCTGATACATACTCTAAAACCTCTGATGCATATAATTAAACATTTCTTTCTCTAATTTTACTATATTTGCCCACTGAAAAGCATCTGTAGTTACCCCAACATTTAAGTCAGGAGATTGTTATCATCCCACTAATTATAGATCGATACTTGTTATTAACAATTTCGCAAAAATTTTCTAGAAATGTCTTAAAGAAAGATTTGTAAACTTTCTAGAACGTCATAATTTATTGTATTTTAAACAGTTTGGCTTCAGGCAGATAAAAGTATGGCAGTTTTTCTCGATTTAACCAAGGAATTTGATACTGCCTTGAGGAGATTGGTATCAGAAGCAGAGCTTTGCTTTTATTTAGGAATTATTTACAGAACTGAATCCAAAAAGTAAAAGTCAATAATAGTTATAGTAACTCGCACAATTTGATAACTGTAGTACCGCAGGGTACCCTGTTGGACTCGATACTATTTCTCGCTTACATTAATAATATTCGTAAACCTTTAGAAAAGTGTAATGTCATATCCTATGCGGATGATATTATAATTGTTTTTCAGGAGATAATTGGGAGGATATGTATGCCCAGGAGGGTAGAGTTCTCCAGTAGTGAAATAATAATCTTTTATCACTAAACAAAGCTAAAAACCTTCTTTGTTGCTTTTTCCGCATCAAAGGTCGATCAACCAAATAGAGATTACACAATTCAACATGTGGCTTTAATTAAATATTATGTAATTGTAATCAAATTGGAAAAGGGGATAAAATGAATTATTTAGGTGTCATAATTGATCGACATTTGAAATGGGAAAACTAGGGTTATGTTTTATAAGTTTTATCAACTCAGAAAAGTAATGAATCAAAAACTTCTCATTATACTTTATTGGGCTTTAGTTGAATCCATCCTCAGATATTGCATTTTGGTTTGGGATGGTTTATATGATAATGCACATCCTACCAAAATACTGCTTCAAAAATTCTTTTTAAAAAGCCATATTTGTATCCTACTGAGGACTTGTATAGGGTCAATAATGTGTTGAATATAGGGAATTCGTATGTATTACCTGCCCTTGATTATCTGAGCAAACGTCCATATCTAGGCCCGTCTATTTTTCATAATTACCAAACCCGTTCTATTTATAAATGAAAATCTTTCTGTCCCGTTTTTAACTACAACATTATGCTGGGGGTTTTTTAATTATTACACACCAAAGATGTTTAATTCATCCTTAATCAAAAAGTTCTGGCGCTCTGAGTCGGCTGATTTGAGTGATGTTTTTTTGGTTAGGTTGCCTTGACATTCCCACCATTATATCGTCGTAGCTTGACATTTGTAAAAGTTATGCCAGCTTGAGTATCCTGGGGAAGTAATTCGGCACACCAATTGTATTCTCATTCAGTTTAGGCTGGACTAATTTTGTCAACAGAATGTAATTATATATATATATATATATATATATATATATATATATATATATATATATATATATATATATATATATATATACCGTAGATGAGTCATGCGTAGAAGTTGCAGGAATAAAAGGATATCCAAGGAAATATAACTTATGTATTTAAGTAAAGGATTATTTCATGTTAAGTTTTTTGTCATTATCTCGTTACAACCGTGTGGTTGTTGCTATGAAAATATATTAAGAAAGTAAAAAATGAAATCCTACAAAATAAATGCTTTGATTGTAGAAAAACGTGTAGTATGACGCAGATTATGTTTGATGATTATTTTTACAAAGCGAGTGGGAGAACAGAAGCGTTATCTAATAAATCAGATATTATTGAGAACTAAACATTTTAGTAAAAATGCCAATTAGTGTGTAACACATCAGAAGGCCTTTTTTGGCGTTTCCAGGTTGTGGGTTAAAGACTTTGACATAGAGTGGTAACTTTTTTAATAGTCTGCATACCGGTTTCGTGACTAAACACGAAAACGCAACATAAGTTTAAATTTGTGTTCAAAATTACCTGTATTTTTGGATGATTTTTGGTGGTACTTTTTGTTTCGGTTAAATATTACTAAAAGTGGAAGGTAGCGATAGTGACATGGTAGCAATATTTTTTCACATAGTACTCGTATACAAGAATACCAATTAGTGAGTCCGCAATTTTTAGGACTCACCATCATGTTTAACACCAATATTTTCAGAATCTTCGAAAGACGATGGATGAAGTTTATCAGAAAACATGACAAAAGGAAAGAAAACTACTTCTTTGAAATAAAAGAATATACAGGGTGATTCAAAAATCGATCACGAAACTTAAGGGGGTGATTCTACTTGACAAAATAAGGGTAGAGCTTCATATAATTTTTTTTCAAAATGTCATTCGTTTTCGAGTTACAAGCCGTCCAAGTTCAAGTTTTTATTTTTTGTTTTTTGAATTACTCGCTTACAGGAAAACCGATTTGACTAATATTTGAAAGATAGGCTAAGTCTTCTGCGCTTCATCATTTTAGTAACAATTCACATTGATTGTTTGCCGCTAGAGGGCACTTTACCTACATTGAAAATTGTTTTTTTGTCATAATTTTTTAGTGTTGACAGCTACAGTAGTTTTTGGCATAATTTCTGAAAGACTGATGCCCAGGCCTTTAAAAAAGGTGCTCTTTATTTACATCGCTAAACCCAACGGTTTAGACGTAAATCACCCTTAAAAATTAAGTGGTAAATTTACTTTTCTCATTTCATTACCACCAGCTACCAGGTAAATAGCTATCAAAGTATACTAGAGCTGTCAGTTTAACATCAAATAAATTCGCTTTTTAAACTATTTAATTTATAATCTTAAAATAACTAATAATGGCTAATCAGTAAATATTCATATTATGGATTATTGCGATATACATTTAATTGATAAAAATTAATGAAACAGTACTAAACAAACTAAAAAAGATTCTCAAAATGTCCCCCATTTTCTTCAATACATTTCCTAACACTCTTCAAAAAATGTCGCCTAACTCGATGAAAAATTTCTGGTGTTTCTTTAATAATTTGGCTCTTTTCGATTATCCTGAAGCGAAGATCCTCGACGTTGATTACTGGAATATCGTACACCAATTGTTTCAAATGACCCCAAAAGAAAAAATCCATAGGATTAAGGTCTGGTGACCTCGCTGCCCATGCCAATGGTCCACTTCGTCCTATCCATCGCTCAGGATACGTTGCATTCAAATACTGTCGGACACATATACTAAAGTGGGGCGGAGCTCCGTCTTGGAGGATCCACATGTTGGCCCTTACTTCCAATGGCACATCTTCCAGATACAATGGGAGACGATTTTGGATAAAATCTAAGTATGCGTCACCAGTTAATGGGCCATCAAAGAAATGAGGACCAATAAGGTAATCTCCTATTATCCCTGCCCACACATTTAGTGAAAATCTACGCTGATGTTTCGTTTCTACCACATTGTTTGGGTTCTCGTAAGCATATGTGTGGATGTTGTGTAGATTTGTTATGCCATCACGAGTGAAACCAGCTTCGTCAGTGAATAATATGACGCCAATTAATCGATTATCGTGTTCATACTTAGCTAGGATCTGATTGCACATTTCCAACCGTCTCGGCCGATCATCGTCATAAAGAGCCTGCACCTTTTTTGAATGAAACGGGTAGAGTTGTTCTTCTCTTAGTATCCTCCATGAACTAGCCTGACAGAGCCGCACTTCATTCCCAATTTTTCTAGTACTAATACCTGGATTATCTTCAATAATTTCAAGCACTCTTTCTTCTTGTTGCACGTTTCTAGCAGTTCTAGGTCTTCCCCTATTTCCATTATAACTTTTAAAGGAACCACATTCCGCAAGCCTCCTGTGCACACTGGAAAATGTTTGAGCATGAGGGATATTTCTTTCCGGATAACTCTCCATATAATATCTTCTTGCCAACTCTGCATTACCATTTGCTTTTCCATAACAAAAATGGATATCACAATATTCGATATTTGAATATTGGTGATTAGCCATTATTAGTTATTTTAAGATTATAAATTAAATAGTTTAAAAAGCGAATTTATTTGATGTTAAACTGACAGCTCTAGTATACTTTGATAGCTATTTACCTGGTAGCTGGTGGTAATGAAATGAGAAAAGTAAATTTACTACTTAATTTTTAAGGGTGATTTACGTCTAAACCGTTGGGTTTAGCGATGTAAATAAAGAGCACCTTTTTAAAGGCCTGGCATCAGTCTTTCAGAAATTATGCCAAAAACTACTGTAGCTGTCAACACTAAAAAATTATGACAAAAAAACAATTTTCAATGTAGGTAAAGTGCCCTCTAGCGGCAAACAATCAATGTGAATTGTTACTAAAATGATGAAGCGCAGAAGACTTAGCCTATCTTTCAAATATTAGTCAAATCGGTTTTCCTGTAAGCGAGTAATTCAAAAAACAAAAAATAAAAACTTGAACTTGGACGGCTTGTAACTCGAAAACGAATGACATTTTGAAAAAAAATTATATGAAGCTCTACCCTTATTTTGTCAAGTAGAATCACCCCCTTAAGTTTCGTGATCGATTTTTGAATCACCCTGTATAAACAATAGATTTTAAGGTTATAACTAGTCTTAACCACAATCGTGGCCAAAGTTTATATTCGTAACCCAGTAATCCAGAGCAACTTTTTATTTTATCTTGACTGCACCACAAAAATCGCGCTAAAAGTTGGTTGGTAACGAATTGTGTAACTAATCCGTTACCAGGTAAACGCCAAAAAAGTGTTAAAAGATGCGTATAAATATGGCGAGACGAGCGCGTGACGAGTATGCCTCGAACTTGCAACGAACCTCTTTGATCTTTGCCGGTTTGAACCCTTGTTCGACGCCCGGCGCCAAAAGGGATTTATAGCGTTTGGGCGGTTTAAACCAATAAAGAGTAAAGAAAAAAAATATTTAAATTTTTGTTGAAGTCCAGCTCACCACGCAAATTTTTCAGGAACGTTGTAGTTAATAGAAAGTGAGCGACGAAAGTAAATCTGCCCTGTCATATGTGACAACGAAGAACAAACGGTAGCCATATTAATTTTATGCAGTGGAGTTTTATTATCATCACGTTTGTTAAATAAAAAACAAAAACCTCGACGATGCCTGAGTACGGTCAGGATCGGAACTTTTAGCCGATTTAAATTTCCAACATAGTAGCGGACAATACAAAAAATTTACCAGAATTTCTCTGATCCATTTTGAATACTTATTAAACAAAATAGGACCAATTATATCCATAGAAAAAACATTTTTCCAGCATAAATTCAATGGATTTTAATTAACAGTGGTATGGTGGTGCTCGAAGCACAACATTTCCATGTTCTTTAGCTTAATCATCTATCATGGGTTTCGTAAATTGTCCTTCTTTCTCGTTCGCAATTTTTAAAAGTTCCTTTAGTATATCGTTCGTAAAGGGAATATGTTTTTTTGATAACCAATCTGTAATATCACTTTTTTCAACTATGTTATTGGCAACTTTTCCACCAGTCTAAAATGATAACTGACCTTATCCAAATATATAACAGACCTCTCCGGAATCAACTGTATCATTTGAGAAAAATATTTTTGAAAGATATCCGCCGTCATTTATTCATGGTAATCTTTGGTAGTAACTGCAGTAAAACTCCTATAAATTCATTAACACCTTCAATATGAGTTATGAATTTGCTGCCCCTACCCAGTAAGAGTTTTAAACCTGTCGCCAACCCTTCTAAGAAGGCTTCACGAAAAATGATCATATTCTTATCTTCATACATTTTTTGTATATGTGTCCTTCACTGAGAGAGATTACATCCAGACAAAAAATATTTTTGCTTTCTCTGTGGTATTTTCTAATGTCCCGCAAATACTATCTTCTCTGTATCACCTCTATTTTGACTTTCCCTAAGAGAAATTCATTTTTGTCAGCACTGTCTACAGATTGGTTTTTCCCATGCCAGGCACATTCTCGTCTTGTTTTACAACTTTCAAAACTTTATCAATACCTTTTTATCTTCTAAGGTATAATTCGTGAACGTGCCTTCTTAATATGTTTTTGAAGCATTCGTATAATTTTTTTCTTCTCGGAGATGGTTTAGGTTCGCACACAGTTCCATTTTTCCTTTCCTTAATTCGCCTGTAAGTTGCAGATTCGCGAAGTCCCGTTATGTCAGCACATTTTGAAAAGAAACTATACACCCTCATCCGCGTTCTTGGTTGAACAAGTGAATTTTGCACATTTAAAGTATTGTCTTGCAATTTAAATCTGAAACACCTATACAAAGTTTTGGAGTAAAAGCACTGAAAGTTGTAAGACAATAACATAGCAAGGCCTTACACTTGTACACATCTGTATTATACTTAATAATGACATTACTGTTAATTGCCCAATTAAGATGTATACTTTTAAACCTAATTATCTTTTAAGTATACTACTCTCTCCTCAATCGGTCGAGCTACTCGAAAACAATAAAACTATAAAAAATTGACTTATTGTGACCCAACTGCATTTATTACTTCGTTTAACTATACAAATCGACAAATTTCAAAGAAGTCTCATTGGAAGTTCGAACCATAGTCGTCACGTGCTCGACTCGCCATGTTTATACGCACCTTAAAGATTATTTGGCGTAACTGTCAAGTGTAGTGGCGTAACTAGGATTATGTGAGCTCCCCAGCAGATTTTTGAATGCACTCTACTATTTTACATCCGTCTTGATCCTTCATATTTATCATTCATCACGGAACTTGAGGGCACCTCTGGATTGGCTGCGCCCCCCCCCCCCCCCCGCATCGCAAGGCCTGCGGGGTAGTTATTTACGCTACTGGTTAAGTGAACACTAGAGATACTACCAGGCGAAACGTCGTGATATTCAACAACAAAATTAAGACAGTGAAAGTCCAACAGACAGAAATCTAATACTTTGTAAAATTATATGTTGTTTTGCAAATAACTTGGTAATCACCGAAAAGTTTTGACAAAGAAAATGGCATTTCAAAGGTATTTTTATTGCCTTCAACTTTGTAATGGTGTAGTTTCAAGTAGAAACAATAGTTTACGAATTAAATTTAAAAAAAAAAACGATTTTTCGCTCTTAATTCTTTTGTATCCTCTGGAAGAATGATTTCCACGTTTACATTTAAAGTTTATTTTCACTTGTTATCAGACTAATTTTGCTAGCCTATAAATACAATATCATAAACAAATCAAAACTAACCAACCAGAAGACCTAACCTCCATGGCACTTAAATCGGATTAAAAACTTAAACTTTTTTATGTGAATAAACGACATTCACCACATACAAACACACACGCCCTCCTAATAATTTTGCTGACATCATTTACACATCAGTTGGATGGAAGTATTTTATAGATGCGTATATCTTAATAGTTTACATTTAAAAAGCTCCATATAAACAATTTTGATTAAAAATACAGTCAGGATTTTCTAGTATTTCTAATAATATAAATATATGACAACGCGGAGGCGAGCGAGTGTCTATTATATAGGCAATATGCCCGTGACTAAATTTATTCTATATTTAGCATAGATTTTACCCCTTATCGTCGTTGCGCATAGACGGGCTTATATGAGGTACTAGGAATCCATTTTAAAAATACAGCTGGATATTTTTATAGACACAATCATTTTAAAGAGATTTCAAAATAAAAGAGTTTCGATTTAAATATTTTTCCATTAAAAAAAATAGTAGTAAGTACAATGTACAAGGTGGACAAATTTCGATGTTTTTATAGACTAATTTAAAAACCGCAATCTGTACAAAAAATCTAACCCCTCATTCTTGAGCTCTTTTTTGGAGAAACATATTAATGCGAAAACATCATGGCTATCTTGATTGAATAATTCCTTATTCAATTTAAAGCAAAATTTTGTAAAGGTTTAGGACTTACGATAATAAGAAATATATATATAGATATAATATATCATTTCAAAGGAAAAAATAAATGCAAACTATTAAGCGAAAAATATATAGGGTGTTCCATTTAAAAAATACAACTTTCAAGTCGTATCTCATTTCTGGTAATCGAAAATCAAAAAATAAGAGCATCAATGTATTCTACGTAAAAAAGTGCCCATAGAAAATTTTTCTCGTTTTTTAATATCTTAAGTAATAACCAAACTACACCATATTAGAATTTGGTTAAATTTAAAAATCGCCCTATAGATGATACACGAATTAAGATAGTATCGTAGCAATACCCCTGATGTTAAGGGCATATAACTAACGAACTATTTGCGACCACCTAAAATGTACGGATGTTTCGTTCCGATACCGGTGGTGGACTCATCAGTGGGATCCACCGGTATCTTTCCCAGACATCCTTCTTGTACTTTCCATAAACTTGGACCTCTATTTAAGTCCAGTTTTCTCGGAAAGCGGTAGTAAGATGTTATGTTCCACAACATACCCCCCCCCCCCTAAGGCATTTGCTTTCCGGTTTTAACTGCCGCACAGTCCAAGCCGTTAGAAAGCCTAGGCCTGAAAAGGAAGTGGAACGGACATCCTAGGTGGTCTTTCCAAAGTAGGGTACCGGCTTTAGCACAAAGCCACGACTCGACGGCCTTCCATCTTGTCGTCCCTGCTCGAGCGCCATGTCGTAATTGCCCCTAATGTTAAGGGCATATAACTAACGAACTATTTGCGACCACCTAAAATGTACGGATATTTCGTCCCGATACCGGTGGTGGACTCATCAGTGCGATCCACTGGTATCTTTCCCAGACATCCTTCTTGTACTTTCCACAAACTTGGACCTTTATTTAAGTCCAGTTTTGTCGGAAAGCGGTGGTAAGATGTTATGTTCCACAACAATAGCCATGATCTTTTTTCGCATTCATATGTTTCTCCAAAAAAGAGCTCGAGAATGAGGGCCCAGATTTTTTGTACAGGTTGCGGTTTTTAAATTAGCCTATAAAAACATCGAAATTTGCCCACCCTGTACTTAATCTACAGTGCCCGCGAAAAAGTCGGCACTATATGGAAAATTGTTTATCCATTTAGTTTTAAGAAAATGATTTATAGTTTGTTCTTCTTGCTTAATTAAAAACCTAAAAATAATCTAAAATGGCGCATTTAGTTCAGGTTAGTTCATCAGATCTTTTACAGGTCATCGAAAGGTACTGTGGCTCTGTTTTGTAAAGCAGTAGCTATTGGTAATAATACAGGTATCCATTTTACAGTATGCGTTCGGAGCGATTAAGTTTTGTTAAAATACTGACATACAAATTTAAATATAACATTATCTTTGACGATAATGGCCACTCTACTTTCTATGCATATAAATTTGTCCTTGCATACTCTATAAATTAATTTCTAGATAATAACTAGATTATTATAGTTTTACGATATTTTTAAATCTATCTTTGTTAACGTACATTGCAACAGAATAAGCTAGTGGTAATTCGTTGATAAAAATATTTTATTTATGGTATAGTTTAGGATAAAGTCTATACATACATACGATAAATATTTATATCGAAAAGTAGAATGACCTTATTAATACAGTACAAAAGTTACCATTTTGTTGTTGTTTTTCTTCTCAATTCTACATGTATATTTATTGTTTGTATATATTTTTTTAAGCACAATTTTTGATCAGGGGTTCCGCGAAAATATTTTCAAGGAAGATTTGTTACAAACTAAAAAAATCGGAAAAAATTGTTGTTTCTTTTTGGGCCATCGCGTTTTTCAGTTTTTTTTTTTTCGCTTCAATTTTCCCGTCCCGCGCGCTATACCCTTTTTATGTAGGAACACGTTAATCGGAAGGCTATTCTTTTGAGTCATTATCAGTTTCACTTCTATCACTTGAAGTAATCATGCTCACTTCGACCCAATGACAAGTAAATGCATATTCAAAAGAACATGAAGGTATCAGTTTCACTTTGTTCACTTTGATCAGTGATAATTTACTCAAAAGAATACAGCCCGGGTTTGGAAGACCGTTTTCTAAGTATCCAATCATCCAACCAGGATTGTTGGTCACGTGTGTGATCAACTAAAAGAAAGTCATTTGTCATATGTATGACTAACATTTATATATTTCAGACGGGTTATTTTGCTTAAATTGCCAGATGCAGAGTTAACCGCCCGTTCCTTTCTGCACTTTCATTGCACAAAAGAACGATTGGTAGGGCGAAAATCTCCATAGAGCACGCAGCCACCCACAAACTTTCCCCTTAGCACTTTAAGACTCGCCCCCCCCCACGAGTGTTTTCTCCTCACATCGTACATTCAGCCCGAACCCCCGTCTTCGTTCCCAAACATCCAAAACACGATTTTCTTGCTTGCCGACACTCGAAGTTAACAAACAAAAACCAAAACTGAGGTAATTTTTCAAGTTATTTCAATAACGGAATGTCTACTTCTTTTTACGCATTCATTTAATCTTTTTATTATTAATGTTAAACGCAATGGCGAGACTTCCGTTTTGATCGTTAAACTGTCAACACGTAGCCGGTGCGCTCTTTCAAAAAAACAAGAAAAAAACGTGTTTTGGTCATTTGGGAACGAAGGCGCGGGCTGAACGTACGATGTAAGGGGGAAACGCTCGTTGCGGGGCGAGTCCTAAAGTCCTTAGGGAAACTTTGTGCGTGGCTGCGTGCTCTACAGAAAGCGGGGCGATTTGCGCCCCACAAATCGTTTCTTTCTGCAGTGGAAGTGAACAGATATACCTGTGGCAAGCGGTTAACTCTGCATCCGGCAGATCAAACAAAAGAATCGGTCTGAAATATGTACCTATATGTCAATTACACATGTGACAAGTGTTATAGTAGGTCACACATGTGACTAACAACCCCGATTAGTTGATGGAAGTATCCAGGCCTCTAGATGAGGGATACTTCTGGTTTTTTTTCTTAGAAAACGGTCTGCCACCTCGGTTAACGTGTAAACCCTCCGATAGGTCTCCAGACAAAGAGAATACAAGCGCGGGACAGGAGGAAGAGACGCTGGCTAAATTGCCGCAGTCGCAGCAGCTATATAAACTCGTAGTTCAAAAACACAGTAGCGTAGTTAGCCTTGAGTAGGCCCTGTATCAAAATTTCTTGGGGACACTTTTATTGGAAAATCAATAAAACCACTCGCTAATTAAAGGATATCTGTAAGTATTATGATACATAGATATGTATTAAAAAGTTTAATAATTCAAAAAAGATTCATAGCTGAGAATGATTTTAATTTCTCAAGTTTTCCTTTTTCTAAGAACAATATTGATAACTTCGATTTCCGTTCTTGTCCCATAGAAGTTCAAAAACAATTTTTTAATAAGTTTTAGTTCAGAACAGCTTCTTTCACTTGTTGAGATTGTACACGAGAAAACTACACATGTTAGGGCCCCTGTAGCTTACAGGCTATGTATCATTAATACACCTGCTACAGCGGTAGCTATGCCCCTGGTTAAACTCTTTGACATAGAGATCTTAACTTGTCATTAATGCTACCTGCAAATTAATAATGCGAATTTTTTCTGTTATTTTTTAAACCATGTTGACAAGTGGTTGGTTTGGTTTTTCACTTCAAACCCGAAAACTAAAGAAGTAATCATTATACGCGAACGAGAAAAATTGTAGAGAATTGAAAAACCTTTAAAATGAGCTATTATGTAGGTAAATCGGTCCAGTTTTAACCGAGAAAAACCTAAAAAACCAACAAGAACCCGAAAAGAAAAGGTATTTTTCAAAAATTCGTAACCCTCCCAAATTTCAAGTTGTAGCGTAGGCTCTTTGCACAAAGATAGTTTGTAATACATAGACTACATGTGCAAAATATGGGTGCTGCCGGATAATTAATTATTCGCCCAACTTCCTCAAAAAACCCTGATGCAAATATGCTGGTCACTGGCTTAGTGAGATTTGATGTATGTTTTATCACAATGTCCGATAAACTTGTATTTTGAGAAATATTGAGAATTTATTCTGTAACAAGTAATTAAAAAATTATTTTTGCCATTTCAAATAAAAATAAACAATTTATAATATCAAATATTTAAAGGTAAAAAGTATAGATGTTACATTTGGATGTTCTATCGAAAGAAATTCATCAAAATACTTAGAAAAAAGCACACTCTATTTTGTGAGTTACCAACCTTTACACTTTACAAATCCTACCCAAACTTGAGGACATGCAGAATCTACAATAAATAAAGATAAATTCGTCATTTATTATAACAATTAGATCATCAAAGAAAAAGCATTAGGAAAATCTGGAAAAGCTATAAAATATTTTTAGTGCGGGCCTGTTTGTTATTAATACCATAGAAGAAATATACCAAGAATTCCTATCCTGTGCTATAATTTTGTCGCTCCTAAATGGTACGCCAAACTGGTACGCCGTCTCATTCATAAAAGGCAATTTACAATATTGTCAATATTTTAATGTATTATACATACTTTTGTTAGAAACAAGTATAAAAGATTTAAATTTTCGGATTTATCAATGACCGAGTTTTAATACTTAGCGCTTCCAATCCTCCCATAAGAATGAGCCGTCTTAGTATAATTCGTCAATGTTAATACTAACCCAAGAAATATAATTCCTGTTGATTTCTTTTAATCCACTTCGTCTCTACCGTTGTGACAAAATTTGATTATAGACTCTTGCCGATAACGTATTGAGGTAGCGTTAATTATCTTATCTATAATCATTTTTGTCCCATATTAATTAGTAACTATTTTGATAACCTACAATTAAAGATCACAGTAATAAAGACACTCTGGAAGTCTAGTCGTTCAACTTCTCTCTTGTAGCTTTAGTACCAAACACTACGGTTATTAAAGCTTACCACAACCATGACTCAGATCTTCAGGACTCGGGAAAGGCTGCTAATTAGTTGGTCAGTAGACATCTCTGGTCTTGTAGAACTCCAGCAGCGCGCCCGCAAGTTAATTCGCGTGAAGGTTTTAATTAAATTGAATAAAACAAGTTTCTCAATACACTTAGTCTATTAACAAAAATAAATAGAAAAAACGAACTATGTACAATGAGAAACTTAAGAGTAAATCTGGATTATAATTTAAAAGCTTAAAACTACAAGCTCCTTAGGTCGTTCTGATATTCCCCTTAATGAAATAAATCCAAAATTTATTTGTTTAATTAAAAGTTTACGGGATGGTGGACTCCCTTCCCCGGTAGAAAATAAAGTAAATTTCCCCTTACTATTTGAAATGCTGTCTGGAAGAATAAGAAAAAAATATAAAACAAAAATAGCAGAAAAGACAGCAGAAAAACCTTCTTACACTGGTAAACACTAAAACGCACGCCAAACTGACTTAGACGAATTCAAAATCGTAACTGCCCTTAATTAATTTCTCAAGATCCAACTCAACTTCCATCCCTTAGAACCGCCCTTCTCCCTCTTAGATGCGTTGGTTCCGGCATGCGTGCTTTCCACCAATAGAACGCCCTTACGCGATGCATCTCCGCGCGCGAAAAGATAGTTTCCGTTCCCGAGCGTCGGTGTGTTTCGGTACCCTGGTTCATAGATGGCATGAGTCATCCATGCGTCGAATTTAATTTGATTTAATTAGGACTGACCAGAGCTCAAACTTATAATTACTTTATATAAATGTTATTAATATCTATTCTACAGCTACTCTAAAGGTTGCGTGACCAAATCCCATAAAAAACCCCCAAGGTTTTAACCATTTTCTCTCTTTCTTATTCTTATTTTCGTCAATTGGGGAAAAATGGGTAACAGTCGCGAACTTTGTACATAATAACAAATACTAATATTGCATTTTGGCGATTTTATTTAAATATTCTTTTGTTTTCTTATGATGGGAAAATTTGCTCAGTTTAAGTAAAAGAATGCTCTCTTACGGTCGCCACATGTGGCTATCACTTTACAACTTGACCTGAGACCCTTAACGATATGGTTTTTACGATTATTAGTTACTTTGACAGTTTATATCAAAAACTTCGAGAGGGTGGCATAGTTAAGTTTTTGTGTTAACAAATTCCTCAAGTTTATGTTGTTTTTTCAGAAAAATAAACTACCCCAAAAGTAATAAAACTAGGCTTAAGTTTGTTGATGGGTTTATATTTCCCGGATGTGTGACTATTTTTGGCCAGGCATAAGATAAACAATTTTTACGGTCCAAATCTTTATACAGAGGGGGACTCAAGTAAATTCTTCCATTTAGTAAAATTTAATTTAGAGTTTATAAATGTTAAAATTAGTAAAAATCACAATAAACTTTTGTTCCCTTACACCGTAACAAGTGCATACAGTATAATTATATTTATTTTTTTCAAAAAATAACAATTTTTTTAAAATTATACAAATAAAACACTAAAAGCGAATATCGCACAAATGACAGCAAAGTAAAAACAAATATGGCGGACCCGAAACCCTCTTAAGCACGTTATGTCCTCTTTTTGTCACAGTAATACGGATCTGCTTAAAATAAGTATATTATTAAATCTACTACTAAATTAATTGGAACATAAAACAGTTGTGCACTTTTTTTGAAGTCTGGGTATTTAAAAAAATATTTATTAACAATTTGTTTCTTTTTTCAGAATTATCCACGAGAGTGGGTTTACTCCAGAAGACTTTAAGCAATACAGGCCCGTTGTTTACAGCAACACTATTCAATCCTTGGTGGCGATTTTGCGGTCGATGCCTAATCTCGGAATTCAGTATGGCAACAATGAACGAGAGGTATGTATCTTCAAATCGTTTATTAGATTTCCTTCCTATAGATAAATATGGCGATACAATAATAAATCTTCAGATATGGCTCCTAGAAGAATCCGGTTATTTTTTGTAACAAAATTCAAAATAAGAAGGTTAAGGGAAGATACATTGCCTATATTACCTTCTCTTTACCTACTTGTTTTGAGTTTTATCGGATTCGTTTACCCTGAAAGTTGTTGATTATATCATTATACTTCTCTGTGGGTTGGAAATATGTGTACCTCTATAGTAGCATCGATTTATTTGTACTGTTTAGGTTAGGTTAGTTTAGCGATTATTATGTCACTATCTTACCCTTGCGTTGGAAATATCTCTATTGTAGCGTCGATTTATTTGTACTATTTCGGTTGCGCGTCCAGCACAAACTATAGGACGCACCATGTAACAAAAAAGGGCCTAATTTTACTACATAGTGACCTTGTAATGCGACCAAAGAAAAAAACGGATGCGTTTAAAGCTGGTATGGAAACTCAGATCGGAAATAATAATAATGTAGTTTTTAAATTTTACAATTTTTTAAATTAGGGTTAGTAATATATATTTTTAAGACTTCGTTTTTTTTTTTGAATTATTAAAACCTAAATTAAATTCCAGTTTCGTTAATTTTTCAAAAAAAAAATTATTGTTTATGATTATCGTGACGTTAATCTTTTTGGGGGGTAAACTTACCCCACTTTGCTTCATAATATTTAATACGTCGAACTTTATGTTTTATTAATTTAATCCAAGTTTGAAAAGTATACTTGACCATACTGTTTATTTTTGTATTCCTAATATTTATGCAAAATCATTTCAAATAGACAAGTAATTATAATTTAAAACTGCTAAAATGGACAGCAAATCATAATATTAATCGAATGTTAATGTTTTTTAGCTTACCTTGTCTTAATAGCTGAATTATAGTTTTTTCTTAGGAATTTATTGTTTGTATTAAAGTCGATTGAAATAAATAATTTAAAAGTTAAACCCACGGACAGATCTAGTTGGAAAACTATTAAAATGATGTTAATATATAAATCATTTGGCGAAAATATATTGTTTTTTGCAGGCAACTTTTTTTTTTCAGGAAATTTTTTATGAATGTTGCTCCATCAACTAAAAAAATACTTTTCTCAGAATATAACTTAAATAACTAGTAAGTTATTTCCACTAAAATAAAGTCGGTAAACTTTTTGTGATATCATCCAGCAATGCGATCAAATTAATTTCAACCAAAATTACTTTGTTGGGCCTTGTTGGGTAATGTTCTTATAATTATATGACCAATTTTATTCATTTTAAAAACGTAACAAGAGGATTAAAAAGTTCCGAAGCTGGCACATAGATGGAGACTCTAAACATATCCATAAAATTTTTAGTTAGTACCAACCTTCAAACGATTCGTGTTAAAATTTGAGGACATTTCGACCATTAATCAACGAGATATTGAAGTTTCAGTGAAGCATATTTTCATATTGGAAACAATTAAAAAAGAAACTTGTTTCGTACGTTAATAAAACACTATTAAACTTAAGAATGGCTCGAAAAGTGTTATAAGTAATCTGCTCCGTCATTTGTTCACAGTTGACTAAAAACAATAACGTGTTGATGATTCAGAGCAGTGTTTGGAGCTGTTTAAGAGAAAAGAGGATTTTTTGATGCGGTATGTGACAATGGATGAAACAATGAACCTCATTCTGGAATCAAATCGCCAGTCAGCTGAGTGGACAGCGTAGGTTGAAAGTGACTAAAGCGACTAAAAATGCAACCTACGGCTGGCAAGTTTATTGTTGCGTTTGAAGGAAGAAATCGCGAAAAAACGGCCCCAAAGGACGAAGAAAACAGTGCTCTTTCCCCAAGACATACACCATATTACAAGTGGATCACGACGATGGCAAAACTGCATGAATCGTACTTTGAATTGCTTCCGCATTCACCGTATTCTCCAGATTTGACCCCTGGCGACTATTACCTGTTCGCAAACCTCTCTCCGGAAAGAGATATAGCTCCAATATCGATCGCCAAAAATGAGGCATATTTTGAAGCGTTAGACAAGTCGTTCTATGAGAGGGGCACAGAAATGTTATAGCGACGCTGAAATGATTGTATTACTTTAGAAAAATAAAGTCGAATTTTTCCAAAAAATGTTTTTCTTATATGTTAGTCTCGGGACTTTTCGAGACACTTGTTACGGTGCATTTTTCTTTAACGCGAAACCTAAAGTTTTCTGTGATAAATATTTAAACCCCTTCTAGACATATTTACTGAATCAGTCTTAATTATTCTTAGAATCTTCGATCATACCCTAGATTTAAACAACAATACATTTGTTTGAAGGCTGTTTATGGTCGGTGGGGGAGACGTTTTTTTGATGTTTGACAGACATAAACATATTTACTTATGTTGTCTTTCAGTTTAATTGCTTGTCGTGACCTTTTTCGGTGTTTTTAAGTGTTAGAAATTACTACAAATGCGAAGTTTACAATTAATATTAACAAAAAGAGGCTTTAAAAGCTTATTTTTTATCGGCAAATATTGTTAGATATTGTTTACGTATTGAAATTAACAATAATAATAATTTAGGAAACCATATATTCATACTTTGTTTTTAAAATTGACGTACCGATGTTACTCGTTTAAATAATGCAATTAGAAAAGGATAGCATAAAATCGGTATGTCTGTACCAAGAAATTAAATATCTACTGTTTATCAACACTTTTTCAAATATAAATAAAACTATTATTACGTTATTCAGCGTTCAAACAACCGGGCCCTAGTTCTGACGTTATGCGACTTCTACAGGGGTATGTTCGAAGCTTAGAATAGATGTAATCTAAAATCCAAAAAATATATTACAATACAATTCATGTGAAAAATCTGTAAGAAATACCCAAAAAGCGCTTTAATCTCACTCATATTTATTGTTTTTATATACCTTCGAAGATGAATTAATATCAGTCAATGAGAATTACATCATATCTATGTACTATAATATTTTAAAATAACCACATAGAAAAATCTAAATTGACTAAAAATTTTTCGAAGTGTTCTCCATTTACAGCCAAAGGGGTCATCAAAATGTGTTCTTCTTTTGACAACTGTTGCACGAAGCCCCAATTATTCTATTTTTTTTTTCTCTGCTGTATCTTCAGGTATCCTTTTTATATTATCAAAAATTTTGATTGAGAGCTCCCTCAATAAAAGAAGTGTAAATGCGATATATCTTAGCTTCACACGGGCTACTTAAAAGGACTAAAACGCTGTGGTCTAGATCTCCAGAAGAAGTTTTTGTTGAGAAATACGAGGAGACTATTTCCAGGCAGTTGCCTACCAATTTATGCCAAGATTAATAATAATAATAATAATAATAATGTATATTAACGGACCAGCCATTTTACAAATAATTAAAATTACATGAAAAACAGTAAAATTACTTAAAATAATACAAATCAATGTGTACACCACCAACATTAATCAATATAATAAAAATAAAAATTAAAAGTAAAACTATATATAACCACTTAAGCCCTAACACAATTTTAAAATACCGATGAGAATGCTAAAATAGATATTTTTTAACCTTTCCCTTAAAAGACCACAACCCATCAAAAAAGAAATCAATGTCGGTCTCCCTAGCCACTTTGTTAGCATTAATGCAACATCTAGTGACAACAGACGAAACACCGCAATTTGTTCTATGGAACGGAACATGAAATATATCACCCCCACGCAGAACTCTCGGCGGAACATGCAAAGAGATTGCATTCAGTAATTCGGAACAATCAATATGGCAGTTTATTATCTTAAACAATGTACAAACATCAATAAAGCTTCTTCTATCCTGTAAAGAGGGAAGTCTTAGGAGTTGCAATATCTCGTCATAAACAATATCCTCACTCAAAATACCCAACCTAAAGCCTAGAAACCTCAGAAATTTTCTCTGAACTTTTTCAATTTGATCAATATAAGTTTGGAAATATGGGGACCAAATCGGACAAGCATATTCGAGAATTGATCTTATATATGCACAATACAACATTCTAAAACACTCGACATTAGAAAAATCAGTCAGTGATCTCTTAATGAAGCCTAACAGTTTCAAAGCTTTGTTAGTTACGTAATTAACATGATAATTAAAATTCAAATCTTTATCAAAGAATACTCCAAGATCCTTTATGAAATTCATATACTCCAAAAGACTGTCACCGATCATGTAGTCATACTGTACATTTTCAGTGAGATATGTGAATAAAACATTGGAAGATGCACCTAAACATTTAATGACAAACCACGAACAAATCGCTGAAGATAATTCAAGATTGAAGCGAAATGAAGACCGAATGGAAAAAAGTCAGGAAAAGTCTTCAATGTCTAACCACCATGGACAGACGAACCTCTTTATAAATAAAGATCAAAAGATTAAAAAATTTCCAAACCTCGCGCGAAGAAGATGTTGCAAATGGGACATATAGCCAATAATTGTCCCTCGACATTTACTTGTTACAACTGTAAAAAACGAGGACACCTCGCTAAGCCATGTTACTTAAACACACCTTGTAAGTTTAAAATATGAAACCAAGTCTACGTACACGATCTCGCTGAAAAAAATAGGAGTTAGCTAGAAGTTAGCCAAAAAGTGGATAAGGCCATATCGAATTATTACATTAAATGGTGTAACAACAGAAGTTAAGGAAATACATGGTAGGGAAATAAAGAAAGTTTACCTAAATCGACAAAAATTATGTCTAGCTACCGAAAAATTGTACGATAAATTCGCAAATATTTCTGTAAACAGTAGTTCTGCGCAAAATCAATTACCTTTGGACTGGGATTTTGATTTTTTTAAAATTTCGCATTACTCCGGTGATGATTGTATAGATGCCGTTTGATTGGCGATAATTTTCAGTCTGGCATCGAAGTCAGCTGGTTTTTAATATCCTATTGACATACTTTGGGATTTATATTTTATATAGCATTTTTTCCTGCGAATATTGCTCTCGGTTCGATACAGCTCCACTGACGAGACAATAAGATGATCGAAACGCATATGGATAGAAGGCCAGAGTTGTATTTGCAGGAAACAAACTGTTTCTTTACATTCTTTTCTTTTTTCTACTTGAAAGGAAACAACATATAAACAACTATATGATAAATTATATTCCAGAACATTATACATCTTTTAACATAATTAAAATCTATGTGACGCTTTAATCTAATCATTTTTTTTTATCAGAAGGGGTAGTTTTCACCCCCAAAAGGAAAAAGGGCACGTCAAGAATGTATTAACTTGTGAAGAGGAGAGTAAGATAAGCTTAATTAAAAATTTTCTTCAAAATCGGTGTTATCCGAAGGAATTATCAGGTAATACCCGATTTTTACCGTCTTACGCTGGACTATTTGAAATGCAAAGCGATAGAAAATAATAAAATTCACAAAATTGTCACCATACCAAGCTCGAAATTATCGCCGTGGCTTTCGCTACAGCAATGAATTGTTATCGGGCTAGAATTGGGATAAGACCTTCGTATGTGCACTTGTGACATAATTAAAACAGTCACTAGCTACTGTAAATTATTTCTATATAATTGTATAAATATTCATAATATACTTCTTGTTTCACAGTTAGACGGGAAAATGGTGTTTGACGTAATCCAAAGAATGGAAGATACTGAACCTTTTTCGGAAGAACTATTGGCTGCAATGAAAAGACTATGGGCAGATTCGGGCGTACAAGAATGTTTCGGACGTTCCAACGAGTATCAGCTCAACGACTCTGCCAAATAGTAAGTTTTTTTATAATCACTTATTAAAACTTTGACACCATAGGTGCCATATAAAGATACTATTTGTGGTAATAAATATATTTTAAACCATTAATACAATTGAAACTGTACAAAATCTCAAGTAGACAGACTTACGTAAAAATTTTCTCTAGAGCACAGATTTTATTCTTAGCTCACCTTTTTTTTAATCAAATAAATGACATTAATTCACTGGTTTTTAGTTTGTTTTTAATTTAAGAATCAAGTAGATAGATATTCGTGATAAAATAATTACTTTATTTAATAACGATGAAATATCAAATGGGAAAACATTACTCACCCGGAAAGCGTCATAGAACATTGGGGATGTTATATGACTCATACCTACAACTCCTATAATAGTCATACACCCACCGTGTCAATTACTGGGACATTTTATTTTAGTATGCCCTCCCCCACATTCTTTTTCTGTCTTTAATATTAATATTCGCCACTAATTAAAGATTAAATATCATAATTAAATTTTTTCCAAAAAATATTCATCTAATTGTTTTTCTTTTAGCTTTTTAGATGACTTAGATAGACTGGGAGCGAAAGATTACCAGCCAACGGAACAAGATATTTTAAGAACGCGAGTTAAAACTACGGGTATTGTGGAAGTACACTTTTCGTTTAAAAATCTTAACTTCAAGTAAGTATTAAGCAGTCCTGAATATATATAATACAACTTTTTGCTTTTAATTATACACTCATGAATGAGTAAAATTAGCGAATATTTTTTGTTGTACGCTCTTGCCTAAAAACGTTTAAAAAATATTAAACTGAAAGTTATTTGTGGTGAAATAAGTGAATGATAGTGATTGCGCGTCATTTTTTCTTTATTTAAAACGACAATATGCCAGTAGTTAGACACTATAACCATAGAAGAAATATACCAAGAATTCCTATCCTGTGCTATAATTTTGACGCTCCTAAATGGTACGCAAACTGCCGTCTCATTTACAATATTGCCAATGATTAGATATCAGTATTTTAATGTAATATACATGCTTTTGTTAGAAACAAGTATAAAAGATTTAAATTTTCGGATTTATGTTGAAAACGTGGCAATTCTGCATATCCCTTCCTACCCAGTAAGAGAGGTAAGCTCCACCTTTTTATCGATTTAAATGTAAGGTTGCCACAGCCTAGCGACGTTTTACTGAATGGTTTGATCATTACAACGTTCCCTTTGTAAACTTAAACAAATATAATAAACCAAGGGATAAAAAAACTTGTACTCGTAGTTTAGATCAACTCTTCAACACGGCAACACTGCATATACATCATTCCTTGCCGTTACTACTTATAGTAAAAACTACCTTTTATCAATGACCGAGTTTTAATACTTAGCGCTTCCAATCCTTCCATAAGAATGAGCTGTCTTAGTATAATTCGTCAATGCTATAACGAAGCCGCAGTAGCACAAATTGTTGCTCTCTATTCTTCTTCTCTTGCCGTCTCCATTCAATGAAGGTTAGCGATTACTGTATAGTATTCCTCTCTGCAAAACTACCTTGGATATAATACATATTTCTGATTGGATATGATAGCATATCTAACCAATTAATTTAGTTTCGTGATTACGCTTACTTTTATACAGCCAAAAAAATACCTCTAGGTTAACCTCGAGTAACGTGCTGTTGGTCTCGCGAGAGAATACCCATGCGTCATCAATAATATTGGTCCATACTAAAGTCAATATAACGTTTATATTCATAAATACGTGCATATTGCATCGAAGAACGAAACTAAATAGTATATTAAAATTCCGTTATATTTTCGGATTGCCTATCAGGAAAAAATTTAAACTTTTAACAGAGGTTATACTCTTACTTTGTTAGGTAAGTGGAAATATAACTGAAATAATAATAATAAATAGATTTACTGAAAATAAAAAAATTATAACATTATGGATAAATAATTGGATTGTTTTCTCTCCTTTTTTATATGATATATAGGGTTTTCCTTGAAATTTTAAGGAGAGTGTTTTCTCTCTAAAAATAATGATACCTAATTAGAAATGTTTGTTTCCAAAAATAAAATTATTTTTTTACCTCTCGGACAGATGAAACTGATTCCACAGGACCACAGTTTCTTTTCTCCAACTCAAAATACTTACTCAAAGCTATTGTGCTTTGCCTGTGAAGAGTTTCATAACGAATTATGTAAAAAGATAAGTCGAATCTCATTAATTTATTCTAATTTTTAATGCCTGATTATTACAACTGAATAAAGTAGTGTGAAAAACATTTTAAGATCATATACATGTGTCGGGCATTAAGACACCAACGTCAGATTTGAAGGTTAGAAACATTTATAAATGTAAGTTTAGTCTTTTAATAAAAATAATACATACTTACCGGTAATAAATTATAAAACAATAATTAATAGTTTTTATATAAAAGAATCTTCTGTTTTAAATTCACTTGATGATCAAAATTTCACAAAAACACAATGTAAATAAAAATCTGAATGATGACTGTCCATAAAATAATGTTTTGATTAAAGTCAAAACAAAGTCTGTATTCATAAAACGAAATGACCCGTTTGTCTCTTTCTGTCTTAGTCTACTCACGTCAGATTTTCTGCGACGTATGGTTTGGATTAGAAGAATAATATTTTGTTTTCTGTTCTTTTATTGTTTCTATACAAATTAAGGTAAACATATCTCAAAACTGTCTTTGATATGTTCGTAGATTGATGACGCATGCGTATTCTCTCACTGGACCAACTATATACGACGATACTAACTTCATCAATGGACTTTATTTTTATAATAAAAATCCATCTCTATTCATCAAAGGTCTCTTTTTTCCCGAGATAAAATAACTCAAGGGCTAAGCTAAGTAATCTTTAATACAAAGTGTAGTAACACAAAAAAAAAATAAATTTAAATTCAAGATATCTGATCCGAAACCATAACACCCTCTTTGTAGAAAAATTAGTGGATCGATTTTAGCAAAAATCCTAAAAATAACTTGAAAGTTCAACGTCCTAGTGCAACAAGTAAAACATTTTAGTTCAAGATCAATCGCTTTTGGCAACCTATACCTAATATTTTATTCATACATTACCTTCTGTCTTACACTAAGATAAACTATTATAGTTTAAATGCATGAGGAATTTTAAAACTTTTTTGAAAAGTTGAATACTAGTTTAACCATAATTTTTTTAACTCAATTACAAATGTGTCGGAATTCTAGAATACCAGGCTTTAACTTGTCAAGTTTGTGGTTTTATTAATTCTGTATGCTGTACAACACAAGGAAAGTTCCTAAGTAAGTAGTGATACTGATACTCGGAGTATTGGGAGGAAAATGAATATAACAAATTTACTAACTCCCTTATTCAATGTACTCATAGTTCGTTTTTCTATTTGGTGATGTAATTTATTCGGTGTTCTTATAATTTATGTTCATTTGTGCCCATGTTTTTCTGTTTTTAGCTGTCCGGGACCAAGTTGTTCCTGCCAATTTTTTGGTGTTATAATCCCATCTGAGACTTGGGCGTTTCTTTGGTCTCTTGACGTTTCTGGGATACCACATAGTTGTCCTAGCGGTCCATCTATTGTTCTTTTTGTCATATATTCTGCCCATTACCATTTTAGTCATGGGATTAAATTAGTTTCCTGGGTTTTCTGTCGAGCGCATCTATTATTTAACGATCTCTTTTAGTTATTCTTAGGATGCATCTTTCCATGGTTCTTTAAGTAACTTTAAATGAGTTTTGTGGTTATTTCTCTCCTTTATATCCAAGTTTCACGCCCTTATGTCATGATCGGCAATACATTGACCAAATACTCTTCTCTTAAGGTACAGTAACAAACATTTTGTACTTGAAGATTATAAAGTTGGATCCAAATACTAACCACGATAGTTTAATTCTTCTGTTGATTTCCGCAAGTAATGAAACTGATTTGTATATTTATATATACATATATATATATATATATATATATATATATATATATATATATATATATATATATATATATATATATATACTACTTCCAGCGTGGTTTGATTTATCCTTATTTCGACATCGGTAATGAGATCGTTGCACATTACTTTGTGTTTGCTAGATTCATTTTAACACCTATTTCATTACTGGCTAGGTTGAGGTCATTAATTTGCTCTTGCAATTCTTCAAGACTTTTAGCAATCAGAATTATGTCATCAGCGAATCTTAAAGGGCTTAGATATTCTCCATCTATACATAGACTTTGTTATTCCAGTTTAATTTCTGGACGATATTCTCTAAGGTTGCTGTGGAGAGCTTCGGGGCTATTGTGACTCCATGTCAGATTCCTTTTTGGGTAGGAAATTCTGGGGTGTTGTTATATATGTTTATTTTAGCTGTGGCTTCTTTGTATATGTTAGCTAACATTTCTGTATATGGTTTGTCTACTCCTTGATCGACCAGAGCTTCTATAACTGCTCTAGGACATACGGAGTCAAAAGCTTTCTCAAAGTCTATGAGTGCTAGCGCTAGTGATAGATCACATTCTTTTGTGCAATTCATGATTTCTCTTAGTGTTTGAATATGATCCAATGTACTGAAACCACTTCTAAAGCCTACTTGCTTTCACGGTTTTCCATAATCAAGTATGCTCTGTATTCTGTTGTTAATATTCGTGAATACTTTGTATATTACTAGTAACAAGCTAATTGTACTATATCTCCCTTGCTACCTTTCTTGTGGATGAGGATTATATTGGTACTATTCCACTATTTCGGAATATGCATTGGTTTTAGGCAGTTGTTTTTCCAGCGTGCTTTAGAAGTTGAACTGCAACACCGTCATTCCCAGCTGCTTTTACTGTTCTTCATGCTTTTAAGAACTTCCTATACTTCATTCACAAGGACATCTGGAACGTCTTCTTGAACTGCAGATACTCCTTCCTCTCCTTGTATTTCTGGTACTCTGAATCAATCTTGATAGATTTTGGTTACGTGTTGTATATTTCATCCATATTTGTTGGGCTTACTTACGGAGAAATTTGGGTGCATAGATTAAAATGGCCCACCCCATATAATATATATATATATATATATATATATATATATATATATATATATATATATATATATATATATATATATATAGGGTTATTTAGTCAATATTGTGTTATTTGTAAAGCTTTTAAATTATATATGCTTGTTAAGGTCATGCGACAAAACTAATAAAAAAATAATATACTATATATCGTTAATAATAGTCAAAAACGTAAAAAATGTGTTTTACCAAGTTTGTTTCTTAATTTTTTTGATGTGTTAGTTTAAGACTTAAAGGTCAGATTTATTTTCCAACGGGTGTATGTGAGAAATGCCATGTAATGTTTATTTTTACATTACTGTATTATTATCATTATTTCGTCAATTATATTTCAATATTACCTTTGACATTTGTTACACTTCAGTGGATAAAAAGAGCTCATAACAGGGTCGAAATTGCGCAATATTATTGAATAAATATATTGCGTGAAAATGCTTTGTCCTTACGTTATTGCACAATATTTAGCATGAAATTTTCAGTTCAGTATGTATTGCCATCATGGGTTATTTATTCGGAAGATAATAGTTGCAAATTCGCTTGCGAAGCTATTGAACTATCAGTGCGCTGTTTAAGAAAAAAAAAATTAATATGGAATAACCGGCCATCAATACTTGTCGAATCTGAAATAGGCCAGGATATAAAATAGCTGTTACCTCAATTAGTTTTAATAAAAAATTCCTTTCCTCTTCTTTCGTTGTCACTTTTTTTCAGACATTGCCACTTTTAAATCAAAAAGTAAGAAACATTTACAAAAAGAGGACTTCTGTTCTCGACAAATTTTGTAGCCAACATGGGTCTGAAATATATTCCGCAATGACCCCTTTTCTTGATAGACAATTATCTAAAAAATGGTACTTTACATTACAAAAAATCAAATATTTTAGAGAAAAATCAATTTGACTGCATCCAAGAAAACCAAGAAATCCTATGTTACAAGAACGCATTCTGGATGAGATTACTGACAACCTTTCTAATAACATAAGAAAGCTGAACTAGGCACAACAAATTGGGTGGTCCATGAAACTTCCCAAGAACATTTGATTTTTCCAAAATTTTAGAGAAAATCCACATTTTACTAAATCTCTAGGAACGGTGTTATAAATTATCATAATTTACACGTTTAGTATGATAAAAATCCTATTGCAGTAATACGGCTTTGAAACATTCCAAACCTATTCTAATCTGTGGTTTGTGGATTTAGAAGTTAGTTTATACATTTTATCTGCTCATCGTTATTGAAGCAGACTATAAATTGTGGAAAAACGGACTTTAACTTAGCAATGACCTTGACCATTGAAGTTGAGATGGAGATAAAGATCAAGAATGAGCGTCAAGTCCTATCAGCTCCAAACCGAAGACTGGTAACCTTAACCCTAAGAGTCTGGCTTTTAAGCACAAATTTCAATCTACAATATCTCAGTAAAAAAATCGTATCATCATGTTTCAGAATGGAAATTGGGGAAGAGTTGTACTTTACGATTGTATGATTAATTTTGAATGGCAAGTTCACCTGTCTTCTCCACTGATCTCTAAAAATACCATAAAATGACCATCATCGCACTTTTAGGCGAGATTTCGATTCAGCACACCAAATTACTTTGAAAATCATTAACACAAAAAATAATTCTAATTGTTAATAGTTTGTTTTTTTATTCGCTTTTTAAAACTGTTGTCCGCACGTCAAGATATATGAAAATGTAGGTTTTTTCTATTTCTTTTTTGTTAGAAATGTTTTATGTCTAAAATTTAAATTGTGTATATATGTCCTGTATATTACTCTAATGTGTAAATACTTGAGCGTTCTATATTGAAGTATTTTATAGAAAAAACAAACTGTAAATATGTAATTTTCGTTGATTTTCCACACTGCCACAGTCCTTAGCTTCTGATATACTCGATTTCGGTGTATTATGTTATAAATCAATCTCAAACAGCAGTTTTTTATATTTGGTCTTCTTTTAACCTCTATTCTGATGATTGTTACGATGTTTCAATGTCAAACTCATGTAGCCACATCTCATTGCCGTTAATATGTTTCAAGAAGTTTGGGTCGTTGATTGCGTTGGAAATCATCTCGGAAACAATCGAGATTCAATGCTGTTTTTCGAGAAAATTCACTGTGGGAAACATCGAGTTTCATGTCCTTAATCACACGGAGTTTTTGAGATTCCCAACCCACATGCTAGCTATCTAATTTAGATGCGACAATTTTTGCGCACCATAGCTCTTCCTTGAGTGCTGTGATCATCGTCACTTAATGTTAATAGCCGTCCAAGATCATCTTGAACGTCTTCACAGCCCACAATAAACGTCTTCTCACTCAATAATGCACGAAATATACAGATATGCCTTATTTAATATTTCCAATATTTACGTAAAGTTAATTTTATTCAGAATACAAAATTTAATGCAGCTCAATTGCTTTCGGCAGAGTCAAGATGTCAACAACTTCCAACTAAAACCACCATAACTTGTTTACTAATATGTATGTAAAGTCTCATATGATTGTTACTTACAGTAGTACCAATAAAAAAAAAATAACACATGCGGTTCTACATACGCGCTTTCTTTGAATTCAAAAGTTCCGTTTATTTTTGGACAAAAAATATTTATAGATACGCTAATAAAATCATTCTTTTCGATTACATAATAAAACCGCATTATATTTTTTTTCAGATTATTTGACGTTGGTGGGCAAAGATCAGAGAGAAAAAAGTGGATTCACTGTTTCGAAGATGTAACGGCGATCATCTTCTGTGTGGCTATGAGCGAATATGACCAAGTGTTGCATGAAGATGAAACGACGGTAAGTTTTCTTAATGTAATACAGTGCTTCTAAATTTCTTTCTTGGTCCTCGTAAGTATTTATAACTCTCCTCTAACTCTAATATAAAAAGTAACATCATCTCTGAGTATAACTAAAACATCAAATAGGTATCTTAAAAAAATTGTTCATATATTTTCTAGGATTTCTGTGATCTTCTGCTAAAATCACAAAATCGACCATTCTTCCACTTTGGTAACATTTTAGAAAATTAGGTTGAAATTTATGGAATTATTGTTTTGCAATTGAAGGTTTTATCATCTTACAAATGCAACATCTTTGGCAGTGTCTTTAAAGTTAAAGGGATCAATTTTCGTGAGCTTTCTTGCCTCGCGATCCGCAAGTAGGAACAATTGTAAAGTTGAAAAGAATATTGCGATAACAATCAGTAATGACTAAAATTAGAAAATTACAAGATATAAGGTAATGGAACCAATAGATGACACCTTAAGGGGGGGGGGGAATATAAAATGACCTATTAAATTATTATTTTTAAAAATATTTTACGGATATTGTTTAAATGTCTTGCTTAATGTCTACATAGTGTTAAACTAAACAAAAATAACTCTGAAATTTAAAATAATTAAAGTGGTAAAGGTTAAAATAGTATCTTGAAAATTTACTTATAGATGCGATTAACTTTTTTAAATGAACCAGTAGTAGACACCAAAAGTTTCACACCTACATCAAATATCCGTCAACATCAAGATTTTTATTAAATTCCTACTTCAGTATATATCCCCATTGCAAGTTATATTGGGAAATTATAGTTCTTCTAAAATTTGCGACATTTTAATGACACTAACGTCATTTTTGTTCAGCTTAAATGCTGATTTTAGTTTATTACAGGCTGTCATGTCAACACGAGTATTCTGTGTTTCTTCTTTCTGCCTAGAAATGAAACTATTTATAGTCATCTTCTTTATACATACAGATTTTCAGTGCCTGAATTTGAATTTTCTTCATTTTCACTGACATCATGAACGAACATTGGTAATATATTCGTAAAATATCTCCCTTGTCATCCAACCGCTTTCACTTTTTTCAATAACTCCTAATTTTGAAACAGTGTTACTTATTTCCGTGGAATTATTTTATTTTCAACAGGCTTTGCGATCATTAATACTGTAAGACATTTCATCTCATTGCTGTTGACCTGTTGATATATGGTCTTATTTTCTTTTTTGACCGTGACTTTATTGTCTTTCACAGTTTCATGGGCGTTAAAAATCCTCTTAGAATCATTTAAGATTTGTTATATAAATTTGAACTTCTTCAAACCATTGTTTAATTACTGACCTTCTGCTGGTGGTTCTATTTCGAGCAGTTCATGTAGCTACTTCTGTTTTTTTTTAACTGTAATACCATTTTCGTTCAGAATGGTCTCCTTGTGATCTGCTAATTAAGGTACTCCTGGACACTTAGATTGCGTTTCTGCTTTGATGTATTGCAACATATTGCCTTTGATTGGTGAGACAGTGATTCTGAAACACTAGTAGTTGACACTTCAGTAATCCAGTAGATAACACTTTGTCATTTTTTGGTTCGAGTTTAAATAAAATCCTTAAATTAATATTTAAAATAAATCATTCCTCAGGTATAATTTATAGAAGATATTTAGCGCTAAAAAAATAACTTCAATTCTAACAGTAGATGACTCTGAGGTCATGTAAAAATTTGGGAACCAATAGATGACATCTAGTAAAAAAAAATTAAAATATTCTTTTACACGTTTGTGATACAGCTCTCTTATTTTCTGTAGTACATATCAAAGTAAGTAAATTATTGAATGCACCCAATTTAATATATAATAATTATTATCAAAGGAACTCACCACCCCTAGAACATGCTTGATTTATTCATTGCGTCTGACTCAACAAACAACAAAAGATACCATACTAAACCCATGAGGGGTGAAAAAATCTAACTTATGCTAATAAAAGTTAGATGGCATTTGCAATTATAAAAAGAAGAAAGAGAAAACCTTTCAAACAAATTCACCTTATTTTGTAACTTTAAAATTTCAACTGTCACTACCAGTAATCGGTTATGGAGTGCGAAAAGTAAAAATAAAAGCTTAACTTGATAGAAATACTTTTTTTTTTGTAAAAAGTGCCAAATTTCTTTAAATAATCAGAGAAAAAAAAGTTATCCCATTTAGTACAAGAAATTATTATTTTTTGTGTACGAGTTCCAAGAGAGTATATAAAATATCTTTTTAGATTAAGGTAAATACATTAAGCATTCTTTACAAATATGTATAACTGATTTTTATTAAATAACTTCGTATCCTATATTTTTTATCAGTCGTCTAGACAATTTTTTTACACTAACAAAGAAATGTTTTCAGGAGTCCGCCACCATTTTGACTTTTTTGTGATATGTATACCGAAAAATATCCAACGCCTATTTTTTTTACGTCTTGAATTGCATTTTTAAGCAGAGAGAACTATCCTCACAGTTCATCGCTAAAAACGGTTTACTGAAAAGATGACATGTATAAAACCCTTTTTGTAAACCTACTAATGTTCAGGTTATTTTCACAAAAAAAATCAGCTCTTTATATTATAATATAAAAAGAAATTTAGGGATGAATTTAGGGGTAGTTTTCACCCCTTAGAAATGCTCCAACATGTTACAGAGTGAAACAATTCGGAAACGGACTCCTGCGAATGTTTCGACTAGAGGTATCCAAACTTTTCAACCTAAGTTCACACTGACTCTTCTACCAAGTCCCAAGGGTCAAAACAAGCGCAACATACTAAAGTTAGTTTTGAATTACGCTCAAATTTTCGTATTGTGACTAGTCAACGAGAGGGGTGGACTCCGCTCCGTTCGCAATTTCGGTTGGTACTTACGGGCAAGTGTCAAGGACATTTCATTGTGGCTTAGATGGTCGATGCGCGTGCTGTGTGTCACTTATTTAGGATAAATCTCTTATTAATTACAGTTAAAAGGGTCAGTATTATCATGTATGACAGTTTCTGTGTTGCTTAATTGGACGCTAAATAAAAATATCTGATTAAAAGTTTGTAGGATTTTCTTACATTGTAAATTTTCCAATGTAACCAAAATAAAATATGGCGGGTTGAAATGGTGGTGCACGTGGGCCGGTGTTGACCAGCGGGCCGTAGTTTGGAGATCCCTGATTTGAATCATCATATCACTTTCTTTCTTATAATTTTTGATCATATTCAAGTGCTTATATTGAGATTTTTAGGGAATTTAAAAAAAGCCACAGAAAGTTCCTCGTTCCATTTTTAAGCAAAAATATTTTATATATGATTATTTTGAATGCAAAATATAAAATACAAATAGAAAACGACACGACGAAATGTCAACAACAAAGTTAGTTCAATTCAATGGAAATTTATGTAGAAATTAGGTTTTGGTTTGAACCCCTTCTGTCTCATATGGTTAAGGTAAATAATCTGTAGCGGTATTCTTTCTAATTTTAACATTTTCTCCTACTGTAATTGCGGGTCGCGAAGTAAGCAAGGCCAAGATATTTGGTTTTGGCGGGAACGCCTTTTGTCGCATCTATAAGATGAAATAGTCTGTGTCCAGTAGAGAAAAAGTTACCCCTGATGCGACAAAAAAGAAGCAATAAGGAGAACAGCCCGTCTTACTCTAATGTACAGAGTAAAGTTTGCATATGATCATCTTTCTTTTTCAGACACTTGGTGGTGTTATATGTTGCCGTTTGGTCCACCTATTAGAGTGAGACAGACTGTTCTCATTATTACTTCCGTCTTTCTCGCACCGGGAACCATGTTCTCTCTACGAGACCCGCGCTTGATTTTTTAACTTGAAATGCAAAGTAAGCAAAAATGTAAAATGCAAATATTATCATCATACAACGCTGCAACCAATCGTTGCGAGAGACCACCACTCCGCAGTGACATCTTTTCCAAATCATTGAAAACTTCGCTTAGTCACTAATGAAATTTTAAGAAAACTAAGGATATTAATCTCAAATACGTAGCAAAAGGTATTGAAATTATCATAATAGTCTTAAATGTTTTTTCTTTACAATCTTTAAAAAAATATAAAGTTAACGACCTTTTTGTCATTCTGTTATCTGTCCATAAATTTCAAAAATGTCCAGTATTTAGTAGCTAGTAATTTATTTTTAATGAACTTTTTTAAAAAATAATTTAGTTATCCAGATAAATCAGTTTAGGCCTTTCTTTTAGAAGTCACACTTTATAATTTACAAACTTGTAGCATAACGATTAAACCTCGGCTATGCTTCAAAATGAATTAAAACAGCAATAAACAATTTGCTTCTTAAAGTAGGTAGATGCTCCGTTTATTCATTTGCCTTAGATAGGTTTTTATCTTTTTCAAGTAAGTTAGTTTTATAGAGTATGTGTAGTGGCATATTAATAATTTGTACGGATTAGGAAGTGCAACTACGGGGGCATAATAAAGCTACCTATCTTGGTGAAAGTAATTACTGATTTATGGCAGATAGATATAAGAAACATTCACTTATCCCCCCAAAATATCGAAACAATAAAGCAGATGTTCTATTTAATGATTTTCAAGTTTTATTTGTAATTCCAGGCAAAGTACTGAACTAATAGAACTTAAAATAGTGTTTGCTCATTATAATGTAAAATTCCTGACTAGAGTTAGCCGTAAAATTAAGATATCTACAATTCCGTTCATAGATCTAATTTATTTATTTTTTACTATAATGTGTTAAATTTAAATATATATTTTTTGTTGCAGAATCGGATGCAAGAAAGTTTAAAACTGTTCGATTCTATTTGTAATAATAAGTGGTTTACGGACACTTCGATTATTCTCTTCCTTAACAAAAAAGACTTATTCGAAGAAAAAATTAGGAAATCGCCGCTTACGATATGTTTTCCAGAGTATACAGGTAAGTCAATAATATACCCTGAATTACAATTTTTTTACGACTGTAATTTATTTTGTTGTAATCGTAGTTATAAAATTTACTCGTATGAATAAATGAATAAAGTGGTGATATTTGAACTTCGAAGGCTTCATTGGGTTCTACATGACTACAAGTCATTCGAGGCTGATCGCCTTTTTGAATACAAGTTAAGTTTACTTTTTCTTCTGTTCTTGCTAAATAATATTCCTGCAATATCTTGGTACACTTTGAGCCAAAAATATTTTTTTTACCTGTTTCGTAAGCACGATTCACAATACAATTCGAATAGTTATACCTCTTTCCATCGCTACAAGAAAATTTGGGATACAAAACTTTACGTATATAATAGTAAATATTATTATAGTTTTGGCAAGAACTAATCGATTGGCAAATTTTACGAAATCCCAAAGTGATAACTTCCGGAGCTTTATTGAGGAACATTCTAACATTTAGAAACTCCGTCAGTATTGGCATATACAGGGTGTTCGATAATTACCTCCTAATTTCTCGGGAGCATACAGGAGAGGTCAAAATAACCCTACTTTGTCATATAAAAAACATTCCTAAAGGCCATACTCATTAAACCAACCATATTGCAGTACATGTTTTTTTGCAATCCTCAGAGAAGTTAGGAACGAACTTGCAGCCACACTCTTTGGGCCTAATTTTTGACAGGTGTCATTTTACAGTGCTGAAAACTGGTTTTTTAAATACTTTTGGTCATTCCTCTTCAAAAAAAAAGGTAATTATTTCGATAAAACTGACGGTTTTCTAGATATATCCGTTTTTATGCGAAAAACTCAAAGTTACTAATGCTAAGCACAAACAAGTAAAAATAAAATACGCAGGGTGTGCTGGTGTGCTTTAATTTATGGGGAAACGCTGTCTTAACTCTTCGAAGGGTTTGGAGTATGATGCTTAGCTCCGTCATTAGACAGACAGGTACTATTCATCGAAAACGCTCTCTATTATCAGATGTCAGAACATCGGCAAATCAATGCACAGGTAGATTTTATATCGCTCGAGGGGTAAGGCAAGGTGACAAACTCTCCCCAAAATTGTTTGTTGCATTAGAGAGTGTGTTTAAAAAAATAAACTGGGATTCAACAGGAATCAACATCGATGGCGAATCGATAGATCATCTCTGTTTTGCAGACGATATGGTGTTAATAACAGACAATATACAGGAAGCACAAAATATGCTGGACACGCTTAACGATGCCTCAGGAAAAGTTGGTTTGAAAATTACTTTATCAAAGACACAATACATGACAAACCTAGTAATGAGTAGTCCCTCAAGCATCAATAACATAAATCTAGAACAAGTGCATATATACAAATACTTGGGACATGAGATCGGTATTAGGCGAGATAATCAGACGCACGAAATCCAACGAAGAATAGGTTTATCGTGGACGGCATTCGGTAGACTCAGATATATATTGAGATCTAATCTTCCTATATGCTTTGAAAAGAAAGGTCTTTAACCAGTGCGTCTTGCCTGTTCTCACGTATAGAGCGGAGACACTTACTTTGACAAAAAAGAACATTAACAGAATACATCTCATGCAACGAAAAATGGAACGGTGAATGTTGGGAGTCATTCTTAGAGATAGAATACCCAATGACATCATAAGAAACCGAACAGGAGTAAGACACGCGGTAAAATCTATCTTACATCTTAAATGGAACTGGGCAGGGCATGTGGCTAGGATGACTGATGGATGGTGGACAAAGAGACTTGTGGAATGGAGGCCTATAGAAGTAGAGGACGACCTCCTAGTCGGTGGACAGACAACATAAAAAGAGTGGCTGGAAATTTAATACAAGTGGCTGGAATTAAGGGAGGCTTTCGTTCAGCAGTGAACAGGATAAGCTAAATAATGATGATGATGCTTTCTATTTTTAAGAGTGAGCCAACTTTTTTCTATAAAATCCGCAGTCTATATTAAGTAATATTAATTTCTCTTACATCTATGGTGACACCTAAAAAATAACCTAACTGTAATTTCCATTTTCAAAATAAATATTGCCTCTTTCGTTTATAGGGTCGAGTTACAAAAAACTGTGTATTTGTTTATATTAAAACTATTTTGTTGGGACAAGAATGATGGTAGAATTTTGAATTGAAATTGAATTAGCTAATCCAGTAAAAATGTTCATATGCTAACTGTACGTGTTAAGGTAAAATAAAATTATGAAGATACGATTGTATGGCAAAATTTTACTACAAATATTAGTGCGATAGCTGATTATTATGCGCTATAAAATAAATAGTAGTAACATGATATGTTGTAAAGGTTGCTACCGTAATCTTTTTCATAAAAATGAAATTCATTTTACTTTTTTAAATACATCCATTGGAAATATGGTTACAAAAAAAAACTTAATTTAATAGATATGATTAAGGCTGTTACTTAGTATATTTTCCTACCAAATTTTACTGTTTTTTATGAATAGCTACATAAAATAGAGTTTTTTAAATGCAACAAAGGCAAAGTACCCACTTAATTTTAAATTCTTTTACATATTTTTTTTACCAATTTTTACTTTTGAGAGCCTTCAGGCCCCCTCATTAACGCTTTATCAAAAAATGATTTACAAAAAAGTCTAAAGAATATTATTGATAAAGTATATTATTGATGGCTTTTTTCATATGAATCAATCATTTTTATATTTCTTAGCAGTGCTGAAAATACATGTTTACAATTTGTTTTTCGTTTTCTGATATAAGATGAGTTTTGCCCTTTATTAAACCATTTCTAAAGTAAATATTAATATTTATTATTATTTTTGCCGCACCAAAAAATGTGATTAAATGGAAAAACTTGGAAAGTAATAAAAATATTTTAAAAAAATCAATATACAGAAAATCTAAACAGATGTCTTGTATTATTCATAACTAAGAGGAACTAATGCGGAACGGTTTGGGAGGCTAAAACATTACGCCACAATAAATAATTTACTTTTTTCACTATTATTCTGCTATCAATTCTGATATCAATGTGAAATAAATTTTATACTATTTTTGCAAATTACCGCTACATGGGTATTAATGAAATTAGAACAAAATCAGTGCAATAGTCTTAGCGTTATCTGGCAAAATAGTAAAAATACATTTTTACCCTTTTCAACCTTACAAAAAGGAATTTTGAAAAGTTCAGACATCGACGTCTTACGTGTTCCCCTCTAAAAAAGCGAATATCGAAAAATCAGGAAATTAATTTTTAGATATTGTTATGAGCTATCTTTTGAAACCAAAATCGAGTCCATATCTATATTTGATCAAGAGATATCGATAAATTTATCAAATGACAATTTACTTCTTTTCACCCTTTTGGAGTACGAATGTTGAAAAATCCTTTCTTGATAGGAGTGTACATGGTGTTGTCAACACACACACAAACAAAAAGTCAGAAATGCAAATTTTGAAGTTCTCCTAACAGCACTGAATGGCACGACGAAGAGAAATCATTATATTTATTACTATTAATTGCAAAACAAACGACAACGAATGAACAAACTGAAGATTACGTCGGGACGCCGCCGCATACAACATACCAGCTTTAGTTTTCTGCTTGCCATATTGCCAACCTCATGCAATTTTGATCCCAATATTACTACAAAATTTCTATGTGCGCCGAATATATATAGCCGGTTTATGTCAATTTGCGACATTATTTTCTGCATGTTACAGTAATTCTTAGGTCTTTAGCTTACTCCAACTTCTTTGGTCATAACTAGACAGGTGTAGATACACTGGCAGAAGGCTTTGGACCAAGGTCCAGAAATAAGGTCGAACATTACTTAGAAATATGGAAACAAGTAATCTTACCCCATTTTTTTAAATGATGGAAGTGACCAGTAAAAATTTAGTTACTGTATTGTTAAAATTGTATATTAGAAATCAAGTACTAGGTAAATTGACTTTATTAATGCGAAAAAATCTTTTTTTAGGGGCTCAAGAATACGGCGAAGCCGCTGCATACATTCAAGCCCAATTTGAGGCGAAAAACAAATCAACAACCAAAGAAATTTACTGCCACATGACGTGTGCCACAGATACGCACAACATTCAGTTCGTGTTCGATGCAGTCACAGATGTCATTATAGCGAACAACCTGCGTAACTGTGGCCTGTATTAAATTAACCACTAGTTAGGTTAAACAGTGAATAAGTAAATGACGTATAAATTAACCGGCGCTTCCGTGTCGGAGAGTTTTGGGACTATATTGCAAATATGTGTGTATGATGTTTCTGTTGGTCGAATAGGCTCTGTTAGGACAAGGTGTAAGTGAGTACAACAGATAGAAGCGTTTACATTTTGCCGGCAAGAGCATTTTGTGATATACTTGCAGCGTTTAACTTTTTAAATGTTTGAAAAATACGTCTGCCACGGTGGGTGTATAGAAGGTTTGATTTTAGGAAAGGGTAGATAAATACATTTTTGGTGATACGTAATTTATTCATTTTATGAACGTAATAGCATGTTCTTAATGATTTATTTTATTTTTACACAGTAATACAATTTTTAGATTTTTTTTTGTAATGACGATAAAAAAGGGGTACATACAACAAGAATTCATGAACTGAAAATGAAAATTTTTGGAGTATATTTTAATAAGTAGTAAAATTTGATGGCAGAACGCTCAGCTATATGAGACTTTAGTTATCTAAAATAATCTTTACTTGAGTACTTTGGCGAATTCAAAAGATGATTGGTTGAACCGTAATCCTTTCTAGAAAGTTTCCCGACAACCTATTATTAAAAAAAAATCACACATTGTGTGTTAAAAGTTCCGGTATAGTTTTTGCACTCGTCAGGACTATATTTTGAAAGTTAGTTTATACGTACAGGGTTGCTCAAACAGTAATGATGCATGAATGTTATGTTTTTACCTCATTTTTTGATTCTGCATAAAATTTTAGACCAAGTCTATGTAACGCTTTCTAAACCTAATAGTTCCAGAGATATTCAAAATACCCATTAAGAAAATAAAAACAGGTTAATGTTTAAACATAAATTTAAATTCTTATTTAATTAAATATTGAAAATATTTCCTATAACTGACAGTGGCACAAATTGTAATAAAATGTCTCCATCACATTGTGCAACACGTCTTGCCTAATAAGTTCACATTCCTTAAATATTTTAACTCTAAATATATTTAAGTCAAGGGGTGTCAAATTTAGCGATCTAGCTGGCCATTCTACGGTGCCTCTACTTATTCATCAATTAGAGAAAATATGTTAAGATACATGTTGGAGGTTAAATTTCCCTTAATGTTAAACTAGTGCCAACAATTCAAGTCCACATATTCATTTTTGTGGATATTTTGTATGAGTTTCTCGCATCCAACGTGAGTTTTGGCATTTATGCCGATTAACTGGCTCTTAAAGCATGAAAGTAGCCCCATCAAAAGAAGAAAACAATGAATTAAAAAATTATTATCTTCCTCCCATTTTGTCAGCATAGTTTTGCAAAATTCTATTCTGCGATCATAGTCATCCTCTAGCAATTCTTGAACTAAAGATATTTTATAAAAACGAAAGTTAAGATTGGTAAAAATATGTTGAATGGACTTAAAAGATATATGTCTTTGTTACGGGCAAATTTGGATCTTCAACAAAATATTTGTAATGTCTCTAAAATTTTCCCATCATTAACGGCAGTTTTTGGTCTTCCTGTTCTTTCGCTATCTCTGCAATTTCTCATTTCCTCAAATCTTTGAATTGTTCTTATTACTGTAGATTTGGATATTGGTTGACAGTCTGGAAAAGTGGTAATAAATAGATGTCTTGTTTTTTCGTATGATCTGTGTCTATCTCCAAAACCCCTCATCACCAGTGAGATACATTTTACTTAAAATATCTATGACGTAAAATTTTATGTAAAATCAAAAATTGAAGCAAACAAGATGTATGCAATATCAACTGATTCGCTGTTACTTTTGGAGCAACCCTGTATATATGAACTAACTTCAAAATTATAGTTTTTTGTAAGTGCTATAACTTATATAGAAAAGATTTTTCTCTAGTTCGAAAATTTAAAAAAATATTTAGGAGGTCCGTGAGAAATATTTTCGTACAAAATTTTGGAAGATACATATTTTTAATAAAGTACACGTAGAAATTTAAAAACCACAACATAATTTTTTTACCAAGGTTTTCGGTGTTTGTTACTGATACTAAACATAGATGTTCTCTTGTATTAATTGTGTAAGCAACTTGAAAAAATATTGGTAAACACATACCAATTTTTATGTCGCGTTGCAAATTATAGATCAGTTAGTAGGTACATGAAAAAGTTGACTATGATCCCTATAACACGAAAATCTACTCTGGATTGTCTGTGCCTGAGCTGCATAATTTTATTTATTAATTAAATATACCGCTGTAGGTTTGCCTCTTTAAAACATGACTAAATACAAAATATATTTTAGTAAATTTAGAGCCCCAAAAATGAGATTTCCCCTTATCACTTACACCCTGCCGAAACACAAAGTATAGCGTTCCAACCGGGTAAGCCTATGACCCGATAAAAAACGTAAAATTACGTAAATATTACATAATTCTTAATATTTATTTAAATCTGAAATATTTTTAAAATAGTTATCTTAACATTTCTAACTACCTTATTGTTGTACGGACGTTAGAAATGTTAAAAAGTGATGAATTTCCAATATGGCGTGCACCAAAGTTGAGTGAGAAGTATATGAATAAATGTGTTCTTTATTTAAAGATCTAGTTTAAGTATGTCCGTTAATTTTTTTATAGTAAGCACAGAAAAAAATCCCGAATTAAATACATATTATTATAACACGCTAAAGCATGTTGAAAATATAGTAGTAAAAAATCACTTTTAGCAAAGAAATAAAAATAAAATGTAGGTTATATACAGGGTAATTCAAGACAAAAAGTAGTAGCTAAATAATCACGGTATAACTTCATAAATTATAAAGACGAAGGTGCTTCCTTACTAAATTAATTGTTATTACTTACACCATGTGTAACATTTTCTTCTGTGTTTACTAACAAACTGACTTTTCACATGAACAATAGTTAAAAATCTAAGCTTTTATCGCATGTTATATTCTTGAAAAACTTGGGGTTTACAAAAACAAGGGAACCAAGGAAAAAAATCTAATTCGAAATTTTTTCATTATATTTGCACACAAAGCCACCTTAAGCGCACAGTTATAAGCAAAAAATGGAAAAATTCTAAGCATGTACAAAAACTTTTTAATGCACAAATAAGGTATTAAAATTTTTGAAATTTTTCCTTTTTAATATTTGCTATCGTAATTCATTTTTTATTAATGCAAAATTTTAAAAGTCTCCCAAAATATTATAAGTAATATTTATTTAGTTAATATAATATTTCATCTAAGCCCATTTTCAAGCACAAATAAAATTCCCCATCCAAGAAATCAGTGCTGTTGAAAACCGGAATCGCCCTTCCAGACATATTATCACAACCTTCAGCATGCAGCCAAAATTCCGTGTAGATTAACTTTTTCGTTCGATCTTCCCGAAAGTTCTGTTACGCTTTTCAATGTGGGGATAGGAATCAGTTTCCCTAAAAAACACTTTTTTACCTCTCACCTCTATCACGTGTGTGGCTAGGGAAAGCGACAACTTTCACTACACTAGCGTAGTGGGATACGTGTAATTTATTTGAAAGAGTTATCTCGACTTAAAATAAGCACCCGCCAGGAGATATAGGATCACAACTCTTGGTGAAAAAAGCCGTAGCAGCTTAGCCAACAAACCGTAAATTTGCTGCAGTATTAAGTAAAACAAAGGCATACTTTCCTTCTCCGTTTTATGAACATGTATGGTGGGAATTCTCGGAGTATATACCCCGAATACTCCCGACTTTTGCAAAGTCTTGTCACTTGTGTGACCAGCTCTGTCCGATGCATGAATCTGCCGCACATCACAAGTATATCCTTCTTTGTCAAGGCACCGAGATCCCATTGTAAGGCAAAATTACTCCCTCGCCTTAAGGCATGCGACTACGCACAAACTTCCCCTTTTGCACAGTAGGACTCTATAACGAGCGTACATTCAGCTGAGACTTCCATCCCCAAACGGTCAAATCACGTTTTTTTCCGGCTGTTTGCAAGAGCACACCGACACCCATATTGCCATTTTGACAACCAAAAACATAAACATAAAAGTAAATATATAGAAAGAGACAATACCCTTGACGTTTGAATGGACTGCCTAAGTCCTGACGTCACGCGGCATTTAACCTTTCCAAACAAATCGATACTAGCAGGTAAACCTGTAATGGATTTCTTGTCTATTGTTAATTTCGTTGCAAATAAGGATGATCAGTGTGAAAAATTTGTAGATTTTTTTCCTTTTAAGACATTCACAAAATATTGTCAAAAGGTAATTTTTCATTTGTAATCATATGGTTGAGGTAATGTTTTAGTTTTCTGCATAGACACAAAAGTTAAGTTATCGACTGCGGATCTTATAGAAGAAAGGTGGCTCACGCTTAAAAAGAGACGGAGCGTTTTCGATTTGTAGTTCTTCTCTTGCTAATGGCGTTGCTAACATGACACTCCAAACGTCATTGGATACCCCTGTCATCTGACCGCCATTATAAAAAGCTGTTTCTTTCTATGCTTGAGCCAACCTCCTTCTATAGGATCCGCAATCTATATATTTAACTTTTATATTTATGGATATCCTCGATTTGTTTGGAAAAATTAAAAGCCGCGTGATGTCAGACTTAGATAGTCCACTGCAACTACCTCTGTTGCCGCCAGAATAAACATTTTCACATTTATGACGCAATTAATGATGTCATATTTTAGCCAAAAGTTTCAGGAAGATGAAATGTTTTGATATTTGAAGCAAAAAATTCGCTTGTGGTCAGAAGAGGAAAGTACGGTTTTGATATTTGAAAGTAAAAAAAATTGCTTGTGATCGGAGGAGGATACTTCTCAAATAACTGTAAATTTAAACAAAAGTTGGACAAGAAAAAGTACTTAATATTTTGGGAAAAGTTATTTTAAAACATTGCAGCATAATTTTTGTGAATACTTTGTACAAAAGAACATTGTGCCATTCGTGGAAAGATTGCATTTATCCTATATTCTTTAAAAATGTTTCTATTTAGCTTTTTTGTAAATTATATTTTATTTAGAACTGTAAGTTTAAATGAATGTTATTTATGTTTGTATAATTTTATTACATGAATCTGAATCTAAAAGTATATTTAGTTTTAGTTAGTTACCAAAATGTTTTAATGAAAATAAAATAATAGCTATTTATGTTTTACCATGTTTTAGCAAATTACTACAAATTTTTGTATAATATAGCTTCTCGAAACTACTAAAAGTTTATAATGGTTAACTTTTTAAAGAAAAATGATTATGAATACTTCTGCTTTCACTTAATTCGTTATCATTTGTAATCCTAGTATTCTTAGCACATTAATGGCAATTTTTTTAAATTTATAACCAAAACTAAAAAAATTTTATAGTGATAAATGTCAGGAAATTCGATTTTATTATCTAGTCGTAGATATTAATATTAAAAATTTGGTAAAACTTAATCAGCTATTTTTATCTATATGGACCCAAAAATATTTTAAGCTCAAGTAGATTCAGAATAAAACTAATGTAATGTGGTGCACATTTTTGTATTTTATGTACAGACACCGAGAAATTTTTCGTAACTTTTTTCAGTGATATATTTTAAAACAAAATATAGTCGACGTACCTAAAATACAAGAAACCATTTGTACCAAATAAAAAATGTATGTGTTCTGTATGTAGAGTCGCCCTATACATCCAAGTTTTAAGACACGCAAATCTCTCAACCAGGAACAAAGAGCATTTGAGACATTAAAATATTTAACATTTACTATGTGTACATAAAAATATATGGCGCTTAAAATAATAAAAGTAGCTTCAGTCATTTATGTAGAATGTAGCTATATTCATTTAAAAAGCCCATTTGCATTGTTCTAATTATTAAGACGATACAGTAATTTTTTTGACTGTTTAATAAAGTTGTTACATTTGTGTAATTCATGAATATTCCGATCTAAATCATTACATTATAAGATTAAATCTGTCATCGCAATAATTTGGCATTATATTAGGAAATAATATTTCTCAAGAATGATAAATTAAATAGCAAATTTAACTTTTAATATTGGTCTAAGTGCCAAACTAGAACGTATCCATGGAGCGGCAAGTAAAAACTTGGTATCCTGAGATAAGTTACCAATCAGCCAGAAAAAAATCTGTTGCACGTCTTCAGTTTATATTTTCTGGTCTCTCCTAGAAGGACACTTCATGGTTGATAAATTCTTTAAAATGTTGTGGAACAAGATGTTACAAAATTTTCTAAAATACTTTATTTATCTATGGTAAATTTTAACAAATACTATGAAGATAATCATATATTAAGAACCATAAAATATGAGAAACTGCTCAAATTCTGATCCTAAAAAGACCAAATAAATTTTTTACAGAAAACCGAGATTTTTTGAGTCAATATGTGACCATAAAGTTAATCAATCATAGATTAAAGACTAACGAGAGCCACGAAATGTAACTCATTTACTATGAAACAGCTGTACCACTACAACAATATTGATTACATTTATAACAACATAAAACATTACAAAAAGAACTGTCAATACCCAATATTTCTACTTGTCAGGTTTCAAGCTCTACTATGTAATATTTTATTAACAATTATCAAGTTGTTTCTTCAAAGTTGGCAAAAAAACTAACACTCTGTATAAAATTTGTATGAAAGGTAAGATATATAGATGGCCTGAGAATATATGAAGGCAGGGCCGTAGAGAAGGAAATCGAGCCCGGGGGAAAACTTACAGGCCCTTGTACTGTAAAAAATCCAAATTTTAAATTATGAAGCCACAAAACCGAGCCTCTCGGGATGTCCGGGCCCGGGGGGAATCGCCTCGTTCCCCTCAGTCGCCAGGCCTGTATCAAGGCAATCCTTTAAAGTTTTTACAAAAACTAAGAAAACATTTTTTATACACTTTTCCACACTAACCTCAACTAATTTTCGAAACATTTTTTTCACTGAAAGTGGTATTTCAAAAACATGTTTTTTGAAGGCTTCAGCAACTTGTTCAGGTGTGACTACGAGGTCCACGCATTTTTGGATTTGAGATTCGGGAACAAAAAGTCGCTAGGCGATAAATCAGGTGAATACTGGCAATGAGACGTTAATTCGAAGTTTTTCTCCTTAAAATAATCGATTGATTGACGTGTGGTGTGAGATCTGGCATTATCGTAATGAAGAATGATGTGACGTTTTTTCGGTTGTTTTTCCTGATTTTGTCGATGAATTCTAGCAAATAAATTGTATACTATGCAGTTTTAACCGTTCTTTGATTCTCTAAAAGGAGAGTTGCGACATGTTGGATACAACCGAAGAAATAAGCAATTATTTTTTTGGAAGTGCTTCGTGAACGAATAACTTTTGTGGGATCTGATTCATCTGGGAACACCCAAACATTGTTGCTTAGTTTCCGGTTTATACGAATATATCCAAGTTTTGTCATCTGTTACGATGTTGTATAAGGATTTTTCAGTTTCTCCGTCGAATTACAGCATTTTCTTACACTAATACCGAAGCTTTTTTTGAGCTTTGGTCAAATTATGGGGAATCCATTGGGAACAGATTTTTTCACAGTTCATGTAAAATCAAATGTATTGTCCTTTGCTATGACGATCTTCTTTAATTATATTGCGCACAGCGTTGATGTTTTTTTGGAATAACAACCGATTTTTGTCAGTCTTCGCTAAATTCCTCATTGACGGACGCACGAATACAACTTGTAAACAGTCTTTTCTGATGGTGCTTCATTAACAAAAGTTGAACAAAGCGATTCTATGCATTTCCTGTCTTCAATACGTATGTTTAAAGGAGCCTTCACACTAGGACAATATTCAGGACAAGACAATGACCTTGATTCTTGTACTGTGTTCACTATCATCCTTAGTCCCAGCGTCCATCCTTCCACCTGGATGACGTCGCGCACCGTACTTGTGCCAAAAGACGGTGAAAGACACGATGCTGGACATTGGTGGCCAATTTCGATTGGTTCAACCGTTTAAAGGCTCTTTCACCTTATTCTACATGGGCACCTCCGCTCTGCGGTACTGGGATGTGTCCATCAGCGCGGATTCATCAAGATTGACGGGATTCTGGCCAATGTGGTCATTCTTGACCATTACATTGGCGAGAGGTTGGAAGCGGGAAAAAAGTAGAATGTTGTATCTCTGGACCTGCGGAAGGCATTTGATTCCGTTAATCAGAATTCCGTACTGAGGACGCTGAAGCGTACGGGAGTAGAGGATGGTATGAGAGCCTACGTCTGGAAGTCCCTCTGTTATGGCTTAATGGTCCTACACTTGGGGGATGAAACGATAAGAAAGCTCCGTGACCTACGAGGAGTGAAGCAGGGTGATCCACTCTGGCTTTTGCTCTTCAGCATCGTGCTAGATGAACTGCTGGCATTTTTGAACGACAAGTACACTGGGGGGTGCGCTAGGGGATGGTGTGAAACTCGTGGGTTTCGCAGATGATATGGTTCTGATATCTGACACACATAGAAGTCCCTATGATGCTAGATGACATCGACCGCTTCCTTTCAGCTAGGAATATGACTGTCGCTGGGGCGATGGGTGCAGTGCTTTCAACCCCACCTTCCCGTGGTGAGAAAAAGCCGCTGCCAATAGCGAAGTCAATTTTTGACATCGGAGGAAAAAATATTCCAGAGTATCGGCCTTCATAAGTCACAGATTTGGTTATAGAGGCATCAAAAAACCTAGTGTCCCAAACCTTGAAGTCTAGTTGCGTATTCTAATGAAAAAATTTTGAATGAACTAATGAGATGGCAACATTTTTTAAAGATATCACTGCTCTGTTAACAACTATTCTCCTAGTATCTTGTTTTCAACTATTCACATTAAGACAATACAATAAGGACGGACTACTTTGTCCATGTATTTACACGTGGACAATACCTTTTTCAAATATGAGGAATAATAACCTAAATTATATGATTAATAAAATGTACGGTAAAACTTTTTTCTGTACATTAGTAATGTGTTCTTAAGTGTATATTTTAAGTTATGTATGAAATCAATATAGCTGAAAATATTTTTCAGGTAAAAATATTAATATCAGAAATATAACTGACAGCTACTAGAGCTTTGTACACCAATCATTTTAGTGATGCTCGAGGGGGAAGAGGAAAGCAGATCTAACGAGGTCCGAGGCATAATAGCTCTAAACTGCTTCAGCCAGTAATTCAGGGGTAGTAAATGTTGTTTTGTTAGACCTTGCTAAGGTTTTGTACACCGACTATTTTAGTGATGCTCGAGGGGTAAGAGGAAAGCAGATCTAACAAGCTCCCAGACATAATAGCTCTAAGCTGCTTCAGCCCATTAATCAGGGGCAGTAATTGTTGTTTTGTTAAGCATTTCCTAAAATTGTAAAAAATTATCTAATGAAACCTTCCAACGTGAAATTTTTCACAAAATTACTTTTCTTGAATGCTCACTGGAAACAAATTACTCAAAATCAATTTGTAACATGTAACATAACAAATGTCAAATTTTACGAAAATACTAATGGCACATCTCCACCTCGTAATCGTTTGTAAAAACTTAAAAGGTTGTCCTCTTTGCAAGTGCGTACTATACCAACACTACTCGTACTACTCTACCTATGTAATATAAATGAACGGTATTTAGAAATGTCTAAAATAAAGTGAACAATATTAAGATTTATTAGTGAATTGTTTGTAACTTTTAACATTTTAATCAATGATTAATAAACCACACATTTTAACTAAAAACTAAGAAGTGTATTTCCAAAGCAAACAGATGTACAATAAATATATTGAAACCTTTTATTTAATATTCTACTGCCCATCATGAGAGTGTTAAAAATATTTTTGTACAAAAATTAACAATTTACATTATACGATGACAGATTTGGAAGCTGTTTTTTTAAATAATCAACACAAATTAGCAATTTTTTAAAATTAATTTTCAAAATTACTGTGTGATTTGAAAATGTGCATTTGTAGTAAAACATTCCTAACGATGTTTATTTTCTGTTTCGTATATTACTGTATTTTTTCGCTTACGAGATGCTTCAATTAAATAACTGATTTACCAAATTTAAATCGTAATATCTTGTTGTTTGTACCTTCTTTATTTTTTCCCAATAAATGAAGTTATTGAAAAAATTGTATTATTGAAAATCCTTTTATCAGGTTTTGTGTCACTTTTTCTTAAAAAGCGAGATTCTTCAATCAATTACGATAAGTAATCATTTTTTGATCTGACCCTTATATATTTTTCTATTGATAGCAACAGTTACATTATAAACACTCCGTACAACAAACAAATTTTCGTATCTTTTTAACATGAAATGATTTCAAAATCCTCCCACATCACGTTTATTCATAATATCAGAATAGTGTAAGTAGGTATGACACCATTTGAAGTTAAAAAGTGGTGAAAATTTTTACTCGATAATGATCAATTTTTTTTATATATAAAGCATTTTAAAATTATACATGTTTTCAATTATTCAGAGTGTTTCCTTCAAAACCTGGGCTAATTTCGACAGGTCCACCAGAGACATGTGTAAGAAAAACAACATTATTGTGAAAAAGTCAGCCCGCTACTGGTCTATTTGCTTATTAGTAAAGTTTCCTTTCTTCTCTGTTGATTTCTACATTAACGTTTATCTTAACATGTTTCTGTATAGAAAGACAAATTCAATAAAAAATTAGAGGGATATTTTGCTAAATGTATCTCAATTTTTTAACTCCTTTATCCTCTCAATCTCACTTTTAAACATTAAAAAGTCGGTAAACCAAGATACCCTATATATAAAGAAGAATTTTCAAAGTTTTTTAAGATCATAAAAATTTATCAAAGAGTTAGCGCAAGTTTCTTAAAACACCTTATATGAAAATGTATAATACCTTCTAAAAATTAAATATACATCCAACCCTTATATAATGGTTAATAAACATTGGTACATTCAGTTATTTAATTACAAAACATCTTGTTTTCAACCTACTACGCAAAAAAAACTCGATAACTTTTAATATAATAAACACAAATAATGTTTTCGTGTTTTCAACATCATGGCTAAAATACAATCATCATCATTTCTAGTTAAAATTAGTACATGTAAACTATCGCGTTTTTACGATGTAATAAAGAGACGACGCTATGAAACGTGTAATAGTTGTCGACCTATTAAAACTGTTTAACTGTCAATTAATTTTTATGACGGGCATATCATTTTGACCCTAAAAAGATACTTTACTTGATTACAAGGTGTTCAAAAAAAAATAGAAAAAGTATTAAAAAAATGCTTTTATATTTTGTTTGCTTTGTCATATCAAGCCTTGTCTATTATACTAAAGCAATTTTGAAATTACCAACTTTGCTTTGTGAGAAGTTTCATGTTTTTAAAAACCGATCTTAAATTCAGGGTATTCTAGGTTTTGGTATATGGTACCTACGCCAATATTTTAGAAAATTATTCCTAGGTCTACTATCAATACTTTCAGAACGTTCTATTTAATTAACATACATTTTTAGGCAAAATCCATACTTTCACGAAAATATCATAGCAACAAAAATGTCAAACGGGCAGAGGTTTTTTCCCTAAAGTTTCTTGACGCAGAAAAAATGTTGAGAAATAATTTAGGTATTAGGGCAGTTGGCAACTTAAGTCGTAATCTAAAACTAGAGATTCCAAAATTGGCTGTGGACATTTTCAAGAGAAGGCAACATTTTCAAAAGAAAAGTTATGTTGCACGCAAGAATGTTATTTTTAAACATACTTGCTGTACCAAGCACGGATCCAGGTAGGGGCCATTGGGAATAATTAAACTAAATAACTTAAAAATTAACATAAAAAAGTAATTTGTTAACTTACTTTTCAATATACAGTATTGGCCATAAGTAGATGAACAAAATTTTTAAAAGCATATGTTTTATTTTTTTATTAAATAATGTTTGTTCCATAAATAATAATGGTGTTTTTTTTTCTCAGGATGGGAGGATACTTAGTAATACAACCAGATTTCCATGATTTTATAACATTTATTTTTTAAGTGCAAAAATTAACTTTACTCTGGACAAAAGTGGGTGAACAGAACAACAATTCGGTAAAAAAGATTCATAAAAGTCCATGACAAAATACTAAACATTTTTAATTGAAAATTAAGAACTAGTATTTTGTGTAGTATCCTTTGTTTTGGATGACTTCTCTACATCTTCGTGGCATTGACTCCAAAAGCCTGTCAATTATTGCCAATCCATATTCATCTATGTTTTCATTAAAACTTCGAACCACTGGTCCCAATTTGTGAAGTTTTTGTTTTAAACTTTCTGTTTTAATATTTCCCAAAGGTTTTCGTTGGGATTTAGGTCTGGGGACTAGGACGGCGACTTCATGACAGGAACCATTTCTTCACTCAGAAAATATGTTACGAAACTGGAGGCATGTTTCGGGTCGTTATCATATTGAAAATGAAATAGAATTGGCATTTTCTTTCCCCATACGGAAGCATTTAGTTCTCTAAAATGCGCTTTAACCACAACTGAAAAGGCAAACATAGACACCGAGGCCAGTATTATTATAATTTGAAAATACTTGTTCATCTACTGTTGTTCATAGTAGTAAACAATTTTCCTAAGGTTGGATAGTGTACTGCTAAAGAATGTGAAATTTATTTTTATTTTTAAATAAACATCAAGGGATACTATTTATAAAAAAGTGCCAAAGAAATTGGAAAATGCAATAGACAAAAGAACAATAGAACGAATTTTATATTTGTTCATCCACTTATGACCAATACTGTATGTTCTTCACAAAAGACATTATATATATATATATATATATATATATATATATATATATATATATATATATATATATATATATATATATATATATATATATTGTCTTTTGTGAAGAATATATGTTAGAAAGTAAATTAACAAATTATTTATGTTAATATTTAAGTTTTTTAATTTAATTATACATAAAAAATCGATTGTACTTATAAATAACACACTTTGACAAAACTAATAAAAAAAAATGAAAATTCTAACAAACAACTAATATTTTTTTGGGTAACTCGTATTTTTTTTTCCCAGCAGCCCTCCATAAGCGGTTGACAACAACTATTTGAGACAGAGAACTAACCTTCTTGAATATGTACGAACTTATCAATCCAAAGCACTTTTTTTCAAAAATCTACGTTTGTTTCTACCTGCTAAAATTCATAGAAATGAAAATAAGCGTTAATATTAATTCGATGTAATACAAAAGTAACACATTTAAATAATTAATAGTTACTTACCTTTGAACAAAATTTAAAGGAATGAACGCCAAATAAAACGAACTGTGCTATCTATGTGTTCAACAGCAAATAGCGTTTTTAAAATTGATGTAGTAAGATGCAAAATCTGAGGAATTTTGCTCATCATTACTTTTACGGATAAAAAATATAAAATATAATCGAAACAGAAAAAGAAAAATACAAAGTGTGCTATTTATAGGACCACACACACACACACACACATACTATTGCTCTTTGAAAAGTTGTCCCCATCCCAAAAAAAAACATCTGGATCCGCGCTTGCTGATAAAGCAATACACAGCATCAAAGAATGATAGGACTTATTCTTAAAACCCTTGTAATTAAAAAATATCGAGTAAAGTATCTTAATAGAACATAAAATTTAATAAAAACATTTTTGTATGTTTTGGTCGTGACTTTTCAGTTTTATTTTGTTACATAGCGATTTTCGTCCCTTTGCTAAAAACGCGATGAAATTTGTTGTGTATAAAATTAAAGATAAAAATAAATTTGTAAGTATTTAACTTAATGTTGGGTAGTATCGAGTCATTACAATTTTTAATTTTAATCTAGTCAATTTTTTTTATTTACGCCACAATTATATAATTTTTTGTATATTATTTCAAAATGAAATAAATTAAATGTAAGATTATATTTCCATTATTAGTATTTTTCATTTTTTAACAATCTTTATTATTTTTATGTATTTGAATCTTTACAAAGAAAAAGTAGTCCAAAGTGGACACGAGAACTTTTTTCTTTTTGTAGTCGAAATACGTAATAGATCGTTACCTGTAAAAATAACTATCATAAAATGGACTATGTACCTATCAAGTTGGAATTAACTTGAATTTATCCATGTATGTTTTTATTGTTATTTACATTAATGCTTTAATACCTTATAAAAATTAAAACGAATCAATTTTGGGATGTCTTTTTTTTTTAATTTCTATTCTAATCAATAACACAGACATTTGTTACAAATCTGGGGATCCCGAATTGTTTTTGACGACAAGTGTCATTTGCTCCATAATTTAGTACTCTAAATTCAAATCCATTTTCCAAAATTGTGTATCACATCAGGATTTTGTGATATTCTAACCTAAAAGTGAGAAAATGACCACTTTTGAGAACATTTGGGCTAGAACGTCTCACAAACTAGAAGTGATAGATTTGATTTTGTTGATCGTTACTTAGTGGCAATTCATATTAATCTGCGATTATGAGAAGTAACACACATTCTTTCTTACATTTCCACTTGTATTTTTTGATGGCACTTTTTTATTCCTGTATTTTGAAAGTTGAAAACTTCCTGTGGTACTGGTCAATTTAAACCCACTACTGTCAAATTACACCGGTTTTAAAGTTAGAACATGTTAGAATCAGGGGGATACAATTTAAGGACCCACGTAAACATCACGTTCTTTTTGTAATTGATAGTTCTAAATAGCATATCACCACAAGATTGTATACAGTATCGAAAGAAGCTGCCATGCAGTAAAACATGTACCATAAAAAGATACAAGTGGAAATTTAAGTAAGAATGTGTTTTACTTATAATCAACGTAAACTAGAAGTAATAAAGCATATTGGTGAGCATATTTGAATTTTACACGAAAAAATTTACGGAAATCAAACATAAAACTTAGAAAAGAACCTGAGCATATAACTTGAATATATGTATGGGTGCACTCGAAAACTAAAAATATGGAACAAGCATTCAAACTATGTTTTGCAAAAATATCATAATTAAAAGGGTCCTCGAGAAAAACAGTTTCAAATTCAACATGTTTGCGACTTTTTGCTGTTGAACTGAAATGTTTTCTGTCTGTTGTGTTTTGAGTTTGACTATTAAAATTGTTTTTTTCGAGACCCCTTTTAACTATTGTTGCAATTCATAAGGGATTCTACCCACAAAAGGGCTAAAATCATATTTTTAATTCTCAAATGGACATATTTTGTGACTATATATTCAGATTATGGGCCCAGTTCTTTTCCTACGTTTTGCAAATGATTTCCGTAGATTTTTTCTTGTAGAATTAAAATCTACTTTCTAACAAGCTCTATCACCTCTGCTTTTTGAGACATAGAAACCCAAATGTACCTAAAAATGACCATTTTGTCACTTTTTTCTAACCCAATATCTCAAAATCCTGACGTAATAGATATGTAGAGAATGATTTCTGCCATGAAAAAAAGGATACCCTTGTAGGCCGGTATAATTAATACAAAAATGTTAATAAGATTCAAAAATTGTCAAAAAAGTTTATTCTTTACGATCAATTTTGTAAATATTTCTAGATTTGTTTAGAGAAAGGTTTTCAAACACTAGATTTTTTAAAATCTGCTTCAAATTTAGTACTATATTTCTCCTCAGTAGAATCATTTAATTGGACTTTGGTGCAAAATTCTAAATACCCAATTTTTCATATACTGATGATAACTAGATTTTTTTAAATTTAGAGCAACTCGAATCTGGTTTTGATTGACAGATTCACAAAGTATTAAACTTCAACCTTAAGCAAAACTAAAATTGTATCAAATCGCCGTATATTTTCTGCGTATTTATGATAAATTACATGTCCTCATACTTTTTAATGCATATTTGGGATCATGTAACAGTTATAGTCAAAGTACTGAATGAACTTAGAAATGACATGACATTAGTGACAGGCCAGAGTGGTTCTGTAATATATATATATATATATATATATATATATATATATATATATATATATATATATATATATATATATATATATATATATATATATATATATATATATATATATATGGATTTTAAATTTATTTCGTCATTTTGTATAAAATCATTTCATTTTAAGACATTAAATTAGATAACGTAAAAGGTTCAAATACAGGGAAAACCATTTTTTATTTTTTTTATTTAAACGCAAAATTTTAGGAATTTATTTAAACGCAAAATTAAAAACGAATTCAAAGCATTATAATGAAATAATAATTTTAGCAACTTTGGGCTAATATGAAGATTTCGAACTCCCTTTATCACATGATCGATATCATTTTTACGTCATGAGTCTGTCAAATCGACGAGTTCTCTCTGTACTGTGGGTATACTATTTTTAAAATGATATAAAAATTCTTTCATGTTGAATCAATTTGGGGCACGTTTTATACAAAGAAAAAACAAAATTATAATAAAAACATCATGAGATATGTACATATGATCTCTCTTTTTTTCCATTTTTCCGCTTTTCCGACGTAAAAATGACAAATACAATAAAAGACTAGTTAGTTAGTTATCCACACGCCCGAAAAAGATGTAAAAAAATAATTTAATTTTAAGTAAGTGGCTTACTGTATAGTAGAGTCGCTTGCTTACGACAAAAATATTTTTACTCTTGTACGTATTTATCAAGTAAATTCATAGCAGAGGTTGTTACTTCATGTATGTTTGTTTCTCTGTGATGTGAATATGATACAAATAAATTTTACCCATTTCGAAACATTCTTTTTTAGTTCTTAATAAATGCAAAAATAGCTTCACAATACCAAAATCCCGTTATGTCGTTAAAAAATTGTAAAATATGTCGATACACAAAGGTAGTATAAAATCTTAACTCATCAACCGCTTATTTACAAAAAGAACGAAAGTAATAATACCAGTCAGACTACAAATTAAGAAACATCCGCATAAAGAGGAATCTCTGAAAAAAAAAACAATTATATACTGAAGCTTTTCTACTAGCCGTGTCACTGCTTACACTTATTAATAAACTCTACAGACCAAAAGAGATGTAAGCAAATTTATATCAACAAAATCACCAAGTATGAGTATCGACGGGCGACGCTCTCCGTCTCTGTTGCCACCGCTCGCGTGTCTCTCTCTCTCTCTCTCTCTCTCTGCCTTTTCACTTGCGGCAATGTCATATTGTAAGTGTCATTATATTATTTACGAAATCTCAAAAAACGAGCTATTTTTGCTCATCTATTTAGACTATGCATTTTAAGTTTTCATTTTATACCTTATACAAACAAAAAAAAAAAAGTAATTTATTTGAACACAAAATCACTCCTAAGATTGTGATTTACGAATTTCATATTTTACTTCTTTTGACTATATTAAATTTCTACTTACTACTCGCAGAAGAGCTTACAGGCGTTTTTTCCAATTTTCCTCATTTTCAGCTTTTTTTTCGGCCACTCCCTTTTTATAAAACCAGTTAAAATGTAATCCATCTTCCAAACGGGAAATAAGATCTTTCCAAAAGTAAACAAAGTTTACCTTTTGATTATATCCGTATATTAATATAGATAAAAAAAGATAAACTTTCTACTTTTTAAAAATAAACAAAAGAATTACAATTTCTAACTAAAAAGTTATCGCTTTGAACATAGATATTTTTAAAAATGTTATTACCGCTCCATCTTTGGGATTATCTAACATTTCTTTTAAAGTAATTTTATAACAGAAACGCTATAAAGGAGGTAAATACTATGTTACTTTGGGGTATTATTACTTTTAAATCAAAGAAATTTTAGATTAAAATCGGGGCCTATTCCAAACCATACAACTGTTTACAGCTAAAATTGCTCTAAATACGTGAAGAAAAAACCATACCGTTTTATGCTTCTTTTTTTAATAAACTCCACCCATTTATTTATTCTTGCAGATTACAGAGTACTTTACCGTAATTATTCAGAATACTGGAAACACGGAATTTTCCGACGATTTTTTTTCATACCTCCTATTTTCAGGTCGTCGAACACGAATGTGAAATTTGAGAAAATATTTCACTTTCACTCATATAACTTATATTTTCCGATAACTATCTTTAATCTGGACCACGTCTAGTAAAATTCGCAAAGAGCATAACACTTAATAATTTTTTTCACAAAATTTTCGTAAACAACCGCGGAAAAATGAGAATTTTCCATAAAAATTAAGAAAACCGTGATTTATCATTGAGAGTATCTCAGATTTACATTGAAACATGTGAATGCAATGTTGCCACATTGACGTGGATTTTAAATTTCATTAGGATGGAAAACTTTGTAGTTCAAATGCATTAATTGTGATCATTCTAGCATAAAATGTGAATAAACGTGCAGACTTGGAATGCCAAACATAAACAAATTGTTCGACAAGCTACGTTGGTCTGAAACCCAAGATCAAACCTGAACTAACTTGTAGAACCTCTTTCAACTCCCACCCCAATAGGGTTCCGTCTTGCCATGGTCCCTGCACATTTTTTAATAAGCGTGAAAAAATATTAGAAAGTGTTGTTGACTAAGTTGTACAAAATGTAGTCAGCATTAACGCCAGTCAGACAGAATCGGAATATCAATCATAAACTAATCACCATTAGAGGTTTTAAAGTTGATACGAAAAAGCTTGTTTGCAGAAATCTAGTTTAGTTCAGTTTTTATCTTGGTTTTTAGACCAACGTAGCTTGCCGAACAATCTGGTTATGTTTGGTATTCCGATTCTGCACGTTTATCTACATTTTATGCTACAATATTGGAATGACCACAATTAATTGCATTTGAACTAAGTTTGTCAGTGTAATGAAATTTAAAATCCACTTCAACGTGGCAACATCACATAGTAAATCACATGTTTCAATCGTAAACATGATAAAAAAAAATCCAACGACAAGCCAACGGTTTTCTTACTTTTTATGGAAAATTAGCATTTTTCCGCCGATTATTTATGTAAATTTTGTTAAAAAATGATGAAATATCACGTTGTTTGTGAAGTTTACAACTGGTCAAAATTTAAAGGTAGTGATCGGAAAATACAAGTTACTGGTAACCATTAAAGACTAACTAAAATTTAGTTTCTTACGCTTAACCCTTGTTTCAAAGTAACTCTAACTCGTAAAACTTCATGTAAAACGAAATTTGAATTTGGGTAAGTATTGGCGACACTGGTTCGAAACCTATCCTGGCCTCGTTCATAATCAAATCCCTTACTATTTTTCCTTCTTTAATTAGTGAAATACTTGAGAACTTTATAAGGTTATTATAGTTTTGAAGAAAACACAATACAATATTTTTTCGGTTATTAAACTTTTATTATTTTACCTTAAAATCTACTTCAAGCTATCGATTTGAGGCGGAGCTAAACTTTGATACAATTTTGATACGGCTGTTTGGACAATTTGTTGGAATGTCTCATCATTTGGACATTTTACTTCCTAAAAAGATATCTAATGTTAACTTCATAGTACAAATAATTGATCATGAAAATATTGTTTAGAGTATATATATATATATATATATATATATATATATATATATATATATATATATATATATATATATAGTATTGAAAATCCATCCAGTTCAATCGCTACATCAAGACAATGAACATTTCTGACAGCAGGTGAAAGTGCGCCGTGCACTCATGTGTCGGTACTTAAATTTGCGATAACTCCTGTTCTAATCAATATTTTTCACAATATTAGAAAGATTCTGTAAGGAAAAAACCGATCTATTAAAATAACTTCTGAGATGACAAAAACAAAAATTTTGAACTTGCATCATTGCAATTTGTTTCTTATAGTTCAAAAATCATAAAGTTCTTACCTTCAAAACGAGCCATCATATGATGAAGAATTTTAATTAGAAGCAATATCACACTAGATTTTATTGAAGCACTGTGCAAGGATGCCATTTTTCGCACTAATTTTGTATTAATATTGCAATCTCTGTTTCTAATTAACTTATTCAATTTCAAACAAAATGGCAATGGTCAGAAATCGATGCGTAATTTACTAACAATTTTATAGTGTTATAAACAATGTCAAATTTTTAATAATAAATTTTCTGACCATATGACGGCTCATCATGTTTAGTAACTCAAAATATGAATTAATCATAAAACTCCATGGACCTCGATAGCCCACGAACACCCCTATGCGCGCCCACGCGAAAATAACTTGTATGATCAAGAAAGAAATGCCCGATAATTCATTTTAAGATGATTAGAATTCAAAAACAAATATTTCCTCAACAAACAAGTCTCTGAAAGCTGCCATTAAAAACAAAAACCAGCTTTATTTTTTACCATTTTTCAGGTATGTTTCACTTACCAAATTTGCCAGATCTATATCTGCTCTTTTATCATTAACAGTTACATAAAGTTTTTCTCCTTTAAAAATTTTAGGTACCGAGTCTTCACCAAACATATCTTGTAACATTTCAATTAGGCATTCCTAAAAAAGTTTGAAAATTCTGAGAAACGCTTTTGAATAATACAATAATAATAATAATAATATCGTTATTTTCCTTTTTTTTTGACAAAATTAAAATTTGTATAGGAATCGTCAACTTATTAAGGCCTAAAATTAATTAAAGCCAGAAAGACAAGTATGTTCAATTATTACTACTGGTTAAAATATTCCGTATAATCATTTTTCCAGCATTTCATTTTAAAATTTTTAAGAGGAGATTTTATTATCTCATCTGGTAACTTATTAAACAAGTTGGGACCCTAAGCCATTACGAGATTTAAAACCCAAATTATATTTATTATTGGGAACATGTAACTTATCATTCTGACGCGTGTTTACTTAATTTTTATCTTTCACAAGGGTACAAGAGGACTTATTTAAATAAACATAAATATACATTTCAAAAACAATCAAATCTGTAGAGTTAAAATTTCAAAACCCTTAAAAATACTTGTTACCTGAAAAACTACTACATACATTGGCAATACATCGAATGACCATTTTCTGTGAAAAAATACCTTATACCAATCCCAGAAAGAGACCCCATAACTGTATGATGACCCAAATATGTTCATTAGCAGTTTTTACATATAAAATTTACTAAACCAGTTCTGGTGATTGGCCAAACCGAATTAATAACTTTTCAAATACCCAAAGTTTGATTAAATTACTTATATTTAAAAGGATACAACAATAGTTGGGATTCTTTGTGGGAATTTGAACCCCTCCTCGCCCCAAAGAAAAAATAACCTCATATATGAAAATATATCAGTTAAAAAAATTCGATCTCATATTTTTAGGAAAACATTCACTATGCTGTAGCTCTAAATTTCAAGTGATACAGCAAAATACTTGAATAAATGTTCCAAATATATCAACATATAGTTTAACACATAGAAAATTTACCTTAAAATGCATTCTATCAACTTTGACGCTTGTAGTCATATTTTTACCAGGAGTATCAAGCAAATCAGCTTGGAGAACTGCAGCAACTATAGCGTCAGCATACATATCATTTACCGGATTAGCAACCCACTAAAAACAGTTTAAAAAATAAAGGTACGTAAAAAAAAATCTTCCATTTACTGCTGCCTAACTACAACACTGCATGTGAAATAAACCTACAAAGGTTCCAGAATTACAATAGTTATATAGTATCTTTTTTTACCTCCAAAGTAACCAATTTAGGTTCTATAGTTATTTCTACGGTATTAAAGGCTTTCATTTTCCTATCGCCTTCCAATGTTTCCATCAAACCGCATACCTGGGCTAAAAGATGTCGTAATACTCCGGGATTACCGGAATAATGTAAACTTTGTCTTTGAGTAATTTCGCTAAGACTTAAATCTGTATATTCTGAAAAAAAAATGATCGTATTAAACAAGTAAACAAAACATGCGACACAATGTTGCCAGATCATTGAGGGTGCATATATATATAATATTTATTATTATATTCTATCCTTGTTTACCAGTGTAGTATGTAGAATACTATCCTTGTTTACCAGTGTACAATAAAAAAGAACAGATACAAATCTGACTTTTCACATATAGACAGACTTTTTATGCGGAGAAGTTGGGAGAAATTACGCAATTAATATTTTCAATTCTCTTTTTTCTCAAAACAAAAAAAAAGTAAAAATAGTGATAGTAATATTAGTCGGCAAGTTAATCTAATTTGTTGTCATATCGATTTTCTTAAGTTTAACGATATATATTGGCAACGCTGCTGGCTTGAGACAGTTGCGCTGTCCTAATATTACCGTGCACACGGATACAATACTAGCCAGGCTCGGCTACTGGCTTCGTGTGCAAGCAGCTCAACTTTTCAAGCTAGTAACGTTCTTTTTAATTGCACTGGTAAACAAGGATAGAATAACAACGGGCTTCCTTGTACAGCGTAGCGCCATCTAGTAAACTGAAGAAAATTCGCGTACCTGTTTTATAACTAATATAATGACAATATTATGCAATAATAATAGTTTTTTGTAATTATTTTAAATAAATATGTAATAAATTATAACCCAAACGGCAAATAAAAAAACAATAGTTCACTTATGAAAACGGTAGGTTTACTGTTAAAACGGTAGGGTTGGCAACACTGCTGGTCTGTCCCACTGGACTGGCTTACTGTCCTGGTTCTTGTGCAACCGGCATTAGTTTTGTTCTCCACCTTCATCGGAACATGGGCCGGCCAATCGTGGCTTGGAACAAGAGCGCGAATAGAATTATATGCCAACTTTAGTAGTTAACAACTGTCGATACTTAAACTGATGACGTACCCACCCCATCAGTAAAAAAAAATCAACTTTCATAGGCCTACTTCGCGTTATAGCGTTAATGCTTCTCCATTCAAGTCCCACGCAACGGCCCCTTGAAATATTATTAGAGAATGAAATTTACATTACAACTGTGTATTAACGGCATGGCTGGGTGTCTCCATCTTGTGGCATATCATACCTTATTATATTACATATCATATATTCGTTTTTCAGAAAAATATATAGAGAAGTTTTCAAGTTATGCACGATTAAGTCACACTAACTATTACTGATGTAAAATGTTGCAATTTTTATATAGATTATCTCGATTATGATATGGATAATGTGCCTGAAATTTCGCAGTCTTACATAAAATTCTATCGACAATGAATATCGGAATTTTTAAGAAAATATATAGAAATTCGGTTGGCCGATGAACTACCTTAAATAATCTTTTGAAAGATCACTTTGGTTAATCTTTCCCACAACTTTCCTCATTCAAATCAGAATAAAAATTTTTAACACATTTTTGCAACAGCTACAAAAATTGGTTATGTAAATGAAACAATTAAAATGCATAAGAATGAAGATAGTTTAAAAAATAATTTAAAACAATTTAATGTCAAAATAAGATTACGATTTGCAAATCAATGTAGAAAAATATATATAGATATATTTTTGATATTTACTACGAAATCTTGGACTTACTGGACAAATCGTCAGCACTTAAAATATGGTAGTTAAAATTTCTCTTCACCAAAACTCCCTGAATAGTCTTTCCTGGGCGTCCTTCCTCTACTGCCAATGACCCCATAACCTTTGCCGTTTTTTCACCTCGGAAATAGAGTTCTACTGTATGAGTGTTTCTTGGATTATGAAGTTGAATTGAGGTATTCTGGTCTTCTTCGAATTCCCGCTGTAAAGCGGCCTTTAAACGAGACATTTCATTCTGTTCTCCATGAACAAGGACCTAAAATAATATTGATACTCCTATTTACTATTTAAAAAACCGACAAGCTTTTAAAGAGAAAGGACAGTTTTAGGTTATATATTTTTTTAAATAAATGATGTAACTATTATACATTTTCAAATACTTCTGGATCTTTATACCCACATTTCAGCAGGCACATAGTCGCGATTTGTATGTATGTTGAAATGATGCATCCAATCGAAACTTTAATCAGAACCGTTTTTTACGTGAATTTCAAGTGGAAGCAGTTGTAGCGGATCAGCCCGATCGGATCCAAGCAAAATTAGAAACAAAGTCAATGACACATTTTTGTAATTTTAACAAGAGACTGATGAATTTTATCTAGCTTTTAAACCCTTTTATTAAACAAAATTTTAATATGTAATAAAATTGTCTCTATTTGATTCATGTCCCATTGACATATGTCTAAAATGACAAATCCTATCGATCCCAGAACAATTCTTCTATATAGTTGATCACAAAGAAAAAATAATAAATTCAAATTATAAGATGTCCAAGCTATTTGCTCAATCAATTTTTATGGCTGTCTTTTATCTTTACAATGTGAAGATAAAGATGAAATGAGCTGATACATGAAGTCTACTAAAGCTTTATGGAATTCAACTGTCCCTGGAAAATACTAAAAAACTATATTATATGAAAACTTTATTACTTACAACATGAGGTGGTCTCAAAATTTTTATAAACTCACTGGTCTGCTGATAGTCAGTGTGAGCTGAAAATGAAATATAATCCACTGACATTTTAAGTGGCAATTTCTGGCCAGTCATTGTTGTTATTTCTTCTGGCTCAGAAAGAATAGTTTTTGCAAGAGTTCCTTCAACACAATAACCTGAAACACGAATATGTATACTAATAAAATCTAAAATTAAATCTTTATACAAATATTACGATTTATCAGGAAATTTTCAATTATTTTTTATCTCATCAAAAAATACATTATACATATACATATATATATATATATATATATATATATATATATATATATATATATATATATATATATATATATATATATATCAGTAATAGAGAATCAGTCAGTCATATTTAAAATACTTTTTGAATACATTCACAAGAGAATAAAATATGTTAATGCATAATTAAATTTTCCAACTCTGTTAAGCCAAGGCCAACCTACATCATTAAACAATGGAATAAAATTAAACTAGACAATAAAAATTAACAAAATACTTGAAAAAACATGCTTGATCAGATAAAAAGATATAAAAAGTAAGCTAAATAAATTATTAAATTACCAGCAATAATAACACCATTCTTAGAATCTGTACACCATGATTCAAATAGTTCTCTTGATAAACCACTTTGCATCATACCAGGGGAAGCCATTATAACACACGGTCCAATATCTTCAAAATGGTCAATACCCTATAAAATAAAGGAACAAAAGAGACTAGAAAAAGTCTATAAATTATTACAGCTATCTAAGGAACAAATGATAAGGTATACTCTATTTTTAGTTCAAATATATGTACAATGAATTTCATGAAACCCCCTTACAGAAGTCAGTTAAGGAGAAATTAACTATTTTTTAAGCTTTTAAATTTTTGAATTCCATGGACAACCAATTTTTACATTATTTTTATTGGTACAAATTTCAAAATATAATCATCCCTTGCAGGAAATTTCTGTGAGTAAATTGGACAACTTTAAACTGAAATATATTGTCTTTAAAGAAAAATAAAAAATCTATGAAAAAAAAGTGAAACAACTTATCGCAAATGAAAACAAAATTCAGGACAACCCCATTCCAGCAGAATCTAAAATTTTTGCTAGATCATGTGACAAAATAATGTACTTACCTTTAAATTTGATATATGCTTAAATACAAATGGATTATTTATAGCAATTTGCCTTTTAATTTTGTCATTCATAGCATTTATGTAAGTCTGGTATACTGCCATACATTTTTTTGCAAGAGATGAAGCATAGTAGATTGGAATATCATGTAGCTCAGGATGCTGACTCCAATATTCATCTATAACATAATAAGAGAAATAATAAAAAAATATATAGCACGCAAATTAGAGTATCATAACATTCATTAGGAAAGCAAAATATATATTAAAAAGAGAAACAGATTAAGAACTAGATCTTCACACATATCAGTGGAAAATTCTGGGTAATATTCATTAATTATTACTTTAAAAGTTTAATAATTTAAAAAGTTTTAATTTTTTAATTTTAATTAACTTTTTACCTAAAATCAACAGTAATTCCTGAGCTCTGCCCAGAGCAAATACTGGAATAAGACATCTACCTCCTCTGTTAACAATGTCATGAACTAGAGTTGTAAACCTATTTTCTCTGTCTTCACGGTTTTCATGTATATGTGTACCGTAAGTAGATTCCTACAGAAACAATCATAACTGTTAGAATCAAGCAATACAAGTCTTAATAATTAAGTGTATCAACAAACTGTTTCTCTTATTCGGGAATATCTATTTTAAATGGTTCAAATCAAATTATATTTTTAAAAACTAAATTAAACCTCCTCTTAAGAATCACATTTTCTACTAGCATTTAAAAAATAAGAATCTAGAAATAATGTTATGAAAAATAGGAACTAGTTAGCTCTAAATACCTGATTGCTTAAAAAACATAGCAAAATTAAGTTTTTATAATACTTACTGTAATCAAAACATCAGGCCTAACTGTAGGAATTTCTGCTGCCATTAAATGTCTGTCTTCTTGCCGTGAAAAATCTCCAGTATATAGAATCTAGTAAAACAATACACTTAAAATAAAAACAGAATTTTTCAGAAATAAAAGAATTACTTAAATATATTTTCTGTCAAGATATTTACAATTCTTGCCGCCATGAAACAATTTAATAAAACTGTATAGTTCTGGTTACTTTACCTTGACCCCAGCAATCTCTATCATAAACATGGCAGCTCCTAAAACATGTCCAGCATTATAGGCCCAAAACTTAATTCCCATAATATCTTTTTCCTCATGGAAATTGATAGTTTCTATTTTATCCATACTTGCTTCTAAATCAGCTTCAGTATATAACATTTGTTCAGTGGCAATATTACTAAAAATAGTAGAAAATACACTGAAGTATAAAAATCTGTGTTATAGCTTGTTCAATCTGGAGTTACTTTACTGTAGATGAAGAAGTTTATATGTTCCAGTAAATAAAATAGTACATTAGGCACAACAAATAGTAAGATACCCAGCTACAAGTATTGAGAGTTTTTAAATATTTACCTTACTTTAATGTAATCGGAGAGTAACCACCTATAAATGGCTTTGGTAGCATGTGTCATAAAACATCTTCCTTTAAAGCTTGTTTTTAACAAAAACCAAGGTAGAGCGCCACAGTGATCTAAATGAAAACTGAAAACAGTAATTATTAAAAATATAATTTGGTTATATTACAAAACTTACTGTGATATTAAAAGTAAGTCAATTTCATCAGCTTCGATTAAGTCCACAAATGGAAGTGCATCCATACCAGAAAGACCAGGGTGAATACCACAATCAAGCTGCAAAAAAAATAATATAAATAAGAAATTAATCAAAGGATGTCTACATGTAACAACATACCATAATTTTCTTTCCTTTGTATTCTATCATAATACATGATCGTCCTACTTCTTGTCCAGCACCTCTAAAGATCAATATTTTGAAATTATACACTAATATTAAACAGAACTTTGGGTCATTTTAATTTCTTGATAGTATACAAGGTGAAATAGAATTTTTTTTTTCAAAAAATTAATTTTAATAATATTATTCAACTCTTACTCAGCATGACTGAAAATAAAATTATAACTCCGTTTGCAGAACAATCAGAAACTAGTCAGCAACAATTGGCAAACTGTAAGCCGACCGTTCCTGTACATTTTGGTTGGCACTGAATGGATTGTGACTTTTCTACGAACAAGCCTTATAAATTTACAATTTAGCACTAAATACTGAGTAGTTATTTTATAATAATAACCTTTACATATACTGAAAATACTGTAACATTTTTTAGGGAAAATCACTTTCTAGTCATTCAATTGTGCCTTGTAGATGTAGTTAATTATAGGTGGTCAGTTGAAACTAAGCATTATATTTCTATGTAAAACTTAAATACAAGTAACATAAAGGATTAGGAAGATTTAAATCCTAAAATCTAGATCCTGAACAAGCATGTATCTAAACTGTTTGGCTTCATCACAATGCGAGTAAACTTACAAAGGACGGATGACCAATTGGTCACTTTCTTCGGCGGGTACTTGTGAATCGGGTTTTCTTTTATTAGACATTGTTTCTTCATAAAATTTTTAATTTCTAGTTATTAATCAATTAACTAACAAAATTACTATACTTTATTATGAGAGAACTCAGGCAATCTAAACAAACATGAAAAAACCCGAACCCGGTCTTCCTAACCTAAAAAATCGTTCTTCATTACGTCAATAGTGACATTATGCTGTAGCAACAAGTCGACAAATTATAATAAGCAACAAATTTCGAATATTACTCTTCGAACATACACTACTGGGTGTCTATTTGGCACGATATCTCATGAAAACATAAGAAACGGCATGTTTTTGTGAGAACCATGCTTACTTTCTATCAAGATAATCGTTCTATCGAAAACGAAATTAGGTACCCTTGAGGCAGAGGGAGAGAGCAAATATGAGGTCGTGCTATCTCTTTTGTTCCACACGACGTTGCCATATTATTGTAGTGATCATGATTATTTCAAAGCTTCGATCATACCCTTCGAGCATACTCTAATGAAGGTAGCCTGCAATGGTCCGCGCTCGTAACATGGCGAAGAGAAAGAGAGAACACGAATATAGAGTGTGCTATCTCTCTTGCTCCGAAACACGATTGGCCTGCGTGCACCTCGATAAGAGTGGGTAACAAATAAACGTTCGGAGCAAAAGAAATAGCACCACCCCATATTCTCCATCTCTCTCTCTCTCTCTCTTCGCTGTGTAATGCCGCAGACTATTGCAGAGCTGCTTCCATCAGTGAATGCTCGAAGATAATGCAAATAAATATTTAAATAAATAATTGTTTGAACGTTATTTATGGTCGGAGAGGAGTTTTTCTTGCTTTTCAAGACTGCTTTGAATATTTATAACTGTTAGAAATTACTACAAATACGAAGTTTATAATCAGTATCAACAAAAAGAGGTGTCTGTAAATAGTTAGATATTATTTTATATTAAAAATAACATAACAATTTAGGCAAACAGAAACTTATACTTTTACTTTATTGTCCTGTTATTTTATACCATAAAATGTCAACTTTATACTATAATTAACTTACCGATTAGCATGTTATACTAGTTCAAATAATACAATCAGAATGAGATAGCATAGAACGGGTGTACGTTTCCAAATATAAAAATATCACATTGCTTGAAAGTGATAATAATTTAGGTTAGTTTGGTTTGCAAAATTTAAAACTAGTATTTTATTGTTTATTATGTACTTTCTAGCGGAAATAATTATCGGAACAATTACAAAAAAGTAACCTTTCTTCCTATTTTGAAGTCAATCCTGTTCACAGTTTACAGTTGCCACCGCATTTTCGTTACCCAAGCCACCCAAACAAAAGAGAAGAATTCAAATGAGATGAAGTGCGGAAAACTGAAATAACCTAGAATTAAACTAAAACTAATTTTGGGTATTCCGATAATGAATACTTTAAATAAATTGTTAAATGCAATAAAGTCCACCCAAAATTGTACAAAATTTATGGGTAAAAGTAAGTTTATTAATTTACATAAATGAATATTACATATATTCTCTTTAATTAATATAATATTTACTTTTAAAGGATGTTACAGTAGTTCGGAGGAATTTAAAAGGCAATGTGAGCTTTTTGCCTTTGAACAAAAAAGACAAAAAGACGCTATTGGAAGAATAGAGAAGATAGATGTGCAATATGAAGGACAGCCTGAAAATACCACAATTGTAATGAATAAAAACATATCTACACCCTATGATTGTGCACAACGTGAGTTTTTTATATTTTATAAGTTCTTGAATAAAATTATGCTAATTATTGAGATTAAGTGAAATTCAGAGAAACAAATTTTTTCTTTTGGAAACATTTCGACACTTGCCCCCTATTTTGAAGTCGTAGACAATGATTCTGGCTTTGGTTTCCCACTATTTTTTCTCCATTTCCCAGGAAACAAAAACACCATATTTCACCGCCCATGGTCACTTTTAGTTTTAAACCACCCAACTTTCATTTGAATGGTACTAGTTAAAATACATTGTGAGATATTTCCACTATTTTTGCACAAATTTTAGCAGACAGATTTAGATTGGACGCACCTCCCTATTCTAAAATTATAAAACATGATTCTAGCCTTTGTTTTTCACTATTTTTTACTCAGTTCCCTGGAAAACAAAGAATATTGCTTTTCACTTTAGGTTCAATTTTTACACACATCCTATTTTGAGGTCATAGAACATGATTCTAGCTTTGGTTTTTCATATTATATCATTAAAACTATTCAAAATAATTTCGACACTGTAGAAAACTCTCCTCTTCCAGTAACTTTACAGTCTGAACTTAAATTACTTTCTGTTGAGGTTTTTAATAACCTCAAGAATCATGTTAAAAAATTTTAGCCCAGAGTAGTTCTTGCTATCTTTGGCTCGAGTTGTTCTACTGTAAGTTAAGGTAAAACAATTCTTGCCACTCTTGTTGTAGTTGTGGTAATCACTATTACAGATGTGACTATCAGCATTCCTTCTGATGTGCATAAGGCATTTTATAATGTAAAAAAAAAGTGATGATTACAAAAGAGATAAAACTGACCTTGCAGCATTCTCTAAATCCCAGACCATACAAAATCTGTATGCAACGCCATTATATTGCAAATACCTTGGAAGCATGCATGAAGTTTCTGCATTATATAAAATTTAATATATTTGTACTTTTTTAATTGGAAAAATCAAGAAAAATGATCGAAAAACAAATCAAAACAAAATCAGCTGTTACATCTGACAGTCACACGACTTGTTTGGAAAGGAGAATAATATGCACTATTACCAGAGCATAAATATAATTTCCGTGACATTCACATGTATTCTTTTCTTTCTGTTAAAGTTGTAAAGAAAAGGACCCAAATGACATTTTTCCCTTTTATATTATGCGCGATTTGTTATTTAGAATGTTAAAATGGGCTTTAGGGGAAATGGCATATTGTAAAGATATTGGTGGAAAAATACAGAAAAGTGATAAGTGAAGATTAAAAAATTTTTTTTGGAAACACCATTTGCGACCTCCAAAAAAACTTCGGATTCGTGTTCTCCAACCTAAAAAATGGGGTATACAAAGAATTGTAGAAAAATTTGGTGTTTCTAGTAATCTGAATAATTATCTAATTCATAACTGTTAAATAACATTCCTTAGATCAAAAATACCTTATACTAAACTTAAGTATTTTTAATTGTAGACTACCTATACTGTGATTTTAAAGTGTAAAATATGACTATAACTTCAACATTTTTTTTTTTTAGATTTAGGTGACAAAGTTCGTGATAAATCAGTAGTAGCTCTTCTAGACCACAAAACTATATGGCATATGCACAAACCACTTCAAGACTCATGTATATTAGAACTACTCCACTATCACATACCAAATCCTAGTGTGGTTAATAAAGTTTTCTGGAGAACTTGCAGTTTTTTGCTTGGTGCAGTAGCCTCTGATGCCTTTAAATCTAATATCCAGTGCCATTTGCATAGTTTTCCAAGCCCTAATGGTAACAAATTTTGATAATGAAACCCATTTATGTTTAATATTTAAAAGTTTATTGGTTAGATTTATACTCTGGTTACTTCAATGCTATGAAAAATGATACAATTTGTAAATATGATATATAAATAACCATAATGCTGACAGTTGTATGACTGCATTGTTGTTTATGAGAAATACATAAAAATCATTATATATTTTTAGTAGGAGTGATTTACCCACTATTTAAATAATAGTTATATGGAAAAACAGCAGTTCACAAGTTAATTTTATTACTAGATAGTATTTTTTTGTTTTGTTGTAATTTTAGTTAAATCTGGAAGCTTTGTTTATGACATACAACTTGGTTTAGAAAACTGGGAACCTGAAGAATCAGAACTGAAAGTATTATCCATAGAATTTATTAAATTCTGCCAACAAGAACATGCTATTGAATGCCTCAATGTAAACAAGAACTTAGCTTTAGAAATGTTTAAAAATAATCCTCACAAAACTCAACAAATACCCGACATAGCTGCCCATAATGGGGATAAAATAACACTTTTTAAAGCAGGACATCATATTGATATTAGTCGAGGTCCTATGCTACCAAATACCAATCATTTAGGAAGAATCACTGTAACAAATGTTATAAAATTGGACACTGATATTAAGGGCAATCCCATTTACCGATTTCAAGGAGTAGCTTTGCCTAGATCAACATTATTAAATCATTTTGCTTATGGATTAATAGAAGAAAGAGGAAAAGTTCTGGTAAGAGTAAATATTTTCTAAGCTATAATGTATTTGCCAAATATTTCAACAGCTAAATTGGTAAATTAAAATAGTTAGTATTAATATTATAAGTTTTGTTTCTAAATCTAATTTGTAACTGATTCAATATTTTCATGGAAAATAATTGTTTTTCATTTATTAACATTGTACATTCTTTAAACTCATTTTAGAGCGTTCCTTACAAATTCACTAACATGGTTTAATTTTAAAACTAATCTATATTTACAATAAAGGGTTTAAATTGAAGTCAGTGAGTGAATCAAGTTTTGACTTTTAAAAATACAAGAATAAAAAAAATTGTTTCTGTTATCAAGGCGACAGAAAGGCAACGGTTTAGTTTATCTTTGGGATACAACTATTCCTTTTTCTGATTTATTTATAGGTGCGAAAATTATTCTAGATTTTTATTTTATTTTTTTTTTAGAATTCTGGCAGAATCCCTGGTGACCAGAGCATATTAAATGAAGATAATAGTTTTGTAGCACATGTTAGTCAATAAATATATGTTTTTAGTAAAATTAAGTTTTTTTATGTACGTTTGAAATGGACCATTTCACTACTAGTCACACAATCCATGGGTTTATTTAGTTCAACCATAAGCCTGTTTATTCTCAAGAACAAAAAGAAAGTTAGATCAGATAATAGAGTTTAAACTTTCTTGGAGTTGTAAGTACAGATGGGCGGAACAGTGAGTAATTTAAGTGAGAGCCATAATAAATGTTCCTAACAACTTATTTTCTCCCTCCTGAACTTTTATCAGCCCAGCGTGCTACTCTCTAAAGAGATTTTTGCTGGTCGCACGCGAAGCCTGGCCAATAAACATACCAGTGAATGTTTATGCTAAAGCCGTTTTAATCATTACTCTCATCGAGATCAATCGAAAACGGAGAATGTATTTAAGACTATTAACCAAAATGGTCTTATTTTTATTAAATGAGATTGAAGTGAAGCCACTCTTGTTCCCTATAAAGTCTAATAAACTTGGTGGTTTCATCCGAATTTAAATTTTGAGGTGCCATTTTAACAAATAAAAAATGTGAAAACTGTAGACAAAGCTACACATTTTGAAATAGCCAATATTATTATACTATTCACAGAAGAACAGTCGAAAGACGATCTTCAGCGAACAACAGTGGAGGAATGTTACTTTCTTAAAAAGTTAGTCCGACATTCTATCTACTGTCCTGTCTCAATTGCTGGCATGAGACAGTTGTACTGTTCTATACACCAGAACAAAAACGTTACTGTCCTAATATTACCATATACTCGAATACAATACTGGCCTGGTCCGGCTTCGAGTGCAACCGGCTTATGTTATGACGCATAAAACGGTCTAGTTTTTTCTTTACGTATTCATAGCCATTTTGGCTGTTAACAATTGTACTGTTTGGAATAGATTTGGCGGTCTTTATTTTAATCTAAAATCTCTTTACTTCTCTCAGCTCAACCACTCACTTCCATAATTTTTTCTAGGAACTCTTCTCGATAAAGCTTTACTCTTAAAATAAATCTAATTGCAAAGCATTAGTTTAGAAATTAACCCCCTAATTCACTACATGGTTTATTTTAAAGCAATCCTAAATTGAAAGCAAGAGGCTTAACAATAACTCAAACAAGTTTTAAACCCTAAAAATACAAGCATAATAAATAATCTTTAACATATTTCAACCCTAAAAATACAAGCATAATAAATCATCTTTAACATATTTCAAGGCTTTATCTCAAGGTTCTTATCCTTAATATACCTATATAAGCGTTTATTTATTGATATATGTAATATAAATTATGACAATATTATAAGAAAAATAAAACTGGCCAACTAGAAGATTTAAATTTCCAAAAAAATAGATCGGGTTTAAATTTTAGTGAATCTGGCTGTAAAAGACAAAATTTAAAAATATGTAATAAAAAAAGATAAAATAAAAATTCAATAAAAGATATTCCTAAGCAATAAATATTAAATAAAATATATAAATTACACAAACGAAATAAAATAATGAAAAAAAAATTAAATGGAATTCCTCTCGATACGCATTCTGTCATTTTCCATATTTGGATTCCCTATTTGCACTAGAGTGGCGATTTTACTCTACCTTGGAAAATATAATTCTGCTTGTCTGCATTCTGTGGTATAGCGATCTGTCAAATGAGCTTCTTCCAACATGTGAATAGTTTGTTTACGCTTTTCAAAATATTTTAAAGTCGTTTTACTTTGAAATTATGCTTTATGAGATCAACATTTTATAAAAAAACAACAGATTAATAATGCCAAAAATAGGTGACATTATTATACAACCAAACAAACCTGTTTTAAGTAAGTATTGAACCTTACGATCATTTCTCATACCCCATGGATAATTGAGAAAATAAAAAATTAGGTACCACAGTGTTTACGTGTTATTAACTTAAATTATCCTGTCTCAATGCGAACTGAGAATCTTGAGTATTCTTTTTATTACTATTATTATACATCTTTAACTTGTGTACTTGGAGTTGTGTTGAGTAATTTTATAGACTACAGGGGATGACTAGAATTAAGTGTAAGTTGGCGATAGTCTTCCTAAAGCATTTCGTTACTCCTCTGTTCCAATTTAATGATCTAGTTTAAATACCAACAATTTGAAAAGTACTGAGACAAGTCAGTACTTTAACATATATTGTTTGTGGGATCATTAATGAACAAGTCGGACTGGATCCATAGACTTTTATTAAATCAGGCTGTCAATAAGGCGCGAGGCCCTATAAGAATAGTGTGATTGACATGTTCTTCCTTTGTACGAAAGGCGCTGGGGTTTAACTGAAATTGTTTATAAAATTTGTTTGCAAATCAATTGACCTTCTCTATAGGATTAACTAATGTCTCGTCCTGACGATGTATGGTAAAGGTACCTTTGCATGTTTCGTCAGGCTTTGAGACATTCAAAAAAGATTGCCATTATACATTTGCAGGATTTCAAACTTAGATTCCCAACAGCAATAGTACAAGTTGCCGATTTTGCTAGATTCCCTGGATTAAGGGAACGTCAGTCCCGTGCCTCTTAATGAGGTTAACGATTTCAAGTTTTTTTATCTTTAATACCATTGACATTTAGTCAAAATCTTTAAGTAGGGGGACTTTCCATGACTATTAATTTTTGATTAATGCCAGTATGTACCTTCAGCATAAGCACGAACTGCTGTAACTGTGCCTGCATATTGTTATTAAATCCCCTGAAGCTTGCATAGTTTGAATGAAAGTCTGCATCTTTGCTGAGGCAGGAGAGACACTAGGAACTTCCAATTTTTTGATGTTCTGAAAGTCCCGGAAAAACTGCAGTGAGGCTGGATCATTGGGATTGCCCATTAGCTGATCTCAGTTGTCTGGGGCAACCCATGTAATTCGCAGGGTGTTCCCCGCCGCAATTTGCGGATTTGGGCTTCAGACCCTGTACTAATTTGTATGTGTAGGTAAGGTGAGCCTTGGCACACTTATGGTACCTAGGCTCAGCTATACATTTTGACTGTGCATGTCCAAACAACAGGCATCAAGGACATTGGGTCTTGTGGCTCTTTGATCTTTAAGCCTCTCCTTTAAAAAACATATTAACCATATACTTTAAGTTGTATATGGCTTTAAGAGGTAAGTTGCATGCCTTCAAGGTATAAAAATCAAGTTATTTCACAATATCCCTCGACCGAAAGTAAACTTTAAAATTTAGGTCCCATGAGTTTGTGTGGTATTTAATCAACCATTTTTAGTAATTCAATGTAAAATTGTTTTTTCTTTTCGAAGTTGAAAGAAGACATTTGCAATTTTTTAATTAATTGCTTTATACATGTATTTTTTCTAAATAAATAAATATATATATATATATATATATATATATATATATATATATATATATATATATATATAAAGATCCCTACTGTGATTAAGTAAATAGATTCAGGGGTGACACGAGGACTGGATTTTAATTATTTTTATGTCCTGAGGCCTTGTGAGCAGCACACAGTAAATAATATTATTGCTAAAATTTTTATATTTTGAAACTTATTTAAAAAACTATTCTAAATTTTTTATGACAATTTTGGAAATAGTTTTGTTCTTTGGTGTACAAGAACTACAATTTAATCAAGTTTACTTTTGTCAATATGGGGAAAATCTAAATTAAATATTGTTTTAAGTTGAATTCCAGAACGGAAAAATTGAACCAGGAGAAGAAAAATCATTAGAATCAGTATTGTTTGTAGATACCAAAACAAACAAAAAAGTCGTAGGTGTCGCTAATGGTGATATGATCTATACTGGTGAATTATATGAAGATGATAATGATCTTTATAACAACTTTTTAGCAGTTCAACAAGAAGGATCAAAACAGGTAAGTTACCATACAGAAGTACTCAGATAAGTGGTATTTTTATTTTCTATCAGCATGTAAAAATGTTATTTCACTTCAGCTCTTGTAAGAAATGTTGCCTATGTGCTCAAAACGGAAAATAATCGAATGAGCTACCTAAATTTTTTGAACTATTTTGTAACTATTAATTATTTATTTAGAAATTTTAACTTTGTGTTTCTTAAGCTGCAAAAACCCATTATAAATTTTGGACAAAATTGGAAAATGTAAAATTTGTAGTCCCCCATGTTGAATTAAAAGAAAATTTTTATCTTAATCGACCCCTCAAAAGCTCCCAACATTAATTTTGGGCAAAATCGAGAGATGTTAAATTTTTAATTTGCCATATTTAAACTCTCAAAAACCACCGTCTACCAATTTCGGACAAAATTAAGCGATGTAAAATATTTAGTCCGCCATATTAAATTTATTAAATATAACTTTGGATTCGTTATATACGAGCCCAAAAACTTATTGAAGAACTTTTTCTTTTACAAGTTGGTGAAAGTATGAGTATTAAAATCATATTTTGCATTTCCAAAAACTTAGGTATATCACCTGTTGAATATAAAAACGTAGATAATATACTGTTCCACTTCCATAAAAACTCATAAATATAAATATAAAATTATCATGTGATTCATGGACAAAAAAAACTTGTACCCGCAGTTTAGATTAACTGTCCAACACGGCAACACTGCATTACATCATATCTTCCATTTTACTACTTCTTACTGTAACTATCTTTTATGAATGACTTCGATTTAATACTTAGGAATTTTCTTATTCCCCGCATTCACCAAAAGTAATAAAATGCGCTTCAGATCCGTCCATAAGAGAAAAAAGGTCTTGCTATAGATTGTCTATGGTAATACATAGTTAAGGTAGTTCATTGGATGCAATCGAAGCTAAAAATATCACGCGCAATTCAATGCTCTTTCGCACCTAACACCCCTGCTTCTCTCCCAAAACGCCGACTATACGTTTTCACATGAACAAATTGTGTATAAATAACGAAACGATGATTCGGCAACACTGCTTATACCACATGAGCTGATAGACATTAAGTTATATACTAAGTTGTTTAATCCTTAAATTAGGAAAAAGAGAGCATATTAATAAAGCTACTTAAAGTAGCTTTATTAATATGTAAAACAAAATATTGAAGCCTTATTGTCAGAATATTTTCTCATGTAAAAATGACCCTGAAGATAGGAAACAATTGCCTTCATCTTGCTTTTCTTTATTCATTGGATAATCTTTGTCTTACAACTTTCTTTCTTGGTGTGTCTTGCTGAATGGATATTGATAAGCCTATATGTCTAGGCTATTATAGATATTTATTATGACCCCTTTATTGCCTAAAAACAAATACATAAAATGTATAGGTATACGTATATTTTTATTTACTTACTCATGATTTCAACAATTGAACAAAAATACATTTTCTATATATTACAATTAAAATTTCTATTAATTAAAATAGTCAGACACCTAGGTATATAAATAATTATATATGTTTTACTAGAAATGTAACAAAATACTATCTCACATTTACAAGAAAGATAAAGAAAAAAGATCTAAAAATTTAACACCATTTAACCAAAAAGTAATGGAACGTTCCTCCACACACCGTTAACAGAAAATTGAATAAAAAAATCATTACACACCAAAAAGTAAATACACAATATAATATAAAAACGTAGATTTTTCTTTTTTGGCTGCACGAAAGATCATTAGAATGGTTCCATTGATCAAGCAAATTCTTGTTTGGGCATCGGTTTTGTAAAAATAGCATTCATACAAAATGTTTGGAACAAAATCTAAAATTTTTTGAAAGCTCCCAATCGTCAGTTTTCATATTAATCCACTTTTACGTTTTTCTAAATCTTGAGAAAAACTAAAACAAATTAGAAATTCTAATACCTATTACCAAAGCACTTTTATCGAAATATTTTACCAAGTGCCAAAAGATTTATTGTTTATTGCAGTGTTGTGCGTTCTATATTGGAGTATGCTTCACCAATATGGTCACCTTTCTACAATGTACACAAATTGGAGTTAGAAAGGGTGCAGAAGCGCTTTTTAAGATTCGTAGCTTATAAATTAGGTGTTCCTAAAGAAAATATCAACTACCCTCATTTAGTACTCCAATTAAATTTGAAGCCTCTTGAACATCGCAGGGAATACATTGACTTACTTTATCTATTTACAATGGTTAATAGTATAATAAATTCTCCTGAACTACTAATGCATATTGGTTTCAATGTGCCTCAGAGAAGTAGTCGATAGGTTGAAGTGTTCTCTGTGGATGTTCATAGAACCAACTATTCCACCTATGCACCACTAAATAGAATGTGCATTTTAGCTAATAAGTTATCACGTTGATCTGCACATTTTTAACATGTCCTTAAATAGTTTCAAAAATTTTTTAAAACGATATCTATAGTACAAATTTTTACTTCTCACTGTTCTATTATACATGTAATCTTAAATGTGAGCTTACTGTAGTTTAACGGATACTTTGGATTTATTTGTTTATTGTTTAGTATTTTTTTTTTATCTATTTGGAAGCTTGTTTGTAAGTTATAAAGTGTTGTAAATTTTTAAATGGTTTGACCGTTAATAAAACATTTATTTATTTTATTTATTTATTAATATAGTTAAGCATTCTAAAACGCCATCACTCTTTTTACCCGTAAAATGTAACTCCGAGCTCCTTTTTTTCGCTACGGCTTTTACACCTATATTTAACAGTTCACTAAGATAATGTTTACTCATTTTTATTAATCACTACCACTTTTTTTGACGAAAATGTTACGGGAAATTATATTGACAATAAATACCCGAACTTTCAAAAAAATATATAGAAATTCGGTTAAGCGATGAACTACCTTAAGTTCAATATTAACGACTTTCAAAATATTTATTACGTCAGTTTTTCGGAACACCTAGTATAATGATATATTTTTAAGTTGTTGAATTTATCTAATTATAACATGTCCAAAATTTGATCTTTTTTTATATTGGTAGATGTTTGGAGTTTCTTTTATCCGAACTGGCTTAGGTCCTTTCCACAATTATTTTACCACTTAGTACTTCTCTTTCTATTCCGTAGAATAGAAGGATAGGTTTTGTTAATTGAAAACGCTCCGTCTCTTTCCAAGCGATGGCCAACGCTCTTCTATAGGATCCGCCGTCTATTATCTTTATATTATGTCTATTGTTTTGATACAATTTAACCTTGAGTGCAATTATGGCTGTATTCTTTTGAGTAAATTATCACTGATCAAAGTGAAAAAAGTGAAACTGACAACTTTATGTTCTTTTGAATATGCATTTGCTTGTCATTGGGTCGAAGTAATCATGATTACTTCAAGTGAGAACTGAAAATGATAATTACTCAAAAGAATATACCTTATGTTTGCATCTTTCTCTAACTCTTTATCACTTTCATATTTTCGATTTTTTAAATCTTGGGAGGCGCTGGGTGCTTTTGTAAGATTTCGACAAAAAAATCCGTATTTCAGCCGTGAGCAGAGCACGTTTGATAATTTAGTTAGTTTATCCTTCATAAAACTAACGATTTTTTCTCTGATACTTAGACTGTTATAAATTTATACGGGTATGTATTTAGGTTGGTTAGTTATTAAATTTCAACTTGTATAATTTTATTTATTAAAATTTTATAATACAGATTTTGAGCGTCACAAGAAGTTGAAACATTTTTTTGGGCAATTTTAATACCAAGATGACGCAGTACTTAAAAATTACATTTTTGATCACTGTTTATCACATTTCAAGATTTTCAGTGATTATGCGAGCAGGGTTTCCCAGTACATTTGGTAAATTTTCAGATTCAACTCATTCAAGTAGATACTTGTACAGTTGCACCGTTATTGAGTAAAAAGGCCAGTATAGAAACATCGCCAGTTAAGAAACAGTCGTTGGCTGATTTGCAAAAGCAGTTCGGATCGAAAAGAGCGAAAAGGCAGACGGAACAGCAAGAAAGGTTAACGATGAATATCGAAAATGTTACTGAACATTTAGAAAAAACAGTTGCAGGTATGACAAAATTATTTTACACTTGGTATAGATTTAATAAACTGCGTCTGTAGGCAAAATTCAGGCTAAACCTTTTGAAGTCGTAGAACACAATTCAGGTGTTGGTTTCCCACAATTTATTTACAATACATTGTATGTAATATATTGTGTTTTAACTAATTTTGAACAAATTTTAGGAAATAAATTAAATAAATCATGTATTTTCAATGAGTTTGTAAATAAATGTTTCGTAAACTTCATCGGCCCTTCTATTAGCGGAAACGCAAAATATTTGCCGCAACGTTGCCAAATGTAAAATATTGTCATAGTATGAACTTTTATTTTAAAAAAAGTTTATAAAATTTGTTCATTTCGTTAAGCAACATAGTTTAATTTTTACGATGTATAAACATAAAAGAAGTAGTAGAAAAAACATTGAGCCTCCTGCGCATACGTGGCATTCTTGAATATAGAAAAGGCATTTGATGCAGTGTTACAAAAAGCAATATGGGAAAGTCTAGAAACTAGAAACAGATAGAAGACTAATGACAGGAATCAAGAGTTGATATGACAGTAATGGAAATTACATAAGAAAGGACAATAATCAGGAACCTTTAAGATTAAAGACGGATTAAGACAGGTGGAGTTATGAGCCCAGCATTGAATGAAATAATTATAACAACAAATACAAATAAACATAGGATACCAGAAGTTAAGGCCAGTATATATAGGTGATGGGACATTCTCATACAACATAATGATATGTGCGGAATTGGAAACAAATCTACAGGAAAAACTGCACAGATATGAACAGGAACTAAAGAGAAATAAAAATAAATATAAAAAAGATGAATAACGAACATATAGGTAGAGACAAAAAAAGGATGGACATAAAATTGAATAATGAGGGGTAAAGCAAGTGCAATATTGGACAGGATGGGAAACATGGAAGAAGAAATTAATGAATAAATACAGAAAACTACCAATGTATACCACAGTCCCTGTAATACATTCATTGTAAGGAGAAGAGAAAAGTAGGAGGACAAAAAAAGTAAAAGGAATAACGAGGAGGGACAGAATAAGAAACGAAAACGTCAGAGAGGGACTGCAAGTTACAGAAATAGGAGAACAAATAGAGAGGAAGCAGCTAAGATGGTTGGAAATAATGAGGGACACTAGAATAGTAAAACATGAAAAGAAGATGAAGACTAAGGAAAACGTGGGATGACCAGTTTGCACAAATACTAAAGAAGAAAGGAAAAACTTGGGAAACGATCAGGAAGATATGGCAAACAAACAAAAAAAAAATGGGTAAAGTTTGTATAAAATATATAAACACTCACACCTTAGAAAGGTAGAAATGTTGTGATTATATGCGAGTCTTCTAGTAAGTCACTGACATTTTTTCAGATTACACCCACTTTTTTTTTTTATATAAAAAATATAGGAATTATTCCCACACTTTATAAACTCTGGAAGAAAATTGAGATGTAAACGAATTAGTGCTTAAAAGTTACGAACCATTTTGGCAAACTTCAAAAAGAATTTTGATTGTAACCCATTGTGGTCAGAATTGCTTATATTCAATATATCATTATCATATATCACTTATTAAATTTATAAAGAAACAATGACTATAGCTCGTTGGTTTTGTGGATGCAACTAATATCGAAAATTTTTCTGTTTAAACGTAATGCATTATTTTTGTTTTAGATATTAAGGTCACAGAAATTCCCACATCATTACATGATAATAATGAAAGTCTCTATAAACCAAAAATCAATCGAGATGCTTCAAGTAAAGAACAGGTTTACCAGTTGCCTGACTTAGTACCTATTGAAGTATTGGACTCATTGGAAGATAGAGTGATTGAAATTTTGGAAAGTGACGATTTAAAGGACTTTGAGTAAGTTGGGTATTAAAAACTCTTAATATCTCACAATGTTTAGTTAATTAACAAATTAAAAAAGTCAGTTTTCAAACTAGAGATAAAAACTTGAGGCCGGTTATAAGTTTCTCTCTTATTTTCTGTATTGATGGCAAAGAAACTATTGCCAACAATTTTAATAGCTATTTAGTTAGTATTGCGTCAAATTTGTTATCTGAATCAATACAAATATAAAATTTAGCACAATAAGCATTAGTTCAGAATTAGTTGATAAACTAGAAATTGTAAAAGTACTAAATAATAAGTGTGGTCATGATGAGTATAATTAAGCAATATTGCTACCTTTAGTGTTAGTATAGTTCAAATAGATACTGGAATTTTCCTAATGTTTCCTTTTTTCTTTTAGATTAATACCAACAGTGGACAGTAATATAAAAATTCTTCGATCTACTGTCCCAGAAAAAGAATTAATTCCCAAATGCAAAATTTTGGTATACATACATTATTTGGTCAAATTCATGCTAACTCCATTAAAATCTATGAATAAAAAGTTTATTGCTTGTGATTGCTCCGAACAAGTTGATAAGCATATCAAAGAAAATTACATGGTAAATTGGTACGTATTCTCTTTATTATCTTTTGTTTCAATTGACTGAACCGAACAGCTTTCACATGTTCCACTTATTCAAGATATACTCGGATATCGACAGGATGAGCTCTGTGGAGGCCCCTTTCATATTATCGGGCCCTAGGTGATATTACGGTATACTAATTTCTCGTAAACTTAATATGAACAGTTCAAGCAGTCCCAAGTAGCTCTGCTATTTGCGAAGCCTTATGAAACTGTTCACTAAGGTCCAATCCCTCATTTTATGTAGATCCTTTTTATGTTATGCACATTGTTGATAGAGATTATGAAAAGCTTTTGATACCAGTAATTCACCACTAATTTGTCGACATTTTTCTGAATGACCACGTCTTGTATGAATGAGCTTTGACAGATTCTGATTGTTTGGTGATGAGAAGTCAGTTCATTTTCCCTTATTCATAACGATTGAATTGTCTCCTTCACATATTACCCGATGCAGTACGAAAAAGTACGCTGACTTGTGGAAATATGAATGTAGGTTCTAAATGATTACCAATATCCAAATCCTCTTCGTCTGTGATATCTTGGTGGCAGTATCCATTACACTAGGGGCGGGATATTGCTGTGTCTGTGTCAAGAGTAATTTGACTTTCTTCTGCAGACTTTCTATATCAGTCCTCCTCTATTTCTCAGTCTCAAAAGAATAGCTGAGGGCGGAGCTTTCATATGTGTTAAGTGCCATAAATAAATTTTTGCTTTTTAGATTAGTTCGCAATACCTGGCTGATAACTCGTTTTATGTACTCATGTTAATTTGATCTTCATAGTTTATTGGTTAAATTTGTGTGCCTCTTTTACGCCAAGGGCAGATCCTGCATTTTTGTTTTTTTTTTGACGGAGGGGGGGGCGTCACTATAAGAGCAGAGAAAATGTCGAAATTACCCCCACCTCACTTGTATACAAGACAGTACACTATGACGAGCGAAAGCGAGCTGACAGACTTAATTCAATATACCATAAACCCAAGCTACCAAAATCACATAATCGAAGTTCAGCGAGATCCACGATATCAATGCAGCTGACAAGTGAGTCTATTTTTTTCTGAATTCCAAGCTCTCAAGGGGAGGGGCGATCGCCTCCACCGCTCCTCCCTAGATCCGCCCCTGTTTTACACCCAGATCCTTAATATCTGTTCTGTTTCCATTGCTGCATTGGTTTTACCGTTCTGCATCTCGAATTCTCCTGATTATGCTTGAGGTGTGTGCATTTATCAAGGCTGAACAGCTTCCTTATGTTCCCAGAAAATACCTCCATATACAAGAGATCGTCTTACCACCTCTCTATGATCCTAATACTAAAGCCAATTCATTGCAAGGCAGAGCCATCATGGGCATAATGAATCGCTTTAAAGTATTCCCCTTCAAATTCAGAAGGGTTTTGGCTTGATGTTGTTATTGGAAGGTATTTGCATTTGGATCCTGGTTCACCAGGTTTTCATGAGGTGTTCTAAAAAGGATCCAGTATGAACATTTATTCAGTATGATTTCAATTTAGCTGTTAACCACTTACGTGGCATTGAGTTGAAGGTCTTTTGGTAGGCGGCGAAAAAGGTTTCTTAAATTGGAATATGTCTCGTCTTATTTCGTTTGAGATATCTTTAAATTGTCCCCAATCTGACTCCAAGATCTTCACTTTTTTGAAGTGACTCTCGGTGAGTGGGAATTAAAAATTAATCCACATATCACATGAATTTTTTAGGCTGCAGTTCATATTTTCTTTCTGGCGAACGCGGAATTTTCTTACAAAATTGTCGAAACTAAATTTTAAGTTCGACCTTACTTTTTTTTGATAAATTGACCATATTTTAGCAGATAAAGCAGTTTTACTTATAAATATAGATGAACAGCATGCATGGTAAAAATTTTTTAGTTGGCACTTTATACTTAGGGCTTCTAAACGGCTAAATTTATATGCGATGAGGACGTAAAAGTCTGGAATTAATTCATTATTTAAAAAACACTGGGTTTTTTTGAAAAATCGCTTGGACACGTCCACTTTGTTTTTTTGGTATGAATTTTTTCTAATATATTAAATTGTACAGAGTAAATCAAAGCAAGCTGTGCTATAATCAACTTTGATTTGTTAGTGACACCCAATTTTTTGTATACTTTTAGCTATTTTGCTACTATTGTAACCTATAGATATCCAAACTCAGATATAAATTTCATTCATTCGTATTGTACTATGTGGCGATTTTAATATAGACTGGATTTTGGTATCGAGAAGTCAGAGGTTTTTGGCTGATATATTCGACAATTAAAATCTGCGAAATCTCTTGTCATTGAAACCCACTAGAAGTTTAACCAGATCCAACGTTGACTACTCTACTACAAACATGCAACGGCATCGCGGTTGAATTTGGATATTGACGTGTCGGATTATAAGTGCGAAATTATGTCCCTTAATATTGAATAATTTCAACCTAAACCTAAAACGATACCTACTGTAATAAACAGAACTATTAACTCTTCTACAATACAAAAATTGAATGTATTACTTGATGAGTCGGACTTCTCCGGAGTATACACTAAAGATTCTCTCAATGAAACATGGAATTTGTTCTGGAATATATTTTCATATTGCTTGGGTATCGCATATCCAAGAAGAAAAGTAAACATATAGATAATAAAGCCTGGGTTGATGCTCAGGTTATCACTGAAAGCAATAATCTCAAGGATATATTTTGGTTATCTAAAAACTGCAACTCAGCAAACCTGAACGTATAATACAAGATGATGAAGAAAGAATTCACGAGAATGATTGAATATAAAAAGAAATTTTTTCAATACTTTAATAAATCCACGATTTGTCTAAGGAGATAAGAAACAAATTAATATCATACTTGAAAGGGAGAACTTGGGCCAGTCTTGTTAATGGTCATCTTAATGAGAATCCGGCTCATATTGGTGAAGCTTCTGTTAATATTTCTCTACTATTGCTCAGAAAACCCTGGATCGTTACACATTCATGCACAATGAAAAATATACAGTACAGCCGTTCATTGCTTAATCTATTTCTAAGAAATAACGAGTGAAGAACAAAGAGATATCTTAGCGTAAATACAAAGGAAACCATCGAGCGGTCTAGACGAAGTACCAATGACTGTTATAAACAATTATATAGGTTCTATTGTTAAACCACTATCTTTTATTTTCAAAACACCCATTTTCACAGGTAGCGTTCCGAGTAAATTAAAATATTCCTGCGCGATTCCGGTTCACAAGAGTAAGGATAGTCAAAATATACAAAATTATCGGCAGGTATTGCTCATCTCATCATTTAGTAAACTATTCGTAAAAGTTATTATGTCCAGATTCTTGGGTTTCTTAGACTCAAGTCGGGTTCTTAGCCCTGTCAGCACGGTTTCAGACAAAATTATGATTCAACTACTGTTGGATTTGGTTTCTTGGACGTGGTCTACCGAGAGTTGGATAGGTCGGGACTGGTGCTGGGTTTATTCTTTGACCGTGTGACTGCAGGCAGCATGCTCGCTAAATTGGAGGCAATGATAGTTCGGGACCTTGCAATGAATGGGTGGGCTCATTTCTGAGGAGACGTAGGATGATGGTCAAGATCAACAACTTCTACAACAGAACTTTCCCTTGAAGTTCCACAGGGTTTACACTCTCTCCGTTACTATCTCTGGCACTCATCAATGATTTTGCTAACTATATGACATAATAAATCACAATTAGTCCTATTAGCTGATGATACCAATGCGATGGTTTGGGCTTCAAGCCTTGAGTAATTACAAATTGTGGTTGGGAGGATGCTCTCTGATTTTGAGACATGGTTCAGAAGAAGCCGGCTCGCGATAAATGCGTCCAAGACCGCCTACATCATTTTTTATAAAAAGAAAGAAGTTTATGAACTTAATCTAACTCTTAATGGAGAGAATATCTCTAGGTTAACTTCAGTAAAATTCTTGAGTTGTTTTTTGGATGATAACCAATGTTGGTTAAGCCACATACAACATGTTGCCGATAAGCTTAACTCACCTACTTTGCTATACAGAATCTTACAGCCATTTCCGATAAAACCCGACTTATCGATGTATATTATGCACTTGCATATTCCTACCTAAAATACTTGGTGCCAGTCTACTGATTGGAAGAGAGTATTTGTGTTATAGAAACGTTTGCTAAAGCTTATCTTTCGGTTGTATCCTGTGGACAGTTGCCGTGGACTTTTTCCTGAGAACCGTCTTCTCGACGTTTCCTTCTATATCTCTCTTGGAAACGAAAATGTTTATTAGAAGAAATACTATTATCTTTCCCTCCAATAGTCATGAACACAGTACGAAATACAAGTCTAATATAGTATTTAATGCCCATCGACTTGCAGCCTGCAAGAGAGGGCCTAAATACTTGTGTAGTGCTTCACAAGTATGTAACAAAATACCCGAGAATTACAAGAAGCCACCGATAAAGCAGTTTAAGAGACAATTAATTTCATTTCTTTATGCTAAGGCATTTTATTCCATTAGGACATACTTGGAAAGCTAGCTGCTCTTTTGAACTGTTATATTCTGTTCACGTCCAGTTAAAATTCGAAATGAAATACAGTAATTGTTTAACAGAATAACTGATTCAATGACATGTTCCTTTGTAACACTTTGTCAAATTATCACTTTGAGGTAATTTTTTCCGGGTGCCATTGTTATTAAAAATATCCAAATTTTGCCTCAATGGTAATGTCAACATATAAAATTATGAGTATTGGTCCGATATAAACCCAAACAGGATAAGAGGGATATATTCAGCATAGATAAAAAGTAATTGTGTGGGCTGGAATCGTGGGTAATGTCGTTAAAGGGTCGATGTTTTTTGGTGAAAGATATTTAGTCTCTACAAGAAGATCTTATTCCTGCTCTTTCGACCCTGTTTCCTGAAGAAGAGGAGCAGAAATAAAGTTGACGTGTCCGAGCGATTTTTCAAAAAATCCAGAGTTTTTTTAAATAATGAATATATTCCAGATTTTACTTCCTCGTATAACGTATAAACAAAACCTAAAATTTTTAGTTACATATTTCACATTTTTTTTAACATAAAATTCATTTTATTATAGGACAAGACCTATAAGTATGAAAGATAAAGGACTTTGTTACACAATGGTGTTATTGATACTAGCAATGAACTATGAAACGGACTTGGAGTTAATCTCCAAAGATATGAAAATCGGCCTTAAAAAGATGCAGGAGTTTGCTAGAAATTTGGGATTTAGTCAATCCAGCAAAAGTAAATCAGGCATTATGCTGAAAATTCCGGTACCTCCACCTGTAATGCCGAATTTAAAACGAAAAAGAAGTTCTGTTTAAATTCAACAGGGTAATTTAAATAATAAATGTATATGGAGATACCTTGATGTTTGACATTATGTCACTTTATTGGTATTGTTTAAGAGCTATTTATAACTGTTTTGACTTTTTCGTTTGTTTGTGATTTTTGTTGTTTCATAGTTTTATTAAAAATAAACGTTTTTAACTTTAGAAATCGAGTATAATTTAAAAAAAAAAGTTAAAAAGTGTCAAAATCGGGGTCAAGTACGAAAACCACGTAGTATAAGTCACATTTAAAAATTAAAATCGCTGAATAAAAAGCTTTTGTCTGCGACTGCTGTAAAGAAGTGATAAGTAGATTGAAAAAAAAAATATAAATTGGGTATGTATTCTGTTTTATTAACTTGTATTATTTTCATTTGAACCAAACCAAAGATTTATAGATTTATTTTTCAGAGGTATTTGAAAAAACAAATCACGGTCCCAGCTTGGCCATTTGCAGTTTTTTTTTTTGAAGTGGCTCCCGTTGATCGGAAACTACTACAAATTAGTCTAGACACGATGAAACAAACTTGAATTTTTTTAGACAAATTCGGATGCAGGTCTCAATTTCAGTGGACCATATAATTGTTTTTAGAGAACGCTGAACTGTTTGTAACAAAATTGTGGGAGTAGAATTTTAAATACGCCTTAATTTTTTCTATAAATTGCCGATAAAATAGCAGAGAAAGCATATTTCCTAATAAATATGGATTTAAAAGCAACTGTAGTCTTTAAAACTGACAAAATTACTGTCTTGCAAAATGTTCTTCGCGTTATGTTTTGCCAATATAATTTTAAATGCCTATAGAAAAATCCTGTTGATTCTATTTCTTAACTCTGGAGGTAGTGTAACTTTTCAGAAGAGTTATTTTCCATGAATTTTCTTTTCCTTCCACGACTTGATAATTTTTAGATAATATATTCACTCTAGGTTCATTTTTACAAAGACGATAGTCTTTAATTTTTACATTCGGGCATAAAATTTTTAAAAAGATAATTAAAAATGATACATTTGATATTATAAAGTTGACTTTTATGACGCCTAAATTCTTTAATTGTAAGCCATTTTCTTCTAATCGCGTCACGTAAACACTATGGAATAGTTGGAACTAATTTTTCTGAAAATCAAATATCTCCACTTGGGAGAAGGCTAATAAGATATATTTTTTTTTTAAATTAAAGGTTGTGCAATTGTGGATTTGGTAAAAATGATAAACATTTTCAATGACTTTCATTTGACCTTGAAAACTATGTTCAAACTTGACGATTTTTTGAAAAAATCCATGTGTATGTACATATAATCTATATTGATTCCATATAATCTATTTTTTGGACGATAGTACACTGACAATGTGACAAAATTGAAGAGAATTGATATAGATCATCCAAGGTTATTTGGAAGTCGTTTGTGAGATAAAAACAGCGAAATTTCTTATTTTTTTCAACAATATTTTATATTAGTAATTATACATACATTATATATATATATATATATATATATATATATATATATATATATATATATATATATATATATATATATATATACATACATATACATGTTTCAAATATCGCATAGTGGCAAGTCTAAGGTGCACATAAATCCATATGGGCATACGGTGTACGCCTAGCGTACTTCTGACGCCAACTATATGTAGGATCGGATTAACAATGTAGTATAGTTACTGAATTCTACAATGTGCTGTGGGATTAATCTCATTAAACAGTCACATGCCAATTAACTGGTGGTGTTAAAGATGTTGATACTTGTATTTTCGAACCCAGTATATGAATGTAAATTTTTACTAAAGTTTAGTGATATCTGGGGTAGCAGTGCAAGGGCAAAGAAGGGGCACAGTACGTGATAGGCCTAATGATCATTAACCACATAAAAAAATTAGCTGAATGAAATAAGAAGTTTAGGAAAATAATACCGTAAATAATTGTTCATTATAATCGGCCTGTTCGGACAGAGTAGGCCTAACTTCCCGCATGCGGAATGAATAGCACGTTCAATCGCGTACTCAGAATTCGATTCGTCATCCTTGTTTAATTTCAAAGAATGTACAGACGACTTTCCCCGAGTGTTTGATAAAAAATGTCATAAGTGTATAAGATAGTGATTAATTTAGGAAATTAAAACAAAGTTTGTAAACAAGGACAGCCGATTTCAGTTTGAGGTCGGACGACCAAGGATCTAAGACCGCCCCTGATCTTGCTGACAAGATGTAGAATGATCAATTGTATTGAATTCTGTATGAAGCTTCTATATATGTTTCATCGAAGTTCTTTACAGTTTTATAATATATTCAAATACAAATGAACGATGTGTTTCTTAAATTCGCAATTTTTAAATAAAATAATACTTATTTTCTCTAAAATATAGCTTAGTGTTTGATGTTAATTTTTAGAAGTATGGACTGACCATTAAACTATTAGCTAATTCTAACGGTTGTGTAGAAATGTCATGGTTTTTTGTTGCAAATTTGGCTGGATGCGACAAGCAAGGGGTCATTGGAAATCTTCCAACAGAACAGAACTGTTTTCGATAAAAACAGCTATTTTCGATTAAAAAATAATTTATCAGTGTATATTATACGCTTTCATATTACCACCAAAATACCTGGTTCTATTTTGGTGCCAGTCTACTTATTGGAGAAGAGTGTTTAAAAGTTTGCTTGGACTTATCTTTTAGTTGGATTCTGTGGACAAAGCATTTGAAGAAATAATTGGTCTCATTTCTTTGTGCTAAGGCGTTTTATTCCATTAGGATACTCCTGGAAAGCTAGCGGGTTGGTTACTTTACATTGTATTGCTTTTTTATTGACATGTTAACTCCCAATGTAATATTGCCTGTTTAAGTAAATATTGATTGATTGATCAGCTAGAAAAAATGTTTTGTTTGTAGCCTTGCTTTTGCCACTATTGTAATTAGATGGATCGTCATAAAGTAGAACTTTGGTACTATATTGGCAGTTCCAGGATACTTCGAGAAGGCGCCGTCCACCTTGTAATTCATTCAAAAAGATTTTAATGCGGGTAAAAAAAATAAATAAAATCATTTTCATTGGAAACAAATTAATTTATTTAACAATTTAATTTCATTGCACTTCAATTATTTTTTTCAGGGCAAGTTATAAGAGCAATATAGTTTAAAATTAAATTTATTTTAAATAAGAAATTCCGAAAACGAAACTTTTTTGAGTATCAGTGTTGCAAAACTAAGTACAAAGACTTTGTAAAGGAGGGAATTTATTAATAAAGCTGCCTTGAAGATTAAACCAAAATATATTAAAAGGGCAAGGATCATTGATCGAACTTTTTTTGACACATTTCTGCATTAGATCTGTTTCCAATTATGTTAAGATGAACTTTGCCCTTTTAATTATAACAGAGAATTCTTTTTTAATTTTAAGATATATACGTTGTTAAATATGGAAAGTTTTCGTTATATACAAAAATTTATTTACATAACACAACCAACAAATTATTAATTAAGTGGTTAAACCTAAAGCTTAAAGTAATATGTTTTATTAGAGTTCAACTTTTAGTTTGTTTTAGAAAGGTTTGCAATTGCATCCATGAATTTTTATTGTTTTATTTTAGTTAAAAATCAAAAGGTCGAGATTAACAACATATTAAATTTTGAGAAAAACTGATCGAAAGTTAATTTCCATAATTTTTGCACCGGATGGGTGAAAAACGAAGTTACGAACGGTTATAGAAGAATTTTCAAAGTTTAACTCGAACAAAACTATAATAAAGATACACTTACAGTCTTTTAGTAAAATAAATGAGTGAACTTCTCTTAAGTTAAATTTTTCAGTTAAAAATTTTAAATACGTGTATAAAAACTGGTGATTGAGTGGAAAAAGTGAGAAAGCTCTACATTTGTAAAAACTTTAATACAAAACCTGCTTTTAAGTAAATTTCTGGCAGTTTAAGTACATTTACTATAAAGATTTTGGGCTTTTAAACATAATTCGTCTTAAGTTTCTTAATCTATTCAAATTAAAGTAAAAAAATCGAGCGCATTCTCCATTCGAGCTACCAAACCTACTGAACGTTCTAACATTCTTAATATCTTCAGAACAATGTTACTTTAAAGCAAAGGGCAAATTACATATGTATACATATTTCAAAATGGTGGGCACTATGGCTATTATATATGCAAAAAACGTACTATCAAGAATAACATATCCAAAAATCCTTTAGATTTATTTTTATTTAATATTTAGGAAGTTTTAAATTAGTATAAAAGGTAATTTATTCGAAAAAAAGTTTTCAGATTTGTACGTACCTAAAAACAGATTGATTGAAACAAATGGGAAAAAACCTGAAAAATTGATGGTGTTCCATTTTTAGGGTTCCTGGGCCACTAGGAACATTCTGTCGGTACGATCGTCTGTATGTTGCAGTCTTGTAATATTCATATTTTGCAGTCAAATGCTTTCAATTAACCGAAATGCAGACGCGAAGCGAAATTGCAAAACAAATTTAAAGTACCTCCCCATTTATGGCAAATTGGGATTATATATATTTTTTTGCGCTTCAACTATTGGACGAGGTATCGTTGAACAGATTTTCGAAAATGCAATTAAATTTTCCATATGACAATTTTGATTTAGTTAGCTCCTTCACGAAATATAAACCCCAAAGTTCCTTATTTAATCAATAGGTTTTAAAAATCTAAAAAATTTCGACATCATATATGTTGGTAAATATGATTTTTAGTAGGAGCTTGATTTATGGGCAATCGTCCAGTTTTCGCCGTCCCACGTTTTCACCCCTTTATACAGCAACCCTCGGGAAGACTAGCATATACTACTGGAGGCAGCATAAAATTGTCCGCGCGCGTTAGAAGCAAAGAGAGAGGGGCGAACATAGGGAAGTGCTCTGTCTCGCTCCCATAATTGCGAAGCGTGCACTTCAGTCGCGGTTCGGAGCAAGATAGCACTTCCCCTATCTACCCCTTCTCTCTCCTTGCTGTGGATCGCGCGCGGACCGTTGTATGCTGGCAATAGTAGTATTTGCTCGAGAGGTGATATCCATAGAACTTTCTGATGTTGGGCATGTGCCCCGGAAATCCTGATTACAAAAAAAATCCAAATTTTTAAAACGTCAAAAAACTCTTTTGAGATTACAGAAGTCCCCTTCTCTGGTAGAGATTGTTGCGCATGACCTTCTCTTTCACTCACATATTCGAGAAAAAACAATGTCCCCATGCGGAAGATAAGAGTACGAACAAGGATTGTAAGCCTTATTACTCATTCTTAGATTTAGTGGAACTTTCCCCAAAAGGTGACAGGAAAGTCATTGATTACAGAAACGAACCATTGGTACGATAAAGCTACGTTCACTAATTTACAAGATATAAATGGTTTAGAATTAACATCCGATGTTTAAATATGATTTCCAATTTTGTGAAGAAATTTTGTAGGCACAATGCTTTCAATTAACCCAAAGTCAGATGTGAAGTGAAATTGCAAAAACTCGTCAACAATTGCCACGGAACCTCAACGTAATGCGTGTCAGGCATGTACTCGGGCCATTTTAATTTTTTTTTTAATGACGGCGATAAATTTACATCGAGATTTTGGATATCCAATATTTTGTGGTTCTTTACAGCCTACTTAGAAGTAAAATAATGTTTTTAATACGTCAGCAAAATTTAAGTATTACTAAAAATAAATATATTCGCTAAAATAATTATTTTAAAAAATTTTGATCAGTACAAGCTTTATGATAGTTTTATTATATAAAATTTACTATTGCTGTGAAGAACCTCAAAACACTTTTATTTTACCCTTAAACTTTTGAGCAACTAAAATTTTGTCTCGCATATAATTCATACTACCATATAACAATTATTACTTCTTAAATAAAACAAAGTAAACCAAAACAACAATGACGATTTTATCCTACATCAATATCACCACTCAGCAGAACGATCAACAAATTACTATGATCAAGCAATTATTTGTTCGCCCTGCATAACAAGCACCATTTCATGCATTTCACTGGTCGGTAATAAATTAGGAAAAAAGTTGTTCCGTTTCCCATAAAATTAGGGAATGGGCTACATATTTTTTTGTGTCAAAACCAATATTCTATACGTCATTTTTGTCAAATAACATCTAGACAAAGGCTGCGTTCAACGTAAAAAAAAAATCATAAAGCGGGAGTTGCTAAATAACCGTTGAACAGCAAAAATCGCGCATACATTTAAAACTACTACAGCACCACATGATATATACTCAAAGTACTGAGATAACTCATCGATTTGACAGACAAATAACATAAAAATTACATTGGTGATGTGATATAGGAAGTTTGAAATTTCCCTAGATTGGTAAATTATTGATATTATTTTAAAAAAGTTGGTTTTCCTACACTTTAATCCTTTACGCTATCTATTTAATATTATATAAAATGAATTAAATTTAAATTCCAATACTGAACTTTATACAAGCATGATACCAACTGACAAGATTCATATAAACCAGAACCACTCAGGTTCGTCACTTGTCATACGTCATTTCTAAGTTAATTCAGTACTTTGGCTATATCATGTTTCATCTGCGTGATTAAAAAAAATCTTTTTTCCTTAATTTATTCCGTATCGACCCCAAAAAGGCAATTTTCCATTCTTCGATAAACAAAGAAAACTTCTATTTTAAACAATATAACCATAAAATTTAACAGTTTTAAAATATTAATAATTGTATAAATATAGGTATATTAATAATATAAGTATGTTAAATATACAAATTTTTACTGTGGACTTGTGAGATTTAAAACAGTTTAAAAAATATAGTTTTTGAAACAATGGTAACAAGCAGTTACAAAATTTATAAACTAAGCTGCCTAAAATTATATTATATATATATATATATATATATATATATATATATATATATATATATATATATATATATATATATATATATATATATATATATATATATATATATATGTAAAGGTTTTTCATTAACCTACTAACAATATCCCACAAATATAAAAAATTGGCTAAGAACACATCGGAAAAGTAATTATAGATTTGAACAAAACCTTGCTAAAAATTGACATTTATTTTACCATTACACCATTTTTTTTTGTCATTTCATACGTCATATGATTTTTATATTATGTCGTAATATAGTTGGCATATGCCTCCCTAGAGGGGATTGAAAAAAGCCTTGTTTGAACATTGTAATTAAAAATATTTCATTGGAAATTTAGGGAAGATGGATATAGTAATGTTATTATCCCCTATTATGTTTGCACAGAGCCCTTACTGATCTTTTCTGTAAATTCCACAGTCTTAGTAAAAGGATTTTGTTCTAGACTAGTTGATGTGTTGTTTGTGAGTTAAAATTAGGACACTTTTAATGTAATTAAAATTTGCGTTTTTTTAATTTGCTTTATATGAATTTTTTAGTTACATGCCCTACTATTGTTGCTGTGATTAGGGGACATATAGGTTATAAATTTGGAAATATCTGGAAATTGTTAAATTTATAAAGTTTTTCCCATATTTATTAATTTTTTTTATATATTAATTTTTTACTCTCAATAAAAAAGATAATTTCAGTCACCACCTGGGGTCAATTCTTAGGGATTTTTTGAAGCAAGAAATGATTAATAACCTGGTAACTTTTGTACTTCCTGGGAGGCATCAAAAGCTATGAAAACCAAGACGGGTTTCAACAACATTCGGGTTAACGGCAGAACATCAGTAGCAGAAGACTTTACAGAAGGTGTATATATACATTTTGCTGTGCATTGAAATATTTTTTGTTATTGTATTATTACATTTTTTTTCATTTTTAGCAAAAAATTTATATTTTTCCAGTCTTGTAACCAACAGGTAAAAAAAAAGAAATTTGTTGAGAACAACTGTACGTAATTACAATTTGATTTTAAACCAAAAGTAGATTTCACTTAATATTTATATGCATTTGAAACAATCGGTCCCGTTTTCTAAAGTTTAAAAACCATAAATATCAAAATATAACTGGGCTTTCCGAATTATAAAACTTTATTTATTGGTTTCTAACCTCACAATACAATACCACAGTTAATAATTAGAAACATGCCAATACACATTTTCTAAATTTTATTCTGCCTTGTTCGACGTACATTTTTCAGACCTTACATAATTAAAGCTTCCAGTTTTTACGATTATTGTGCCGTACCATCGTCGTTCGATCCATCAGGTTTTTTAGTTTTTTTGTGTCATTCGTCCAATTCATCCATTCGACACCGTACAGCCATTTCGACTACTTCTAGGCTTGGATAGTCTAGTTCTTTAACTAAGCAGAGCACAGCCGAAAGTATGTTGGAATTCTACAAAATCATCAATGAGTTTGTTAATAAATTAACAATCGTAACGTCATGAAGAAATTTTCTGTGTTATTTATCTTCTTGTAGCAAAAGAGTACAGAATAGGGTATTTGACTACAGTTGGAAAATTATTTTTATTAGATTTAATGCACACTACATAAATATTTCCTGGAGATCTATTATTTTTCGGTAAAAAACAAATTAAAAAGTTTGAATGGTAAAAAAGCGCACTGAAGCGCATTTTGAGTAATGGCGCTGGTCACGTGACACATAAGACGTCGCAACGTAATAAAAAAAGCAACGCTAAAGCCGGTTGCACACGAAGTCAGGACAGTGAGCCAGTCCAGTGGAACAAACCAACAGTGTTGTCAACCTTGCCGTTTTAACGGTAGATCTACCGTTCTTCAACGAGAGCTACTGTTCTACCCGTTTTCATAAGTGATCTATCGTTTTTTTTAATAATCGTTTGGGTTAAAATTTACTACATTACATACATACATTTATTAACCTTATTATTATTGCATAATACTATTATTATATTATAAAACAGGTACGCTATAGAATCTCAACGATTTCATGCTTAAAGGCCCACGAATTTTCTTCTGTTCACTAGGTGGCGCTACGCAGTACACGTAAGTGAGTTGATATTCTATCCTTGTTTACTAGTGCACAATAAAAAAGAACGTTACTGCCTTGAAAAATAGACTGGCATTCTATCTACTGTCCTGTCTCGATTACTGGCTTGTAGTTTTGGCAATCCTACCGTTTTAATGGTAGGAATAGTAACACTGTAAGCCAGTTCAATGAGGGCGCGTACGAACGACAAAACAAATCTAAGCGTATTACGTCCTTTTAAGTTAAAAATGTATAGTCCGCACGGGCCATTTTGTTCCGCAGCCGTGAAGGGCGTGTGTGTATATTTTTATCTTAACCTAACTTTTATCAACATTTTTAGTGATATTTCTTTTATCTAAAAATTAAAATGAAGCAAAATAAAAAATTAATTGCAGTAGTGTTGTAATCTAGAAAAAGAAAATGTTACAAAATGTAAGGAGATTATAGATATATGGTTTATTAGAGAAAAAAAACAGAAAAGTCGTCGCGACGGGGTACGGTTCATATTTGATGAAAACACTAGGAAAAGGCTTGGACATACTAATAATTTCATGCTTAGAGACTGAAAATTTTCCTTCAAATCACTAGGCCGCACATGTAAGTTCATTGTTCTTCTATCCTTGTTTACCAGTGCGCAATAAAAAGAACCGATACAAATGTGACTTTTCACATATAGAACACATTATTTATATATATATATATATATATATATATATATATATATATATATATATATATATATATATATATATATATAGGTAGTTAGAAATTTCGCAATTCTCCTTTTTCCCTCAAAAACAAAAAAAAAACGAGTAGTGACAGTAATGTAAGTCGGCAAGTTACTTAAAAAAATGAATAAAACCGATTTATATTAATATTAATTCTTTTAAGTTTAATGAGGTATATTGGCAACACTGTTGGCTTGAGACAGTAGCACTGTTCTAATGTTACCATGCACACGGAGACAATACTGGCCTCGCTTACTGGACTGACTTACTGGCTTGGTGTGCAAGCGCCTTAAACGATAGTTTGTTCGACGCAGAACTCGTCGAGTCACTAATATCATTCAAGTCAAAATGATCTACCCAAAACTGAAATTTTTATGATCAAATGAATTAGAAATCTAAAAAATTATTACCCGGGTGACTGGTCTCCTAGCAAAGGGCGGCCTATGTGCAGCGGCTGAGCAAATGTACCTTTTTTCTGAACCTTGGGTAGACGAAATTTCATTGCCGTCATTTCTGTATTGTTGAGATTGAATATATCTATCACCGTTTGTATATTCCTAAAACACAAATGCATTAAATTAGGAAAGGGTTATTTATTTCACTTATACTTTGAGTCAATGTGTAACAGTGTTAATGGGTAAAATTGTGGAATATAAATGGACATTGCAGCTTTATATTTCATGAAATAAAGATGAAATGAATTTATGTAATCGAATAGCATTATCCCAGTAACAGAAATAGGACAGTGAATAAAAATGAATAATGTGATTTTAAAGATTTAGCAGACCGCTTGAACAAGAATTTTCAACAATATTTTTATTGCAATTCTATTAACAGTGTTATCAATTCAACGTTTGTTTTTTAATATATTATGGGGCAATAATATTTCTAATTATTGCTAAAAATAGATATGGTAGGTTTTTGTACATTTATAGCAAAACTTTCTTACTAGTTCTCATGCGTGCAATACAAATAATATGGGAATTTTTCAAGTTGTCTATCATCCACCTTTTTTTCAGAATTTCTTTGTTCCTTCTGTTATACCAACGTTATTATCTGAAACTTTAAACTCCAAATGATTTTAGGACCAAAATTCACTGCAGTACATAGCATTTCAGTTACAACCTTGGTGAAATTTATATAACCGGAATATAACCAAAGTGTAGGGTGAACAATTTTCAAAAAATGTATTCATAAGTCGCTAGACTTCTTTATGGCCACAGTTCCTGCAGCCATGAATTAGTTTCTTAGGATTACTATTACCTTATAAGCATGAGTACTATGTTATGGCTTACTGGATAATATTAATATAATTATATTTTAGTAGTTTAGGTAATTATTTAGTTTTACTATTGCAACGATCGTTTTTATTTAACAATCCTCGTAAGTCATCTAATTTTACGGAAATATTGGGAAAAAAATCATTTAATGAAATCGAGTAACTCGTGTGTCGGTATTGTAGATATACCTTACACCTAGATCACATGTACTTCGCCAATTATTAAGTAAATTCATGATTGGAGTTGCAATTTTGCAAGGTTGCCGTTAATCTTGATTTTCAAATTGTATGTAAATTGGTTAGGTGTTTCTGATGTAGTCCTTTAGAAAGTAATTTCGATTTTTTCGGTATCCTTCTGATGTTCGTAAACCCTCTAGAAAATTAAAAGCTGTAAGCAATGAACACGTTCTTCAAGAAAAAGCCTCAGAGAAAATGAACATAGATTAACCCTGAAAGATGTTCTGGGACATTACCACAATGAACTTATTTATCACAGGAAGTGACCATCGTCTAGTCACAGCGAGAGTAAAAATACAAAGGATAAAAGGAAGAAAGTCTAGAGCAATAGAATTAAAACTAAACGTTTAAATGACAAAGACAATGTGCCTTCAGCATACTATTACAACAATAAATCACAAAACACTAAAAATCGTTACTAAATACACATATTTCGGACAAAAACTAACGCTCAGAAAGGCAAATAAAGACAAAGAAATTGAGAGAAGAGTAAGAGTGGGATGGGTAGCTTTTAGCAAACTTAAAGATATTTTAACAATCCAGAAAATCATCTAGCATCTGTGGATAAGATCAGTGTGTGATGCCGGTGATAATATATGGAACATACACACGGTCAATTATGAAACAGACAGTGAAGGAACTGGAAGAAGATCAGAGGGCTATCAAAAGGAAAATGATGGGTGTCCCATTGAAGGTAAGGTCAGAAACGAACAAATTTGGGAGCGCACAAGAGTAGTAGACATAACAAGACGAATCTTTGCTTGAAAGTTGTAGACCATGTTGAAGATTAACTAAAATGTGGTTGTCGAACGATTAGGTTGTATCTCTAATCGTTATAAAGTTTAAACTGGATGTTTTGTCTTAAGACTACGAGCTTATATAGAGACTGTGTTCACTGAAGCACAAAGTTTCGCTTCACTGTACACACCTCAATGATTTGATGTTACAAAGTAGTGGTTGCAAAAGATTAGGTATCTCAACACTGGGTTTACTGAAGATTCCATTATTATTTTCAATGGAAGCTGCTTCTATAAATTTTCTTTTTTTCACGTTGGGTTCCATATATATTGCCGCAGCTTCAAACCATTTTATATGGTGTTGTTTATCTCATGCGCGTTATGCAACACCTCATCTCGATGTTTCCACTGGACAGGGTGATGGACCTTTTGGAGTGTTGCCTGCGTAGTGCTTACTTTCAAGTAAAGGACTAGTTTTACGCTCAGGACGACGAGTTTCCGATGGGTTCTTCACTCTCTCTAGTCGTCGCCAAGATTACATACATACATACATATATATATATATATATATATATATATATATATATATATATATATATATATATAATGGTTCGAAACTCATGCCATAGAAACAACAACAGTAAAACCGAAAGTCTGGTTGAGATATGTCGGTGATACCTTCATCGTATGGAAGGGCATTGATCAAGAATTTAATGATTTCTTGAAACATCTAAACACAATTAAGTTTACCATGCAAAAAGAAGTAAATGATCAATTGCCCTTCCTAGATATCATGGTGAACCGTTCAAACGAAGCCATTAAAATTTCAGTATACAGGAAGCCAACACATATTGGACAGTATCTTAACCATCGTTCTAATCATTCTGTTGTAACATAACGGGGAATTATACGCTACCTCTCCAATCGCGCTATATCTAGAGGTAGCAAACATTAAATCCGATTTACAACAGAATGGTTATCCTTTAAAATTAATTGACGATGTTATAAATAACTTTAGAACAACCACCACACAGCAAGAAACACATTCCTTCTTCACAATCTGTACATTAAGAGAACCTCGAAGACGAATACGTAGCATACTTAAATGAGGAAAGATGGAACAGCAAAATCATTGCGACTATGAACAGCAAAGAGGGCAAGATGAAGACCTAATACTAGACGGCATGACAACCTGAAAAAAAGTAAATGGATGGGCATGGATTTGAACTGCAAGCAATAGAAACAAATGGTTTATGTTTAATTTTAGATGCAAAGGGAGTAAAAGAAGAAGATAATAAAATTACAAATTTTAAAGGATTTGCAAAAAATTGTATCTGATTTATTTCTTACTTTAAAATGCAAAGCGATCAAAACTGTGAGATTCACAATATTATCCCCATACAAAGCTCGAATCAGTCGCTGTGGCTATCATTACAACACTGAAATGTTGTGGGACTAAAATTGGGGTTAGGCTTTTTAGATGTCATATTACTACTTTTTGTAAATTTATCACTAGTTTTGTGTATTATTTTTGTGTTTAAAGTATTGATTTCTTTCATATGGACCTACCTTAATACAATTAGCAGATTGACTAGTTACTATTTTCGACTCCCTGTAAGTACCCGTACTATCGCATGAATGATTTTCTTCAAATGAGTTAGTAACCGAAGATGATTTCTGTTAATAATATTACGTTATTAGTAAATAACTCTCTGATTAAAATTCAAGGGAAAGTATTATTAAACATAATTTTTAAAAGTTATTAAGGCAGTTTCCAGTTATCGCAAGTTTAATATTGAGGTATTTAGAGGGTTTTCAAGCGATTTTGGTTATCATTCATATGTTGACACTATAAATTAAGGGACCATGTCCAGTTATAAGTTAAAAAGGGTCATTTGCGGCATTTTTTAATACATATTTTTAATAATGCACAAAAATATAAGTAGTACAACAGACAATCTCTTATAACAATACATTTTTGTAACCGTAGTTTACGATACGTTCGTTTGAAATAAAAAAAGCAAAATATTCCTTCATTATATTATATTTTTTGGTAAATGTGTGTAGTATAAAGTTTGTTTTTTAATGGAAAAATGCTCATTTTTTATTAATAAAAATAATTATGGGAACGATGACAACATTTATATATAGAATAAATTGACAATAGGTTTAAAGCATTTGCAGTTGTTTGAAAAATACTCGATTAAAGTGCTAAAAGGACTATTAGACTACTCGATATTCAGGATTCCTAACTAGGATGTAGGAGTGGGCATGCCAATTACACCGTTCGGACCCTAGATCGGTCGGCGCTCTCCCTTCTATATGCGACCCTATGTCTCCCCATATATAATACCTCTACGGTTGCTGGCCGCACTACGACCAAGTATCCTAAATGCTATTAGATAACATTAAATTGATTAACATCCTAACTGAGTAAGGGAAATCGGCATCGCACACTGAATTAAAATTCCTAACTCAGGATAACTGAATGTCGGATGCTCTCATAGACCCTTAAGAAGAGCTTGCACGTAGATGAATTATACGGACTTATCCATCCTCAACTCATAAAAGATGATAATAAATTATGTATATTCTAATAATAATTGTATTTCATCCACACAGGAGGTGTTCCGCGTCAAACTGTTGATTGACTCAGTCTCACTATACAGGGTGATTCAAAAATCGATCACGAAACTTAAGGGGGTGATTCTACTTGACAAAATAAGGGTAGAGCTTCATATAATTTTTTTTCAAAATGTCATTCGTTTTCGAGTTACAAGCCGTCCAAGTTCAAGTTTTTATTTTTTGTTTTTTGAATTACTCGCTTACAGGAAAACCGATTTGACTAATATTTGAAAGATAGGCTAAGTCTTCTGCGCTTCATCATTTTAGTAACAATTCACATTGATTGTTTGCCGCTAGAGGGCACTTTACCTACATTGAAAATTGTTTTTTTGTCATAATTTTTTAGTGTTGACAGCTACAGTAGTTTTTGGCATAATTTCTGAAAGACTGATGCCAGGCCTTTAAAAAAGGTGCTCTTTATTTACATCGCTAAACCCAACGGTTTAGACGTAAATCACCCTTAAAAATTAAGTGGTAAATTTACTTTTCTCATTTCATTACCACCAGCTACCAGGTAAATAGCTATCAAAGTATACTAGAGCTGTCAGTTTAACATCAAATAAATTCGCTTTTTAAACTATTTAATTTATAATCTTAAAATAACTAATAATGGCTAATCAGTAAATATTCATATTATGGATTATTGCGATATACATTTAATTGATAAAAATTAATGAAACAGTACTAAACAAACTAAAAAAGATTCTCAAAATGTCCCCCATTTTCTTCCATACATTTCCTAACACTCTTCAAAAAATGTCGCCTAACTCGATGAAAAATTTCTGGTGTTTCTTTAATAATTTGGCACTTTTCGATTATCCTGAAGCGAAGATCCTCGACGTTGATTACTGGAATATCGTACACCAATTGTTTCAAATGACCCCAAAAGAAAAAATCCATAGGATTAAGGTCTGGTGACCTCGCTGCCCATGCCAATGGTCCACTTCGTCCTATCCATCGCTCAGGATACGTTGCATTCAAATACTGTCGGACACGTATACTAAAGTGGGGCGGAGCTCCGTCTTGGAGGATCCACATGTTGGCCCTTACTTCCAATGGCACATCTTCCAGATACAATGGGAGACGATTTTGGATAAAATCTAAGTATACGTCACCAGTTAATGGGCCATCAAAGAAATGAGGACCAATAAGGTAATCTCCTATTATCCCTGCCCACACATTTAGTGAAAATCTACGCTGATGTTTCGTTTCTACCACATTGTTTGGGTTCTCGTAAGCATATGTGTGGATGTTGTGTAGATTTGTTATGCCATCACGAGTGAAACCAGCTTCGTCAGTGAATAATATGACGCGAATTAATCGATTATCGTGTTCATACTTAGCTAGGATCTGATTGCACATTTCCAACCGTCTCGGCCGATCATCGTCATAAAGAGCCTGCACCTTTTTTGAATGAAACGGGTAGAGTTGTTCTTCTCTTAGTATCCTCCATGAACTAGCCTGACAGAGCCGCACTTCATTCCCAATTTTTCTAGTACTAATACCTGGATTATCTTCAATAATTTCAAGCACTCTTTCTTCTTGTTGCACGTTTCTAGCAGTTCTAGGTCTTCCCCTATTTCCATTATAACTTTTAAAGGAACCACATTCCGCAAACCTCCTGTGCACACTGGAAAATGTTTGAGGATGAGGGATATTTCTTTCCGGATAACTCTCCATATAATATCTTCTTGCCAACTCTGCATTACCATTTGCTTTTCCATAACAAAAATGGATATCACAATATTCGATATTTCAATATTGGTGATTAGCCATTATTAGTTATTTTAAGATTATAAATTAAATAGTTTAAAAAGCGAATTTATTTGATGTTAAACTGACAGCTCTAGTATACTTTGATAGCTATTTACCTGGTAGCTGGTGGTAATGAAATGAGAAAAGTAAATTTACCACTTAATTTTTAAGGGTGATTTACGTCTAAACCGTTGGGTTTAGCGATGTAAATAAAGAGCACCTTTTTTAAAGGCCTGGCATCAGTCTTTCAGAAATTATGCCAAAAACTACTGTAGCTGTCAACACTAAAAAATTATGACAAAAAAAAATTTTCAATGTAGGTAAAGTGCCCTCTAGCGGCAAACAATCAATGTGAATTGTTACTAAAATGATGAAGCGCAGAAGACTTAGCCTATCTTTCAAATATTAGTCAAATCGGTTTTCCTGTAAGCGAGTAATTCAAAAAACAAAAAATAAAAACTTGAACTTGGACGGCTTGTAACTCGAAAACGAATGACATTTTGAAAAAAAATTATATGAAGCTCTACCCTTATTTTGTCAAGTAGAATCACCCCCTTAAGTTTCGTGATCGATTTTTGAATCACCCTGTATATTTAGAAAGTTTTTTCAAAGGAGACAATAAGCCCTTAAATATCAGATCAGTTAGTTGATAATTAAAGTAAGGCATTATTAAAGTGTCAACCATAACCATAAATAAAATCTCTTGAAAACCCTTCAGTTTTTTTACTGATTTAAGTTTTAAACTGATAAACCAAGAACACATTTTAAATTAAACAAGGTTAATTATGTTTCTAGAATGAATAAGATAACACAATTTGTACTTAATTTTGCCAAGCATGAATGAGTCATAAAACATGTTTATTAATATGTTATTTTTGAAAAATAATAGTAATTATTCCATGGTTTATTCAATCGTTTAACAAACCAGTCAAACGCTATATTTATATGAAAAACCATCCCTATAAGAAAACATCTATAATATCTATATATCCCGCCGAGTAATATTTAAAACACCAGAATAATCTGTAATAAACTTATTTTGGGAAAGCTGAAAAGATATACGAATAAAGAATATAAATTGAATCTCCCCCTGACCGTCTAAAATGAATACTCTGCAAGTTTGTGACAAAATGAGTCAAATATTTTATGTTTATTCTAGATATTTCCAAACTTTGAAAAATTTGGAATGTAGAGGCTATAATAAGTTATAGATAAAATATAGTCCAAGACAAAAGCTAGATGAAGTTTATGAAAGGCAAAATATATTTCAAGCATTGTGATTTTTAAAACGTCTCGGTATGGTAAAAAAAACCTGTGATCTTTACATAAAAAGCAAACTTACTTACCTCATAATACTGAGGTGGTGCTTGTCTAGGAGATTCCCTTTCATAACTGTTTCTTCTTCGATCAACGTACTGATCCTCGGGGCTATAACTTCTCCTTACTACTTGTTCTTGTCTTCTAGGCGGACTCTGCTGAAATTAATAAAACATTTAGAAGATGAAAACGCTTCATTATACATTATATTTTTAATGAATATTTTGTTAGTCCTTCAATCCATAATAAAAATAAAGTTACCTTTATTTTTCAACTGTGAGAAGAGTTTCAAAAAAGTTAATTAAGATCGCTTTGTTTGTAGAGGAAACTACATAACGCGTAGAATAATAAAATGACCAAGCGTTGAAACAAAATTTGCAGACGACGTCACGGCCCGAAGTTTGGTTTAGCATTCAGGAACGCTTCTTTGATAGTAGGTTTGATATTGTTTTTTTTGAAGAGATTTCTAATGCGTTAATGTTGTTACCAGCACCTAAATATATTTTTGTCACATCCATAGATGTCACTTCCGTCGAATCTGTGGAACATAACCAAGTCTTCCTTATAAAGGGTGTGTTCAGTTCAGTAAATAAATTTTTTATGAAGAGCGTAATCATTCTTTTACGCAGAAATGCTTCTATATTCTTATATACCTATATGAAAATTGTCCAAAAACATATCATATTAGGTGTGTACAGTGTTTTCGTAATATATTGAGTTTAGTTCATTAGAAATTTGAAATATACCCATTTACAATTGGTTTTCTGATAAGATTAGAATTGAAGAGTCACTTTTATTTGAAAAAGAGAAAAAAATCAATCTTGTGCGATATGTATAAAAACCATAAAAAATCGTTGAATAAATTTTAGGGCAAACTATTTATTAAATGTGTTTTTATTCGAAAAAATGGAAGCACCACCAGCAGCAGAGGTTTTTCTTCAAGAATTTATCTATTTTTATTTATTATTGCATTACCTTTCTGTTGAATTTTAGAGTCTTAAAAAGAGAGTTGTCGGTTAAATTAAAATTTTTATTATAATCAAGAAAATTGGATGGGGTAAGGGAAAGCTATGGAAATAGGTTAGGGCCTATTAATTAATTTTACCCTAACATGCAGAAAATAAATGCTATAAATTAACATAAATCGGTTACATATATGGATTCAACGTACAAATAAATTTCGTAGTGAATTTGTTATTAAAATTGCATAAAGTTGGCAACACGACAAGCAGGCTTCAACGCACAAATAAATTTCGTAGTGAATTTGTTATTAAAATTGCATAAAGTTGGCAACATGACAAGCAGGCTTTTCCTTTGAGGAGGCGTTCCAGTGTTCAATTTGTTCGTTGTGTCATAATTATTTTGCTTCGTGTTTGTTCCGCCGTTCAATAACATGAGTGGAACTTCAAAACTACTATTTGCCACTTTTTCTTTGTGTGTGTTAGTCATTATTTTCAATAATAACAGAAGACATCTGTTGCTGTTATAGCGACGCAATAGTGTATGATACTGTTCTATAAATATAGTGGCACGATCACGGGAATTAATTATTTTCGGAAAAGTTTTAACATTTTTTATCACTTTAATTTGTTTATTTTTATGATTGATGCAAAGTAATAACACACGGACTTTTTGAACTACAGTAACTTACAATGACTCTTGGATGAAAGAAAGAAGATAAAATTTGTCAAGCTTATTTAAAAACATTCGCACAAACAGGGATAAAAAGTCGTTCGAAGCCATTACTTTGGTGATAAATAAATAAAAAAAAGTAAGCTAAAAACTATAATCATAATAAGTGAAAAAGAGCCTATGAACAAAATGAGTCCAAAATAACTTTTTATCGGTGAATATCTAACCAACTCATTTCTGTCTTTTAGTGCACTTAGCTTTGGCCAAGAGGGCATTTTTATTGAGGGTCCAGTTTAACCGTCGGTCAAAGATTAACCCTAAATATTTTGCTTGAGGCCTCCGAATGACGAGTACTTGAAAAATAGATACCCGGCTGAAAGAAGTCGGAACAATGGACTTAAACATCACTGCTAGTGTTTTTTCAGGATTTATTTTGATTTTTCAACCAGTAATCCATTTCTCAATTTTATGCAATTGCTTCTGAAGTCTAATGAGGATAATCCAGTATTTGCCTACAGTAGCAGCAATTACAGTATCATCGGCGAAACGGTACAAGTTGATATGATTTTTTACGTTAAGAGTATTGGAGGTATGTATGTATATATATATATATATATATATATATATATATATATATATATATATATATATATATATATATATATATATATATATATATATTAAACAGAGTTGCCGAAAAAGGAAAGCTTCTATTTTCCAAAAAGCTTAGGGTTAAGCTTACTAAATAGTGTGGCACTCTCAGTCTTATTAATTTTTGTAGGTCGTTATACCATACCTTGTCAAAGGCCTTGCTAACGTCCAAGAAAATTATACCAGTGTGAAAATTTCTGTTAAATTCTTTAGTATGTTGACATCTAGCCTGGTGGTCTGATGGGTACAGCTATGGTCCTACCTAAACTCAAATTGCTTCGGGGGCAGGATATCGTTATCAGTTATAAAATCATTTAGTTTTCTTAATACAATTCTCTCTACTAGTTACCTTAAACTTGACAAAAGAGAGATAGGATAATATAAATTAATGTCGGAGGCTTTTTTACCTTTCTTTTTAATTAAGATTATTTTGGCGGTTTTCCTTCCTGAAAGGAAATGTCGCGAAATTATCAAGTTCTGTTCTGTTCGGAGTTCATTTCGGTGCAGCATTTTATATACCATCCAGCCCTTGTGAACATTCATCTCAATGAAGTAAAATTTTTGATTTCGTCAAGGCCAATATTAGCATCTTTTAAATGCATAGTCTTATAAATTTGAACTGCTCGATTTATGTTGTTCTCTTTAGTACAATATAAACCGGAATTTAACTGAAATTGTTTGAATAGTTTTTTGGCAAAACCAATTCCCCTTATTTTCTGGTTCAGCGTAAATTTTATTGTTATCTGTAATGTAATTAATTTTTTAAAGATATTTTTGTATTATAACAATGTTACGCCATTAAGCGGATCCGTTTGATAACAATCGGTAACAAAATAAGCGCACACATGATGAGCCCTCTGTCTTGCCCACACCTAAGCAATGACAGCTGTCAACCTCAATTTTTGACCAATTTTCAAAATATATGATAAGGAGGACGGAAGAAGGAGATGATATTGCGAGTGATGGGGGTGAAGAAGCGTGAATTTCACAAGATAGGACATGTGCGCTGCGTCAAACTTGGAATTTGTGCATTCCTCGTCATTCGTGGAACACGTGATGCACGCATAACCTAAAGTTTGAGTAAAAAACAATAACAGTGAGTGGAAGTGAAAAATAATTAAAAAGGTGTGCTGCATCGACAAATGCGTGAAAAGGAGAGACGACGCTTGATTTGCCTTTCCTTGGGTTTTCCCAACTAGCAGCGCCATCATTCGATACATGGCCTGCTGGCAGCTAAAGGCACAGAGCTTGCAGGAAGTTACCTCTTCCATCTTCCTTAATATATGGATACTCAAAGTACTGGCATAGATCATATTATCGAGTTCGAAATTTCCCTAAATCAGCAAATTTTGGACCGCATTAGCCCAAAGGCGCTGAAATTATTATTTTATTGTAATGTTTTGAATGCGCTACTGATTTTGTGTGTAAATAAATTCAAAAAAGAGTTGGGTTTTCTATATTTTAATTTTTTACATTTAATAAGGAAATACATTTAATGTTTGGTTTTGAAGTTTATACCCACGCGATACCATGTGATAAAAGTCATATAAACCAAAACGACTCAGGCTTGTCGCAAATGACATATGTCCTTTCTAAGTTTATGCAATATTTTGACATATACTTTGATTAAAATAACACAAACTCTTGTGCTTACATCGTTTTTAGGTCATTAACTCATTAATTAATGAATTTTATATTACCATTTTTCAAATACTGAAACAAAATAAAAACATGCACAAAACATAATAAAAGGTTTATCAATTCAGTATAGTCAATTCCAGAAGGGTACATTTTTACATGCCTGACTGAATTGATTTTATATTCTCTTTCCATTTCCCCTTCCAACTTCCTTGGTTGCGTCCAATTTATTTAGTTTTTTAACAATAACAATATAATTTTTGTTTTCACTGCATCACGAAAGCCTAGTCTAACACGCAAAACATGCAATGAGACCAATTAACAAACAAAAAGTTAGCTCGTGCATTTCTAGAACACATCTATGTTTAATAAAACAAAATAATCTAACCTACCTGTTGAGAAGGCGAATAGTCTCTGCTCTCCTCAGATACATCTTCTCTCGGGTATGGATCTTCACTTTCCTCGAGCTCATATTCAGTCTTAATGAGTTTAGATGAAAAAATTATTCGTTTTATATGTTATTATGACAAGTTAAAATGGATACATTGAAAGTTGTTTATTAAAACATTTAACACACGTAAAGTTTTTCCCAAAAGCATAACGCATGAGCAAAACTCCTTTATACAAAATTCATTTCAATTATAAAGCTAACAACAATGTATCAGTAACAATTAGGTACAGCTATTTACAAAAAAATTATACCTCTTGTCTGGGTGGACTCTTTTGAACGGGACTGGTCTCTGGTTCAGAATATTCTTGGTACCTGCTGTATTGTTGGGGTGGTGTTGGAGGTATATACTCTTCTTCTGATTCTTCTTGGGCATCATCAGGATGGCACAGACTTCTAATAAAATAAAAATCATTTTAATACTTATAGGAAAGCAGATGTCACCTATGTGAACCAGTTTGTAAAATGTCATCGCCAGAGGATGAATGTGCTTTTACTGACTTCAACAGGTAAAATCGAGAACAGAAAAAAACTTCTTTAGGTTCATCATATTTGCCAAAAATATGAACTCTTTTAACGAAGAAAGACAATAACATCATGTAAATTGCTTAAAAAACTATCCTAGGAAAATTTTAATAATTTTTAGGTATTTATTTGAAATAACAGTTTCCTAATTATACAATTGATGCGAATTTTCTTAACTATACAAATAAGATAAATAAACTTAAAAAAATACTTAATAATCAAGTTAATGAAATTCTTGGTCGTAAAAATAAATCACAGTTTCACTAGAGATTCACCCTATCTCGATAAATAAATAAGGAATGAATTAAGTAGCAGCCAAGAGGCATTGCCAGTCGAAAATTAAACTTGTAGGGGACTAGTGGCACCCAACTGAAGCTATCATCACTCCCGTTTAAGGTAGTTCATTGAGTAACCGAGTTGCAATATATTTCCCTACAATGGTATAACGTGAAGTGGACGAGCGGAAGTTGTAGTTTTTACTGATAGTGGGTATCCGACTGAAGTTATCATCACTCCCGTTTAAGGTAGTTCATTGAGTAACCGAGTTGCAATATATTTCCCTACAACGGTATAACGTGAAGTAGACGAGCGGAAGTTGTAGTTTTTACTGTTGGTGGGCACCTGACTGAAGCTATCATCACTCCCGTTTAAGGTAGTTCATTGAGTAACCGAGTTGAAATATATTTCCCTACAACGGTATAACGCGAAGTAGGCGAGCGGAAGTTGTAGTTTTTACTGATGGTGGGCATGTCACCAGTTGAGGTTTAAGTATTCTTCTTCTTTAGGTGCCATGTCTGTATTCAGACGTTGGTGGTCATCATGTTTACAATTTCCTGAAATCTTTCTCTATCGGCTGCTGCGCGAAATAGTTCTTCTACCGTGCAATCACACCACTGCCTGATGTTACGCAGCCATGAAAGCTTCTTTCGGCCTATCCATCTTTTTCCTTCCACTTTTCCTTGTATTATAAGGCGAAGTAGCTGGTATTTAGGTCCTCTAATTATGTGACTGAAGTATTCTGTTTTCTGCTTCTTTATAATGTTCAAGAGCAGTCGATCTGTATCCATCATTCTGAGAACATCCTCGTTGGAAGTGTGCGAAACCCATAATATCTTTAGGATTCGACGGTAGCACCACAATTCGAATGCTTCCAGTTTGTTTAGCGTTGTGGTTTTTAGTGTCCATGTCTCGCAACCGTATAACAGAATAGACCATACATAGAATTTCAGGACCCTTTTACGAATATGCATTGATAGGTTCCTGTTGCATAGAACTGGTTTCCATGTCATAAAGGCCTTCCGCGATATTTCTATCCTAGCAATTATCTCTTCATCTGAGTCCCCATTTACATTCAACCAACTGCCAAGGTATTTGAAATGGTTTACACGCTCTATCCTCTTCCCATCGAGCCAAAGTTGACATTCATCTACAGTAACCTTTCCAACGGTCATCCACTTTGTTTTTGAGATGTTGATTTTAAGGCCTCTTCGGCAGCTCGCTTCATTGACTAGGTTTACTAATGTTTGGATATCCTCGATGCTTTCCGCAAGAATGGCCGTATCATCAGCAAATCTAATATTGTTGATTACTTCTCCGCCTAGTCTTACTCCTTCTTGTCTGTCATCCAAAGCCTCCCTAAAGATTTCTTCAGAGTATACATTAAAGAGACAGGGTGACAGAACGCAACCCTGTCTTACTCCACGTTTGATGGGTAGGTTTTGAGTACGACTGTTTTCAATTTGGATAGAGGCTACTTGATTGTAATATAGATGTTTTAGCAGTCTTATATCGTAGTGGTCTAGACCTGCCGCTTGTAGGCACTCAAAAAGTTTATCATGTTGTACTCGGTCGAATGCCTTTTCAAAGTCGATGAAACAGACGTAGATGTTCTTTCAGAATTCACAGCTCTTTTGTAGGAGAACGCGCATACAAAATAGTGCCTCTCTTGTTCGTAGACCATTTCTAAATCCAAATTGCTTATCACTCTATTTTCGCATAAAAGGAATATTCGGTTCTGTATAATTCGTAGCAGTATCTTAAGTGTGTGGCTCATTAAACTAATCAGCCTAAAGTCGCTGCATTTGGTGGGTCTACTTTTCTTTGGTAATGTTACAAACAGCGATTCTAACCTGGTATTATTCCTTCGTTGTAGATTTTATTTAAGAAAGTGGTTAGGTAAGAAATATTTTCCTCATCTAGAAGTTTAAGCAACTCAGCAGGGATCTGATCTGGTCCAGGTGCCTTATTATTTTTGGCCTGCTGTATTGCTTTCCTGACTTCCGATTTCAATATACTGGGGCCCTTGTCTATCTCGCTGCTGCATATAGTATGTGTATGTGCAGCGTTTTCTCGAGTAGCATCGTCAAAAAGGTCACTGATGTATCTCTCCCATTCTCTGCACTGTTGTTCGTGATTACAGATTCTTCCGTCGGCGTCCTTGAGTAAATGAGCATTTTTTGGTTTTCTGATTCCGGAGGTATATTTAAGTTTCCTGTGGAGATTGAAATTGTCGTGTTTTTTTTGGAGGTTCTCTATTTCTTTACAGGAATTTTCGAGCCAGAGTTCTTTGGTTTAAGTATGGACGGCCATTAATACTTTGTTACTGGCTTTTACACATCACACATAGGTCCGTCTGTTAGTACCACATGATATGTAAACTACCTTAAAAATATTACTATAGGAATACGACAAGCAAGTGTGATGACCGACCCAGTCGTTAAGACACTGTAGTATTACTAATTATGCTAGCAATACAAATACTTTTTTAACAATTAAAAAACTTGTGCCTCTTAGGTAATAAGTACAAATGTGTATGATAAGAGCAGATGAATGTTTGGCCAAAAATAATTTAATTATAAATAATTAGATCGGTGTGACAATGTTTTAAACAAATAGAATATGGGATGAAAATATTATTATAAAAAACACTAAAGTTATCTCGAAACAAAGACCTAGTTTTGGAGATATTTCTATAGTCTACTTTACTATGAAAATTTTGAATCTAATGTAAAATAAGGGATCATTGTATATAAAAACTGTTCGGGAAAGATTTTGATGTACTAGAACAGAAAGAACACTTCGAGTAATTACCTTCCGACAGTCATGCCGAAGAAAATTAAAAGGACACAAAATTTTTACGTTCACTATAATTTTTATACAGAAGTCTATACTAATCGTCAATAAATATTGATTATTTTTCGGCAGTAAGAAATAGCAACATGCACATCCTACGAGGACTTTAAATTTTACATATCCTAGGCACAGAGTAATTATGACCGAGAAGGGTGTCTATGATCAGTGCATTAAATTATATAATAGCTTAGCTGCCATGCTATTTTTTGTATTTTTTGTTATGCTGACACTATTTTATTGTATGCTTTCATACCTTAAAATAAGGATGATTCATTGTTATTATTATATTTCTGAATATTTCTTGTCATGTTACACTTTCGATATCCACTAATTAATATAGGTTATACAAAAGACATCATCGATTTGTTAATAAACTTTGTGTTTTGAGCTTCTTGCGGCCCAGCGTTTTATTATGCAATATTGCCAAATTTATAAAAAAAAATGTCCTTTTTTTAACAAAATTTGATACATCGTTGGCAAGGTAAAGAAGGCTTTTTTCAAAACAATTAATATCCAATATGGCATCCATAAGAAAAAAAGTTAATGGTAGCACTCTTTGTAAAAAGGTGCTCTAATAATGTTTGACCCATTTAAAATTTTTTAAAAATTAGATAATTATAGTAGATTTTTAAAAACGCAATTTCTTAAAAATATCTCAGAAACTCAAACAACTAGAATTGGCCTTAATAAAATTGTCTGAAATTGACCCTATTTCACCATTTTTTTCTTACAGGCTCTGATATATATATATATATATATATATATATATATATATATATATATATATATATATATATATATATATATATATATATATATATATATATAAATATGTAGATAAGTTTTTGTCCGTGTAATTTAAAATAAAATAGAATAAAATATTGGCGAAGCGGACGTGAAAATTTGTCAATCTACATGATTCTCATATTAAAAAGTGGCTTAACGTGGCTTTGGCTGCTTAAATAGCGGTATGCTTGCTTGCCAGTACCGAAAAATGCGACCCCTATCTTTTGGGCAGCGCGTTTCGTGTACTCGATTTTACATATTTCTGTTTTAATTCACCGTCGCGCCACCATATGACGGTTCTCTTACAAACTTTGTTAATCTGTATGGTTCTTGTATTATCAAGTGGACCATCGAGATGTCGCCTTTGTCGTCTTATTTGCCGTATTTTGATTATAAGTATGGCTTATACGATGCAAAGGCGAGATGATGGTTTGTACCGACTGCGGTGGCCTGACGAGTCCCATATTAGGACGAAACAGCGCTGTCGCCATCTGTCGGACCCGGAGTTATTCCATACTTTGGAGTGCTCCGCACTTTTTAATATGAGAATCATGTAGATTGACAAATTTTCACGTCCGCTTCGCCAATATTTTATTCTATTTTATTTTATATATATATATATATATATATATATATATATATATATATATATATATATATATATATATATATATATATATATATATATATATATATACAGCTATCGGACTGAGAACCTCCACCTTTTCTGAGGTCCGTTTAAAAGCTGCACACTCCTAACTTGAGTTAGTAGAAGATTGTGCTTTTTACCGCACATAAGGGTTTTCTAGAGTGCTGCACTCAGCAAGTATATGAATAGAGGTTTCGTACTCCACCTCACAGAATCTGCACTCTTTCTACCAGTCCGAGTTTCTTGTGGTGTCTCTTCAGGTAGCAATGCCCTGTCAGAACTCTGAGCTAGTTTTTGATTTATTTTTAACAAAAAGTGGGTTTTCATAAAAAAAATAAAGGGAAACACTAGACACATGATACCCTGTCCAACCAAGCAGAATTTTTCCGAGATTTCGCAAATTTATGCACCCTATTATTTTTAAGAAGCCATAATTAGCCGAAAATTATAAAACTAAAAATGATACTTTTTAAAATAGGTCTATCTTTTTTGCTCTCTATTCTGCGTCTATCGCCCTTTTTCAAACACACCTCCATTTTTTTTTCACCCGCTTCTCCACCATTGTTTATTTAATACATATATTATTTATCTTTTTTAACTTATGTATGTCGGTATGTTTTTATAGCACTTTTACAATAGAAAAGTGAATTTTATGCTTTATAAGTTTGTTAACTTGGCTGGCTTAACGGCCTTCAGTACCGGATGATTTCTATTGAGTATTTGCCTTAATTGTATTATTTTTAATGGTGTTTGGTTAATGGGGCCATTTACTTGTTGTTCCAGTCTTCCATGTTACATATTTATTTAGTTTCTTTGCGTAATCTAAGATGAAGACATTTCGCCAGTTCCTGTATTTTCTGTAAAATTAAATTGAAGTTTGGGACACCACGTAATATATTTGAATATCTGTACAAAATGTTAAATATTTAAAATTATAAATATTGCTATTGAGTCGGGTTACAAGTTCTGAAAATCAGCGCCCCCCCTACTTAATACAGTGGCCGAACAATCAGAGGGTATATTTTCCCTCATGCTTACATTAGTATCTATGCGTTATAAGGCCGATCCTTAAATCTGTAAAAATCAAGTTGTGTCACGACACCACCAACAACAAAAACATAAGCAGAACGTTTTCTGAATGAATATTTATTATATTCATTAATTAATTGGCAGGTATTCTTTATTTATTTAATTTTTTTTTAATTAATTAAAGCTTTTTTTTTTTCGATTCACATATATTATTTGTAAACAATTAACTAATATAAAATAAGTGTTAATATGTTTTTTTTAAATATAAAATTGAATCTAGAAGTGTAGTTTTTTATTTAGCTTTATAACGAGCAAGGGTACTTTTCTTTGCTGCGTATGGTGGGGAACGAGACTAGACTAAATAAAAATTGAAACTTACTTGCCACGTCTTTGAGCATCTCGTAGTTCCTCTTGAGTAATTGCAATATTGTCCAATTTTTGAAGTTGAGGTAGGGTTTTAATGACTGCTAATCGATAACTAAAAAAATGAATTTAATAATAATCTAAAGGGTAATCTTAACACATTACTTAATTTTTAAAAAAACAACCACAGTTTCTTAGGCATTTTGTCACTAGAATTCTGACAATTTTATTCAAACATAAAAACGGTCATGTGCATGTCGAACACGCATTACGTTAGGGTTGCGAAGCAATTGTTTCTTTTCTTTTTCATTTTTCTAATTTCCCCACATTTTTACAATTTTTTTTTTATCGGAATGCGTATTAAAATATCTTAATTGAATTAATACAGGCTAAAATAAATGCATAAATTGAAATCTGCTTAAAGAAAGATCAGGAGATTATCAAAGAAAACTACTAAGAAATTTATGAAACCGCAGAATAATAGAAAATGTCCCCCTAGAACCAGTATACAAAAAGATAACCAACTCAATGATAGACTAAACACGTGAAACAATTCAAATACTAAATTCAAGAACTTATCATGAAAAGACAAATACTAGCGAATGAAAACAAAAGAGGAACAAATGAACCTACATAATTTTACAGAAATATAGAAAGAGAAAATATAAAGAAAAACAGAAAGAAACTCAAAAAAGAGAACAATCGAGAAAGAAAAATTAAAGTTTAAAGGTACTGAAAATGAGATTAAACGCGAACATACATGCGGTAAATCAACTGAAAAGGAACCATCCAACAATAACAAACGACAGAAAAGAAATACTACAAAAAACGAAGGAGTCCCATGAAGAACTGTACAAGTTTACAAAGGAAAAAATAGTCACAACAAAAATAAAACAAATGATATCGGATCAGAAGAAATACCTCCCATATGAAATATATTGCTGCAAATCGCCAACAACACGCTAGACCGCGCTCACATCATTCCAATGAAGATATCGAAGTTGTTAGGAAGAGTGTTACCGAAAATCAAAATGTATCGCCGCTGAGTTCAACAATTGAACATCAATGGACCACTTTAAAAAGGATTTTGAAGCAAGATCTTCACATCTTCCCACATAAAGTGTAGTTGACTCGAAGATTATTGGAAACAGACAAATCGCATCGTTTGGCTTACGCGAATAGCGTCGTTTGAATTGTTGAAGCTGAGCTGGATTTTTGGGATCTCTCTGGTACCGTTAACAAACGTAACTTTTGCTTTTGGGGCATTGATAATCCTTGCATAATTCACGAAACATCATTGCACGATGAGAAAGTGACGGTTTGGGTCGGTGTTTGCTCAAACATCATCATTGGGCTGGTAAGACAGTAAATGGCGATCGATATCGGTAGTTGTTAGTACATTTTGTGTCTCCGTAAATGTGTGAAAAAGGTCTGGAAGATTTCTGGTTTCAACAAGAGTGCGACATGCCACACTGCGGGTTCAACAATGGACTATTTGCGTTAGAAGTTTCTGGGAGGTGTGCTGTCGAAAAAAAGGCAATACTGATTGACACCAAGATCTCTAGATCTGACTCCACCAGCCAAAGATCATAAAAGAGTTCAAAAACAACACTAGAGCCGCGATATCGCCCGACATGTTTGTCAACGCAATGAAAAACGCCAGAAAAAGAGTTCGCCTTTGTATCGTCAATAATGGTGGCCACTCGATATTGTTTTCGGAAACTAGTGAGATAAATTATAAAAGGGTAAGTTTAATAAAAAAAACACAGCTTCCCAAAATTAATTTAGAATTTCCAAAGTTATTCAAAAAGTCCATTAACCAGATTCAAATCATCGCACACCCATATATATATATATATATATATATATATATATATATATATATATATATATATATATATATATATATAGTGTACGATAAAACATATGCACGAACTTCTTACTCGCTAATATATGGCTAAATAACATAGTCAAATGCACTTAAATTTAAATTCGTTTTACTTATTTACGATCTGCTAAAAAAAAGACAAATAAAACTAATTTTTTTTTGTAATTGTTGTAATAAAAATTAGTTTTTTATTACAACATCACTTTTTGTTTATGACAAAACATATGCATGAAATAACAGGAATATACATTCTTTATGAATTATAAAAAATTATCAACAACAAGTACCGTTAAATAAGTAATAACTCTATTTTGAACATTGTAAGAATATTTATAGAAAACTTCCACGTGTTTATAGTCGTTCCTGGTCTTTCAAAGTCATCGGTCATATGGTACAAGTTTTTAATGAAAAAAATGGCTAATAATAAGTACTCAGTGCAAGTAAAGGAAAAAATAATTAAATATTATAATAGTGGTGAATCAGTGACATCAATTGCAAAGAAATTTTGAATTCATCATAGCGTAATTTCGCGAATTATAAGCCGCTTTCGTTCTTCAGACTCGTTGATCACTATCCACAAAGGAGGTCGTCCACGGAAAACCAGTAAACGGGACGACCAGAGAATACTTAATAAAAAAAGATCCGTTCATATCAGCAAGGTCAATTGCAAATCGATTACCACTATATATTTCTGAAAGATCCATCCAAAGACGAGCTGTTGAAGGTGGATTGAAATCATACCCAAGTGCCAAAAAACCATTTATTTCCGCCAAAAATAAACTAGCTAGAATACAATTTGCAAAGGAACACTTAAATTGGAGTACAACCCAATGGAAGACCGTACTCTTTTCTGACGAGTCGAAGTTCAACTTGAAAAATTCGGATGGATTTCGGCTAGTACGCAGACCTAAAGGGCAACGTCTTAACCCTCGCTATACGCAAGGCAGAGTTAAGCACGGAGGAGGAAATGTTTTGGTCTGGGGATGCTTTTCCGGAGATGGAATCGGACCAATTCACAAAATTAATGGTATAATGGATCGTTTTGTGTATAAAGATATCCTAAATGATGTTATGTTGCCATACGCAGAGGAAGAAATGCCACTTAAGTGGAGGTATCCACATGATAATGACCCAAAACATACTGCTAAATGTGTGAAAGAGTGGTTCGTAAACAACAAGATTGACGTTTTGAGATGGCCAGCGCAATCGCCTGATCTCAATCCCATAGAAAATCTTTCAGATATTGTAGATCGCAAAATAAATCCCGATAATTGCAAAAATGCGGATGACCTTTTACGACCAGCGGAAATTGCATGGAATGGAATTTACGATGAAATTTTATCTAACCTTATAGAGTCCATGCCACGCAGATGCGAGGAGGTTTTAAAAAATAAGGGCTACGCAACTAAATATTAGTTAAATTTTTATTTAAATGGAATAACCTAAAAATGTGCTATTGTTTTGTCGCATAAAGTATTGTTAATTATGAAATATGGTTTTTGTTGGTTTTCATAACAAATGTTGGAAATTTTTGTTTTGTTTTAGTAAATTTAGTTTGTTAATTTTGCAAATAAATAAAACAATTTGAGAAGCAATGTGTTTTTTTGTCTTGTTATTAAGGCATATTTTAATATCCACAAGTTCGTGCATAACTACAGAACCATAACATAATATATTTCCAATCCGCACTTGATCAGTTTTTATAATAGTTTTAAGCGAATATATATATATATATATATATATATATATATATATATATATATATATATATATATATATGGTATATTTATATCTCCATAAAAAATATCCACATAATACTTACCCTTCTATACTTGAGCAAGGATTTTCCCCCAACCAGAGGTTTTTCAAATTAGACAAATTTTGCAGATATACAACTTCGTTAAGATCCCGTATATTATTCTGTCTAATATAGAGTTCTTCTAATCTTTTGCAGAACTGGAAGTCGGCCAAACTGTTGATTTTGTTTAAACTAAAAAAAAAAACATATTATGTAGAAAATATGCAGGCCAAAGTAAAATACGACTTTTAGTTTTATAATAAAGGTGAAGGTGTGTAGTTCATTATTAGTAACATTTTTTGTAATCATATAAAGTTTCAGGCGTCGACTCTTCACCAGGGTAAAGATATGGCGCGCTCAAAAATACTTCGAGTTAGTTCCAATAAAGGTGCTTAATTTAGCGGGGGCACTACCATGCCCACATATGTAAATGAACAAACTATATTTTAGAAACTATGTGAAAATGTTTTTGCTTTTTTATTACAGGTAAAAATGCAATCTCGAACATAATGTCAAATCAGATCTGTTCTGTAACTTCACGACAGTGCCGTAACTAGGGCGGTGCCAGCGGTGCCCAGGCACAGGGCGCAAACCCTGGAGGTGCGCAGAAATGATCAAACCAGGATCAAGTTTTGGGTCATGCAATGTTTTTTTACCTACTTTAATTTTTCAAGGGCACAGTTATAGAACAACGGATGCAAAAAAGGTTAGTCACGTCAGTGACTTCACGATGGTCTTTATTTTAATGATTATATGTTACGAGTATAATAACAACCTATCAATATTTTAAGTATCAAATTAGCATATTGTCACTAAATTTAATTTTAATTATTTTAGTAAAAATGCAACCACAAATAACAATCCATTTTTAACGGACTTCTAAAAGGAGACACCGGAACGGTGGCACCGATTTCAATGAAATTTTTTGCATTATGTTCAGGAACTTGCTGCAGTGGTCCCATACTATTTTGGTTGGAATTGTTTCAGTAAAATCCAAGATAGCGCTGATAATATGGCGGCCAAAAAAATTATCTTGTCCAATTTTCTCCATAATTCCTACGGGGTCGTACGTAGCATTAAATAAAAGAGATCCTATTACCATGCCAACGAGTAGCAACATTGAATATAGAAAAAATTACAGAAAATCAATTAGGCTTGCAAAAATTAAAGCTAATGACGAATTTATAAAAAAATCCAGCAACCCTCAACCAGCTATGTGGAAACTTATTAATAATAAAAGCAAAAATAATACCTCTGACTCTAATTCAAAACTACATGCAAATGATTTTAATAACCACTTTTGTTCAACTGCTGAATGTGTGATGAATAAACTTGAAAGTTCTCAACAGCCTTTTGAAGATTACCTAAAATCTATGCCACTGAAAAACATCCCGTCCTTTAAATTTCAATCAGTTAGTTTTAAGTGATGTCTATAAGGCCATTTCAGAAATAAAAAATAGTAACAGCAAAGATATTGACGGAATTAACACAAAAATTATTTAAAAAATTAAGGATATAATAGTTCAGCCCCTAACAATATTGATAAACCAATCTATAGTTTGCAGTACATTTCCTAAAGTTTTCAAAACTGCAAAGGTGGTACCCCTCTTCAAGAATAAGGGATCCATTGATGACTGCAACAATTATCGCTCCATATCTTTATTATCAATCTTGTCACAAGTTTATGAACGAATTTTGAAAAATCAGGCTAATGATCACTTTGAGTCAAACAAATTATTTGCCTTGAACCAGTTTGGATTCCGAAAGAACAGGACCACAACTTTAGCTATTGATCATTTCACTAGTAATGTTTTACAGGGCTTTGAAAAGTATCTTGGCATTCTCGCATCGTTTTTAGACCTCACAAAGGCATTCAATTGTGTCACACATAGCATTCTTCTAAAAAAACTACCATTCTACAATTTTCAGGCTGATGATGGCATCAGCTACTTAATTCATATCTGTTGGATCGTGATCAGTATGTTCACTTTGGGCAGTATAATTCTAAAAAACAATCCTTAAGGTATGGTGTACCTCGAGGGTCGGTATTAGGTCCCATCTTATTCCTCATCTATATAAATGACCTGACATACTGTAAGGGTAAGGGAGTCAACATTGTTTTGTTTGCTGACGACACAAAGTTTTATATAAGTTATCACTCTTCAGAGATTGACAGTCTTGATTACCAACTTCAGAAAAAAAAACTATTTCAATGGTTTCGAGCCAATCATAGGTGAACAACTCCAAATCACAAAGTATCAATTTTACTCTAAGGAATAACAGTGAAATTGTACAGTCCTTTCTACCTCAATGTGCAATGGAGATCAACTTTCTGGGAGTACACCTAGATGTAGGATTAACCTGAGAGCAACACCTTGTTAATCTCTCAAAAAAACTATCTCGACAACTGCTCCTGTTCAGGAGTCTTGTACGGGTAACTTCCAAAGAAACTCTTCTGACAGCATGTCACAGTAACTTTCATTCTCTTTTGGCTAATGCTATTCTTTCCTGGGGTCATTCTTGTCATACTGATAAGGCATTTGAACAACAAAGAAAATGCATTCGTATTATCTCTGAGCTTGGTTATAGAGAAGACTGTCGAAATTTGTTTAAGAATTTAAAAATTTTAACTTTACCTTGTGTGTACATTATGCAGTGTTTGTTGTACGTTAAACAAAATCTTGATCTATACAGATCACGCGAAGATATTTTTTAAAAATTTAATATGACAGATCCAATATGGCGGACTAAAAATTTAACATCTTTCAATTTTGATCAAAATTGGTATAGGGGGTTTTTGAGGGTGTAAATTACCAATTAAAATTATTTTTAAATAATAAATATGGCGGCCTTAAAATTTAATATTTCTCGATATTATTCAAAATTTGTTGTGGGGGGTTTCTGAGAGTGCAAATAATGAATTTAAAACGGTTTTTAAAAAATTCGATACGGAAAATGCAATGTCCAAAATCGGTATTGGAGAATGTAGATTAATATTAGACTAAGAATATAAAATCTTTTTTTTTAATTCAATATGGCTGGTCCAATATGGTGGATTGAAAATTTTACATTATTTACATTTTTTTGAAAATTGGTTATAGGGGTTTTCGGAATTGTAGGTTAGGAATCTATTTTTTTACAATTTAATGTGGCAATTAGAATATGGGAACTAAAGACTGATATTAGGGGGTTTTTGGGGCTTATATTACGGATCTTAATCAGGCTAAAATAATTTCCTAAAATTCAAGATAGCCGATCTACTATAGCAAACTAGATATTTGTGGGTACAATTTAATTCAAAACTGGTATTTGGGGAACTCCCACAATCAAAGAATTTTTTGTTGTTCAATTTAGTGTCGTCTACAGCTATGGATCAAATGGGTATTTTTTTGCGACCTTAGAAACTCAACTCAAATCAAGACTAAAAATGGACAAATTAAATTTTAATAAAAAAAATGAGCCGACTTGTAAAAAGCGCTTAAAGCGAAAAATAATATAATTTTTTATATGAAATGGAAACTTTTGAAGTCGGTGCCAAATTATTACTAAATAAAACAAAAAACTACTAACACGAGATACATATAAGCTATGGTAAGAAAGCAATTACAAATAAAGCATTTATGTTTAAGTAAATCACATTTTGTCGGGTATTAATTTGGCGCCGACTTCAAAAATTTCAATTTCAAATAAAAATTTATATTGTTGTTCGCTTTTTTACCCACTTTTAAAAGTCAGCTTAATTTTTCTATAAAAATAGGTTGGCCTTAACGTTATTTTCAGGTAATGACAGTCTTTCACATAAATCAAAATATTTATTTACTAAAATCTTCATACACTCATCATACGTTCATTTAAAGGATTGCATACCCAACTTTACCTAAAATTACATATAATTTTCTATGACAGTGTTGAAATTGCATGATCTCATTTTTTTTGGCTCCAACCACAAAAGAGGAAGTTCTTTAAAAATTGAAGCAAAAATGAAAACAATCGTTTGTTTGTTTGAGGGCAGCCCGCTTGAATTGAAATTTATCGTACTGTTTTGATGTAAAACCAGAAAGCAAAACACATTTAAATAAAATTAAGTAACAAAAATAACAGCAAGGTAGCTCCCATGTGAGTTTACATCAGAAAGAATGATGCACCTACTATATTTGGTAACATTTAATTTTTTATTCTAATGAAATCTACTTATAAAGAATTTAATATTGACATGTTATTTGCATGTAAATTAAATAAGAAAATCATAATTTAGTACGTAAACAATATTAAAATATAATCGAAACAAATAGTATTTAACTAAAAATACCTAGATGGAATATGAAACAGAGCGTTACTCTTCTGACCGAAAGAAGCAAACTCAACTGCGGGAGAGGCTTGTCAAAAAAAATATAGTGGATGATAGATTGAAATTAAGCTGTCAGACCAAAAATATCTGTAGTACGCTCGTAACCGTTTTGGGGAAAAAGTCGTTCTGGCACATCAAAAATTAACCGTAAAAAGTTAAAAAAATAATGTCACTCTTGGGAAATTACTGATGGCATTACAATATTTATTCTTTCCCTGGATTAAATTTATTTGATATTACCTAACAACCAAGTATATAGACCATGCTATGAGTCAAATATTTAGTTATAAATATAGACCACAAAATCATCTTAAATTGGCATTCTAGAACTGTTAAACAAAAATGCCTACAAAGAACCAAATACTTTAGGAGTTTAATATATAAGGACAAAAACTTGGCCAATGCTCCAGGCATTGTGTAAGACCAGGGACCAAAACCAAAGGGCAGCCAGAAGACATCCATTATCATACTGGCAGATCTCACACTCAACCTTTAATATATTTTTTTTTATTTTGTAAAGATTTGTAGAGGCTTGAAGATCAAATGTACGATAAATAAGGTTCTTATGCTTGTTCATTGGCCTGTTGGGGTCACAGTTATATGTCCCAATAAATTATAATCATAATAATATTTATATTTAACATTATTTAAATATAAAATTTGTAACTTGTTTAAATAAAAGTTTCAAATATCTTACAAATTTTTATTTCACAAATTTTTTATAAGTTATCTTGATGAAAACAGTTATATTAGACTTAACTGTTTAAAACTAAGATACTCAGCTGTTATGAACATATGGACATAAATATTTATGTAAAATCCATAATCAGAACTAGCCGTTAGAAAAACATTTTTAAACAACATAATCATTTTGTATGTCTGTAATCTCAAATTTACCTGAAATTTGTGAGACACATTCACCTTTTTAAGGATACTTTAATTAAAAATTAGAAAATACGGGATACCACCTAATTAATATTTTAACTGTTTTTTTTTTCAGAAAATAAAATGTTTTGAAAAAAACAACCAAAATTATAATAAAATATTTTAATGTATTTATTTTTACGACCGATCAATAGTATCGTAAACATCCAGAAATTAAAATCAGTTGACATCGGGTGAGTTTATAACGCAATCCTGTCATTTCATCTCTGTCTACTATCCGTTTCGTTCAACTACTTCTGTCGATAAAAATTAGAAAATTTAAAAATAATTATTTCTTCTGACGAGGCAAGATTCAATTTAAATGGCCATGTCAATAGATAAAATTGTTCACAGCAGTTAATAATAACAACCCTCAAAAAGTGAACGTGTGTTGCAATATAGTTGACAGAGGATCCTAGGTTCTTATTTCTTTGACGGTACCCTCACTGATGCGAGATATTTGGCGTTTCTTCAAAATAACTTTCATTCCTGCACTAATAACTTTATATCGAGATCCACAAGAACGCGCTATGTTTCAGCGTGGTTTTTTTTCCAACAAGATGGATCGCCACACCACTACGCTTCCGCTGTGCTTATTTGGATGAGGTTTTTCCGAACCGTTGGATAGGTTGAACAGCTAAATCATTAGATTTAACCCCCCTTGATTATTTCTTGTGGTGATACTTAAAAACTAAATTATACTTGACCCAGCCCGGTTATTTAGAAGTCCTAAAAGTTCGAATATGCCAAGAAGTACGAAACTTAATCGCAGATGTCATCAATAATGTTCAAAAAGAATTTATTCATTGACTTGGTTATTGTCAGTTTGTCAATGGGGCCCAGTTTGAACATTTAATTTCGATGGCACCAAAATTTTTTTTATATTTTAAAGTTTTATGTTTTTTTTTTTGACAATTTCCTTATGTAACCAACATCGATATTTACACTACTGCGAAAGGTAGTATATAAAAAAAAGTGCCCTTTCTGATTCTGAAATAAAAATGGGGTATATAATTGGGATGTTGACTTTTTTAGGGAAAGCGTTTAAAACCATGAATAAGTACCTAATGTAGCCGAAAATATTATTTTTTTTTAATACAACTAGTACTTTAAAAATCATAAATTTTAAATTCCGTTTAAAATTTCCCGCCAAAACACCAATACTTGTCACTTGGCCAATGTGACGTCACACTGGTAAACTGACAAGGATATATAATTTTTTTTCGTAATTTTTGTGATATAAGATGAGTTCTAAGTTATTTTAAATGTAATGCGCTGCCTCAGTGTACAAGTACTACAATTAAAACACCTGAAAAATTATTTTTTCACCTTCTACGTTCGAAAAATAATAGGAAAATGGGGCTTCAGCTAGCCCAGCACTACTCGTTTTATTTTAGTTTTGAGATTATGAATACCGATTATGTATTGATTATGGGTTGCGGAAATAACAATTCTTACATGGAGGTCTTCATATTTCTAAATTCAGCAGGGCACAAGCTACTGTTTGTTGAGAAGAAATTGGCCACCATAAAACAATCAATTCTCGGCAAATTCGAACTATTTGCCTTAATAAATCCACTTTCCTTCATGTGAAAATTTCTTAGAATCGTTTTCAAAGGGAAAAGTAAGCAAATTTCGAAGAAATTACGTAAAAACGACTATAAAATATGAACTAGGCAATGGAGCCCTTGACAGCGATCACGAATGTGACATATAACCAAAAACTTTATACGTCAAGTTCGTGACCGGGATGACATTAGCTGTATTCTTTAGAATAATTATCAAATGATCAAAGTGAAAAAAGTGAAACTGATAACCATGTTCTTTTGAATATGCATTTATTTGTCATTAGGTCGAAATGATCATGATTACTTCAAGTTATAGAACTGAAAGTAATAATGACTCAAAAGAATAACGGTATCAAGACGGAGTGCCAGCGATGACAGTATGAAGTGATATCATTATGATTGGTGTTCGCTGTCACGTGACTCAAAGGAGATTTAATTACACTTTTATTATTAAATAAAAATAAAATTTCTTAAAAATAAAGAAAAATATTGTGTTTTTTAGGATTTCTATTGTGGAAACTACCGTTTTGCGGCAAAATTATACTTTTATTTGAATACAGTCAACATCCCAATTGAAAAAAAAATGTCGACGACGTCACAGATTCTTTTTGAGTTACCCTGTATATTTCGATATCAGGCAAGAAAAACTCTATACTAAAAATAAAATTAGACGGTTCCGAGCATTTTTCCAAACAAGTCCAATTTAGTTTATATTGAATATATCCGCTACTTTACGAAAGTACTGTATTAAGTGAGGTTAGAAATAAATTTTAAAAAAATCGTGTTCCTAGATTAGTCACATATAAAATTCCATAGAGTTTATTCAGACCCCCGGAAAGGGCTTAAAAACTAGCACAAAGTGTTTTTGAACAAGAGAGTTACACTATTTTATAAGAATAAAAACAATGTTGAATCGTTTAATTGTGTAACAAATTAAACTGAAAAGTAAAAAAATAAAATAACGACTATGTTAAATTGCAATTAATTTAATAACCCTAGAATGACTTTTGGAACTTTTTATGATACAAAGCTGAAAGAATCTAATCCGATAACAGCGATTTATTTATTATGGTTTCCTTATGCATAAAAATGAGTCACAGGTGGGCAGAGAGGCTTGCCCTACAAGGAACGGATTATGAAATCGCTATTTCGCAAGGTCACATAGTCAATAGGTGTGTTTTAGCGAGAACTGACGTTATTTTTTGTAGATAATAGCAGTATTCTTTGTAGTCAATTATCAGTTTTGTGCTGTTTTGAAACTTATGCGGTAAACTTTATTCTATATTTTGTTTATTAAAGTGATCATAAACATTCTTTGTTCAGTTTGTTCACTTGGGAGGGAATTTTGAAGTTTAGGTTTTTTCGCCAGGAATCGTCGGATTCAAGAAACTCTAGCTTTTTTTTCTTCTGGGAAGAAACTTTATATTTTTCCCATGGAACTGATAAAACAAAATCTAATACCAATTAAATCATATAGTTGTGACTGATCTGTTGAAATACGAAACTTAATATGTCCAGAACAAGGATTGCTTAAAATAAAATGGATGACAAACTGTAATGGAGCTGTCAAACGAAAAATGTCCGGAGTATGCTCGGCGCCATTTTGGGGAAAGTGACGTTTTGGCACGTCAAATTAACCGTCAAAAGTCAAAAAAATAGTGTCATTGTTGTTATTATTGTGAAGTTATTGATTGTCATTAAAATCTTTTTTTTTTCCCTGGATTAAATTTATTTTATATAACTTAACAACCAAGTAATATGCACCAAGCCATCAGTCAAATATTTAGGTGTAAATATAGACCACAAAATTATCTTAAATTGGCATTTTAGAACTTTTAAACAAAAATGTATACAAAGGCGAAATACCTTAGGAGTCTAATATACAAAGAAAAAGGCATATCACGAAAAACAACTAATATATACAAAGCAATATACTGACTTTATTAGGAATACATGCCCCCTACATACAGTAATTGTAGGAACCCAGCACTGATAAACCTTGAAACGGCAGAAACCGCAGCTCTATGTAGTATGACTAAAATCCATCGTCCTAGCTACCCACCAATCAATTATTGTATGAATTCACTAAACATCCAGCCTCTTATTGCAAGACTTCCTATCCTGACAACTAAGTTTAAAGAAAACCTGAAACTTGACCGGTGATAAAGGAACTGTGTATGACCAGGGACGGAAACCATAGGCCAGCCAGAAGACCTCCATTAATGATACTGGCAGATCTCACATTCAACCTTTAATATACTTTTTTATTATTTTGTAAAGATTTGTAGGGGCTTGAAGATCAAATGTACTATAAATAAGGTTTTTATTCTGAAGGGCCTCGTATGTTGCCTGTAGGGTTCAAATTTATATGTCCTAATAAATTATAATCATAATAATATTTATTTAATTGTAGTGTAGTATAGTGTTTAACACAGTGTAAGGAAGTAAAATGTTGCATTTAACATTATTTAAATATAAAATTTAATGTTACTTATTTAAATAAAAGTTTCAAATATCTTACAAATTGTTATTTCTCAAATTTTTTATAAGTTGTGTTGATGAAAACAATTATGTTACACTTAAATGTTTAAAAGTAAGATACTCGGCTGTTATGGATATATGGACACAAGTGTTTATGTTAAATCCACAATTAGAACTAGCCGTAGGAAAACAATTTTTAAACAGCACGCTCATACTATTGAGATATGAACAGAATTTAGTGTAATAATTTTGTATGTCTATAATATCAAATTTACTCGAAATTTGCGAGACATTCAACTTTCTAAGGATATTTTAATTAAACATTAGAAAATACTGAAAATAACGGGGTACCACCTAAATAACATTTCAACTGTGTTTTCAAAAAATAAAACGTTTTGAAGAAATGGTTCGTCAACATATTGCTTTTTTTTAATGACTAGTTATTTTTAACAACCAAAAATGTAATAAAAATTTTTAATCTATTTTTACGACCGACCAATAGTATGGCAGACATCCACACATAACAATCAATTGACACGAATTGGATCAGCTGGGTGAGGTTATAACGTAATACTGTCATTTTATCTCATTCTACCTTTCGTTTCGTTCAACTACTTATGTCGATGAATATTCGGAAAGGTAACAAATTGCTTCAAACCTTGTCAGTGGGAGGTAAACGATTACGTTTAGTCGGTGTAATTTTTCGGTGCCGATAGCGTATTCACTGTTGTTATAACTTCACTTCCCCCAAAATGGAGCATAGCATGGTCCGGACATTTTCTGTTTATTAGACGATCAGTACAGTTACTTTAATATGTGCGTGGTCCAGTATTTCAGCTAAATGATCTTGAATTCCACCTCTGCTTAAGTTAGTTATAAGATTAAAATAATCTTCAACAATCACATATCAATGAATTTTGCAATAATTGCATTAAAGTTTCTTTAAAACAATGTGGCTGCAATATCCTACCAAATAAGTCAACACGGATATTTCTGGTTTGAGTTGACTGTTCTTCAAAACAAGTATTTTTTAGTATTTTCTCAATAATTAGAATAGTCCTGTGAGTCACATTTAGGTGATAAGGAATATTTTTGCCAAAACGTGTAAGCCATCAATCAAAAAAGAAATAAAAATTTTCAGTGCTAGTTTTACTTTTTGTCTTTCCAAGATAGATGTATAAATAGTTTGGACAACTGGGACATTTACTTGCTAGTCTTGCTACGATGTGTTTGTTGAATCTTGGTATATTTCATTTTAAAGAAACAATCTCACCCCTTTTGAAGTCTTGTCGGGATATCTGCCAGATAAAATTATCTTTATTTATTACACACTCAGGAGAAGAAAGTTAGTTTACATTTCCAAATTATGTTATCACTGGAGACAAAAGTTTCACAATGAATCATTTTTTGCTATTTTAATCGACTCGTACCATTCGACCGTTTGAGTAATTTCTATTACAATCACATATATAACATCTATTCCTTATATTAACTGTATTTAAAACATTATTTAAACTTGTAAAGTAAGAATAAATACAAAAAGAGGTCATTTCAAACAACGATCGACAAACGTAAGCGTGAAAACCAAAAAGAACTGCACATCAGATAGAGCTGTTGATAAATATCGATATAATTTTTTAGAAAAATGAATTTTTATAACTAATATTTTTTAGGACGATATATCGATAGTAAAATGTAGGTATGGGTATTCATATTGTTTAAAATAAGTTGTTATTTCCCATTTTTCTCGTCAACGATTTAAACTATATTATCGTAAATTACTTACACTATACTATCGTTTTTCCACTCTCTTTTCCTTACCTACGTATTTTTTTGAAACAAAACGTAATTTCAGCTAATTTCATTTTCTATGAGAGATTATCGAAGTGGAAATGAGAGGTTATTCTAGTTGATGTCAATGGTATTGTTGTGAAAAGCACATGTTTATTTTTTAGTTCAGTTAATTTAATTTGTGAAACGTGACGTAATATGTCGCCTGCAATAAATTCTTCAATTGTTTGGAACTAAATTAAAAAGGTTGACATGACAAATGTTTTATGTAATTTGTGTGACAAAGTAATGCAATTAATTTAATAAATATATTTCATTAAAAGACTTTTTTTTTAAATATATAATATTTTTTTTTAATAAATTAAATCAAAGGACGTCGGGCTGTGACATAGAAAAATTTAGTTTTAGATTTTCAGAGTTGTTGTCAAACCTTGAGAAAACATTGGCTGTATGTTAAAAATTGTCTTTTTTCTACATTTTTTTTACACGTATTTCTCAATTTTACAATATAAATTTGAACATTTTGAACATGGAAATACCATAGAAATTATTGGAAAAAAGTATTTTTTTTCTTTTTAGTACAGAATTGGAGAGTCTCTGGGTTCACTTAACTCGGTCTTCTGGTCATTTTCTTCGGAGTCTTTTGTTTGCGAGTGGTGGGTTGAACAGTTCAATTACTAGCAGATTGCTATGGTTCATACTTCGGTTTTTATATTTGTGAGAGTAGTCACTTATAATGTTATTTATGAATGGTATTTTGAGGTCTTAATGAATGGTTGTGTTTGAAATATACCAAGGTGCGTTTATGATCATCCTGAGTATCTTTGACTAGAAGGTTTGGAGGATTTCCTATTTGATGGTTTGCTGCAGCCCCATAATTCCATACCATATGTTCAGATGGGTTTAATATTGACTTGTATATGGTGAGTTTATTTTGGAGTGAGTTTGGATTTTCTATATATTAACCATGACATTTTTTTTTAATTTTTAGGTCAAGTTGACGACTTTTGCCTTTGATGTGCGATTTTCATGTTAATTTTTCATCTAGGTAAAGTCTAAGGTATTTCACTTCATCTTTTACAGGGATGAGGGTGTCGTTTACAGTAAGTTGAGGATATTCTGCTCTTCTAGTTGTGAAAGTAATTTGACATGATCTGTCAGAATTTACATTATTTTCCAGTGCCTCAGCCAGTGTTGGATTTGGTCCAGGGGGTTTTATAATGTCTCAGAGGCTTTTAGAAGATCAGGATATATAGCAAGAATTGCTGTATCGTCAGCGAACGTTGTCATTAGCATGTTTTGTGTAACTGGTATGTCAGCAGTAAATAGTAAGTATAAGAAGCGTTCGAGGACACTTCCTTGCGGTACGCCAGACTTAATGGAATCGTATTAAAATAAAGTCGCTTATGTATGATTTAAGAATAAGGTATAATGGGCTCGGCAGTTAGTGTTTTAACTTGTATAGTAAGCCTTTGTGCCACACTTTGTTAAAGGCTTGCTTGATGTCTAGAAATGCCAATGTGCATATCTGTTTTGCTTCTAGACCCTTTTTGATTTGATTGACGATTCTATGACACTATTGTATGGTTGAGTGATCTTGTCTAAAACCGAATTGGTGGTCAGGAATTAAATTATTAATGTTTCTTAAAGTCTGTTGAGAATAAACCTTTCGAGAATTTTTGACATAATGAGAAGGGCTTATTGGTCTGTACGAGGTTACCAGGTTTCGGTATCATGATAATTTGAGGGTATTTCCATAGTAGCGGGTAGTAGAACAGTCGTATATGGTTGTCAGGCGCACAATAGTTTTTTTAGAAAGGTTTTTTAAAATTTCGTCGGTAATAAGATCGTACCCAGGTGCTTTGTGTGAGTTTAGTAAGGTTATTTGTTTTCGGATTTCTGCTGGTGTAATAGCTCTTATTGGTAGAGAAAATTGGCAAGGTGCATTCAAAAATGTTTCTACAGAGAATTACACCGTTTTTTGAAATTAATGATAGTGTGATTTCTATACACCCAACTGATCAGTTGGGTATATTTTTAGAACTATTTTTCTTCCATAAAATTGTGTTAAAATTTTGAATCATCAGTTCGAAAAGTTACGTTTTGATTGAACAATTTTAACATATTGATACCTAAATAATGTACCGTTTTGAATAATATTTAATAATAAAAAAACGTCATGAATAAAAATTTAGTTCAACTAGGAAATAAAACCAGTCTTATAACGCTAAAACTCCTCTAATATAATGTCTTGACTATATTTTGTGTCCACTTATTCCTCAGTGTGTCACATTTTGTTTACGCAGTTCGTACATGGTTATCATTGCTATTTAAAAACCTTAATAAATGCTTACTTCACTCTTTTTGGTAATAACGATAATAAAAATAAAATCCTAATTATTTCATTAGCGAAATTTATTACAAGATTTTATGTACGAATTTAATTTTTGCAACGTATCTATTGCGGTTAAGTGTGTTAGCTAATAATTAAATGTTTTTAATTTTAACTGTTTTTCCGTAAAATGTCCAAAAGAACACAAATTTAAACTACAAAAAAAAAAACTATACCAATACCCGTTAAAGTCGTCTAAGGGGATTTCTTAAGTCTCTTCTTTTCTGTTGAATAGTCTCGTGTTTATATTACCATACAGATTTTCGTGACCTTGCTTGCCTCGAGACCCGCTATTACAGTGAGAAAAATTGTAACATTAGAAATAATACCACGATAACACTTATAGTGAGGATTAAAATTAGAAATTTGAAAGATATAGACTTCTACTGATAAAAACTAAAAATAAAAGTTAAATAGGCGTTAATACTTCGTTTTTTTTTTGAAAAAAATGTAGTATTTCTAAATTAAGAAAGAAAAAACTGTTTCCATTTAGTATAGGAATTTCTTTTGTGTATAGGCTCCACATAACTTGGGAAAACTATATATATATATATATATATATATATATATATATATATATATATATATATATATATATATATATATATAATATATATTTTTAGAATAAATAGGAAATAAATACATATAAATATGGGTAATAAAGTTTTATTAAATAATTTCGTATCCTATATTTTCAGTCATCTAGACCAGGGGTACCCAAAACTTTTTACCCTAAGGGCCACACTACTCCTTCACTAAGTCCCAAGGGCCAAGCTAGCTCATCATACCAACATACTGTAGTTTTGTATTACACGTAAATTTTCGGATTGGGACTAGCCGACGAGTGAGATATATATGGCACAAAGCGCGGGGGTGGACTCCTCGCTGTTCGCATTTTCGTTGGTACTTATAGGCAAGTGTCAAGGACATTTCACTGCGAAGGAGATCGCCAATGCGCGTGATGTGCAATTTTTCAAAATCCTTTTAAAGCGGATATAGAAACCGTTGCTTCCAACTTCAAATGAAAATGATTGATTTGCAATATAGCGACATTTAATATATATATATATATATATATATATATATATATATATATATATATATATATATATATATATATATATCTTCCCCATGTAGAATATACCTAAACGACGTCATTAAGATATGCAAATCACTGAAAAACGGAAAAGCGCCAGGGCCCGGTAATATCCCAGCAGAGTTGATAAAATACGGAACTAGAAAGCTGTATGAACAGATGACGAATTTATTTCAGAAATGCCTAAATGGAAGCACGGTACCCAGCGAATGGAAAACTTCACTAATATCCGCCATACACAAAAAAGGAAGAAGGGATGAATGTGAAAATTACAGAGGTATAGCCGTTACGAGTACCTTAAGCCGAATATACGGGAAAGTAATAAAGGAAAAGATAGAACTGGAATACCAAGACATGGAGGCCGAGGAACAAGCCGGATTTAGAGCAGGAAGATCCACTATGGACCATCTGTTTTCTATCACCCAAGTAATCGAAAAGAAGCTGGCTTACAATCAGGAAGTTCATCTTTTGTACGTGGATCTTAAAAAAGCTTATGACAGTGTACCACAAAACCGCTTATGGCAAGCCCTCGAGAAAACAAATATAAGTGCGACCCTTATTAAAGCTGTCAAGAACCTTTATGAAAATAGTAATGCACATGTAAAATTGGAAAATCAAATGTCGAACGGATTTAAAGTTAATCGAGGACTTAAGCAGGGATGTTGCCTATCACCCACATTGTTTAAAATATATTTAGAACAAGTACTTAAACCATGGAAAAGGAAATGTAGTGCTATGGGTATTCCATTAAACGATAATACGCTGTACACCTTATGCTTCGCAGATGACCAAATAGTGGTGGCTCAGGAGTACGATGACCTCAACTACATGGCAAGGAAGTTAATCGAAGAATATAACAAGTGGGGTCTGGAGGTTAACATAAAAAAGACCGAATATATGTGTATTGGAGGGATTCAGCAAGATCTTAAATTGGAGGATGGGCAATGTATTAAAAAATGCGAGAGTTACACATACTTAGGGTTAAAAATAACAAATGATGGTACACTGGATAAAGCAATAAAGGAAAGGAGCACTCAAGGCAGGAGAGCTATAGCTATGATGAACGGAATTCTATGGGACCAGCAGGTATCAAAAACTAATAAACATCGATACGTTTTAATACGATAGTAAAAAGTATTATCACATATAGCAGCGAAGTGTGGCAAATCAAACAGAGGACGGAGGGTCAACTAAGAGCTACTGAAATGGACTACTGGAGACGTGCGGCAGGTAAATCAAGGATGGATAGAGTGACCAACGAAAGAATTAAGGAGATTATGGGAGTTACACATGACATAGGGGACGACATTAAAATTAAACAACTTACGTGGTATGGACATGTTCAAAGGATGCCTGAAGAACGGCTCCCAAAGCAGATATTAGAATGGAAACCACGAGGAAGACGGAAACCAGGAAGACCAAGAAGAAGTTGGAGAGGAGGAATTGACGAAGAAATCAGGATAAGGCAACTGGATAACGATCTTTGGCAAGATCGGGATCAGTGGCGACTGGAAATCGGAAGACGTAGAAGGACGTTATAAACCGACTATATATATATATATATATATATATATATATATATATATATATATATATATATATATATATATATATGTTATGTCGGATATTCTCACGGGTGTGATGTGTAATCGAAGGTTTTCGGGCATCCCGTGTATGTGCTGAGTCCCTCTCAGGACTGTAAGGCAGCTGAAGTTTCGGTGAAATCTCATTCACCATTTTCAAAGCTCACTGTATGACGTCTACGAGCGAGTTCCCTCGTGCAGTTTTCGGTAATAATTTGAGGTTATGTACAAACATATCATGATTTATGCAATTCTGTTATGATGATCGCAGCCATTCTATCATTGTCATAAAAATGTTGAACCCAAAACCTCAGGATAACCGTTTTATCTGTTTTTGTTCATATATCTTGGTAAATGAATCAAGTGGACTTGGGTTAAGGTTAAATGAGTTTTTGGTGATTAATTTTCAAGATTCGATGGATTTCTATGACATCTACTTTATTTCTATGACATTTTTGTGATCGAATAAGATTTACCACCATATTTTGAGGATAGATTTGAATGTTTCAGAAATCCCGCACCTTCCCGGTATAATCATAGGCATAAAAGGTAGTATATAGACTGTGGATCATATTGAAACGCCGAAAAAGAGACAGAGCGAAATAGGAAAGTAGTACTTTTTTTTCTAATGGCGGCCAGGCGAGAGAGGTATCCAATGACATTTGGGATATTGTGTTTAGCTCCTCCCATAGAAAAAGAGGTACTTCTCGTCGAAAACGCTCTGTATCTTTCTAAGGGTGAGCCAACGCGCTACTATAGCATCCGTAACCTATTTACTTCTATGTCTATGGATATAACAGAAGAGTTTAAAAAAAATTTCGAGACTTAATGAAAATTGAGGAGTTTGCTGATTTTTGTCCCATTTATTTTGTGTTGCCTGGTTTGTATAAAATGAACATAATTAAGAATTTTCGAATTTCCTCGTTACAGCATAAAAATATAGACCTAAGCTCTATGGGACAAAATATAGTGGTTATAAATAAATTTCAAGAGCACTGTGCGTAACCTATATCAATAATTCACAAAATATTGACAACAATCGTTAATATTTAAGTACGTTAATGAAGGTTAAGACAATCTAAAAATCAATATATAATATTCGGTAAACAAGAAAACTAGGTTAATAGGTATTATCTGGATTTGGGGAAAAACTAGGTTACGAGCATCGTCTGGATTTAAAAAAGAGTAATTATGTCTTGGTTGCGAATTAAAACCGAACCATAAAGATTCGAGGAAATTAATAGAAAAGGATAATGTATGTTCTGTGAAATTTATTCAAGTTTAGGCAAATTTCGAGGTGCTTTTAGCTACGAATCGAAGTGTGTAGTTTTTGGATCGAAAAGAAAAGTGAATCTGCTTAGAAAAGCAAATGAAAAGTTTTTGAAAGATTGTTTGGTTCCTAGTGTTACACATGGAGGTGGCTCAGTTAGCCGGATCCAGTGTTGGTGACCCTGTAAAGGTAGAACGAATATTGAAAAAGGAAGGCTATAAAAACTTCTATACAAGAACGTATTGCCGTCTGATACTCGTCTAGTAGGTACTCTTTTTACTTTCCAACATGATAACGACCCCAAACACACTGTAAATATCTGCAAGAGTTACTTGGAAAGTCTTGAAAAAAAGAAGAAATTTAAAGTCATGGAGTGGCCACTACAGAGCCCAGATTAAAACCCAATAGAATAATTATAGGATGAATTAAACAGCTGTTCAAAAGCAGCGTCCGACATCGGTTTCTTAGTTATGAGAAATCTTACAAGGCGGGTGGAAAAAAAATCAAGGCAAATACACTCAACAAATTAATCTTGTGAATGCGATGAATCTGTCAGGCTGTAATTAAAAGCAAAGGCTACCACACTGATAGCAAAAAGGTTGAGATATGTTATACTATGTAACAAATTAATATTTAATTTTTCCGTTACAACTGTTTATTAAAATTATTTGTTTGTATTATTTATTGGTTTAAATTTTGAATTCTATGCATATGGATATTTAAGAACTGACCGCTAATTAGTTAGTAATGACTGATATTTATTTTTGTTTTCATTAAAAGGCTTAGTACCTGGTAAATGTAAATATGAATTAAAATTGTCCCTTTGTTAAATAAAAGTGTTTTTCTTTAACTTCAACAAAATATCCTGTAATTTTTTTCTTTAATTTTACAATTTAGAAATTTTTTATGTCATAAAAAATAGGAAACAATGTTTTTTCTCCGATATTTTAAAAAATATATATCTATGTTCTTTGCACAAAAACACGCCTTTTTTCTCTTTACACTTTTTTTCTATTTTCTTTAGTTTTTTAAACATTTCAAAAAAAAAAAAACATATTTTCTTACAAAAATGTGTCTCACTTTGGTCCAAATTGGACGATCTACCGCTCATTTTAAAGGTGAAGCAATACTCTTTCAAACTGTCTTGGTTTTTGTATTCTGCAATATTTACATTTGAAATTATAACAGTACAAATATCAAAATTATTTCAATTTTTTTACTTTTTTATGATATTGTACAATACCTATGTTTATGGGTTTTGAAGATAAATGTAACGGTTTTTTGAAAATCTAAACCCAAATTTTAAGATACCGTTGGAATTTTTGCGCTGCAATAATTTCTTTTGAAGTTATAAAACTTTTTGTGTTTTCAGATTTTCATCTAGGTATCGCAAAAACATGTGCAGGGGAGTGTATAAGCAAAATTCACAAAAACCATTTGTTACTGTTAAAATTACTCTTTTGTGATAGTAGGAAATTATACTTGTTTATTTGATACTAGACTGTACAATATTAATAGCAAGATGATAGGTACTAGAAGGGAACATTTACAATAACAGATAATGGGTTTCCACTTTCTTGTTTTTTATTATTCTCTATTTTTAAATGTGTTTTTTTTTTCATTTCTTATTATTAATCTACAATCTTTCAAACCACAATCACCAACTGTGTCGAGTTTTAAGTCACTAATTTTAAATTGTGACAATGATATCACAAAAAAATTGTGCGTCGAAGAAAATCCTCCCTAAGCAGGTGCCTCCCAGACAATGAGGACAATGATCGACGAATCGAACTGCGATATGATTATTTACACGGCACTGAGAAGAAGGGATTAATGACACAAAAGAATGTTGATATAATATTAAATACGTTTTATCAGTGTTTAAATTGTTGCTTTGATATCTATGTTCCTAAAGCTAAAAAAAAAATTAAAAATTTCCGCCATGGTTCAGTCCAGAATTGAAGTATCTGATTTTTGAAAAAAAGAAAGCCCATAAACAATATAAAATTTCCAATTCTGATTACATTTTATTTTCAGAGTTACGTAAACTATGGAAGTGCACATATTAATACAATTATCAAAACCATATATCTGGCATTGAAGACTCTATAAAGTCTGATAGTAGGTTTTTCTGGAGGTATGTTAATGTCAAGAATTCGAAATTTTCTCTTCCTAGTAGTATGTTACATAATAATGTTAGAGCGGAAGACTCAACCGCTATAGCAGAGCTCGTTAGAGCTTTTTTCTCTACAGTCTACACGCATAAACATTGTGAGACCCGAACATTTAATTACATGAAAACTCTAAACCTTAGTTCCCTTCAAGTTAAGCCGGTGGACGTGTGTTTAATGCAATAGATCACTTGAGCAGTAAATTGAGTACCGGACCCGACGAAATACCAGTCATATTTATTAAGAATTGTCAGGGTGTTTTATCTGCAATGTTGGCTCAGTTTTTTAATATCTCTTTATCGACGGGTGTTTTTCCAAAAGTATGGAAAACCACTTACATTACGCCAATCCATAAGAATGGAGACAGAGCTAACGTCGAAAATTATCGTGGAATTTCGAAATTTTCACTATTTAGTAAGATTTTTGAGGGTACTGTTTACCAAAAGATGTGTCCTCTTTTTAGGCATGTGTTAGCGACTTCACAGCATGGCTTTATGGCAGGTCGATCAACTACTACTATCTGCTTGTTTATGAGCAGTACTTGGTGGAGGCTTTGGAGGGGAGGTGTCAAGTGGATGCTATTTACACTGACTTCTCCAAGGCTTTCGACAAGGTTAACCATCAACTTCTTATTTATAAGCTGGAAGGCTTGGGCATCCATGAATCATTTCTACAATGGATAAATAGTTGCCTGTCTGATAGAGTACAGCAAATAAAAATTAATAACTGTGAATAATCTGATATATATGTTACCTTTGGTGTTCCTCAAGGTGCTCACCTCGCTCCGCTCCTTTTTAACTGCTTTATTAACAATATTGAGGACATCATAACTTTCAGTAGATGTCTTCTTTATGCAGATGATTTAAAGATATTTCGGGTTGTCGGGAGCGGCAACGATTGCAAGGGCATTCAGCAGGATCTAGCTCGATTCTCTCAATGGTGTAAGTTAAATTTTATGCATCTCAATGTTAATAAATGCTCCGTTATAAATTTTTATCGTAAAAGGGATTGGATAACTTTTGATTACTTTCTTAATAATAACATGATTAATCGTGTTGAATGTGTGAAGGATCTGGGTGTTACATTTGATCGGGCCCTTTGCTTCGACACACATATTGATAATATTGTGAACAGGGGTTTGAAGTTGCTCGGGTTTGTGAACAGAATGCTTACAGATTTTAATAGTGTAGACTGTTTTAAAGTGATATACTGCTCTGTAGTTCGATCAATCTTAGAATATGCGTCCCAAGTTTGATCACCTCATTATTTTACATACAAAGAAAAAGTGGAAAGAGTACAAAGAAAGTTTTTAAGTTTCATTGCCTTTAAACAGGGAATGCAGCAGGAGCGGTCTGTATATGATGATACTGCCGTTGCTTTGAGGTTGCTACCATTGTGTGTGACCTCGTTCTATTTTATAAGATTGTTAACTCTTGTATTGATTCTCATGAAGTACTCAATAATATTGGATTACCGGTTCCTCAAAGAGCTTTTAGAGTACACAATTTGTTTGAGGTGATATATCACCGAACGAATTATAACATTAACAGTCCTATTTCTCGAATGTGTAGGGAAATGAATTCAGTTCCTACCGATATTCATATTTTTCATTTGCCAGTTAATGTCTTTAAATTAAAAATTTTACAATTCTTGAAAAACTAGTTAATATTCTCAACTGTCAATACCTGTCTTTTGAAGTACTTTAATGCATACTTAGATTTGTAAGTTTTTTAATTCTGATTCTGTTTTAAATAGTGTTTGTATTTTTTATTTTTTGAAATGGATTGTATTTATTTGATCAATTAATATACTATTATTATTATTATTATTTTCGCCGCAATTTTAACGAAGGGATTTTCTTCGCCGCACTTATCGTTGAGTGGTGTTCTTTGTAGCTATCATCGAAATGTACTCTTCGCCAGACGAAAACAATTGAATAACCTAAATTTAATCACCTCTTCATAGTTTGTTGTTCAGGTATTTAAGGTTGGAGGATATAAGGATCATACTAAATTATTTAGAAGTTTTATCTACTTGCTTAATCAAAGGAAAACCAAGCGTATATCACCCCGAACGAGCCCCAGGTATAAAACTATTACCTGGCGTCAAAAAAGAAAACGATAGAAGTAGAAACAGTATAATTTAAATTTGAAATTTCAATAAAAAGAATGATGGAGCCCGCCTCGTTTCAAAATAAAGTATACCAATGCCAAAAAAATGGAAACATCCACAAAATCAAATATAGTTTTTAGAAGTTGGTACAGAATTCCTACTATTTACTTTTTTAACTATAATACATACCACAATTATTAGATTTTACGCATCTTTTATCACGAAACGGCAAGTTAGTAGTTAACCAAGTGAAATTGTGCATCGAAAAGTAAGTCTATCATTAACACCGTAAAACACAGATATTAATATTTATAATCTTTGTTTTTTCTTTAAATTATTTCTATTGCGTTCCTGCAGGGAAGAGAAAGTTTTTGTTAAGTGTTTCGATTATCAACGGTGCAATGATTTCAGTGAATACGGATTAAAAGATAAAAATTAATTTTTCTTTGTTGATATTTAGCTTTAATTGCCTATATAATTATAATTAGTGTTTTAAATCTGTTTAGTTCAGGTTTTAACACAATAAGTATTTTGCGAATGAAGTTGAATATACGTATGGTCACGGTTATTGCGGAATGTCATGCTATACCTGTAGCATTTTTACCATACCCTTAACTTGATTGATTTGATTAAATTTCTTAATTTGATTTAACATTTAAATACTTAGGGCGTTTCCACACCATACGAGTCAAACAGTGTCGCTCTCTTGTTATGAGATCGAAATGAAAACACGAATTTTATGATGAATTAACCACATAATTCTAAAAAATTTTCGGCTTAATTAATAATTACATTTCTAAATTGCATTTTAAATAAAATAAAAGTAATTACTCAATATGAATAACTGTAATAAATTTTCTTTTATTACAACCTGCACATAATATAATTTAAAATGGTTTCAAACAATTTATTTGTTATAGCTATGCAATAGTTATAAATGTAATAAAAATATTGCCAAAAATTTTTTAACAACGAAAAAAACACAGTTTTAAGTTACAATTTATTAATAAATAGTATATAAATACGGTGTCCCAAAAATATGGAAACCTCCAAATATCTCGAGACGAAAGTATTTTCCGAAAAAATGGTAAATGCGTAAGTTTCAACATTTTTCGTAGCACGTCCAATGGCGACCTTGACCTTTAGGCCAATTTTCAAGATCGTTTTTTTTTTTTAATTAATCTTGGAAATGGAAAGAGTGGAAAATTTTATTTTCAAATATGACCTTGGACGTGGCCTCAAGGTCAAGGCCAAATGGTTATTTCAACTGTCTTATTTTTAAGCACAGAATTGAAGCGGGTGACAATTTTTGAGCTTGAGTTGTAGGAACCCAAGGAATACCTGATAGTGACCTTGATCTTGAGTCCTAGGTACAAATTAAAAAAATAAATGAATTAAAATAACTTTTCTTAATTGATCGTTATTCTGGGCCCACCATTTTAAAATTGCAAAATCTAACAATAGATAATTAATGAGAGGCCTCGATGCCTCTTATAAAACTTAGCACCATCGCAACTAGCTATGGACAATTTCGACCGCCTTCTTGGATCCACCATTTTGAATTTGCAAAATCTAACATCAGAAATGCAATCGCTGACTCGCGAATCGAAAACTTTAATAAACATTTCACACTATCGCAGTTCGTCTTGGACAAATTTCGGCCACCATTTTGTATCCATTGCAAAATCTAACATCAGATTTGCAATCGCTCACCCCAGAAATCTTCGAACATACCCCATGTAGAATTAGCATAATGTCAGAACTAGGGCCCAGTTGTTTGAACGCTGAATAAGAGCCGTTTTACACACACACAAGAATTATAGCCAAAATTTATCTCATAATTATGTTGAAAATTTTCATAAAACTAATTTGCCGTTTTACATATCAAGTAATTATTGTTAAAATTTTCGGCATAAAAATATAGAACGTGTTCTATATTTAATGACTAAAATGCAGAAAGTGCGCGAAAATCGACGCAGAATAAAATTTGTGAATTGACAACCCGCATTTGGTCATCAAGCTAATCTCAATATTTACTCATTTTTTCTTGCACTTCCCTTATTTTGTGGTTTCTTGATTATATTTATGACATTTTAAGGTTATCCCCAGGTTATAAATTCCTTTTTAACTGCTGGAACGTCACATGTTATGAAAATGCGCATGAGGAACGACAAAATTATCACCAAAATTATATTCAGATTTCTTGTACGTATCAAACAGAGTGGAATTTTATTGTAGAAATTATCTCCAAAGAATTTTCGGCAAAACTTTGCTGACCATTTTTGTTATAATTTGCGGAATAATTATTGTGTGTGTGTAAAACGGCTCTTACGCAATAATATTTTTTGTTATATTTAAAAAAGTGTTGATAAACAGTAGATATTTAATTTCTTGGTACACATATACCGATTTTATACTATCCTTTTCTAAATGCATTATTTAAACGAGTATCATATGATAATCGGTACATCAATGCTGAATACATAAAGTATGAATATATGGTTGCCTAAATTATTATTATTGTTATTTTCAATATGTAAACAATATTTACCAATAAAAATAAGTTTTTAAATCCTCTTTTTGTTAATATTAATTATAAACTCCACATGTACAGTAATTTCTAACACTTAAAAAGTCACGACAAGCAATTAAAATGAAAGAAAGGATAAGTAAACATGTTGATGTCTGTCAAATATCAAAAAAGCGTCTCCCTCACCGACCATAGACAGCCTTCAAACAAATCTATTGTTGTTTAAATCTAGGGTATGATCGAAGCCAGAAACCCTAATAAACAATTTGGTCTTTATCTTTTTTTCGGAAAATACTTCCCTGGTGAGTTATCCAGGCGAATCTACTTTTTTAAATTTGATCTAGAGGACCACTTAGAGCTGCAGGTCAAGGTCATCAACTTAAACTCAAAAATTATCATATTCTTCATTTCTATGAGTAAAAATAAAAAAATCACAGTCGAAATAACCATTTGACGTTGAACTGACTGACTTTTTGGATTTTAACTTGGTTCCTACTTTAGAACTTGGTTTTATTTAATAACTTTTTCTAAAAATACATTAAGACAACCAACTATTTTTCGTTGTGTTAAAATGAATTAATAAAAATACAGTGGGTTCATTAGAAAGTTTAATTATTAACTAAGACGAAATTTCCTAATATTATCTATAATTTTGTTAAAGAACAATTTATCAAGCTATGAATAATAAAGCAGTAAGTATTTTTTATAATAAAAAACCCCAAACTTTCTATTGCATGTGCGGATAAATAAAATTAACTATTATCTCCCTTAAAACCAGAGCTCAAGGCATTGCCCCGGTGCTAAAAACATAAAAACGATATGATCTAATTAATAAAACTTAATATTTTTTGAATTATTATATACCGGTACTATTTACGCTGGTAGATAATTCAAAAAAAAACTATGCATACAATTTGTAACCAACAAAACTGAACCGTGGAAAAAATACAAACAAGTAAAACAAAACGGATCCCAAACGTTTTGTTTGTAAGAACAATTGACTACAAGTGTATTCAGTTATAATGAGGAAATTTAAGGTTGTTGACTCGTTTCATTTTTTATTATTCCAGCGGCCTTTAGCTTTTGCCTTTGAATCCGTATCTTTTGTAAATCTGAATATTTTAACTGAAGGTTAAGGGACTCGCACTTTTGTTAGATTTTAGGCGGTAAATTATGGCTATTCAGTGGATTTAAACTTTATTAAAAGTTAAAATAAATATTTTTTATAACCTTTTACTTACAATAAGTTCGACAAAAACATGTTGATGAAATATAATTACCTAAAAAGTTAGAGTAAAAAAGTTTTACGTTTTTAGAGTATTAGTTTTCAGTACACGACGCGATCATATCAATATAGGGTCTAGTAGTCACTTTTATTTATAATTCACTCCCATCACCAAGGCATATTGCTAAACAACTTCTCCGCATAATCTATTGATAATTTTTTCATGTTTTTCGCATTTATACGAGGTTTGTCCCAAAAGTATCAAGCCTGCCTTCATATCTGCGCATTGGTGTTATTCTTTAGCATCCGGTGACATCCTTCGAAGTAGTCCCCATTTAATTGAATAACACGTTCCCAGCGGTGTTTCCACTTCCTGAAGCAGTCCTGGAAGTCAGTTTTCGGAATTGCCTTCAGTGCAATCGTCGCATTAGTTTCAACCATCTCTTTGTCATCGAACCGGTGTCCTTCGAGCGGCATTTTTAATATGGGAAAGAGCCAAAAGTCGCAGGGAGCTACGTCGGGACTGTACGGAGGCTGGCGAAGCTGTACGACTTGGTGCTCTGTTAAATATTGTTGCACAAGGTTCGATGAATGCGCTGGCGCATTGTCGTGGTGAATCAGCCAATCACTGCTTGTCCAAAGCTGTGACGGATTTCTTCTGGCTGCGTCACGCAATCTTTTCAATACTTGAACGTAGTATTCTTTAGTGATCGTGTGACCTCTCGGAGGATATTCATGGTGCACAACACCTTCATAATCAAAGAAAACAGTCAACATTGTCTTCACTTTGCTCCGACTTTGACGTGCTTTTTTTGGTCTAAGGGATTCAGAATGCTTCCACTGTGAAGACTGTCGCTTTGTTTCTCTAAGTCCCTTATTCATCATATTAATTATTTCCAAGCAAGTTTTTCCAAGATTAAAGCAAAACTTGATGTAAATTCGTTGATCTAATTTCTCCGTCATTTTTTACAATAACAAAATGCGACGAACGAAAAAAAGACACTGTAAACAAACGCACACCGTTCACGAATTAACACGTCCAGTCAGTAACTGCGCACACCAACGAGTTCGTGAAGACTTCCTGGTGATGCCCATGCCCCACAGAGGTCGTTCGGAAGTTTTGACGCGGAGATATAAATGCAGGCTCGATACTTTTGGGACAAATCTTGTATACTTAGTCAACGGGTAGTGAGTAGATATTTTTCTGTGATCTCGACAAAAGATATCTACTTCAGCGACGCGACCCTGCCTACGCAAGCCTTGTGTTACTCTTACCTCCTTATAACGAGAACAAGTCCTAAACCTCAAATTCTGTTAATACATCACATCCCTTCCGACTGTTCGTTAGACCCCTTGCCTACACGCTAAAAAGTATGGCGTTGTAAGGGCCAAACCCTCTCAACTATGGAAATGTCGAACCTGTGAGTCGCTTAGCAGTCACTACGAAGTGTTAAAAATCTGTTCCTTTGATGTATTGTTTAATATTAACACCCTACACCGACCGACTTTAATATAAAAAGCGCACAAGAAAAGAAAGTAACAAGAGTTTAAAGTAATAACTCGGGATCTCCAGGAGTCAAGAGCTCACCAACTAGAAATCCTATTAAATTGAGCTGGCGAATCATCTAGCTAATAGACGCCATTTGGGAGAAGAAGAAGAAGAAGAAATGTCGAACCGAAACTACCTGAGGTGATTAGAGTAAAGGATCAAAAATTTTACACTGTAAAGACAATTAGTTCAAGTGATTTTGGGAGAGCAAGAATTCGTAAATAAAAATACAACGAAAACATATGATACCTGTACATGTATATTGCTACTTATAAGAACATTAAGGGCCCAAGTGCAGAGCGAAATGTACTTCCTACAAACAAATTAATTCTCAACAAAATCAAAATGTCCTTCCTGCAACTTGTCCTTTTTTTAAATTGCACTCTATCATGTTATTTTTCATATATCTAATGTATTTTTCGGCAAGATACCAAAAAAGACTCCGAAAAAATCTTACGGAAAAACAGCTTTGAACAATCTAGCTCAACATTAGCAGAAAATAACTGATATATAAAATATAAATTTCAAAGTATGTTTGCAGGATATTGCACCTGCCATCTACCGAAAAATATCGTCAGTCGAACGACATCTATGAATCACCGGAGTAATGTGGAATTTTTAAAAAGCAAAAATTTCAGTAAGAAATAATCATCAAGGTCACCGTCGAATGATCAGGGAAAAATCCTAAACCTTTGCCTGCATCTTAAATTATTTTCATCTTCCACCGTTTTAGATTATTTGACCTTCAGATTTCCTTCAAAGTTCAGACCCGATTGTAATATTTGCGGCTTTATCTATTTCCGGGATCAAAAATGTGTTCCCATTTTTTAAAAATGGCCTTGACCTTGTAATGGCCTTAAACGTGAAATTCGAGGTTACCTTTGGATAGCCAGGGAAAAATTCGACAACCCTCGTACTTTGGTGTCCTTTTTACGCTTAAGATTTTCGAGTTATCCAGCTATACCGGGGGTTTTGGAATCAATCGCTTCATGATTATGCTCTGTATCTTGAGTACCCGTGAATTTTGGAACTTGACCCCATTAGGACTTTTGATTTGCAAAATTTCAGCAAATTCGATTGGAACCGCATTTCTATAAGTTTTGTGGGGGGTCCTTAGTTTTCTTTTCGTTTTGACTATCTTATTATTTGGATTTGTGAGATATTTGTTCCAAAATTTGACAACTATGCAATTTTATATAATAAAGTTGAATTTGGTATCCTATAAATATGTATTTTATATAAAAACTAGCGACCCGCCCCGGCTTCGCACGGGTGCAATGCTGATACTAAATACACTACAGAAAAACTGTGACTATTTATTTTATTTTTACAATTATTACATCGGCCTCCGACGCGCTATTTATAGGCACGCTGCCGCCGCCCCGGTCGGTCAGTACCGCCGCAAGCGCTACTTCCCGCAATTTTAAATCTGTAATATCTTCGAAAATATTCATTTAAATCTTGTGCTGTAAAGGACCATATAGATCTATATTAAATCAACAATGTATTTAAGCTATTTAATTGGATAAGGATTAATGCTGTATTGGTTAAAATCGCTTCAAAATTTGCCATTATTTGTCGTAAAAAGTAAATGACAAAAAAATGTTATTGTGGGATATCCATGAGAGATAGACATATACCATCGCGGAGTTTTCTGTAGACCTTTTCAATGTGTACAAATAATTAGTACATTATTTTGATAAATCTCGTAGGGTTCAGCCTGCGTTTGCAATGTAAGCGGAAAAAAATATGATAATTAACGACATCACATTAGAAACCTCAAAAATAACAGTATTTCTCCACTATTTAATGGATGTTATTATACATATAAACCTTCCTCTTGAATCACTCTATCTATTGAAAAAAACCGCATCAAAATTCGGTGCGTAGTTTTAAAGATTTAAGCATACAAAGGGACATAGGGACAGAGAAAGCGACTTTGTTTTATACTATGTAGTGAAGGTAACAAGTAAGGATCCTACATAATGATTTTTTAGTTAAATCAAAACTTTAACTTGGGTATATATAATAAAACTTCCTACATATTTTTGTAGAACAACAGCAAATTAGCCAGTAAGTTTTCACGCAAACAAACGTTCTGTTTTAAAAATAAAAAGTTAAAGTAAAAAGTTCACTGTTTTTTCGTCGATAAAATCTTTGTAAGTTCCTAATTGTGTTGAAATTACACCTCTGCATAATAATAACTTTCACAAATTTGTGCGCCTGCATAGACGACTGCACAACGTACCACCTATTCAATATGTATGTATACTATCAGAGACTCATTAAAACAATTATTTCTATATTAAGGTGTTCTTACTTCTCTATTGCTTTTAACAATAAAGATAAAAGTGACATCAATTATTTTATATTTTATCTGGGAACATCGATATAGGTGGGACCAGCGAGGCGAGAGATGAATAATTATATATACCGGGTGTCCCATTTTAAAGAAGTATTAAGAAAAAAATATTTCAGACAAAATTCGTGGGCGTCATAGGGTGACCTTGACTTTTGTAAATAATCATTGTCATATTTTTGTTTTTTTTTTCTTTTTTTCTTACTCAGTTCACCTATTTTTTCTTTGTTTTCAGTCTGGCGAGATGGTAGCTCACTCAACTGCCACCCTGTTGTGGTTTCAAATCAGAGACCAAAGCAGAAGAAGCAATTAACCCCTGGGGGTTCGCGAAACACCGCTTGGGAAAAGGTCTAGACGACACTACTGGGTATTAGGAGGTCAAGGACTTTTCATTGTATAGGCATACAACTTAAATTTTTCAGACTTTAAGTGATTAAAACCACTTAATAATATTTTTTATAATCAATTATAACCAGAATAAAAAAGTCTGCTTTTCAAGGCAATAGATGATTAATTACCTATAGAAACTTACTAGGGTTAAAACAGCTGTAATGTATATAACCAATAAAAGAATTATTAAAAAAAATTAATCACCTGCAAGAGGTAAAAAATAATATATTTCGTATATATTGAACAAATAATTTCACAAATTTCACGATTTTTCAGGTGTTCCGTCAAGTCCCCCGCCTGTGGGCGCTGAAGCCTTTCAAGGGGGCTGAAGCGGATCTTTGGGTAAATGGAGAACATTAAGATGATCAAGATGGGCGCCGTAATATAAAAGGTAATAATAAATACTTGGAAATTTTGTCATTTATTGTTGTCGAACAAGTTTTCAAAAATAAAGTTTATCATTATAATTTGTTTTAGTTGTATCCGTGGTAAAGTTTTTGCAAGTTTGTAAAAAATGATAACTATTACGCGACTCACAAAATCTAACTAGTTAGTACGTTAAGACAAGAATATGGGAGTTAGTAACGACTTATTTACACAGCGAGTGGGCCCACATCGCAAACAAATGAAGGCATGCAAGTCGATGCGTGCACGACTAAAATCTATAAAAAGTAGGGTTATAGAAATTAGTATCATTACTCTTTGTGTGTTTTGCCAATAATATGTATATAAAGTTTGCAAGCCAAATAGTCGCTAATTAGTTGTGAATGAAAAAAATTTGTCGTTTCTTACTTTTAAGAAATATTGCCTGTTTTGCTAACTTGATATAAAGTTAGTAAAACACCTAAAGGGATTGTTATTAAAAAAAATTTTTAACAATTAGGCTGCCAGGAATTTTGCCATTAATGTACCGTGACAGAATGCCAGTGAGCGGAATTCAGTCTAGATTGATTTCCCCGTGCTGAAAATCGCGAATAATTCTTAAGAAGCGAATACGACAAATTCCTATGACTAAAAATCAGTTCCTGGAAACCATTCGATAGAACGGCGAATTATTCTAGTGTATTTACGGGTGAGAGATCGAATCTACCGTTTGTGTAGGTGCGTGTTTGGAGGGAAAACTCGAAGAATAATTAAATCTTCGGGAATAATTAGCTAAAACTATTCGCGACATACGCGGGCGCGCAACAACTAATTTGACTGGACTTGATAGGTTGTGTTTTGCTGGGATGAAGGTAATTGTGATATTCCGTGGATAATTCTCGAGCCTCGTGACTAACTCGTCCAGAGCGAACAGCAAATTCCCACGACTAATTAGCACGCGATAAATTAAGTTTAACCCTCCTCTAGGGGGTGTTTCGCTACGAATCCGCCAAAAATCACTTCTTTCACGAATAAGTGGGAAAATTATATCGCAGAAAATTCCCCAAGTCCACATCTAATTCACCTAACATAAACGGCAAGGTCAAATGTAAAATTCGCGTATAGACATTCTGATTATGATGATGTCCGTAATTTCGCCCCTCAAATGTTTTTTCTTCAGAATAATCTTCAACTGTAATTAAAAAAAACTGAACTTAACCTGAACTATATTTAACAAACTATTTATTATATAAACAATAAAGAAATTGCGATTTATATTTTAGCATACCTTCGCAGAATAAACTAGAAATTCTCGTTTACCCACGATGAGATGGAACTCGGAACAAGATTAGTGAGTAACATTGTAAATAAATAAGTAATAAAATTATTAACTCAAGTAGTATTTTTTTATTATTAAAATCATATTAATGAATGATGTAAACAAGTAAATTACGCAATAACACTATATTTGTATCATTTGGTGTCAAAATCGGTTAACTTGTATCAGGTATTATTAATCTTTAAAAATTACTTTGACTTTTATGTGATTATCGTTTTTGAAACTGTCAGATATTCGAGATGTTAAATAACCGCCATCTATTTAATAGGGTTTTGTTTGTTGGTAGGATAGTCCGGGAGCCTAGCGGGTTTTTGTAGCCCATGAAGAGACATGGCTCCACCCATCGAACATACCCCTGTAGAATTAGTATAACGTCAGAACTAGGGCCCGGTTGTTGGAATGCTGAATAACGTAATAATATTTTTATTTATATTTGAAAAAGTGTTGATAAACAGTAGATATTTTATTTCTTGGTACAGACATACCGATTTTATGCTATCCTTTTCTAATTGCATTATTTAAACGAGTATCATAAGAGAATCGGCACGTCAATCCTGAATCTATAAAGTATGAATATATGGTTGCTTAAATTATTTTTATTGTGATTTTCAATATGTAAACAATATTTACCAATAAAAATAAGTCTTTAAATCCTCTTTTTGTTACTATTAATTGTAAACTTCGCATTTATAGTAATTTCTAACACTTAAAAACACTGAAAAGAGTCACGACAAGCAAACAAGCATGAAAACAAAGATAAGTAAACATGTTTATGTCTGTCAAACATCTAAAAAACCTCTCCCCCACTGATCATGAACAGCCTTCAAAAAAATGTATTGTTGTTTAAATCTATAGGGTATGATCGAAGGCTCAATCAAAATTTTTTATATGTATTTTGACCCCTTCATTACGAATATCGAGGGTGGATTCTCGAAAAATGGTCAGGTAATTGGTCATAAACAAAAAAATTGGTAACAATATTAATATAACAATATTATCGTGTTATCGCAAAAAGTATCTTATTATTTTTCCGCCTGACGCATAATTTTTTAATTAAAAATCGTTCAACATTTTAAAAATTAAATATTTGCCACTTTTCAACATAAACAACTTTTGATTAAATAAATATTTCAAATTCTCGGCCCTCAATTGCTGGCTAAAATCAAGAATTTTGATCTGGGATTAATCGAAATGCGAAAATATAGTGTTTTTAATGATTTTTAACGCTATAAACAAATAGCGTTTCATCAATTATAAAGTACTCGCCGCAGTGTATGAAGAGAAGAGGAAGTCTACTTACAGGCGCTTACCTAGTGCACATAATCCATTATAAATTTTATTGATCGTTGTATTAATACTTTAAACACATTTTAGTATGTATCTATTTTAATTTATTAATTATAAGCATCTAATCATAAAATAAACAATACAATAGCATAAGGAACTTCAGTTATAACTATGTTTGAGGGCAGGAGGGTTAATATATGTTCTGCATAATAATTACAATACCTATTTAAAATGTAGCATAATGAGTGAAATACAACATCGTACTGTAGTCAGTTTATTGTACACATTTTATCAATTAGTTGTTAGACAGTATATTTAAGCTGAGATTCAGCAAATTAAAACAATTATCATCGCATTAATGCCTTCGCGAGCTAATAATTAATCAGGATGCAACTTGTTAATGACGCTAATGCCTGTACTTTTTTCACGCGCACTGTTAAGTTTTATATTAGAAACAGACAAGTTTTTGAAGGTAGCATATAATTTTTTTAAAGCTGATTTGTGCATATTTGTCAAAAAAATAAAAAAAAACATAAATTTAACGAGTATTGACTAAAGTAGGTGTCGAATACACGACGCTACCGGATGGTAAAATCACTTTATAACAAATTTATGCATATAATTCTAGACTTCAAACATTATATTTAGTTTCAGACAACTTTAAATAAACATTAATTCAATATAAGGTGTGATTATTAACAGCGATTGATGTAATTTTTAGATTTATTCAAATACCACATATAGTGAGTGATATAAAAATCTTTGGATAGTTCAAAAGTTAAAAATAAAAATCTAAAAAGAGAAAATAGTGATCTAAGTAAAGATAATATTGAGGAATATAAAAAAGTTAAGCTTAGTCAAGAATCAATATGAACGTAATTATCAACGAGGCGCACTAATAGTTATGTGATAAATATTAACACATGTATTATTTGCCAGAAAACATCATACAAAGGAAATGCTCAACTACATCAGATGGATTCACAGACACGTGCTGAAAAGTTATAAACAGCTTCCCGATTATTTAAAGATTATATTTATATTTTATTTTTATTTACACTGTCCTACAGTACCAGAGTCTCTAAAATTAGGCAGGTAAAAGAACAGAGTTACATAATACAGACAGTACAATAAGTATAACATAGATAATCGTAAAATAAACGATTTGACAACAGAATAATTGCAGTAAAATATATCAAATTTGTTTTAAAAAATCAAAATTTCAGTAAGAAATAAAGAAATCTATCTGTCTTATTTAAATAGTTGTTATATATGTAATTATCCTTTCAGACAGAGAAAAGGAAAAATATATACAAACAGTTTATTTCCTGCAAATATCGCTCTGGTCCTCTCTCCATACGCGTTTCGACCACCTTATGATCTCGTCAGTGGAGCTGTATCGGACCGAGAGCAAATTCGCAGAAAATAACTGATATATGAAATATAGATTTCAAGGTATGTCGGTAGGATATTGCAACCTGCCATATACCGATCTCGATGTCAAATTGAAAAATATCGCCAGTCGAACGACATCTATGAATCATTGGAGTAGTGAGAAATTTAAAAAAAAAATCAAAATTTCAGTAAGAAATTTACACCCTTCATACTCCTAATCAGGAGGTAAACATATAAATAAAAATTTTGGTGCAGCCAAGTCTCTTCATCGATTACAAAGACCCACTGGGCTCCCTAACTAATTACAACGCCTTTAGATTGAGGTATCATAAAGACACAAAGAGAATATGTGTAATTTTTCAAGAATAAGAATCAATAAAAAATTATTTCTCACAGACCCTCACATTTTTAAAAATAACTTAATTAACTAATTATGGAGGTATACTAATTACTTCTTAGCACAGGCGCTGGTTTAACAGATCCTATGAATGTGAGTTTATTGACTACTTATATTATGAAACCACACCCTTAGCCAAGGGTTCAAACTAATGATGGGTGTGTCTTGCATATAAATTAACAGTTAATAAAAAGATAATAGAAAAGGCTTTGACCTTTAAAAGCATTTACATTTACTAGATTTTAGGACATACTTGTAAAACTACTCATTGTAATCAAATATAAATAAATACAAAGCGTATATTGAATTGGGCTGAACTATCGCGTATGAGTCAAAAATTTGATGCTGACAATTAATTTTCCATAAAAAATCTAAGTATAAGTTAATTAACACCTAGTTTATATTGTATTTTAGGAATTTTCTATTAAATACGTAAAAAAGTTTTGTACTGGCTTGTGGCCATACATATATCCAGATGCTTTGGAATTTATGAATTATCAAACCATTCTTTTAAAATAAAAATAAATATGTTATTCTTATGTCAAACAAATGATCACTAACTAAAAAAAAAGATAAATTAGGACATGTTATCGCGGAGGTCACAAATAACGGTCATCTTAACAAATGTATGAATCAGTTTCCGTATTTCAGCTATATATATATATATATATATATATATATATATATATATATATATATATATATATATATATATATATATATATATATATATATATATATATATATTTCTTTACTATGTTGTTGGGTATAGGTTTTCTGATTTGAAGATTAGACGACAATTTTTCTGACGTTTCGCACTACATAGTGAGCTTTTACAAAGTTATGTTTTATTTATCTGTATCCTTCATCCTGAAAGTACGTGTGTTAAAAATAAATTTATTTTTAACACATGTACAAAGCTACTTTCAGGATGAAGAATACAGAAAAATAAAACATAACTTTGTAAAAGCTCACTATGTAGAGCGAAACGTCAGAAGAATTGTTGCCTTTTAATCTTCAAATAAGAACATCTATACACAAGGAAAAAAAATATTAACAAAAAGTTTAAGATACAAAAATAAAACATATATATATATATATATATATATATATATATATATATATATATATATATATATATATATATATATATATACATATATATTAAAGAAAAACTCAATGTATTTGATTTTCAAAATATTTTGCCCATATTTTTCCCTTTTTTGAAACAGGAAGCTTTCCAGTAACACAAGATAGGTAGACGAAACTTCAAACATAAAAATTTGGGGGTTGTTACTAATGTAAGATATTTCAAAAGTGCTGAATGACTTAACTTTATTCTAAATTGAACTTTCTGTAAGTTCTTGAAGATTCCGATTCAATACACAATTTTAAATCTTATAAATAGATTAAGAGGTTCTGTTATTTCAGAAATTATATTTTTTATACTCTAATAGACTACTGTCCAAGTAATTCATGTGGAATATATTATGACAAACATATATTAGTTCTATATCTATATAACTTACCTAACAGATAAAACTTCCACATTAGGCATTTTTCTTAATAATGATATATCAACCAGTTCACTACCCCTGTAAAAATGAAACAAATATAAAATATTTAAATGAATTACATAAATTTAACAAAGTGGCAACCAAAGTAAGTACACATAAATACATTATATAATTATTTTTGAATAAATCTTGTGAAACAAGTAGATACCTAGCTAATATTTTTTTTAAACTTGGTTTTAAAAAATATTTTATACTAGCTTTTACCCGCGACTTCGTCCGCGTGAAACTTAATAAATAAAAAGTAAATACAACTGTTATAAACCATAAACATTTAAAAAAAAAAGTTTATATCACTCCTGATAACCTTCTCTTTATGTCTGTAAAGTTATATCGATACTGGTTCAGCCATTTTGACGATTACCCTGTATAAAAGGACAGACAGACAAACAGAAAAATATCAGCCTATATTACTCCCGATAACCTCTTCTTCATGTCTGTAAAGTTTAATCGAAACTAGTTTGACCATTTCGAAGATTATCTCAGACAGACAGACACTTCACTTTATTTATATGTATAGATGTATATTTCAAGAACGTTAAGGATATTTCAGAATTTTTAGGAAAATTTTTTAGGATTTATCAGTAATTTAAAGAAAGAAATGATGATTTTGGATTTGCAAATCAGTAAGAACAAATTTTTCCAATTTTTTTAACATGTTTCTAAAAAAATTATTTTATATATCAAGATTGTTAATATGAACAAATAAATTTAAATCATTTTAGCTTTAAGAAAACGTAAAAATAGTAAGCACATTCAAATAATTCTTGAGTCTGATCTCTTCTAGAAATATTTCAAGATATGGAATTATAGGTGTAAAAATTTTATGCATTTTTTGGAATTTTTTAAAGAATTGGTAAGGAATTTTTAGGGAATCTACAAATTTTTTTAGGATCTGTCTCAAATTTAAGGATGTGGAATTTTTAAAGTAATATCAAGATATATTTAACTACTGAGAGTGGATTAGAAGGATTATAGATGGAGAGAAAATAATCTTCAAGATGAAGGAATGATGGTAATTTTCGACACGGTATTTCGGGAATGTCTAAAATACATTTACTTTAAAACCTGCAAAACTTGCAGTTTCCTTATGTATACTCATAAAGAGGTAAATATGAATTTCACAATTTTTAAAAATAAAAATATTATTGAAATGCGATGACCATGGTTATAACCAGAGTACAACGTAGTTTTAAAAAAAAATAACCAACCCGGAAAAAAATTTGGGAAAATTGTTTACTTTTATGATTCGCAAATAATTTCATGTTGACATACTTAGATAGGTAAAAAATACCTCATCATGACAAAAATATTTAAATTGTAAATACAAATACATTACTTATGATCAATATAATTAAAATAGAAAATAGTTCTTACCAGCAATTTAGCCTTTTGATTTTCGAAAGATCCGATATTTTCGTCCGAGTAATGACCATTTCTTCTGTTAATCTCTTTGCCATTTTGAAATTCCTGATGTCCTCAGTTTATATCAGAAACACACAGATTAAATAAAATATTTTACTTTTATGCACTCCGAAAATTCGTTTTGATCATTTTTTTAAAATCTATCGATAGGTACGCATGCAGAATAAGCGATAAACACACGACAGCAGACTACAACGAACTGAAGTTTCGCTGTTGATAATGAATGAAATAAACACCTAAATTTACGCACAACTCAAAACAGACATTTTGACGTTTACCAAACTAATCAGAATCATATGTTTTTGACGTTTTCGATAATTGGCAACATCGTATTAGTTGACCTTAAATTCGTCTTTTCTCTTGTATTGGCCATATAAGTATAAGCGCTCTCTTTATACCTGGATACCTTCAAATTAAAAAAGAAGACTAAAGGATCTTTATTTATTTTGTAAATAGTTCGATTATACATTTTTAGTACAGGCCGTTAAATTTAATTTGGAGGTTAGTAATATGGTTTTTTCAAAGATTCATTTGAAGTTGGGATTTTTTTGAGCTTATCAGATGCCTTATCCATTTTGTTTGTCTTATCTTTCAGTGCTTTGTGTCTAAAATTAGATTTAGAAGCTAACTTTCTTCTTCTGGGTTTAGAAATAACGTTAGTTTTAAAATTGATGCCAGCATAAAATGGATGAGATATTAGAAGAATTAGGTGTATCTGTAAGTTTATTTTTGTAGCGGGTTTATACAGATCCCTGTTTTTGTTTCTTAATTGCCATACCTATTCTTATTCCATAAACATAATTAGTAATTATTAAACAAGTTTATACAGTTACTTGGTTTCTTTTTTTTTTTTTTTTAAATTGTCTAATTTCAAATTTATTTTGGAGAGATTTGATTTGTGAAAAAAGGTTTATGCTAAAATATTCAGAATGATAATAAGAAAAGTAAGAGCTCTAATTTCAGGATCGTGTCCTGTTGTTGAACTTTGTGTCTATTACATGACATATATTATAAAATTTTATGAAATGTCAAAGAGTCAACTGCTTTTCTCTGCTCGATTAATAGGCCGGAGCAGCCTAGACCTGTTCAGGTGCAATAAATGCTCACTTTACCCATGGCTTGCATTATGTGTCGGGCTCATTAGAACTGCTTTTCCCTTACCCTTCGAGCACCACTAAAATGGTTGGTATATAAAGCCCTAGCAACTGTCAGTTATATTTTTAGCTTTTAGTTAGTTAGTTAGTTTTTTTGCTCAACAATATTTTCAGCTTTATTCATTTCATGCAAAACTTAAAATACCACTTAAAAACAGATTATTAATGTCCAAAAAAAAGATTTAAAAAACATTTTTCTATTATTCACATAATTTAGGTTATATTATACACTATATTTGAAAAAATTATTGTGGGGGATGCAAGATGACACTTTTATCGCTTTATTCAGATTTGCTTGGAGATACTAGAGTTTAATATGCCTGAATCGAGGACAGTATTAACTGTCAGAAAAGAAACATTTTAATTGAAGATTTGAGGAATATTCAGGGGAAGCTTCTCCATCCTTCTATTCATTTCTTTTTTATTTAAAGGAAAATGAATATCAATTTTCTATTGATTTGACTGTGGCTTTAAATACTGCTTTGAAAATTTTGAAATTGAAAAAAAGTCAGTTTGAATTTTTCTTAATTACTAATTCATAATAAGTTGAATGTTGGGAACTTTCATAGTCTTAATATAACGAAATAAAAATAAGAAATTGTACATTTGCCACTTAAAACTTGATTTCAACTTAAGCACTAAAATTAAAAATACATTTATGAACTAAACTAATTCATAAAAAAAAATTGGAAAGTTAGTTATACTGTTTACTATAAGAACATCTTATAAAAAACTATTAGTTACTATGAACAAGTTTTTCTTCCTGATAATTAAAAGTTTTGCAAAATATGTTATAACACACATCCATGGGAAGTTTCTTGCCTAGAAAATTGAAAATTTGCTTTGTAGTGTTTATTATAAGAACATATAGAAAATTATCAGTTACTATGAACAAGTCTTTATTATTTAATATTAAGTACTAATATTTTGTATATAAATATTTGCAGCTTTTTCTTGCTTTTTTTGTACATTCTAGTTTTTGGAATATAACTTGTTTTGTATCTTTTGTTTATTAACCATTGTTTATTTAATTCATTTCACAAATTGTAAACGTAAATTGGTTTATGTTGTGTCTTTATGTACTAGATATGTAAATACATTTCTTTAATTTTAAAAAATTTGCTATGAACTTTAATGGTCTACACAAATTATTGAATATAATAAAATTTTAATATTCAAAATATTGAGGCCTATGGTCGAAACATGTCCTTACCAGCAACAACTAGTAGTACGTCTTGTATGCTCTCTGAATGTTTTTCCGTTTTTACCGTTAAGTCAGTGACTAATATTTGAGTGTCTAATATGAAATGATTTGTTAAAAAACGACAGTTTTAATAATATATAAGTGAACTCCTGAATGATTAAAAATATAAACAATTGATACAAAAAACCATTGATATATTTGTGTAGTAATAAGACTATATTTGAGTCTGCTATTGGGATTCTCGTTTTTTATTTGTTTTTTTTGTTGGTTCTGATATTTGCATTTAACTTTGTGATAAAAAAGTGTTTAATTTTGGAAATACCGTTTTTGTAGATTAAAATCCAGTGATACGATAAAATTGCAGGTCCGGAATAACTATAATAACTTTAAATAAATTGATGTGGTTTCTAAAATACTGCATTAAATGTTGCAATAATAAACGGCCGACTTTAAATTGAAGTATAATCTTAATTGATAAATATTTTATTTTACTCTTTTTAATTGAAAAATAACCATGAATACATGTAGTAAATGTAAAAGGCAATGCATTTTTAAACCAAGACCCAAAGAGGATGAACTTTTTGGAGCTAGTTGTGATTCATGTGAAGCTTTTTATTGTAAAGAATGCTCTGAAATTAATACAACACAAGCACATGCCGTAGCACTATCGCAACGTGTTTTGATTTTTTATTGCCCAAGTTGTAGGAAAGTCCTGAAAGATTTAAAACAGGAGAAGATATTATTAATAGAAAAATTAGAAGAAACTAAAGCAGAATTGGGTAGAAAAAATCTATGCATAGAACAGCTACAAGGGCAATATAGGGACAAATATGATTTAGTAAATACAGAAATTGAACAATTAAGTGAGGATGTCAGAGACAGGAATGTTGGTATTAATGAGAAATTGGCTTTTGCGGACAATAACCAGAATGTACAAAAAATCAAAGAGCAACAACTTGAAATATCAGAGGCTAATAAAGAGATTATACAGCTAACAGAGAGAAATAGTAAGCTATCCAAACAAATTAATGAGCTTCACACTAGATCTAATGTGCTATTAAAGGAATTAGACGAACTGAATGACCTTAAAACTAAATTATTAACAAGTATCGAGGTTTTATCCGCTGAAAATGAAATGTATATGGCAAGCTCGAAAAAGGCAAATAATGACTTGTTTGAAATAAAGGCAAAACAAAACGCTGAGAAAAGAAACGTCGATACTCAAACGGAAGTTGAGTATTGTGGTATTTCACAGAAAGGCAAAGTTAGGCCTCCAGTAAAAACTATTATTGGCCCTAAGAATATTTTGGTATTGGGTGATCAAATGGTCAAAAACTTGGATAAACATTTGCGACGTGTGTATGGTGATGAGGACACTAAAATTCAAGCTATTGTTAAACCTTATGCTAGGCAGGAAAATGTTTTGGAAGACATAGTAAACCTAACAAAATATTTCACCAAATATGATTTTGTGATAATTGGATGTGGAACCAATGATTTATCATGTGGCAAATATCCACGAATGCGTAATATAAATAAAATACTTAAAGATTGTATGCATACAAATCTTCTGTTTCTCTCAACGAAGTCAGCGAATAAAAGATATCTCCAACAAGTTGAAATGTATAATAAAAAACTCTGTAATTTTTTAACTTTTGCAAACAGGTTTACTGAAAATTGTGTAGGGTATGTTAATGTATGTGATGATTTTAATGATAAATTAAGTAATTTTGATGTTTCTCGGTTACTGTATAACACCATTTTGGAAGCAGCCTCAATAAAATGTAAAGTAAAAAATTTAATACACATTGCTGTATCTGGTGTTGATAGTGATCGAGTAGCATTAAATATAAACTCTGAGCCTGAGAGTATGCTAGATAGTAGTGGTATGAAAAATAGTTATATTCAAGCAAATGATGAATCTAGACTAGATAATAATATTACGAGTGTTAGTAACCTGAATGATGAGCCAAGTGATACTGATGGTTCAAATTTTCTAAAGGACATCAATCAACTGCCAACCACTTAGGTTCAATGAGAATATATTATCAAAATTGTAGGGGCGTTAAAACTAAACTAGAAATATTAAGACTTAACATGTTAAATAATAGCGCAGATATAATTGCCTTAACTGAGACTTGGCTGAATAGTACTGTTTATAATAGTGAGTTTAATTGTGGTATGAATATATTTAGGAAAGACAGAAATCAGATAGAGACGGGAAAAAAGGAAGGTGGTGGTGTCTTACTGGCAGTCAATAGGAAATTTTCTGTGAAGGAATATAACATATTTGACAATGAACAAGAAGCACTGTGTGTGAAACTAACTGTAAATCAAAAGAAATGTATTTATATAGTAGTTGTATATTTTGTACCTAATAGTAATTTGAATACTTATAGGAAATTTTATACTTGTATTGAGTCTAATTTTTTAAACTGTGATTGTATAATTTTGGGTGATTTTAATTTGCCTGACCTTGTTTTGAATCTTCCCAGTGAGCGTGTATGTGATTTTAAAAGTTTTTTATCCTTTACAAACCTTTTACAAATGAATTATGTTCGTAATGTAAATAATGTTATCTTGGATTTGGTACTTGTCAGCCGCCATTTGCAGGATTGCAAAGTAGAAAATGATGATGACCCATTGTTACCGCTGGATCGACATCATCCGGCATTGTTATTGGAATTAAATCTCTGTTATGAATTGACTGAATGTGAGTAAATTCACAGTACTAAATTTAACTTTAAAAAAGCTGATTTTGGCACTATGTATAGGTTAATTAAAAATCAAAATTGGAACATTATATATGAGTGTTGTGATATTGATACTGTCATAACTCAGTTTTACAGAGTATTTTATAATATTTTTGTACAATGTGTTCCAATGTCAACACAGATAGGTAGAACTTTTCCAGTGTGGTATAATAATGACATAATTAAATTAATTAGGGATAAAGAAAAATATTTTAGAAAGTACAAAAAATCCAAAAGTCTTTTTTGGTATAATAAATACAAATCTAGTAGACAGAATATTAAAAATAAAGTAAAGGCAGCACACTCGGAGTATTTGGCACGGGTTCAATTGAGTCTAAGAAATAATCCCAAGTATTTTTGGTCGTATGTTAAAAGTCTGAGAGGTGAGGGTGATATTCCTGCAGAAATCTCTTATAATAACATTTTCTATTCGGGTGCAGGGGGTATTGCAGATGCATTTGCGCTTTATTTTGGTAATGTATTTAGTGCTGCAGAGGTGATGGAATGCAGTGGGGGTATATCTAAAAATCATTTTTGTGACTATCCCATAGATAAAACTGAAGTACGCTGTGCTCTTCAAAAGTTAAAGGGTAACAGAGCTATTGGACCAGATGGGTTGCCTGGCTATGTTATAAAGGGCTGTAGCGAATCTCTGTTAGAACCTTTACTATATATATTTAACCTTTCACTTAAAACAGCAACATATCCTACAGAATGGCGTATTACAAAGGTTATACCTACTTTCAAAGGAGGGGTAAAGCACGAAGTAACTAATTATAGGCCTATTAGCATAGTAAATGCAACGTCAAAGTTATTTGAAATAGTGATTTTTAACAGAATATATGATGAAGTAAAGCACAGTATATCTGAGTGTCAACATGGGTTCTTACCAAATAAGTCAACATTAACTAACTTAATTACTTTTACACAATACATTCATAACTCTTTTAATAAAAAAGCACAAGTTGATGTAATCTACACGGATATGGCAAAGGCATTTGACAGAGTGAAACATACCCTTATAATACAATCTCTTAAGCAACTGAATGTTACAGAGAATCTGATAAATATTATTGTCTCTTACCTGACTGATAGAAAGCAGTACGTTGAAATAAAAGGGGCCAAATCACATGTATATAGAAGTACTTCTGGTGTTCCTCAGGGGTCTAATTTGGGACCTCTTTTATTCTTAATTGTCTTTAATAATATATGTAACGTGATCAAACACTCAAAAGCATTACTGTTTGCAGACGACTTTAAACTTTTTAGGGAAGTATTGACTGCTGATGATTGTGACTGTTTACAGCAGGATCTGAATGATGTTGTTGAGTAGTGTCGAGTAAACGGTTTTTGTCTTAATGACAACAAGTGTTCGTCAATGTCCTTTGCTTTGAATAAGAATGTTTTAAATCAAGCCTATTCTATTAATGATATAGTGTTAAAACGGACTTCTTGTCAGAAGGATTTGGGAGTATTGTTTGATAGTTCATTGAATTTCAATGAGCATATAATAAATAAAATTAATGAAGCTCACAAGATAATGGGTTTCATCATCAGATCTACTAGACATTTTGATGTCGATGTTTGCATGACACTTTTTGACAGTCTTGTACTGCCAAAACTGGAATACTGTAGTATAATATGGTCACCACAATATGAAGTGTGGAGTAGAATCATAGAACGTGTCCAGCGAAAGTTTTTAAAGTATATGTTTTTTAAAAAATTTGGATACTATCCTATTCAGGGTTATAATAACCTGGACTTATTGAGTATATTTAACAGACTTTCATTGGAAAACAGACGTATAAAAATATGTTTGGTATATATATTCAAGATCTTAAATAATAAAATAAATAGTCCAGACCTATTGCTGCAACTTCCATTTGTGGTAAATAAGGGTGGAACAAGACAAAGACCAACATTTTATCTGGAATTTCCTAGAACAAATACTTACAAAAATTCGCCGCTGTACAAAATGTGTAATTATTTTAATACATACGTTAGTGATGTAGATTTAAGTAGTATTACTTTACGTAGATATAAGGATATTCTTGACCATAAATTGCTGGATTCTCAGGCTCAGATGTAATATTGACAATAATATTAACTAGTAATGTTAGTTTAATGTTTTTAACTTTAAGAAAGGTATCTGTAACTGGCTTAACTGCTGTGGATGCTGTATTCAATAAATAAAATAAATAAATAAAAATGATTTTTTGTAAATTTTTTGAATAAAGTAGTTTAACGGTGTTTCAATAATAAACATATCGTGATGTGATTTTCTTACATAACCAAATTTTATAGGATTAATGTTTGTAAATTAAAAGTATAATAAAGAATTTTAATTTAAAAAAAGCAGTTTTCAGAAAGAACAAGGTTGAGGAAAGGAAGAAATATGAACATTTTTTTTCAGTAAATAGCTTGTCGCCTCTACCTTTAACCACGCATATATTGTTTCAATTTCAAAAACTAGTTGAAGTTGAATCAACTTTTAAAAGGGGATATCAGGTGGCCTCATGTTCTAAAGGAAATTCTTTAGTTAAAGGTGCCTCTGGTATTAAAAAATTTTAAATGGAAAAGGAGGATCATATGATACTTCTTCTGAAAGGTATTAGGTACTTTTATCCAATGTCAATTTGTTTTTAGTATTCAGATAACTGGTTTATTTCTTTTGTGATATATTACTTTGTATTTGCATGATATTTCTACATCTAGCCTAGAATTATTTTTTTTTACAAATATTTCATGGGGCTTGTTTACCATGTAAGCTGTGCATACTGCAGCTTTCCGTTAATTATCTGTTCTGTCTTTTCAAGGCGCGTAATTCCTTTTTTATGTTTCAAACGCTTTGAAGCTCGCAATTCAATAAGCATTTAAAGTTCCTAAGAAAACGAATTTTCGATTATTGGACTTATCAGTAAAAGAAAGTAAGGTCTTTCAATGACTCATAATTTCGATTTTAACACGTTCAAAGCTTGCGGTTTTTCAATATTCAGAAAAATTTTTGGTATTTTGGTGGCAGTAACGTTTAATGTTTGTAGACAAAAATTGTAATTTCAGCACCTTCTAAAAATGCGAGTTTTTGCGTTTTTTTGACCATGTAAAAAACAAATTACTCATCTTGAAAGAACCTTTTCTTTTTCTTGGTAGGCTTAAAAAGGTTTGAAACTCGTAATTCTATAGATTGATTTTAAAAATAGTATATTTTGCAAGTTTCAAGTGACTAAGACTAGACACGCGAGCTGCAATCTTTGTGACCAAGTCCGAACATAGGCAAGCTCTCCAACTCGCATAACCAAGCACAGCAACTATTAACGCCCATGCTACCTAACCTCGGTAACCAGGGGACACAGACTTCTCCATAATTAAGACTACAGACATTCAAGCTTTAAACCCAACAGTCCCTAACACACAACTGGAGGACAGCGAGATATATGCGACCTTGACTGAAATTCTAGAATGGCCTTTACGCACCAAGCTTTGTCAAAAGCAAGTTATGATCCACAGTGTCAAAGGCCTTAGACAAATCAAAATATAGGCCTGCCACTTTATCATTTGTGTCAATTCTTTCATTTATATAGGAAATTATGTTGAATATTGCCATTTCAGTAGATTTGTTAGGTCTAAAGCCGAACTGATTTTTACTCAGGATATTGAGTCTGTTTAGATGTTCAAATATTCTAGTATATATAACTTTTTCAAAGACTTTTGCCACTGCTGGAAGCAGGGAGATTGGTCTGTAATTTTTGATGCATTGCGATCCCCTTTTTTAAATACAGGAATCACTTTGGCTGTCTTGAGATTAGTAGGAAAGATCTGCGTGGCAAAACTTTCATTAACAATATTTGCTAAGGGATTACTTATGCAGTGTGCGACAAATTTTAAAACATATTCAAGGATTTTAAATAATCTATAACTGAATTATATTTTTTTAGTATGATGATCTCTATAAACTTCATACCGGTCACCGCATACATAATGAAACTGATGATAGTAGCTCTAGTGATGATTCAGAATCTTTAGATGGAAACTTTAAGCCGCCACTTTATTCTGTTGATCAGATAAAGCAAAATGTATTTATTGTTGGTGAACAAAACCAAAAAGGTATGGATAATAAAAGTGATCTTGGTAATAGTGTAGACATTTGTTGTATTTTTTATTTTATTAATTACTAGCAATCCTCCCTAAATAAAAAATATTTTATTAGCGTTTTAAATTGTTATCTAAAGTTGGGCAGCTGATCAGTAAAACTTTATCAACTAAAAAGTAAGGGCAGCACTTTTTATTTTTTGTATATTCTATAATTTATAATTATCCTCTATTTTATAGGAGACGCTAAAAATTCTAGTAATACTGATAAACATGAAGAAATTGCAAAAAAATTGTCTTCACATATAACAAAAAAATACTGTTACATTTGTAAAAAAAATGGATCAGGTCATTATAAGCATGCTAACCACTACCATAAAGTGAGAAGATGGCTTCAGGCGGAGTTACCACATATAACAGTAAGTTCCCTTATGACCTGTTTTAATATTTCCATCTGCCATGAAACCATGTGAATCATATGTCAAACTTAAATTGCACTCAAATACTTTTTATTAAATTTCCATAACCACAATTGCTCTTGATACGAGTTGTGCATAAATATTTTTGTGATTTGTGTTGTAAACTATTAGGTGCGTTTCCATTACATTTTCTTAGTGAAACCCGTATATTGTGAGGATTTTTTCAATTTCTGTTTTAAATTTTAGGGTATAAAATTTTTTTATATATGCATCGCAACGTAAATATTCGATGTAAACCTAGGATCAAAATCATTAGACTTAGGTTTTATTAAATTAAAGAGTTCCACGTTATGAACAGGCGCAAAGCAAATAAAAAAAATCAAACAAATCCACAGTGAATGCCCTATACTGACTGATGGATAATCTGGAAAAAACACTGATGACAAAATAAATCTCCGAATGCTTTCATTGATATTGATACTAGACAAATAAAGCCTCCTTTAACAAGATGGTTTGAATCAATGCTAAAAAATAGAATCATTCAGGCATCAATCGAAAACGAAGCGGGTCTCCCCCGAGGGGGAGTAATATCGCCTCTACTGTGGTCCCTGGTTGTTGAGCCAAGTAAATGACTCGGGATTTATTATGCAGGGTTATGCTGATGACCTAACAACTGTCATTATCAGAGGCAAGACTGAAAGGACTACCACAGGCCTAATGTAAACTGCCTTGAAGCAAATTAGTAACTGGTGCATAAAAGAAGGACTACATATTAATCTTAATCAAACGGCCATTTACTAAGAGATGAAAATTAATCATAAATGCTACAACTTTAAATGGAAGATACTGAGCTTTTCTAAAGAGATTAAATATCTGAGGGAAACAATAGACTAAAAACTGACCTGCAATAGCCACATTGAAAAGATTCTCCAAAAGGCAACAGTGGCAAGCTGGACATGTCGGCGAATCTTTGGAAAAACCTTGAGATTAATAATGATCTTATGATCATATGAAACAAACATCAAACTCATGGTCACATATACCTCCTTAGTATGGTGGCCAAAGACAGAAAGCAAGAGCTCAAAGAAAGCTGCAAAAAATACAGAGATTATCCTATGTAAGAGTCACGGGGGCTATATCATCTTGCCCATAGCACGAATAGAGGCAATGCTGAATCTCCTTTCATTGCACATAGGTGTGATGAGGGCAGAAGCTACAAATGCCCTTAAGCTGTCTCAAACAGAACCCCTCATACTTGAAAAGTTTGATGAGCATATGAAGTTTCTGGATACAATTCCAGCGAAATTCATATCAAAGCCGACAGACTGCATGTCTATAAGGTATGACTTTGATGTGAACTATAAAATAACTGATGTTACCAAACGAACGGAGTGGGGTTACCTCGACTAGAGAAGAGTTCAGTGGTATGGTTACCTATGGATACAAGATTGACGAGGGGGTTGGAGTGGGGATATCAGGTTCAGGCTTTGGGCTTGAAAAACCCCTATGAAGTCACCACCATTTTCCAAGTTTCACGAAATACCATATAACTGTACAATTCAGCCTAAGTTCCCCATATACTCTCAAAGCTCTTACGTCCAATCGGCTTTTGTAGTCAATAAATAAAAAAAAAACTTTCTAAAAAATATTAACGCCAGCTAAAGAATGGTTATATAGTATACAAACCCTTTTAATTTTTTAGGGTGAAAAATTAAGCAGTTTTTTTTGTGAATCGTGTAATTTACCTCTAGATGGAAATGGTCTAGCTCAAAAACATTATCAATCAGATAGCCATAAAACGTAAGTAAGGTATAGGATGGATCATATTTTTTTTTATTTTATGTGACAGAATAAACAGATGTTAAAAAATAACTATTGCACAATAATATATGGGTACTACTTACTAGAGTTGTCTACTTGTTTCTTACAAAAATTTTAAAAACAGTGCATTATAATTGAGACTTTTTTCAGTAAAATTATTGATTTACAAGCTAAATGGCTTCGCATTCCCTTCAGGGAATATTGACTCATACCAGGTATACAAAGATACCAATAGTATAAAGCTCTGTGGGAACCCTTTCCATGCTATTGGGCCCTAGGCGACGTGGTATGCTGTATTTCCTATGAACTTTTGGACGGTTCGCGCGGTTGTAAGGAGAGTTGCTTTCTGCATCTGGTTATACAGATGCTCACTAAGGCCCAGTCTCTTGATGTTCTGCAGGAGGTTCTTTGGTATCACTCCAATTGTTGACAGTATTATGGGAATCGTTTGGACGCTGTTCATTGCACATTGTTTTCGGATTTGCACCTCCAGATCTCTGTATTTGGCGATCTTCTCGTTGTATTTTGGCCTTGGGTACAGCAATGTCGGTTAGTGTAGTTTGCCTAGAAATTTTATCTGTTAGAATAATGTTTGGCCTATTATGAGCAACTGTCCGATCCGTCAGAACCGTTTGGTTCCAATATAACTTAAACTGGCAGTTCTCAAGAATAGGCTCTGGATTGTATTTGTAATAAGGCACTTTTCCTACCTGCAATAGATTTAACTTATCGGCTAACTCTTGATGGAGTATCTTAGCGTCTGAGTCGTGTCTTTCCTTATACTCGGTTGCGGCAAACGCTTGCCATCCTCCAGTTATGTGCTGGATTGTCTCCGATGTTCGACAGCCATATCTGCATTGGTATTTTCTATTGAGGGATCTCTAATGATGAACTTCCGATAGTTCTTCGTAGGAATAACCTGGTCTTGGATAGCTAACAAGAAGCCCTCCGTTTCCGGCAACATCTGTCCTGAAATCAACCAGTAGTTCGATGCTGAGTTGTCGACATTGTCCTGATTGACCTCATTTGGATGCCGTCCATGAAGTGGCTTCCGTAGCCAGGTTTGTAACTTCTCTTGGTCTGTTTGGTGGTGAGAAGTAATATCTTGTTCCCTCAACTGTAGCGGCGTTGAATCGTCTGCCTCGCATATTGCTCGATGTAGTGTGGAAAAGTCCGCTAACCTGTGGAAATATGAACGTAAGTTTATTATTTGTTGGTCGAGCTGCTTACCAGTATCCACCAATCCTCTTCATCCTTGATGTCTTGAAAGCGAAGGTGATGTTCCTGTGCTTTTGTTAGGAGTATTCTTATTTTTCCTTGCAGATTTTGGATGTCCGTCCTGCTCAGTACAATTATTGATAATATGTGCTATTATATCAAGAGGAAGAGGGGTTTTGTTTGTCTGAGATAAACAAAAAGCTACTCGATCAGTCGCAATCAGATTTTTTCCCATGTTTCTCGGCGTAAATGAAAAGGTTTATAGATATATTTCATCTCACAGAAAAATTAACCAAAATAAAAAAACAACGTTAAAAAGATAGTACTTCAATGCTCAGTATACACAGTCATGCATATGTGGTATGCTGGCCCTCCGTTAGATGGCGGACACGTGGTACGTTTCATGCAACAACTTTTTCACATTTTACTTACTAATTCGGATAGCCAATACATTCTGCTGCACAAAAAATATTTTATACCCCAAATTTCAGTTCAATACTGTTAGGAAATGAGTTGGCTACATTATTCTCTCGGACGTATATGTGTATTATATATTTTATGAATACAGAATCATCATGAGCATTTTTAAAATGGTATGCTTTTTTCAACTTGCTCAGCCTCAGTGGAACGAGTTTTCAGTACCTTTAAGCAAGTACATTTCAATTTAAGGAACAGATTGAGGGTTAAAAAAGCTGGAAATTAATATTTTTATTCAAGTATTATAATGAAAATTAACAGACATGGGGAGGTTTGCCTACACGGGTTAATTTCCGAAACGGCTAAACCGTTTTCGATGAAACTTTATAAATACAAAGAGGGAGTTGTCAGAGGTGATATGGGCTGCTTTTTTTCTGCCTTTCTGTGCGGGCTGATCTTTGAAATGGCTTAACCGACACACTTCTTTTATCGTTCAAGTGTAAGTTTGTGGTGACAAGAAAAAAAATTTTACTACCACAATGACAGTATATAGGTTTAAAATCTTCCTATTTCAACTCTTATCAAATATGAAGGCATTATAGAGCTTTTTCTTAATGCATCAAGTGCACTGCCATTAAGTGTCATGCGTGCCACAATAGTCATGAATTGGAATGAAAAAAGAAGTGTGTAGAGATCAAATTTTATATGTTTTGTATATTATAGGAAAGTATGCAATAAAATTTTTCTGATCTTTGATTTTCATTCTTTTATTGTTTTGTGTAAATTATAAAATGTATTTACCAATTTATTTTCCAGCAAAGTCAAAAGTTTTTGCCTACCTTGTTTAAGACAGATACCACAACTAAATATGCATGAACATATAAATTCCAAAAAGCATAAAGAAGATGCTTCAGAAAATTTGGGAATATTACAGAGAGAGTTAATGTTAAACTTGGACTCGCCAGAAAATGAAAGCATGTTAAATATGAAAAGCGAAAGTGATGGCTCTAAAAATAACGATCAATCTGAAGCACAACGTAGTCGGACCCAAGATCAAACATATTTTTATGGCAATTTAGAAGAAAATGTCCTAAGCAATGAAGGCATTAAAAATAATGATTTACAAACAGTGAGCGTAGCTATTGTCGGTATGTATTAACACAACAACATGGTAAAACTATTTAGTTACGAGATATCAAAAACGAGTAAAAACAGTATTATTCCATCATAAATAAACTGCCAGAAATTTCATTAAGGTATTATAAAAATTTAGGTAATTTCATGGTGAAATATTAATTTAATAAGTGGTAGTTGATGACCTAAAAGATATATTCATAAATAATTAAGCCTCTCTGGGACGCGCATTATATTAGGATTCGGTAGCAGTTATTGATGTTAACTTTTTCGCAATTTTGCCACACGTCTATCCTTCAGTTACTTGACACCAAGTCTCTACCAATTTATATTGCAAAAGATGGACTTTTTATCCAAAACTATATTAAAACTTTTAAAATATTTATATCATAATTTATTGTATGTGTGTATAGGGGAATAGAAATAAGTACACTGCGACCTAAAACATCTGTTGGACCTCAGTTAGGCTAGTAAATCCCTGGGACCATCTGCCAAATAAATCTGGTTCTCTAATCCTATTTCTTTTAGGAAACTTATAATGTGAGATGGCTTCTTTTTAATACTCTTCCAGATGATGCACCCCAATATTTTGCAGAGCGGTGTATTCTGGGAGAATGTGGATAGATTCTTCTCTTTTTGCTAGTCCAAGTTTCCTAAGGTCACTTCTTAGGTGGCAGTGTTCTGTTGAAATTCCTGTTAGGATTTTAGTTTTCTCTTGGGCTTCTTTTCTTCCTTATGATTATAGATTGTTTTCGCTTGCCTTATTCTTCGTAGACTTATCCAATAAATGGATCTCATATTATCTTCTTTTCTTTTTAGTTCTTCCAGTGTTCCTCTACTCTTAATCTCACGAGTTTGTCTACTTTTTAATTTTCTTCTACTCTGGTGTGTGTCCCAGCACCCACAGGGGGGTAACCGTGTTCTTGCTTAGTTTATTTAATCCTCTAATCATGTCCAACCCATCTTGGAGGTGATTTCATAAGAACTGCGCGTTGATGGCTGGTTGACTATCCAACATGATAATAAATTTCTATACGTGTTAGTTTTCTTCCCTATTGAACTGAACACATTTCCTTCATTATCCTTTTTAAAAATACTTGGGGAAAGTTTCAAGCTTTTGAAGTGTCTGATTTCGGGTCCATGGTCATTATATATGTTGTCTTTCTTTTCATACTCTTAAGCTTTCGAATTAATTTCATAGCGGCCGTTGGACATGTTTTCATTGCTCCGGTTCTAGACTAGTCTTTGAACTTTCGAGAGATTAGTTTGCATTGAATATATTTAGAAAGTGCTGTTTTGTCAAATTATTTTAGATTTTTAAAATTTCCAATTAGAAAATAACAGAGGGGTGTGAGCATTTTAAAAGCTACGTTGGAGAACAAACAATATGACTAGTTCAAAAATGTTAATTGCGTTTTTGAAGTCCTATCAAATAATACCCCACTCGAAGTAAAATTTCATTGCAAATTATAAGATTACGACTTACAGACGGGCGGACGGACTGACATGCCAAAACTATAAAGGTTTATAGCTAACTAGGGAATCCTTAAAATTAAATAAAAATTGTATATCCATATGTGAAAAAGCAGACTTGCTGATAAAAACTAGAAGTTTAAATGTTGAAGTAAAAAGTAACTTTATGGCAGATATCAAAAAAGTATCAGAAAAATGTACTTTTTATTTTTCATTAGCTTTACAACAATATATAGAACTTTGCCCTAATTCTGAGATCTCTCAGCAATACGAGGGCAATCGTTTAAATATCGGGAACTGATAACACTGGCATTACTAGATGCCATCTGACATATCCATTGTAAAGTTTACCATCTTGGACAATATAAGAACCTTTTGACATACGGGCGCTGTTTATGTTGTTTACAGTAACTTCAAAATTTCATGTCTGCCAAAAAATTAACTCGTGAACATTTTCGTGGGTTTATTTTTCACAACTTGATTTATCTCAACAAGAGTGAGTCAATGAAATTCTTTATATGACGATAAACCATCTACAAAATCAACTGTATATCGCTGGTTTAATGCATTCAGTCGTGACCGTCGTTCTCTCCTGGACGACTCCCGTAAAGGTCGTCCAAAATCGATTGTAGTGCAAGAAAACGTCGATGCTGTGCGTGAGATAATGTGGGATCATTTTGTGTCGAGCCGTGATATTAAGACATCCCTGGGCATTAATAACACCAGCAAGTATGATATGTTGTATGAATATTTAGCCGTTAAAAAGCTATGTTTGCGTTGAACAACGTATAATATGACAAAATGGTAAAAATACGATGGAGGTGCTTAAAAAAAAAAAAAAAAACAAGATCGTGACAAGTGACGAATTTTGGATCTATGGATATAAGGCCGAAAGTAAACAGCAATCAACCGTATGGGTCCATAATGAGCGAAACTGCATTTCTATTCACTACAACAAATAGATGTTAAAAATAAAAGTTTTTCCACTCTAAAATTTAAATTTCCTTTTTCCATGTTTCTAACAAGAAAGTCGATATTTATTTGACGCATTTATTTATTTAAAAAAAATAATTGGATCACCTAAAAACAAGATGTTTCGTATTTTAAAAAGTTACTCTACTTTTTGCGCTTTTATATGATAAAGAAAGTCATTTAAAGAAAAAACATCAAAATTTCAATGATTTCCTAGTTATAAGTAAATAGGGTTAAATATTTTATTTTGTTTTTAAATATTTTTTAATTTATTTCTGAATGTATCAAGTTGACTATAGAATAGTCTTCTTCACTGGTAAAATTTACCACCAGAGTACATTACCTAAAAATTAAGTTTATTTCTTTTATACCTTTTTTATTTTGAAACTTTTAGTTCTAGTTGGATTATTAATCGTGTCCAAATTAAAAGGGTTTTTCTCGACCACCATATGATAATTGGCGCAGTCATGTGAATATTTTGAACGCGTGTGTCACGGTAGATTTCAAATCTTCTCAGAACAAGAATTTGGTGCTGTTAAATTCAAAGTGATTGAATCAAAGTGTTTAATAAAGGTCAATAAATTCAACAATTCATTTTCAACGATGGACAAATGTGCTCAAAAACAGCTACAATATAATTATATATCATTATAACAGTAGTAAGTATTTGTTTCCAAGAATTTATATTTTTGTTAAAAGGAATTCAATTAATAAATGTATAATTTACAAGCAAGATTTTGGACATTTGTTACATATCAAAAGTACGCTGTAGGGAAATACAAAGGTCCCTACAATGTTTAGTCTTGGAGACATTGGACTCGCAGTGATACTAATATATGAGCAAATTAAAAAATACAACTCGTAAGGATAATATCAGTATACGTTTGAAATTCACTATGTGCGGGTGATAAGGCTGTAGAGTTTTAAGTGTAGCTTAGCGAAACAGCAGTGTCTCAAAGAAATATCACATATACTGAGAGGAGCTTTGCTATCTTTAGGGACAATTTTATGGTGTTTTTCTCAATTTCAGTGACACTTCTAATGTACTGATAAAACATTAAGGCTGTAAGAAAAATATTGGTTAACAATTGACATGTGATATACCGTCAGATAGAGGAAACACTCCAATTAAATGTACCAACTGTTCACCGCATTTGCAATTTCACAAACTTTCTTTACTTCTGGTACCCTATTTTATGCTCCGAGAACAAAAAGAAATGCCTTAAAGATGTAGTTACTGTCGGTATTAATTAAATCATAATATCTAACGAAACCTAATTTTTGAACGACTTCTAATATTACTACAATGTCCCACCCAGTTAGAAAGTAAAGTGAGTAGTGTGCAGTCAAATAATCACGATCGGTGAAGGAAAAGATGGGTTGGCGTTTTTTCCCCATGTATCTAGAAGAATGTCTTATCATGGTTATTGAATCTCTGAAAATGAATGCTTGTAGTCGATTTCTGTTTTTTCGAAATAAGGTGCTGGCATTTTGAGCGGAGAGACCGGTGGATTATTAAATGGAAACACAAACCAAATTACTGTGTCATCCTTCCTGTAATCCAGACTTGGCACCATATGAATTTGTTCTTATCGCTTATACCAAGAGACTACTAAGAGATCGACTTTTTTCAACCGACTTCAAATTAATCAGTGCATTTGAAAAGACAGGGTGTCAAGGGAGTTCTAGCAAGATATTTTAATATCTAATATCAACCTATGCCATGAGGATTATTTTGAGAAAAAATAAATAAACTGTGAGTACTAGAAAATTTATGTAATGATCTACTTACTCTTGATATAAGAGAATATTTGTATTCTGCGTGAAGATCGTAAAAATGTACATTACTTTTTAACTGTTAGCACACTCAGATTTTTCTGATGCCCTTTTGACTATACAATTTTGATTCTGCAACTTTAAGCAAATAATTTTATGACCTATGTACTGAAAGGATCATCAAGTTGTAACTAACCTATTTAGGGGAAGAACTATGGAGGTACTTTATAGAAATCATGCCATTTTATAAGTCTTGCAGTATATTTTTAGTATTCTAGAATTTTGGATTATATTTCAAAAATTATTTGATTTCAATGATTTTTGACCTAAAAATATGAAATTTTGAAATATGATTAATTTGTCAATTGTTAGAAGTGCTATATTCTTGGTTGTAGATCAAAGCAATTGGGAAAAATTGAGAACAGCTACAGAATATGAGACATTAGCAAACACGATAATGGATTTATTAAGTACCTCGTTTTGTTCTGTTTGCAGTAAGAGAGCAAACGGGGTGCATTACAATACTAGAGAACATAATAAAGCTTTGGAAAAATGGATTAAAAAGTATGCTGAGTCATTTGGGTTCCATATAAATAAAATTGATGATTTGATTTGTTTCGCCTGTCATGCCGTATTTCCTAATAATACTTATGCTGAAATTCATTACGAATCTTCTAAACACGAAAGGTAAGTAGAGAAAGTTATTGCATCGAACAACCCAAACACATAATTTTTTTCATCTGTTTTATGTATTCGAATCAATGAAACGAGCCAAAAGGCAAAATCAAGGAAGTGGGGGGAGGAGGTAGGCAGGTAAAGCTGTACTTCGCACTCCTCTAAAACTGTAATTACTGAATTTGCATTATAGGTCGATAGCCAGGGATAAATTTACATATTTTTAATTTACCTTAACTATTAATAGCATCAAAAAAACATCAAATGGAGTAACTTCCTGTACTAAGCCAACCTGACTTAAATAAAAAACACATTGGCGGAAATTATTTTTAAATAAATGTACATATTACTAATTATACTTTCTTCGTGTAAATGTGAACAAAAACTTTAAAAAAGTGTATATTTGTATTGTATTGTAAGCAATCTGAAAAATTAACAAAAAAAAAATATAGAAAAATTGTTTGTCTTAAATAATTAACTTCCGAGATCGTGCCACGAACAATGCTGTTCACTGATGCATTGTTAGTAACAAGTTTATCAAAAGACTACACATATGTCTTGTGTTATGGGTAAACACAACACACAAACAGAAGTTATAAATACGATGTTTTTTAAAGCACTAACCGCACAATAAAGAAAAATCAAAATAACTGTGAAACTCAAAAACACATCTAACGACAACAAAACAAAATCAAAATAGAGGTGCAACTCAAAGAAACAACGAACTGATGGCGACACCACTACATTCCAGAAACCTATTTTGATATTGTTCTTGCCTTGTTGCCAACATTTGTGCAAATATTACTACTAAATTTCTTGGTGTCCTGTAGTGGGTTTATGGTAGTTTATAACATTTATTGATATAAGAAATTTTTAGGCTTTTAGCGTATTGACTTAACGTTCCATTACCCCATCCAACGTCCTTGATCAAAACATACAACTCGACTGTCTTTTTTTTTGATTTGACCTTAATCAAAAGAACGTTGGAAGCTCACTAGATGAAAGAAATATCGTTTTTATATTCTAACCCATTAAAGTAATATTTCAAAATATAATTTAAGTGATCTGTTTTCGTGTTTCTATGTAGAAGTGTATTTATTCATCCACTGTAAATAATGAACAAATACCCTTTAATCTAAATCATTTACATTTTAAATTCGACAATATGTATCCCTAAGGCAAGTCACGGTTATTTCCTGGTTTGATAAAACCTCCCTAATACTAACCTTTTGACTTTATATAAGCTTCCAACGTGAAACTTATTAAATTATATATACATGTTATTTTTAGTAAATCTAAACGGTTTTGTAAAGTTTGTTTACGACATCTTACCATTAATCAAGCTATAGATCATGATAAACAGTCTGAACATAAGGATGAAGAAAAGATAAAGGAAAACGAAAGAAATAAAACTAATATACAAAGACAAACTATATTTCCTTCATCTGAAATATTTATACCACAACAAACAAGCAATTTAAAAATACATGGAATAGATGTTAATCGTGTAAAAGGTAAATTTTAACAAACTTCTGATTGGCCTTGTGTAGAGTGAATAGTTAACTTTTTTTTTTTACTATTCCGATCACTTTCATAATATGACAATTTATTTTTTAGCTATAATTCAAAATAAAATGGCCATAATAGCTGATTGCGAACCAATAGCAAAAACAATAATACAATTAATGACTCCAGTTTATTGTTTTATATGTAACAAGTCAGCTCTTAAAAACAATAGAGGTGTGTTCAGGCATTACACGTATCAGACTCACATAGGAGAATTAAAGGAATTGCTGCATATCAAAGCAAAGGCGATTAATTCAAAACAAACAAATTATGAGGCTTTATATTGTGAGACATGCAATCAAATGTTTTTAAATTTTAAATTGGCCGAGGAACATTATAATACGTCCAGACATAAAACGTAAGTATTTTTCCGCATCTTCATCACACAGCTGTAAAAATTTAAATAAAGTATAAGGAAAAATGTATTTTGAAATTATACAGGGTGATTCAAAAATCGATCACGAAACTTAAGGGGGTGATTCTACTTGACAAAATAAGGGTAGAGCTTCATATAATTTTTTTTCAAAATGTCATTCGTTTTCGAGTTACAAGCCGTCCAAGTTCAAGTTTTTATTTTTTGTTTTTTGAATTACTCGCTTACAGCAAAACCGATTTGACTAATATTTGAAAGATAGGCTAAGTCTTCTGCGCTTCATCATTTTAGTAACAATTCACATTGATTGTTTGCCGCTAGAGGGCACTTTACCTACATTGAAAATTGTTTTTTTGTCATAATTTTTTAGTGTTGACAGCTACAGTAGTTTTTGGCATAATTTCTGAAAGACTGATGCCAGGCCTTTAAAAAAGGTGCTCTTTATTTACATCGCTAAACCCAACGGTTTAGACGTAAATCACCCTTAAAAATTAAGTGGTAAATTTACTTTTCTGATTTAATTACCACCAGCTACCAGGTAAATAGCTATCAAAGTATACTAGAGCTGTCAGTTTAACATCAAATAAATTCGCTTTTTAAACTGTTTAATTTATAATCTTAAAATAACTAATAATGGCTAATCAGTAAATATTCATATTATGGATTATTGCGATATACATTTAATTGATAAAAATTAATGAAACAGTACTAAACAAACTAAAAAAGATTCTCAAAATGTCCCCCATTTTCTTCCATACATTTCCTAACACTCTTCAAAAAATGTCGCCTAACTCGATGAAAAATTTCTGGTGTTTCTTTAATAATTTGGCACTTCTCGATTATCCTGAAGCGAAGATCCTCGACGTTGATTACTGGAATATCGTACACCAATTGTTTCAAATGACCCCAAAAGAAAAAATCCATAGGATTAAGGTCTGGTGACCTCGCTGCCCATGCCAATGGTCCACTTCGTCCTATCCATCGCTCAGGATACGTTGCATTCAAATACTGTCGGACACGTATACTAAAGTGGGGCGGAGCTCCGTCTTGGAGGATCCACATGTTGGCCCTTACTTCCAATGGCACATCTTCCAGATACAATGGGAGACGATTTTGGATAAAATCTAAGTATACGTCACCAGTTAATGGGCCATCAAAGAAATGAGGACCAATAAGGTAATCTCCTATTATCCCTGCCCACACATTTAGTGAAAATCTACGCTGATGTTTCGTTTCTACCACATTGTTTGGGTTCTCGTAAGCATATGTGTGGATGTTGTGTAGATTTGTTATGCCATCACGAGTGAAACCAGCTTCGTCAGTGAATAATATGACGCCAATTAATCGATTATCGTGTCCATACTTAGCTAGGATCTGATTGCACATTTCCAACCGTCTCGGCCGATCATCGTCATAAAGAGCCTGCACCTTTTTTGAATGAAACGGGTAGAGTTGTTCTTCTCTTAGTATCCTCCATGAACTAGCCTGACAGAGCCGCACTTCATTCCCAATTTTTCTAGTACTAATACCTGGATTATCTTCAATAATTTCAAGCACTCTTTCTTCTTGTTGCACTTTTCTAGCAGTTCTAGGTCTTCCCCTATTTCCATTATAACTTTTAAAGGAACCACATTCCGCAAGCCTCCTGTGCACACTGGAAAATGTTTGAGCATGAGGGATATTTCTTTCCGGATAACTCTCCATATAATATCTTCTTGCCAACTCTGCATTACCATTTACTTTTCCATAACAAAAATGGATATCACAATATTCGATATTTGAATATTGGTGATTAGCCATTATTAGTTATTTTAAGATTATAAATTAAATAGTTTAAAAAGCGAATTTATTTGATGTTAAACTGACAGCTCTAGTATACTTTGATAGCTATTTACCTGGTAGTTGGTGGTAATGAAATGAGAAAAGTAAATTTACCACTTAATTTTTAAGGATGATTTACGTCTAAACCGTTGGGTTTAGCGATGTAAACAAAGAGCACCTTTTTTAAAGGCCTGGCATCAGTCTTTCAGAAATTATGCCAAAAACTACTGTAGCTGTCAACACTAAAAAATTATGACAAAAAAACAATTTTCAATATAGGTAAAGTGCCCTCTAGCGGCAAACAATCAATGTGAATTGTTACTAAAATGATGAAGCGTAGAAGACTTAGCCTATCTTTCAAATATTAGTCAAATCGGTTTTCCTGTAAGCGAGTAATTCAAAAAACAAAAAATAAAAACTTGAACTTGGACGGCTTGTAACTCAAAAACGAATGACATTTTGAAAAAAAATTATATGAAGCTCTACCCTTATTTTGTCAAGTAGAATCACCCCCTTAAGTTTCGTGATCGATTTTTGAATCACCCTGTATATTTTAGACTTTTTTTTAATGTTAATTGTCAATAAAAAAAATCAATATACCTTCAATTAAGTTCAAATAATCTCAAAAATAATTCAAGTATTTTTATAGTATCTGCGTCCTTGCCAAATTGAGCAAGCATTTCTAGTTACTTGAACCAATTTTTGTTTCTGAAGTGATGATTTTAGTAAAATAAAAGAATAAATATAACAGTAAAAAAATAATGGGAAATAAAGCATTGGCAACCTAACTTAAAAAGTAGGCACATTTTAAGAAGGAATATCTTAAAAACTAAACTTTTTCGTGAAATTTTGTTTCCAATATTATTCTCAATCATTGACCCAAAATCTGGAAAAATGGTTCATTTTAGTAGGGAATGGTATAACCAAATAATTACCGAAACTGCTAAATATATTGTTTGAATGAATGAATAAGAGTGGTGATACTCGATCTTCGATGCTTTGGTCTCGTTGGATTTATTACCATGATCTCAAATCACTCGAGGACTATGGCTATTGCGAATCCACGTAGCCTCTTCACATGATCTTGCCCTGAAATGTCTCTGCCTCGGTTCCGTTGGGTGTCGGACGCTCTGAGACAATGATCAACAAATTATCCTTCTCCAGACACTATCTGCAGACCGGGTCATCCGCGATGCTAGTCATGTGAAGATAGTCTCGCAGGTGACAATGCCCCATCAGCAATCCCACCACGATTCACAGTTCTATCCTCTTCAAGAAATTATCCTTCTCCAGACACTAACTGCAGACCGGGTCGTCCGCGATGCTAGTCATGTGAAGATAGTCTCGCAGGTGACAATGTCCCATCAGCAATCCCACCACGATTTGCAGTTCTATCCTCTTCAAGAAAAGAAGCTTCCTAATGAGTCGTGCATTAGATCCAATTATATGTTCCTTGGCACATCTCATTTCAGGGGCCTCCTTTCAGCATTCAATAAATTCTTTAATCGGTTATCAAGTACCTTGCTGCACTCATACACCAGCCGTTAAGCTACTACATTGTTTCCGTGTGCAAATAAAAATAGTCTCATAATTATATCAAATCATATATTTCGTTCGACATTAGTACAATGTATTGGAATTATCAAACAATGATTTCATGTCCAAAAATCAAAACAGGATCATTTTCAAAGCTACTAAAATAAACTTAAAAATTACCCAAAATAAGAATTTAAAACGGAATACTGTAGTTCAACAAAATATAATGCAATGTTAAAAAGTTAATACAAGGTTTCAAGGAAGAACTCACCAGGTGAGTAATACGGGCTAGTAGCCAAGAATAGCCGTAGTTTTTTTTTTAATTATTTCCGTCCGTAGTTCTTAATTCCGCCGATAGATGATTAAAAATCTTTGAAGAGGTTACCAGTGGACCTCTTGCATGCTGATTGGCCCTAGAAAAGGAAATGTACAAATTATCCCTACTTTTACACTCGTAAAAGTTCAACTCTCCACACCTAAACAAATTCAAATTAACTTTTACTTACGAATATACATACCAAGAATTGTGAGGAATCCTTCCTCAGCGAATCTACTCCTACAAGACACAAGGCCAAATGGAACGTGGCACGGATTATTATCTTTTGTGCAATCAAAATCAACATATGCACAGAGGTAACCTAACATAAAATTACATAGCCCAGTAAACACAGCCATAATAAAGTATCTTCAATACATCCACATCGACCTGATCTCTAAGTTGTATGACAAAATTTCGGGAAATCAACTTGTTGTAGAGTAAAGCAATATGAGCGTCCCACGACAATTGTTGATCAATAGTGATCCTTAAAAACTTTTTTTTCCAATCATTCTATTCCCTTGATCCTCAACTATAAAATCAGAATTACATTTAACTCATATAGGAGTAGAAACAAATTAGATTTTATGGGGTTTGATACCTGGCTATTCTGTTCTGATCAGATTGATATTTGCCTTACTCATTCAATCGCAGCTTCACTCAAAACATCCTTTCTTTGACTTTCAACTAGCGCAGAAGTGTCATCTATAAAAAGTGTTAAAAAAATGGAAGATCATTAATGTAGGTAACAAACAAAATGGAACTCAAAACACTGCCCTGAGGCACGCCAGTGTTCACTACAATCAACTTTGTTTCCTTCCGAAGACTACTGATTGGAATCTCTTCTTAAGAAAAGATCTGATCCAGCTTAAGGTTGATCCTCTAATTCCGTAATTACTCAGTTTATCTAACAGGAATGAATGGTTTATAGTGTCTAAAGCCTTCTTAAAGTCAAAAAATATTCAGTATTACTTATTATCTTCTGAAAGAAAGCGTTGATTTACCTAGGCGAGAGCCATATTGTATTTTTCTAAATATTCAGTAAGCAAAAACCTTCGAAATTACTGGAACCAATGATATCGATCTATAGTTATCCATTCCAGTAACATCGCCCTCTTTAAAAATCGGCATAACAGAAGCATTCTTTACAATTTTGGAAAAGTAGCTTTTTCAAACGATAAATTTACCAGGAAGGAAAGGGAATCGGCAACGACGACAAAAATGTTCTATGTATGATAATTTCACTTATAGAACATCAAATACAAACAGAAAACGACTCGACCAAAAGTAAATAATAAGTTCAATCCAATCGAAATTGAGCGCATTTGTTGTATCTGTGGCGGTATTTTTACAAATTTTGCAATTCTCCCAATGTAATTGCTGGTCGCAAGGCAAGCAAGACCACAAAATTTGGTTTTAGCGGCAATTCATCTGTAGGATGAAATAATCTGAGTTTCGTTGATTGGAACGTCTCTCGAAATTTTTTACAGACTTGATGGGGTTAGCTTTAACAATGTATCCACTTCTCATGTACCTAATTAAATGAAAATCATTGTTTATTTAATACCAAATATGTTTCGCATTAAACGATAAGCGTTTTTAGGTATTGTGCAATGTGCAAGATGCATGGTGTTAACATTCATTTTACACCAATAATATATGATGAAAGCTCCGAATACGGAACGGAAATATTAAATGAGAAAAATGGATACGTATCAGCTGATTCAAAAGATAGCGTGATAAAAAATACACAAGTCAACAATACAGGTAGGAGGTAATTCTGCCATCTCCATGTAGCAAATTATAGTAGTTCTCGAGATACACTACAAAAAGAATCCAGCCTATATAGGGTTAACACCTCCACAACACCATTTTTAAGGCATGGACAGGAGTTGTTCTTAGACGTGAAACTTTTTTGTTTATAAAACTGTCAATTTCTATTTTTAAAGTTGTAGACAATGATGAAAATTGACTAAAATGTGGTTGTCGGACTTGCATTGTCTTTATTTTTGTTTGTTTTTACGACGTTTAGATTAGCTTGTATATATATATATATATATAATTATATATAATATATATAATTATCAAGTATAAACTGAATGCTTTGCCTTAAAGCTTATTTAGGGACTGTGTCCATTGAAGCGCAAAATTTCGCTTCACTGTACACACCTCAAAGATTAGGTATCTCGACACTGGGTTTACTGAAGATTCCATTATTATTTTTAATGTAAGTTGCTACTATAAATTTTCTTTTTTTCATGTTAGGTTTTTTATATATGGCCGCAACTTCAGACCGTTTTATATGGTGTTGTTTATCCCAGGCGTGTTCTGCAATACCTGATCTCGACGTTTCCCCTTTTTGTGTATGAGTTTTATGTTGCTTAATTCTAACTTTTAGTGGTCATTTGGTTTCTCCAATATACATTTCATCACACTCACATGGGACTTTGTAAACACATCCCTTCTTATCGGTAGTTTTTGGTTTCGTTTTGGTGAAATGTATATTGGACAAACCAGACGACCACTAGAAGTTAGAATTAAGGAACATAAAACTCATACTAAAAGGGGAAACGTCGAGATCAGGTATTGCAGAATACTCCTGGGATAAACACCGCCATATAAAATGGTCTGAAGCTGCGGCAATATATATGAAACCCAACATGAAAAAAAGAAAATTTATAGAGGCAGCTTATATTAAAAATAATACTAAAATCTTCAGGAAACCCAGTGTTGATATTCCTCATCTTTGGCAACTACTACTTCCTAACCTCATATCATTGAGGTGTGTATAGTAAAGCGAAACTTTGCGCTTCAATAGACACATTCCCTATATAAGCTCGTAGTCTTAAGACAAAACATTCAGTTTATACTTGATTAGAGGTACAAGCTAATCGAAACGTAGTAAAAACAAACAAAAATAAAGACAATGCAAATCCGACAACCATATTTTAGTTATTCTATTTTTAAGTTTTGTGGCCACTGTTACTGCCCCTAGCGGCCATCGTAGAAATTTCAAAATATGTTCCAGCAATCTTTTAGGGCTACTTTTATTTAAAAAAAAATTACTAAACTGTACGATTGTCTCTAAGATACAGCCGATTACCATTCTTAATGGGACACTCGGTACTACTTATATTTTGTAACATATAACTTTACAAGTAAGAATTTCTTTTACATTTGCTATGAAAAAGCTTAATTACATTTTTAATAACTGAAATTTTTTGTAGTTTATAAACGTATTCCAGCTAAATTTATAAGATATGTAAAGATTAGAAAAAATGGATTGCATTAAGGATGTTTACATTTGTCTCAATTACTAACTGGTTATGGTAAATGGAAATATGTTTCTAAAATAATGGGTTTTGTTTACTATTTGGAAGGGGTCTAGAAACAACATCAGGAAATCTAGGGATGTGATTATGATAAACGTAATAATCGTCGTTACAGGATTTTTTTTTTGTTTTCAACTCGTATGTGCGGATCAAGTTAATATTTGACTTAAAAGCTAGATGTAATGAATATCTCCATCTACAGGTAGAACTGTAAGCCATTTAATCTAAAAATAAATATTTTTTTTCATAATTTTTTAATAATAATTTAAATCATTTAAAAATAAATTAAATATGAATTTAATACAAGGTAAGTTGCTTATAATTAAATAATTAAATTTCCTGATATTGTTTCTGCACAGCCTATATATAACTGATCTCAGCATGTTCTGATTGAAATGGAGAATGGTATTAAACTAACAAAAAAGTCAATACTAAAACTTTTAGGAAGAAAAAAAAAATCTAAGAGGTTATATTTCATTTCCCTCATTTTTATGGGTATGTGGATATGTTATGCATACTAACATTTTTTATCAGTGGTACAATATGGAGTCTGAATGATAATTTTACATCACAATAATTATTGGATATTCAGAGTTGTGATACACGGTTCGACCTTTTAGAGGGAACATCGCTTATTTAATGAAAAATAGCTTGGACTCGTCAATTTTATTATTTTTTTTTTAAAGGATTTTCTTGGAAAAGACAATATTATACAGAATGAATCAGAAAAGTGCTACATACATCGTATATTATTATAACTTTAGATTCTACTAGAAATTATCGACATCTTTTAAAAGATATGCCAAATTCCTTCTTCAATTATTTCAGAAATATTTGCTTTTCAAGACAAAATAGGCAAGCAAGAAAATACGAAAAAAAAACTATTTTATAAACTGTTCGGAATGTTTTCCATCAATCGTGCTACGGCAGATCAATCAGTCTAAAAATCCGTTTTTTACCACCTGTGGATGATTTTCTCGTATTACTCTTCGAATGGTACTTCCTAAGCCTATATCGTCGAGTTTGGATTTATAAACTAAATTTTTGAAGTGGCCCTTTGAAAAAATCCAGCGAGTTAAGTTCGGGTAATCTGGGTGGCCAGCCTATTATACCCATCGTCTACTTATGTATCTTTTCGGAAAAATTGTATTCAAATACTTCCTTACATGATCAGCATAATGCGGTGGAGCACTCTTGAAACCGTAAGATTAAAATTGATAAAACAGGGTCATTAACATGTAGAAATAGGGTTGTTATAGCTGTAATATAGATATCTATCTCCGGTAAGGCTTTCATCAAAGAAATTTCTCTATTTTCAACAATGCGTGTTTAGACGATACCTTCTCATTATATTGGGTGTGATTTTCTTCGATCCATTGAGGATTTTCCTGCGCCTGGCATCTGTAGTTTTTGGTGTTGATCTAAAGATTTAAAAAAATATAGGTCTAATTAAAAAACAAGATCTTCAGACAAATCTTGCGTTATTATCTATTAATTGTTGTTTCGGTTCATAATGTCGATTTTAGAAAGCTGGCGTGATTAATACATTTATCGGTATATAATAGTGACATCTATGTCCTTTCGAAAGGTAAACATGACTGTTAAAAGCCAGTTTGTTATCAATTATCATTGTGCAAAAGCATAGTTTTTTATAGGTTCGAAAATGTTAAACTTGGTATCAGGAAAATATTTTTTTTGAGGATGTTTAGTAACCTTCTTTCATTAAAAAAAATGCTTCAAAAGTGGCATTGAAAGGCGAAAAGACACTTGTGAAATTTTGCTCGCCAGACAGAAAAGGAAAGGCTTTTTTGCATCGAGTTATGACAAGTGATGAAAAGTGGCACTATTTTAACAACTCGAAGCGCAAAAAATCAGGGGTAGATCCAGGGCAGTCTTCAACATCACAGTCAGTGCACAATATACATTGAAAAAAGTCTTCTTGTATTTGGTAGGAAGATAAAGAGCTGTGTATTACAAACTGCTGAAAACGGGTGAAAAATTACTGATGATCAACATCGACAAAATCTGATAAAATTAAACGGAGCATCGAAGGAAAAGAACCAATAGACAACGAACTATACGACAAAGTCATTTTTCAACATGAAAATGCTCGCCCTCACATTGCAGAATGTGTAAAAAGCTATTTGGAAAACGTTAAATGGGACGTCCTATCCTAACGCCGTATTCACCAGACTTAGCCGCATTGGACTACCATTTATTTCGATCAGTGCAGCGCGGAATATCGATGTCATATCCAACTTGGCTATTAGAGCTACGAAGATCTTGTAATGATAATATGTTTAATTTTTTCTCTTCAGGTATACCACCACTACCACTTTTAACACTATCTTTAACAGAAGGGGAAATTCTCCACTTCATTGTTGCCCTCGACACTTTCGATTGACTTATAGAGAGGCGGTTTCGGTACTTGAACATATTACGAACTTCTCTAATACTTCTAATTTTATCTTCAGAATAATCAAAATTTCTGTGCGTTCATTTCCAGCGAGGTGTATTTTGGATAAAGTAACAGCACAGTCACATTATACGTACAAACTTTTTTAAAACATAAAGAAATGGTGAAAAACGTAAATTTGTATTTATCTAACGAGTTGCAGAGCTGCCCGATTTAGTTTGATTTTCTTAATTATTCAGATTTCGGATCGCAATGATTGAGCATTAATAATATGATTAAGTCTGGTTAGTTTTTCAGACATATACTACTGATTCCTGCCTATAGTAATATATGCTTAAAGGGTGATTTCAGGTCACGTTAATTCTGTTCTGGTTAGTTTTTCGGCCACATGCTACTGGAGGCAGCATTCATTCCCACCTCCAGTAGTAAATGCTTAAAGGGTCCAAGTATGTTCTGGTTTGTATCTGTATTGCGGTCAGATTTCTTCTTGCTATTTCGGGTTTGTGCTGCTTAGTTCCAGTTTATACTTGTTAATTTATTGTTGTTCTGGTTAGTTTAGGTTAATTATTATTAGTTCAGGTTAATTCAGGTTTTTAATTTTTTTTGTTATTATTATAAGTGACTTTTTTTATTTACAATTTATTTTAGGAAATATATTTGTAATTGTATTAATTTTCTTTTTCTATTACTAAAAGCTTCAAAAATCTGGCAATATCACCAGGTAAATTTCATTATACCCACAACAATTGGCATTTTCAATTCTATTGAAAAAAATACTGGATTTTTCTGAATTTTTTTCTCTTAATTTGTTATTATAAATGTTGATCAAATAACAAGAAATACGAAAATTGGATATCCTTAAAGTAACATGGACCCGTAGAATCTAAAAATGTAATAATGTACAATATATTTCATTAAACAAATTTGAGTTGATTACAAGGCACCCTGTATATTTTCTTTAAAAAAAATAATTGACTGGTCCAAGCGATTTTTCATTAAGTAAGCGGTGACTCGTATTAAAGGCCTATCCATTTCTTTATCACGACTCTGTATAAACAACATTTAAATAAAACTCATCATCATTCACATTTTTTTTTGGTTCAATAAAAAATTTAGTAAAAGTTAACCTTTCTTTTTTTTGTGATGTAATCCCTCGATTTTTCCTCACCTTTTTTTTTTATCCTACTCAATTGATAAATAACTTTTTTTTCTTTATTTTGATAACATTATTTTTAGGATATTACTTTTACATTAAACAGATTACCGAAACTCAAAAAATTCAATTTTTTAATTTATATACACGCATTTGGAAAAAGTACATCAAAATATTTACCAACAATAGTACACCTAAAGAAGCTTATAGATATGCCGTGACGGAACAGTACCGTACAACATTTCGTATTACATGGCGAACATACTGTGTGATTAAGTTCCTTAGCGCGAAACATTATTGCGGCTCATCAGTTCATGCATTTTTCCAAGCGGAACTGATATTGCGTCCGGATGTGCATGTTTTTTTTTATATTTGGAACTATACCTAGAGGCTTTATTATCAGAAATGCAAAAAAAACTTTAAATACAAAAGTTGTGGGATTTCTGCCGTATTATCTTTTATAGATTTGTTTACAAAAACAGTGACGCATTGTAAAGTAGAAAAACAAAGGAAATTTTAGTTTTTATAAATGGAACACCCTGTATATTATCCGCTAGAATGAAAGTAATGTTCCTTCTGACTTCAAAAATGTATAATAAGTTAGTGTTCGAACTAGCCGTTATTTAAATATTTAAGTTTAAACTATTAATAAACTGATATAAAAAAATGAAGCATAGAAAATAAATGTTTTATTTTAATTTTCATCGTATAATAAACCATATTAAAAGGTCACAATGCAAATTAAAATAAATCATTTGTTTTCCAGGTCATATCGTTTTTTTATATCAGTTTATTAATAATAAACACTTAACAGCCAAATTCACAAAAAAGATTTAAGATTTAAACCCGATCTAGTTACTATGAAATTTAAATCTTGAAATTGCCATAATTTATGTTACATATGTCAACAAATAAACACCTATATAGGCATTTTAAAGACAAGAACCTTAATAAAGCTTTGCAATTTGTAAAAGAAATAGTTGTATCGCGAATTATGTTTTTGAATCACCTACTTGTGTTTTTAAAAATTATTTTATTTTCAAAAATACAATCAAAGCAACTACAAGAATGACAATTGAACGTTATTACATGTATTGAGATCACAAGAATTAAAGAATATTAAGATTTAACTTATATTTATAGACTTTCTTGAAGGTCTTCTTAGTAAGCAGTTTCTGTGGGAAGCGTCCAGTCAGCTTGTTCCCATGTAGGCTTCCTTAGGATTCTGTGTATGTAACTCGCGTAAATAAAGTTCCTCATTTTTGCCGGTTCAATAGTAAAATAAAATGATTTTATTTCTTGTATTTTCAGAGTTTAAAACTTGCTCCACTTATTGTTGTCGGTTTAAGCCCTCTGCAGTCAATTTAGGGCAGTTTCTTTTGTTTCTGAGCTTTACTCCTTACGTCACTGTTTTTTTTAAACGAATTTAAGAGCTAATATAGAAATAACTCTAAGAATGGCGCTAAATATAAAAAAAAAACTGTACAAACATGTAGTGCAACATAAGCTTGTAACATTGCTCTGATTCGACGACCCAAGAACGACAACACATGGAACATGATGTTGCGAAGCTACATTGTTGCGGAATGGCGATCAAACTCGATACGCGATGGAGTTACGCTACTGAGTTCTGTTGCATGCTTCTACGTACCTTTAGCCTGCAAAAATGTGTTCACAAGAATTTTTTTTTATTTCAACGTAAAAATGATACTGTTTTATCGAACGTTGATATTCTAGATTTTTATGACCATCTTGTTTATAAATCATGTTTCTATTTACAGAAAATCAGGACAGCTTACCAACTGAGGATGATCCGGCAAGGGTAATTGCACAAAAATTGCAAGAGATGCTATCACCAATTTATTGTTATATATGTAAAAAGAATGTCAATATGCATATTTTTCATCACCATTATTTAGAAAGGGAGCATACTGCTAAGCTGAGAAGTTGGTTGGACAAAGAAATTAAAAAATCAGGAGTAAGTATTTGTGATCGTTTAGCTCTTTTTATTATCTATATAAAGTATAGAGCTTTTTATAAAGGGTGTTTTTTTATAGAGGTATAGAACTTTTAAATGGAATAAAACAAAGATGAATTTTTTAAATTGACATGAAATTTACTTTATTCGAAAAATAACCTTCTGGCATTATAATTTAAGTATGACTTCTCGCATATGACCGCCACGGCTGGCTCGGACGTAGTCTAATCTGGAGGTCCAATTTTCGATGACTTTTTCCAACATTTGTGTGGCCGTTTATCGGCAATAACGCGGTGAATGTTGTCCTCCAAGTGATCAATCGTTTCGGGCTTATCGGCGTGGACTAGCGACTTCACATATCTCCACAGAAAATAGTCTAGCGGCGTTAAGTCGCACGATCTTGGAGGCCAATTCACGGGTCCGAAACGTGAAACTATGCGGTTACCAAACGTTTCCTTCAATAAATCAATTGTGGCACGAGCTGTGTGACATGTTGCGCCGTCTTGTTGAAACCACAGCTCCTGCACATCATGGTTGTTCAATTGATGAACGAAAAAGTCAGTAATCATGGCTCTATAGCGGTCACCATTGACTGTAACGTTCTGACCAGCATCGTTTTTAAAGAAGTACGGACCAATGATTCCACCAGCCCATAAAGCACACCAAACAGTCAGTTTTTCTGGATGTAACGGTGTCTCAACATACACTTGAGGATTATCATCACTCCAAATACGGCAGTTTTGTTTATTGACGTATCCATTCAAATAAAAGTGAGCTTCATCGCTAAACAAAATTCGCTTATGAAAATCGGGATCAACGGCAATCTTGTTTTGGGCCCATTCACCGAATCTACGCCTTGCTAGGTGATCGTGTGCTTCAATTCTTGCACGAGTTGGATTTTGTAAGCACGCAAACCAAAATCTTTCCGCAAAATCTTCCATAAAGTGAATGGACACATATCCAATTCCTGTGCATGATGGCGGATAGACTGATTCAGGTCTTCCTCTACGCTACTCTCTACAGCAGCAATGACTTCTTCTGTACGCACTGTACGACGTCTCTGTGGATGCGTATTATCTTTTAGAGTAAACGTGGTGCGAAAACGTTCCATAGTTAATCGAATTAATTGCTCTGATGGACGATTATGTTGACCGTAAAATGGACGTTGTGCGCGATACGTATTTCGAACAGAACCATGATTTTCAAAATAAATTTGCACAATTTGGAAGCGTTGTTCAGGCGTCAGTCTATTCATGTTGAAATGCCAAACCAAACTAAACATAAATCACTTGACAGCTGACAAAATGGCCGCCAGTTAAAAAAGTGTCGCCAACTTAAAGTTTTATACCTCTGTAAAAAACACCCTTTAGTTGCGGAAATATTGGACTATAAATAATGAATAGTTAGTTTTTTAAATAAATATGTCTAGTGAACACTTCGATTTTAGACAATAATTTTGTATTACGATATTGTAATTTTTTTTCTAAAATTGTGGTATTAATTTTGTATAATTTTACACTTGATTTAAAAAAAATGGAATAACGCAATTTACAAGATTTTTTATGAAAGAAAAATTAAGATGACAGGGCTATGAATTTAAAGTTGCACTTGTTTTTGTTTGCTCCGCTCTTATCCGTTGTTACGAGGTGTCATTAATGCATGCAAAACCACAGCCATCTCTATCTATCAATCAGTGAAAAAGGAAGTATGGCAACAGAGGGCCAGTCGACAACGCTGGAACCGAAACGAATATCTTTTATATTGTTTTGTACCAAAGTTTCTTCAGCATCGTCTCCTTCCTTTGAATCTCCACTGAGCTGGAGAAAAGATATTTGTCATGATTTGGAAAAAAAATATTTGCAACATTGTTACTGACCCAGACGAGGATCCAAGGGGGGGGGGGGGGGGAGCGATGGAGACGATCGCTCTTTCAAGAGCTTCAATCAGAGAATCGATGCCCCCTGTCGACAGCATGCTTTCGCTTGCCATATTGTGCGATCGCCCCCCCCTCTACCTTTGAATTCAGAAAAATATATTCGCCTGTTTGTGACTTTAGAAACGTGAGAGTGGCTGCCCCCCCCCCCCCCCCACCAAGTTGACAGCACGCTTTCACTTGCAATACTTTACGCTTGTGATATCGCCGTCCTTCCAAAGAGAGACGCTGGATCCGCTCCTGTAACTGACCTATCATAAATTTGACGATAAACGATGTTGATAAAATTTAAAAAAGGTGACCATACCAAAAGAAACTGACGATAAAGTCTAATAACACATATAAAATATTAGGAAATAATTTTAAATTACTTAAAATCAACGAAAAACGAAGGAAAAAAATTCAAATCTGGCAGTCAACTCATGTCTGGTAAAATATGATTTTGACATTGCGAACATACAACTTTGACATTAATGAAGAATACCCACGTACTCTGTCCAGTGGCGGATCCAGCCTCTCTCTCTTTGGAGGGGAGGCGGTGATATCACAAAGATACCGTATGGCAAGCGTAAGCAAGTTACGAATGAGGGGAGGGGGGGGGGGGGGTTTGACACCAGCAGTTCTGAATTTGAAGCTCTTGGGGGGCGATAGAAAGCGAGTTGTCGACGGGGAGGAGGACGCCAACAACATTCACATTCCTAGTGTAAGAGGCAGAGTCGGGTCTATTTTCCTAAATTCGAAGCTCTTGGGGAGGCACCCCCCCCCCCCCCCCCATCCACCACTGACTCTGTTGTAGTGGCTGATCTCAGCTACTCGAAGACATGACGTTATGGGCGAGTGGGCAAAATTTTAAACACGATATTTATTGACCGATTTAAAAATATTTTCCACGAAGGTGGTGGCACTTTTGACCTATATTTTACAATGATTTAAAAAAATATATTTTCAAGACAAAAAATCATATAAAGTTACCAGTTTCTCATGAATGTAATATTCCACTCTGTATTATTTTGCGGCGGTAACAAAAATTAATCTTGTAAGTTTTTTATTATTATATGTATATAATAAATTCATTTTTTTTAAGGTTAAAATTGACCGAAACATTTTATACTGCGAAGCTTGTTTTTTGGAATTAGGGGGTACCAGTGCAGATTTAAAACACTATGAAACGGCCAGTCACCAATTGTAAGTAAAAACAATGTTAAAATTAAAATACATCTATTGGTGACATAAACACCTCATGTCAAACCCATAAGTTCCTGCTTAGAACATTTTGATGTGTCGAAGGACCCCGCAGAACTCTTATTGAAGTCTGTTTCTGGCAAAATTGCCTGAAACTAGGATATGATAGTCTATGAGAAGTAGATCAAAAGTCTTTATGGGCGCCTAGTTTGGAAAATTCTAATTTTAGAGTGGGAGGTCATCGAAAGTGTGATGTTCCTCATGTGCAGGGTTGACTATTTCAATTACCATTCTCAAATGTTTTATAAAGCACGCAAAATGAATAAAAATGTTGAAGCGGGGCGCCCAAAGCTGACTTTGATATTTATTTTGAGTGGAGCATTAGGCTAATTCAAAGTCAGGGATTTTTTCAAGAAAAATCCCATTTTAATCTCATAAATTACAAAATTCTACATTTAATTATGAATCCTCATGGTTGTTTATAAAATACACTTCTAAATATACTACTACTTATATCAAAGGAGTTATCTATTTAAAAAAATGTTATTTATTAATTATTACGAATACAGCACAGTTTACTGAACCTATATCCATCAAATTATGCAAAAACCTAAAGATGAAAGAATATCAATTTCAGAATGTTGATTCAACAAACTGAAAACTATTGACGTTACGTTGTCAGCAGATCAGCTGTCAAATAAAGCACCGCGCATGCCTGAAGCTTTGCAATTGCTATTCATTCGGGTGTACCCATATAGATAGAAGAAATTAATTATTACTTTATCTAATTAATTTCTTCTACGTCTATGGGTCTATCTTATTACATAACTAATAGCTGTCAGACTCTCGATGATTGGTTGAGCGATTCTTTCTAGAAATAAAGTATGTATAATGGGTTGTCTATAAGTTAATATTCGTAAATAGATCAAATTAAATAATTCTAAACTAATTTAAAGTTGTCTTTTCTTCTTCTGAGGTTTAAAGTATAAAATCGGTAGTTACGCAACAAATAGAATAACTCTTAACACAGATTATGTTAAATCAAATAGTTTTTTCAGGGTTTACTGTACGATTTAATTGTAAATATGTCGCCATATTACATGCTGTCGTATGTCGTATAAAAACAATGGCCTTCTGACGTAATATAATAAGGTTAAAATATTTTCTGATTGAAATTCGTATCTTTAAAAACCTACGAGACTTTATATTTTTTTATTCCACAAATATAACCTAAAATTAGCGCAGAGGTACACTTGACTTATTTGGACTTTTTTGCTCTCAACTTAAGATTTTAATTATTAATTAATTTTTACAAAATACTAGATTATTTATAAAGTTTTATACATGTGTCAAAATCTAAAAATAAAGTTTAACTTTTATCATAATAACTGTAATTACGTATTAAAAATATAGGAAGATTTACTGGTTCAAAACAGCCAACACAACTTTGCTTACAATCAAATATTATTGACTTAATAATTCTTGATAAAAGCTCCTGACTGATGTGTCTGGCTTTTATCGTCGAATCATTAAATCTCGAATATTCTAGATGCAAAATTTACGAAAAAAAAAACAACACGAAATTTACACGGTAAAATTAGAAGCTCCTTTAAATAAAAATTAAAGTTGGTTAAAGACTAAGATACCTTGGACTTCAACGTCAATTCCCTTAAGACTAACTAATTTTTTCTAATTTAAATTTTTAGCAATGATAAAACGTATTGTTCCATTTGTATATTCAGAGGAACGCCCAACAATGTTGTTGAACACACTTCTAACCAGCAGCACATAGATAACTTAAATAAATTAAGAAACAATACGAAAGGTGAGTATTTTTAATTTACTGAACAACCTAAAAATTAAAGAATTTTTTGATATAAATTAATATACATATACAAGATGGCCAAATAATATGGCAAAGTCTAATAAGTCCGTTATAATAAAATTAAAAAAAAAAACATTTTATATAAAAATTATAGAAGATTATTATGTGAATATTCCAAAATTATTTTTTGTTATATAAAGTGATAAGGAAAAGTAGGAGAGTAAAAAATATACTTTCTTTAAATGGGACATTATATATATTTTTATATATTTGGGTTCCTCATATCTCTATACAATTAATGAAAAAATCTATAAATTTTAAAAAAACTTAGCGTCATATTTATACGCACCTTTAACAAAAATGGAAGTTAATCAAAATATCTTTATAATAAGTGTTGTGAATATACGTTTTATTCATAAGAATGATATTAAATAAAAGTTTAATATTGCCCAAGCTCCCTAAATAAACTGAATATCAGGATACATGCTTAAACTCGAAAATTTCATGTTTTCGAAGCGGCAAGAGCAGACATCAAACGGTAACGCTTTGATTGGGCGCATCACCTGATTTCATGGCGTTACGTCACTAATATACAATAGGGGTGGGTCGGACTTGAAAAACCCGTTCTTTTTACCCGGATCAGTTAAAAGTCCGAAAGATCCGGATCACTAAAATTTAAAATATCGGACTCGGACAGTACGAAAGTCGCTCTCCGACTGGTCATACGTTACATCGGACTTACAATGAGCCGAGATCCGTTGAACCGCTTTAATCGGACGGTGTTCGTTGTGTCTTTTACGGGTCTTTGTATCTTTCGAACATTCGGTTCGGTATAGTACGATGGGGTCACTGATGTTTCGGGTCCGGTGGCAAACCTCATTTCGTTCGATTAATAATTGGAGGAACAGTAAATACGTTAAAGGCAATGGCCGTGCAGTACAAGGGTTTAGGATTGCTCTAGTTTAGATTATGTTTCTTTAGGACGTTTGTAGAATATATACTTACGAATATAGTATTTCGGTAGTTAAAATATGAATTAGGAACGTGATTCAATTTTTTTTAGCCTTATATGCCGATTCTCGATCGTTTTAAATTTAATTGAGTATGACTGGGATATTTAATTGCAATGTTGGGGAAAGAGGATGTAATTTAAAATGTAATAATAATAATAAATGTTTTGTATCATCATCGAATTATGTTCTTATGATTGTTAAAGTAGGCACATATATTATTTTGCTGAAAATGATAATTTAGGAGCATGATGTAGACACATAGAGAAACCTGCTTTTCCTTATTATCAGTATATTCATAACTTTAATTTTTGTTATTAAACAAAAAATTAAAGTTATGACTGCTTTACAATTTTGCAATACTTGTCGACGATTATTCTGATCGGTCCATATTATTATCAGGCAAATTGATTTCTAAATTTAGTTGATTTTCTGGCGCTGCAATATATTGTTATTTCTTGTGTCTCAAGTAAAGTCACTAATGGATGTCTAGCCAGATTTTCGGTAGTCACCTATATTGCATTTGCAATTTTTTCCAATGGCCGTAAAATTATGCCAAACACCGTTTTTTTCGAGAATTCATATGTGATGGCGAATGCACAAATATTAATATATGCCGTTAAATGAAAGAGCCGCAATATTACTATTTGTCTAAAATGTAGCTTAAATGTCCCATTCGCCTTTTTATTTTGTTTCCTAAATTATAATAGAAGTTAAATTTAAGCTTAAAATATTTTTTTTTTTTTTGAAGAAAAAATGTAGGCTTGTAATTGGATTTTATTTAAAAAAAAATGATAGAAATGTAATTATCTGTGGTGTAATATTTCCTAAAATTATATATTAAGAATATGAAATGGGAAAGTCGTTCGAACTTTGGAATTCTTGACGGGAAACGGACAATTGATGAACCGGTTCTTTGACCCGGATTTTTAAAATTAGTGATCCGGACGGTCAGAATCACCAAAAAGTCCGTTTTTCCCACCTCTACTATACAAGAGAAATCTCTGCTAAATTAAGGACATTATGGGTTGCTCTTCTTGGAATAACTCGTCGTTTTTTGATCGAGCTTAGCTCTTGGGGGTCACGAGATTGTTCCCTTATTAGGACAAATCGTAGTTCTCAAAGTACGAGGTTCGTCCCAAAAGTATCGAGCCTGCATTCATATCTCCGCGTCAAAACTTCCGAGCGACCTCTGTGGGGCATGGGCGTCACCAGTAAGTCTTCACGAACTCGTTGGTGGTGCGCAGTTACCGACTGGACGTGTTAGTTCGTGAACGGTGTGCGTTTATTTAGTGTCTTTTTTTCGTTCGTCGCATTTTGTTATTGTAAAAAATGACGGAAAAATTAGATCAACGAATTTACATCAAGTTTTGCTTTAATCTTGGAAAAACTTGCTCGGAAACAATTAATATGATGAATAAGGCATTTAGAGAAACAAAGCTACAGCCTTCACAGTGGAAGCGTTCTGAATCGCCAAGACCAAAAAAAGCATATCAAAGTCGGAGCAAAGTGAAGACAATGTTGACTGTTTTCTTTGATTATGAAGCTGTTGTGCACCACGAATATACTCCGAGAGGTCCCACTATCACTAAAGAATACTACGTTGAAGTATTGAAAAGATTGCGTGACGCAGTCAGAAGAAAATGGCCACAGCTTTGGACAAGCGGTGATTGGCTGCTTCACCACGACAATGCGTCAGCGCATTCATCGAACCTTGTGCAGCGATATTTAACAAGGCACCAAGTCGTACAGCTTCGCCAGCCTCCGTACAGTTCCGACGTAGCTCCCTGCGACTTTTGGCTCTTTCCCAGATTAAAAATGCCGCTCAAAGGACACCGGTTCGATGACAAAGAGTCGATTGAAACTAATGCGACGAATGCACTGAAGGCAATTCCGAAAACTGACTTCCAGGATTGTTTCAGGAAGTGGAAACACCGCTGGGAACGTGTTATTCAATTAAATGGGGACTACTTTGAAGGATTTCACTCACCGGATGATAAAGAATAACACCAATGCGGAGATATGAAGGTAGGCTTATCGAGCCTTTTGGGACAAACCTCGTAGATTGTTTCGATAACATAATTTCTTCAGGCGTTAAAGATCGCGTGTGATTCTTTATAAAACTTCAAAGGATCGACGAGAGTTAGTAACCCGTGGGATTACTTTACGTTGGCGGGAAAATTAAAGAATTCGTACTTCGGAAATTAAATCTATTTAACTTATGGGCTTTCATATAAACCGAAACGATCGTACCTTCGGAGAAAGTTTGCACTCATTCCCTTCATATGACGGTGAGCGAGAAGAAAGGTAAGGCCGCTATGGTTTCTAACACAGACTTCGTTTAAATCGACATTTTTCGAGCCAGCTTCAAACCGAAGCCGCCTCATATCTTACTTGAAATCTAGGCGTTTATTTCACAAACTTAAACATGACTTGACCTTGGCTTCAAGTCATTTTCGCAAAAAGTTGACGTCTTGTTTGTACTTAACCTCAAAAAAACGCCTTGTTTTGGTATTTTTCTTATTTAAAAACCAACTGTTGACTATTTTGAGGGGTAAAATGTTTTATTCTGCATTTAGCCTTTAACTTACATTAAAACTTATTCGAAATAATATACTAACGCCCATTTGACGCATGACGTAATCGTTCAGAAGTCAACAGCTGATTTCAAGCGTGCTTGAGGTGTTTATAAGTCAACCCTAAATCGTTTCAGGCTTGACTTACCAAATCCAAGCCGGCTTCAAGTATAATCTCGCCCGTTTAATTCGTTATTTCTAAGCCGCTTGTAGAAGGCGCTTGACTTCAAGCGCGCTCGGAACTGTCGATATAAACGTACTGATAGTAGGGAGGTTTTGTTGGACCTCGTCCACAACTCGGTGATTTGTGTTATATCCCGAAATTTACACAAATACAGGGTAGACCATTAAGTTAGGTGCATTTTAAAAAAATCATTGAAAAAAAAACTACAAGTAGTACGGCAACAAAATTATTTTAAAGTAGACAAATAGGAAATGTATTTTTTAAATAACATCACTGAGATGCGAACCATCTAGACGTACACACTTTTCGAATCTGAACCTCAAATTTAAGAAAATTCTTGGACACATTGCTCGTGGGATACAGGACGCTTCCTTGCAAATGTTACTCTTCAGCTGGACAATAGTGGTTGGTTTATTAGCGTAAATGCGACTCTTGAAGTATCCCCAGAGAAAAAAATTGAGCGGAGTGAGGTCTGGGCTCCTAGAAGGCCACGGAATATCCCCTCGGCGAGATATCAGTTTTCCTTCAAACATTTCGTTTACGACTGCCAATGACTCGTTAGACTTATGACGCGCCGTCTTGTTGAAACCATATCCTGCTGTTATAGGTTTGGAATTGGTGCAGTTGTGGGAAGAAAAACTCTCGTAATATTGTGTAGCAATCAGAATTTACTGTTACAGATTGACCTTGCTCGTTCTCAAACAAATAGGAACCTACGATTCCTTGCGCTGACATGGCAGCCCACACTGTAACTTTGAGCGAATGCAGAGGCCTTTGATGTTTCAATTTAGGATTATCTGCGGCCCAATAATGACAATTTTGTTTATTAAATTACCCACTTAGGTGAAAATGCACTTCGTCTGAAAAGATAATATTCTTTTGGCAAAAACACGGCGTAAATTGTGATCATTTGGTTTCAATTCTTGCACTACTTGCAGTTTATAAGGATGCAATTTCAGATAATAATCCGGGATCGCGTTGTACGAATGCCGCAACTTCGCTTACAGTTTCCTCTACTCGTTCCGACCTTGACCGACCCGCAGGTTTCTGATCGAGCATTGAACCTGTCGTCTCGAACTTTCTGATCCACAATCTAATCACACTTTCACTGGGACATTGTTTTAGATCATATAACTTAAACTCAGAGCGAAATAGACGCTGCGTAATAGTGCACGAATCGCCATTTTTGTAATAAGCTTCTACATAGAACGTAGGCTGCTCTCCGATGAAACGCTTCATCACGACTAAATTTTCGAGAACCGAGCTACCCCCTCCACGTACTGTTCGGAAGCAATGCGGCTTTCAAAATCGTGCGTCCGAGAACCGAGCTACAAATCGCCACTACCATCGCGCCCCCTCCACGTACTGTTCGGAAGCAATGCGGCTTTCAAAATCGTACGTGTTTCTGGCCCACCCTGTAATTAAAACTTGAAAAATCGGAAAAATTGTGAAATAAAAACCTGGTGGTCGAACGAACTCTAAAAAAAATTAATAAAAAAGGGGACGTATTACTTCGGTAATGAAATAAAACATATAGATTCGTATTCTTACGTACGATAGGCGTGAAAGGTGGCGGCCGAAAGTAACGGTAATTGAAAAATTCTTAATTAACTAGCATTGACGTTTCACCAAAGCAAAGAAAATCATCGAAAAGATAATCGTAAAGAATAAAGTTAAAAAAAAACGCGCTTTAATTCATACGACATAAACTAGATAAACATAGGGTATGCCATTTGAAAAAACATGGTAAATGAGTTTTGAATTTTTCTGAATGCCCGCAAAACGCACCCTGTACAAAATATTAAATATTTTATGGGTTCAGACAATTTCTTTAATCTTTTGTATATAGCAGTTACATGTGATTTTGTTCTCATTGATTTTGGTTGGAAAATAATACAAATTTTATAACGCCATGTTTTTCCAAAATTTATAGATTTTTCCCATTAATTTGACAACGCCAAAAGAACATATAAAGCTAATTTAAAGACTATAGAGAGTTTTTACGCTCCTTTTTTTCCTTATCACCCTGTATAACCAATATAGACATATTAATCTTCTAGAACTTTTATATCAAATACTTTTTCATACTTTATAATAATGGAATATTACACTTTGCTACACTATTGGGCCACCCTGTATATGGGTGAAGGATTTCTGGACCTACACAAATTTAAAATTGTTTCTAGTAGTTACTTGAGAAGAACTCTTTTTAGTTTGAAACTAAGGAAGGTTCTGTTAAGGCTGAGCAAACCCGTTTAGTACAATATTATTCCAGTTAAAATTATGTTTGTTTTTTTTTAGAAAATAATAAATATACTAAATGGCCGAAGAAATTAACAAAACTAATAACTTTAAAAGAATGTAAAGTTTGTTGTGTTAAGTTGCAAACTACAGAAAATGCAGATTTTCATTACTGTTCGGACATGCATAATATAAACGTAAGGGAATGGCTTGATAATTACAATCAGTATGGCGATAATAGTATTACTACTGGAAGTAATAAATCTAAAAAGTAAGTACGGGCAATAAATAAAATATACTTATCGTAAAATGATACATAATTTAATTTTTTGCAATTTTGCGTAATTTGAGAGTAATTTTCTTAATACATATGTTGATTTCTGAAAATACCGGTGAATCCCAGCGGAAAAAAAAATTGTAATACTTACGTTAGCAAACTAAAATTTTTTATCATTCACATACTTTTGTGGTTCTATAACAGGGGTCTTTAAACTACGGTCCGCGGGCCAACACCGGTCCGTTATAAATTTTACCATGTAAGTAAATACACAAAATAGTAATCAGATGTTCTCATTGAACGATCAGTTAAGAAACTGACATACGTAATGAAACTGAACATTTTAACTGTAATCAGTGATATGCGATTTATCCTAAAACAGTAAGTTACATACAAGTAATTCACATAATGAAATTAAAGTGATGTAAGTAACTTTCCACTGCCAAGTGTTGTACAGTTGTGGATCAAGTTTCTTCTTCTTTAAGTGCCTTCGCCATTGCGGAGGTTGGCAATCATTATAGCTATTTTAATTTTTGAGGCAGGTGCTCTAAATAGTTGTTTTGAACTGCATCCAAACCATTCCCTTAGGTTTTTTAGCCATGAAATTCGTCGTCGTCCCACGCCTCTTCTGCCACTTATTTTGCCCTGGATTATGAGCCGTAAGATGCTGTACCTTTCTCCTCGCATAATGTGTCCGAAATATTGCAGTTTTCTTTGTTTTACTGTTATCTCGACTTCCTTTTCTTTCCCCATTCTTCTCAACACTTCGGCGTTCGTAACTCGATCCACCCACGAAATCCTCTGAATTCTTCTATAGGTCCACATCTCAAAAGAGTTAAGTCTTCTCATTGCCTCTCAATTCAGTGTCCATGCTTCCATTCCATAATATAGAACACTATATACGTAACATTTAGTCAGTTGTATTTTTAGGGCTAACGTTAGATCTTTGCTGCAGATAACCTTTTTCATTCTAATAAAGTTGGCACGTGCTTTCTCGATTCTGGTTTTTATTTCGACGGTATAGTCATTATTTTCTGTTATTAGGGTTCCTAAGTAAGTGTATTTCTTAACCCTTTCTATGTGCTGGCCTCCTACCATTAGGGTTTCATTATTATTGGTGTTGTTTTTACTAATTATCATGAACTTGGTCTTTTTCGTGTTAAGAGAGAGTCCATATTCTCCACTGACTTATATATCTTATTCATTATCTTTTCTAGGTCTTTCAAACTATCAGCTATTATTACGGTGTCATCTGCATACCTAATATTGTTGATTAAAACTCCGTTTACCTTTATCCCTGCTGTTTCAGATTCAAAACTTTCCAATATGACCTCTTCAGAATAAGCGTTAAATAGTAAAGGTGACAATATACAACCTTGTCTGACTCCCCTTTGTATTTCCACATCTCCGGACATTTCCTGTCCAATATTTACTGCCGCTCGCTGATTGTAATACAGATTTGATATCAAACCTATCTCTTTCATCCAAATTTTTGCTTCTGAGAATCTCTATCAATTTGTCATGCCTGACCCTATCAAAAGCTTTGTTGTAATCTATGAAGCAGACATAGAGGTCCTGATTGATATCTAAGCATCTTTGAGTAAGCACATTAAAAGCAAATAATGCTTCTCTTGTACCCACTCCGTTCCGGAAGCCAAACTGTGTGTCACTAATATCAAGCTCCAACTTGGAATGTATTCTAGCGTGTACAATTTTTAAAAGGGTTTTCAAAGTATGTGACATGAGACTGATTGTTCGATAGTCACTGCATTCTTTTGAATTTGCTTTCTTTGGTAAACATATGAATGTTGATGTTAAGATTTCTCGGGGGATAGTTCCTGTCGTGTAAATTGTATTAAATAATCTCACCAATAAATCTAAATTTTTGTCATTGATCAGCTTCAACAACTCACCTGGCATTTCATCCGGACCAACAGCTTTATTAGTTTTTATCGACCTTAATGCATAAATGACCTCTGCTTTAGTAATTTCAGGCCCTATGTCACTGCCCAGACTGTTTATAGAAGAATTTTCGTGTCTTTGATCTTAAAATAGTTTTTCTATGTATTCTTTCCACCTGCCTAATTTTTGTTGTGTTTCCATAATAATATTTCCCTCTTTGTCTAGCAATACGTTTGAGGTTTTTCTCTTTTCTATTCCAGCTAGTTCTTTGACTTTTTTATGCAAGTTGAAGTTGTCGTACTTGTTTTGCAACTCCTCTATTTCCTTGCATTTTCCAGAAAGGTACTCTTCTTTTGCTGCTCTTATTTTTCTTATTTGAATTTGCAACTGTTGATATCGGGTCTTGTTGGTCTTGTGTTTCCTTCTTTCATCCATCAACTCCAAAATATCATCTGTCATCCAATCTTCCTTCTTGTATCTTGATGTTGTAAGTACTTTCTTGCTTGGTTCCATAATTGACGTTTTGAAAAACTGCCACTGTTGTTCAACGTTGTCATCGTTTAACCCAGACTTGCCTCGTCTTTTTTCTAAGTTTGTGTTGATGTCTTGTCTCAGCTTTTCTTTCGTTTCTTCTGATTTTAATTTTTGTATATTTAGTTTTTTGATGTTATGATTTGTTTGTATCCTTTTTAATTTAAGTTGGAATTTAGCGATAAGGGGATTGTGGTCCGAAAATACATCCGCACCTGGGTACGCCTTTACTGAATGTACTACGTTTCGATATCTGTTTTTTATCAAGACGTAATCAATCTGGTTTCTAACTATGTTGTTGTCCTTATCAGCTGGTGACTTCCATGTATAGAGACGACGTTTAGGTATTTGTTACTACTAGATTATGCTCTTGACAGAATTCTAAAAGACGATCTCCTCTATCATTGCGCACTCCAAGGCCGTATGGCCCGACAATGGAATCACATTTACCCTGGCCAATTTTTGCGTTAAAATCCCCCATTACAACAGTAATGTCTCTAGATTTTGTAAGGCGTAGTGTCTGTTGGAGCTTATTATAAACGTTTTCTATTTCGTCTTCCGTTTTATCAGCAGTCGGTGCATAAATCTGTAATAGATTTAATTTGCCGTGGGTTGTCATCAGCTGTAGCATTATAATTCTTTCGGATATCGGAATGAATCCTATTACTGATTTTGCTGCCTTGTCGCTAAGAATAATAGCGACTCCATATCTGTGTTGAGTGTCGCTGCTGTTAGAGTAATAGATTCTTCCGTTCTCCTACTTAAGTTCTCCAGATCAAGTTTACTAGTGGAAATTATCAGTGGCGACTTCAAATTCTCATCAGTTAATTTGATCTGTCTTTCATTTGTATATTTCATTTTGGAGAAGATTTTTTCACACAGTACCAAAAGCGGAAAAAAGGCTAGAGCAAATTTATGTAACTAAACTAATAAAATTCTAATAATGATGATTTTAAATATTTTTCTTTAAAAATATCGCTACACTGCAACTATGTCGAGAGTTCCTATATCGATGTTAAAATGAATTTCTAAATTTATTCTTAAAGCATCCCTAGCTTAAATTCCAAAATCTACCGGAAATGAAGTATCAGTTTGCTAACCAAATATTTGGCGTGTATTAAAATGCGTGAAACATTTTTTGTTCCACCGAGATTGAAAGATAAAAATTTTTGTCGAAAGGGCTTATTATGAGTGTATAAATCAGGCAGAGGCTCGTTTTCTTCTTATAATTTTAGTTTAAGGCCATTTAGATGCTTAGTGAAATCTGTATAAAATGATAACTTCCATAACCATTCACTGTTTTGTAAAGCCAAAGGACAATTCCTTTCATTCTAGAAAATTTCAACTAGTGCCCGAAACTTAAAAAACGCATTAGAACTTTTCTGCAGCTAAGCTAGCGTACAGAAGTATAATAGTGTAGGCCATTTTCTCCAATATCTTCAATAAACTCGAGGAATTGACGATGATTTCAACGCATGTGATGCATTATAATTAACATAACGGGCTTTAAAACTTCTGCCATATCCAAGCATTTTACGCGTAAAGACTATTGAAAGATGGAATGTACGTCATTTCTCACGGTCTTTGATACGAGAGCAACGACACCTTTTTTTTTCCAAACATGTTTTTGTCACCATCAGTCATTAGCTTTAACTTTCTTAAACAATTGCTAAAATTTAAACCCGGGCATTGCTCTCTAAATATTCTGCACTCGCTAGCTATTTTTCGTTTCTTTTTCATGTTTATTCATTTCCATACAAAAGGGACGTAAATTCAAACCAAAATAATACCAATTCATACTGTTACGAACAAGGATTCTGAGTAAATAAAATGCACTAGATTTATCTTTAAGACATTTTAAATTAAATTAAACACTAACAATTAAACACATTGTATTTTCACTAAAAAAAAAACTATAATCACAAGACACCATAGTGGCACTATAATTTGCTTTTCAGATTGCATTTGTCGCTTCGAATTCAAACTTAAGAACTGTCCAACTCTCCGTTGTTTCTCGTATTTGTACTGACACATCCTCGATGCATAGAACATATTCGAAAATTCTCGAAAGTACTCGAATCTTCCAGACAAGCCATCACGCAGCAGAACTTTCCCTGAACATGCTCTAGCTCTGCTACTTGCTACAAGATGACGTTGTATACTTCGACTAACCGAGCATAATTGACGCTTTGCCTAATTTCACCGCTTTCTACAAGATGGCGCAATGCTACTGTAACTTTGCCACGTCCTGCACTTAATATTTCTATTCTTCGCAAGATATCATTTAACATGGTTTTAAGTAATCGCCACAATGCGCCGAAATTCCGAACGGTGCGTAGTCCACTCTGATGCCATACATATCTCACGTCGGCTATGTTAGTATTATGAACTAGCTAGGTCTAGTCCCTTTGGATTGAATGGGGGAGTTAGTATAGCCGTTGGGCTAAAAGGTTTGAATACCCCTAGTCTATAAAGTAGTATTTTCATGAAAATTGATCTTAACTTACTATGGAGGGTCCCATAAATCAGTACATCAGGTTAACAAAGGTTTCATAAACATATTAACTATATATTTTTACAATTGGTCCACAAAAATTGGTCTAGTAACCAAGATTACATGTAATTAAAATAGGCTTGTAATTAAGTCAATATATTAATATAATTCGTTTTAAAGCCTTTTTTCACGGCCGTATTCCACGAATATACTTAACATTAACGTATTTATGATTTACAAGCCAAACGGCTTCGCACTCCCTCCAGGGATTATTCACTCATACCAGGTATGCAAAGACACCAAAAGTATGAAGCTCTGTGGGGACCCTTTCCATGTTATCGGGTCCTAGGTGGCGTGGTCTTCTGCACTTCCTACAAACTTTCGGACGGTTCGCGCGGTTACAAGGAGAACCGTTTTCTGAATCGGTTTATACAGATGTTCACTAAGGCCCAGTCCCTTGATGTTCTGCAGGAGGTTCTTTGGTATCACTCCAGTTGTTGATATTATTATAGGAATCGTGTGGATGCTGTTCATTGCCCACTGTCTGCGGATTTGCACCTCCAGATCTCTGTATTTGGCGATCTTCTCGTTGTATTTTGACCTTAGGTTGTTGTTGTTCGGTACAGCGATGTCGATTAGTGTAGTTCGCCTGGAAATTTTATCTGTTAGTATAATGTCTGGCCTGTTATGAGCAACTGTTTGATCTGTTGGGACCGTTCAATCCCAGTATAACTTGAACTCGTTGTTTTCAAGAATAGGCTCTGGATTATATTTGTAGTAAGGCACCTTTCCTACCTGCAATAGTTTTAACTTATCCGCTAACTCTTGGTGTAGTATCTTAGCGGCTGAATCGTGTCTTTCCTTATACTCTGTTGCGGCAAACGCTTGGCATCCACCAGTTATGTGCTGGATCGTCTCTGATGTTCGACAGCCATATCTACATTGGTCATTTTCTATTGAGGGATCTCTGATAATGAATTTCCGATAGTTCTTCGTCGGAATAACCTGGTCTTGGATAGCTAACAAGAAGCCCTCCGTTTCCGAAAACATCTGTCCTGAAATCAACCAGTAGTTCGACGCTAAGTTGTCGACATTGTCCTGATTGACCTCATTTGGATGCCGTCCATGAAGTGGCTTCTGTAGCCAAGCTTGTAACTTCTCTTGGTCTGTTCGGTGGTGAAAAGCAATATCCCGTTCCCTCAGCTGTAGCGGCGTTGAATGGTCTGCCTCGCATATTGCTCGATGTAGTGTGGAAGAGTCCGCTAACCCATGGAAATAAGAACGTAAGTTTCTTATTTGTTGATCGAGCTGCTTACCAATATCGACCAATCCTCTTCCTCCTTGGTGTCTTGGAAGCATTGTACGTTCAATAGCACTCCGAGGGTGGTGTTTGTGTGCTTTTGTTAGGAGTGTTCTTATTTTTCTTTGCAGGCCTTCGATGTCCGTCTTGCTCCATTTTACTACACCAAAAGAGTAGCTAAGGGCAGAACATGCGTACGTGTTGAGCGCCTTAAACAAATTTCTACTATTTAGACTAGTTCGTAACACCCGTCTTACCCTCCTGACAAATTCGGTTGTCAATTCGGCCTTCATAGTGCGATGGTCAATTCGTTTAGCTTGTTTCATACCTAGGTATTTGTATGTTTGTTCTGCTTCCATTGCAGCAATGGTTTCACCGTTCTGCATCTCAAATGCACCCGATTGTATCTTTCCTTTAACGATGTTCAAAATACGGCACTTGTCAGGTCCAAACTGCATTCCGATATCCCCGGAGAACTCCTCGACAATTTTGAGCAGCTCCAGCTGGTTTTTGGTAGCAGCCATCAGTTTAAGATCATCCATGTATAGATGATTCAATCTTGCTACCTCTTCGTTTTTTTTCTAATACTAAAGCCGTATCTGGTGGAGTTCAAACGGTGTGACAGAGGGTTCATTGCAAGGCAGAACCACAATGGGCTCAGTGAATCGCCCTGAAATATTCCTCTTCGTATTGGGATTGTATTAGTTTCGATGGTATCGCTGGATGGAACTTGCAGTTGGATCCTAGTTCTCCAGGTTGACATGATGCGTTCTAAAAAGGAAACAAAATGATCATCGACCCTATACATTCTCAGTATAGTTTTGAGCCATTCATGTGGTACTGAGTCGAAGGCCTTCTTATAATCCACATAGGCAGCAAAGAGGTTTCTTCGGTTGGTACAGGCCTGGTTACATATGACGGAGTCAACAATCAATTGTTCCTTGCACCCCATTGCTCCCCTGGTGCATCCTCTCTGTTGAGTTGCGATGATGTTATTTTTTTCACAATGTGCATAGATGCGTTGGGTCAAGCAGGAGGTGATTACCTTATATAGTGTGGGAAGGCAGGTGATCGGCCTATACTTAGCTGGGTCATGTGTGTTATGTTGGTCCTTTGGTAAGAGGTACGTAATGCCTTCTGTCAGAAACAATGGCATCTTCTCTGGATTTAGAAAAACATCATTAATAAGTTTAGCCAGTTGATGATGTATACACCAGAACTTCTTGAGCCAGTACTTCTGGATCCTGTCGAGACCTGGAGATTTCCAGTTATGGAATTCCTTGATTATTCCTGAGATTTCTTCGGTGGTAAATGGCTCAAACTGCATCTGGCTGTAGTCTTGGCAGATCTGGTGTTCTTGATTGATCCAGCCGGCTGCGATGTTGCAATTAGCGGGTGTGGAAAGTTGGTTTCCCCAAAACTCTTCTACCTGCTCTCTGTTGGGATATCTATTATCTGCCATGTTAGGTGGAGAGTTTAGCTTACGGTAGAAAACCTTTTCGGATCGTTGAAACAGCGCATTGTCTCGTTTCCGGTTATTACTATTATTATTATTATTTAATAATACCTTATTATTTTGTATTATTAATGCTACACTTACAAATAAAGTAAATTTACAACTTCGTTACCATTTTTTGCGCATGGAAGAACGATGGTTTTTATCATGTAACTAATGATTAACTCAATTTTTTTTTTGGACTGTATGTCTTTTTTTTATTAAATGAAAGCTATTCGTTAACACATGAAATATTATATTCAATGAAATTTTTTATTTTTTACGTGAAGGGTAAACGGAGGTTACGTTTTGAGCTGTTCAATAATTTTTATTACCCTTGTTTAATAAATAAACTTTTAATATTTTGAGATACAATTTTCACGCAGACAAAAATCCGCCGGTATTGTGAGGAAACATCTATGTATTTTTGTGTAAGCAGTAAAATGAGTATTTACTATAAATATCAATGTTTTTCAGGTTTAATTGCGTTTTTTGTGATAGTGGCTTTTCCTCTGAGCAAGAGTTGAATGATCACAACGATTCCCATTTTCCAACGTTGGGAGGCAACAAGGGTGGGTACATTAAATATATTTTACACCTTAACTACAGCGTGTCCTACGACAAATTACTGCGATCGATTTATCGGAAAATAGACTTTTGAAAATTTTTTAAATTTAGCAGTTTACTCTTCGAACATACCCCTACGCTGAATAACAATAATATTTTTATTTATATTTGAAAAAACGTTGATATTTCATTTCTTGGTACACACGTACCGATTTTTTGCAATTCTTTTCTAATTGCATTATTTAAACCAGTATCATGATAATCGGTATGTCTAATCTGAATACTTAAAAGTATGAATATATGGTTGCCTAAATTGTTATTATTGTTATTTTCAATTTGTAAACAATATTTACCAATAAACATAAGTTTTTAATTCATCTTTTTGTTAATATTAATGGTAAACTTCGCATTTACAGTAATTTTTAACACTTAAAAACACTGAAAAAAGTCACGACAGCAATTAAACTGAAAGAAAAGATAGGTAAATATATTTATGTCTGTCAAACATCTAAAAAGCCTCCCCCACCGACCATAAACAACCTTCAAACAAATCTATTTTTTAAATAGGGTATGATCGAAGAGTTTACTAAAGTCGATGGAGCCAATTCGACTAAAACATTTTCAAGATAGTGGCACTTCCAGCTATACCGGAAGTTGATGCCTTCTTGCATGTTATTTCATTTTTAGATTTTATGTAAAGTTATACACATATTTCCTGTATATTGTCCTATACGTAAGTCTAACTATTTTTGACATATTTTAAATTTTACATGGAAAATGGCATTTCCAAGCCTAAACATCACTATTGGTTTTTCCTATATGAAAGCCTTTTATTATTTAATTGGGGGTTGGTTTCCTTCTAGAAGGAGATCTACTTTAGTGAACTGTATTGATATTTTGATAATAAATAAATACAGGGTGATCAAAAACTAACATTAAATATTAACTTGAGAAAATCGTTAAAAGTCAATTTTTTTAAAATGTAAACCCCCTATTTTTATAATGTTATCTTAGTTAGCGTTAAAAATAAGGGTGACTTGGTATAAGGTTGTCGATTTCAAAGACAAAGACAGTTTTTAAAATATTGGCAATTTAACATTTTTATATTTTAAAAATGCTAAATGGCTTTCCTATACAGGATAACAACTTATTTTAATAAATGTTCAAAATTTCCACTCTAAACTTCCAAACATTTTTCGCATCTCCGAGTTAGTTCGTCATGGGTAGTCGCTCTAATTCAATCTGGAGATAAACTTTCGAACGCGTCCCTTACCCTTGCCATACAGTCCTCTATCTCGTCACTGGGTAACAATAAACGAGATTTTTTATCGTTACCCTTATAAAAGAATCTAAGGGAGTTAAATTAGGAGAACGAAGAGGCTACAGACAAGGTCCATTCTTGGCAATCCACTTGTCATAGAATGTTGCTTATAAGAGGTTGGTAACTGGAACGGTTCCGTGTGGTACAGTGCCATCGTGTTGGTAAAAATATTTGCCTGTGTTCCACCAGGGGTAAATTGCTTAAATATTGATTGTCTAACTGTTCTAGAATATTTAAATATATTTCTCCTATAAAAGTTAATACCTGATTTAAAACGGGGACATAATTTGCTTGTAAAGGGTGTTTTTTTTATAGAAGTATAGAACTTTTAAATGGAAAGATGAATTTTTTAAATTGACTTCTGGCATATGACCGCCGTCCGTAGTCTAATCTGGAGGTCCAATTTTCGATGACTTTTTCCAACATTTGTGGCCGTATATTGGCAATAACGCGGCGAATGTTATCCTCCAAGTGATCAATCGTTTCTGGCTTATCGGCGTAGACTAGCGACGTCACATATCCCCACAGAAAATAGTCTAGCGGCGTTAAGTCGCACGATCTTGGAGGCCAATTCACGGGTCCGAAACGTGAAACTATGCGGTTACCAAACGTTTCCTTCGATAAATCAATTGTGGCACGAGCTGTGTGACATGTTGCGCCGTCTTGTTGAAACCACAGCTCCTGCACATCATGGTTGTTCAATTGATGAACGAAAAAGTCAGTAATCATGGCTCTATAGCGGTCACCATTGACTGTAACGTTCTGACCAGCATCGTTTTTAAAGAAGTACGGACCAATGATTCCACCAGCCCATAAAGCACACCAAACAGTCAGTTTTTCTGGATGTAACGGTGTCTCAACATACACTTGAGGACTATCATCACTCCAAATACGGCAGTTTTGTTTATTGACGTATCCATTCAAACAAAAGTGAGCTTCATCGCTAAACAAAATTCGCTTATGAAAATCGGGATCAACGGCAATCTTGTTTTGGGCCCATTCACCGAATCTACGCCTTGCTAGGTGATCGTGTGGCTTCAATTCTTGCACCAGTTGGATTTTGTAAGCACGCAAACCAAGGTCTTTCCGCAAAATCTTCCATAAAGTGAATGGACACATATCCAATTCCTGTGCACGATGGCGGATAGACTGATTCGGGTCTTCCTCTACGCTACGCTCTACAGCAGCAATTACTTCTTCTGTACGACATCTCTGTGGATGCGTATTATCATTTAGAGTAAACGTGGTACGAAAACGTTCCATAGTTAATCGAATTAATTGCTCTGATGGACGATTATGTTGACCGTAAAATGGACGTGGTGCGCGATATGTATTTCGAACAGAACCATGATTTTCAAAATAAATTTGCACAATTTGGAAGCGTTGTTCAGGCGTCAGGGTATTCATGTTGAAATGCCAAACCAAACTAAATATAAATCACTTGACAGCTAACAAAATGGCCATCAGTTAAAAAAGTGTTGCCAACTTGAAGTTTTATACCTCTATAAAAACACCCTTTAGTATTAATGAATTACCATTTAAGTTTTCTTCAGTCAATATACTATATGCCTGTTACAAAAACTATTGGATCCAGCCTTGGCTGCAATATATCACCCCGAACAAGCCCCTGGAATAAAATTATTAGTTGGTGTCAAAAAAAAAATTGATTGAAGTTGAAACATATTTTATTACTTATTTTATTAATTAAAAACCACTTCCATAATTTAAAAATACTTAAAATATTAGACAAATCAATCTACATCTTATCTCCTCATATGAAAAAGATTTTTGTTTATACTATAGCTATAGTTCAAAGTCTTTACGTGTTTTAGGTCGGAATACTCGCAAAAATTCAATGAATATAAGTGAAAAATTGAAAACACCATCGGAACCTCATAAACAAGAAGGGTTGTTACAGGAAATGACTGTTGATCAACCATTCCAAGTACCTCAACAACAAATTACTCTCTCTGAAGAAAACACTAAGTATAATGAAAATAGCAACACAAAGCTAGGATTGTACCTGCTACCACAACTTCCTGCAGTAAAACATGATTATACACAGTTGCATAAAGAAATTAGAAATGAAATGAATAAATTAATCAACACAGTATATTTTTCGAAAACTCTACCCTTGGATCAGTCATTATATTATTTAAAAAAACTTAATAAAACACTTTTAGATGCCAGCGCTACTGTTCAAGGTAGGGTAGTCGATGAAAGTTCGGAAAACTCGTGTAGAAATGATGAACAAACACATAAAATAGAAGATAAAAGTACCGGGGCTACGAAGAAAATAAAATTAAGTAATCCCGAGAGTTCACATAACAATGAAGTCATTAAGTCGCAATTTCCGAGAAATTCTTGGACTAATATTGCTGAAACGGCCGAACGCGAATCTGTTAAAGTAAAACTCTCTATGGAATTACAAAGGTTAAAATTGGTCATGAGTAACAAAAGTAAAATTCCCACAGATTTAGCATTAAAATATCTTCAGAGTTTAAATCAGTTACTCGAGACGTCAATAAACAGTGAATCCATGGATTTTGAGGTTGAGGATATATTTGAAGCTGATAACAATAAATTAAATATAACATTTCTAAGCGATACTAAGATGCAAAGTTATCTGGAAGATGAACTGGCCAAGCTCAGCGGTACGCTTCTAGATGCTAAACAACTAAATGTCGAAGTGTCATTAGACCTTATAATCCAATTTAATGTACAACTGGAAAGTTTACTACAGTACCAAAGAGGAAACGACATATTATATGAGGATTTATCTGATTAATAAAAATTGTCCACAGGACCCTTTTTTTATCGGAAAACTGAATTTGTATGATCAAAAAATATTTTGTGGTTAAAGTAATATATATGTATATTTAATTTTATCTTTACCCTATTTGTTATTCAGTTATATTATACTTCTTTATACAATCTATGATGGAAAAAATCTATTTTAGCCCTTTCTTTATATAACTTCTTTATATAATTAAACTTTTTATTGCTATTACTGATGTTTTTATTGTCCTAAAGGACCTGTTAGACCATCTGATATTCACTCTTCCTATCGGAGTTAGGAACTGGACTCGGTGTGGTGGAATACCACTTAGAGCAGTTAGTAACCTAATTACGACAGTTGGGCGATGCCGATCTTCCATACCCAGTTAGTGTCCTAATTAGGAAAAGATTTAGTGTCGAAGCGGCGAGCGATCAGAGAACTATTATAGATAGATAGCTTTATTGATGCAAGCAAAAAACTCATATACACTGGCCAAGTTAAAAATGCTAAATACACAAAAAGTTAAAAATGCTAAATACACAAAAAATATTAAAACAAGAAAATACAACTTTAAATTTAATGTAATAAGATATAATTTACAGTACATATTATTATACGAATAAAGGATAAAATCAAGCAATAAATATATCACAGTTTAAAAATTCACGTACACTATAAAATGTATTTCCCAGCAAAAAATCTTTCATGTTGTCTTTAAGCTTTTGTAATGGGAAAATTCCAATATTCATTAATATTTTATTAAAAAGTTTGACCGCTATATATTCCGGTCGACTCTGGCACTTCCTCATATGACAAAAGAAGGATTTCAAGTTGTAATGTAGTTTTGTAATTATGACACTGAAAACCTTGTTCAACCTTTATGTAGATAATGTTTTCAAGGATAAAGACAGATAACGAAGTCAAAATATCATAGTCACTGAAGGCCGACCAGCAGTCATCTCTGAATCCCAATCCGGCCAACACTCGGATGCCTCTGTGTTGAAGTGGAAAGGCCCTGTCAACACCCCCCCCCCCCCCCCCCCTAACAACTATTATTCCAAGAATATCACAATGAAACAGTGCGAAGTAGGCAGCCAATAGAGTCCCACGCGATACACACCTCCAAAGACTCCGGTGCAAGTAAACACATCTCCTGGGCTTATCTCCCAGATAGTACAAGATTTCCATTGGATATCCAGAATAGGTACATATAATGTCCTGTATGTCCATGGACCATTTATGGATGTCCAGTGTAAGTCCATCAGACGTCCATTAATTAAATTTCGGGTTGTCGGTAAAATCGGATACTGTAATATCGGCCTGTAGCATTGTCATTTCTTAACTCGCCGGCCCGCCATGATCACATTTGTGCCCATTATTGTGTTGACGTCGAGCTAAAAAAGACCTTTGGAATTTTAGTTGAGCTAAAATCAAGTGTGCTTTTTATTTGAAGACGATGCCACCGTTAAAGGTAAGTATAGTTATTTTAAATTAATTTTTTTTAATTATACCAAAAATTACCGAACGAAACTACAGACATGCCCGACGAAAATCTGATAATTTAGTATCAAACTCGCACAAATTTGAAAGTGAACAAAATATTCAGTATCAAAATACGTATGTTAAAATATAGCTTTTGTAGCTATACTTTTTCATACAATCACTTATTTAAATGGAAATTACTACAAATAAGTGCAAATAATTTGATAGGCCAATGAATTTTGTATCTTGTTGGTTAAAATGGAGCACAGATAGAGTTGTAAATTTGTGTAATAATAAAATTGTAAATTTTAGAGAAAATTCTCTCTGACAAAGTCATTATTGAGTAATCAGTCTAATAAGATTGCTGGCATTAATAAATGTTATCAAAATTTATAATGGAATAAAAGCTATAGCAAATTTGAATAATATTAATTTTTTTATGACTATTTTGGATTAAACGCTAGTAAAAGTTTACATTGATGTGTATTTTTGTGCAGTATAATTGTTAAAAAATATATAATAAAGTTTTGACAGTTCGACTCTAGGTTTAGACTTATAATTTAATTTATTTTAATTATTTTTTAGATGAATTTTCCACAGATTATTCCAAATAAAATTCTTATGTGAAAGCCAATTTGTAGCAAATTAGAGAGGATATTCAGGTAATCTTAAATAGGGAAAAAACAAGTATCTACAAAGAATTTTCTGCAGGAGTTCAACTATCCTTTTACTTAAGAAAATAATCAGCTGCCTCAAGTCACATAAGATCTTCAGGACAATTTAAACTTTAAAGATGCAGTAAGTTTATTACACTTCTCCTGAAATAAAAGCTGAAACTTATTCGAGTAATGCTTCTTTATGTGTATGAGTCTATTGATAAAAAAAAACTTAATTTACAGGATTATTTTATATATATTTTTTTACTTTGATTCTTAAAGTCAAAAATATTCTTAGGTTAGCATATGTGGAATTAACGTTTAATTATCTCAATAAAGTAATATAATTTTAGGTTTTACAATTAGCGAAAATTGGAGGAAATTATACCTATTAACTTATTAAAAGATATTTTATTGTAACAATGACAGATAGCCTTTCCAAGAATTATACATATGATGGAACAGTAAAGTGCCCTTTAAAGAACTTATGTTCACTATTTGTAGGTAAGTTACCACTTAAATATAAAAATTTGATGAAAAAAATCTCTCAGTTTTATTTGTCATACTCGTAAATAATAAGAACAAATTGGGTGTCAGATTTCACACGTTGAACTCCAGATCCTCTTGTTCTGATAATACCCAGACAAAAAGTGTTTTAAAATGTTTTTTCTGGTCTGTTGGTTTAAGCACTCTAAGCAATAACGATGCATTTGGTTATATATATATATATATATATATATATATATATATATATATATATATATATATATATATATATATATATATATATAAATATGTAGATAAGTTTTTGTCCGTGTAATTTAAAATAAAATAGAATAAAATATTGGCGAAGCGGACGTGAAAATTTGTCAATCTACATGATTCTCGTATTAAAAATGGTTTGTACCGACTGCGGTGGCCTGACGAGTCCCATATTAGGACGAAACAGCGCTGTCGCCATCTGTCGGACCCGGAGTTATTCCATACTTTGGAGTGCTCCGCACTTTTTAATACGAGAATCATGTAGATTGACAAATTTTCACGTCCGCTTCGCCAATATTTTATTCTATTTTATTATATATATATATATATATATATATATATATATATATATATATATATATATATATATATATATATACAGAGAGAGAGAGAGAGATTTAAATTCCTACAAAACCATAAAATACTGCATCATTTAACGTTAAACCTTATTAATTTTCAGCTGAGGTAGAAGAATGGGAGGCCGATAAAAAAACAGCCGAAGATGAGATTAGACAATGGCAAAAGAGATTAAATGACAGAAATAAATCTAGAAAAAAATAATCATTGTAACAATAAAAAGTCTTTATTTAAATAATTGGTATATTTCCTATTACCCAATTGAAATTGTACCTATTACTATGGAACCAGATAACTTATTCATAGCGATCCTTCTACAGCTTGAACAATTTAAATCAATTGAAGCTATATTTTGTAGCACTTGCAATTCGACTAATTATAAAATTTTATATTCTTATATAGTATTGTATTAAAAACTTGACAATTGTAATCAATAAGTGTAATATGTGGATCCAGTTCCTGTAACCTGGTTCGCTAATGTAATTTATATCTGTTTAGTTTTTGGGACTAATAGGGCCATCTATGGTTACTTGTTATCGACGTTTTGATGACATGAGTGGTCTGCTTCTTCAGAAGTGCAGATTAATTAGGTACTGTAAGCTCTCGGACCCTAAGCAAATTCTGAAAATATCTACCATTCACGTTAGCGGAACGTCAAGAAGAGGGAACAATAGATTATGACCTATTTATCCAAAAAGCACAATACCATCGGATAATATGCCCACAATCGGGTCAAGAATGTACAATATATGGACATCCAAAATTAGTCCTATTAATATTCAAAAATGATCCATACTTGGACAATATATGTAATCCAAAAAGACATCCATGAGTGGGACAATCGTATAGTCCAGTGGATATCCATAGGATGTTGGTGAACAAATTCTGGACATCCCATGGATACCCAGTATGTCCAGCTTTAGATAAACGATGGATATCCAGTGGACTGAAGTGTGCTATTTGGGTTATTGTAAATATAGGAAAACGACGTTTTTTGGAAAAAAAATCGATACTTACCCCCTATTTCGAGGAAGTAGAACACGATTTTGGCCTTGATTTTATTTTTCATTATTTTTCCTCACTTTCTCGGAAAACTCAAAAAGAGCCAAGCGTCACTTCACCAAGCAATTTTAATTCTGACAAAAAACTGAACTTATATATTTTCAATGGTACTAGTTAATATTTCAGCTATTTTTGTACAAATTCTACTAAATAAATTTGAAAAAACGTATTTTCAACGAAAAACCGAAAACACGTTCCTGAAAGACCATCCACCATCAGACTCGTGAAAATAGAGTAATATTCGTTTGACACGTTGCTAGATGTAATATACTTTCGTGGTAAAAACTATAAAATTTGTCCATCTCAATTAGGCAATTTTTGTAATGTTTTATACAGTCTCAGTTAATATTCACCAACCAAAATTTTTTTTGTGTGAGGGCTAAGCTTGATTTTGGTTAATTTGTAAAACTGAAACTAATCTGAACTAACCTAAATTGACCTAGATTTATACTTTCGTAATATAAACTATAAAATTTATCCACTACAGTTAACAACATAGTTTAATTTTTGTAATGTATAAAAAAGGGTAAAATTAATCCTAACCACAAAATTTTTGATCAGAAATCACGTGAAGCGGGACAATCTGTGAAAGAAAAGAATATATGGGAAGTTCATAAAAATCGTATTGGCAATCTGGCAATAGCGCTAATTTTTCGGGTTTCGAGTCACACCAATATTTAATGGCAGAAGCTATTTTATTTTAATTTGTTTTTTTTTTTATAATTTTCTTGGTATTTTCGATAAAAATGTGCAAATTTATGAATTTTTATATAATACGGAGGCTTCTATCAGTGTGGAATATGTGGTTGTAACAAAATTTTAACGATTTTGTACAAGAAATTGAACCTAAAATGGAAAGTGTTTTTCAAAATGGAAATAGAGGGAAATACCGAAATTTTTTCAGAAAAACGTCGTTTTCCTAGATTTCCCATAATGAAAATTTTTACCTAGAGAATTATGTTTAAATTTATTTTGTCAGTATTTATTGTATTAATTATTTAATAATGAACTCTAAATTGTAATTTTTCGAATACTATAACGTAATAAAAGGTTACTCAAATCCTGACCTACTGCGCAAGTACAGTATAGCCCCTTTAAGGAGGGTACATGCCGGATCGCATTTATTATACAGTATTCCCCTTCCTTTTACCCCCTCCAACTTCCTTGGTTGAACAACAAAAAAATGACAGCCAGAAAGTGATATCGTTGACGCTCAACATAATAAACCAAATTTGTAATTTTAGCAATGTCCCCTTCTAGTCAATATACTAGAATACTACCTTTATAGTTTTGTTAAAAAATATAACTTCAGCTTTAAATAAGCTTATTTGCGGTTGGTATTTTCGATGATTTACAACAAATGATCTTAAAAAAAATATTTAAAATTCATTATTTATGGCACAATAAACTGCTATAATAAACTTACCAAATGTCATGCAACACTAAAGTCTACCGAAAAAGCAAATTCATAAATTCAAGAAAACATAAATTATTGCACCATATCGCTATCATATGGATATTGATAAATTCTAGGAATTGTTAATCACACGAAGAAGCCAAATAAATAATTCTCATTTAAAATCCCAGACAAACTTTGTCGAAAGTTTCAGTTGTTTTTTAGGAAGTTATACAAAAAATGTAGGCACATTAGAAAAGATGTACAAAAGTCGGAGTTCATTTTTTTTTATTTGTAGGCTTAGTACGTCCATCTTACAAATCGTGATCTCATTCTTAGTTGACAGGAATAAGTATCCAGTGTTGCCAATACGTTCTAGGAAAAATCGTAAGATCTTTAGAACCTCCTAAAAGAGTATTTCTTTTACGAAAGTAAAAAAAATTTTTTAAATAAGAACAAATATACCGGGTGTTTCAAAAACATGGGCCAACGCTTATATGGAGATGCTTCCTAAAAATGAAACCAAAAATTTGTATGAAGATGAGTCCGCTGAGGTATCGTTACCAAAATACAGGGTGTTAAAAATTTTAAATTATTTTCATTTCTTTTAAATAACTTAAAAAAAAAAGGTTTAAGAGATGCAAAAAATATTTGGTGTGCGTAATACATTTATGGAGAACGATATTTCGGATATAAACATTAAATTATAGCGGCACCAGGGACGTACTTAAATGTTAACAAATTATTATTTATTGAGTAAAATATATACGCCACTGCCCTTTTCTCTTTTTGAAGTCATTTTTATAAAATATGTTAAGTCATGGATTTCAAATGAATATAACTACATCGGATCGGTTCAATCGGATATGAATGCTGGGTTAGAAACGAGATCGTAGAAGCTAAAGAAAGATTTACAGAAACTTTGCCTATTCGTTGCATCCCTAAAGTTTGAAACGTATTTTTATACTTTCTTTGATACTTGAAAAATTTCTTCTATGAAAAGTGAATTTATTACGGTAAAGGTAAATTATAATAATAATACATCTTGATTCAAAATAATTTATTTCTTCAATTAAAAAGTAATACAAAAGTATATCCAATAATGAATGAAAATGTCAAAATGTAATAATATACAGCAAACTAAATGTTATCTAGTACAAAAAACTCCTGAAATTTTAATGACTAAAAAGATTTTAACATCGATTTAAAAATAATCACACTGAACAATTTCTGAATGTTACCAGGAAAATCCACATAAAATAATTTAGAAGCGTTAAAGAATTTTTTTTGTTTTTTGGCCTTAAACATAACTCATTTAGCTACAACTAGGCATATTAATGATAAGTACAATTTTCAATTTAAATAAATTAGTGTCATAATTAGTATCCTAATATAAGCCTGGTTTTAACACAGGAATAAACAGGGACACGCTCTTCACGCCTCTGGAGACTATCAGGGCGACTTTCAATTCTTAGACAGAACAGAAAAGACCACTGAGGAAGGATGATTGAGGATAGGTTTTCTTCTACAATCCTTTATTCAACTTAAATTTTTGGATTGGTTATTTTGGTATATTTGAGGACTATAGTTTCTACACTTTTTTTATTGATTACACTATACATCAAAGATAAGGCATTCTGTGGAAGAAGATTACGGTAAAGAGCTCAAAATTTGGAAATTTAAAGCATATATGTTAAGGTTAGATTCAAATCATCTTTGGACTGGTTATCACCGAAACATTTTGCGTGTCACTTAACTCAAGTTTAAAAAGATGGGTAAAAAGGTAATGTAGAAAATAGTTTTTTAATAAAAAGTGAAATGATGACTACTAAGTAATAAAAGCTCTTTTATCCTTATATCATAAATATTTGCAGGACGATAAGCCAGAAAATCCACTTATTTTATTGGACTTATATTTGAAGTATGTAAATGCACGCCACTGTGAATATATTTAGAGTATTGCTGACAAGATTTTCGCAACAATTTGACGGTAAAAATTCTTAAAACATACTTTTAGGGCAAGAAAAACACGTAATGCCTATTTACTGAGCTCCCAATTTAAAATTCCGCAACAAAAATAATAATAAATGTTGGCATGCATTTATTGGATAAGAATTTTAAGGCGTAACAATTTTTTCTTATCTTTGTACAGAGCTCATTAACATGTGTTTGTCATAGTAAAACATACTAAACTGTAGTCAGAATTATTAAATACTATTTTAGTATGATTTAGGAACATAATTTTCTTTTGACTAAAGAATATTATTTCTATAAAAGAATTCAGCAGTAAAACTGAGAGAATTTAAATTATTTTTCACACTTAAAACAGTTATATTATGTGCATAGAAAATAACCCAGAAAAAATTAAGTCTATTCTAAAATCCACCGATTTTTATGAATGAAAATATAAGCAACTTCTAGTTATATTATTAACCCGGCAGTAAGCACCCTAATTTGAACGTAATTGTACATTTGCGTACCATTTTGAAAATAAAAATCAACTCTTCTTAGTCAGTTTTACTTTCTTAATACCTATTAAATAAAAAAAAAAACAAAAAACCCCCGCCATATATTGATGGTGTTTACGAAGACACTGATAGCGAAGCAGTATGCGGTGAAAAAAATTATGTTTCAAAATGTGCGGCATAAACTGTGACTTTATAAAATTTGCAATGTTAAAAATTACATTTTTGTTATTTCGAAGAAAATAATTACGCTTCTAAACGTACGACGAAAACAATTATAATTTTGAAAATGAGATGAAAAAATTACACTTTTAAAAGTGCATCAAAAACTATTATAATTCTTAAAATACTTTGAAGATAATTACGTTCCTGTGAAATGCGACGAAAAAAATTTTTCTTGTGAAATGCGATGAAAAAACACATTTAAAATGTGTTTATAATAGTTTTCAGACTTATAATTATAATAATTTCAAACAAAACTTAATCATTAATTTTAGACTAATATTAGTTATTATCGCTATTTTAAACATCTGATCGCGCCCCGTCGAAGAGTAACCTAACCCACTGCGCAAAGTCGAAAACTAGCACATCTCGTGTACGATCTAATGTATAGTAGCACAATTTGCTGTGCTATATCGGAAAGTAGCACAACCTTGTATGCTCTTTCGAAGTGTAGCATAACTTTTATTCGATTGAAATATACTTTCATCAGTCGATTTTTTTTGATTAAAAGATAGTGCATCCTAAGGTGAAACTATTAAGTTAAAATGAATTAAGGTTGGACACACACAAAATTGTAATTGTTTTGCCTCACAGTTTAAAGCTGTAATTTTCTTCGTCGCACATTTTAAAGATGTAATTTTCTTGGTCGCACATTTTGAAGATGTAATTTTTTCGTCGCACATTTTAAAGATGTAATTTTCTTTGTCGCACATTTTAAAGATGTAATTTTCTTGGTTGCACATTTTGAAGATGTAATTTTTTTCGTCACACATTTTAAAGATGTAATTTTCTTCGTCGCACATTTTAAAGATGTAATTTTCTTCGTCGCACATTTTAAAGATGTAATTTTTTTCGCCTTATTTATTAATGATGTAATTTTTTTCGTCGCTTTTATTAAAGATGTATTTTTTTCGCCGTTATGCCGTTTGGCATTCTAGTTTTCGCCGCATATATGAAGAAGTGATGATTTTCGCCGTTGTTTTATAAATGAATTTTTTTTCACCGTAAAGCTTTAGGCGCTATTTTTTCACATAATATTCCAGCGTCATTTTTTTCGTGGGCATCATCGATATTATGTGGTATTTTTTACTTTGTAGCAGAAACTGTTTGTATTTGGACTGCCATTACGGCTATAGGTTAATTGTAACCTTGTCGTTCTATTTTTTTGGTAGGAAGTAAATAGCTATAAAGGTTTATCTCGAATATTATATCGATATAATTTAGTAAGAAGAATTTCGTAATTTATGCAGTGGAAAGAACGAGAGAAATCTATAAATTGTTCTAACGCCGACTAAGCTGAGAAGAGTTTAGCTGCTTATTTTTGCATAGAATTATTGTTTGAAAGCTACAAAATGGTGTTTCGGGGGCTTTTACACTTAGTTAAACCAAGAAGAGAAGAGTTTGGCAACTTATTTCTCTTTTTTTTCTGGACGAAAAAGAATCATAGTAGAACTAGTTATTTCCTAAGCAATATTTGGTAATAAATTTTAACAGCAGAAATATCGACAACTTTCAAAGCATTCAAAACTTTGTGATAAATTAAGTTTTGCTTAGAACTGTGTTCCAGAAGGCTAAATGCGACAAAACAGTTAAATTCACTGGAATTAGATTGTAACAGATAAAGTGCAAACTCTTCTAGATGGTTGGAAATACTGTAAGAAAAATTGTTAATGGAGCTTATCAACAGTTCGCTTATATAAGGCCCGTGTTCACTTAAAAGCTCTTGAAAAAATTTGTCAACTTCTTTGGAGAAACACTCTGTATTCATATTTTTTTTATATAGAGCCATTAATTGTAGTAAAATGTATTCGGAAAAGCATTCATAAAGATTAAATAGATGTTGCCAAAAACTCGTGAATAATTTTAAAAATTTTATATCATTTTGGCAAAAGTATGCATAGACATTATTAAAAAATCTAAAAATATTTTCTTTTTTCATCTTATCATCAGATTCCCAGTGTTTGTCTTTATAATTTTTGATGATATTGAACACAAACTTGAAACGCTGTTCGTCTAAATATGCTAACAAATAATTTATAACGAAATATTCTAAATCATTCACGCTAAATAATTTATGATAAAACGATAAAAAGTATTTTTTTATAATATTTTGACAAAAGTTTTCATTTAATCTTAAAATAAAGCTCACTCCATGCCCATTAATGATGTTAAGGAACGTGTTTCGATAAGGAGCAACTGTAACTTCTTTTTGCTCAAGAACATCCAGACAGTCCCATACTTTTTCCATAAACAATGGTCTGTCTTTATTTGTAACCAAATTAACAGAATTAACCAAAATGTCAACAAGTTCAGTGTCATTTTTATCAATAAAATTCATATGGAGGATAACGGTATCCATTAGAAACGTCAAAGGATTTTTTAAAAAGAATTTTAATACTGCTTCAAATAGGTGTTTCTTACCGGAAATATTAGTTTCTTGATTAGAGTGTCGAAAATAAATAGTGATAGAATCCCTAAGCGGTAATATTTGAAAACTCAAAAATACTGCATGTTTTCTAGTGGACACTGCTCTTCCACTCAATACTTCTATGTAAGAAGACGCTTTTTCTTCATTAATCCTATATAACATTTTGTACAATGCTGGCAAACTTGCCTGAAGATAGTCGCCCTGAGAGAAATGCATGACAAATGGTGCCAAGATGTAAAATTCATCCAAATTCATACAAGCGTTTACTATTTTGCATTGTACATTATATATCTTTTTTTGGTCTTCATTATTAAGATCTATTTTTTTCGATTCAGGTATGTAATCTTTCAACAAATCTAGAAAATCTTGTGTATTCATAATCCTTGACAAAGCATTGATTAACTTAATTTTATTACCGCATTCACTACTTACTAAAACTAAATCTGCAAAATGTTTTATTAATCTCTTATCCAACTCCAAATGACTATATTTTTTTATAATATCATAATTAAGTAAATTATCACCAGTTTCAACTTCACAGGATAAAATTAAACTGAAATATTTTATTATTACTTCAGGTTCTTTAGTTAAAAAGTGTGATATGGCATCTTTTTTCGCGTAAATATTCCTCTCTCCAATATTGAGAAAAAAATAATCCAATAATTTATTTGCAAAATTATCTCTCTGTGGTTGTTTAAGGACTTTTAAAATAAACTGTTGAATATAATTATGGGTAACTCTGCCTAGAATATCAAAAATTCCATTTTCATCAATTACCTAAAATTATAAAACAATATATCTATACAATCTGTATCCCTTGAAGATTAGTAGAAATGTTGGAGAGTCTATTAGATAATAACTTAAAAGAACAAATGTCTATAGCCATTTTTTAGAATTGGCTCAGGTTTGTTTTCTGCAGATATTACACAGAGTGTTTCATTTTTTAAAAGTGCAAATCTTCTAGGGTGAATTTGCCAATTTAAACCATTTATTGTAAACTTAGACAGTTTTTTAAAGTAGACATTTTTAGTTAATTAGGACGAAAATTTTTAAAAGATCCAGTACAGCATTGCTGGGATTCTATAAAAATAAACGGAAAGACAACGTCACAATATTAGATTATAATCATCTGGAACAAAATGCGTTCCCACCAAAACTAAATTTCTTGATCATGCTTTCCTAGTGACTGGGAGAGATTAGAAAGATATCGCCACAGATTATTTCATTTTTGCCAAATGCGACAAGAGAAAAATTAAATTTCTATGCGGACTTCTATCCGATTTAACCTCACTTTATTATTTATGCTTCGTCAAGTCTTATTTTATATTTTCTATGTGAAATGATTATATATATATATATATATATATATATATATATATATATATATATATATATATATATATATATATATATATACTTCATATCCTATATCTGTCGTCAGTCATCTAGACAAATATTTTTACAGTGACCGTTATCACATCATTTTTTTTTGTTTTTTTTTATTTCTGTATTCAAATTCTCACCTTAAGGGATTTTCAGGGAATTTAAAACTAGCCATATTTTCTTCAGTTTTCGATGCGCAGTCACGGCAAGCACAGAATTTCTCGGTCCATTTTTAAGCAAAACAATTTTATATATATATATATATATATATATATATATATATATATATATATATATATATATATATATATAAAATTGTTTTGCTTAAAAATGGACCGAGAAATTCTGTGCTTGCCGTGACTGCGCATCGAAAACTGAAGAAAATATGGCTAGTTTTAAATTCCCTGAAAATCCCTTAAGGTGAGAATTTGAATACAGAAATAAAAAAAAACAAAAAAAAATGATGTGATAACGGTCACTGTAAAAATATTTGTCTAGATGACTGACGACAGATATAGGATATGAAGTAATCTAATAACATTTTACATATATTTGTAAAGAATGCTTAACGTATTTGTTTATGGTTTCTAAAAATATATTCTAAATGCAGCTCTTTCATGTCATTCGGAACCTAAACACAACAAAAAAAAATAACGTAATTTGTTATACTAGAATGAAATCAGTTTTTTTTTTCTCTCATAATTTAAAGGAATGCTGCATAAAAACAATTTTTAAAGTTATAAACAAATTTAATGAGCAAAAAACTATTGAATATTTTTACTTGAAATTTTGCAAGCTTATTTTATGCTACAAGAGGCTTCTTTTGCTGCAGTATGAAGTATATGCAATATGTTTTTCTATTGTTTATTAACAACTCATAAAAACTGTTCTTTGACACTTTAATTCTTTAAGGTAGTTCACTCGAGACAGTCCCAGATGGAAGTATAGCCTTTAAGTAAGTACCAAAAGTTAAAGATTCTCAGACCTAAAGAGATTGTACCCAACACACGTTAACTTTCAATATACAGACACATTCTTATACAGTAATAACTTTAAATATAATAAATCTGACAGCGCCGCAAATGTCTATATTGAATGGTCTATAGAGTAAACGTGTGTATAGTAACGTTCATATAGTGTGAGTCTCATACCTATACAGTTTGTTATGTTGACATCCCAATACATTGAGAAAATATATAAAAATAGCGAGAAATATATTTAAAAAAATGTCACATTCTGAAGAACTAACCTAACTAACTAGGTTTGAATTATCGCGGGTTGCCAAGTTGTGATCACTGTACCCCACTACGCGTCAGATGTTTTCAAATTATTTTTATTTAAAAAAAAATCTGTATTTTCTAAACAAAACGGTGAAGAAATTTCGTTTTTTTTTTTTTCTAAAAAAATTCATAATTTTTGGATCTACGTTACATTAGTTTTTAAAAAATATGGTAAAAACCTTTTTTGAGATATTCCAAAATGCACTGGCATTTTATTATATGTAGTGGCCTCCAGCATGTTAATTATGCATATTTTAATTGTTAATATTTCGTCTCACAGATGATTAAAAAATTTAGTTTTTTTTTAATTAAATAAAAGACACTGTTGTAAACTATGTATTCAAATTCGATCCCATTCCTAAGAAAAGCCGTTTCACGAGTGAACTACCTTAATAAATATTTTTGCCCAAAAAAAAAAAAAAAAAAATTGCCTAAGGAACCATGAATTACCACCATCATTTTAAACATTCTTTCTCTGTCTGATATCTAGAAACGCTAAATTTTTTTCCAAATTTAATTCAACTGGCCTAAAACAATTCGTTGTCACAATAAAGATCTGGCATCTTTGTTGGATGTATAATGAAGAATAAGCATGTCACTGTCTTGAAAGCGATAAGGATAGGGAACGTCGAAAAATACGCTCATAGAATCAGCCCACAGCATTTGCTGCTTATGCATGTACTGGACATTTAAACGGTACGAAACAAAAAATATTTATTTTTTTTTTCCAAATGAATTATTTTTTAGAATATTGTATACTTACTTAACTTTAATAAATATTTCTTACCTTCAAAGGAGTTTGACAATAAAAATAATTATAGAGCAGAAAAGATTTAAGAACACCAAAATCATCATGATCATACGGTTCTTGTTTCAAACAAACTTCTTTAATATAATCCACAAGAGGTGCAAAATCATTAAGGTCAATCCATAAGGATTTGAAATTCCTGTTTAAATTTTCATCATTTCGAAGATCTTTGTTATAATCTACAATACCCGGTATAAGTCTACGTGTAACAACCTTTTTGCTTTCAGCCTGTAATGTAGGTAAAATTTTACCAATATATGTCAATATTTTTTTCTGTGCTTCTATACATTGTGGCAATAACCGAAATGATTGATGAATAGCAAGACAATCTACTATATACTGTCTAACTGGCCCATCAAGAGGAAGTTCTTTAAGATAAATAAATAATAAATATTTAGTTGTTAGGTCAATACAGCGCACCCTTTCATCTCTCATTCTCTGTATATCTATCATCTCATTAATATACTTCCAGTGGTTCTCTGTAAGACGATCACAGTCAATGTTACTTTCAATATTTAAAAGCACACTTTCACGAACATAACTCTCTTCATTACGATGTCTTATAGAGATATATTGTAGTACAGCTTCATAAGTAGAATAATCTTTATTTTGAAAACAAACCTTAACTAACTCATTTAAACAATCTTTTCTTTGTCTAATATTAGATGTTACATTAATTATGTCCTTCAATAACTTAAAAGCCTTTTTTGGCTCGTAGTACTTTATGTACTGCAAGTCTTCGCTATCAACATATTTTATTTCAGCCCACTTGCGTTTAATTTCTTCAGGAAAAAACTTTGCTAGATTTTCTTCAAATTTATCTAGATGTTCAAGAATGTCTTCGTCATAAGCTTTCTTGAAAGAATGTGATAGAATTCCCCATCGCTTTTTTATCGGATATTTGAGCAAATAAGTTTCTATTTCGAAGGTGCAGTGGTGCTGGCAGATAAAATACATGTTGGCAGGAAAAAATCGAAACAAATATTTTTTATCAAATTTCTTTATTTCTTTAATCAATGCAGTCTTATTCCACCCAAAATCTTTTATATGCTCTAAAACGTATCCTCTATTATTTTTTATCATAGCTCGAGTGGTATTACAACCCATTTTTCCTATTCTACTTCTCATGTGTAACCCTAGCTCAAAATAGAGGGTAGGTTGTTTCCATACTAAGTAATTCAAAAAATGTTCATCATTAAAGTAATCTCCCTTGATTTTCGGAAATTCCTCAAAGTAGACTATTAATAAATTTCCATCTTTTTGTAATAGTCTTTTTAATTGTTCAGGCAATAATTCTATTTCATTGTTTTTTAAAAAATTTATAATTTTGTTACTTGAGCAACTGAACAGAAATTGTTTTGCAATAAACAGACCATATCTGAAAATAAAATAAAAAAACATTAATATTAAAATTCAGTATTTGTCTTATTCTTTAATCTATTTCAAAAAGACGCTTATGAATTTGTCACCTAAAGGCGTGATACATTTATACTTTAATCGGCGGCAACATTGTACAACGTACAATGTTGCTAATAGATGAAGTCATAAAACGAAAGCCCAATCTCTTATCCAGAAATCCACAAATTTGGGACATGCCCCAAGATGAAATGAAAAAGAAGTTCAACGTTGTGAAAACTTTAACACAAAGTTGAGTCGTCAAAGTAAATGAGACAAAAACACCATTGAAAAACTTAACAAGAATTCCATTAAGTGGTATAGCTCCAAAACAGCGGAGCGAACTGGAATAGGATTGTATGGACCCAGAACCAGACAACATGAAAGCTTGGGTAAGTCACTAAGCATCTTCAACAAAGAGAAAAATTACTGCAGACTGGAAATTAATATCATCTCGGATAGTCAAGCCGACATCAGTGCGCTGAGTTCTCAAATAATCAACTGCAAGATTGTCTGGGAATGTCTACAGAAACTAAACGAATTAGGTAAGAATAATAAGGCCTCCCTCATGTAGGTACCGGGACATACCGGGGTAGAGGGGAATGAAATAATAGACAAGCTCGCGAAAAAAGGGCTCGAGCCTTTCTATGGAATCAGTAACAGTGTAATGCTGGAAGAACTAAAAAGAGAGAAAAAGAGCAGATGACCCAATTACTGGACGGCTCTGCAAGGAATCAGACAAGCGAAAATACTTCTTGAGAACTATGACCAGAAGAGATTCAAGGAATGCATAAGCCTAAGCAAAATCAATTTAGAGTTCTGACAGAAATTCTAACTGAGCATTGCCACCTGAAGGGACACCTCAAGAAACTCGAATTGGCAGAAAGAGAAGAGTGGAAATTCTGCGAGAAAGAAGACAAAACCTTTCAGAGTACAACGCTTTAGAAAAACCTAAAATGTGGTTCTCAGAGCACACCAACTAGAAGAAGGAAAAATATCCACTTTAAAGCCGTCTAACATCCTAAGATTCCCCAATAAGATACGGCCGGAGAACCTGCTCTCGTCAGCAAGATATCCCTAACGACTTAGCAGCAGAAGGAGAACACAATAGATCTATTAGGTTGCAGTATACTGATCCCCAATTTCACACACATACATCTTTGTGTCCGTGTTGTAGTGCTGAAATCACATTCAACAAACGTACAACTATATGCAGCTCCGTGTATGAATGTATATGGAATGTGGATATATCCACTGCTATTGCATCTCACACGGAGGCATCCGTGAAACCAACATAAACATGTATACGCCATCCGGCGAGAGGTTGGCGAAGCCGCGTTCAGTATGTGCATGCTTCCTTCCGATCTATCCTTTGCACAGCCAGATGCAGGTGGGAACCCTGATGAGTCTAGTAGAGACGAAACATGTTCCTCTGCCGTATCACTGTGGCGGGGAGAGTAAGTTTTGACTTTCTTCTCGGTATGGTGGTACAGGTAGGCCACCATCTTGATGGTGGTGGAATAAGATAAATTGTGTTCCTTAACAATTTGTTCAAACTGTGCAACCTCTAACACGGAAAGGATAAGGTTGGAACGAAGTTTGCATTTATTGTTCGCATTTTACTTCATTCATGCACGGAGCTGCATATAGTTGTACGTTTGCTGAATGTGACTTCAGTACTACAACGGCATAATGTGGATATATCCACTGCTATTGCATCTCACGCGGAGGAATCCGTGAAACCAACATAAACATATATATATATATATATATATATATATATATATATATATATATATATATATATATATATATATATATATATAACACCTTGTATATTCTCTGCTAGGATGAAAGTTCTTTTCCTTGACTTCAAAAATGTATAATAAGTTAGTGTTCGGACTAGCCGTCATTTAAATATTCAAGTTTGAATTATTAACAAATTGATATAAAAAAGGAGGTGGCCTGGAAAACAAATGATCTACTGTAATTTGCATTGTGACTTTTTAATATGGTTTCAAATACTTATTATATTGACAACATACGTTTTTAAACTGGCATAGAAAACATTTAAAAAATCGTAACAATACTATCGAATAACCCTTAATTTAATCTTATTTTTTTACCGTTCAAAAACCAGGTCAAAAATGTTATCCATTCGTTCTTCGCTGAGGGTGAGAGAAATCTTTTTTAAAACTTTCATTCTTAAACTATAAGACAAAGTGGGCAAAAAATTATTGATTATATCTTCTTCGCTCATATTTTTAAAAACTTCTTCAAAAAACCATCGCTGTTTTAGTATTTTGCTTGTTAGTACTTGATTTCCTAAAAATAATTTGTAATTCCTATAAATAAAATTCCTTCAAAATTATATAATTGTGATTTTAATAGAAAACACTATATACTATTTATTTTAATTTAAAAAATACTTTGTCAACATATTGTAAAAAACGTGAAGGAAAGAAATTTCAATCGATTTTGCTTTTTTACTTTTATTTAAATATCCAAAAAAAGCTATTATCCATCCAAAATAAATTACCTTCTTTCAGGATTTCAATCAATTTGCCCACTTGTTTAAAATAAATCAAAACATCAACATAAAATATTGTCTCTTGGTAATTTCTGGGCTTAATGTCAATTTGATCTATCGACTTTTTGGGGCTTGTAGATCGTAACAATTTGTTCAAGTTCTTTTTTCGCTCATTAATGTGGATACCTTGTAGGTTATAAAATTGGGATTCAAAATCCAGATCTTCATTCATAGAAATGTCCATGATTTAGAAGACTAAAACAAAAAAATAATAATGTAATACTGCTTATATTACTGAGCGATATCAAATAATTAACTATTTGGGACGTCGTCTCCCGAATTATCACAATATGTATCGCAGGACAAATGACTAAAAAACAAAAACTTGTTTAATTTTTTTTTTGTAAATACAAAAATTCACTGTAAAATAATATTATTATTGTAATCTATAATGAAAGGGATTTATATAGAACACTGTTTATTTGATGAAGAATCCTCCCGACCCATCGATTTGATTTTTTCGAGATGTATTTTTTTGAAAAGGTCAGAAAGGTGCTATGTGTATCAACTAAAATCTATTTAATGAACCATCTTGTATATCCTAAAAATTAAGATTCCAATACGAAATAAATCTGCTGTGTTTAAATAGTCACCTATATTTATTCCCCTTTTTTCAAGCAGTTAAAGGAAAAAATATATACAGTTTATTTCCTGCAACTACAACCCTGGTTCTCTCTCCATTCTGGGTTTCGACCACCGAATGGTCTCGCCAGTGAAGCGGTATCGAACCAAGAGCAACATTCGCAGAAAACAACTGTATATATAAAATATAAATTCCGAGACATGTCGGCAGGATATTAAAACTGCCGACTTTTCGATGTCAGACTGAACAATATCGCCACTCGAACGACATCTATTCATTCACCGAAATAGTGTGAAACTTAAAAATTAAGATCTTAATTTTTAAGTTTGAGTGACTCCGAAAACTCCAAAGTGAAATTTTTTAGATACCAATATCATTTTTTGTAAATTTTGATGCTCCATTTTGAATTCGCCATTTTGAACTGTAAAGATCAATTTTCTGACTTCATATTCGTACTCAATGACCCCAAAAATCCCCAAGTACACACTTTACGATCAAATGTATACAGTATTAAAATATATGCCTCATGACTTCTTTGCGATATATTTCATAACTTAAAATGACCGTAACTTTGAAAGAAAAAATCATAGATGACCCATTTTTGGAGTATATAACCTCAAATATTTCAAAATCCTCATGTAATGAAGAAAATTGTGACCTTGGATTCGGATTACAACGCAGCAAATTATAATAATCTTTGGTAGTAGCCAAAAAAAAAACATTTTTCGAGTACATAATCTCAAAAATATCTCAAATTCCTGATGTAATGGAAAAAATTCTGATCTTGGATCCGGATTCTACGCAGCAAATACTTCGGAAATGACCCCAGCTGCCCAACAACAGAACTTCGTAGATCAGCGTGATTATTTTATTTCACTTCGAATTTTAACCATCGATAAATCGAAAACAGCTACATTTCAATATGGGACAAGAATCAGAAAAAAAATTCGGAATTTTGCAGGAAATCAAAAAGTGTACAAAAAATTGGGCTGATTATTTAAAAAATCAAAGTTTATTATGGCATAGTTTCTTTCGAGTCAATCAAACTGCAAAACATCTCCAGCAATGTATACTTTGTAACGTCACCGATAATGAAGTCCTATTAATTTATTTCCAAAAATCATTTTGTCCTTTATACCCGATGTTAGAAACAAAAAGAAGTGGAATACTGAAGCGACACTAGAACAAGTATAATTTTAAGATCGTTTATAACGTCCGGCAACAATGTGCGGGCTTGTCCACGTTTGTTTTTTTCTTTCGATTCGACTGAAAGTATTTCTGCTATATTTTAACAAAATTTTATATATATAGTTTTATACAAAATGTGCAATGTTTTAGAACGTGCAAATGAGTTTTAGTGGAAGGGGCTAAATTTGAAGAAATTCGTCAGAAAATACCGTGTGAAAGTGATTTTTTTTGAGGAAACTATATGCGAACGCCAAAAAAACTTCAGATTCGTGTTCTATGACCCCACAATAGGGGGTATGCAAAAAATCGGTGAGGAATTCGGTGACATTTCCAATATTCTGAATAATTGCCAAATGAAAATATGAGTCATTACCTGCTAAACCGATCAAATCATCGTTATCAGTTAAAAACAAAAAAATTACAGCTAGAAAGTGATCTTGTTGACACCCAGAATAATTAGTCAAATTTGATAGTTTAACAATGTCCCCTTCTAATCAATTTGTTAGAATTTCACCCTTACAATTTTGTCAAACAATATTTTCTGTAACTTAATAATAAATGATCTTACCAAAAATAATCAAAAAAACATTAAATATGGCTTGAAAAAAAAACAAAAAACTGGTATAAAAAATGTCATATAACACTAGGGTTTAACGCAAAAGAAAACTCAATAAAAATTTTAAGTTATTGCCACAATCTCGCTGTTTCGTGTCGGTAACAAAATAAATTCTAGGAACTGCTAATCGCACGAAAAAGTAAGATAAATAATTATCGTTTAAAATCCCACACAAACTTAATCGAAACTTCAGAAGGTTTTAGGAGATTAGATAAAAACTATAAGAATAATATAAAAGATGTACAAAAATCACCGTTTATTTTTTATTGTAAGGTTAATACACCTTCGTCCATAGTAACCTTCATTGGGTTATTAGTTGACACATGGTTGATACGATAAAACAGCATATCCCGGGGTTGCGAATATGTTCTAAGGAAAATCGTAAAAATTGCATGAAAAATATCGTAAAAATTAGTGAGACTTTTAGAACTTCTTAAATGAGTCTGTTATGAAGGTAAAAAGGATTTTTGAAATAAGAACAAATATATATTTAATAATAGTCCTACGAATAAATAAACTAATTGTTAAAAATTGGTTTCTTTATTCGTACTGTCAGAAATTACTAGCAAATTGGCAGTCTTAGAAACTTGCTGCGGGATTTCCCTGAATTGATCAAGCGCCCCAGAAAACCAGATTTTTATTTTAGTTAATATTTTCTATAAATAATTTGTAACGCTGTGAATTTATTTCTTCACAGTGTTATTTAAATTTAATTTTTCGTTTAAATATAATTACTTAAAACCCTGAAAAACGATATTTGATTCGAGAAATCGTCAGATACTTTCCAGTGGAATCTCACGATTAATCGTGAGTTTTGGCAACACTGTAAACTCATGGAGCGTGTCATAAGGCTAATGACCAGCGTTGTCAGATCGCTGTAACTAAAATTCGGTGAAGGTTGGGAAAAATTGTGGAAAGCGAGTGGTAATTATGATATCACGAATCAACACTCTGAATCTGAATAATTATAATTTATCGCTTCAAAATGTGAATAATGTGTTAGCAAAACCCCTTGTAAAACATTTATTCAAAAATATTTTTTCTTGGGAAAGAAATATAACTTTAATAAACTAACTGACCAATCTTTCTATTACGCAGGTTCCTAAAGGGATACGCAACTTATATATCGATTGCAGAGATCGAATTTATGGTCAGAATACCATCACTATGGTACATTTGGCAACGGTCTGACCGCTCATGTTATTACATAAAAGTGCTTTACTGGTTGCGAATAGCGAAAGTGCGGCCATCGTAAGTTCTCTGATTGACTATGACTTCGAGCATATACCAATCAAAATTAGTTCGAACTGTCTCTGTTTTTGATTTTATAAACCCATTTCGCACACATTGTTATTCGCCGAATTAAAAAACAAGGTTTTAAAAGAATATCGGTACGTTTAAATGTGTTAAGATAGTTATTAAACTATGTGTCTTAATAACTTAATGATCTTACAAGAGTCAACGTAACCAGGTGTCAGGCTGTAAAAATACCAAAAAAGAAAGAAATCGGAAGAAAAAAAGTCATAGCCAAAAAATTGCCGATAACGTGATGTCGCTAGGTTGTAAAAACTCCAAATAAGAAAAAAACGCAGAAACAAAAGTAAAAAAGCCGGTAAAGCAAGTCAGTCTAAAAGAAAAGTCTTTTTAAATTCCAATATATATATATATATATATATATATATATATATATATATATATATATATATATATATATATATATATGAAGTAAAATGCGTACAGTAATTTTTACTTCATCTGTTTACGGAGTTGCACGTAGTTGTACGTTTGCTGAATGTGATTTCAGCACTACAACGGCATAATGTGGATATATCCACTGCTATTGCATCTCACACGGAGAGGTCCGTGAAAACCGCATATATATATATATATATATATATATATATATATATATATATATATATATATATATATATATATATATATAGTGTTTGTCTTGATAATTTTGCAGTCAAGAGTAGTAGCAAAGTAAAAAACCAAATAGAGCCAAAAATGCTCTTACGTAATTCTGCTACTAGCGTGTCCTCGGAAAAAGTTGTAAATAAAATAAACTAATTTTCTAGAACTAATTTCCAATATAAATAATGAAAAATACTTAGATGAATATCTTTATATCTTCAATTCATATTAAAAATCTAAAAATTGTTTTAGAAGTCGGTTCAATTTTTTTTTTAAATTTTATTCGTTATGAACTGTTATTCAATATGGAAAATAAATTTTAATAACTCAGTAGTTATTAAAGCCTGCGTCTTGATAATCCTGCAAGGGTTAAGTAACACTTTATAAATGTCTTTATCTAAATATTTTGGTAAATAATTTATTACCAACAACCCAATGCTTTTCAGTTTAATGATCTATTGTCAGGATCATAGGCCTCGTTTTTAACGTACCATTCTAATCCGATAGATTCGATGCAGTTTTATCCACTTGAAATTCATAATAAACAGTTCTAATTAAAGTTTCTGTTGGATGCAACATGTCAACTAGTAGTAAAAAATGTTTCATCCCATAGAAATTTCAGTCAGAATTGATTATTACATAGATTTTAAATGACTATAACTACATCGGATTGGTTCGATCAGATCGGAACCTTGCGTTAGAAACAAGATCATGGAGGCTAAACAAACTTTGCCTAATCGTTGTCTCCCTGGAGTTTATAAAATTTTATACTTTCTTTTATCATTGAAAAAATTCTGGGTTGAAAAGTATATTTCTACAGTAAAGGTAAAAAGTAATAATAATACATCTTTATTCAAAATCAAACGGTTTATTTCTTCAATCAAAAAGTCGTACAAAAGTATTTTAGTAAAGGAAGAAAAGGCCAAAATACAATAACCTAAAGCATACACAAAAATCAAATCAAGTGTTATCTAGTACAAAAAATTCCTGGACTTTACAACAATTTTAATTACTTAAAACATACTTTAACCTCAATTTAAAAATAGTAACATTGGACGATTTCTGAATATTATAATCCACTGCATTAAAGAATTTACAGGCGTTATAGAAAATTTTTTTCTTTGATTAAAAGTGGAGTGATGACCACTGAGTAATAAGAGCTCTTTCATCCTTAATATCGTGAATATGCACAAAATGAACTTATATCTCAAGTATGTAAATACACGCCACTGTAAATGTATTTAAAGTATTGTCGACAAGTTTTCCTCAATAATTTAACGGTAATAATTCTTAAAGCATAGTTTCAAAGCAAGAAAAACACTTGCAGCCAGATTCACTAAGAAGATTTAAGATTTAAATCCGATCTAGTTGTCATGAAATTTAAATCTTATAGTCGGGCAGTTTTGTTTTGCTTATGATACTGTCATAATTTAAATTAGATATGTCAACAAATAAACGCTTATGTAGGGATATTAAGGATAAGAACCTTGCGGTAAAACATTAAAATATTTAAGAGAAATAGTTGTATCCCGAAAGTATTTTTGCCGATGCAGTAATAAAACAAAATGATTTATTTATGCTTTTATTTTTAGGGTGTAAAGTTTGCTTGACTTACTGTTGCTTTTATCAATTTAAGACTTCAGCTGTCAATTTAGAGCGGTTTTAAATTTAAACAATGTTAGTGAATCCGGCTGTTGAAGTCGGCTGTTGAAGTTTATTTACAGACAAGAGTTCCCAATTTAAAATTCCGTAGCAAAAATACAAATAAATGTTAGCATAGTAGAATCACAGATTATCTGGATTAAGAGAACATCAGGATTACAGTTATTAGATAAAAAATTTCAGGCGTAACAGTTTTTCCTGATCTTTTTGCAGAGCTCATCAACATGTGTTTCCATAGTAAACCATACTGAAAGCTTATTGAGAATATTAATAGTAGTTTTAGTGTGTTTTAGGGTAAGAGTTTTGTGCTGATCAGAGAGTAATATTTCTATAAACTAATTGAATGCTAGTTTTAAGAGAATTTAATCCATAAATAAAACTTGTGGTATCGTTCGCATAGAAAATAACGGAAATATCTGCAGAAAGTCTATTCTTACAGACCATTGATCTTTTATTGCATGAATTTAAGTTCAGCCAAATAAGAAATGAACGAACGAGACGTTGTCAGACCGATGCTTCGCCCATAGATTTTAGCATATGCTCCAACACTGATCTTTTACTAAAGAATAGTGTTGATTCTGTAAAAGATGCGTATAAATATGGCGAGCCGAGCGCGTGACTTGTCCTTGACGAGTGTGCTGCAAAGTTACAGCGAGACTCCCTTGAATTTTTCCAAAGTGATAAATGCATTTTAGTTACAAGAAATCAATTTTTTTATAGTTCAATTGTTTGCAAGAGACGACACGAGATTTATTTATTTTTTTGTTAATAAAATGAAATTTACTTAGCACTTGGCATTGATTAAAAGTTGTTCATAACTGAATATGGAGTACTCCGAAGAAAATATGTTGACTTTAGAGAAGACCTGCAATGAATTCCATAATTTGTCAGTTATGGACAAAAATTAAAAAGAAGAAAATAAATGGACGTGTGAAATCAAATTGAGCCAGAAATTTTGCAGAAACCAGGGAAAAGAAAATTTCAGGTGTCTGCCAAATAAAAATGGGCTGCTGAAAATATACTTCTCTTTTGGAAATGACTGGTTCTATTTTGTTTAACAAATACTCAAAATCTAACGGGGAGATTTTGGTGAAATTTCCGTATAGTCCGCTATTATGTTGGAACTATAAATGTGCTTGAATTTCCAATCTTGACCTTTTTCTTTTTATCTAAGGTAGTGCGCCGAAGTTTTCCTTTTTTATTTAATAACATTTTTAACAGTAAAATCCCACTACATAAAAAGTCCAATTTTAAAAAAAAAATAACTTTAAACCTGGTCATAATCTTTATCAAAATTCTTTGCAAAAATCTACTACGGAACGTACTAGATAACAAATTTGAGTATCCGTGATATATTTTTATTTATTTTTACCCTTTGTTGCTTTACACCGCTCAAACGTTTTTAAAAATTTTCTTTGACATCGGCCGCTGAAAGCACAAGGGTTCAATCGAACTGGTAAAAATCAAAGAAGGTTCGCTGCAAGTTCGAGGAAAGCTCGTCACGGGCGCGTCACGCGCTTGGCTCGCCATATTTATACGCAACTAAAAGTAGCAAGTATGTAGATATCGTGATTACGTAGTCGAAAGCACTAGATTAAGGCTTTTATATTTAATAAAACCAAATTTAGAAGAGTCTGGCAATTTATTTCGGTAGAAATGATGTCGATTGATTTTTAATATGTGCAGTGATCGATAAAGTATCATAGATAATTAGTTAGTTCCCTTTAATCAACATTTCGTAATAAATTCTAACAGCAGAACTATCGACAACTTTCAAAACATTCAAAACTTTGTGATAAATTTCGTTTTGCTCGGAACTTTTTATTTGCTTCAAAAGTTTAAATGCGACAAAGCAGTTAAACTCACTGGGATTAGATTGTAACAGATAAAGTGCAAACTGTCCTAGATTTAAATCATAGGAAATATTGTAATAAAATTTGATAATTGAAATTATTAAGAATTCGCTTATATATGGTCCATGTTCACTTATAAGTTTTTGGAAAAATTTATCAACTTCTTTGGAGAAATATTCTATATTCATATTTTCTTTATATAAAGACATTAATTGTAATGCAGTGTACTCAATACAGCATTCATAGAGGTTAAATAGATGTTGCCAAAAACTGGTGAATAATTTTAAAAAATTTATATCATTTTTGTAAATCTCTCCATAGACCTTATTAAAAAAATTAAAAATAACTTCTTTTTTATTCTCATCATCAGATTTCCAGTATTGGTCTTTATAATTTTTTATGATATTAAAAATAAACTTGAAATGCTGTTTATCTAAGTAGGCCAATAAATAATTTACTACAAAATCCTCTATCTCATGCAAGCTAAATAAATTATTATAAAACAACAAAAAATATTTTCTGATAATATTCTCACAAAAATTTTCATTTAATCTTGAAATAAAACTCACTCCATGGCCATTAATAATATTAAGTAATGTGTTTCGATTAGTAACAACTGCAACTTCTTGTTGTTCAAGAATATCTAGACAGTTCCATACTTTTTCAGTAAACAATGGTCTATCTTTATTAGTAACCAAATTAACAGAATTTATCAAAAAGTCAATAATTTCAGTGTCATTTTTATCAATAAAATTCATATGGAGAATAACGGTTTCCATTAAATCTCTCAAAGGATTTTTCAAAAATAATTTTAGTACTGCCTGAAATAGGTGTTTCTTACCAGAAATATTAGTTTCTTGACTAGAATGCCGAAAATAAATAGTTATAGCATCCTTAAGAGACAATACTTCAAAACTTAAAAACACAGCATGTTTTCTAGTGGATACTGCTCTTCCACTCAATACTTCTATGCAAGAAGACGCTTTTTCTTCATTAATCCTATATAACGTTTTGTACAATACTGGCAAACTTGCTTGAAGATAGTCGCCCTGAGAGAAGTGCAAAAGAAATGGCGCCAATATGTATGGTTCATCCAAATTCAAACAAGAGTTTACTAATTTGCATTGTATATTGTATATCTTTTTTTGTTCTAGATTATTAAGATCTAGTTTTTTCACTTCAGGTATGTAATCTTTTACCAAATCTAGAAATTCTTTTGTATTCATAATCCTTGACAAAGCACCGATTAGCTTAACTTTATGACCACACTCATTATTTACTAAAACTAAATCTGCAAAATGATGTGTTAATCTTTTATCCAATTCTAAGTGACTATATTTTCTTATAATATCATAATCAAGTAAATTATCATCAGTTTTAACTTCAAGGGATAAAATTGAACTGAAATATTTTGCAATCACTTCAGGTTCTTTAATTAAAAAGTGTGAAAAGGCATCTTGTTTCACGTAAGTTTCCTTCGCTTCAATATTAAGAAAAAAATATTCCAATAATTTATTTGCAAAATTATCTCTCAGAGGTTTTTTAATGACTTGTAGAATAAAATGTTCAATATAACCAAATGTAACTCTGTTTAGAATATCAAAAATTCCATCTTCATCAATTACCTAAAATTATAAAATAATGTAGTGATACAGCATGTAACCCTTGATGATTTTTAGGAATTATGGAGAATCTTTTAGATAATAACTCTAAAAGAAAATTCGTCTTAAGCTTTTCTGTCAATCCCATGAATAATTAAATCAAAATAAAAATGCCTTGTTAAACTATTCCGAATTAGGTATAAAATTCGAGCCAATTTTTTTTTAATTTGCATAGGTTTGTTTTCTGTACATAATATCCAGGTTGTTTCTATTTTGATTTGCCAATTTAATCGTTTATTGTCAACTTGGATAGCACGACTTCTCTCCACTAGAGACAGAGATAGGACAGGACACTATCGCCCTCTGTACCACCAGAGGATACCCTCAGGCGGGAGTGGCCTCTCCATTTATGTTGAGCTTAATTGCAGACCAACACCTCTGTGATCTGACTGGCCTCGGCATATCTTGTCAGGCTATGCCGATGACGTGGTCGTGATCGCAAGAGGCAAATTCGAGAATACTCTCTGTGACATAGTTCAAAGAGGACTTAAATACACTAGAGAATGGTGCCAGATGATGGGACTAAACATCAACCCCACCAAAACAATCCTAGTAGCCTTCACAAGAAAAAAAAAACTTCAATTTGAAAACCATAAAAATGGATGGGAATGTTATTGAGTGGAAGTCAGAGGTTAAATATCTGGGAATGGCCTAGTTAACAAACTCCTCTGGAATAAGTATGAAAAAGAAGTAATCAACAAGGCTACAAAAGCCTTGATGGACTGTAGAAACTTTGCGGGAAAAAGATGGGGTACAAACCTAAAAATCCTGCAGTGGATTTACACTGCAATAGTGAGACATTTGGGGCAGTGATCTGGAGAAAAATAACCAGTCTGGCTAATACGAGAGCTAACCTTTGACCTGTGCATGTATAACTGGGGCAATGAAAACCTACCCAACGGCCGTCATGGAAGTAATCCTAAATCTCACAATTCTACATATATTTCTAGAAAACATGGCGAAGAGGCCGATTTATAAGATGAAGAGAGATGAGGTCATAAAACGAAGGCCCAATCTCTTATCAACAAATCTGGGACATGCCCCAAGATGAAATGGAAAAGAAGTTCAACTTTTTGAAAAACTTCAACACAAAGTTGAGTCGCAAGAGCGAATGGGACAGAACACCATTGAAAAACTCAATAAGAAATCCATTATATGGTTACAGATGGCTCCAAAACAACGGAGGGAGTATGCGGACCCGGCACCAGACACTACGAAAGGTTGGGTAAGTCATCAAGCATTTTCCAGGCAGAAATACGTGCAATTAGGAAGTATATTTAATTTTACAAGGAGAAAAACTATCACGGCCAAGAGATTATCAGCATGTCAGATAGTCAAGCAGCCATCAATGCGCTAAGCTCTCAAGTTATCAGTTCCAAGATGGTCTGGGAATACCTAGAGGAACTAAATGATTTGAGTAAGAATAATAAAGTCACAATCATGTGGGTACCGGGGCATACGGGGATAGAGGGGAATGAAATTGAAGACAGGCTTGCGAGGAAAGGGGCTGAGATACCATTTCTGGGGCCAGAGCCTTTCTGTGGAATCAGTAGCAGCGTAATGCTGGAAGAACTAAAGATAGAAGAAGAAAGTAGGAGATCCAATTATTGGACGGAGCTGCAAGGATTGAGACAAGCGAAGATACTTCTGGGGAACTACGACCAAGAAGAGATTCAAAGAATGCATAAGCTTAAGTAAAAATTAACGGGCTGATAGAAGGAGAAGAGTACAGATTCTGTGAGGAGGAGGACGAAACTTCTATTCATATCTTTTCAAAATGCAGCGCTCTAGAAAACCCTAGAATGCGGTTCTTGGGCACACATCAAATCGAACAAGGGGAGCTACCCACCTTGAAGCCGTCAACATCCTAAGATTCCTGAGGGAAATAGGACTGGAGAACCTGCTCTAGCTGATAAGGTGACTCTTACGATTGGATAGCAGTAGGGGGGCACAATAGATCTATCAGGTCGCAATGTACAAATCCTCACGCACATACATACAAGTTAGACATTGTCAGTGAATTAGAGGAGAATTTTTCAAAAAAGATCCAGTACATCACTGCTAAGATTCTATAAAAATAAACTGGAAGATAACGTCACGATATCAAATTATTTCATCTGCAACAAAATGCGTTCCTATCAAAAATAACGCCACAAATAATTTTATTATAATTAGATGCGAACACAGAAAAACCAAATTTCTATGCGGATTTCTTTTGGATTGAACCTCACTTATTGTTTAACAATGGACGAGGAATTTTCTGTGCTTGATGTCATTGCACGCCGGAAACTGGAGAAAATATGGCTCGTTTTCCCCAAAAATCCCTTAAGGTAAGTATTTGAATATTTTCAGAAATAAAAAGAACAAACAAAAATGATGTGATAAAATAAATTGCCTAAATTTAATAAATGATTAACCTCAGTTTGACAGTAACGTATCGGAAAGATATTTGTCTAGATTACCGACAAAAAATATAGAATAGGAAGTTATCCAATAATATTTTGTTATACATATTTGTATAGTGTTTAATGTATTTGCACACGATTTTTAAAAATATATTCTAAATTTAATTCGTTCAAATCATTTGGAACTTAAACACCACAAAAATTACATAATTTGTTATACTAGAATGGAACCCATTTTTTTTTCTCCTAATACGAGAGTAGATCGATAAGTTCTTGGTCTGAAACAGAGAGAGCGCTAGTAGAATCAAGTAACTATAATATTTTGTAATCACTAACCTTGAGATGACGCCCTGCAAAGTTTCAGATGTTTGCGTTCAGTTGCTTGTTTGTAGCGATCGAGTGAACGCATAAGGTTCGATATTTTGTGAAAGATGGATAAAATTGAAGTTCGAGTAGTTATAAAGTACTTTGTTTTAAACGGCTTAACTCCTACGGACATTAAAAAAAATGAGTTAGATTCTACTTTAAAGGATTATTCTTCGTTATCGACAGTAAAAAAATGGGCCACTGAATTCAATTGTGGTCATACATCAATTCAAGATGATGAGCGCTCGGGATGCCCAAAAACTGCTACAACTGACGAAATTCAAATGTCATACTTCATGACCGCCGACTGAAAGTACGAGAGCTTGCTGGTATAGCAAACATCTTGATAGATCGTATCCACTACATTTTACATAATGTTCTTGGCATGAAAAAGCTTTCTGCGCGATGGGCTGAGTTTCTTCGACGTTTTATAACTGTAAATGAAACATGGATTCATCATTACACGCCAAAGACAAAGCAACAGTCTAAACTGTGGGTGGGGGCAGGTGAAAGTGCGCCCAAAAAAGCAAAAACTGTTCCGTCTGCAAGAACAGTCATGGCAACAGTTTTTTGGGATTCACATGGCGTGGTGCTTATAGACTATTTAGACAAGGCAAGACCATCATCGGGGGGTATTATACTTCACAACTGGACCGTTTGCAGCATGTAATTAAGACTAAACGTCCACATCTTGCCAAAAAAAGTGCTCTTTCATCAGGATAATGCGCCTGCACACAAATCTATGGTTGTTGCTGCTTCATGACCTACGTTTTGAAGTGCTTCCACACGCGCCATATTCGCTGGATCTGGCTCCCAGCGATTACTTCCTCTTCCCAAACTTGAAAAAATGGCTCGCTGGACGAAAATTCCCTTCAAATAACGAGGTCAAAGTAGCGACAACCGCTTATTTTGCACAGGTGGATAAATCGCATTATTCTACGGGTATTAAAATGTTAGAACATCGTTGGTCTAAATGTATTGAAGTACAAGGAACTATGTTGAAAAATAAATAAAAACATTTTCAAAAATCTTTTGTATTCTTTATCAGGCCGAGAACTTATCGAACCATCCTCGTATAACGACATGCTGCATTTTTTACAAAAAAAATCTATTTAGATTTTTAACTACTTCTAAAAAAAGAGTTTCTAAATTCGACTGATTTTGTTCAAAACTGGCAATGAAAGGTTTTTGGCGGTGTAAATTACTATTTATCAATCTAATCCAAAATTACCGTAGAGGGGGTTTTGAGGATAACTGTTTTTAAAAAATTCAATATGGCGGAGAAAATTTTTTTACATATCTCCATTTTATTCTAAATTGGTACGGAAGTATCTGAAGATGTAAGTAACAAATCAAGAATTATTTTTAAAAGTTTAATATGGCTGACGCAATATGGCGGTCTAAAAATTTTGCATTTTTAGTTAACGCCCGAAATTGGCACTGGGCGGTTTTTCATGCTGTAGATTAAGAGTTTAAAATTAAATATGGTAGATACAGTATGGGGGACTACAAATTTACATTTTGTCTACTTTCTCATCAAAATCAATATGCTGGATGTCGGATAAAAAAAACTACATGTTATTTTAATACTGGTATTTGGGGATTTTTGGGAACTTATATTACGAATCTAAAATGAGTTCTTTCTAAATTCAAGATAGCATATTTACTATGACAGACTAAATATTTGTTCAGTACCATTTCGTTTAAAACTGGTATTTAGAGAATTCTCAAAATCAAAGATTTTTTGTTGTTCAGTTTAGTGTAGTTTACAACTTTGGATAAAAAGTGTTGTTGCTGTGATCTTGAAAACACTGCGAGGTATACTACACATTTTGCTTAGTTAGTTCAATTACTTGATAAATACCAAAAGTAGATAATATACTTGCAGTTGGGTGTATAAATACAATTATATAAGAGAAACTTAGTTCTCAACCAACTGAAAAAACCTTATACTTTAATTATTACTGTCAGCGTATTCGCAGTATTCTTTCTAGTTTCTAGTTTTTTTTTCAGTGTAATATCGAGTCGCGTGGCAAGCAAAGTTACTAAAATTGAACCCAACTTCAAAGAAATAGAAATGTATAATAAAGGATAAGTATGTCTTGGAAGCGATAAGAATATGGAAATACGTCGAAAAATACGCTCACTGAATCTACTGCTTATACTTTTACTGGACATTTAAACAGTACGAAACAAAAAATATTTAATTATGTTTTTTTTTGAAAATGTAATTATTTTCTAGAAAATTGTATACTAACTTAACTTTAATAAATATCTAAATTTTCTTACCTTCAAAGGAGTTTCACAGTAAAAATAATTATAAAGCAGAAAAGATTCAAGAACATCATGATCATTACCATCATATATTCCTTGTTTCAAGGAAATTTCTCTAATAATGTCCACTAAAGGTGCAAAATCATTAAGGTCAATCCACAACGATTTAAAATTCCTATTTAAATTATTATTATTTCTGAGATCTTTGTTAAAACTTACAATATTCGATATAAGTCTACACATAAGAGACTTTTTGTTTTCAACTTGAAGTGTAGGTAAAATTTTAGCAATATATGTCAATATTTTTTTCTCTGCTTCTTTACATCGTGGTAATAACCGAAATGAATAACGATTAAGACAATCTTCTATATATTGTCTAATTGGCCCATCAAGAGGAAGTTCTTTAAGATAAAGAAATAATAGATATTGAGTGGTTATGCCAATAGACACCTGTTCGTCTCTGATTCTCTGTATATCTATCATTTCATTGATATACTTCCAATGGTTCTCTGTAAGGCGATTATAGTCAATGTTCCTTTCAATATGTGAGAGCATATTTTCACGAACATCTCTCTCTTCATTACGATGCCTTATACAGATATATTGTAGTACAGCTTCATAAGTAGAATAATCTTTATTTTGAAAACAAACCGTAACTAACTCAATTAAAAAATGATTTCTTTGTCTTATATCAGATGTTACATTAATTTTGTCCTTCAGTAACTTAAAAGCCTTTTTTGGCTCGTAATACTTTATGTAAGTCAAGTTATCGCTATCAAGATATTTTATTTCAGCCCACTTGTGCTTAATTTCGTCAGGAAAGAACTTTGCTAGTTCTTCTCCAAATTTATCTAGATGTTCAAGAATCTCTTTGTCATAAGCTTGCTTGAATGATTGTGATAGAAGTTCCCATCGTTTTTTTATCGGATATTTGAGCAGAAAAGATGTTAATTTAAGGCTGCAGTGGTGCAGGTTGATATTATCTATGTTGTCAGTAAAAAATTGAAATAAATATTTTTTATCAAATTCCTTTATTTCTTTGACTAATGCAGTCTCATTCCACGCAAAATCTAACATATGCTCCAAAAAATATCCTCTGTTATTTCGTATCAATGCTCTAGTGGTATTACAGCCCATTTTTCGATCATTTCTCATGTGTATTCCTAGCTCAAAAAATAGGTGAGGTTGTTTCCAGACTAGGTAATTAAAAAAATTATGATCAATAAAGTCATCTCCCTTGATTTTCTTAAATTCCTCAAAGTAGACTTTTAGTAAGTTTACATCCTTTTGGAATAGCTTCTTTAATTGTTTAGGCGGTAATTCAATTTCATTGTTTTTCAAAAAATCTACAATTTTGTTACTTGAGCATCTGAATAAAAATTGTTTTGCATTAAACAGACCATATCTAAAAATAAAAAAAAAACGCCAATAAAGATTGCAAGCAGAATAATAAAATTTGTGATTTTACACCAGTCAGAAAAAAAAATTTCGCGGTAAAAGATGAACGATTATTGTAAATGGAGTAAATACATGACTAGCCATGATAGTTGGTGAGAGTTGGTAATTTTCAATAATTAATTACGCCTAAAGTCCATAATTTCTGTCAGTGATTCATCGTTCGCCTACAGAGTCCCCGGGTTGTGCGCCATCAGGGGAATCAATTCCAGTAGAGTGTGCATTTTAGAAAATAATAATGATGAAATTTCGTGGGAATATCGAAATTTTTTTTTTAAATTAAATTTATTTTCTCGCATTTTTATCAACCCTTACAATTTTTTTCCTCGAGTGGAAACATTGCATAGGCACCTCCACAAAGTGTGAAAGATAGTATTTTGTGGCATCGTCCAGGATTTTTTTTCCGTCCTCTTGTTTACTCTGTTTTTTTTTGGTCGTACGTTTATAATGCCCATTTAAAACCCTAAATACAGTGTGCGAAGAAATATTCGTTAAAGTGCCACATATATTTCTGTAGCATCCAAGTGGAACTCACAGAATCTATCCTTGAATCAATAATAAATCAATAAACTATTCAAACAATGCGAAAACATAGTCGGGACGTTTATATTTTCAAGTCTATTCATGATGAATATTCCATGTATGTGTATTGCCACATCCGTTATCGTCGCGATAAGAAATCAAGTGCAGGTCGGCATCACCGTGCCATTTTAGAAACGATCAGCTGATTTAAGGCTCACGAAATATGACAACAATGCGTTTTTAGCTTTTAGTCTCTGCCCTGTTAATAGGGCGGCAAAGTTTTAAAACATCTATAGTTGCATGAGATGTTTATTCCCCCGCTTCGTCGCTTTGGTGACCGGTATTAAGTAAATAAGTCACTGACAGCTATTATGAGGGAGGAGAGGGGTTGGTTTATTTTTTCTTACTTCAGAAAAGGATGCTTTTCATTGACACCCACATTGGCTACGGAAAAACTCAACATGAACAATTAATATAAAAAAATACCTATTCAACCTTCACTTTACCATACTGAATTTTAAAAGTATTAATATTGTATCAACTATAATGACAAATAGCTTTAGATTACATTTATAATCGATGATAGGTATTACAGAATAAAATTTATCTATATTTAGAACCACCTGAGTAATCAAAAAAATGATTAAAAGCAAACAAATACTTAACATCATATATAATCTGTTTCATAAATCACTATGCTAATAATTATCCCGAAATATATTTCACAGTTGTCTTTTACAGACATTGAAACATTATTTATCTTAAGTCTTCTATTATTTTTATCAAACTTCTATACTACAGTCAAAATAGTCAGGACCGATTGGTTTACATTTAATATTTCCAAAATACCAAATACGCCCTTGACGTTGTTGGTTGAAAAACAAACACATTAATTAAATTTTTTTTCTCATAAAATGCGTGTTAAATTTTCCTTATGACAATTAAATACTATCGAATAACTTTTAATTTAATTTTTTACCGTTCTAAAACCAGGTCAAAAATTTTATCCATTCGTTCTTCACTGAGCGTCAGAGAAAGTTGTTTTAAAACTTTCATTCTTAGGCTGTAAGACAAAGTGGGAAAAAAATTATTGACTATGTCATCTTCGCTCATATTTTTAAAAGCTTCTTCAAAAAACCATCGCTGTTTCAGTATTTTGCTTGTCAGAACTTGATTTCCTAAAAATAATTTCTGCATATAAAACATAAAATTGTTTAAAAATTATTTAATTATAATTTTAGTAGAAAAAACTATATACTATTTATTTCAATTAAAACATACTTTATCAACATATTGTAAAGAACCTGAGAGAACAAAATTTTACTTTTTACACTTTTATTTAAATATCCAATTATCCATAATAATAAAATAGAATTACAAAATGATTACCTCCTTTCAGGATTTCAATTAATTTGTCCACTTGTTTAAAATAAATCAAAACATCAACATAAAATATTGTCTCCTGGTAATTTCTAGGCTGAATGTCAATTTGGTCTATCGACACGTTGGGACTTGTAGATCGTAACAATTTGTGAAAATTCTTTTTTCTCTCATTAATGTGGATACCTTGTAGGTTATAGAATTGGGACTTAAAATCTAAATCTTCGTTCACAGAAATGCCCATGATTTAGAAGACTAAAACAAAAAAATAATAACATCAAACAATTAACTTTTTGTGACGTGGCCTTCCCAACCATCACAATATGAATCTCAGGAGAAATAATTAAATGACAAATGTTTGTTTAATTTTTATAAAAATACAAAAATTCACTGTAAAATAATATTATTATTGTATTCTATAAAGAAAACGGATTTATATAGAATACTGCTTATTTTGTGACCCTTCGATTTTATTATTTTTTTTGAGATGCATTTTTCTAGAAACGAAAATATTACCCCTACTCTTGTCGGCTGCTAAAGCCAAAAAATGGCAAACCATGGGCGAAAAAATGCGTTTCTGCACATCGGGCGCCAGTCATATTTTTGTACGTTGATCAGATAAAGGCATGCGCATAAGTGACTTACTATTATCGATCGGTTGTTTCGTAGCGCCATCCGTAAATAACAGCACAGTATCGGCTCAACGCCATTTTTGTGTTCATTTTTGCTTTGTGAGTTGCGTGCGATTTAAAGGGATTTATAGCGTTTTAAGTGATATATTTATTTGTTTTTGTGTTTTTATTTAATATAATGGTGTGTACATTTTTTAATTGTTTTATTTTCCTTTTTCTCTATAGGGTAAAAAATAGTGTTGTTTTACAACGTTTTCGGATTTATAGTATTTTCGTATAACATTAAATTTCCAAAACATGTAGTATAATATATTTTTAGCACTTTCCAAATGATTACCAAAAGATAAACTGAACTCTTAAGCAATCAATTCTTTAAAAAAATCTGAAAATTCGCACCAAACCATAGAATAGTTTATTCTATCATATGAAAAAAGTACATTCATCAATATGTCAAGAAATAGTACAATTTCTCCATCTATTACATTACTTAAATAAAAACATACATCCTCAAAATGAAGTTGGAATATTTTAAAACATACATATATAACTTACAATAATTATAATGCATTATTATTTTGTTATATACATAAAATATTTCAGTACAAGGTTTATATTTTAGCCAGAATCGGCTATTGGCTCTATAATTTCTAAGCTCTGTTTGAATTATTTTTTCAAGTTGTCAACGACTTTTTTCCAGTTGCTAATTTGCACAATGTCCATATTCTTGCATAACTTTATCTACCTTATATTTAACCGATGTTTCCACCCAGCTCAAATGTTTTTTTTTTGTTCTGCAGCCATTCTATGATTTATTATTTTGTATGTCTGAAGATTGAGGACATGACGTTAAAAAGCGTTGTTCATTATTATTACTGGTTTTGGAAGTAAATTCAGATTAACTATGTCCATACTCATTTTATGAAATTGTCATGATTCATGTGGTGATGGCAATCCCCACTTTGAAATCGTCAAATTAAAAATTCATTAATATGTTATCAAAAGCAAAATATTACGAAATAAGTTAGACAAATGTGAATTTCTTTTGTTGGTATATTTTTTTTATTCACCCCCAGCAATGACCTTGTTCACTTATTTTATTTGAAATAACATTTTCATCATTTTGTCGAAAAAATTAATACGATAAGAAAATATATGCTACGTTCACCATTACGGCAGAAATATATTATTATATAAAATTATTTTTAAATCCTGCATATCCGTTGACAAACCCATTTCGTATCAATATTTTCTTAAAAAATGAAAAAAAAAAAGATAAGGAAAAGAAGGTCATTATTTTTTAATAATTAGAGAATAAATTAAATTAAAAAAAATGTTAATTATTCACTCCCACCCTACAACAAGAAAGTTAACGCACACAGACGGAAACAATAGATTAGAGAAATAGTAAGATACATTTTCTTCACAATTTTACTTTCACAGTATAAGAAATGACTAAACTAACTCCCATCGGTAGATACAGGCCGGATTATTCCCTTCTGCTTCAGATATTATTTGTGCCCATATGATGTAACTCCCAGAACAAGAAAGTTACATGACACCGACTTTTTTACTAAAGATTGCAACCATGGTTGCAACTTTGATAACTTGCTTGATTTAGACACCATTTATGACTAATTGAACTAACTAAATAGATTTTCGAAGTTCGGTCCTGTCGATGGTCACCTGATCATTTTGTAGTGCGCATGCCGACATCTGATCTACGATGTTTACATTTTATTGTCGTAAATTTGCCGTTTTTGGGATTAAACATTGCGGATCTATAAATATTTTATCTATGGTATCAACTCAAATTTATTCAAGGAAACACTTTTCTAATTCGACAATACATTATAAATATTTTTCCTAAAATATGCCCTACACAATTCGTTCAAAAAGTTCCGGAACTAATTTTGTATAAAAATTAACAACTAACGCTATCTGTTACCCGACGGCAAAACTATGTAATATCATATCTTAATTACCCACGGCGGAGATATGAGCGCTATAACTTCATTTTTTGGTCAGCTATGTTCGTTTGAAGTAGACGTGATTTTGCCACTACGTCACACACACACACTACAATCAAATTTTGTTTCAAATTGGGAAAAAGTGGTTCCGGAACATTCGAATTATTGAAAGCCGCGTATGGTGAGCAATGTTTTCGAGTGGGATGCGCGGTTCAAGAACGGTCGACAGTCGCTGGAAGACGATCCTCGGGAGGGGCGCCCTTTAACCTCGACTACCGATGAGAATGTCGAACATGTGCGCATCGCATTGTCTCGTAATCGGCGAATTACGGTTGAAATGTTGTCAGAGGAATTAAACATCAGCGTAGAAAGCGTGCACCACATTTTGCACGATGTTCTTAGGGAAAAAATAATGTGTGCGAAGTTCGTTCCACACTTGTTAACGGAAGAGATGAAATAGCGCCGTGTGGGAGCTTCAAGCGATTTGGTTAAATAGGTAGATACGTATGAAAATGTTTAAAATAAAATTGTAACCGGCGATCAAACACCGAACCGCAACGCGAGGGCGAAGAGCGATCCACCAAAGTTCGAGCGACAAAGTCGAAAATCGAAACGATGCTTATTTCGTTCTTCGATTCTCGCGGGATTATCTACAGCAAATTTGTGCCCCCCGGGCCAAACAGTGAACGCACAATTCTATAAAAGTGTTCTGGATCGACTTTTGCAGCAGATTCGTTATGCGAGACTGGAACTGTACCGCACCGGTGATTGATTTCTATTGCATGTCAATGCGCCAGCCTATTCCTCAATACTCATCACAGAATTTTTGGCCCAAAAGTCGGTCCTTATGATTCATCCCCGCTTTACTCGCCAGATTTTTTTATTCCCTAAATTGAAAATTACGGTGAAAGGTTTTGAAGACGTATAGAGGATTCAAAGGAATGTGATCAGGGCTGTGAAAGCTATTCCAGAAGAGGAGTTTTCCAAGTCGTTTCAGCGGCTATACAAGCGCAGCAAAATTTGTTTAGAATGAGGGGATTATGTTGAAAACTATATAAACTCATGTTTTCATTCGTAAAAAAAATTAGTCCCGGAACTTTTTGAATGAACTGTGTACCTTCTTCAACTGTTTTGGCAATATTGACACTTTTGGCATTTAAAACAAAGTAGGCAAACAATAACTATACAAGAAAGGAAGTATACTGTAGTTTTGCGCTGATAAAGAATTTAATTTCAGTTAAATATGTTAAATCGACGGCGAAGATATGACAATCCCGAAAAATGTAAATGGAACACCTTGTGGCTGTTTATGAAATTGTGGGTCCCATTCTGGATATGAATTTTTCGCTGTGCCAGCTAAATATATTTAAAAACATTAAGCCATTAGCTTTGTTCATATTTTCATCGTCCCATAAATACACACTTTTTCATTTCAGTAATCATGTAAATAAATAGTTATGTTATATTTGGTAGTACGCCTATGACTGTAAAATAGTAATTTAGATACAGAAATAGAATATAACTAGGACATGAACATAGAGACGAGGGGAACTAAAATTAAACAACTACAATAGTGACATTAAATTAGTAAGTAAGAAGAAAAACTGTTGTTACGTCATGATTTAGTGAACATATTAATAAAATATTAAAAGTAATATTAGAAGATTTATTTAAATTCATCGAAACTAGTGACAAACCAAAAGCAGAATTAGCAAAGTTATAACACTGGTGGCAGCGAAAAGCAAAGCTTATAACAATATAGACAGCCTGTTTCTCCCCTTAGTCCACTACGCTCCCATTAATGAGAACACTCGCTCACATTTGGTGCTTCGATTGCAAATATTTAAAAATCTCACTGCCGTAACATACCACATACAACATTCAGATAAAATGTCCAGATATTTACTGAAAAGTCAGGGATATTGTCAGGAAATCTCAATATTTGATCTGGTAACCATAGCTAAGGGCATGTCTGTGGCTAAGCGTCTCGATATCAGAGATTGTCGTTGAATAGAAATTGTATTATTTCAATTTCAATTTATTCAATCCGTATCATGTTTTACAACACCTACATTCGTCAGCGAATAAAATAAAAAACACTACAAATACATTTACATTTAATATCTTAATTAAATATATTATACATTGCTTAGGCTAGGTTTAGTTTACAATTGTGATTAAACTTTGTAATGAATAACTTCGTCAAAATTATAAATGCATTTTGGATTAAAATTTGATTTATTCTATATTTAAAAAGATTATCCGAAAGCTCTCTCAATGACAGAGGCAAAACATTAAAGAATTTTATTGCTAGACAACCAGGCGCATTCCGACACCTTTCCAAACGAAAATATGCGGGCACCAAATTATCCCTTGTGTCCTAGCTGTGGACCTCACTGTGTGTTCTGAAACTGTCTTTGTATTTTTTGACATACAGTAAATTATCCAGTATGTATTGCGAAGGCAATGTTAAAATTTTCAGTTCCAAGAATGCTGTTCTACAGTCCCCCCTAAAGTTCATACCCCGTACCACTCTCATAGCTCTTCGCTGAAGCCCAAACACGCGAGACGCCCGCTATACATACAGACAAGCAGTGTATATGACATCACCGAATGGAACAGCGCAAAGTATGAAGCTGTCAGAACCGACATGCCAACACACAGCGCCAGACGTCTCAAAGCAAACAGACTGCTACGGAGCTTCCCTGAAAGCTACTCTATATGATCTTCCCAAGTAAGGCCAGGATCGATCTGGACTCCCAACAATTTACCACAATTTTAGCCGGTCTTTATTTTGATAAGCTTTAATTTATGTAACGAAAAACTGTATTGTTGCAATTGTTATAAAATTAATAAAAAAATGAACAAGAATCGTTTTTTTTTGAGGACCATGCAGTAATGTTCTTCGGCAACAAGCATTTTTAATAAATTAAAACAATTTAACATAGTTCATAAATATCCATTATCTCAAAACAAACAAAATAAAAAAAATATAAATAAAACTAGAAACTTCTGAAAAAAAACACAGGTTATGTTCATACAAAATATTAAAAATAAACAATTTCCGCCATATTTAAAGCAGTCCGCTGAAAAATTAAACATTATTTTGCGTAATGACCTTGGAAAAGGCGGATTTAGGAGGGAAATCTTCGGTCTTTGTCTAGACCCGCTCTCAAAAACTAATGCAGTAGAATTCAATCCAAAAATTAGAGGGCCTTAATTACAAAAATAACACGGCACGACGTGAAATTTGTCCATTGAATGAGAATAAACATCATCAGGTTTTTTTAAATGTCCTAACCTAAATTGGAGGGAAACGGACAAAAGCCAATATGATCTTTAAAACCTTTAATATTTAGAGTCAAAATCGTGCAGCAAAGGGAAAGGAAAAATGTTTTTTGGGTCATTTTCTTTCCAATTTAAATAGAAAGAAAATTTTACAGAAATTGTATTTGCAATCTGGCAATGGCGCTCATTTTCAAGTTTTAGGAACGAATCACACCACCCGGTGGTAATATCGAAATTTTTTCAAAAAAAAAAGTCCTTTTCTTAAATTTACTCTAATCCAAATTATAACCCAAATAATTACGCCTGCGAATCGGAAATCCGAAAAAAAAAACATTTCCGTTAAAAAGTGTCATTTTGCTGACCTGACTCAGAACAAGTTTGATCGCTATTAGTTGAACAAGAAAAAAATTACAGCTAGAAATGATTTTGTTGACAACCAGAATAATAAGCCAAATTTGAAGTTTTAACAATGTTCCCTTCTGGTCAATTTCTTAGAATTTCAACCTTATAGTTTTGTCAAAAAATATAACTTCAGCGATGTTCGAACATATTTAAAAGCCTATTTGCGGTTAATGTTTTCGGTAACTTAACAATAAATGATCTTACTAAAAATATACAAAATTACTTCAATTATGGTCTTAAAAAACATAATAAACCGTTATAATAAACTTACCAAATGTCATACAGCACTAAGGTTTATCGAAAAACAAATTCAATAAAACCTAAATTATTGCACAATTTTCCGTTTCGTATGGGTATTAATAAATTCTGGGAACTGCTAATCGATCGAAAACGTAAGCTAAATTAATTATCATTTAAAATCTCACACAAACTTATTCGAACGTTTAAGAGGCTTTAGGAAGTTAGATAAAAATAAAAATTGTAGATAAAAGTTGTATAAAAATCACAGTCCATTTTTTTTATTGTAGGCTGAGTATGTCCATCTTCATAAATCGTGACCTCATATTAGACTCGGGCGATATATATCGATACGTGTAATATCGATATATGATATTTACTCATATTTCAATATGTACATATCAATACACTTAAATAAATATTGTATCGTTTCGTTGTACTCGGATCCGATTCCATAACGATTATCAATAATATTGGCCAAGCGGTCTGCAACTGCTTTTTCGAACATCAAATGCAAAATAAATATTTTTATTTTAGTGAATTTGATTAGGGCGGCATAGATGTATTTTTATCAGTTTTCAATTGTATAACAAAGAAAATGGCAGTGAGAATATCTTTATGCCCTAAGAATTGCACCAACAGTACTAACTGAAAATGCTTTTAATTTGCAATTATCCTTTATTATGCTGTGACTTGCAGTTCATACTATGTGTTTTCGGGGAACCACTTTTCTATGTTTGGAAGTTTTCAGCAATTTTAGTTTTTTTGTTGATTATTATTTTAAAAATGCCTTCGGCGAAAAGAATTGTTGGGAAATAAATTATTAAATTAATTGTAAACGGGAGGCACATGCAAACTGTGTTGTTCACAAATAAAATCCACTAGTATAACAACTATTCTTTGTTACATTTGCGAAGGCGACATTACAGAACAAAACAAGAACATCAACCATATTCAATGTATCGATATTTAAAATACCGATACTTTTATATCAATATATCGACCAATCAATATTTTTTTTTACTCGATACGTATCAATACAGTTTATCGATATATTTAGAGATATCGCCCGGCCCTTTCTCAAGTGGTCCTCGATTCAAGGATTTTAAACTCGTATGTATCAAATTCTGAGAATAGAGCAAATCTGAATAAAACAGCGAAAGTGTTATTTTGCAAAGAAAATAACCCCTTCAATGCTGTTTAAATATACTGTATACATAACCTAAATTATGTGATTAATAAAAAACCGTGGGGTAAAACTTTTTTCCGGACATTAGTACACAGTTTGTTTTGAAGTGGCTTATGAAATTTTGTGTGAAATGAATAAGGCTGAAAATATTTTAGAGGTAATAATATTAATATCAGAAATATAATTGGCAGCTACCAGGGTTTTATACATCCACCATTTTAGTGGTGCTCGATGGGTAAGACAGAAGCAGATATAACGAACTCCTAGCTATAATGTTATATAGTAAGGAGGATGAATTTAACTTCCAGCAGGCCATGCGTTAAATGGTGGCATTGCTAGCCGGAAAAACCGAAGGAAATAGGACTTTTGAGGAGATGAATATATGCTCTTTCTATCTTCGCCGTGATTTAAACCTTTGGAAACGCAAATGAAGCCTCGCCTTCTCTTGTTACGCGCTTGCCGACGCAGTACATTTTTTAATTGTTTTGTACTTCCACTCATCGTTATTGTTTTTTATTGAAACTCGACGTTATATGAGCGTCATGTGTTTTATGAGTCACGTGGAATGCGCGGATGTGTACTTTGTTGCAACGCGCAAGTCCTGTTGCACGAAACTCGAACTTCTTCACCCTCACCGCGCGCATGGTTCTCTGCTTCTATCCTTCTTACCATATACATATAAAATATATGTATATGCATGAATAAGAAAAATCACGAAATCTTTAGAACCTCCTAAAACAGTATTTTACGAGGGTAAATAGATTTTTCAAATAAGACAAAGGTATTACTAGTGTGATGCTCAGGATTAATATCGTTTTTTAAAGAAGTTAATAAATTTAAAATATAAAAATAAAATATTCTTATAATTTATATTTAAAAAATAAAAAGAATTCATAAAAGAAAAAGTCTTCATCTAAACCGTACGATATGTGACGTATTTTTATTCTGGACTTTTACTTTGCTTACGTAGAACCAAAATCATGCGCTTTTTGGTGAAAAACAACATTCGACAAATTCTATCACGTAGACCCTCGATCACGAGGTTTTCACCAAGACATCATGGCAAACTGTATCTAAATACGAACAATCTCGCTATGAGAAATTGGTTGAGAACGAAATTTAAAAACGTTAGTTAAGAAAGACAGTTAAGAAGTAGTTCAAAGAGTATATTTAGAGTGTTTAGCAGTACGGTAAAAAATATTTAAGGTTCGGTTTTACGTAATGTTCTCAAAGTGAAATTTTAAGTGTGTTTGGCAGTCTAGTAAACAGTTTTAAAATGAATTAAATTATATTTTTTTCTCACAGAACGTAGCTGAGTCGTGTGCAAAAAAAATGCGGACTCTAATCTATAAATAATCGAAAAGTAAGCGTTTTGTTAATTTAGCTTTGATTATTAAAGAATAAAAGAATATTTAAAGTTGCTCCCTAAATATGGTAAAATATTATTTCTTTTTATAAAAGAAAACCCAGATACAGCGGAAAGTTTAGTGTTTTTACATGATAATTTTCGAAATTTAAATACTCATTTTAATAACCTTAATTCTTTTTAAACGCCTTCTATATCTTTTCTGAACTTATAGTTTTATTTCTGTTTATTAGTTATAATATACTTTATTAACGTTTTTTGGTAAGTTTCAATCCCATTCGGAAAAAAGTAAAATTTATCAGCCGACGGCAGGCCGAAATACTTTGTGTATATCGGTTGATACTGATAATGGGTCGATCACTAGTTTCTATACTTGCAATTTCGTTATATACATTAATTAATTAAGTCGAGATGTCAAACAGTTATGGAGTTTTAAAAATTTAGGATCATTTTCGTCAAGATATGTATAAACATTTAAAAATTTCTTTATACTTGTCCTTAGATTCCAAATGGTCTTTGCTAATATTGAAAAGGAGGACAAAATGATATTTATCTAAATATTACAGTAAATAATTTATCATAAACAACCTAATGCTTTTCGATTTAATAATCTATTGTTAGGATCACAGAGGCTAAAAAAAGGTAGTCTGTGGTTACAATTCCACAAAAGCTTTGCCCGCTCGTTGCTTACCTAAAGTTTGAAACATAATTTTATTCTTGCTTTAATACGTAAAAAAGTTCTTATTTACTACGGTCGCGATAAAAAAAAAAAAAAAAAAAAACATCTTTACTCAAAACCAAAATAGTTTATTTCTTCAATTGAAAAATCGTATAAAAATATTTTAATAATGGAAGAAAAGGTCAAAATACAATAACCTAAAGCATACACAAAAAGCGAACTAAATGGTATTTAATACATATAATTCCTGAACTTTACAACAATTTTAATGACTTAAAAAACATTTCAATCTCGATTTAAAAATAGTAATATTGGACGATTTCTGAATATTATAATCCACTGCAGTAAACATTTGTATCATCCGCATAGAAAATAAAGGAAACTTCTACCGAAAGAATTATCCTTAAGTTAGATCAACACTCTTTTGTTAGCGAAAATATAACGGATCTAAAATTGGATCTCGCGGAACATCCTGTTAAAATAAAGCAATTTTTATTTATATTGTTAACGCAGCAGTAAGAGCCACTGGGTAAAATTACCATAGGGATCCTAATTGGAACGTAACTTTTTCCCTGGAATCGCAGCGGCTCGCTTTGAGTACCCTTTTGAAAAAAAAACTTTTCATACTTGGTTTTACTTTTATAATACTCATTAACTCAAAAATAGAAAACCTAGCTTTGTGTGTGGTATTTTTTATCCCGTAGCAGATTCTGCTTGTATTTACACCGTACCAACGGCTAAGTTAATTGTAGCTTTAACGTTTTATTTTTTGGGATGAAGTAAACAGCTGTAAAGGTTTATCTCGTGTTTCATATCGATACAATTTAGCAAGTAGAATATCGTGATTTATGTAGTGGAAAGCACGGGAGAAACTGACAATTATTGTTTGCTTTTAGATTTAGTAAAACCAAGCTGAGAACAATTTAGCTACTTATTTTTCTATGTAGTATATTCAGAATTATTAGAAACCGACTAAAAAGTCGGGTAAATATAGGGCAGGTATAAATTTACAGCGTACATGCCCGGAATAATTTGCAAATGCAGGTAAAATTCTAGGTATTATTTATATTTACTATGTATAATATAATTGAATCTGAATCGAAATAGCCAGTTTAAATTGTGTCTTTAGTCATAGTACACGTGGTTATTTCGTATTTCATTTTCTACAGTAAACCGAATAATTATTTAGAAATGTGGCAGCCTTAGAGCTCTAGTGAGATTTGTGAAAGTGAAACTAATCGAAAAGTGTATCTGTCAACAGATGCTAAACAAATTAATAATAACGTGTTTCTAACCTTAATGGAGCGTGGTAATTTGTGCCTTAAGAAAGCTATAGAGGAAACAGCTTTACTTACCAGATGTGGAAAATTACGCAAAAGCCCATTTTAGAACGCAAAAAAAGAAGTGATGCTGGAATTTTGAGAGTTAGACCATGGTGACGAAGATATTATACGACGAAAAATGTATAAAATGTATGAAGACCAATATGTTCCAACTTTAGACAATTTAATGAAAATACTTGAAAGAGATGAAACAGAAATTAAATGCTCAAGAACGACTTTGTGGAAGTACATCCAAGGAAAGGGTTTTAAATTTAAAAAGATTAATAAAAGACAAATTCTAATGGAATCCAGGCGTCTTCAAGAATGGCGGGGGAAGTATTTGAGAGTAATCAGTGACTATAGAATAGAAAAAAGACCAATAATTTATCTAGATGAAACATAGATTGATACCAATGACACCCCAACCAGTGGATGGGCGGTAAGGTGTGACACGTGCGCCGTCAAACCACGCTAAAAGAATAACAATTTTACATGCTGGATCTGAAAACGGGTTTGTGCCAAATGCTTTGTCTCTTTTATCCAAAAACTTTAGAGATTCTTGTGTTGACTATCATGACGACACAACAGCGGAGCTATCTGAAGATTGGTTTAGAACTAAATTATTGCCTAATATTTCGCCAAATAGTGTTATTGTTATGGACAACGCGAGTTACCACAGTAGACAATTAAACAAAGCACCTTGTTCAAACGATCTAAAAGCCAAAATTCAAGTATATATGTACGATAATGATATATATTTTCATGAAAACTATACAAAAAAAGAGTTATTGGAAGTGCTTACAAGCTTGTCTATTAAAAAACACTATTATTGCGATGAACTTGCGGAAATTATGGGTCACAGTATTGTGGTTACCACCTTACCACTGTATATTCAACCCCATTGAGCAAATATGACACCAACTTAAAGCAGGAATTCGTCATAATAATATTCCACCTACACTTAATTCTAATGTATTAGCCTTAACTGATAGTGAAGCGAAAAAAAATTCTCAAATTAATTGGGAAAATTGTCTAAAACATGTAAAGGAAATAGAAAAAAAACTTATGTCTAACTTAAAAATGCAACAGAAAAATTAGTTATTAATCTAGATGACAGTAACAACAGTGAAACAGATTTAGTTTAGTAATATAGAACTTAGTGTTAACTAAGTATTTATACCTATGCAAATATTATAATGTATTGTATTATTATTATCGTGTTTTATTTAATATAAAAATCAACTTTTGCCTGTTAACTTATTTCCTAAGAACATAACAAAATTAAAATTAAAAATAAATATTGCTTCGGACCTGAACGGATTTCGGTATAACATTGCAGCTGTGGTTGAAAGGTTTTATTGCAGTTTCATTGTTATAAGTGATTGGACTTTCTGGTCGGTTTCTAATAATTCTGAATACATTATAGAAATGACGTCGACTGATTTTTAATACATGCATTTAATAATAACGTATCATATTAGAGCTAATTAGTTCCTTTTAAGCAATATTTGGCAATAAATTTTAACAGCCGAACTATCGACAACTTTCAAAGCATCCAAAACTTTGTGATAAATTTCGTTTTGCTCGGAACTGTTTAATTGCTTCACAAGTTTATATGCAACAAAACAGTTAAATTCACTGGAATTAGATTGTAACAGACAAAGTGCAAACTGTCCTAAAATTAAATTTGTGTCATTTTGTGTGGAAATACGGCAAAAAAATGCGTTAATGGAACTTATTAACAATTTACTTATATATGACCCATGTTCATTTATAAGTTCTTGGAAAAATTTATCAACGTCTTTGGAGAAATATTCCATATATATATTTTCTTTATATAGAGCCATTAATTGTAGTAAAGTATACTCGGGAAAGCATTCATAGAGGTTAAATTGAAGTTGCCAAAAACTGGTGAACAATTTTAAAAATCTTATATCATTGTCGCAAAACTTTTTATAGACCTTATTAAAAAATCTAAAAATATTTTCTTTTTTCTGCTTATCATCATATTCCCAGTGTTCTCTATAATTTTTTATGATACTGAAAATAAACTCGAAATGCTGTTCATCTAAATATGCCAGCAAATAATTTATTACAAAATATTCTACCGTCTCCACGTTAAAAAATTTATGATAAAACGATAAAAAGTATTTACTGATAATATTTTCACAAAATTTCTCATTTAATTTTAAAATAAAGCTCACTCCCTGCTTATTAATAATATTAAGTAAGGTGTTTCGATTAGTACCAACCACGATTTCTTGTTCAAGAATATCTAGATAGCCCCATACTTTTTCCGTCAACAATGGTCTATCTTTTTTGGTAACCAAATTAACAGAATTAACCAATATTTGAATCATTTCAGTGTCATTTTTATTAATAAAATGCATATGTAAAATAACGATATCCAATAGATTCTTCAAGGGATTTTTTATAAAGTATTGTAATACTGCCTTAAATAGTTTTTTCTTACCGGAAATATTAGTTTCTTGGTTAGAGTGCCGAAAATATATAGTTGTAGCATTTTTAAGCGGCAATACCTCAAAACTCAAAAATACAGCATGTTTTCTAGTAGACACTGCCCTTCTACTCAATACATCGATGCAAGAGAATGCTTTTTCTTCATTAATGCGATATAATGCTTTGTATAATGCTGGCAAACTTGCCTGAAGATAGTCGCCCTGAGAGAAATGCATAAGAAATGATGCCGACAAATATGGTTCATCCAAATTCGTACAAATGTTTGCTATTTTGCATTGTACTTTATATATCTTTTTTTGCTCTTCATTATTAAGATCTAATTTTTTCATTTGAGGCGTGTAATCTTTTACTAAATCTAGGAAATCTTTTGTATTCATGATCTTTGACAAAGCATAGATTAACTTAACCTTATTATGGCAATTACTATTTACTGAAACTAAATCTGCGAAACGTGCAGTTAATTTTTTATCCAGCTCTAAGTGACTATATTTTCTTATAATATCATAATCAAGTAATTTATCAACATATTTAACTTCAAGGAATAAAATTAAATCGAAATATTTTGCGATCACGTCTGGTTCTTTAGTCAAAAAGTGTGATACGGCATCTCGTTGCATAGAAAGATGCCTTCCACCAATATTAAGAAAAAAATAATGCAATAACATACTTTCAAAATGATCTCTTCGGGGTTTTTTAATCATTTTTAAAATGCAACGTTGAAGATTATCATCTGTAGCTCTATTTAGAATATCAAAAATTCCATTTTCATCGATTACCTAAAATTATAAAATAATATGAGTTTGTTAGATAATAACTCTAAAAGCAAATTTGTTTTAAACTTGGCTGTCAATTCTATGGATAACTAAATCAAAATAAAAATGTCTTGTTAACCTGATAAGAATTTGGTGTACAGGGTATCTCAAATAGGCCAGCGGAATTAGCATCTGGAAAAAATGTATTGTTAGTAGACTTCTGATTACGTAAAAACCTTCAGAATGGTAATAATAATTATGTAGGATCTTATGTCTCCTTTTTTTTTGAGAAAATTTTTTTATTTCACAATTAAGATGTGAAAAATGCAATTTTTTCGAGTTATAGGAAAAGCTATTATTTTTCAGTAAAAAAATTTCAAACAAAAGTGGTGCGCATTAAAAATACTCATCCAAATCGGATACTTTTTTTGTTAGTTATTCCAAAAAAAACCTGCTAAAATGGCTGTTTTTTCAATTGTTATTAAACAATAGAAAAATATATTGCATTAACTTTATACTACTCCAAAAGGAGCCTCTTGTATACAACAAATATGCAAAATTTCAAATAAAAATATTCAATAGTTTTTTGCGGAGTGAATTTGTTTACAACATTCTATGTTTTTCTTCTTTTTTTTTTTAATTGTTTATTCCCAGCGATCTAGAGATCGTACAGCGATCCGCGGGTGCGTAAATAAAAGCTCCAGACTTATACTAACAATAACAAAAAAGAACCAAATTAATTGTTGATTTTAAATTGTTGAAACAGGTAAACAAAGTTGTGGTTGATTTTTTCGTTATAAACAAATAAAATAACTTTTCAACAATTGTTGATATCAAAATGCCGATAGGTGGACGTGATAGGTGAAATTTTAACGCATGTTTTGAAAAAAAATATGTACGACCACTAGAAGTTGAGATCGCTGCTGCGTTGTTTATAATTAAGGAATTATTTAAGTAGGAACTCATAGAGAGATGGGTAACCTATTGTATGCAGCTGTTTTCACCACAATTATTTCAAAATTGTTGATGTTGCAATCGTTTTAAAGTTGCACCTACTCCAACAGTAAGAAAGTGAGCAATGGAAGGGGGCGTTCTTTCAGCTTGCGGCGCGCCGAAAAAACGTGACTCGGACGCTTCACATTGGTTTCATCGGAAAAATCTGGATTATCTCGGCGAATATTAGTCGTAAAATCTTTATTTTTTTTTTAATTGATAGTTTCTCGACGAGATATGAGCAGAGATGTTTTTGTAATCAAATTATTGTTAAACATAGCAATAAACAAATTGTTGTACGTGCTTTTCAAATTGCGAAAAAAATGTTACAGTGGTCAACAGTATACTACTAATTAGGAATATTAAAAATCAGATTAATTTTTAATGTACCATTAATATTGTAACGAACAAACGTATTAGTTTGTGTTAGTAGTTTGTAGGGTTTTAGGTTTATTTTCTACCAGTTCATAATTTATGTAATTAATTTTACCTTTGTTAATTTCCTCAGGAGACGGCTACGAAAAAAGGTCTGGAACTTTTTAGAGAATTATATTTTCTTATTTTTAACATAGAACGCCTATGATAGAAGGTCTAGAAATGGCTGGATTACTCATTTTTCTTTTTTTTTATTACACCATGCAGTATGGAAATCCTTCTAAAAAATTAGGGAATCTTCCGGTATCGATCAAAAGCGTATATAAAGGGTCCAGATCGGGTTTCGTAGTCAGTATAGTTTGAGAGCTCCTCGACGCAACTTGAAATTGTTTGACAAGTGTCAAAAGTAAGGTTGACAATAAAAATATTTTGAAATAATAGTGTATTCAATAATACAGTGTATGTTCGAAGATCGGCCGTCCGGAGCAATATTCATGGAGTTATAGCGTGAAACAAATTGCGACTTTTGCCGCCAAATTATTGGTTATACAAGAAAAACACATGCTAACTTTTTTGTTTAATTTATTGGACGAACATTTTTCACATACAACATTTTTTGCTAACATATATATTTTTGGCTTAAATCTATTCAATATATTTATTCCGTTCTCGATTTCTTAAACATCGATGGACACTCATTTTCGAAACCCTTATCGATTTCATTATTATCATTACAATCATCATCATTATTATCACTCTCATCGTCATCATCATTATTACTCTCATCATCATCATCACTCTCATCATTATTATCATAATCAAAATTATTTTCTCCCTTATTACTTTTATCGTCTTTGAAAGTAATATTACAATAATTCTTGATGGATAATCGCTTACAATATAATCGTCAAATGTAGTTTATTCTGCATCTCGAAAAATAATAATGCTAACAACAAATGTTGCCATTTGTTTCATGCTATATCTCGATAAATATTAATGGTACATTAAAAATCAATCTAATTTTTAATATTCCTAATTAATAGTATACTGTTCACCACTGTAACAATTTTTTCGCAATTTGAAAAGCACGTAAGTACGGTAAAATTATAATTATGCATAAAATGTTTAAAAGTGCAATAATTTGTTTATTGCTATGTTTAACAATAATTTGATTACAAAAACATATCATCTATGGTTTGAATTTGAAGGGCCCGAGTTACGTTATTTTCCGCGCGCCGCAGGCTGAAAGAACGCCCCCCTCCACTGTTCATTTTCTGACTCTCGGAGTAGGTGGAACTTTAAACTATTGCTACATCAACAATTTTGAAATAATTGAGTTTATTATAGTTTAGCCATCTCCCTATGAGTTCCTACTTAAATAATCTTTTAATGTTAATTACCGACTCAGCAGTGATGAGCTTCTAGAGGTCCTACACAATTTTTTTTTAATGTGCGTCAAAATCTCAGCTATCGCGTCCGCTTATCAGTATTTCGACATCAACAATTGTCGAAGAGTTATTGACTTTTTTTATAACAAATGAACGAACCCCTAATTTTGTTTATTTGTTTCAACAATTTAAGATCAACATTTCATTTTGTTCTTTTTTGTTATTGTTAGTATAAGTTTGGAACTTTCATTTGCGTACCCGCAGACCGCTGTACGATCTCTAGATCGCTGAAAATAAACAATAAAAAAAAACATAAAAAGTTATAAACAAATTCACTGTACAAAAAACTACTGAATATTTTTATTAGAAATTTTGCCCATTTGTTGTATGCAACAAGAGGCTCCTTTGTTTGCAGTATAAAGTTAATGCAATATATTTTTCTAATGTTTATAAACAATTGAAAAAACAGCCATTTTAGCAGGTCGTTTTGCAATAACTAATGAACAAATTATCCGATTTGGATGGATTTTAGCTTATTTTGTAGGTATTTTCAATGCGCACAACCTTTGTTTGTAACTTTTTTTCTGAAAAATAATAGCTTCTCCTAGAACTCCAAAAAACTGTTTTTTTTTTCACATCTTAATTGTTAAATAAAAAATTTTCCTCAAAAGAAAAAATCAGACATAAGATACTTCATAATTATTATTATCATTCTGAAGATTTCTACGCAATCAGAAGTCTACTAGCAATAAATTTCAAAATCACTTCATATAAAGCTAACTCCACCGGCCTAAAATTTGATAACTTTTATGGAGATTCTCGATAAGTATTAAAGTTGGCAAAAAACTAACGTAGCATTTACGAGCTATTTTTTACGGAACTAAAAATGCCACAAACAGAACTGAAAAATTTTCTTTTGTTTCGAAAATACAGGGTAAAATTCAAAAGATGGCAATATTTATAATGCCTCGTAACGTTCTTATTGAAAAGATATATAAACATTTTAAACAACTTATTTTTACAATATTTTAAGCGTAATCTAACGGTGTAATCGCATATTTTAATACAGGGTGTGGTTAAAAAATTACTCTTCCCAATTTGGTTATTTCAAATGGAACACCCTATAAATTTTTAAATTATAAGGTAGAGTTTTTAATTATATTTATAATAATTTACCACACTCTGTGCCAAAATGAAAAGGCAAGCTGGATATTGCGATTTTTTCATTTAAAATCGAAGTAAGACATGAATAAAAAACAAAAGGTGTTATGGTAATTTGAACTTAACGAACGATATATTGTCAAATAATTTGAGTTTGCCTTGAAAAAAAAAAAAAAGAAAACAATTGTTTGAAGATAAGTCGTTTAAGTTAAAGATGAAGTTTATTTTCGTGAAATTCTGCTTCCATTATAATTATTAAAAATGACTCATGAAAATTACGAAAATATATGATATGTGCATATATGGAAAGCGAGAAAAACAAAGAAAATACCATTAATTTTCAACGTTTTTCAAAAAGACGTCAACCTTTTAGGGATATTTTTAAAAGAGTTGAAAAAAATTTGTATTTTAAAGCAACATAACGAAAGATATTGATACAAAACTAATATTTATAAAGGGTGTCCGAGAAACGTGGGAAATCTCCTGGATATGAAAAAAATACGTGAAATAAATGCTACAAGTTCATATAAACTTTTTTCGTATACGTCTCCTCCTCGGAGATATGAACTCCCAAAGAGCTGCAATGGAATCAAGTTTTTTACACATAATTATAAACCACCAGGTATATTTATTTATTTTTTTTTAATATGATGTATACCAGGAAAGACTCTTTAAATTAATATGCAAGAAAGTGTTGTGAATTATTCACAGCGCAGGGACGAACTAGCTGTGACACTGATTTTTTAGAAAATTGTATACTAACTTAACTCTAACAAACATCTAAACATTCTTACCTTCAAAGGAGTTTGACAGTAAAAATAATTATAAAATAGAACAGATTCAAGAACATCATAATCATTATTATCAAAGGGTTCTTCTTTCAAGGAAATTTCTTTAATAATATCCACCAGAGGTTCAAAATCATTAAGGTCCATCCATAACGATTTAAAATTCTTGTTTAAATTATTATCATTTCTGATATCTTTGTTAAAATTTACAATATCCGATATAAATCTACATGTAACATGCTTTTTGTTTTCAACTTGTATTGTAGGTAAAATTTTAGCAATATATGTCAAAATTTTTTTCTCTGCTTCTTTACATCGTGGTAATAACCGAAACGATTTATTACGACTAAGACAATCTTCTATATATTGTCCTACTGGCCCATCAAGAGGAAGTTCTTTAAGATAAAGAAATAATAGATATTCAATAGTTATGTCAATAGACACCTGTTCGTCTCTGATTCTCTGTATATCTATCATTTCATTGATATACTTCCAATGGTTCTCTGTAAGGCGATTATAATCAATGTTCCTTTCAATATGTGAGAGCATATTTTGACGAACATAACTCTCTTCATTACGATGCCTTATACAAATATATTGTAGTACAGCTTCATAAGTAGAATAATCTTTGTTTTGAAAACAAACTGTAACTAACTCAGTTAAAAATTGATTTCTTTGTCTAATATCAGATGTTACATTAATTTTGTCCTTCAATAATTTAAAAGCCTTTTTTGGCTCGAAGTACTTTATGTACTTTAAGTTATCGCTATCAAGATATTTTATTTCAGCCCACTTGTGCTTAATTTCCTCAGGAAAGAACTTTGCTAGTTGTTCTTCAAATTTATCTAGATGTTCAAGAATCTCTTTGTCATAAGCTTGTTTGAAAGACTGTGATAAAATTTCCCAACGCTTTTTAATCGGATATTTGAGCAAATAAGATTCTAAATCAAAGCTGCGGTGGTCGATTTGATTAATATCAGCAGGATAAATTCGAAACAAATAGTTTTTATCAAATTCCTTTATTTCTTTGACTAATGCAGTCTTATTCCAAACAGAATCTGATATATGCTCCAAAACATATTCTATGTTACTTTTTATTACTGCTTTAGTAGTATTACGGCCCATTTTTCTACTACCTCTCATGTTTATTCCTAACTCAAAATATAAATTAGGTTGTTTCCATGCTAAGTAATTTAAAAAATCGCGATCATTAAAGTCGTGACCTTTGAACTTCTTATATTCTTCAAAGTAGACTTTTAATAAGTTTACATCTTTTTGGAATAGTCTTTTTAATTGTTCAGGCAATAATTCAATTTCATTGTTTTTTAAAAAATTTATAATTTTGTTACTAGAGCAACTGAACAGAAATTGTTTTGCATTAAACAGACCATATCTAAAAATAAAAAAAAAAACATTAAAATTTGCGGACAGAATATTAAAATTTAGGATTTGTTTTGTTCTGTAGCCGACTTTAAAAAAGAAGCTTATGAATTTCTGCCTATTTCTTTATGTTAATTCACGAATATGTTTTGATAGGAATGAGATATTTGGTAAGTGTCTAGCCGATTAAGAGGATCGAAACAGCTCCCTCGGTAATAAAAAACACCCGGTTGTTCTACATCAAAAAGTACCTAAAAAAAAAATTTAGCCACTTTTATCGTCACATAACCTCAAAAAAAGTTAAAACGTCTTTTTCGTTTTTTGACGATATCTTAGGTTCGAATCATCATAGAAACTTATTTTTTTTTTCATTTTATAGGTTTTTTTATTGCCTACAACAAGATATTTTTTTAGTAAAATTGTTGACGCGAAATTCAAATTTTTATGGGCGATCGAAAATTTTTAAATTCAATAAAATAAAAACTAAGAAAATAGCAGGGCCAAAAAAAATATGTTGTTTTTTAAACGCCAAACTATGTCCATGATTTTTTTCAGATTTTTAAAATTGGAGGAACATAGTCAAAATCGCCAAAAACTGCATTTATTAGCTTTCTTTCACATTTTTGTAAAGTTTGGAAACATGGAATTTTCTTATAAATCCTCAGTTGCCTTAAGACTATATGTGTATATTATATATATATATATATATATATATATATATATATATATATATATATGTATATTATTTGTAAGTTAGTAATAGTAAACAAAGCAATTAATGCTGTTACTCTGCTAGTTTAAGTTTTGATTTAAGATTTGATTTTTAATTTTGAAAGTATAAAATAATTGTTGAATAAATAAAATTAAATTTTTTTAAAACGTGTTTTTAATTAAACAAAATATAAAAATTGGCGCAGTCGGTAGGATTCGTTTACGTTGGCAGAAGACAGAAAATTTAGAGCCCTACAAACTTTCTGAAATATTTTCTATTATCCCCGAATTTGACGGTGATCAGATTTCATTGGGTACATTTTTAAACGCATGCGATTATGCCAATAATATGGCGATATATAATCAGAAGATTCTTTTAGTTATTCATATTAAAAACAAACTAAGAGGAAGAGCCGCCCAATTAATAAACTCGCGCAATCCACAATCATATGCGGAAATAAAAACCCTGTTAAACCTTCATTTCGGCGATTCGAGAGATCTATTGTCTCTCATTCAAGATCTTCAGCGTCTAAAGCAAATTCAAAATGACCTTGACCTTTTTCAATAGATTACAAGTGCTTAATTGCAAGATGCACGCAAATATCCAAAAATCGGACCTAAGTGCTAATGAAAAGAAAGCACAAATCAGCTTAATCGACACTATGGCCCTTAACACCCTTTTAACTGGTTTAGAACCACGCCTTGGTCAGATCATTCGTGCTGGAAATCCTAAAGATCTTTTAGATGTCTAAGTTCGAATCCGGCGAGAACTTCAACTTTCTTATTTCGAAAATCAAAAGGTCAACAAACAACCAACAATTTCTAGACCCCCAATACAACCCAGGAAATTTTCAAACCAACCCCCGAAATGTCTCAACTGTGGATATTTAGGACACATAACAAACGAGTGTCGAACACAAATGATGCAGAGACCCAATTACTGTCAAAATAATCAAAATTTCCAAAAGCCGCCACAAAATTCTAGCTTTTCTCAACCCCAGTTCAGACCCCCCATGTTTTCACAACAAAATCAAGCAAGGCTTCCTATGTACTCACAACAAGGTCAACATCAGTAGCAGTTTCATCTTTCAACGGTCCAACGAAACCCAAATCCTCAGTACCAATCCAGAACTCACCATATGAATTACAATACGCAACCACATGAAGAGTATTCCCCACAATATGAGGAAAACCCTGACGATTACTACGTATATGATCAGAGTTATAAAATTAATTATTATGATAATTATTCTAGTGATCTTACTTTACTACCTAGCGATGAATACCAAAACCCAAATTTCTGCTCTCTCCCGAACCAGAATCACCCCCCAAACGAGACTACCTCGATCACGAACCCTTTCGACATTTTTCAGGATCAAATCAACAATTTGAATCTGGACGACACGAACCCAAATTTAAATTTCCAAAAACAGCTATTCCTTTAAGCCCACTTCTTGCTGTCAACCCAAAAAACTTATACTATATCCATGACGCATCTAACAAATTTAGATTACTTATCGATACCGGAGCAGGCATATCCATTTTCAAAAAAAATACAACCCAAAATTTTCGCAATAGGACTCCAGAAAATATCACGATCCAAGGAATAACCGATCAAAAACTACTTATAACCGAATCCACACTGGATCCTTTCAATACAGGTGATCCCCACAAAGTTTTATATACGATCTCGACATAAAATTTAACGGAATACTAGGCCTAGATTTTCTGGAACACTATCAATGCGTAATAGACCTTGATTCCAAAACGCTTATTACAAATTTTAAAACAACTGCACTACACAAAGCGGATTCCAATTTTACACAACAAACATAAGAGACTAATAATAACACCCCGAATAAAATTTCTATACAGGGTCGTACAGAACAAGTATTTAATCTTAAATGTAATTTATCAAACACAGACGCAATATTAATCAGTCAAGAAAAGGAAAAAGTTAGGCTTCCTCTTGCTCTTGTTCGCGTAAACAACAACGGAGAATTTTTAACAACGGTTATTAATGCGAACGCAATACAAAAAAGGGTTGATTTTTCCGACCTTTCTATTGAACCAATACACAGGATAAAAATAATTAGGGATCAGTTGAGAACTGAACACGTAAATGCAGAAGAGAAAGAAGCTGTTACACAACTCTGTCTAGACTATGCCGACATATTTTACATAGAGGGTGACAAATTAACTTTTACAAATGAAATCAAACACACTATCGAGACATAATTCCAGGCCGATCTTTACTAAATCTTATAGGTACCCACAGGTGCATAAAGAGGAAGTAAAAACCCAAATCAGAAAGATGTTAGAGCAAAACATCATCCGACCATCTGTCACCTTGGTCCTCCCCTGTATGGGTTGTGCCGAAGAAACTGGACGCATCTGGAAAACAGAAATGGCGTGTGGTTATTGACTATCGCAAGCTAAACGAGTTGACGGTGGACGATAAGTATCCACTTCCCAACATTTCCGACCTCTTAGATCAACTTGGAAAGTGCCAATACTTTTCCACCCTTGATCTCGCATCTGAATTTCACCAGATTGAGATAAGTCCCGACGATATCCCCAAAAACTGCTTTCTCTGTTGACAATGGCCATTACGAATTCGTTCGTATGCCTTTCGGCTTAAAGAATGCCCCGTCCACTTTTCAAAGAGTCACGGACAACATTTTACTAAGCATTCAAAACGAGCGTTGTAAGGCATCATTCGGCAATCTTAAACAGGCACTAATCTCTGACCCGATTTTAATCTACCCCGATTTCGAAGACCCATTCCTTCTTACAACAGACGCGAGCGCGTTTGCAATTGGTGCCATTCTCTCCCAGGGACCTGTAGGAAGAGATCTCCCCATAGCCTTCGCATCTAGGACTCTTTGCAGCGCAGAAACTAAGTACTCTACGATTGAAAGAGAACTACGTGCCATAGTCTGTGCGGTTAAGCACTTTCGCCCTTACCTTTTTGGTAGAAAATTTACCCTTATTACGGACCATAGACACTTGACCTGGCTATTTTCCATAAAAGAATACAATTATAAGATCGAACACAAACCCGGCAAGATAAATAAAAATCCCGATGCACTCTCCAGAATAAAAATAAATCATGTCAAGGAGTGCGCAAACCTACAATCGAAAATAAAGATCTTTGCATCAAACGATCAAGATGGCGAGCCAGAAGACGAAGCTACAAGCTTTTCTGAAGAAGATGAAGATCTTAACGACGATCAAATTACGAAAGAATTTAACAAATTTGTGAAGCTCTATAAAACAAGATCTTTAATCGATTACTCAAAAATAGAAACATCATACACACAACTTTTGGACAAAGCTCATAAAAACATAGTTACCTTCTTTTGGCAAGATAAACTACAAGAATCACACCACAAAATATTAGATGATATATTCGGGGAAAACTTCGAATATCAAACAACAACCGTTAACATAGTTAACAGCAAGCCGTCAAAAATAGGAAGTATTACATCGTACCACTCCCGTTGGATCCAGAAACTGTAGTTCAACATTTATTTTATGTTCTTTATAAAGCTCAAAACGAATTCGAGGTCTCAAAAACATATTGTATCGAAAATAACCTCGAACTCCCAATTCTAGAAACTTTCTCCTATATATTCTCAGACAAAGAGATAAAACTTAAAATTTGCCAAGATATTGTCAAGGTACCCTCAGAGGACGAAATCCCACAAATTCTATATCATTATCACCGAGGGAAAACTGATTTACACAGGGGAATAAATGAAACGGTACGACGCATAAAAGAAAGATATACATAGCCAAATCTTATTAAGGACGTCGAAAAATTAATAAAGGCCTGTGAAATATGTCAAAAAGTCAAAATATGCAGGAAAAATCTGAGCAGACCTTTAGTCATAACGGAAACACCGAGAGCACCTTTCGAAAGAACCAATATAGACATTTTTGAAAACCCCACGAAAAACCATGCACTCACCATAAGAGATGAGCTAACCAAATTTACACAAGCTTACGCTATCGAGGACAAGTCAGCCAAGTCGATTGTAAATACTTTCCTGGTGTTTTTCCAACACTATGGCACCCCATTAAGGATAGTATGCGACCACGACAGAGAATTCAATAATGCCCTCATGGAGGAGCTCTGTCACCTTTTCGATATAAAATTATGTTTTACGAGCGTTAGCCACCCTCAATCGAATGGCTCACTAGAAAGATTTCACGCCACACTATCTGAAATGATCCGTGCAAATCCCATAAAAAAACCCCAAGAACACCCGTTCAACGTTTTACCCTATGCGGTAATATGTTATAATAATACGAAAAACAAAACCCACGGATTCCCCCTTACGAACTATTATTCGGACACTCCGCAATGAGATGTCCCGAAAAATTAAAAATAAAATAAATACTTAATCTCAGTGTTTCCAAGATATCAAACAAGCCCTTAACGTCGTTAGTTAAAAAACAAACACATTAACTAAATTAATCGTTGGGGTTTTCTCTTATAAAGTATATTTTAAACACTTTTTTTACAATGAAATTTTATCGAGTAACTCTTATTTTAATTTTATTTGTTTACCGTTCTAAAACCAGGTCAAAAATTTTATCCATTCGGTCTTCGCTGAGGGTGAGAGAAAGCTTTTTTAAAACCTTCATTCTTAAACTGTAAGACAAAGTGGGCAAAAAATTATTGATTATGTCATCTTCGCTCATATTTTTAAAAACCTCTTGAAAAAACCATCGTTCTTTTAGTATTTTGCTTGTTAATACTTGAATTCCTACAAATAATTCGTAATTTTTTAAATTGCTTCAAAATGGTTTAATTGTGATTTAAGTAGATAGTAGTCGAAGAGCTCATAACGAATTTTTGGTAAGTATTTGATTTAAGTTTCAAATTTATGTCATAGTACTATAGACAAATTATAAGACTTTTTTCTCTTATCGACGGATTTGGAGCGGATTTTATTACTTTTGGTGAATGCGGGGATGAGAAAATTCCAAAGTATTAAATCGAAATCATTCATACAAGATAGTTATAGTAAGAAGTAGTAAAATGGCAAGACATAATATAATGCAGTGTTACCGTGTTGGATGTGGAACAGTATATTATCCATGTTTTTAGATTCAAGAGGTAATATACTTGAGTTTTTCTTCTTCTTTTCCTAGGTAGAACCAAGTTCTGTTATCTATACAATGCCTCATCGATCCTCGTTTGAGGTCAAAATCCAGCTGTCTCTCCATCTTTTGGGGGGCTGTCCAGGCGGCCGTTTGGTGTTTAGTTTCTCTCTCATCACGGTTTTTGCTAGTCTGTCATCGTCCATTCGTTCCACGTGATCTCTCCATTGCCTACGACGGTTTCGAACCCACTTCACAACATCCCCCACTCCGCTGTCCTCGCGTATTTTTGCGTTTCTTATTCTATCTCTTAAACTTGTTCCCGTGATCATTCTCAGCGTTTTCATTTCTGTGGTTCTCATAATTTGTTTTGTCTTTGTGGTTTGATTTCTTGTTTCTGTGCCGTAGGTCAGTATCGGTCTTACACAGACCTTGTAAATTCTTGCTTTGCTCTCAACCATCATATGTTTATTGTTCCAGATTATGTCTCTTAGTTGGCCTGATATCATGGCCGCTTTGTTGGCCTGTGTGCGTACTTCTTCCGTTACTGCCCTGTTACTTGCTATATGTGCTCCTAGGTATTTAAACTTCCCAACCTGTTCGATATGTTTTGTCGTCAACCATTAGTTTGCATCTTACCGGTTCTTTTGCTATTACCATTGCTTTGATTTTCTCCACAGATATCTTCATATTATACTGTTTGGCTGTTCGATTAAGATGGAAAAGCATTCTTTCTAAGTTGTCCTCGCTATCTGCTGTCAAGGCAACATCGTCTGCAAAGCATATAATCTGAACGGTATTGTGTCCCATTGGGTATCCAATATTTGTGCTTTTTACCTCTTCAATGATTTCGTCCATGATTACATTGAAAAGTGTTGGACTTAGGCTATCACCCTGTCTTATTCCTATGGATAGAGGGATTTCCTCTGTTAGAGTGTTATTTGTTTTAATTACCATGATGTTTTTGGAATTCAGTTCGTATATTGTGCGTATAATTGCTTCGTCTACTTGTTTTTTTCGCAGTAATTCTGTTATGTGTTCCAGTTTGACTCGGTCGAACGCTTGTGTAAAGTCCACAAAACAAATGAACAGCGGTTTATCGTATTCGATAGATTTTTCAACCAGCTGTCTGATAATAAATATACCGTCGATAGTAGAGCGGTTATTCCGGAAGCCCTGCTGTTCTTCGCACGCCCCTAACTTGTCTACGATCCGTTGTGACAGTATTTTGGTTAACACTTTGGCTGAACTATTCAGTAGGCTGATTCCCCTGTAGTTTTCGGGTTGTTTCTTTGATCTTCTTTTGTGGATCGGAATTGTGATGCTTTTCCGCCATTCGTTGGGTACTGACATTGTGCGGAGTATTTTTTGAAATAAAACAGTGAGCTCTGTGACAAGGCTGGGGCCTCCGTACTTTAGCATCTCATTCGTAATTTGGTCGGTACCAGGTGATTTTCTGTTTTTTAATTTCTTAATTGTCAGGTGCATCTCTGCTTCACTAATGTTAACATCTATTAGTTCTGTGATTTATTGTTGGTTTTCGTCTACGTTGTTTTCTGTAGCTGGTGCCTGGAGTAAGTCCTTAAAATGGCTGACCCATTGTTGGCTGTCGATTAGACTTAGTTGAACGTATTCATTGATTGGTTTTTTTCTGTTCCTCAGCATGTTCCATATTTTCTTTTGTCCTCCATATAGGTCGTGTTCCATGTCTTTTGAATACTTTTCCCAGTATTCTTTCTTTAGTTGAGCTATTTGACTGTTGATTCTGTTTCTCACCGTTTTGTACTCTTCGAAATGGTTCGTTGTTTTGTGCTGTCGGTATTTTGTAAATGCTTGTCGTTTTTCTTTTGCTAGTATTGTCACCTCTTCTGTGAACCATGGTTTTGTATTGCTTCGCTTGTTCGTGCTAACTGTTCGTGTTCCGATAGCCTCCCTGGCGCTCTCTTGTATATTTCTTTTCAGTTTTTCCCAGGCTTTCTCCACTCCGTCATTTTCTAGGATTGTATTAGCTTTTATTTTCTCCGAGAGTCTCTGCTGATACAATACTTTTGTGCTATCGTTAGCGAATGATTCGATAATGTATTTAATAAAGGTATGTGTCTGTTTGTGCGTTCTGTTTATACTTTGTTGGGACCGGTATTTACATAATACTAGTCGGTGGTCGTCTTTTCCCAGGTCTGACGAATTCAGAGTTCTGACATCGAGTATTTGGTGGGGTAACACTTTTGTGTTCGTTATTATGTAGTCTATGGTTGATTCTTGTTCTCGGGTGTTTCCCCATGTCCGTTTATATTGCCACTTATGTGGAAAGAAGGTGTTATTTATTCTCATCTCGTTTTGGGCGCACCGTTGTCATTTAGTATTACCTCATTATATCTCTGCATTACTCCCGGAATGGGTTCGTTACCTGTTCTTGAGTTGAAGTCTCCTAGCATAAATACTTTTTCTCTATCGGGTATGGTATTTAGTAGATCTTGCAGTTTATTGAAGAATGTTTCTCTGACCTCTCTGGGTTTGCTGATATCTGGTGCGTAGACGCTTATGATGTTTATCTTTTCTGGTTGTAAGTTTAGGATGACGTAAATGAGTCTTTCATCGACGTACTGTATGTCCTCTATGTAGTGTTCGTATTTTTCGTGGATGAGCAGGCCCACTCCTTCTTGGGCTCTTTCTTCCTTTTGTTTCCCACTGTATATCAATAGGTAGTTGTTGTACTTGTTGTTTCCTGTCCCTTTCTTTTTCGTCTCTGAAAGGCCGCAAATATCTATGGAGTGCCTGTTCATTTCTGCGACAACTTCCTGATCGTGCTTATGCCATGAAGTGACATTTCAGCATCCCAATCTAATGATGTTCTGTTTTTTCCATGATCGTGTCCTAGTTCTCGCCAATATCTGTTTCCGTGAGATCCGTCCAGTGTCCGAGGCATGTATGTTACTATGAGCTACATTGGTGTTTTACTGCGGGTAGACTGCTAACCCTCCTCCTTTGCCCGGGCTTGGGACCGGCACTGACAGTTGCTGAGCTACTCAATCCGCCCCTGCCAGAGGCGGAGTTTTTGTACATGCAAAATATAATTTTAATACTCATATTTTCTCCGACTTGTAAAAAGAAAGAGTTTTTAAATACGTTTTCGGGCTCGCCTATAACGAATTTAAAATTATGTTTAATAAATTCAATATAGCAAACTAAATATTTTACATCTTTTAATTTTTTGTCCGAAGTTTGTATTGGGTGGTGTAGGGTATGAAGTAGTAATTTAAAATTATTTTTCAAAAATTCAACATGGTAGACTAAAAATTTAACAATCTTCGATTTTACCCAAAATTTGTGCTTGAGGTTTTTGAAGGGGTAGATGAAGAGTTTCAAACAATTTTCTGTCAATTCAATATGGGGAACTAAAAATTTTCATTTATACGATTTTATCCCAAATTGATAATGGGTTTTTGAAAGCATAAATTTAAACTTTGCCCCTTGCACAACTAACATGGCCACCCACATTTCCCCAGGCCGAAAGGAAAACGCAACGCGAACAGGGATGTAGGAATCATCGCTCATTCCCTTTGGACTCCGTGAAACCTCCCCAAATTGTATTCGGACTTATTGTTACCCGTAAAGGCGGGAATCCACCTAGCGAAGTAAAAGGGAGCAAACACTTGTAACTGCTTTTGAATAAAGGTTGGCAAATAAATGTTAAATTGGCCAACATTTGCCGTTGTTTCATAGTGTGTGATTAATATGTTTGAACTCGCATCTCCACTCAATCCGCACGATAGGCATATTATATACTGCAAACTCCATTTGAAGTACCGACAACGGTCAGAACGTCGGCAGACATTCGAAAACGTTTATCAACAATGTTTGTTTGTGCGGTATTTATGTCTCCACTGAAAATATTTCAAGATTGATTTCATTTGCAAATGTTTTGTGCCTTTGGTGGATTCCGGCCTTAAGGCTTCTTACTTCAACTCACGTAATATTTGTTTTCACGCCTGGCAACACGAACTTGATCTCAAGTTCGTGTCTGGCAATTATTAAATATTGACAGAACTATTTGACTGTTTACAAGTGTTTTCAAATGTATCAAATTTAAACGCTTTTAAAATTCCAGTATAAATCAAACACTTTTTCCAAATACAAACTAAGGATATTTTGGTTCTATGTCAGCACTACCCAAACCGTCTGGAGTGTTTATTTCAACGTTCCAAGTTAATTTAATTCTTATAATTTTAATTTTGTCGTAAATCAAATGCCTCTTTTGGCACATATTTTTTTGCAAATTTTTACCAAAATTTCGGCTTCCTATTTATTTATTATAAAGATACTCTCATGAAAAATTTCAAATTAAATCAAACTCTTACCGGAAATTCGTTATGAGCTCTAGGTTTATACGATTATACACTATTTATTTAAATTTTTTTAAACAAATCTTTATCAATATATTATAAGGAAACAGAAAGAAATTTTCAACTGACTTTACTTTTTACACCTATATTTAATTATGTAGAAAAAAGCTATGAACCCTAATAACCAAATAGAATAATAAAATATTTACCTCCTTTCAGGATTTCAATCAATTTGTCCACTTGTTTAAAATAGATTAAAACATCAACATAAAATATTGTCTCCTGGTAATTTCTGGGCTGAATGTCAATTTGGTCTATCGACACTTTGGCATTTGTAGATCGTAACAATGTGTAAAAGTTTTTTTTTCGTTCATTAATGTGGAGACCTTGTAGGTTATAAAATTGGGACTTAAAATCCAGATCTTCGTTCATAGGAATGTCCATGATTCGAATCAGTTATCTAAAACAAAAGAAAATAATACTAATGTCATACTGCTCAAATTACATTTTTATAAAAATACAAAAATTCACTGTAAATAATGGGGTTCTTGTATTTTTATATACTGCAACGAAGGATTAAAATGACTTTTTAATATGCCCTTGTATTACAAATATATATTGATGCAGTGACTCAGGTTTATTATATTGTGCCGAAAGAAATATTATATCAAGGAGTCCGGACATTTTCTGTTTATTTCCCGATCAGCAGTACAGTTACTTTATATGTGCATTGTATAAGCTCACGAACTTGAAATATAAAACTGGACTGCTCATGTATACGTCCCTTATACTAAAAATGACCCTACCCTGCTCCGAGCCATTAAGTGCAAATAACTGGTTCGGCAACAATGAACTCCCTAAATTTTTATTATACTGGTGAAGCTGTATTTTTGACATTGACTGAATACTTTTCACTGACAAGAATTTATTTTATATTTTGCTGGTTGTATTCATTTTATCACATTTTATGTAAAGTTTTACTAATAGTTTTAAACAGGAACGTGAATTTTAAGGTTTTTTTTTGGTATTTTAATAAATTCGATTCTTTATCGTAAGACATGCAAATACTTCATCTGGTAAATTGTAATTTATTTCATTGGTAAGTTTTGAAGCATTTAATGAGTTATTTAAAATTAGAATCAAACTGTGAATCTAAGGGAAACAAGTTTAATCTTAAGGATATGATGTATGATAATTTTTAAACGTTATCCACATTTTAGTTCTCTAAAAGAAGAGAAACTTCAAATTCAAGAGCTGAAGCAAATTGGTCATGATCATAATTCTTTTATATACCAGATGCACGAACTTGAGATATAAAACTGGACTGCTCATGAAAATAATTTTTGACCCCCCCCCCCTTATTGGTCGCCATTCGGTGCAATGATTTGTACGGCAACATTGAATTCCCTGCTAGTTTCTTACATTGGCGTGAATGTGTCGTGTATGAATGTCAATTCTATTATTCTAACTAACAGGTTTAGGCAATAACTATCTCTTTCTATACTATATCTAAAACAATAAATCGCTCTTCCTTGTTTTACTTGACAGGTTAATCGAAAATATTCAATAAAAAAGACCGGATAATTGTTTCTGTAAAATAATATTTAACTTGAATTTCTACGTTTAGTTTCCTCAAAATTATAATTTTTCTGTTTAAAGCAACTCTAATAAAGCAATTTTTTTTTAACTTCTTTGGAACAACGTAAATAATTTTATTATTTTTAGATAACAAGCATGAAACGTCAGTTCTTATAAATAAATGAAAATGCTTTTTCTATGACTGTTTACATATTTCATTTTTTACAATAAATTTGTTATTTAGCAAAATAGCTAAAATGTGAAATATGCGCCAAAAACAAATCGAGACTGATTTTTTTTTTGAAATATCTGTTTTAGAAACATCCTTATTCGGACGTAGAGTATAAGTATTAAGGCATTTATTTTTAAAAAATTTATATCAAGAATTAATATAGTATATTGTTTAATGTAAGGTATCGAAATGTCCACATAATCTATTGCAAAGTAAGATAGTTCCATCATTTAAAAATAGCTTCGATTAGGTCTTTGTTAAAATTATTTTCTCCTCGATGCCCTATTTATATAGGGTTAACAACATTCATAATAATGTTGACATTTCCTTCATAAAAAAGGAGCTTTAATTTAAACGAAGTAAAGTAACATTATGTACTAAACCATTTTTATAAAAAAAAATTAAACTCTAAAGGGGATAGTGTTAAAGCACTTTATATTTAATTGTAAACAAAACAATATTTATTAAGACACTTTAAATATAAAGAAGCTTGTAAATACAAGAGAATTCTTACATTAATACAATCATTTTTAATCTAAATATATACATAAAGATTTACTAGCAACTTTTAATTTTTACACTAGGTCAAAATTTCAATTTACTTAACTGTTTAAGGATCTGGAATTGACCTTTCCTAGAGTTGAATTTTTGAAATGGTAATCAATCGCAGCTTCTCACTACTTTGACAAAGGATTTTCATGACACAAATTTCCTATCTGAGCTAAAATCAAGAATTTTTGTTTTATTAATTAATAACATATTCAAACAAAAGGTTATTATTTTATTTTTAGACAAAACAAATACATAAAAGTAAAATTTATGTAATTTCCAAACATCCTAAATAATATTGAAAAATTTTTATATGCAATCATTTATTTCTATTTTAATATGGCATATTGGTTTTTAAACGTATAATCATTTTAAATTTTAACACCATACTAGTTTCGATATTCAGCTTTATATGTCAGTGGAACATTAACTTTATGGTAAAACGATATTGTTGTTGATTAATGCACACCTAATTCAGGACTTTTTTTTTGTAGAGCCAGTGTATGTTATCAAGTCCAAGTTTAGTTGCTTCAAAATGTTTACATCAAACAGTGCTTCGTACTTTTTTTCAGGCAGTTTATTTGTAAGAAGCACAACACAAACTTTTTGCTCATCTTCTTGTATAAAACAATTTCCAGAAAAATGCTCTGAACAGAGTTACTTCTCTGATGTATAAAAGAATTATGATCATGACCAATTTGCTTCAGTTCTTGAATTTGAAGATTCTTTTCTCTTAGAAAACTAAAATATTGATAGCATTTAATAATTATCATATATCATATCCATAAGATTAAACTTGTTACCCTTAGATTTACAATTTGATTCTAAGGTAAAATTTTATATAATTATTATTGAATGCTTTATAACTTACCAATTAAATAAATTCCAATTTACCAGATGAGGTATTTGCACGTCTTACGATGAAGAATCATATTTTTTAAAATATAAAAAAAAAACCTTAAAGTTCACTTTCCTGTTTGAAATTTTCAGTAAAACGTTACATAAAATGTGATAAAATGCATAAAACAGCAAAACCAAAAACAAACTTTTGCAAAATGAAAAGTATTCAGTCAATGTCAAAAATACACTTTCACCAATATCATAAAAACTTAGGGAATTCATCGTTGTCAAAGCAATTATTTGCACCAAATGGCACGGAGCACGGTGGGGTCATTTTTTTTATAAGGGAGATATGGAACACGAGCAGTCCAGTTTTATATCTCAAGTTCGTGGTCTAAACCAATTAGTTCGAACAATAGATATTGTATTCTTTTGAGTAAATTATCACTGATCAAACAGAACAAAGTGAAACTAATAACTTCATGTTCTTTTGAATATGCATTTACTTGTCATTGGGTCGAAGTGATCATGATTACTTCAAGTGATAGAAGTGAAACTGATAATGACTCAAAAGAATAGCCTTTGTATTGACATTCAAACACGACACATTAACGCCAATATAAGAAACTAGCAGGGAATTCAATGTTGCCATACAAATCATTACACCTAATGTCGACCAATAAGGTGGGGTCAAAATTATTTTCATGAGCATTCCAGTTTTATATTTCAAGTTCGTGTTTAAGCTGGATTTAATAATTGCTAACTTCAGGGTACCTATTCTCGTTCTTGAGAGAACGATCATCTTGATGGAAAGTGGGCGTGGTTCTCACGAAAAAGTACGAAAACGGATTCAGAATACGGTTTTTTTACTTTTTCGTGAGAACCACGGCCACTTTCCATCAAGATGATCGTTCTCTCGAGAATGAGAAAGCTACCCAGAATACGGTTTCATACTTTTTCGTGAGAACCACGCCCACTTTCCATCAAGTGATCGTTCTCTCAAGAACGAGAATAGGTACCCAGATAGGTGATCATGGGTATATGTCATTTTGACGTTTCGGAGTTTTCGGTTAAGGTTATGAATCAAACGTTCATTTATTTTTGTATACTTTTTATACATATTCAAGAAACTCTTATTACTTTAAGATCAAATTATAGAAATTATTCCAAAAACTGGAAACACCGAATTTTTCTCTCGTTATTTTTGTGTATTTTCGACCTATTCATTCATTCATTTGATACCTCCACGAAAACATATTTGAACTTTCTAAATTATGACACTAAAACTGTACACAATATTTTAATAAAATGTAGCGAAAAATACTAAAATCTTAGAAATACACCCTTTCCGTTTTGCCCAAAAATATAAATTTAGCGGTGTTCGAACACAGTAAATGATCTTGTTAAAAATACTTAAAAAAAAACATTAATTATGGTTTGGAAAAACAATAAATTACTATAATTAACTTACCAAATGTCATAACACACTGTTTACCGACAAGCAAATTCAATAAAACTTTTAAAATATTGCGCATTATCGCTATGAAAATTGATATATTCTGGGAATTGGTAATCGTATAAAAAAGAATGATAAATAGTTATCTCAGGAAACACAAAAATTTATTTTAAAATTCAAGAGGTATTAGAAAGTTTGATAAATTATATTAAAAACTGTAGGTACATGATAAAAGAAAAATATTTACACAAATTTACTTGTACTTTTCTTCTTGCATAACGCCACAAAATAGGGATATTTTGTGAATAACGCTACTGTAGGCAGCGTTAGATTATATCGGTTAGCATCGAGTGCAGAAAGAGAAACAGCGATACAGAACATAAATTTTCGTAAGCTACTACCTTAAGATTTTCAAAAAGTCGATATTTATTTATAGGTTAGATAAATTATTTATACTTTTAGGAATACTTTCAGCGTTTAACCATTCCAAAATTCAAATTATTTCTGACGTTATACCTATTAGAAGTGAACGCAGCAAGACATTGGCCTGAAATCACGTAACGAGCGAACCGGTCAGAGCCTTGGGGGTATTGTTGAATATTTTTTTATATTATTTTGAGAAATTTTAAAAGGTGAAAATAACTTAGGTGCACAAGTTGGAAGTATGTTTACCGGAGTGTATCTAATTTAATATACATCGGAAAAACGTCCGTATAGGATATTAGGTTCGCTCTAAATATTTTATCTATGCTTAGTACGTCCATCTTACAAATCGTGACATCATTCTTAGTTGACAGGAATAAGCATCCAGTGTTGCCAATACGTTCTAAGAAAAATCGTGAGATTTCTTTTACGAAAGTAAAAAAGATTTTTAAATAAAAACAAATATACCGGGTGTTTCAAAAACAAGAGCCAACGCTTATATGGAGATGCTTCTTAAAAATGGGACCAAAAATTTGTATGAAGATGAGATCCGCTGAGGTTTCGTTACCAAAATACAGGGTGTTAAAAATTTTAAATTTTTTTCATTTTTTTTAAATAACTTAAAAAAAGGTTTAGGAGATGTAAAAAATATTTGGTGTGCGTAATACATTTATGGAGAACGATATTTCGGATATCAACATTAAATTATAGCGGCACCAAGGACATACTTAAATGTTAACAAATTATTATTTATTGAGTAAAATATGTACGCCACTGCCCTTTTCTCTTTTTGACGTCATTTTTGTAAAATATGTTAAGTCATGGATTTCAAATGAATATAACTACATCGGATCGGTTCGATCGGATATGAATGCTGGGTTAGAAACGAGATTGTAGAAGCTAAAAAAAGATGTCCATGATTACATTTTTACAAAAACTTTGCCTATTCGTTGCATCCCTAAAGTTTGAAACGCATTTTTATACTTTCTTTGATACTTGAAAAATTTCTTCTATGAAAAGTGAATTTATTACGGTAAAGGTAAATTATAATAATAATACTTCTTGATTCAAAATCAAAATAATTTATTTCTTCAATTAAAAAGTCGTACAAAATTATATCCAATAATGAATGAAAATGTCAAAATGTAATAATCTACAACAAACTAAATGTTATCTAGTACAAAAAATTCCTGAACATTACAACAGTTTGAATGACTAAAAACATTTTAACATCAATTTAAAAATAATCACACAACAATTTCTGAATATTACTAGTAAAATCCACTGCATAAAATAATTTAGAAGAGTTGTAGAATTTTTTTTTTGTTTTTTGGCCTTAAACATAACTCATTTAGCCACAACTAGGCATATTAATGATAAGTACAATTTTCATACTAAATAAATTAGTATGTCTTAATTAGTATCCTAATATAAACCTGGTTTTAATACAGAAATAAACAGGGACACACACTTCACGCCTCTGGCGACTCTCAATTCTTAGACAGGACAGAAAAGACCACTGAGGAAGGATGACTGAGAATAAGTTTTTCCTACAGTCCCTTATTCAACTTAAATTTTTGGATGCATTATTTTTATATATTTGAGGACTATAGTTTCTACACTTTTTTTTTATTGATTACACTATATATCAAAGATAAGGCATTCTGTGGAAGAAGATTACGGTAAAGAGCTCAAAATGTAGGAAATTTAGAACATATCTGTTAAGGTTAGTTTCAAATCATCTATGGTTGGTTATCACCGAAACATTTTGCGTTTCACTTAACTTTAGTTTAAAAAGATGGGTAAAAAGGTAATGTAGAAAATATTTTTTTGATAAAAGGTGAAATGATGACTAAGTGAGTAATAAAAGCTCTCTTATCCTTATATCATAAATATGTGCAGGACGATTATCCAGAAAATCCACTTATTTTATTGGACTTATATTTGAAATATGTAAATGCACGCCACTGTGAATATATTTAGAGTATTTCTGACAAGATTTTCGCAACAATTTGACGGTAAAAATTCTTAAAACATACTTTTAGGGCAAGAAAAACACGTAATGCCTATTTACTGAGCTCCCAATTTAAAATTCCACAGAAAAAATAAAAATAAATGTTGGCATGCAGCTATTGGATAAGAATTTTAAGGCGTAACAATTTTTTCTTATCTTTTTACAGAGCTCATTAACATGTTTTTGTCATAGTAAAACATACTAAACTGTAGTCAGAATTATCAAATACTATAAAGTTGTTTTCTTGAGATTTAAAATATTAAAAAATTAATTTTAGTGTGATTTAGGAACATAATTTTATTTTGACTAAAGAATATTATTTCTATAAAAAGCAGTCAAATTGAGAGAATTTACATTATTTTTCACACTTAAAACATTTGTATTATCTGCATAGAAAATAACACAGGAAAAATTATTCTTAAGTCTATTCTAAAAGCCAACAATTTTTATGAATGAAAATATAAAGCAACTTCTAGTTATATTATTAACCCGGCAGTAAGCACCCTAATTTGAACGTAATTGTACATTTGTGTACCATTTTGAAAATAAAAATCAACTCTTCTTAGTCAGTTTTACTTTTTTAACACCTATTAAATAAATAAAAAAAAAAAAACCCCAGCCATATATTGATGGTGTTTACGAAGACAATGACAGCGAAGCCGTATGCGGCGAAAAAAAATATGTTTCAAAATGTGCGGAATAAACTGTGACTTTATAAAAATTTCAATGTTAAAAATTACATCTTTGTAATTTCGAAGAAAATAATTACGCTTTCAAGAGTGCGTTGAAAATTATTACGATTCCAAAAATGGGGCGAAAAAAATTACGCATCCAAAAGTACGACGAAAACAATTATAATTTTGAAAATGCGATGAAAAATTACACTTTTAAAAGTGCATTAAAAACTATTATAATTCTTAAAATACCTTGAAGATACTTACGTTCTTGTGAAATACGACGAAAAAAAATTTTCTTGTGAAATGCGACGAAAAAACACATCTAAAATGTGTTTATAATAGTTTTCAGACTTATGATAATTATAATAATTTCAGACAAAACTTAATCATTAATTTTAGACTAATATTAGTTATTATTGCTCTTTTACACATCTCGCCGCGCCCCGTCGAAAAGTAACCTAACCCACTGCGCTAAGTCGAAAACTAACACATCTCGTCGCGGTCTAATGTATAGTAGCACAACTTGCTGTGCTATATCGGAAAGTAGCACAACTTCGTACGCTCTTTCGAAGTGTAGCATAACTTTTATTCGATTGAAATATACTTTCATCAGTCGATTTTTTTGATTAAAAAATAGTGCATCCTAAGGTGAAACTATTAAGTTAAAATGAATTAAGGTTGGACACACACAAAATTGTAATTGTTTCGCCTCACATTTTAAAGCTGTAATTTTCTTCGTCGCACATTTTAAAGATGTAATTTTCTTGGTCGCACATTTTAAAGATGTAATTTTTTTTCGCCGTATTTATTAATGATGTAATTTTTTTCGCCGCTTTTATTAAAGATGTTTTTTTTTCGCCGTTATGCTGTTTGGCATTTTAGTTTTCGCCACATATATGAAGAAGTGATGATTTTCGCGGTAGTTTTATAAATAAATTTTTTTTCACCGCAAATCTTTAGGCGCTATTTTTTTTCGCGTAATATTCCAGCATCATTGTTTTCGTGGGCATCATCGATATTATGTGGTATTTTTTACTTTGTAGCAGAATCTGTTTGTATTTGGACTGCCATTACGGCTATAGGTTAATTGTAACCTTGTCGTTCTATTTTTTTGGTAGGAAGTAAATAGCTATAAAGGTTTATCTCGAATATTATATCGATATAATTGAGTAAGAAGAATTTCGTAATTTACACAGTGGAAAGAACGAAAGAAATCTATAAACTGTTCTAACGCCGACTAAGCTGAGAAGACTTTAGCTGCTTATTTTTCCGTAGAATTATTGTTTGAAAGCTACAAAATGGTGTTTCGGGGGCTTTTAGACTTAGTTAAACCAAGAAGAGAAGAGTTTGGCAACTTATTTCTGTACTGAATTCAGGTAGTTCGATTTTTAATATGGGCACTGGACGAAAAAGAATCATAGTAGAACTAGTTATTTCCTAAGCAATATTTGGTAATAAATTTTAACAGCAGAAATATCGACAACTTTTAAAGCATCCAAAAGTTTGTGATAAATTAAGTTTTGCTCAGAACTTTGTTCCAGAAGGCAAAATGCGACAAAACAGTTAAATTCACTACAATTAGATTGTAACAGATAAAGTGCAAACTCTTCTAGATGGTTGGAAATACTGTAAGAAAAATTGTTAATGGAGCTTACCAACAGTTCGCTTATATAAGGCCCGTGTTCACTTAAAAGCTCTTGAAAAAATTTGTCAACTTCTTTGGAGAAACACTCTATATTCATATTTTCCTTATATAGAGCCATTAATTGTAGTAAAGTGTACTCGGAAAAGCATTCATGAAGGGGAAATAGATGTTGCCAAAAACTCGTGAACAATTTTAAAAATTTTATATCATTTTTGTAAGTCTTTGCATAAACATTATTAAAAAATCTAAAAATATCTTCTTTTTTCTTCTTATCATCAGATTCCCAGTGTTTGTCTTTATAATTTTTGATGATATTGAACACAAATTTGAAACGCTGTTCGTCTAAATATGCTAATAAATAATTTATAACAAAATATTCTAAATGATTCACGCTAAATAATTTATGATAAAACGATAAAAAGTATTTTTTTATAATATTTTGACAAAAGTTTTCATTTAATCTTAAAATAAAGCTCACTCCATGCCCATTAATGATGTTAAGGAACGTGTTTCGATAAGGAGCAACTGCAACCTCTTTTTCTTCAAGAACATCCAGGCAGTTCCATACTTTTTCCATAAACAATGGTCTGTCTTTATTTGTAACCAAATTAACAGAATTAACCAAAATGTCAACAAGTTCAGTGTCATTTTTATCAATAAAATTCATATGGAGGATAACGGTATCCATTAGAAACGTCAAAGGATTTTTCAAAAAGAATTTTAATACTGCTTCAAATAGGTGTTTCTTACCGGAAATATTAGTTTCTTGATTAGAGTGTCGAAAATAAATAGTGATAGCATCCTTAAGTGGCAATACTTGAAAACTCAAAAATACAGCATGTTTTCTAGTGGATACTGCTCTTCCACTCAATACTTCTATGTAAGTAGACGCTTTTTCTTCATTAATCCTATATAACGTTTTGTACAATGCTGGCAAACTTGCTTGAAGATAGTCACCCTGAGAGAAATGCATGACAAATGGCGCCAAGATATAAAATTCATCCAAATTCATACAAGCGTTTACTATTTTGCATTGTACATTATATAACTTTTTTTGGTCTTCATTATTAAGATCTATTTTTGTCGATTCAGGAATGTAATCTTTCAACAAATTTAGAAATTCTTGTGTATTCATAATTCTTGACAAAGCATTGATTAACTTAACTTTATTACCGCATTCACTACTTACTAAAACTAAATCTGCAAAATGTTTTATTAATCTCTTATCCAACTCAAAATGACTATATTTTTTTATAATATCATAATTAAGTAAATTATCACCAGTTTCAACTTCACAGGATAAAATTAAACTGAAATATTTTATAATTACTTCAGGTTCTTTAGTTAAAAAGTGTGATATGGCATCTTTTTTCACGTAAGTAACTATCTTTCCAATATTGAGAAAAAAATAATCCAATGATTTATTTGCGAAATTATCTCTCTGGGGTTGTTTAATGACTTTTAAAATAAACTGTTGAATATAATTATGTGTAACTCTGTCTAGAATATCAAAAATTCCATCTTCATCAATTACCTAAAATTATAAAACAATATATCTATACAATCTGTATCCCTTGAAGATTAGTAGAAATCATGGAGAGTCTATTAGATAATAACTTAAAAGAACAAATGTCTATAGCCATTTTTTAGAATTAGCTCAGGTCTGTTTTCTGCAGATATTACACAGAGTGTTTCGTTTTTTAAAAGTGTAAATCTTCTAGGGTTAATTTGCCAATTTAAACCTTTTAATGTAAACTTAGACAGTTTTTTAAAGTAGACATTTTTAGTTAATTAGGACGAAAATTTTTAAAAGATCCAGTACAGCATTGCTGGGGTTCTATGAAAATAAACGGAAAGACAACGTCACAATATCAGATTATATCATCTGGAACAAAATCCGTTCCCACCAAAACTAAATTTCTTGACCATGCTTTCTTAACGATTGGGAGAGATTAGAAAGATATCGCCACAGATTATTTGATTTTTAACAGATGCAACAAGAGAAAAATTAAATTTCTATGCGGATTTCTATCGGATTTAACGTCACTTTATTATTTATACTTCGTCAAGTCATATTCTATTCTTACTTTATGTTTTGTATGTGAAATGACCATATATAAAATTGTTTTGCTTAAAAATGGAACGTGAAATTCTGTGCTTGCCGTGACTGCGCATCGAAAACTGAAGAAAATATGGCTCGTTTTAAATTCCCTGAAAATCCCTTAAGGTAAGCATTTGAATATTGTCAGAAATAAAAAGAACAAAAAAAATGATGTGATAATGGTAACTTATTGTAACAATATTTATCTAGATGACCGACAACAGATTTAGGATATGAAGTAATCTAATAACATTTTGTTACACATATTTATAAAGAATGCTTAATGTATTTGCTTACGGCTTCTAAAAATATAGATGAGGATAAACTTCGCAAATGGATACAAGAGGTCATTGTACAACAAAAGCAAAAATTTGATCAAACTGTACAGGGACAAATGCAAAAGTTTAAGAAAGAGATAGACGAAGTGCGATAAGACATAGGAGATGTACGTCGAGAAGTGCGACAAGAAATGAAAGAAATCGTAGACGAGATAGAAGTAAAAGTACGCCAGGAAGTACATAACATTGAATTAGGTGTGCTACAAAAAGTGAACGAAATCGTAAATAGGATGGAATCAAAAATGGATATTATGAATTCTAAAATGAAGGATCTTCAGAGAGATGTCAATAAAATAAAGAAGCATGGCCCATCTGATAAAGTAATAGCCGCCGGACAGAAATTAAACCTCCAACTTACGATGGTCAAACATCTTGGATAATGTACAAACGACAATTTGAAGCTGCCGCTACGGCAAATAACTGGAATTACGAAAAAATGGCTAATGCATTAGTAATCGCACTCGGTGGACCAGCACTGGAGTTGTTGCAAACCATTCCTATAACCCAACAGAAAGACTATGGAATCCTTAGTACTGTGCTGGAAAGAAGATTTGGAGATCAACATCGGCGTCAGTTATATCATTTTCAGCTAAAGTCAAGACATCAAAGAAACGGAGAAAGTTTACAAGAATATGAAACTTATATCCGACGCTTTGTGCATTTGGCTGACCCATATTTAATTATTGTAGTGAAGCGTTGGACAGAGCTTTAGAAATTGAAGCTGCTTATAACGTTTCAAGGTCAAAAATGGGAGCTGTTACCTTAGAGAAAAACAAGGATTCACCGATGCAAGCAACACAGATAATGGTTTCTGAAATTCTTAAGAAATTAGACAAGAAAGATGATACTTTACGCTACGGAAGAAATCAGGAAGAACTGAACACAATTGGTGATATTCCACGTAATAGCAGAAATCAAATCGAGTGCTACAGATGTGGATGGACCGGACACATGAGAAGGGACTATCGGGTGGAATTAAGAAAGCATATAAAGTGCTACAGATGTGGAAGGACTGGACAGATGAGATGAAATAGTCAAGTGCAATTAAGGTCTAGCTCACCATCCAGAGACCGCAGAGAAGAAAACCAGGAAAAACTGCAACAGTCCAATTCTAAAATCAAAAGTAGACTGAGTGCTTCACGTTATAACCGAAACCAGATCGAATGCTACAGATGTGGACAAACTGGACACATGAAAGGGGACTGTCGTGTAGAATTAAGAGACCAGATAAAATGTTACAGATGTGGACAAACTGGACATATGAGATGGGACTGTCGGATGTATCGAGGGTCTAGTTCACTATCCAGAGACCGCACAGAAGAGAACGAGGAAAAATTGCAACAGTACAATTTTCACATCAAATATAAACCAGGAAGATTGCATAACAACGCAGATATCATTTCAAGGAGACCATGTAAGGAAGAATACAAGCACTGCAGCAAAATAAAAGACAGAGAAGAGTTTCCCATTCGAGAGTGACTTGTGACGTTGATTCAAAGTGCAGTACAGCTCAGATGCGAAACGATCAACTTCAACTTAAAGGAAAAGTCAGTGCTTCTCCTATTATTATAACTGTTGATACTGGTGCTGCAGTTCAAGCCTTGTTGATAAATCTAGAATTCTACCGTTGTCCAGAAAAGTAATGTTGAAGACGCAGTTGATGTGGTTGGAGAAATGCGAGTTGAGCTTCATCTTGAAAGTCGAAAATTAAACAATTTTGTGCTAGTTGCCGACAAAGAAGATGAGTTTATACTATGAATGAATCTGTCTCAGAACCGTGATAACGAACCCATCAGAGGGATTGCAGAAGAAACAACCAGAATAAGAGGAAGCACGGAGAAAATCATTGACGGAAAACGAGATGACAGTTCTGGAAGTAACGTCGGATTAGTTCAGCATTCCAACAAACTCTGTAAATACCTGGTACCGAAGGCATTAGTCAGTTCATTTACATCAAGGCAAACTCGGCAGGATTCCAGCAAGGTGATAGAGTTTGGTTATGGAATCCACAGAGAAGAAGGGCAAATCGCCTAGAATAAATCTATTCCATGGAGATATGGAAGCTGATCAGGACGATCAGATCAGGAGGGAGCAGTGTTACGAACGACTAAAACTTATTGATATGCCCTCGTATCAATCGTCCCAATGACTCATCTTTCTAGATAGATCTCAACTTTTATGCTCTAAATTTATTTAGGAACTTCCATAGGTTTATAAATAAAGATAGAATAAGCGTAGTTTGTTAGTTGGAAGATAGTCGTATAGAGAGTCGTATAGTTGTGTAGTCAAGAGTTTTTGAATAGTAATAGTAATAAGAGAGTTGTGTTAATATAAGTACTGGAAGTATTAGTGAAAGGTGTTTCAAGTCATTCGGAACCTATAAACAACAAAAAAAAAATAACATAATACTAGAATGAAATCAGTTTTTTTCTCTCATAATTTAAAGGAATGCTCAATTTTTACAAAAAAAAACATTTATTTAATTTTTAAAGTTAAAAACAAATTCAGTGAGCAAAAAAACTTTTGAATATTTTTACTTGAAATTTTGCAAGCTTATTTTATGCTACAAGAGGTTTCTTTTGTTGCAGTATGAAGTGTATGCAATATGTTTTTCTATTGTTTATTAACAATTGAAAAAAACAGCCACTTTAGCATGTTTTTGCAATTACTAATGAACACATAATCCGATTTTGATCTTATTTTTAACGCGTCAACTTTTGATTGGAATTTTTTTTCTAAAAAGCAATACTTTTTTCTACAACTCAGAAAAACTGTTTTTTTACACCTTACTTGTTTAATAAATATTTTTGTCCAAAAAAAGAATTGAAGCCTAAGGAACCATGAATTACCACTATCATTCTGAACATCCTGTCGCTGGCCGATATCTAGAAACACTAATTTTTTTTCCAAATTTAATTCAACTGGCCTAAAACAATCCGTTGTCACAATAAAGATCTGGCATCTTTGTTGGATGTATAATAAAGAATAAGCATGTCACTGTCTTGAAAGCGATAAGGATAGGGAACGTCGAAAAATACGCTCATAGAATCAGCCCACAGCATTTGCTGCTTATACATGTACTGGACATTTAAACAGTACGAAACAAAAAATATTTAATTTTTTTTTTCAAAATGAATTATTTTTTAGAATATTGTATACTTACTTAACTTTAATAAATATTTCTTACCTTCAAAGGTGTTTGACAATAAAAATAATTATAGAGCAGAAAAGATTTAAGAACACCACAGTCATCATGATCATACGGTTCTTGTTTCAAACAAACTTCTTTAATATGATCCACAAGAGGTGCAAAATCATTAAGGTCAATCCATAAGGATTTGAAATTCCTGTTTAAATTTTCATCATTTCGAAGATCTTTGTTATAATCTACAATACCCGATATAAGTCTACGTGTAACAACCTTTTTGCTTTCAGCCTGTAATGTAGGTAAAATTTTACCAATATATGTCAATATTTTTTTCTGTGCTTCTTTAAATTGTGGGAATAACCGAAATGATTGATGAATAGCAAGACAATCTACTATATACTGTCTAACTGGCCCATCAAGAGGAAGTTCTTTAAGATAAATAAATAATAAATATTTAGTTGTTAGGTCAATACACCGCACCCTTTCATCTCTTATTCTCTGTATATCTATCATCTCATTAATATACTTCCAGTGGTTCTCTGTAAGACGATCATACTCGATGTGCCTTTCAATATGTGAGAGCACACTTCCGCGAACATAACTCTCTTCATTACGATGCCTTATAGAGATATATTGTAGTACAGCTTCATAAGTAGAATAATCTTTATTTTGAAAACAAACCGTAACTAACTCAGTTAAAAATTGATTTCTTTGTCTAATATCAGATGTTACATTAATTTTGTCCTTCAATAACTTAAAAGCCTTTTTTGGCTCATAGTACTTTATGTACTTCAAGTTATCGCTATCAAGATATTTTATTTCAGCCCACTTGCGCTTAATTTCTTCAGGAAAGAACTTTGCTAGTCTTACGTCAAATTTATCTAGATGTTCAAGAATGTCTTCGTCATAAGCTTTCTTGAAAGAATTTGATAGAATTCCCCATCGTTTTTTTATCGGATATTTGAGCAAATAAGTTTCTAATTCAAGGCTGCAACGGTGCTGCCTGATCAAATACATGTTGGCAGGAAAAAATCGGAACAAATATTCTTTATCAAATTTCTTTATTTCTTTGACCAATGCAGTCTTATTCCACCCAAAATCTTTTATATGCTCCAAAACGTATCCTCTATTATTTTTTATCACAGCTCGAGTGGTATTATAACCCATTTTTCTACTACTTTTCATGTCTAATCCTAGCTCAAAATAGAAGGTAGGTTGTTTCCATACTAAGTAATTCAAAAAACGTTGATCATTAAAGTCAAATCCCTTGATTTTCTTATATTCCTCAAAGTAGACATTTAATAAGTTTACATCTTTTTGGAATAGTCTTTTTAATTGTTCAGGCAATAATTCAATTTCATTGTTTTTTAAAAAACTTATAATTTTGTTACTTGAGCAACTAAACAGAAATTGTTTTGCAATAAACAGACCATATCTAAAAAAAAACATAAAAAAAACAGAATATTAAAATTCACAATTTGTTTTGTTCTTTAATCTGCTTCAAAAAGAAGCTTATGAATTTGTCACCTAAAGGCGGGGTACATTTATAATTTAATCAGTGGCAACATTGTACAATATACAAGATGATAAGAGATGTAGTCATAAAACAAAAGCCCAATCTCTTATCCAGAAATCAACAAATTTGGGACATGCCCCAAGATGAAATGAAAAAGAAGTTCAACGTTGTGAAAAACTTCAACACAAAGTTGAGTCGTCAAAGTAAATGAGACAAAAACACCATTGAAAAACTTAACAAGAATTCCATTAAGTGGTATACATATAGCTCCAAAACAGCGGAGCGAACTGGAATAGGATTGTATGGACCCAGAACCAGACAACATGAAAGCTTGGGTAAGTCACTAAGCATCTTCAACAAAGAGAAAAATTACTGCAGACTGGAAATTAATATCATCTCGGATAGTCAAGCCGACATCAGTGCGCTGAGTTCTCAAATAATCAGCTGCAAGATTGTCTGGGAATGCTTAAAGGAGCTAAACGAATTAGGTAGGAATAATAAGGTCACTATCCTGTGGGTTCCGGGACATACCGAGGTAGAGGGGAATAAAATAATAGACAAGCTCGCGAGAAAAGAGCTCGAGCCTTTCTATGGAATCAGTAGTAGTGTAATGCTGGAAGAACTAAAAAGAGAGAAAGAGAGCAGAAGAACCAATTACTGGACGGCTCTGCAAGGAATGAGACAAGCGAAAATACTTCTTGAGAACTATGACCAGAAGAGATTCAAGGAATGCATAAGCCTAAGCAAAATCAATTTAGAGTTATGACAGAAATTCTAACTGGGCACTGCCACCTGAAGGGACACCTCAAGAAACTCGAATTGGCAGAAAGAGAAAAGTGGAAATTCTGCGAGGAAGAAGACGAAACCTTTCAGAGTACAACGCTTTAGAAAAACCTAAAATGTGGTTCTTCGGAGCACACCAACTAGAAGAAGGAAAACTATCCCCTTTAAAGCCGTCTAACATCCTAAGATTCCCAAGGAAGATACGGCCGGAGAACCTGCTCTAGTCAGCAAGATATCTCTAACGACTTAGCAGCAGAAGGAGGACACAATAGATCTATTAGGTTGCAGTGTACTGATCCCCAATTTCACACACATACATCTTTGTGTCCGAATTGACACGAAATAAATGAATATTCTTTCGGACAAACTTTACCAAAGCCAGAAAATAAAGAAACGAAACAATCAAAAAGCCTGATCTATTAAAATGGGGTTTGCAGGAGCCTCAACTATCGTATTAATTTAATACTTACTGGCTTTTATGTCAATTTTCTAACTCATAATACATAATTTTCTAATAAGTTTGAATGTTTAACTCGACATTTTAATATTAGGAACAACATTTATAAAGGGAGGAGGGGCATTTTTTCTTAGTTGAAAGTGGACACACACATACATTGGCATTTACATTGAGTACGGAAAAACTTAAACATGAATAATAAACAGGAAAGATGCCTATCTAACCTTATAAAGAATTTTAAAATTATTGAGTTTATTTTATCAAATATAATGACAAATAGCTTTAGATTACATTTAGAATCGATGATAGGTGTCACCAGGTAAACTTTATCTGTGTTCAGAACAACTTGAGTAATCAAAAACAATGATTAAAGTAAAAAAAAAGCGATAATAATTTTGCTAATTAAAGATAAAATAAATACTTAACATCAAGCATAATTTGTTTTATAAAATATGGTAATAATAATGGTGAAATATTAATTCGTTATAAATATACGTATATTCGTCTTTTACATACTGTGACAACATTAATTAATTACACAGTGACACAAAAAAATTTTTTTTCGGATCTGGAGATCAGATATATATTGCGATGATTTGTCGTTTATTCACGACTGCGCACTTATATATATATATATATATATATATATATATATATATATATATATATATATGATCCTTATTTTCCTTTTTTTTTTAAATTGTTGGGAGCCAGGCACAAATAATTATACCTAAGTATAATTGATTTGTACTAAAAAATTTTTTGTTTTAATAAAAAAAATACACAAATGCACATGTGCTGTATTTCTGAATGTACCCCGTTTTTCGTGATTTTAAAAACATTGATGTCAATTTTCCCTTTCTCATGTGAGTTCGGTTGAAATAATTATTATTATTATTAGAAAAAGTCAAACCAATGATTCACAAACACAAGTACAAACTTTATTAAAATAATACAATTATGTTCCTAATTAAAATTATCAATAATATTTAATGTGCACTGTTTTCTTTTATTGGATTTAAAATTATTAAATCAGGCAATATTGTATAAATGTCTGAACGGTTAAAAATGCCTAGTGTTTTAATATATGTAATTTTATTTTAAACAATTTAAAAAGAAATTTGTATGTGCCGTTATTATTAAAAGTGATATTGTTACGGGGTACATTCAGAAATACAGCACATGTGCATTTGTGTATTCTGTTTATTAAAACAAAAAAAATTTGAGTACAAATCAATTATACTTAGGTATACTTATTTGTGCCTGGCGCCAAACAATTTAAAAAAAAAAGGAAAATAAGAATCATATATACATATATATATATATATATATATATATATATATATATATATATATATATATATATATATATCCTGAAACCCAATAACCATGTAACAGCGTGTATTGTCAGGCTTACAATTCCCTAAACCCAAGCTATTAAACCCTACATAACCAAATAACCCAACATCTTTAGTAAACATTTGTCCTGAAAACGAAGGTGAGACCGTCGTCATTAGCGTTACTCAATGTACAAGTTTTTTTTTTATTTAGCACCATACCTGGAGGCTTATTATAAGAAATGGAAAAAACTTTGAACGGGAAAGTTGTAGAATTTTTTCTATATTATCTTTTAAATTCGTTTAAAAAATTCAGTGACGTATCGCAAAATTGAGAAATAAAAGAAATTTAAATTTTTTAAACGAATCATCTTATATACTCTCTGCTAGAATGAAAGTTCTTTTCCTCCTGACTTTAAAAATGTATAAGTTAGTGTTCGGACTAGCCATTCTTTAAATATTTAAGTTTGAATTATTAATATATTGATATAAAAAATGCGTTGGCCTGGAAAACAAATGCTTTATTTTAATTTGCATTGTGACGTTTTAGGCAACATTCTCACTATAGGACCGCTCTTGATACAATCTCAATACGCTCTCGGTCGGGTAAAATATTATTATAAGGAGAAACAATGAACTTATTCACACTATTGGTTTTGCTGAGATTTCGATACCGTAAACTATTATCATTAAAAAAAAAATTATCGATCCGAGATCGTATCGAGGGCGGCACTGTAGTGAGAATTAAGCCTTAATATGGTTTCAAATACCTATATACGTTTTTAAACTGGCATAGAAAACATTTAAAAGATCGTAACAATACTATCGAATAAAACTTAATTTAATCTTATTTTTTTACCGTTCAAAAACCAGGTCAAAAATTTTATCCATTCGTTCTTCGCTGAGGGTGAGAGAAATCTTTTTTAAAACTTTCATTCTTAAACTATAAGACAAAGTGGGCAAAAAATTATTGATTATATCTTCTTCGTTCATATTTTTAAAGACTTCTTCAAAAAACCATCGCTGTTTTAGTATTTTGCATGATAGTACTTCATTTCCTAAAAATAATTCGTAATTTCTGCATATACAAACATATAAAATTGTTTCCAAGTTATTTAATTATGATTTCAATGGATAAATTATACACTACTTGTTTTAATTTAAAAAATACTTTGTCAACATATTGTAAAAAAGGTAGAGAAAAAAATTTCAATCGATTTTACTTTTACACTTTTATTTAAATATCCAAAAAAAAGCTATTATCCATCCAAAATAAATTACCTCCTTTCAGGATTTCAACCAATTTGTCCACTTGTTTAAAATAAATCAAAACATCAACATAAAATATTGTCTCCTGGTAATTTCTGGGCTGGATGTCAATTTGGTCTATCGGCAATTGGGGACTTGTAGATCGTAACAATTTGTAAAAGTTCTTTTTTCGCTCATTAATGTGGATACCTTGTAGGTTATAAAATTGGGACTTAAAATCCAGATCTTCATTCATAGAAATGTCCATGATTTAGAAGACTAAAACAAAAAAATAATAATGTAATACTGCTTATATTACTGAGCGATATCAAATAATTAACTATTTGTGACGTCGCCTCCCGGATTATTACAATATGTATCGCAGGAGAAATGACTAAAACACGATACTTGTTTAATTTTTTTTTAAATACAAAAATTCACTGTAAAATAATATTATTATTGTAATTTATAATGAAAGGGATTTATATAAAACACTGTTTATTTGATGAAGAATCCTCCCGACCCATCGATTTGATTTTTTCGAGATGCATTCTTTTGAAAAGGTCAGAAAGGTGCTACGTGTATCAACTAAAATCTATTCAATGAAACACCTTGTATATCCTAAAAATTAAGATTCCAATACGAAATAAATCTGCCGTGTTTAAATAGTTACCTATATTTATTCCCCTTTTTCCAAGCAGTTAAAGGAAAAAATATATACAAACAGTTAATTTCCTGCAACTACAACCCTGGTTCTCTCTCCATTCTGGGTTTCGACCACCTAATAGTCTCGCCAATGAAGCGGTATAGAACCAAGAGCAACACGCGCAGGAAACAACTGTTGTAGAAATGAATCGGTATATCTGACCAACATGTTCCGACGAGAAATGAGAATAAATATTAGTTCCAAAACATGGTAGGTACAGACGAGGGGCGTCTACTGCTGGTACCGAGGACGAGACGCTCAAGCTGTTGGTGGTAAGTTTAAGTTTGTAAATCGTAGCAAAGGACCTACGTTGCAACACAACTCTATATGAAATATAAATTCCAAAACCTGTCGGCAGGATGTCAGACCGAAAAACATTCGCCAGTTATATATATATATATATATATATATATATATATATATATATATATATATATATATATATATATATATATTTATTCTCCTTTTTCGAAACAGTTAACGGAAAGAATTTATATAACAGTTTATTTCTTGCAAATACGTCTCAACCACCTAATGGTCTTGCCAGTGGAGCTGTATCGAACCATGAGCAACATTCGCAGAAAACAACTGTATATATAAAATATAAATTCCGAGACATGTCGGTAGGATATTAAAACTGCCGACTTTTAGATGTAAGACTGAACAATGTCGTCACTCGAACGACATCTATTCATTCACCGGAATAGTGTGAAACTTAAAAATTAAGATCTTAATTTTTAAGTTTCAGTAACTCCGAAAACTCCAAAGTGAAATTTTTTAGATACCAGTATCATTTTTTGTAAATTTTGATGCTCCATTTTGAATTCGCCATTTTGAACTGTAAAGTTAAATTTTCTGACTTCATATTCGTACTCAACGACCCCAAAAATCCCCAAGTGCAAACTTCCAGATCAAATGTATACAGTATTAAAATATATGCCTCATGGCTTTTTTGGGATATATTTCATAACTTAAAATGACCGTAACTTTGAAAGAAAAAATCATAGATGACCCATTTTTCGAGTATATAACCTCAAATATCTCAAAATCCAGATGTAATGGAGAAAATTCTGATTTTGGATTCGGATTCAACGCAATAAATTACTTCGGAAATGACCCCAGCTGCCCAACAACAGAACTTCATAGATCAGCGTGATTATTGTATTTCATTTCAAATTTTAACCATCGATAAATCGAAAACAGTTACATTTAAATATGGAACAAGTATCAGAAAAAAAATTCGGACTTTTGCAGAAAATCAAAAAGTGTACAAAAAATTGGGCTAATTATTTAAAAAATCAAAATTTATTATGGCATAGTTTCTTTCGAGTCACCATATAAAATTGGAAATGTCAACCAAACTGCAAAACATCTCCACCAATGTATACTTTGTAACGTCACCGATATTGAAGTCCTATTAATTTATTTCCAAAAATCATTTTGTCCTTTATACCCGATTTTAGAAACAAAGAGAAGTGGAATACTGAAGCGACACTAGAACAAGTATAATTTTAAGATCGTTTATAACGTCCGGCAACAATGTGCGGGCTTGACGTTTGTTTTTTTTTTTATTTCAATTCGACTGTAAGTATTTCTGCTATATTTTAACAAAATGTTATATATATAGTTTTATACAAAATGTGCAATGTTTTAGAACGTGCAAATGAGTTTTAGTGGAAGGGGCTAAATTTGAAGAAATTCGTCAGAAATACAGTATGAAAGTGATTTATTTTGAGGAAACTATATGCGTCAAAAAAACTTCAGATTCGTGTTCTATGACCCCACAATAGGGGGTATGCAAAAAGTCGGTGAGGAATTCGATGGCATTTCCAATATTCTGAATAATTGCCAAATGAAAATATGAGTCATTACCTGCTAAACCGATCAAATAATCGTTATCAGTTAAAAACAAAAAAAATTACAGCTAGAAAGTGATCTTGTTGACACCCAGAATAATTAGTCAAATTTGATAGTTTAACAACGTCCCCTTCTAATCAATTTCTTAGAATTTCACCCTTACAATTTTGTCAAACAATATTTTCTGTAACTTAATAAATGATCTTACCAAAAATAATCAAAAAAACATTAAATATGGCTTGAAAAAAACACAAAAAAACCGATATAAAAAATGTCATATAACACTAGGGTTTATCGCAAAAGGAAACTCGATAAAAATTTTAAGTTATTGCCACAATCTCGCTGTTTCGTGTCGGTAACAAAATAAATTCTAGGAACTGCTAATCGCACGAAAAAGTAAGATAAATAATTATCATTTAAAATCCCACACAAACTTAATCGAAACTTCAGAAGGTTTTAGGAGATTAGATAAAAACTATAAGAATAATATAAAAGATGTACAAAAATCACTGTTTATTTTTTATTGTAAGGTTAATACACCTTCATACATCGTGACCTTCATCGGATTATTAGTTGACACATGGTTGATACGATAATACTGCATATCCCGGGGTTGCGAATATGCTCTAAGGAAAATCGTAAAAATTGCTTGAAAAATATCGTAAAAATTAGTAAGACTTTTAGAACTTCTTAAATAAGTCTGTTATGAAGGTAAAAAAGATTTTTGAAATAAGAACAAATATATATTTAATAATAGTCCTACGAATAAATAAACTAATTGTTAAAAATTGGTTTCTTTATTCGTACTGTCAGAAATTATTAGCAAATTGGCAGTCTTGGAAACTTGTTGCGGGATTTCCCTGAATTGATCAAGCGCCCCAGAAAACCAGATTTTTATTTTAGTTAATATTTTCTATAAATAATTTGTAGTGCTCTAAATTATTTTTTCACAGTGTTATTTAAATTCAATTTTTCGTTTAAATATAATTACTAAAAATCCTGAAAAACGATATTTGATTCGAGAAATCGTCAGATATTTTCCAGTGTAATCTCACGATTAATCGTGAGTTTTGGCAACACTGTAAACTGGCGCACATGGCGCGTCATAAGGTTATTGATCAGCGTTGTCAGATTGCTGTAACTAAAATTCGGTGAAAGTTGGAAAAAATTGTGGAAAGCGAGTGGTAACTATGATATCACGAATCAACACTTTGAATCTGAATAATTATAATTTATCACTTCAAAATGTGAATAATGTGTTAGCAAAACCCCTTGTAAAACATTTATTCAAAAATATTTTTTCTTGGGAAAGAAATACAACTTTAATAAACTAATTGACCAATCTTTCTATTACGCAGGTTCCTAAAGGGGTATATATATATATATATATATATATATATATATATATATATATATATATATATATATATATATATATATATATAGTGTTTGTCTTGATAATTTTGCAGTCAAGAGTAGTAGCAAGGTAAAAAACCAAATAGAGCAAAAAATGCTTTTACGTAATTCTGCTACTAGCGTGTCCTCGGAAAAAGTTGTAAATAAAATAAACTAATTTTCTAGAAGTTATTTCCAATATAAATAATGAAAAATACTTAGATGAATATCTTCAATTCATATTAAAAATCTAAAAATTGAAAAGAATGGTACATTTATTTATCATATTAATAACCAACAATATGAATATAAAGTCATTTCACTCTACAACGTTATTTAAATAATATTGTTTTATACATACTTTTAATAATAACTGTCCTTTATATTGGTATTTATCCAACTAGGAAATGTTAATAAGAATTCTCATTTTTTGTTGTAATAATGCCCCTGATGGAAAAGGCATAATTAACTTCAAAAATTTCAATTTCATATAAAAATTTCTAGTTTTTTCACTTTTTAGCGCACTTTTAGAAGTCGGTTCAATTTTTTTTATAAAATTTTATTCGTTATGAACTGTTATTCAATATGGAAAATAAGTTTTAATAACTCAATTTTACTGTTTCAGTAGTTATTAAAGCCTATGTCTGGATAATCCTACAAGGGTTAAGTAACACTTTATAAGTGTCTTTATCTAAATATTTTGGTAAATAATTTATTACCAACAACCCAATGCTTTTCAGTTTAATGATCTATTGTCAGGATCATAGGCCTGGTTTTTAACGTACCATTCTAATCCCATCGATTCGATGCAGTTTTATCCACTTGAAATTCATAATAAACAGTTCTAATTAAAGTTTCTGTTGGATGCAACATGTCAACTAGTAGTAAAAAATGTTTCATCCCATAGAAACTTCAATCAAAATTGTTTATTACATAGATTTTAAATGACTATAACTACATCGGATTGGTTCGATCAGATCGGAACGTTGCGTTAGAAACAAGATCATGGAGGCTAAACAAACTTTGCCTACTCGTTGCCTCCCTGGAGTTTATAAAATTCTATACTTTCTTTGATCCTTGAAAAAGTTCTGGTTTGAAAAGTATATTTCTACAGTAAAGGTAAAAAGTAATAGTAATACATCTTCATTCAAAATCAAAAGGTTTATTTTTTCAATCAAAAAGTCGTACAAAAGTATTTTAGTAAAGGAAGAAAAGGCCAAAATACAATAACTTAAAACATACACAAAAAGCAAATCAAGTGTTATCTAGTACAAAAAATTCCTGGACATTACAACAATTTTAATTACTTAAAACATTTTAACCTCGATGTAAAAATAGTAACATTGGTGCTATTTCTGAATATTATAATCCACTACATTAAATAATTTACAGGCGTTATAGAAAATATTTTTTTCTTTGGTTAAAAGTGGAGTGATGACTACTGAGTAATAAGAGCTCTTTCATCCTTAATATCGTGAATATGCGCAGAATGAACTTATATCTCAAGTATGTAAATGCACGCCACTCTAAATGAATTTAAAGTATTGTCGACAAGTTTTCCTCAATAATTTAACGGTAATAATTCTTAAAGCATAGTTTCAAAGCAAGAAAAACACTTACAGCCAGATTCACTAAGAAGATTTAAAATGTAAACCCGATCTAGTTGTCATGAAATTTAAATCTTATAGTCGGCCAGTTTTGATTTGCTTATGATACTGTCATAATTTATATTAGATATGTCAACAAATAAACGCTTATGTAGGGATATTAAGGATAAGAACCTTGCGATAAAACATTAAAATATTTAGGAGAAATAGTTGTATCCCGAAAACAAATGAAGTTCATCATTTTTGCCGGTTCAGTAATAAAACAAAATGATTTATTTATGCTTTTATTTTTAGGGCTTAAAGTTTGCTTGACTTACTGTTGCTTTTGTCAATTTAAGACTTCAGCTGTCAGTTTAGGGCGGTTTTAAATTTAAACAATGTTAGTGAATCCGTAAGTTTATTTACAGAGTTCCCAATTTAAAATTCTGTAGCAAAAATACAAATAAATGTTAGCATAGTAGAGTCACAGATTATCTGGATTAAGAGAACATCCGGATTACAGTTATTAGATAAAAAATTTCAGGCGTAACAGTTTTTTCTGATCTTTTTACAGAGCTCATCAACATGTGTTTACCATAGTAAACCATACTGAAAGCTTATTGAGAATATTAATACTAGTTTTAGTGTGTTTTAGGGTAAGAGTTTTGTTCTGATCATAGAATAATATTTCTATAAACTAATTGAGTGCTGGTTTAAAGAGAATTTAATCCATAAATAAAACTTGTGGTATCATTCGCATAAAAAACAACGAAAATATCTGCAGAAAGTCTATTCTTACAGACCATTGATCTTTTATTGTATGCATATAAGTTTAGCCAAATAAGAAATTAACGAACGAGACGTTGTCAGACCGATGCTTCGCTCATAGATTTTAGCATATGCTCCAACACTGATCTTTTACTAAAGAATAGTGTTGATTCTGTAAAAGATGCCTATAAATATGGCGAGCCGAGCGCGTGACTTGTTCTTGACGAGTGTGCTGCGAACTTACAGCGAAACTCCCTTGAATTTTGCCAAAGTAATAAATGCATTTTAGTTACAAGAAATCAATTTTTTTATAGTTCAATTGTTTGCGAGAGACGACACGAGATTTATTTTTTTGTTAATGAAATGGTATTGATTAAAAGAGGTTCATAAGTGAATATGGAGTACTCCGAAGAAAATATGCTGAATTTAGAGGAGACCTGCAATGAATTCCAAAATTTGTGACTTATGGACAAAAATTAAAAAAAAGAAAATAAATGGACGTGTGAAATCAAATTGAGTCAGAAATTTTGCAGAAACCAGGGAAAAGAAAATTTCAGGTGTCTGTCAAATAAAAATGGGCTGCTGAAAATATACTTCTCTTTTGAAAATGACTGGTTCTATTTTGTTTAACAAATACTCAAAATCTAATGGAGAGATTTTGGTGAAATTTCCGTATAGTCCGCTATTATGTTGGAACTATAAATGTGCTAGAATTTCCAATCTTGACTTTTTTTTATTTAAGGTAGTGCTCCGAAGTTTTCCTTTTTTATTTAATAAAATTTTTAACAGTAAAATTCCACTACATAAAACTAATAAAGCAACCGTTTATCCTTCGTGGTCAGACATGGTAAGACAGGTCATCTTCTTCGCTCACTTTGTATTAACTTAAACGTTCGTGAGAAATTTGTATGGTATGCTCCACTTCAACCGAAACAAGGTTGCCCTTTGTTCTTCGTCACTAATAAATCCAATTTAAAAAAAGAAATAATTTTAAACCTGGTCATAATCTTTACCAAAATTCTTTGCAAAAATCTACTACGTTACTTTCTAGATAACAAAATCGAGTAACCGTGGTACCTTTGGTGATAAAACGCCATCTTTTTCAAATTATCAAAATTTATTAATACTGATAAATATCTCTGTCTACAAATACTAATATATTTTTATTCATTTTTACCCTTTGTCGCTTTACACCCCTCAAACGTTTTTAAAAATTTTCTTTGACATCGGCCGCTGAAAGCACAAGGGTTCAGCGAACTGGTAAAAATCAGAGAAGGTTCGCTGCAAGTTCGAGGCAAGCTCGTCACGGGCGCGTCATGCGCTTGGCTCGCCATATTTATACGCAACTAAAAGTAGCAAGTATGTAGATATCGTGATTACGTAGTCGAAAGCACTAGATTAAGGATTTTATATATAATAAAACCAAATTTAGAAGAGTCTGGCAATTTATTTCGGTAGAAATGATGTCGATTGATTTTAATTATGTGCAGTGATCGATATATTATCATAGATAATCCCTTTAATCAACATTTCGCAATAAATTCTAACAGCAGAACTATCGACAACTTTCAAAACATTCAAAACTTTGTGATACATTTCTTTTTGCTCGGAACTTTTTATTTGCTTCAAAAGTCTAAATGCGACAAAGCAGTTAAACTCACTGGGATTAGATTGTAACAGATAAAGTGCATACTGTCCTAGATTTAAATCATAGGATATATTGTAATACAATTTGATAATTGAATTTATTAAGAATTCACTTATATATGGTCCATGTTCACTTATAAGTTTTTGGAAAAATTTATCAACTTCTTTGGAGAAATATTCTAAATTCATATTTTCTTTATATAAAGACATTAATTGTAATGCAGTGTACTCAACAAAGCATTCATAGATGTTAAATAGTTGATGCCAAAAACTGGTGAATAATTTTAAAAATTTTACATCATTTTCGTAAATCTTTCCATAGACCTTATTAAAAAAATTAAAAATAGCTTCTTTTTTCTTCTCATCATCAGATTCCCAATGTTTGTCTTTATAATTTTTTATGATATTAAAAATAAACTTGAAATGCTGTTCATCTAAGTATGCCAATAAATAATTTACTACAAAATCCTCTATCTCATCCAAGCTAAATGAATGATTATAAAACAACAAAAAATATTTTCTGATAATATTCTCACAAAAATTTTCATTTAATCTTGAAATAAAGCTCACTCCATGGCCATTAATAATATTAAGTAATGTGTTTCGATTAGTAACAACTGCAACTTCTTGTTGTTCAAGAATATCTAGACAGTTCCATACTTTTTCAGTAAACAATGATCTATCTTTATTAGTAACCAAATTAACAGAATTTATCAAAATGTCAATAATTTCAGTGTCATTTTTATCAATAAAATTCATATGGAGAATAACGGTTTCCATTAAATCTGTCAAAGGATTTTTCAAAAAAAATTTTAGTACTGCCTGAAATAGGTGTTTCTTACCAGAAATATTAGTTTCTTGACTAAAGTGCCGAAAATAAATAGTTATAGCATCCTTAAGAGGCAATACTTCAAAACTCAAAAACACAGCATGTTTTCTAGTGGATACTGCTCTTCCACTCAATACTTCTATGCAAGAAGACGCTTTTTCTTCATTAATCCTATATAACGTTTTGTACAATACTGGCAAATTTGCCTGAAGATAGTCGCCCTGAGAAAAGTGCAAAAGAAATGGCGCCAATATGTATGGTTCATCCAAATTCAAACAAGAGTTTACTAATTTGCATTGTATATTGTATATCTTTTTTTGGTCGTCATTATTAAGATCTATTTTTTTCGATTCAGGTATGTAATCTTTCAACAAATCTAGAAAATCTTGTGTATTCATAATCCTTGACAAAGCATTGATTAACTTAACTTTATTACCGCATTCACTATTTACTAAAACTAAATCTGCAAAATGTTTTATTAATCTCTTATCCAACTCCAAATGACTATATTTTTTTATAATATCATAGTCAAGTAAATTATCACCAGTTTCAACTTCACAGGATAAAATTAAACTGAAATATTTTATAATTACTTCAGGTTCTTTAGTTAAAAAGTGTGAAAAGGCATCTTGTTTCACGTAAGTTTCCTTCGCTTCAATATTAAGAAAAAAATATTCCAATAATTTATTTGCAAAATTATCTCTCAGAGGTTTTTTAATGACTTGTAGAATAAAACGTTGAATATAACCAAATGTAACTCTGTTTAGAATATCAAAAATTCCATCTTCATCAATTACCTAAAATTATAAAATAATGTAGTTATACAGCATGTAACCCTTGATGCTTTTCAGGAATTATGGAGAATCTTTTAGATAATAACTCTAAAAGAAAATTCGTCTTAAGCTTTTCTGTCAATCCCATGAATAATTAAATCAAAATAAAAATGCCTTATCCGAATTAGGTATAAAATTCGAGCCAATTTTTTTTTTAATTTGCATAGGTTTGTTTTCTGTACATAATATCCAGGTTGTTTCTATTTTAATTTGCCAATTTAATCGTTTATTGTCAACTTGGATAGGACGACTTCTCTCCACTAGAGACAGAGATAGGACAGGACACTATCGCCCTCTGTACCACCAGAGGATACTCCGTTTATGTTGAGTTTAACTGTAGACCAACACTTCTGTGATCTGACTGACCTCGGCATATCTTGTCAGGCTATGCCGATGACGTGGTCGTGATCGCAAGAGGCAAATTCGAGAATACCTTCTGTCACATAGTTCAAAGAGGACTAGAGAATGGTGCCAGATGATGGGACTAAACATCAACCCCACCAAAACCATCCTAGTAGCCTTCACAAGGAAAAAAAAACTTCAATTTTAAAACCATGAAAATGGATGGGAATGTTATTGAGTGGAAGTCAGAGATTAAATATCTGGGAATGACCTAGTTAACAAACTCCTCTGGAATAAGTATGAAAAAGAAGTAATCAACAAGGCGACAAAAGCCTTGATGGTCTGTAGAAATTTTTCCGGAAAAAGATGGGGTACAAACCTAAAAATCCTGCAGTGGATGTACACTGCAATAGTGAGACCAATCATCACATTTAGGCAGTGATCTGGAGAAAAAGAACCAGTCTAGCTAATACGAGAGCTAACCTCTGACCTGTGCATGTATAACTGGGGCAATGAAAACCTGCCCAACGGCCGTCATGGAAGTAATCCTAAATCTCACAATTCTACATATATTTCTAGAAAACATGGCGAAGAGGCCGATTTATAAGATGAAGAGAGATGAGGTCATAAAACGAAGGCCCAATCTCTTATCCACAAATCAACAAATCTGGGACATGCCCCAAGATGAAATGGAAAAGAAGTTCAACTTTTTGAAAAACTTCAACACAAAGTTGAGTCGCAAGAGCGAATGGGACAGAACACCATTGAAAAACTCAATAAGAAATCCATTATATGGTTACAGATGGCTCCAAAACAACGGAGGGAGTATGTGGACCCGGTACCAGACACTACGAAAGTTTGGGTAAGTTATCATGCATTTTAAAGGCAGAAATACGAGCAATTAGGATGTATATTTAATTTTACAGGGAGAAAAACTATCACGGCCAAGAGATTATCATCATGTCAGATAGTCAAGCAGCCATCAATGCGCTGAGCTCTCAAGTTATCAGTTCCAAGATGGTCTGGGAATACCTAGAGGAATTAAATGATTTGAGTAAGAATAATAAAGTCCCTCATGTGGGTACCGGTGCATACTGGGATAGAGGGAGATACCATTTCTGACGCCAGAGCCTTTCTGTGGAATCAGTAGCAGCGTAATGCTGGAAGAACTAAAGATAGAAGAAGAAAGTAGGAGAGCCAATTATTGGACGGAGCTGCAAGGATTGAGACAAGCGAAGATACTTCTGGGGAACTACGACCAAGAAGAGATTCAAAGAATGCATAAGTGTAAGTAAAAATTAACTCAGAGTTCTGACAGGGGCATTGCTACCTGAAGAGACACTTCAAGAAACTCAGGCTGATAGAAGGAGAAGAATACAGATTCTGTGAGGAGGACGAAACCTCTATTCATATCTTTTCAAAATGCAGCGTTCAAGAAAACCCTAGAATGCGGTTCTTGGGCACACACTAAATCGAACAAGGGGAGCTACCCACCTTGAAGCCATCAACATCCTAAGATTCCTGAGGGAAATAGGACTGGAGAACCTGCTCTAGCTGATAAGGTGACTCTTACGATTGGATAGCAGTAGGGGGGCACAATAGATGTATCAGGTCGCAATGTACAGATCCCCACGCCCATACATACAAGTTAAACATTGTCAGTGAATTAGAGGAGAATTTTTCAAAAAAGATCCAGTACATCACTGCTAAGATTCTATAAAAATAAACTGGAAGATAACGTCACGATATCAAATTATTTCATCAGCAACAAAATGCGTTCCTATCAAAAATAATTTTCATAACTTGCTTGCCTAGTGACCTAGTATTTTAAAAAATAACGTCACAAATAATTTTATTATAATTAGATGCGAACAGAGAAAAAATTTTACCGGAAGCGATAAGAATAGGGAAATACGTCAAAAAATACGCTCACTGAATCTACTGCTTATACTTTTACTGGACATTTAAACAGTATGAAATAAAAAATATTTAATATTGTTTTCTTTTTTGAAAATGTAATTATTTTTTAGAAAATTGTATACTAACTTAACTTTAATAAATATCTAAACTTTCTTACCTTCAAAGGAGTTTGACAGTAAAAATAATTATAAAGCAGAAAAGATTCAAGAACATCATGATCATTTTTATCATATCTTCCTTGTTTCAAGGAAATTTCTCTAATAATGTCCACTAAAGGTGCAAAATCGTTAAGGTCAATCCACAACGATTTAAAATTCCTGTTTAAATTATTATCATTTCTGAGATCTTGGTTAAAACTTACAATATTCGATATAAGTCTACACATAAGAGACTTTTTGCGTTTAATTTGTAATGTAGGTAAAATTTTAGCAATATATGTTAATATTTTTTTCTCTGCTTCTTTACATCGTGGTAATAACCGAAAAGAATAATGCCTACGACACTCTCTTATATATTGTCTAATTGGCCCATCAAGAGGAAGTTCTTTAAGATAAAGAAATAATAGATATTCAGTGGTTATGCCAATAGACACCTGTTCGTCTCTTATTCTCTGTATTTCTATCATTTCATTGATATACTTCCAATGGTTCTCTGTAAGGCGATCATACTCGATGTGCCTTTCAATATGGGAGAGCAGATTTTCACGAACATATCTCTCTTCATTACGATGCCTTATACAGATATATTGTAGTACAGCTTCATAAGTAGAATAATCTTTATTTCGAAAACAAACTGTAACTAACTCAGTTAAAAATTGATTTCTTTGTGTTATATCAGATGTTATATTAATTTTGTCCTTCAGTAACTTAAAAGCCTTTTTTGACTCGTAATACTTTATGTAAGTCAAATTATTGCTATCAAGATATTTTATTTCAGCCCACTTGTGCTTAATTTCGTCAGGAAAGAACATTGCTAGTTCTTCTCCAAATTTATTTAGATGTTCAAGAATCTCTTTGTCATAAGCTTGCTTGAATGATTGTGATAGAAGTTCCCATCGTTTTTTTATCGGATATTTGAGCAGAAAAGATGTTAATTTAAGGCTGCAGTGGTGCTGGTTGATATTATCTATGTTGTCAGGAAAAAATCGAAATAAATATTTTTTATCAAATTCCTTTATTTCTTTGACTAATGCAGTCTCATTCCACGCAAAATCTAACATATGCTCCAAAAAATATCCTCTGTTATTTCGTATCAATGCTCTAGTGGTATTACAGCTCATTTTTCGATTATTTCTCATGTGTATTCCTAGCTCAAAAAATAGGTGAGGTTGTTTCCAGACTAGGTAATTAAAAAAATTATGATCAATAAAGTCATCTCCCTTGATTTTCTTAAATTCCTCGAAGTAGACTTTTAGTAAGTTTACATCCTTTTGGAATAGCTTCTTCAATTGTTTAGGTGGTAATTCAATTTCATTGTTTTTCAGAAAATCTACAATTTTGTTACTTGAGCAACTGAACAAAAATTGTTTTGCATTAAACAGACCATATCTAAAAATAAAAAAAAAAACGCCTATAAACATTGCAAGCAGAATAATAAAATTTGTGATTTTACACCAGTCAGAAAAAAAAATTTCGCGGTAAAAGATAACCGACTATTGTTGTAAATGGAGTAAATACATGACTAGCCATGATAGTTGGTGAGAGTTGGTAATTTTCAATAATTAGTTACACCTAAAGTCCATAATTTCTGTCAGTGATTCATCGTTCGCATACAGAGTCCCCGGGTTGTGCACCATCAGGGGAATCAATTCCAGTAGAGTGTGCATTTTAGAAAATAATAATGATGAAATTTCGTGGGAATATCGAAATCTTTTTTAAAGTTAAATTTATTTTCTCACATTTTTATCAACCTTTACAATTTTTTTCCTCGAATGGAAACATTGCATAGGCACCTCCACAAAGTGTGAAAGATAGTATTGGATTCTTACCGAATCAAATCCCCCAGGACTGAAGGTCCTACCGATTTTCCGTTGTCTGCCGTTAGTTGTGGCTGCTGATAGTCCAAGGTTATTTAGCGGGGCCACCGGTTTCCAGGCAATTAAGTCTTAAGAAACTTTTGGTCTTCACTTAGTGCAGCTGCTCCAGGTGCCGTTTGCACTTATTGCTTCGCACTCGTTCTAAATTTTGCTAAGAACGTAAGGTTGTCATTTTAAGATATTTTATATGCACTTTAGATGCCCTTAAGGTATTTTATGCATATTAATTGAAAATTTGTTGTTTATCTGCTCCTCTAACAAAGAAGGTACTTGAACTATCCGACTCCGATTTTAATGAAACTTCAATATGTTGTAGAGGATACAAAAATAAGAGACACATATTTTTTTTATCTGCGGAGATTCATTTTAAAAGGGGGAAAACTGCCCTTAAAGTTCACCCCTAAAAACAGTATTTTTGAAATATCTCAAGTTCTAAGTGAGATATCTTTACAAAATAAAATGAAAATTACTTGTTGTTAAAAATTATGTTAAACTATGGTTGTTTCATCCCCAAGGATATCATTCTTTATTTTTTATAAGGTAAACCATCTATTCGCGCTCGTAATTTAATTCTAAAGATTACGAAATTTAATATAATTGTTTGAAAATATTTTTTTTTTCAAATACCATAAGTAACTTAAGTTGAAGGGTTTTGGGGTTTCTAAAAATAATTAGTAAAAGAGCGTGAGCCACCCCCAAATATTTTTTTTTTAAGTCTTAAGTTGTAAGTGAGATATATTAACAAAACAAAATGAAAATTACTTATTGTTCGAAATGATGCTAAACTATAGTGTTTTCACTCCCTTATTTTTTATTTGAGTAAACCATATATTTATGTACGTAATTTAATTCTAAAAATTAAGAAATTTAATTAAATTAAATAAATAAATAAACTAGTAAAAAGGGTGAGTTACCCCCAAATATATATTTTTTAATATCTCAAGTTCTAATTTAGATAACTCTACAAAACAAAATGAACATTATTTGTTATTCGAACCGATATTAAACTATAGTATTTTCTCCTCCAAAGATATCCCTTATTTTATATTAGGGTAAACCATATATTTGCGCATATAATTTAATTGTAAAAATTACGAAATTTAATGGAATCGTTTGAAAATATTTTTTTCACGAATACCATAGGTCACTTAAGTTGTCGTGTTTCGGGGTTTATAAAAATAAACAAGTAAAAGAGAGTGAGCCACCCCCAAACAGTTCTTTTTAACCGAGTTCTAAAAGAAGGAGGTTCTCAATTCGTCGAGTATGTATGTTTTTTTATGTACGTACACCGATTACTCCGGAACGGCGGCACCGATTTGAATGAAATTTTTTACGTTATGTTCAGGAAGTTGCTGCGGTGGTCCCATATTTTTTTTGGACGAAATTGGTGTAGTAGTATCCAAGATGGCGCTGACAATATGGCGGCCAAAAAAAATAATTTTGTCCGATTTTCACCAAAATTGGTATGGAGGAATTTTTGGGGTCCTACACAATCAATCTGAAATTATTTTTAAAAAATTCAAGATGACGGACGAAAAAATCAATTTTGTCCGAATTTCTTCAAAATTGGTACGGGGGAGTTTTCGGGGTCGCACATTACAAGTCTGAAAATATTAAAAAAAATTAATATGGCGTATTCAAGATGGCGGATTAAAGATTCTACATCTCCCGATTTTGTCTAGAATCAGTATTGAGGTATTTTTGTTAGTGTTAATTATGAATTTAAAATATTTTTTGAAAAACTTTATCTGGCAGATTCAATATGGTGTCCTAAAAATTTTACATTTTTCGATTTTCTCTCAGGGGTTCTTGAGGGTATAAATTATAAATTTAAAAGTATTTTTTCAGGATTTAATATGGCTAATCCAATGTAGCGGACTAAAAATTTTACATGTTTCGATTTTAGTCAAAGGTGGGACTGAATCGTTTTTGAGGATGTAAATAGTGAATATAAGTCCAGAAATTTTAAGTTTCCGGATTTTATCCAAAATTGGTACTAGGGGGCTTTGAAGGGTTTAGATTTAGATTAAGTTAAGACTTAAAATAATTTTTTTGAAATTCAATATAGCGGATGCAATATGGTGGGTTGAAAACTTAATCTTACTCGCATTTTTTCAGATTTGATATTAGAGGATTTTCGGGGTCGTATATTACGAATATGAAGTTAATTTTTAAAAACTATTAGGTTGATAAGATACAATATGAGGGACAGAAAATTTTACATACTCCGATTTTGTCTAAAATTGATATTGTGGGATTCTTGAGGCGTATATAAACTCAATATGCAGTATAAAATATATGGAGCTAAGAAATTTACATCTCAGGTTCTTTAAATATCGATATTGGAAGGTTTTGGGGCCTATATTACCAATCTAAAATTAATTTGAAATTTAAGATAGTGGATTTACTATGACAGACTAAATATTTGTTTGACATAATTTTACTGGTATTTGGAGAACTCTAAGAACCAAAGAATTTTTAGTGGTTCATTTTAGGGTGATTTACGACTTTGGATAAAATGGGTACTTTTTTGCCACCTCATTGCAAGGTACACTAATCTCGATTAGTACTTAGTTCAAATCATTTATGGATATCATAATGAATTCTAAAACTAAAAATAGAAAAATAAAATTTTTATAAAAAAATTGAACCGACTTCTAAAAGTGCGCTAAAAAGTGAAAAATAACTATAAATTTTTATGTGCAATTAAACTTTTTGAAGTCGGCGCTAAAGTATGTCTAAATGAAATAAATAACTACTAATATACAGGGTGTCCAAGATAAGGATCCTAAGCATGGGGATCTCGGAAACAGTTGGAGATACGAGGTCGGTTAAATTAGAGAAAAGTTGCGCAATTTAGTGCTAAATTAAACGCAGTTAAAAAAATTTAAAAATTTCAAACACTTCCGGAGATTTCCGGAAAAAAACGAAATTTGGCAAAATCGTTTTTAATTTTTGCAGGCGTTATTTAAAGAGATATCAGAAAATAAAAGGTAGATTCTCATTGCCACTTTTTATTTTTTATAATATGGTCTAAACAAAATTTAAATCCGACGTTTCGTTTCTGAGATACCATCATGAACTTTCATTTTTTATATGGAACAAAAAAAAGTATCCCATGTATTTGATAGCATTTTTTATTACAAATTCAACGATGTATCACCCTTGCATATCGAATACGTAGTTCAAGTACTTTCCATAAGAGCTCCATGAGAGCGAGAGAGAAAGGTATATCAGTTTTATAAAAGCCAATGAACTACACACTTGATATGCAACTGTGATACACCATTGAATTTGTAATAAAAAATGCTATCAAATACATGGGATACTTTTTTTTGTTCCATATAAAAAATGAAAGTTCATGATGGTATCTCAGAAACGAAAGGTCGGATTTAAATTTTGTTTAGACCAAATTATAAAAAATAAAAAGTGGCAAGAAGAATCTACCTTTTATTTTTTGATATCTCTTTAAATAAAGCCTACAAAAATTAAAAACGATTTTGCCAAAATTCGGTTTTTTCCGGAAATCTCAGGAAGTATTTTGAATTTTTAAAATTTTTAAATTGCCTTTAATTTAGCACTAAATTGCGCAACTTTTCTCTAATTTAACCGACCTCGTATCTCCAACTGTTTCCGAGATCCCCATGGTTAGGATCCTTATCTTGGACACCCTGTATACACATTATGGTAAGAAAACAATTACAAATAAAGTATTTTTAATCTGTTTATGCGAATCACATTTTGTCAGGTATTAGTTTGGCGCCGACTTCAAAAAGTTCAATTTCACATAAAAATTTATAGTTATTTTTCACTTTTTAGCGCACTTTAAGAAGTCGTGAAAACCAACACAAACAAATCAATATCTCGATGCAACGTCACATCATTATCCTTCTCAAAAACAATACGTCATAAACTCTTTGGGAAATAGAGCACTTTCAATATGTGACGAACAATCACTAAAATCACGAACAGAAAAACTGACTAATGCTCTGAGAGGCAACGGATATTACGCTGAAGATATAAGACTTTCTATTAATAAATATAAAAACCCAACCCCTCAACAAAATGTTATAAATGTACCTCCTATGGACAGTGTTGTCTTACCTTACATACACAGAACCACCGACAAGATTGCCAGATTGCTCCGAAAATCAAACATTCGGACAATTTTCAACACATGTCAGAAAGTTAGACAATGTTTGAAGTCTTCAAAGAACGCAATTCCACTTCAAACAGAAGGCGTTTACAAGGTACCTTGCTCTTGTGGTAAAGAGTATCAAGGTGATGCAGAACGGTCTATAATCACTAGGCTTAAGGAACATGAAAGATGTATAAAAAGAAAGAAATTGTACAATATACTGTAGCTTAACACCAGCATTGCTTGGGATGCCTTGCATCAGTGCCTAGTTTCTTTAAACGTAAAATTAGAGAATTGATCGAAATTTGTAAATATCCAAATAATATTAACAGAGATATAGGTTATAGTCTACATCACACGTGGAAATCGATTGTAACGCTGGATCACGGTTCGCCGAGCATTAGTCGGGTATAAATACCAGGCTGTTGCTCCTTGATAGGCATTCAGTGTTCTAATCTCGTGGAGTAAAGATCCCTGAAGATCCCTCGTGCAATTGTAGGCGAAACGTCGGATAATAATTCCAATATGACACCTTAGAACAATGATTTTCAATTTGACCAAAGACGTAAACGCCTTCGTTCTTAATTTCATTCTTCTCAAGTAATACGTTTTTTCAATTCCGATTAAGATATCTAAAATTCTTTTCTTTTAAAGTTCATTTCAAAACTCTTAATGATATTTTAGGTAAAAAAAATTAATTTCTGACTTAATTTTTAAAAGAAACCATGGACTTTGCCGAATGGCGTATTTTGTGGCATCGTCCAGGATTCTTTTTTTCCGTCCTCTTGTTTACTCTGCTTTTTTTTGGTCGTTCGTTTATAATGACCATTTAAAACCCTGAATACAGTGTGCGAAGACATGTTCGTTAAAGTGCCACATATTTCTGCAGCATCCAAGTGGAATTCACAGAATCTATCCTTGAATCAATAATAAATCAATAAACTATTCAAACAATGCGAAAACATAGTCGGGACGCTTATTTTCAAGTCTATTCACGATGAATATTCCATGTATGTGTATTGCCACATCCGTTATCGTCGCGATAAGAAATCAAGTGCAGGTCGGTATCACCGTGCTATTTTAGAAACGATCAGCTGATTTAAGGCTCACGAAATATGACAACAATGCGTTTTTAGCTTTTAGTCTCCGCCCTGTTAATAGAGCGGCAAAGTTTTAAAACATCTATAGTTGCATGAGATATTTATTCCCCCGCTTCATCGCTTTGATGACCGGTATTAAGTAAATAAGTCACTGACAGCTATTATGAGGGAGGAGAGGGGTTGGTTTATTTTTTCTTGCTTCAGAAAAGGATGCTTTTCATTGACACCCACATTGGCTACGGAAAAACTCAACATGAACAATTAATATAAAAAAATGCCTATTCAACCTTCACCTTACTATATTGAATTTTAAAAGTATTAATATTGTATCAACTATAACGACAAACAGCTTTAGATTACATTTATAATCGATGATAAGTATTACAGAATAAAATTTATCTATATTTAGAACCACCTGAGTAATCAAAAAAATGATTAAAAGCAAACAAAACAAATAGGTACTTAACATCATATATAATCTGTTTCATAAATCACTATGCTGATAATTATCCCGAAATATATTTCGCAGTTGTCTTTTACAGACATTGAAACATTATTTATCTCAAGTCTTCTATTATTTTTATCAAACTTCGATACTACAGTCAAAATAGTCAGAACCGATTGGTTTACATTTAATATTTCCAAGATACCAAATACGCCCTTGACGTTGTGGTTGAAAAACAATCACATTAATTAATTTTTTTTCTCATAAAATGCGTGTTAAATTTTCCTTATTACAATGAAATACTATCGAATAACTTTTAATTTAATTTTTTACCGTTCTAAAACCAGGTCAAAAATTTTATCCATTCGTTCTTCACTGAGCGTCAGAGAAAGTTGTTTTAAAACTTTCATTCTTAGGCTGTAAGACAAAGTGGGAAAAAACTTATTGACTATGTCATCTTCGCTCATATTTTTAAAAGCTTCTTCAAAAAACCATCGCTGTTTCAGTATTTTGCTTGTCAGTACTTGATTTCCTAAAAATAATTTCTGCATATAAAACATAAAATTGTTTCAAAATTATTTAATTATAATTTTAGTAGGAAAAACTATATACTATTTATTTCAATTAAAAAATACTTTGTCAACATATTGTAAAGAACCTGAGAGAACAAAATTTCACTTTTTACATTTTTATTTAAATATCCAATTATCCATAATAATAAAATAGAATTAGAAAATGGTTACCTCCTTTCAGGATTTCAATTAATTTGTCCACTTGTTTAAAATAAATCAAAACATCAACATAAAATATTGTCTCCTGGTAATTTCTAGGCTGAATGTCAATTTGGTCTATCGACACGTTGGGACTTGTAGATCGTAACAATTTGTGAAAATTCTTTTTTCTCTCATTAATGTGGATACCTTGTAGGTTATAGAATTGGGACTTAAAATCTAAATCTTCGTTCGCAGAAATGCCCATGATTTAGAAGACTAAAACAAAAAAATAATAACATGAAACAATAAACTTTTTGTGACGTGGCCTTCCCAACCATCACAATAAGAATCTCAGGACAAATAACTAAATAACAAATGTTTGTTTAATTTTTATAAAAATACAAAAATTCACTGTAAAATATTATTGTTATTGTATTCTATAAAGAAAACGGATTTATATAGAATACTGCTTATTTTGTGACCCTTCGATTTTATTATTTTTTTGAGATGCATTTTTCTAGAAACGAAAATATTATATAGGGTGGACCAGAAAAGTGCTACGTGTATCAGCCACTGACCTCTATTATGGATCCCTACTCTTGTCGGCTGCTAACGCCAAAAAATGGCAAACCATGGGCGAAAAAATGCGTTTCTGCACATCAGGCGCCAGTCATATTTTTGGACGTTGATCAGATAAAGGCATACGCATAAGCGACTTCCTATTATCGATCGGTTGTTTCGTAGCGCCATCCGTAAATAGCACAGTATCGGCTCAACGCCATTTTTGTGTTTTTTTTTGCATTGAGAGTTGCGTGCGATTTAAACGGATTTATAGCGTTTTGTGTTTTTATTTAATATAATGGAATGTGTACATATTTTATTTGTTTTATTTTCCTTTTTCTCTATAGGGTAAAAAATAGTGTTGTTTTACAACGTTTTTAGATTTATAGTGTTTTCGTATAACATTAAATTTCCAAAACATGTAGTATAATATATTTTTAGCACTTTCCAAATGATTACTAAAAGATAAACTGAACTCTTAAGCAATCAATTCTTTAAAAAAATCTGAAAATTCGCACCAAACCATAGAATAGTTTATTCTATCATATGAAAAAAGTGCATTCATCAATATGTCAAGAAATGGTACAATTTCTACATCTATTACATTACTTACTCAAAATGAAGTTGGAATATTTTAAAACATACATATATAACTTACAATAATTTTAATGCATTATTATTTTGTTATATACATAAAATATTGCAGTACAAGGTTTATATTTTAGTCAGAATCGGCTATTGGCTCTATAATTTCTAAGCTCTGTTTGAATTATTTTTTCAAATTGTCAACTACTTTTTTCCAGTTGCTAATTTGCACAATGTCCATATTCTTGCATTACTTCATCCACCTTATATTTAACCGATGTTTCCCCCCAGCTCAAATGTTTTTTTTTTGTTCTGCAGTCATTCTATGATTTATTATTTTGTATGTCTGAAGATTGAGGACATGACGTTAAAAAGCGTTGTTGATTATTAATACTGGTTTTGGAAGTAAATTTAGATTAGTTATGTCCATACTCATTTTATGAAATTGTCATGATTCATGTGGTCATGGCAATCCCCACTTTCAAATCGTCAAATTAAAAATTCATTAATATGTTAACATAAGCAAAATATTACGAAATAAGTTAGACAAATGTGAATTTCTTTTGTTGGTATATTTCTTTTATTCACCCCCAGCAATGACCTTATTCACTTATTTTATTTGAAAAAACATTTTCATCATTTTGTCGAAAAAATTGATACGATAAGAAAATATATGCTTCGTTCACCATTACGGCAGAAAAATATTATTATATAAAATTATTTTTAAATCCTGCATATCCGTTGACAAACCCATTTCGTATCAATATTTTCTTAAAAAATGAAAAAAAAAAGATAAGGAAAAGAAGGTCATTATTTTTAATAATTAGAGAATAAATTAAATTAAAAAAAAATGTTAATTATTCACTCCCACCCTACAAGAAAGTTAACGCACACAGACGGAAACAATATATTAGAGAAATATTAACATACATTTTCTTCACAATTTTACTTTCACAGTATAAGAAATGACTAAACTAACTCCCATCGGTAGACACAGACGGGATTATTCCCTTCTGCTTCAGATATTATTTGTGCCCATATGATGTAACTCCCAGAACAAGAAAGTTACATGACACCGACTTTTTTACTAAAGATTGCAACCATGGTTGCAACTTTGAATACTTGCTTGATTTAGACACCATTTATGACTAATTGAACTAACTAAATAGATTTTCCAAGTTCGGTCCTGTCGATGGTCACCTGATCATTTTGTAGTGCGCATGTTGACATCTGATCTACGATGTTTACATTTTATTGTCGTAAATTTGCCGTTTTTGGGATTAAACATTGCGGATCTATAAATAGTTTATCTATGGTATCAACTCAAATTTATTCAAGGAAACACTTTTCTAGATTCGACATACTTATTTTTCATAAAATATGCCCTACACAATTCGTTCAAAAAGTTCCGGAACTAATTTTATATAAAAATTTACAACTAGCGCTATCTGTTACCCGACGGCGAAACTATGTAATATCATATCTTAATTACCCACGGCGAAGATATGAGCGCTATAACTTCATTTTTTGGCCAACTATGTTCGTTTGAAGTAGACGTGATTTTGTCACTACGTCACAGTTTTCGCTATAGAGCTACGCGCCGCAATCAAATTTTGTTTCAAATTGGGAAAAAATGGTTCGGGAACATTCGAATTATTGAAAGCCGCGTATGGTGAGCAATGTTTTCGAGTGGGATGCGCAGTTCAAGAACGGTCGACAGTCGCTGGAAGACGATCCTCGGGAGGGGCGCCCTTTAACCTCGACTACCGATGAGAATGTCGAACATGTGCGCATCGCATTGTCTCGTAATGGGCGAATTACGTGCACCATATTTTGCACGATGTTCTTAGGGAAAAAATAATGTGTGCGAAGTTCGTTCCACACTTGTTAACGGAAGAGCTGAAATTGCGCCGTGTGGGAGCTTCAAGCGATTTGGTTAAATAGGTAGACACGTATGAAAATGTTCAAAATAAAATTGTAACCGGCGACCAAACGCCGAACCGCGACGCGAGGGCGAAGAGCGATCCACCAAAGTTCGAGCGACAAAGTCGAAAATCGAAACGATGCTTATTTCGTTCATCGATTCTCGCGGGATTATCTACAGCAAATTTGTGCCCCCGGGCCAAACAGTGAACGCACAATTCTATAAAAGTGTTCTGGATCGACTTTTGCAGCAGATTCGTTACACGAGACTGGAACTGTACCGCACCGGTGATTGATTTCTATTGCATGTCAATGCGCCAGCCTATTCTTCAATACTCATCACAGAATTTTTGGCCCAAAAGTCGGTCCTTATGATTCATCCCCGCTTTACTCGCCAGACTTTTTTTATTCCCTAAATTGAAAATTACGGTCCCGGAACTTTTTGAATGAACTGTGTACCTTCTTCAACTGTTTTGGAAATATTGACACTTTTGGCATTTAAAACAAAGTAAACAAACAACAACTATACAAGAAAGGAAGTATACTGTAGTTTTGCGCTGATAAAGAATTTAATTTCAGTTAAATATGTTAAATCGACGGCGAAGATATGACAATCCCGAAAAATGTAAATGGAACACCTTGTGGCTGTTTATGAAATTGTGGGTCCCATTCTGGATATGAATTTTTCGCTGTGCCAGCTAAATATATTTAAAAACATTAAGCCATTAGCTTTGTTCATATTGTCATCGTCCCATAAATACACACTTTTTCATTTCAGTAATCATGTAAATAAATAGTTATGTTATATTTGGTAGTACGCCTATGACTGTAAAATAGTAATTTAGATACAGAAATAGAATATAACTAGGACATGAACATAGAAACAAGGGGAACTAAAATTAAACAACTACAATAGTGACATTAAACTAGTAAGTAAGAAGAAAAACTGTTGTTACGTCATGATTTAGTGAACATATTAATAAAATATTAAAAGTAATATTAGATTTATTTAAATTCATCGAAACTAGTGACAAACCAAAAGCAGAACCAGCAAAGTTATAATACTGGTGGCAGCGGAAAGCAAAGCTTATAACAATATAGACAGCCTGTTTCTCCCCTTAGTCCACTACGCTCCCATTAATGAGAATACTCGCTCACATTTGGTGCTTCGATTGCAAATATTTGAAAATCTCACTGCCGTAACATACCACATACAACATTCAGATAAAATGTCCGGATATTTACTGAAAAGTCAGGGATATTGTCAGGAAATCTCAATATTTAATCTGGTAACCATAGCTAAGGGCATGTCTGTGGTTAAGCATCTCGATATCAGAGATTGTCGTTGAATAGAAATTGTATTATTTCAGTTTCAATTTATTCAATCCGTATCATGTTTTACAAGACCTACATTCGTCAGCGAATAAAATAAAAAACACTACAAATACATTTACATTTAATATCTTAATTAAATATATTACACATGGCTTAGGCTAGGTTTAGTTTAAAATTGTGATTAAACTTTGTAATGAATAAATTCGTCAAAATTATAAAATGCATTTTGGATTAAAATTTGTTTTATTCTATATTTAAAAAGATTATCCGAAAGCTCTCTCAATGACAGAGGCAAAACATTAAAGAATGTTATTGCTAGACAACCAGGCGCATTCCGACACCTTTCCAAACGAAAATATGCGGGCACCAAATTATCCCTTGTGTCCTAGCTGTGGACCTCACTGTGTGTTCTGAAACTGTCTTTGTATTTTGACATACAGTAAATTATCCAGTATGTATTGCGAAGGCAATGTTAAAATTTTCAGTTACAAGAGTGCTGCTCTACAGTCCCCCCTAAAGTTCATACCCCGTACCACTCTCATAGCTCTTCGCTGAAGCCCAAACACGCGAGACGCCCGCTATACATACAGACAAGCAGTGCATATGACATCACCGAATGGAACAGCGCAAAGTATGAAGCTGTCAGAACCGACATGCCAACACACAGCGCCAGACGTCTCAAAGCAAACAGACTGCTACGGAGCTTCCCTGAAACCTGCTCTATATGATCTTCCCAAGTAAGGCCAGGATCGATCTGGATTCCCAACAATTTGCCACAATTTTAGCCGGTCTTTATTTTGATAAGCTTTAATTTATGTAACGAAAAACTGTATTGTTGCAATTGTTATAAATTAATAAAAAAATGAACAAGAATCGTTTTTTTTTGAGGACCATGCAGTAATGATCTTCGGCAACAAGCATTTTTAATAAATTAAAACAATTTAAATAGTTCATAAATATCCATTATCTCAAAACAAACAAAATAAAAAAAATATAAATAAAACAACAAACTTCTGAAAAAAAAACACAGGTTATGTCCATACAAAATATTAAAAATAAACAGTTTCAGCCATATTTAAAGCAGTCCGCTAAAAAGTTTAACATTATTTTGCGTAATGACCTTGGAAAAGGAGGATTTAGGAGGGAAATCTTTGGTCTTTGTCTTTTTTTTGAATTTGACGAATCACAATGCTTGAAATTTGACATATGTCTTATTATGCTACGCTTAAGCCCAGATTTTTCTTATTGTGTGGACCCACTCTCAAAAACTAATGCAGTAGAATTCAATACAAAAATTAGAGGAGCTACATTACATAAATAACACGGCACGACGTGAAATTTGTACATTGAATGAGAATAAACATCATTAGGTTTTTTTAAATATCCTAACCTAAATTGCAGGGAAACGGACAAAAGCCAATATGATCTTTAAAACCTTTAATATTTAGAGTCAAAATCGTGCAGCACAGGGAAAGGAAAAATGTTTTTTGGGTCATTTTCTTTCCAATTTAAACAGAAAGAAAATTTTACAGAAATCGTATTTGCAATCTGGCAATGGGGCCCATTTTCAGGTTTTAGGAACGAATCACACCACCCGGGGGTAATATCGAAATTTTTTCAAAAAAAAAGTGGCTTTCTTAAATTTACTCTAATCCAAATTATAACCCAAATAATTATGAAATAAAAATATTGCTTATTGTCTACGAAATCGGAAATCCAAAAAAAAAAAAAAACATTTCCGTTAAAAAGTGTCATTTTGCCGACCTGACTCAGAACAAGTTTGAGCGCCATCAGTTGAATAGGAAAAAAATTACAGCTAGAAGTGATTTTGTTGACAACCAGAATAATAAGCCAAATTTGAAGTTTTAACAATGTTCCCTTCTGGTCAGTTTCTTAGAATTTTAACCTTATAGTTTTGTCAAAAAATATAACTTCAGCGATGTTCGAACATATTTAAAAGCATATTTGCGGTTAATTTTTCGGTAACTTAACAATAAATGATCTTACTAAAAATATACAAAATGACTTCAATTATGGTCTTAAAAAACATAATAAACCGTTATAATAAACTTACCAAATGTCATACAGCACTAAGGTTTATCGAAAAAACAAATTCAATAAAACCTAAATTATTGCACAATCTTGCCGTTTCGTATGGGTATTAATAAATTCTGGGAACTGCTAATCGATCGAAAACGTAAGCTAAATTAATTGTCATTTAAAATCTCACACAAACTTATTCGAACGTTTAAGAGGCTTTAGGAAGTTAGATAAAAATAAAAATTGTAGATAAAAGTTGTATAAAAATCACAGTCCATTTTTTTTTATTGTAGGCCGAGTATGTCCATTTTCATAATCGTGATCTCATATTAGACCGGGGCGATATATATCGATACGTGTAAAATCGATATATGATATTTACTCATATTGCAATATGTACGTATCGATACACTTAAATAAATATTGTATCGTTTCGTTGTACTCGGATCCGATTCCATAACGATTATCAATAATATTGGCCAAGTGGTCTGCAACTACTTTTTCCAACATCAAATGCATCCAAATATTTATTTTAGTGAATTTGATTAGGGCGGCATAGATGTATTTTTATCACTTTTCAATTGTATAACAAAGAAAATAGCAGTGATATACGGGAATATCTTTATGCACAAATAATTGCACCAACAGTACTAACTGAAAATGCTGTTAATTTGCAATTATCCTTTATTATTCTGTGACTTGCAATTCATACTATGTGTTTTCGGGGAACCACTTTTCTATGATTGGGAGTTTTCAGCAATTTTGGTTTTTTGTTGATTATTATTTTAAAAATGCCTTCGGCGAAAATAATTGTTGGGAAATAAATTATTAAATTAATTGTAAACGGGAGGCACATGCAAACTGTGTTGTTCACAAATAAAATCCACTAGTATAACAACTATTCTTTGTTACATTTGCGAAGGCGACATTACAGAACAAAACAAGAATATAAACATCAACCATACTCAATGTATCGATATTTAAAATACCGATACTTTTATATCAATATATCGGCCAATCATTTTTTTACTCGATACGTATCGATACAGCTTATCGATATACTTAGAGATATCGCCCCGCCCTTTCTCAAGTGGTCCTCGATTCAAGGATTTTAAACTCGTATGTATCAAATTCTGAGAATAGAGCAAATCTGAATAAAACAGCGAAAGTGTTATTTTGCAAAGTAAATAACCCCTTCAATGCTGTTTAAATATACTGTATACATAACCTAAAATATGCGATTAATAAAAAACCGTTGGGTAAAACTTTTTTCCGGACATTAGTACACAGTTTGTTTTGAAGTGGCTTATGAAAATTTGTGTGAAATGAATAAAGCTGAAAATATTTTAGAGGTAATAATATTAATATCAGAAATATAATTGGCAGCTGCCAGGGTTTTATACATCCACCATTTTAGTGGTGCTCGATGGGTAAGAGAGAAGCAGATATAACGAACTCCTAGCTATAATGCTATATAGTAAGGAGGATGAATTTAACTTCCAGCAGGCCATGCATTAAATGGTGGCATTGCTAGCCGGAAAAACCGAAGGAAATAGGACTTTTAAGGAGATGAATATATGCTCTTTTCTTTCTATCTTCGCCGTGATTTAAACCTTTGGAAACGCAAATGAAGCCTCGCCTTCTCTTGTCACGCGCTTGCCGACGCAGTACATTTTTTAATTGTTTTTTTACTTCCACTCATCGTTATTGTTTTTTTATTGAAACTCGACGTTATATGAGCGTCATGTGTTTTATGAGTCACGTGGAATGCGCAGATGTCTACTTTGTTGCAACGCGCAAGTCCTGTTGCGTAAAACTCGAACTTCTTCACTCTCACCACGCGCAGGGTTCTCTGCTTCCATCCTTCTTACCATATACATATAAAATATATGTATATGCATGAATAATATCAAGAAAAATCATGAGATCTTTAGAACTTCCCAAAAGAGTATTTTACGAGGGTAAATAGATTTTTCAAATAAGACAAAGGTATTACTAGTGTGATGCTCAGGATTAATATCGTTTTTTAAAGAAGTTAATAAATTTAAAATATAAAAATAAAATATTCTTATAATTTATATTTAAAAAGCAAAAAGAATTCATAAAAGAAAAAGTCTTCATCTAAACCGTACGATATGTGACGTATTTTTATTCTGAAATTTTACTTTGCTTACGTAGAACCACGATCATGCGCTTTTTGGTGAAAAACAACATTCGACAAATTCTATCACGTGGACCCTCGATCACGGGGATTTTGACTGAAATTCAAGTTGAATTGGAATAATCAGGATTTTTACCAAGACGTCATGGCAACCTGTATCTAAATACGAACAATCTCGCTATGAGAAATTGGTTGAGAACGAAATTTAAAAACGTTAGTTAAGAAAGACAGTTAAGAAGTAGTTCAAAGAGTATATTTAGAGTGTTTAGCAGTACGGTAAAAAATATTTTAGGTTCGGTTTTACGTACTGCTCTCAAAGTGAAATTTTAAGTGTGTTTGGCAGTCTAGTAAACAGTTTTAAAATGAATTAAACTATACTTTTTTCTTATACAACGTAGCTGTGTCGTGTGCAAAAAAAATGCGGACTCTAATCTATAAGTAATCGAAAAGTGAGCGTTTTGTTAATTTAGCTTTGTTTATTAAAAAATAGAAGAATATTTAAAGTTGCTCCCTAAATATGGTAAAATATTATTTCTTTTTATAAAAGAAAACCCAGATACAGCGAAAAGTTTAGTATTTTTACACGATAATTTTCAAAATTAATAACATTTTAATAACCTTGATTCCTTTTAAACGCCTTTCTGTATCTTTTCTGAACTTATAGTTTTATTTCTGTTTATTAGTTGTAATATACTTTATTAACGTTTTTTGGCAAGTTTCAATTCCATTCGGAAAAAAGTAAAATTTATCAACCGACGGCAAGCCGAAATACTTTGTGTATATCGGCTGATACTGATAATGGGTCGATTACTAGTTTCTATACTTGAAATTTCGTTATATACATTAATTAATGTAAGTCGAGACGTCAAACAGTTATGGAGTTTTAAAAATTTAGGATCATTTTCGTCAAGATATGAATAAACATTTCAAAATTTCTCTATACTTGTTTTTAGATTCCAAATGGTCTTTGCTAATATTGAAAAGGAGAACAAAATGATAGTTATCTAAATATTACAGTAAATAATTTATCATAAACAACCTAATGCTTTTCGATTTAATGATTTATTATCAGGATCATAGAGGCTAAAAAAGGTAGTCTGTGGTTACAATTCCACAAAAGCTTTGCCTGCTCGTTGCTTACTTAAAGTTGAAACATAATTTTATTCTTGCTTTAATACTTAAAAAAAGTTCTTGTTTAAAAACTATATTTATTACGGTCACGATAAAAATAAAAAAAATATATCTTCACTCAAAATTGAAATGGTTTATTTCTTCAATTGAAAAGTCGTACAAAAATATTTTAATAATGGAAGAAAAGGTTAAAATATAATAACCTAAAGCAAACACAAAAAGCGAACTAAATGTTATCTAGTACATATAATTCCTGAATTTTACAACAATCTTAATGACTTAAAAAACATTTTAACCTCGATTTAAAAATAGTAACATTGGACGATTTCTGAATATTATAATCCACTGCAGTAAACATTTGTATCATCCGCATAGAAAATAAAGCAAATATCTACAGAAAGAATAATCCTTAATCTATTCTTACAGATCAACAATTTTTTGTTAGCGAAAATATAACGGATCTAAAATTGGATCTCGCGGAATACCCCGTTAAAACAAAGCAATTTTTACTTATATTGTTAACGCAGCAGTAAGTGCCACTGAGTAAAATTACCACAGGGATCCTAATTGAAACATAACTTTTTTCCTGCTTGAAATCGCAGAGGCTCGTTTTGAGTACCCTTTTAAAAAAAATCTTCATACTTGGTTTTACTTTTATAATACTCATTAACTAAAATATTGAAAACCTAGCTTTATGTGTGGTATCTTTTACCCCGTAGCAGATTCTGTTTGTATTTGGACTGCACCAACGGCTAAGTTAATTGTAGCTTTACCGTTTTATTTTTTGGTATGAAGTAAACAGTTGTAAAGGTTTATCTCGTGTTTTATATCAATACAATTTAGCAAGTAGAATATCGTGATTTATGTAGTGGAAAGCACGGGAGAAACTGACAATTACTGTTTGCTTTTAGATTTAGTAAAACCCAGCTGAGAACAGTTTAGCCACGTATTTTTCTGTATAGTTTATTCAGAATTATTAGAAACCGACTAAAAAGTCGAGTAAACATAGGGTAGGTGTAAATTTACAACCATACATACCCGGAATAATTTGCAAATGCAGGTAAAATTCTAGGTATTATTTATATTTACTATGTATAATATAATTGAATCTGAATTGAAATAGCCAGTTTAAATTGTGTCTTTAGTCATAGAACACGTGGTTATTTCGTATTTCATTTTCTACCGTAAACCGAATAATTATATAGAAATGTGGCAGCTTTGGAGCTCTAGTGAGATTTGTGAAAGTGAAACAAATCGAAAAGTGCATCTGTCAACAGATGTTAAAGAAATTATTAATAACGTGTTTCTAACCTTAATGGAGCACGGTAATTTGTGCCTTAAGAAAGCTATAGAGGAACCAGCTTTACGTACAAGCAAAACTTTTTCCACGGTGTGGAAAATTACGCAAAAGCCCATTTTAGAACGCAAAAAAAGAAGTGATGCTGGAGTTTTGAGAAAGTTAGACCATGGTGACGAAAACATTACACGACGAAAAATTTATAAAATGTATGAACACCAATATGTTCCAACTTTAGACAATTTAATAAAAATACTTGAAAGAGATGAAACCAAAATTAAGTGCTCAGGAACGACTTTGTGGAAGTACATCCAAGGAATGGGATTTAAATTCAAAAAGATTAATAAAAGACAAATTCTAATGGAATCCAGGCGTCTTCAAGAATGTCGGGGGAAGTGTTTGAGAGAAATCAGTGGTTACAGAACACAAAAAAGACCAATAATTTATTTAGATGAAACATGGATTAATACCAATGACACTCTAACCAGTGGATGGGACGATTTTAGCGGTAAGTGTGTGACACGTGCGCCGTCAAACCGCGGTAAAAGAATAACAATTTTACATGCTGGATCTGAAAACGGGTTTGTGCAGAATGCTTTGTCTCTTTCATCCAAAAACTTTAGAGATTCTTGTGTTGACTATAATGACGACACAACAGCGGAGCTATCTGAAGATTGGTTTAGAACTAAATTATTGCCTAATATTTCGCCAAATAGTGTTATTGTTATGGACAACGCGAGTTACCACAGTAGACAATTAAACAAAGCACCTTGTTCAAACGATCTAAAAGCCAAAATTCAAGTATATATGTACGATAATGATATATATTTTCATGAAAACTATACAAAAAAAGAGTTATTGGAAATGCTTACAAGCTTGTCTATTAAAAAACACTATTATTGCGACGAACTTGCGGAAATTATGGGTCACACAGTATTGTGGTTACCACCTTACCACTGTATATTCAACCCCATTGAGCAAATATGACACCAACTTAAAGCCGGAATTCGTCATAATAATATTCCACCTACACTTAATTCTAATGTATTAGCTTTAACTGATAGTGAAGCGAAAAAAAATTCTCAAATTAATTGGGAAAATTGTCTAAAACATGTAAAGGAAATAGAAAAAAAACTTATGTCTAACTTAAAAATGCAACAGAAAAATTGGTTATTAATCTAGATGACAGTAGCAACAGTGAAACAGATTTAGCTTAGTAATATAGAACTTAGTGTTAACTAAGTATTTATACCTATGCAAATATTATAATATATTATATTATTATTATCGTGTTTTATTTAATTTAATATAAAAATCAACTTTTGCCTGTTAATTTATTTCCTACGAACATAACAAAATTAAAATTAAAATTAAAAATAAACATTGCTTCGGACCTGAACGGATTTCGGAATAACATTGCAGCTGTGGTTGAAAGGTTTTATTGCAGTTTCATTGTTATAAGTGATTGGACTTTCTGGTCGGTTTCTAATAATTCTGAATACATTATAGAAATGACGTCGACTGATTTTTAATACATGCATTGAATAATAAAGTATCATATTAGAGCTAATTAGTTCCTGTTAAGCAATATTTGGCAATAAATTTTAACAGCCGAACTATCGACAACTTTCAAAGCATCCAAAACTTTGAGATAAATTTCGTTTTGCTCGGAACTGTTTAATTGCTTCACAAGTTTAAATGCAACAAAACAGTTAAATTCACTGGAATTAGATTGTAACAGATAAAGTGCAAACTGTCCTAGAATTAAATTTGTGTCATTTTGTGTGGAAATACGGCAAAAAAATGCGTTAATGGAATTTATCAACAATTCACTTATATATGACCCATGTTCACTTATAAGCTCTTGGAAAAATTTACCAACTTCTTTGGAGAAATATTCTATATTTATATTTTCTTTATATAGAGCCATTAATTGTAGTAAAATGTACTCGGGAAAGGATTCATAGAGGTTAAATTGAAGTTGCCAAAAACTGGTGAACAATTTTAAAAATTTTATATCATTGTCGCAAAACTTTTCATAGACCTTATTAAAAAATTTAAAAATATCGTTTTTTTTCTTCTTATCATCATATTCCCAGCGTTCTTTATAATGTTTTATGATACTGAAAATAAACTCGAAATGCTGTTCATCTAAATACGCCAACAAATAATTTATTACAAAATATTCCACCGTCTCCACGTTAAAAAATTTATGATAAAACGATAAAAAGTATTTACTGATAATATTTTCACAAAATTTCTCATTTAATTTTAAAATAAAGCTCACTCCCTGCTTATTAATAATATTAAGTAAGGTGTTTCGATTAGTACCAACCACGATTTCTTGTTCAAGAATATCCAGATAGCCCCATACTTTTTCCGTCAACAATGGTCTATCTTTTTTGGTAACCAAATTAACAGAATTAACCAATATTTGAATCATTTCAGTGTCATTTTTATTAATAAAATGCATATGTAAAATAACGATATCCAACAGATCCTTCAAGGGATTTTTTATAAAGTATTGTAATACTGCCTCAAATAGTTTTTTCTTACCGGAAATATTAGTTTCTTGGTTAGAGAGCCGAAAATATATAGTTATAGCATTTTTAAGCGGCAATACCTCAAAACTCAAAAATACAGCATGTTTTCTAGTAGATACTGCCCTTTTACTCAATACATCGATGCAAGAGAATGCTTTTTCTTCATTAATGCGATATAATGCTTTGTATAATGATGGCAAACTTGCCTGAAGATAGTCGCCCTGACAGAAATGCATAAGAAATGGTGCCGACAAATATGGTTCATCCAAATTCGTACAAATGTTTGCTATTTTGCATTGTACTTTATATATCTTTTTCTGGTCTTCATTATTAAGATCTACTTTTTTCATTTGAGGCGTGTAATCTTTTACTAAATCTAGAAAATCTTGTGTATTCATGATCTTTGACAAAGCATAAATTAACTTAACCTTATTATGGCAATTACTATTCACTGAAACTAAATCTGCGAAACGTGCAGTTAATCTTTTATCCAGCTCTAAGTGACTATATTTTCTTATAATATTATAATCAAGTAACTTATCAACATATTTAACTTCAAGGGATAAAATTAAATCGAAATATTTTGCGATCACTTCTGGTTCTTTAGTTAAAAAGTGTAATACGGCATCTCGTTGCATAGAAACATGCCTTCCACCAATATTAAGAAAAAAATAATGCAATAACTTATTTTCAAAATTATCTCTTCGGGGTTTTTTGATCATTATTAAAATGCAACGTTGAAGATTATCATCTGTAGCTCTATTTAGAATATCAAAAATTCCATTTTCATCGATTACCTAAAATTATAAAATAATATGAGTTTGTTAGATAATAACTCTAAAAGCAAATTTGTTTTAAACTTGGCTATCAATTCTATGGATAACTAAATCAAAATAAAAATGTCTCGTTAACCTGATACGAATTTGGTGTACAGGGTATCCCAAATAGGCCAGCGGAATTAGCATCTGGAAAAAATTTATTGTTTGTAGACTTCTGATTACGTAAAAACCTTCAGAATGACAATAATAATTATGTAGTATCATATGTCTGATTTTTTTTTGAGAAAAATTGTTTATTTCACAATTAAGATGTGAAAAATGCAATTTTTTCGAGTTCTAGGAAAAGCTATTATTTTTCAGTAAAAAAATTTCAAACAAAAGTTGTGGGCATTAAAAATACTCATCCAAATCGGATAATTTTTTTGTTAATTATTCCAAAAAAACCTGCTAAAATTGTTGTTTTTTCAAGTGTTATTAAAAAAATTAAAAAAATATATTGCCTTAACTTCATACTACTCCAAAAGGAGCCTCTTGTATACAACAAATATGCAAAATTTCAAATAAAAATATTCAATAGTTTTTTACAGAGTGAATTTGTTTATAACATTCTATGTTTTTTTTTGATTGTTTATTCTCAGCGATCTAGAGATCGTACAGTGATCTGCGGGTGCGCAAATCAATGCTCGAGACTTATACTAACAATAATAAAAAAGAACCAAATTAATTGTTGATTTTTTGGACGAACATTTTTCACATACAAAATTTTTTGCTGACATATATATTTTTTGCTTAAATCTATACAATATATTTATTCCATTCTCCGTTTCTTAAACACCGATGGACACTCATTTTCGAAACCCTTATCGGTTTCATTATTATCATGATTTACAAGCCAAACGGCTTCGTGCTCCCTCCAGGGAATATTGACTCATACCAGGTACACAAAGATACCAAAAGTATGAAGCTCTGTGGGAACCCTCTCCATGTTATCGGGTCCTAGGTGACGTGGCTGCTGTATTTCCCATGAACTTTCGGACGGTCCGCACGGTTGCCAGGAGAGTTGCTTTCTGTATCGGTCTATACAGATGCTCACTAAGACCCAGCCCCTTGATGTTCTGCAGGAGGTTCTTTGGTATCACTCCAGTTGTTGAGAGTATTGTGGGAATCGTTTGGACGCTGTTTATTGCCCATTGTCTTCGGATTTGCACCTCCAGATCTCTGTATTTGGCGATCTTCTCGTTGTATTTTGACCTTAGGTTGTTGTTGTTAGATACAGCGATGTCGATTAGTGTAGTTCGCCTAGAAATTTTATCTATTAGTATAATATCTGGTCTATTATGAGCAACTGTTTGATCCGTTAGAACCGGTCCCAATATAACTTGAACTGGTTGTTCTCAAGAATAGGCTCTGGATTGTATTTGTAATAAGGCACTTTTCCTACCTGTAATAGGTTTAACTTTTCTGCTAACTCTTGGTGGAGTATCTTAGCGGCTGAGTCGTGTCTTTCCTTATACTCGGTTGCAGCAAACGCTTGGCATCCTCCAGTCATGTGCTGGATTGTCTCTGATGTTCGACAGCCATATCTGCATTGATCATTTTCTATTGAGGGATCTTTAATGATGAACTTCCGATAGTTCTTTGTCGGAATAACCTGATCTTGGATAGCTAACAAGAAGCCCTCCGTTTCCGGAAACATCTGTCCTGAAATCAACCAATAGTTTGACGCTGAGTTGTCAACATGACATTAACCTCATTTGGATACTGTCCATGAAGTGGCTTCTGTAGCCAGGTTTGTAACTTCTCTTGGTCTGTTTGGTGGTGAGAATTAATATCTTGTTCCCTCAACTGTAGCGGCGTTGAATCGAGTGCCTCGCATATTGCTCGATGTAGTGTGGAAGAGTCCGCTAACCTGTGGAAATATGAACGTAAGTTTATTATTTGTTAGTCGAGCTGCTTACCAATATCCACCAATCCTCTTCCTCCTTGGTGTCTTGGAAGTATTGTATGTTCAATGGCACTCCGAGGGTGATGTTTTTGTCCTTTTGTTAGGAGTGTACTTATTTTTCTTTGCAGGTTTTATATGTCCGTCCTGCTCCATTTTACAATTCCAAAAGAGTAACTTAGCGCAGAGCAAGCTTACGTGTTGAGCGCCTTAAACAAATTTCTACTATTTAAATTAGTTCGTAATACCCGCCTTACCCTCCTAACAAATTCGGTTGTCAGTTCGGCCTTCATAGCGCCATGGTCAATTCTTTTAGCCTGTTTCATACCTAGATATTTGTATGTTTGGTCTGCTTCCATTGCAGCTATAGTTTCATCGTTCTGCATTTCAAAAGCCCCCGGTTGTATCTTCTCTTTAACGATGTTCAAAATACGGCACTTGTCAAGTCCAAAGTGCGTTCCGATATCTCCGGAGAACTCCTCTACAATTTTAAGCATTTGTTCCAACTGGTTTCTCGTAGCAGCCATCAGTTTAAGATCATCCATGTATAGAAGATTATTCACTCTAACTACCTTTTCGTTGTTATTTCTAACACTAAAGCCGTGTCTGGTGGAGTTCAAACGGCGTGATAGTGGGTTCATTGCAAAGCAGAAACACAATGGGCTAAGTGAATCGCCTTGAAATATTCCTCTATATTATCATTACAATTATCATCATCATTATCACTCTCATCGTCATCATCATTATTACACTCATCATCATCATCACTCTCATCATTGACATAATTAACACCATCAAAATTGTTGAAACAGATAAACAAAGTTGTGGTTGATTTTTTTCGTTATAAACAAATAGAATAACTTTTCGACAATTGTTGATATCAAAATGCCGATAAGTGGACGTGATAGGTGAAATTTTAAGGCATATTTTGAAAAAAAAAACAAATTTTGTACAAACACTAGAAGTTGAGATTTTTTTTTCAAAAAATTGCTGCTGCGTTGTTTATAATTGAGGAATTATTTAAGTAGGAACTCATAGGGAGATGGTTAACCTATTGTATACAGCAGTTTTCACCTCAATTATTTCAAAATTGTTGATGTTGCAATAGTTTAAAGTTGCACCTACTCCAACAGTAAGAAAGTGAGCAGTGGAAGGGGGCGTTCTTTCAGCTTGCGGCGCGTGGAAAAAAACGTGACTCGGACGCTTCACATTCGTTTCGCCGGAAAAATTTGAATTATCTCGGCGAATATTGGTCGTAAAATCTTTATTTTTTTTTAATTGATGGTTTCTCGACGAGATATGAGCAGATATGTTTTTGTAATCAAATTATTGTTAAACATGGCAATAAACAAATTGTTGTACGTGCTATTCAAATTGCGAAAAAAATGTTATAGTGGTCAACAGTATACTACTAATTAGGAATATTAAAAATCAGATTGATTTTTAATATACCATTAATACTGTAACGAACTTTATAGCGTTTTACATCTCATAGTATTAGTTTGTATTTGTAGTTTATAGGGTTTTAGGTATATTTTCTACTAGTTCATAGTTTATTTAATTAATTCTACCTTTGTTAATTTCTCAGGAGACGGCTATGAAAGAAGGTCTGGAACTTTTTAGAGAATTCTATTTTCTTATTTTTAACATAGAACGCCTATGATAGAAGGTCTAGAAATGGCTGGATTATTCATTTTTCTTTTTTTTTTATTACACCTTGTAGTATGAAAATCCTTTTAAAAAATTAGGGAATGTTCCGGTATCGATCAAAAGGGTATATAAAGGATCCAGATCGGCTTTCGTAGTCAGTATAGTTTGAGAGCTTCTCGATGCAACTTGAAGAAATTGTTTGACAAGTGTCAAAAGTAAGGTTGACAATAAAAATCCTTTGAAATAATAGTGTGTTCAATAATACAGTGTGTGTTCGAAGATCGGCCGTCCGGAACAATATTTATGGAGTTATAGCATGAAATAAATTGCGACTGTCATTTGCCGCCAAATTATTGGTTATACAAGTAAAACACATGCTAACTTTTTTGTTTATTTTATTGGACGAACATTTTTCACATATGAAATATGATTTAAACAAATATATTTTTTGTTTAAATCTATACAATACGATTATCGACTGGTGCTTTTCGCACCTCCCCAATAGTAAGTCTTCAGTCCATTACTAACACTCCACCTCTGTATCTCCGACGTTCTTTTCTTCTCATAAAATACGTCATATCTGTCAAATCTAGACCATTTCTTTTAGATTATGATAAAATCCTTAACCCTTCTGATTTCCCGGTCGTATCAAATATCACATTGGGTGCCAACGACAGAGCTTCTGCGTTTATAGCCTCTCATAACATATCCATTCCTGATACTACCCCCATCCTCCCTCAGATCTTCCCCCCCTGGGATTATCCCCATTTTGAAATCAATTTTGATCTTCTGGTGTATGATAAGGGCAATACTTTACCCTCCATCATCAATCAACACTTCCTTAGCCTAATTAACTCTAGGTTCAAATCTTTCAAACTATCATTTACTGACGGTTCCAAATCGCATCAAGGGGTAGGCTCAGCTGCCGTAACCAGCTTTTCATGTAACAAAACAAAGTTAAATCCCCTTTCATCCATTTTTTCAGCTGAGTTGTTTGCTATCAAGCAGTGCATTAGAGAGATAATTAAGCACTCCTCCACCCCCAATCATTTAATCATCTCTGATTCCCTCAGCTGCCTGAAATAGATCCAAGCCTTTAACACATCCCACCCTCTCATGAATCAAATTCTTGACCTCCTTAAAATGGGATCCCAACATAATCTGTACATAGCTTTCATGTGGGCCCCAAGCCACATCGGCATAGAGGGGAATGAATTGGCCGGCACTCAAGCAAAATCTGCAATCCTTGAGGGCACCCCTTTCTTCTCTTTACTCAACTCCAAAGAATTCAATAGATACATTGATAACACTATTCGCAACATTACGCAGGCTCGCTGGGAATCTCTAGAAAACCCCAATAAATTCTTCCACATCAAGAGAAATTTCTCAGAGACATATCACTTCCCCCAACTGTCCAGAAGGGAAAATGTTGTTTGGAAGAGAATTGCCATAGGACATTGCAGAATGACTCATTCCTTTCTCCTTAAAAACGAGGACCCCCCTCAGTGTCCATCTTGTCTTTCCCCTTTGTCTATAAAACACATAATTTCTGACTGTCTCTCATACAGAAACGCTAGAGAGAGGTATCTAACTCCAAATGACTTTGTGACAGTCATGTCTTTTGATCTTGCTAAAGCCAAACGCTTATTGTGTTTCTTGAGGCACACTGATCTTTATAATAAGGTTTAACTGATCCCAACAATTTCTACAGTAGGCGCTAAATGGTCTGAGTTACTGATGCGCCTTTAACCTTTAAACTAACTAACTAACTAAATCTATACAATATATTTATTCTGTTCTCCGTTCCTTAAACATCGATGGACACTCATTTTCGAAACCCTTATCGATTTCTTTATTATCATTACAATTATCATCATCATTATCACTCTCATCGTCATCATTATTACTCTCATTATCATCATCACTCTCATCATTGATATAATTAACATCATCATTATTATCATAATCAAAATTATTTTCTTCCTTATTACTTTTATCGTCTTTGAAAGTAATATTACAAGAATTCTCGATTGGATAATCGCTTACAATATAATCTTCAAATGTTGTTTATTCTGCATCTCGAAAAATAATAATGCTATCAACAAATGTTGCTATTTGTTTCATGCTATATCTCGATAAATATTAATGGTACATTAAAAATCAATCTAATTTTTAATATTCCTAATTAACAGTATACTGTAACATTTTTTCGCAATTTCAAAAGCACATAAGCACGGTAAAATTATAATTATGCATAAAATGTATAAAAGTGCAACAATTTGTTTATTGCTATGTTTAACAATAATTTGATGACAAAAACATATCATCCATGGTTTGAATTTGAAGCGCCCGAGTTACGTTATTTTCCGCGCGCCGCAGGCTGAAATATCGCCCCCCTCCACTGCTCACTTTCTGACTCTCGGAGTAGGTGGAACTTTAAACTATTGCTACATCAACAATTTTGAAATAATTGAGTTGAAAACTCCTGCATATAATAGTATAACCATCTCCGTATGAGTTCCTACTTAAATAATCTCTTAATATTAATAAAGAACTCCGCAGTGATTTTTTGAAAAAAGCTCTATCTCAGCTTCTAGTGGTCGTACACAATTTTTTTCTTCAAAATGTGGGTCAAAATCTAAACTAATGCGTCCACTTATCGACATTTCGATATCAATATTTGTCAAAGAGTAATTCTATTTGTTTATAACGAAAAAACGAATCCCAATTTTGTTTATCTGTTTCAACAATTTAAGATCAACAATTGATTTCGTTCTTTTTAATTATTGTTAATATCAGTCTAAAACTTTCATTTGCGCACCCGCATACCGCTGTACGACCTCTAGATCGCTGAAAATAAACAATCAAAAAAAAATAAAAAGTTCCAAACAAATTCACTGTACAAAAAACTATTGAATATTTTTTTTGAAATTTTACCCATTTGTTGTATGCAACAAGAGGCTCCTTTGTTTGCAGTATAAAGTTAATGCAATATGTTTTTCTAATGTTTATAAACAATTGAAAAAACAGCCATTTTAGCAGGTTGTTTTGCATTAACTAATGAACAAATTATCCGATTTGGATGGATCTTAGGTTATTTTGTAAGTATTTTTAATGCACACAACCTTTGTTTGCAACCTTTTTTTTGAAAAATAATAGCTTCTCCTAGAACTCCAAAAAACCGTTTTTTCACATCATAATTGCTAAATAAAAAATTTTCCCCAAAAAAGAAAATCCGACGTAAGATACTTCATAATTACTATTATCATTCTGAAAGTTTCTACGCAATCAGAAGTCTACTAAAAATAAATTTCAAAATCACCTCATATGAGGCTAACTCCACCGGCCTAAAATTGGATACTTTTATGGAGATTCTCATTAAGTATTAAAGTTGGCAAAAAACTAATGTAGCATTTACGAGCAATTTTTTAGGGAACTAAAAATGCCGCAAACAAAACTTAAAAATTTTCTTTTGTTTCGAAGATACAGGGTAAAATTAAAAAGTTGGCAATTTTTATAATGCCCCGTAACGTTCTTATTTGAAAAGATATATAAACATTTTGGACGACTTATTTTTATAATATTTTGAGCGTAATCTAATCGCATATTTTAATACAGCGTGTGGTTAAAAAATTACTCAACCCAATTTGGTTATTTCAAATGGAACACCCTATAAATTTTTAAATTATAAGGTAGAGTTTTTAATTATATTTATAATAATTTCCCATACTCTGTTCCAAAATGAAAAGGCAAGCTGGATTTTACGATTTTTTCATTGAAAATCGAAGTAAGACATGAATAAAAAACAAAAGGTGTTATGATATTTATATTTAAACTTAACGAACGATATATTTTCTAATAATTTGAGTTTGCCATGAAAAACAAAAAAAAACAATTGTTTGAAGATAAGCCGTTTAACTTAAAGATGAAGTTTATTTTCGTGAAATTCTGCTTCCATTATAATTATTAAAAATGACTCATGAAAATTACGAAAATATATGATATGTGCATATATGGAAAGCGAGAAAAACAAAGAAAATACCATTAATTTTCAACGTTTTTCAAATAGACGTCAACCTTTTAGGGATATTTTTAAAAGAGTTGAAAAAAATTTGTATTTTAAAGCAACATAACGAAAGATATTGATACAAAACTAATATTTATAAAGGGTGTCCGGGAAATGTGGGAAATCTCCTGGATATGAAAAAAATACGTGAAATAAATGCTACAAGTTCATATAAACTTTTTTCGTATAGGTCTCCTCCTCGGAGATATGAACTCCCAAAGAGCTGCAATGGAATCAAGTTTTTTACACATAATTATAAACCACCAGGTATATTTATTTTTTTTTAATATGATCTATACCAGGAAAGACTCTTCAAATTAATATGCAAGAAAGTGTTGTGTATTATTCACAGCCCCAGGGACGAACTAGCTGTGACACTGATTTTTTAGAAAATTGTATACTAACTTAACTCTAACAAACATCTAAACATTCTTACCTTCAAAGGAGTTTGACAGTAAAAATAATTATAAAATAGAACAGATTCAAGAACATCATAATCATTATTATCAAACGGTTCTTCTTTCAAGGAAATTTCTTTAATAAAATTCACCAGAGGTTCAAAATCATTAAGGTCCATCCATAACGATTTAAAATTCTTGTTTAAATTATTATCATTTCTGATATCTTTGTTAAAATTTACAATATCCGATATAAATCTACATGTAACATGCTTTTTGTTTTCAACTTGTATTGTAGGTAAAATTTTAGCAATATATGTCAATATTTTTTTCTCTGCTTCTTTACATCGTGGCAATAACCGAAACGATTTATTACGACTAAGACAATCTTCTATATATAGTCTTACTGGCCCATCGAGAGGAAGTTCTTTACGGTAAAGAAATAATAAATATTCAATTGTTATGTCGATACACCACACCGTTTCATCTCTTATTCTCTGTATATCTATCATTTCATTGATATGCTTCCAATGGTTCTCCGTAAGACGATCATAATCAATGTTCCCTTCAATATGTGAGAGCATATTTTGACGAACATGACTATCTTCATTACGATGCCTTATACAGATATATTGTAGTACAGCTTCATAAGTAGAATAATCTTTATTTTGAAAACAAACTGTAACTAACTCAGTTAAAAATTGATTTCTTTGTCTAATATCAGATGTTACATTAATTTTATCCTTCAATAACTTAAAAGCTTTTTTTGGCTCGTAGTACTTTATGTACTTCAAGTTATCGCTATCAAGATATTTTATTTCAGCCCACTTGTGCTTAATTTCTTCAGGAAAGAACTTTGCTAGCTTTTCTTCAAATTTATCCAGATGTTCAAGAATGTCTTTGTCATAAGCTTGTTTGAATGAATGTGATAAAATTTCCCAACGCTTATTAATCGGATATTTGAGCAAATAAGATTCTAAATCAAAGCTGCGGTGGTCGATTTGATTAATATCAGTAGGATAAATTCGAAACAAATAGTTTTTATCAAATTCCTTTATTTCTTTGACTAATGCAGTCTTATTCCAACCAGAATCTGATATATGCTCCAAAACATATTCTATGTTACTTTTTATTACTGCTCTAGTAGTGTTATGGCCCATTTTTCTACTACCTCTCATGTTTATTCCTAACTCAAAATATAAATTAGGTTGTTTCCATACTAAGTAATTAAAAAAATCGCGATCATTAAAGTCATGACCTTTGAATTTCTTATATTCTTCAAAGTAGACTTTTAATAAGTTTACATCTTTTTGGAATAGTCTTTTTAATTGTTCAGGCAATAATTCAATTTCATTGTTTTTTAAAAAATTTATAATTTTGTTACTAGAGCAACTGAACAGAAATTGTTTTGCATTAAACAGACCATATCTAAAAATAAAAAAAAATGCCATTAAAAATTGTGGACAGAATATTAAAATTTAGGATTTGTTTTGTTCTTTAGCCGACTTTAAAAAAGAAGATTATGAATTTCTGCCTATTTTTTTATGTTAATTCACGAATATGTTTTGATAGGAACGAGATATTTGGTAAGCGTCTAGCCGATTAAAAGGGTCGAAACTGCCCCCTCCACAATAAAAAAATAAAAAACACCCGGTTATTCTACATCAAAAGTACCCACACAAAACAATTTTTAGCCCCTTTTATCGTCACATAACCCCAAAAAAAATTAAAACGTATTTTTTCATTTGTTGACGATATCTTCGGTTCTAATCATCGTAGAAACTTGTTGTTTTTTCATTTTATAGTTTTTTTTTATTGCCTCCAAAAAGATATTTTTTAGCAACATTTTTGACGCGAAATTCAAATTTTTCATGGGTGTTCGAAAATTATTAAATTCAATAAAATAGAAATTAGGACAATAGCAGAGTCGAAAAAAAATATGTTGTTTTTTAGACGCCAAACTATATCCATTATTTTTTTCAGATTTTTAAAAGTGGTGAAACATAGTCAAAATCGTTAAAAAAGGCATTTATTAGCATTTTTTTACATTTTTACAAAGTTTTGAAGCATAGAATTTTTATAAATCCTCAATTGTCTTAAAACTATGTATGTATAATATATATATATATATATATATATATATATATATATATATATATATATATATATATATATATACATATATATATATATATACATATATATATACATATATATATATATATATATATATATATATATATTCCATATTCAATCATTTTATATTACTTAATGATCGTTTTTTCCCTTGAAGACATGATTAGGACAAAGCCAAGCTAATTTTAGGTTATTTTTGTTATTTCAAATACTTGTCATGCCTTTTATAAAATGCTTATATATATATATATATATATATATATATATATATATATATATATATATATATACGTAATCGAAGGTTTTCGGACATCCCGTGTATGTGCTGAGTCCTTCTCAGGACTGTAAGGCAGCTAACGTTTCGGTGAAATCTCATTCACCATTTTCAAAGCTCACAGTGTGGCGAACGCCTGCTACTCCGGTGCTGGCGGTCCCGTGTGCGCGTCGAACGCGTTCGTTTTCCGATCGGTTCCAGCCGATCAGGTTGCGAGACCTGCTGCGCGTCATCGGCCCTGTTGCCAGTGTTTGGGGTTGCGTTGCCGAGTTGTAATCTGTTTCGTTACTAAGTGGTACTGGTTGATGTTTTGTAAGCAGATTTTTCCAAGTATTAGGCACACGTTGGCTATCATCTCTGCTATTTAAGTTGTTGGGCCTCTTTGCAGTTTCAATGGCTTCCCTAATCACTCTTGTGGTCAGGTTTTCACATCTCGATAGCATTTTTGTTCCCGATAAATGTATCTTATGTCCTGTGTTTAACCAGTGTTGGGCCAGAGCAGAAGAAGTTGTTTTTTGCTTGACAGCGTTCATATGTTCGTCTCTTCTGGCGCTTATTTTACGGTTGGTTTGGCCTACGTAAGATGAGCTGCATTCTCCGCATGGAATTTCGTACACTCCCTGGTTTTCTAGAGGGATTCTTTCTTTAGGTGTTGGCAAGACATATTTTACTTTACGGTCTGTGGTATTTGTGTGAAAAGTGATGTTACGTCAAAACTAACTAGACATTATTTTTCTTGTAAACGTATGTGTTTGATTATTTCGCAAAAATGTTGCGAGTTTTTAACGTAGGAGGCCGTTTTTTCGACGAAGGGTTGGAGAATGGTGGCTAGATGTTTTGCTAGGGCCTGAGTTGGAGAGCCAACAGAGCTTAAAATTGGTCTCAAGGGGGCTCCGGGCTTGTGTATTTTGGGTAAGCCATAAAGTTTAGGACATATGGATGATTTTTCTCCTGGCGTGATCTTCTTCTTTATTTCTTCGGTAAGTGGAGATGTCCTGATCAATGTTTTGGTGGTCTTTTCTAGCTAAGTGGTATGGTCTCTGTTTATTGGCTTGTAGGCAGGATCGTTTAACAGGGCGAACATCTTTTCATGATAGTCTGTTGTATTTAGAACTACTGTCGAATTTCCTTTGTCAGCCGGAAGTATTACGATCGAGGTATCTTCGCGCAGGTCTTGTAAGGCTCGATGCAGATAGATTACTTTTTGGAGGTTTTGCTTTGCGCAAAACGGCTGAAATTTCTTGGCGGATAGTTTCTGCTGTGTGGTTGTTTATGTTCTTTAGAGCTGTTTCAACTCCACATATTATGTTATCGGTTGGGATACGTGATGGTGCTATTGCGAAATTAAAACCTTTTGGCGGCTAGTGTCAAAACTTTGTCAGATAAGTTGTGTACGACTTCTGGCTCCTCCGTTAGCTGTTTCTTTAATGGTGCTTTTGGTGACTCTTTTAATCGGATAATTTTCCTTTTCTGTCTCTCTGTTCTTATTAAGAAATCTGTTTCGACCCTGAATTCTGCTTGAATGTCTATAGTAGACCATAAAGACACGTATAGTTAAAACGCTATATATCTTTACGTCGAAATTTGACAAATGCATCAAACTAGTGACATTTTTTTTTGAGAACTGTAACAGGATCGGAGTGGCTCATTCGACTATTTTCATATTTCGGTTATTTAACAAGAAATTTGTCGAATGGTTTATAAGCAAGTTTCACAAACTAAATATCCTTAAAAAAGAAAAATGTTATGCACAAAAAAAATCATTATCTCCTTTAGTATTTTCCAATTTCTATTCTGTCTGGAGTAGATACGGAGTAGGTAAGCGTGTTAACGTTCATATTTTTATAAATAGATTAATGGGATATTTTGCACAATTATTAAATTTTAGATAATAAAACATGTTAAAAATTATGAAATAAATATAAATGTTGTTTCAATTGTAAAAATAACTTATTTTTCTCTACTCCGAGAGGAAGACAGAAAATTGAAATGAACGACCTTAGTAATATTTACGAGGAACATTTTTTTTTGATGTATGGCAACTAAAAATCGTTACAATTACTAAATTTTTAAAGATATACACCGTTTTGAGTATATATAGTGTTGCTTAAGCGGAGCCGTAATCTATATAACTGACAGTCGATGGAATTTAGACTTGTTCTTGTCTGTTGTATTCTTTCTCGAAGCAGGGCTAGACTGGTGTTCTTTAGTATTCTGTCTGTTTTAGAGTTTTTTTATGTGATACTTAATCTTGCAGCAGGTCGGTATGAGGTGTTGATCTCGGCAGTTGCGTAAGAAGGCGAGATCGCAAAGCAGTCTCGATTTTTTCGTCCATAGCTTTTCGAATGTTTTTGAGTCGTGGTAGATTTCCTCCCCGTAAAGGTAAATTATGTTATGTCGGATATTCTCACGGGTGTGATGTGTAATCGAAGGTTTTCGGGCATCCCGTGTATGTGCTGAGTCCCTCTCAGGACTGTACAGATCCAGAAAATTATCACAAAGAGATAAATATACTGCAAGACGCCCTAACAAAGAATGGTTATAAAAAAGAACATATAGACAAGGCTCTAATACAAACACTTGGCCCCAAAAAAACGCGAAAACCAAGAGAATAGCTCTAAAGCTTTTGTTCCTTATGTAAGAGGCACCACAGACAAGATCGCAAGAATTCTCAGGAGACACAACATTGAAACCATTTTCACCACAGACCGTAAAGTAAAAGATCTCTTGTCAACACCTAAAGAAAGAATCCCTCTAGAAAACCAGGGAGTGTACGAAATTCCATGCGGAGAATGCAGCTCATCTTACGTAGGCCAAACCAACCGTAAAATAAGTGCCAGAAGAGGCGAACATATGAACGCTGTCAAGCAAAAAACAACTTCTTCTGCTCTGGCCCAACACTGGTTAAGCACAGGACATAAGATAAATTTCTCAGGAACAAAAATGCTATCGAGATGTGAAAACCTGTCCACAAGAGTGATTAGGGAAGCCATTGAAATTGCAAAGAGTCCAACAACTTAAATAGCAGAGACGATAGCCAACGTGTGCCTAATACTTGGAAAAATCTGCTTACAAAACATCAACCGGTACCACCTAATAACGAAACAGATTACAACTCGGCAACGCAACCCCAAACACTGGCAACAGGGCCGATGACGCGCAGCAGGTCTCGCAACCTGATCGGCTGGAACCGTTCGGAAAACGAACGCGTCCGACGCGCATTCAGTGAGCTTTGAAAATGGTGAATGAGATTTCACCGAAACATCAGCTGCCTTACAGTCCTGAGAGGGACTCAGCACATACACGGGATGCCCGAAAACCTTCGATTACACATCACACCAGTAAGAATATCCGACATAACATAATTTACCTTTACGGGGAGGAAACCTACCACCATATATATATATATATATATATATATATATATATATATATATATATATATATATATATATATATATATATATATGACCCAGATGGTATTCCTAGTTTTCTGGTGAGGGACTGTTCCATTGTTCTGCGCGCTCCCTTTTGTCATATTTTTCAATTGATTTTGAAGAGCCGGGTTTTTCCAGAGATCTGGAAGATTGCCAAAGTCTGTCCTATTCTAAAAAAGGGTGATCCGTCGTCTCTAATTGGAAAATATTGCGGCATTACAATCTTATATAACTTTTCCAAGGTCTTGGAGATTATCTTGCAAAACTATTTATTTTCTAAAATTTATAATCGATTATCGACTGACCAACCAGGCTTCTTTTCTAAAAGATCACGTATGACTGATCTTTGCTCTTTTTCCTCTTACGTTTACGGTACCCTTAACAACAGAAGTCAAGTCGATGTTATTTACACTGATTTCCGTAATGCTTTTGACCAAATCGACCATCACATACTCTTAGCTTCTGTCCTATTCGGCTTCTCTTACGACCTTGTCTCCCTTTTGAAATCCTATTTATTTAACCGTAGTCAGTTTGTGCAAATAGAAGAATATTAATCTGCTAGATTTACTCCAACGTCAGGTGTCCCCAAGTATTTGAACTTAGGGCCACTTCTCTTTAACATATTTATAAACGATCTTGTTTCCCAATTGAACTGCCACAAACTGGCATATGCCGATAATTTAAAAATATTTCAATGCATTGATTCTGTTGCAAACTGTTGCTATGATCAGTCAATAGTGTGTGGCTAATAAGCTGGATCTTAACATATCTAAATGTAATGTTGTTTCTTACTCTCGGACAAAAAATCCTGTTCGGTTTAATGACCATCTAAATAGCTCTATCCTTAATAGATGCTTTAATGTGACGGACCTGGGTTTCGTCTTCGATGCGAGTTTTTCCTTTATTCCCCACACTGATCAAGTGGTGACTAGCGCATCTCGAACATTGGGTTTTATTCTGCGAAACTGCAAACCTTCTTCTAGCACAGTGACTTTCAAACTGCTGTATTATAGTTACGTAAGATCGAGGCTAGATTATGGAATAGTTGTGTGATCCCTCATATACAATTGTCATGATCTTGCCATAGAAGCCGCCCAAAGGAAATTTCTAAAATATTTCATGTTTAGAGAGGACAATATTTATCCTCAGTGGGGTTTCAATCATGACCACATTCTCGCAAAATTTAAGGAACTGCCATTGGCTGTACGTTGTAACTCCCAATTCGTATCATTTCTCTATAAGCTTCTGAACGCGAGGATTGATTGCCCATTTCTGCTAAGGCAACTATCATTTCGCGTTCCCCGTGTTGGTGCCAGGCATCCATCAGCTTTTTCCACTGCTCTTGCTAGGTCAAACATTTTATTCCCATGTCCCATCTACATCTATGCGACATGCTTTTTGACGGTCTACCAACTATTTTGAGATATCTGCACGAGGTGTCTGAGTATCCTTTGTAGCTTGCTACTTTGCTGTGTATATGGATAGTTTATGAGAATATTGTATCCCTATAGCTTTTAAATCCGATATTTAAATGGATGATGAACTAATTTTGAATGGGTCCTTAGTCTTAGTTTTAGAGTAACTGACGCTTTAGTTAGTTTACTTACTTTATTAGTTTATTTTATATTAAGATTATTCAATTAGCTTGTTTATCTATGTTTGAATTTCCTGTAAGGGGGCCGCTGGCCTGTTGGAAATAAATAGCTATTTATTTGTTTATTTAAAATTAGCATATCTTGGCCATGTTCTCAGAGGGGATCGGTACAGAATTCTTCAACTGATAACGAAGGGTAAGATCAAGGGTCGTAGAGCTGTTAAAAAGAAGCAGATCTAAAGGCTGAGAAACATCCGAGAGTGGAGAGGAATACACATTGCTGAACATTCAAAATAGCAGATAACTGTGATTAATTCGCCATTGTAATTGCCAACGTCAGGGGTATCTGAGAAGATTAAGTCTTAAATTTATGTTTTTCAAAATCAGATCCTGTTAGCAGACTGAAAGTAGAAAGTCGAAAGAAAATATCAAAACCACCTCATCTGTTTCTGTCAGAATATTTAGATATTCGGCATATTTTTATAATGATATTTTCGATTAACCAGTTTCTTCTTAATAATGGCAGACTTTGTAAACTTTGAGAACAACGAAAAATTCGACATTTGTGATATTCAGTGTAACGAAAATGCAGGTGAAACGCTTGAAGTGTATTTTAAGAGATTTAAGAATTTTTGTATTCTTTTTAATTTGAAATTTATAGATGCCTCTAGTTCGTAGATATTCAGAGAGAAGACAGCCAGATAAAAGAATGTTATTGAGGATAAAATTTAATTTAATTCAACATGATTTATTTTTTTATTTTAATGACAAATAGCGTTAGATTACATTTAGAATCCATGATAGGCGTCACTTGGCAAACTTTATCTATGTGTAAAATAACTTGAGTAATAAAAACCAACGTTTAAACTGAGATAATTTTGCTAATTAAAGATAAAACAGATACTTAATCTCAATATTTCCAAGATATTAAACAAACCCTTGACGTTAGTTAAAAAATTAACACATTAACTAAATTAATAGTTGGGTTTTTTCTCTTATAAAATGTGTTTTAAACACTCTTTTTTTACAATAAAATATTATCGAATAACTCTTAATTTAATTTGATTTTTTTACCTTTCTAAAACTAAGTCAAAAATTTTATCCATTCGGTCTTCGCTGAGGGTGAGAGAAAGCTTCTTTAAAACTTTCATTCTTAAACTGTAAGACAAAGTGGGCAAAAAATTATTGATTATGTCATCTTCGCTCATATTTTTAAAAACTTCTTGAAAAAACCATCGTTCTTTTAGTATTTTGCTTGTTAGAACTTCAATTCCTAAAAATAATTCTTAATTTTTTAAATTTGGATATAAAAATAATAAAATTGCTTCAAATTTTTTAACTGCGATTTAAATAGATAGTAGTCTAAGAGCTCATAACGATAATACAGTAGACAAACTATAAAACGTTTTTCTTTTATGGACGGATTTGGAGCCCATTTTGTTATTTTTGGTGAATGCGGAGGATGAGAAAATTCCAAAGTATTAAATCGCACTCATTCATAAAATATAGTTATAATAAGAAGTAGTATAATGGCAAGGCATGGTATAATGCAGTGTTGTCGTGTTGAAGAGTTAATCTAAACTTCGGGTACAAGTTTTTATTCCTTAGTTCATATTAATTTAAGTTTACGAAAGGAATATCGTGATGAATCAGATTTCATATTTATATTTATGAGTTTTTATGGATGTGTATATTATCAATGTTTTAGATTCAAGAGGTAATAAACTTGAGTTTTTGTAAATGAAACACATGATTTTAATACTCATAATAATACTTGTATATAACGAATCTAAAAGTATGCTTAATAAATGAATAAGGCAAACTTGTAGTGTTTGAAGGTATAAAGTACGAATTTAAAATAGTTTCAAAAATTCAATATGTCAGACTAAAAATTTAATATCCCTCGATTTTACCCAAAATTGGTGATGGAGGTTTTTGAGGGGGTTGATCAAGAGTGTCAAATAATTTGCTATCAGTTCAATATATGGGACTAAAAATTTTACATTTATCCGATGACCAAAATTGATAATGGGTTTTTGGGAGCATAAATTCAAGCTTTGCTCCTTGCGCAACAAACACGACCATCCACGCTTCCCCAGACCGAAAGCAAAACACCACGCGAACAGGGATTGTAGGAATCATCGTTCACTCCCCTTGGATTCTGTGAATCTTCCCCCAATTGTAATACAGTTTTAATAAGATCTATTTAAAAACACTTGCAAAAACCAAATGATTTCGTCGGTGTTTAATTAATGTCAGGCACGAAAACGAATGTTACGTAAGTTAAAACGAAAAGAGTTATGGGCAACAATGGGTGTGAGTCGGTGAGGTCGGCAGCACTAGTTGGCTCTAACGCACTGCAATCTTATTGGCAATTAAAAGATCACGAGATCTCGAGCAGATGCCATAGCCAACTAGCGCTGCTGATAAATGCTCTCACTCGGACTTATTGTTATCCGCAAAGGCGGGAATTCACCTAGCGAACATTTAGAGTAACACTGGTGACTGCTTTCGAATTTCTGTCGTCTGTGAACAGTGTGACTTCACCGAATAAATGTTTATTATTTTCCACCATGTGTGATTAGAACTGCATACCTAGACTAGTTTGAACTCGCATCTCCACTCAATACCATAGATAAAATATTTATAGATCCGCAAAGTTTAATCCCAAAAACGGCAAATTTACGACAATAAAATGTAAACATCGTAGATCAGATGTCGGTATGCGCACTACAAAATGATCAGGTGACCATCGACAGGACCGAACTTCGAAAATCTATTTAGTTAGTTCAATTAGTTATAAATGGTGTCTAAATCAAGCAAGTTATCAAAGTTGTAACCATGGTTGCAATCTTTAGTAAAAAAGTCGGTGTCATGTAACTTTCTTGTTCTGGGACTTACATCATATGGGCACAAATAATATCTGAAGCAGAAGGGAATAATCCGGACTGTGTCTACCGATGGGAGTTAGTTTAGTCATTTCTTATACTGTGAAAGTAAAATTGTGAAGAAAATGTATCTTACTAGTTCTCTAATCTATTGTTTCCGTCTGTGTGCGTTAACTTTCTTGTTGTAGGGTGGGAGTGAATAATTAACATTTTTAAGGTCCGGCAATTTATTCTCTAATTATTAAAAAATAATGACCTTCTTTTCCTTATCTTTTTTTTTTTCATTTTTTAAGAAAATATTGATACGAAATGGGTTTGTCAACGGATATGCAGAATTTAAAAATAATTTTATATAATAATATTTTTCTGCCGTAATGGTGAATGGAGCATATATTTTCTTACCGCATTAATTTTTTCGACAAAATGATGAAAATGTTATTTCAAATAAAATAAATGAACAAGGTCATTGCTGGGGGTGAATAAAAAAAATATGCCAACAAAAGAAATTCACATTTGTCTAACTTATTTCGTAATATTTTGCTTTTGTTAACATATTAATGAATTTTTAATTTGACGATTTCAAAGTGGGGATTGCCATGATAACATGAATCATGACAATTTCATAAAATGAGTACGGACATAACTAATCTGAATTTACTTCCAAAACCAGTATTATTAATGAACAACGCTTTTTAACCTCATGTCCTCAATCTTCAGAGATACAAAATAATAAATCATAGAATGGCTGCAGAACAAAAAAAAACATTTGAGCTGGGTGGAAACATCGGTTAAATATAAGGTGGATGAAGTTATGCAAGAATATGGACATTGTGCAAATTAGCAACTGGAAAAAAGTCGTTAACAATCTGAAAAAATAATTCACACAGAGCTTAGAAATTATAGAGCCAATAGCCGATTCTGGCCAAAATATAAACCTTGTACTGAAATATTTTATGTATATAACAAAATAATAATGCATTATAATTATTTTAAGTTATATATGTATGTTTTAAAATATTCCAACTTCATTTTGAGGATGTATGTTTTTATTTATGTAAGTAATGTAATAGATGGAGAAATTGTCCCATTTCTTGACATATTGATGAATGTACTTTTTTCATATGATAGAATAAACTATTCTACGGTTTGGTGTGAATTTTCAGATTTTTTAAAAGAATTCATTGCTTAAAAGTTCAGTTTATCTTTTGGTAATCATTTGGAAAGTGCTAAAAATATGTCATCCTACATGTTTTGGAAATTTAATGTTATACGAAAACACTATAAATTCAAAAACGTTGTAAAGCAACACTGTTTTTTACCCTATAGGGAAAAAGGAAAATAAAACAAATAAAATATGTACACATTCCATTATATTAAATAAAAACACAAAAACAAATAAAATAAATCATTAAAAACGCTATAAATCCGTTTAAATCACACGCAATTCACAAAGCAAAAATAAACACAAAAATGGCGTTGAGCCGATACTGTGCTATTTACGGATGGCGCTACGAAACAACCGATCAATAATAGGAAGTCGCTTATGCGCATGCCTTTATCTGATCAACATCCAAAAATATGATTGGCGCCCGATGTGCAGAAACGCATTTTTTCGCCCATGGTTTGCCATTTTTTGGCTTTAGCAGCCGACAATAGTAGGGGTCCATAGTAGAGGTCAGTGCTCAACACGCACATACTGCGAACTTCCTTTGAAGTACCGACAACGGTTACAACGTCCGCAGATATTCGAAAACATTTGTCGACAATGTTTGTTCGTGCGCTATTTATGTCTCCAGTGAAAATATTTCAAGATTAATTTCGTTTGAAAATATTTTGTACTTTTGGTGGATTCACGCCTTAAGGCTTCTCAACTTACGTAATATTTGTTTTCATGCCCGACAATTATTAAATACTCATTATGAATTATTTGAACGTCTGCAAGTGTTTTTAAATATATCAAATTAAAACGCTTTTAAAATTTCAGTGTGAATTGAACACTTTTTCAAAATACAATCTTAGAATACTTTGGTTTTAAGTCAGCCCATCCAAATCTGGAGTGTTTACGTTTGCGTTTTTACGTTCCAAGTTATTTTAATTTTTATAATTTTAATTTTATCGTGAATCAGATCTCTCTTTTAGTATATATTTTTTGCAAATTTTTACAATGAGCAGTACTTCATGTCCAAAAAAATTCAACCAAAGCTTCGGTTTCCTATTTATCTATTATAAAGGTACTCTCATGCAAAATTGCAAATTAAACCAAACACTTTCCGGAAATTCCTTATGAGCTCTTGTACCATAAGATTATATACTTATTATATATTTTATTTTTTTTTAAACAAAACTTTGTCAGTATATTACAAGGAAACAGAAAAAAAAATTTAATCGACTTTACTTTTTACACCTAATTATCTGGAAAAAAGCTATGATCCCTAATAACCAAATAGAATAACAAAATATTTACCTCCTTTCAGGATTTCAATCAATTTGTCAACTTGTTTAAAATAAATCAAAACATCAACATAAAATATTGTCTCCTGGTAATTTCTGGGCTGAATGTCAATTTGGTCTATCGACAATTGGGGACTTGTAAATCGTAACAATTTGTAAAAGTTCTTTTTTCGTTCTTTAATGTGGATACCTTGTAGGTTATAAAATTGGGACTTAAAATCCATATCTTCATCCATAGGATGGTCCATGATTCTAATCAGTTATCTAAAACAAAAAAAAAATAATAATAATATCATACTGCTCAAATTACGTTTTTATAAAAATACAAAAATTCACTGTAAATAATGTGGTTCTTGTATTTTTATATACTACAACGAAGGACTAAAATGACTTTTTAATATGCCCTTATATTACAAATATATTTTGATGCGATGAGTCAGGTTTATTATATCGATGAGTCATATTTCTAGATAGTTCTCAACTTTTATGCTAGTAAATTTCTTGTTATTTCTAGGAGGTTCTGTAGGTATATAAATAGGGATAGGATATGAGTTTTAAGATAATTGCATAATTGTATTTGAATAGTGAAGAGATCAAGGAGTATCTTGCAACTTATCGCAAAGTTACAAATAATTATCAATTAAGGAGTTGACCAACTTTTAATTTCTTGGTTGGTTCATATTTCCAAAAATTATCAACTACAACTAAAATTCACATTATTAACTATCACTTACAAGTTAAATGATGCACTTTACTTTCATCTGTTCATAGACCCAACTAGAAATTATCAATTATCAACTAAGAAGTTGGTCAACTTTCAATTTTTAATTTAACTTTTAAAGTCGGACTAATTTGTGTCTTCTTTCGGATATTTTCGGTTGGAGGAAAAGTTGACAAGTAAATCAAAATAAAAAAAATAGCAGTATAAACAAATAAAACTTAGTAAAAATGTATCATTAAAATAGTTAAAACACTTTTAGAGTTAAATAACCACAATTGAAGAGCAAAAAATTTACATTTTACTTTTAGGTTAGAAAATCGGTGGAAGATTTTGATTGGTCATCCTAAGTATGAACGATGCATTTTAATTCCTTAGTGTAAATGTTAGTTTAGAGGAAATTCTTAGTGGTAGCTGTTAATTTTGAGAAAAGTATCTTTAATTCCAATAAAAATATTTTAAACATGCTTTTCTTTGGAAAAGATACGTAGGGGAGGTTTTTTATTTGAAATATATTTCTGGACTATTCACTATGAAAAAACGGTAAAAACAATAAACTACATTTTCTAGACAGAAATATTAAAAAACAATAACTTAGAATTTAACAAATATAGAAAACCCACCACAACAGATACAGTTATCCCGTCTAAATTTAAACAACTTTGGCAAATAAAATTATCTCTATTCCACACTTTAATGCATGGATCATGAAGTTAAATAATGGCTGTATTCTTTTGAGTAAATTATCACTGATCAAAGTGAAAAAAGTGAAACTGATAACTTCATGTTCTTTTGAATATGCATTTACTTGTCACTGGGTCGAAGTGATCATAATTACTTGAAGTGACAGAACTGAAAGTGATAATTACTCAAAAAAATATACCTAATATAGGGAAATTATACGCAAACCATGAACATACACTACTGAAGGCAGCACGTCAAAGAGAGAGGGGGAGAGGGCGAATACGGAGTCGTACCAAAGAGGATTCATATTGGCTGTATTCTTTTAAGTAAATTATCACTGATCAAGGTGAAAAAAGTGAAACTGATAACTTCATGTTCTTTTGAATATGCATTTACTTGTCACTGGGTCGAAGTGATCATAATTACTTGAAGTGACAGAACTGCAAGTGATAATTACTCAAAAGAATATACCTCTAATTGTGAATATAGGTAATTATCACTTTCAGTTCTGTCACTTGAAGTAGTCATGATCACTTCGACCCAATGACAAGTAAATGCATATTCAAAAGAACATGAAGTTATCAGTTACACTTTTTTCACTTTGATCAATTGATAATTACTCTAAAGAATACAGCCAATCTTGGGTCGTACTATGTCTTTCGTTGCCACATTGCCAGATGTAAAATAATTTCATGATATAAACTTTTATTTAAAAAAAAAAACTTTATAAAATTTGTCCATCTCAGTTAACACATGGTTTAATTTTTGTAATGTAAAAACAAATATAAGATTAAGTTTAACCGACCGAAATATTTGATTAGTTTTGGTTGGTTCAGGTTTAGTTTGTTTTTAGTTGCTGCCGGGAAAGGACATTGAGAAAGGTATGAGTTAGTAGAGAAGCGGGTGCTTTAATATCTGCTAAAAAAATAATATGGTAAGTAAAATTATAAGGCCAAGATGTATAAAAACGAATTAGGAATATAAATTCGATGAAAGAAGGATATTTTTTGGCACCCGAACAATAGAAAAAATGGACGACATAAAGAAATATATTTAATAAAAGCAAATTATTAATGTTCTTCCTCGTTCTCATAAAAAGAGACAGAGAGAGAGATATGTTTTGTTGACGTATTATCATTAGAAGAGTGGGATAAACCTGCCTCATGTATTTAAAAAAAAAAAAATCAGAGTATATGTTCTTATGGCAGGAACGTTTTTTTAGAAATAAATATTCCATTAAGTAGCCTTGAAAGTGTTTTTGGTGCTGACAAAATATGTTTCTCGAATCCTTTACAGCTTTACTAGAAAGTATAAAATATGTGTGTGTATTTCACAGAAATAGTATTTATGCTATGACACCGCAAATTATTTCCCTTTCGGGACGATTGATGTCACTGTCGGGTGTAACCGGCAATTTTGTTTTTAAAGTTTCTTGGTCGCTTTTCTTTTTTTTCCGAATAAAAAAGTGGGAATTTATGAAAAAAGTGATTTTCTGGGTTTTTCAGAAAAAAAATTTTTTCCCATAAGGCTAGCATTGTGCTCTACGACCTCAAAACAGAGGTGTGTAAAGAATTTTTTAAGAACAAACGTTTCCTTACATCTTACTGCCGAATTTTGGAACAAATTGAGTAGTTTTTGATTCATTCCGTACAAAGGTAAATAAATATACATAAATGTTTTCATGCTGAAGGACCTCGTTTATTGGCCTGTTGGGTTCATATTTATATATCCCAATAAATTATAATCATAATAATATTTATTTAATTGTAGTGTAATATAGTGTTTCACACGGCCTAATTAAACGCAATATTGTAGTTAATATTATTTAAATCATAAAATTTGTTATTTATTTAAATAAAAGTTTTAAATATCCTACAAATTGTTATTTCTCAAATATTTTATAAGTTGTGTTAATGCAAACAATTATGTAAGACTTAACGATTTAAAACTAAGATACTCTGCTGTTATGGACATATGGACACAAGTGTTTATGTTATATCCATAATTAGAACTAGTCGTAAAAAAATATCTTTAAATAGCACGCTCATACTATTGAGATTAGGGACGGATCCAGCCTTCTCTTTAGGAGGGTGGCGATATCACAAGAGTACAGTATGACAAACGAAAGCGAGTTGTTGAACGAAGGAGAGCGAGAGGGCTGTTAGCAGGCAGGAGTCTATTTTTCCGAATTCAAAGCTCTGGGGGGTTGTCTCCTCCCCCTTGGATCCTCGCCCGATTGAGATATGAATTTTATATGTCTGTAAACTCAAATTTACTTGAAATTTGCGAGATACATTGAAGTTTCTAAGGATATTTTTAGAAAATACTAAAATTAACGGGGTACCACCTAATCAACATTTCAACTATTTTTTTTTTCAAAAAATAAAACGTTTGGAAGAAACAGCTCGTCAACATATTGATTTTTTTAATGATGTTATTTTTAACAAACAAAAATATAATAAAAATTGTAAACCAATTTATTTTAACGACCGACCTATAATTTCGCAGATATTCAAAGATTGTAATGAACTGGATCAATCGGGTCAGTTAATAACCTAATACTGTCACTTTATCTTTTTCTACTATCCGTTTCGTTCAACTACTTATGTCGATAAAAATTCGGAAAGTTACGCGAATTGCTTCTACCTATGTCAGATAGAGATAACGATTATATTTAGCCCGTATAATTTGCTTATGGCACCAGCGTATTCACTGTTATTATAAGTGAACTTACCCCAATATGGCGGATAGTATGGTCCGAACACTTTCAGTTTATTACACGATCAGTACAGTTACTTTACATGTGCGTGGTTGAAGCTGGATTTAATAATTGCTAACTTCAGATAGGTGATCCTAAGTACATGTGATTTTGACATTTCGAAGTTTTGGGTTAAGGTTATGAGCCATACATTCATTTATTTTTGTATACTTTTTATAAAAATTCAAAAAACTCTTATTACTTTAAGATCAATTTTTAGAAATTATTCCGAAAACTGAAAACACTGAATTTTTCTTTTGTTATTTTTGTGTATTTTCGACCTATTCATTCATTCATTTGATACCTCCACGAAAACACATTTGAACTTTTTAAATTATAACACACTAAAACTGGACACAATATTTTAATAAAATATAGCGAAAAATACTAATATCCTAGAAGTACACCCTTTCCGTTTTGCCCAAAAATATAAATTTAGCGGTGTTCAAACACAGTAAATGATCTTATAAAAAATATTAAAAAAAACATTAATTTTGGTTTGGAAAAACATCAAATTGGTATAATAAACTTACCAAATGTCATACAACACTGTTTACCGACAAGCAAATTCAATAAAACTTTTAAAATATTGCACAATATCGCTACTTCGAATGAAAATGATATATTCTGGGAATTGGTAATCGAATAAAAAATAATGATAAATAGTTATTTCAGGAAACGAAAAAATCTCACACAAATTTAATTAAAAATTCAAGAGGTATTAGAAAGTTTGATAAATTATATTAAAAATTGTAGGTACATGATAAAAGAAAAATATTTACACAAATTTACTTGTACTTTTCTTCGTTCATAACGCCACAAAATAGAGATATTTTGTGCATAACGCTACTGTAGGCAGCGTTAGATTTATATTGGTTAGCATCGAGTGCTTGGCAAACATTACAAGGAACACGACAGAAAGAGTAACAGGGATACAGACAGTAAATAAGCTCTTACCTTATGATTTTCAAAAATTCTATATTTATTTATAGGTTAGATAAATTATTTATACTTTTAGGAATACTTTCAGCGTTTAACCATTTCAAAATTCAAATTATTTCTGACGTTATACCTATTAGAAGTTAATGCAGCTTCGAACACACCCCTATAGAATTAGCATAAAGTCAGAACTAGGGCCCGGTTGTTTGAAAGCTGAATAACGTAATAATATTTTTATTTATATTTGACAAAGTGTTGATAAACAGTAGATACTTCATCTCTTGGTAGACACATACCGATTTTATGCTATCCTTTTCTAACTGCATTATTTAAAAGAGTATGATATGATAATCGGTACGTCAATCTAGAAATTAATTTATGGTTGTCTAAATTATTATTACTGTTATTTTCAATATGTAAACAATATCTAACAATATTTACTAATAAAAATAAGTTTTTAAATCCTCTTTTTTTTTTAATATTAATTGCAAATTTCGCATTTATAGTAATTTCTAACTCTTAAAAACACTGAAAAGAGTCACGATAAGCAATTAAATGAAAGAATGGGTAAGTAAAAATGTTTATGTCTGTCATACATCAAAAATGCCTCTTCCACACCGACCATAAATAGCCTTCAAATAAATCAATTATTGTTTAAATCAATATGGTATGATCGAAGGAATGCCGCAAGGCATTGGCCTGAAACTACGTAACGAGCGGACCCATCAGAGCCTTGGGAATATGTTGAATATTTTTTTTACATTATTTTGAGAAATTTTAAAAGGTGAAAATAACTTAGGTGCATAAAGTTAGAAGTATGTTTACCGGAGTGTATCTAATTTAATATACATTGGAAAAATATAACTCGTGTGGGAGAATAAATAACATTTGAAGCATAGACATTCGCTAATTAGTTTAAACGCGCCATACCGGATGGATTTTCTAATGTTTTTCGTAGCGTTCGTGTATGATAATGCATAGCTACATACCGTAGTGTTATCTATAGATGAAATAAGTAGGGAGTGCTATCTGCGCAAATACCCATGAATGACTAACCTAGTTTGTGCATGAACCTCTCTATGTTTGGCATCGTAGCGGAACCGCGAGATCGACCGACCGACGATCTTCACAGACCGCAAATTAGGGATTCAAAAATAACGAAGTATCGATACATACAGGCGCGGATCCAAGGGGAAGGTCTGTGGGGGCGATCGCCCCCCCCCCCCCCCCCAAGAGCTTTGAGTTCAGGACAACAGACCAGATTTTGCCTGTTATACTTTATAATTTATGGATATTATAACGAATTCAAAACAAAAACCGAAAAATAAAATTAAAAAAAAATTGAACCGATTAAAACTAAAAAGCGAAAAATAACAATATAAATTTTTACATAAAATTGAAATTTTTGAAGTCGACGCCAAATTATTACTAAATGAAATAAAGAACTACCAACACAAGATGCAAACAAGCTACAGTAAGAAAGCAATTACAAATAAAGTATTTCGCAAACTTTTTGTGTGAATCGCATTTTCCCAAATATTAAATTGGCGCCGAGTTCAAAAATTTTGACGCCATATAAAAGTTTATATTGTTATTTTTCGCTTTTTAGTAATCGGTAGTATTTATACTTTTAATATAATTTTAATCAATACTATCAGTGTAACTGCGGTATTCTTTTTAGGTCCATTTTTTCCAGTGTATTATCAGATCGCGAGGCAAGCAAAGTCACGAAAACTGGACCCTTCAACTTCAAAGAAATAAGAAATAGACCAGTCGAATTACCCTCAAAATGAGATGATTTTGACATTTAGTGTTTCTCGATATTAGCCGGTGAGAGGATGATGGTGGTAAATTCATGGGCTTCTTAAGAATCTTTTTTTTTTTTGGACGAAAATTTTTATTAAAAAATTAATGTGTGAAAAAACATTTTTTTTGAGTTGTAGAAAAAGCTACTGGTTTTTAGAAAAAAAAAAATCCAAACAAAAGTTGTATGCACCAAAAACACGGAAAAAGACCGACCGGTAAGCAGATCCCGTGGAGGAATCCCAAGGACCGCGCCGAAGAACAAGGGAACAAGAAGCTCAGGTCATATTTTTAGGTAAAGTATGAGATGAATGAATGAGAATATGAACCAACCTTACATTGAATGCGAAATGTAAGGCAATGCAATAGGTGCAACGGCACCTGAAGCGGAAACACCAATGTGTGATGTCCGGAGGTTTACAAGGCGACGGGCCGGAAACCAAAGGGATACTCACAGTGCGCTTCTGTAGGCTATGGCTTCACCATAGTCAGCCGAAGTAGTTCGTGGGGACCTTCAGTCCAGGGGGGGGTTTTAGCCGGTAGAAATCCGGCACTACCTTCACACTTCGTGTTGGTGTCTATGCAAGATTTCCCATCCTCGAAAAAAAAAAAAAAATTTCTTTCAGTTGACCTACCAGCATTTTCTTGAAGTAAGAGATGAAAAAGAGAAGTTAGAAGTTCTGTCAAAGAAGACATTTCAAGAGAATAAAGAATTGAAAAACAACTCGATGAACTCCTAGTACAAATAGCAAACCTCAGTAGTCAGGTCCAGTCACTTATCTCATTGAATGAACAGCTTATGGCAAGGATTGACAGGTATGAGTCTGAGACTATTTTTAATCCAAATACTAATGTTTCAGCTTTAAAACCCGTTGCTAATGCTCAGGTTAACCCAATCTCTGACCGTTCGATGGCCAGTGAGGGAAATTCAGAGTCAGAAAATGACCAGTTTTTGACAGTTCCACGAAAGAAACGTCGTAGACGAAATAAACCGGTTGAAAAAGACTCGCAATCTGAATTTCCGCCACTACCAACGCAGTAGTATATATATATATATATATATATATATATATATATATATATATATATATATATATATATATATATATATATATATGTTGTTGCGTAGTGTTTCACCGATGGGAACATGTGATTCAGATTGATCTACAACCACCAAGCACAGAAGATGCCAAATGGGATTTTGGCGAAACGTCTGCAAATTTCTACAGGAAACCAAACCAACGAACGGATGTATTCCCGGATTAATACTGAATCATATATATATATATATATATATATATATATATATATATATATATATATATATATATATATATATATATAAATGCAAACAGTGAATGCAAACTTCGCTCCATCAAATCCTTTGCATGTTAGAGGTTGCACAGTTTGAATAAATTGCTAAAAAAACACAATTCATCCTGTTCCACCATCATCGAGATGGTGGCCCACCTGTACCACCACACCGAGAAGAAAGTTAAAAATGGTGGTGGAACAGGATGAATTGTGTTTTTTAGCAATTTATTCGAACCGTGTCACCTCTAACATGGAAAGGATATGATGGAGCGAAGTTTGCATTCACTGTTCACATTTTACTTCATTCACACATGGAGTTGCATATAGTTGTACGTTTGCTGAATGTGATTTCAACACTACAATAGCATAATATGGATATAACTACTGCTATTGCATCTCACACGGAGGAATCCGTAAAAGACGCATAAACATATATACGCCATCCGGCGAGAGGGCGGCGAAGCCACGTTCAGTGATGCATGCTTCCTTCCGACCTGTCCTTTGCACAGACAGGTGCATGTTGGTACCCTGATGAATCTAGTGAAAGACGAAACATGTACCTCTACTATATCACTGTAGCAGAGGGGGTAAATTTGCGAAGAAAAAAAGGGTAAAAAATGATTTATTACTCTCTCTAGTTCTTGAATAGACTGTAGAGGAAGGTATAAAGATCTGATATGGTCAGGTGCATGATAAAACAAAAATATTTACACAAATTTACTTGTACTTTTCTTCGTACATAACGCTACTGCAGACAGCATTAGGTTATACTGTAGAGGTGGGTCGGACTTGAAAGACACGTTCTTTTTACCTGGATAAGATTACAGTCCGAAAGGTCCGGATCACTAAAATTGAAAATATCGGACTCGGAACAGTACGAAAGTTCGCCCTCCGGCTAGTCACACGTTACATCGGACCTACAATGAGTCAAGATCCGTTAAACCGCTTTAATCGGACAGTGTCGTTGTGCCTTCTACGGGTTTTTGTCGTTTTCGAACATTTGGTCCGGCAAAGTACGATGGACCACTGATGTTTCGGATCCGCTGGCGAACCGCAGTTCGTTGTATTAATAATTGGAGGAAGAGAAGCATTCTCTTGCCCACGATACAGTCCATTCGGTTTTGTTTATATTGTTGTCTATCTTAGGTTGTTAAGTTAGTTTTAGGCCATATTGTAAAGTATGGAATACAGGATGTTTTAAAACCGTTTGTTTCAATATTTAGTTACCATTTTTATATTTCAGGACTTATCAGTGGCCACCGGTAGCCAGTAACTAAAACGCACAAATAAATCCTGACTTGCAGTTTCTTCACTGTAACAAGCTGCCCAGTGCAAGTGGGCCCTCTACCATGTTAATCCAGAAGGTGGCGCTCGAGACCAATAATTGGTTGATATCTTGACTACCGGACAGTCGAACCGTTGAACAGTTCAGAGGATAGGGATATTTCGACCGTGAATATTTGGTGTATATATGGGATATCCTTACACTAGAAATCACTTAATGTTTGACCGATGATTGTCAGCGGGATGGATATTCGCCTACAGATGTTCCGCTGTCTTAACCTTTAAAACCACATCAAAGACTCTCTGAACATTCAACGTCACAGAATCAATTTGCTTTGCAATTCTCAGCAAGTATCAGTAACCAACATGAGAGCGCAACAAGAGACTAAAGAGCTAGGAAATTGAAAAGAGCTACTCAAAAAGAGTCAGAGGATATTGCAGCATCAATAAAAGAACTTATGTACGATCCAGGAATCGCAGAATGAAGGTAATTCTAAAAAAATATGTGGTTTTGAGATGCTGACGCGGTACTTTTTTTCTCTTGCACTTTTCTCGAAACGTCGTTTTTCAAACTGGTGGACAAGATATCTCAGGATCTACTTAATCGATTTATTTATAATAGTATCCAAGATGAAACTTAGAATTTTTTTATTAGATGCCGCGTTCGTTTTTTATAAGTTTTTGAAACTCAAAGTTCCGATAAAAATCAGATTTTTTTCAAACAAAGCGATATCCTACATCTTAGCTACAACCTTTCTAAATAAGATTTTTTTTTGTTTTTTCAGCCGACACCTGACAGAGAAGAAATTTCCATCAGTATCGTATTTATTCATTTTTATCAAGCGGCTTGAGGGCGCTTCTGAACTGGCTGCGCCCCCCCCCCCCCCCGAACGCGGGTTCCTTATTTACGCCACTGCCAACACTGCAAACATCAACAGCTAAAGCTTCCAATAATTTTCGAATACGTTATGTCTTAATTTTCATCGGCGAGATTTCTGATAATAATGCATGTGATAAAACAGTTGAATTTGTTTAAATTATATTTTATTGGTTCTAATACAAAATATGTATTATTGTGACGAAATTTGATTGTAAACTTCTGCAAACAGATTATTTTGGTAGCGTATGGTCCTTTCGCCCATAATTTATTGTGTGTGTCACAAATGATTTAGTAGCTATTCTCTAAACATATAAATAAAACCCAATATGACAAAGGCACTCTGGAAGTCTAGTGGATCTTCTTAGGCTCTTGCAGTTTTAGTACTAGAAGATAGGTTAGTAAAGCTTACCACACGCACAACACCAAGATTCAGAAAAAGCTGCTATGTAACGTGACGGAACCACTGATCTCTACTATGGATCCCTACTCTTGTCGGCTGCTAAAGCCAAAAAATGGCAAACCATGGGCGAAAAAATGCGTTTCTGCACATCGGGCGGCAGTCATATTTTTGGATGCTGGCCAGATGAGGGCATGCGCATAAGCGACTTCCTGTTATCGATCGGTTGTTTCGTAGTGCCATCCGTAAACAGCACAGTATCGGCTTAACGACATTTTTGTGTTTATTTTTGCTTTGCAAGTTACGTACGATTTAAATGGATTTATAGCGTTTTAAGTGATTTATTTTATTTGTTCTTGTGTTTTTATTTAATATAATGGAATGTGTACATATTTTATTTGATTTATTTTCCTTTTTCTCTATAGGGTAAAAAATAGTGTTGTTTTACAACGTTTTTGGATTTACATTGTTTTCGTATAACATTAAATTTCCAAAACATGTAGTATGATATATTTCTGGCACTTTCCAAAATGATTACCAACAGATAAACTGAATTTTTAAACAGTCAATTCTTAAAAAAAAAATCAAAATTCGCACCAAACCATAGAATACTTTATTTTATCATATGAAAAAAGTACATTCATCAATATGTCAAGAAATGGTATAATTTCTTCATCTATTACATTACTTACATAAATAAAAATTAACGATTCATTTCAAAATATATTTATTTGGCAATGCAAGTAAGTATAATTATGAATAAAAACATACTTCCTCATAATGAAGTTGGAATATTTTAAAACATACATATATAACTTACAATAATTATAATGTATTATTATTTGGTTATATACATAAAATACTTGAGTACAAGGTTTATATTGTAGCCATAATCGGCTATTGGCTCTATAATTTCTAAGCTCTGTTTGAATTATTTTTCCAAATTGCCAACGAATTTTTTCCAGTAACTAATTTGCACAATGTCCATATTCTTGCATAACTTCATCTACCTTATATTTAACCGATGTTTCCAACCAGCTCAAATGTTTTTTTTTGTTCTGCAGCCAATCTGATTTATAATTTTGTATGTTTGAAGATTGTGGACATGACGTTAAAAAGTGTCGTTCATTATTAATACTGGTTTTGGAAGTAAATTCAGATTAGTTATGTCCGTACTCATTTTATGAAATTGTCATGAATCATGTTGTCATGGAAATCCTCACTTTCAAATCGTCAAATAAAAAATTCATTAATATGTTAACAGAAGCAAAATATTACGAAATAAGTTAGACAAATGTGAATTTCTTTTGTTGGTATATTTTTTTATTCACCCCCAGCAATGACCTTGTTCACTTGTTTTATTTGAAATAACATTTTTATCATTTTGTCGAAAAAATTAATGCGATAAGAAAATATAAGCTCCGTTCACCATTACGGCAGAAAAATATTATTATATAAAATTATTTTCAAATCCTGCATATCCGTTAAGAAACTCATTTCGTATCAATATTTTCTTAAAAAATTTAAAAAAAAAGACAAGGAAAAGATAGTAATTATTTTTTCATAATCAGAGAATAAATTGCCGAACTTTAAAAATGTTAATTATTCACTCCCACCCCACAACAAAAAAGTTAACGCACACAGACGGAAACAATAGATTAGAGAAATGGTAAGATACATTTTTTTCACAATTTTACTTTCACAGTATTAGAAATTACTAAACTAACTCCCATCGGTACACTGATCGGATTATTCCCTTCTGCTTCAGATATTATTTGTGCCCATATGATATAACTCCCAGAACAAAAAAGTTACACGAGACCGACTTCTTTACTAAAGATTGTAACTTTGATAACTTGCTTCATTTAGACACCATTTATGACTAATTGAACTAACTAAATAGATTTTCGAAGTTCGGTCCTGTCGATGGTCACCTGATCAATTTGTAGTGCGCATGCCGACATTTGGTCTAGGATGTTTACATTTTATTGTCGTAAATTTGCCGTTTTTGGGATTAAGCTTTGCGGATCTATAAATATTTTATCTATGGACGGAACGGGCTTTTTGATTTTGAGCTCTCATATCAGTTCGTCCTAGAGATTAATTTCGTAAAGATTTTTATTAAATTAAATAAAACAAGTTTCTCAAAACATTTAAATCTATTTAACAAAAATAAATTTAAAAAAAAACGAAGTAATTTACAATGAGGAACTTAAAATTAAATCGATAGAACAATTTAAAAATAACTAAATCAAACGATCTTTATCAGTCGTTATTTTAATAACAATTAGTGTATTGAATTTAATTTTGAAAATACTATGTTTAAATAGCTAATCAATAAGAAGAATAAAAACACGAATCACAAAATATTGTCGTTTAAACAAAACAGTACTGAAGTCGTTCTTCTACAATATAAAATAAAACCGGGTTTTCCCTTTACTCAAGACCGTTTGGTCTTGAGACACAAACTCTTTGTAGACGATTCCCTGACTATCGAAAAGGTAAATCCGCATGCGTTTAAATTTCGACTTGCTAATTCTTGATTTTTTGGACCTTGGAGAGGCTAAGGCGTACCCTTCTATGCTTTAACGCTGGTTTCCGCGTCATACTCAAATACCCAATACTTACCAGTAATCAGAAGGGGGTGCAAGAACTTCGAATTCCGAAACAAATATTTCGTTGTCCCTATATTCAGGAGATTATAGACTTAAGCTTTCAAACCCTAATACAACAGCGCTACGTTTCCATTAACAATAACCAAAAACACAAACTTTTAAATATACATACCCGTATAAAAATGAACAAAGAGTTCATATTTTACTTGTTTTTAACACCAGCTCACAAAGTTACATACTATAAGTGTAAGATGTCTAATATGTATGTATCTGACTTAATACGGATATTATTTGAACTTGTGATATCGCTGTCAACGCCCCCCCCCCCACCACCAAAAAAAAACAAAGCTTGGATCCGCCCTTGCCAGTAATGGCACGTTCCAAAAAATAGGGACCATGCTCAATCGATTTGAAAAAGTCAAGGCACCTTTTCTCTACTGGTGTCCTTTTGAGCCTGCGAAATATTTTTTTAGAACGATTTTTGCACATATTTTTCTCATCCCCAATTCATTGGTCAAAATTTAATTCAACGGTGGTGTGAGTAGCACTCACTCACACAACTCTTCGTCGATCATTCTGACTGTGAGCAACGATCGCGGATTCTGTTGACATTTTCATCGGTTCTTAAAGACGAAGTTCTTCCGCTGCGTGATTCATCTTTAATCCACTCTCTTCCTTCTGAAAACCTGGATCTTTGACAAAACAGGATCGGTGTATGCCTGCTAAAGTTTTGTAAAAGTTTCTGATTTAAAACCTGATAGCACATCATTGCTCGACATCGATGTCACTCATTTTTAGAACATACTAGAAAAAATCGCTATGGTCAACCAAACGGCTTTAGCGAGTTTGAATTCGTACTGAAGGCATATTCCGCATCCTAACTGTCGTCAGATCGAACGCTACATTGCCAGTCTCATTACTTAATTTACACACTTCGTATGTTCTCTACGAGATCAGCCCATATCCAAAAAAACACTTCCGAGTTAGGTCAATTGTATAAACTAGTCAGTATATTTAAAATGTATTTTTTTAAGCAATATCTGACGATAAATTTTAACAGTACAAATATCAACAGCTTTCAAAGCATCCAAAACATTGTAATAAATTTCGTGTTTCTCAAAACTTGCTAAATCATTAATAATATTAAATGCAACTAAACAGTTAAATTCACTGGAATTAGATTGTAGCAAATGAAATGCAAATTGTCCTAGAATTAAATTTGTTTCGTGTTGCATGAAAATATTGGAAAAAAATATATGAATGGACTTTATTAACAAATCACCTATATATGGCCCATATTCACTTATAACCTCTTGAAAAAGTTTATCAACTTTTTTGGGGAAACATTCCATATTGGGATTTTCTCTATATAGAGCCATTAATTTTAGTGAAATATACTCGAAAAAGCATTCTTGGTGGTTAAATAGATGCAGCCAATAACTAGTGAACAATTTTAAAAATTTTATATCACTTGTGTAAACCTGTGCATAGACCTTATTAAAAAATCTAAAAATGTCTTCTTTTTTCTCGTTATCCTTAGATTCCCAGTACGTGTCTTTATAATTTTTTATGATATTGAAAACAAACTCAAAACTCTGTTCATTTAAATATGCCCGCAAATAATGTGTTACAAAATATTCTATTGTATCCATGCACGGTAATTCATTATTATAAACCGATAAAAAATATTTTTTAATAATATTTTCACACAAGTTTCGACTTAATCTCAAAATAAAGTTCAATTCATTATTATTAATGATATTAAGTAAAATGTTACGACAGTGAACTGCAATATCTTCTTCAAAATTGTCTAGATAGTTCCATACTTTTTCAATAAACACTGGCTTATTGCTGTTAGTGATCAAATTAGTAGAATAAACTAACTTTTGAGCTATTCCGAAAAAACTTTCATCAATAATATTCACATTTAGAATAATGTTATCTAATAAATCCTGAGAAGGATTTTTCAAAAAGTGTTTTAGTACTGCTTGAAATAGGTATATTTGAATGGAAATATTAGTTTCCTCGTTAATGAGCCGAGAATAAATGGTTATAGCATCTTTAACAGGCAACACTTCAAAGCTCAAATATACAGCGTGTTTTCTAACGGACACTGCTCTCCCACTTAATACGTTGACGTAAGAAGACGCTTTTTCTTCATTAATTGTACACAGAATTTTGTACAACGCTGGTAAACTTGCCTGAAGATAGCCGTCCTGACAGAAATGCATAAGAACTGGCGCCAACAATGATGGTTCATCTAAATTCTTACAAGCTCTTGTTATTGTACACTGTACGTCATATAAATTACTTTGCTCTTCATTACTAAGATCTAATTTTTTCACTTCAGGTATGTAATCTTTTACCAAATCTAAAAAATCTTTTGTACTCATAACCCTTGACAAAGCATCGATTAACTTAGCTTTATTATCACACTTACTATTTAGTGAAACTAAATCTACGAAACGTGCAGTTAATCTTTTATCCAACTCCAAGTGGCTATATTTTTTTAAAATACCATAATCAAATAAATTATCAACGTATTTAACTTCAAGAGATAAAATTAAACTGAAATATTTTGCGATCACTTCAGGTTCTTTAGTTAAAAAGTATAATATAGCATCTCGTTGCATATCAAAATACCATCCCTCAATGTTTTTGAGAAAAAAAAATTCCAGTAACCTATTTTCAAAATTATCTCTTCTGCGTTTTTTAATGATTTTTAATATGCATTGTTGCAGACCATCATGTGTAATTTTGTCCAGAATATCAAAAATTCTATCTTCATCAATTACCTAAAATTAAAAAAATAATATGGCATATATGTATCAGAGAAACAAAAACTAGAGAAAATTAAACTCGATATTACCCGAAAAGTCAGGTTGGAGCTGTAAGTACTTCATTTGAATTTTTTAAAATAAAATAAAAATAATTAAAGGTCATTTTAATATTTTTTCCAACAAATTAGTCATGCTTATGGCGATTTTAAAGACATTCCAAGGTCTTACTGTAGAAGTGGCTTTAAAATTTATTTATACAGGGTGTCCAAAATTGGTAATAACAGCAATGCAATCCCGAAAACTATAAGAGATAGAAAAGCGTTTAAATGGGGAAAATTTTAAGCAATTATGTCAGTAGGTTATTGGTGATTATGAATAGGTTTTGGTTTGTTACGTTTTTGAGATATTAAAAAAGAAGTAAAATCTTGCATTTTCTTAGATTGGCTATAACTTTTTTATTTCCTTATATTTTTTAAATCTGTAAACACTTTGGTATGGTCACTTTTTAAGCAGAATAAGACTATTTAATCAAATTTTAGTTACAACGTTTAAGTTTTCTGGAACCACGCTCAACTTTGTTTTTCCTTATGACCGCCCTATTGGAGTTTTTACTCATCGAAAAATACATACTGTGTGAAACGTTAATGTAAAAAAAACATTATAACCCAAAAATAACTAAAAACACTTTTTGATAAAAGTTAAATATCTGACATTTACTTAAGAATAAAGTCAAATTAATAACAATGGCATTAAATTTTTCTAACGAAGAATTTTCTGATATGGTAGTTTCGAAAAATCTCGTCCCAAACATTGTATGAAAACGAGAATCGAAATATTTTTGAATATTTTAATGACAATCGGACGTCGTCTATAAGAATGGATGGCACCGAGCTTAACATTCAAAAATGAACCGTTAATGATGTTTTAAAAGTTACTAAATACCATCCTTATAAACTAACAATTGCACAAGAACTTCAAGAAGGTGATTTTGATAGAATTGGTATGTTCGAAAATGTCTAGAAAATCTCGCCTTTTCCGAAAAAGTTTTATAGACAGATGAAACGCATTTCAATACCTGCAGATTTTTTAGTAAAAAAAATTACCATTACTGGGCTTTTGAAAATCCGCAATTAAGTGAACCACGAAAACTGCAAGTACGATTTGGTTTTAATGTGTGGTACGGAATAAGTGGTAAGAAATATTCTATTTAAGTTTAAATGATTAACATTTTTGTGCAATTATTTAATTACTTATCTTCAAAATGTATTTATTAATATTACAATGATTCATCTTTTTTAACATTGGCCCATTTATTTATGACTAAACACTGACAGGTCAAAGATATGTGCATAATCAAATTCTGCAAAATGATCAGTTTGATAATATGTGGTTTCAACAAGACAGTTGCTTCGCACATAATTTCAAGGAAGTACAAACATTTTTAAAGGAGATCTTTGGTGAAAAAATAATCTCCAACAATTGTTCTATGCGCTAGTCTGCTAGGTCTCGGGAGCTAACACCTTTAGGATTTTATTTATGGGGATATGTGAAAAATGAAGTGTACGAATTTGATCGTCCTGAAAGCAGGAAAGTTCTTGAATATAGAACTCTCAATATTCTTAATAATATCAATTGGAATACCATTTATCGTGTAACCAGAGCCGGTTCGACAAAATGTCAATCGTGTATTAAAAAAAATGCTAGACATTTTGAACCTCAGTATGACTATGTAGTTTGTAATTATAAAATAACATTTTCACAAGAAGGAACGCAGTCCTATGAGGAAGTTTTGTTATTATGTTAGTTTGAATCTATTCTTAAATAAAAGAATTAATTGAAATTTCGGTGTCAAACATTCAAATTTTTATTAAAAAAGTGTTCTTAGTTATTTTTAAGTTATAACGTTGTTTTTTTTTTGGATTAATGTTTCACATAGTCTTAGAGAAAGAAGTAGGTATTTTTCGATGAGTTAAAAATCCAGGAAAAACAAAGTTGATGGTGGTTCCAAAAAACGGAAACATTATAACTAAAATTTGACTAAATAGATATATTCTGCGTAAAAAGTGGTCACGCAAAACTGTTTACAGATTTAAAAAAAAAATATTGAGCAATAAAAAAGCTATAGGCGACCTAAAAAAATGCAAGATTTTACAATTTTTTAAATATCTCAAAAACGCAAAAAACCAGAACTGATGTACAAGCATCAATAACCTACTGACACAATAGAACTTTCCCTTTTTAACCGTCTTTATATCACTTATAGTTTTTGAGATTGCAATGCTATCATCATCGATTTCGAACACCCTGTATATAGGAATATAATATGAGGAACTCAATTTTGTTAACTGTGTAGCTATATCAATAATTTGTGCACAAACAAAATACAGTTTAAACAAATACCAGAAATTTATATTTTATATATAATTGACCAATATTCCAGCAGACAACAAAGAAATGTCATTGTATAAGATAAAGTATAAAGAATGGATATACACAACAAATTTCCCTGCAGAATTAACATCTGGTTAGAACTAGGACCCGTTCTGTCATCGGTAAATCACATGAAAATATTTTTATTCTTTTATTCATATTTGGGAAAGTGTTGCTAAATAGTGCAAGTATTTTTATTCACTGGTAGTCCCTCAAATATATCATAGACCAACTATTTTTCTATTCCTGAATTAAATGAATGATTTAACTGATCTTCGGTGAAGAAACATTTACTTGGTACTTTTTCTATTAGAGGGATATTTTGTGCATAGAATCGAGCATTAAGATATGTTGCTTATACTTTAACCTTCTAATTAACTTCTTCTTCTTCTTCTTTAGGTGCCATGTCTGTATTCAGACGTTGGTGGACATCATGTTTACAATTTCCTGAAATCTTTCTCTATCGGCTGCTGCGCGAAATAGTTCTTCTACCGTGCAATCACACCACTGCTTGATGTTACGCAGCCATGAAAGCTTCTTTCGACCTATCCATCTTTTTCCTTCCACTTTTCCTTGTATTATAAGGCGAAGTAGATGGTATTTAGGTCCTCTAATTATGTGACCGAAGTATTCTGTTTTCCGCCTCTTTATAATGTTCAAGAGCAGTCGATCTGTATCCATCATTCTGAGAACATCCTTATTGGAAGTGTGCGAAACCCATGATATCTTTAGGATTCGACGGTAGCACCACAATTCGAATGTTTCCAGTTTGTTTAGCGTTGTGGTTTTTAGTGTCCATGTCTCGCAACCCTATAATAGAATAGACCATACATAGCATTTCAGGACCCTTTTACGAATATGCATTGATAGGTTCCTGTTGCATAGAACTGGTTTCCATGTCATAAAGGCCTTTCGCGATATTTCTATCCTAGCTATTATCTCTTCATCTGAGTCCCCATTTACATTCAACCAACTGCCAAGGTATTTGAAATGGTTTACACGCTCTATCCTCTTCCCATCGAGCCAAAGTTGACATTCATCTACAGTAACCTTTCCAACTGTCATCCACTTGGTTTTTGAGATGTTGGTTTTAAGGCCTCTTCGGCAGCTCGCTTCATTGACTAGGTTTACTAATGTTTGGAGATCCTCGATGCTTTCTGCAAGAATGGTCGTATCATCAGCAAATCTAATATTGTTGATTACTTCTCTGCCTAGTTTTACTCCTTCTTGTCTGTCATCTAAAGCCTCCCTAAAGATTTCTTCAGAGTATACATTAAAGGGACAGGGTGACAGAACGCAACCCTGTTTAACTTCACGTTTGATGGGTAGGTTTTGAGTACAACTGTTTTCAATTTGGATAGAGGCTACTTGATTGTAATATAGATGTTTTAGCAGTCTTATATCGTAGTGGTCTAGACCTGCTACTTGTAGGCACTCAAAAAGTTTATCATGTTGTACTCGGTCGAATGCCTTTTCAAAGTCGATGAAACAGACGTAGATGTTCTTTCGGAATTCACAGCTCTTTTGTAGGAGAACGCGCATACAAAATAGTGCCTCTCTTGTTCCTAGATCATTTCTAAATCAAAATTGCTTATCACTCACTCTATTTTCGCATAAAAGGAATATTCGGTTCTGTATAATTAACTAAACTAACTAATTAACTAACTTGGTCTAACTTTAAAACTGGTCTAAATTGATAGTAAGGGATTTAAATTGGCATACTTTAAATTACAGAAATGAGTAAATCCATTTTCTTTTATTATCAAACCCGTTAAAATGGAATTTTTGACAAGCTTAATTCTTTTCAGTGAATCTTTCTGTAAATCATTATTTAAATAGTATGAAACGAAAAATATCTAATTTTTATTTTGAAAAGGTTTTTCAATAATTGTTTACTTTTACTTTCAAAAATGTCTAAAATTTCTTACCTTCAAAGGAGTTTGAGAGTAAAACGAATTGTAAAGCAACAAACGTCCAAGAACATCATAATCATCATCATCGTAGGGTGTTTCCTTCAATGAAATTTCTTTAATATGGTCTACAAGAGGTGCAAAATCATTAAGGTCAATCCATAAAGTTTTAAAATTCTTGTTTAAATTTTTATCATCTCTGAGATCTTTGTTAAAATCTACTATATTGGATATAAGTTTATATGTAACAAACTTTTTGTTTTCAACTTGTAGTGTAGGTAAAATTTTAGCAATATATGTCAATATTTTTTTCTCTTGTTCTTTCCACCATGGCAATAACCTAAATGATTTATCATCACGATTCATACAATCTTCTACATACTGTCTAACTGGCCCATCAAGAGGAAGTTCTTTAAGGGAAATAAATAATAAATATTCACTTGTTATGTCAACAGGCACACTTTCACCTCGTATTCTCAGTATATCTATCATTTCATTAATATACTTCCAATGGTTCTCTGTAAGACCATCATACTCAATGTGACCTTCAATATGCGAGATCATATTTTGAATAACATAACTCTCTTCATTAGAATGATGCTTTATACAGATATATTGTAATACTGCTTCATAAGTAGAATAATCTTTATTTTGGAAACAAACCGTAACCAACATAATTAAAAATTGATTTATTTTTGTTGTATCATCTGTTGCATCAATTTTCTCCTTCAATAACTCAAATGCCTTTTTTGGCTCGTAGTACTTTATGTACGTCAAGTTATCGCTACCAATATATTTTATTTCCGCCCACTTGTGCTTGACTTCTTCCGGAAAGAATTTTGCTAGCTCTTCTTCAAATTTATCTAGATGATCAAGAATCTCTTTGTCATAAGCTTGCTTGAACGATCGTGATAGAATTCCCCATCGCTTTTCTTTCGGATATTTGAGCAAATAAGATCCTAAATCAATGGCGATACAGTAGCTTTGAATATCATTCAAATCCGGGAAAAATCGAAACAAATATTTATCAAACTCCTTTATTTCTTTGACTAGTGTAGTCTTATTCGTTCTAAAATGTAATATATTATCTAAAACTAATTCTCTATTCATTTTTATGATGGCTCGAGCGGTGTTACAACCCAGGTTCATACTGCTTGTCATGTCTAATCCTAACTCAAAGTATAAGTTAGGTTGTTTGCATACTAAATATTTTAAAAAATTGTTATCATTGAAGTTATGTCCCTTGTGTTTCTTAAATTCCTCAAAATAGACTTTTAACAAATTTACATCTTTTTGAAATAGTCTTTTTAATTGTTCGGGCACTAATTCAATTTCAGTGTCTTTTAAAATATTTACAATTTTGTTACTAGAGCAACTGAACAGAAAATGTTTTGCAATAAACATACCATATCTAAAAATAAAAAAGAACAACCGTTAAAAATTGCGAAAGAAATATTAAATTTTGTGATTTTCTTTATTTTCTTACTGACTTAAAAGAAAATAAAATAGGCATGATGACTGTAACGAAGAATCACTAAAATTATGACTTGAAGTAATTATATGGGATAGACAGATTCAAAAAACACATTTATTTTTAGATTACAAGTGAGATTATATTTATTTTAGTAAAAATAAAAACACAAAATATGGAAATCGGCCATTAGATCGAACACCAATCAGAAGCGCGTGACGTCACACTTTCGTAAACATCACATCAGTCATAATTGTTTATCGCCTTTATCGTTCGAATTTGTCTTTATTTGCATCGTTAATCAGATATTTTGTGGATAAAACTATCAAGTGTGTCAGTTTTCTGCTATCAAAAGTACAACGTCATGGAACAAGAATTTGTTAAGGCCAATAGCTGAAATTTGCCAAGAGGTTAACTGGTGCACTGTTTTTTCAGTCTGGAAAGCTTAACTTCTGAATTTGTATAATATATTTACTTGTACTGATTTATCAGCTGATTTTGGAAAGGTAGTAGGTGCTTCTAGATCTTCAATTGTGTGTAAAGCTAAAAAATAAAAATAAGTACTTGTGAACAAACTGTAACTATTTACACATTATTATGTACTATAATTTTTGCAACAGACTATAATAATATTATAATAATAAAAATAGATACCACAAAGATTGTTTGAAATCATAACTACCTATAATGTTATGATTAAACCGGCTAACAGAAAAGATATACACTTGAATTCACTAAAACAAGTTATCGGTATAAAAAAAGCAATGGGTACGTACCTGAACTTTCTGATGAAGTGCCTGTGAGATCTAAATGTTCTGTAGGTGGTTTTGTTTGTGTTACATCTTTGTCACTTTCTTCAATTAGACACCTTCTTTGTTTTTTGAGAACATAGGGACGCTCAGCGGTGTCAGTTTGTTTGCTTCTGCCTGGTTAGCATTCAAATTTTGTGGGTATACACCCTGACTTTATGGGCACTTGTAAAACTGAACCCATTACATGGTACTGTATATAATTTTCCATATCATTTGGTAACTGGAAAAAGAAAAAAACTGTTAATTAGGAACTTTAAAAATAATACAGTAATAAAGAAATGAAACCTAACCTCAAACGGGATCGACAGTGTTATTGACAAATATTTACCTTACATATATTTTGTTTGCGAGCTTCGACATTTACTTATATAAAATAAATACTTACATCATAATGATCTTCGCAGAAATAAACCACTGAATTAACAGATACAGAAGCTGGGTCTCGCCTTGCAAGATTTAGCCACGTATTTGTGATATTTTTCTTCATTGGCACGTTAATAAATAACTTATTTGGAGTTTTTATCGATGTATTATTACATGGAGGAACTACACACCATCGATACACATTAAAATTCATGATTATCGCACAAAATAATGGAAAATATGAATCAAAACAAGCAATAAAATACAACTTGTTAAGTGTTTACGAAAGGGTGACGTCACAGACGGACGCCATTACTATTCTAGCGTTTTGGTGCGAAATTTAAATTGTATTTTAAAAAGGTCAATTTTTCCTTCAAAACATAATTTTTTTGCGGAAAAAAGATTTATTTTGTATAAAGTAAGTGCGTAAAAACATCGTGGAGTATTTTTCCAAAATCAGTCATCATGCCTATTACCAATTCAACGTTTATATATAGAGTATCGGTAAGTATGTGTACAAAAGTTACCAAAATAACCCTAAGGTTTCATATAATTTTTATTTGTTACAACGGAAAATCCATTTTACTGTTTTACAATTAGTTTGCAATAAACAACAAACATAACAGAAATAATAAAGTAATAAACAACATAAGTAATATGTTATAATGATGAAGAGAGAAAAAAGATGAAAAAAAAATTGACAGCTGCCAAGCTAATATGAACGAAGTGTAGTACACTGAAGGGATCAAAACTAAAGTTATTAAGCGAACGAAGATTAGCGATAGAGGGCTATTATAACCATAATTAGTGTGGCGCAGTGGTATATGAATATGGCTATATTCCACACTTTATGTATAGCATTAAGATTATTATTTTGCAGCTAACAAGAACTATTAGCAATTCCGTTTAGAAATTTAATATGAATAACGCATCTTCGCTCCCTCAAAAATCTTACGCCAAACTCATTCATCACAATATCTTCATCAATGTAATAATCCCAATCGTTATAAATATGTGTACTTTCCTTGAAAGCTAATGTACACAAAAACTTACGTTGAGCAATCAATATGATCAAAAGTAAGAGAAAAACACTTTTACACATTGAAATTTAAACCGTTCCCCTCTGAACACAAAAATAACCAATGAAGGTCAATTTGTAGACCTAAAATATATGTCTTTATCCTCTTAAACAACTTGAGATGCTTTGCAAACAATAAAAAGCTAAAATGAGTCGTGGCAGTACCGTTATAATTAGCAAATAAATTAAAAAGATAAGGACCAGAATGGGAACCTTGTAGCACCACAGAAGTACTGAAATTTTATTTGATACAAATTTGGTTATATGTGCGCACCGGGTATGATCAGACTAGAATCCAGATATCCATTTCAAAATCAAAGCTTAAAGCTCGTCACTTAAGTAACAGAACTGATGATTCACTCTAATAAACGCCTTCGAAAAATCATTATAGATACTGTTTGCCCTTAACTTCTTCTCGAAGGCGTCCAACAAATACTGTTTATAAGTAAACAGGTTAGTCACCGTGGCCCTACTCCCAACACAACCATGCTGCTTTTCCATTATGACACAGGTAAGTTGATTAGAAATCGATTTATCACACAGTTTTGGAATTACCAATTGAAGAGAAATACATCTAAAATTACAAACGTTCTGTCTATTACTGGATTCAAAGATAGAGGTTAAAAAGCTTATTTTCCAATAATTTGGAAATGAACCAAAATTTAAGGAAAGCAGACAGAATATAGTCGGGTTGGAATGAGAGGACTTAAGGTCATCAAATAGATCACACAATGGTACTCCCAATGATGAAATGTCTACCGTCAGGCACTTCAATGTCTCCATCACCATACGCCCAAATAACACACTTCAGTCCACTGGATATCCATCGTTTATCCAAAGCTGGACATACTGGATATCCATGGGATGCCCAGAATTTGTCACTCAACCTCCTATGGATATCCACTGGACTATACGATTGTCCCACTCATGGATGTCTTTTTGGATTACATATATTGTCTAGGTATGGATCATTTTTGGATATTAATAGGACTAATTTTGGATGTCCATATAATGTACATTCTTGACCCGATTGTGGACATATTACCCGATGGTATTGTACTTTTTGGATTAATAGGTCATAATCTATTGTTCCCTCTTCTTGACGTTCCGCTAACATGAATGGTAGATATTTTCAGAATTTGCTTAGGGTCCGAGAGCTTACAGTACCTAATTAATCTGCACTTCTGAAAACACAGACCACTCATGTCATCTAAACGTCGATAACAAGTAACCATAGATGGCCCTATTAGTCCCAAAAACTAAACATTTATAAATTACATGAGCGAACCAGGTAACAGGAACTGGATCCACATATTACACTTATTGATTACAATTGTCAAGTTTTTAATACAACACTATATAAGAATATAAAATTTTATAATTAGTCGAATTGCAAGTGCTACAAAATATAGCTTCAATTTATTTAAATTGTTCAAGCTGTAGAAGGATCACTATGAATAAGTTATCTGGTTCCATAGTAATAGTACAATTTCAATTGGGTAATAGAAAATATACCAATTTAAATAAAGACTTTTTATTGTTACAATGATTATTTTTTTCTAGATTTATTTCTGTCGTTTATTCTCTTCAGCCATTGTCTAATCTCGTCTTCGGCTGTTTTTTATTGGCCCCCCATTCTTCTACCGCAGCTGAAAACGAATAAGGTTTAACGGTAAATGATGCAGTATTTTATGGTTTTGTATAGTTATTCCGAGTGTCGTATTTGTACTTGTTCGTTGGGGTAGTCTCAAGCCTTAATGTTCCATAGTAATTTTCCATAACAAAAAACATTAAAGTATAAGAAAACCACAATGATAACGGTTACAACAGAAATATTAATTTGAAAACTCAAGATCCTTTTAAAGTCAGAGACGTTTGTAGGAATTTAAAATGAAATTTAGGTTTTACTTATAAAAGAAAGTTCAATCTCTCTCTCTCTCTCTCTCTCTCTCTCTCTCTATATATATATATATATATATATATATATATATATATATATATATATATATATATATTAAATTTTACCACACTTTTTGTCTGGGTATTATCAGATCTAGAGTTCAACGTGTGAAATCTGACACCCAATTTGTTCTTATTATTTACGAGTATGACAAATAAAACAGAGAGATTTTTTTTATCAAATTTTTATATTTAAATGGTAACTTACCTACAAATAGTGAACATAAGTTCTTTAAAGGGCACTTTACTGTTCCATCATATGTATAATTCTTGGAAAGGCTATCTGTCATTGCTACAATAAAATATCTTTTAATAAGTTAATAGGTATAATTTCCTCCAATTTTCGCTAGTTGTAAAACCTAAAATTATATTACTTTATTGAGATAATTAAACGTTAATTCCACATATGCTAAGCTAAGAATATTTTGACTTTAAGAATCAAAGTAAAATAATATATATAAAATAATTCTGTAAATTAAGTTTTTTTTTATCAATAGACACATACACATAAAGAAGGATTACTCGAATAAGTTTCAGCTTTTATTTCAGGAGAAGTGTAATAAACTTACTGCATCTTTAAAGTTTAAATTGTCCTGAAGATTTTATGTGACTTGAGGCAGCTGATTATTTTCTTCGGTAAAAGGATAGTTGAACTCCTGCGGAAAATTATTCGTAGATACTTGTTGTTTTTCCCTATTTAAGATTACCTAAATATCCTCTCTAATTTGGTACAAATTGGCTTTCACATAGGAATTTTATTTGGACCAATCTTTGGAAAATTCATCTAAAAAATAATTAAAATAAATTAAATTATAAATCTAAACCTAGAGTCGAACTGTCAAACCTTTATTATATATTTTTTAACAATTATACTGCACAAAAATACACATCAATGTAAACTTTTATTAGTGTTTAATCCAAAATAGTCATAAAAAAATTAATATAATTATTCAAATTTGGTATAGCTTTTATTCCATTATAAATTTTGAAAACATTTATTAATGCCAGCAATCTTATTAGACTGATTAATCAATAATGACTTTGTCAGAGAGAATTTTCTCTAAAATTTACAATTTTATTATTACACAAATTTACAACTCTATCTATGCTCCATTTTAACCAACAAGATACAAAATTCATTGGCCTATCAAAATATTTGCATTTATTTGTAGTAATTTCCATTGAAATAAGTGATTGTATGAAAAAGTATAGCTACAAAAGCTATATTTTAACATACGTGTTTTGATACTGAATATTTTGTTCACTTTCAAATTTGTGCGAGTTTGATACCAAATTATCAGCTTTTCGTCGGGCATATCTGTAGTTTCGTTCGGTAATTTGTGGTATAATTAAAAAAAATAAATTAAAAATAACTATACTTACCTTTAACGGTGGCATATTCTTCAAATAAAAAGCACACTTGATTTTAGCTCAACTAAAACGCCAAAGGTCTTTTTTAGCTCGACGTCAACACAATAATGGGCACAAAATATCTGAAGGGATATTTTGTGATAATGGCGGGTTAAGAAATGACAATTCTACAGGCCGATATTACAGTATCCGAATTTACCGACAACCCCAAATTGAAATTATTGAGGGGAAAAATCTATGTTGAACCAAAATTTTATTAAAATCCTTAGGAGTTAGTTTTAGTTAAAGTTGCAATATAATTATTATAATCGATATTCTAAAGTTCAGTAGTTATTTTCCTTTGTATAATTAAGCTTTTAATACAATATAGCTTTACGACAGGCCAAGTAGTATGGCTAATTTTCAATCAATTTGTGTATCTGCCGAAAAAAAAAGGAAAATGAGCTATGTATGGTTCTGGGATATAATTTTATTAATTTCAGGAATTTTTTTAAAGATGAATTAATGGACGTCTGATGGACTTACACTGGACATCCAGATATGGACGTACATGTAGATTATATGTCATCACATCTAATGGACATCCATAAACGGTCCATGGAAATACAGGACATTATATTTACCTATTCTGGATATCCAGTGGAAATCTTGTGCTATCTGGGCGTTGCCGAAAAATATTCAGCAAACAAATTAACGAGGTTCAAACCATTATCTACCGACTGATCCCCAGAAAACATTGAACCAGGATTTAGTGCAAGAATTACGATAACAACTCGCCTGAAGGGCCTTACATCTTTCACGGAGTATTGAAAATTCATTTATAATCACGTCTACAATTATTTTCGTTGAATCGACGACACATTCCGGTAAAAACTATTTATTATTTTTTGACGGAAAAGTAGTAAAATAGTAAAAAAAAATTGATACCTTAAGGGCGCCCTCGATGTTGTTAATAATAAAAGGGTCTTCGCTAATAAAGTGCGTTTTAAATTATCTTTTTAACAATAAGGTAATATAACAATTTTAGTTTTTTTACCGTTCTAAAACCAGGTCAAAAATTTTGTCCATTCGTTCTTCACTGAGCGTGAGAGAAAGCTTTTTTAAAACTTTCATTCTAAGACTGTAGGACAACGTGGGCAAAAAATTATTGACTATGTCATCTTCACTCATATTTTTAAAAGCTTCTTGAAAAAACCATCGCTCTTTTAGTATTTTACTTGTTAGTACTTGATTTCCTAAAAATAATTCATAATTTTTGAAATCTCCATATAAAAACATCCAAAATTGCTTTAAAATTATTTAAGTATGGTTGTAGTAGGTAAGATTATGCACTATTTCATTTTTTTTAAACAAAAACTTTGTCAACATATTGTAAAGGAACTGAGGGAATTTTAATCGACTTCACCTTTTACACCTACATATATTTAATTATCCAGAAAAAAAAACAGAGTTACAAAATAGTTACCTCCTTTCAGGATTTCAATCAATTTGTCCACTTGTCTAAAATAAATCAAAACATCAACATAAAATATTGTCTCCAAGTAATTTCTGGGCTGAACGTTAATTTGATCTGTTGAAACTTTAGGACTTGTAGATCGTAATAATTTATAAAGATTCTTTTTTCTCTCATCAATGTGGACACCTTGTAAGTTATAGAACTGGGACTTAAAATCCAGGTCTTCGTTCATAGAAATACCCATGATTGAGAGGAATTATCTAAAACAAAAATAAATTTTAATAAGGCGATACTGCTCATATTACTGGGCTTGCCAGATTCAAAATCATAAGATAAATGCCTAAAAATCAAATATTTTCTATAAAAATTCAAAAATTCACTGTAAAATAATGTGAACAAAAATATTGATATTGTAGTTGAATTTATTGAATATTTTAGCAGCTATAATGGTTTGAACTACAAATGGCTATTAAGTTGCGGGAGTAATCAGAACAGTGCTCCTTCTCGATCAATTTGTTAATTGGTACATTTATCATAAGCGTCCAAGTAGAATTACAAGTCGTTTTGAAAAGTAGTTTATTTTACACAACTTTCTGAAATAGAAGTGTTTCTCTATTTAATAATGGATAAAATGTAAACAAATCACGTAAATGATGTTGAAAAAGTGCAACAATATCGGAAATCAACAAATAAGTACTCGATACTGGCGGGTTAACCTGCATAAAATTCTTAAGAAAATAGATCCTCCAAAACAAGGTGTAGAATTCATAAAAACATTCGTTCATATTGGTAGATTTAAATTATAATTTCAGTTTTTGCTTGTCGTGACTCTTTCGGGAATTTTAGTTAATAAAAATTACTGTAAATGCGAAATTTATAATTAATATCAACAAGAAGAAAAACTAAAAAGTTATTTTTATCGATAAATATTGTTAGATATTATTTATATATAGAAATAACATAATTTAGGCAACCAGAAATTCATACATTTGCTTTATTGCACGGTTACTTAATTTTTTTTTTTTGTCGGGTTTTGGAAGACTTCGGTTTGGAGTTTCTCAGGGATCGGTGCTTGGACCTCTTCTATTTTCTATTTTTCTCAATTGTGCTATTTATTTTGTAACACCAGTGCCTAGATATGCCCACATAACTCCCTTTATTCGTGAATAAGATTTACTTAATTAAACTTAATTACGCCTATTTTTGTCATGAAAGTTTTAAACACTGGTGTTCCCCAGTATTGTGACTCTAAACTAACTCATTCATGCTTGAAATCTAAGGTGACCCGCTGCTTGTTTAAATATTCCTCTAATTTACTACAATACTTCAAATCTGCACAAAATTTCTGAGGGAGCTATTAAAGTTAGTAAGTAAAGGTTATTTTGCTTTTGAACATTAGAAACATTGATTATAATAGTACAATGAATAAATAGGTCCATATTCTCGGAGTTGAGGACAAAAATACCGAATCATGGCGAGTAGCGTTGACGTCTCGCTAAAATCGAAAAATAGTTAAAATTGCGAAAGGTAGTTGAAAGAGACCCGTGGATAAAATGAACTAAAATTCGGTAAATAAACCATGAATACAACAGGGAATCCGAAACGCGACATGACGTTGCGAAAATTAAAATAAAATACTCATCCAAAGGCATCAGTTATACTTTAAAAGAAATAAACAATAAACTTACCAAAATCATATGACACTAGGATTTAAAGAAAAATGAATTCAGTTATTGAACAATATCGCTGTTTCATATAGGTACTAATAAATTTTGGGAATTGTTAATCGTACAAAAAGGCAAGATAAAGCATTTTTATTGAAAAAAAGCAGGTGTTCAAGAGGTTTTAGGAAGTTAGATAAAAAATTATAATAAAGATTATCGGTACACGGAAAAATACACTGACGTGTTATTCGCTATAACCTTGTTTCGTTATGAATATAAAATAAGTAGATAACTTGCGGCTCCTATGGAAAAACGTTGGCTTATGTTTAAAAAGAGACAGAGCGTTTTCGATGAGTAGTACCTCTCTTTATATGGGCGGAGCTAAGCACAATACCTAAACGTCGTTGGATTTACCTGACCGCAATTAGAAAGAGAGGTACTACTCATCAAAAATGCTCTGTCTCTTTCCAAGGGTGAGCCAATTAGCTTCTCCAAAATCTGCAGTTTACCTATTTAACTTTCATGTCTATGACTGCAGGCAGCATACAAAGGTTCACGTGCGTTACACGGCAAAGAGAGAAAGGGGACGAATAAGAGTCGTATTATCTCTCTTGCTCCGAAACGCGATGCTCAGAGCAAGAGAAATAATATAACCCCCGTACTCGCCCTCTCTCTTTCTGCCGTGTAACGCGAACGGGTAATTGCATGCTGCCTCACTAGTGTATGGTTGAAGTTGCGAAACGAATGAAAGCGAATGGAGCAACCCCACAAACAAAATATAATTATCTGTGTAAATTTGAAATCAAAACAGTTCCTCAAGTACCACTCATATATATATATATATATATATATATATATATATATATATATATATATATATATATATATATATATATATATATATATATATATATTGTAATTCCTATCAAGCATACTGCAAAAGAAACTGCAATAATAAACTTACTAAATGTTACACAACATGCGGTTTTACCGAAAAAGAAAATTCTGTAAAAGTTTTACACCAGATTAACTAAAATGGTTTAACTTTTAAACCCGATTTTGCCGTAATGGAAATTAAGGTCTGGCACAACAGCGCACCGCACATAGCACCACAGCTTGTTGCGCCCGTGGAACTGCATCTAGCTTTGCTTCTACTTCGGACGTAAGTGGCTATACTAGCGCGCAGCGCAGTATTGGACTGTGCACCTCTCGAATCAGCTTCGTCATTTTAGTATCTTCCGATGCGTCTGACGAAGATATATATAACAGTTTAAAACTAGTCACCTCCATAATAAAAAAATAAATTACTATGGTGAATTTCATCCCCGCTACAAAGATCTGAGAAGAAATTTTCAATGGTTTACAGAATACATGAGAATGGATGCACTTTTGATTATATTCAGAAGAAAATTGAAGGCAGAATAAATTAAAAAATGGAAAAATTTATTAACAGCATTGCTAAGGGAAATACGCCTTACAGGTTGAGCATCGCTGCTTAAAAAAATTAAATATAAAAACCTAGATATAAAGTCTTGGAACTAGCAAGAAGAAAAACTGTCTCCCGAAAATAAACAAAAATTTCCCATTTTTACTGGGACGATGTTAAAAAGACTTTTTTTTATTATTAAATTTTAAAGTTTAAAACTTGAATGACTCATGGTATTTATCAAATTAAACTCTTTTATTGTCAACTTAAATCAGTTTTCAAGTTGGATGTTAGTGAATTCGGGGTTAAAAAAATTGCACAACATTGCAATATCCTTAATTCTAAAGCAATATAAATAATTGTATTTAAAAACCCCACACAAAAACTTTAATCGAAGGTTTTAGGAAGTTGGATAAAAATAAAAGTTGCCGGTACCTCATAAAATTACCCGTATTTCTTGCACATCTCAATTAACCTGACTATATATTTTTAACTTTCTTCACAAAATAACTTTGTTGTTCTGGGATTAATTGCCGTGCATTGTTTTATGGTAGCGACTCCTGCAGCATCAACAGTGCTTGAAGAGTTTTAATTTTCGAGGTCCGACCTCACATTTTAAGTATAAAGGATCAGTTCACAATATTGCACAGAACGAAAGTGGTTTAATCGGGCATCATATTTTTTCTGATGTCATGTCCAGGATTCGAACATCCTCTGTTTACTCTTGTGAACTCACCTCTCGAACATTGTAATTGGGTGGATTAAAAAAAACAAGAACCCAAACTATTTTGCTTGTTGTGTATCTCTTCGAACTCGGTCAAACACAAATCCCAGAAGCTAAAATTGTATTGCAAATGCACTGTCAGATTTTGCGGCTCCAGACCCAGCTTTATATGTATATAGACCTAGGCCATAGAACAAAAAAATTTAGCGTCAGTAACCATCACCCAAAAGATATTTTTTCTGTATATGCAATTACATCTTAGAGCGGTTTTACACACACAAGAATTATTCCGAAAATTATAACAAAAATTGTCAGCAAATTTTTGCCGAAAATTCTTTAGAGATAATTTTTACAATAAAACACCAATTTATTTGATTCGTGCAAGAAATCTGAATATAATTTTGGTGATCATTTTATCGTTGCTCATGGGCATTTTCATAACATGTGACGTTCCAGCGGTTAAAAAGGAAGATATAATCTGGGAAAACCTTAAAATATCATAAATATGAAAGTTTCCAAACACATACAATCAAAAAACCACAAAATAAGGAGTATTTTGTGCAAGAAACAATGAGTAAATATTGAGATTAGGTTGATTACCAAAAGCGGGTTGTCAATTCACAAATGTTATTCTGCGTCGATTTTCGCGCACTTTCCGCATTTTAATCATAAAAATGTAGAACACGTTCTATATTTTTATGTCGAAAATTTTCACCAAAATTTTAACAATAATTCTTTGATGTGTAAAACAACAAATTAGTTTTATGAAAATTTGCAACATAATTATGAGATAAATTTTGGCTGTAATTCTTGTGTGTGTAAAACGGCTCCTAAAATAGTACAGTGGTCAATTCTCTACTCACTCCGTTAGAGATAATGGGAAAATTAGGTTATGTTTATTTTTTTGTTTACCAAAATATTTGGATTTATATTATTTTATAGTTTTTTTGCTACATTTTTTGAAATTTTTAAGAGCCTTTTTTACATTAGTAAAAATGCTTCCCCTTGCTTATTTCTTCAGTTGTTTGTGTTGTTTTGTAGAACGTGTTAAAATTAAATATATATGTGTATATATTTTATTGTATTAAAAATATCCTAGGTATGAGTTATTTTTTAAATCAATAATTGGTTTTATTTAAACTTCTTGATTCTAAATTTTCATATATAAATTAGCTTTTAAGAGATTTAAGGAAACATCACCTCAAATTTTAGAAACAATTTGGGTTTATCCATTTTTTTTTAAGAAAATATACACATTTTAATATAGCCTAAAACAAATACATCAGTTCATTTTTAGGTCTTTAAAAAGAGTTTTTATAGGAAAAAAGTTAATGTAAATCTATTTTATTAGCACTGGTTTGCTAAAGAAAGGTCATAATTAATATATCAGTAACTTGCTAAATGGACCACTGTCATAGTGTTTTCCATTAGAACAGTTAGCATTTGCTAAGTGCATGTACTCGTACATGCTTATCCTTTCTATATAGTTGGATTTTGCAACAAAGAGAACAAAAGTAAAACCTTCTAAGATTTAGGTTGAAGTTGTTCTCCAAAAATTTAGCTGTAATTGTTTAACTTAGTAAACATATTATTTTTTAAAAAAGTTTCATTTTCTTCAACTGAATTTTGATAACCTATATGTTTTCTTTTTTACTTAGAATATATTAATCAAGTTAAAAGCATTTTTTCTATATTTTTGGGAAAGTAAAAACGTGTTCTAATATTTGATATGTTTAGTTACATGTAACCGTTAATTAATTGGTAGGATTTTAAGCCCTATTGTGAAATACCATAACAGAATGGACTAATAAAAAACCAACTCCTATGAGATTATTAAAGAAGTTAGTTTTATTTGATATTTCCTTTGATTTCTATGATAAATAAACATTGTAATGTGAATTTGTTAATCTGAGCATATTGTAACAAAGTATAAATAAGTTTTTTTCTCATCTAAGGAAAACAGTATTTTTCAATATTATAGAAATGGAAGTAAAATAGGCAATCACCTAAAATTAAATTTGAAAAACCAGTAATAAACTAGGTATCATAAAGTTAAATCTTCTAGTTGGCCAGTTTTGTTTTGGTTATGATGTTATAATTTCTATTTTATTTGTCAACAATCGAAATTTTATATAGAAAAATAAGAATAGACACCTGGAGATAAAGCCTTCGAATAAGTAAGAAGGATAATTATATTTGGAAAATAAGCAAAATTTGCCAGTTTTTTAAATTCTTGTATGTAATGTAAATTTAAACCGTATAGTAAACGTAGGCTAATTTCGAGCTAGACCATGTTAGTACATTAGGAACACAAAAGATGAAAAATTATTAGGAACCAGAACCTTTAAACCTGATGCAGCTAGCTTTACCACACCTCGCTCGATCGAGCAAGAGCTTCCTCTTTTTTGATTTACTTCCTCACTCTTTGTGAAATCTTACTCGTTTTAATACTACATATATACATACACGGCCACAGAAAAACTGATTCTTATGTTATTTTTGTGAAATGTAATTTGTTTTTATTTTATTGTGATTCATTTTAAATAAATAATTCCAAAGTTCAATTTCAAAATTCTTCAAAAGTCCTTGTTTAAAATTAAATTAAAACCTACTAGCAAAAATTGTAGAACTGTACTTGTAATTTATTGAAAAGTTTAGCAATTCTGGTATAGGTGGTACCACTTTTAATGATCTATAATAAATTATGTGAATAAAGCAAGTCAAATATAATTATTTTCTGTTTTCTTATGATTTTTTATTGTAATTAACTAAATGTTGAGTAACTAATTTATTTGAAACAAAAAACATGGGTGTGTGGTAACACTGGATCTAGCTACCATAGAAGTAAGACCATCTAGCTGGCTAGTTTTGTCTTAATGTGATATTGTTATCAACTGTATTATGCTACAAGTGGTAACACTATCACTAGCTCTGAAAAAATAGGAGCTACGAAGTCGCTAAAATTAAAAAAGCTTTCTTTTTTATAGCTTGTTTAAAATATGTTGACAATGTTGCTAATTTTCCTGTGGTCTTTAAGGTATCAGGCAAAATCTAAAAATCAGCGAACGTTAATTTTTCAATCAATAGATGAAAAACTCTCAAAGTTAAAAGAAAACCTTAAGTAGGGTATTTTTATAATATTTTCTTACTTACAAAATTACACTATTCCCATTATCATATGACGTGGTATTTTTGAGTTTGTACAGGTCAACCTCTGTTTATCACTCAACCGCATCTCATGACGTTTCGGCCCGAAATATTTATTATAAGGAATATTTTCTGTACGGCACTGACAGTGTCAAAAAGTTAACTGCCTTATTCTTATTGTATTTAGCTACAATTATGTTTAAAGTTTCAACAAGTATAAAATATGATCTTTTTTTTTTAAATTGGTTTGCATGTTCATCTAATCTAAATCCATAGAGTTTTAGATATAGAATTATATCAAAGATAAGGTTTATAAAATAACACCTCATGACTTGAAATATATCTTACATAAAGGATCTAAATAATTTGAAATGAAATTGCATTATCAGATAAGGGTGGGTTTCTGTTAGTAAATCACGACCAAACTTTTTTTGGCGTCAAGTGTTATCCAAATAAATATTTGAAGAACAAAGACTTGCAACCTAATGTCCACGGTTAGAAACAAAAAATTAAATTCTAACCTCACCCCTATTTTTTTTTGCGCTAAGAGTGAGTACCTGTTAGTAAATCACAGTCAAACTTCTTTTGAGGTCAAGTGGCATCGAAATAAATATTTGAAGGAAAAAACTTTCTACCTAACCTACAGGGTTGAAAATAAAAAGTAAAATTCCAATCTCTAATAAAAATATGTTACTCCATGCCAACCTTACCCTTTTAATTCGGTTTAGGGGTTAGTTCACGTTAATTGATCTCAAAAATTACTTTGGAGTCACTAATGACCAAATTCGCAAACAAAATTGACCACTGGCGAATATCCTTTTTCGATGATATTAATCGATTAAAAGTTCAAGTTCATCTGTTTATCAACTTTTCTCCAAATATGAAGAAAAATATTAACGTTCTACTAATCCAGTATCCTTCAATATGCATGGTAAAGATAATAATATAATAGTTAAACAAAAAAAGACGTTATATGGGAAATACGCAAATACACTTAAAATATACAGTAGCCAACACTATTTTTTTAAGAAAAAAATAGTGGATATATATGAATCCCAAACAAAATCAAGAAAATCAATCTACTAAATATATATATATATATATATATATATATATATATATATATATATATATATATATATAAATAAATAAGTTATCTTCAACGCTACAGCGTTTTAACAACGGCAAACAAAAATTTTTTTTCGATTATTACGGAATTATTTCAAATTATAAGGAAAAACTAAACATTCTTTGACTCGCAAAAGTCTAAGCAGATAATAAATTTTGCAATTTAAATGACTAATAGGCGTCTTGAAGACGCTTTGACACAGTCTGCACCGACTTTTGTGTTACTCTTTCCCCTATATTTTGCTATTCATCAATTAAAATCCTTGTAATTTATTTTTGCTCGTTATTTCATGACATCGGATTCCAAAGAAGGTCAATCAGACTGTAACGAGGTGGTTGAAACCCGGGAGAAGGGTTATACAGTAGAGGTGAGCAAAACGGACTTTTTGGTGATTCGGACCGTCTGGATCACTAATTTTAAAGATCCGGTTCAAATGTTCGTTTCCCGTCAAGAATTCCAAAGTTCGAACGACTTTCCCATTTCATATTTTTAATATATAATTTTAGGAAATAGTACACCACAGATAATTACATTTCGATCCATTTCTTTTATAAAATCCAATTACCAGCCTCATTAATTTTTTTTTCAAAAAAAAAAAAATATTTTAAGTTTAAATTTAACTTCTATTACAATTTAGGAAATAAAATAAAAAGGCGAATGGGACATTTAAGCTGTATTTTAAACAAATAGTAATATTGCGGCTCTCTCATTTAACTGTAGATATTAATATTTGCGCATTCACCATCTCATATGAATTATCGAAATAAACGATGTTTGGCATAATTTTACGGCCATTGGAAAAAATTGGGTCAACTGTGAATTATGTTTTAAGCAATATAGGTGACTACCAAAAATTTGGCTAGACATCTTAAAAGTAGGCATCCATTAGTGACTCTACTTAAGCCACAAGAAATAACGTACCGTCATGCAGCACCAGAAAATCAACTAAATTTAGAAATCAGTTTCTCTAATACTAATATGGACCGATCAGAACAATGATCGACAAGTATTGCAAAATTGTAAAGCAGTCATAGCTTTAATTTTTTGTTTAATAACAAAAATTAAAGTTATGTTTTTATTATTGTCACTTTTCCGAGAAACTGAATTTATGTTTTAAAAAATCGGTTTTAAACATATTCTCTATTTTTTGTTAATAATTTTTAATTAAAAACCAACCTTCTTTGTTCCAGGATTAAAAACCCAAAATTATAATTGATCGTCATTTTTATGATTTTACAATTTCTGTCACTGTTTTAAGAGCCAGAACAAAAAATATACGGAAAAACAGGCTTCTCTTGGTGCCTACAACATACTACTAAATTATCATTTTCAGCAAAATAATATATGTACCTACTTTAACAATCGTAACAACATAATTCGATGATGAAACAAAACATTTATTATTATTATTACATTTTAAATTATATCCCTATCATACCCAATTAAATTTAAAACAAGGGAGAATCGGTATATAGGGCTAAAAAAAATTTAATCACGTTCTTAATTCATATATTAACTACCGAAATACTAGATTCGTAAGTATATATTCTACAAGCGTCCTAAAGAAACATAATCTAACTTAGAGCAATCATAAATCCTTGTACTCCACGGCCATTGCCTTTAACGTATTTACTGTACCTGCAATTATTAATCGAACGAAATGAGGTTCGCCAGCGGACCCAAAACATTAGTGACCCATCGTACTATACCGAACCGAATGTTCGAAAGATACAAAGACCCGTAAAAGACACAACGAACACCGTCCGATTAAAACGGATCTCGGCTCATTATAAGTCCGATGTAACGTATGGCCAGTCGGAGGGCGAACTTTCGTACTGTCCGAGTCCGATATTTTAAATTTTAGTGATCCGGATCTTTCGGACTGTAAACTGATCCGGGTAAAAAGAACGGATTTGTTAAGTCCGACCCACTTCTATTATATAGTAGCTATTCACGCACAATGAAAGCAGTGTGCATGAAATCGTTATCTCGTTAGAAATTGAAGTAAATTTTCTGAAATCTGATCTAAATTTTCTGTACTCTGTTCTAAATTTTCTTTTAAAATATTACGGCTTTCAATTTTATCCACGGTTCTTTAAATTATTACCAAATTTCCAACTACTGAGACCACCATAAAACCGCATACTGTTATAACTCCATTCTTAATAGTTTTGATGGTGTTCTTAAAATTAAGTGCTTTTCTCGTTTTTCTCCATGTGTATTAAATTTACAGATGAGAATAATTTCAATATATTTGGATCTAACACCTTCAATAAAGTATAGAGAAACACTGAAGAAGCTCTTAATCATAAGATCACCTTCAAAACTATTAAGAATAGAGGTGAAGCTACAATAATATGAGGCTATATAACGGCATTAGATAGATCGATTAGGAGAATCGATATCACGAAATAACAAGCCAAAATAAATTATTAAGAGTTTTAGTTTACGGATAGCAAAACATAGGGACAGTAACACAAAAGTTGGTGCAAACTATGTCAAAGCGTCTTCAAGACGTATACGAATTAAGAAATTACCCTATCAAGTCTTGATTTTTATAGAAAGATGGACGAGGTTTATTCGGGTTTCCATAGTTATTGTCGGGGAGTTTCTCATGGCTCCTGTGATACACAAGCAGGCCAGCCTCTGGAGTTTGGAGAGCTTCAGAGTAGCCCGCCTCCCAGTGATTTTTGTCCACCAAACTACCGAACTATAGGTTATCATAGGTCTTACTGCTGGAGTGTACAATGTGTGGATTTACTGCTCACATTTTGCTGCCGTGATGAGCATTTTACTGTAAAAACAACAATATCGTCCATATGTCTAAACGTGTTGACTATTTATAACGTCTAAAATGCAAAACTTTACAATGAATATATCAGATGGCGATATTCTATTATTTATCGTTTTGGTAAGAAATATTAAGTAATGTTACGTAATGAAACTTGCGTATTATACCCTTGTCCAACAACATAAGTCAGTGGCACATGTCAGATATATCGAAAGACGTGTTCTTTCCACCGATGTTAGTTCAAATTCCCAGTTATGGGTTTTTGTGAGATATATTCACTTGGTGGACATTAAAGAAGAGTTTTTGTTTTGTGAAGCACTAAAAACTACTATTTATTTTTTGAAAATAATGATTTATAATGGAAAAATGTGTATGCAGTGTGTACAGAGCACCTACTATATGGTAGTATTTACCATTTCAGTCATAGGAAATCAAACATAGATTATAAAAATGATCTTCACCATGACTCTGATCTTGACCTTCAACGTTATCCCAAAGTCACAAAAATCATTGTTCTGGGGTTTAGACCATGTCAAATTGGAATAATTACCGACGTTGTACCTACGATTACACGAGGCATCTTCAGGGATATTTACTCTACGAGATTAGAACACTATGTTGTAGGCGAAACGTCGGATAATAATTTTAATTTGACACGGTCTAAACCCAAGAACCATAATTTTCAACTTGACCAAAGTCATGAAAGCTTCCGTTCTTTATTAGAAAGTCATCTTCAGAATTTCAACAGAGGACTCCTGCTTTTGATCCCAGAAATGAAAAGAGCAGAAAATTTTACAATAAGATATAACCTTGGCTATGAGTTAAATTTTAAGGTCAGGATAAAATTAAATGAATCTTCCCCTTCTCCTCCAACAATATCGTTGAGCAATTGATCCCTTCCTAGATGTCATGGTGAACAGTTCAAACGAAACTATTAAAAGTTCAGTATACAGAAAGCCAACACATACTGGACAATGGCTGTATTCTTTTAAGTAAATTATCACTAATCAAAGTGAATAAAGTGAAACTGATAACTTCATGTTCTTTTGAATATGCATTTATTTGTCATTGGGTAGAAGTGATCAACTTCAAGTGATAGAAGTGAAACTGATAATGACTCAAAAGAATAGCCTTAAGATCTTAATCATAGGTCTAATCATTCTGTTGTAACAAAACGAGGAATTATACGCAACCTCTATAATCACGCTATATCTATATGCAATAATGCCGAATCATTGGAAAAAAGAGGTAGCAAATATTAAATCCGATTCACAACAGAATGGTTATCCTTTAAAACTAATTGACGATGTTATAAATAATTTTAGAACAACGAACACTGGACAGCAAGAAACACATTCCTTCTTCACAATTCCGTACATTAAAGGAACTGCCAGTAGTTATAATATAAAAATAGCCTTTAAATCAGGAAATACCCTTAGAGCTCATTTAACAAAAACAAAACCTAAAACTACCGATACGAAAGAATGTGTTTACAAAGTTCCATGTGAGTGTGGTGAAATGTATATTGGAGAAACCAAACGACCGCTAGAAGTTAGAATTAAGGAACATAAAACTCATACACAAAAAGGGGAAACGTCAACATCAGGTATTGCAGAACACTCCTGGGATAAACAACACCATATAAAATGGTCTGAGGCTGCGGCAATATATATGGAACCCAATATGAAAAAAAAAAGAAAATTTATAGAAGCAGCATACATTAAAAACAATAATGGAATCTTCAGTAAACCGAGTGTTGAGATACCTAATCTTTGGCAACCACTACTTTGTAACATCAAATCATTGAAGTGTGTACAGTGAAACGAAACGTTGCGCTTCAATGGGCACAGTCCCTATATAAGCTCGTAGTCTTAAGACAAAACATTCAGTTTACACTTACGATTAGAGATACAACGTATCAAATTCGTAATCAAAGTCAATGAAGCTATCTTCGCTCAAATTAATTATAATTGGTTCCTCTATCTCACCGATCATGGGATCGAGTTTCCACATTTTCTTTTATTCTTTTATTATATGGATTTGTCCCAATTTTTTGCAGTAACTTTATTCAATCTTTTAAAAGTTCAGTTAAATTACTAATTTTGTAAGTTGTGTTATTTCTAGCAACTCTACCTTTTACTTAAGAGAGATATTTCCTTCTCCAGGGGACATTTTCCGGACGATCTATAAGAACAGATTTCCTATTTGGTTTTTCCCAGCAAAAATAAAGTTCTCTGAGCAATTTCCAGAGCTCAGTTCTTTTCATTTCAGGTTAATCTCGATCTTCATTGATTTTAGTTAGAATTTTGTCGACGATTGGGATCTTGCAGTTTACATCTCTTCTTCCAACGAGGTTTCTCGTCTGCCTGTGATCGAATGTGGCTTGGGAGTACTAAAAATTCCAATCGTTTTTTTCTCCTTCAGTATTCGGTACATAGTAGATTTTCCAACTCCTGTCATGTCGAAACACATCTCAACAGAGCCTTTAACATTATTATCTAGATATTGGTATCTTAAGGCATCATAAACATTCATCGTAATAAGTTTTTCGCTGAGCAAAAAATGCCCTGGTTTAACGATTTTGAAATAAATATAGAGGTGGAAGCCATATCTTTTGGGTATCTCACTGATCTCAAATAATATATAAAAACAAGCACAAACAAGATAAATCACTAAGGACACACTGTAATGGCGTACTTTGCTCACTGACAGAAATTAAATTGAACTGTCAGAAAATTTTTTGTTGCAGTAAATTTATTGAAGGTTATAATATTTAAATATAATTAGATTTACGGCAGTCCTCAATTACTTTCGGTACTGAAGTAGGTACGTTAGAGTTTCGGTAACAGTTTTATTAGTCTCTCTCGTTCTTGAATATAGTATAGAAATGTGTATGCTTGCGATCGTCCCCTCCTCTTCCCAAGAACTTTGAATTCAAGAAAATAGAACAGTTTCTGCTTTTTATATTAGGAATGTGTATGTTGCTGGCACTCCCCCCCCCCCGTTGACAACTGTTTTTTTGCGATAAAAAAAAAACCCTCCCCCCAAGAGCTTTTGAGTTCAGGAAAATAGACCCGATTCTGCCTCTTGTACTAGGAATATGTATGCCGCTTGCATCCTACCCTCATGTCGGCAAATTGTTTTTTCTTATGATCACCCTCCCCCTCTCCAAGAGCTTCAAATTCAGAAAAATAGACCCGACCCTGCCTTTTGCACTAAAAATGGGAATGTTGCTGGTATCTCCCCCCTCCCCACGTCGACAACTTGCTTTCGCTTGCCATACTGTACTTTTGTGATATCACCGCCCCCCCCCCCTCAAAAGAGAGAGGTTGGATCCGCCCCTGGTTCGAACACACCTGTTTTGCCTACCAAGAACGTTAAACACTTATAAATTACAAAATGCTAATGTCTAATCTCAAAACTGATTTTTTTGACATTGGATATAAAGAATTTTGTAAACAAATTTAATATGTTAATGATATTACAGATGGGCAGGAGAAAAATCCTGCGAATTAAAGAAATTTTTCTTGACACTTTTCTTATGTAACCAACATCGATATTTACCTTGTCGTATGTAAAATAATATGCCCTTTCTAATTCTGGAATAGAAAAGAGGGTTTACAATTCAAAAAAAATATATCGATGACGTTTTAGCTTTTTCTTGAGTTGCCCTGTATATTTAGGTATCACCCAAAAATATTTTTAAACCCTTTATTTTCTGTTTCATTAATGAAATACAGCGGATGGAAAATGGGGGTTGCAAACATTTAGAAAAATCGAAAGAGAGTTACGACTGCTATATTACCTATCTATTAATTGTTAGCTGCCTCAAATCGAGGTATTACAACACTGAGGATGGCTAGCATTTTACTAGTCCTACCACCCTATACTTACGCCACTGTTTAAATAGAATAGTAACTATTACGGTTTGCCTAAAAATAATATTTTTTAGATTAGAAAAAATGGAAGACGATCCAGCATTATTGCCACATGACGAAAAGGCGCACAAGAAATATCTTAACACATTATTAACCAATCTTACCATGAATAATGTGGAAAAGATTGGGAAAAAAATGAGGAATATTCAATTTCAATCCAAAGAGCAACTAGAATATTTGAGTGACTTAATTTTTCATTATCTGAAATATAGACCCGAAAAAGTGTCGGAATACGCCTGCTTATGCAGGGAGCTTAGAGACCTAAAACTGAACGTATTCAGGTTTGAGACAGTAAACGAAAAAGATTGGCTCGAATATTCAAATTTACGATTCAATTTAATACTTGCAGCTAGGATTGAAATGGCTTATGATCAACTTGGACACGTCAAAGAAAAATTTCAAGCGTATGCCCAATATTTGGATCGTAGCCTTGTGATTGCAGTGGTAAAACATGTAACGACTCAAATGGTTTTTGCAGCGGAACTTTATAAAAATGACATGTTGTCCGCAGAATTTATATTTGCTGTGATAAGTAGACTATCTTATATGATAGAAATGTCCGATATGTGTCTAGAATGTATGGTATCAGTTATGGAACGGACTTCAAAGCAGTTAGAAAATCGAAATTACTCTTTGAGTGGATATTTTAAAATTTTTAAAGATATTGTTAGATATAATGATGTAGATAGTGAGATTTTGGACAGGATTAAGCATCTTTTAAAATTACGAGCGATTAAATGGATAGGAGGAGAAGAAGAAGTCCCGCCTGAACAAGTGGTGAATCTTATCATAGATGGTAAGTAAAATTACATTTTATCGCACTTACTCTTATGCATAGATGTAAGCTTTTATAGTTTATATATTATTTTATTAAATTAAATATTTTGTTCGCTAGTCTGTGCTTTTTTTTGTTAAAAAAAGATTTTTAATTCCATTAATTTCGATAAATTAACTTTAAAAATAAAAAGTTGAATCTTTAGTTAATATATTTTTTTATACAAGTGTTTTTCTGTAGTAGTAATTTTTCAATTTTAATTTACTTTTTTTATAGAAGGTGACACAATAATATGGCAAAGTATAATAGCTCTACTATTCTAAAAGTAAGAAGACACATATATATATATATATATATATATATATATATATATATATATATATATATATATATATATATATATATATATATATATATATATATACCGGGTGTCAACAAATCTATTAGAGAAGTCATAATTTCTAGAGTATTATGTGTATCAAAATGAGAATTGGTACAGGTAAATGGTATGTGAAGGGGAGAGTTTTCGCTTATTTTCCACTTTCCGGCCACTTCCGGTTTCACCGGAAATGGCCCCGGTTTTGAATTTTTAAATGGAACACCCTGTATATTTTAACATTTTTGGATTTCTGAGATAATTCTAGATCAGAATGTGACATTTTAAAAACTTTTTACGTCTACTTCATTTTTGTAGAGCCACTTTTAAAATTGCATCTAGGTGGCCATGATCGGACGCAAACTAATCTAAGGGCCTTAGGTGATGTCAAAAAAATACAATCGCAAAGTTTTAGTTACTAGTATGAAAGACAGGAATAAGACAAGTTGACAAAATTACGTTTTCATTTCTAACTATTAATTTTCAAATGGCGACCCCTTTTTGACAACTACTTTTCGAAAAAAGCATTCTTTGACGAATCTAACGGTACTAATTTATTTGCGATTGGATTAGACATAAGAACAGAAATTAAATATTATTAAGCAAAATACTGGATAATTTATTTACTTATGACAAGTGCGCCATGGACAGCCATGATGCATAATAATTTGCAACTGTTTTTATCAAGTATTCTTTGGAAAACAAAACACTCATTTAAGTAGATAATGACAGTGACATACGCTCTAAGAACAGACGTAAAAGTTTCTTAATTTTAAGATTTGGCGTCAATGTCTGGGCTGGTATCGTTGGAAACAGAATAATTGGGCCAATATTGTTTCAAGGTCAGTTAACAGGGGTTAGATACTTAGGTTTTCTTCAAAATGAAATCGAAAATCATCTCAATGATATACCTTTAGCAGTTTTACGGTGAATTTACTTTCACCAAGATAGAGCACCGCCTCACAATACTAGAGAAGTTCTTAATTATTTAATAGAGCATTTTAATAATCGAATTATTGCAACCAATGGTCCGGTACGGTGGCCAGCCCGCTCACCGGATCTTACTATGCTCGATTTCTTTGTCTGGGGATATGTTAAAGAAAGGGTTTACTATGGAGCAGCCCCAGCTACTCTTGAAATATTACAAGAAATAATTTTACGGGCATTTAGAAGTATAACGCCCCAAATGCTACAAAACGTGTTGAGAGAAACAATTGAACGAGCTGAAATGTGTCGTGAAAAAGAAGGAATGCATTTTGAACATTTACTACACTAAACTTTTTAACAAATTCAGCTACTGTACTTTCAAATATTTTAAGTGCGTCGTCTAAGTTATTAGTTTATTTTGTTAGTTTTTTGTTAATTTTGTTAAATTTTTAATCCAATTCCTGTCTTTCATACTAGTCACTAAAACTTTGAGATTGTATTTTTTTGACATCACCTAAGGCCGTTAGATTAGTTTGCGTCCGATCATGGCCACCTAGATGCAATTTTAAAAGTGGCTCTAAAAAAATGAAGTAGACGTAAAAAGTTTTTAAAATGTCACATTCTGATCTAGAATTGTCTCAGAAATCCAAAGATGTTAAAATATACAGGGTGTTCTATTTAAGAATTAAAAACTGGGGCCATTTCCGGCGAAACCGGAAGTGACCGGAAAGTGGAAAATATGCGAAAACTCTCCTCTTCACATAACATTTACCTGTACCAATTCTCATTTTGATACACATAAAACTCTAGAAATTATGACTTGTCTAATAGATTCGTTGCCACCCGGTATATATATATATATATATATATATATATATATATATATATATATATATATATATATATATATATATATATATTTATATATATATATATATATATATATATATATATATAGTTTGGTTATTCCGGGTTTCAATCCGTTCGTTCAAAAAATCGTTTTCACGACGTTTCGCCAAAATCTCATTTGGCATTTTCAAGTGCGGTTTGTCTCGTTACTCGCTATATATATATATATATATATATATATATATATATATATATATATATATATATATATATATATATATATATATATATATATATAAGTTGTAGCAGATTAATATGATTATTTTCCAAAATTATTTTTAGTTTTACAGGGTGATATGGAAAAGAGTACGTGCAAAAAATATAATTTTATTAAATGGAGTACTCTATATATTTTTACATATTTGGGTTCTTCACAAAACTCCCTATACAATTCTGAAATCAGTTTTACATTTTTTGCGGCGTTGCCAAATATGGACAAAAAAGCGTTATAAAACTTTTAATATTTTCGAACTAATATCGATGAGAACAAAGACACCTGTAACTGTTAAAGATAAAGGTTAAGGAAATTTTTTTAGAGTGTGTTTTGCAGATATGCAAAATTAACAAAATCAAAACTCATTTACCACGTTTTTTTTTCAAATGGAACACCCAGTATTTAACTTACATATTATAAAGATATTTTGATTTCTTTTAATTTTTGTTAAGTCTATATTTATTTTGTGGCGTATTTTGAATTTTATTAAAGGCTTTTTTAAATAATTATATAACATAATTAACCATAACAAATAAAACATTAAAAAGTTGTCAGATTTACTAAATTATTCTTTTCTTAGATCAAAATTTTGTGCAACCTCTATTTTACCATTACACCATCACATGTTGGTTTTATACAACATTATCTGTCATTTCCTACCTTTTTTTTTCTCAGCTTGAAAATGGTAGATAGGGCTCGATTGCGAGTTTATAGATTGTACTTGATGCAATGGCCTGATGAATCCCAAATGAAAACGAAACAACGTTATCGTCATTTCCCGGACCCTAAGCGTCCCTGTTGTCTTGGAGTTCTCCGCAAATTTTAACGTCTACCAACAATCCCAAACAGCACAAATACGTCTTAAAGACGTCCATAAAACATTTAATCTCAACATTCAGGACGTCTTATGGATGTCCATTAAAGACGAATGACGTCCATAAGACGTTGTATAGACGTCTTATGTTACAAAAGGTAACGTCTTTAAGACATTTGCTTACAACGTCTTATGGACGTCCCTTCCCAACATTAAAACAACATATTCCACCATTATAATTATGTACATTAAAAAGGGTCGCTTTAATTTTTTTGTTTGTCTTGTTTACAAAATCAAACCGTAATTATTCAAAAGTCCAAGAAATAACTTTAATTAAGAAAAAATCAAGAGCAAATTATACACTACCATTTTAAATAACTACAAGTTCCATATGAATAATTTGCTTTAAAAAATATGTTCAACATAATCTCTTTATACAAAAAAATACATAATGTAATCTTTTTCTAATTTGAAATTTAAGAAGTGAGGTAGAAGAGCAAATATTTTCAGAACTACTACTGTTCGAACTATAAGTGAACCTATCAAATTTAAGCCCTAGTTTATCCCTTCGATATAATAACTCTAAAAGGTAGACTATCAACAAAATAAAAGTTTATTGAAATAAAAAGTACACAAATCTTTAAATAGTTTTATAAACAAGAATTTTTATTTAGTCGAATAACAAATCTGGACTGATGCCCTTTTCAGCCATGTTTGGATTGAAATTTCCTCATTGTTCCGACTTTTAGCAAGTTCTGTTGTCTCTGTAGATCCTAATAACAAACTGATTTTAATTTTATAGGGTAAAGTTTATCATTTGTGGGAGTAAATTTTTTGATATTTTTGTGAATTTTTATAAGTGTCCTCTACTATAGAATCGTGACTTATGCTATTTCAAGGTTAATATATATAATGAAAGACAGAACTTACTCATAATAAGTCTCACCAAGTTGGAATCGTAGAACTTTCTCTTTCCTTTTCGTACTAATCAACTGTACATGGTAAGTTTACAAGCTCGCTTTACAAAGTCATAAATGCTCCCTACTCCCAGTTTTGAAATTTCTAAAACCTTAAACAAAATTACTTCTTGTAATTAACAAAACTCCATAGACATAGAAAATAGCTATGTTCTTTAAATATAAACCAATCATCAGGAACAAATTAAATCTTACAGGTTTCATTAGTGGAGTACTCCATAAACAAACATTTCGCCTTCCACTTCATTAGTAATATTTCTTGTAATATTTAGGACCGGGTCTGGATGAGCTGTGCAAGCCTTTTTTGCACAGATAATATTTTTGAAAATTTCATTTCATATTTCTAATAACACAGAGTTACTATAAAAATATAAGCGGTAAAGCATCCGGGAATTTCCTGTAACACAACCCGTAAATAACGTTACTGTTTTTCCTAAGTACATCGGATTCTCGATCTTATCTTAAGTATTACATAAACACGAATAAAAAAGATTTTCAGAGGCACATAGATAAATCAATTATTTTAATAAAATCCTTTCAAAAGCTAAATTTTCACAGTCGGCATCCCAACAACATTAAAAATGAATAACGACATGACGAAACACAAATACAAAACTGAAAAATGATAGTTGACAGAAACAAAAGGCGGGTTTTTTAAAGTTATAGTTTCGCTGGCATCATATTTATGTGCGTCATTGTTATCGGTACATCAAACAGTCTGTGACAAAAAGCACTAAAGTATTGATAAAAAAGATCAAGCAAAAGTTCTATTAACCAAGGTCCTAGTGAGGCTACTAAAAATTTGTCGTTCAATCAAAAATTTTAACCTCAACTTGTATTCAGCTGAGCTCTGTGCGGTGTTGCAAACTTATTTATTACCCAACTGCGACAAAATCCATAGGGAAGGAAATGCTTTTTAGTTTTTATCAACTAAACTATTCACAACTGTATTTATTTTCATATAAAATGTAGCATGTTGACTTTTAAAAGATATCTTAAAGACGTTGTATATAGACATCTTATGGACGTCTTTAAAACAACGTCTATAAGACACCTTATTTATGTCTTAAGACGTCTATAAGACGTCTAGTGCTGTGTGGGAGATGGCGGACTTAAGAACTAAATTTCATTATTTTTTCATTACGGGGTTTAAATTTCACAAATAAAAATTTTCTTGTAAAATAATTTTTAGTAATAGAAATGAAGTTTCTTAAAATTCAAAATGGCGGATTCAAGAAGACGGATTTATATTAGATTGGCAGTCTAAAGGGTTTTAATAGTTGATCATTAAGAAATTGAAGTGCTGAATAAATTTTTACATTACATACACGCACTTATAATTGATTTTAAAATACAGTCATACTCTAAAAATTTTTTATTATATGAAATATATAATAGAAAGTAAGTACTAAAGGCGGTAAAGTTAAACAAATAATAAAATGAAATAATTGAACTAAAATTAAGTTTCTATTCTTCAAAAAAAAAAGGAAATTACAGATTTATCCAGCCATATTGAATTTAACATTCAAAATTCAAAAAACTAACATTAGGCTATAAAAAACTCATTAAAGTACTTCATATTCCAAACTTCAACTCCAAAAATTCCTTAACTTCAATTTCTATTTCAAACGATTCGATTTACAGTCTAGTAAAATATATATCCGCCATATTGGATCTACCATTTATCACTTTATACATATAAAATAAATACTGTACATGTTGAACAATCTTTGATACCAACATTAAAGGACAGATATGTATAAATTCCTATAAGTCTATCTACTCGTTCCCAAGGTCTTTAGTGCGCAACTGACAGGAAAGCGCTGTCTTCAATATATCTTAAGCTAATAAAGAAAGCGAAATTTTTGTCCTTTTAACTTATTTAAATGAGCATTCCCAATGCCGATAGTTCCCACAGTGCGAGAGAGGAAAAGGAGACAGACATGGAGTATTATTCGCTTTCACTCTTCTTTCTCTCTCGCATTGTGGTAGCGGTCGGCATTGGGAATGCTCAATCTAGTGTTTTAAAATCATGACGGCAAGGATTTTTAAATAAAACGTTAGGTCATAGAGTTATTTATTTTCTTTAAATCGAGCTTTAAATATAAAGACGGCCTTTTATTCAAAGTTTATTATTTATCGTACCTTAGAAAAACAACAAATATGTAACTAAATATAACTCTGTTAGAAGTCATTCAAAATAACCATAGATAAAATATTTATAGATCCGCAAAGTTTAATCCCAAAAACGGCAAATTTACGACAATAAAATGTAAACATCCTAGATCAGATGTCGGCATGCGCACTACAAAATGATCAGGTGACCATCGACAGGACCGAACTTCGAAAATCTATTTAGTTAGTTCAATTAGTCCTAAATGGTGTCTAAATCAAGCAAGTTATCAAAGTTGCAACCATGGTTGCAATCTTTAGTAAAAAAGTCGGTGTCATGTAACTTTCTTGTTCTGGGAGTCACATCATATGGGCACAAATAACATCTGAAGCAGAAGGGAATAATCCGGTCTGTGTCTACCGATGGGAGTTAGTTTAGTCATTTCTTATATTGTGAAAGTAAAATTGTGAAGAAAATGTATCTTACTATTTCTCTAATGTATTGTTTCCGTCTGCGTGCGTTAACTTTCTTGTTGTAGGGTGGGAGTGAATAATTAACATTTTTAAGGTCCAGCAATTTATTCTCTAATTATTAAAAAATAACGACCTTCTTTTCCTTATCTTTTTTTTTTTCATTTTTTAAGCAAATATTGGTACGAAATGGGTTTATCAACGGATATGCAGGATTTAAAAATAATTTTATATAATAATATTTTTCTGCCGTAATGGTGAACGAAGCATATATTTTCTTATCGTATTAATTTTTTCGACAAAATGATGAAAATGTTATTTCAAATAAAATAAGTGAACAAGGTCATTGCTGGGGGTGAATAAAAAAATATACCAATAAAAGAAATTCACATTTGTCTAACATATTTCGTAATATTACAAAGTGGGGATTGCCATGACCACATGAATCATGACAATTTCATAAAATGAGTATGGACATAACTAATCTGAATTTACTTCCAAAATCATTATTAATAATGAACAACGCTTTTTAACGTCATGTCCTCAATCTTCAGACATACAAAATAATAAATTATAGAATGGCTGCAGAACAAAAAAAACATTTGAGCTGGGTGGAAACATCGGTTAAATATAAGGTGGATGAAGTTATGCAAGAATATGGACATTGTGCAAATTAGCAACTGGAAAAAAGTCGTCGACAATTTGAAAAAATAATTTAAACAGAGCTTAGAAATTATAGAGCCAATAGCCGATTCTGGCTAAAATATAAACCTTGTACTGAAATATTTTATGTATATAACAAATAATAATGCTTTATAATTATTGTAAGTTATATATGTATGTTTTAAAAATATTCCAACTTCATTTTGAGGATGTATGTTTTTATTTATGTAAGGAATGTAATAGTTGGAGAAATTGTACCATTTCTTGACATATTGATGAATGTACTTTTTTCATATGATAGAATAAACTATTCTATGGTTTTTTTTATAAGAACTGATTGCTTAAAAGTTCAGTTTATCTTTTGATAATCATTTGGAAAGTGCTAAAAATATATCATACTACATGTTTTGGAAATTTAATGTTATACGAAAACATTACAAATCCAAAAACGTTGTAAAGCAACATTATTTTTTACCCTATAGAGAAAAAGGAAAATAAAACAAATAAAATATGTACACATTCCATTATATTAAATAAAAACACAAAAACAAATAAAATAAATCACTTAAAACGCTATAAATCCGTTTAAATCGCATGCAACTCACAAAGCAAAAATAAACACAAAAATGACGTTGAGCCGATACTGTGCTGTTTACGGATGGCGCTACGAAACAACCGATCGATAATAGGAAGTCGCTTATGCGCATGCCATTATCTGATCAACGTCCAAAAATATGACTGGCGCCCGATGTGCAGAAACGTATTTTTTCGCCCATGGTTTGCCATTTTTTGGCTTTAGCAGCCGATAAGAGTAGGGGTCCATAGTAGAGGTCAGTGAAAATAACCAATAAAATGAAAGCAATTAGTGTAGGCACATTGAGAGCATATAGAACCAGAGGATGAACTTATGCGATTTTAATACTGCTGTTTCATATTGTTGGAATCATTGCTTTTACAATATTTATTTTATATGTATATGACGTTGAGGGTCAGGGCGACATACAATGTATCCCAAATTAGCGATGGATGTATTGATATATCAGAATTATAAGCCATAAAAAAACTGGTTTCCTTTTAGATAATTTTAACCATCTTTTTGTCTAAAACTTTCCTCATTTAACCGTTTTTCTATCACTTATCTTCTTCTTCTTAAAGTGCCTATCCTCTTTGGATGTGGGCTATCACATTGGTCCATATCACTTTATTCACTGCTGCTCTGAACAGACCTGTTGATGTCATTCCAGTCCATGTTCGTAGGTTGCGCAGATATGATATTCGTCTTCGTCCAGCTGATCTCTGGCCTTCTATTTTCCCCTGTAGGATAAGTTGGAGCAGGTGATATTTCTCATTCCGCATGATATGTCCAAAGTACTCCAATTTTCTGCGTTTGACATTTGTAAGGTATTCCAGTTCTCCACCGATACGTTGTAAAATGTTTTCGTTTGATACGTGGGGTATCCAAGGAACCCTAAGCATGCGGCGGTAGCACCACATCTCAAATGCATCTATACGTTTACATGAAGCATCGGTAAGGGTCCAGGCTTCTGCTCCATATAAGAATACATAGCATTTCAAAATCCTGATCCGCGTATGTATATTGAGGGATAGGTTGCAGAGTATGTTGCGCAGCTTATTAAAAGTGCCTCTTGCTTTCTCGATTCGGCTTCTTATTTCTCGAGAGTGGTCCCAGTCCTTATTCAACGTGCAGCCTAGATATGTGATCGTCTCGGCCATTGTGAGAGTTACGTTGTTGGCAGTAAACTGTATATTGCCGACGTCGTTTTTACTGACAATAATCGTTTGCGTCTTCTTGCAGTTTATCTTCATACCATATCTGTTGCAAGCTGTTACTATTCGGTCGATAATTCTTTGAAGTCCCTCTGCAGTATCGGCTATAAGAACGGTATCATCCGCGTATCTTAGGTTGTTTATTACTTCTCCATTTACAATAATTCCATCTTCCATGTTGCCCAGTGCTTCTTTAAAGAGATGTTCTGAGTATACGTTGAATAGAAGTGGCGACAGTATACAGCCCTGGCGTACTCCTCTCTTTATATTAAATTCTTCTGTTGTCTCATTCTCAACTCGTACAATAGCCTTTTGTTGTGAATATAGCTTTGATATTATCTCTCTGTCTCTGTCGTCGATTCCTGTCTCTTGTAGGATTGAAATCAGTTTACTGTGCTGCATTTTGTGAAATGCCTTTTCAAAATCTATGAAGCATGCAAAGACGTCGGCATTGATGTCACGTGCTCTTTGAATCAGAACCTGCATGGGAAACAAGGCCTCTCTAGTGCCAAGTCCCTGTCTGAAGCAAAACTGCGTGTCACTTACGTTTTCATCGAGTTTTCTATATATTCGTGCTTGAATGATGTTAAGAAAAGCTTTTAAAGCGTGGCTTATCAAGCTGATTATTCTATGATCGGAGCACTTAGTTGCGTTCGGTTTTTTGGGAATCGGGATGAATGTCGACAGTAGCCAGTCTTTTGGTATTTGACCGTTCATGTAAATTTTGTTAAAGAGTGTGGTCAGTAGTTTTATTTGTTCTGAGTCAATTAATTTCAGAACTTCTCCGTGTATCTGGTCTGGCCCGGGGGTCACTTATAGTTTCGAATATTGCGATACAAACATCATCAATTTGAAACACACTGAATGTGAAAAAATAATATTTTCTTACAGGTCTGAAAAAACTAAGTAAATTTTTAGTACACTTTGCTAATTTACAAAGTTTACTTAAGATTACTATGTTAATAACATGTAGGATATTTTTAGATGCTTACACAGAAAGAACTTTAGAAGCAGTGCAAAAGGAACTAACAAGATTTATTTATTTGGATAGATGTGGACAGTGTTGTGAAGATTTTAACCCAGACGATCGAATTAAACACCTAACGTCAAAGGAGCATGCGATTAAAATGCAGATTCTATTACGGGACCAATATGATTGTAATATAGTAAGTCTAAGGTAGTATTATTTTGTTAAATGTATAATGACTTGAACATGTTTTCAAAATCGATTTAAAAACAAATCGCGCGTTACAAATCCGCCTCCGCGGGTGTAGACAAATAAGATTCTGAGAATCTTCCCCTGCCCACTCTATCGCAGTGGTTGAATAATACATCCTGTTTACATTTTCATAAGTCCGCTCCTCTCCAAAACTAGCAAAATAGAAAATGTAACTTTCAGGACTACTCTATAAATCGGGTCCAATTCTTCAACTTTTTTAGTGAATTTATACTTAAAATTACTAATAAGCTATGTAGTAATATTCTTCTTCTTCTTCTTCTACCTTCTATAATAGGTCCCTGACCTGTTCTTTCTTCGATTTTCCTCATTCTGGACTTAAGTTATCGCTCCACCTTTTCCGTGGTCGACCTCTATTGCGTGTACCACTAGGCGATTTATGTCGTGCGATCCTTACCAGTCTATCCTCTGTCATTCGGCTTATGTGTTTGTTCCATTGTGTCTTACGTTGTAGGACCCACTCATTAATGCAGTCTGTGTTGCATGATTGCCTGCTTCTTTCTCTGTCTAGTAGTGTTTTTCCTGTTATTCGTCGAAGTATTCTCATTTCTGTAGTCTCCAATAGTTGTTTCGTTTTTGTCGTCTCTGGCCGTGTTTCTGAGGTGTATGTCATAATAGGTCTAATTGTGGTTTTGTAGATCCTAACCTTTGTTTCTTGTTGTAAGTGTTTATTTCGCCAGATCACGTCGTTGAGGCAACCCGCCACTTTGTTTGCTTTGGCCACCTGCCCTCTTACTTCATCTTCGATGTTGCCATAACTAGTTATGTCGATTCCTAGATATTTGAAGCTCATTTCTTGTTGTATTATTCGACCGTCTAATTCTAGTTTGCATCGGAGGGGTTCTTTTGAGGTTGTCATACATTTAGTTTTTTCGGCTGAGATAATCATATTATATTTTCTTCCCGCAAGATTAAAGGTATTTAACAATCTCTGGAGGTCGTCTTCATTTTCGGCACATATCACAGCGTCATCAGCGTAACAGAGAATTTTTATTTCTGTTTCACCCATTTTATATCCTCTACCAAGTCGCACCTCCTTTATTAATTCGTCCATCATCATGTTAAACAACAAAGGACTAAGCGAGTCTCCTTGTCTAATACCGCTGTTGACTGGTATGGGTGTTGATAATTTACCGTTAGTGCGAATCTGAACTTTATTGTTTGCGTATATGTTTTCAATGGTCTGAATTATATTGATAGGAATATTTCTCTTATATAACAGGTGGATTACGTCATCTAGCTTTATGCGATCGAATGCTTTTGTTAGATCTATAAAGCATAAAAATGTTAGTTTATTGAATTCTATAGATTTTTCGACTATCTGTCGTAGAATAAATACTGCATCCACGCAAGACCTTCCTGATCTAAATCCCTGCTGTTCGTCTTCCAGCGTTGTAACCGAATTAATTTTATTTTTGATTACTTTCGTAACGAGTTTCAGAGTTGTGTCCAGTAGATTAATACCCTCGTAGTTCCCTGGTTCTTGTTTGTCATCTTTCTTAAACATAAGCATTATTGTGCTGGTTCTCCACCTATCTGGTACTTTGCATTGTGTCAGGATTTTTCGAATGAAGCTTGTGAGTTCCTGTATTATTCGCTGTCCTCCGTATTTCAACAATTCGTTATGAATTCCGTCTTGTCTGGGAGACTTTCTATTTTTTAAGGATTTTATAGCTTTCTCTACTTCTTGAATGGTGACTTCCACATTATTCCTTATTGCTAGTATGTTGTTTTTTCCAATGTTAGCATCTCCCTCAAATAATTTTGTTAGGTAGTCTATCCATTTCTCCTCTGATATTTTGTTTGTTTCGGAGAGTTCAGATATTTCTTTGCGCTGTTGTCTTATCAGTCGAAACATTTGTTTTTGTACACTATAGAAGTCTCCTTCCATTCTTTTAGAGAACAGTTCCCAATGTTCACTTTTTAGTTGCCTGACTAGTAGATTAGTTTCGTTACGAATTAGTTTGTACCTATTGTATGCTTCCGGCGTTTTTGACGTTCTATATGCTAAATATGCTTTTCTTTTTTCGTTACACTTATCTTTAACTTCTTTACGGAACCATCGAGTTTTATTAGGATTTTTGTTGTTAATTGTGATTGTATGTATGCCCAATGACTCATTTGAAGCATCTTCTATGTTTCCCTTAATTTTTTCCCAGCTATGACTTATATCTTCCTCTTCATTTATTGGTTTTCTTTCAATTTTTTCCATCAATCTTTTTTGATATAATTCTTTCGTTGACGTATGCCACAGAGGGTATATGTTCTTTTTTTGTATCCTAACCTTTTCCAGCTGCTTTTTCTTTTGTGTAATCTTTATTCTAATTTTTGATAGAACTAATTTGTGATCGTTTCCTGCAATCACAGAGTTCAATGTTCTAATATCCAATATCTGGGTGGGATGTATAACTCGGTTACTAACTATAAAGTCAATCATAGATTTGTGTCCTCTTGTATTTTCAAAAGTGTATTTATATTTATCTTTGTGTTGAAAGAAAGTATTGTTTATCCTTAATTCGTTGTAGGCACAGAAATTTATCATTAGTTCTCCGTTGGTGTTGTGATACTGTTCGTTGAAGCATTGTTTAATTCCGAGGATTATTTGGTTTCCTATACGGGCATTAAGTAAATAAGTAAGCATGTAGTAATATTGTTTAATTTAAACAATATTTTACATTATACATTTTATCGCGGACAGAATTCACGTTTTCCACCATCTACAGACAAAGTAATCCCTGTTATAAAACTAGCTTCTTCATCGCTAGCCAAAAATGTTATGGATCTGGCAACTTCTTCAGGTGTACCAGGTCTTCCCAGAGGATGGGTTTCATTTGCCCTTTTTATAAATGCATTAGCTTGTTCAGTACTTTGCCCACCATGTTTGAATAAGTTTGTTACAATTACACCTAAAACATTTTTATGGTATTAGATTAGATTAAATTTAAATTAACTGGCCATTGAAATCTTCTAAATCATAACAAGTACAAATATGGTCAAAACTTTTTATCTTTAACCAAAGTTTACAGAATTTCCATTGTGTGTTTCTTTATTGATCTGAACGAACTTTGCGACTTTTACATTTTCTAGAAAACATATTAGTAGTGAATATATGAGAGAACAAATGAGGAGGAGGAGGAGAAGGATGAAAAGTATATACTCTTTAATCTCCTCATTTGTTCTCCCAAATATTCCCTACTCATATTTTTGCTTTACAATTAATATCAGTACTAACCTGGATTAACTGAATTCACCCTTACTTTCTTTGGTGCCAAATCAAGTGCTACACATTTAGTGAGATGATTCACAGCAGCTTTTGAAACGCAGTAAGCCAATACACCAGAGAAGGCTCGCAGACCGTTGATACTGCTTACGTTTACAACGTTGCCCTTTGTTTCAATTAAATAAGGGATAGCTAACATTAAAATGTTATAGATGGATCTAACGTTGGTGTTCATTATGCGATCGTATTGTGCGAGGCTTGTCGTTTCGATACTGCCAAGTTCAAGAATGCCTGAAAAATAGCGAGTTAAGGATTCATTTTTCTTTGTTTAAAATAATTTCGTGAATATTTGTCACAATTTTTATTATCTTCTTTTCACAATGATATCCGATAAAATATTTTCACCGGAGGTTAAAGCGGTGATGTTGTTAGGAAAAGCATTGTAAATAAATCTTGCAATAGGGTTTAACATTAATATTTTTGTAGTATAAATGGTTTGAACATTTGACAATTTAACCCAAGTATGCCGTAACTTTAAAAACGTAGCTATTTTGGAAAAATTATTGGAAGGAGATCGACAAATCACGTTATAACAGAATAGGATATACTAAAGGGGGGTATTATTGAACGGATTGTCTCAAAAGAACTAAACTCTGTAACTGCAAAGTGATACACCAAGCACTGACTTACTCGATTAATTGCAAGACTGAAAATACTTCGCCAAGGTTCTCGTTTGGACACCTAACCTCGTCACATCGAGTCCAAGTAATAAATGAGTTTTTGAAGGATTCAAAGGTGTAAATGTTGAAACATTCTTCCTGCAGTCCTGACTTTGCACCCTGTGATTTTAGTCTGTTACTTTACATCAAAATTAGTTGAAACGGTGAAGTTTTAATAGTAATGACGAGTTGCTTGCTGGGAGGAATCAAACCTATGCAGAAGCCCAACCAGAAAAGGGAAAGGAGGGTTTCACTAAATGATTGATAGTGAAAATAAAACATTGTTTATAAGTTTGGAAATATTTAAAATACTGTATTTGCTGTTCGTATTGATATTTGACGAAATAGTTGGAATTTTCAGCATTCTCACAACTTCAGAATCGAGCTCTTTTCTTTTGATACATTTCCCATTAAAACTGAAGATCCAACTGCGATATCATTGGATCTGATGATAGTGAAAAGAATTAAACACTTATATGAGTGATTTTAAAAACCGAAAAGAATACATCGCGGCTTGTTGGGGGTGTTTTTTCTTTCTTAGGATGTAAAAATACATAAAATATCTCAGAAACCTCGAAATGACTGTGGTTCTTAAAATTAATAGTATTTTAGAAAAATACATTAGTGGGCAAAGGTAACGTAAACTTACCATTTTCAACAAAAGTCGGTATAAAATTCACAGTATTATCGCCACACAAAGCTCGAACTATGTCTCCGCGGATTTCGTTACAACACATCTATTGTCACTGCCTAGACTTTTGTCAGTCACACTTGCCATACCATGTTCTGTGGTATAACGTTGAACTCGGGGCTAAGGACATTATCAGTCGACTGGTAAAATAAGTACATAACATTTTTATAAAAAAATTGAAGCGGTTTTTAAAAATGCGCAAAAAGGTGAAAAATAATATAAATTTTTATATGAAATTAAAATTTTTGAAGTCGGCGCCAAACTAATATCTCACAAAATATAATTCGTATAAAAATATTGGAAAGTACTTTATTTGTAATTACTTTCTTACCGTAGTTTTTAGATATCTCGTGTTAGTACTGGTTTCATTTATAAATAATTTGACACCGACAAAATTTCAATTTAATATAAAAATTTATATTGTTATTTTTCGTTTTTTAGCGCATTTCTGGAAGCCAGTTCAATTTTTTTATGAAAATTTTATTATTCGATTCTTATCTTTGAATTCGTTATGATATTCATAAATTATTTGAACTAAGTACTCAGCGAGATTAATGTACCTCACAATGATTCCAAAGTCACAAGAAAGTACCCATTTTATCCAAAGTTGAAAACCACACTGAACTGAACAACTCAAAATTCTTTGATTCTAAGAATTCCCAAAATACCAGTTTTAAACGAAATTCTACCAAGCAAATATTTAGTCTGCCATAGTTAATCAGCTATCCTGAATTTTAATTTTAGATTAGTAATCTAGGCCCCCAAAACCTCCCAATACCGATTTTTAAAGAACTTAAGACGTACATTTTTAGTCCGACTTATTTAATCCTGCATATTGAGTTTGTATACGCTCCAAGAACCCCCCAATATCAGTATTGGACAAAATCGAAAAGAAGTAAATTTTTTAGTCCCCCATGTTGTATCTGCCATATTAAGTTGTAAAACATTAACTTCAAATTCATAATCTACGACCCCAAACATACCCCCCGATACCAATTTAAAAAAAAAAGTGAATATCGTAAAATTTTCAACCCACCACATTGGATCCGCCGTTAATAACTTAGTCCTCATCCTCTCTCGTCACATTTCGCAATTCGACGCAAGTTCCATTTTTACCCGACTTCTAAAAGAAGTCGACCGTTATGTATTTTTTTTTATGTATGTACATCGATTATTCTCGAACAGCAGCACCAATTTGAATAAAATTTTTTGTATTATATTCATGAAGTTGCTGCGGTAGTCTCATACCATTTTGGTCAAAATGTTTTCAATGAAATGCAAGATGGCTTCTAAAGTTATTTTTAAAAAATCCAATATGGCGGACTAAAAATTTTTACGTCTCTCGGTTTTATCCAAAACTGATACAGGGGAGTTTTTGAAAGTGTAAATTTGTAAATTACGAATTTAAAATTATTTTTTTTAAAATCCATAAAACGACTAAAAATTTTATATCTCTCGATTTTGTTCAAAATTTGTTGTTGGGGGATTTCTGAGAGTGCAAATACCAAATTTAAAATGTCTTTAAAAAAATCCAATATGGCACATACAAAAATGTCTAAAAATTTTATATTTCCGGATTAGGTCCAAAATTGGTACTGGGAGCTTTGCGAGGGTGTAGATTAAGATTGTATTAAAAGTTTAAAATATTTTTTTTTAAATTTAATATGGTTTTTTTATGTTCAATATGGATAATCACATTATGTTTCATTGTAGAAAGGAGGGGGCGGCAATTTGTGCATCTGTCCAGACGACAGAAAGCTACGCTACGCTCCTAATACCTATCAGTTTTGACTCATTCTTATTGCACTATGAACCTACACCAGTATAAATATATATATATATATATATATATATATATATATATATATATATATATATATTAGGGTCTTCCTCTACTTGAAAATATGTGCTATAATAAAAGAAATATGATCAGTAAGTCCGTTTTTTAACTAATTATTCACGTTAACACCACTTTTATTTTTATCGCGGACATAATTCAAGCCTTCCACCATCCACAGACAAGCTAATGCCGGTAATGAAACTCGCTTCTTCATCGCTAGCCAGGAATGCTATAGCTCTGGCTATTTCCTCTGGATTGCCTGGCCTTCCCAAAGGGTGGGTTTCACCTGCTCTCTTCATGTAAGCATCACTTTCTTTTTGAGATTGACCACCACTTGTAAATAAGTTTGTTCTAATAACACCTAAAATAACGTGTTCTTAGATTTTTGAGAAATATAACATTTTTTATTTAGTTCCGGGACTAAAAAAATATTTTAATGAATTTTGACCCACAGAAGGAAACTCTTGCTTGTTGTAATATTGTATTTTGTCTCAAAAAAACATTGTTTATCATTACGTTAAAGGGAAAACTTTCTTGGTACACACATACCGATATTACGCTATCCTTTTCTAATCGCATTATTTAAACAAGTATCATATGATAATTGGTACGTCAATTCTGAATATGAATATATGGTTGCCTAAATTATTATTATTGTTATTTTTAATATGTAAACAATATCTAACAATATCTACCAACAAAAATAAGTTTTTAAATTCTGTTTTTGTTAATATTAATTGTAAACTTGGCATTTATAGTAATTTCTAACACATAAAAACACTGAAAAGAGTCACGACAAGCAAGCAATTAAACTGAAAGAAAAGATAAGTAAACATGTTTATGTCTGTCAAACATCAAAAAAGCCTCTCCCCCACCGACCATAAACAGCCTTCAAACAAATCTATTATTGTTTAAATTTATAGGGTATGATCGAAGGTGCGTTCAGTCGCAAACCTAAAATATTCGATTCGTTATCCTTGTTCATGTTGTTTAGTTTTTAAAGGATCTATAGACCATTTTTCTGAGGTTTGATAACATACCTCATAGCTGTGTAAGATAGTAATTAATTTAAGAAGTTAAAGCATAAGGTTTGTAAAAAATGGGTAATGTCAGTTTGCACGTGGGCCGCCAAGGGTATTCAACCCGCCTTGGGTGTGAGACAATCATGGAAATATAAATATATAGACCGCCGATCTCATAGAAACGCATTGACTCTCGCTTAAAATGAGATACAACGAAATAGATCTGCAGTACTTCTCTTTCTAACCATTTTCTAAAAACTAAGGATTCTGAAAATTATTCATTGTACTAACTTTTCGTTGGAGATCCCTCTTTATTTTTTATCAGTACTAACCTGGATTTACCCCGTTCACTCTTACTTGCTTTGGTGCCAGATCAAGTGCTACACATTTAGTTAGATGATTTACTGCTGCTTTAGAAATACAATAGGCCAATACACCAGCGAAGGCACGGAGACCGTTTATACTGCTTAAATTTACAATGTTTCCCTTCGTTTGAATTAAATGCGGTACTGCCAGCATTATAATGTTATAGATAGATCTAACGTTGGTGTTCATTATTTTATCATATTGTGCAAGGCTCGTTTTTTCAATAGAGCCGAGTTCGAAAATACCTGAAAATGGGAATTTATTAAACTTGGACTATCCAACTCAAATATTGTTATGAGTTGCAAAATGCAACTACGTTAGAATGAAGTAATTTTTCACCTTTATTGATGTTACCATATCTCATAAAAATATAACTCAAATAAATTTTTTTTGCCCTTCCCATTTTAGCCAGTGTCAATGTCATTTGAAATCAAAGAAATATTTTTGGTTTAAGGAGTAAGTTACCAACCTTTTTTGTACCACCGCCCCTTTACAAGAAGAAAGAAATCGAATACCCCCCATGTCATAGTAGTTATATATAAAAAATATTAATAATGATTAATCAAATTAAATATTGTTTGATCTGAAGTATATTCCACAAAAAGGAGGAATTAAATAACCACCATGTAGATGGATATTAACCATGGAAACTGAGAAAGTGTATCTCTTATATGACTGCCCGAAGACCCAAGGAAAAAATAAATCAATTATCGAATTTAAGCATAGACTCAGTTTTAAGACGTTTGAGTCATTTAAATGTTTTCCTAACAAAATATAAACCCAGGCGATTTATGGTGATATAAACTAAAAAAGTCGTACCCTCTTTAATATTTTTTTGAATAAATCTCTCGAAAAAATCCTACCCTGTTTATGTAATTAAGGGATAAGTGCCACGGGTAGTCTTAACGTGTGGTATTGGAGAACACTGATGAAATGTTTTTAAATTGAGCAATTTTCCCATTATTAGAAAACAAAAGAATAATGAAATAAAATCGCTATAATGCAATATTTTCGTTTGATTACATGTACAAAGAATTCGTAAAATGACATATGTTCACATTCGATTTAAAACCTCAAAATTGGATAAAAAGCGGTCAGATTTTTTTACAATTATTATCATTTTCTTTTAGATATAGAAAGATTTAGAATAGTTTTATTAACCCTTTTGTATAAAACATTAGTAATTTGAGATGCTCATATCAAATTGGGAATTAAATTGGGGGAAGTGGGAAAAATCGATGCGGAAAAATTCAAAATAACATCTTATATCATAGAAAATATTAAACATTTTTATTAAGCCTAATACATTGTTAAATTTATCAATATTATTATATAAATCAAAAAACTATTTAAGTTAGAAGATAAAAAGTATATCACACTTTGAGTAAAAAATGGGATTGGAATCATTCCGCCCCACCTACACTTAGATACATCGCTTGGGGCACTTTGATACAAATGAAATTGGTATTAATTTGAAAGGCTTCATTGGTAATAATACTTTTATCGTTGAGAGATCATAATCAGTTGTACATATCCTAGCAACAAATCTAATTTCTCATCAAAACTAACTATTTTAAACATATTAATCATTTATAGGATTTTTTTTTATTAAAACCATCAAAACTTTTATTTTCCCTAACACTGACCTATTTAAACAAAAAAAAAACTTCCAAAGAAAGATCAATCGTTATAAGTAACGAAAATAGAAGGCTAAATAAATATCTTACTGCATATAACGTTATTGAAAAGGTTGTATGCACTTAAATTGACTGAAAAAGTTTAGAAAGATGTTGTTCGAGATGTGTCTTTTGAGAAATTTGGTTCAGGCAAGCGTAAAACTACATCTATGAAATCAACACTTGCTTGGTCCTCTACAACCGGAAAAACAAAAACTGAAGAACCGCTTTTCGTTTTAAATTTTTTTGTTTCTCTAAGATCCAATAAATGCTTTGTTATTTTCGACGCCTTTGAGTCCTGCTTCATCAGTTTGAGTTGTCGTTTTCTTTCTTTTTGTTATTGTAACATTTGTAATCTATCTTTCTCAGGCGTTTCAGTATAGACCTTTTCTAGGTGCTTTTTGATTAACAACTTTTTTTGGATATGGTCTTATTGCTTTTCGTGACAATATAGCCATAGAGCTTGACGGAACAACGATTGGAGATGTAATAACGCTGGAAGATGGACATGCAACCATGTTCGACAGGTTGCCTAGAGGGTCGGCTTTATCAGTTACTGTCTCGTCTCTTTCACAGTTACCAGCTACTTCATAACATTGACTTGTATCAAGCTCCACGAAATTAACTTCCTCTCTATCTACCTCCAGCCTGTTTTCATCGCCATCATGATGAGAATTTATGTCAAAAATTTCTATAGGCGCAAAATCATCGGTCTCAAATGCAAGTTTATTGAATGGCCAAATATTTTTATTGTACTTTCAGTTTCCAGCCTCCCGGCATAAACATATCGTAAGAATATTTGTAAGGGATATCTTTGGGAGTACCCTCTTACATAAAAATATTATACTTTTTTATTAGATAAAAATTATACATGTTGAAAAGTGACAAAAAATGTCATTTTTGAGATGTTTTACGAATTGACTTGCTGCCGCTCCCCTGAAAGGCTACAGCATTCACTGGGGGGAGTTATAGCTCTGGTTAGGAACCTATGGTTTAAGGGAACTGTCAGCTAAAAACCTCTAAACATAAACACCAAAATACCTTTAAAAAAATTGAGGTTGTTCGAGATATTACCAGCACAGTACAACTAAAATAACCACTAGATTAACTCGGATTCATATTAGTCGAAGCTTTCGGTGACCTCTAAAAAGTCTTACCTAAGTTCTAGCTTGGTAACAGTGTTATAGCAAAGGCCGCGGCGACAAGTCTGAGCTTTGTGTGGTAGTAATTCATACTTTTCAGAATTGAGAAATAAAGCTAATTTAATATATATATATATATATATATATATATATATATATATATATATATATATATATATATATATATATATATATATATATATATACTTATAAAGAAAAATAAAATCTTGGCTTAGCGGACGTGAAATTTGTCAATCTGCATTATTCTCGTGTTAAAAAGTGCGCAGCACTCCAAAGTATGGAAAGACTCCGGGTCCGACAGATGGCGACAGCGCTGTTTCGTCCTAATATGGGACTCGTCAGGCCACTGCATTTGGTACAAACCATCATCTCGCCTTTGCATCCTATAAAGCTGAATTTAAAATTAAAAACAGCAAACAGGACGACAAAGGCGACATCTCGATGGTTCACTTGATAAAACAAGAACCACACAAATTAACAAAACTTGTAAAAACCGCCATGTGGTGGCGCGACTGTGAATTAAAACAGAAATCTATACAATCGAGTACACGAAACGCGCTGCGCAAAGGATAGGGGTCGCAATTATTGGGTACTAGGCAACCAGGCTTGCTGCTAATTTTGGCAACGAAAGCCAGGTGTCGCACCAAACGATCCTCCCATGAGAGCACCGTTTAATGTGTTTCAAAGCCAAACAAGTAAATAAATAAATAGATAAGTTATTGCCCGTCGTTCACACTGGAAACATTAAAAACTTTAGTGAATAGCTTCGATTTTTATAAGATTATTATTTTTAAGCACATCACACAAACTTTGGTTGTTGACACCACTATCTTTAACATCATTTTATTTAAATTTAATGATAATTGCTTTTAAACTGCATTTCTATTAAAAATAATTAAATTTGAATTTAAATTTCATTCCTTTCGTATTTGAATGTATTGAAGTAAAATACTTAATATATCATACCTGCATTATTCACTAAAACGTCAAGTTTGCAACAGTTTTTTATCGTTTCGTCAATCATCGATTTTGTGGCTTTTTCATTACTCACATCGGTTGGTAATAACAAAGGTTTTGGTTGGTCCCCGCATGTAGGAATTTCTGAGGCTACACAATTTAAATTTTGTGGGTTTTTGTCTGCAAGTACCAGCGTAGCCCCTAATTTAGCGAAATGTTTGGCGGTTGCGGCTCCAATTCCTGAACCAGCGCCTGTTATGAGGACAACTTTTCCTGCGAATTTCATTATAACTTATCTAAATTGGAAGAGTTAAAAAAAAACTATTTTAAAAGGTAAAAATTGCTAATGTCACTTGTCAACCTTTATCTATTGACAAAAATTAGTCAACAAAAGAACAACTAGAAGGTAAACTTTGGCTTTTGAAAAAAATTTGACTACGTTCTTTTGTGACAACCTTTTTCTTTCCTATCCATCTTCTAATTATACTGTTATATTAACGGGTTTGCTAATAACACAGGTCGACAAAATTTTAACTCGAAATCGGACTATACTTTTCCGGAGGTTTTTGACGTGCCTAATCCAAATCCAGAACCCAAATTACTTCAGTACGTCAGATTTTCGAGATAATTTAATTTACAACTGCAAAAAATGACATATGCTAGCTGACGTTCCTTCAGAAAACTCAATATAACTCTTCCCCTTCAGAATCGTTTTTCAATATCACCATAATCCTTTTCTCGCTGAAATATCTACTGTTGAAAATATCAAATTTGGTGTTTTCGTCAATATATAAAAATTGAATAGCGTTCAGCAGACGGGCTAACGAAACGAATTTTCAACAGTAGATAGATCAGCGAGAAAAAATATATCGGAGCCATTGAACAACGATTTGAAGGGGAAGGATAATACTTTAAGGTGCTATATTGAGTTTTGTAAAGGAACGTCATCTAGCGTTTAAAAGTAACCACAAATATGGCCGATAATGCTGTTTTTTGCAAATTTAAGTTAAATTATGTCGAAAATCTGACGTTCTGAAGCAATTCGAGTTTCGGATAGTCCGATTTTTGTTTTAGAAAGTTGACCTAATTTTTTCGGCCTGTGTAATCGAAGCATTTTCCGTTAATTTTCAACTTTATTCTTCGCGATTATGTTTCCGACGATTTTCTTTGTTTTTCTTAGGTTTGGCGAAACGTCAACGCTGCTTAAGAATTTTCCAATTATCGTTACTTTTGGCGCCACCGTTCACGTATATCGTACCTAAGGTTTTTATTACGATTTTTCTATTTTTCAAGTATTTGTATATTTGTGCAAATTGGGGATTTAACACAAATCACGGAGTTGTTGGTAAGGCCCCGCTAAACCTCTCGATTATGGAAAAAGCCATACCCGCTTTACCTTTTGTCTCGTTCTCCGGGATTAGAAGGGAATGAGTGAATTTTTCTATGAAGATTTATTAGTGATATTTTGCTACAGAATTCATCTAGGTAATGAGCTAATCTGAGCGTTTGGAAGAGGTTATTGAAATAACACTCATCCATAGAACCAATTTATTTCATTTATTCTTATTTCGTATTTTTCCGCAGCCGTAGTGGTTTTCTTAATCTTAATTTTTCCTGTTTTTAACCGCTTTTTTATTTCTGAATCCAAATTAATTTCAGCATCGTCAAGTCCGGGACTTTTTTAACTCACTACCGTCACGTTCAGGATTGTTTTGTCAATTTAAGGTTTCTCTCAGTTTGATCATGTTCGGTAAGTTTAAAGCATTTAAAATTTGCTAGAATTAAATTCTTTTGCACAATTTTTTAATTAAAGCAGGACGCCTTTTTATGGAATTATTGAACCCTTCGTAGACTCCCGTATGTAAGATCGCTTCCGAATATATGAAAGCCCATAAGTTGAAAAGACTGAGTCTCCGAAGTTCGAATTCTGTAATTTTCCCGCGAATATGAAGTAATTCGACGTGTCACTAACTCTCGCCGTTTTTTCCAACTGTGTAAGATTTAGTAAGATTAATAATCGCACGCGATCTTTAAGGCCTGCAAAAGTTATGTTGTCGAAACAACCTACTTTGAGAACCACGATTTGTCTCAATCCAAGAACAATCTCTTGGCCTCTGAGAGTTATGCTCGAACAGAAAAATGACCAGTTGACACAAGAAGAGCAACCCGTAATGTCGTTAATTTCACAGGCAGACATTTCTTTTTTATAGTAGTCATGACGTAACGCCCTGAAATTAGGTCATTCATCCAATCAGGGCGCCGCCCTTTGATGTCTGATGTCACCAAGTTTTCGAATTTTAGCATGATTCTATTATTATTCAGTTTATTTAAGGAGTTTTGGCAATATTAAATTTATATATAATATTTTCCTTGTGTATATTCACGACAATGTACACTTTCATCTAAGTCGCAAACATCCATCTCGCATATTTCAATTTTATGTAAAATAACTTTGAAATCTTGTGATTCTAGAAGTGAGTGAAAACTTGGGACAAAAGTTAACCCAATATACTATAAATTTACCATTCTTTACTTTCCCAAATTTCCATTAATTCCATTTATGAGGGGTTATTTTTGATCAACTTTTAAAAGAAGGAATTTCTAAATTCGACTGCTATGTATTTTTAGGTATGTATGTCGATTACTCTGAAATGGGGCATCGATTTGAATGAAATCTTTTTCGTTATATTCAGAAAGTTCCTACAGAAGTTGGCCAAAATTAGTTGAATAAAATGTAAGATGACGCCTATAATATGACAAACAAAAAAATTAATTTTGTCCGATTTTCTCTAGTATGGAGAGACTATAATTTTACATTCAGGGTCGAATTTAAAATTATTTAATTTCTGATTTTGTCCAAAACTGGTAATGGGGGATTATCGGGGGTATAAATTACGAATTTAAAATTATTTTGGAAAAAATCAATATGGCGGATTCAGTATGCCGTCCTAAAAATTATACATCTCTCGATTTTGTCCAAAATTGGTATAGCGGTTTTTAACCACGAAAATTACGAATTTTAAGTTATTTAAAAAAAATCCAATATGGCGGATCCAATATGGTGAACTAAAAGTTTACATCTTTCGATTTTGTTCAAAATTGGTACTGGGGGGTTTATAAGGGTGTAAATAACGAATCTAAAATTATTTTAAAAAATTCATTATGACCGGTGCGATATAGCGGTCTAAAAATTTTACATTTCACACACATTTCACATTTTTAATGCCCAAAATTGGTACTAGTGAGTTTTCGAGGGTGTAGATTAAGATTAGATCAAGAGTTAAATTTTTTTTTAAACGTAATATGGCGGATCCATTATGACGGGCTGAAAATTTTACATTATTCACACTTTTTCAAAATTGCTTTTAAGGGGTTTTCGTGATCGTAGGTTACGAATCTGAAGATAATTTTTTGCAATTTAATACGACAGACACAATTTGGAAGACTAAAAATTTTACATATTTCCAACTTTGTCCAAAAGTGATATTAGGAAGTTCTTGGGGCATATATGACCCATACTAAATTAATTTCTTCAAACTCAGTATACACAATAAAATATGTCTAAAAAACAGAGTTCTGTCAAGTTTTTTAAATATCGATATTGGGGGATTTTAAGGACCTAGATTTCGAATCTAAAACTGATTTTTGTTTGGTACAATTTTATTCAAACTGATATTTGAAGAATTCTCAGAATCAAAGAATTTTTTGTTACTGACTACAAAAATTTCTATTGTGTCTAAAAATTTATATTCTTATTTTTTCGCTTTATAGTGCTTTTTAGAAGCCGGTTCCATTTTTGTGTGTAAATTTTATGTTTCGATTTTTAGTTTTAAATACAGTTGATTTTTTAAGGTCGCAAAAAAGTACCCGTTTGATCTATGGTTGTAGACAACACCAAATAGAACAACAAAAATTCTTTAATACCAGTTTTGAATGAAATTACCAAGCAAACATTTAATCTGCTATAGTGAATCCGCTATCTTGCATTTTAGAAAATTAATTTTAGTTTCGTAACGGCCCCAAAACCCTCCAATACCGATATTGAAAAAACTTGAAACGTGTAAATTTTTTAGTGTCTTGTAGTAATGCCCCTGATGTTAAGGACATATAACTAACGAACTGTTTGCCACCACCTAAAATGTATGGATGTTTCGTCCCGATACAGGTGGTGGTCTCATCAGTGGGATCCACCGGTATCTTTCCCAGACATCCTTGTACTTTCTACAAACCTGAACCTCCAAGTCCAGTTTTGCCGGAAAGCGGTGGTAAGATGTTAGGTTCCACAACATGCCCCCCCTAAGGCATCTGCTTTCTGGCTTAAACTGTCGGACAGTCCAAGCAGTTAGAAAGCACAGGCCTGAAAAGGAAGTGCAACGGACATCCTCGGTGGTCTTCCAATGGCCGGGTCAAGTTGAATCAAAGCCAACGGCGGTTAAGACCCTCGTCTGCCGCCGTCCCTGCTCGGGCGCCATGTCGTAGTAATGCCCCTGATGTTAAGGGCATATAAGTAACGAACTATTTGCGACCACCAAAAATGTACGGATGTTTCGTCCCGATATCGGTGGTGCACTCATCAGTGGGATCCACCGGTATCTTTCCCAGACATCCTTGTACTTTCCACAAACTTGGACCTCTATTTAAGTCCAGTTTTACCGGAAAGCGGTGGTAAGATGTTAGGTTCCACAACACTATATAGCGGTCAAATGTAGAACCTTCTTCTTTAAGAAATCGCTAAAATCTAAAAAACGAAAAAAAAAGACGTATTACTGATAAAAAGTTAAAGTTATAGTGTTACAATTTATAAGACTATTTCATTAAAAATGTTGGCGAGGCTTCAAAGTGTTCAGGGAATTTAAAAAGGCTCAGCGTGCCGGCCGATTTGTGGTGGGGGAAGCTTTAATTCCGCTTGCCCCAGAAGTTACCTAAAATTGAATGAAACATTATCTTCAAATCCATATTCGTTGTTATATCTCTACATTACGAATATACAATTTTTTGTTGAATATAGACGTCATTTACTTTTTTCTTTGTAGATATCTGGCCGAGAGAAGTCGTGCGTGATATGTCAAGAGTTTAATCTAGAAAAGGCTTTCGATCATTTTAAGTCTCGAACTCACAAACTGTAAGTATTGTAAACATTAACACATTTGTGCAGGGTGTCTCTAAAAAATTCCTATTACTAAAACTTGAGGATCTAATCCAATTTACCATAGTTTAAAAGTTGATTGTTTCCGAAATACAGGGTGGCAAAGTTATAATTTTTTGAAACTTTTTTTGTAAGTATTTATATTAATACTTACAAAAACGCATCCCCATTAGTAAAAATTTACATTGTGTGCGGAATGCAGCAAAAATTTGTGCATTCCCATACAATTCATACGAGCGTAAACTTGCATAAATTGAATATGAACCAAGGAAGTTGGAAGGGGTAAAAGGAAGGACAATACCCTAAACTAAATTTGGTTCCTCATGTAACTCTGTACTCCCCTCAATGTGGCTATGCTGCATTTGCGCAGTAGGTCAAGGGACAGGACTGGATTTGAGAAACATCTTATTTATGTTGCTATATTGAAAAATTACAATTTAAATTTCAGGTTATAAAACGACTAATGAAATAAACACTGCCTTAAAAGAAATTTAAACATAATTCTAAATAAAATCTTATCTTATCTACAATGTTAAAAAGGATCTGGCCATAGGGATTAACTATATGTTACTCATCTTTTATGTTATTATTAAGTAAAGTGTTTTCCATGTACGTTCTAAACTTTAAAATAATTAATTTCTGATCAAAAAAAAAATGATAAAAACTACACACTAGCGCAAACAAAACTTTAAAATCGTCGATCTATTAAAATATCTTCAGTATAATCTTACATATTGATGTAATACAAAAAACGTAGGTACTTACCGAAAATAATGAATTTCCGGGATCGAACCACGCGATTTGCGAAACAATACCATACACTGATACATTGTTATAAATTAAAGTCTATACAAATGTCTTGACAATATACACAAATATAAATTCCGAAATTTAACTAATGATACTGCACCGCACAACAAAGAAAATAAGCGTCGAGGACGATGGCAAACAACCGCATTAAACATAAAGAATACACCGGGACGCCGATCGTGTTGCAAACCCAGCCCTGGTTTCCCGTTCTCACATTGCTAACTTCATGCAACAAATTTACTACGAAATTTCTGATTGCGCTTGCTCCACATAGCCAGTCGATGTCAATTTATGACATTTATTTTCTGCATGGTGGAATATTTTTTTACGCATTTAGCCTATTTTTGTAGTTTTCCTATCCCTTCCAAGTTCCTTGATATGAACGCACAAATTTTTGCCGCATGCCACACTCAATTACTGCCCTCGATTCATTAGCATGAACAGCTCGGAGCTGTACAGGTGCAAGAAACCCTCGCTTTATTCAAGTAGTGCATTATGCCTCGGCGCTTGTCAGATCTGCTTTCCCCTTACCCCTCAAGCACAAAAAAAAATATTTGATGTATAAAGCCCTAACAGCTATCAGTTATCATTTTTAGATGCTATTTTTGGGCAAAAAAACATTGTATACATGAAATGGAGACGCGAAAATAAGATTATTTCACAAAATATCGAACTTACCTTCATAGTTTTTTTAACGAATTGCGAAATATTTATGGCCTAAAATGCCATGACACCCGACAAAATTCAAAACTAATAAGTAATAATATAATATTTTTACCTTTTTGTCTTCAATATGTTTCGCTATGTATATTAAAAACACAAATTCTGAAAAAAAATAATTTGTAGGTTATATACTGTTCCAATTAATATTTTTACCGCTTTATTCAGATTTGCTCGGAGCTACTCAGGGTTTGAAGCACCTGAGCTTAAAACTCTTGAATCGAGGGCAGTAAATGTAAATTTTTACCAATGTGGACACGACTTTAGAATGAAAAATCAAGATTTGATTATAGTTTCGATATACATTGCAGAGCGCGCCACCGGGAGCACTTCGCCTACGTCTAAAGCTTCATACCTTTTTTGTACCTAGGTATATTAAATTTCTAATTAAACATTCTTATTTCTTGACATTTTTTATCCAAAACAGTTATACCTAGAATCAAATTTAAGTATTTTATTGTATATTGAGACCCGTCGTTGCCCCTTCACACCAGGGCCATGTCAGTAAGATGCTAAAAACGGCAACATCAAAAACAAAAGAATTTAAATTATTTGCGCGGCCACTTAAAGACAAATTAATTTTTCAGCTTAACCACGTGACTCACGTCACCCCAGTTCAATCACGTCATCCTCATCCCCAGTTTAAGACGCCGGACGCCATTATTTTCTGGCTTTTTCGCGTACTCGAAATAACAAAGTTGGTTTTCGTCTATTTTGGCTACGTTTTCGTGTGTTTACTTTATTTTTTTTTCAATTCACTTCAGGGTAAGTTTAATATACCTTTTCTGGAATACATCTAAACTTGATTTTGAATAAAATTTGCATTTTGTTTTAGAAGACGCTGCAGCCCATTTTTTCATCTCCCGAACTGGACCCAAATATTTCCCGGATGGTTACAGAAAACTATTGTAAGTACAGTTTGGAAATTTTCTTGGTAATTACTTGGTAACATTTTCGTCTTGGTTTATCATATTCATAAAAACACATCTTCAATTTTCTAACCTTGTTATCATATTTATACATAGTTCGGCATTTATACCAAACATAATTATAAAATGCTGATATTAAATCAAAGGTATTATTGTCCCTTTTACCTACTTTCCATTTTAGTTTAAGTTAAATATACCTTCTCTCCAAACGTTTTCTTGAATAGTTTACATTTTGTTTTAGAAGACGTTGCAGCCCATTTATTTATGACTCTAACCTGACCGAAATATTTTACATATAGTTGGAGGCCAGTATTATAAGTATTTTTTATAAATCTTTTTGGTAAATTACGTCCTAGCATTTTTATCATAGTTTATCATGCTCACAAATACACAACTTACATTTCATAACTATCATCCCATTTGCATACATTTTTGCAGTAATATGATACATTATAAAATGCCTAAATCGAATTAAAGGTAATATTGTTGTCTATTTAAAGCTAATGAAAAATTTAATTTAATTTCTTGTTTTATGTGGTAATTTGAAGATTTTTTTACATGTTGATAAACTGGAGACCATTATAGAGATCGTAACATATATTAAGTAAAATTATTTTTTAATCTGACATCCTTAACAGGTGTAGTAGTTGCTAATAAATTTACAAATCGCCGATATTTAAATTTTGAGTATACAGGGTGTCCAAGATAAGGATCCTAACCATGGGGATCTCGGAAACAGTTGGAGATACGAGGTCGGTTAAATTAGAGAAAAGTTGCGCAATTTAGTGCTAAATTAAACGCAATTTAAAAATTTTAAAAATTCAAAATACTTCCGGAGATTTCCGGGAAAAACCGAATTTTGGCAAAATCGTTTTTAATTTTTGTAGGCTTTATTTAAAGAGATATCAAAAAATAAAAGGTAGATTCTTCTTGCCACTTTTTATTTTTTATAATTTGGTCTAAACAAAATTTAAATCCGACGTTTCGTTTCTGAGATACCATCATGAACTTTCATTTTTTATATGGAACAAAAAAAAGTATCCCATGTATTTGATAGCATTTTTTATTACAAATTCAACGGTGTATCACACTTGCATATCAAGTGTGTAGTTCATTGGCTTTTATAAAACTGATATACCTTTCTCTCTCGCTCTCATGGAGCTCTTATGGAAAGTACTTGAACTACGTATTCGATATGCAAGGGTGATACATCGTTGAATTTGTAATAAAAAATGCTATCAAATACATGGGATACTTTTTTTTGTTCCATATAAAAAATGAAAGTTCATGATGGTATCTCAGAAACGAAACGTCGGATTTAAATTTTGTTTAGACCATATTATAAAAAATAAAAAGTGGCAATGAGAATCTACCTTTTATTTTCTGATATCTCCTTAAATAAAGCCTGCAAAAATTAAAAACGATTTTGCCAAATTTCGTTTTTTTCCGGAAATCTCCGGAAGTGTTTGAAATTTTTAAATTTTTTTAACTGCGTTTAATTTAGCACTAAATTGCGCAACTTTTCTCTAGTTTAACCGACCTCGTATCTCCAACTGTTTCCGAGATCCCCATGCTTAGGATCCTTATCTTGGACACCCTGTATAACTAATTATATAGCCATGGCTAAAACTAACATATGATTTTCATTTTCAGATATGCTATTTTGACTGCCTTGAATTTTCGACTCTCCTTAATCCTAAACTGGCTTTAACTTAATTAATGGATCAGTGTAAAATATTTATTTTTGATAATTATATTGTTTCATTTATATCGTAAATAAACAATAAAATATATTTTCTGTATTTTATAAGTCTTACTATATTATTTATATTTTACCCAGAATTGTGAAAAAGAACCTATCCTTCTGAATGCTTTATTTTAAAAAGCAACACAGCAAATTAGTGGTGACAGGGTAAAAACTGTTTGTCATAAATCTTTTTATTTTTTTTCAGGATAATACATCTACAAATAATGAATACTAGCAGAGAAATCTTAAAATTTATGTTAAGATGGTTAAGTACTCATCTCATTTCACTTTTAAAGTTTTTTTGCTCGTATTCAACATTATTATGTATTATTCTGAAAAAAAAATTAAAAAGATTTATGATCAAATAGTTTTTACCCTGTCACCATGGGATATTTAAATTTTTCCCGCCATTCATATGCCGTTGCTAATCTCGGCCGGTAAAACAGACGGCTGTTTTACAGCCCAGTTCATTATGTCATTTCGATCAAAATACACGAGTTCATTCATAGATGGCTCCTGTTGCTTCCAAAATACAGGGTTGTGACTTTTCTCTAACCTTTTTTGTTCCAGGCTTCACACTTTATCCAGTCTTAGGACTGGTCCAGGAAGTTTGAAGCATACTTAGGGGCCAACAACAATAAAAATTTACATAACAATGATCTAACAATGAAAATAATATAAAAATTAAGTGACCAAGAACAATGAGAATACAAAAGTAATCCATAGGCGTCAAATCCGGTGAATAGTGTGGCTATTTAAATAATTCTTTTAATTTTTTTTTAATCTGAAGTGAGAGGTGTACGGTCATGCATTATATATTTTGTCTAATACCCAGTGGAAGATCATTCAATACATTTGGTAAATTTAATAGGTGTTTTATGTTTGTTTGAAAATTGTAGATAATGTTGAAGATTGACCAAATGTGGTCGGACTTACAATGTCTTTATTTTTATTTATTTTATTGTAGCATACTATGGAACGTTGACATTTTATGTTGTATTGGGTGACAAGAAGAATTGTGTATGGTTGTGTCTATATATGCATGGGTTTATGAAAGATATTTATTTAAACTTCAATTAAAGTGGAATTTTGAACTAAAAATCGAGTTTTACTACGTTACCTTTTATGTCTAAAATGTGGTTGGACTTGCATTGTCTTTATTTTTATTTTTACGACGTTTCGATTAGGTTGTATCTCTAATCGTTATCAAATATAAACTGAATGTTTTGTCTTAAGACTACGAGCTTATATAGGGACTGTGTCCATTGAAGCGCATGTTTCGCTTCACTGTACACACCTCAATGATTTGATGTTACAAAGTAGTGGTTGCCAAAGATTAGGTATCTCAACACTCGGTTTACTGAAGATTCCATTATTGTTTTTAATGTATGCTGCTCCTATAAATTTTCTTTTTTTTCATATTTGGTTCTATGTATATTGCCGCAGCCTCAGACCATTTTATATGATGTTGTTTATCGCAGGAGTGTTCTGCAATACCTGATCTCGACGTTTCCCCTTTTTGTATATGAGTTTTGTGTTCCTTAATTCTAACTTCCAGTGGTCGTTTGGTTTCTTCAATATACATTTCACCACACTCACACTGAACTTAGTAAACACATTCTTTCTTATTGGTAGTTTTAGGTTTTGTTTTTGTTAAATGAGCTCTAAGTGTATTCCCTGATTTAAAGGCTGTTTTTATATTATAACTACTGGAGATTCGTTTTATGTTCTCCGACGTTCTCTTAATGTACGGAATTGTCAAGAAGGAATGGGTTTCTTGCTGTCCAGTGTTCCTTGTTCTAAAATTATTTATAACATCGTCAATTAGTTTTAAAGGATAGCCATTCTGTTGTAAATCGGATTTAATATTTGCTACCTCTTTTTCCAATGATTCGGCATTATTGCATATAGATATAGCGCGATTATAGAGGTTGCGTATAATTCCTCGTTTTGTTACAACAGAATGATTAGAACTATGATTAAGATATTGTCCAGTATGTGTTGGCTTTGTGTATACTGAAGTTTTAATAGTTTCGTTTGAACGGTTCACCATGACATCTAGGAAGGGCAATTGATCATTTACTTTTTTTTCCATGGTAAACTTAATTGTAGATCGAATGGTATTCAGATGTTTCAGGAAATCATTAAGTTCTTGATCATTACCTTTCCATAGGATGAAAGCATCATCGACATATCTCAACCAGACTTTCGGTTTTACTGTTACCGTTTCTATGGCATAACTTTCGAACCATTCCATATATATATATATATATATATATATATATATATATATATATATATATATATATATATATATATACATATATACTGGAAAGAGTGAAGAACCCATCGGAAGCCCGTCATCCTGAGCGTAGAACTTGTCCTTTACTTGAAAGTAAGCACTACACAGGCAACACTTCAAAAGGTCCATTATCCCGTCCAGTGGTAACGTGGTTCGATCTGATAAAGTAGTATCATTTGAAAGTCTAGTTTTGATTATGTCTAGTGATTCCCCTAATGGTACATTAGTATACAGACTTTCCACATCAAAGCTTATTAGTCTGTCGTCTGGCTCTAGATTGATGCTTCTAATAATGTTCACGAAATATGTAGAATTTTTAACATATGTGTTTGTGGTTGAATGATTTTTAAGAGAAACTTCGCCAGTGCATTTGTTGGGGATCCTCTGGAGTTGATTATTGGCCTCAATGGTATGTTCGTTTTATGAATTTTTGGAAGTCCGTAAAGATGTGGTGGCTTACTGTAGTGTGGTGTGAGCACCGATCGTAGGTTGTCAGGTATATTGTTTTGGTATTTCCTGAGTGTTCTGTAGATTTTTGACTCTATGGATTTTGCGGGGTCACGAGCTAATTGTCTATATTTTCCTTTTTCCAGGATATCTCCGATTTTTTGGTCGTACGTTACGATGTCCATTATCACCGTAGCATTTCCCTTGTCCGCTGGCAAAATCTTTATGGATTAATCCTTACGAAGTTCTTTTAAGGCTAATGCTTCTAGTTTGGAGAGATTTTGAACTGGATTTTTCTTGTCTTCCAAAGTTGATTTTATTTTCCACCTAAACTCATCGGAATGGTTTTCGTTAACTTGTAAAGATTCTACAGAGCTTATGATATCTAAAACGGGCATGCTTTTTGGTGTTACTGCGAAATTAAGCCCCTTGCTTAGTAGTTGTTCTTCTGCTGTTGAAAGTATTCTTGAAGATAAGTTTATGATGGTTTTTCTTGAAGGTGTTTTATGTAATTGGGATATTGATTATTTTTGGGAAAGTGTTTAAAACCATGCATAAGTACGTAATGTAGCCAAAAATATTTAAAATTATTTTTATAATACAATTAGTATTTTAAAAATCATAAATTTTAAATTCCGTTTCAAATTTCCCTCCAAAACGCCAATATTTATCACTTGACCGCTGTTACGTCACACTGCTAAACTGACAAGGATATATAAACTTTTTTCGTAATTTTTGTGATAAAAGATGAGTTCTAAGTTATTTTAAGTGTTGTATGGTGCTTCGGTGTACAAGCACTACAATTAAAACAACTGAAAAGTTATTTATTCACGTTCCACGTTTGTAAAATAATAGGAAAATGTGGCGTTAGCTAGCCCGGCACTACTCGTTTTATTTTAGTTTTGAACTTACAAATACCTATTATTTCTATTATGTATTCATTATCGGTTACAGAAATAACAATTCTTGATAAATTACTTACGTGGAGGTCTTCATATTTCTAAATCCAGCAGAGCAGAAGTGATTGTTTGTTGTGAAGAAATTGGCCACCATAAAACAATCAATTCTCGGCAAATTGGAACTATTTGCCTTAATAAATTCATTTTCCAACCTGGGAAAACTTCTTAGAATCGTTTTCAAAAGGAGTAGTAAGCAAATTTCGAAGAAATTACATGAAAATGACTATATAATATTAACTAGGCAACGTAGCCCTTGACAGCGATCACGAAGGTGACATAAAACCAAAAAATGTATATGTCAATTTCGTGACAACGATGACGTTAGCTGTATTCTTTTGAGTAATTATCAAATGATCAAAGTGAACAGGCATTTACTTGTCATTAGGTCGAAGTGATCATGATTACTTCAAGTGATTGAACTGAAAGTAATAATGACTCAAAAGAATAAACATATCAGGACGGACTGCCAGCGATGACGTTAGTATGGAGTGACACGTTAGTATGGAGTAATATCATTTAATTTGATTGGTGTTCGTTGTCACTTTGAAGGATATTTAATTACATTTTCATTATTGAATAAAAATAAAATTCCTTAAAAATCAAGAAAAATATTGTTTTTTAGGATTTCTATTATGAAAACTACCGTTTCGCAGCAAAATTCTATTTGACTACACTCAACATCCCAATTCACACCATTTAAACGAGGTGGTTAAGTTTAAATTCCTGTTAGTAAAGCATCAACTTTATTGCATGGAGGTTTTCGTCAGTATAAACATGTTCATTATGTAAATTTGTCATGCCCCTTCTTCTGAATCATTCAGTGTTCTAATCTCGTAGAGTAAAGATCCCTGAAGATGCCTCGTGCAATAGTAGGCGAAGTGTCGGATAATAATTCCAACTTGACACGGTCTAAACCCAAGAACCATGATTTTCAACTTCACCAAAGCCGTGAAAGCTTCCGTTCTTTATTAGTCAAATAAAAGAGTAAAATTCTTTGTGCAAAGCATTAAGTTCCGAACTATATTAACTCAATTTTAAGAATTATTATTATTATCATTAAACTCATTAAATCCATACAAATAAAAAAATTATACAATTTTAACTTTTCCTAAAAAGAATTTTTTTCTAAAAAAAACATTTAAAAAAAACAAAGAGAAGCCAGCAAGGGACAAAGACAACACTACAGATTAAAATTGAATTTGAAATACTGCTCCATTGAAAAAAAGCATTCATCACAAGGTAGCTCTTGATTTGTTTTTTGTACTGTTTAAAGTTCAGAGCTTTAATTCTAGTTGGTACGTAGTTTAAAGAATTATAATTTTGACACCCTATATTTCGAAAACTCTCAACTTTTGGTCTGAAATAAATTAGGTTAGCTCCACACATTTTAGCCCTAAAAAACTTACGCTAGCGTTTTGTACAGACCTTTTAGAGACACCCTCGATATCGCTTGTTCTTATAAAAGCTCATTTGTCATAAAAATCTAATTAAATAGTTTGGTATGAAATAATTTCCTGGTTTTTAGACGGCAATTGTCCATTTTAATCGTCTTTTTTTGAAGATTCATGTTTATTAATCTACACTGATTATATTTGTTCCTATTTTTTCAGCAATTCCACCTCATATTGTTATCTTTGTCAACAAAAGTTTACAGCAGCATATTTTCTTTCTATGCATCTTATAACTTTAACTCATAGAAAGGAAGTGCTTAGGATATATGATGCAATTTTGAATACTAAGCTTTATAATGGTGAGTATTACAAACAAATATGTATAAAGAGTATAAAAAAAATAATAGTGTGCCAAACCTCTAGGATACATACCCAAACAGCACAAATACGTCTTAAAGACATCCATAAAACGTTTGATCTCAACATTCAGGACGTCTTATGGATGTCCATTAAAGTCGAATGACGTCCATAAGACGTTGTATAGACGTCTTATGTTACAAAAGGTAACGTCTTTAAGACATTTGCTTACAACGTCTTATGGACGTCCCTTTTCAACATTAAAACAACATATTCCACCATTAAAATTATGTACTTTAAAAAGGGTACCTTTTAATTTTTTTGTTTGTCTTGTTTAGAAAGTCAAACCGTGATTATTCAAAGGTCCAAGAAATAACTTTAATTAAGAAAAAATTAAAAGCAAAATATACACTACCATTTTAAACAACTACAAGTTCCGTATGAATAATTTACTTTAAAAAATATGTTCCACATAATCTCGTTATACAAAAAATACATAACTTAAGCATAATGTAAACTTTTTCTAATTTGAAATCTAAGAAGTGAGGTAGAAAAGCAAATATTTTCAGAACTACTACTGTTCGAACTATAAGTGAACCTATCAAATTTAAGCCTTAGTTTATCCCTTCGATATAATAACTCTAAAAGGTAGACTATCAATAAAATAAAAGTTTATTGAAATAAAAAGTAAACAAATCTTTAAATAGTTTTAAAAACAAGAATTTTTATTTAGTTGAATAACAAATCTGGTCTGATGCCCTTTTCAGCTATGTTTGGATTGAAATTTCCTCATTCTTCCGACTTTTTGCCAGTCCAGTTGTCTCTGCAGATCCTAATAACAAACTGATTTTAATATTAGGATAAAGTTTATCATTTGTGGGAGTAAATTTTTTGATATTTTTGCGAATTTTTATAATTGTCCTCTACTATAGAATCGTGACTTATGCTATTTCAAGGTTAATATGTATAATGAAAGACAGAACTTACTCATAATAAGTCTCGCCAAGTTGGAATCGTAGAACTTTCGCTTTCCTTTTCATACTAATCAACTGTACATGGTAATTTTACAAGCTCGCTTTACAAAGTCATAAATGCTCCCTACTCCCAGTTTTAAAATTTCTAAAACATTACACAAGATTACTTCTTGTAATTAACAAAACTCTATTTTCTATGTTTTTTAAATATAAACCAATCATTAGGAATAAAATAAATGTTACAGGTTTCATTAGTGGAGCACTCCATAAACAAACATTTCGCCTTCCACTTCATTAGTAATATTTCTTGTAATATTTAGGACCGGGCCTGGATGAGCTGTGCAAGCCTTTTTTGCACAGATAATATTTTTGAAGATTTCATTTCATACTTCAAGTAACATAGAGTTACTTAAAAAGATAAGCGGTAAAGCATTCGGGAATTTCCTGTAACACAACCTATAACTGTTTTTCCTAAGTACATATGATTCTCGATCTTACCTTAAGTATTACATAAACACGAATAAAAAAGATTTTCAGAGGCACATAGATAAATCAACTATTTTAATAAAATTCTTTCAAGAGCTAAATTTTCACAGTCGGCACCCCAACAATATTAAAAATGAATAACGACATGACGAAACACAAATACAAAACTGAAAAATGACATGTTGATAGAAACAAAAGGCGGGTTTTTTAAAGTTATAGGCTATATTCTTTTGAGTAATTATCAACTGATCAAAGTGAACAAAGTGAAACTGATAACTTCTTGTTCTCTTGAATATGCATTTACTTGTCGTTGGGCTGAAGTGATCATGATTATTTCAAGTGATAGAAATGAAAGTGATAATAACTCAAAAGAATAGGCCTATAGTTTCGTTGGCATCATATTTATGTGTATCATTGTTATCGGTACATCAAACAGTCTGTGACAAAAAGCACCAAAGTATTGATAAAAAAGATCATGCAAAAGTTCTATTAACCAAGGTCGTAGTAAGGCTACTAAAAATTTGTCGTTCAATCAAAAATTTTAACCTCAACTTGTATTCAGCTGAGCTCTGTGCGGCGTTGCAAACTTATTACCCAACTGCGACAAAATCCATAGGGACGGAAATGCTTTTTAGTTTTTATCAACTAAATTATTTACAACTGTATTTATTTTCATATAAAATATAGTATGTAGACTTTTAAAAGATATCTTAAAGACGTTGTATATAGACGTCTTATGGACGTCTTTAAAACGTCTATAAGACGCCTTATTTATGTCTTAAGACGTTCAGACATAATCTGGATATAAAAATGACGTCCATAAGACGTCTAGTGCTGTGTGGGTAGTAATAATCTATATAAGAAAAATCTATAAACAAACTCAAAAATGTGTGCCTTTCTGTTAATGCATTTAGATTTTGAGGATGAAATAATACCTTGCACAAGGTTTCCCAAATTCGATACTTTTATTAAAGTTGACAAAAAACTAATATAGCATTCGTGAGATGTTTTTTAGGAAAACTAAAAATGCCGCAATCAGAACTTCAAAAATTTTCTTTCGATTCAGAAGTTGAATATTTTCTTATTTCAAAAGATATTACATCATTTTAAACGACTTATTTTTATAATATTTTAAGCTTAATCTAATTGTGTAATGGCAACTTTAAAACGATGCACTCTCACCACAACTCTTCAACGTAGCTTTAGAACACATAATCAGAAATGCAAGAATTGATACACCGACTTCCATATTCCATCGAGAAGGACCAAACTTACTGCTGGCACTTGCAGACAATGTAGATCTAATAGAAAACACCAGAATAAAAATGAAGGAAACTTTTATCAGGTCCGAGAAGGAAGCAGAGAAGATGGGGCTACAAATAAATGAAAACAAAACTAAATATATGTACACGAGCCGCAATATTCGAAACAGAGACAGAATTGGACAGAACATCACCATCGACGACTACAACTTTGAGCGCGTCAGAGAATTTAAGTATCTTGGAACAACAATAACTGAAGATAATAACCGATCACAAGAAATAAACAATAGGATCCAAGCTGGGAACAGATGTAGCTACGCCCTTCGAGACCTGATAAAATCGAAACAACTAACAAGACGAACAAAGATAAATCTATATAAAACAGTTATAAGACCAGTAGTGATGTACGGCAGCGAAACTTGGACAATAACAAAGGCAAACGAAGAGCGACTGCGAGTTTGGGAGAGAAAAATCCTAAGAAAAATCTTTGGCCCGTTACTGGATGGGGCAACGGGACAATATAGAATAAGAACAAACAAAGAGTTAGAAGAGTTATACGCAGACGCCAACATAGTAAAAGAATTAAAGTCTAGAAGACTCCAGTGGACAGGCCACCTCATAAGACACTCTAACGAAAGAATAGTGAGACTGGTGTGGGAAGAAACCCCAACTGGAAAAAGACCACTTGGACGACCCCGGCTCCGGTGGCGGGATAATATAGCAGGAGACCTTAAAGCTACACAGACAGAAACGAATGGAGGCGTATTGTCAAGTCGGCTAAAACCCACACGGGGTTGTAACGCCACGGAGTAAGTAAGTAAGTAACTTTAATACGATGTATAGTTAAAAACTTATTCATCCAAACTTCGTTATTTCAAATGAAACACCCTATATATTTTTAGAAGATCAGCTAGAGTTTTTAATTATTTTTATAACAATATACCACACTCTATGTCAGAATGGAAAGGTAAGATGGACCTCCCTCTCCCTCCCCAACTGGTTGAAATTTTGAGTGATTGCGAATTTTTGCCTCCCCCAGAATCCTTGAGGCAGACCTTAGAGGTATGAGATTTGGATCCGTTACTTCTACCCACCTGGGGTAATGTTCCACATGTTTTTAACTAACTTTAATAGTTGACGAGAAACCCCATAAAAGTATCGAATTTGGAATACCCTGTACATGTCTCCAGCTCTTTCAGTATCGGTGTTGAGGAGTTTTGGAGGCCGTTATGAATCTAAAATTAATTTCTTAAAATTTTAGATAGCGGATTTACTATAGCCGGCTAAATATTTGTTTGATTAAATGTCATTCAAAACTAGTATTTGGAGAATTCTTTGAATCAAAGATTTTTTTGTTCTTCAGTGTGGTTTACAACTTTTGATAAAATAGGTAAATAAAATTTTTATAAAAAAAATTGAACCGACTTCTAAAAAAGCGCCAAAAAGGAAAAAATAACGATATAAATGTTTACATGGAAGTGAAATTTTTGAAGTCGACGCCAAAGTATTACTAAATGAAACAAATAACTACGAACACGAGATACATACAAGCTACGATAAGATAGCAATTACAGATAATGTCTCTTAATGTCAGTCACGTTTTGTCAAGTATTAATTTGGCGCCAACTTCAAAAATTTCAATTTGATGTTATTTTTCGCTTTTTAGCGCCTTTTTAGAATTCGGTTCAATTTTTTTATAAAAATTTCATTTGATTTTACATAAACCTACTTTGATTAAAGGTTGTAGACAATGTTGAAGATTGACTAAAATGTGGTTGTCGGACTTGCATTGTCTTTATTTTTATTTATTTTTACGACGTTTCGATTAGGTTGTATCTCTAATCGCCATCAAGTTATAAACTGAATGTTTTGTCGTAAGACTACGAGCTTATATAGGGACTGTGTCCACTGAAGCGCAAAGTTTCGCTTCACTGTACACACCTCAATGATTTGATGTTACAAAGTAGTGGTTGCCAAAGATTAGGTATCTCAACACTCGGTTTACTGAAGATTCCATTATTGTTTTTAATGTAAATTGCTTCTATAAATTTTCTTTTTTTCATGTTGGGTTCCATCTTCGATCATACTCTAGATTTAAACAACAATAGATTTATCTGAAGGCTGTTTATGGTCGGTGGGGGAGACGCTTTTTTGATTTTTGACAGACATAAACATATTTACTTATCTTATCTTTCAATTTAATTGCTTGTCGTGACTTTATTCGGTGTTTTAAAGTGTTAGAAATTACTATAAATGCGGTAAATATTGTTAGATATTGTTTATATATTGAAAATAACAATACAAATTTAGGCAACCATATATTCATACTTTGTTTTCAAAATTGACGTACCCAGGGGTATGTTCGAGGGACGTACCGATGATACTCGTTTAAATAATGCAATTAGAAAAGGATAGCATAAAATCGGTATGTCTGTACCAAGAAATTAAATATCTACTGTTTATTAACACTTTTTCAAATATAAATAAAAATATTATTACATTATTCAGCGTTCAAACAACCGGGTCCTAGTTCTGACGTTATGCTACTTCTACAGGGGTATGTTCGAAGGGTTCCATATATATTGCCGCAGCCTCAGACCATTTTATATGGTGTTGTTTATCCCAGGCGTGTTCTGCAATACCTGATCTCGACGTCCACACACACAGTCCCTATATAAGCCCGTAGTCTTAAGACAAACCATTCAGTTTATACTTGATAACGATTAGACATACAACCTAATCGAAACGTCGTAAAAATAAATAAAAATAAAGACAATGCAAGTCCGACAACCACATTTTAGTCAATAAACCTACTTGTCACAAATTGCGATTTCAAAAACGTGCTGTAGGAGAATATCTGCTCTACGAATACTACTGGAAATTTTTCAATGAAAATATTTTTGTATATCGTTAAATATACATACTATAAGATAAAATACTAGATTTAAAAAAAAACAGTCTTTGAAACAAGAAAAAATTACTACTTTTTAGGGTATAATTAACTAGACATATCACTTTAAGTACTTATTTTTATACAACAGATATTTGGAAACTAAAATATTTGTTTTTACAGAAATAACAGCCAAAGAGAAGAATTTCCTAGACTATGACCCTTCTGAAGACGACGAACCTCTAATCGATTTCGAAAAATATGACGAGTTAGTAAAGGACAGTGCAGGACTTAAAAATACCATCTTTAAATACTTAGACTTACTGACAGTTGAAAGTCAAAACGAGGAATCCGAGCTGCAAGAATTGGTAATCGAACAAATGGATCGATTGATAGAGAATTTTTATACCTTAAAAAATATATCAGTAGATAGTACCTTGGATCTGTTAAGACAGTTCCACCAAGAACTGGACGACGTTAAAGCTAGCATAACAGGTCTTAGCAAACCTTATGTTGATGAAGGGGCGCAGGGGGCAGTAGTAGCACCTTCCAACTTAATTGCTAAGTTAAAAAATCAATACGAAAAATTATTCGAAGAAATTGATAGAAAAATGGAGACATGTAAAAGAATTCAAAAACAATTTGGATTAAGAGGGGGGGAACCGAAACCTTTAGTGCAGTTTACGGAAAACAACGAACAACCAGCCGGAGAAAGTAAAAGTAGGTAGATTAATTGAATATATTTAATAGTAGTCTTCTTCTTCTGTTGGTGCCTATCCTCTGTGGATGTGGATGTTATTGACAGCTGTTCTAAATAAATGTACCATCGTCATTCCTGTCCATTGTCTGATATTCCTCAGCCATGATGTTCGTCGGCGACCCTGAGTTCTTTTACCCTCTATCTTACCTTGCAAAATCAACTGAATTAGTTGGTATTTCTCATTGCGCATTACATGCCCTAAGTATGATATCTTTCTGATTTTCACATTGCGCATAATTTCTGGGTCTTTTTTCATACGTTGCATCACGGTGTTATTTGTGACATGATGGATGTATGAAATTCTGAGCATGCGGCGGTAACACCACATTTCGAAGGCTTCCAGTCGTTTAGATGTTGTTTCTGTCAAAGTCCAGGCTTCCACTCCATATAGAAGAGTTGAAAATACATAACATCTCAAGACTCGTGTTCTTATATCAATGTTCAGGTGCATATTGCACAAGATCTTTCTGAGGCGGTTGAAGACAGCTCTCGCCTTCTCTATGCGGCATCTAATCTCCTGTGAGTGGTCTCATTCTCTGTTCAGACTGCATCCTAGATACGTAACTTTGTCAACAGTTTCCAAAGTTTCATCATTTGCTCTAAATTGGTGGTGTATTTCGTCATTTTTGCTTACTATAAGGATTTTTGTCTTTTTACAGTTTAATTTCATGCCGTATCTTTCACAGGTTTCCACTACGCGGTCTATTAGTGTTTGCAGAAGATCCTCTGCATTATCGGCCAATAGAACTGTGTCATCTGCATATCTTAAGTTGTTAATGCTTTCACCATTAATTTTTATGCCCTCTCTCATTCCACTGATAGCTTCCCTGAACAGCATTTCCGAGTACGTATTGAATAACGTCGGCGATAAAATACAGCCCTGACGAACTCCCCGTTTTATTGTAAATTCTTATGATGTTTCGTTGCCTACACGTACAGTCGCCCTTTGCTGTGAGTAAAGGTTTCTAATAAGGCGTAAATCCTTGTCATCGATAATAGTAGTACGCCTCTCTAAAGTTATTAAAAGGTGCAATCAATAGCATAATAAATTTTCTCACAATCACAAGAAATACTGTTCATAAAATTGGTGGTTTGCAAGTTGATCTACTAATGAATATGCTTAAAATTATTTAACTCTAATGGATCCCGCACAAAAAAATTCTGGCGATATAGGAAATCAAAGGGGTGAAAATTTGGTCAAAACAGGATTATCAGGGATCGTCCACCGGAAACCTTTCTGTCGAATTGAGTCAAATATTGGGATTAAATAGTTAAGGTGAAAATATGGCCAAAATAGGGTTATAAGGGAGTCGTCGTCTAAAGACCTCAAACCTTGGAATTGAGTAGAAAATGTGACGTAAAAAGTTCAAAACTGAACAGTTTTCAAGTTATAATATGGCTTTAATGCGGGGCAAATGGGGCCAATATAGGTTTATTTTAGTCCTCCTTTGGAGATGTCAAATTCGACATCAAGGGTAAGAAATCGAACTCGACCTAGTTTACCAAACAAATATTCTCATTTTTGCCCAAGAAATGCAAGACTGGGATTGGGAAAGTTGAAGCTACAGTGGGAATAATCTGATTAGCTGAGGCAAGACTGACAATTGAAACCTACCACTAACCAAACAATCACGCCCTGATCAGGCTATTTCAAGCAACATCGAGAATTCACTAGCATTTTTCAATATGGGTCTCTAATAACCAGCATAACACGTAATTTTCTCACATTAAACCCACATATCACGAAAAATATTCATTTTTGAACTTTGATCCCCTGGAGACTTTTACATTACATAACCTTTTCTACTCAATCCCAAGGCTTGAGTCTTTAGAGGACAATCCCCTAATACCCTTACTTTAGCCATGTCTGCCCCACTTTGATTTCTCATATCTCGAAAACGGTTCGTGCCCATGGAGACTTTCGATCTACATCACATTTACTACTTATTTCCAAAGTCTGAGCCAATTCGATACAAAAGTTTTCAGAGGACGGATCCCCTAATAACTCAATTGCGATCATATCTTCTCCACTTTGATCCCTCATATCTGAAAACTGTTTATATTCAAGCTTCGTGGCCATGGAGACTTTCGATCTACGTTTGAAATTTACAAATTTACCAGCATCTTTGCCATGAGACATTCGAAGATAATGAAAAAAACATTTTACTATTTCGTAAACTTATTTATTATGAAAGAGTAAGGTTAGACCACTGTCTTAAAGATAAACATTAACAGTAAAAACACAACGTTGCCAGCTATCTTAAATAAGTCAAATAAAGTTCCGTATTTAATCATTTTTTATAATATTGTCTATTTCAGTGATACATGCCTTGCAAACTATTTTTATTTTGATTTACAAGCCAAACAGATTCGCACTCACTCCAGGGATTATTCACTCATACCAGGAATACAAAGACACCAAAAGTATGAAGCTCTGTGGGAACCCTTTCCATGTTATCGGGTCCTAGGTGACGTTGTCTGCTGCATTTCCCACGAACTTTCGGACGGTTCTCGCGGTTGCAAGGAGAACTGCTTTCTGCATAGGTTTATACAGATGCTCACTAAGGCCCAGTCCCTTGATGTTCTGCAAGAGGTTTTTTGGTATCACTCCAGTTGTTGACAGTATTATGGGAATCGTTTGGACGCTGTTCATTGCCCATTGTTTTCGGATTTGGACCTCCAGATCTCTGTATTTGGCGATCTTCTCGGTGTACTTTGGCCTTAGGTTGTTGTTGTTAGACACAGCAATGTCGATCAGTGTAGTTCGCCTAGAAATTTTATCTATTAGTATAATATCAGGTCTATTATGAGCTACTGTCTGATCCGTGAGGACCGTTCGGTCCCAATATAACTTAAATTGGTTGTTCTCAAGAATAGGCTCCGGATTGTACTTGTAATAAGGCACTTTTTCTACCTGTAAAAGCTTTAAATTTTCTGCTAACTCTTGGTGGAGTATCTTAACGGCTGAGTCGTGTCTTTCCTTATACTCGGTTGCGGCAAACGCTTGGCATCCTCCAGTTATGTGCTGAATTGTCTCCGATGTTCGACAGCCATATCTGCATTGGTCATTTTCTATTAAGGGATCTCTAATGATGAACTTCCGATAGTTCTTTGTTGGAATAACCTGGTCTTGGATAGCCAACAAGAAGCCCTCCGTTTCCGGAAACATCTGTCCTGAAACCAACCAGTAGTTCGACGCTGAGTTGTCGACATTGTCCTGATTGACCTTATTTGGATGCCGTCCATGAAGTGGCTTCTGAAGCCAGGTTTGTAACTTCTCTTGGTCTGTTTGGTGGTGAGAAGTAATATATTGTTCCCTCAACTGTAGCAGCGTTGAAACGTCTGCCTTGCACATTGCTCGATGTAGTGTGGAAGAGTCCGCTAACCTGTGGAAATATGAACGAAAGTTTATTATTTGTTGGTCGAGCTGCTTACCAATATCCACCAATCCTCTTTCTCCTTGGTGTCTTGGAAGCATTGTACGTTCAATAGCACTCCGACGGTGATGTTTTTGTGCTTTTGTAAGGAGTGTCCTTATTTTTCTTTGCAGGTTTTGGATGTCCGTCCTGCTCCACTTTACAATTCCAAAAGAGTAGCTCAGCGCAGAGCAAGCATACGTATTGAGCGCCTTAAACAAATTTCTACTATTTAAATTAGTTCGTAACACCCGCCTTACCCTCCTGACAAATTCGACTGTCAATTCGGCCTTCATAGTGCCATGGTCAATTCTTTTAGCCTGTTTCATACCTAGATATTTGTATGTTTGGTCTGCTTCCATTGCAGCTATTTTTATATTATATTATTTTTTATTGCCATTTCAATTTAACTTGTCAAATATTGGACACAGCACTTCATTTCCCTCATGTGGTAGCAAATGGACATTCCTAATTCCAAAGTTTTCGATAGAATGATTCTTTCAATAAAGTTTGTGCGGGTCCTTATGGTTTCTTGAAATATGACAATTTTTACACTTGACAGACCTCATAACGATATAATTGGACGAAATATAACTTGCACATTTCTGTCCTCAAAACCTTCCAATTTGGTTACGTCCAGTCCAACAGGAGTGTCATCAATTTTAAGTTGTATGAAAAAAATAGAGGTGATTGATATTTTTAGATATATCAAAGATCAAAGACATCTACAAAATTATGTGTACGGGCACTGTTTTCCATTTATTGTCTATTCAAGAATTAGAGAAAGTAATATAAATCATTTTTGACCCTTTTTTTCGCAAAATACCTGTGTTTATTAGTCCGGTGTCTTTGGCAAAATCTGTTAGACACATATATTTTTTACAGGAATGGGTTAGAAATTTTATAATCAAAAATACCGGTCTATAATAATGGACTATTTGGGATGGATTTTTGGAAGTGAAAAGTGTTAAAAAAGATTTTAATCACTGTCATAGGCATAGAAAGTTGTTATAATATTATTTTATTTCTTATGATTTCTTAATAATTCACATACACTATAAACATAGATAATTTTAGTGTTTGTTTGAAGGCCATAGACAATGATGTTTCTTGCGAAGTAGTAGATATCTGTTGGACTTCCATTGTCTTTATTTTGTTTTGTTGAATATCACGACGTTTCGGCTAGTAGTTATCTCTAGCCGTTTTCAAGTAAAATTAAATAAATCCCTTAGCTACATGGCTATTTATACTAAAAGTAAATGCAGTAGAGTGTGACTCAGATGGGGACAGTCATGCCTGCTACGGTAAAATACCTTTTTTTTTATGCTGCATTTAGTTTTAGTTTATAATTACTAAGAAGTAGTTTCCACACTTCTCTTATATCTAAGGATGGTTTACAAAAACAACTCGGGTTCTGATGTATAACCGCGGCTTCTTTGAATTTCCGTTTTCTCCAATGTTGTTCATGGCAGGCGCGGATCCAAGGGGGGGGGCGGTGGGGGCGATCGCCCCCCCCCCCCCCCAAGAGCTTGGAGTTCAGGAAAATAGACCCGATTTTGCCTCTTATACTATAGTTTACTCAAGAACCTTTTTTTCTTCGCAAACTACCTGTGTTCTTTGGTCCGGTGTCTTTGGCAAAATCTGTTAGACACATATATTTTTCATAGGAATGGGTTAGAAATTTCATAATCAAAAATACTGGTCTATAATAATGGACTGTGAAGTGTTAAAAAGGATTTTAATCCTTGTCATAGGCATCGGAAGGCGTCAAAAGGAGGTCTATTTTATCACTAAATATTTATGGCATAGAGTATTATTTCAGTAACAAACTTAAAATAAAAAGTTTTTATAATATTATTTTATTTCTTATGATTTTTTAATAATTCACATATATTAGAAAATCTGGATAATTTTGACATATTTAACACAAATCACAACTGTAGTTTTATTATTTTTAATTTTGCCATAGAAACCGTTTTAGGCACATTCAGACTAAAACGTAGCCTTTTTCTCTCAAAAAATTCTAAGTTATAATTTAAATACTTACAAAATACCCATTATCAAAAATACAAGAAGTTAAACATATATATAAAAAAAATAAATTCGTCAATATAATATTAAAAATTTTTTGAGGCTGTCATTTTATTATTAATTAAAAACATTTTTGGAATATTTGACGTTCCAGTTTATTTATTTCTTAAACCATCTGCAGAATTACAATTAAACACTAAAAAAGGATTCATTATGTCATTAATTTTTATATGTTACAGAAAATTTAAATAATAAATTATGTTAACGCTGGTAAACATTACGTATCTTAATCGTCATCAAAGTCACTGAAGCTATCTTCGCTCAAATTAATTATAATTGATTCCTCTCTCACCGATTATGAGATCGAGTTTCCACATCTTCATTTATTCTTTTATTATATGGATTTTTCGCAATTATCTGCAGTAACTTTATTCAAAAAAATCTTTCAAAAGTCCAGTTAAATTATTAATTTTGTAAGTTGTATTATTTCCAGCAACTCTACCTTTTATTTGAGAGAGAAATTTCCTTCACCAACGGACATTTTCCGGACGATCTATAAGAACAGATTTCCTATCTGGTTTTTCCCAACAAAAATTAAGTTCTCTGAGCAATTTCCAGAGCTCGGTTCTTTTAATTTCAGGCAAATCCCGATCTTCATTGATTTTAGTTAGAATTTTGTCGACGGTTGAGATCTACTTCTCATAATAAAATGTATGTACAACTCCTTTTATTACAGTTTACATCTCTTCTTCCAACGAGGTTTTTCGTCTGCCTGTGATCGAATATAGCTTGGAATTACTAACAATTCCAGTCGTTTTTTTCTCCATCAGTGTTCGGTGCATGATAGATTTTCGAACTCCTGTTATATTGGAACACATCTCAAACGAGCTTTTAATATTATTATCTAGATATTAATATCTTAAGGCATCATAAACATTCATCGTAATAAGTTTTTCGTTGAGGAAAAAATGCCCTCCATCTTTTGGGTATCTCACTAATCTCAAATAATATATAAAAACAAGCACAAACAAAATAAATCACTAAAGACTTTGTGTACTTTGCTCACTGACAGAAATTAAATTGAATTATCAGAAATTTTATGGTTGCAGTAAATTTATAAAAGCTTACAATATTTAAATATAATTAGATTTACGGCAGTTCTCAGTCACCGGGGGCACTGAAGCAGGTACGTTGGAGGTTTCGGTAACAGTTTTATTACTCTCTCTAGTTATTGAATAGAGTATAGGAATGCGTATGCTTGCGATCGCCCCTCCCCTTCCCAAGGGCTTTGAGTTCAGGAACATAGAACCGATTCTGCCTTTTATATTAGGAATGTGTATGCTGCTGGCAACCCCCCCCCCCCTTTGAGAACTTGTTTTTTTGCTATAACACCCCCCCCCCAGGAGCTTTGAACTCAGGAAAATAGACCCGATTCTGCCTCTTATCGGAGGAATGTGTATGTTGATCGCATCTTCCCACCCCCTGTCGGAAACTTGTTTTTTCTTGTGATCGCCCCCCTCTCCAAGAGCTTCAAATTCAAAAAAATAGCCCCGTCCCTACCTTTTACACTAGATGTGGGAATGCTGCTGGTGTCCCCCCCCCCCCGTCGACAACTTACTTTCGCTTGCCATACTGTACTTTTGTGATATCACCCCCCCCCCCAAAGAGAGAGGCTGGATCCGCCCCTGGTTCATGGTGTAATGTAGCTTCAGACCATTTTATGTGGTGTCCATGAGTCCAGGCATGGTTGGCGGCACCAGATTTTTCTGTTTCTCCTCGAGATGTGCATTTTTGGTGTTCCTTGATCCTTACATCAAGAGGTCTTTTTATTTCGCCACTGTAGGAATTGCCACATTCACATGGTTTCTGATAAACACAGTTCTTCATGTCTCTTTGAGTTGTTGGTTTGAACCTAGTGAGCCGCCTTCTCAGAGAGTTATTTGAACTGAAAACAACGTTGATTTTATATCGTTTTCCTATCCTTTTAACTTTTTCTGAAATGCCTTTAACATAGGGGATGTTCAATACTGGTTTTCGTTCTTCATTCGTTGTCGATATTGTCCTATTTCTGCGTTATTCAAGAAATTTATTCACTAGATATACTGGGTATCCGTTGGCTGTCAGATCATTTTTAATGTCGTGAATTCAACAAAAAAAATAAAGACAATGGAAGTCCAACAGATAGATAATTTTGCCATATTTAACACAAATCACAACTGAATTTTTATTATTTTTAGTTTTGGCATAGAAACCGTTTTAGGCACATTCAGACTAAAACATAGCCGTATTCTCTCAAAAAATTCTAAGTTATAATTTAAGTTCTTATAAAATACTTATAGAAGTTAAACATATATGAAAAAATAAATTCGTCCATATAATATTAAAAATTTTTTCAGGGTTTCGGTCATTTTATTATTAATTAAAAACACTTTTAGGACATTTTACGTTTCAGTTTATTTATTTCTTAAACCATTTGTAGAAATACAATTAAACACTAAACGGGATTAAAATGTAATTAATATTTATATGTTATAGTTAAAATTTTACTTATTTATTCATATTTCTATTGTACTGATATCTTAATTTAATTTACTTTTTTATATGGAAATCGGATAGCCGCAAAAAAAAAAATAAAAAAAAAACGTTTTAATTCTACACGCTTAAAAAAAAGACACAAACACAATAATAAAATAATAAAAAAATTACGACTAATTGGACTTAAATATATATAAAATTTAATAGTGAGACATACTAAAATAAAAATATATAAAAAAATAAAAATATATATATAAACAACATTAAACAATAGCATACAACAAAAACAAAAATTTAAATAATAAATTGTGCTTACACTGGTAAACATTACGTATCTAATTTGTAATCAAAGTCAGTAGAACTATCTTCGCTCAAATTAATTATAATTGGTTCCGCTATCTCACCGATCATGAGATGGAGTTTCCAAATTTTGTTTTATTCATTTATTATATGGTCTACATATTTTTTACAATTTTCCGCAGGAACTTTATTCAAAAAAATTTTTCCAAAAGTTCAGTTTTCACTAATTTTGTAACTTATATGTTGTTTCTAGCAATTCTATCTTTTACTTGAGCCCATATCGCGATGTTGCTTAATTGTTCGGAGATATTTCCTTCTCCAACGCACAGTTTCCGGACGATCTATAAGAATAAATTTCCTATCTGGTTTTTCCCAGCAAAAATTAAGTTCTCTGAGAAATTTCCAGAACTCAGTTCTTTAAATTTTAGGTAAATCCCGATCTTCATTGATTTTAGTTAGAATTTTGTCGACGGTTGGGATCTGCTTCTCATATTAAAATATATGTACCGCTCTTCTTATCGCAGTTTTCATCTCTTCTTCCAACAGGATTTTTCGGCTCCCTGTGAGGGAATGTGGCTTGGGAGCACTAACAATTCCAGTAGTCTTTTTCTCCTTCAGCATTCGGTAAACAGTAGATTTTCCAACTCCTGTCATTTTGGAACACATCTCAACAGAGCTTTTAACATTATTATCTGAATATTGATGTCTTAAGGCATCATAAACATTCATCGTAATAAGTTTTTCGTTGAGGAAAAAATGCCTTGGTTTAACAATTTTGAAATAAATTTAGAGATGGAAGCCATATGTTTTGGGTATCTCGCTAATCTCAAATAATATATAAAAACAAGCGCAAAAAAAGATAAATCACTAAGGACGCAGTGTAAGGTGTACTGAACTATGAGAAATTTTATTGTTGCAGTACATTTATAATAACTTATAATATTTAAATATAATTAGATTTATGGCAGTCCTCAGTTACCTGCGGCACTGGAGCAGGTACCTCGGAGGTTTCGGTGACAGTTTCATTACTCTCTCTAGTTCTTGAATAGAGTATAGTGTAGTTACAGGCATATTAAAAACATATTTATTTATTTTAAAGCACACAAAAACTAACAATATTACGAACGACAAAACTTGATTTTTTTTTCTAATATTTAAAGGTCATTTATTAAAAAATCATTCTATGAATTTGGCTGAAACTTGTCACATGTAAAATTGACTGATTCAACAATGTTGATTCTACTTATTCAGGATTTATAGATATACAAGCACCGCTGCCTATCAGTGACCTCGTAAAATGGTAGAACGTCCAGTTTATGTGAATTTTACAACAAAATGCTTTGACTGGTTCTAAATTGTTGTTAAAAAAATAACAACAGAATAAATGAAGTTAGAAAAAAAGGTGATACAGTTTAAAAAAAAAAATATCACTTTCAACGTGTTCATTAAATTATTATCTAATTCCACAATACTGTTCTACTGGTAGGTTCAAGTGATGGAAAAACCAATTTTGTGAAAAACTGCAAATCTATTGAACAAAAGCTATTTGATTTATCTATTCCACCAGTTTCAACAATGCGATTTCGAGAAAATCGAAAATACTCACAGCAGTTTTAAACTGGTCCTTTCATCTCGGCCAAGTATTTTTCTTCTACGTTTGGTGATCTCTTACGAGGTGTAATCCCTCTAGACAAAACTTAGTATAAGGACGACTCGGCGACTGCTGGCGGGTCCCCCAATGGCCAACCCGGTGGACTACTTAGTCCTTGCTCTTAAAACATCGTTTATTTCCGCTGGGAGAACAAATCTTGATTTCTCAGCATTTATTCGATTTTTTTAACCGGTTAAAAAAAAAATTTAACATAAAAAGTTCAAATTCAGCGCCTGTATTGGGAAGCTTGATAGAAAATAAGCTGCATAGCTTACAGTTGTCTTGTAGTTTAACAGGCCCTTATCAGGCAACACTGAAAACTTGGATATGCGTCAGGAATTTTATTGACATATTTAAAAAAAAAAGTTGATTTTGACGGTTTCAATAAAATTGTAAATATAAATTTCTACCTTATGTATAATTATACTGAATGGCGCTGAAGCTTTATTGCTATTATACAGTTCTGTTTATTTCTGCGATTAGCTCTTAAAATATCATAAATATTTTTTAAAGAAAATCTTGAAAAATAACCCAAAATTCTTAAAATAGTAATTTTTGTATCAATAACTCATATATAAAACTGTTTTTAAAGCATTTAAAATTGTATTTTATTATTTATTAGGTCCTTTTTTGGAAGAAAAATGTGAAGACACATCATTGCCTCTGATACCTCAAGAAGATTCCCAGAATCATACTTTACAAACAAGTACCGAAAAAAACAAAACTGAAACAGATTTAATAGAAAACTTTGTAAAAAAATTTGAAGAAATATATTTGTCTCAGATATCACAGGAAGATGCCCAAAATCATAATTTACAATCAAGTCCGGAAAAAGGCAACAAAACTGAAACAAACTTAAGTGAGAATTTTGTAGAAAAATGTGAAGAAACATTTTTGCCTCGCATATCCCAAGAAGATGTCCAGAATCATAATTTACAAAACAGTCCTGAAAAAAGCAACAAAAACAAAACTGAAACAGATTTAGTACAAAATCTTATAAAAAAATGGGAAGAAATATATTTGTCTCGGATATCCCAGGAAGAGGCCCAGAATTATAATTTACAATCAAGTCCGGAAAAAGGCAACGAAACTGAAACAAACTTAAACGAAAATTTTGTACAAAAATGTGAAGAAACATTTTTGCCTCGCATATCCCAAGAAGATGTCCAGAATCGTAATTTACGAAACAGTCCTGAAAAAGGCAACAAAAATAAAACTGAAACGAATTTAACAGAAAATCTTATAGAAAAATGGGAAAAAATATATTTGCCTCGGATATTCCCGGAAGATGCTCAGAACCATAATTTACAATCAAGCCCTGAAAAAGGCAACAAAACTGCAACAAACTTAGAGGAAAATTTTGTAGAAAAATGTGAAGAAACATTTTTGCCTCGTATATCCCAAGAAGATGCCCATAATCATAATTTACAAACAAGTCCTGAAGAAGGCAACAAAAGTGAAACCAACTTAAAGGAAAATCTTGCCGAAAAATGGGAAATAATATATGTGCCTCTAATATCTCACGAAGATGCCCAGAAGCAAAATTTACAATCAAGCCCTGAAAAAGGCAACAAAACTGAAACAAACTTAGAGGAAAATGTTGTAGAAAAAGGTGAAGAAACATATTTGCCTCGCGTATCACAAGAAGATGCCCATAATCATAATTTACAAACAAGTCCTGGAAAGGGCAACAAAAGTGAAACCAACTTAAAGGAAAATCTTGCCGAAAAATGGGAAATATTATATGTGCCTCTAATATCTCAAGAAGATGCTCAACAGCAAAATTTACAATCAAGCCCTGAAAAAGGCAACAAAACTGAAACAAACTTAGAGGAAAATGTTGTAGAAAAAGGTGAAGAAACATATTTGCCTCGCATATCCCAAGAAGATGCCCATAATTATAATTTACAAACAAGTCCTGGAAAGGGCAACAAAAGTGAAACCAACTTAAAGGAAAATCTTGCCGAAAAATGGGAAATATTATATGTGCCTCTAATATCTCAAGAAGAGCAGCAGCAGCAAAATTTACAATCAAGTCCTGAAAAAGAGAACAAAAACCAAACTGAAACAAACTTTAAAGAGAATTTTGCAGTAAAATGGGAAGCAACGCATTTACCTCGGATATCTCAGGAAACTGAAACAAACTTAAAAGAAAATCTTGCAAAAAAATGGAATATAATATATTTCCCTCGAATATCTCACGAAGAAGCCCAGACGCAAAATTTACAATCAAGTCCTGAAAAAGTCAAAAACAATACGGAAACAAATTTAAAGGAAAATCTTGCAAAAGAAAGGGAAGAAATATATTTGCCTAAGATATCCCAGGAAGATGCCCAGAAGCAAAATTTACAATTAAGTTCTGAAAAAGCCAACAAAAACAATACTGAAACCAACTTAATGGAAAATCTTCCGATAAAATGTAAAATAATATATTTGCCTCGGATATCTCCGGAATATGCCCAGATATATAATTTACCGTCAAGTCCTGAAAAAGGCAACAAAGATAATACTGAAACAAACTTAAAAGAAACTCTAGAAGAAAAATGTGAAGAGACATCTTTACATCAGAAATCGCAAGAAGAAGAAGACGCCCAAAATCACATCTTACAATCAAGTCCTAAAAAAGACTACAAAAACAAAACTGGAACAAATTTACTTGCTGAATCTGAAAAGGAAGAATTCACTACTGAAATATATATAGAAAATATTATTGATATTTCCAACGAGACAAATATTAGGAAGGCTACACAAACTGAAGATGTTGTTTCCACTAATAGAACTTCAAACGAGTTTTTAAATGTTAGTCAAGAAAATAAGAACCTATATAAGACTTCCAGTAGTTTAGACACTGATCCTACAAAAAGTCAGTATTGTGAGAAAGAAAAAGATATAGGCGTAATTCCAAGTATTAGTCAAGAAACTTTGACTAATGTTGTTGAACTAAGTGCTGAAATTAACCTAGCTGAAGAATCTAATCAAGAAAATAAAACCACATGTGAATTCCATAAATCTGTAGGAAAAGAGACGTTTCAACAATCACAAGCAACACAGAATGAACCAAGTATAATCAGTGAACATAAAACTGAAAATAGCACGACGAAATCTTCTGTTGCTATTCCTAAAACCAAAAACGTTCATGAAGAAAAATGCGAGAGTGGCAATTTGCCTCAAAAATCTAATAAGACCCGCCCAATACTATTACAAATAACGGACTTTATTAGTAAAAGCTCCGGCCAAAAAATAAAATATGCATGTGATACTGATTTGAGAAAAATCAATCCAATTAATCGAATCGTTACCATTACAAGTCCTACGTCTGAAAACTCAAATAATATTGCCAAAATTGATCCGTCTGATATTGTTCCAATTTTCATTCAAAAAAATAGTGCTTATGTAAAAAGAGAAGAGGTTCGACCTTCTACTTCACGAACAATCGATTCTACTCCTCCAATAACGTCTAATTTAAAAAAAGTTAAAATAAGAACATTCGAAAGATTGAAAATAAAAATTCCTCAAAGACTGCGCTCTCACGAGACAAAAAATGCAAAACAAATTATAAAAGAAGAAAAGTTGATCAAAGATGTAATTAATATAATTAAAAAAGGTTTTTGGTCTGATGATTTTTCATTGACTTTTATGTTCAGATTGTTTAGTAATTTTAATGAAGAGTTAGCATCAACAATTAAAAGAATATCGACAGATTAAAGAAATCTTGACAGTTATTCCCTTTGAAAAGAATTTAGGGTGTATATAGGTATTTGAAAATATGTATTAATTAATTAAATTAATGTTGAATTGAAGACAAATGTTCCATGACTGAGTTAGTAATAGTAGTAGTAACGTCCTTACTATATGTGATAATTGTGACAATGTTTTTTACAAGTACGGCTATGTTATTGAACCATTTTAAAATGGGATATAATTTTAAACCATCATTTTAATTTTTTTGACTACGAAAATGTTTACATTTTTATTGAATAAATATTTTTAAATAAATTTTGCATTTCTTTTTAACAGACTTCTACAGGAAGGATGTTCTAAATTCGACCAGTGTGTTTTTATGTATTTACGTCGATTACTCCGGAACGGCGCACCAACTTGAATGAAATTTTTTGCATTATGACCCGGAAATTTTTGCAGTGATTCTATATTATTTTGGCCGAAATTGGTTAGGTAAAATTCAACATGGCGCTGATAATGTGACGGATAAAAACATTAAATTTTCTCAATTTTCTTCGAAATGGGGGAGTATTCAGGGTCGTACATAACGAACCTAAATTATTTTTAAAAAATTCAATATAGTGGATCCAATCCCAGATAGCACAAGATTTCCATTGGATATCCAGAATAGGTACATATAATGTCCTGTATGTCCATGGACCGCTTATGGATGTCCATTAGATGTGATGACATGTAATCTATATGGACGTCCATATCTGGATGTGCAGTGTAAGTCCATCAGACGTCCATTAATTTATCTTTAAAAAAATTCCTGAATTTAATAAAATTGTATCCCAGAACCATACATAGCTCATTTTCCCTTTTTTTTTCGGCAGATACACAAATTGATTGAAAATTAGCCATACTACTTGGCCTGTAAAGCTATATTATATTAAAAGCTTAATTATACAAAGGAAAATAACTACTGAACTGTAGAATATCGATTATAATAATTATATTGCAATTTTAACTAAAACTAACTCCTAAAGATTTTAATAAAATTTTGGTTCAACGTAGATTTTTCCCCTCAATAATTTAAATTTCGGGTTGTTGGTAAAATCGGATACTGTAATATCGGCCTGTAGAATTGTCATTTCTTAACCCGCCGGCCCGGCATTATTACAAAATATCCCTTCAGATATTTTGTGCCCATTATTGTGTTGACGTCGAGCTAAAAAAGACCTTTGGCGTTTTAGTTGAGCTAAAATAAAGTGTGCTTTTTATTTGAAGAAGATGCCACCGTTAAAGGCAAGTATAGTTATTTTTAATTTAATTTTTTTTAATTATACCAAAAATTACCGAACGAAACTACAGACATATCCGACGAAAAGCTGATAATTTGGTATCAAACTCGCACAAATTTGAAAGTGAACAAAATATTCAGTATCAAAACACGTATGTTAAAATATAGCTTTTGTAGCTATACTTTTTCATACAATTACTTATTTAAATGGAAATTACTACAAATAAGTGCAAATATTTTGATAGGCCCGTGAATTTTATATCTTGTTGGTTAAAATGGAGCACAGATAGAGTTGTAAATTTGTGTAATAATGAAATTGTAAATTTTAGAGAAAATTCTCTCTGACTAAGTCATTATTGAGTAATGAGTCTAATAAGATTGCTGGCATTAATAAATGTTATCAAAATTTATAATGGAATAAAAGCTATAGCAAATTTGAATAATTATATTTATTTTTTATGACTATTTTGGATTAAACGCTAGTAAAAGTTTACATTGATGTGTATTTTTGTGCAGTATAAAAATATATATAATAAAGGTTTGACAGTTCGACTCTAGGTTTAGACTTATAATTTAATTTATTTTAATTATTTTTTAGATGAATTTTCCAAAGATTGGTCCAAATAAAATTCGTATTTGAAAGCCAATTTGTACCAAATTAGAGAGGATATTCAGGTAATCTTAAATAGGGAAAAAACAACAAGTATCTACAAAGAATTTTCTGCAGGAGTTCAACTATCCTTTTACCGAAGAAAATAATCAGCTGCCTCAAGTCACATAAGATCTTCAGGACAATTTAAACTTTAATGATGCAGTAAGTTTATTACACTTCTCCTGAAATAAAAGCTGAAACTTATTCGAGTAATGCTTCTTTATGTGTATGAGTCTATTGATAAAAAAAACTTAATTTACAGGATTATTTTATATATATATTTTTTACTTTCATTCTTAAAGTCAAAAATATTCTTAGCTTAGCATATGTGGAATTAACATTTAATTATCTCAATAAAGTAATATAATTTTAGGTTTTACAATTAGCGAAAATTGGAGAAAATTATACCTATTTTAACTTATTAAAAGATATTTTATTGTAACAATGACAGATAGCCTTTCCAAGAATTATACATACGATGGAACAGTAAAGTGCCCTTTAAAGAACTTATGTTCACTATTTGTAGGTAAGTTACCACTTAAATATAAAAATTTGATGAAAAAAATCTCTCTGTTTTATTTGTCATACTCGTAAATAATAAGAACAAATTGGGTGTCAGATTTCACACGTTGAACTCTAGATCCTCTTGTTCTGATAATACCCAGACAAAAAGTGTATTATATATATATATATATATATAGAGAGAGAGAGAGAGAGAGAGAGAGAGAGAGATATTGAACTTTCTTTTATAAGTAAAACCTAAATTTCATTTTAAATTCCTACAAACGTCTCTGACTTTAATAGGCTCTTGAGTTTTCAAATTAATATTTCTGTTGTAACCATTATCATTGTGGTTTTCTTATACTTTAATGTTTTTTGTTATGGAAAATTACTATGGAACATTAAGGCTTGAGACAACCCCAATGAACAAGTATAAATATGACACTCGGAAGGTGTAAACTATACAAAACCATAAAATACTGCATCATTTAACGTTAAACCTTATTAATTTTCAGCTGCGGTAGAAGAATGGGAGGCCGATAAAAAACAGCCGAAGACGAGATTAGACAATGGCTGAAGAGAATAAACGACAGAAATAAATCTAGAAAAAAATAATCATTGTAACAATAAAAAGCCTTTATTTAAATAATTGGTATATTTTCTATTACCCAATTGAAATTGTACCTATTACTATGGAACCAGATAACTTATTCATAGTGATCCTTCTACAGCTTGAACAATTTAAATCAATTGAAGCTATATTTTGTAGCACTTGCAATTCGACTAATTATAAAATTTTATATTCTTATATAGTGTTGTATTAAAAACTTGACAATTGTAATCAATAAGTGTAATATGTGGATCCAGTTCCTGTTACCTGGTTCGCTAATGTAATTTATAAATGTTTAGTTTTTGGGACAAATAGGGCCATCTATGGTTACTTGTTATCGACGTTTTGATGACATGAGTGGTCTGTGTCTTCAGAAGTGCAGATTAATTAGGTACTGTAAGTTCTCGGACCCTAAGCCCATTCTGAAAATATCTACCATTCATGTTAGCGGAACGTCAAGAAGAGGGAACAATAAATTATGACCTATTAATCCAAAAAGCACAGTACCATCGGATAATATGTCCACAATCGGGTCAAGAATGTACATTATATGGACATCCAAAATTAGTCCTATTAATATCCAAAAATGATCCATACGTGGACAATATATGTAATCCAAAAAGACATCCATGAGTGGGACAATCGTATAGTCCAGTGGATATCCATAGGATGTTGAGTGACAAATTCTGGACATCCCATGGATACCCAGTATGTCCAGCTTTGGATAAACGATGGATATCCAGTGGACCGAAGTGTGCTATTTGGGAATATGGCGGACTAAAAGTTAACATATCCCGATTTTGTTCCTAAATAGTACTCAGGGGTTTGTGAAAGCGTAAATAACGAATTTAAAATTGTTTTTAAAAAATTCAATATGGCGGACTAAAAATTTTATATTTCCGGATTACGTTCCAAATTGGTACCGGAGGATTTTCGAGGGTGTAGATTCAGATTAGATTAATTTGAAATTATTTTTTTTGAAATTCAATATGGTGGATTCAATATAATGGGTTGAAAGTTTTACGTAATTTACACTTTTCCAAAATTGGTATTAGGTGGTTTTCGAAATCGTGGGTTACGAATTTAAAATTAATTTTTATAAATCATTGTGGCAGATGCAATGAAGGGGGCTACAAATTTCACATTATTCCGATTTGGTCCAGATTGATATTGCGAGGCTCTTGGGGCGTACATCACGAATTTTTAATTTCTTCAAACTCGGTGCAGGATAAATTACGCTAGACTAAAAGATTTACATGCCTCAAGTTCTTTAAATATCGGTGTTGGTTGGTTTTGGAAGCCTAGGTTACGAATCTCAAATTAATTTCTTAAAATTCAAGACAGCGGATTTACTAAAGTATATTTGTTTGGTACAATTTAATGTGAAACTGGTATTTGGAGAATTCTCAGAATCAAAAAATTTTTGTTCTTCAGTTTAGTGTGGTCTACAACTTTGTATAAAATGGATACTTTTTTGCGACCTTGGAAATTCAACAACCATTTTCATTAAGGGACCTGAGAGCGCTTCTAGAATGGCTGCACCCCCCGCACCGTGGGACCTGTGGGGTAGTTATTTACGCCACCGAGTGCTGCCGTAAAGTAGCGGATAAATTCAATATAAATTAAATGGTTACTTGTTTGGAAAAATTCTCGGACCCGTGGAATTTTATTTTTAGTTTAGAGTTTATCTGCGTGATACCGAAATCTACAGGGTTACTCAAGAAGGAGCTAAGAGATCATTGATATATTTTTTTTCAATTGTAAGCCCTATTTTTTTTATTTCAGAATCAGAAATGACACAACTTTTTTACGTACAGGTAAATATCCATATTGTTACGTAAGGAAATTGTCAAGAAAAATTACTGTAAAACTTTTAAAACACAAGAAAAATTTAATATCATCTAAATCAAACTGGGCTCCGTTAACAATATGGCAATAGCCAAGTCGATGAACATTGTTCATAACATCTGCGGTTATGTTTCATATTTCTTTTCGTTGTGTATTCGAACTTTCACGACTTCTAAATTATGAGGCAAGTATACTTGGGTTTTTAAGTATCCCCACAAGAAATAGTCAGGGGGAGCCAAATCTGGTGATCTGGCAGACCACTCAAATTTTCCTCTTCACCTATCCAACGATTCGGAAAAACCCCATTCAAATAAACATGGACAGGGGCAGCGTAGTGAGACGGCGCTCCAATCTTGTTGGAAAAAAAGCAACCAGAAACTCAACCTTATTATACAGTTACTTTATTTTCGAATTGACGTACTAATTAGCATTTTACGTTGTTAGTTTAAATAATGCAATTAAAAAGGATAGCATAGAATCAGTGTAACAAGAAATAAAAGACGCACTGTTTATCAACATATTTCCAAAAATAAATGAAACTATTATCACGTTATATCACACAACGAGAGCTAGTTATGGTGATAGGTAAATTCTACGGTGGAATTTGTTGGGCCAACTGTACATTTGATCTCGATACCGATACTACAAAAAGTATCAATACTTGAAATCGGAATAAAAGTATCGATGCTAAAAATACTTAATACTTCAGCAACAGTTTCGATACTTTAAACTATCGAAGTATAGTTTGCATTCTTTGACAAATTGTGTAAGTTTGCATCCCTATTTGAGGTGTCGTAATAATGCATATATTCATAACTACGTTACTGACAACAATTTTATAACTGTAGAAGTTATTTCTTCTTACAGTCAACAAGGACTGGAACGGTCATAAAAAAATAAAAGGCAACTTAAGTATAAAATAGTATGTATATTAATTTATTGTCATAAAAAAATTTGTACACATTAATATCACATTTTCATAGTAAAACTTTGTCTAAATCGACTTGCCTCCTAGGCATAGAAATTTGCGTAAAATTACAGTAAAAATAGTTTTCTAGCTATAGTATTTGGTAGACATCAGATATTCATATTACATATGTATTTTCAGTCACCCTAGTTTACACGAATGCATTTTTAGTTTATCTATTGATAAGAACAAGTACATTAACAAATTTCTGCTCTTTTCCTTAGTGGATATTGCTTAAGTTTAAAACGAGCAGAACAGATTTAAGTCTTAGGATATATATATATATATATATATATATATATATATATATATATATATATATATATATATATATATATATATATATATATATATATATAATGAATATGGCCATTAATTTAAAAATATAATACAATAAATTAATTAGAAAAAAATATTTTTATTCCATGTAGAGAAAATATTCAGACTTTTTAATGAACCGATATATTGTACCAATACTTTTTTTGGTAATGAAAATTCCTATACATATAAAATAAATACTGATAATGACCCTCAAAAGCAAAGAGTGGAATAAGGTTCCCACAAAATGAAATAAAAATATCAAAATCCCATAAGTTCATCTCCTAATTCCTAAAGTCCTCTATGCGCAAACCATAAACATATAGACTTCAGTATTATAAAAGCGCTTAGAAAGAGATGAAGCGAAATAGGATAGTATTAACTCTCTTTCTATGGGCGGAGAAAAGCACGATACTCTCAACGTCATTGGATAACATGACCAACATTAGAAAGAGAATCACTACTAGCTTTTTTCGCTCCGTCTCTTTCTAACCGAGAGCCAACGTGCTTCTATATGTCTATGACTCAGACGCTAAATGCATGGCTATATATAAATATTTGTCTTAAAAAATATGTTACATTTAAATTCATATAAAATTTTACGTTTCCATAGTTAATAATAAATAATAAACTTTGAATAAAAGTACGTCTTTATATTCAAAGATAATAAACATCAGTATAACCTAAAGGTACGTATATGGCAAGCCACGCCCATGACGAGCCTACCCCAATTTTCCTTTGAATCCTGCCCATTTCGATTAATGTCAGCACACCAAGCGAAATTTTCACGATACCCTTGTGCCTTCAATGGGCGGCGTCAAAGGAGATAATAAAAGTGTCTGGTATACAAGCCAATTTCGTCACATTTCTCGTGTTGTCGGTCTCGCTGCAAAGTAATTTTTTTCGAAAGAGCTTACTATAAAGCCGTCCAAATAGATAAAAAATTACTATGAGTTCGCACCAAAAACCGACAGAAAATGGATCACTGCAAGCCTCGGTCGCACTGATCGCGAACAATAGAAATATCATGAAATTGGCATGTTGTATCCCAGACGCTTTAATTCATTCATAAATCAAAGGAGGCATGCGGCAAGCTAGTCATATTTATAAGCACCTTAACATTTTGTTCAGAAAACCCACGACATCAAAACAATTAAAAATGATATATAGCCCGGGTTCTCTATTAGCCACAAATATTTTGAAACCTCCAATAGCGTTTATCCGTCTTGCAGCTGCACACTAAAGATTTTGGGAACTTTAAGATCGACTTATGAAGAATTTATGTACATCTGTCCTGTCCTGTTTACTTCAAAGATTGTTCAGCATGTCATGCTTAAATTACATATTTAACAAACAAAATATTAACATACATTTAATAAAAAACTATGTATATAGTTTCATTAAGTAAACTATTTAAAATTAACTTAAAACACAACCGGACATGCAAATATGTATAGCTTCAAAAAGTGACTTGTCACTATGGGGTTTCTCATTTGGTGGCGATTTATTTTTAGAATTCTTATGCGTACTATCCTCACAGGAACATTCATTTGCACTTTCAAACAATCTACTGTCATTATTAGTTTCTAATACAGAATCACTGTATTCAAAAAAGTCGTCAACATTATCGCAAAGAAAATCACTGCCAATTTCTTCAGGTTCACTTTTTACAAAACCGCAGATATTTTCTAGATTTTCCGAGTCTCTTTTTTCAATGCAGCTTTCATTTTTAGTTTCTAACTTATCCGCAAAAAAGTATTTATATAGGCGTTCTTCCTCATGATCTACTTTATCTATTAATTCTAATAGTTTCCTATTAAACTGTGAAAAACTCTCCAAAATAACATCGGAGCATATATTTATTTCACTAGTTTTACAAGTGATAATTTTTTTTAACTCATCTACTTCCTGTATAAGAGATACTTTATAAATTTCATAATACAGGGCGTCATTTTCTATTCCCAACCAAGACATTTCAGGGGGATAATTTTTATCTGTGTGTTTTAAAACACTTTCTATGTCCAAGCTGCTTTCTTCCGGTTTCATTAGTTCAAGAGCTTCTTCAAAATTCCGAACAATCATTATCACTCTTCGAACTGAAGTTAAGAATGGGTAGGAAAATCTTTGATCTAAAATCCTTTCCAAAGTTTTGTCTAATCTAGTTATTTCAAATTTTAAGCTGGTATGAACAGTCCGATCTTTTACAATATTTGTTGATTCAGCTTGATTTTCATGTTCTATACTTTGGTCATCCGGATTACTTATATCTTTACATTTTATTTCACTTTCATCTAATCTAGTAGCATATTTCTTACAGATATCGTCAATTTCTTTACTAAATTTTTCGATGTAAGTTGAACATACTTCTAACGGTAGTGACTCCAACTTAGCAGCCAACAGTCCAAATTCCAAAAATAGGTTTTTACATAATTCTGAATGTTTTTTGCTATCAGTAACTATTTTGGGGGATGTATATTCGTTTAATTTTAATCCAAGAGTTGAGAGGGTAATATGGGAATCACTTGCATTATTTTCCGTTAAACCTGTTCGTTTAATGTTCTCGTCATCATACTCTTTTCTTACAACTAAAATTGGTATTGGTGTTTCAACTATTGAACTTTCAGAATCTGTAGACATTTGAGGTGTCCCAATATTTTCTCTTTTGTCAGAAGCATCAACACTTTCATAGGTTTCCATAACTTCTAAAAATATATAGTTAAAAACATTGCTTACATTCTAAATATATATATATATATATATATATATATATATATATATATATATATATATATATATATATGAAAAGAAGGACTGACACTAGCAAAACGCACAGAAAACAACTGTCTACTTAACATCCCCATATCATAAAATATAAGCAGGATATTACAGGCAAAACTTGAAGCCGGAGTACAAACGAACATCTGAATATACCCCGGAGCGGTAGGAAATTATTACAAATAAACAATTTCACAGTTTATGTTTTTGGAAAAGTTATTTTATTCTCCTTACGACCATTAAGAAAGGGGGACAGACAGTATATTCTCTGCGAAATCCACTCTGGTTCTCTCTCTATCTAGAATGAGACAAATCAGGGGAAGACTCCTGAGAACGTAAGTAATATTACTGATACATAATCGAATTAGAAAATAAATGGTGTGTGTTTCGATAAATTATTTTGAATATTGTCTTAAATACAGTCAAAAAGAATACTAGAACAAATAAGGCTTCACCTTTAGCGACATGCAGATCTGGTGTATTTAAAATAAAGTTATGATCTTCTTCGGTACTTCCCACTATTGCATTTAGATTTTTATCATTAACTTCAACACATTCAGTCACAGCCTCTTTATTTTCGTTGTTTCCCAACGTTATAATTTTATTTATATTAATGGTATCATTTTCTTTAGGATATTTCCTCGAATTGTACTCTTTATTTGGATTTTCCAATTTTAAAGCTTGCTCTTTATTAATGATATCCTTAACTTCCGTAGGCACCGTAGGCGCAGGTCTTTTTTTTGTACTTGGTAACATTGCAACACTATTTTTCTTGGTGTTATCGTTAACATTGATATGTTGGGGTGAAGTTTCTTTTATACTTTCCATCATTTTAAAACGAGTTTCCTCAACCGAGGCATGTTCTGCTGAGATTAGTTTTGTTTTTGTACTTTCCAATATTTTGAACTGATCGTCATCGGTTACGTGTTCTTTGGTAGGTCCTACTGAAAATAAATGATTATTAATCTAATATTAAGCTAGGCTGGTAGTTTACTTTAAAACCTCACAGTTAAATAAGAAGAAATTCAATAAAAGATTATAACAAAAATAAATGAACTTTCTTTTTGGTGGTTGTTGTAACCACGGAGGTGCGCTCTTACAAAAAGTTAAAAAAAAAACGTGGTGCGGTCGTTTGAAGACGAAGGCAAGAGTTCAGGCTGAATCTACCATAAAATAATTGCAATAAATATTATTATTAAAATTTGATATGTTATAAACTGTAATAAGCTAGATATACTATAAATAAAAATTAATATGTTAAACATTATGTACCTATTAACGCCAAAACATAACCCATGCGTGCGTACCACGCATATTCTTTCAAACATATTCAAATTTTAAAAGGGATCACAGTTCAAAAACGAATGAACGCGAGTTCCTGGGATGAGATGAATTTGTAAAATAGGTCAATTCATTAATCATTAACATTTTCTGCTCAAAATTAAATAAGTGACCCATTACTTATTTTTAAATTAAAGAAATACACTTCCCATCGAAAACACAAGAAAAAGTATTGACAGGGGTTAAAATTAAACTAGAACATGGGGAAAATTAATTAAGATACGACGATTGCTAAACAAGGGATTCAGAAATAAGACCAAAAAACTCAAAATGCAAAAGCAACACCTACAAATGTAACTTCTGTCAATGCAAATTCGACAGTGACAGAAAAAACAAAGCAAAATCTAGGAAACTGATCAAAGAAATTTCAAGAAAACTGCCATACTAAGGAATGAAAGGAAAAATTCCACTAGAATAATAAGCAAGAAAACCGAGATATAACTGGAAAAGGTAACAGTAAATTAATCATGAATAAAGATAAATACAACCACCTACTGTCTATTGAATGCCTAGCAAAACAACATAAATAGGGGTCAAACAATGAATCACATGTAACATAAAATCGTACTTTGTAGTGGAAGAAAGTAGCCAAAATTCAGGAAAAAATTGACAAGTAAGTAAAACTACAGAGATTTGTAGTAAAACCAAAAATGCAACTAACCAAAAAATGAGGCATACCATTTGTTATTTAAAAAATTTATGGGAGATACTTAAAGAACAGGATATTGTGTCTCAAGATAACGTGAGTATTTGCAAAAAAAAAGGTAAAATTATTTGAGTCATAATAAACTTAAACTGAAATGTGAGCCAAGACAATTAAAGTAAAAGTAATTAGCCTAGTTCTTTTTCCCTTAGCAACTTTCAATCAAATTGCTCGATACTTAATAGTCATAAAGGTTTTCTTCCAACAATGGCCTCATTTGAATCAATCTAACAAAATTGTTTAAAAAGTATAATTTTTAAACCATTTAATTATTGAATGGGAAATTAATAGAAGGTATTTATATTTTAAAATATACTGGTACTAAAGTCGACTTTTTTTCGAAACAGCGGAGTAATATTAAATAGGTATTTAACAATTTTCAATATGGCAACACTGTCTACAAGTCGAACGAAAATATGACTTTACTTAAATTACCTTCGTTTTTGTCTACTGATAGCTTTCGTATTTTTCTGCCACTTTTTCTTTTCTCTTTTATACGCCACGCATCCCTAGGAACTGTACTCTCAATGGTATCTCTTCCGCTTTCTGAACCTTAAAAAATGAATGAACCATGTTAAACAACATTTATCATTTAAAATCTCAATATTTCATATCATTCCTAGAACTTACTTAAAAATCTACAGCCAGATTGACTAAGAAGGTTTAAGACTTAGAGCCGATCTAGTTGCCATGGAAATTTGTGTGTTTTGCTTATGATATTGTTATAATTTATATTATATGTGTCAAAAAATAAACGCTTATACTGGACTAGTAAGGACAAAAATCTAGAGATCAAACCTTGGAGGTTGGCAATGCAAATGACTAACATTGTTTTGGATGTTGCAGCTCTGAGGATATCAACCAATATACGACCAAACCATCTTCACAAATCCTTTAGCCCTGAATTCCTTACTGATAGTTTGCCCTGGATCTTCTCCTCGATTATCAGTTTCAGTAATCCATATCTATAACCTTTCATAACATGTCCAAAATAAAAAGTCTCTTTTTTGACGATAAACGACAATTCTTTTGTTGGTTAAATCTATTAAAAACTTCCGATGGTTGTTACTCTTTGGGACCATATTATTTTTAGCATGCAGCAATAGAGGTACATTTCGAAAGCTTGTTTTCGCTTCTCCATTTATGATTCCAAAGTCCAGCCCTCGCAATATCATAGAGAATAAGTAGCATCGAATCATACGTATTTTAAGTTGTAAGTTAAGGTTAGATGCAATAAACAAATTTTTTATATTTATAAATATTCTGGGTTGGTCGATTCTGCCTTTTATTTCACCCTTGCAGTCACATTATTCATTTATGATGGACCTCAGGTATCTGAAGGAGGCAACGTGTTCAACTAAAGCAACATTTATGTAAAATAATATGTCTATATATGTTTTTGAGAAGGCTGCCAGTTTCGCCTTTGAGATGTTTATCTGTAGACCAAATTGTTCACAATGATGTGCAATGCGGTTCAACATGTTTTCTAGTTATAGCAGATTGTCGGATAGTATTCTTATTTCGTCCGCATTTCCCATATTATTTATGAGGGTCCATTTGTTTTGATTAATTTTATTTCTTTCTCAGATGCCTTTCTATTGCTTCAGAGTAGGCACTCCTAACGAAGGCCCTTTTTTATTTTAATACCTTCAGAAGTATTTTGATTGATGTTAATTGCAGCTATTTGATGTCAATACAGTTCGCTAATTATGCGTAAATTTATTTTGTCAATACCGCTAGATTTTAGGACTTTTGTTAGTTTTTCATTTTTCACATTGTCAAACGCTTTACAGAAATCTGGGCATACACATCGACGTTCATATTTCTACAATGTTGAGTGAGGACGTTTAAAGAGAATAGGGCTTGGCTTCCCTTGCACCCACGCAGTAACATTTTTTATATATTCTTGTGTAAATGACTCTCAGAAATATCTTTAGTACGTTGGACATAAGACTAATTAAACGATAATTGTCGCAGGAAGAGGAAATAACTTTCTTGAGCAGAGTTATAAAAGTTGACTGCAACCTATCAGATAGTAGCTTGCATGATCTGTATATGGCACTAAAAAGTGACGTTAAGCGGTTCTCATTGTGTGTGATTATTATTTCATTGTGTGCGTGTCGATGCCTATCGGACATTTCCCTGATTTTGTTGTGGAGGTTAAGTGTGTCATATTTTTCCTGCAGTTATTTAATCTCTTCACATTTTTCTGTCTCCCATTGTTCCTTTGCCTCCCTGCATTTCTTTTGTATTATTTTATTCAATTCCTCATATTTTGTATCGTTTCTCTTGCCTTCTCCATTATCGTACATCACGCCCAAAATATCGGAAGTAATCCACTGGTGTTTTATATTGTTATTTTCTGCTTTTAGTGTGGTCTCTTGTACGTCGGTTATTTTCCCTTTAATTCCATTCCAAGTGGCTTCTGTGTTGGTCATTTCGAAATCCTTTTGTGTCGAACTTAGTGCTTCTTAAAGGCTCTATTTAACTCTGGATTTTAGTTCAGGCCATTTTTAATTTTCTAACATCTACTTGGCACCTTTTATTTGCTCTGTTGATATTTTTAAAGCAGTGGAATCTAAAATCCTTTATATAGTGAGTTGTGGTCGTTGTTGATGTCTGCCCCAGGGTAAGTTGTGAATTTTTTTTTTGTTTTACTAATATGAAATGATTTCTTATAATATTATGTTTCTCATCTGCAGGAGACTTCCAATTATATAGTCTTCTTGAATGCAGTTTGAAGCTGTTGGTGATTAAGAGAGATCTTGATTCCAAGTCCATATCTCCCACTGCTTCTCCGTCAGCCCCTACACCGACTTTAAGAGCTTAAATCTCCCATTATTATCGATACTTCCCTCTTTCTCGTAAGTCTCATATCCTCTTCTAACTGTACATAGAAAGATTCAACTTCATCGTCTAATTTGTCGAACACTGGGGCGTAAGTTTGAATTATATTTAATGGGCGATTATTGGCTTGCAGTTTTAACACCATAATTCTATCGCTAATTGGGACGAAATCTACGATGGATTTTTCGATGTTTAGAGAAAGCAGCACTGCGACTCCGTATCTGTGATCAGGATCCGCCCCGTCGGAATGGTAAATGTAATTGTGTAGAGTCTGAGTACCAGATCCAGGCCATCTGACCTCACTTAATCCAATGATATCTATGTTGAGTCTATCTTTTTCTAATTCGACATTAGCAAGTTTCCCTGTTAGACACAAACTGCGTACATTCCATGTTGTGACACACAATAATATACCATATTGTATCAGATTTTATAGCAGTATACATCTCATAGTATTAGTTTGTGTTTGCGATTTTTACGGTTCTAGATTTATTTTCTAAGAGTTTAAAATTTATTTAATTAATTTTACCTTTTTAATTTCCCCATGAGATGTCTTTGAAAGAAGGTCTGAAACTTTCTTGAAAATTTTATTTCCTTATTTTCGACACAGAACGCCTATGACAGATCTAGATATTGCCATTTTCTTGTTTTTATTACACAATGTAGTATGGAAATCCTGCTATAAGATTCGGAAATCTTCTCATATCGGCAAAAAGTATATAAAGGGTCCAGATCGGCTTTCGTAGACAGTTTATTTTTAGACGTCGATGATGTAAGTTGAACTATTTGACAAGTTGTCAGAAATTGTGAAAATAATGCAGTGTGTATAAAGGCCGGCCGTCCGGAACAATATATTCCGATCTTGTCTGTAATAAGTTCAATGTTCTTAATGGTGGTAGGCGACGGGGGGATTCTTAGCACTCTCTTCTCATTCAAAAGGTGCTCTGAACTGAAGGCCGTTGTATGTTTTCCGTCAGCCATTAAGATGAATTGGAAATATAATAGTGAAGTAGGAATTCCGTTTACTTTCTGCACCGCAATTCGGTCGCTGCTACAGCTGTGTTTTTCGCTCTTCAGTGCTACACAGCTTCGAAGTTATTCTTCATACGCCATAGCCTGATTTTGATGACGCCGCTGCCCTTCACCAAGGTTAGAATCTAAGGAAGGATAAGTAGGTGGTGGTAGGATTAAGGTAGTAGGTAATAACAAATCGGTAATAGGGATAGTTTTCTCTCGAAAATAAACAAAATTTTTAATTTTTGCCGGTTTAATAATACAAGAAAATAATTTTTTTATTCATATATTTTTAAGGCTCAAAATTTGCTTGTTGCACTTGTAAATTTAAGCCCTATATTGTCAATTTAAGCCGGTTTAAGGTTAGAGTATATTAGTGAATTAGGGGGCTAAATTCTAACATGTTCTTGAAATATTTATAAATAAAAAAGTTATCCTTTTTGGGAAAATAATTTTTGGACTTTTTTACTTTCTATATTTTAATTTTACTTACCATTGTAATTTAATATATTTGTATCGACGATATGGCTGTCAATTTGAGAAATAAGATCATCAACGTCTATATTTTCTATTATTGAAATTGTTTTATCCTTGAGTTCTTCAATGAAATTCACTCCTTTTTTATGGTTTTGATGAAAGTCAGAGTTATCATGTACCATACAACTATCACAATAATATTTTGAAAACCTGAAAAATTTTAATGAGAATGGTGTTACTGTTTTGGATTTATGATTAATTTTAAATATGTCTAATATTGCACGAAACCAATTTTTTCAAACCGGAAAAAAAGGTCTAGAATTTCATATTAAATCTAATAAATACAGGGTATTCTAGTTAAAATAAGAATTGTCATTATTTTTCATTTTTTAATTCCCAAGTTAATTGAAGGTTATAAGAAGGAGCAAATTCAAATTGCCCTGTCCCCGAAATGGGGAACATATTTATCAGAATTATACAGGCATAGCATTACATATCTATTGAACAAATATAGTGATTGTGGATCATTTAAAAGATAGACATGCTGTTGGGGTGAACTTTTTTGTAGAGATTTTTGAGATCTATAATATCATCATACATTGTACGGGTTAGTCAGTGCAAGCCAAGGGGGTGCCGGATTTCTGTATTAAATTCTCCTTAGTTTGAAACCATTGTCATTGCTGGTCTACTTACGGAAGTAGAACACTTTAATCAATACACGCCTATATTTTATATTTCCGGATTATGTTCAAAATTGGTACTAGGGGGTTTTCGAGGGTGTAGATTAAGATTAAATTAAAAGTTTAAAATATTTTTTTTTGAAATTCAATATGACGAATCCAATATAGTGAGTTGAAAATTTTACGTTATATACATTTTTTTCAAAATTGGTTTTACGGGGTTTTCGGAATCATAGGTTACGAATCTGAAGTTAATTTTTGATTGATATTGGCGGGTTCTTGGGGCGTATATTACAGATATTAAATTAATTTCTTCAAATTCAATATGCAGGATAAAATATGTAGGACAATAAAATTTACATGTCTCAAGATCTTTCAATATCAGGTATGCTTTCGATAAGATTCCTTTCTTCAAAAAGTAATGTCAAAGCAGAAAGTCTTTCTTGGCTCATAGTATTCCGTAAAAATGTTTTTATCCGTTCGAAGCTAGAAAAGCGCCGTTCTGCTTCAGCCGATGCCATCGGAATAAGAATTAAAATTTTACAAAAAGTCTCGAAATTGATCTAAATTCTTCATATATGACAGTCAGTTTTGTACGGAGTTTTTGTTCGGTAAAAAAGAGGTGAATTTTAATCGTATCCTTAAATTTTTGTTCATGAAGACTAGTTGCTACCGATGTCGGTAGATGACAGGTGCAATATCCTGCCGACATACCTTGAAATTTATATTTCATATATCAGTTGTTTCCTGTTAATGTTGCTCTCGGTCCGATACAGCTCCACTGACGAGATCATGAGGTGATCGAAACGCGTATGGAGAGAGGACCAGAGCGATATTTGCAGGAAATAAACTGTTTGTATATATATTTTTCATATTCTCTGCCTGAAAAGGAGAATTACATATATAACAAACTATTTAAATACAGCAAAAAGATTTCTTTATTTCTTACTAAAATTTTAATTTTTTTTGCTATTAAATGTATCACGTATACATCAACTTACTTTTCATGAGCTTCACTTGTGTAATGAGCTTGAGCCGATTCCAAAGTAGGAAATATACTGTGACAAGGGAAACAAATTGCACAAGAAACATTGTTCATATTGTATCCAAATCCACGACCATTCTGTTCAATCCATTCTTGTAAGGCCTTATAATGTTGTTTTTTTCTATAATGATATCCTCTGCCTTTACGCACCGACTCACGACATACATGACAATAACTACGCTGTAGCAGCTTTATTAACATGATCGCAAAAGGGTTAATTATAGCCTCATTTTCAACATCTGAAACAGGTATTTTCAGTAGATATTTATAAAGTACTTTGCTAAATTTATCTATTGTAATTTCCGGGGGTAGCAGCCGTTTATATTTCGGTAACTGGCAACACTGACGTTGCTAAATATCATCTGACATATGCCTCTATCTATGAACAAGCTTCAGGGATTTTTGGTGTGACTGACTATTGCAAAAAGGATTTTAATCACGTGTGTTCTTCTGATACAGTTTATGCAATAAAATAATGTTTTGTATTGTTTTATTATAGGTAACTAGTTTTTAATTTTTAATAAATATAGCTAGTGTTTCATGTATATTGTATAATTTTAATATGTATCTGAATATATGACGTCCTCCAAGTCAATCTTATTTGATGTTAAAGGTGAATAAATATTTGATTTGTTAATAATGAGAGTAGCTTTAAGGATAAAATTTTTAAAATTCTTAAATTGATAGTGTGTAAGTAAAGTTATATGTTCCATTTTTATTGTTTAATACGAGGTAACTAAGTTTTAATTTTTTGGCCCCTTCTTGCCAGTGTTATTTTACTATATACAGGGTTATTCACCCTATACGGCAGGGAATATTGCGGCCAAATATAGTTACTTTTTAAAAAAATTTTCATATTATACAGGGTGTCCCAAAAGCTCTGAAAGTATCAAAGTTGTTTTTTTTTAAATGAAACCCCCTGTATATTATTGCATTTTTGGATTCTCCGATCAAAATAAGTGCCTATTTTAATAAGGTTTATAGTACCTAAAGGGTTTTTAAATAATTTGAATTTTGGCAAAATCTAACCTAATTTTCATGTTACAAATACTTAAGAAGTATTTCAGTTATGCACTCGGAATCTACAATGAAGTGTAACAATAAATCATATTTTATATTCCAATTATAATAAACTTGCTATATTATACAGGGTGTCCAAAAATTAAAAGTAATCAAATGAGAATTTTAAGTGGCTATAACTTGATTAGTTTAAATAGAACGCTTTTTAACTTACGGGAAAATATACCTTTTAAATACCTATCGAATGGTATAAGGGTGTTCTATAGCTAAGTGTTCGCGTTTTCACAGAATATGCCAAATAATCGTTTTCTGCACAATTTTGTGTTTTTTGAATAGATGTTCTAACGTATCTAGTTGCCTATGGCATTTAGAAACGTCAGATAATTCATTTAATCTGTCAGTTTAGTCTGCAAGACCTGTTGCTATAATAGCGGTATTTCTCTTTTGTAACTGAGAAACTTAAATATTGTTGTTATTGTTTTGTCAAAATGAAGATTTATCCAGAGGAAGAGCGTATTGGTATGATTTTTATCCTTGGAGAATGTCATCAAAATTGTTTGTTGGCTTCTTGAGTCTATGCTCAAAGGTTTCCTGGAAGAAACTATCCTAAACCAGCCCTTTTGGTAAGACTATTAAACCAGTTTCGGGAAAGGGAAAGTGTCAGTTATAAAAAAAGCTTCTTATAAGAAAACCTGTTACTGAGGATGAAGAAAATGTTTTTACTGTACTTGGTTCAGTGATTGAAAATCCCAATATTAGTCAGAATTATATATCCGAAAATACTAGCTAACATTAGCCAAGGATTCTTAACAAATACAGACTTCATCCTTATAAAATCCAGCTTTGTCAAGAGCTTCACGGAAATGATTTTGATAACTGAACTGAATTCGGCTTGTGGGTGTTAGATAAAGTGGCAGAAAATGAACACTTTTTTGATAATGTGTTGTCTAGTGATGAATGTACTTTTCATAACAATGATTTCGTGAATAGACACAACTTCTATCACTATTCCGATTCAAAAAAACAGAATAGGTGGTCCGTTAATGTGGGGGGAGGAATACTGGGTCCATACTTAATTGGATCCTACTTTTTTGAAGGACCTTCAAATGGTTTGATGTTTCGCAATTTTCTTTTACACCAACTCCCAGTGTTATTAAGAGATGTCCTTTTAAACATTAGAACAACTATGTGTCAACTTTCGAAACAGGTGGACTGGGAGAGGTGGATTTCAAAATTGGCCCCCGAGATCTCAGGACTTAACTTCACCAGATTTTTTTTTTATGGGGATACATAAAAGGAATTGTCTACAATGCGTCCCCGGCAACACCACAAGATATGAAAATACGCATAAGAAACGCTTTTCAAACTGTAACCCCGCAAATGTTGTCCAGAGTTAGCAGTGGTTCCGAAAAAAAGAATATTTATTTATTTATTTATTTATTTATTAACATCAAAGCCCAACAACAATAATTAATAGGGCCGTAATAAAATATAACAAACAAAAAAAAAACATCTATTACAAAATAACAAAAATAATATCATAATATCACGTAATAAAATATAACACAAAAAAAAACATACTTATTACAAAATAACAGAAATAATATCACAATAGCAGTCCCAGAACTACAATAATACTGAACAGGAACGTAAAAACTGGGTATAACTCATACTCAGATCACACGATTGCGACACCCTATTAAACACAGAACACATTCGATATATTGGCGACATACAATATACATTAGTCCTAGGTATCCTTAAATGAAAGTATACACCATGCCTGCTCGTCAATCGAGGCACATTAAAATTTAGTTCGCCCAAAAGCTGAGGACAAACAATCTGACCGTTGACTAGCTTATATAAAAATAAAACTGAATGTAAGTTACGTCTCATTTCAAGACTTTGCAAACTAAATTTATCCAGCAACAGTCGATTGTCTATCCCGACCGGTGGGTACACTCCCTCAGTTTTCAACCACAAATACTTCATAAACTTGCGCTGAACGTTCTCCATAGCCAAAATTATAAATTGGAGCCCAAACAAGTGAACAATATTCAAGTTTACTTCTTACTAGTGCTATAAACAATAATTTTAGGCTTTCAATATTCTTAAATGATCTACAGTTTCTAATAATTAAACCCATCATTTGATTAGCTTCAGACACTATTCTGCTATAATGAAGGTTAAAGTTAAGTTTAGAATCCAATACAACACCCAGATCCTTAGCTGCATCAACTCTTTTAAGTAGGTCATTATTTATTTGATAACTATATAGAATTGGAGATTTTTTACGAGTTATAGACATCACTGAACATTTGCTCACATTCAATAACAATTGATTATTCATACACCACCTCTGGACTGCACTAATACTATTTTGCAATCTATCACAATCCTCCTTCGACTGCACTTGGACGTACATTTTCAAATCATCAGCAAACAGTAGGAATTCAATATCAATTGATTCAGTGATATCGTTTATAAAAATTAAAAACAAGAGAGGCCCCAAATTTGAGCCCTGAGGTACCCCCGAAGAGGCCGCAAAACACTTTGATTGAAATCCATTATATTGGACATACTGAGACCTATTAAATAAATATGATTTAAAAAACCGCACAAATTGATCAGTAAAACCAAACTTCGCAAGCTTTGCCAGAATCAAACTATGGCTCATCTTATCAAAGGCCTTTGAGAAGTCGGTAAACACCACATCGACCTGGCCGCCCGCATCCACAGCATCCGCTGTATACTGCAGAAAAGACGCCAGATTAGTGGATGTTGACCTACCCCTCAAAAATCCATGCTGTTTTGTAGACAACAAATGTTTGACTTTGTTAATAATAAAGTTATACAGCAGCATCTCAAAGATCTTAGAAAAACCACATATCAGAGAGACAGGCCTGTAATTTTCCACTTTGGTTCTATTTTTGCTCTTAAATACGGGACATATTTTAGCTACCTTCCATCTCTTGGAATACACCAGCTGCTCAAGAGAGGCATTAAAAATTTTACATAGAGGAGCAGCTAAAACATTTATAGTGTCTTTAATAAGAAAACTCGGAACAAAATCTGGCCCACTAGACATTTTAGGTTTAAGCCCTTTCGTAATTTTTATTATATCCTGTTCCGCAAAGACTGGAACTGCAACTGTACTATTTCCCAAATCCCCCAGACTAACTTCTTCAGTAGACGATATTCCATTATAAACTCCCTTAAAATACTCGGCGAAAGCCTTAACAATATCATTAGGGGGATTGAAAGTTTTACCATGATAAGACACTTTATCGGGAATAGCGCAGCAATTTTTTTTCTGTTGAACATACCTCCAAAATGATTTGGGGTCATTTCCAATATCTCTCTCTATACGCTCAATGTAACGCCGATATGAGGCCTTTATCATCCGATTGGTCCGCGCTCTCAGCAATTTAAATTTGTTAAAATAAATGACACTTTTCGCTTTTCTATACTTTCTAAAAATGTTATTCTTACGTTTCAAACTACGAATAATATCCGCGTCATACCATACAGGAAAAGAGCGACCCTTATTTTTGAAGAGTGGCACGGATCTGTCTAATATTTTATACAATATTTCATAAAACCGGTCGCAACACATGTTAACATCTGAGTATCGATCCAGCTCAGCCCAATCAGCGGACGCAAGGTCACCATAAAGAGAATTAAAATTAGCTTTTTTAAAATTGTAGCACTTAAATTTACTGCTACTATCCACAAGGAAACCTCTCCGCCGAATCGGGCCAAGCTCCAACTCAACCGCCAGCGATGGGTGATGAACATCCTCCAAGATCATTGGACCTTCATCTCTCCGCACAACACAATTAAAATTAGCAAATATTAAGTCTAAATATCTATTGTTGGCATTAACAATACTGTTGTATTGGTTTAGGGAGAAAAAATCCATAAAGTTGTAAGCCAACTCACTTTTAGGATCGTTACCATATCTGTAATTGTCAAATTTAGGGATGTTAAAATCACCCATCACCAGAAGGTTCCTATCATAAAGATATTCCAAAGATTCAATAAACTCTAACAATGCCACATAATCAGCCACGACACAAGACGGAGGTATGTAGATTAAGATTAAAACAAATTGAACAGAGTCCACAACAATCCGGCAGCCAACCATATTCACACTCGGGACCACTTCAGAGAATCCACCGATATCTAGCGGAGCAGTGTCTATAGATTTCTTCACTGCAACAGCAACACCTCCCCCTCTTGATGTCCCCCTATCACACCGAAACACAATATATTCATCCGGAAAAAGTTCTGAGTCTCTTACACAATCTGTCAGCCAAGTTTCTGTAAGACACAAAATGTCATACTCGCAGTTAGAAGAAGCACAATAAAAATCTTCAATTTTGGTATTCAGACCACGTACGTTTTGGTAGTAGAGCAAGGGATGGGTTAAGCTCAGGCTACTGGCTGAGCCTGAGATGCTCCGTTTTTTGATAGTCTCGACTTAACAATTCTTGGTTCACCCTGTAGAAAACGTATAGCCAAATCATTCTCCCCATTTTCCTTTCTAACAGCCAACTCCTGATACATTTTCCTTAAATGAGCTCTCTGAGCAATGGTCATATCAGCCGACATACGAACATCAGAATGAGACTCCACCAAAGCTCGCCGCTGCCTCAGGCATTCCCTGGCCATTTGAGAATTACGAAACACTACCCTCAATGGTCGAGCATTTCCCGAATGGCGACCTAATCTAATTGTCTTAAAATTCTCAGAAGTCACACTCACGGACGCCAGTACATCCATCACCATCTGGTTGTCATGCTGTATTCTCTCGTGAACATCATCAGAATTCGACTCAGGGACATTGTGCAAGATAATATTATTCTCTCTCGTCGCTCTATCTCTAACTTCCTTAAGTACAGATTCGGAAGCATCCCGAACAGCCTCCGTGCTCTGAACATTCATATGAGTGCCACGTTCCTCCTTAAGAGATGCTATCTCATCCCGAGCTCATTGACATTCCTTTCTAACTCTTCTATTTTTGTGTTGTTGATTTGTAGGGATTTTAACTCGGTCAATAAATTTTCCATTGTTTTGCTTTGCTCCAGAATCACACTATGTAACTGTGTTATAACTAGCACTGCATCTTTCATACCAAATTGTTTTTTCTCTAGAAGGGCCTTGATATTCACTCCATGATTGCCGGAAACAGAACCAATCTCCAAACGGTCCGGCACCGTACTTGGAACCGCAACCTGGCAGTTGTTGCCTGACATCGACAGCCTCGCAGCACTAGTCGGAATGCGACGCTCAGATCGCTGATAACTTATCGACGGACGATTCCCGCCAAAATCTGGCCTCGTAACCTCACAAACCGAACAAACCCACGAATGACTACCGGATTTCTTAAACTCTGCAGAAATTCTATTGAAGTCCTTCGTTGACAGGCTGATACACCCCTTATGATACCATGAAAAACACTTACTGCACGATATTGAGGCTGAATTCCTCCTAATGTCATTTTCACACTGGGAGCAGGCACAAACGTTGTTTACTTGATCCGCCATATTTTTTATTTTTTAATATGTAAGTGTTTGGAAATGGATGGTCGACGTTTTGAACATCTACTATAAATATTTTACTTCTGTTTTGTCCTACCGTCAATACCGTTATTGCTGTTATAGCCTGCTAGACGACTATAAATCGCGTTCCGAATTTCTGAACATTTGTAAAGATATTCCTGATTATTATTCTTATAGTTGTAAATTACCTGTCATTTCCAAATGCCATAGGCAACTAGATACATTAGAACATCTATTCAAAAAACACAAAATTGTGCAGAAAACGATTATTTGGCGTATTCTGTGAACACGCGAAGGCTTAGCTATAGAACACCCTTATACCATTCGATAGGTATTTAAAAGGTACTTTTTCTGGTAAATTAAAAAGTATAGCATTTTATTTAATTAATCAAATTATAGCAACTTAAAATTCTTATTTGATTAGTTTTAATTTTTGGACATAAAATAACAAGTATAACTCCCAAATCTAACATTAGCTATAAATGTTTTTACATACCTCTATCTATGTTAGACGACCTCACAAATTCATCAACAGCCATTCTGATGTCATCTTCAAAAAAAGATATTTGATTTTATTATTAATTTGTAAACAATGCTAAGCTGTTATATCTATTAAGAATAGGAACAGTGAGAGCGCAATGGCACGCGAGGTACAATGGAACAACGTCTCTAAATGACTTTGAATATCACTAGATAGAACGAGGTAAATTTTTAAGATCAGCAAATCCTGTTTTAGACCAAGTTTTATACACAGTTTTAATCAAAATAATAAACATGATGAACAAAATAATTTGTTTCGTTTGCTGGACCCCGTCAACAAATCGTATTTGCCTATCAAGTTAAACTAAACCACAATTTTGACGAGTGTCGAGCTATTTTAAAGTAATTGAATTAAGCAGTGGGTTTCCTACACTTTTCACAATATAGTTTCTATGTTTAACGAGTTTAATTCCTTCTCTTTGCTCATTTTTTTACATACTTTTTAGGATACTCAACCTTCAAAAATAAAACACTACAAAACAAGCCTAATTTCAAAAATGCAAAACCCGAAAACCGACAAAAATTAATTACATATCAACGCAAACGTAAAAAAGGACCACCCTTTTTGATAATAACCTGTAGCTGTTAATTGAACAATTGATCGCACCCCTCTATAGGGTTAATGACTTGAAAGCTGATCATTTCCAATGTTGCCAAACGAGTCGCTTACCAACATCAGGCAGCATTGAAGCGAGACTGGGTTTCCTTAATACCTAAACATTTTCGGTGCTTATGAATGATCTCGTTAAGTCACAGCGTGATTTAAAATGCTCTCTAAAAGATTCATGGTTGAAGTAATGGAGAGCCTGGCTATTATTTTAAATAAGATTTTATAATAATACAATTTTTATTCTAGCTTTAGATTAATTTCCTCAAAAAAGTATGAGGAGGCTTAGCCTTTATCGTCTTCTCTTAGAAGCCGCCACTGGGCAAATTAAACACATGGGTAACGATTCATTTGTAGAAGAATACGTAAATCCATATTTTAAATATTCAATACTGTACTGTCGCTTCTTAGATTCAGACATAATGTAAGACAAATTTTACCGCGGTTTCAATAGATTTACTTATCACTGTTCACCTTTATATGATATATTATGCATCACTAACGCGTTGGCAAAGCACGAAATAAGTAATGAAATCAATTTCTAGATCCCCATTTTTTTTAGATGTGTCGGACATGCATACTTTGTTTGCGATGTCAGTGCACCCGCTGTGTAAACATGTCGTTACAAGCTCCGGTATTCTTGTCTTAACATGCTAGCCAGCTAAATTGCGTGAATCACATTATTACGTGAGAACTATTGTTATCATTACTTACAAAGACTTGTGAAGGATAGAACTAAATGAATTATAATGAAATTTTATTTTTAAATTTGTACAACAATAATAATTTCGATAAGGCACTGCCCACCTTGACCATCTTAAGGCCATAGTTGCACCTAAGTCCGTAACTGTCCCCGTTGGGAACCTATGAGATAGATAAACCTTCATATTTGTTGACGACCACTTAGTGTGTGTACTTATTTGTTTTAAATCTTGGCTTGTTAATTTAAACCAGTGCAGCAAAGCTCAACGCACACACTTAATCGCTATTGCTCGCAACAATTACTTTCAGATTTTACCTTTAATTTAAATATACTCACTTTTTCTTGCTCCAGATGCTGTTTCTACTTTTTCACTCCATGCTGACTCAGATTCCTCAACTTCTGGCATTTCACGACTTGATGGTGTATTTTTCTTTGGAATTGCTCCAGTTGAAACAGATGCATAAAAGTTTAAAATTGTATTTTGCTGACCCTCACCGTCACCTGTTATAATCGATTTCGGTATTTCAAGTTTTCCGTTATCTTGTAAATTATCATCTATACTAACAGTACTTTGAAAAGTGGTTTCCACTCCAAAATTAACAGGATTATTTTCATTAGATTCTAGTGCAGTATCTATATTTTTTAAATGCCTTTTTGATTGACAATGAGCAGGCATATCAACCTCCTCTATAACACGTAGACATGGAAGGCAAAATGATTTTGCTTTTCTAAAATATTAAAAATAGAATAGAATAGAATGATATATTATTATGAAAGCATAAAAAATTATACATTGGTTGATCAGATTAACAAATAAAGACAAAAAAAAATCAATAACAAAGCAGAAAATAAAATACACATATTTAACCAATTAAAATGCATTAAAATATTTATAAAACAAACATAAATGTCTAAAAATCTTTAACTACATTGTGAACTGTATAGAATACAAACGAGGTATTTGGGAAAACAGGCTTCTAAAATTTTGTAGCAAATAAAATTTTAAGTCGGGTAAAAACTGAAAAAATTACTTTCAGTTAAACCAAATTTCGAAAGTAAACGAGATGCCTCACTGGATTTGTTGAGGAGTTTATATACAATAGTTTCTTGCGTTAAGTTTTACCTCAATACCTTTAAAAAAGAAAATGAAGTTGTATCGAACATCACATAAAGGTAAAAATGTTTGAGACAGTTATGCGGACTCCCCTTAATGTTTTAAGTACCCAACATCTTCACACGTTGTTCCGAATGTTAAATTGTACATCATTGATTCGCAGCTTCTTAGCAGCCACTAAATATTCAATTCGAATTGACGTTGCGTCTGAGTTTGCAAATGTTATTGCTTCATATTTGTAAAAAACTCTATTTCAATTTTGAATATTGTATTTTTAAATAATTTTACATAGTCCTATTAACAGAGTCTCGATTTCATCTTAGACAGAATTTGACACTTCGCATATTTCAAAAAATGAAAAATAAAACAAAAAAAGATCACAAACAGATATATTAAAATATGTATAAAGTGCAAAAATTTAATTTTAAATTTATATTTATTTATTTATTATTTCAACGGTCCCACCATTTGTACATATACAATCGAATAAATTATTTAATATTAAACATTAGATGGCTTAATATTACTATCACAAAATCAGACTTCTTAGTTTATTTCTAAATACATTAAATGACGTGACAAAATAATCAAAATCAGGGAAACTGTTAACGGCAGTAACCACTCTACTAATTGGCATATTCTGACCATGTAGGGTGTTATAGAACCCGGAGGACAACAATGGACACCTCCTGAGATTCCTAGGTGGTATCTTAAAATTAAAACCAGCCAATATATCAGGAGACATTATTAAATTATTTATTACCTTATAGAAAAAAAGTACAAAATATCGTCTGCGGTCCTCCAGTTTAGTCAAACCATAACACTCCCTTACCTCATCAACGCCAAGCTGCAGCCCTCTCTGTGCCAATCTATACCTTAGATATTTTAAAAATTTTATCTGAACAGCCTCCAAACGTTTTTTATGTATATCGAAGTATGGGCTCTAAATCAAACTACAGTATTCCATTATTGACCTTAGGTAACACACAAACAATGAAGAGACCACATAGATTATTAAAATCCTTGGACATTCTTACCACCATACCCAACATACGGTGGCCCCTATTAATGACTGCATCATAATGATCAACATAATGAAGTCTACTATCTAGAAATAATCCCAAATCTTTAACTACATTCACCCTCTGCAATTTACTCACTCCAATTCTGTACTCAACTTCGTTCACGCTCTTGTTGCGACTGAATATAATATATGAGCACTTAGCAACATTCAGCTTGAGGTTAGTTTTCAAGCATCATGTCTCTAAAATATTTAAGTCCCTCTGAAGCAATTCACAATCTTTACTGGACTCTAATGCTCTAAAAAGTTTCAAATAATCAGCAAACAGGAGATACTTAGAACTAAAACACTGACCTATATTATTTATAAGCAACTGAAATAGTCTAGGGCCCAAGTGCGACCCTTGGGGCACACCTGAAACCACATCAAACTTATGTGAAAGAAACCCTGCCAGTCTAACCTGCAATGTCCTACCCTGCAGGTAGGATGACATCTAAGAATAGAATGGATCATCCATACCAAGGGACTCAAGTCTGTGAAGCAATACACTTTGATCAATCAAGTCAAAAGCTTTACTAAAGTCCGTGTACACTGCATGAACCTCACATCCCCGATCCATGGCTACGCTAATGTAGTTTGTATACAAGAATAAATTAGTCTCCGTAGAACGGCCTCCCTGAACCCCATGCTGCTCCTCCACTATAATACTGTGGAATATACCTAACGAAGGCAAGACCATTTTTTCCATAACTCTAGGGATAGCAGACTGTATGCAGACAGGTCTGTAATTCTTAATATCAGAGCTGCCACCTGATTTAAATATAGGGGAGACATATGAGTAGCTCCATTTGCTAGGAAAGACACCACTAGATAAGGATTTATTAAAAATAAAATAAAGAGGCTCACATAAAGACACAGCACACTCTCTAAGCATCCTATGCGGCAACAAATCAGGACCAGCACCCTTCTTAACATTCAAAGACAACAGGCAATCCAGCAAACACTCAAATCCAATCTCAACATGGCTTACATTAAAATGTGGACCGCTAATGATCTCCTGTTCCTGCACATTTATGTTGGCAGCCTGACCATTAAAACTCTGATATATGGAACTAAATTGTGTAGCAAAGAGATTAGATACCTCCTGTCCTCCCTCTGCTTGACGATCATCGAGAAACATAACTTCCCGAATTTTATCACTCTGTCTAGTCTTTGACTTACAAACCTCTCCTCATTCTCCCTTCCACATTTGATACATACCTTTCATAACATTCACTGGTCAAAGCTTTACATTCATTTCTCAAATTATTAAATTCAATAAAATACTGCTGACTATTTGTTGTCTTATATTTTCTGTGCGCAAGCTTCTTAGCTATTACCTTTCTCTTTAGTTCTGAATTGAACCAAACAGGGAAGCTCGACCTCCTCACAGTATATTTCGGCACAAAGAAGTCTACTACTGTTATAACATTATTACGCAAAAATGTAGAATATTTTGGAGAGTTCTTGAAAATGTAATTTCCAATTTCTTATCAAATAAACAAGTTCTGAAAGCTAAACAGAAAAAAAAAATTCATAAAATTACTTACTCTTTGTGCGATTTCTCCTCATAATGTTTTTTTGCCTCGTCATTTCCAGTAAGTACCAAATTACATATTTGACAAAACAATAGTTCGATATCAACTGGTTGCTAGAAATTGTAGAACTCATGTTAAATAATTGCGACAAATATTGGGAAAAAAACGTCGAGAACAATAGAGGATTCCTATGTAAAAAAAAATAGATGTGTTTTTCATGGTACTATTTTATCATTTATTGTAGAGAAAATATCAGCAGGGATATTTTTTGTGACAGAACAAACATACAAATAGATACAAAACTATTGTTTTAGAATTTCATGCCAGATATAGGAGAAATGAAAAAAATATTACTCTTAAAATGAGGGGTTATGTCTAGTTTATAAGTTTTAAAAAAAAAAGATTGATTTATGACATTTTGTTTTTAAATGTTAAATATTATTTACAGTACATAATTTTAATAATGTACAAAAACCGTGGCACGTAGGTTCATCTAAAAGAAAGAAACAAAATAAATATTAGATTATCTTCTTGATTGTTTGACTTTTAGAAATTTTTATTTATTCCAAAGTTTGTTTTTCCAAGGGAAAACCAATTTTCATCAATAAAAAAAACCTATAAGAAAATTAAAAAATTCTTCAATGAATGAGAGCAAAGAAATTTATAAAATTGAAATGAAATTTTTTCAAAAGTTTTTGACAAATAGTGGTCACCGATTAGAAAAATATTATTGTGAGGAAAACGAGATTAAAATTTTGAGTTGAATTTGCTCTTGAATAAAAAAATTTACTTATTTCCATCAATGTATAATAAAATTAATTTACATATTCTGGCCAATGTACAAGCAATAAATTGTATACAAATGCAATATCCACAGGCATAATAGAGGCGTTTTGTTTTGCGTACAACAATCGTCAATTTTCATTGAATCAACTACAGTATATTTTGGAGACCTTGTACTTCACCAAATATTACCAAAAAAAAAAAGATTTTTTGAAGATTACAGCTAGACCCGACAACTTAACAGATTCATAACTTTTATAGAAAGAGTTTTGATTTTTCACAGTAATAATAATAATTGTGTAACATCCGCAACTACATCACCAAAGGTCCAAAGAACAAACGCTCTACCCTCTGAAGATGCTTAGCAGGAAACTTAATCAGTACTCACTCAAGTAAGACAAAAAAAACCGCATAAAATGGACTGTAGCTATGAATGAACCAATAATGCGCATTTTTTTTTATAGAATAACTCATCTACAGCAAGAGACGATCGACTAAAAACAACTATACGCAAAATTCTGCAGGAAATACCCACACATACAAGCGTCGTAACAGAGAATAGCAGACCAATCCAAGGTAATTCTTCGAAATAAACTAATCCCAGATGCGCAACTTAACATTAAAAAATGTAAATCGAGCGAGTAATTAGACGCACTGACGGTAACATTGAACAAATCGTTAAATCTCAGTTACAGCCAGAACCCGAGGTTGAAGAACAATCAAACAACGACATTCGAGAGGACAACGCTGAACTCTACTAGGAACTGTCCACTAGAATAAGGCAGTGCTGGAATACAATGGAACCAACCCATTATGCAAGCCAGCACTGCTCGTCTAAGAAGCTCGGTATTGTATTAGATATCATAAACAACAGAGTTTTGTCAGTTTATGTTTCAGAAGCTCACACGCTAGAACATCTACATATGCTGAGCTACTGCGCCGCAACTGCAGCTGCTAGAACTATGGAGGTTACGATCACCATGAGGCAACCAAAAGGCTACTTAAGCCCATACCTATCCCGTAATGAGAGAAAAGACAATAAAAAGATCAAAAATCTTGGAAAAGACATACAACCTGAACAGTAAAAATCTATTTAAATTTCTCAACACCTTTGTATGCTCTGTACTCAGTTACTCTTTTGGAAATGTCAAATGAAACAGGACGGATACAGAAAGTCTGCAGAAAAAAGTCACAAAACTCCTGACAAAAGCACAAACATCATCCTTGTAATACTACTGAGCGGACAATGCTACCAAGAGACCATGGAGTAAACAATTGGATCAACAACTAATGAACTTATGTTCATATTTTCACAGCTTAGCAGAGTCTTCCATGTTACACCAAGCAATATGCGAAGCAAAAGACTCAAAACCGCTGCGAGGACAATGAACTGACTTTTCATCACTGACTAGATTAAGAGAAGCTTCAAGTCTAGCTACAGAAACCTCTTCATGAACGACACCTAAATTATGTCAACCAGGAAAATGTAAACAAATTAGCGTCGAACTATTGTTTGACGTCACAGCAAATGTTTCCTGAAAACAAAAGCTTCCTGCTAGCTATCCAAGATCAGGTCATCCCGCGAAAGTATCTGAAACACATTATCAGAGGCCCCTCGTTCCAGAACGGCCAATGCTCATATGAATGCCGAAAATCAGAAGCAATACAGCACATAACAGAAGGATGCCAAGCAGATGCCGCAGAGATTCAAACTGCTGCAGGTACAGAAACTGCTATACTATGAATTCAGCTTACAGCCTATACTAGAGAACGTATTCAAGTTGTACTGGGATCGAACTGTGCATACAGATTATCCAGTTGAATATAACAGGCCAAACCTCATTTTAGTCAATAAACTTATTTCACTGGAAAAGAGTTGATTGAACTTCCAGAATTACTTCAGTTTATATTAATGTCTCAAAATCAACACATTATGAAATACTTCAGCTTATCAGAGGATATTTTGTAAGGTAGTAGTGAGATAATAGGTATTACAAATGATTAGAATTTAAAAAAATCTAAATGAAAAAGATAATATATATATATATATATATATATATATATATATATATATATATATATATATATATATATATATATATACATACATTATAATAAATGTCCTTCTTGCAAATAGTCAACTACAAAAGTGCCTGTATCTGTTAGATAAGAATAAAAATATTTCATTACCCAAAATATATAATATGAAGGCTATCTTTCATTTGAATTATTATGTAATTTTTACTATTTATTTATTACTAATTCAACAACTTAACTTACACTAATTTCCTTCAACTGTTCTTCAAGCCATTTAAAAATACGTTTATAATGGTTATCTTGCTTGTAATGCTTACCACCAGGCTTATGACAAATAAAACAAAACTTTCTTGTAATTAAATATGATAATTTTTTGGCACATTCTTCCGATTGTATTTCTTGAGGAGTCTGATTAAATTTTGGTGTGTTAATAGGTGATTTATCTATAGTTGAATTTTCAAAAAAAAACTTATTAAAACTCTCTAAAATTAAAATAAAAATAAACCCAAGAAAAGGGGCGTTTTAATAGCATTTCATAAAATATATCGTTAACAGCATCTAACATTAAAGACAAAAAAAAAATTAGTGCAAACTCTAAAAAATTGCATCAAATTATAAATATTAAAACAATTAAAAAGAGATTTAACCCATTTTTTAGAAGCTATAGTAATTTTTTAAGCTATCTTATGAAATAAGGGTTTATAGGACATATATTCAACTAATTTTTTGAAGTCTAAAATGTCCGTCACACACTCATTTATTCAATTTAAGGTTTGTGGGGGGTCACAAGCATAGACGTAGAAAAAATTAAATTTTTTATAATAATAATCAATTTCTTCTACGTCTATGGTCACAAGTGCTATCACAGGACCAGTGGTTCTACCAAACCAATATTATTTTTATAAATACAGCACAATAAAAATACTAATATTAAAAAATAAACCATATAAAAATAAACAAGTTTTTATATAAACTGAAGGTAGGAGAATAAAGAAAAAATTGTGCAATTAAGAGCCAAAAAATAAGATTACCCAGAATATTTTTTAACATATTGTTTAAAGTAAAATATCCACATTTACTTTTAAACATTTTTTCACTATAAATTATTTCATAGTTTATCCCCAAAGCCTTATTTTAGGAATGTAAAATCAAATAACGTAAAATAAAAGGTTATCCATTTCTCAGATGGTGACCTGATACACAATATATATACAGATTCTTAGGTGAATAAATATTACTCCAATATTTGACTACCTGATCTTGAAGATGGGGAATGAGGTTTGGTATTGTTATATTCCAAATCAAATTCACTGTCCTCAGATCCCTCGATAACTACTAAATTTTGTGTAATTTCTTCATAGGTATAAGGTGGTGGTTTTAGGTGATCGTCATATTTACTTATGCTTGAATCTGAACTTGTAACACTGTCCCCTGGATAATAAGATAAGTAATGTCCTGTGTGAAGTTTGTAAAGATCTTGACACTGAAAAATATATAGGTAGAAAATATAAACAGCTTAGAAGGCCAAGAATGTTCAAACTATTCAATATCGTGTCCATAAAGTTTTAATTAAGGTTTACTTAACAGTGTTACTATTTTTACCATATAATGTATATTTGCCAAGGATAATTATTTAATATTACCTTTTAATTTAAAAAGCCTGGAACAAGAGCATTATTTAAAAATAAGAGTGGCACTATAACACTGGTTATAAAGAAAATAATTTTATTCATTCATGTTCATGTTATAAGGGGAAACCCAAAACTAGTTTTGGAACTTACTGTAATATCGCCTTCTAGATCATGAAAGATATCATACGGATCATCCATACTGCTTAATTGTTTAACTAAAGAGCATAATTGAAAAGGAAAAAGCGAAAAAGCGTTTTTTATATTAACTAACCTTTATAAAGAAAATAATTTAAAAAAATATAAACAATCTTCTTTTTATGATGATGGCGAAATAATACGCCAGTTTATCCTATGTCCAGTGCTTATTTTAAAACAGAGCGACCTTGCTGAATAAATTATACAAACCGGTTTGTGACCTTTCTGCGGGAACCACAGATAGATCTACATAAGAGCCAAGGAACTTGGAAACCCCTTCCAACTTCCTTGCTAAGAGCCCACATCTAAAGCCGGTTGTACACGACGACAGTAGCCGAGCCAGGCCAGTATTTGTCTACGTGAACAGTATCTATTCTCGTTCTTGAGAGAACGTGATGGAAAGAGGGCGTGGTTCTCACGAAAAAGTATGAAACCGTATTCTGGGTAGCTTTCTCGTTCTCGAGAGAACGATCATTTTGATGGAAAGTGGCCGTGGTTCTCACGATAAAGTAAGAAACCGTATTCTGAATACGATTTCGTACTTTTTCGTGAGAACCACGCCCATTTTCCATCAAGATGATCGTTCTCTCAAGAACAAGAATAGCTACCCAGGAATATCCTCCCACCGCTGATGGCTTACGATTGTCTTTCGGCTGTCCCCGTGTGAACGTGAACAACACACAAATATTGGCTGTTTCAATACTTGTTGGCTTGTTTACAGTTAGTTTACAAATTTAATATGTTAAAATGACACCGCAAAATGAAATTCGGATGAGGCCATTAAGTTTAATAGACTTAATAGAGAACAAGAGTTTATGTTGTGTGCAAATTTGAGGGAATATCGAAATAAACAAGCTTCATTCATTCATCTCACTCTCAATCACTTCTTCAACGTCATTTAATAATAATAATAGTAATAAGGCCTTTTTCGTTAATAGTCTTAAATATATTCTGCGATTTTGGTTCATCTCGAGGGCAGTAATAATTTAACTGGCTTTAGTGTAAACACTCACTGGCCTAATCTATTTGGCTGTCCCACAGGTCTGGCTTACTTTTCTAACTTCGTTGCAACCGGCATAAAACCATAAATTAAGGGGGCATTAGGTCCGCCATTTTTGCCCATTTATCTGTCATTCACAACTAATTCCGTTGTTTTATACTAGATGTCACCCTTATGCAGAATGGGAGAAATAAATTTCTTAGCGTAAAAAATAGTAAATCTTCAATTTAAGAAATCTCCATTGATGAAGGCGGTGTTGTCTCAAACATTACATTACCTAAATTTAATGACTTTTTGGTCACTTTCTAGCACTAAATCTAAAGTGTTGCAGAATAAAAAATAAGGAAATATTTAGTGAATAATATTTAGAATTTTAAGAGTTATTATTGGATTTCGAATTCGACAGATATTATTATCAGCAATCCATGAGTCTCTTTTTTTTGAAACATATGGCATCCTGCATTTTATTTAGCAAAAACGGGAATAAAATTATGTTCTGGCGTTTTATATCTCAAGTTCGTGTCTGGCCCCGACTAACCACTTGACCTTGACAGCTTATTTAATTTCAACCTAAGCTGTTGTAAATTTTGACTCATATAACCTAAAAGCACGCACGTATAGTATATGTACTGATCGTCAAATACACAGAAAATGTCCGGACCATGCTATGCGCCATTTTGGGTAAGGTGAAGTTATAATAACAATGAATACGCTGTCGCCACTGAAAAATTATAACGACTAAACGTAATCGTTTACCTCCCACTGACAAGGTTTGAAGCAATTTGCATTCCTTTCCGAAATTTCATCGACATAAGTAATTGAACGAAACGAATGGTAGAAAGAGATAAAATGACAGTATTACGTTATAACCTTACTCAACTAATCCAATTGGTGTCAATTGATTGTTATGTGTGGATATTTGTCATACTATTGGTCGGTCGTAAAAATAAATTAATAATTTTTATTATATTTTTGGTTGTTAAAAATAACTAGTCCTTAAAAAAGCAATATGTTGACGAACCGTTTCTTCAAAACGTTTTATTTTTTGAAAAAACAGTTGAAATATTAATTAGGTAGTACCCCGTTATTTTCAGTATTTTCTAATTAAAATTTCCTTAGAAAGTTGAATCTTTCGCAAATTTCAAGTAAATTTGAGATTATAGACATACAAAATTATTACACTAAATTTTGTTCATATCTCAATAGTATGAGCGTGCTGCTTAAAAATTGTTTTCCTACGACTAGTTCTAATTATGGATTTAATATAAACACCTGTGTCCGTATGTCCATAACTTACTTTAAACAGTTAAGTGTAACATAATTGTTTTCATCAACACAACTTATAAAAAAAATTGAGAAGTAACAATTTGTAAGATATTTAAAACTTTTATTAAAATAAGTAACATTCAATTTTATATTCAAATAATGTTAAATACAACATTTTACTTCCTTAGGCTGTGTTAAACACTATACTACACTACAATTAAATAAATATTATTGATTATAATTTATTAGGACATATAAATTTGAACCATACAAGCCAACAAACGAGGTCCTTCAGAATAAAAAGCTTATTTATAGTACTTTTGGTCTTCAAGCCCCTACAAATCTTCACAAAATAATAAAAAAGTATATTAAGGGTTGAATAGTATCATTAATGGGGGTCTTCGGGCTGGCCTATGGTTCCGGCCCCTGCTCGTACTCAGTTCCTCTATCACCGGTCAAGTTTCATGTTTTCTTTCAAACTTACTTGTCAGGACAGGAAGTCTTACAATAATCGGCTAGATGTTAAGTGAATTCATACAATAATTGATTGGTGGATAGCTAGGACGATGGATTTGAGTAATACTACATAGAGCAGAGGATTCTACCGTTTCAAGTTTTACGAGTGCTGGCTTCCTGCAATTACTGTATATAGGAGGTATGTATTCCTATTAAAGTCAGTATATTGCTTTGTATATATGAGTTGTTTTTCTTCAGATTCCTTTTTTTTTGTGTATTAGACTCCTAAGGTATTTGACCCTTTGTATACATTTTTTGTTTAACAGTTCTAAAGTGCCAATTTAAGATAATTTTGTGGTCTATATTTACACCTAAATATTTGACTGATGGCTTGGTGCATATTACTTGGTTATTAAGTTATTTAAAATAAATTTAATCCAAGGAAAAACAAAGATTATTTCACAATAATAACAACAATGACACTATTTTTGACTTTTGACGGTTAATTTGACGTGCCAAAACGTCACTCTTACCCAAAATGGCGCCGAGCATACTCCGGACATTTTTCCGTTGACAGCTCCATTACCACCTGTCATCCATTTAGTTCAGAAATCCGTGCCTAAAAGTTAGGTGAAAGATTGACATACAAACAAAAACATTGTTTCTAGGAATAAAGAATAAATTTTGCGTGATGTGTTCAAGATCGGAACACAAAGCTAGAAAAACCTAAATATTTTTAAAATTGTAAAAAAGGCTTTAAATAAAACGACGTAAGCATTTCATCGCAGGTGGGGACTCGTGTTTTTTCAAAAATAATAGGTAGGTACAATATGGTACATTTTACATTACAAAAAATAGCATGCAAAAATCAGTGTTTGTTTCTATGATAATCCTTATTAATTATTATGTTTTTAGCTTTATAAATTCACCAAAATGGTTTGTACCTGGCTGGAAGCATTACAGTGACCATAAGATATGAAACTTTTTGCATTTGCTGCAGATTCAAGAGAAACAAAAAAAAATGGATTTCTTTAATAAGGTATCTACTTATAATAGCATTTATGTGAGGAAATATGTTGAAGAAGAAACCTGGCAATACATTTTATTACAATTTTATATATAAATTCAAATTTGTAGGACAGAAGACAGAGAACCCTCAAAATATTAATTACTATGCAACTGTCATTTTGTAAATATGGATCAAATAAGTGGATCAACATATTTAAATTTAACATTCAAAGAAAATTTAAATATGGATCAACATATTTAAATTTAACATTCAAAGGAAACTTAAATTTCCTTCTCCAGAGAAACGGTATGTATCTATATCCAAATATAAACTTTTTTTTAAGAGGCCTGTTCATCATATTTTTTTTGACTGAAATCTAAAAATATAACAGAAAATATTTAGAAATGAAATTTTAAGAAATAGTATTACTTTTTTTAAGAGAACTGCATATTTATATAAACTTTCTTTTTTTAAGGAAAATAGCTTTGAAAGAAACAGATGACAAAGTCATTCTTTCCACAGTGGAAAACAATAATAATAGCTGGGCCTTATATAGCAATTGTTTTTGAATCTTTGGGCCCTTCAAGATGTAAACGGGCAAATTCCATTGTAGAAGATATGGCATCAACATCCAAAAGTGTAAGCAGAAATTAAGGGGCACACTGTTCAAAACTATGAACACTTTTAATTATTAGTAAATAATTAATATTAGGTATTATGCAGCATAGCAAGTTAAACTACTATCAAATTTTGATTTGGGACATGTGCTTTAGTTGTAAAGTACTACAGTGACAAATATAGCACTGCGTTAAGTTCTTTTCAACTAAGTAATGAAGACGAAAGCTTGTTTCCAACAGCATTTTATACAATTAGAAATTGTAGAAAATTACACTGCACAGAAATTTACTCATCAATTCCAACAAACCTAGAAAGTCCAAGGAAGACTTACAGTTTCTATGAACACAGAAAGATTTCGAAGGTGTATCACCAAATGATGTAATTATTTTTGTGAGCAAGGCATGTCCAGAATCTGTCGGACAAAAAAGTTATAGAACATTTTGAAACAAATAATTTTTTAGTGATCTTATACTAGCTGATAAATGATTCCTGATCAAGTAATTACTTCCTGCAGGCATCCTTAAATAACCCACCATTTTTAATTTCCACAGAATTTAAAGTGTATGAAACACAAACTATAGCAAGGGTAAAAATACATGTTGAAAGAGCTATTTGTAGAATTTTTGAATATCATTTATGTGTTTCAGTTTCCAGTATCCTCTAATAAAAGAAGATGGGGAATATTATTGAATAAATAAATGTTTCCAAATTATAAATATTTTTTTCCTGTTTTTTATATTTAGTAAATCATATAATTTTATTTAAGTATTAATAAAAAAAAAAAATATTTTCGTAGGTGTTGTTTTATTTCTTAAGATTAGGACATTTTTGTTTAATTTTTCCAGGTAAAAACTAATTTATTTTTTACAATTAAAAAAAACATGAAATCTGGATACATCCAAAATAAAAACGTTTTAATGGCATTTATATAAAACTAAAATATTAACAATAACATCTTTTAAAACAATATGTATTTATTACTTAAACCTAGCAAATTAGAGATCAATATAATTGCATATTAAAGCGATTATATTAAATGATAATGAGTAAATATGCATAAACCATAGATAAAATAGTATATTTACAATTAAATAATACTTAAATCTACATAAATATATACATTTATTTACAACTTTTTTGATAAATTACTTAATTTCCTAAAAGTTTTGGTAAATACTGATGAATATAAAAATTCTCTATTACTAAACTTTCTTTCCATGAAGTATCATATTCTATCTGTACTGTTACTTCTCTTAATGTTCAGAGACAGAGGTAACACTTCAATTTTTGTTAAATATTAAGATTTTCACGTATTTGTTCATACTGACATCTAAATTTAATTCTTTTTTAAGAAAATCTATGGTATTTTTATTATAGGTTCTTCTTCACTGAATGGATTTGATACCACAAAGATTGTAGAAACCTAAAATATTATTGAACTGTATTAATAAAAGAAGTGTTAAATGTTAGTAGTATAGAAAACAACAAAAAGGTTTTATGTTTCATATTTTCTAACTAAATCATTATATACCAGTAAGATTTTTAAACAGTTCATCAGGATATCGATTCCCTAGACAAGCCGATAAAATGGTCACCAAATTGCTTGCAGTTAAGTGAACTTTGTTCTTAGGTACCAATTTTCATTACAATATGTCTAGTGGCAACTTTTGCAATTTTCTTAATGATATCATAATTAATGGCAAATATTACTCATCTGAGAAAGATTGTCTTCAATAATGGGTAAATTTACATCTTACCCCTGCTGTAGTATCTGTTTGCCACAACTTAATAAATCCTACAGTATTACGCTTAATTTTATTTTATTTAGTTCTTCCTGGCTCATTTTCACCTCGATACATTTTTACTGGCATGTTTCCTCTCCAAAGTACCAATATGGTGACATTTTATCTCCCTTGGACAAGCATAAGTTATAATTTCAAGATCTCCAGATCTGTTAAATGAAATCTGTAATAAAAAAATTATAATTCATAATTAATAACGCTGAACAAAGGTTTATAATTTACCTTAACGCTGTCTGATTTTTTCTTCATACTAGCAAGGGATTTTTTTTTTTCAATAAATAAACTGAATTTTCTTATGTGATTGGACTCAAATGCATTTTCGCTTTTTAAATGACTTTATTATCGCTTCCAAATAACTCGTTGACGCTAGAAAGTTTTAACACACAAATAATATAAAAATATCAAATACACAATGTTAAAAAAATATCCTCAATGTGGTCAACCTTATAAGATTACAAGTAAAATTCTTACCTTTTGACAGTATGTTATGAAAAAATCTCCTGAAATGGAAGAATTCTACAAATTTTTTAAACTTCAAATAAAGTTTTATTTGTAACAAAATTAACAATAAATAAGAAATTAAAAACGTCTTATGATAAGGTTCAGAAAGTTCCTGTAGCATATTTTTTGACTTTTCCTTTCCGTATCTGTTCAAGACAGTGACATACTTATGCATTACCACAAAGGTAACGAAGATGCAAGATCTTTTTTTATGACATTTTGTTTTAGTTTATTTTTGTAGAATCCTAATCTAGAGAAATCATTCCCATTTGAAATATTTCCATTCATAATTCGGCAGTGACTGCTGCGCCAACAAGGCCGAACTAAATCAACTTCCGGTATCCTAACAGTAATTTTCTACGCCGACTATTAGTTGATAGTCGAATGTCTTCTTCTGTTGAATGCAAATAAAAAAAGAACACCAATGTCAGACTGTTCAGGTCACATCAGTTACAGTTTTTGAATAGACCTAGGGCCGACCCGGGAATTACGATTTGTTACTTTTTACTAGTTTTTTTTATATACGTTGAATTTTTTAAAATAAATATCCATTTGTTGTGATTTTTTAGACAGAATAGTATTTGTAGAAATACAAGGGGAGACTCCAATAAAATTTATGAAATGTTGGCTAGATTTTAAATGATATTGAAAAAACATGTCCTTTCTGACGGCTAGAAACCTGTGTGTACTCAAGTAATAAAAAATGCTATTTTTAAGTTTTTTTCCATGCATATTATGTAACTCTCCCCTTCATTATGCTTTTCCTAAGCATTTTTTGAAAGTTTCAGGTAAAAATCTTTTTTCCTCGTTGAATTTCAACGTATTAAAAATGACGATTTTTGGGTCAAAATAATGGGTTTTTATGACGCAAATGACCTTGAAAAATGCGGCCTTAAGGGCAGCGTGCAATGGTGCACGAACGTTTCACGGCAGAGAGAGAAAGAATATGGGGAAGTGCTATCTCTCTTGCTCCGAACCACGATTGGCCGGCGCTCGGTTGGAAATTATGGAAGCGAGAGAGATAGCACTTCCTTTCTCTCTCTCTCTCTCTCTCTCTCTCTCTCTCTTTGCCGTGACAATTGCATGCTGCCTCCAGTAGTGCATACTCGAAAGTCCACATATATATGAAAGGTTTCTAATAAAAATAATATAAGTGAATAAATTTTATTTTTGAACTATTGACCACATCTCTTTACGAAAATATTATTTTTGCGTACCACGCACATATAAAGTGAAGAAATCCGTGCTTATAGCTAAATACTTTGAGCAAAAACTAAATGTTTCGGCCTGATTTATGCAAGGGCGAAATCAGTCTCTCTGTTTGGGGGGGGGGGGGGGCGACATCACAAGAACGAGGAAATGATCAAAAATAACCCACTTCATTCGTATACAAGACAGTACAGTATGATCAACGAAAGCTGTTCTGTTCTGTTCGAAATTTTCCAATGGCTTCTTGCTTTCCAGCATCCAGCCAAGTTGTGTGTGAAACCAACGAAAGCGAGTTGACAGATTTAATTCAATGTGTCCTAAGCCCAAGCTACCAAAGTCGACGGGGGGAGTCAGTGAAATCCTTATTCCCAATACCTCAGACAGACTAGTCTATCTTTTTTGAATTCGAAGCTCTTGAGTCCGCCCCTGGATTTATGTGGTTAAAATATTGTCAGTTCTGCGAAAAAGTACTTATCAATGTCCAGTTTTTCAAAAAAATTTAATAACGACATATGTCAAAATGGATCCTACAGAGTTGTTGTTTCTGCGAAAAGAGCAATCCATCGTTAGAAATGAAATACGCTTATCAAACTAGTTTAAATTTACGCCCTTATATCTTAAACAAATAGCCATTAATCCATAAAAAATCAAAGATTTCCAGACGCTCTCTAAGGTACTAAGCAATCAGAAATATTACAGATTCTATGAATCCTTATAACCAAAAAAATCAGTGTCAAAGATCTAATGACTGTATGTAGAAAGAAATTTAATTTTTTGTTATTTCTGTAAAATGATTTTTTTTACTTAGACTGTTTTTTGCCCTTCATATCAAGATCGTGGTGGGGACCCTGGTGTAGCCGGGTATGTACCCCAAAAGCCACCGACTTCTACACTACATAATAAATTATTGGTCATAATAGCTGTAGTGAAAGTACCGAATAAACTTAGCAATAACATTAGTGACAGGCCTGAGTAGTTCTGGTTTATATAACTCTTATTATTTGGCATAATGTTAGTAAAAGGTTCGGAACCGGACTATAAATTCCTTCGCCATTTTACATAAAATTATTCCATTGTAAGTAAACGTCAAAAATAAAAAGGTAATTATTTCAATTACGTTAAATCTAAGAAAATGTTTTTATTTTTAAAAATTCCTTTATACACCCTTTAATTCGAGGTCATAGAACACGATTCTGGTCTTGGTTTACACAATTTTTCCTTATTTTTCTAGGAAACATAAAAAACTCCATTTCAAGCTTATTTTTATTTCTAGAAAAACAGCACTTTTCTGGTTATTATTTGATGGTACTAAAAATTTATGCAATATATTCCAACTATTTTTGCACAAGTTTTTGGAAATCAATTAAGGAAAACTTGTATTTTTGACGGAAGAACGAAAATAAATTTCGAAAGTTTCGTTGATAGTTTTATTACTTTTCATATCGATATTGTAGACCTCGCCAATTCACTCCCTTTTGTTACTTACTGTATTTGGGCCTTTCCACTGCTACAATTTTGTTGGGTAGGTTCGTAGCACCTGGATTGTTAGACCAATCAATGTTTTCCTTTATTTGGTTTTGATCCTTTTATTGATTGTCACTTATAAAAATAAAATTAAAATCAAGATCTACATATTTTAAATAACCTCATTAAAGAAAAAATTTAAGGAAATTTAATTATTTTTTAGAATTTAAAAATAGTATCAGTCACTTCTAACTAAAGATGATCACTTCAAGAAAAGTGAAACTAAATACATATTCAAAAGAACAGAAGTTATTAGTTTCACCTTTATCATATTGATCACTATGTTCTTGAATTGTGAAAAACTTCATATTAGCAAACTGAAAGATGAGCAACATTAGAATACAAGAACACAAAATTATCTTTCTATGGACCACATGAATTATTCTCCATTCACGTAGCCTTTTATACAGGAAATAAATAGATATTGGCATTTAAATTTCCTTCTAACGTAGTATGCGGACAATTAATAAATGATGTCTTGAGCGCAACTTTCAACAGTTACCTTCCTAAGAAAATATGTTTTGTGGACATTATGTTAATATACTTTTCACGTTTTGTGGCTATTGTCCCAGAACAAAAAAGTTTGCTATTATTAATTGAATTAACTTTTTTGTTCTGGGAAGGCCTTTGCAACTTTAAAACAATCGCTGTCTTCCGCCTCAAATCTGACCAATCAGAAAATTCAAGTGAAATTTAAATGAACCAATTAGATGCGTTCTGTTCATTTATTGAATCATGTCGCAGACTCTCAAGTAGTGTCAAGATTGTGTCGCGTTGTTTTTTGTGGTTTGAGAGAGTTTTATTCACTTTTTTTTCGGAATTTATTATTTGTTTTTGTTTAACATTGTGAAAAAACATGCTGGATACTAATGGGATACTTTACGTTTAGGTAAGTATTTATTATTCATGGAAAACATTTTTGCACTTAAAGTTTCTTAAACATCACCACGATCGTGTTTTATAGATAGTAGGGTCTTATCGGGAGTCCTGCATCCTCCAGGTAGGAAAGAGATTGAGCTAACCCGAACCTTTTTTTCTCGTGAAACAATAATCTTAATAGTCGCATTATCGACAGGTTTTATTTTAAATCAGCATGTAAATCACGTTTATAATTTTTTGTGTTTTATTGTTTTGGGTGTGTTAATAGTTAACATGATATGAATAATTCCTTCCTATAAAAAAAAGGCTATGACTGTTTACACAAATACTTTATTACAAAATATCACATACAATTTGTATTCAGATCGATGACAGAAAATCAACTAGACTAAAGAAACATGTTGTTTGCCTGCCATAGGTAATATTCTTACAATAAAACTGCGATAAAAAAAATATATCACGTATATGACTAAAATAAAATTTTAAAATATTTAAATTATATAAATCCAACCAGTTACACACTTACTTAGTAAGTAATAAAAATGACCCTTTTCATAGTAAAAAAAGGTTAAAAAGAGTTTATAATACATTAAGAAGGTACAACATACACTTTTTATTTAGATCAGTAGCTTGAAACATTTCACACCAACATCTAAACATGATACACATAATCGAAACCTACAGCATGATATCCGACAATAAGTAAATTTTAGAAACATGTCGATACGAGTAATTTGTAAACCAATATTCCATGCCTTCGTATATTGTCAAAGTAGGTCTTATAAACATCTAAAATCTGCAGTAACTACATATGAAAAGCTTTGAATAGTATGGTATTGTCATGAAGCACCGTAAAACCACATAATTATTAATAATTATCCTCAGAGGAACAACAATGTTTAAAAATAACAGATACTGATGTTATACTTAAGTAATCACTAGAAACTCCTGAGCAATACACAAAAAATATGTCCCTTTGACAACGGATAAGACCACTGATAAAATATTATACATCAACTCAAAGACCAACATCAATTTATCGAATTTGAGACTCAAAATTTAAGTATCTGACAGCTTATCTGAATATTTCATAATCCATAATAAGACGAATCATAATGAATCGTAAAAATTTACCGATTATGTATCTGCTGACTAAGTGGTACCATGATTAGCAGCTCTCGTGCCACTCCGTAAGGCGAGATTGCTACATAAATCGTTCCATTTAAAAGTAGAACTTGTCTTAAACTTGTAACAAATCAGGCATCTTTGCCAAAATTTATTTTGTAATCCCTGAGTATATTTTATTCCTGCTTATATGCACGGACCCATTTAAGATTAGCTTAGGGGGGTTTAAAGTATTTTTCACACAAATCAACTAGGAAGTCTATATTCCATTTAGATCGTCGATTGTTAGTTATAATTATATATATATATATATATATATATATATATATATATATATATATATATATATATATATATATATATCCCCATGCCAAGTCTATAACCAGTTAATATTATTCTATAAAATCACGCACCTCCAGTTGGTATTAGCCCGTGACACAGGATCAGGAATTGGTGCACTACTTATATCATTATCACATTTAGAATTTTTAATTTTCGTTGTATTCTGCTTTTCATTATATAGCAATTTTTTCTTTTGAAGATTAAATTGCGTTACTGAATTTCCCTCATACACTCTCATTGCGGTTCTACCAGTGAATAGCATATCAAATATATAACGTACTGCCAATCTACTAAAAATATTACTTTTGAATAAGGAATGAATACCGGATTTATCACGTGGCTTAGTACAATCGCTATTCTCTATAGTTACGTCTTTATTGTCATTGTTAAATGTTTGTTTTTTGATGTTGGTAATTTCTTTATTGAGCTTCCTTAAAAATATTAAGGATGATTCTATTGGAACAGGTTTTAAACAATAAACTTGCTTCAAAAGTTCCTCGACTTCTTTATTAACCAGTTTATACAGTTCAATTTCTTCTGTAGAATTATTTTCACTCGTGGGAAGTTTTATAATGAGAACTGGTAAAGTTGTATCGTTACTGAGGATATTTTTTTTGATTAGAAGATTTTTTGGGTCTATATTGTTTAAGTCATTCAAATCATCTAAAATATTTTTTGTCCGAATGGGTGGCTTGGTCTTTTCTAATATTTTCTTGCAACCAGGATCTAAAAAAATAAATATTATCTGAATATATAGTTATATTTTAAAGGCTAAAAAAATATCAGTTGCCCATATTTAAAGAATTCAGTATGTCGCAACTATTTTTTACAAAAATACCAAATATCATAGGTATATTCTTTTGAGTTTTTATCACTTTCAGTTCTATCATTTTTGTCACTTTAAAATCATATCACTTTAACATCATCGCAACTGTGTATTTAAATAAACACGATGTTATCTCTTTCACTTCTATCACTTTGATCATTGATAATTAACCCTAAAGAATACAGCTCATATATTTTTTGACAGCATTATATTTTCATAACAGAATCAAGTAGATTCGACTATATAAATACTTGAGTGAAGAGCAGAGTTAAAAATTACAGCTATTTTGCCTGTAATTTTTAGCTCTGCTATCTGTTGGTAAATAGATGTATCACATAAAGCAGTTTGTATTACAAGATAGGGGATTTTTGTAATTTTAAATAAAAGGAAATGCAGGTTGAGTATTTTTTAAACGAATTCGATAAAAACTAGTGCATCTTCGAAGAAACTTTGCTATCCAAATTGTGGGGCAAGTTCTGCACCATTATTTTCTTATTTAATACCATTTATTATGTCATTTAATTTGAATTTTCCGTTTTTAGTAGATTTTCTGCCTTTTCAGTACAGAAATTCAGTAAGTTATTTTAAGTGTTAGCGGCGATACTAGAGATGCGTATTAAGGATATTCACTAGTATCATAGAGGGGGTGCAGAGATAAGGGAGGCATAAAAAGGTCACAGTGCTGCAAACTTTAGATAAAAATATATATATTTTTCAAAATCTCTGAAATGAATAAAAGAACATAAATATCCCCAGGAACTGATATTTTTAGTTGTATTACAAACATATAAGACGTTTTTTAAAAGATATACTATGCGATTATCAATAATATTGAATCGAATATATTTTGTATTGCGAATTCTTTCTTTACGAATTTCTGTAAAAGTTTTAAGGCATACTTTCCCTTCCCGGCCACACGCGAACACAGTTTGTTTTTGCTTGTCAACTGTTTGACGTCATAAAACAAGTTGTTCAGTTTGCTATTCGACTTTAAGAACTTGTAGCTTGGGGTTATGTTTATCGGGGGCACGCACTTATAAAGTATATGTACTGATCGTCAAATAAACCGAAAATGTCTGGACCATGCTATGAGCCATTTTGGGTAAGGTGAAGTTATAATAACAGTGAATACGCTGTCGCCACTGAAAAATTATAACGACTAAACGTAATCGTTTACCTCCCACTGACAAGGTTTGAAGCAATTTGCATACCTTTCCGAAATTTCATCGACATAAGTAGTTGAACGAAACGAATGGTAGAAAGAGATAAAATAGCAGTATTACGTTATAACCTTACCCAACTTATCCAATTTGTGTCAATTGATTGTTATGTGTGGACGTCTGTCATACTATTGGTCGGTCGTAAAAATAAATTAAAAATTTTTATTATATTTTTGGTTGTTAAGAATAACTAGTCCTTAAAAAAAAGCAATATGTTGATGCCGTTTCTTCAAAACGATTTATTTTTTGAAAAATCAGTTGAAATGTTAATTGGGTAGTACCCGTTATTTTCAGTATTTTCTAATTAAAATTTCCTTAGAAAGTTGAATGTTTCTCAAATTTCAAGTAAATTTGAGATTATAGACATACAAAATTATTACATTAAATTCTGTTCATATCTCAATAGTATAAGCGTGCTGTTTAAAAATTGTTTTTCTACGGCTAGTTCTAATTATGAATTTAACATAAACACTTGTGTCCCTATATCCCCAAACGGTCGAGTATCTTACTTTGAAACAGTTAAGTGTAACATAATTGTTTTCATCAACACAACTTATAAAAAATTTGAGAAGTAACAATTTGTAAGATATTTAAAACTTTTATTTAAATAAATAACATTCAATTTTATATTCAAATAATGTTAAATGCAACATTTTACTTCCTTAGACTGTGTTAAACACTATACTACACTACAACTAAATAAATATTATTGATTATAATTTATTAGGACATATAAATTTGAACCCTACAAGCCAACAAACGAGGTCCTTCAGAATAAAAAAGCTTATTTATAGCACGTTTGGTCTTCAAGCCCCTACAAATCTTAACAAAGTAATAGAAAAAGTATATTAAAGGCTGAATAGTATCATTAATGGGGGGTCTTCGGGCTGGCCTATGGTTCCGGCCCCTGGTCGTACACAGTTCCTCTATCACCGGTCAAGTTTCAGGTTTTCTTTCAAACTTACTTGTCAGGACAGGAAGTCTTGCAATAATCGGCTAGATGTTTAGTGAATTCATACAATAATTGATTGGTGGATAGCTAGGACGATGGATTTTGGTAATACTACATAGAGCAGTGGTTTCTACCATTTCAAGTTTTATGAGTACTGACTTCCTGCAATTACTGTATATAGGAGGTATGTATTCCTATTAAAGTCAGTACATTGCTTTGTATATATGAGTTGTTTTTCTTGATATGCCTTTTTCTTTGTATATTAGACTCTTAAGGTGTTTGGCCCTTTGTATACATTTTTTGTTTAACAGTTCCAAAGTGCCAATTGAAGATAATTTTGTGGTCTATATTTACACCTAAATATTTGACTGATGGCTTGGTGCATATTACTTGGTTATTAAGTTATTTAAAATAAATTTAATCCAAGGAAAAACAAAGATTATTTCACAATAATAACAACAATGACACTATTTTTTGACTTTTGACGGTTAATTTGACGTGCCAAAACGTCACTTTTACCCAAAATGGCGCAGAGCGTACTCCGGACATTTTTCGTTTGACAGCTCCATTACCACCTGTCATCCATTTATTTTCAGAAATCCGTGATTGGGGGTTATTTTCAAAATAATTTTAAAAAAAGTTAAATTAGACAAATTAATTTCCAAAAAATACTGCTCTTTACATTTCAACATATGTAGCAAACAATTGCAGTTATCTCTACAAGCTGGTTGCCACCAGAGTAAACATTTTCGCACTCATGACGCAATTAATGGTCAAAGGAGGAGAGTATTCGTTGCAGTTGAGTATTGTTAACATTTTTGCATAACACGTGATAACGCGTTGTTTATCAGTGATACACGGTTTTCGTTAACGAATTTGATCAAACCTCTGCATATTATGTCGACGATCTGATGGAAAGGCATATTTGTAAAACAAAATGTTCTAGAAATGATGTTAAAGAGATCCAAAACAGCAATATACATTATGATACAACGCAGCATTACTAACAGTGCATCAATAATACAATATATTTTAGTTAAACTACTGAGAAAACTCGGTGATTTGACAAACAAATTATATCGATCACGTGATATAGAGTTCGAAATTTCCCTAGATTGGTGAATTATTGTCCAGTGCTGAATTAGCCCAAAGTGGAAATTCTTATTTTGTCGTAATGCTGTGAACTCGTTAATAATTTTCTATGTAAATAAATACAAAAAAGATATTTTTTCCTATTCTTTTATTTTTACGCTTTCTATTTAATGTCTGAAAGTGGAATAATTTTATATAAAATGAAGAAGTAAATTATCGACGTTTCGAGAAAAACTATATTTTTTGTACAAAACAGATATTATGCGATATATTGTTGTTTGCTGGGTTAAACGAAACTTGCACTGTGTTAACAAGAAAGATGATAAATTGGCTAAAACGTCTGGCTTCAGAAGGTCTAGAACCTGGTTTCCCAAATCTGCCAATCTCAGCAATGACGATAAACGATTGAAGAAATCACTAACAATGAATTTACCACACTATGGGATAAAACGATAACCTGCCAAACTATCCGGACAGAAAAACAACACTCACGTATTGAGAATGTCAAGACGTGGTGTAACCGGTATTAAAATTGGATATTGTAAGGTAATAAAATACCTTAACATTTAAGGCCAAATGAAAGATCTTCAGTAGGGGCTATGGCGACACGCGACAGCTTTGGCAATGCCTTTAAAATAGACTTTCCTTACCTTGCTTCCCGCTATTACCGTGGGAAAAATTGTAAAATTAGAAAAAATACACTCATAGTAATAATTAAAATTAAATATTACAAGGTAAAGTTCTCCACTAACAAAAAGTAAAAAATGAAAGCTTATAAATAGGTGTTAATATTAGGGGGACCGGAAAGTATTGTCGTTTCTGCGCATGTTCGTCATTTGTTTGTCATTTAATCAGTAGTAATCATAGACATAGTAATGCTACCAAAAACATTTGCGATGTTTATCCAAGTGCATTAAACGTTAGTAAATGTCAAAGATGGTTTTCTAGGTTCAAATCTGGTAATTTTGATCTTTCCGACTCGTAACGTTGAGGAAAACCAACGACTTTAGACAATGACATGTTGGAGGCGAAAGTAGAAGCAAATCCGTGTCAGACAACCAAGGAACTGTCAAACACTCTTAACCAACCTTGGTCGACCATTCAAGAATATTTGCAGCAGATTGGTAAAGTACGCAGAGCGGGTGTTTGGGTCCGGCATAATCTATCAGGAAAAAATAAAGGTAACTGATCCATCACATGCAACTTATTGCTTCAGCGGCACAATTACAAAAGCGTTTTTTGATCGCTTGATCACTAGAGATGAAAAATGGGTCTTCTATGATAATCCAAAAAGCAATGGCTCTCTCCGAATGAATTGCCATGAAGCAGAGCTAGGCCAGATTTACATCCCAAAAAAGCGGTTTTGCGTCTTTAGTGGAGTATTCGTGAGGTCGTTCATTTTGAAGTACTGAAAACTGGACAAACTGTGAATGCAGACCTTTACTGTGAACAATTGGATGAAGTATATCGATCTTTAATTGAGAAATGTCCAGCGATTGTCAACGGAAAAGGCGTTTTTTTGCAACACGATAATGCAAGACCGCACTGCGCAAGATGAAACAAATTGTTTATTAGGTCTTTCATGCTCTCCAAGCAAAACAATAATACAATGCGGCTTAAGGTCACTTCCGAAAAGCTGCAAAAAAAGAAAATATAAAAGAAATTGACAGTGCCATCGGCACAAACAAGAGTTCCAACTTCGGCTGTTCTTTTTGACAACTAGGCACCTGATGCCATCGTCAACAAAAACGCAAAATATATATTTAATTTAGTATAAGCATGTATTGTCATTTACTAATTGTAAAAATTGTAATAATAAAGTCATTTTTAAGGAAAAGTAAGGTAGGTCAGATCACCGAAGTTAAACTACGCTAGGCGCGGTTAGTACTTGGGCTACCGCTTGGGAACACCAAGTGCGGTAGCCCACAATCGGTAGACACGAAAACTGACCAAGAGTAAAAACTCGGGTTGGTTGAGTGTCGAGGAGTCTGGTTCGGAACCCACGTTAAACTGTAGGTCCAGACACTAAAAAAATCCTGAGTTACGTGAATTAATATAACTAGTTATACTACTAAAAAATTTGTTTGAATTTAATGTAAAAAAAAAAAACATTACTTTCAGGTCCCTCTAATACTTTTTTTTTAGCAAAGAGTGCCGCATTTCTTTAAATTAAGAGACAAAAAAAATTGATTCTATTTTCGAATAAGCAAATTAGTTAATTTTCTTTTTCTTGTTGTGTTTAGTTGTAGGTATTAGATCACTTCACATCCTATATGTTGTGTCAGTCATTTACAAATGTTTTTACACTAACAAGAGAACTTTCCCAGGAATCCGCTCTTGATTTCATATTTTATGATATGCTGAAGTGTATTAAAATAAAACCAACACGTATTTTTTAGGGGACGAAAACTACACCCAAAGTTCATCGCTAAAAACGGTTTATTGAGAAAATGACATGTATAAAACCCTTCTCATAACCCTAATAATAATGATTTTACACAATCAGCCTTTTACATCATAACTGCAATTCAGGACGTAAAATACGTGTTTTTTTTTTGGTATAATCCAATATATCATAGAATGCGACAAATTGAAGGTGGACCTCTGAGAACGTTTCCTTGTAATTTACAGTTTGCGTTAATCATCTATTAAATTTTGTTAATTTGGATCACATCATCGCTTGTGTCTTATTATTTCTCACAATATTAAAACGCTTACCTTAAGGAACTTTAGAGAATTTAAAAATAATCATATTTTCTTCAGTTTTCGATGTGCAATCACGGCAAGCGCAAGACGTCCCTCGTAAAATTTAAGAAAACATATTTAATATATGATAATTTCACACACAAAACATAAAATACGAAAAGAAAACGACAGGACGAAACGTAACCAATAAAGTTAGGTTCAATCCTATAGAAATTTAGTTTTGGTAAGAACCCCTTTTGTCGTATCAAGCAAAGATGAAATAATCTGTGACGGTATTCTTGCTAATTTTAGATTTTCTTCCACTGTAATAGCGGGTCGTAAGACCATCAAGGTCATTATTTATCGTATTTGTAAGATGAAATAATCTGTGTCAATATCTTCTTTAAGATTGACTCGTTAGCGACTTAAGAGGGATCGCATGTCTGTAAAAAAAGATTGTACGAAGGGTCTAATGGGCTTAAATGTTGTAGTCTCTTAAGCTATCCTTTCACTAATACATATATTGTGCGACATATTAAAACTGTTTTTGAGTTAACTTTTTTTAAAACTTATTTACCTCATTTAAAATATACTTACTTGAACGATTTTCATGGCATTTTGTTGAAATTTCAGGTACTAAATTAGCGTCGCATTTATTGATTAAATTACCCTGTGTAGAAATGTTAGATTTTTGTACTTTATCTTGACTACCCTTAACTAATTCGATTTGGAGATTCTGTTGATTTGTACGACCACCACTAATGAGTAATTCTGAGTTACTAAAACAAAACAATATTTAATATAGTTATTAAAGTAACAAAATCCCAACCTCGGAGTTAGCGATTTGCTTGGGTTCAAAAAAATCTTACACTACTTACCATATATAATTATCAATAAATATAATAATAATTTGTCTCGATTAATCTAATTACTTATGAATTCAAATAGGAAAAATTTAAAAGGTACTTTTTCTTTTGCAAAGGGAGCTTGGCAAGGCAAGATCTCCATTATTTTGTCACCTAAACAAACTGGAATAGCAGAGAACTTGGTCTCTTTTTCACATAAAGATTTTTGGTGGGATTATACTTACACTCCAGTATTTGGAAGCGACGTTTGCTTCAGCTGAAACCAAATATTAACAGATATTTGGTGACTCTCGGACCAATAATGAATATCCGCTTCCTCTTTAGATTGAAACTGTACATCGCATAATTTACAATGAGTAGATGTTACTGTCTTTGCTAATCCTTCTGATAGAGGAGCAGTAAAGCTGGTTCCTTAAAATCAAAATGATTAAAATAAATAGTGCACTAATCCACGGGTTCTAAATTACTACCGGTGACTGGCAAACCAGAATGGCAAATCTAAAAATTTTGTCACGGAAAATCTAGTAAATATTACTATCTACAGATTGAAAACTGTATATTGGAATAAAGGGGGCCAAATTTTATGTTGATAAATATATGGCAGGAATCTAATCTGGGACCTCTTTGTTCTTAATTACTTTTAATAATATACGCAACGTGATCAAAGGCTTATAAACATTAATGTTTACTGATGACATCCAACTCTTTGGGAAATAACTGACTGTTGCTGATTGTAACTGTTTACAGTAGGATCAAAATGATGTTGAAAGGTTGGAATAAATGGTTTTTGTCTCAATGACAGGAAATGATCGTCAATGTTTTTTGGTCTTAATAAAATATTTTAAATCGAGCATATTTTATAAAGGAAACTGCATTACAACAGACTTTTTGTCAAAGAGATTTAGAGGTATTTGGTAGTTTTTAAATTTGAATAAGCACCTAATAAAGAACAATAATGAAGCTCACAAGATAATGGGCTTCAACATCATATCTACTAGACATTTTGGTGTTGGTGTATGAAAACTTGAATATTATGGTCACCACCAAGCGCGGATCCCCCCCAGAGCATTGAGTTCAGGAAAATAGACCCGATTTTGCCTCTTATACTATAGTTCATTCAAGGACGAGAGGGAGTAATAAATCATTTTTTACGTTTTTTTCTTCGCAAAATACCTGTGTTCTTTAGTCCGGTGTCGTTGGCAAAATCTGTTAGACATATATATTTTTCATAGGAATGGGTTAGAAATTTTATAATCAAAAATACCGGTCTATAATAATGGACCATTTGGGTTGGATAACAATAGACTGGATGTGTGAAGTGTTAAAAAGGATTTTAATCCTTGTCATAGGCGTCGGAAAGGGGTTTATTTTATCACTAAGTATTTATGGCATAGAATATTATTTCGGTAATAAACTTAGAATAAAAAGTTTTTGTATTATTTTATTTCTTATGATTTTTTAATAATTCACATACATTAGAAAATATAGATAATTTTGACATATTTAACATAAATCACAATTGTATTTTTATTATTTTTAATTTTGGCATAGAAACCGTTTTAGGCACATTCAGAATAAAACGTAGCCTTTTTTTCTATAAAAATTCTAAGTTATAATTTAAATATTTACAAAATACCCATTGTCAAAAATACAAGAAGTTAAACATATATAAAAAAAATAAATTCGTCCATCTAATGTGATAATTTTTTTGGGCTATCGGTCATTTTATTATTAATTAAAAACATTTTTAGGACATTTGACGTTTCAGTTTATTTATTTCTTAAACTATCTGCAGAATTACAATTAAACACTAAAAAGGGATTCAAATGTAATTAATTTTTATATGTTAAAAATATTTAAATAATAAATTGTGTTTACGATGGTAAACATTACGTATCTAATTCGTAATCCAAGTCAGTGAAGCTATCTTCGCCCAAATTAATTATAATTGGTTCCTCTATCTCACGGATCATGAAATCGAGTTTCCACATTTTCTTTTATTCTTTTATTATATGGATTTTTCCAAATTTTCTGCAGTAACTTTATTCCAAAAAACCTTTCAAAAGTTCTGTTAAATTACTAATTTTGTAAGTTGTGTTATTTCTAGAAACTCTACCTTTTACTTGAGAGAGATATTTCCTTCACCAAGGGACATTTTCCGGACGATCTATAAGAACAGATTTCCTATTTGGTTTTTCCCAGCAAAAATTAGCAATTTCCCGAGCTCAGTTATTTTAATTTCAGTTAAATCCCGATCTTCATTGATTTTAGTTAGAATTTTGTTGACGGTTGGGATCTGCTTCTCATAATAAGATGTATGTACAACTCCTTTTATTGCAGTTTACATCTCTTCTTCCAACGAGGTTTTTCGTCTGCCTGTGATCGAATGTGACTTAGGAGTACTAACAATTCCAGTAGTTTTTTTCTCCTTCAGTATTCGGTACATAGTAGATTTTCCAACTCCTGTCATGTTGGAACACATCTGAACTGAACTTTTAACATTATTATCTAAATATTGATATTTTAAGGCATCATAAACATTCATAGTAATAAGTTTTTCTTTGAGGAAAAAAATGCCCTGGTTTAACGATTTTAGAATAATTATAAATGCAGAAGCCATAGCTTTTGGGTATCTCACTAATCTCATATAATATATAAAAACAACCACAACCAAGATAAATCACTAAGGACACACTGTAAGGTGTACTTTGCTCACTGACAGAAATCCGAAACTCTATTGTTGCAGCAAATTTATAAAACCTTATAATGTTTAAATATAATTAGATTCACGGCAGTTCTCAGTTACCTGCGGCACTGGAACAAGTAAGTTGGAGGTTTTAGTAACAGTTTTATTACTCTCTCTAGTTCTTGAATAGAGTATAGGAATGTGTATGCTTGCGATCGCCCCTCCCCTTCCCAAGAGCTTTGAGTTTAGGAAAATAGAACCGATTCTGCCTTTTATATTAGGGATGTGTATGCTGCTAGCACTCCCCTTCCATTGACAACTTGTGTTTCTTGCGATAGCCACTCCCCCCAAGAGCTTTGAGTTCAGGAAAATAGACACGATTCTGCCTCTTATACTAGGAATGTATATGCTGCCCGCATCCTCCCCCCCTGTCGACAACTTGTTTTTTCGTGATCGCCCCACCTTTCCAAGAACTTCAAATTCAGAAAAATAGACCCGACCCTCCTTTTACACTAGAAATGGGAATGTTGCTGATGTTCCCCCCCCCCCCCCCTCCCCACCGTCGACAACTTGCTTTCGCTTGTCATACCATACTTTTGTGATAGATATCACCGCTCCTCGCCCCCCAAAGAGAGAGGCTGGATCCGCCCCTAGTCACCCCATTATGAAACGTGGAGTAGAAGCATAGAACGTGTCCAGCGTACTGCACAGTGGAGAGACGGGGTTTATATGTGAATAGGAAAAATGGAACAATGTATTATTTTCCATAAGCTACCACGTTTAAAATTTATTGAAATTTGTACCAGGCACTAAATGACTGTGAAGCTATTCAATAAATCGAAGAAAGAACATATTTGTTATCGGATGACAGTGCCATTAGTTTTTCTATTATTTCAGCGCTCGTATTTGTTTTACTTGGACTTGGCAATTCTAAAATATTTTAAATTTAGTTTACTATCCCAATCAGGTTTACAACCACCTAAACTTATTTTTACTCAAAGTACTAAGACATGTCGATTTGACAGACAAATGGCATCAATCAATAAATTATGGTTTAGCCAAAGTCACTGAAATTATTATATAATTGTAGTGGTTTAAATTTGAAATTGCAAGTGTTAAAAATCAATATTCATATTATCGCTGGTTTTTTGTATTTACTTTTCCGTAATAAATTAAAAAGCTTACCTTGATTAAAGTAATTCGTTGTAGAGTAAATATTATTTTGTTTATACATCAAATGTAATGTTTCGTAGTTATACTGATGTTCCCAGGAATAAAAATGTTGAAAAATGACTTCCGATGGACCTCTTACTATACATACTGGACAATACATCTGTTGGTTCCTAAAAGTTACAAATTATATTAAGGTAAACTAAAGATATCTTATATAAAATAACCTATAACTTGTTTTTTTTTATGATGAAATATTTATAAAAATGCACATTTCTTGTTGATTCTTTATAGAACAAGATAAAAGATTTTTATGTATTTACCAAAATATTTACATCATTTTTTTATTCTACGTCAGTGTGTGTTCGCGATTACTTATTCGTATTGGTTTTACTCGTACTTTGCATATTTTAAATTAATTAAAAGTACTTACGAAATATGAAAAGCCATTTGATAGTGTTTTATGGCTAGATCTGTGCCACATAATTCTAAATTACAAGCCTCGCAGAATATCAAATTTGGATCAATATTTACCTACAAAGAAAAAATGTTCAGTTAGTTCAGACTTCCCACAGATACAACATAATTCAAACAGAAAAGTTCGAAGATCTTTCAAATAAAACGCAGATATTTCTCATTTGATGATAAACCAAGTAGCAATAAAAATTTATTAAGTAAAAAATTATATTGTTGCTGAAGAAATCTAGACACACCGTAGTAGTGTAACGAAGTTACTATATTTTTGGGCATGAGTATGTTCGCCGGGATTTAATTTATTTATTTTACATCCGAAAAATCTGATTCTTGCGGGAAAAGATTGTTTAAAGTTTCAATATTACCGGAATATAATTAGATTTACCGCGCTATGCCGAGAAATATCATTTTCCGAGATTTTCAGAGCGTCCGACCATAGTAATCGCGCGCCGCATACAGCAGTATTGTATGCGCGATCACCGCACGCCGTCACACGTCATCGTAGTGGGAGCTCGGGCCGTCTATTTAAGCCTGAGCAGACCATTATTTCGCGGAGAACTGCACGTTCTCCACCCAGGTCAACAGTCCAAACGGAATGGACTGGGTCAACAGTCCAAACGGATTGGACTGGGTCGCCTGCCGGGCCGCGCCTTCCTGGTGTAGCAATGTAGGCGAGACTAGGCTTGTGTGTATATGGTGTTTTACCATACACTTCCTTCCTTACGTCCTACCCCTCTAATGGCCAGCATTGCCGAGTACCCCTATAAGAATGGGCAATATTGTGTTATCCTACCGTCACTGCCGAGGACCCTTATAAGAACGGGTAGTGTCGGTTCCTTTCCTAATTTCCTACCGCTACTGGTCGGCATTGTCGAGGACCCTTATAAGAACGGGCAATGTCGTTCCATCCTGCTGACGCTGTCGAGGACCCTTATAAGAACGGGCAACTTCAGTTCCTTTCGTTCTTTCCTACCGTCACCGATACACACACGCACTAAATGCCGTCAATATTATCTTTGTTTCCGTATTGACCAGGAATGTGTTTTACCGCCAGGTGCCCTCCGATGTCCGTTGACAAGGGCGCTAAACAACTGCCGCCCCGACGCTTGTCGCCGCCGCCGCGTATAGAGATCACCGTCGCCGTGTAGAGACGCCGCTATTGCTGAACGATGCCAAGTTATTATTACATACCGTGTATACCGCCGTCGGTCGAATTTTAATACGAAGCGCCGTGAACCATGAACGCGGATTTTAGATACGAGGAGCGATAATTTGCGTACAAGCCGTCGTGAATAGCGTCGCAACCGTATAGTACGAGGGACGTGAATAGTGTCGTGAATGATACCGCCGGGTTACCGTCTTCAGCGCAACCGAACAGTATGAGCTACCGTGAACAGCTCTCAAAAGATACTCTTGCCCTCCAGACCGTTTTATTTGTTTACATTATTGTCCTTCTTAGATTGTAAGTTAGTTTAAGGCCATGTCTGTCTGTCAAGCTGCCCGGTGCATAAGTGGGCCCTCGACCACATGAATCCCGAGGGTGGCGCCCGAGAACCGACCACCGAGTGGATGTTTTGACCTTCAGGCAATCAAACCGTTGATCAGTTGAGAGAGCAGGGATATCCCGATATACGTAGATACCGCCGCATTTAAAAGTTAGAGGTTCACCAAAATAGGCTTAATAGAATTTTGCAAAAAGTGATGATGTTCCACCTAAAACATCAGTGTGAGAAAGAGACCTAATTCTCTGCTATTTTAGTTTGTTTCGTTTGAACCATAAATCAACCTTAATCAACGATTCTGAACTTTTTGTATTCTATGGTTGTCCACACTGTAAAAACAAGGACTATTAACACAATGCGTAAAAAACTAACGCATCACATAGAAATTTCTTAGACTTAAATACTTGGACGTCGATGGTACATAAACCTTAATACGATATATGCTATTTTTAGATACGATGTACCAATCTCAAAATCTCAGTCCAATATTAAACCTAAGCCCTTACAACTGCTTTTTAGGTTTCATTACTTTTTTGCTTAATTTTAATTAGTAATTAGAAATGCTCAAACAATCTTTGTTTTTAACTTTAATTCGCGTTTAGAGTGAAGAATAATCGCGTGACACATGTTACTGGCTCTCGCGCATTTTGGAGAAATGTGAAATGGGACAGAGAGTAGTAGTCGTATGGTAGCATAAGATGGTACTCGCTGTATTGCACGTCTCTAGCCTTATCAAAAAAGATATTAGATCTCTTCTCTAAAACGGTGGGTGTGTCCTCGATTCCTGGATTGTGAAGCAAGAGATTATCCTGGTGGCCACCAAAAAGAAATTAATAAAGTGATCTCGACTACCAGGTAGGCCATTTTGGTATTTGTGTGTGTTACGCTGTCTTCATACTTTTCATTTAAATATTATTTGTATATTTTCTCATCTCGGCAACCAACTTATATACAGTCCACTTATTACTCTTTTGTCTCATTCTCCTACAACTGCCCTTAAAATAGACGATGTTTATACTCATCTTTAATCTCATAGTACGCCCTGCAATAACGTTTTTCAGTACCAATTATTACAGCGTAAGTTTTGGTCGTATTAAGTTTCAGAGCATAATCCTCCTATATTATTAAGAGTGACTATAAGTCCCTGTTTATACTACGAACTGCAGCGTCTATATAAATCACGAAGCTTAAACGAAATATAGTGAAGTATCGTCAGCCTAAATATAATATTTGCAGTATCTAAGATAGGTGAAAAAGTGTATATATTACGTACAGAAGCGGACCCAGAATATTACTTCCTCGAGACACCCCTTGCGGTAACATGCGCATAACAGTAATTCTATTATCTAATTGGACTTGTTGCAGTCTCTCTAATAGGTATGATGACTTGTAGATCTACAGCAAACACAGAAAATGCCAAATGAGATTTTGGCGAAACGTCTACAAATTTCTACAAGAAATCTAACGAACTATCGGATGTATTGCCGGATTAATACTGAATCACGTTCCCATCCCGTATATATATATATATATATATATATATATATATATATATATATATATATATATATATATATATGTACAAACTGGTACAGAGAAGTTGACGATTCATTTGTTCACGTTTATGTTTTTCATAGGATACATTACAAACGATTATTCTGACAAACATGTTGCCTAGAAGGCAATATAACGTCAGACGCGTTTTGCAAATAGAAGATGGCAAGATTAAAATTGTGTGTGTAGTATTACCAACAAATAAATTAAAAAAAAAAACGAAACAAAGAAAAACAAATACTAAATTTTAAAAAAATTCACTTACCCCAAATTTTCTGATTTCAACTGACAGCCATTGTCGCACCATCATTATGTGGTCTTTTTCCAAATAATGGTTTGATAAACTATGCACGTTAACGCTTTTTTGACATACGTAACAAAAAATGGGGGTTAACATAAGAATTAATTTAGTTGCTATGATCTGACCTGGACCAACAGAAATATTTGCTAAAATAAAAATAAAGCCATCAAGTCATAAAATATCTGATTAGATCATTTTAGGGATCTCCCTATTGTGGCAAGATCCTAAAATTGAGTGTTCATAATAGTGATTTCTTAAAATTAAAACCGGCAGAAAGGGATAAAACAAACGTTTTTGCTTAGAGTGTTACCCCTAATTCACCAACATGGTCAGCTTTAAAACTGGCCTAAGATGACAATAATAACAATATCATTATTTCAAGGGGCAAAAACCATCACTTGACAAAACAGAAACATAATATAAATTAACAAATTAATTTTAGCATCTAAACTAAGGAGTTGTATAGCCAGAAGGCCTAGTCTTACATATAACCTTAGCAAGGTACTTATCAATTCAAATCATAATAAAGTAATTATATTAAATCATAATAAAATAATTCATAATTAAAAAATATATATATTAACTTAACGTATATATTAACAACAAATTTTTTTCTTGGTACTAGGCACGAATGCTTTTCTTGCAGGAGCATTCCACGGACACTCGTGGGTATGGGGAATAAGTTTACGTAACAAGTACTGGCGGGTATGAGATAATTATTCTATGAACAAACATAGCAAGATATTTTGAACCATCTTAGATCCTTGCAACAAATGAAGCGACAACAAGAGTTCTGTATCCTGTGCACACGATTTTTCTGTATTAAGTTTAGAAATGGTCCATAGACTGTACTGAAACAAGGACGATATCAGAAAATGCAACACAACACAACTTTGAGATTACTTGAAAACACATGACGATTATGATGTAACACTAGACTATTAAATAACTCAACAAGTTTACATAGGGAGTGAATGTCAACCTATTATCAGCAGCCCCAATGATTTTACTACCGTTTTCACTTGCGAAGATGTATCCGCTAGAATGTGTATAACTAGTTTCATTTTATCGCCTCTTACACGTCTAAAAAAACCGACGATTTTAATAGTGGTTGACTTTTTCAGTTCATGGTTCACTATATATTCAGAAATGTGGTGTTCTTAAGGTAAAAAATTAAAACTCAATTGAATGTTATCAGCGTAGACCTACTAGGAACAATTATTTATTACCCTTCGTATTCTATGATGTATATATATATATATATATATATATATATATATATATATATATATATATATATAATGATTGGAAAAACTGTATTGCTAGGTCGGAAAAGTGGCACAAAAAAGCGAATGATTTATCATGTCAAAGGCCTTTCAAAAGTCTAATAAAATCAAACCCAAAACGCGACCACAATCCAAATCCCAAACCTGTCCAAACATCTGATAGAACTGCGTCAGCACTATGGCCATTTTAGAAACCTCACTGAAACTTTGAAATAATATTACTGACACTACAGTAATTGTTTACTTGTTCATGAATAATCCTGAACACCACGGATAGTAAGCTTATAGGCCTTAAATCACCATACGATTCCAAACTGATAATTTTAGGCCGAAGTCTAACAAGCGACAATTTCCACACTCCCGCCTTTTCCTACAGGTACACATTCACAATGCGAGGTAGCTTAAGGACTAATATTTCATCAGGGTGAAAGATATATTATCTGAACCAGAAGGGTCTAGGGACATTTTGAAGACATTTTAATGTACGTGGAAATTTTATGGTGTGTTCATTGAGTAAAGGTGAATGTATATATTTTTTCTTTTATGATATACAGGGAATCCGGTAAGTATTTATCAAACTTTCTGCAGTGTACAGAAGACGTCAAAATTACCCCTAAAGTTTTATATAATTTTTGTTCCTAAAGTGCATTTTGGCATGTTATATAACTTATAAGGAATTACGAATCCAGGCCATAAACAACTTTTGATATTATCATTATTGGTTATATAACATGTCAAAAATTCATTAAAATATACAAATCTTCTCTAAAATTACAAGTCAAAAGGTAAGTCACTGGTTACCCCCTTTTGGGCCCCATATCTGCGTTGTGGGGCACCTTAGGAAAAAAATTATATAAAAATTAGGATTATCTTGATGCCGAGAGTTTGGCGTATATTTACCGGACACCCTGTATATTATATCACATCATATTGCTAACAATTTATAAGTCTGCACATAAAATAATTGAATTAATATTGTGACGTACCATTTAGATTCTCCCGATTCTTTAAAACAGCTATCTTCTTATTTTTTTCTGCCTTGTCAGAATACAAACTTCTAATAAGTTCTTCTGATATCACTTGCTTATGATCTTTATGATTTTTTGTATTTTCATCGTAAACCATGCAAAATTCGCAAAAATATTTGAAGTTACTAAAAAAGAGAATTAAATTACTGATTATAGAAGTGTGCATACTGTGTACATACACCAAAATAACCATGTTCGGCGCTGCAATGACTAATTTCACACAGGATTATTGCCTCTCTTATAACATAGGCGTACGTTCTTTGCTAGATTTTGTAGGGCAAGATACATATTTAGTAGTTTTGGTAACTACGAAGGTAGCCTTTTTAGATACATACTTAGTAGTTTTGGTAACAAAACAAACAAAAACAAACGTTCATCATTGAAAATGATTTTATTATTTTTCAAAATATCCTCCAGGATGCTCGATACAATTTATGCCCAGGATCGATGTTTTCTTGCGCTACAACTGATCCTAGATGATCTTAATACGACTCGTCCACGAGCGAATGACGACCACCATCGAATTCACTAAGCTAGCGATATGCAGTGATTTTTATAGGTGCTTCGCTATATAAAGAATTAAATTCATAGAGATACTCTTGTTGAGATAAACCACGTCGAAAGTGAAAAATAATCGCATAAAAATGTTTACGAATTAATTTAATTTTTTGGTCAGGAAATTTAAATTACTGTAAACAAAACAAACAGCGTCCGTATGTCAAAACGTTCAGAGTACGTATACTGTCTAAAGTGTCAAACTTTACATTGGATATGTCGGATGGTACCTAGCAACGCCAGTGTTGCCAGTTCTCGAGATATAAACGGCTACCTTCGAATTTAGCTAAAATACACCAATATGTTTAAGGTGTTGGGCTAGTTGGAACGACCATGCCATGAACTGGCACTGTTCAACCCTCGTGCCAACAGCTTTATTAAAGAAGAAGACCAATGAAGTAAAAGAGTTACCATAGCCGATAGGCATGAACACTAACAAGAAGTGAAAACTTGGGGTTAAGTACTTCAAAACTTACATTAAACTGTAGATCCAGTGGCCAATTCAGTATTAATTTGGCAATAAATCCATTCGTTGAAAATTAACTCAACCAATAAGCACAGAAGATGACAAATGAAATTTTGGAAAAACGTCTGTAAGTTTCTACATTCAAAACGAATGAAAGGATGTACTCCCGGATTATCATTGGATCACATGTCGTCATCCATGAAACACTACACGGATCAGCAAAAGTCGAAAGGAAATTTTCTGACGAACAAATTACGTCCTATGCAATTATATGCAAACATATTTTTCTTTATTTTTAAGGAATCTAATTCTTATTTAATAATCAATATATTATTACATCACTCTCAAGTCACGTAACAATGAACACAAAGTGCATGACAGCACTTGTACATCGCTGTTAAAGGCTATGTTGTTAGGTTAACATTATTTTATAGTGATTTCCGTGCAATTTCTTCTAAATTAACCTATTCATCCCGTTGAAAACGATTCCAAGAGATTTTCCTATGAAAGAAAATGGATTTCAAGCCAAATAGTTTTACCGTGAATTGATTGTTTCGTGGTGGCCAATTTCTTCACAACAAATAGTAACATCTGCTCTGCTCAATTCAGAAATGTAAAGACCTCCAAGTAAGTAATATACCAAGAATTATTTCCGCAACCGATAATGAATACATAATAGTAATTATAGGTATTTATAAGCTCAAAACTAAAATAAGTACAAAACCTTGTTACCCAACTCTATTTCTAACCTTGAAATTCCGATTTTCATCTTTGAAAACAAGAAAAATAATGACTTTTAGAGAGAAAGGTTCAACAGCACCAACTACAGCTATAGCTTATGTAGGAGAGATAAATATTTTTAATGGAATCAGGATGTTCGCGCCAAACATGTCGTCGCGCCAAACGCATCACTTTGCTTACCTAGGACATGTCAGGGTTGTCAGACCTAGGGAAATTTTCCTAAATCTAGGTAATTTTGCAACATATAGGGAAGAAGGGTAATCCCGAGTGCTTTATGTATTATGTAATTTTGGTAAAAAAAAATACGCAACGTTGCCGGACACATTGTGTGGGATTTAGCATACTAAAAGTGTGTTAAAGTCAAGCAATTGTTTTAGTCTCTGTATTAGCCCGAAAATGGCTAAGATATTTAAATCAGAAATTTTGTATCGAGAGAACAAAAATCCATCATACATTTAAAAAAGTGGTATGTTTATTTTTTTTTAAAATAGGTTAGCAATTGGGTATATTAAGTACACACTTTTACATTTTTTAAAGTTTAGATTTATTATTTGTAAGTAAATAAATTTAAAAAATAAATCAGAAATTATTAAAACTATAATTCACTTACGAGCGTAAAAGCGACCAATCACATTGTGGCAACGTCACATGTAGGGTGTCAATTCGTTAATTTCAAATACCGCGCTGAATATGTCAAATGTGGTAGGGGTAAAGAAGAGAGAAGAAACGTAAAATAGGAATTCTATCGTAAAATAGAATGTCGTAAATTGGAAATTCCAATGAACTTGTCTAGGGAAATCTAGGGAATTTTTTTGTCAAAAATCTAGGGAAATAAAATAAAGTCATCTGGCAACCCTACATGTCGTTATATCTTACCGAAAGCTTCGCCTGGCGCAAAGCCGAGTAAACCCACGAGTCATTTCTAAGGTAGGCTTCATAAGAAAACTTACCGTTTATGTTCTTCGCTTGCATAATGGATATCCGCACAGACAGAGTTAAAAAATATTGCACGACAAGCAAAACATACTAAGGATTCAACATAGTCTATCCTAAATAATTCTATTATATGGCTATTCTTCAAGATCCATTTTAGAAATGTCTTGTTGTGGCTGTGTGTGCTGTAATGATCAGCAGCTGGACTGTTACATATGTAGCAAAAAGTGGAGGTTAACATATTTAATATGTACTGAGCTAAAGAAGTATAATCCTTCAATTCACAGGCTTTATTTTCTTGTTCAAGACCTGCAAATAAAATATATATGTTACCACACATTTCTATGTACAGTCGAATCGCGTTATTAGCAACTTTATTTTGCAATGTTTTATTATTTATCTTAATAAGCAATAGGGATAGAAAATATCGTTACAATGTGAAATGACTCATTTAATATGGCGATAAAATATCGCTAGTTAGGAACTGTTAAGAGTCTTCCGTATTCCTAACAATTTATAATTCCACGAGATCGCGATTTGCGGAAATAGACGTGGGATGTTAAACGCTATAATACGGAAATAAAATGGATTTTTTTATTGTCAGTTTTTCTCATTCAATTGACATTATAGATAAAACTTATACACCGCACCTGTTCAACCTAAACCGCTTTCAGTGACGACAAAGCCCCGACGTTTCCAATTCCGGCTAAAATGTATTATACCATCCCGTAAACCTTGATCAACAACCAAGTAAATTGGAGCTTTACTTTAGTCTTGGATTGGCAGCATATGGCAGATTGAGTGTTTTGCCTGTAATGAACTATAACGCGGACACGCATTAATTAATTAAGAACATGATACATAAATTAGAAGTAGCATAAAGGAAGATGAGAGCGCTGTGGACTAACCATAGTACAACGAGCGACTATACTGAAATGGAAGCGGACAGGATATGTTGCAAGATTCAGAGATAACAGGCAGTCGTTAAGAATAATTAACTGGAGACCTAGAACAGATAAAACAAGCAGAAGAAAACCTACAACACGCTGGAGTGACTTTAAAAAAAATTGAAAAACACTGGATTAGATTAGCTCAGGGTCGGACAGCGTGGAAAAGTTAAACAGAGGCGTTGAACTCGACAGACTGGATAATAATTAACAAAGTCAGTGCTATATATATATATATATATATATATATATATATATATATATATATATATATATATATATATATATATATGAAGTAAATTGTGATCAGTAAATGCAAACTTCGCTCGAATCATATCCTTTCCGTGTTAGAGGTTGCACAGTTTGAATAAATTGTGATAAAACACAATCCATCCCATTCCACCACCATCGAGATGATGGCCCACCTGTACCACCATACCGAGAAGAAAGTCAAAACTTACCCTCCCCGCCACAGTGATACGGCCGAGGTATATGTTTCGTCTCTCACTAGACTCATCAGGGTACCGACATGCACCTGGCTGTGCAAAGGACAGATCGGAAGGAAGCATGCAACACTGAACGCGGCTTCGCCGACCTCTCGTCGGATGGCTTATATATGTTTATACGGCTTTCACGGATTCCTTCGTGTGAGATGAATGTGATTTCAGCACTATAACAGCATAATGTGGATATAACCACTGCTAATGCATCTCACACGGAGGAATCTGTGAAAGCCGTATAAACATATATATATATATATATATATATATATATATATATATATATATATATATATATATATATCGATCACAATTTGGCGTAGCTCGCTCTATTATATTCTATACTTTGGTTAAGCCCATGGTATTTATGTATTGTGTTTTTAGTTAGTTAAAGCGCTATAGTATTATACAAAAAAACACTCAACCTGCCATTTGCTGCCCATCCGAGACGGATTCTTCGCTGCAGTTCTAATTTTTAACTATATCTGTTTATAATAATTTGGAGGTCTAAATATATATATATATATATATATATATATATATATATATATATATATATATATAATAGAAAATTCTCGGCTGTGAGGACAGATTGTTGGTTCTTAAAAAGTGCGAAGAACTCCAAGACAATAGTGAAACTCTGGGTCCGGAAAATGACGATAGAACTGTTTCGTCCTCACCAGGCCATTGCATCCGGCACAATCCATCACCGTCGTGTCCTATATACTATTTTTAAAATGAAAAAACAGTATATGACACGAATAGCGACATCTGACGGATCACTCAATAACACAAGAGCAACATACACCAACAATGTTGTATAAAACCGCCATATGAGGGCGCGAGGGTAAAATAAAAATATATCAAAACTCGATACTACCCAACAGATAGAATAAGAGACCAATGTCTACCTACAATCTGTTCGCATAGCCGTGAATTTTCTATTTTTTTTTTAATTACACGGACGATAGCTTATCTCTTTTTTTTTTATATTTGTTGGCTTAAAAAACACGCGGTGCTCTGCTTGAATTGCGAGAGCCCGCAGTTAGTTTGGTTGCCGATGCCGAATGGTGCTCTCTATCCTTTGGGTAGCATGCTTGGTGTATCGAGTTTTCATATATTTTTATTTTACTATTGCGTCATCACATGGTGGTTTTATACAACACTGTTGGTGTATGTTGTTCTTGTGTTATTGAATGATTCTTCGAGATGTCGCTGTTCGTGGCTTGTATGCTGTTTTTCCATTTTAGAAATCATAGGCCTGGTGGAATTCGTTGTTTAAAACAACACATATATATAATATATAACACAACCGCAAGATGATGGATTGTACCGGATGTAATGGCCTAACGAGTCCCAAATTAGGTTTAAACAGCGTTGTTGTCACTTTCAAGACACGGAGCTTCTCCATTATCTTCGAGTTCTCAACAGTTTTTAATAAGAGTATTTTAAAATTACACGGACGATAATGATTTAAATATAGTTGTGTTATGGATCCGTCATGTACGATTTATATGTCTAAGATCTTCTCTCATCATACGCGCTAAAAAAATGTAAGAGACAGTCCCTCGTTGAGACTGGGATGAAAACATGCATTTTTATCAAGAATTAACCACATAATTTTTAAAAAATTTCAGTAAATTGAAAATTACAACTCTAAAATTCAGGACAAATCCCTAAGCAGCTTAATTAGTTTTTATAAAATTTTTTTTTATTTTATTATAAAACTTGATTATTAGTCATAAAATGATTAAAATTATTGACTATAATTTGGCAAAAATGAAAAAATAAGTTTTAGGTCTCTATTTTTTTATAAATGATATCTATACATGAATACTGGTGCTTATTAAATATATAGTTATAGTTAAAGTATAGTTTAACCAGTCATTTATTTTTCTTATATTCTAAAAACGATTTTTAACTGATGACACAAAGTTATCATTTACTTCAATTAAATGAAACCAAACTAATTTTTAACTGAATGAAAAAACTAATTAAAATAAAAACAAAAACTACAGTTTAACTGATAGTTTAGTTGTAATGTAACCTGTTTTTGCACAAATATAATAAGCGGTCTTATAACGCAAGGATACAAATGTTAACAGTAGAGGAAATATTAGTATGAATGCGAAAGAGTGGCAAAATTTTATTCTCCTACATAGGTCCGCTTATAACGCGACTCAACTGTAACTAATACACAATGCGCACTGAGCACCATATCGACCCGACTCAGATCTTTGAAATTCAGATTTATTTTTAGTCAAAGGCAAAAAACAGGATGTGGACGCAAAAGCTACTGGTAATCAGTGAGATAGATTTATAAAAAAACAATGCTACTTTTAATACCTTCACGTCTTGAGACTCTAAAGACGTGACCTTTAGAACCAATATTTTGGTCGATAGTTTTCAAAGAGTCGACATGTCCTAAGCCATTTATATTTGGATGTGGTGGTACAACTACATTTGTAGCTGACGAGGGTTTGTGAGTTGTAACTGTTTGATATGGTAGTGTAGCGTCTCTTTTTTGATCTTTACTATTTTTAAATATCTGATTTCCTTTGGGCCTGTCCTGGTGTTCTGTAAGAACATTTTCTTTGAATGTGTCCTGCTGTTCTGTATGAACATTTTCGTTGGGCGTGTCCTGCTGTTCTGTAAGAACATTTTCCTTATTGGAGTCTGTAATATGGGTTAGCATGTGCTCACATATAGAAACATCTATTTTTTGTAAGCATTGAACACAGAAATAGGTAGCTTTTCTGCAAAGAAAAAAATATTTTATTAATGAAAAGATATCCAGACAATTTTACAAAAGCCAAAACATTGAGACCCAGTGTTTAACTATTTAAAATGATAAAATCACAAAAACCTAACAGCCAGTTGTTAGTATTTTAACTTGCATATAAGGCGTTCCAAGCTAAATCGGCGATTAACTGTCGTAGCTCAGATTTGGTTTAAAAGAGGATCGATAAAGTTACCAAAATAATGAAGAAATCCATTTTTTTGAATTTTACAGTTTTTTATTTTATTTATATCAAAAATAAAATGGAGAAAAGTTCTGAAAAAATTCACATATGTTTTTTATGAAGTTATCTTTCGAATGAAGTCTTATTTTCAATTTTCATTTCGAAAATAAACAAAAAAAAAATTATAAAAATTAATTCTTTAGAAACTCCATTTTTAAAAAATCTAAATAAAAGCGTACGAATAGTCCCAAGCTTTATGCAAAATCTGATAATTCAACTTTTGGCTACACTCAAAAATTGAAAAAATTCTGAATTTTTTTTTTAAAGCGATGCGAGTTCAACGCCATGATTTGATTGATAGTTTTTTGTGTCTTATTCTTCGGGATGTGGAAATAGTATGCCAAAAAAAATGGTAGCCAATGACTAGCTAAATGCAATATACATTAAAAAAATATATAAATTTTAGGCTTTAAATATTTTGTTTCGTTATGTGTTATTCATGTTCAAAACTTATTACGGATACGTGCTGAGTCGAGCGTAATTCCCAAATATTAGCTTTGTTCGCGGAAAGGATTTTAAATCGATTCTGAACTAATACGCAGGCGCAGCTGAAATAATAACGTTCGCCGATAACAAAGTTCTGAATTTTTAGTTACAGTCCCATGTTCGAGGAGAAAATAATTCGGTTTGAGATTGATTCTGAACCAGTTCTACCGGTTCTAAGGATTAAACAAGAACTGTAAGTTTGGAATTTTATGCAGCGCCAGCTTTCATGCTGCGGCCGCAATGTGCAACTATTTCACAATTGTTTTTATTTTATTTTGGGTCTTTCTTTTGTTTATGTCATTTGTTGCATTTGATGTTCCGGTATATATTTTATTATATTATATTGGTTTTATTTAAATAAATGTTAACCTGCCTAGAATCTTAATTGATAAATTAAAAAAGTATTTTTTACGTTTTAGTTTAAACCTAAAAATATATTTTTAATGAATACTCTCATTATGTCAAATCATTTATCGTCCAGCGATGAGGACTTAAAAGAAATTTTAGAGTTATTCAAAATCCCTAAAAGTGCTAATTATTTTGAGGAAATTTTGCCCCCCATTTTCAGTTAAGCAGAGAAATAGTACAAAAACTGGCACATCGCTTCACTAACTTAAAGAGTTTTATATTCACAGGCAGGAGATTTTGAAAAAGTTACAACATTATAAAGTGGATTATGGTTTGCGGTAAATGAAGTTGCATCGTACAAGGACGTATCAGACCAGTTTTGAGTTTTGTTAAAAAATGTTTTTTGAAACAAAAAAAAAAGGACCTAAAACTATTGCGTTTTATTTTTAGTTTAGAAAAACCCACATCTTTTTATTAGGCGTACGTTTAAAATTATATTTACTTTTAAGTTCCCAAAATATGAACATAACACAAAATAAAGAATAAACAACATATCTCAGTTCAAATATAATTTTTTTATCAAAAATTCTATTGAGCAAAAAACAAGACGTTTTATTCTAAAAGGAACTGACAGTTAAGACTTTATATTATATAAGAACAACAATTATAATTAAATATTTCTTTCAAATAATACAAATAATAAAACCTAATAAAAGACACAGTTCTAAAAGTTATTTAAAACAACAAAAACAATTAGTTTAATCAGCATTTAACACCATATATTAAATCCAGAACAAAAAAAGTTAGATGTTAAATAATGAGACTCAAACCACAATAGACGATTCAAAGTTCCAAAATCGTTCGTGGAAAAAAATTCTGAACCGGTTAATAACTGGGCATGCGCCTTACAACAATCCTGAATTAGTTCTATACTCGTTCTTAATCGGTTCGGAAAGTAATCCGCGAAAATAATCTTCGATGACCTACATAAACTTATCTATAACCACATAGAACTGGTATTCATAAAAATAGGTTTAAAATGAGATAGTTTTTCAACTTATAACGGAAAAATGTATAAAAAAATATGATTTTTTTTCAGAATTTTTCCTCTTTTTACGTTTGATATATTGGAAGACAAAAAACTTCTCGATTTGTATTGTTTATGCTGCACAATTCACAAAAATGCACCAAATGTGCTTAAATTTTGAATTTCTTCATTCATTATTTTGGTACCTTTATCAATCATCTCAATTCAAACCAAATGTGAGACATGTCGGTTAAATGCGGTTGATTTGGCTTGAAACGCTCCATATAATCAATTTCTTGTCCATTACCTCTCCTCCCCCTACAAGTTTTTTCGTACTTTTTCTAGATATTTCCAAGTTCTAAAGAGTATAGTATACTATCCGACAATTAGATCCACAGAAATCAGAATTAAAGGATATTAAAAAAGGTATTTTTAATGGAAAAAAGTATTCTGATCTCAAATTTGACATTTTCTTATTGTTAAAAACGATAGGATCGTCATTAGAGAATGCAATCTCTAGCCAATATCGCAAGTTCGAGATCTCGCGGGACTTGAAATGTCCATCTCGCGAGATCTCGGCATTTTCAAGACCTTGGGTATTTATGGAAAAAAACTCAATTGTTTTTATTCGGAAAACTAAACGCAATGAAAACTGCTTAGCGTGGTATGTGATTAAGAAATACACAACAAAACTAATTAAAAAAGTTTATTCTTTATCATCATTTATTTATTAATACAAATGAATACAACAATTGCCCGGTTTTTGATTTTTTTTTTGAAAATTAACAAAAATAAAATAATACCTGAGAAGGCTATATTTATTCTCAAAATCACCCATTTAAAAGTCTAGCTCTAGGGGTGATTTTGGAAACAGCTCCTTAAAAAAACAGAGTATTGATGGAGCTGTCCGACAAACGGAATTTTATTTCAGTTGTTATGTATCCAGCTGCTGAAAATGCCCTCAGATTCGATACTGGTTGGTATCAGCGTGAGCAAGCTATTATAAGCAAACTAGAAAAATTGACCCCTTGTTCCCAAACACTCATAGAAATATGTCTCTTCCTATGAGTGACTCTAGCCTATCTGTAGTCGTAGAAACGCGCAAAAAAAGAACATTTACATGCCCGTAGAGCCTCTTCTAATTCCTCTTGACAAGTCGTGTCAGCTTTTGCAGCAGCAGCACGTAAATTTGAAACGTCTGCAATCATTAAAATAAGCAGTTCATCTTAGTTTTTAACGTCTGCTGCTATGGTATTAGTCACATTATTAGAAGTTCAGGTATGTGGAAGAGGATCTGATCGTTCAGGGCTGCGATATAATCGTTACATTATATTCTTGATTTCTTTCCGTACGATACTCTTGTTAGGCAATTGAAAATCTTCGTTGCCCTTCAATAGTTTTAAATCATCTTGATACGCTTTTTCATCGAATTGACCAGCTTTTCAGAGAGTAGAGTCTTCAAGGTCTTCTAACTTGGGAATCATGAAACGCAAGGTATGTTCTGCACTTACTAAACGAGTATCTCGACGGAAAATACCTAGACGGAGAGTTTCACTGGCTGGAAGGTATGTTCTAAGTCGACAAGGGATGTATGTGCTAAGTCGACAAGGACTGCATGTTCTTCATCCGTGAAAAAGCAGTCTGAATTAAAACTGAACGAGAAGTTGGTTCATGTCTTGACTACATACTGCTTTAATTTATTGTATGTACTTATCATGTTGCAAAGTCTAGACCAACGAATTTTACAGTCAAGTATCTGCTGAATTATTTTGCCAAACTCTTGCTGAATATAATTTTGAAGAGCATCATTTTTGATCAGAGAATTCTTAAAAGTAACACATTTTGCTATAACCGATTGGTATTCCGAAGCTTGTTAAACTTGTTTTGTAGGTAAAGAAAAGTAAAAACCATTATATTCATCCGGGTTATCCTCCCCCTCCTCCTCTGCGCTGCGACATGTGTTGTCTTCAGTGTCATCAAATTGTTCTTCAGCATTAGATTCTCGTGTTTTTTATTTTATAAATGACGTCTGTTATACCTAACTGTATACCGCTACATCGTTATCCAGGGATAAATCATACTCTGACAGTTTTTCTTTCAAAAGCTGAATCCAAAACTCTAATGACATACTTCCAAATATGCGCGACAGCCCAAAATTCCAGAACCCAGGTTAACTGTTAATAATTATATGAAGATACTGTAAAAGGCAATCCATCTTTTGCTACCATTCGCGAAATCATTGTCTTTATCGTCACGACAGAGTCAGATCGAAAGTATTATTCCTGATTTCCTTTTTCTTCTGTGGTGTTTGGGAATATTCCCGATCTTCTGATGTAGATTGAGCCTCACTAATCTCACTATCAACGGACGATGCTGGCACTGGCACTACAACGGACGCTGACGACGACGAAGCCAGTGATACAGCATCGGCATCATCAAGTGTTGCTGATGTTCTTCTTACTTCTTCTATGTTTTTGTGACAATTTTGTGGATTGACTTCATATGAACATGTAAACCCTTTGTAGAACTAGATGTGGTTTTGAAAACAGCGTTGCACAATTTGCACTGATCACTCAAGTTATTTACTGCTTTCTTGAAGTACTTCCATATCGGCAAGGAACTATCAGACTCCACATTAACTTTATTTGGATTGTTCATAGACATTTTTTAAATGTTGACAATCTAATGCTTCAAATGCTTGTAATAATATAAGAAAACTCACAAAAACAATAAAAATCACGTAATTTAAGCTAACAAACAAAAATAATTGCACATCTAAAACAATTGTAAATATGCAACTGCCTGCTTGCACGCGCTTGAATATTACCCACTCACTCACTCTACTCGGGATGAAACCTTCCTTGCTGCTCGGTATCCATCGCCAATATTCGGAAATAATCGCAATAATTCGCGGGTCGACACTTGCTAGGCTATCAACCCAGAGTGGCCAGACTTAAGAAAATTTCCCTAGATCTAGGCAATTTTGCGACATATAAGGAAAAAGGGAATTATATGTCTTAGGGAATTTTTGAATAAGATACAATTTTTCTAATTATTATATAAAAACTAATGAATGTTTCTTTTTAACGCGTTGACATACAAAACAGCTTATAAATCTTGAATGCAGTTGTATATGTATTAAAAAATTTCGGTGATTTCCCATGCTCCCTGGCTTTTGGTCGGTAAACTACCGGGGAAAACCCGACCGCTTTGTGTATTATGTAATTTTGTGAAAAAAAAAACAATACGTAACGTTGCCGGACACATTCTGTGGGATTTTGCATCTAAAAGTTTGTTAAAGTCAAACAATTGTATTAATCTCTGTATTAGCCAGGAAATGGTTAAGATATTTAGATCAGAATATTTTGTATCGAGAGAATAAAAATCCATCACACATTTAAAAAAAAGGGCTATGTTTATTTTTTTTTAGAATAGGTTGGCGATTAGGTATATTAAGTACACACTTTTACCTTTTTTTGAAGTTTAGATTAATTATAAGGCGGGTTTTCCTAGCAACGCACATTTTATGCACCGTAGAACTTAATACGGTCGGCGTAAAACGTCGAGAACTTCTCTAATGAAAATCAAATGCAGGCGTTTTCCTACACTGCGTAAAAACGACTTGCGCCATCTTAATATGGTCGACGCAACAGGACGACTGCTCCGAGAGCAGTCTATTCAGTTGTGCGCTGCGTATAATGAAAGAAGTGCTCCGATATTTTGCTGAAAATGAGTTCACAAAAACAACAGATCCGTTTTAGTGCTACCGAGGAAGAACAATTGGTAGAAATAGTGAATGGTTACCCTATTCTTTGGAACATGAAGCTTCAAGAGTTTAAAAATGTTGTCAAAAAGAACACAATTTGGAATGAAAAGAACAAAATGTAAAATACGCTTTAAATTTTACTTCGTCGTCAAGCAGATGTCTATGGATAAGTAATTTAAATGCTCCTTCGCTTCTTCTATTTTGTAATAATTGATTAGCAGAATTTCTTCTTCTTTCAAAATTTCGTCTTGTAATATGAACAAAGCCAAAGCTTTTCTTTACTTTTAGATAAATTCACCGCGACGGTCGTCAAACAACTGACAATCCTAGGAAAACACTTTTAGGCAGCGCATTGGTTGTTGCGTTGCGTCGGCCGAATTACGTTCTACGCCACGCAAAATGTGCGTTGCTAGGAAAACCCGCCTTTACTGCTACCGCTCAATCTCGGCAATCTCGCCCAATTTATGCTTCGGGGTTGATCTCGTAAAAAAGATCCCGCGAGATCGGGATTGCATTCCCTAATCGTCATATAATCAAATTTCTTTTTAAAGGAAGAGATATCATATTTTAATAAACTTACTGTTGATGTGAACTCTCCTCGTAATGATTTTGAGCTGTTGCATCTCCAGACAGAACTACATTGCATATTTCACAAAAGAACATTCTCAAATCAAGTTCAGGCTGTAAAAAAATAATCTTTTTTATAACTGAATTATCACATTTCTGACTTCCATTTCGAGTATTTTTACATGAAATAAAAATTGAAGTTGTTACAAACACACGTTGAATATGGCCTCCAACTGATCAACTATAAAATAAGAAAACTATGCTATTTGTACACACAGCAGGATTGGCATTTTAAAATATATATATATATAGGTTTTTCCATTTGAAAATCAAAATACCGGCAAATTATAAATTAGTTTCACTAGATGTAGTTTATTTGTATACAAATATACCTAACGACATCATTCCCAAAGTTTTAGAAAAAAATGAGACAATTTAAAAGAACACACAACATTAACACTCAATGAATTTATAGAATCTGTAAAACTTACAATAAACAATAATTATTTCCAGTTCAAAGATAGTCTGTACCAACAATTAGACGGTTGTGCTATGGGTTCACCAATTTCCTCAACAATAGCACAAATCGTTATGGAATATGTAGAAAAATAAATATTGAGGAAATTGGGTTTTAATACAATATTTTTTAAACGCTATGTGGATGACTGTTTGGCTGCTGTACCCGAAAACAAAATAGATAGCTTATTACAATACTTTTATAATTTCCACCCAAAACTAAAATTTACATCTGAAATTGAAGTGGAACCGAAAATAAATTTTTTAGACTTAACTATACACAGAAAGAAGACGAATAACAGTCTTCATATAAAATGGTAAACAACTTGGTCAGGCCGTTATTTAAATTTTAACTCTCAACATCCAAATAAACAGAAAAATAGTGTCATTATTGGTTTAGTTGATCGAGCTATAAAATTATCTTCACCCGAATTTCGCCCAGAAGTGCTAAAAAAAGTAGAAGAAACCCTAATAATGAACCATTTTCCCAAACCCCTTATAAAAAAATAATTGAACAAAGAACCTTTTTACATTATAACACAAACAACAAAAAAATAACAATACCACAACACAAAACACCTTCATTGGCGAACAATTTATTGGGATCACTTTATACGAAATTGAAAAGCAAAGTTCCCACTAAAAAAAGATCTAACGTAATATATGCAATTCGATGCCTAAACTGTCCTAAGAAACACATTGGCATGACGACACAATATATTGAAAATAGAATTAATGGACACAAGTATACTAAAAACGTATTGACATCCTTACATAAACATGAGACAAACAACTAAACATGAATTCGATTTTAAAACATCCACATTTTTGGATACTGACAGAAATTATCACAGACTGGTTATCAAAGAAATGATACATCTAAAAAGGGATAAAAATGCTGTAAATGACAAACAAGATGTCAAAAACCTAAGTCAAATATACTATAATTTGATCTTTTAATATGACATACTCGAAGCGACTCTATAATAAATATTAGAAATAATGTAATGATGCTTGGCACGATTTGGTATAAACTCATGCAAAGCAAAGAACGTTATTAAAAAAAATAATAATCTTTTTTCCTATTTTTTGCTGTTATAAAAAGTAATATATCCATATCAATTGCAGACCAGGTTGTAATAATTGAATTTATTTTTAACATTCGCACAAAGCTATTTTCAAGGTATGTACTATTTTATAGTTTTCACTATTTTAACCTGTGTATCGTTTTATTTTAATTTTAAGACTGTTGTAAAATCTGTTTTATTTTTATTAATTTTAATTAACTTGGAAATATAAATGTAATAGTTTTGTAGGGCAATTACTGTGATACATGTTTTATTGAAAAGAAAATTTGTAATTTTGTAGATTCGAAATGAATATACCATAACTTTGAAGAAGTTCACTATGTTAGAGCGAAACGTCAGAAAAATTGTTTGGTTTTTGATTTTCAAATGGAAAATACTATACCCAAGAAAGAATTACAGAAAAAAAAAGAATATTTATATATATATATATATATATATATATATATATATATATATATATATATATATATATATATATATGTTTTTGTTTTGCTACTAAAAGTCGTTTTATTTTCCGCTATGACTACAGTATTTTAAAGAACTCTTTTAATGTGCTTTCTTGAAGGGAAAAACTTATAAGAGTAACCGAACTAGAACGAGAAGGAAAAAAGTGGAAATCTAGAAAAATCTTGCCGTCGCAAACATGGCTGAGCGAGTATGAGGAACAATATAAGCTGTTTTGTTTTATACGCGTGTTGTTTGGAAGTGATGAAATTAAACCGAGAAAACGAAGAAGGTAATCTACTTCATATAAGGGATTAAATAAAGACTTCTAAAATATCTAAAGTCACATCAATAATATTTTTAGCTTTTCTATGCTTGGTAAAAAAAAATAAAACACAGTTAAATTTTCCTTACCGTGCCTATAGGTAAAGGTTGTATTAAATATTTTATAATGATCCTATATTTAAAAAAATATCAAAATTTCAATAAGAAATATTGAAATATTTAAATAGTTTGTTATATATGTAATTCTCCTTTTCAGGCAGAGAATATGAAAAATATACATACAAACAGTTTATTTCCTGCAAATATTGCTCTGGTCCTCTCTCCGTACGCGCTTCGATCCCCTGATGATCTCATCAGTGGAGCTGTATCGGACCGAGAGCAACATTAGCAGGAAACAACTGATATATGAAATATAAATTTCAAGGTATGTCGACAAGATATTGCATCTGCCATCTACCGACTTCGATGTCAGACTGAAAAATATCGCCAGTCGAACGACATCTGTGAATCATTGGAGTAATGTGAAATTTTAAAAAATATCAAAATTTCAGTAAGAAATACAGAAATCTTTCTGTCGTATTTAAATAGATTGTTATATATGTAATTCTCCTTTTCAGGCAGAGAATATGAAAAATATATATATACAAACAGTTTATTTTCTGCAAATATCGCTCTGATCCTCTCTCCATGCGCGTTTCGATCACCTCATGATCTCGTCAGTGGAGCTGTATCGGAACGAGAGCAACATTACCTTGAAATTTATATTTCATATATCAGTTGTTTCCTGCTAATGTTGCTCTCGGTCCGATATAGCTCCACTGACGAGATCATGAGGTGATCGAAACGCGTATGGAGAGAGGACCAAAGCAATATTTGCAGGAAATAAACTGTTTGTATATATATTTTTCATATTCTCTGTCTGAAAAGGAGAATTACATATATAACAAACGATCCTATATTTTATTCCATATATTGGCACTACCTGTCTAAACAGGCATGAGACATTACTGATCCCTATAATGCATAAACTATAAAAAACACAACTTACCAAGTTACGCGTCAACATCTCCACTCTTAACCACTTAAAAACTTTTTTATAGTGACCAGCGAAGTCATAGTGACCATCAGCTTGTTTATTACAAATGTGACAGTAAGTTGGTGTAATTAGTTCTGATAAACACTGAGCAAGCTCTGATGATCTGCCATGAAGACTGTCTTTTTCGTCTGAAATCAAATTAGTTTCTAAAGCTGTACTGTAAATAATTTTTTAAAAGAATATAAAGGATTACAAATTTAGGTCTATATCCGAGTCCTAAACCTGAGCTTTAGCTCATTCTGAGAATACAGATAAGATAAAGACCTGATTGTTAATATTTAATAAATTAAAATTATAATGCACCCTGTATTTCAACAGTGAATATAATAGGTTAAAAAAGTATTAACTGCATGAGAATATTTTAGGTAATTGTTAGAATTTTCGCTGATTTTTTGTACAAGCCCCCCCCCCCCATTTTTGGATCTTAAAAAACGAATCTGAAGTTTTTTCCATGTTTCCAAACTCCATCTTTAAATTTTTCTAGTAAAATATACTTGAACATTTTTTTAACAAGATTAACATTAAAAAAATGCGGGAAAATATGAATTTTCAATAAAAACAAAGAAAAACTGTGGGTGCGTATTTTTATATTTGTCTTCCATTTTGAAAAAATCATCTGTTACAAAATGTGGTATTGTCACATTAATATTATTTTTAAATTTCATATGGATGGAAAACAGTGGTTAAATTATAATTAATTATATTTAATCCAATATTGTAGAACGAAATGTAACAAACAGCTGATGTTAAATGATAATGATATTATCAGAGAAGTACCAACAAAGTCGTTATTGTCCCCTACAAAGAATTCCCCATTGGCTGCAACGCACTTATGCCAGTGTTTGACCCAGTTCTCGAAACATTTCTGGAACTAGATTTTTCGGTATGGCCACCAGATAGATAGATATTGGTTGGTTTTCGTTTCATTCTTGGTCAAAAATTCACGGATAATGATGGCATGTTGTTTATCCACAAATTCTTTCTTTTTTTGGCAAATTGCTTCACACAAACGTCACATAATGCCCAAATAATACTCCTTATTAAGCGTCTGACCTTCTGGCAAAAATTCGTGACGCACAATACCGTTGTAATCCATGAAAACCGTGAGTAACGCTTTCTTGTTCGATTAAAAACGACGTGGTTTTTTTTGGTCTTGGCTAAGTCGGAGCTCTCCGTTCACTTGCCTGATTTCTAAAATGCGTTTGATAGAATGTTGGGTCAAATTCAGCCTTGGAAACCATGTCTTTAGCGATGTCAACGCAGTCGCTTTTTGCATGAAATTTAGGTCCTTAAAAACCAACTTTGCAGCAACACGACGGAAACTGAAATCATCAACCACAATGTCTTAAATGGATCCCATAAGCAATGTTCAAGTCCTCTGGCCTGTTAGTGTTCGTCATTCTCGTCGGGCTCACGACCATTTGTAAAGCGTTCATGCCACTGGTAAATGATCGTTTTCTATTTAATATTATTCCTGAAACAATTTTGCAACATTTCCAAGGTTTCGGTACCATTAAATTCATTTTTAACGCAAACTTTAATACAAACTCGTTGCTCCAAATTTAACTCCATTTTTGAAACCGTAAATTAAACCAAATTGGGATTAAGGAAACTAGCCGATAATTATTAACTATATTAACGTTTTAAATGCATCCGGATATTGTCCATTTTTTGAAAAGTTAAATTAAAAACATGCACTAAGCGAAAGGAAATTTCGTTGATAATCGGCTTTAATATTTCATTCTTCGAAATATCTATACCAGATGTCTCGACGTTCTTTAAACTGCAGATCATTCTCTTAACCTCACTAATGTCCGTCAAGAGGAGTACAAAGGAATTTGGTGAGGTTGCTTTTATGAATAGTTTAATATTGTTGTTTGTTTTAATGTTATTAGCCACTTTTTGCCTACATTTGTGACAGATTTACAATTTCAGTTTTTATACGATGTATGGTTATAACGAGACTATTGCTGTAAAACATTTTATTTTACATTTATACATATTTAGTTATTATCACTTTCAATATACACTCTTCCTCTATCCCTACATTGCTCCATGCGAATTATTTTTCCATTGTTCGAAATAGTGCTGGAAGTCTTCTTCTATCAGCTCCTTCATGAAGCGCGCCACTGTTTCATTTACAGCTTCAATCCTGTTCCTTTTAATACAGATTTGACCTTGGGAACAAATAAAAATCGCATGGTACAAGGTCAGGCCAAAAACGCGGATGATCGAACACTGGGATACTGTACTTGGCTAGAAAGATCTTGACAAATAATGCAGAGGAGCAAGCGCGTTTTCTTGATGAAGAACATGGTTTGTTCTTTGACAATTCAATTCTACGAATAATTAACCGACGGATTACCGACTTTTTCAATATTATCATGTTTTTGACGTGAAAGAGACACCGGAGCGTGAATCATTTGCACGATAGTAATGTTGCTCTATCATTACACTTATAATTTTTTCGGCAGAACAAGAAAAAATAGCTCTTATACAATCATAGGCCAAAACTAGACTGATTTATCACATCTTGTAGTTTTGAATTTAAGGTGGTCATTGGTTGATATTTTTTCCATTTAAATAATATAATAACCCATGTTAGGTCCATTTCTGAATACTTTAAAGCAAAACTTAAATATAATATCCCATTAAAGGAACACAACAAATTAGCACTTGTTTTAAATTTCACATACAAGTAGTATTAAAAAACATATTCATATTTTAATAACAAGTAGTTGTTTTACAGCTCAGCTTCAAAAATATTTAAATAAAAACTAGTGTACATACTAAATTTATCTTACCATTTTCTAGCAATTCTTGAATACTTTTGGTTATTTGGTGATTTTCTTCACCAAGATTTGATAGTACAGGAGAACTACACACTTCTAATTCGTCCGGATTAGGTTCAATAACAACTAAATTTTGCTCTATCTCTTCATAAGTAAATAGTGGGGGCTCTAAATGACTTAAAGTCGGTGCAGAACTTGAGGTACTATTCTCATCACTATCATCTGATTTTTCATGAATTCTATGACCTGTGTGAAGCTTGTAAAGATCCTCACACTAAAAATTTTACAAATTTACTTAATTTAAATCACATTAGAACTAAAATCTAAAACTACAATAGATTTATTTATGACTACAAATTAATATCCTAAGGTTTGGTAACAATACAAAAATCACATCAAAATCAACTAAAAATTAACCAAAAGAGTCATTACACATTAAAAATTCATTAATGTTATGAAAGCTTTAACCATCAGGTACCGTTTAAAGACTTTATGGATTTGATGCAAAAACAGTTAATAAGTCATTATACAAATATTTCTGGCGATAGTTCATAAAGGGGTTCTAATCCTGTTTATTGAAACATAATTGGAATTTATTTAAAAAAAATATGGATGCAAAGGAAAAATTAGAAAATATTGAAATATTCTTTCAATTTTCATTCTGATCAGAATTTATGCAAGCAATAAATACCACTTAAAATTTAAAATAAACTAAGACTTTTTTAACATATTCACTATGGGTAGGGGCAGTAAAAACAAACCTTAACCAAAAGTAGGAATATTTAAGACTATTTAAGAGGTTTTGCGCTAATGTCTCAAATATATTAAAAATTCATATCAGGGTCGGAGATATTCACAAATTTTAGAAAAGAGGTCAACATGGATATTTAAACTTTCACAGAATAAACACTGAACTATAATTGACCAAAGTTTTTTTAGTAACTTACCAATCCATATGCGAGAACTGTTTAAACAGACATTCTTAAAAAAAAATAAAACACATGCTCGCCTTGAAAATATATTGTAATTCTACCTTTAACAATGAAATAATGTAATATAATCAAATAATTGTCAGTCATCGGTTTTTTCTTTGCTTGGTAATGTTTTCATGTTTGTCTGGTCTTTATAATGGATTGTAATGTTTATGATCGATGATTAGCATGTGCAGTAAAGTAAATGTGATTGATCAATGTTGACTATGTGGTTATTTGCTGTCTTTATGTTTGTTTATATGACGATTCGATTAGGTTGTATCCCTAATTTTTATTTAGTAGAAATGAAATATTTTATCTTATGGTTACAAGCTTATATAAAGACGGTGTTCACTGAAGCGCGAAGTGACGGGGTTGGGAAAGATTAAGTATCTCAACGCTGAGTTTACTGATGGCAATCTACAGCAGTTAAGCCAATTACAGACAAAAAACATTAAATTAACAGTCTTAATCATTATTATTGTTAATATTATATCGGAACCTGAGAAGCAAGCAACTTATGGTCAATATTATCCGTATATTTACTTAAAGTAATACTACTTAAATCTACATACTAACATATGTATTAAAATAATTACACATTTTATATAGCGGCGAATTTTTTAAAGTATTTATTCTACGAAACTCTAGATTAAATGTTGGTCTTTGTCTTGTTCCACCCTTATTTACCACAAATGGAAATTGCAGAAATAGGTCTGGGCTATTTATTTTATTCTTTAAGCTCTTGAATATACATACCAAACATATTTTTATATGTTTGTTTTCCAACGAAAGTCTGTTAAATATACTCAGTAAGTCTAGGTGATTATAACCCTGATTGGGATAGTACCCAAATCTTTTAAAAAACATATACTTTAAAAACTTTCGCTGGACACGTTCCATGGTTCTATGCCACACTTCATATTGCGATGACCATATTATACTACAGTATTCAAGTTTCGGCAGCACAAGACTGTCAAAAAGTGTCAAACAAACATCAATATCAAAATATCTAGTAGATCTGATCATGAAACCCATTATCTTGTGAGCTTCATTAATTTCATGTATTATATGCTCATTGAAATTCAATAAACTATCAAACAATACTCCCAAATCCCTCTGACAAGAAGTCCGTTTTAACAGTATATCATTAACAGAATAGGCTTGATTTAAAGTATTTTTATTATGAGTAAAAAACATTGACGAGCATTTATTATTAAGACAAAAACCATTTATTCCACAATATTCAACAACCTTATTTAGATCCTGCTGTAAACAGTCAATACTTCCCTAGTCATCTGTAAAGAGTAATGCTTTTGAGTGTTTGATCACGTTACATAAATAATTAAAGGCAATCAAGAACAAAAGAGGTCCCAAAGTAGACCCAGAGGAACACCAGAAGTACTTCTATATACATAGGATTTGGCCAGTTTTATTTCAACATACTGTTTTCTATCAATCAGGTAAGAGACAATAATATTTATCAGCTTCTCTGTGACATTCAGTTGCCTAAGGGACTGTATTATAAGGGTACGTTTTACTCTGTGAAATGCTTTTGCCATATCCATGTAGATTACATCAACCTGTGCTTTTTTATTAAATTGTATTGTGTAAAAGTAATTAAGTTAGTTAATGTTGACTTATTTGGTAAGAACCCATGTTGGCACTCATATACTATGCTATATTCTATTAAAAATCACAAAGTAGGTATAACCTTTGTAATATGTTTATAACTTATTTAATCACAATAGGTAACAATAACAAAGAAATGTTGTGAAGTAGATAGAAACAGTTAACAATTTCACATCTCATGACTTGTGGTATAGGGCAAAATACAATGGGAATACAAAATATATAAAGACAAGTTCATGTAAGAATGAAAGTTTCCATTTATTATTAGAATACCTAATCTTTTTAATACATATCTTAAAAATGAATATTTATTAGAGGACCTATACACACCAATAATACAATATATTATCAACATAGTATATACCATACCAAAGGTTTTCATACTATGGAAACTTTCATTTTGCAGATCTGCTTGACTAAGGAGTTTAGCTAAATTAAAAGTGTTAACTATTACAAAAGGTTTAAAAGCTAGTAGCAATCTTATCTTTAACCGTAGAACTTACATTTGTACCAAATTCTGCTAGTATTTCATCTATTTCATCCATTTTAAATGCCTAGTTTCAGATACGAATTTTTAGTCGATTTGAAAAGCCAATATTTCAAAACGTTTATCCAGGGTAACTGCAATAAACAAAAAAAAGCTTTATTTAATACAATATATGATCTCTAATTGTAATGACAGAGACATTTTTAAAATTTCTCTGACCAGTTGAGAAGATAATACTTTTTCTGATGCATAGAAGACGAATTTTTACTGTGACTTTAGAAATGTAAATTATAATGATATTAATATTTTTTTGGGTGGGATTTCCTAAGAACTATTGTTTCAGGACTTAAATATAAATATTACTGTAGAATATTTTTATCACTATGTAAATTATGCTATTGAATGTTTTGTTCCAAAATGGCGATTAAAGAATCCAAAGTTTCCTAACTGGTTTACTACTGAGCTTAAAGCATATTTAGTAAAAAGGCTACTCATAAACTTTAAGACTACTAATTCTAAAGCTGATTATGTATTATTCTCAAACTTAAGGTTTCTGTACAAGATCATATCTGGCTATGTATCGGGTAGAAATAAAAGAGGTTTGGAAGTATGTAAAAAAGAAGAAAGGTTGTTACACTCTTCTTGGTGTAATGTCTCACATTAAGTGATCTTTATAAAACGATGCCAATGTATTTTTGCTCATTTATATTGAGCAAACTATATAACTTGTTCCTTCAAAGTGGGATTTTTCCTGATGAATGGAAGAGGAATTATGTGAGCTCATTTATAAAATTCAGATAGAACACACATAGAATATTTTAGACCAATTTCCAAGTTTTCCATTTTTAAAAATATGCGATTATCTTTTAATTAATAGATTAACAACTGTTTTTATAAATTTGATTTTAGTAACAAATGTACACCTGTAGTAATATTTTTATTCAACTTTATTATTATTAAAATTCTTGGTTTTTTTTTTGGTTTATAAATGAGAAAATGTCCAAGGTAAAATTTCACTTTACAAATTTGCAAGAATTTTTAGAATGATAAAGGAATAACATTAATGTAGATACATTTTGTAAAACATTCAATTTATTATTCTTACCAACAAATTTTTATTCGTTCATTATAAGTTGTCCATACCTAGTTTTGTCATTTATTCGTATCTGCTTTCTCCCATAATAGTGAAATTAAATAAGATGATTTAAACCTGGAGCAGAAAAAACACCCATTAATCGCTTGTCAATGCCTTTATCATGCTTTTATAGCCGTATATAATTATTTTTTTCTTTATTAAATAAAATAATTTTAAAAACAAATAAAACAAAGATTGATAATAAATTACCGTTGCCTAATATTTAAAAATTGTATAATTATTTACATTAAACAATCATAATACACAAACAAACACAAAACTGTCTTTGCCTGTTGTTAGACGAGGAAAGAAACCTCCGAACCAGTGTCAAATACTGCCCTCGATTCATGGGCCGGAGCAGCTCCGAGCTGTTCAGGTGCAAGAAGCACTTGCTTTATTCATGCAGTGCATTATGTCTCGGAGCTTTTCGGATCTGCTTTCCGCTTACCCCTCACTAAAAATATTTGGTGTATAAAACCCTAGCAGCTATCAGTTATCATTTTTAGATGCTATTTTTGGGTAAAAAACATTTTATACGTGAAATGAAGAGACAAAAAATAAGATTATTTCGCAATCTACCGGAATAATATTTTTGTCTTCAATGTTTTGCTATGCATATAAAAAATATCAATTCCGAAAAAAATAATTTGGAGTTTATTTACACTTCAAATTAACACTTAAACCGCTTTATTCAGATTTGTTCGGAGCTACTCAGGGTTTGATGCACCTGAGCTTAAAACTCTTGAATCAAAAATTGGCAGTAAATATCATTTAAAAAATGTCAATTAATTTAGGGCGCATTCAGAATTCACACACTGCCGAAAATACATATTGGCTGAAACTTCCATCTTCTATCGTACATACCATATATATATATATATATATATATATATATATATATATATATATATATATATATATATATATATATATATATATATATATATATTTAGTTGGTTATTTTCTTGGGAATATGGTTCATTTTTATATAGAAACTACATATATAAAGTAGTCATACTTATTGTATATATATTTTATATTTCAGAACGTTTCGATTCTTTCGAATTTTTTTCAACTGAAGGTTTCGGCGGATTCATTAAGAACAGAGATTTTTATTTTAAATAAAAATTAATTACATCACAAACCGATTATAATCACACACTCTCTTGAATATTAACTTTTCAATAGTATTTTTAAAAGTCCAGCTAGAAGAATGGACACTACATTTTTAATCCTATAACTGCCTTGACTTGACTGAATGTTCACTACACGCACATATAAAGTAGCTGTACTGGGGCCATATCTTCGAACTGGGGAACGTGAAGTGAACGATAAAAGGGTGGCTTACGGATTTCTGAAAACTTCAATATGTGCGTGGGATTCTTGACGCGTTCATCATTCATATCCTTGTTCGCCCAGTGGAAGGCAAGTGAAAGTGAAACATGTGCAAATGAAATGTCAGTCGCTAAATGACAATTTGGCAATTAATATTAAAAAAATCTATTTTATTTTTGGTTGTTCAAAATAACTTGTCATTAAAAAAATAATATGTTGACGAATCGTTTCTTTAAGATATTTTATTTTTTGGATAAACAGTTGATGTGTTAATTAGGTGGTACCCCGATATTTTTAATATTTTCAAATGTTTAATTAAAACGTCCTTAGAAAGTTGCATTTGTCTCGCAAATATGATGTAAATTTGAGATTACAGACAAAATTATTACAGGACAACTCAATTGTATTTAAAAATGTTTTTCTACGGCTAATTTTGTTGATGAATTTAACATAAATACTTGTGTTCATAACAGCTGAGTATCTTAGTTTTAAACATTTAAGTCTAACATAATTTTTTTCACGACGCAACTTATAATAAATTTGAGAAATAACAATTTGTAAGCTATCTGAAACTTTTATTTAAATAAGTAACAAATTTTATATTTAAATAATGTTAAATGCAACATTTTATTCCTGTTACCTATTTAAATAAAAGTTTCAAATATCTTATAAATTGTTATTTCTCAAATTTTTTATAAGTTGTGTTGATGAAAACAATTATGTTGGACTTAACTGTTTAAAAGTAAGATACTCGGCTGCATTTTTAAACAGCATGCTCATACTATTGAGATATGAACAGAATTTAGTATAATAATTTTGTATGTCTATAATATCAAATTTACTTGAAATTTGAGAGACATTCAGTTTTCTAAGGATATTTTAATAAAAAATTAGAAAATACTGAAAATAACGGGGTACCACCTAATTAACATTTCAACTATTTTTTCAACAAACAAAAACGTTTTGAAGAAACGGTTCGTCAACATATTGCTTTTTTTTAATGACCGACCAGGGTATCTATTCTCGTTTTTGAGAGAACGATCACTTGATGGAAAGTGGGCGTGGTTCTCACGAAAAAAATATGAAACCGTATTCTGGGTAGCTTTTCTCGTTCTCGAGAGAACAATCATCTTGATGGAAAGTGGCCGTAGTTCTCACGAAAAAGTAAGAAACCGTATTCTGAATACGATTTCGTACTTTTTCGTGAGAACCACGCCCACTTTCCATCAAGATGATCATTCTCTCAAGAACGAGAATAGGTACCCAGTAGTCCCACAGACACTCAGAAATTATAATCAATTGACACGAATTGGATCAATCAGATTAGTTTAAAATATAATACTATCATTTTATCTCTTTCTACTATACGTTTCGTTCAACTGCTTATGTCGATACAAATTCGGAAAGCTATGCGGATTGCTTCTACCCTTGTCAGTTAGAGATAACCGATTATATTTAACCCATATAATTTTCCTACGGCGACAGCGTATTCACTGTTGTTATAAGGGAACTTTCCCAATATGGCGAGTTGCATGATCCGGACATTTCCGGTTTATTACACGAGTACATTTACTTTACAAGTTGGTGGTCTATGCTCATCATCTGTTTTTAAAATTAACCTCTCTTATTTTGTTTTATCAACCCGTGTTTGTAATAAAATCCAGAACAAGAAAATTAGATTACAATGTCAATAGTTAATTCCAAAAATGCCTCCAGGAAGGAAATATCCATGTTTTTTAATACTTTGGCTGGTTTAGTAAAAAATCTCGAAGGTTATTATACTGTCGTTGATCTTCGAAACGAATGTTGCCTTACTGGAAAAATTCTCAATGTTGATGCTTATATGAATGTCGAGATAGTCGATGTTATATTTTATGATATGAGAGGTAAATTCAAGATAAAGAATTTATGTAGGTTCATTCATAAGAAATACATTATATCTTCTGCTTTTTTCTTTAGTTAAATGCAACTTGCGACTATGATCTTTATTGTTAATGAGCCTGTTCCTTTGATTATTATTTTATATTGTTTTGTAGGACTGCTCGATTTGATCGAAGGCTTCAGTTATGTATGTAGTCATTGTCATTATTGTCTTTTTCTAAAATGAATTGTTATATTGTGCCCAATTTTAGAGCTCCCTTGAATAATTTTTGTTATTGACATGGAAAAATCATTATTTATTGAAACTAATTTAAAAAAACTAACCAATTTTTGTTTCTTTTTTACCAAAGAAGTTAAAGGGTATATTGAAACAATGATCACATATCGTATTTCCTGTTATTAGAATTGTGTCATTTTGATTGAAATTTGTAGACTTTTAGCCATCTGCAGACTAATACAGGGTTCACAAGTGAAGACTTGGCATTTAAAATGCTGAAGGTTCACTAATTTTTTTCTGTTACTATGTTATTCACTTAATTTATCTTGAATTTTAAAACAAACATCTTATATATACAAAATAGATATATCTGAATCAATTTAATTTACAGACAAGGTAGCTAAAATTATTCTTAAAAATTTGTAACTATATGGTTCAACCATCAGTCATTATTTATATTACTATTAATGTTCACAGCAACAGATTTGAATTTATAATGCAAATAGTTGAACTGTACAAAAGTAACTCCCTATCAAGAAAATATAAATTATAAATTAGTGACTAGTCATTATAATAATCGTGATGATTAAAGTTACAGAATAGTCCTATAAAATTAACTTTACGACCTAAAATTCTTTTCACATGTCATATTTTACATTTATATAGTGATATTTTGTTCTGTTTTATTCTAAGGTAACCAAAAATCATTGGAAAACTTTTTTGTTAATGCCAAAAATATTAGGAATATCCATATGCCAAAACATAAAGATGCTATCAATTTACTTCAAAGCCAGTTGGATTGTATGACGAGAAAAAAGATGAAACCTAAGAAAACCTTTAAAACATCTAGAGCGGAGAGAAAGAACATTGAGACAATCTCTGAAGCATTTCGAGCAAAGGAGGACCAAAAAAAAAATTATTGAGGATGTACAACATTTTTGAAATTATGTTTAGAATGTGTCATTAGTATGGAGGATTACAGGGTGTATATAGGCCAGAGCCACAAAAATGAGTACAAATTTAGTTTTTATTGCATTAGTATTTAGCTATTTTAGTTGTTACTGACTCTATAGGATATTAAATAAAACAAGCAGATGTTCCATGTATTCTAAAATCTTTGGAATATTTTAATAAATAGGGAAGCAGTCTTTAGGGCCAAAGTATAGGCGAGTTCTTTTATTCCATCGATGCAAAAGCGCTGAATTAGTCCGATGGGTTCTTGTGACGTCATAAATGGATTTTCAATGAAATTCTGTTGAATTTAAGAACGCTCATTTCCGATTGACATGTGACATTTTTCCAAAAACCTAACCTTAAAAATCCAATATTTTATTTGGAAGTTTATTTTATATTTATATAAATATTTTTATATAATATAGAAATTCTGTCATTTTTATATATAACGAACAATAAATCAAAAATTGTGGCAATTATTTCTTTTCAAGACAGAAATAAAAACATAACCTTCAAAATTAACAGTTATTTTTTCCCCCACTACCTGTCCATCGCATTCATCGGGGTCTGAAGCCGATGGATTCGATGGATTGTTGATGCATCCATCGATAAAAAAAAGAACGGTGTAATAATTAATCGCATTTTTATCGCTTTATTTTAAGAACGGTTTGATGGATTTCAGATTAGTGCGCAAAATCATCGATGGAATAAAAGAACGCGCCTTATGTTGTTTGAACTAATGGGCGCAAGCACAGTTTTGAGCAAAATTGAAATAAAAGTTTACTTAAAAAAGTGTTTACTGAACAAGTAGTTCTTGTAAATATAATATTTTGTTGTTAAATTTTACTTATACAGTATATTTTATATTCATTTTGGAATGTGCAACCTATTTAAAATATTTTAAATAAATTTTGTAAATAAACTAACCTGACTGATTTAAAACATTTTTTTTTTAATTGGTATTCCACTTTAAACACTTCAAGAAAGGTCATTTTTGCGATTTTATGCATGATTTCTATTATAAATATTAATGTAATTCTTTCGGTACAATATTAATACACTATTGAAGTGTGTGAAAAACCTTTTTTGATTAATTTTATTCTGGATGCCTGGAAATTCTGTTTGTATACTTTGAATGAAAACTCTACATACGAAAACCTGAAAAAATTTCATATAAACATAGGTTCCCAAATGCTTCATAAGGGAGCTATGGCCATTTAAAGGTGGCCCTCGAACATGGGTTTTTATTTAATATCTTTGGAACTGCTTGAAGCACCAATGTATTTTCTAGTATCCGAACTAACATCAATAAATGTTATTTTTTATTTCAATTCAATTTTTTAATATATATTATGTTTCTTTATTATTTTGTTTATTTTTTTAGTTTATGATTTGATTTAATTAAAAGGCGTTTTGTCCTAAACTATTAGTACAGTAATTTCTTACAGGACTATCTTTTTTATGCAAATAGTTTTGTGGAATCATAATTTTTAGGCAAAATTTTAAAAAGGTGTCGTGCAAAGGGAATATGGAAAAATAAACCAGATCGTCCCTGGTCGGGTTGCCCGACTAAATTTGCTGCTCATTTTTAACATCAAAAAGGCATGTATTGATGTTGGTTTGGATATTAGAAAACACATTGGTGCTTCAAGCATTTCCAAAGATATTAAATAAACACCCGTCTTTAAGGGGGCACTTTAAACGGCCATAGCTCCCTTATGACGCATTTGCGAACTTATGTTCATATGAATTTTTCTTTATGTTTTCATATGTAGAATCCCCCTTTAAAGTGTAGGAACGAAATTTCCGGACATCCTGTATGTTTTATAAAAAAAAATTGTACTTAACGTGGAGTGTTAAAAAAAAAAATAAGTCGCTGGCTCATTCCTGACGGGACATGAGATGATGGCCAAGATCGACAATACTTCTTCCTCTACAATAGGGTTCCTCAGCGCTCTACACTCGGATACTGTTCCTGGCTTTCATCAATGATCTTGCTAACTATATGGCATATGATAAATCTCAATAAGTCATATTTACTAATCCAGTGTGGTGGTGGGAGCTTTGAGCCTTGATAAATTACAATTGAGACTTGGCGCAGAAAAAACCGGCTCGCGATAAATGCATTCAAGACAACCTACATCATTTTCCGTGAAAAGAAAAATATATGATCTTGATCTAACCCTTCATTAATTTCAGTATGGTTGTTGAGTTGTTTTCTGGATAATAAATTTGTGTTGATTAAGCCATGTACAACAACACGATCAAAACAACTTATCCAATGTATATTATGCGCTTGCATATCTCCACCTAAAATGTCTGGTTCTATTTTGGAGCCAGTCTACTGATTAGGGGAGTGTTTAAATTACAGAAACATTTGCTTAGCCTTATATTTCCGTTGAGCCCTGAGGACAGTTGTCATGGGCTTTTTTCTGGAAACCGTCTTCTGATATTTCCTTCCATTGCTATCTGAGAAGCTGCAATGTTTGTAGAAGAAATCCAATTATCTTTCTCTCAAATACTCTTGAACACAGTACGAGACCCTGTAATGGAACAAATGTTAATTATTTTCAATGTCAACTATATTTTGTTAAAATAAATAATTAAATAATCACTCTGTGAATAGATATGCCGTGGGAATAGGGTAGTTATATTTTTTTATCACTATCCACGAAGGTCTAAAGGAAGAATAAATTAGTTATCGAACTTAACTTTTATGATCTTTGTCGTTTAAATGTTTTCTTAAAAAAATACATAAAGTCAGTTAATTTATGAAGACGTAATAGGACCCTCTCTTAGAATTGCCTATAAATCCGTCTAAGTAATCCTGCCCTAGTTAAGTATATAGGACCAGATGTGATAAGGGTAGTTTTAACATGTGGTATGTGGAATACCGTTAAGGTGTTTTAGAGTATTGAACGATTTTCCCATTATTGGGAAACAAAAGAATGATCAAATAAACTCACTATAATGGAAATATATCGTTTGGCCATTTGTAAAAAGAATTATGATTAATAATTGTTTTTTCTATTCACAAGAAATAATGAGTTAAGATGTTTATTGCCAAAACAGCCAAGAAAAGTGAATAGTTTTTTTACAGTCTTTAACATATATTCTTTTAGTTATAGAAAGAAATAGAATAGTTTTATCAATTGTGTTTTATAAAAATTAAGCTTAAGATGCTCACAGGTCAATTCGTGAATCAAACATCCGGTATGGTACAGCTAACGCCCTCAGTAAGAAAACTCCCAAATCTTCGAACAGAAGGGTGTCGGGGGGGGGGGGGGGGGGGCGGTGTAACATTCCAAGACAGTCTTTTAAGGAATAGCAAATTTTAGTTCCAATCTGAAATTCGAATAAGGGTGATCGGTACCATTCTATAACCCCAGTGCCGTAGTGTATATTTGGCGGGAATGAAGGTTTTCTTTGTTTGATTTGTTTTTGATTTAATTCGGGAAGTTAAGGGAGTATCATGTGTTATTTTGGTGGGGCATTTCGCGATTTTCATACGGTTCGATTAAGTAATATAAATAGCTGTTTTTCGCGTTTTATTTCTTTTTTTTGTTTAATATTTTATTAAGCTATTTATACGTTTTTTTTTCAAAATTGGGTTTTAGATTTTTGGTTAAAATAACGACCGAGAAGAGCAATTATGTTAGTTTTCGTAATTGTTATTAGTTTTAAGTTTCTCATTGTAAATAGTTCGTTTTATTCTATTTATTTTGTTAATAGACTTAAGTGTTTTGAGAAACTTGTTTTATTCAATTTAATTAAAACCTTCACGCGAATTAACTTGCGGGCGCGCTGCTGCGAGATCTACAAAGCAAGAGATGTCTACTGACCAACTAATTAGCAGCCTTTCCTGAGTCCTGAAGATGTGAGTCATGGTTGTGGTAAGCTTTAATAACCGTAGTGTTTGGTACTAAAGCTGCAAGAGAGAAGTTGAACGACCAGACTTCCAGAGTGTCTTTATTACTGTGATATTTAATTGTACTAATTAATATGGGACAAAAATGATTATAGATAAGATAATTAACGCTATCTCAATATGTCATCGGCAAGAGTCTATAATCAAATTCTGTCACATAAAATTTGGTGGCCAGCTTAAGGGATGTTAATAAAAATTAATTTTTGCTTTAAAATTTTTGATAAATAAAATTGGCGTAGTTGCAAGATTCATATTTTAACAAAAAGAACCAACGCGTAGTAGCTATTTTTTTTTATCAATCAGTAATTTTGATTTGAAAATTTACATATTTTTCTTTAAATTTTTGTTCGTTTTGAAACGTTCATGATTAGTGAATTTATAGCTTTGAAACTTTCATTAATTGGATTCTCTTTTCTTTATTTCAGTTTAATTAAAAAGGTTAATATTTGAAGTAAGAATATTTAAAATCTTGGTTAGAAAGTTGCTAGGAAATTTAGGGTTTTCAGGTTAGATAAAGATACAAAACTACAACAGATTCAGGACATCAGTTGCACGTACCTGCATACTAATTACTTTTGTCACTTGTTGGGAAATTATTATTATTATTTTATCGAAGTATAAATGTTGCGTATTTTGTTAAAAAATATTCGGGCTAAAGGTAGATTATTCGAAATAAAATACATTTATTTTGGTGATTATGTTGACGTTCAATTATTTTTATTGAGAATACAAAAAAATACCTAGTAACTTTACAGATAAAATATCAATTTATTTTAAAGTTAAAAGGGTTAAAAAGTAGTTTTCATCCGGTTTTATTAATTCTGTGAATTAATAACTACAACAAGTGTCAAGTTTTAAGTAGTTTTGGAGACTAACGACATTTCAGATTGTATCTCCGTGATTAGTGTAGAAATCACGTTAATTTACTATTGTAGTTACAACAATTTATTTCTTCCAAATTTGTTTTTACCTTGTGTAATGTTAAGATTTACAATCGGTACTGTGAAGTGCAAGTGAATTTAGAAATCGTTGTTTTTATATTGTCTATTTTAGCGAGGAGTCTTAGATAAACTCCTGTATTTCAAGAAATGTTTGTCTTAAAGGGTAATAGTTAATTATCCTAACGGGTTAAAATTTAGAAAGAGATGGAAGAAAATTGTTCTGACTAGTAGTTTACATATATAGGATTGTTACGAAGTTGGATTTTTGTTTTATTTTATAAACATATGATGAAAGGTTTAAACTTATACCTGTTTAAGTATGAATTTATGCAAATTGAATTATAATAGCGATTTATAAATAATACTTTATTTTCAGCGTTTGATATGTGAAGTATTATGTTAAAATTTTTTCTTTTCAGGCATTTTTAAAGATCATTCTATTATCATAAAAGGTAGCAGCATTTGTATTTAGCAAAGTTTTGTTATAACTTGATTGTTATTTTTTTTTTATTATTTTAGCAGTTTTTAGGAACAATTTTAGGAGGACAATGAGGTTTATTGACGCGTATTTTCAGCTTGGTTCCTGATTCAAAGACGGGCGATCAGTTTTTTAAGTTTTATATATTTTTTTTCTTTCAGAAACGACAAGAGAGTTTACAGGTCGGAGTGTTTATTTTTCTTCTTTACAGGTGCAGTGTTGGTGTAGCTGAGTAAGAGAATATCGTTGAAAATGTATAATCTATACAGTTGTTTTGAGTATCTTTCAGGTGTTCTTTGAGAATTTAACAGGGCGTCATAAATCTATTATATATTAGTTACGTATTTTTGTGGTTGTTTTACAGGTTATTTCAAATTATTTTTTTTTTGTTGTTTTTGGGCAACAAAGGTAGGTTGCATGCGAACATTTATTTGCATTTGTATTTTATAAAATTTAGTAGATTCGTAACAATATCCTATATATTTTCTACACAAAAACTTTTACTTTTTACCTGTAGTGTAAGCTAGACAGAAGGGACACTTTATTTTTGGATTTTTATTGCCGTAATAAGTTACTGTTATATTTTACAGCATTTAATTTGAGTGTTGCGGTAAATTTATAAAGGATAGAGTTAATTAGAGAATCTGGAGTGATTATTATTTGTGTAATAAATTCTATTTGTTGAGAGTATTTCAAATTTTGAGTTTACCTACATAATTCTGTCTAGCATTTCACGTACACAGTTAACATCGTTTTTATCATGAGGGATTTTTCAGTTTTTTCTGTTTTAAGAGAATTTAGTGTTATGTGAAATTTTAGAATCGCTGTCAGAAGTCCGAAGTTAGGCTCTCGGTAATCGGATACTGTGACCGAGATTTGTGAAACTAGAGTTTTGAGAATTTGACCTGCGGAACAAAAGAAGATTTTAAAAGGGATAAGGATATAGATAATATTTTGCTAGCTGTGACCGAGATAATAGCTAAACATTTTTTTTAATTGTTTGGAGCGTGTATAACATTAAAACCCGGTTAGAGTATTTATCGATTTATAACGCGTTAATTATTTTTTTTCGGAGGTTGTTTATAATACGAGATTTGGGTTAGAGCGGCGGTTAATATCGCGGTAATTTATTTTTTTTTTTTTGTTTCTATTTGTTGACCGTGTAGTTATTAATTAGTTTTTACTTTTTTGGGTTTCGGTCATATTATTACTTTATAAAAAAATTAACACATGTTTTTTTCTGACGTTTCGGTTTATTTTATTGATTAAACCAACTTCAGAGAATTACTGTAAATATGAAAAGGAATATGTAAATTTATGCTATATAAACTGAAAATTTTACTTTCTTACCTAATGTTAACAGGTGGTTCACTTGAAAAACTTACATTTAACTATTTTATTACTTAAATACAATATAATTAAACACTTCTTATTTAATATAAATATAAATATAGATAACTATTATTTTTTGATGCATTTTTTTTTCCACATCTGGTTTGTTGTGCTTTTGACAGAGTACTACCAAAGGGTTTGAAAGTTTCTGGACCATCTGCAATTTTATTGCCCTATTAGATTCGTATATACATTACTCAGGTCATTTGTGTCCGTTCTGAAATTCATTGTACCGGGTGTTCTTTTAATATGAATCATTTCTTTAATTGTTCTTTTTTTGTAATTAATTTCTTTGTCTAAAATCTCCACGTTGTTAAAATCGATTTTGTGCATGTTATCAATTGCATGTTTGGCTAAGGCGGTTTTATTATCGTTATTGTGATGTCTAATGCTGTATTTGTGATTTTGTATTCTATTTTTTAAATATTGTTTGGTTTGACCGACATATGTTTGGTTGCAATCTAAGCAATTGATCTTGTAAATGACATTTGTTTGTTCGTCTTTAGGGATATCAGGTTTAAGTTTTGTGTAAAGGTTTTTGAAATTATTCGAAGGTTTTTCAGCTATTTGGATATCTTATGGTTTTAGCACTTTTTTAATGGGATTAGTAATTTCTGGTATATACGGCAATGATATGTATTTTTGGGTTGATGGAACATTGCTTGTTGTTGGCTGATTGTTGTTATAAGTTTTATCTACTCGGCTTTTTATTATGGGTTCAATAAATTTCTTTGGGTAATTGTTTTTCGCTAAAGTGTCTTTAACTTTTTTTAAATTTTGCGGTCTAAATTGTGGATGGGAAAATTTGATAGCTCTATCGGTTAGTGCTGTGACCACACTCTTTTTGTATTTTATGGGTGCTACAGAATTGTAATTTAGGTATCTCCCTGACCATACCGGTTTTGTGTACCAGTTTGTTTTTATTTTACCATTGTGATCATATTGAATAGTAATGTCGAGGAAATTAATGGCTTTATTATTTTCTTTTTCTAACGTAAATTGTATTTTATTATGATAGCTATTAAATTTATTGAGGGTGTACTGAACTTTGTCTTCCGGTATGCATAATATACAGTCGTCGACGTATCTTTTAAAGAAAAAAGGTTTGTAATTTAGTTGTTTAATTACACTTTCTTCTAGAAGTTCCATGACAAGGTTTGCTATTGTTGCAGATATTGGTGAACCCATGGCAACACCGTAGATTTGTGAAAAGAAAGAATCTTGAAAGCGAAAAAAGGTTTGCGTTAAACATAATTTGGTAGCTTCAATAAAGTCATTTTTTGTTAGTGGTGTGAAGTTTTTTATTTTTTCCCAATAATTTTCTATGCTTTGAATAGCTAAGTTAATGGGGATATTAGTGTATAGGGATACCACATCAAAAGATACTAATATGTGACCTTGAGGGATAGTTTTATTTTTAATATAGTCGCAAAATTCCCATGAGTTTTTGACATAATAATCATTTTTACCTAGAAGTTTACTGATAATATCCGATAAGTATTTTGATAAATTGTATGTGGGTGACTGTATATTACTAACAATAGGACGAAGTGGGGTGCCTGGTTTATGTAACTTTGGAAGGCCATATATGTAGGGAGCATGACCATTATTACAATTAAGCTTAGTCTTTAATTCTTTTGTTATTAGGTTTCGTTTAAACCAATCATTTACAAGTCTATTGACCTTAGATTGTACCCTACTAGTTGGATTGTGGTTTTCTTTTTTATAGGTGGAGGTGTCATTTAGCAGGTTATACATTTTTGCGTTATAGTCGTCTTTGTCCATAATAACAGTTTTATTACATTTGTCGGCAGTTAAAATGTATAAGTTTGGATTACTTTTTAAAAATTGTTTGGTTTCTTTGATGTGCCGACAAATGTAATAAAACTGTTATTATGGACAAAGACGACTATAACGCAAAAATGTATAACCTGCTAAATGACACCTCCGCCTATAAAAAAGAAAACCACAATCCAACTAGTAGGGTACAATCTAAGGTCAATAGACTTGTAAATGATTGGTTTAAACGAAACCTAATAACAAAAGAATTAAAGACTAAGCTTAATTGTAATAATGGTCATGCTCCCTACATATATGGCCTTCCAAAGTTACATAAACCAGGCACCCCACTTCGTCCTATTGTTAGTAATATACAGTCACCCACATACAATTTATCAAAATACTTATCGGATATTATCAGTAAACTTCTAGGTAAAAATGATTATTATGTCAAAAAATCATGGGTATTTTGCGACTATATTAAAAATAAAACTATCCCTCAAGGTCACATAGTATCTTTTGATGTGGTATCCCTATACACTAATATCCCCATTAACTTAGCTATTCAAAGCATAGAAAATTATTGGGAAAAAATAAAAAACTTCACACCACTAACAAAAAATGACTTTATTGAAGCTACCAAATTATGTTTAACGCAAACCTTTTTTCGCTTTCAAGATTCTTTCTTTTCACAAATCTACGGTGTTGCCATGGGTTCACCAATATCTGCAACAATAGCAAACCTTGTCATGGAACTTCTAGAAGAAAGTGTAATTAAACAACTAAATTACAAACCTTTTTTCTTTAAAAGATACGTCGACGACTGTATATTATGCATACCGGAAGACAAAGTTCAGTACACCCTCAATAAATTTAATAGCTATCATAATAAAATACAATTTACATTAGAAAAAGAAAATAATAAAGCCATTAATTTCCTCGACATTACTATTCAATATGATCACAATGGTAAAATAAAAACAAACTGGTACACAAAACCGGTATGGTCAGGGAGATACCTAAATTACAATTCTGTAGCACCCATAAAATACAAAAAGAGTGTGGTCACAGCACTAACCGATAGAGCTATCAAATTTTCCCATCCACAATTTAGACCGCAAAATTTAAAAAAAGTTAAAGACACTTTAGCGAAAAACAATTACCCAAAGAAATTTATTGAACCCATAATAAAAAGCCGAGTAGATAAAATTTATAACAACAATCAGCCAACAACAAGCAATGTTCCATTAACCCAAAAATACATATCATTGCCGTATATACCAGAAATTACTAATCCCATTAAAAAAGTGCTAAAACCATACGATATCCAAATAGCTGAAAAACCTTCGAATAATTTCAAAAACCTTTACACAAAACTCAAACCTGATATCCCTAAAGACGAACAAACAAATGTCATTTACAAGATCAATTGCTTAGATTGCAACCAAACATATGTCGGTCAAACCAAACAATATTTAAAAAATAGAATACAAAATCACAAATACAGCGTTAGACATCACAATAACGATAATAAAACCGCCTTAGCCAAACATGCAATTGATAACATGCACAACATCGATTTTAACAACGTGGAGATTTTAGACAAAGAAATTAATTACAAAAAAAGAACAATTAAAGAAATGATTCATATTAAAAGAACACCCGGTACAATGAATTTCAGAACGGACACAAATGACCTGAGTAATGTATATACGAATCTAATAGGGCAATAAAATTGCAGATGGTCCAGAAACTTTCAAACCCTTTGGTAGTACTCTGTCAAAAGCACAACAAACCAGATGTGGAAAAAAAATGCATCAAAAAATAATAGTTATCTATATTTATATTTATATTAAATAAGAAGTGTTTAATTATATTGTATTTAAGTAATAAAATAGTTAAATGTAACCCAAAAAAGTAAAAACTAATTTATTTTTTTTGTGGCGCGATAATAAAATAAATAAGGGGTGAAATAACGTGTACTAAGGAAATTTTAAGGCGGCTTTGTGTCGATTTGTCTTCTTTTGAGTTTAGAGTGAAGAAGACGGGAGTATTTTGTGTGCTATATCTAGATATCGAAAATATCTGGTGTTGATATAGCGGTGTAAGTACGTACCGGAGTTTGAATTTGGCTATATCCAGGCATATAGCGGAGTAAAGAACGTAACAGGGGTTAGACGAAGCTATATCCGGGGAATCAGTTCGCGAATATATAACAACATAGAAAAGGCAACTTGTTGAATATGTCGGAACACGACAAATGCAATAAGGCTGTAACTGGCGGCCATGAGGGTCAGTCAGAGTACAGAAGTGTAGAAGCACTGCGAAGACAGATTGTAGAATTACAGGCAAAAATTGAGAAAGAATTAGTAACAATGAAGCAATCTAGAAAAGAACAACCAGTGATCAGTGACTCTGAGTCGGAGACTAGGTTACGAGAGCCTAGATCTTTCTACTTAGACGATCTGAAGACGATAAAACAGTTACTAACCGAAATAAATGATTTGGATACTATTGATCCTTACACTGGAGGAAAGGATTATGAGGCTTTTATAGAAGCCGTGATTTCGACTTCCAGTCAACAAAGTTGGACGGAAGCCGAAACCCTAAAATTTTTCATTAAGAAATTGAAAGACATGGCAAAAGACGAGTTCTATGCTCTTAGACGGATAGATAGGCCCAAAACAGTTGATGAAATGATTATTTGGATAAGACGAGTGTTTGGTATCAACGTATCTCAATTAGAAGGGAGGAAAGAACTAGTACGTTGCGTCAAAAAACCAGACGAAGCTTTGGGTGCTTACGCCCAACGATTACGAAAACTTTCGTTAGTGGCGTTTCCTGAAGAAAATGCTAATATAGCTCAGGTGACGTACAGGAACAAAGTTTTAGTAGAACAGTGTATACAGGGCATTGAGATTCGTCTGGCCAATAAAATAATTGAGAATGGCGACTTTTATACTTTAGATGAAGTCCTAGAAGTAGCAGAGAAATACGAGACAACTATTTCCAGGCAGCTACTTAGTAATTTATATCAGGCACGGTACTCATCATTTGTGCGATATGTAGATGGAACTTTAGGTGTTATACCTAAGCAGTTTTTGCCAAATAATCAACAATTCATCGAAGATAACGGTAGATTGAAAAGAAATGGAGAGACAACAAAGAAAGGTTAGGAAAATGCATCTTCTCATAAACACCGTAGAGAAGCAATGCTCAGAAATAACGATTAAAATCATAAGAAATTAGCAAACATCTCAGAAAGAAGATGTTTTAACTGTCAACAAGTAGGGCATATGGCGAAAAACTGTCCATCGCCACTTACTTGTTTTAACTGCAAAAAGAAAGGGCATTTCTTTAAACAATGTTCTTTAAAAGGCAATACAATATCAAAGAAACCTCCTAAATAGACTCATTCCCAATCATTTGTAGAAAACCTAAGATAGTACTCGCCATCAAGGGAGAGTAGTTGTGTTATCTTGCTTAAGATTAAACTTGGCGAATCGGCAAGTTTTCTAGCAAATTGCATCACAACTGAGTCATTAATTTATTTGGTAAAGAAAATGCTTAACCGTAGCATTTTTTTTTAGTTTTAACACTACGAACGATTGCCGAAAGAATAATTAATTTTGGCAAAACTGAAGTTTGATTTACATCGGGAAAGTTTCCGTCTGGAAAGAATATAGAACACTTATTCATTGCCTATAGTAGCAACTTAAATCCAAATTTAGAATGGAGTTTTTTGGAAAAATTTAAGCCTGTAATTATTTTCAGTCTAAAGAAATCGGAGTTGCGGAGATATAGCTTGATCTTGCTGAATGGCTATCTAGTACGACCCTACCATACTGTCGTTCAAGGCAGTAATGCTGGTGAACTAGACGCCTCTGAGTTTTGCAACTTGTTGCAGTTTTAGCTCGACGGGCAGAAATGCTGGTGCTAGCGAGATGGTCTAAGGGAGACAAGGCCTGATCGTGGAGTTTTTTTTTAATACTAGTTAAAAGTGGTACCACGTATGAGTGGGGCATACAAGTCTAGTTCCCAGGTCTACCATCCGTGACATATTTCTAGGGAAACGTTCAGAGTTTAGAAAAAACTCTGAAGTTATCTAGAGATGAACCTGATATTCAATAGTTTGGAAAAGTTTGAGGACAACCCTTGGTTTAACAATAGTAAAATAATTCAGCAGTCTAATACTCCTGACTGGCCATCAGAGTAGAAAGAGCGGTAGTAACTCGAGGCAACCGACTCTTGAAGGACTGTTTGAATACTTGGAAATTCCACTCATTACAGGGCTGTGATTATGGCGTTCGCGGACGCGTGGACACTATAATTATAAGCCATTAAATCATATAATTGTCGACATTTGTACGACTATCAATAATTTAATATCATTTATTCACAATCAAACAATTCAAAGTATAGTGTTCTCCTCATTCTTATTGTTTTCCAATACCCAGTCCATTAATAATTCCACTTGCATTTAAAATTTGGTAGATGTAGTTAGTCTAGGTAGGGTGGAGTTTACAGCGGTCTCTCACTAAGGCTGTTTTTGTTTTGAGTGAGTCTTGTCTTGCCAGCATAGAGTACATTATGAGAATGTATATTACCGTTTGCAAGATACCGCAATAGTGGAATGTTACAGTTCTTGGGGAAGTACGGGACGTCTTCACGAAGAAGATGCCGAGAGGTGTAAAATGTTACGTTTTTAGAGAATTTAGGGACATCTTCACGAAGAAGATGCCGAGAGGTGTAAAATGTTACGTTTTTTAGAGAGTTACGGGATATCTTCAAGGAGGAAGATAAGCGGAACTAGTATGATGTTATAGTTTCAGAGAACTATGGCCACATCTTCGAAGTGGAAGATAAGCCATTAGAAACTATGGACGAAGGAGCGCCTTATCGAAATTCGTGTGAGTTTCGCGGAAAAAAAAATTAAGAATTAAATGGACGAAATGGATCAATGAACCCTCTGTATCTCTTTGAAGTGTAGCAGTGGTCTTAATAAGGAAGAAGACAGGACCGGACCAAGGAATTTAGATGTGGTATCGATTTTACCAACTTAGTAAAATTATACTTTACTTTTGTTCTCCAATCTTAGTATACTTGACAGAATAAGACGATAGGAGAAGCTTAAGTATTTTCTACACCGGACACGACTAAAGGCTATTGGCGGGTTGAACTTGACCCAAGGAATAGAGAATAAATAGTATATTCAGTCCCTGGGGTCACTAGAAATGTAACCATATGTCTTTTAGACTAGCTAATTCTCCATTTACTTAGCAGTGATTAATAATGTGTGTAATTTACTATCTATTAGACTTACATTGTGATGTTTATTTGGATGGCATAATAGTATTTATATAAAGCCACATTAAGCAGCCATTGCAAAATCACACAAAGTTAAAAAAAAAAACATTCATCTATAACTCAATTCGGAAAGATCTACTTTTATGTAAATGAAAGTCCATGTTTGGAATTATCTTTATATTAAAAGAAGGAGTCCGTCCCTGTTCGAAACAGGTAGAAATTTTAAACAGTACTCCAAACCAGCCACCGTTATAGAAATATGATCTTCCGTCCTTGCTAGAATTAGTGGCGTAGAGTTAAAAAGGACTTAAATGAATTATTTTTTTTCACAATATGCAATAACACTAGCGAATTTGGACGAGTAAAATGTCAAATTTAGATGGATTAAAGACTGTGAAGGATAATTTGCACATCCTAAGAACAGCTTTATCCGGGAAATGCTGTTAAAATACCTAGATTCAAATGGACAGTTTTAGTTGGCTGTGATAGAGACCAATTTGGCAATTACCGTTTTTTTTTAACATCAGGTCTACGATTGTCAAGAGTTCTTATCAAAGACTCCAGTAGACAACTCACACTATATATATATATATATATATATATATATATATATATATATATATATATATATATATATATATATATATATATATATATATGCATAGTAAAAATATTATACTTCGAAACGCAAATGTGTGGATTTCATTTAGGTAATTATACAGTTTAAGGGTTACTTTTGGGTCAATAAATTACAGTCAACAAAACTACACTGTAAGAGTTCAAGTTAGGACACTAAGTATCACGCAATCTAGGAACATAGGAGGATACAAAAGCAGCCGAGAAAAGCATAAGCCATAGCGAATTGTCGAATTAAGTGGTGTAGTGACAGATGTTAAAGAGATACATGGTACGGATATAAAAGAAGTTTGCGTACGGGGGGGTCTTAAAGAAAGTAAATACGTGTATAAATGGGTTTGGTTATTTTAGGGATCGAGTGATCAGTTAGCAAATATTATTATAAATATTATAGCAAATATTATTATAAATGTTATTATAAATAGCAGTTTGTCGCCGCAAGAAATGTTTCCAAAGTACAGAGATAAGTGACACAGTAGAGCCAGGTAGCTAGAAGAAGATAGATGCCATTAAAGGTTATGCTTAATTAAAGAAGATACGTCACACTGTGTAATACATCAGGAGTAACTTTTTTTTTGTTTTGTTTGTTCGTTTTAAGGGTGATGATATTATTATTTTTTTTTGTCCTTCTAGAGTTTTTAGGTGTTTATATTTGTCGAGAATATTAGTAATGTCTTGGAGTTTTAGAGCAAGCAGTACTTTCTACCGTGGATAGCTAATGGTATCGCTGAAATTGGGTCATCCAACTGCGTAGGTGATGTTTGACGAACACGTTTTCCCTCCTATGAAGATGACGCAAAGGACATTGGAAGAGGCAGAAACAGATGACGAACCTTCCACGACGGAACATTCGATTTCACTGGTTAACTCCAACGATGTGTTTGCTTGGAATGGACATGGAGAAGTGGAGTCAACATTGAATTCATTACCAAGGAAGCAGTACCAATTGACAGCAAGGAAATTTATGGGGATCAACCACACTGATCCTCATACAAGGAAACTATTTTCCAAGATCGGGAGGTCGAGTTCATGCACTTCACATAGGTCACGACAGAGGAAGCTTGTAACGATTCAATAATAGTGGATTTCATTGCAAAATTATGGGTACAGAGAACATCTAACAAGTGTGCGAGCAGCCTGGCCTTTTGAACAACATAGCAATCAGGTAGCTGCATTCTCTGCAACGTTCGGGTCATTAAGAGGAGTCCAGAACACCAAGAGGACAATGCAGGGACTGGTTAAAGACTCAAAAGGACGTGACAGTGAATCGTGAAAAGCGGTATGTTTTCAGACTAGTGGAAAAGTGCGTGTTCGTGGAAAAGTGAAACTCGATCGCCAAAGACTGCACTTAGCAGATGTGTTTTAAAGGAACTTCTTGATGAAGAAAGAAGAGTGAAGAAGATTAGGTTAAGGTTTATTGTATCAATCTACAAATTGATATATTGCAGCGTAGTTGAGATTTGTATTCTTTTACTTTCCTTTTGTGGGAAAATGTTCAATCTAAGGGGGAGGTTAAAATGTAATGGAACAAATGTTAATTATTTTCAATGTCAACTATATTTTGTTAAAATAAATAATTAAATAATCACTCTGTGAATAGATATGCCGTGGGAATAGGGTAGTTATATTTTTTTATCACTATCCACGAAGGTCTAAAGGAAGAATAAATCAGTTATCGAATTTAACTTTTATGATCTTTGTCGTTTAAATGTTTTCTTAAAAAAATACATAAAGTCAGTTAATTTATGAAGACGTAATAGGACCCTCTCTTAGAATTGCCTATAAATCCGTCTAAGTAATCCTGCCCTGGTTAAGTATATAAAACCAGATGTGATAAGGGTAGTTTAACATATGGTATGTGGAATACCGTTAAAATATTTTAAATTATTGAACGATTTTCCCATTATTAGGAAACAAAAGAATGATCAAATACACTCACTATAATAGAAATATATCGTTTGACTATTTGTAAAAAGAATTATGATTAATAATTGTTTTTCTATTCACAAGAAATAATGAGTTAAGATGTTTATTGCCAAAACAGCCAAGAAAAGTGAATAGTTTTTTTACAGTCTTTAACATATATTCTTTTAGTTATAGAAAGAAATAGAATAGTTTTATCAATTGTGTTATATAAAAATTAAGCTTAAAATGCTCACAGGTCAATTCGTGAATCAAACATCCGGTATGGTACAGCTAACGTCCTCAGTAAGAAAACTCCCAAATCTTCGAACAGAAGGATGTTTGGGGGGGGGGGGGGGTGTAAGATTCCAAGACACTCTTTTAAGGAATAGCAAATTTTAGTTCCAATCTGAAATTCGAATAAGGGTGATCGGTGTATCATGTGTTATTTTAGTGGGGCATTTCGCGAGTTTCATACGGTTCGATTAAGTAATATAAATAGCTGTTTTTCGCGTTTTATTTCTTTTTTTTTTGTTTAATATTTTATTAAGCTATTTATACGTGTTCTTTTTCAAAATTGGGTTTTAGATTTTTGGTTAAAATAACGATCGAGAAGAGCAATTATGTTAGTTTTCGTAATTGTTGTTAGTTTTAAGTTTCTCATTGTAAATAGTTCGTTTTATTCTATTTATTTTGTTAATAGACTAAGTGTTTTGAGAAACTTGTTTTATTCAATTTAATTAAAACCTTCACGAGAATTAACTTGCGGGCGCGCTGCTGCGAGATCTACAAAGCAAGAGATGTCTACTGACCAACTAATTAGCAGCCTTTCCTGAGTCCTGAAGATGTGAGTCATGGTTGTGGTAAGCTTTAATAACCGTAGTGTTTGGTACTAAAGCTGCAAGAGAGAAGTTGAACGACCAGACTTCCAGAGTGTCTTTATTACTGTGATATTTAATTGTAGGTTATTAAAATAGTTACTAATTAATATGGGACAAAAATGATTATAGATAAGATAATTAACGCTACCTCAATATGTCATCGGCAAGAGTCTATAATCAAATTCTGTCACAACACAAGTCTAATATCTTAATTGACGTGCATCAACATTCAACAGAGGACTTAAATACTTATTTAGTACTAATTTTAACAAGTTACCTGAGAATCTTAAGAAGCAACTGATCAAACAGTTTAAGAAATAATCGGCCTCATTTCTTTATGCTAAGGCATTTTATTCCATTAGGATATACTTGCAAAGCTAGCTGCCTTTTTGAATTATTAAATTGCACTTGTGTTAGTTACTTTATGTTGTATTATTTTTTTATTGATATGTTAAATCGGATGTAATAATTCGCTTTTTTAATAAAAATTGATTGATTGGTCCATTCATTGAATTGTTTAGAACGCATCTTTTAACAATCGCTCCATCTATTTTTATCACTGCAAGACAATGTGACCATAATTTTGTGACAGCATTTTTTTTTTTTGCAAAAACCACTTGTTTAGTTATGTAAGCTATATTGGGAGTTTATTTTCTAATATCTAGAATTTCTGAAAACAACTGGCAGTATTTGTCAGTATATAGACAAGTTGTGAACACATTTTAAATTTAAATTCAATTTTATCAGTTGATTTAGAATTACTATTTTTGTCAAAAAAAGTCAGAAGTAGAACTTACGACTGTTCATCTAAAAGGAAAAAATAATGAAGAAAATATTTTTTTCAAAAAATGCCTGTATTAAAAAAAAATACATACAAAATAACTTTCAGAAAATTGGGAGATTTTTTTGTCAATATTTTCAGATGGGGTAGTGGTATAAAGGGTATTAGACTACAGAATATCCAGGGTTTCCAACTAAGGATGTAAGAGTAAAAAGAAATTAGAGCGCGGTAATTATATCTTCCTGTTCAGAATTCTAAATCACCGGAATGATGGTCGAGAATTCCGATATTTACTAATGACATCATTCCCGCTTTTTAAGTACGTAAAAATATACCTTTTTCTGGTAGCTTCTTACAATCTAAAGTAGTACTTTTGATCTCTAACTAAAACAAAGCACCCCACTATCCTTATAAAGCTTTTTCAGTTGGTTTATTCTAAATATAATTTAAAATATATAAAATGTTCAAAAATATTTCGTGAAACCTTTCTTTTTAAATTGACGAAACATTTATGAAATATCTCACGAAGTGTTCAGTGCGCAAATGATACCTCACTCAAAAGATTTTTGAAACATTTCTGAAAACTTGCATCATTTTTTTCAGAAGTGTTAAGTAGCTCGCATTAAAGTTGGTTAAAAAATTTCTTAAAACTTCCATAAATATTTCAGAAAACGTTTGCTATATTTCATTAAGTTTTCATGCAATATTGTCGAAACTTTTTTGAAATCCTTTCAGAAATGTTTATTTCTATCATATCGTCATTACATGAAATGTTTCTGAAACATTTCATCTTATGTGAGTGTGGCAACTGAGTAAGAGAGATCGGCAGAGCCTAATTGTCCTAATTTGGTCCTTTACTGTCCTAAATTCCATTACATTACACTGAATTCAGTGCCTAATTCAGTTAGGATTGTAATGGAACAAATGTTAATTATTTTCATTGTTCAATGTCAACTATATTTTGTTAAAATAAATAATTGAATAATCACTCTGTGAATAGATATGCCGTGGGAATAGGGTAGTTATATTTTTTTTATCACTATCCACGAAGGTCTAAACGATAAATAAATCAGTTATCGAACTTAACTTTTATGATCTTAGTCGTTTAAATGTTGTCTTAAAAAAATACATAAAGTCAGTTAATTTATGAAGACGTAAAAGACCCTCTCTTAGAACTGCCTATAAATTCGTCCAAGTAATCCTGCCCTGGTTAAGTATATAAAACCAGATGTGATAAGGGTAGTTTTAGCATATGGTATGTGGAATACCGTTAAAATGTTTTAAAACATTGAACGATTTTCCCATTATTAGGAAACAAAAGAATAATTAAATAAACTCATTATACTGTAATATAACGTTTGATCTGTGAAAGGAGGTACGTAGCGTTTGTTTTTCCTGATTGCAAGAAAGAATGATTCAAATACCAGCATTATGAATAAAGGGCACTCAGGTTTTTTCACAGACGTTATATTATCTTATTCCTTTAGTTATAGGGAGAAATAGAATAGTTTTATCAATTGTGTTATATAAAAATTAAGCTTAAGATGCTCACAGGTCAATTCGTGAATCAAACATCCGGTATGGTACAGCTAACGCCTTCAGTAAGAAAACTCCCAAATCTTCGAACAGAAGGGTGTCGGGGGGGGGGGGGGGGGGGTAAGATTGAATACACAGTTTTAAGGAATAGTAAATTTTAGTCCCAATTTGAATGTCGGGTAGTACGGTACCATACCAGTGCCGTAGAATAATTACGTCACGGGTATAATCGTCGGGAGGGAAGGTTGTCTTTGTTTAATTTGGGAAATTAAGGGATTATCGTGTGTTATTTTAGTAGGGCATTTCGCATTTTCATACGGTTCGATTTAAGTAATATAAATAGCTGTTTTTCGCGTTTTATTCCTTTTTTTTTTTGTTTAATATTTTATTAAGCTATTTATACGTGTTTCTTCAAAATTGGGTTTTAGATTTTTGGTTAAAATAACGACCGAGAAGAGCAATTATGGTAGTTTTTCGTAATTGTTATTAGTTTTAAGTTTCTCATCGTAAATAATTCGTTTTTATTCTATTTATTTTGTTAATAGACTAAGTGTTGTGAGAAACTTGTTTTATTCAATCTAATTAAAACCTTCACGCGAATAAACTCGCGGGCGCGCTGTCGCGAGATCTACAAAGCAAGAGATGTCTACTGACCAACTAGTTATCAGCCTTTCCTAAGTCCTGAAGATCTGAGTCATGGTTGTGGTAAGCTTTAATAACCGTAGTCTTTGGTACTAAAACAGCAAGAGAGAAGTTGAACGACCAGACTTCCAGAGTGTCTTTTTTACTGCGAAATTTTAATTGTAGGTTATTAAAATAGTTACTAATTAATATGGGACAAAAATGATTACAGATAAGATAATTAACGCTACCTCAATATGTCATCGGCAAGAGTCTATAATCAAATTCTGTCACAGGATACCTCAATATGGAATGGTCTAATAGACGTTTATCTGTGAGTAAAACAAAACTTATTTTTTTATAAAAATGTATTTAATATTATAACTATTTTCTACTCGATCAATATACTTTGAATGATTTTACAAAATAAAAACAAACACAATTTTATTATACTCAGTATTAAAAATCCATAATTTTAGTTTAACTAAAAAAATATAATTCACATACAGTTTAAATATAAAGTACAAACAACAGTTTTGTTCGCGTTCTATACTATATCTAAAAAAAACTATCCTTATTTAACAAAAAGTAATAACTAGGGATTTTACTGAAATATAGTTGTTTGTTTTGTCATTTTCTCACGTGTATGTTAAGTTTTTTTATTTTGTTAAATAAAGATTAGGCATTTAGTTAATGTAATTAGAGCTAATGATTTAATTTTACACTAATATAATTTATTATAATTAAAAATATTGTGTAAAAAGGGGGTTTTAAATACTAAAATATACACGCCACGAAAAAATCTTTTTACATAAAATTTTAAATTGCACAATGTGAAAGCTGCAAACGGGAGATTTTAAAATATCACTAAAATAAGTATTTATATTTTTATAATAAAAAAGTAATAAAAAATATTTACAAGATTTCGAAATTTGTCCTATAGAAAAAAACTTAAAATAATCTAAGGTTGCATGCCGAATTGTTAGGTGTATGGTTGGGCAAGTCGACTAAAATATTGCAAGTTTAATTTAGAAATGTCAAGAATTACAGTGATACTAATAAAGACCAAATCTTACAAGATATTTTACAGCGATAGCTTACCAAGTTTCGAATAATCTTAATATTCCTTTTTTTTAAATGCCTTTAGCTATTCTTACTAAATTTTATCCCTATTCTATCAAATCATATGTTGCTAAAAGCTTTTGAACTAATATGACGTATACATTTTGATACTTTTCAAAACAAATTTCTACAAACATATCCACCTTCACAAACTTTCATAAATATTCAATGTAACGAGCAATCTGACCAAAATAAGAATGTGGTAGAAATTTTAAGTCCCACTTAAAAACGAGTATGATAAAGTTAGTTTAAACAATTTGTTTTAAACGTATCACAAACAATAATGTAAGCCTCTTTTACTTAATTGGTAAGCAGTTTTTTGCAACCTCAGAAAAACAAGAGTACGGATAATTGTAATTACGATGTTTGCTACGTATAATATTTGCTGTAATTGATAATTTCTCAAAGAGATAGTTTTAAACTATATTATTATAAAGTACTTACATAGAGTGTTTTAGTAATACCAAGAAAACTAGTGAACCCTTGATGTATCGGTTTGCGTGTAAGGCTGTGAATTTTTATATAAGACCGTTTTAAAGATAGACAAACTCAAAAAGGTTGGTCCGGCAGGTCTCAACCGGTCACTATCCCATTTCCTATATTTTTGAATACATTAAAAAAATTAATATTTATAAACTTGAACATGTGAGGTTGGCATTTGGATATGTTTAATACAATTTAAATACTGTAGGTTATAGAAAAAAATTGCCAAACCGCTCAGCCAGCAAGTACCTGTCGGACAGGTTCACAGGTGAACAACATAAGGGTAAAAATAAACTTTGTTTTGTAAGGTTCAAATTTTAACACAAAATTTCAATATAATATTTTAAAACATAGGTGTTGTGGGAATACGAGAGCGATTTTTTTTTAAGGAAAACGATATAAAGGTGGACAACAATTAAGTTACTATTTCTTTATTATGTGAACAAAACAGATCTTCTTAGAATTTCATATAAAATTAATTTTCATCCAGTTCTTCATCGTCATCTTCTTTATCATCATATTTTAGTTAAATACATACAAAATATAATATACTTAAAGACACTTAATAAAAGAGGTCACTGTCCATTATCATTAAATATAAAAATAGAGGGTTATTTAAAATTCTTCAGTATCTGCAGACTGATTTTCGCCAGTATCAGCGGATTCCTTTGATATTATATCCTAAATTGATGAAGGCATTGTATTTCTATCGAACCAATTGACAGTGTATTGACCATCCACTAAAACCCAGCCATTGTTTTCAGTATGAAGTGTCTATGGATTTTTTAAATGGACTTTCCGCCAGATATTTGAGATGGATGCCACACAGGTGGTGATGCTTGATCATCGATACCTAGGCCTCATTGGGCCTTTGCGAATCCAAGCAGCTTCGTTAATTCAACTTGCCTAGCTGCTTCCAGTCCGTTGGGCACTCCCTGAGGACATGGTAAACAGTTTCATCCTCCTCCAGACACCATCTGCACGTCGGGTCGTCTACGACACCAATCTTATGAAGATGAGCCCTTAGGTGACAATGTTCTGTCAGGAATTTCACCATAATTTGCAACTCTTTCCTTCCTAAGGAGAAAAGCTCCCTAGTAAGAGGTGTTATAAGTTCCTCGGCGCATTTCATTCCAGGAGTTCCTCTCTACGATTCAATAAATTTTAATTTCCTTTTATCAATGGTAATTGAAACAGGTAGAATTGGTTGGGGTCCATATGGTTCAGTTGCCGACCCCAGCTTTGCCAAACAGTCCGCTTGCTCATTCCTGTGTACGCCCGAGTAACCCGCGACCCATACGAGTCTGATTGTGCAGATATTCCTTGTCACACTATTCAGTGCATCCTTGCACTCACACACCAGTCGCGAAGTTACGACACTGGACTTCAGTGCCATTATTGCAGCCTCACAATCTGAGCATATGTTTACATTACCCAATTCCTTTTTATGTTCCTCTCACAGCGATTTGAGCTATATAAGTCATAATAATTGTTCTAATTCACGCTGACCTAGAGGTAAAATGGATGATAAATGGCATTTTTTTTTGTTGAAATTATGAGCATCAGTTGGTTATATTCATTATAAGCATCATTAACAGTGTTCGATTTAATACTGTGCATCTGGCATACAAATTTTACGAGAATTGAAAAAGTTTTTATCTTCTCTTCTGGTGTAACAACATATCCTAACACTGTAAGAATCCGGGTACTACCTCCACACTGAGCGATGGTATCTATGCAAGATTTTCCCATCTCAAAAAGAAAAAAAGAGTAGTTGTTTAGTTCGTATATGAATGTGAAAGTATTAAAGTGTTATTATTTCGTAGTGAAAAGTGTTGTGTTTTATTCGAATCCAGTGAGTAACAATAACCTCGGATTCTATAGAAACATGTTAGCTCTCGCTTAGAAAGAGACCGAGCGAGATAGATGAGTAGTATTATTCTAGTTCGTGGAATAGAGATTTACTACTCATCTATCTGTCTCTTTTTAAGCGAGAGCCAACCTTTTCCAGAAGATCCTCGGTCTATATTATATTTTACATGTCTATAACTAAAACATATCCAAATGCCAAACTTACACCTTCAAGTTTAAAAATAATTTAACATTTTCAAAAATACAGGAGGTGGGATAGTGACATCTTTCAAACGGTCTTATAAAAATTCTTAGCCTTACACACAGACCGTTACATCAAGGGTTCATTAGCCCTTAGACTATAAAAAATAAAACTAAATAAGTTTTACAGAAATTCAAGTGCTTCCATGGTTGAAGAGAATAAATGGACAAAACATTTTTAGGTTTTGAAATAATAGTACGGTTTCCAGTCCCATAGTAGTTGAAGCTGTTATTTTTAAATTAATTCGAGGTGAATTGGTAGTTTTAACCGACTTCATTCTTGTTTACATACTTTTCGATCTGTGTTCCATTTCTTTTTCCAGACACTGGTAAAGTGTCTGTGTAGTTCAGGTTAGCAAGTATTTTCAATAAATTTTAAATTTATTTATTGATTTATTAGACACCGACTTCCAGAAGTGCTACAATTATTAAAATAATTCCAATATGAATCAGTTATTAATTTATTTTTTACTTTTTAGTACAATTTTTTAGAAGTTAGTTCAGTTTCTTGTTTAATTGTTTATTTCATTCTTTTTAATTTCAATTAGTCTTCCAAATGCGTAGCCCTAATAATAATGTTACCCGAACAGAGGAAAAACGTTTGAAACTCGAATTAAAATGTATCTCTATTAAAAGCTATATGTGAATGAAGTCGGTTAAAAAGTCTCTAATCAACGATAGATAATGTCCTGTTCACGTTTCAGATCCCATGATAACAACAAGGTTACTAAACCAAGAAAGCAGCATTATTAGCTCCGTTTGTAGAGCAATCCGAAACTAGTCAACGCCAATCAGATCTTCCAAAAACAGTTGATAAACTTTCACCTGGTTATTTTTGTAAATTTTTGTTGGCGCTCCATATATGATTGTACTCTTCACAAAAAAAAAGTGGGGAGACTACCAATAATTATGCTGTCGAGAAGGACCATTCCATTTAAAAAAAACTGTTAAATACCTTGGAGTAGATTGTAAATTGGGGGTAGATCGTTAATGCTTTCCTTGCCCTCACTACAGCACTTCGATCTATAAAATCTTATTACGTTAGCCTGACCTAATATAGGCTCGGGATATTTAGACTGTTCATGAAGTCTATTATTCTTCTGGGAATAGGTGCTTCGCTTTTTCATGTATCAAAATGACACCCTCCAGGAATTTAAGTCTCTTGCAGAACAGCGCAAGCAGGCATTCTGCTGCTTCTGTTGCCTGGTATCAGAAACGATAAATATCGTTCCTGTGAAGATATTTCTCTTTACTCCAATATTTCTTTTTGGGAGATCGAGAAGCATTTTTACATCCTTTGGCGAAGGATTTATTAACTTTTTCCTTGATTTGACACCATGCATCTCATTCCACCTTAATTTTATCTAATTTTGTTCCCTGCTCTGGAACTCCTCTTTTATGACTTTTTCGTAGCCCACAAAAAAATTCCGAACCAAAAAGAAGTTTTGCTCCTTCTTTTGCGAGGCTATTCGCTTCCTTGTATACCTTATGCCCTGCCACCCACATCAGGGTTAGCCTGCTGTTCCTTGACAATTGCTTTAGTGCTTGCCTGTAATTCCAAGTCAACTTAGACTCAAAGGTGTTTGATTTGGGGGCTTTTAGCGCTTTGTGGCTATATGACATTATGTATACTTTGGCCTTCTTAGTGTTTCAATTGATACACTCATTAGCGCAAATTTGTATTGCTTGCATTTTTGCTTAGAAGATGGTGGAGGTGTCTTCTAGGGATCTAGCAAACATAAAACTTGGGCCTGATACTCCCACTCCGATTCCTTCGTTCATCTTAGATCCGTCAGTAAACCATATCATTGAATTCTTCTCTAGTCACGGTAATTTCTCGCTGGTTGTTTGGCAGCAGTCAGTTATTACTTTATAGTTCATGTCAAAATCGATATCTAATAAACATGATATCTGTTGGTTTAGATATGGATTCTGTTGGAATTATATCCAGAGCTCTCATATATCCAATCCAGATTTGAGGCTTTCAGTTTGGACCAGCTTGAGGGCATTTTATCTGAGAGTAATTCTGGACTCACGACCGAGCTACCTCCAGCCAAGAAGGCCATATGTACTTTCTGCGCTTATAAACGAGCCTTTGGGTACACATGGGGACTGACACCGAAAGTGTTATACTGGATATACACGATGGTGATTACCGACGCCGTTATTGTACAGCCAAACGCAAACACTGTCGTCAACTTGACAAAATTCAAAGAATGGCTTGTATATGAATGATGAGTGCAACGAGAACTGCTCCCATTAGGGTGCTGGAGGTTCTAATGAATCCCCCTTTTCTCCATTTATGGGAATTTGAAGGTAGTTGACCATCTCAGTTGCCTGGGGTATCTCCGAGCAGGAACTGGTGGCTACCCCTGTAGCTGGGGGAGCATTGCAGAAAGATGCCCGTAGCTTCCTATGTAAACAGACTACATGGCATCAGTTTTGAAACCAAACCACTCTTTTGAGATACTATTATCAAGCAGAAAGGATTTGGATGAAAAGCAAATTCTTCTCAGAAACGGATCTTGGTGGTTTACAGACAGATCTTGACTGGATGAAAGAGTCGGAGCTGGAGTGTTAGGTAGAAGCAATAGAGTCAGAAAGTTTTACAGCACGCAACAGTCTTTTAAGCAGAGGTTTATGCTCTTCTGCAATGTGCTAATGTGTGAGAGGGATGAACAGGATAGGACTCTTAACATATATCGGATAGTAGGGCTACAATATTGGTTCTGGGATCAAAGGTAGTGGCTTCAGGACTGGTTTCTGAATGCAGGGAGGTATTTGACATCCTAACAAAGAATGGCTGCACAATCAGACTTATGTGGATCCTAGGTCACGCGGGTATACATTGACTAGAGGAAGCGGACCGTTTGGCAAAGATGGGATCCACTGCTGAAATATAAGGCCCTTCACCAATTATAAGTTTTCCACGTCTTACTAGAGAGCGTCTTTTTCTGAAGAGAAAAGAACTGTGGATCGTGGTGGGATCGCTAACGGGGCATTGTCACCTGCAAGGTCATCTTCATAGAACTGGCGTTACGAATGTCCCGGTACGCAGATGGAGAAGGATGAAACTATTGACCACGTTCTCAGAGAATGCCCGGCACTCAACCAACTGAGGCAGAGACATTTCGTGGGTACAATAACATCATCCGAAAAGCGGTCAGGCAAAGTCAGTTAACGAAACGAATTGGATTGGCAAAGGCGATCTGCCTCGAATGATCTGCGGTCTTGTTGGGATGTAATGAGCTCAACAAGGCCTAAGCATCGAGGATCGGATCATATTCATTCGTTCGTTCTGTTTGGCGCTGATTGTTTTGCGATTTCTCTACGAAGAAGTTTTTTTATTATTTTTTTTTAAATATTAACATCACATTTAAGCCTATTAAAAAGATCTGAAACGAAAGTCATATCAAGTATACGGGCTAAGGTGAAAAGACCGACAAACTGAAAGAAAATAAATCTCCATTAATGCGCAAATGCTTGGAGGAACACGAAATTTTTAAATCCATTTGTTCTCTTGTTAACTTGTCTTCGACACTTTCTAGAGTAAAAAAAACATAGCAGATCAGATGAAAATATTTTGAATTAACATCTCATTATCTATAAACAAAAAAAAATGTATTTCGCAACAACAGTGATGCTAAAACCTAAAATCTTATAAAATAAGGAATATATATATTATCATACGGTTATGGTCATGTTTAATTTAAAGCTATTTTGTACAGAATACATAATACTTGTGCTTGCAATGTATAATTAAAAACTGTTTTAACTTATTCAACAACAAATTGGTCTTTAAGAAAATGGATTATTTAATTAACATTAACTAATAAGTTATATGGAGCAAAAATATATATACAAAACTGACGATTATAAGAATAAATCCATCTATTTGATGGAATTACAAAATAAAACCTCGCATGACTCTGAAAGCTTCAGTGGTTATATATTAATACAATATGTGTATATCGAGCATGTTCGATTCGATCAAATATCCTATAAAACGATATGGAAGATATAATACAATGCAAAAAGACAGAACACCCATGAATCAGTTGCGGAGCGAATCGTGTCGTCACAATATATTCGCACTCGATAAAAAAAACAACAAACCCTGACGATTTTATATTACTATTTATAATATATCCTATTTTTTTCTAAAATGTACAACGGGCTTGTTATATATGATTTTTTTAAATAAATTAATCGGTTTTATACCTAAAATCCATAATTTCTATTAGTGACCCATTTAATACCGGTCACCAAAGCGACGGAATAAACATCTCATGCAAATTTTTAAAACTTTGCCGCTCTATTAACCGGGCAGGGACTAAAAGCTTGTCATATTTCGCGAGCCTTAAATAGCAATCAGCTGATCCCATTTACAATACTACAGTAATGCCGACCAACATGTACATGGTTTCTTATCGCGAAGATACTGGATGTGGCAACACACAAACACGGAATGTCCATCTTGAATAAACTTGAAAATAAGCGTCCTGACTGGGTTTTGGCATTGTTTGAATATCTTATTGATTTATGGATAGATTCTTTGAGTTCTCGTTTTAATTACTATACTTTCGTAGTATTATTATATAGTGTTGTGTAAAAAAAAGCTTATTATAGTGTATATTTGGTGTATATATTTGTGGTAAACTATGGATATTCTAAAGGCTGGGCGATGACACAAAATACGCCATTCGGCGCAAAGTCCATGGTTTTTTTTTTTCAAAAATGAAATACTAACATAAAAAAAATTAAGACAGAAATTAATAACGACGCATCTTTACCTAAAATATTATTAAGAGTTTTGAAACGAACTTTAAAAGAAATGAAATTTAGATATCTTAAACCAAATGGAAAAGCTTACTAATTGAGAAGAATGAAATTGTTTTATGGGGGCGAAACTATTTGGATAAAATACAGGAGTTTCGAGAAAAAGAGAGAAAATTGTATTACAATGACGAAACATGCTCGATGAAGGGTACATTGTTGGGAAGATGCGGCAAGATCTGAACATTAAAAGTTCGTAACAGGCATTTATGGAAGGATCTGCGCAAGGACTACGCAATTCTAGTGGAAAAGATTATGGTCTTATAATAACTCATTTTGTAAATGGGTCTGGTTTCTTAGATGGCGGCATTAATGTTTTCGATTCTCGAAAAACAGGGGACTACCATGAAGACATGAACGCCGATGTTTTGGAGCGATGGTTTTCTTCGATTTTAAACTTTTTGGAACCCGATTCGGTAATTGTAATGGACAATGACCCGTATTATAGTCGATGCCAAGCAAAAATTCCGACTCCTGCGTCTCAAAAGGGGAAGATATGCCAATGGCTCCTCTCAAAAACATTGAATTTGACGAAACAATGCTTAAAGTGCAGTTGCTAGATTTGGTGAGGGTAAATAACAATATATCAAATGTGCTATTGATGAAATGGCTCGGGGAAAAAATATATGTCGAGACTGCTGCCGTACCATTGTGAACTTAACCTAATCGAATTATTAGGGGCGCAAAAAAGTATGTCGATCATGTTAAAAAATAAGGATAAAGAATGTGGAACTTGGACATTCACCTTGAGGCAGTGGTTGAACCATTAATAATCACCCCTGACGCTGAGACTTCTTCAGATTAAGATATGTCTTTTGACACCAATTCTGCCGATGAATCAATGCGAGCTAAGTGACCTATATTACCTATGTCATACTTCTGAGGATGACACTAGATGCACTCTGAGTTCGAAACGAACAAATCAGAAGGAAATTTTACTACTACGCGCCACTCAGAGGAGCTGGTAAGCAATAAAATACCTTAAGGCCACCTAAATTACATATAAAATATCTTAAAATGACAACCCTACATTGCAAGCAAAAAGGTTTGTTAAAGCTTAATTGCCTGAAAACGGGAGGCCTCGCCCCATAACCTTGAACTGCAAGTAGCCACGGCAAAGCTTGATAAAAATGTGAGAATATAATTAAAAAAAAAATATTTTGATATACGCACGAAATTTTATCATTTATTTTTTTCTAATGACTCACTAACAGAAATTACAGACTTTAGATATAGGTAGCTTATCTTTGTATTATGTCTGGATCCTGATAAGATTTATTACAAATTTATCCGTAATTTTCACCAAAAAGTCGCTTTTTCTATAAAAGAAGTATTTTTTGTACTTCATACTTTGAATATCTCTGTTTATAATAGTAATATTGTACCCTTAATAATGTTTCCCTAAAACAAAGATACTTACATCCTTTATCTATAGGCATATTCTTTTGAAGCATTATCATTCCATTGATTATGTTGACTAAAACAAAATGATTTAAATAACACACGAAGTTATCGCTTTTACGTCTATTAGTTTAATTACTGATACGTGGTTCAAAAGAACATAGATAACAACCAAAATAGTATTAGATCCAAGGATGTCAAACTTATACCAAGGTCACAGTAGAACTAAAATAACCAGTAGGTTCTATCGGCTTCGCTCCAGTCAAAATTTTCGAAAACAGTTTGTTATGGCCAAAGTCGTGGCGATTGATTCAAGCTTTGTATTGTGATATCGTGACTTTTATTCTTTGGATCGCTTTACATTTTAAAACCGCGTATATTCATTAAAAATTATTTTAGTAGTTAAGTCTCCAATGCTTTATCTGCCATTTGCTCTTTTTCATTGTTATATTTATCCATTATTGGCTACGATCGTAAAAATCAATATTCATTTTGGAAATTTTAAAAAGGTTAATTGATTATTATACAATTATAGTTTTTAAGTCTAAAGAGGGCAATTCGAGATGTTAAATAATCACCATACAAAAGCCAATGTAACGTTTTAAAATTTATAATGTTACTAAAGTGGAAGGGTGACTCTTATGATTTTAGCAAAAAATAGACATATATAATAGTAGAGAAGGAAAAACGGCCAAATAAATCATTGACAAACTAACCTCTGAAGTAAATACAATTTTAAGAAGGAATATCTCAAAACCCCAAAATACATATATTTTGAACAAATAGTTAATCCTGGGAAGGTTTAGTATACTTAACTAAATAATTACAGCAAATACAAGGGTATGTTTTGTTTTTAAAATTAATAAAAACAATCACAAATACCCTATGTATTTGACTGCAATTGGAAAATTATTTTATTATTTTTTAAATTATATATTATTTAATGCACACTATATTACATTATTCTTGAAGATCTGTTATATTTTGAGTTTGAATGGTAAAAACGCGCGTAGAAAAAGCAATTTGAGTAATGGCCTTAGTCACGTGACACCCATGACGTCACATTATAGTAAACAAAAGAATGCTACACGATAGTTTATTTGATTTTTTGATATTGCCGTCATAAAATGGTTTATTAAATACATATCAACGTCCATAAGCAATCCAGAAAAGGTATTTGTTTCTGTTCCAATGGATGCTAATAGACGAAACCAGTTGTTAGAATTAGCTCGTAAATAACCCAGCTGGTACTTCTGTAGTTTTTATGTGTGAAGATCACTTTAATCACTTTTTATGTGTGAAGATCACTTTAATACGAGTATATTTGAATTTTTATTTTACTGCAGTACCTTATGGCTGAGCTTTAACAAATTTTGTTCAGTGTTCCTTGCCTAAGTTTCATCTTGTGTGTAACCTATTCAATTCACAAATTCTTTGTGCTAGAACAAAGGCACTATTATTCTCTTATTGATTTGAATTGAACTCAAGGGAGATTATACTGAAATATAAACGTATTATCAATCATTAACTATTGTTGCTTCATGTGTAGTCTAGAAAATTTTCAAATCATCCAATACAAGAATAAAAAAATCGGTTTCTTCTACCGGAAAAAATAGGATTTTGTTGATTTTCAAGGGGATGTTTCTTAACTGGTCATAAAATAAAAATTTCATTATTATTTGTAAATTTTACAAAAATAAACCATGGCTGGCCGGATTCGTAGTGCTCGAGGGCCATAGTTTTTAGACTCCTGGTCTAACATGTAGAATAAACAAGAGCAGATTAAAACAAGGTATGGTATATGTGAAAATTGGAAAAGGAAAACGTTACAACAATATATACTTGTTACATTTGTTTTTCGATCACATTATTTTACAAGCTGCTTACACACAGTAGTGCAGTTTTTTCGCTAAAATCATGGAAGACAAAACAAAAAAGCATTAAATACAGCCAATTCGTGTTATATATCTGCCTAAGGGCGTGTGAGGCAATAAAATTCTGGGAATCGTTATTCTCCCACTCTATCGTGGTCGAGTAATCTGTGAATATATTTTCCCTGTTTGCTTTCGTATTATTTTGTTATAAGGCCGCTCCTTATATGTATGTAAACTCGCGTAAAACTAACTTAACACAAACGTAAGTCTATCTAACATTTTTCTTGATTGTTTATTACATTTATCAATTAAGTGGTGATTATTAATTTTATATTTTAATAATTAAAGGTTAGTTGCTATTCATCTATTAATTTTTTGTGTTGCCAATAAAAACATTTTTAGAATACAAAATAAATAAATACACTGTTTATTAAAAACAATATATATAGCAATACCAAGTACATTTATTAAAGGAAATGAGCAACAAAGTGGCCTCGCAAAAAACGGACCAAAACTCCTTTTCTCGACCCGGACTCTTTCTATGCATTACCTAAAAGTCACATAAAAGAGAAGCTCCGGAGCTCGGAACAAAAAATGAAATGGGAAAAATACGCTTGATCTCAGACAAGCGAAGAAATTTATAAAGCCATCTCTGATAAACGCCTCTCGATCTCCCAAAAATATCTCTTCCCAAGACACGTACTCACCAGAAAAATATTAAACTTTGGTAAAAAGTCTAAATATCCCGGACTTATATTCGACAAGAGCAACGTACAACAGATCTTATAAGTCGAAGTGCTGTAGAGGAGCATAAAAGCCTCATCTATCTCCATGTATTAAAAGATTATAACCCAAAATTGTTTTATTTTTTAACCGACTCCTAAAAAGAAGGAGATTGTAGATTCGACCAATATGTATTTTTTTATGTATGTACGTCGATTACTTCAAAATGGCGGCTTTGGAATACAATTTTTTGCGTAATGTTCAGAGTAATTGACAGAGGTGGTCCACACAGCATAACATAAAAATATAGACCGCGGATCCCATAAAAGAGCGTTGGGGACAAAGAGAAATAGGTGAGTAATATCTCTCTTTCTATTCCACGGAACTTACCTATTTTGCTCTGACTCTTTTTAAGTGAGGGCCAACCTACTTCTATATGATCCGCGGTCTATATATCTTATATGTCTATAGTGGTTCCATATCATTTTGGTCGAAGTTAGCCAAGATCCAAGATGGCGCTTATAATATAGGCGGGCAAAAAAATGAATTTCGTCCGATTTTCTTATGAGGAAGTTTTCAGGGTCGCACAAAAAGGATCTAAAATTATTTTTAAAAAATTCAATACGACGGTACGGGTTTTTTTTTCTTGGGGTTGGGGGGTGTAAATTGTTGAAAGTTGTAGGTTAAGATTACATTAAGAATTTAAAGTTTTTTAAATTCAATATGAACGATCCAATATAGTGGATTGAAAATTTTACGTTAGTCACATTTTTTCAAAATTGGGATTAGGAGATTTTCAGAGTCGTAGGTATTTTTTAAAAATAAATATGGCAGTTGCAACATATGAGATTAAAAATATTAGATTTTTTCGATTTTGTCCAAAATTGATGTTGGGGTGTTCTTGGAACCTAAATTAAGGATCTTAAATTAACTTCTTCAAACTCAATATACTGGATAAAATATATAATAAGAAATTTGCATGTCTCACGTTCTTCTATTACTATTGGAGGATTTTTGGGGGCTTAGATTACGAATCTAAAGTTCATTTCCTAAAATTCAAGATAGCGGATTAACTATGACTGATTAAATATATGTTTGGGAGAATTTTATTCAAAATTGGTATTTGGCGATTTCTAAGAATCAAAACATTTTTTGTTGTTCTAATTAGTGTGTTTTACAACTTTGAATAAAATGGGTACTTTTTTGCGATCTTAGAAATATTGCGAGGTACATTACATATTTCAGTATTTAATTCAAATAATGTATGGATATCAAAACGAGTTCCAAAATAAAATTGTTTTCAAAAAAAAAAAACGAAAAATAACAATATCAAAAATTTATATGAAATTGAAATTTTTGAAGTGGACGCCAAAATATTACTATAGTAGGAAAGCAATTATAAATAAACTATTTCTCAATCTTTGTATGTGAGTCGCATTTTATCAAGTATTCATTTGGTGCTGACATCAAAATCTTCGATTTCATAAAAAAAATTTATATTGTGTAAATAAGGATTAAAAAACCAGACGGAAAATGATTCTTTCAGTTGCAAATTGGACGTAATATAAATTTATAATCCTTTAGGGCCTAAATTACTTTCTACTGGAGCAAAAAGCCATCGCAAATACATGGTTTTGTACTGCTCCCTTCTGTGTTACTGTTACTATTTCACTAAAATTCATTCTGGAAAACCTATAGGTTATGTTTCGCACTGTACACAAAATACGCCGTATACCTCTCACATTAAATGTCCTAAATTTTGCGGTAAATTCTGTCCCAAATTAGGTACGACCGTTACTCCTGTAATCTGCATTTGTGGTTGCGGCGGGAAAGTATATCTCTGCCACTGGTCATTTCCGAATGTTTCTACATTCTTATGATTCTCCATGTGTCGCATTAAATATACTTTTCGGTGAATTTTATATGAACAATAGGTACACTGGAACATCTTGTCTGGATTCACGTTGTGGGTCTTCCTATGTTTATTTAAGTGACGCTTGGCTACCGTTGTATAGTTACAATCGGGACATGATAATAGGGGTACATCAGGTGAATCTTTTAGATGCCTTAAACGGTGTTGTACCATATTCGATTTCCTTTTGGTTTCAAATGTGCAAAAATCACATTTCAGCATGATAACTTCTTCTTTGCTTTTATGAACCATAAGATGTGACTTAAGTTGCGCATTTGTAAATGTCTGGTATTCACAGGAGGGACATTTGAAGAGTTTTACTTTCGCAGGATCAGCGTGACGTTTCATATGCCAGGCTAAATTGCGCTTTAGCCTCGATTGATAAGAACAGTGCGGACAAGGAAACATCGTTACTTCATCGGCGCTTTTATGATTTATGCAGTGATTCTGAAAGTTAACCTGTAAATAAAAATAAATTTAAAAAATCTTAGATAGACATATACAATGATAACAGCAGACAGGAAAACAATCCTTACTTGGTACCAGAAGCACACCACACATCACACATTTTTAACAACAACACAACTTATCAATATATACTATGTTTTGATCTATATCCAACTAAAATGTCTGATATTTAAGGGTCGATTACTAATCTACATTGTGTCTTAGTTTTATAAAAAAAAATAATTAGGAGATATTTTTACCCAACTGAAGTAGTTTGCAACAACATATAAATAAAAAACTATTAATATACAATGAGGACGTAAAGTCTGGAATAAATTCATTATTCAAAAAACGCTAGATTTTTTGAAAAATCGTCCATACACGTCTACTTTGTTTTTTGGTACGAATTTTTTCTAATATATTAAATCATTTATTTATTTATTTATTAGGTACACCTTACAAACACAGCAGAAATTACATGTAAGGGAAAAAATAACAAAAAAAAATATTATAAGAGTAAGGAATACTAAACTAGTTACAAACTACATAACAAAAAAAAACTCTCACACACATATACATACATACATACGCAAAATGCAACAGCTGACGCAAATATTACCCAATAAAGTATTGTAATGGAACAAATGTTAATTATTTTCATTGTTCAATGTCAACTATATTTTGTTAAAATAAATAATTAAATAATCACTCTGTGAATAGATATGCCGTGGGAATAGGGTAGTTATATTTTTTTATCACTATCCACGAAGGTCTAAAGGATAAATAAATCAGTTATCGAACTTAACTTTTATGATCTTAGTCGTTTAAATGTTGTCTTAAAAAAAATACATAAAGTCAGTTAATTTATGAAGACGTAAAAGACCCTCTCTTAGAACTGCCTATAAATCCGTCCAAGTAATCCTGCCCTGGTTAAGTATATAAAACCAGATGTGATAAGGGTAGTTTTAGCATATGGTATGTGGAATAACGTTAAAATGTTTTAAAACATTGAACGATTTTCCCATTATTAGGAAACAAAAGAATAATTAAATAAACTCATTATACTGTAATATAACGTTTGATCTGTGAAAGGAGGTATGTAGCGTTTGTTTTTCCTGATTGCAAGAAAGAATGATTCAAATACCAGCATTATGAATAAAGGGCACTCAGGTTTTTTCACAGACGTTATATTATCCTATTCCTTTAGTTATAGGGAGAAATAGAATAGTTTATCAATCGTGTTATATAAAAATTAAGCTTAAGATGCTCACAGGTCAAGTCGTGAATCAAACATCCGGTATGGTACAGCTAACGCCTTCAGTAAGAAAACTCCCAAATCTTCGAACAGAAGGGTGTCAGGGGGGGGGGTGTAGGATGCGAATACACTTCTTTAAGAAATAGTAAATTTTAGTTCCAATCTGAAATTCGAATAAGGGTGATCGGTACCATTCTATAAGCCCAGTGCCGTAGTGTATATGAAGATTTCCTTTCTTTGATTTGTTTTTGATTTAATTCGGGAAATTATGGGATTATCGTGTGTTATTTTAGTGGGGCCTTCCGCGAGTTTCATACGGCTCGATTAAGTAATATAAATAGCTGTTTTTCGCGTTTTATTTCTTTTTTTTGTTTAATATTTTATTAAGCTATTTATACGTGTTTTTCAAAATTGGGTTTTATATTTTTGGTTAAAATAACGGCCGAGAAGAGCAATTATGTTAGTTTTTCGTAATTGTTATTAGATTTAAGTTTCTCATTGTAAATAGTCCGTTTTATTCTATTTATTTTGTTAATAGACTAAATGTTTTGAGAAACTTGTTTTATTGAATTTAATTAAAACCTTCACGCGAATTAACTCGCGGGCGCGCTGCTGCGAGATCTACAAAACAAGAGATGTCTACTGACCAACTAATTAGCAGCCTTTCCTGAGTCCTGAAGATCTGAGTCATGGTTGTGGTAAGCTTTAATAACCGTAGTGTTTGGTACTAAAACTGCAAGAGAGAAGTTGAACGACCAGACTTCCAGAGTGTCTTTATTACTGTGATATTTATTTGTAGGTTATTAAAATAGTTACTAATTAATATGGGACAAAAATGACTATAGATAAAGTAATTAACGCTACCTCAATATGTCATTGGCCGGAGTCTATAATCAAATTCTGTCACATAAAATTTGGTGGCCAGCTTAAGGGATGTTAATAAAAATTAATTTTTGCTTTAAGAATTTTGATAGATAAAATTTGCGTAATTGCAAGATTAATATTTTAACAAAAAGAACCAACGTGTAGTAGCTATTTTTTTTTATTAATCAGTAATTTTGATTTGAAAATTTAAATATTTTTTTTAAATTTTTTTTGTTTTTTGAAACGTTCATGACTAGTGAATTTATAGCTTTGAAAATTTCATTAATTGGATTATCTTTTCTTTATTTCAGTTTAATTAAAAAGGTTAATATTTCAAGTAAGAATATTTAAAATCTTGGGTAGAAAGTTGCTAGGAAATTTAGGGTTTTCAGGTTAGATAAAGACACAAAACCACAACAGATTCAGGACATCAGTTGCACGTACCTGTATACTAATTACTTTTGTCACTTGTTGGGAAATTAGTATTATTATTTTATCGAAGTATAAATGTTGAGTATTTTGTTAAAAAAATATTCGGGCTAAAGCTAGATATTATTAGAAATAAAATACATTTATTTTGGTGATTATTTTGAGGAGTAATTATTTTTATTGAGAATACAAGACATACCTAGTAACTTTACAGATAAAATATCAATTTATTTTAAAGTTAAAAGGGTTAAAAAGTAGTTTTCATCCGGTTTTATTAATTCTGTGAATTAATAACTACAACAAGTGTCAAGTTTTAAGTAGTTTTGGAGACTAACGACATTTCAGATTGTATCTCCGTGATTAGTGTAGAAATCACGTTAATTTACTATTGTAGTTACAACAATTTATTTCTTCCAAATTTGTTTTTACCTTGTGTAATGTTAAGATTTACAATCGGTACTGTGAAGTGCAAGTGAATTTAGAAATCGTTGTTTTTATATTGTCTATTTTAGCGAGGAGTCTTAGATAAACTCCTGTATTTCAAGAAATGTTTGTCTTAAAGGGTAATAGTTAATTATCCTAACGGGTTAAAATTTAGAAAGAGATGGAAGAAAATTGTTCTGACTAGTAGTTTACATATATAGGATTGTTACGAAGTTGAATTTTTGTTTTATTTTATAAACATATGATGAAAGGTTTAAACTTATTCCTGTTTAACTGTGAATTTATGCAAAGTGATTTATAATAGCGATTTATAAGTAATATTTTATTTCAGCGTTTGATATATGAAGTATTATGTTAAAATTTTTTTCTTTTCAGGCATTTTTAAAGATCATTCTATTATGATAAAAGGTGGCAGCATTTGTATTTAGCAAAGTTTTGTGTTATAATTTGATTGTTAATTTTATTTATTTATTTTTTTTTTCGTTAGCAGTTTTTAAGAACGATTTTAGGAGGACAATGAGATTTATTGACGCGGATTGTCAGCTTGTTTCCTGATTCCGAGACAGGCGATTAGTTTTATTAGTTTTATTTATTTTTCTTTCAGGAACGACAAGAAAGTTACAGGTCGGAGTGTTTATTTTTCTTCTTTACAGGTGCAGTGTTGGTGTAGCTGAATAAGAGAAAATCGTACGAAAATGTATAATCTATAGTTGTTTTGAGTATTTTTCAGGTGTTCTTTGAGAATTTAACAGGGCGTCATAAATCTATATTTTATTAGTCGCATATAATTGGGTACCTGTTATAGGTAATTTTTATCTGTTTATAGCAGAATTTTTTTTGTGGTTGTTTTACAGGTTATTTCAAATTATTTTTTTGTTGTTTTTGGGCAACAAAGGTAGGTTGCATGCGAACATTTATTTGCATTTGTATTTGATAAAATTTAGTAGATTCGTAACAATATCCTATATATTTTCTACACAAAAAAAACTTTTACTTTTTACCTGTAGTGTAAGCTAGACAGAAGGGACACTTTATTTTTGGATTTTTATTGCCGTAATAAGTTACTGTTATATTTTGCAGCATTTATTTTGAGTGTTGCGGTAAATTTATAAAGGACAGAGTTAATTAGAGAATCCGGAGTGATTATTATTTGTGTAATAAATTCTATTTGTTAAGAGTATTTCGAATTTTGAGTTTACCTACATAATTCTGTCTAGCATTTCACTTACAAAATTAGCATCGTTTTTATCATGAGGAATTTCTCATTTTTTCTGTTTTAAGAGAAATTAGTGTGTGGAATTTTAGTATCGCCATCAGAAGTCCGAAGTTAGGCTCACGGTAATCGGATACTGTAACCGAGATTTGTGAAACTAGAGTTTTGAGAATTTGACCTGCAGAACAAAAAGATGGTTTTAAAAGGGATAAGAGTATAGATAATATTTTGCTAGCTGTGATCGAGATAATAGCTAAACATTTTTTTTAATTATCTGGGGCGTGCATAACATTAAAACCCGGTTAGAGTATTTATCGATTTATAACGCGTTAATTATTTTTTTTTTGCGGAGATTGTTTATAATACGAGATTTGAGTTAGAGCGGCGGTTAATATCGCGTTAATTTATTTTTTTTTGTGTAGCGAGATAGTAAATAAGGGGTGAAATAACGTGTATTAAGGGAATTTTTAAGGCGGCTCTGTGTCGATTTGTTTTCTTTTGAGTTTAGAGTGAAGAAGACGGAAGTATTTTGTGTGCTATATCTAGATATCGAAAATATCTGGTGGTGATATGGCGGTGTAAGTACGTAACGGAGTTTGAATATGGCTATATCCAGGTATATGGCGGAGTAAAGAGTAACAGCGGTTAAATGAAGCTATATCTAAGGAAATTGTCGGAAAGTCCAGAAGGATAACAATATAAAGTATGTCTTATTGAATATGTCGGAGCATGACGATTGCAATATGAGTACTTGTTACTGGCGACCAGGATGGTCAACCAGATAGTGGAAATGTGGAGACGTTTTAGAGGTGGATTGAAGAGTTGCAGGCTAGAATTCGAGAAGAGCTAGAAAGGATAACGAATACAATAAAGAACAACTAGTAGTTGGAGACTCTGTGTCAGAAACTAGTATAAGAGAGCCGAGATCGTTCTGCTTAGACGAACTGAAGGCGTTAAGATAAGTATTAACCGAAATAAAAGATCGGGATAATGTTGATCCTTTTCCTAGAAGAAAAAAAAAACTACGAGGCTATTATAGAAACTGTGATTTCGACTGTCAATCAACAAAGTTGGAAGAAAGTCGAAACTTCAAAATGTTTAATAACAAATTGGGGAAAAAGAGGAGTTCTGTGCTCTTAGACGGAAGGATAGGCCCAAAGCGATTGAAATAATAATAACTGGGGAAGAACGAGTGTTTGGTACCCACATATCTCAATTGGGAAAAAGCGAAGAGTTAACACGTTACAACAAAAGCCAGACGAAGATTTAGGCGTTTACGCTTAACGACTGCAAAACTTATGTTTACGGCGTTTCCTGAAGGAAATGCTAATTTAGCTCAGATGACGCATAGAGACAAAGTTTTAGTAGAAGAGTTGATACTGAGCTTTAACATTAGTTGACTCATATAATAATTAAGAAACGTGATATTTTAATTTATTTCATCTGTGGCAGCGCACACTTGTTATTAATTGTCTATTGTCTAAAAAAAATACCTAAACGTATTATGGATATCTTGAATTGCAATATTTTGGACATAACCAGACAGAGAACAGTAAGTTTTGGCAAAAGAAATTTCATTCACGTTGGGAAAATTCCCGTTTAGGAAGAGTACAGGACAGCCTATTGTAGCAACTCAAATTTTCCAAATTTAGAATGTAGTTTTTGGGAAAATTCAAGCCTGTAATTACTTCCAGTCAGAGAAAGTTGGACTTACAGAGATATAGCTTGATCTTGTTGAATGGCTATCTAGTACGACTCTATCATACTGCCGTTCAAGGCGGTGAAGCTGGTGAACTAGCAAGGATTTCGCTGTCAGCGATGACTGTATACCTCAGGTGTTGCACATAGTTGCAAATTGCACATTAGTGCAGGATTTAGCACGACGGGCAGAAATGCTGGTGCTAGCGAGATGGTTTGAGGAGAGACAAAGCCTGATCGCAGGTGTTTTAAATAAATTAGTGGTACCACGTAAATTGGAGGTATGCAAGTCTAGTTCCCAGGTCTACCAACCGTTATTTAAGTCTATGGAGCAAATCAGGGTCGGTGAAAGCCTTGAAGTGGTCCAGAGAGTTAAACAGATATTCAATAGCCCGGAAAAGTTTGAGGAAAACCCTTGGTTTATCAATAGTAATTTTTTTTTCCCTTTTCAACGGTCTAATACTTCTGACTGGCCATCAGAGTATCAAGATAGGTAGTAACTCGAAGCAACCGACTCTTGCGAGACTGTTGGAATACTTGGAGATTTCATTCATTTCACAGCTGTGATTATGGCGTTCGCGGACGCGCGGACACTATAATTATTAGCCATTAAAACATATCATTGTCGGCATTTGCACGACTATAAATATTGTAAATATCATTTCATAACAAAGAAACAGTTCAAAATATAGTGTTCTCCTCATTCTTATTGCTATCCAATACCCCAGACCATTAATAATTCCATATTTCACTTAAAAATTTGGTGGATGTAGTTAGTCTAGGTAGGGCGGAGTGTGCAGCGTCTCTCGTTAATGCTGTTTTTTTTTAGGTGAATCTATGTAGCCAGCATAGAGTACATTATGAAAATGTATATACCATTTGCAAGATGCCGTGAGGTGCGAAATGTTACTATTTTAGTGGATATCTTCAGGAAAGAAGAGGCCGAAAGGTGTAAAATGTTACGTTTTTTAGAGAGTTACGGGATATCTTCAAGGAGGAAGATAAGCGGAAGTAGTATGATGTTATAGTTTCAGAGAGTTATGGCCACATCTTCGAGGTGGAAGAAAAGCCATTAGAAACTATGGACGAAGGAGCGCCTTATCGAAATTCGTGTGAGTTTCGCGGAAAACTTAAGAATTAAATAGACGAAATAGATTAATAAACCCTCTGTATCTTTTTGAAGTGTAGCAGTGGTCCTAGTAAGTAAGAAGACAGGACCGGACCAAGGAAATTAGATGTTGTATCGATTTTACCAAGATAGTAAAATTATACTCTACTTTTGTTCTCCAATCTTAGTATACTTGACAGAATAAGACGATAGGAGAAGCTTAAGTATTTTCTACACCGGACACGACTAAAGGCTATTGGCGGGTTGAACTTGACCCAAGGAATAGAGAATAAATCGTATATTCAGTCCCTGGGGTCACTAGAAATGTAACCATATGTCTTTTAGGCTAGCTAATTCTCCATTTACTTAGCAGTGATTAATGATGTGTGTAATTTACTATATATTAGACTTACATTGCGATGTTTATTTGGATGGCATAAAAGTATTTATATAAAGCCACATTAAGCAGCCATTGCAAAATCACACAAAGTTTTAAAAAACAACATATTTATCTATAGCTCAATTCGGAAAGATCTACTTTTATGTAAATGAAAGTCCATGATTGAAATTATCTTTATATTAAAAGAAGGAGTCCGTCCCTGTTCGAAACAGGTAGAAATTTTTAAACAGTACTCCAGACCAGTCACCGTTATTCGAAATATGATCTTCGGTCATTATTAGAATTAGTGGCGTGGAGTTAAAAAGGACTTAAAGGAATTATTATTTTTTTTTCGCAATTTGCAATAACACTAGCGAATTTGGCCGAGTAAAATGTCTAATTTAGATGGATTAAAGACTGTGAAGGATAATTTGCACATCCTAAGAACAGCTTTTTCCGGGAAATGCTTTTAAAATACCTAGATTCAAATGGACAAGGTTTAGTTGGCTGTGAAAAAGATCAAATTGGCAATTACCGTTTTTAACATCAGGTCTACGATTGTCAAGAGTTCTTATCAAAGACTCCAGTAGACAATTCACACTATATGTATGCATAGTAAAAATATCGCACTTCAAAATGCAAATGTGTGGATTTCATTTAGGTAATTATACAGTTTAAGAGTTACTTTTGGGTCAATAAATTACAGTCAACAAAACTACACTGTAAGAGTTTAAGTTAGGACACTAAGTATCACGCAATCCAGGAACATAGGAGGATACAAAAGCAGCCGAGAAAAGCATAAGCCATAGCGAATTGTCGAATTAAGTGGTGTAGTGACAGATGTTAGAGAGATACATGGTACGGATGTAAAAGAAGTCCGCGTACGGGGGTCTTAAAGAAAGTAAATACGTGTATAAATGGGTTTGATTAATTTAGGGATCGAGTGATCAGTTAGCAAATATTATAGCAAATATTATTATAAATGTTATTATAAATAGCAGTTTGTCGCAGCAAGAAATGTTTCCAAAGTACAGAGATGAGTGACACAGTAGAGCCAGATAGCTAAAAGAAGATACGTCACACTGTGTAATACGTCAGGAGTATTCCTTTTTGTTTTGTTTGTTTGTTTTAAGGGTGATGGTATTATTATTTTTTGTTTTTCTCCTGGAGTTTTAGGTGATTATATTTGCCAAGAATATTAGTAATGTCTTGGAGTTTTAGAGCAAGCAGTACTTTCTACTGTGGATAGCTAATGGTATCGCTGAAATTGGGTCATCCAACTGCGTAGGTGATGTTTGACGAACACGTTTTCCCTCCTATGAAGCCATGTGAGAGTCCAGGAACTTCAGTGAAAGCGACACAGCAAACCGATCCAGTTGAGCTGGAATTACAACAACCTATGACGCAAAGGACATTGGAAGAGGCAGAAGCAGATGACGAACCTTCCACGACGGAACATTCGATTTCACTGGTTAACTCCAACGATGTGTTTGCTTGGAATGGACATGGGGAAGTGGAGTCAACATTGAATTCATTACCAAGGAAGCAGTACCAATTGACAGCAAGGAAATTTATGGGGATCAACCACACTGATCCTCATACAAGGAAAATATTTTCCAAGATCGGGAGGTCGAGTTCATGCACTTCACATAGGTCACGACAGAGGAAGCCTGTAACGATTCAATAATAGTGGATTTCATTGCAAAATTATGGGTACAGAGAACATCTAACAAGCGTGCGAGCAGCCTGGCCTTTTTGAACAACATGATAATCAGGTAGCTGCATTCTCTGCAACGTTCGGGTCATCTAGAGGAGTCCAGAACACCAAGGGGACAATGCAGGGACTGGTTAAAGACTCAAAAGGACGTGTTCGTGGAAAAGTGAAACTCGATCGTAAAAGACTGCACTTAGCAGATGTGTTTTAAAGGAACTTCTTAATGAAGAAAGAAGAATGAAGAAGATTAGGTTAAGGTTTATTGTATCAATCTACAAATTGATATATTGCAGCGTAGTTGAGATTTGTATTCTTTTACTTTCCTTTTGTGGGAAAATGTTCAATCTAAGGGGGAGGGTAAAATGTAATGGAACAAATGTTAATTATTTTCATTGTTCAATGTCAACTATATTTTGTTAAAATAAATAATTAAATAATCACTCTGTGAATAGATATGCCGTGGGAATAGGGTAGTTATATTTTTTTATCACTATCCACGAAGGTCTAAAGGATAAATAAATCAGTTATCGAACTTAACTTTTATGATCTTAGTCGTTTAAATGTTGTCTTAAAAAAAATACATAAAGTCAGTTAATTTATGAAGACGTAAAAGACCCTCTCTTAGAACTGCCTATAAATCCGTCCAAGTAATCCTGCCCTGGTTAAGTATATAAAACCAGATGTGATAAGGGTAGTTTTAGCATATGGTATGTGGAATACCGTTAAAATGTTTTAAAACATTGAACGATTTTCCCATTATTAGGAAACAAAAGAATAATTAAATAAACTCATTATACTGTAATATAACGTTTGATCTGTGAAAGGAGGTACGTAGCGTTTGTTTTTCCTGATTGCAAGAAAGAATGATTCAAATACCAGCATTATGAATAAAGGGCACTCAGGTTTTTTCACAGAGGTTATATTATCTTATTCCTTTAGTTATAGGGAGAAATAGAATAGTTTTATTAATTGTGTTATATAAAAATTAAGCTTAAGATGCTCATAGGTCAATTCGTGAATCAAACATCCGGTATGGTACAGCTAACGCCTTCAGTAAGAAAACTCCCAAATCTTCGAACAGAAGGGTGTCGGGGGGGGGGGGGGGGGGGGGGTGTAAGATGCGAATACACTTCTTTAAGAAATAGTAAATTTTAGTTCCAATTTAAATGTTGGGTAGTACGGTACCATACCAGTGCCGTAGAATAATTACGTCACGGGTATAATCGTCGGGAGGGAAGGTTGTCTTTGTTTAATTTGGGAAATTAAGGGATTATCGTGGGTTATTTTAGTAGGGCATTTCGCGATTTTCATACGGTTCGATTTAAGTAATATAAATAGCTGTTTTTGGCGTTTTATTCCTTTTTTTTTTGTTTAATATTTTATTAAGCTATTTATACGTGTTTCTTCAAAATTGGGTTTTAGATTTTTGGTTAAAATAACGACCGAGAAGAGCAATTATGGTAGTTTTTCGTAATTGTTATTAGTTTTAAGTTTCTCAATGTAAATAATTCGTTTTTATTCTATTTATTTTGTTAATAGACTAAGTGTTGTGAGAAACTTGTTTTATTCAATCTAATTAAAACCTTCACGCGAATAAACTCGCGGGCGCGCTGTCGCGAGATCTACAAAGCAAGAGATGTCTACTGACCAACTAGTTATCAGCCTTTCCTAAGTACTGAAGATCTGAGTCATGGTTGTGGTAAGCTTTAATAACCGTAGTGTTTGGTACTAAAACAGCAAAAGAGAAGTTGAACGACCAGACTTCCAGAGTGTCTTTTTTACTGCGAAATTTTAATTGTAGGTTATTAAAATAGTTACTAATTAATATGGGACAAAAATGATTATAGATAAGATAATTAACGCTACCTCAATATGTCATCGGCAAGAGTCTATAATCCAATTCTGTCACAGTATCACATATATTTAAATTAAGACTCTCACTCTCTCTCTCTCTCTCTCTCTCTCTATATATATATATATATATATATATATATATATATATATATATATATATATATATATATTCTTAATTTGGCTTACTGATGTATTAAATATATCAACATATCAATATCTTCCCACACCAATTACAATCTGGTAATATTCTATTTAGAGGAGAGCAACTTCTAGGATTAGTTGAAAATAAATTGTGCTGCCTCGGCCTTAAGTTAATTTTAGGGACATTAAATTTAATAAAGTTTATTAAAAAGGAATCTTTGTATTTTATGCTGTTCAAAATAAGATATATAAATAATGCAGACTGTATTGACCTCCGTGTATGCAAATATTGCATACTAAAAGTTCTCAACATGCTTTTAACAAAGGAAAGTTTGGAAAAACATTGATTTTTTTAAAATAGAAATATCTCAAGAATGGTTTTTGATCTTTCTCTATGCAATCGGTGCTGTTTTTCGCTGTTGGTGACCAGATTTCTGAAGCATACTCTAGGTGCGGTCTTACTAGAGTAGTATATAGTGTTTTTAATGTAGTGATATTCTTGAATTCCTTGGTATTTCTAATTTAAAAACCTAACATCTTGTATGCTTTCTTTACAATATGATCATAGTGTAGATTAAAGTTAAGATTAGACTAAAGCATAACTCTGAGATCTTTGCAGTGGTCTCTGTTGTCCAATTTTTTACTGTCAATATTTAAAAACATTCCATTCCTCGAAAACCATGAGACTAAGCTGTTAAGATCGTTCTGTAGTTTTACACAAACCAAGACAGAAGAAACCACTTGAAAAATCTTAGTCATCCGCAAACAATAGATATTCGGAGCCTTCACTCAAACAATTAGACAGATCATTTATAAATATTGAATAAAATAATGGTGAAATATTACTTCCTTGCGAAACTCCAAAAGTTGCTAAATATCTCACTGAAAGTTCCCCTCCTACAAGAGCAGCACATGGCCTTGAAGGAAGGTAAGCTCTCATTAATTTGTACGACCGTTGGGAAAAGCCAAAGTTGACAAGTTACTCTAGTAAAAGATTATGATTGACTTTATCGAAAGCCTTCTCTGCATCTGTGAAAATAACATCTGTTTGTTCCCTAGTGCCAATAGCTAGTGCAATGGAACCATGCTGCTGTTCGGCAATGTCTAAATGTATATAGTTCGAAAAGATACCATATCATAACTAGAGAATAGGAGGCAGGTCATTGGGGCTGTCTGGGGTGTCAACTGGACAGAGTGAGCTCAACACTGAGGTTCCCCAAGGCTCTGTTTTAGGCCCGTTCCATTTTTAATATATATAAATGACTTACCTTTTGTTGAACCAGGAGCGAAGTTCACTTTATTCGCGGACGACATTATGGTGGCTGTGTAAACGGAGTCCTTAAAAAATACCCTTCCGAAGTTAGCAGACTAAAGAGACGTGAAAAGGAATGGTTCTGTACAAATAAGCTACCCCTCAATAACAGCAAAATCAATAAAATGGTTTTTCCTCTGAAGTATGGAGGGGATAAGTGAAAATCCGAATGTCAAATTATTGGGGGTTTTAGTGGACAAGGTCCTCCACTGGCAGAAAATCTCAACTATGTCTTATATGTTTCGTTCCTTATCAGGGTGTGTCTCAGAAACTACCCTAAGAAAGGCATACTTTGGACTATTTCATTCTATTGTATCCTATGCCATATTCACTTGGGGGCATGCACCTAGTGCTGACGGAGCGTTTGAAATACAGAGAAGTGCTATCAGGGTTTTGAAGAGTCTGAACTATACAAATTGCTGTGGGGCGCCTTTAGAGCTTTTGGTATACTAACCGTCCCTTCTCTGTATATATTTGAAAATTTTCTGTATGTTCATAAAAACAGACATGGACTTATGCACAGGTTTACAACTTTAACACCAGGTTTAGAGATAGATTAGTTCCCATGTACCAACGCGTGATGAGGTGTCAGAATAACCTGGGATATTGGGGTGTTAAATTTGTTAACTAAATACCTTTAGAAACTCAAAAAGTACCTTATATAAATCACAAAAATAAAATTAAACAAATACTAGTCCAAAATGCCTTTTTTCTTTCAAGGAATTCATGGGTTACCATTTTTAGATATTAGATTGATTAATGTAGTGTTGTTTCCTATTCATATACGATTTAAACTTAATAAATGTAAATGTATGTGTGTTTATTTGCTCTTTTTCGGTTAAATTCTTCTTTTTTTTTGTAACTTCACAAGTTTTTTTTAGTGTGTAAGTTTGTCTTTCGTTTGTTGTTGTCGCGCTTCTCTGAATGATAGTTTCGCAAGCAAGTGGGTTGGAAGAATGGAACCTATTGAGTGGCCGCCGAGGTCTCCAGACTTAAGGCCTATTGACTTCTCTTTGTGGGATTAGTATCCTTTATTTGCTGCTCCATGGAAAAGTAGGATAATTCTGTCCCATAGTTTTGACATAAATGTACACAGCAAAATGAAAGTATAGAGGATTTTTTTCAAGCAAGGATAGATAAATCTCAATAAATAAGATGAAATGTATTGTATCACTAGCTGTTGTTTTATCATACCTACTCTGCACACTGCTGAAATACAATATGACTATAAATAATATAAAATAAAAATAATAAATACCTTGCTATGAGTCTGAAAAGGACAATCTGGACATTTGAATTCTGGATTGTGTGTCTTCTTATGCATTTTGAGCGATCTGTCATTTTTGCTTTGAAACCCACATACGTCACAAAGATATATCCGATTTTTTGGGTTCACTTGATGAGTTCTCCTATGTTTTACTAAGGCAAAAGCAGACTCTAACTCTTCATCACAAACATTACATGTGTATTTTTTATGCTTTATTGAATGAGTTTTTAGGCTATGTTTATATACTGTCTTAAAGTTGCACTGGCCACACTTGTACATTTGCCTGCAAAATTGAGAATTTTCATATAATATTTTGACCTTTACAAATTTTTAAAATTGCTCGAAGAAAAACTTTGATTTGAATTATTTATCAAAGAAGTTAAAATATTACAAGTATTAATATTCCATATGTCAAAATTACATTACACTAAATACTTGTAAATTGGCATTTCCTACTTTAACACTTACCTTAAATGACTTAAGTGTAGCCGTTTCTTATGATCAGCTAAATTTTCTTCAGTTTTTGCTATAAAATCGCACAAGTCGCAAAAATGAAACAATACTCTTTGCGGATTTTGATTTTGGTGTTTCCTAAGATGATGGACATAATTGCTTTTGATAGATGTTTGAAACTTACAATTTCTAAACTTGCATTCGTAGAGTTTTTTAATTGGTTTCTCTGTTTTCACAACTGGTTTTTCTTGTTTTATATGTGCGCGTTTTAAGTGCAGGATAAGATAGTGTTTGCTTTTACTAGAAAAATCGCAATTGTCGCATCTAAATACATCACTCTGAGATTGTTTCGAGTCGATTTCTTTTTTAATCTAAAATAAAACGTAACCTATTGAAATTTATTTGAAAAATTCTAAGGAAAAACAATACTGGATGGAAATATAACAGAGACTTTCCATGATAATGTCTTATGCCTAAAAATTAATATTTAGTTTTATTATTAATACAGAATTTTCAAATACCAAACAAAGTATTAAGCTCTAAAACCAATAAAAATAGATTTTGGTGAATAAAATAACTTTTTTTCTCAACAATAAATAAAAGCTTTTAAGGAAACAATCCTGTATAATCGGCTGAGAAAATCTAATTTAGGGTTTTTTACAAAAATCGATCAGTAAACATCCCTAGAATGCATTCCCAATGTTTCAAATTAAGAATCAGTAGCGTGATCCGTCGTCAGCCGACTGGGCGATTCTGGGGGCGATCTCTGCTACAGCCTTAAAATACAATAGGCTTTTTGTAGCGGCACAACATATCACCCTAAAAATATATGGCTCACTAGCTTAAAGTAGCTGTAAGGACAGATTATTTTGTCTTATAGATGCGACACAAGGCGTTCTTGTTAAAACGAAATATCATGACCTTGCTTGCATCGCGACCCGCTATATTACACTGAAAGAAATCATTAAAATGAAAAATAACACCGCCACAGATTATTTAATTTTATAGTGGATGACCGATTTTGAAACATGTCTCACTATTGTCTGAGTGTTGAACAGTATATACACTTACAATAATAAATGAAGCTGTAAGTAAGCTCCCAATTAGGATACAACAAATATTTTGGCTTAAAAGTGTAAATATGGCTTTTTTAAATCCCTTAAAGTAAGCATCTGATTATTGTCAGAAATGATAAGAACAAAATAAATGATGTGCTAGCCTAAATTAACAAAATTTAACAAATTATTAATTTATGTTTAACTGTAATCATAGATTTAGGAAATATTAGATTGCGCTTTTCCAATGTTGGCAGTTCCCACAGTGCGAGAGATGAAGAAGAATGAAAGCAATAATCTCCTCTCTCCGACCATTACGTTGTTTTCGCTCTTCTTCCTCTCTCGCAGTGTGGGAACGGCAGACATTGCGGACGCGCAATATAGTATTTCTTAAATCTATGACTGTAATTGTCTTAAATTACCCACAATCCACCATAAACAAGGCATTATTCCTTGCCAGAAGCTCTCGTATTTAATCGAATATCAGCTGTCGTGTTAAACTCATGCCCACGTGACAAGACCTAACTATCTTATTTGTTGGAACTCAAATCCATCAGTGAAACGGGTACAAAAAATAGAACACAAAGTTGAGTCGCAAAAATGAATAGGACAGAAACACTATTAAAAAATTTAACAGGAATTCCATTAAATGGTATACAGATAGCTCCAAAATAATGGAGGGAACTGAATTAGGAGTGTATGGATCCAGAAACAATGAAAACTTGGGTAGGTCACCAAGCATCTTCCAGACGGAAATACACGCTATCAGGAAATATATTCAATTCAGCACAGAGAAAAACTATCGCGGACAGGAGATTAGTATCGTATCAGATAGTCAACCAGCCATCAATGCGTCGAGCTCTCAAGTAATTAGCTCCAAGATGGTCTGGGAATACCTAGAGAAACTAAACAATTCTTTTTGACAAAACATTAACTTAAAGTTAATCAGTAATATAAAAAAATAAAATCATTGAATAAAAATAAAAAACAACACCTTTACAACAAAATAAATTTTGAAATAAAACGAATTATTAGAAACAAGTAAATTAGACCAATACATTAAGAATTGTATAGAGATGTATCTTTATTTGGCATTATAAAATGAATTAATAAAAGAATAAATTAAATACATACTAATAGAATATTTAAAAAAACATGATTTAATTAAAAAGTAAAGCCTAGTAAAAATATATTTTATATACAGTTCTCTTAAGTAATTCGAAACCTAAAAACAACAAAAAAAAACAAAAATAACTAATTTGTTATACTAGAATTACTTAATTTAAAGATATATGGCACTTTATACAAAAGATGGACGTATTCTCAACACACCTATTTGGGTGTTTATTTTTACTTTTTGTCAATGAAAGAGTTATTAATAATTGATATTTCATAATAACATATTTTAAGCAGTATTCTTTCTTTAAAGTTTTAATATAATAATCTAATCTCATACCTCTTTGACTTCAACCTTTTTCTTCTCAGTTTCTTTCTCTTTTTTAATTTTAACTGGTTTTCCATTAGGATGTTCCCTTTCGACATGTCTTTTCAAGCATGGCTCCCAATTAGTTTGATATTTGCAATAAGAACATTTGTGGAGATTTATGTTATAATCATCCGTTGTATCAGTATGTTTAAGTTTTTTGTGAATATCCAATAGTTCTTGGGAACTTGTTTCAAAGCTACATTCACTACATCTTATAACGTTTATACTTTGTCTTTCTTTTACATTCTTATCACTATTTTTACTTTTTTCTTTTGATTTATGGGCTTGTAAATGTTTTAGATACATTTTCTTATATAAGGTTTCAAATTGACATTTCTGACATTTGAAATACTTATTTTGTTTATGACTCATTTCATGTCTTTTTAGAAATTTCTCGTGTTCGGTTTCAAAATTACATTGGATACACCTATACTTTGCTTCAATTTCTACTTTTACTTCTACTTTTATCGTGTGTTGTAACATATGTCTCTTCAAAAATGCCTTGAGATTCGTCTCATAATCACAATTGTTGCACCTAGAATTTGTTTATTATATTCATAAACTCGCAGAATATTGATGTTAGATAAGTCATGTACATTTTAAATATAAATTAGTACCTCTTGGAAATTTTTTTTAAATGGCAAAAATGTGGTAACATGAAATTAATTCCCATTAAATCTGTAGCAGTAAGATTATGGTATTATATATGTAATTTGTGAGTTCTGACATATAAAAACTGAATTATCCATATGTACTGATTTGCATAAATGTACTGTGTTTAAAACCTAGTAAATATTTTATATTTTTTGAAAGTATGTGAACTTGTTTTAATATTTTTAAATAAGTTTTATTGTTCTGATATTGATTTTTGATGTACAACTAAAATGATATATATATTTTTTTAAATATGACTGTATCATATAATAATTGATTGGATTGAATTACAAGCAATTACTTTAAGGTATGTTATAAACTACTAGTAATTTTATTGCTCACTAAAAAAATATAGAAATATTTTGAATAAATGGAAAACATTAGTTTTCTTACAAGGCGTAAAATTTTTTGTGCAACTTGTCATGTGAAAAAAAAGTCAAAATTATAAATTCAAATAGTTTTTTGGCTATACACATATATAGCCACAAAACTTATAAAACTATAAATAGTTGAATAAATATATGTTTAAATACAAACCTAAAAACAGTTTTAGGTGGCTGACTACTATCCTCATTATTCACAACTTTTACATCTTGTTCAATTATCTGTTGATGTTCTTTAATGTGCTGCTTCAAATCATGTTCTTGGTGAGTTTCAAAGTCACATTTATTACACCTGAAAGTGTAAGTTACAAACTTTAATACATTTAATTATCATCGACCACATTTTTACAAAAATAATATATTGTAAATTAAATAATGATTCGATCACAAATCAAAAAATTAAGCTTTAAACAAAAATGTTCTAGAAAATTACTTCATTTTAAAGTAATCTATCAAATAAATTTTCAATTAAAGAACTATTAAAATTGTAAGATTATTTTCCATTAATATACTTAGTATTAAATTCAAGTGAATTCACACATTGTTTCAAAGCAGTAAGAAATAAAAGATACAAAGAGTTGGAGTATAATTAAACCATCTTTACAAAATTGCGAAACCCAACGACAAAAAGGTTTCTTTTCAAATATATTGCTTATTTCTTCTGCAATAAAAATCATAGCAAAATTCTATTAAGGCTAGTTTGTAAGAAAGAAAAATATAATTTATAGAATATTCTTCTCATAGATCAATTTTAAGATTTTCAACATCTCCAAAAATGAAAAAAACCTGATAGCTCGATATATATACCTCTTACTTCCTTGGAAGGGTAGTGATAATAGTGAAATTTAAGAGATGATTTCCAATACTTGCATGCTTTGTAGCATACAAATATTACTTTTTTAAAAATTCCTATCTCAAATTAAATTTACAGTTCGGCTTCCATTAGACACTGGAGCTTCTGGACCTGTTTATTTAAACACAGAATGACATGTTTTTTTTTTATCGTCGCAAAAATATAGACTACTTAAAAAAAGAAAGATTTTTTTCTCTAAAGACATAACCCTTGCATCTGGAATAATCAAAAATGTTGATGACTTTCAAATTTAGTAACCGTTATTTACTGCTGGTTTTAAGAAATGAGTTAATTATTTTATAATTTTGTAATGTGTAGAATCTAATAAATAAGCTCTACGCTAAGTATATATTAAAAGCCTACCTAAAAGTTTCAGGACATGGAGTTTGCAAATCATGACTTAGACTATGCTGTCTCCAATCATTTTCATCATTAGTTTGGTACTCACAATTATTAATGGAACACTGAAAAGTTTCTTGTGAAACATGTGGATTATCTGGTGGCTTAATTAAAACAGTCTCAAAGTTGTTAGTGTTTTGAGTAAGATCATGAGGTTTTATATTGACTTCATGATCAGCTTCAAAGCCACGAGAGCTAAATGCTTCAATCAACGGAATGTTTTGACCTGGATTATGAGGTTTCATGAAACTTTCTTCATTACCTTCAAAACTAGGCTGTACAATCATTCTATAAGGATCAACAGGAAGCTGTACATTGTGTGTTAGTATATGTTGCTTATAAAATGATTCTTGGTTGGTTTCAAAATTACATGGCATACAACGTAAAGTTTTAGAGGGTACTTGCACTGTATGAGGCAAATTATGCGGTTTTATATAAGTCTGCGTTTGTGTATTAGGGTCATAGTTAGTCTGGTTACGTTTATAATGCTCCATTAAAACTTGTAAACTGTGGGTTAAACTATGTTGTTGTAAATAGTATTCATGATTAGTGTAAAAGTTGCACTGAGAGCACTTATATGTTTCTACAGGCACTTGGCGATTTCCGCCTGTTGGATTTTCATTGCCGGACATTCTAAGGTACTTTATCTTGCATTTAAATCACTTTAAAAACCATAAAATGTTTATGAAAATAGAAAAAGCTGCTTTGTTTGCCACTTTCATGTCAAATATTCCCAGCCATTTTGATTAACAAAATTCGGTTAACTTTTTTGGTTGGAGGTTTGCTACTTAACTTTCCTTAAAAGGAATGGTCTGGTATGGCAACACTGGTCGAGATTTCGTCGTCTAAACTGTCAATTCTTGTGTCACAAATGTCAACATTCATAAAGTTTTCCCGCGTTTTCTGTTCATAAAGTTTGTACGCTAAATTGGATTTTTTTTTGTTGCAGTTGATTTTCTATTTTTTTAGTGTAAAGGAAACAACTCTAAAATGCCTTCACCAGTGGGAAACAAAACCCCTAGAGCTGAAGGATCTCGTACACCTCGTCGTGAAGGTGCACGTACACCTCGTCGCGAAGGTGCACGTACTCCCAGAAGAGCTCCTCCTGATACACCAGGCACCGATGGGTCACGAACACCAAGAGGAGAAGGTAAATATTTGATAAAGAACCAGATATAGTTAAAAAAAAAGCCGTATAAATGCTTGGGTTTCCGCAGGAATCTTTTCGGTAATAATTCGAATTGGAGTAAATCTACAGGTGGGTGCCATTTTGGTTTTGTTTGTTTTGATAATTTTATTAATATTTCTGATAAAAAAAAAAGTGCAGATTTATCAATTTTGATATAATACACATGCTTCTACTAGTTTGCACTTTTTTTTATCGGATAGATTAAGAAAATTATCAAAACAAACAAAATCAAAATGGCACCCACTTCTAGGTTTTCTATAATCCGAATTATTACCGTCTTTTCTAGTTAACTTGCATACCTTGTTGTTTATTTTTAAAAATATAGCCGGTAGCGGATATAACTGATCTGCTTTATTTCTGGTGTGGGTCCTGGAATGTTAAAAAAGGGTCTTCATACAAATATTTGATACTATTCTTCATGAAATGAGGCCCTACAGAAGATAGTAAAGTCTGTCTGCTACTGAATTCAAGTAACCGAGCAGTAATGGTATATAAAGTTATGCTCAGTCCAGTTATTTATTAGATTTTCTTCTATTACTCCCATTTATAAACATTTTTTTTTTTATTGAAGTCTTGATGCCAACCAAAAGGTTTAAGATCCATTGTAGAAATTTGACTATTTGATAAAATTAGGACAGTGTAAATTTCTCTAAACTTTGTTTCCATAAAGTCAAGATAAATAGAAATGAATTCTATGAAGTCAAAGCTACGAATTTAACATTTTAACAAATATTTTCTCTAGAAATAAAAAGGGGAGAACCCTTAATGAAATTTCAAATTTGCTGTTAGGGTTTTGTTAAAAAACATATCTTACTTGCATTGGTGTAACTGAGAGTATTTTCTTGGTCGCCTGATACCTATACAATGTGGATGTAGAAATATTCAAAGGAAATGAATCCACTATGCTGTGTGAACCTCAAACAAACAATTATATAATTGTGATATAAAGTATAATAAAGTGAATAAACCATTCATTTAAAAAAGAATTAATAACTACAAATTAGATGACTTTTAGTTATATCTGTTTTTAGAAAAATGTTTTAAAATGATTTCTGTAGAAATGTTTCATTTAACAAATTCATTTTTGCATGTGTACTGATTGTTTAACACTATATGGTTTTAAAATTTTTGAATTTCTCCAAAAGTATCTGTGAATCTTGTATACAGAATTTTGAGAAACATTGTTGTTAAACAGAATTCTGTTATTGGTATTGGAACTGCATGGGGTGGGCACCCTCTAGCTGACCTCTCCCCTAATTATGCAAATGCCTAAATAATTGTCAGAACTGATTTCTGTAGGTATTTTATAAAAAAATATCTTGAAAAATCAATTACATCTAAACTTTCTGGTTCTTTATGTAATTACAATATAGTATAATTTCTTGTTTAAATATATATATTTTTTTTAGGTTCTCGAACTCCACGCCGTGCACCTCAAACACCGACTAGAGATGAAATTCCTGAAACTCCTTCCAAAACACCTCGCAAAAATACACCAGCAAAAAGCGTATCTTCCATTGACACCCCTATGAGATATGGTGTACCGAGAGGAACTCTTGAGGGAGAACAAGAGATACCTGCTTCCCCAGCTCATAGCTTGGCACCTACCAGTCCAGGAACAGGTAAAGAAAAACATACTTTTTACTGCTGTTCTGAATTATAATTAATTGTATCGTAAACTAGTATCTAACACTTTTTTTTAAAGTTATTTTAGTAGAACATTCTTAGGTTTTTGCTGGTTTTAAACCAAAAATCTATAGAATTTTATAATAATTGCACAATTTTCCTTTAAGAACATAAATTACTAAAATATATTTTAGGATTAGCCATGAGTGAAATAGACTTAAGTTCACCACTAAACTATGGTACTCCAAGTTCTATGGGATCTATAAGAACCCCACGTTCAGGAATAAGAGGAACTCCTATAAGAATGAGACCAGATGTTAGATCAGATAAGCGAATTCGTCAAGTTAATGTTGGAGGAGAAGCAGCTGTAAGCTTGTTTTCTTACTAGAATTATTAGAAAGTATTAACACAATTGCCATAGAAATTACAGTGATTTTATTAAAATATATTTGAATATTATTTGTTCAAACAAATAAATTATTTATAAATGTTTTAAGCAACTAATTTTGAATTGCAGCTCGATACTATTCCTGAAGGAAGTGAAACTGATTCTGCAACCCCACATTTAGTCATTTGGGGTACTAATGTATCTGTTGCTGAATGTAAGGCAAAATTCAAACAATTTATTTTGCGTTTTATTGATACAAATGCTGAAGAAGATGAAATAACAGATGACATGAACTTAAATGAGCCTTTATATTTGCAAAAATTGGAAGAGGTATGCTAATAATAATAAAAGAAAATAAACTGTTGGTTATATTCTAATTCTAAAAAATATATAGGTTCTACTTAAAAAACTATCCATAATACGATTAGAATTTAGATCTTTCTTGTTAATATAAAAATATGAGTAATTTATTTATTTTAATCTAAATCAGATTAGTTGGTTACTAACGTTAATGTGTATTTCCTACAGGGGAGTCTGAGCTAAATATATAGTTGAAACAAGGACGAAGTTACTTGGTTTTATCTCCAAAGTTTATAACGTCCATTACCTAAAACTTGTAAATTTGTTTAGTTACATTTATAAACACATAGTTTTTTTTTAACTCATAGATCTTCTTCTTCTTCTTCTACCTTCTATAATAGGTCCCTGACCTGTTCCTTCTTCGATTTTCCTCATTCTGGACTTAAATTATTGCTCCACCTTTTCCGTGGTCGACCTCTACTGCGTGTACCACTAGGCGATTTATCTCGTGCGATCCTTACCAGTCTATCCTCTGTCATTTGGCTTATGTGTTTGTTCCATTGTGTCTTACGCTGTAGGACCCACTCATTAATGCAGTCTGTGTTGCATGATTGCCTAATGTTATCGCTTCTTTCTCTGTCTAGTAGCGTTTTTCCTGTTATTCGTCGAAGTATTCTCATTTCTGTAGTCTCCAATAGTTGTTTCGTTTTTGTCGTCTTTGGCCGTGTTTCTGAGGTGTATGTCATAATAGGTCTAATTGTGGTTTTGTAGATCCGAACCTTTGTTTCTTGTTGTAAGTGTTTGTTTCGCCAGATCACGTCGTTGAGACAACCCGCCACTTTATTTGCTTTGGCCACCTGCCCTCTTACTTCATCTTCGATGTTGCCATAAGTAGTTATGTCGATTCCTAGATATTTGAAACTCATTTCTTGTTGTATTATTTGATCGTCTAGTTCTAGTTTGCATCGGAGGGGTTCTTTTGAGGTTGTCATACATTTAGTTTTTTCGGCTGAGATAATCATATTATATTTTCTTCCCGTAAGATTAAAGGTATTTAACAATCTCTGGAGGTCGTCTTCATTTTCGGCACATATCACAGCGTCATCAGCGTAACAGAGAATTTTTATTTCTGTATCACCCATTTTATATCCTCTACCAAGTCGCACCTCCTTTATTATTTCGTCCATTATCATGTTAAACAACAAAGGACTAAGCGAGTCTCCCAGTCTAATACCGCTGTTGACTGGTATGGATGTTGATAATTTACCGTTAGTACAAATCTGAACTTTATTGTTTGCGTATATGTTTTCGATGGTCTGAATTAAATTGATAGGAATATTTCTCTTATATAACAGGTGGATTACGTCATCTAGCTTTATGCGATCGAATGCTTTTGTTAGATCTATAAAGCATAACAATGTTGGTTTATTGTATTCTATAGATTTTTCGACTATCTGTCGTAGAATTAATACTGCATCCACGCAAGACCTTCCTGATCTAAATCCCTGCTGTTCGTCTTCCAGTGTTGTAACCGAATTAATTTTATTTTTGATTACTTTCGTAACGAATTTCAGAGTTGTGTCCAGTAGATTAATACCCCTGTAGTTCCCTGGTTCTTGTTTGTTACCTTTCTTAAACATAAGCATCATTGTGCTGGTTCTCCACCTATCTGGTACTTTGCATTGTGTCAGGATTTTTCGAATGAAGCTTGTGAGTTCCTGTGTTAGTCGCTGTCCTCCGTATTTCAATAATTCGTTATGAATTCCGTCTTGTCCGGGAGACTTTCTAATATTTAAGGATTTTATAGCTTTCTCTACTTCTTGAATGGTGACTTCCACATTATTCCTTATTGCTGGTATGTTGTTTTTTCCAATGTTAGCATCTCCCTCAAATAATTTTGTTAGGTAGTCTATCCATTTCTCCTCTGATATTTTGTTTGTTTCGGAGAGTTCAGATACTTCTTTGCGCTGTTGTCTTATCAGTCGCCACATTTGTTTTTGTTCACTATAGAAGTCTCCTTCCATTCTTTTAGAGAACTGCTCCCAAAGTTCACTTTTTAGTTGCCTGACTAGTAGATTAGTTTCGTTACGAATTAGTTTGTACCTATTGTATGCTTCCGGCGTGTTTGACGTTCTATATGCTAAATATGCTTTTCTTTTTTCGTTACACTTATCTTTAACTTTTTTACGGAACCATGGAGTTTTATTAGGATTTTTGTTGTTGATTGTAATTGTATGTGTGCCCAATGACTCATTTGAAGCATCTTCTATGTTTCCCTTAATTTTTTCCCAGCTATGATTTATATCTTCCTCTTCATTTATTGGTTTTCTTTCAATTTTTTCCATCAATCTTTTTTGATATAATTCTTTCGTTGACGTATGCCACAGTCTATGTTCTTTTTTTGTATCCTAACCTTTTCCAACTGCTTTTTCTTTTGTGTAATCTTTATTCGAATCTTTGATAAAATCAATTTATGATCGTTTCCTGCATTAACAGAGTTCAATGTTCTAATATCCAATATCTGGGTGGGATGTATAACTCGGTTACTAAGTATAAAGTCAATCATGGATTTGTGTCCTCTTGTATTTTCAAAAGTGTATTTATATTTATCTTTGTGTTGAAAGAAAGTATTGTTTATCCAGAAATTTACCATTAGTTCTCCGTTGGTGTTGTGATACTGTTCGTTGAAAAGATTGAAGTCAAATTTAATGCAAGTAGAGCATTTAGCACTTAGTTATTGCTTGCTAGGTACTTTACAGGTATATGAATTATCTATACCTTTACAAAAAAATTCTAAAAATGGAAGTAGGGTGTTTGAGTTTGTTTTATATTTTCCTTATATCTGATATTGTTGTCAAAATTATTAGATATTGAGTTTGCAGTGGGGAATTTTATATTTGCTTGTAAGTTTGCAATTCCATCTTGACAAACTAAAAAATTATTGAATATAGCCATAATTTTATAGCAAAAATTTTTTTGATTTTCTCGTGAATGAAGTTCTGGTATCGATTGTCAATACATATGGTAAAGCAAGTTCTTCAGCCAAGAAACTAAAACATTTACATGATCTTTAATGCCAATTTTTTATTAATATCAAGATTTAAAAGAGAAAAAATTAAATATTTGTTTTAGATTCATACTTTGGAGGAACCGTTTCTTAATGTGAACTGTAGCCACATTGAGACTTATGATGTCGGTCTATACAGACAGTTAATTTGTTATCCCCAAGAAGTTATACCTACTTTTGATATGACAGTTAATGAAATGTTTTATGAACGTTATCCAGCTGCAGTTTTGGAGCATCAGATACAAGTTAGGCCTTTTAATGCTGAAAAAACTAAAAATATGAGATCATTAAATCCAGAAGGTAAAGAATTTTAATGAATGTTATTAATAATTAATTAGGTTAGTTTCTGGCTTAACTTATTTAATGATAGATGATTAGGAGAGGAATGATCTCTACATTTGTATGTTAAAAATAATCACATTTATACATGTTAATTACTATGTACAATTATTTTTTTTTTAGATATTGATCAGCTGATTACAATATCTGGGATGGTAATCAGGACATCCAATATAATGCCAGAAATGCGTGAAGCATTTTTCAAATGCATTGTGTGCCAATTTACAACTACAGTAGAAATTGATAGAGGACGTATTACAGAACCGACTCTGTGTTCAAGTTGTAACACAAATCATTGCTTTACTTTGGTTCACAATAGATCACAATTTACTGATAAGCAGATGATCAAATTACAAGAATCACCAGGTGCTTAAAATTATTTATAATTTTTTTTTATATTGAGATAGTACACTTTCAAGTTTTTTCTTGCTTGTTTCTTTTAAGAATATTTATTGAAAATTAAACAGGACTAATTAATAAATGTGAAAATAACTATATAGATATATACTATAAAAAAGGGACATGTTATTTTAGATAATAAGTGCAGTGGGAATTTGGAAAGGGATTTAGAGAAATTCTTTTGAATGTTGTCCAGAGATGATTCTTTAACCTTTAATGTTTTTTTTTTATGTTTAGATGATATGCCTGCTGGGCAGACACCTCATACAGTGGTTCTTTTTGCTCATAATGATCTAGTTGATGCCGTGCAACCAGGTGATCGTGTAACAGTAACAGGTACTTTAAATATGTTATTACTATAAATTTTAGTCTTTTACCTAGTAAAAAATGAAAACTCTGAAAATTATTATTAATCCAAACACTTAAGTTGTTTTTGTATAATAGAATTGGAAAGCATTAGAGCGTTTTTAAGGTTCCTTAGCCACACACAGCATTGTAAAATTGTTATTTTTTTTGCTTTTTTGCAACAAGATAGATTTTGCGGACATGAGCTGCAATCTGGGACTCAGTTGGTGTACTTAGGTTAATATTCATTCATCATATTTATGATTGTTTAGTTGTCCATATTATCATTCTCATTAAGATAATTGGTGTTTTGTCTGCAAAGTATGCTGATAGGAAGAGAGTCTGTAATGTGCATGCAGTATTGAAGAGAAATGGAAAACAGTTTTTTCTCTCGGCGTGACGCTTTCACTTACATGCGGTCCTACTCTATCTGTAATGGCTATATGGTCGCTAGCCGCTTCAACTAAATATCCTAAATGCTTATTATACAATACTAATTCGTTTTCTAATTAGTATGCTAACTCAGTAAGAAAGATTGGCTTTTCCTAACCGTCATAATTAGGTTTTTCACTAATGCTACACCACACCAAATTCAGTTCCTAGCTCAGTTAGGAAGAATGAGTATCGGATGGTTTAATAGGCTCTTAAAACACTAATATAGGGGGAAAAAAGACAAAACAACTATTAAGTAGCCCTAACGTAATGCTTATGCCATGAGCACATGACCTATTTTTTTTAAAGAAAAATTGAATAAGGCATACATTATTAATTATTTTTTTTTAGGTATATATAGAGCTCAATCAATTCAAGTAAACCCCAAACAGAGAAACCTTAAATCTGTTTATAAAACCCACATTGATGTATTGCATTTTAGAAAAGTCGATCAAAAGAGATTATATGAAGAAGAAACAGGGTAAGTATTATTTTCCTAATTCACCAAAAAGTTTTTACTTTAGACCAAATCTGATTTGACAAAGGTTTTTAAATTATACATCATCTACGTTCAGAAACTGTCCAGTATAAAATAAGCAAACTTATTTTTAAGTTATCGGTCTAGTAAAAATAGACAGTCTGTACAGCTTTCAAGAGCTTATATTTTTAGTATTTCTATATCATTTTTTTTCCCATTGTGTGGAGTACAAATTACAACCCTTTTTGTCCAGGACAAAGCAACCCGGTCTAAAATCTAATACTTCTTAGCGAATTTGGAGTTAATATTTTATTTTAAAAATGAAGTCTTTGTTAAAAGTTAAAACGTTATTAAAGTAAAATTTATTACTGCAAAATCTTATATTTAATGTCAATTACGAATACGTACACAATTTATCTAAAATATGATTTGTTTTAGAAAAGATCATCGTTTTCCTCCTGAACGAATTGAATTGCTAAACATTTTAGCTCAGAAACCAGACATTTATGATAGATTAGCGAGAGCTATCGCGCCATCTATTTACGAAAATGAGGATGTGAAAAAAGGGATCTTACTACAACTTTTTGGTGGTACTAAGAAGACATTTACCATTTCAGGCAGAAATCATTTCAGATCTGAAATCAATATTCTACTTTGTGGAGATCCAGGTGAATATAGTAGCAAGTTATTAAGACTGAAAAAATATTTGTGTAGATTGTTTCTTTTGTTTTCTACTACTAGGTTATGGCGTGAGAAGATACCATTCAATGCACCTCGACTTTTTAATGGCATTTATCAAAGCATTTTTTTTGTAGGGAGTACTTTGTACACCAGCATCTTATTTTTGCAAATTTAAGTTAAATAGTTTAGATTATTTCTTAAAGACTTATGATTAATAAAAATCTATATTTTATTACTCCTTCCTTTATTAATATTTAAATTTTATTTATAGGTACTTCAAAGTCCCAACTTTTACAATATGTCTTCAATTTGGTACCTCGCAGTCAATATACATCAGGCAAAGGTTCTTCTGCTGTAGGTCTGACAGCATATGTTACAAAAGACCCTGAAACTAGGCAGCTAGTATTACAGACTGGAGCTTTGGTGTTAGCAGACAATGGTATTTGCTGTATTGATGAATTTGATAAAATGAACGATTCTACTAGAAGTGTTTTGCATGAGGTAAGTAAAGAAGATTGTTCTTGTGTAAAATCGTTTACATACAAATTCATGTAATCAAATATATATAATATGTATTTATCACATATATGTAACATATTAACAGATACTTGTATAGCCTTGTATTATTGGTTTTTAAAGGAGATATAGCAAATATATAGAGTAGGAACCGATTTGCGGTAATAAAAGTTATCGTTTTAGGTAATGGAACAACAAACTCTGAGCATAGCAAAGGCAGGTATTATCTGTCAATTAAATGCAAGAACATCAATTTTAGCAGCCGCTAATCCAAGCGAATCTCAATGGAACAAGAACAAAACAATCATCGAAAATGTCCAACTACCTCATACTTTGTTGTCAAGATTTGACTTAATATTTTTGTTATTGGACCCACAGAATGAACTTTTTGATAAGCGGTTGGCAAGCCATTTGGTTTCATTATACTATAAGACACGGCAAGAGGAAGATGATGACGTTTTAGTAAGTTTTATATATTTTTTGAAATATGTTTTACATGGAAAAAAATTGAAACAAAACGAAAATTTATGTAAAGCTAATAAAATTTTATGTATATCTTTGATGGTTCTCAAGTTCTGTAGAGTCCTCATATAAATATAAATATTTGAGCATAGTGTTTCATCGACGGAAACGTATTTCTTTATCAATGCCAAAGTACATTCGTTCATTAGTTTGACTTCACATAGAAGCTTGAAGATGTTTCGCCAAAATCTCATTTAGCATCTCTGGTGGCTTTTAGTTGAAGATCAACATTAAGACTGATTTGTTATAATACGTTTTTATTCAAAAATCACTGACCTGTTATTATTGATAACTCTGCAAAAACCTAATTCAAGCTGTCTAAAAATCTATTGCAAATGTAATTATTTATATTCTTTCAGAATATGTCAATTCTTCGAGACTATATTTCCTACGCTAAAGAACACATACATCCCAAGCTGAGTGAAGAAGCTTCCCAGCGTTTGATTCAAGCATATGTAGACATGCGTAAAGTTGGTTCAGGAAGAGGTCAAATTTCTGCTTACCCAAGACAACTAGAGTCGTTAATCCGTCTTTCTGAAGCTCATGCAAAAGTTAGATTTAGTCAGACGGTCGAGATGGAAGATGTAGAAGAAGCGTGGAGGTTGGTACACATAAATTTTTAGGTTTTTGGTTTTTTAGTCTACGAGAACTGTCTTTTTTCATAATAATGAACTATACATTTTTTGTCATTTATTAGATTACACAGAGAAGCTCTTAAACAATCCGCAACAGATCCTCTCTCGGGCAAAATCGATGTGGGAATCCTCACTACTGGACTAAGTAGCACAGCTCGTAAAAGACGTGTTGAACTGGCGCAAGCACTGAAAAAACTTATAGATGATAAAGGAAAAGTGCCTACTCTTAATTATCAAAAGTTGTTTGATGAGTTTAAGGCACAATCACAAATAGTAAGAATATGTTATGCATTACTTTTAGTTTCATTCGATGCCCACGCTTACTTTTTATTTTTTAAATCATGAAAGTTTATAACCTCAACTTGAACTTTCTAACCAAAACACAGATAGGTCCCTATAAATTATTGGTTTTATAGCGAAATAGGTCTTATTATATGCAGGCTAGGATCCAAGAGGGGATGGCGCTGCCCCGCCAACTCGATTCCCCTTGTCATACTGTACTCTTATGATATCCCCCCCCCTCAAAAAAAAGATAGGTTGGATCCGCCCCTAATCAAATGAATTATAGAAGTTGATACTTGGAATAAATCAAATCGGCCCGCAAATTAACGCAAGTTACGTATTCTGGGCATTACTTAAAATAAAAAAATCATTCTATGTCATGTTTTCTTCCTACAATGTTTTAATTTATTATATCTTTTTAGATGATTACAAGAGAACAATATGAAGATGCTTTAAAGGATCTTCAAGATGATGGTCATATAGTTGTGATGGGAAAAACCTCTATACGTGTTTGTAACAACCGAGATTAGAGTGTTAAGTTTTATATATATTTAAGTTTTAAACTGTAGATTTTACATAAGGTTTTTCAAGTTATACAAAAATATCAAAACGTTTTCTAATAAAAATGTAGTTATACAATATATTGGCCTTTAAAATTTGAGGTTTATTAATAAATCTTTAATAGAGTATTTTAGTTTCTTGGCTATTTAAGGGGAACACCATTGTGGCAGATCGAAAAAATGTCATTTTTTTATTGCATTTTTTGAAAACTTATATTTTTAAAAATATATATATAAAAAAAAAGGCAAAAATTGAAAAAACGACGCACATAAGGTGACAAATGGTGCGTGTACCTGCTAAACCTTGTAATTCTCTACATCTATACAATCGTTTATTTGACATTCAGTTGCAACCATAAGGACATGGGTAAATGGCCTGGAATCAACAAAGTTTAGTAAATATCAAAAGCTTCTCGTTGTGCCCTTGAACTCGTTCGATTTTAAGTTTAAAAAAACGAAAATTTTCATAATTGCTGTGGTTAAGGTTGTACATAGCCTTTGTTAATTTTCGAAATTGGTTTTTTTTTGACTCTCGAATATAATTATAGGTAAATACCTTGCAGAAAAAAAATTATTTTGAATATCCACCATTTAGTTAAGTTTTTTTTTTTTGAAAAAGGCTACATACAACGAAAAAATCGTTGATATAGCTTTAAAATACATTTCTCTTCTTGGACCAGTTATTTTCGAATAAGCGAACCGGCCGTTGCTTAAGTACATATTTTTATCACAAGTCCTGAATAAATAATTTAATTTACAAGAAAAGAACCTTTTTTTCATCTTTTCACGGTGGCAAAAATGAAACATGTCTCGCTCGTCTTGAGCGACGTAGTCTTTTATCGTCTTTTCAATGCATGATCATTTGATGTATTAGGTTCCATATACAATCGGTGTAGGGGGATGTAGGGAATAAAATTCTGAGAATCGTCTCCCATTCTGTTGCAATGGCTGAACAATCCTTAAGTGTATTTCGCCTACAGTTTACATTTGTATCCTTGCGTTATAAGGCCGCTAGTTATATACACTGTGGTGTAATATTGAACTAATAGTATTACTTATTCTACGGAAGTAGTACAGGTATCGGAAAATGAAAATATTAAAAATTAGTCATCATGTAGCAGTTATCAAGTATTTAGATACAACAAATTGTGAATTACCAAAACGAAAATATGAAAAATTAGTGAATCACTTTTGTACTAGGCTAAATATCTTAATTGTTACAATTTCTAATAATTTATTCATAAACCTTTAACTTTTTTAACGGCTTGTAATTGTTTTATCAAATTTTTTACAACAATACTACAGTAGCCTGGTGAAATTTTTTCCTATTTTTCTTGGGACTCTATCCCATAAAACGTTTAATGACGACTGTCATGAATCATAATTATTTAGTAGAACGTGTTTTAATTGTGACCACAAATTTTCGGTTAAATCTAGGTTTGGACTTTGTGCCGGCCACTGTTAAGTTCTTTACTACTTTGGCTGAGTGTTTTGGATCTTTATGCCAACTGGAAGGTAATTTCACTTATCGAGTGAGGCATATTATCCACAGTTTCAATCAAATTGTATTTTAAAATATCTTGATACATTTCTCTACTCATATTTTCGACTATTCTGTGAATAGGACCCAGTCCATGAGCCGTCATACATCCCTAAAGCTTAATATTACCACCCCCATGCTTTAGAGTCTAAATGAAATTTGTTTGACTTGAATATCAAACTCTAGAAATCTATGATGGCCTATGAGCTGGATTCTATTCACAGAAACGTTGGAAATATTCATAAAGAAATTTATCTGGATGTTTAAAAACAATGTGGATAATATGCCTCATCCAGTAAATGAAGTTATCTTCCAGCAAGACAGTGTCCAAAACATAGTTCCAAAATAGTAAAGAACTGGCTTACTTCCCAAGACTTTGAAGTATTACAGTGGCCATCATAAAGTCCTGACCTAAATCCACTCGAAAATTTGTAATCACAACTAATACATGCTCTACGAAGTAACTACAAGTTGATAAAATTTCTGCTGATTCTTATTCACTGTCGATTGTGAAATTGCTGGAAAATTAGAGATATTTTTCTTGAAATAACGGACATTTCTTCTTGGGTTCTTACCCTATCTCCATATCCTATCAAAAGAATTTTTATCCACTGTGCCTCACTAAGTTTTATTTTCAATTAAAATTAACTCAAAATGACAATTTGACAAAATGTGACAAGTAACAAAAATATTGAATGAGTTATGCTGGTAAATAATTATTATATTTAGAGTTTTAACTGTCGATAAATCGTTATCAAAATCATGTAATAGAAAAAAGGTTCAGAATTTTGCAGGGACTCTCTAAGTGTTTAAAATAATCTATAATCCAAGTTAATTATAGCACAACTTCTTTTGAGTTACTCTGAAAATTTTATTATATTGGAAAAAATTCGTACCAAAATACAAAATCGTTGTTTACCAACGATTTTTCAAAAAATTCGGCGTTATTTACTGAATTTATTCCAGACTTTACGTCCTCATTGTATAAGCGAAAATTTTAAGAACTATTAAACCCATCATCACCAAATTTAAACTGTAACTTTATTATTTATCCCAAAGTGTCATAGGCTATATAAAATGAAAAATGATTTATTGAAGCGTGTGAATAAATATATAATCATAGATAGCAGCTATGTACCTTATGGCAAGCCACCCCCGCAGTCGAGTTGACTCCTGTACAATTATCGGTCAATCATTTTTGCCAACATACCCAATTTTCGACTTTTATTGTAAATAATTCATTGCGTTCGACAGTTATTACTTCTTATGAAGCATCGACGAGGACTGTTGGTCATTTTTTGCGTAATTTATTTTTTATTTTAATTAAAGAAACAAATTAAATTAAAAATATATTGGTTTTATTATTCAGCCACTTTTAAAATAAAGGAACATAATAAATTAATTATTAGCAAAATTAATAAGAGTTAAAAGCAAACTAAGTTTATCCACCGCAAAGATTATTCTACATCAAAATTGTACTACAATAATAACTTAATTAATATTTTTATTAGCAAGCCCTTAAGACTGCAATTCAATTTGGTTTTTTATCAATTGCATCGTTGCGACAGATTTTTATTGTGTTCGTATTAACGGCTAATCGTATTGAACATTATCCAAGGACAGGTATATTGAAGAGTACAGCACACGACACAGGTGTGATCAAACAGTTTTGTTGCTGCCGATCGACTTGAAATTGTGTCACCTAACTGAAATACTGTGCTTCTTGGAAAATTAATCCGTTGTAGAACCAAAAGTAATAACCGTTCAGAATAACTCTATACTACCAAGATTCCATTTATCAAATAAATTCATAACTTTTAAAATTAAAAATACAGTATTTCATGATTCATTAGAGAACGTATAATTAAAGATTTTATTTATTTATAAATTATTTATAAATTTTGCTTTTAATACCTTTTATTCTACCACTCTTATTAAAAAAGTTTTTTTAGTTGAAAAGATCGTTTTAAATTTTAATTATGGCCGACATATCGCTTATTAGTTACTTTCCTTAAAAAGCGTTTAAGGAGATCCATTCGCTACCACATGAGTCAAATGAAGTGTAGTATTCAGTATTTGACAAATTAATTAAAATACTAATAAGAAATAATACAATTTCAAAATAAATAGTTCATAAGGCATTTATCGCTGAAATAGAAAATATTTAAAAAAATATTCAAAATGGAAACTTCATTCGGATCGTATAAATCAGCTGGTCGGAATTAGTGGGTGGTTTAACAATGTTGTCTTTTTACTGTTTATGTTTATATCCGACACAATAGTTATAATAAATAAGTTTACAAAATAGTAAAATCTATAGTCATAATATTCGAATGTGTCATTGTAAAGTGCTGGTAAATTTGTAAGTTTCAAACGAATACAATGGCGTCAGAATATAATGAATGCAAAAAAACAAAAATTAGAAAGAATCTCACTCCTCAAGATATGTATGTTCATACCAACAACCGAGTGATCCAAATAAAATTTATTACTGATGATTTGTATGGGGTTAGTATTTTTCATGTAAAATGCGTAAAGTATAATAGTATAAATTTAGTTCATACAAGTAGTTATAAAGAAGATAATACACACCATAAATGTTACATTAACTACAGATTAGCTTTTGGTAAGTGAATGAATGAATGAACAAAGGTGGTGATACTTGATCACCGATGGTTAGGTCTCATCGGGCCCTTTACATCCCACCATAACTGCAAATCATTCGAGGCCAATCGTCTTTGCCAATCCAAGCAGTTTCGTTAATTGAACTTACCTAACTGCTTCCGGTACCAAATTTGTATCTCCGAAATATCTGTCTCAGTTCGTTGATTACGACTTAAACTTTTATAAAAAAATTGATTTTATTATGATCTTATATTTTTTATTTAACATTCGCAGCGATTGGATCTCCTTAAAAAGGAACGAAAAAATTACATTCAAATTAAAAAATATATAAATATTAAAACTACTATTTTGAATTTTAAGTAGCTTGCAGTGCCTTTGACAAAAAAAAGTCACTTTAAAAAGTTAAGCTGGTCTAGAATATATTAAAAACTTCAAATTACAGACTAGGCCAAAAAAAGATAATTTACATCACTTCGTAATAGATCCAACAATCATTTTCTTCATCATATTGCTGACTCTAATATTTGCTCGTTTGAGATTTTGTTTAACGTTTGCCAAATGTTCAGCACACGCTTTGTTTTGAGGTTCAAACTCTATGACCTTACTTAACATCTCATGAGCCTTTTCATAATCCTTATCCATTTCAGATGCCACTCCTAATTTATATAAAGCTTTAATATTGTTTCCATCAAATTCCAAAACCTTATTACATAATGGTATAACCATCTCATAAACTTGTTCTCTAAAGTAACAAGATGAGAGATTGTTAACAAGTTTCTCCTTTAGTGCCTTAACGTCACAAAGTGCAATAGTGTCAACAACGTCAGGTGGACATTCTACATCTATGGGAATTGAAGATAAAACTTTTAAAGCTTTGGTAAACCTATAGGCTGCTTCAACTTGGTTTTTCTTGTTAAAAAGTTCCGCTCCTTTTTCCTTGTGCATTAATGCCATACTATATTTCTTCTTAGCATCCCATTGGAAAATAAAACCGTTAAATTGGAGTTCAACCAATTCAATAGTCACAAATAGTTGTTCTAAATCTAGTGTTATAGTAAACGCTGCTTTTTCCTTTAAGTGCATCGTACTGATACATATATCTAACATTCTACCTAATTCACCATCATTATCGCCTATAATTAATGTTTTATTGTTAAATGCTTTTAGCGCGTCAGGACAGTCTGTTATGTTTAACGTAACTGTGCTACCTTCATAGGGTTTTACACCCCATTTTCCCGGCAATAGTATTTTCTTAAATATTTTGTCATCAGGGGATGTCCACTCCTCCATTTTCTTCCTATCAACACTCGGATTCAGTTGTAAACCAATCAGCTAACACTTCCAATGTTAAATTATAATATTCCTTAGCAATTTTATCGTTTGTAGCTATGGGACTAGGCAAACGGAGTTTACAATCACTATAATATTGCCCGGTAGACCTGTTATGAGTTAATAGAGCATGCAGCAAGGTCTGACAACCTTGTTTGGGGCTTTTCACGATAATGAACCTTATAGGCCACTGTAGCGCAAAGAACCAAGGGTTGGCCAGAGGTGGGAAATGTCGGTAAATAGGTGTCTCGACGTTACCAGGATTTACCGCGTTGACTATAACGTTGGTGTCTGCAAAAAAAAATACTTATTGAACAAGGCAGATTAAAATAGTATAGAATTATGAACAATATGTTTAAATTAAAACCTAACCATATGACTTTTGAGCCATGGAAGACAATTATGGAGAAAAAAATATGGAAAATGGCATGCAAAACTATAGGCGTCCTTTATACCGGCGTGGATACAGTGGCGGCTCGTGACTGTTTACGACCAATAAGTGGTACAAAATAGGCGTTTTATGTTTATATCAAACAAAAAAAGCTAAAAACATTATTCATGTGAACCCTAGATATTTCAAGTCTTTATTTTAACCTAAATATCAACTTTTTTATTGACCATGTTTAGTAACCTTTAAACAATAGACATATAAAACATTTTCTCTACTTCCACTTTGTTTTTCAATTTTTAAATTAGGTAACAGTCGTCATAATTTATTTACGCCAAGTTTTTCCTTTACAGAAAGCGGACTAAAAAAATTCTTTAAAAAACTAACTTTGTTTGTAATCATAGCGGCAAATAAAATGACTTTTAATAACAAAACAAAAAAACACACCGGCGTTGAAAAATAAATTTTATGTAAATACACAAATAAATAATCAAAACTAAATTTACAAATAAAATATTCTTTTTAGAACCGCCAAGTGCAAACATGAACGCCGAAATAAAAAACTATCGTCACTTCTCACCCGGTAACAAGTGTGGTTCTTTATTCAACTTATTTAATAACATTCCAGTCGTTCGCCTGGCACAAATTTTACCATAGCTGCATATGGAAAATATTAATCCATATTTCTGGCTGACATATAAGACACTTTAGATCTTCGTCTTTCCACTGTGCCATATCAATAAATTGCATAATCTTATGTTGCCGATTATAGAGAATCCGCGCGTCTCAAGCTGTTGCTCTGTCGTCAGACGTGCACATTATTAGAGAAAAGTATTCAAAAAGTTTAATGTATAAATAATAAAAAAATGTTTTTAGAGTGAATTAGCGTCATTACACTGTAGCACTATAGTACGAGCGGCCACTGTGTGGCTGAAATGTTTTACAATAAGTTCTCTAAGAGTCGTTAGCTTGTACAATTTATTGAACAATAACAAATGGGGCCTGAAGGTAAAATGTTGTGCTGGCATTTTATAGTGTTATCCTTAAATTAACGTATACATAAAGTTTCAAGTCAGTACTTTGGATAGTTTTTTTGATCAAAACATTATATAAAATGGAAAATGTAGAAAAACGCGCAGTTAATGCCTTCTCAAATCGAACAGAAAATGGATAACACACTAAAAGACTCCTCATCATCATATTCAACAGTGAAAAGGTGGGTTTTTGAACGGAAAAAGGGTCGTATCAGCACTGAAGACGAGCCACGCTCCAGAGGCCCCATGGAGGCGACGAGTTCTAAAATGATTGAAAAAATCGATAAAATGTGCTGGAAGACGCAGATTAAAATTGTCCGATACAACCGAGATTAAATAGGTCGTGGATGTCGCGTTTGCCAACCTTCCACCATATTCGTCAGTCGTTGCAATGGCTGCAATTAATAAATTAAAATCCAAATTGTTTGATCATCCACAGATTTAGCACTTAGCGTTTCGCCAGATTTAGCCCTTTCTGTTTCCTAACCTCAAAAAATGGCTTGCTAGACAAAGATTTCAGCAATGAGGCAGTTACTGCTGCTGTACATAGGTATTTTAAGAAGATCGACGTTTCGCATTATAAAGATGGTAAAACTAAACTACAGCACTGATATGAAAAATGTATTGGCATTTCTGGAGATTATGATAGGAACTAAAACAAAAAAAAAATTAAAAAATATTTTTTTTTTGTAGAAATGAGTTACATATCTCAGTGTAAACTTATTTTTTAAATATAATCGCATTTTTCAAAATCAGTGACAGCAATTTCTCAAAACTTATTAAACTTATTTCATCCAATTTTGTAAAATTTATAATTTTTTCATCAAGAAACAAAATGTTTTCTTCTGGTGTTGAAAAAGATGGAGTATTTTAAAAAATTTAAATGTCGTAAAAGATCCACATTGTTTAAATGATAATTAGACACAAATCATTACATAGAAATTTTTAATAACTAAAATTGTGTACCTACTCGATAATTTCTTGGCCAATTCTTTAGTGAATAGAATGAGAGCCAACTTTGAAACACCATATGCTATAAAATGTGATCTAAACTCATTTTGACACTTGGTAACAGCCTTTAGATCATAAACGTTTACTCTTCTGTGAGCCTCTGATGCAACATTAATTATTCTTGCGTGTACCGATTTCTGAAGCAGTCCTAGTAAGTGATGTGTTAGAATAAAAGGCCCTAAAAATTATGATAAAAAGAATGGTCATTATTAAGCATTTTGTCTTAGGTTTTACTATACTTCTATTAAAGTCTTTTGTACTTAAAATATTGTAAAAATTGCCTACAGTATAGGACATAATGGTTGTAACTTTCAACATTTGAAAATATTTTATTAATCATATGAAGTACACGTTTTTTAACATTCATAGTTAAAGGGTTGTACCTCTAAATATATATATATATATATATATATATATATATATATATATATATATATATATATATATATATATATATATATATAATCAAATCCAAAATATTTACTTAGAATACTTTTCAATTTCAATTTATTCATCAGTATCATGTTTTACAACACTTACATTTGTCAGTATATAAAATAAAAAACACTACAAATAAAATCTTAATTATATACATTACACATGAAACTTAGGCTAAGTCTAGTTTAAAAATTATGATTAAAATTTGTAATGAATAAATTCGTTAAAACTATAAAATGCATTCTGAATTAAGATTTCTTTTATTCTATATTTAAAAAAATTATCTGGAAGCTCTCTCAATGACAGAGGCAAAACATTAAAGAATTTTATCTTCAGGCAACCAGGCCCATTCCGACACCTTTCCAAGCGAAAATCTGCTGGCACCAAATTATCCCTGTGCTTCGTGTCCCAGCTGTGGACCCCACTGTGCGTTTTGAAACTTTCTTTGTATTTTTTAACATACAGTAGGTTATCCAAAATGTATTGCAAAGGCAATGTTAATATGTTTTAGTTCGGAGAATGCTGCTCTACAGTCCTCTCTAAAGTTCATACCCCGCACCACTCTCACAGCCCTTCGCTGAAGCCCAAACACGCAAGACGCCCGCGATGCATGGCACCAGACAAGCAGTACATATGTCATTACCGAATGGAACAGGGCAAAGTACGAAGTCCTCAGAACCGACATGCCAACACACAGCGCCAGACGTCTCAAAGCAAACAGGCTACTATGGAGCCTCCCTGAAACCTGCTCTATATGAGCTTCCCAAGTAAGGCCAGAATCAATCTGGACTCCCAAGAATCTAGCACTCAGCAAATCCCCATTTATATCTCCCACGTCACGTAGAGCAAATACCACTTGCTTGATTTTATTTTCATTCAAAAGTAGTCCATTTGCATCGAACCACTCCCTAGCACCAGACCGTGCCGCTTCCAACCTACCCAAAGCCCCTTCCAGAAATACATCTGAAACCGAGAGAGTGGTGTCATCGGCAAACAGTGTAAAATCTGCAGCATCTCTGCCCATGGGTAGGTCATTTATGTAGATTAAAAAGAGAATTGGCCCCAATACCGAACCCAAATACATTTTGAGTATAAATTTAATTTCTTCCAATCATTATGTCTAATACTGTATATGTATTTTTCTCTGTGGGGGTTTTTATTTTCACTAACTGTATAAAAATTTACTGAAATATATTGAAATTTAGTAAAATATTCATATACATTTTTTCAAGAATCTATTTAAGACAGTTTTACAAAATATTTGCCTATTATAAATTTTAAATAAAAAAAAATCCGCAAAGTTTTGACCTTCAAACTTGGTTTTGCCATATGGATACTTTTTTACATATGACTTCTTTTAGAAGAGTAAAAATTTTATAGATTTACCAACCAAAACCTAATTTGTTTTTTTATATATTCAAAGTTATGTTAGGATCTTCAGGTATTATAATTTATTCTAAATTGATATATTTACCATCATTTGAAAAGCAATATTTTTTTTTTAAATAAGTTTGATTTAACTATTCATTATTTAACTGATCTGAAAATTTTTATCTTTGTCTTAGATATTATAAAATATTGATGAAATAGAATTAAAGTGAAAGTGTCAATTTCTCGGTTATTTAATAAATTCACTAATAAAAAAGCAAAATACCTTCAAATAGCAAAACAAAAGAAAATAAAAATCGAGATTTAAAAATAATAGTCTTAAAATCTTCCAACATCTATGAACCAGAAAATGCATTAATTTACTACTAGAATAACTTTACTGAAAGTTATATTAACATAAGCACTAGAATGGATACTTGATCCTATGTTTTCTGTAAAAAAACGACTTTGACAAAAGTAGAGATATAGGTTTTGCATTCATCCATTTCGTTTTTGGTAGCTATAAAGACTTACCTAGATAATTTGTCTGCAAAGTAACTTCAAAGCCGTCCTCAGTTAAACTTTGTGGATGATAAAAAACGCCTGCACAATTTACCAGAGCGTAAATTTCATTAAACTCACTTTTTATATTTTCAGAGAATTTAACGATACTCTGAAAGGAGCAGAAATCTAAATACTTCACAAATATTTTAATATTCTGGTTTTTAGCTTGTTGCAAAATCTCTACTTTGGCTTCCAAAGCTTTTTCGACATCTCTGCAGGCAAGAACAAGATTAGCACCTAAAACGTGCAAAGAATAATTTTAAAATATTGCAAACATCTGTAAAAGTTTTTAGGATTTGAACACCATGATTTTTTTATCAGTTTAGTAATAGTAATGGTTTAGTCACTCTTGTTTATATTTTCTTTGCAAAATTCAAAATATTATGTCTTTCTCAGGCTGTCTATTGGGGTCTAATTTCAAATATCTTTATTCTTAAAAAGTAGTTTACATGCTAAATTTCACATATCCAACTTCAGTACATTTGAGATCTTTTTAATTTTACCAAAGACCTTTGGTTTGTTGTTCTGAGTAAAATAAATGTTTTGGTTTTCTTGACTTTTAAAACATTTCTATAAGATTATTACAGATTTAATAGATAAATAAATAAATAAATAAATGCCTTATTAACGGTCAAACCATTTAAAAATTTACAACACTTTACAACTACAAACAAGTTTCCAAATAGATAAAAAAAAACAATAGTAAACAATAAACAAATAAATCCAAAGCATCCGGTAAAACTACTGTAAGGTCACATTTAAGACTACATAAAGAACAATGAGAAGAAAAAAATTTGGACTATAGATTATGCTTTAAAAAAATTTTAAAACTATTTAAGGACATGTTAAAAATATCCAAATCAACGTGATCACGGGATAATTCATTAGCTAAAGTGCACATTCTATTTAGTGGTGCATAGGTGGAATAGTTGGTTTTATGAACATCCACAGAGAACACTTCAACCCATCGACTACTTCTCTGAGGCACATTGAAACCAATACGCATTAGTAGTTCTGGAGAATTTATTATACTATTAACGATTTTAAATAGATAAAGTAAGTCAATGTATTCCCTGCGATGTTCAAGAGGCTTCAAATTTAATTGGAGTAGTAAATGAGGGTAGTTGATATTCTCTTTAGGAACACCTAGTTTATACGCTACAAATCTTAAAAAGCGCTTCTGCACCCTTTCTAGCTCCAATTTGTGTACATTGTAGAAAGGTGACCATATTGGTGAGGCATACTCTAATATAGAACGCACAACACTGCAATAAACATTTTTAAGACAAATAATATCATTGAAGTCAGATAAATTTCGTATAACAAACCCCACTAATTTCATTCCCTTATTAGTGATATTATGTATATGCTCTTTAAAAGTTAACTGACTATCCAATATTACACCAACATCAGATATAGAATCGGTCAATTCCACAGACACACCGTTAATCTTATAATTGTACTCAATTAAAGTCTTCTATCTACAGAACCGCACTGTCTTGCACTTTCCAATGTTAAGGTACAATCTATTAGTAGTACACCATACGCTAAATGCATCCAAATCAGACTGCAAATCAATGCAATCTTGCAAAGATCTAATGCACTTCAAAAATTTTAAATCATCAGCGAAAAGCAGTGCCGTTCCATGCGAAAAAGACTTGACATCATTCAAAAACAAGTTGAACAGAAGAGGGGCCAAATGCGCACCCTGAGGAACCCCCCAATATGAAATAAGACAACTATAAAGATATTTTGGAATTTGCCTGCTGCATTACTTCATGCATTTAAAACTTTAGTTTATAGGGGAAATAGTTGTTTAAATCAAAAATGGGTAAATATTTACATTAAGAAAATTTCAGGAAACGACGTTTTTTGAAAAAATTTGGACACACCCCTATTTTGAAGTAGTAGAACACGATTCGGATCTCAGTTTTCTATAATTTTTATTTCAATTTTGTGGAAAACAGGGAAAAATCAATTTTCACTTTAGGTTCAATTTTTTTGCACTAAATCGTTAACATTTTGTTACAACCACAAATTCCATACTGATAGAGGCCTCTGTATTATATAAAAATTCATAAATTTATGCTTTTTTATCAGAAAAACTAAGAAAATTATCAAAAAAGAAATCAAAACCAAACAGTTTCCACCATTAAATTATGATGTGGCTCATTCCCAAAAGCCAAATAATTTGCTCAGTTTCCAGATTACAAATATTCTTTTCTTTCCATTAAAATTGAAAAGAAAAGGTCCCGAAAAACATTTTACTCTTCTCTTTGATGTCCCACCTCCATGTAGTCTCTGCTGCACAATAACTTTTATACATCTAGATCGGCTTCCGTTATTTGCAGTTTTCCAAACTAACCAAAACTGAACTAAACCCGAATAACCAAAATTAACAAAAAATTGTGGATGGTTAAGATTCATTTTATCCTTTTTAATACATTATAAAAATTCAACGATGTTGTTGACTGAGATAAATAAAATTTATAGTTTATACCATGAAAGTATTTTACATCTGACAATTACTGCCCTCGATTTAAGAGTTTTAAGCTCGGGTGCATCAAACTCTGAGTAGCTCCGAGCAAATCTGAATAAAGCGTTAAAATATTTATTGGAACAGTACATAACCTACAATTATTTTTTTTCAGAATTTGTGTTTTTAATATACATAGCGAAGCATATTGAAGACAAAAAGGTAAAAATATTATATTATTACTTATTAGTTTTGAATTTTGTCGGGTGTCATGGCAGTTTAGGCCATAAATTTTTCGCAATTCGTTAAAAAAACTATGAAGGGAAGTTCGATATCTTAATTGAGAAGACCGGCACTGCCAAAAATTAATTCATCCAAAAAACTGGGTGCCATGTTGGACATCATGAACAATCGGATTTTACCAGCTTATGTTTCGGATGCCTACACTCTGGAGTCCTTACATATGACCATCTACTGTGCCGCGATTGCTATAGCTAGAGCTCTAGAAATTAAAGTTACAACAGAGCGCCGACCAGCAAGAAGAGAACCCAACACACCACCATGGGAAAGACGTCTAAATACGAAAATTGAAAATCTTCGAATAGATATAGGACAGCTGACGGAGTACATCAGGGGCACAAGGACTTTTCGACTGCAAAGGCGAGTTGAAGAAATCATGAATCGTGTCCGATATCATTCGCAACAAGATCCAGCGAATATTACTGCTCAGCAATGCCTTGATTCGCTGAAACAGAAGCTCTCTGTTATTGCGGGACGGCTAAGGAGGTACAAGACCAGCAATAACCGAAAACGAGACAATGCGCTTTTCCAACGATCAGAAAAGACTTTCTACCGTAAGCTAAACTCTCCACCTAATATAGCAGATAATAGATATCCCAATAGAGAGCAGGTAGAAGAGTTTTGGGGAAACCAACTTTCCACACCAGCCGATTTTAACATCGCAGCTGGCTGGATCAATGAAGAACACCAAATCTGCCAAGATTACAGCCAGATGCAGTTTGAGCCATTTACCACCGAAGAAATTTCAAGAATAATCAAAGAATCCCATAACTGGAAAGCTCCAGGTCTCGATGGGATCCAGAACTACTGGCTTAAAAAGTTCTGGTGTATGCACCATCAGCTGGCTAATCTTATTAATGATGTTTTTCTTAACCCAGCAAAAATGCCATTGTTCTTGACCGAAGGTATTACGTACCTCCTACCAAAGGACCAACATAACACACATGACCCAGCTAAGTATAGGCCGATCATCTGCCTACCCACACTGTATAAGGTGATCACCTCCTGCTTGACCCAACGCATCTATGCTCATTGTGAGCAAAATAACATCATTGCAACTCAACAGAAAGGATGCATGAGGGGAGCAATGGGATGCAAGGAGCAATTGGTTATTGACTCTGTCATATGTAACCAAGCCTGTACCAACCGAAGAAACCTCTTTGCTGCCTACGTGGATTATAAGAAGGCCTTCGACTCGGTGCCACATGAGTGGCTCAAAACTATATTGAGAATGTACAGGGTCGATAATAATTTTGTTTCCTTTTTAGAACGCATCATGTCAACCTGGAGAACTAGGATCCAATTGCAAGTGCCATCCAGCGACACCATCGAAACTAACACCATTCCGATACGGAGAGGAATTTTTCAGGGCGATTCACTTAGCCCATTGTGGTTCTGCCTTGCAATGAACCCACTATCACGCCGTTTGAACTCCACCAGATACGGTTTTAGTGTTAGAAATAACAACGAAGAGGTAGTCAGAGTGAATCATCTTCTATACATGGATGATCTTAAAATGATGGCTGCTACCAGAAACCAGCTGGAACAAATGCTTAAAATTGTAGAGGAGTTCTCCGGGGATATCGGAATGCAATTTGGACTTGACAAGTGCCGTATTTTAAACATCGTTAAAGGGAAGATACAACCAGGGGCTTTTGAAATGCAGAACGGTGAAACTATAGCTGCAATGGAGGCAGACCAAACATACAAATATCTAGGTATGAAACAGGCTAAAAGAATTGACCATGGCACTATGAAAGCTGAATTGACAACCGAATTTGTCAGGAGGGTAAGGCGGGTATTAAGAACTAATTTAAATAGTAGAAATTTGTTTAAGGCGCTCAACACGTATGCTTGCTCAGCGCTGAGCTACTCCTTTGGAATTGTAAAATGGAGCAGGACGGACATCCAAAACCTGCAAAGAAAAATAAGGACACTCCTAACAAAAGCACAAAAACATCATCCTAGGAGTGCCATTGAACGTACAATGCTTCCAAGACACCAAGGAGGAAGAGGATTGGTGGATATTGGTAAGCAGCTCGATCAACAAATAATAAACTTACGTTCATATTTCCACAGGTTAGCGGACTCTTCCACACTACATCGAGCAATATGCGAGGCAGACGACTCAACGCCGCTACAGTTGAGGGAACAAGATATTACTTCTCACCACCCAACAGACCAAGAGAAGTTACAAACCTGGCTGCGGAAGCCACTTCATGGACGGCATCCAAATGAGGTCAATCAGGACAATGTCGACAACTCAGCGTCGAACTACTGGTTGATTTCAGGACAGATGTTTCCGGAAACGGAGGGCTTCTTGTTGGCTATCCAAGACCAGGTTATTCCGACGAAGAACTATCGGAAGTTCATTATTAGAGATCCCTCAATAGAGAATGACCAGTGCAGATATGGCTGTCGAACATCGGAGACAATTCAGCACATAACTGGAGGATGCCAAGCGTTTGCCGCAACCGAGTATAAGGAAAGACACGACTCAGCCGCTAAGATACTCCACCAAGAGTTAGCAGAAAAGTTGAACCTATTACAGGTAGGAAAAGTGCCTTATTACAAATACAATCCAGAGCCTATTCTTGAAAACAACCAGTACAAGTTATATTGGGATCGAACGGTTCTGACGGATCGAACAGTTGCTCATAATAGACCAGATATTATACTAATAGATAAAATTTCTAGGCGAACTACACTAATCGACATCGCTGTACCTAACAACAACAACCTAAGACCAAAATACAACGAGAAGATCGCCAAATACAGAGATCTGGAGGTGCAAATCCGAAGACAGTGGGCAATGAACAGCGTCCAAACGATTCCCATAATACTCTCAACAACTGGAGTGATACCAAAGAACCTACTGCAGAACATCAAGGGACTGGGTCTTAGTGAGCATCTGTATAAACCGTTGCAGAAAGCAACTCTTCTAGCAACCGCGCGAACCGTCCGAAAGTTCATGGGAAATACAGCAGAGCACGTCACCTAGGACCCGATAACATGGAAAGGGTTCACACAGAGCTTCATACTTCTGGTACCTTTGTGTACCTGGTATGAGTGAATATTCCCTGGAGGGAGTGCGAAGCCGTCTGGCTTGTAAATCATAATAATAATAATAATAATATCCTTTATTTGCCAACAAAATTATGATCACATAACAAAGCAACGTCAGAGAAAGAAATGTTTAACATTAAGAATTGTAAATATGTCGAACTAACTACAGTTAATATAAAAACTAATTGACATTTCGATAGGAACCTTACACAAAGGAAAACAAAAGAAGAAAAAGACAGATACAAGATAATTTAAAAAAGTAGTAATAAGAAACTCAGTTTAAACTGAACAAAGTTTTACAGTTTACAAAATAAGATATTCTAATTTAAAAGGAATAAAATTTTTTACATACAAAACACATGCTTGAGAAAAATCCACTAAACAAAAAATATTAAATTAAAAATATTGACATTACAAAAACTATTCATTAAAATTGAAAGAGTAAAAGCCCTATCAGAAAGCCATTCATTTACGCGTCTCTTAAAGCAATTAATCGACTCGGTAAGCCAGATTTCTCTTGGTAACATCCTTACGGCTTTAATCGCCATATAGTATGGTCCTCTCTCATAGAAGGTGGAGTTATGTAAAGGTACCCTTAGGTCATTCGCCCCTCTGGTAGTCATAACCATGTTTCCCCCATAAAACTGTCTATTCAGCGGAAATAATTCCGTATTCCTTCTGACAAGCATGACTAAAGATCTAAAGTATAATGAGGGAACAGTAAGCAACTTAAACTGAGTAAAAAATGGTCAACATGAAACTCTTGGATGTAGGTGAAAGATGCATCTTATTATGCGTTTTTGAATTTTAAATATATTAATAGCCTTTCTTGATGATCCCCAAAAGGAAATACCATAAGAGACAAGAGATTGTATTTGCCCAAGGTAGAAAAGCCTAACAGTCTCTGCAGTGATCACGTCACGAAGCCTTCGGACTACACCACACAAACTGCTAAGCCTAGCCCCAAGGGCTGAGATATGATGTTCCCAGTTTAAAGAGGGGTCCAAATGAACACCCAAGAACTTAACCTGTTCCAAAGTAGGTATAGATCTACCCCCAAGCCACACAAGCAGAGACTCAGACCTTATTGCATGCTTTGAAAAAAGAATGAGGCCGGTTTTATCTACGTTTAGAGCGAGGCCGTTATCAGAACACCACTGCTGCATTTTCAATGCAGAGTTTGTGCACTTTTGAGACAGTCCTGCCATAGAAGTGTCCGCCAGAATCACTGATGTGTCATCAGCAAACTGGCAAACGCTATCCGCGGCCAATCCATCCCCCAGATTGTTTACATATATTAAGAATAATATGGGTCCCAAAATGGAGCCCTGAGGTACCCCCTTGTGAAATAATCTTATTTTTGTGTCTCCATTTTATGTATAAAATGTTTTTTACCCAAAAATAGCATCTAAAAATGATAACTGATAGCTGTTAGAGCTTTATACATCAAATATTTTTTTTGTGCTTGAGGGGTAAGGGGAAAGCAGATCTAACAAGCGCCGAGGCATAATGCACCACTTGAATAAAGCGAGGGTTTCTTGCACCTGTACAGCTCCGAGCTGTTCATGCTAATGAATCGAGGGCGGTAATTGTGGAAAAGAATAGCTGTCTTTTTGTTATAGCAATGGTCGATGCCATTTCCAAACGTAGATTTTCATTGAAAAGATTTGTGCACAAAGAGTTGAAATATATCACATAAAACATTTTTAACTAGTATTATTTAAAATAAATAAGCAAGTTCAGTGTTTTTGTTAGAAGTAAAAGTGCTTGGTAAAGTGACATTTGGTGTTTTTTGTTTTCCGGAAAAGTGAGAAAAAATAGAGAAAAATCAAGACCAAAATTGTGTTCTGCAACTTCGAAATAAGGGGGCAAGTAAGTAACACGTTTTTCCCAGATTTCTCTTAATGTAAATATTTACCTTGAAATGTACCTAATTTTTAGAAAAAACATCTTTTTCTGGGTCCTTTAACAATCACGATATTAAAAATCGTCTGTACTTACGCTACCTCTTTTTGCAAGCTCTATTGCAAGGGCTTTTCCAATACCAGAGTTGCTTCCAGTTATTACTACTGTAAGACCATCTAATCTTGTAGTACAGTGGCACACGCCTCCAGCAAAGTATTTTCTAGAAGGAAAAAAATTGTGATCTCTTTTATTTCTTCAGAAAGCTGCCACTTACATCAAACCGTAGGCAGCTGAGCCTACAAATAGTGAACCGGCAATGTACTTCCACATATCACCAACTAAATTATGGATATTATTTTTATAATAAAGAAAGATTAACCTTATTTCCTGATAATTTTAATTACAAGACCTCTTTTTTAACAAAAATTATATTCAAATTTATAAAACTCTCATTCTAGATCTATCACTTCTCATGGCAACCCCGGAATAAAAAAGGTTAGTTCGATGGCAACCACGATGTCCGTATTTATTTATGCCATGTAGTGCGGCGAGAAAAAACATAACAGAAGTGTAAAATTCGATTCTTAGTTGTGTCACGTGGTAGAGATAATCAACTCGGCTAAATTTCCCTTCTACTAAGATTTGTCGATACAACTCGTTTTCGAACTATATTATTTATTACTGTTCTCGATTCAAGAGCTTTAAGATCAGATGCATCAAATCCTGAGTAGCTCCGAGCAACACTGAATAAAGCGGTTAAAGTGTTAATTTGAACAGTAAATAACCTACAAATTATTTTTTTCGGAATTGTTATTTTTAATATGCATAGCAAAACATATTGAGGACAAAAATATCTTTTTATTACTTATTAGTTTTGAATTTTGTGTGGTGTCATGGCATTTTCGGCCATTTTCGCAATTCGTTAAAAAAAACTATGAACGAAAGTCCGATATCTTGTGAAATAATCTTATTTTTGTGTCTCCATTTCATGTATAAAATGTTTTTTACCCAAAAATAGCATCTAAAAATAACTGATAGCTGCTAGGGCTTTATACACCAAATATTTTTATTGGTGTTTGATGGGCAAGGAGAAAGCAGATCTGACAAGCGCCGAGGCTAATGCACTACTTGAATAAAGAAGCACCTGAGCAGCTCTGAGCTACTCCGGATCATGAATCGAAGGCAGTATATGACTATTCCTTTATAGCTGTATTCTTTAGAGTTATTATCAAATGATCACAGTGAAAAAAGTCGAACTGATAACTTCATGTTCTTTTGAATATGCATTTGCCTGTCATTTGGTCGAAGTGATCATGATTACTTCTAGTGATAATGACTCAAAAGAAAAGCCCTATTGTTTTCATTTATGTACTTTTTTTTTCGAATAAAACTGCAGCCAGATTCACTAAGATTTAAAATTTAAACCCGATCTAGTTGCCATGAAATTTAAATCTTAAAGTCGACCAGTTTTGTTTTGCTTATGATATTGTCATAATTTATATAATATATGTCAACAAATAAACGCGTATATACTATATTAAGAATAAGAACCTTACGATAAAGCTTTGCAATATGTAAAAGAAATAATTGTGTCCCGAAAATGACTGAAGTCCTTCACTTTCGCCGATTCAATAAGAAAAGAGAATGATTTCTTTATACTAGTATTTTTAGGGTTAAAGACTTGCTTGACTTATTGTTGCTCTCGTCAGCTTTAGAATCAGGGTACCTATTCTCGTTCTTGAGTATTCTGAATACGTTTTCGTACTTTTTCGTGAGAACCACGCCCACTTTCCATCAAGATGATCGTTCTCTCGAGAACGAGAAAACCAACCAAGAATACTGTTTCATACTTTTTCGTGAGAACCTCGCCCACTTTCCATCGAGTGATCGTTCTCTCAAGAACGAGAATAGGTACCCAGGAGGATCATGTTAGTTAATCCGGCTCTAAATTTTTAATTTTGCACTCACCTGTTCTTGGAATACTTGTCTTAAAGTGGTAGGTATCAAAAAACTTAATCCATTTAAAATCTTGATATTTAATTTATATACTTAAACTAGATTCGAAGTTTCAAACAGGATTTTTGGTATTACCATCACTTTATGATATTTGAAGTGGGAAAAAATTAGAAGTTCTAAAAACCGAAAAAACCGCCAACAATTTTTATTTATGTAGGGGTTGTCTTTGTTTGGTTCAAATGATTAGAAAAGGATAGCCTTCACTCTGGGTGTTAGTTTGTAGGAGTTCGGGTACCCAGACATAATGGCCGTTTGACAAATGTCATGCATGTTTTTTCAGGGCTATTCTTTTGAGTCATTATCACTTTCACTTCTATCACTTGAAGTAATCATGATCACTTCAGCCCAATGACAAGTAAATGCATATTTAAAAGAACATGAAGTTATCAGTTTCACTTTGTTCACTTTGATCAATTGATAATTACTCAAAAGAATATAGCCTTCGTCTATTTTTTGCACCAAAGAATCAGGTCCGGATTAATGCTACAAGTAACCTCCAGAGATGTACTTAGGACTAAATAAATAATTATTCGGGTTATATTCCTAAATTACAATTGAATTAATATAACCAGTGTATTCCGTGTTCTGTGATAACCAGTAGGGTTACACGTTCGCGCAAGCCGTGAAACTTTTTAAGAATTATTGCAACCTGGACGTTATCCAATTACGAAATCTCTAGACTTTTATATGCATTATAAGTTCTAGTCTTGGAAGTCTCAATATTTTATGAAATTAAGAAAGAAGTACTGACCCATGAGATATAAAATAAATACTAATAATGATCCGTAAAACAATGAGTGGATAGTTCCCAAAGTCCTATATGCGCAGACGCTAAAACTTCAATTTTATTTGTTATTTTGATCGATCTCGAACATAATTATATTTATATATTTTTCCCAAAATATAGATTACTTTCAAATTGTTATAAAAATAAAAATAATAACCAAGCTTTTAATAAAAGCCCTTCTGTATATTTAAAGCATGATTTAAGGATAAAAAATATTACTATAACTTAACATTTTGTTTAGAAAATTCATGCCGTCAAGACAATTTTTTTTATTAGTCATAGATATTGTGAAGGCACAAATAACATTTTCACGTCTCGCAGTTGCGCACTAAAGACTTTGGGAACGAGGAGATATTCTTAAGGGGATTTATGTATATCTGTCCTTTAATGTTGAGATCATAAAAAATTTTGTTTACTGATGAACGTTCTTTATAAGAAGGGATATGATGAATTTATATAATGAACAGGTTTATATAGAAGAAAACCCGCAGGCAATAAAGTTTGTGCAAGGAACATTGAGGAATTTATTATTGGTCCTGTCATCTTACTACCTCGTTTAAATGGTTGAAATTATCTAGAACAACTAGTAAATTTACCAAACTTATTGGATGATCTTTCACTGGCTACTAGACAAAATATGTGGTTCGTGCACGGTGGTGCAACCCACACATCACATTAAATGTTAGATATTATTTAAATAGGAATTTTCAGAATCGGTGAATCGGCTCCTGGAAATAGGCCGCCCCGCTCACCAGATTTAACACCTATGAATAACTTTTTATGGGGAACTCTGAAACTGTAGACCCGTAAACATTGAATAAGAATTGTGGACATGAATACAAAATTCTTGAAGCTTAGATGCAGAGAAGATGGGAAGAGTGCACTTCAATTTTCTCCATAGAATTAATCTTTGCATACATGAAAACATAGGTCATTTTGATCATTTACTTAAAGTTGAATTAAAAAAATAAATTAATTTTACTTTTTTGTTTTGGTTTCTTATCGACAGATATAACTTTTTGGGATGAAAGATGTCAAGAAATAAGAATTTTCTATTAGAAATTTAATATATTGAGGCACAAAAAAGTTATGAAGCTTTAGATATAAGCAAAGTGCTGCTGGTGCCGCCCTCTGCAATATACATCGAAACTCAAATCATACCTTGATTTCCGATCCTAAGAAAACCCAAAGTACCAAATTTAGTGCAAATCAAGCATTATTGAGATGTGAAGAGAACTGTGAAACCCTCAGCAAGGTAAATTCTCATTTTTTAGCTTCAGAAATTTGCGCTAGTGTTTTCTAAAGATACACCCTGTGCGAGTAGCCAATATTGTTTCAGAAACAACACTTCCCCCCACCGGGACTTAAAAGTACAGAATTTTGTGCATTCGAGACATTGAGGGGAAGCTTAAAGGGTATATAAAAAATCAGCGAGGTAGGTGGATTTGTCAGAAAAAATTACTTATCGTCCGTACTACCATTTAGTTTGGTACTTAATCGAGTCATCCGCGACTCTGCAATAAACTATACTTTTTTTTTTTCATTTAAAGGGCACAAGTATGACTAATCATACTTACGCGTATCGAGAATGAAGTTTTCTGTAAGTCGTCAGTCTAAAGGAGACTAAATCGATTAAATATAGTAATTTATATTTCACCAAGCATAAAAACGCAATTCAAACATGGTTTCAGGGATCTACCATAATCACATTTATTGTTGGTACTCAAAAGGCTGGTAGCTTCGATCATACTCTAGATTTAAACAACAATAGATTTGTCTGAAGGCAGTTTATGGTCGGTGGGGGAGACGCTTTTTTGATGTTTGACAGACATAAACATATTTACTTATCTTGTCTTTCAGTTTAATTGCTTCTCGTGACTTTTTTCGGTGTTTTTAAGTGTTAGAAATTACTATAAATGCGAAGTTTACAATTAATATTAACAAAAAGAGGATTTAAAAACTTATTTTTATCGGTAAATATTGTTAGATTGTTTACATATTGAAAATAACAATAAGAAAAATTTAGGCAACCATATATTCATACTTTGTTTTCAGAATTGACGTACCCAGGGGTATGTTCGAAGGACGTACCGATGATACTCGTTTAAATAATGCAATTAGAAAAGGATAGCATAAAATCGGTATGTCTGTACCAAGAAATTAAATATCTACTGTTTATCAACACTTTTTCAAATATAAATAAAAATATTATTACGTTATTCAGCGTTCAAACAACCGGGCCCTAGTTCTGACGTTATGCTACTTCTACAGGGGTATGTTCGAAGGCTGGTAGGTACTTTAACGCTACTAAGAGTCTGATCACTAGTCGTGGGAGCTTTAGACAATGACTGAATCTGCTCCCCTTAAAGCATAAGCTCATATTCAGGGAAGATAAGCTCTCTGTGATTCAAGAAAAAAAGACGAATAGAAAAAAAAATATTTATTTAGAGCCAAAGTGCAGTCAAATAAATCAAGTAACACCTTCTGTAAGTACTTTTTTCGCAGTTTTTAGTTCTAAATATAGAAAAAAACAACAAAAATAGTGTTCGCCTTAAAGCATAATTCTATCTTCCTTTTTCCCAAGTAACAATAATTTTTTAAATTTTCTTTAATTAATTCTTCTTTTTTAGTATAAAATAAAAAATATAAATATAATTATTATAAATAATACAAAAACACATATTACATATGGCAACAAATATTTCTCGAGTTATACTTAAAATTATTTAACTTGTATAGAAATGGGAGGTGTAAACTTCCACACATGTCCGGTACTAATCAGTGGGCTTGTAGTAACTGAACTATTGTCAGGGGTGTAACACTGAATATCCACTTTATATAGTCCTGGTGTGAAAAATACCACATTACACTTATGATTGGCTATATTTTTGGGTTCTAAACTGGATAATATTTTCCTGAAAGAAAAGTACGATTATTACATTTTTAGGATTTAAGAAGGTCCATTTGCTACTACGTAAATCAAATGAAGTGTAGTAGCCAATACGATAGTAATAAAAAATAATATAATTTAAAAATAAATAGTTTACAAGGCATTATTTATCATTAAAATAGATATATTATAAAAAAAAAATACGGAACTTCTTTTGACTCATTTAAATCAGCTGGTCGTAACTAGTGTGTAATTTAGCAGCATTGTGTTTTTACTGTTTATGTTTATATTCGAGGTGATCTAACCTTAATCTTTTATAATAAGTTTATAAAACAGTAAAATGTTTACTCATAATATTCGATGTTGGTAAATTTGTAAGTCTCGAAGGTCTCAAAGAAAAGTGAATTAGAAGAAAATTTCACTCCCCAAGATGTGTATGTGTGTATGATATCAATAATTGAGTAATACAAATGAAATGTACTGCTGATGGTTTGTCGTGTAAAAATTGAAATTTACCAATATATATATAGAAAATTTTTGGGTTAGTATCTTTCATGTAAAATGCATAAATCCAGTTTATACAAGTAGTTATAAACGTTAATTTCAGATTAGCTTTTGGTAGTATATATATGTATATATATGTATATATATATATATATATATATATATATATATATATATATATACAGTGAATGCAAACTTCGTTCCATCATATCTTTCCCATGTTAGAGGATGCACAGTTTGAATAAATTGCTGAAAAACACAATTCATCCTGTTCCACCACCATCGAGATGGTGGCCTACCTGTACCACCACACCGAGAAGAAAGTTAAAACCTTACCCCTCCGCTACAGTGGTACGGCAGAGGTACATGTTTCGTCTCTCATTAGACTCATCAGGGTACTAATGAGAGACGAAACATGTACCTCTGCCGTACCACTGTAGCGGAGGGGTAAGGTTTTAACTTTCTTCTCGGTGTGGTGGTACAGGTAGGCCACCATCTCGATGGTGGTGGAACAGGATGAATTGTGTTTTTCAGCAATTTATTCAAACTGTGCATCCTCTAACATGGGAAAGATATGATGGAACGAAGTTTGCATTCACTGTTCGCATTTTACTTCATTTCATACGCGGAGTTGCATATAGTTGTACGTTGGCTGAATGTGATTTCAGCACTACAACAGCATAATGTGGATATAATCACTGCTATTGCATCTCACACGGGGGAATCCGTGAAAGCCGCATAAACATATATATATATATATATATATATATATATATATATATATATATATATATATATATATATATATATATATATATATATATACACACACAAAGACCTGAAGTGCGCGCTCGTGCAACGTTGCCAAACGTCTCGACCACATTTGAATGGTTAATCTTAAATTTTGTCATTTCTTTTATTTTTCTGATATCTTTAATTTTTTTCAACTTCAGCTAATTGACAAATGGCAGTATAATAATTGAAAGAAGAGTGCCAAGATCCTGATTTCCTACAAGACTGTAGAATTTATTACATTTCTGAAAACTAAATTCTCAAAAATTTACATGTAAGGTTAATCAAAATTCTACCAAAGTATATATTATGATTTAAACTATTGTAAAAAAAATTGATTTTCATAATGATCTAATATTTTATATTTGACGTGGGCAGCGATTGAACCTCCTTAACCAAAAAAAAAAAATATAATTCGAAATATTATTATCAAGTGATTTTTATGAAAATTGATCTCACTTCGAAGCTCCTGATATGGCCAGTCTAGTATCCATCCTGTAGTTAAGAGTGCCATTATTATAATCTTGATAAAACTGTACTGACAACGTTAGTTCTTTCAGAGCCGTTTCTAAACTGTTTGCAATTGACATTTGTACCTCCATACAGTCACCAGCTTCACAAGATAAGTCTTCTTGAACATTAAAGGTATCTCCATTTATTTTAACTTCTAAAAATGAATTTATAATGTATAAAAAACAATGAAAAAGAAGCATCAGCATTTATTTAATATGATACTAGTATCAACTTCTAATTTACTTAAGAAAACCTGAGGAAAAAGAATTTCTTGTCATTTAATTAATGTTTATGAAAATTTGCAGATTAAACCTTTGGACACATTATAAAACATTATTTTTACCCCATTCTAGTGGAGACATTCTAACAATATCCAACATCCTGGTGTTTAAAGTTATTCCTTTAAGAGATGCTTCTCCTACTGAATCTGTAGCATTAAGTAACCATTTCAACTTCACTTGATCTCCGATATGTTCTGAACATATTTTGTTAATGTCTATAATAGATTTTGATTGGTCTGGTTCCTCATAAAAATCTACAAAGAACATATATTTTTTATTAAATGTATTTTTTTAGACAAACGCTATCCATCAGTCCTTTAACCTTTAAATACACACAAAATATTGTTCGAATAACTCCAAGATATAAGAAGAGCAAAACAAACTAATATGTGGTTATAGGTACTACTGAATGGTGTGGAGTGTTTTAAAATTTAATAAGTCTGGTATACCATAGATTCAGACCATGTCTTATTGAGACCACTCACACAGCACTACAATGCCTTAATTGCTGGATTCACTATTTAAAAAAAAAGCCACTCATGTCATTTGATTGTTAATAATTTATTTATTTATTTACGGGATGTCCCCATTTTCAAATATTTACAACAAAAATAAAATAAAATGTCCTAACCCTCATAAATAGTAACTAATAAATCACTTAAAGTAAATAATAAACTAACAAACTCAAAAACCTAAGCATTCTTAAAAACAGAAAATATAAACTTTATACATTGTTATTCCCTTAACAATAAAAAATATTAATATAAATTATGTTCTATTTCTAATAAATTCAGCCAGACACTGCTTAAATTTTGCAAATCCAATATTAATCAGATCGAAGTTCTGGTTAAACTCATTGCTTAGTGTGTGAAATCTATTAATAGGAGAAAATTTACCATAATTTGTATAATGATGTTCTACTGAAAATAGTTGAATATTTCGAAGAATTCGGCTGTTGCAACTAAAGTTAATCAGATCCAATAAATCAGAGCAATCAATACTGTCATTAAGTAGTTTATAAACAAAAATTAAATCACACTTAGTTGTGTGTCTTCTAGGGCCGTGTGTCAACCGTGACCTCAGATCTACCATGGATAAATTTTGTAAATTCAATTTAGAAGCACAGGTTCTGAGAAATTTGTTTTGAATCCTTTCCAAGATGTAAATGTGATTAAAATAATAGGGTGACCATACTATAGAAGAATAAGATACGATACTACGGACAAGAGTAAGATACAGAATTCTAAATGTAGATATTGAAAATTCTCGTGAATTTCTAGTAATAAAACCAAGACTGCGGAAAGCTTTACTAGCTAGATTATTGATGTGGGGAATAAATGACAATGAACTGTCAAATAACACCCCCAGATCCCTAATCTCAGTCACTCTTGATAGAAGATTTGTGTTAATTTGGTAATCAAAAGCAATAGCATTCCTAGATTTAGTGAAAGCTATAATAAAGCACTTATCCTTATTAAAATATAAGTCATTGGAAAGAGAATAATCCAAAAGTGAATTTAAATCTTTTTGGATTTTAACACAATCATCCAAGTTTGAAATTGTGAGAAATAGCTTAAGATCGTCGGCAAATAACAAGAATTTGCAATACCTTATTATTTCATGTATGTCATTAATAAATAAATTAAAAAGAAATGGGCCCATATGTGAACCCTGTGGGACCCCTGATGTAACCAAAATAGGAACTGATAGTGAACCCCTTATATAAACAAACAGAACCCTATCATCAAGGTAACCACCACTCAGTCATGAAAGGAACCACTCAGGAAAACCATAACACCTTAACTTAAAAAGAAGCAATGCTGTGTTTAAAGCCTTTGAGAAGTCTGTATAGATGGAATCAACCTGATGACCATTCTCGAAAGCCCTGACAATATAGTTCTGATACAGGGCCAGATTTGTGGAAGTAGGTTTGCCCTGTCTGAATCTATGCTGTTCTTTGACTAACAGATTTTTACAATGCCAAGTAAGATATTTGTTTAGAATTAGCTCAAATAGTTTAGGGATAGCAGACAACATGACCACCGGTCTGTAGTTTTTTACATTATCTCTATCTCCATTTTTGTATACAGGAATTATAAAACTATCACGCTATTTATCAGGAAAAGTTTGTAATTTTAAAGACAAGTTGAGTTTAATGCATATTATGCTTTTAACTTTAATAAAAAAAAAAAACTTAGTATGTAAATAGTACTGTCAGTAATTTAGTTTTTTTGTAGTTGCCGTCAAGAATAACAACTAAATTTTCTTCAATTCTCCTACAGATATTTTTTAATTTACCTGATATTTTTGATAAGGGGCATCTAGCAACTGGAATAGGTACTCTGCAACTTTCTTGCCCTTCAATAAGCATATGTTTTGATTTGGTGTATTCTAACTCCATTTCCTGTGATGTGAGATTTGCTACATCTAATACTAGATAAAATTGTGTACTCCTATTAAAAAAATTATAATAGATAAGTCAATACGTCTGAAGAATGCTGTAGGGATTTACAGTTAAGTTTTTAACAAAGTCTCCTATAAAAAATCCTAACCATTTGGAAACATGTTTTAAAACTAGTACTTTAAACAAGAAGTGGTTCTATTCTCTCGTCAAAGTTGTGGTTTTGTAAGTAGAAATTTTTGATATTTCGAATTTCGTCAATAAAAATTGTAGTTTGTTATATAGGTAATTCTTCTTTCAGGCAGAGAATATGAAAATATATATACGAACAGTTTATTTCCCGCAAATATCGCTCTGGTCTTCTCTCCATACGCGTTTCGATCACCTTATGATCTCGTCAGTGGAGCTGTATCGAGCCGAGAGCAACATTAGCAGATAATAACTGATATATGAACCATAAATTTCGGCAGGATATTGCACCTGCCATCTATCAACTAATCTACCAACTAATGTTGCTCACGGTCCGATACAGTTCCACTGACGATATCATGAGGTGATCGAAACGCGTATGGAGAGAGGACCAGAGCGATATTTGCAGGAAATAAACTGTTTATATATATATTTTTCATATTCTCTGCCTGAAAGGAGAATTACATATATAACAAACTATTTAAATACGGCAGAAAGATTTCTTTATTTCTTACTGAAATATTGATTTTTTAAAAATTTTAGTCTTAATAATACTTGGTAATTACCTAATTTGCCTTATATTTATCCAAATTCCGAGTGTTTTATTTTGTATTCATTGGGTTATGCAAGTTTTTTTTTTAAAGAAAAATATTGACAAATTTTACCTAAATTGTCATTTCAGAGAACTTCACCTCCATGAATTTTACCAACGTGATTTCACCTCCGTGAAGTCAATGTTCTCGGAATCAGGAATTTACAATGTTCAATTGCTTCTCATTGGATTTTGATAAGTCCGTTTTGCACTTTTTGGATATGGCAGTTAAAAAACGTATGAGAGTGTGATACAGTAGGAAATGACAAGGGAAAAAATATATTAATAAATTAAAAAAAAAAACTTTCAAAGTTAAAGGAGTTGGTGACAACAAAGATTGTCGAAAAAGAAGGGTAGACATGTTAATTGAAGAGCAAAATGTTCCTTCGTTTTTGCAATATAATTTCTAGCTAAAGTAAAGGTCCAAGCATAGTGTTACGTCATTAGTGTAAACCAAATAATAAATTTAAAAATCATTTTTCTTTAAATATCAAGATATTTAGTAATCTTTGGTGATAATATTATTAAGTAAATAAAGAAAAAAACTTACTTTTCGGCAGGCAACACATCCCAATTTGTAACATGTAAAGAAGGCATCAATTCTAACATGAAAAATACCGTGCTTGTTCTGCAATGTTGAGATTCAAAGCCAGAGCCACCACTATACCTAAAATTTTAATAAACAGAATTCGGTGAAAAGCTGTTCCCAAAACACTACTGAACACTGTTAATTTTACGCACTGTATAATTACCAACTATAGACAAGATGCCACCAATAGCGGTATATGGGCCATATTGGCGTTAATATCGACCATCCTTTGCAACCGAAATTAGTAGTGGTAAAAAGATACATTTTTTTTAAATTTCAACAGGCGAGTCACATTAGGTTCGTTATGAGTCCGTCATGTGTGATTTATATCTTCCCACACCATACGCGTCTCAAAAAAAAAAAGATGGTTAAGCGTTATTTTTTTGATTGACAACAGAGATTACTGGCCAATCAATAAAAAATTATCGAGAAAAATGGTATATGTACTTAGTCTTTTTAAAATTAGATTTGTCGTGATTGAATTCCATTTTACACAGATATAAAAGGCGGAATAATAACTTCAAAGGTAAATAGTTGTAGAAATATACTTACAGATTACTCAGCAGGTGTTAGTTCATTGTTTTCAAAAAGAAATATAATACTTAAAGCTAAATTTATGTAAATTATTACATCGCGAGTTTCTTGCTTGCGGTTGAATAATTTATGGTCAATAACTGCCGATATTGGTGCTCGTGTCGGTCAATCCCTCACCACAATGGCTTGCAAATAAAATTAGAAAAACAAAAGGTTTAAAATCAAATTACCTTATTTTTAATTGTCCCTCGACCACAGAAGAAGTAGGTGGCTGTTGAAAGAGAGCTGTCAAACCACCTGCCAAACTTGACTGCCCAGAGTTGGAAGAACGAAAACTAAAATAACAAATACAAAATATAAAACCTACATTTTATTTATATCGGAAAGACTCGATACGATCGAAAGCTAATTTAAAGATGATTTATTTCTTTTTATTTCATCATTATGTTATCTTCTAAATCGTTTTACAGAATTATTTGGTCGCAATCGCGAATGTTTTTTTTTTTTTAATTGCAATGCTATGAAAAATTTTATTTAGGAGGTACCTTGAATTCACTCTAGAAAAGGAAGAATTCCCTGGTAACGAATTAGACATACTGCTAAACATGCCACTATTCAAATCCTGCGGTAAACTTGGCGACACTGCTGTGTGGTGGGATAGAAAGTTGGCAGCAGCAAATAACCTAAAATATTCAAAAAAATATTTGCAAAATGTACTTTTTCTCGAGTAATTTACCAAATAAAATTTATTATTTTGAGATTATAGTGCAAACTAAATATTTAAGCAGTTTGTAAGATTTATATAAACATTATATGAATATTTAAATAATTCTCAAGTATTTATGAAAAAATGTGAGAAAAGTTCGAGTTATAATTAAAAATAAAACGAAATTAGCAATATAAGAATTGAAAAAAGATCCGAGAAGGTTTGAAAATAGATTTTAATAAAGCCGAGAAGTTAAAAAAATGACAATTATTTGAATTTTATTTTTAGTAGTTTATTAGAAATACTACGACGAATATCTTGCAGGTCACAGTCATATCCATATTCATTTTTCAAAATAACCTTATCAATTTACATAATGAACTATAATTTATAATTGATTGAATCATATGTTAAAATAATTGTAAAAATAATTCTTAGGAGATTTGAGAAAATTTGCTTAGCAAATTAAAAGTAAAAGATTAGAAATCCTATAAAATTATTAAACGTCTACTGACTTCGAAGATAATTTTAGTAATATGAAGCTACAATGAGTTTAATTTTTAAATATTCTGTTAGAAATTTGTAAAATTATTTATCATCCAAGACGGAAAAGCAAGATAAAATAATATCAAACAAACTTCACATTTCTCTATTGTAATTAAATTAATATTTGATATTACCTAACCACAAACGATGCTGACTGTTCAGGTAATAACGGCAAGATCATTTGCACTTCCTCGTGATCAATGTGGAATATTTCGTTTTGCAAAGACGGTTCCAAAATGCTATTAATTGATACTTCCAACATCTCTATCGGTATTTGACTTGTGTTGGTTAAAGTTATGGTACACTGGGCACTTTCTCCATGATATAAACTTAAACTAGCTGAAGTTACGATACTGTCATCGTGAAAATTTGAGAAAGATGCACTTTGGGGTAAAGACGTTGAAACCTTTAATAAAAATAACATAAATTATATACGAGAACTCCAGAAATTTTAATAGCTTTTTTAATATCATAAACAATGAAGAATTCTGTTTTTACAAGTAAATTTTTACAACCTTCTCAGTTAAAGGGATTACTAGATTACACGGTATTCAGGTTCCTAATTAGGATGGGGAAATTTTAGAGGGCCCCGAATACTCCGTCCTGAATCAGAATCCTAAATCAGGGGGAGAATAATTGTTGATATTAACTATAGGATCGCGCTTTGTAAGCACATAAAAATAGTGCTTTACTAGCCCGTAGTGGACAGTTTTATGAGGATTAAAAAAAAATAAACGAAGTGCTGAGCAAACAGCACTGTATAAACAATAAGATCTTTATTAAAATAATCTTTAAAACTTTTAGTCTATAAAGATATTATATCTTTATAAATACTGAGAACATTTGCGAGGTGTGACTATAAAACAAAAAGACTGATGGTTCTACAGAAGAGGTACGCGAATGTCACAAGCGAACGACCGACAGCTGTGTAGCGTGAAACCTTCTCTACGAATGCGGCGCTTTCCATCTCTGTAGACAAATCAGTCTGGCCGCGGCCTTCGATTGTATAACAATTGTTTTTTTTTTGTTTTACCGGAAAAATGTTAAGTGTAATAATAGAGTAACGAACTGTTGAATTTCACATGAAAAATCACTACAGAAACTTATGTTTTATTAAGTGTATGGCAATGAATGTTTATCACGTGCGCGAGTTTTTGAGTGGTTTAGGCGCTTCCAAGAGAGCCAAGAAGACGCTGAAGATGATTCACGGCCGACGAGCCCTTCCACGTCAAAAACGGATGAAAAAATGAACATAAAAACTTTAATAAATAAAAAGTGTGAGCGAAAATGGTACCTACAATTTGTACATCAAACAAAAACAAGCTCGCGAAAATGCGGGTATCGACATGCTGAATGCAATTTAAAATGACCCGAACTTGTAGGAAAGAGTGATAATAAGTGACCCCTGAAGATCAACTCGAATTGTGGAAGAACAAGCCATGGGTGCTCCATCAAGACAACGCGTCGGCTCATTCTGCACTGTCTGTCAAGACGTTTCTAGCCAAGTATAATTCGCCATTGTTAAATCATCTAATTCGCCTGACCTTGCACCATGTGACCTGTATCTGTTTCTCAATCTGCATTAAAAGAAACAAGATTTCAGTCCGGTGAAACTGTGAAAGAGAAAGTAGGACGTATCATGAAGGAGTTCACAGAAACTTCCAGCAGTTTTGAACAATGGAAAAATCGAATGGAGTATTATGGGGGTAGAGGAGGGGTGTATATTGAAGCTGATAGTAACTAAATGTGTATACATTTAAAATAAAATGTTTTACAGCAATAGTCTTTATTTTATGGCCACACCTTGTATGTAACTTCCTTTTCTTTACTTGTCATTTTCACGCAGCACTGGTTCAGCCCGTCGGTGTCCGCACATCGACTATGTATCTTAAATGCTCTTAGACCACACAAAAACTGGATAACAGAAGTGTAAAACTTACAAATCATAATCTAGTAAAACAACATATCTATTTATTAATTTTATACAAATTTCAGAAAATAAGATTTGGCGCTTAATAAAAGAAAAAAAACTAAATTGATAGTGATTTCAGTTAAACTGGAAGGAACAGTGAGCTAGATAGATAAAATTAGAAATAATTACCTTTTGTATAGGAAAAAGGCAATGTAATCTTGTTGAAAGCTTGCATGTCAGAAGTTTTATTATAATATACTAAAATATCTTTAAAATGTAATTTAATTCTACTGTCAATAATACTTACTAAATATCGATTTATTTTCAAAATTAAAAACTAACTTACTTGTAATACTGGAAGACTGGGAACTACATCAACCTTAAATTGAGGTGGAAAGGGATTACACATATATTTTAATCTACAATTAGACTTTACCCCCAAAGCATGTGTACTGTATCCTAAAAATATAGACTTATTAAGAGTATATTCCGTCAAAAGTGACCAAGTTGTGTTTCGCCAGAATCAACTTGTGAATAATTAAGTTTCCCAATTTTTGCTCCTAGAAAACTGATTTGGTTACTTTTGGAAATATATAATGATGTTCTCATTATATACCTACGTATAATAGCATTAAATATATCTTCAATAAATTTATTAAAAATAAAATAGAACTGATCTTTAGAAACTCCCTAAAAAGCGAAAAATAATAATATAAATTTTTATATGAAACTCAAAATTTTCAAGTCGACTAAAATACTTGATAAATAATGATCCACACAAAAGGATTGAGTAACACTTTATTTGTAATTGTTTTTTTACTGTAACTTGTTTGCATCTCGTGTTGATAGTTATTTGTTTTAGTTAGTAGTAATCTGGCACAACAATATCAATTCTTGACAAATTCGGAAAAATATAAAATTTTTACTCTCCCATTGTACCTGCCATATTCAATTTTAAGAAATTAACTTCAGATTCGTAACCTACAACCCCGAAAATGTAAATAACGTAAAATTTTTAATCCACCATATTGGATTCGCCAGCCTGACTTTCAAAAAAAATATTACCCCCCCCCCCCCCACAAATATTATTGACAAAATCGAGAAAGGTAAAACTTTTAATCCGCTATATTGAATTTTTAAAAATAATTTTAGAATTGTTATGTACGGGCCCAAAAACTCCACCATTTCGATCATACCTGAAGATTAAAATAGCAATAAATGTTTATGAACGCTGTTTATGATCGATGGAGGAGAGGCTTTTTTGATGATTGACAGACATCAATATTTTTATTCAATTTTCTTTTCAGTTTTTTTTGCTTGTCGTGACTCTTTTGAATAGTTTTAGTGTTAGAAATGATTTCAAATGCAGTTTATAATTAATATTACAAAAAAAAAGATTTAAAAATTTAGAAAATATAATTTTTTCTAATTTTACTAATTCAAATAATATCACTATAAATTATATATAATTACTAAAAATTTAATAAATTTACATCCCTCTTTGGAAGTAAAAATACAAATCGTGATCGTGTCGATTTTACTGCCGTCATTAGTCATCTCGTTGGCTTAAACAGTTTCATTTTTAAATTCTAATAAGTCCTAGGCAGGACTATTGTTTGTTTACCTGTAATTTCTAGTTCACCGCTCTCTCTAGCCCAACCACTTAATGTCAACGAGGTTGGCACGTCAGGTGGTAAAACAACTGTCTCTGGTACTGACTCAAATACGATACCTGATGTTAATAATCTCATATTAGATACCTTCAGTTCAAACGGTAGTGGATTTATTAGTTTCAGAGATACATCACATACTTCATTTTCCACCCATAAGAAATCTAAAGAAAGAAAGAAAACTATAATAATAAAAAAAAATTAAAATGGCTTCAAATATTGTATAATTTAAGTACAGCAAGTAAATATTCTATTATTAAATTAATTATAACTATAAAACCCTTCCTAACTAATAATAATAAATTAATAAAACTGACACGAATCTGTTCCAAATATATCCTACTACTAAAAAATATTCCTGTGACATATTAATTACACCATAGAGGACTTTAAATTGAAAGGAAAAATCTTTAATCTCTAGAGTATGGGGTATACTTTACGATTCTGAACTGAATTTTAGTAGACATATTCTCTCAATATTATTGTTTTGCTAATAGAACCCTTGGTTTTGTGTTCAAAGCAGCACTGGACTTAAAGAATATTTCTGCAATGGATTTACTTACAACATTTACAAATAAATTGTAACCTAAGATAGCCTTTCTGGCCGAAGCTTTGAACATATTCTCAGCAGTATTAAAAAACTAATATATAGTAATATAGATATGCAATAAGTAAAAAGTACGACAATGAGGCATTTGTAGACTAACGTGACTACGGATCTGACGTGGAACATGAATAAGAAATAATTCGAAGCATTCAAGACTTCTTATATAGTTATTAAGTATTTCATACACAAAGCAGATGTCATAATACATTCTTCTTGAGGTAAGTGACCATAGGTTCAGATAACCATAGCCTGGTCACTATGCAAGAACATTCTCACACAGATCTAACAAATGATATATACAAATTTTTAATGGCATTGATTACCTTTACAAGATATTTTCTCAAAATACTCAGAAAAGCTCAGTTTAGTATCCAGATACTCTCATATATCTTTCATCATCTGAACCTTCCTAAGCATAGCACCATACATTAGATATTGATGAGCCAGAGGTTTTTGAAGGAGTTGAGTATATTTTTAAAATATATGTATTATAAGGCACATAGTGTGTATATGAACCATTGAAAGGAATATTAGAACTCATACTACAGTAACTTTAGAAAATAGATGAGTTAAACACAGTATGGTATTTCTTCATAAGCTTCTGCATAACCAAATAGTTGATACGAGACTAATTCTGATAAATTATCGGGTTCCTAGATTTAATTCCAGAGTTATACTACTGTCCAAAAATAAGAACAAATGCTTTCTTGAATTCCCCTTTTTTTATAAAATTTTATGGTTATATAATATATTATTTGTGAATTTACATATTTTCCGCTTAAATGAGCAATTGTTTAGGTCAAATACTGTATCTCATTTAGAAAGTTTAAGCTTTGTTTAATTTAAATTCATAATTTAGTGATTGTTATAGTTTAATTATTGTGTAAAATTGCTTTGTTTTTCTGTATAATATGGATATATCTGACCACGTGGGGCAAGAGATCGAATTCTCAGTAGACAGAGTTCCTCAACGGAAAATCGAGCACATAAAGAGGGTATGTAGGCCAATCACTCAGAGGGGTTTGTTTTCTTTTACAACACAATCTCGGAAGTGTCTTGGGATTTTGTTAGCGATGAGAGTGTTGATGTAGATTTGAAATTTAATATATTTATAACACAAATCCCACTGAAAAAGCTTATTAAGCAGTGCCTCAGAGAAAGAGTGTTCTCCTATATTCTTAAGGGGGCCGCTGTGATCCCATTACTTAAAAAGGGAGACCCCAATATGCTGGAGAATTATCGCCCGATTTCCTTACTTCCTATCATCTCTAAGGTGGTTGAAAAGTGAATGCCTAAACAAATTATTCAATATTTTAAAATAAATAATCTACTCAATGACAATCAATTTGGGTTTAGAAAGGATAGAAATACAGTTCTGGGCATACTGGACAGTTTTATTCTGCGACCTTAGTAAAGCATTTGACTGCGTGAACCACGGCATTCTCTTGCGAAAACTGAAGACCTGTAATTTCTGCCCTGAAAGTGTGCAATTACTTTAATCTTATCTTGCACAAAGGTATCAAATAGTGCGATATGCGGGAGCTTCGTCCAGGGGGGCATGCTAGGGTCAATTCTTTTTTTAATCTTTATTAATCCACTGACTGATACAAATTCCAAATTCACTCTATTCGCTGATGACACAGCAGTGTCAGTGGAAGCATATACACTGGAGGACTCGCTGGCGAGCTCTGCAATAACACAGGTGAACTGTAATAAGTTACATCTAAACTCCGATAAAATAACAAAAATGGTATTTTCAATGAGGGAAATGGGGGATGGGAACTCCATTGTGGACGCACGTTTTCTAGGGGTGTGTGTAGATCCAAGATTGCAGTGGGATACTCATAAAAATTAGTTAGCCTCTAAGCTTTATAAAGATCTTTACTTAATCCAAAACCTGGTGGAGAGGGTATCTGTGCGACTCCTCAGGGCAGCATATTTTGCGACTTTCCACTCACATCTTTCCTATGCAATATTAGCTTGGGGCTATGTGGCTGGCGTCAAACGACTTTTTGAGATATACCGGAAAACGATCAGGGTCATGTGTGGTTTGGGTTTCCGAGACGATTGCAGGAGGTCATTCCGGAGCATAAGAGTACTTACTTTGCCATCTCTTTTTATCCTGGAGAACCTTTTATATTTAAGAGAAATATTAACACTTATAAAACACACCAGAATATGCACAATTATGAAATTAAACATCGAGATAACATTGCTCTCATTTACTGGGGGCTAGATAAATGACAAAACCGCCCGAGATATTAGCCAATAAAATTTTTTAATGTTCTGTCGGAACAAATAAGACCGCTGCCTTTGACTGACTTTAAAAATTGTTTTAGAAAGACTAAAATGTGGTTGTCGGATTTGCATTGTCTTTATATTTATTTATTTTTATGACGTTTCGATTAGGTTGTATCTCTAATCGTTATCAAGAATAAACTGAATGTTGTAGAAAGCTTTTGATTGAAAATAGCTTTTACTATTTTAATGTATATTTTAGATTTTGACTCTGTATGACGTAGTCCAATTATTGTAATTGTTTAACTATTTTAATTATTATTTTGTATCTGACGTGTATAAATCGCATTGCGATACCGACATGAATAAAGAATACAATAAAAAATAAAAATAAATTATATATACATGTGCATATATATATGTTATTAAAATATAACATGATTTGAAGATAATTAAACTACAGACTACTCGTAAACATCGACAGCACCTTAAGTAAATTCAGTGTTCCCCACACATCAAAATGCTGCACCTGGCAACTATGTAGGTAAATCCCTTTTAAATAACATTATTGATGTAAACTGCTTTAATGTTTAAAATTATTTTTCACTTAAATTTATTCTTGTTTATATACTTTCGATTACAAAATTAATAAAGTCTTTATTCTTAAATCCCCTTAAGCACTATTTTCAATTAGTCACAATCTATAATCAGAAGGTGACAGTTATAATATATTAATATTATATACAAAGATCTTTTACACAGTTATTGCTCAAAAGAATTTTTTTACTACTCACCCATCTTCGGATTACTCTTATCTTTTCTCCTATCCAAACTACCACCACCAAAATGGATTGGAGTAAACAAAAATGGTCCTATGTCTTCCTTTTCTTTCTCTATAACTTTCGGCCTCAAATGAGGCTTTAGATCTTTTAATGTGAACCCAGTACATAAAGGAATATCTGTTAAATTTGCTGGAGGTACTACAACACCCGAGTCTAATACAAGAGGAACGGGAGACCCTTCACACTGGACTGAAAGACCTTGTAGTTGTATTGCTAATTCTTTTTGCTCAGTAGGATTTAGGTGAGGCCACATTGTTTGTAAAAGAAATGTCATGTGACGAGTCGCCAGTGCTGAATAGCCTGCACGTTTAGCAGCTACAATAAGATCCTAAAACATAAGGGATTATAATACTTTCTTAAATTAACCAAAACACCCTATATATTACATCTTTTTAGAATTCATGTATAATTTTACCTGTAAAATTTGAATTTGTAATGCTGGCCATCCTTGATCTGCCTCTTGCATCTCTATTGGGTCTAGGATAAGTTTATGACCTGACAAACTTTGAAGCATTAGCGAGTAACATTTACTCCAGTTTGGATTAGCATTTTGGGGTGAAACATACCTAAAATAATTTGCAAAAGAAGTGTCTGCAGAAACTCCTTGTTCATTTCAAGAGTTTTGGGAGGCAACAAGAATTTTTAATTGAATGGAATAAGGAAATTACAAAAATTATGAGTTAAACATATAAAATCATTCCTGTAGCATTCTATTATAAGGGTTCCAAGTCGACTACAAAACCTTAAATATGTTATATTAATCTTAATGAAACTCTTGAAAAAAAAGTTTGCTGAAAATTACAGGAAAAAATTCCAAGAATCTTTTGAATTTATGCTGATTTTATTTTTAAAGATAATTTTTAATTATTATATCTACAAAAGTTTACATTTGTAATTAAATACCTTGTAGCAGCTAATCTTAAACAGAAAGCAGCTTTTCTATTAAAACCAATTTGAGTGTACAAATCTGCCAATGTTTCAAATCTTTGTATTTTCTCTTGTTCAGAAAGAGACAAGTTAATATACACCACATTTTGTAAGAAACTAGCTGCTTGGAGAGCATAATTTTGTTCTACAGCTATTCTAGCTGCTTTAAAGCTAGCCTCTGTTTCTATAATTCCTGCATTTTGATATTTACTGTAATGTATAATGGCTTCTCTATAGCGTCTAGATATTTCATCTGGTAGAAGTACATTAGGAATGTTCTTCTTGGTTGCAGTATTGTTTGGTGTTGTTTCTTGATTTGTCTTTTTAGGGGAGCCCTCAGGCAAGCTTCCTATGCGTTGAAACGATTCATTTCTTTGCATATTAGGATACAAAACCAAAGCTGAGGCTGCACTAAGACCTTCATATGCAGCACCCAACCACAACCAGTCATTGACACTTTTTAAAGTTTCTGCAGCATTAGTGTAATACTGTAAGCTTTCAGCAATCAATCCAGCCTGTAAGCACAGATCTCCCAGATGCTTAGTCATACGGCCAGTACATCTTTTTTTATTTTGACGAGACTCCATGTCTAGACCTACAAAATCTTTTTTTTCAAAAGGAGCTACGAGCAAAGACACTCTTTCAAGCTTCTCTCTAGATCTTTCAAGGCGCTTAGACTCCAACACCCAAAACAAAGAGTTTATAAATTCAATTACTTGATTTTCCAAGTCTTCACACGGAGCTGATTCATCATAGAACAATGCACGAGTTTTAAAATTACTTGGTGTCGTAAATTTTTCTATATTTGATTCTGGTCTAATATCATTTTCTTCAGAACCACTAGATAAATCTGTTGGGGAGTCACCTTCTTTTGTAGGGCCAAATAAAATACATCTTGAATCATAAAGTGTTGCATTGTATTTTACTTTTAAACTTTCATGCACTCTACAAACTTCATTTAACTCTGTTTGAGAGTCATATTTTCCTAATGATATAAGTCCGATAAGTCGCCTGTGTGTCTGAAAATCGCCCCAGTCATTATTTTCAACAGGGTGTTCCTTAACAAACCTTACTAAAATATTTCTAATTTGACCAGTTGAATCTGTAATTTTTACTTCATTAAGTTTAGCAATTCTTTCAAAAAACTTTGTGAAAGTTTTGACTTTTAATTGTGATCCAATGTGTTTTACCAGTATTAAAAGGGCTGCGTGATCATGAGAAAACTGTTCATAATCTGGGTGAGACATATTTGGCTCGGTTGTGCTAGTGGATAAAATATAACTAACAGATGAACGCATTTGTAAAACTGTTTTATTGTTATGTATATCATTTACGTTGCAGTTAATTTTTTATGAATAATAATTAAAATAAAATTCATTCTCTTTACACCTATAATTTGCATTAAAATTTATTGAAAACAAAAATCAGCTGAGCTGAAGGTAACTGTCAAGAGTTTACAAGACGTCCATGGTTTACAACGATCCCAGATAAGCACTTGCATATGACCTCAACCTTCAAGAGTTTTAGGGGAATTCAAGTCACGTATATGGTTTTTTAGGGTTGGTCTAGAAATAAGGAAAATAAAGAAGAGTTCCAGTTCTATCATTTACTGCCCTCGATTCAAGAGTTTTAAGCTCAGGTGCATCAAACCCTGAGTAGCTCCGAGCAAATGTGAATAAAGCGGTAAAAATATTAATTGGAACAGTATATAACCTACAAATTATTTTTTTTTCAGAATTTCTGTTTTTAATACACATAGCGAAACATATTGAAGACAAAAGGGTAAAAATATTATATTATTACTTATTAGTTTTGAATTTTGTTGGATGTCATGACATTTTAGGCCATAAATATTTCGCAATTCGTTAAAAAAACTATGTAGGGAAGTTCGATATTTTGTGAAATAATCTTATTTTTGTGTCTCCATTTCATGTATAAAATGTTTTTTTACCCAAAAATAGCATCTAAAAATGATAACTGATAGCCGTTAGGGCTTTATACATCAAATATTTTTTTTGTGCTTGAGGGGTAAGGGGAAGCAGATCTGACAAGCGCCGAGGCACAATTGCACTACTTGAATAAAGCGAGGGCTTCTTGCACCTGTACAGCTCCGAGCTGTTCATGCTAATGAATCGAGGGCAGTTAATGCGACAAGTGCGTGGTTGCACTTTTATGAAAAGTGATTTTGAACCTTTATGGACGAAAGCGGAGCTTAGGGCTGGCATACAGTGTGAGGGGGAACGCAGACGTAGGAAGCGTCTTTCTGTGTTCAGTGGGAAGATCGTGCATTGTAAAGAATAAATACTGGTAGCGAGTGGTCACCTCTGTATTCCAGAGTTTCAGACAATGAAGAATAACTTTTTGATATTGTTAGCCACACGTGTACAAAAAGATACATACGCGATTATCCTAAAATTCAACGGGGTAGCTTTAGGAAATCCGGGGAATGTGTTGATTCCCCCAGTAGTAGCTGGAAAATGGGTATAAGCTCGGACCAAAGAAGGACTTATACGCAACGGGTTCTAGTTCTGATGGTATGTTAATTCTACTGGGGAATTTGTTGAGCTAACTTTATATTTGATCTCGATACCGATACTACAAAAAATATTGAGACTTAGTTGCAATCGTCGAAAAGTATTGAAAAGTTTCGATATTTTGGAAATATTTAATTATCGCTTGCATCTCTAGGACCATCAAGTTAAAATAATCATTCAGGACACACCTCATTTAAAAAAAATATATATCAAAATTTCGTTCAAAAATTGATCTTGGAGTGATCAATTGAAGTTCACAAAAAGACAGATTAATAAGAATAATTGTGGTGATTATATAACCGGTTCCTAACTGAAATCAAGTATCATAAAGAAAATAATAGCTATAGTAATGCGCTATATCTTAGGAATCAACAGAAAAACCAAGTGTTCCAAGTTTGGCCAATACAAACATTTGCTCCACGTATTTGGAGATATTAGGACTTTACTACTATCGGGGGATTCCGTCCTCCGTAGTAAATGCAAATACTTTTTACGGAGGTCGGTGGTTTATATTCTTAGTTCAGTAGTTAATTTTTATCTCTCTTTATTATTCTAGTAAGCTAATATAACAAAGGATAGGAAGCTGACTGTTTAGGATCATGTAAGAGTAAATAAGAATATTTTGTTATTATTTTAAACACAGTTACGTCATTTATAAAGCACTAAATGAAAATATAAAGCATATATAGTGAATTAACTTATACTTTTTTCATATTTCCTCAAATTATTTTACAATGACCAGATAATCAAATTTAAAATTGGAGCGCAAAAAAAAAACATTCAAGGTAACGAATAACGAATCAGATTAATACGTTGCATAAATTTGGTCATCGCTAGAGATGGGTGTATGGTGATTTCACAAAAAGATTTATATAGAAAACTAACGCGCGCCCACCTTTACTACCAGTTGTCAACTTGAAGTGTGATTCGAAGTCGTTTGGAGTGAGGTGAAGTGCGAAAGCTAAATAAAGAATAAGTTAAATTTTAATAAATATATTATTGTTTTCATCTTGAAACATCATGACGGACTTAAGGCAGCGTGGAAAAATGAACATCGAAAAAGATTCTTCGGTGGAAGGTAAAAAAAACTGATAAAAACCAGGCCATGTGTGGTCTTGGTCATAGTACAAAAAACATTAATTGACTCATAAGAGTTAATATCTCATTAATTGTGGTAATTGATTTCTGAATAACTTGAGGTACCTAATAAAACGTTCAGAAAATATAAATTTTTAGTTCAAAGGTATTTTCAATTAACAAGGTTAAATTTCTTTTGCTTGTCATTGTCAATGAATATTTTGTAATAAGTAGGACGTTTTTTTTTGCAAATAGAACGGTTTTCTCTTTTTTTTTTTTTAATTTTAAATTTCTAGATGTAATGGATTTTGAGGACACAATGACAAAGCCTCATGCAGTACCGATTATTCTTGCTAATGATGACCACTCATTTAGACTAGATGAGGATGCTTTGCAAAAAGTGCTTTTAAAAGAAGAACTAAAGGATAGATATGTAGTAGTTGTCTCAGTTGCTGGTGCATTTCGACATGGAAAATCATTTTTACTTGATTTTTTTCTCCGATACATGAATTCTAAAGTAAGTAACGTATACATTTTTCAAATCTCAATACTTGAGTAGTGTTTATATCTATTAATGTTATATTAATGGTAATTATTTAGTTTAAGTGAAATCTTGAAAACGACTTTTTTTTTTTTTTTTTAATTTCTGTTATTTACCCCCAATTTTGACGTTGTGAAACACAATTGTAGCCTTGGTTTTCCACAATTTTGCCTCACTTTCCCAGAAAATTAAGAAAAACACCAAGCATCACTTCACGAAGCACTTTTATTTTGGGAGAAAACACTGAACTTAAGTATTTATTTTAATGGTACTGGTTAAAATATATTGTATGTAATATGTTTCAATTAATTAACACAAATTTCGGCAAACAAATTTAGAAGAACCTGTATTTTGAACAAAAAATCAAATATGTCTCGGAAATGCCATCGACCATAAGACTCGCGAAAACGACAAATATTAGTTGCGACGTTGCCAGATGTAAGATACTTTCGTGGTATAAACTATAAAATTTATCCATCTCAGTCAACAACACAGTTTAATTTTTGTATTGTAAAAATGGGTAAAAATAATCTTAACCACTCAGAATTTTTTGTTAGCTCAGGTTAGTTCAGATTTAGCTTGGTTTTAGTTCGGAAAACTGAAACTAAACTAAACTGACTTAGATTTATTAATTAAAAAATGTTGATTGTCCAGCAGCGATCATGTAGAGGTGGGCCAACCAATTTTTTGACTTGTCTGATAAAAAAGTGCTAATTTATGAATTGAACCAGAAGGAAAAAGTGATCTTCCGAAGTTAGAATCCTGTTCTAATTTTTTCACAAAAAAAAAGTTGTTTTCCAAGAATTTACTTAATCTTAATAATTACCAAAGAAACTATAGGTTTGGTTTAAACTAAAAAGAAAAATTAAGTTGATATTTCTTTATGTGTGTTAATACATTTTAATTAATTCCTAATTGTTGAATTGAAGTGATCAAATTGAATAATGTTTATTTACGTTTAATGGTTACATTTTCAGAAAAGGCAAGCTTGCTTATATTTTTACAATTAGGTTTTTTTATTTTGAATTTATTTCTTAGTTAAGTAAAGTAATTCCTTATCTCCAGAACTAAGATTTTTCTAACTGATTATAAAAAGTAAAAATCCAATTAATTAAAGATAGGTTACATTCAATTTTTGCAAATCATTTTTTTCCTTTCATTCAAAAAGGTTTATACCAGTGAAATTTGACCCTATATTTTATTTTTTTGTAGTATGTACATAAACAAAATACATCAGAGTGGGTGGGGTCTGAAGATGCACCTTTAGAAGGATTTTCATGGAGAGGAGGTTCAGAACGAGATACCACAGGTATTCTTATGTGGTCTGAAGTATATCTTACAGAACTTGCAACTGGAGAAAAGGTAATACAAATTGCACTTTATTGTAATTCAGCATGATAAAACTTATCTCAAAATCAATACTTTTGATATAATATGCTATCAGGGGAACATGTTCAGCCATAAATTAAAAGATTGGCCGTTTGTAATTTTCTTTTTTAAATTTTAAAGTATTTTATTTTATTTCATAATTTGTACTTTTAACAATGTACAGGTTATTTAAAATTTAATACTTTTGTACAGTTTCTTGTTAACTATAAAAGTTAGTATTTATATGAAATAACATATCCAATTACTAATCGCTTAACATAGTTATCTTAGAAGTTTGCCTCAAAATGGCAGAGAATGAACCTTCTCCAAGAACTACGTGTGTAATGAAACTATCAACGGCGCCAACAACCCCCATTTAGACTCGCATACACAACAATGTTAGATATCGTGAATGATTTGTCACTAAAATGTCATACTGTGTAAATGTTTCTCTTCTTAAATATGCAAAGAACATTACCTTAAAATAATCAATTTTATACATTATTTATCAATACTATAGGCAATATGACCTTGACCAATAGCCTACTGACACAACAAGTATTGCATCAATAAATAAAAATAATCAGTCCCTTAAATAAGTCAAAAAACTAATATCAGATCATCAAAAAGAATATAAGAAGAAAACGGTCAAATTTTATTTTGCAACAGTCTTGATAACATCTCAAAGTTAAAAATGAAAATTGGGTTTTTTCTGAAATTATTTTTCTAAAAGATTGTATCCAAAATTCTTAGTTTTATCAAGTGGCTCTGTCTTAGTTTAAGTTGTATGTAATGGAACTTCATCAGATGGTGGCTCTGGAATGAAGATATTCTGTATATAAATGAATAAATTGAAGTGTGTCTCGGGGCTCTATATTACTGATGTGGCGACTATAGATATTGCTGTTTTACACACAGCATCTACTCTTGGAAGTTGCTTTTGGTAATAATCAACAACTTCGTCGTATTTTCTCAACATCCCTAAATATTTTACTAATTTTATTCTTAACCAATTCGCTAGTACAACATATGGAAAAATTTACATTAATTTCTTTCAAAGGGTTACGGCAATTAAAAATAAAGTAAAGCAATATCTCATAAGTTGTGCCTTTATTACTTTGAAGAATTTCTTGACCACAACCACAATTTTAATTCGTAAATTCATTTTAAAAGTAGGTAGCGAGTTTTGGTTTTAAATGTAAATAAACTTTTTAAAATTATTTTAATGTGTTTGGTTGAAGTGTATTTTTGTAGATATCCATATTTGCATTATAATATTAATTAATTACATTGGGTTTGTTTAAAAATAATTTATTGCTATTTTATGATGACAAGGAGTAGGTTGTATAATATAATAAAATAAATTTTGGTTTGATTGGAACTCCCAATATAGAGGTTTTAATGTAAAATCATTTGAGATCTTCAGCATATCCATTCTGATTGTTATGACCCTAAATTTTTCATAAAGATATTGTAATGTGTCATTGAGAGGAGTTCTATTTAATGGAACTGAATTGGAAATTGAGTGTTCTTGCAAAACTTTATTTATTTGATATAGTTTTCTTCTTGTTGTTACAGAATTACCATTATTTCGTAATGAAATTTTCCAAATTTTTGACAAGGGCTGAGTTTATAACAGCACTTCATTAATATGGTATAATAAACATATTGCTAATAGATTTATATTTCGGTTTAATAACCATTTTAAATAAGTGGAATTGACCTAACCTTAATTATATTGGATTTTTGTAACTTACAAAGATATCCTACCAATATAAATGTGAAATAACTTTTGTATAATACCATCTCTTTAGCCTTTACTTGGCAAATTTTCGGTTATATGGAAAACCTCTAATAGGATGGCATTATGGTAAACTTATTGCAGAATGGAGAAGGGAAAGACATTAAACTGCTACCAGGTGTAAAATTATTCATATTCTCGGGCATGGAAAATTTGGATAGAGTTTATGTATGTTGGAAAACACTGAAGATAATAGCACGATTGTTGAAGCTGCCAATTTAGAAACCTTATTTGCTGACAGTAGTTGGCCTTACATTATAATGGCTTTATAAAAAATGCTAGCAAGAACGGATTTCATAAAACATACATGTAAAGGGTGTTTTTTTTTATAGAGGTATAGAACTTCTAAATGGAATAAAACAAAGATGAATTTTCTAAATTGACATGAAATTTACTTTATTCGAAAGATAACCTTCTGGCATTATAATTTAAATATGATTTCTGGCATATGACTGCCACTGCTGGCTCGGACGTAGTCTAAACTGGAGGTCCAATTTTCGATTACTTTTTCCAACATTTGTGGCCGTATATCGGCAATTACGCGGCGAATGTTGTCCTCCAAGTGATCAATCGTTTTGGGCTTATCGGCGTAGACTAGCGACTTCACATATCCCCACAGAAAATAGTCTAGCGGCGTTAAGTCGCACGATCTTGGAGGCCAATTCATGGGTCCGAAACGTGAAACTATGCGGTTACCAAACGTTTCATCAATTGTGACACGAGCTGTGTGACATGTTGCGCCGTCTTGTTGAAACCACGGCTCCTGCACATCATGGTTGTTCAACTGATGAACGAAAAAGTCAGTAATCATGGCTCTATAGCGGTCACCATTGACTGTAACGTTCTGACCAACATCGTTTTTAAAGAAGTACGGACCAATGATTCCACCAGCCCATAAAGCACACCAAATAGTCAGTTTTTCTGGATGTAACGGTGTCTCAACATACACTTGAGGATTATCATCACTCCAAATACGTCAGTTTTGTTTATTGACGTATCCATTCAAACAAAAGTGAGCTTCATCGCTAAACAAAATTCGCTTATGAAAATCGGGATCAACGGCAATCTTGTTTTGGGCCCATTCACCGAATCTACGCCTTGCTAGGTGATCGTGTGGCTTCAATTCTTGCACGAGTTGGATTTTGTAAGCACACAAACCAAGATCTTTCCGCAAAATCTTCCATAAAGTGAATGGACACATATCCAATTCCTATGCACGATGGCGGACAGACTGATTCGGATCTTCCTCTACGCTACGCTCTACAGCAGCAATGACTTCTTCTGTACGCACTATACGACGTCTCTGTGGATGCGTATTATCATTTAGAGTAAATGTGGTGCGAAAACGTTTCATAGTTAATCGAATTAATTGCTCTGATGGACGATTATGTTGACCGTAAAATGGACGTAGTGCGCGATACGTATTTCGAAGAGAACCATGATTTTCAAAATAAATTTGCACAATTTGGAAGCGTTGTTCAGGCGTCAGTCTATTCATGTTGAAATGCCAAACCAAACTAAACATAAATCACTTGACAACTGACAAAATGACCGCCAGTTAAAAAAGTGTTGCCAACTTAAAGTTTTATACCTCTATAAAAAAACACTCTTTACATACTAATAACTGCGCACAGTGATCGGAAATGAACTAAAAACGGAAAAAAAGGCATATCCGTCATTTCTTCAAAAATTTTCTGGATAAAGGTCATTCCACTAGGTTTTTGACACGTTGAATCGATCTCGGCTATTTCCAGGCACATGGGATAATGAATTTTCAAGTATTAGCCGTATTTTAAGAGTTTTTCTTATTTTTCTGATGTTAATGAAACATCATCGTGTCGGTGAATTCCGTCAACTTGGAGGGGGTTCATTCTACAGTTAGAAGATAAATTAAGTATTCATGCATTAAATTTACTTGTAATCGTATATTTTCTGTTTTTTTTTTTATTTTTAATTTTTTGAAAATAAAATTTTGACTATAAATAAAATTAAATAACACTACCTCTTCAAAATCAGTGACCACAAATGTGAGTAAAGATACACATTGATGAATATATACTTTACAATAGGAGTTTTGTAACATCGTCGTCCATTGGTACCTTTTTGGTAGTTGTGGGATCGTCGCGCAATGTGTAAATAAAATAATCTGAAGAAACTAAAAGAAAATTAAAAACATCTTCGTTTGTGCAAAATCGGTAGCACTTATCGGAATAGGCATGGCTGTAGAGGTGATAATCCTTGTTTCGAGCTTCCTGGGCCTCTTCTATCAACATCCCCTCATGCAGAATCGAAGCTGAGATTATAGCATCGCCATGCTATAAAACTTTATGTATAATGTTCGGCATATAGTATCACTTGTACTTGTCAATATAGAGAGCTGCGGTGTCTCGGCAATACTGCCCAAATTTGGCCACATCTATTGCTGTCCCGTAGTTGATTGTGTCGCGAATGATTTTAAATCTAGAAATTAGGTCCTTGTTTACATTGGTTATTACAGCAGTGGTAGCTGGGTTCTCGAAAAATCTCCAAGAAGTGTTACCATCTTTTGTGGTTCCCACACCTATAAATAAGATTTAAAATAATAAATATTCTACTCTAATGTATAATAATCATCTTATTACAGCAGATAATGTGTAATTTTTTTTAATTTTAAATCATTGGCTAATATTTTGTAATTACTCAATCAAGCGATGTGTGACTAAATTATTGTAGTCATTCTAATAAGGGCAATCAAATGAGCATTAAGCCATTTTCCCGAAGTTTACGTTCAATAAATGAATAATTTTTATTTTATAAATAATTTTTTTTAAATAGGTAAACTTAAATAGATGCCTTGCTTAACTACGTCGATTTTCAATCCCAGGGTGGTCAAGAATTTCTCTTGGTTTCTTTTTTTATCTGTTTGGCGGCTTTAATGCTTCTCCAGGCTTCAAAATTCCACTAAAAAATAATTAAAACTCGCAATATTTTGTAAAATTAGTCCAGAAGCTTTGAAATAGTTTAAGAAAAATAATCCGGATTACCGTTTGCATGCTTTGTCATTTGTGCTATATTGGCACTTAAATCTTTTAGAAACTATATTTTTCAATATTTCAACCTGTGAAAATTAAAAATACTGAACCTAGATTTTTTTTAGGTTGCTATAATTCTTTTAGACACCCAAGGTACGTGGGACAGTAAAAGTACAGTTAAAGAATGTGCTACTATTTTTGCTTTAAGTACTATGATAAGCTCAGTGCAAATTTATAACTTGTCCAGTAATATACAAGAAGATGACCTGCAACATTTACAGGTAAAATATTAAAAACACACAACTCGGCAGAATATGTAATAATTATTCTTTTAATTTAGCTGTTTACTGAATACGGGCGACTAGCCCTAGCCGATTCAGGAAAAACTCCGTTCCAACGTCTCCAGTTTCTTGTCAGAGATTGGCGATTTCCTTATGAAGCACCTTATGGGGCTGTAGGTGGCCAACAAATACTTGAAAAGAGATTAGAGGTCAGCGACCACCAGCATCCAGAATTACAGTCATTGAGGAAACACATCAGGTCGTGTTTTTCGGAAATCGCCGCCTTCTTGATGCCTCATCCTGGAATTAAGGTCGCAACAAGTCCCACATTTGATGGACGATTGTCAGGTATAAGGATTTTTATTTCTAAAAGATTATAAAGTATATAAAATATATTTTTTTTATATATTAATATGTATATAGGAAAAATTTCGTATCATTTGTAGCACAGAATATTCGTTTACTTTCATCAATTGAATGGGATGACCAACTTCCAACTAATGTTTACACCAATAAACAAGATTGATCATCTAGTATGGTGATATTTATTTGGTTTTTCCGATTTAGCATGGAACGGCAGTGTGATTTGCAATCATAAAGGAAATAAATACGACTCAATTTCGGTTCCCTTTAGTGAAATAAACAAAAATAAATACTTTTCTTGTTCATTAAGAATTAAAATTTATTAATTAATAAGTAATAATCAAAATATAGTGTTCTTTTTATACAATGAGACCGTACGTCATTGTATAAGTTGAAACGTACATTTTAAAAATGCATGTTTATTTTCTGTTATTAACTAAATTAAAATATTTTTACAGAAATTGACCAGGAATTTAAGGATAACCTGAAAATCCTTGTACCTATGATTTTGTCGCCAGAAAACTTAGTCTTAAAAAAAATAAATGGGGAAAAAGTAAAGGCTAGAGATTTTGTACAGTACTGCAAATCGTATATGCAAATTTATGAAGGAAACGAGTTGCCAGAGCCAAAATCAATGCTTGTGGTAAGTTTTTGTCAGTTCTTTTAAAGTTTTAGAATAGGTTTCGTAATAAATAATAGTAATTCATAAAATTTAAGGTTGTTTTTTTAATGTACATATAATTGACCTAAATTCTAATTTAAATATTATAAAGTAAAAAGATAATAAAAGTTTTCTTATTTCCATTTTCATATTAGTGTAATAATAACCACATGTTATTAAACTTTTTGAATTGTAGTATATTTTATGCAATAATGATCTAACAATACGTTTTAGGCTACGGCCGAAGCCAATAACCTTGCGGCAGTTGCAGACGCCAAAGACGTTTATATTCAACTGATGGATGAAATTTGCGGGGGAGCGAAGCCCTATATGAATACAGAAAGTATTGAATGTGAACATAGGAAGATAAAGGATAAAGCTATCGAACAGTTTGACAAGAAAAAGAAGATGGGCGGAGACGAGTTTAGTGCTACTTATAAAGACCAATTAGAAAAGGTAGGTTAAGAAGGATGATACGTTACTATGAATATAACAGTTTTGGACACCCTACACTGTGACCCGTAAAGTCCACATCATATGGGATTTTTTTTATTAATAGCTTTATTCGAAATTTGACTTTGGCAACAATTTCTGCTCCGTTCGACATGAAAATTAGATTTTTTATCCATTTTTTGTAAATTGCACCACTGTTTCAAACTAAGACATAACGCAACCTACATAAAACTTCTTAGTTTTGACAATGCTTCATTTCAGACATATTTTGTTTAAAGTAGCGACATATTAAATGTGTGTTTTTCTACAAAATCCAAATTTGGTCACATGTGATATAAAGTGTATTTGTTTTTGACCCTGTATAAGATAACTTCATTAAATAACTATTTTTGGAAACGTATTTTGTGTCTAAAAGTAATATACATTAATATTAAGAAAATAGTTTAATTGAAAAGACTCAAATTTTCTAATAAAAAAATCGTTATATAAAAATTAAACGCATTTAAAATTCCACCTTGTTAATTGATAACAAACTATTTTTGGTATTTGAAGATTAAATTAAAACAGTTCAAAAACTTAAAATTTAAAATTACATTTCTGTGCCTTAAATCGTTAAAACTAGATAAACTGTATTTAAAGTTAAATAAAAATTTATTTTCCACCTAATGCAGACTTGACTGATGACACTGTGTACTTGTTTGTTTTAATTACGCTATTGGTGTCATCAAAATATCTGTGACCAATAAAAAAGCGGGGTTTATGTCATTTTAAATTTAAATTTACACAATATTTGGTGTTGAGTAAATTATTGGTGTTACCCCTCTTTTCATACACATGAGATATTACTAAGTTTATTTATTTTTTATTTATTTATTTATCCAATTACATACACTATAGAATGATACATTCCAAATGATATTGCAAATGACACAGAACAAAAACAAAAAGAAAAAACAAACAGTGAAACAAAACTCGAAAAAAAAAGAAGAAGAATGTACAACAAAGTATATCATTTAAACATTATAATCGTTTTAATCCTTCGCTGTGAGTCCTTGAAAATGTCACAGTCCATCTAAAATCGGTTATAGTTAACTATTAATCTGTTTATGAAAGCGGACTGGCCGTAGTTGGTGTGATGATAGTTTTCCTGGAACAGCCGTTGCAGCCTAGTATGCCTTGGTGGGACCCTAAGATTAATCTCGATCAGCAATATGTCGCAGTCAATTATGTTATTAAATATTTTAAACAGGAACAAAAACATAGTTTCTCTTCTTCTGCTCTCCAGACTCTTGAGTCCACACATCAGTCTCGTTTCATAAGCTAAGCCGTGTGATGGAAAATGGTGCTTACATAGTAGATATTTCATGAATATATTTTGTACTCTCTCGAGTCTGCTTTTGAGGGTGACATAGTTGGGAATCTATATAATTGAATAGTATTCTAAAATGCTGCGAACAAGCGAGTTGTATAAGCAATTCAGAGTTTCGCTTAATAAAACCCAGCATTCTTAGAGCCTTGATCGTGACTCTGTCAATATGAACGTTGAATTGCAAATCTTTCTTGAAAATTGATAGATTCGACAGATTCAACTGGTTGACCCAGTATTTAATATGAATTAACGATTGGGTGATTGCACTTAAGAAGCTGATAGATTTGCATTTGGAGACGTTGATTTTTAGACGATTTGAAGAACACTAGTCGACGAAACAATCTAAATCAGTTTGTAAGTGGTTATGATCTGAGTTAACAATGTTGTAAAATTTCAGATCATCGGCGTATAATAGGACCTGAGAGGAAACAAAGCAGGAGGTAACGTCGTTGATGACAGAAGAAAATAGAACTGGTCCTACGTGTGATCCCTGAGGGACATCAGAAGTAGCCATTACTTCGCTAGATAGGGACCCGCACACGTCCACGCGCTGTCAGTCTATCGCTGAGATAAGATTTGATCCAATTTAAATAATTGTTTTGACGACAGTGATTTTCTAAACAAAATGTTACGTTATGTTTATTATCTTATTCTTGAAAGTTTGTCAATTATTGTACATTATGAAAACGTAAACTTTTATAAGAATTTGAAGGTAATCTACATTGGAAAAAATTTATAAATTTAACCATGTTCGAGGTCATTCAGAATAATCTATAAAATGAAAGCAATTAGCGTCTGGGCATTGAGGACTTTGGGAACTAGGAGGTGAACTTATATGACTTTAATATTGCTATTTCATATTATTGGGATCATATTTTACTCATTGCTTTCATGGATCATTCTCAGTATTTATTTTATACTTATATGATATAGGGTGTTTCATTTTAAAAAATACATACAATGGAATTGAATATATCAATTCTTAAATAGCAATTTTGGATACCCTGTATAAAAAAAAGATAAATATTATACTATTGTGAGGTAAAACGATTCCAGCTAAGACTTCTCACAAATGTTTACAAAAAACTAATTATTAACATTCAAGGGTACTATTGATTTCAGCCAAAAAATATTTAAAAATTTGATATTTTGGCAACGTTGCATGTTAAGGAAGAAAAATAGGATTGAAGAGAGACCGTTACATTTAAAAAAAAAATTATGCGCCACGCTTTTTCGGGACATCCGGTACAATCTAAACATTTTTAAATGTGCCCCCTTTGACCCCATCAACATCCCGCTTGTCAAGTTGTTGACTTCAATAATTGAGAAATTAGCAACATTAGCTATAAGTTGTCTAAAATTTTATAATTTTTTTTAACTAAGTTAATTTATTTTTAGGACATTGAGGAAACCTTCTTACAATTCAAATCTCACAACGAAAGTAAAAATATCTTCAAATCAGCGCGAACTCCTGCCGTTTTCTTCGCTTTGGCTGTACTATTTTATATCACATCAGGATTGTTCGGAGTTTTTGGACTGTATTCTCTAGCAAATATTTGCAATCTAGGAATGGCTGTGTCATTTATTACATTGATGACGTGGTCATATGTTAGGTAAGTTGTCTGTTAAAAAGTTGCATGCCTTGTGTTAAACCGTCAAAACCGTTATATTCGCAATTATATATGGCGCAACGTGAAAGAAGTGACGCTTTAATGTGCATTTAACAAAATATCCACTGCATGTTTCGATTTTGCATTCTATTTTTGGTATTGATTCCATGGTTTTGTATTTGTTTCAAAGATCCTTGACATGTTTTTGATTGATATGGAGTTAACAGTTATGGGAATTAATAGTCCTATTTTGTCCAGTTTATTTATTACCTATATAAGTAAAAAACGGATTTTTGGAACACTAAAATGTAAGGAAACATTTGCATGTAAATGAAAAAAAATCAAATTAGTTGAAATTGGTTTAAACTTTTCGCATGTAATTAAATGTTTTAACAATTAAAAAAAAATTGTTGGTTGGATTTATTTAGTAATTATAGATATACAAACGCGCCTGCCAAACGGTAGAACGTCCAAGTCAGTCTGTAGTTCTCAAAATGCTTCGACTTTACCTAAATTATTAGTTAGAAAATAAGTACTATTATTTCAACAAAAAAATGTCTCAACATGTTAAAAAATCAAATGATTCCAGAATATTGTTATAGTTGTAAGTTCATACGATGGAAAAAATAATTTTTTACGTGTGCAAAATTTCAAGTCAGTGTGACAAGTATTCCAGTAGTTTTAAAAATAGAAGTTTCGACGTTAAGGTATGTGTTAAAGTTGGTCCAGGGCAATACAATAGTCTTTTTTCGTCCTTGGCCCAATGTTTTCCTTTCAGTTTTAAATAAAGTCCCAAACCCGGAGCAGCAACCGCCCGCTGGCTCGTTCATTCGGCCACTCGCGTTTGTCTGTAAAACGCGGTTTATCTTCGCTTAGGTACCGGGTTTGATTTGAAATGTGCATGCGTTTTGGGATGTTTACGGTTCAGTTTCCGTAAAAAAGAAAATTCCAGTTCCCGAGCTAGTTTCCCACAAGTGTCCCTTTAAAAAATTATTATTTTTGTTTAACATCCTTGCTATAACACCGGCAGTATACTGTTTGCTTTTTTCTTGTGGAATAAACCTAATGTTTTTATATATTTTTAGATACAGTGGTGAAATGAGAGAAGTAGGAGTCTACATTGACGAAACAGCAAACTTCATTTGGGAAAACGTAAGTTACACTTTAACACATCATATTTGATATGATTAACACATGTTTTAACAAATTAATTTTCAAGTTTTGTTCGTTTTTATTTTCACTAAAAACTTTTTCCGTTAAAACCACTAACCAACTAATTTTCTCCTTCTAGCGGTCCTATTTTAAAAAACGAAAACTAAGAAAACAGCGTATGTATGATCAATATTCTTCTGCATGTTGCTTACTACTATCCTTTTAGCAAATTAAAGTCAACAAATTTTTAGAAGTTATTGTGAATTGAGTCATTCAGTGGTTGTATTTATTTATTTTTTTTTAGTTTTTATTTATTTTGTAATATTCTGCATTCCAACGGTGATTTTTTGATTAAAATTAGTTAGTAGGTCGTTCCTAAGTATAAAGATAATTGGCGCGGCGAAAGACCGTGCTTCAGCCGCTATCTGGATTAATGGTAGTTTGAGAATATCTCGAAAACGGCCGATACTACGACATGCATTTTGGTACTGTGGGCTGGATAAAAAAATATTTGTCGTCGAAGGAAACGATGCACTTTTAGATTTTAAAAGCTGCCGAGTTATTCTTATTCTTTTGTGTAGTTTTCAATATTTTGAAGTTAGAACCCTGTGACAGTGTGAAAGATTTGGCAACAATGGTATCGTCTTAAATCAGAAATTGAAGCCGAAAGCAAAACATGTTTTGCATTTTTCACTAGTTATTTAAATTTGTTTTATTTATTATCGATCTTGATTTTAAATACGTAGTACAACATTATGATCTGTGTAAACTATACAGATAATAGATAAAAAGAGATCGACTCAAGTAGAAGCATATTTAGAATAATGGCGAGTTTAATCTTCCATATCATTTACGTTATCCATATACTTTAATATGGTTATGGCATAAGGTTGTTTTAATGGGATTAAATATAATACTTTGTAGTTCTTTACAGATCAGTTTAAACAAGTTTTACGAGGCGCATTCGAAAAGCAAGGGTCGTTTGGCTACTTAAAAAAATATAACTGAGAGAAAATGTTTTTATTGACAGTTTTAGTTTCCTATAACCTACTTCTCTTTTTCACATAATTGTTATTCACTTCTTCTGCACAGGAGTTCTTGCCACTCGGTTCTTCATTATGCACATTTGGGCGGCCATTTTTGAAGTCTTGAGAGCATTTCGTAACCTTTCTTTCACTCATTATTGTAGGTCCATAAACTAGACACAACTCCCGATGAATTTCGACAGTTAAGGATCCTTTCGTACACAAAAATCGAATCGCACCGCGCACTTTGCACCTGGCGGGAGCAATGATTGTCATTAACATTGTTATCTGTTTTTACCGACAGGTAAACATCTATTGAATCAGCACAAATTTAATGGCTTCGGAAACAGTAGTTGGAGCCAATATTTAAATTTAAACAAACGGCCCTTACTTTTCGAGTACGCCTTGTAATACCTAAGATTCTAAGCTAGAGGAGTTATGACAGTTGAAAAATTTGATTACTTGTCGAAGGTGTGCTGGATTAGTCTGGTTACTCGTTATAATTTTGTTATATGTAGAGATGACATCTTACAGCAATTTATTCATCCAAGATATATACATTTTATGACCTTTAAAATGGTATTTTTTTTTAGTTAACACTAATCGAAAATATTTAAAAAATCCTTGTTAAGTTAATAATATTTTCGACTTAATTTCGATACTATAAGCTGGCCAGTTCTACTAGGAAATTATCATTCCATGTAGGCTGTACTTTTAAAGTTAGAACGTTACAATAAATATTTACCACCTAATGTAAATTCCGTAAAGTTAGTGGGATTAAAATTAATTTTTAATCGTCATTATGGAAAAATACGAAGCACTTAAAACTGTTATTAAAGCGATAATGCCAGGTTCCGAATTTGTAAACTGGGATCTGTGTCAAAATGGTAATTTCAACTCTAATTTTTTACAAGCATTTTAGAAACTGGAAACCCAAATATAATTGAAATTTTTACTAAGTAGTGGCTTAATTTACGTTTGTGTACGGAAGGTCTAAAGATCATAGGAAGTTAGACAAAGTTTATGAGGACAATCGTACCGCGATGGAAACAGAAAATACGTATCTATTTAGCACAATTTAAGACGCTGCGCATTTAAATAAGCATAGAGCTTAAGATAGCAACCATAACGTTTGTAGCAAACGAAATATTCGACAACTTCTTTGATCATTTTCAGTGAGAGAGTGGCCTAGTGACGTGATTTAAAATTCTGCAAATTCGGGAGTTCCAAACCATGGTCTTTAGCACCGATTCTCTATTACAAGAATATATTCTTTCATACAAATTTGAACACGTTACACGTTAGTAGGATAATATTTTTGTTGTGGAGTTGTTATTAAATATTATATTTAAAAATTTGTTGACTTTATTTAATAATTCATTTCATCCGATATTTTAAGGTTTTAATAATTTTTTTGCACTGTGTTATGTAACAAAAAAAATGAATATCTACTAGTTTTGGGCCTTGTATTTCTCCAAGCTTCATGGTTACCGCACACGATAGATAATCGGTGAGCGACAATTTAGTCGGTCAGCATATTTATCATGAATTTTAAAGAGTACTGTACACAGACGACTAAAAAATTGGACTGACTATTTCTCTTACCAACCTCTCAACGTACCAATTTTGAGTTATTTTTTGTTCACTCTACCCATTCTTAGTGCTCCTTAGGGCCATTTTCTTGCCCATGTTCCAGATTCTGAGTTTCTAAACGCGGTGTATGATCGGCAAAATTGTCTGATAGATTTTCGGTCGTGTGCGGTGTCTGACCGACAAAATTGATTGTGACCGATTTTCTGCCGTGTGCGGTACCACATTATATTAGTAGGAATTTTGTATTTATGTGAAAGTGAGAAAAAAGTTTGTTGTATTCTTTAGACTTTTTATAGGCGAATTGTTTGCACCAGCTTATAATATAGGAGATGAGTAAAATAATAAATAATGGTCTTTTCCAGGTAATGCTTTTTTTATGTTAATGACTTGTCATCGATTTAAAAATTGAACTTTTTGGAAATCTTTTATTTATTTTTTCAAAATTTACGTTTACTATTTACTGTCAAAGAAAATATTTTACACTATTTCTGACCTTCTATCTTATTTAGTCCCCCCACGGGGGGGGGGGGATTTGTTGAATTATTAACAACGTGGAATTCATTAACAGAGGGAATATGCCTACTTTCATTGCGAAAGGAGAGTCTGCCATTGATCTAACTATTTGTTCTTCAAATATGCGGAATTTGGTTAAGAAATGGTTAGTACGGAGGCCCCGCTCTCAGACCACCGAGGGGCTCAGAATAAATCTGGGCAAGGCCGAGGTAGTTCTCTTTACAAAAAAATGGAAAAGTGGGAAGACTACCCACAATTCTGCTGTCGCGAAGGACCCTCAATCTAAGGGAACTGTTAAATACCTAGGAGTAATTCTGGACTCATCGCTGAGCTGGAATGATTTACATTAAGGCTCGAGCTAAGGCCGTATGTGCTTCACGGAATGTGATATGCTGGATATACACTATGGCAATCTGTCCTAAGATTGCTTACTACGCTATTCAATGGTGGACTAGTACAGCTAAGCGCAAACACTGTCTTCAATTTGACAAAAGTCAAAGAATGACTTGTGTGGGAATGATGAGTGCGATGAGGTCTGCCCCTACTAGGGCGCTGGTGTTCTAATGAATATATTTCCTCTCCACTTATTCATAGGAAATGAGGTCGTGAAGGTAGTTTACCGTCTCACTTGTCTGAGGCATCTCAGAGCTGGAATTGGCAGCTACCCGTGTAGCCCAGGGTGCATTATGACAGATGCCAATCGCTTTTTATGCAGCGAATACGTGGCGTCGGTTTTTAAACCAAACCACTACCTTGAGATACTTTTACTAAGCAGAGAGGATTGAGAGGAAGAACAAAGTTTTCCCACAAATGGATCTTGCGAGTTTAAGCCAGATCTCGACAGGATGAAAGGATTGGAGCTATAATGTTCTGTAGAGCACAGGAGTCGGAAAGTTTTACTCTCTGAGACAACACGCAACGGTCTTGCAAGTGGAAATTTATGCTATTCAGCAATGTGGTCATCTGTGTAAGAGGGATATAAACAGAAATAGGACTATTAACATATGCTACGACAATAGGGCTGCAATATTGGCACTGGGGGAAAATGTAGTAGCTTCACGACTGGCGTCTGAATGCAGGGAGGTATTTAACAAAGAATGGGTGCTCAGTATATAAGGAAACGAGGAAGCGGCTCTTTTGGCAAAGATTAATTTATTGATCCTATGATATACCAGGTCAGGATTGAGACGCCCTTACACTGCAGCCTTAAGACTTATTGTGTCGTCTGTTATGTCTATTCTAGATGAACAGGTTGGTTGTCTTGATTAAGTTTAGCGGCCTTCTCACTAGTTTATTCTCTGGGTATAGGCCTTCTGGATTAATTGATCCCTAAAGGTGTCTTCAGTAGGTTAAAATCTCGCATTTGAAGATGATGTGTGAGGCCATCTCGTCCTCTTTATCACATAGTCTACATAATGGTTCTTCATTAAACGTGCCTATTGTATGTAGAGGAGTCGTACCGTTTGGTAAAAATGAAATCCGCGGGTGAATCATACGGTCCCCAACCTATTATACCAATTACTGTTGTTAAGAGAGAACTGAGACCGTTGAGATATGGCCAAGGAAGATATAATTGGACCTAATGCTCAGTTGACTAGGGAATTTTTCTTGGAGAGGAAAGAACATTGTCATCTATGAGGCCATTTTATAGGATTGTGCATAAATGGTGCCTGGAGGAGAATGAAACTATTGACCATGTTCTTAGAGAATACCCGGCACTTAACGGATTGAGGCAGAGACATTTCGGGGATACAATAATACCACCTGAAGCAGTCAGGAAAGGTCAGGTAACGAGGCTTCGAATATTACAACTTTTATTCATTCATTTATTCATTCAAGGGACTTAAAAAGGGCCAAATCGAGTTATGCTCTATTTTCTGTAATATAATTATTAATACCTTCATTATTCTACCAAATATATCCGGTTTTCTTTTTTTTTTCTATCTCTTAACCTATGAAAAACTGGAAAAGACCTACTTTTTATTACAAGCACTTATCAGTTGCGGTTGTAACTTGAAATCATTAAATTTCTATCTTAAAAATCCTATGGGATGTTGTGTATCGTCTCTATATATACATATAAAAAAAAATTTCTCTGCAGAAAAGTTTTTAAAATTCTGATGTTACAGAAGTTTTACATTACAGCTGTAGTCTTCATATATTAAGCACATTAATACACAGTGTGGGAAAATGAATGAAGTACCTTAATAATTTTTTTTTTGTATCTTCCATGTCAAGTAAGATAGTCAACAATGTGTTTTTTAATGGGACTTCCCGCTGATTTTAATCTTTTTTACTGCTATACCCTTTTTAGCTAAATTATACACTTTTTCAAATTTGACCAAAAAAAACAAAAGGTGATATAAGCGACATACACAAATATAATTTATTCCATGGACTTGCAAAGTTATTATTGTTTTATGCAAAATGTTAACTTTTTTTATGGGAAAGCGTTTAAAATATTATTTTAAACAGTTTTTTTATCTCATAAATTAGTATCGTACTAATTTTCATTGAAATTATTTACTAAGTGATATTGTCAACTTTTTTTATATTTTTAAAATGTATCCTTCTAAAATTAAAAGAGGGAAGGGGCATAGAAAAGCTATTTTGAAGGCTTATATTTCAAGAATAAGACTACTAAAAAACGACGAAGTTATGAAATTATAAGTTTTCTTAGTGGCTACAGAATCTCTAAAATATCAGAATGACGCTATTTTGTCTTTATGGTTTTATAGTCAGTCATTCATAAATTTGTATTGTTATTATGCATGTTCAGAAACGATTTTTTGGAAAATATTCAGAAATTTAGTGTTAAAATGAGTTATTTACTTACCAATTCTTGTAATAAAGGGTGTTTTTTTATAGAGGTATAGAACTTTAAGTTGGCAACACTTTTTTAACTGGCGTCCATTTTGTCAACTGTCAAGTGATTTATGTTTAGTTTGGTTTGGCATTTCAACATGAATAGACTGACGCTTGAACAACGCTTCCAAATGGTGCAAATTTATTTTGAAAATCATGGTTCTGTTTGAAATACGTATCGCGCACTACGTCCATTTTACGGTCAACATAATCGTCCATCAGAGCAATTAATTCGATTAACTATGGAACGTTGTCGCACCACGTTTACTCTAAATGATAATACGCATCCACAGAGACATCGTACAGTGCGTACAGAAGAAGTCATTGTTGCTGTAGAGCGTAGCGTAGAGGAAGACCCGAATCAGTCTATCCGCCATCGTGCACAGGAATTGGATATGTGTCCATTCACTTTATGGAAGATTTTGCGGAAAGATCTTGGTTTGCGTGCTTACAAAATCCAACTCGTGCAAGAATTGAAGCCACACGATCACCTAGCAAGACGTAGATTCGGTGAATGGACCCAAAACAAGATTGCCGTTGACTTCGATCATACCCTAGATTTAAACAACAATAGATTTGTTTGAAGGCTGTTTATGGTCGGTGGGGGAGACGCTTTTTTGATGTTTGACAGACATAAACATATTTACTTATCTTGTCTTTCAGTTTAATTGCTTGTCATGACTTTTTTCGGTGTTTTTAAGTCTTAGAAATTACTATAAATGAGAAGTTTACAATTAATATTAGCAAAAAGAGGATTTAAAAACTTATTTTTATCGGTAAATATTGTTAGATATTGTTTACATATTGAAAATAACAATAAAAATTTAGGCAACCATATATTCATACTTTGTTTTCAGAATTGACGTACCCAGGGGTATGTTCGAAGGACTTACCGATGATACTCGTTTAAATAATGCAATTAGAAAAGGATAGCATAAAATCGGTATGTCTGTGCCAAGAAATTAAATATCTACTGTTTATCAACACTTTTTCAAATATAAATAAAAATATTATTACGCTATTCAGCGTTCAAACAACTGGGCCCTAGTTCTGACGTTATGTTACTTCTACAGGGGTATGTTCGAAGGCCGTTGATCCCGATTTTCATAAGCGAATTTTGTTTAGCGATGAAGCTCACTTTTGTTTGAATGGATACGTCAATAAACAAAAGTGCCGTATTTGGAGTGGTGATAATCTTCAAGTGTATGTTGAGACACCGTTACATCCAGAAAAACTGACTGTTTGGTGTGCTTTATGGGCTGGTGGAATCATTGGTCCGTACTTCTTTAAAAACGATGCTGGTCAGAATGTTACAGTCAATGGTGACCGCTATAGAGCCATGATTACTGACTTTTTCGTTCATCAATTGAACAACCATGATGTGCAGGAGCTGTGGTTTCAACAAGACGGCGCAATATGTCACACAGCTCGTGCCACAATTGATTTATTGAAGGAAACGTTTGGTAACCGCATAGTTTCACGTTTCGGACCCGTGAATTGTCCTCCAAGATCGTGCGACTTAATGCCGTTAGACTATTTTCTGTGGGGATATGTGAAGTCGTTAGTCTACGCCGATAAGCCCGAAACGATTGATCACTTGGAGGACAACATTCGCCGCGTTATTGCCGATATACGGCCACAAATGTTGGAAAAAGTCATAGAAAATTGGACCTCCAGATTAGACTACGTCCGAGCCAGCCGTGGCGGTCATATGCCAGAAGTCATATTTAAATTATAATGCCAGAAGGTTATCTTTCGAATAAAGTAAATTTCATGTCAATTATAAAAAATTCATCTTTGTTTTATTCCATTTAATAGTTCTATACCTCTATAAAAAACAACCTTTATTACTTGAGAACAAAAACATGAAATTGATATGTATAAATAATTTTGCAAGCCCATTTTGTCTACGAAAATAATTAGGAAGTGGCATTAATTTTGTTAACACTATATAGAAGGTAAATTATTCAAAAATTATTATTACTTTTTCAGTTCATGAAAACGGCCGCCCAAGGCTTCGTCGAATCCGGTATGCAACAAATGGCTGTCGAAGTAGCTGAGAGAACGGCGGTGAATGCGACAAGGATAGCCATAAACGGTAAAAATAAATCGTCATGATTTTGTCCGCTATTAGCCCTCTATTTATTTAGTTTTCCGACTAGGAAAGTGGGGGAGAAAATGACGCATACTTCGGGAAGTTAAAATTGACTGGTGACTATTTTGTTTCTGAATCACTGTTAATAACAATTTTGTACTTATTCGGAAAGAAAATGGAAACTTTAATGTTCATATTGAAATGTTATTTAACTAAAATTTATAGCAGTATAGCCTATGTGGGATGAGTCAGAAGTTCATGTATTTATAATTCATAAAATTAATTAAAAAATTATATTTCATAGACAATAGAGCAAAACTTTTTTATTATATAACGCCCATGTTGAATATGTCACACGTAACAAATAGTTCTTTTCTTAGATGATATCTGGAATATTATAAAACATTATGTATTAAATGTATGAGTTGTCCAGGTATTGACAGCTGATATGCATTACACTTTCATATGATTTAGTATCACAACTGGGTAATTTAGAGAACATGCACATTCAAATCTTGTGTGTTTTTATTCTACCCAAAATGTCAACTTCCTTTTATAGTTCAACTGAAAGTTATCAGAAAATAAATCAAAGTCAATATGTGACTGCTATTATTTAATATATATACAGTTACAATGTTAAAAGTGTCAAAAATTTGATTTTTGAGATGGTAATATCTCGTAAACTACATGTATTTTTACTAATTTTTATAAATGCAGAGAAAATAAATTTTGATAAACTTCTGGCTCAAAACAATAGAAGAATGATAGTTTTCATATCGTTTTTCCGAATTCAAAAATTATTGCCTTGAAGGACGAGGATATTATGCAGTCTACACAAAAATTCGCAGAAATACACAAGTTTTCCTTTTATGGACAGTTTTCTATTCCATTGTAAACGTTAACCACTTCTACCTCTGTAGATAACAATGTGCGTCATTTTCTCAAGACATTTGATAAGTTGGTGTATATTACCTCTTAAGCTTGAAATTTGTTTGCAAAAATTTAATGTATAAAGTTATCTAGCCAGTTAGTCATGTTTTATAATGCATTTATCCTAGACTAATGCGAAATTATGGAAGATAGTTAAATTTTTAGAATTTTATTGGACTGAATAATAATTTAAACTTCAAATTGCAAAAATAAATATACAATGAATACAACTTAAAAAAGTGTCGTTTAGTTCCCTCCAATTTTTACCCTATTATCAAATTATTCACTGCACTGTTCTGTCCTTATAAAGATATTGTCCTGTTTCACTTCAAGGGAATGGTTTCGTAATTATTAAACATATACTCGTTGTTATAATAACTTGATAAGAACTCAATAATGAATGATGTCAAATTATTTATGTTTGTTGTTTGAATAGAATTTTTTAAATAGATTGGGATCGTTTAACTTTAAGCATTGCTGATGGCTTAACCATAAGAAAGATTGTCAGTATGAAAATATTTAACTGATAATATTTTGGGGATCATATGGATGCAGTTAGTGGCTAAAGAAGCGATAACGATCCAATTTTTAGTTAAACGGATTCAACCACAGTAATTCTACTAATATCATTGTTCTAGCTTCCTTTGACGATAAGTAAACTAATCCTAAAGCTATAAAAATACCTATTTATCATATAGAAAAACTCTTGAGTTTCTATTAAATAAGGTAACAGCCTGGCCAGCAAATGAGATATTAATTCTTTTAAATTAAAATGTATTTGAACTATCATTGCTAATAATTTTTGTCAAGGGTGAGAATTGGCCTTTCGAGATATTTTTGACAAAAGAGATCAAGCTATTCTCAGTTTAAAATAACTAAAAAATGTTGCTATACGAATATAGTAGAGTCCGCTCGTATGAGTTTGTTTCGTTCGATTTTCCCTCACAATACGTACCAAAATAAAAAGTTGACGTTCCCTCCTTACGAGAACGCAGTAAAAACACGAATTTTATAAATAAATAATCTACTGAATTGAATTTCTGAAACTGTTTTAAATCAAATAAAAGTAATATTTCAATCACAATAATGAAACAACTTAATTAGTTTTATAACAAAATCTATTTTATTAAATATAAATTATAATTTACCCATAATATAATTGAATAAGTAACTTTATAAGGCGTTGTAAATAAGTAACTTAGTAATAAAAATGCTATAGGAAGAACATATTTTACCAACTAAAAACCCAAGACGCTCAAGAATTGGAGTTGTTCATAAAATTCCTTGTAACTGTCAAACAGGTCGGTATAGAAAATAGAGAACGGCTGAAATCTCACAGCCCCAGTCGAACATGCAAGGGGACATTAGTCATAACTTTAATTTTGAAAGGTTTGAGATAATCTCAGAACAAAATAAAATTGCCTAAAGGCGGAGGAGATGAATCAAATAAAACGGTTCTTTAAAGTAAATGCCAAAAAGACAATGTTACATTATTACTTGTATCGAAAAAACAAAGAGTACAAAAATAGCGTATTGCAGAAGTTTTTTAGTAAAGTAAAACGTCGGCAACAAAAATATAAGGATTTTCTTTACCTTTCTGGCCATATCCCACAAATCAAACACCTGTTATTGTTGATACTACTCGAGTTTTCTACAGATGTAAAGACGGACTCATAACGCGAGGACACAAATGTAGAGGAAATACACGCACAGATTGCTCAGCCACTACGTTAAAGTGAGGGGAGGGGTGGAGAAACGACGATTCTTGACGATTTCGTTCATTACGAAGTTATTAATTTCTTAGATTTTTTTTTGGACAGACAATAAAAATGTAGTATTCCAATACATACTTAAAACTTTATCTTAATGTTTCCGGCCTTTTATTCAATTTTTTAAATGTCATCTTATTTCAAAAATAAAAATAAGCATTATAAAACTGACTACAAGCTATACTAAATAATTCATATAATATAGGGATTGTTTTTTTTTTGTAAAAAAACTCCTTTAATTCGGGAACTCGATCCTCGTTGTATGTACAGGCGTTGTAAATAAGTGACATATTTTATCATTATATTTTATGTGATATATTACTATACATTAGCAATGTTGGTATTATTAAATTTTTTTATTTATTTATTTTTTATTATCGAAAAAAATCCTCGTTTCCTATTTTTATGTTTACCGTTTTTTTAGTACAGATACGTAGAAATGTTCTATAAAATACGGGAGTTTTCAAATTTGAGGAATAAAGCTGTTGGAAATTCTAAAATTGCTATTGTTTGGAGTACAGTTCCAAAATTTTATGGAACTTAATTACTTTGAAATAAAACATGTACATTGTGATAACTAATTGCTTCCAATCGACTTAATACCTTAGCCATTTGTTATTTCTTTTTTGTTAAATTTAAAATATATTTTGGGTTAAACATTAACTTTTTGCTTTTATTTAGGTGTCTTGTGACGTTTTTTAGAATAATTTTAACGTTGTAAGTACTAAATTTTTAGGAATAATTTTTAAGGTATTTTGTAATAGCTGAAGTTTACTACATTTCAGCTCCAAAAAGAATTAACCCACAAATATAAAAAAAAAATTCTAGTTAGAGTTTTATTGCGTTAAACATTATTAATTCACTTCGTTTCTCTGCACATGATCTTTAAAATGTAGATTTTAACACAGTGCAATGCATTTTATTAGTATATACGTATTTCTAGCCATCTATTTACAGTTGAATACATATATACCGTACGTCACGTACTAAGTTAGTAGGAGGGAAATATTTTTATTTTTAATTTTTCGGCAAAAAAGTATTAATTATAATACTTTAGATTAATCATTACCAAACTTATTTTTGTCGAAAAATTAAAAGGAAAAAAGGTAGTCCGTACATAAAAATGTATTATTAATGTTGCTGTAAAAAGAATCTTGCCAAAAATATTCCATAATGCATTGGTATGACCGCAATGTCGTTGAAAAACTATTGCTTTCGTATTTTTGACCTACCGAACAATAGATGCCGATAGTTTACATTTAGTAAGATGATTTTTTGATGGCTATCTTTACCATTAAAGACCAGTAATAGATGTGTTTTAATTATCTGTTTAGTATATTTTTTTAGGGTACTAACATTGCAATAATAAGTTATAACACCGAAGTGCCTCAAATAGCATAAATTGTTTTCGTCTTAGGTGTTAAATAAGTTGTCTCTCTGTACGATTAAGGTTTGAATACACTAGGGGATAAATTAAATTGAAAGCAACTTAAAAGAGGAAGTTACATTTTTAAATTGTTTGATTAGCTTGTATGATGCATATATATACTTTTAAATAACTGAAAATAACAGGTGATTGTCCAAGTTTAATAATTGAAAGAGTATTTGTTAAATGTTAGAATGTAAAAGAGCTAACAGGAGATTTAAGGAGATCCAGTCGCTGCCCATACAGATTTCTTTTTTTTTTGGAAACAGATTAACCTACATTAAAACGGAGTCAAAAGTTTGGCAACGTTGCATGAGTGCACACTTCCGATCTTTAAATATATTTAATATTAAAACTTTTAGACATTGATATTTTTTATTTTACTGATGTTAAATGAATATAACTAATTGAAATAATTCTTACCAAAAGTTCATATCGTAATGTTTATGATGTTTATTGTACTACTGAATCTTATGCATTTTACCTGAAAAATACTATATATAAAATATTTTCTATTTCAATGATTTAATGCGTTTCAAACTATTTATTTTTATTAATATTGTAATTTACTTTGTCAAATATTGTGTACTTACACTTTATTTGCAGCAAATGGGCATCTTTAAGGGATAATCTCTGTAAGAAATGAATACGAATCTTGGAAAAAAAGCTGTTTGATAACAAGTTTTTGCCAAACGTTTGATAAAGAAAAAGCAAAAACTATATTTTGGGAATGGGTTTTATGTCCTAATGAAAGTCCTCGCGAAACTGTTTCATATTTTTATTTTTCACTATTCACTTATCTAAATATATGAAACAAAACCGTTTGTGTTACATTATGGAAAAAGGTCAAACTTAGATAATCTCGTTATTTTAAGTGTTTTAAAATATATATTGTGTAGTCCTCCCCAAAACAAATTATACCATAGGTTACGTTAAGTCCAGTGTTTTTGAAACCCCCTAAACAGTTATGCATGTTGAGCCAAAATATCTTAATAATAAGTTATTAGAATAAATTAAATTAGATTTAAGAATCTGTATTTATAAAAAAAAAGTTAGAAATAAAGGTGTCTTGTATTAATTACTGTTATTGTATATTTGTAAAATCTTAAAAAGTGAAGCGCAACTATCTTCGAATAAAAATGATGCTCTTAGTACTTTAATTATTTAATAAATTTTTTGTACTAAATTTTTAGTGTTATAAATCTTTGGCAATGGAAGCTCAATGGTTGTTTCGTTTAGATGTTGAAAAATGTATGTATTTATTTGGTTTTGGTAATAAAAACTACGATAATCACATTACCCAGTGTTTATATTATTGAAAAAAGGCGGTCATGACGACGATCGATGTGAAATCGCCATGAAATCTCTTATAAAACAAAGGAGCTAATGGACCGCGCCCAAAAATTATGGCAGTGATATAAGAATGTTCATTGTGCTATTCTCATCAAAAGTTTTCATGGCTACACTTTCAAAAGTGATATTTCAGCTCGACAAGACCACAAAGGTTGATATTTTACCAGTATTCGTTATTACAGGTAGCCTTATCTATCAAATAACTATAGATCTAGGAAATACTATTTTGCCCCCCCCCCTCCCTCCCCCAAAGAATACCGGCAGTTTCCACATTGCAAGAGAGAAAGAGTGAAAGCAGTATTCTTTTTTAACGACCGGAAATGGGCAGAAAGGGATTCACATTGGAGCAGGATGACGGCTTTATTGTGTCAATGGCATTAAGAAACCGTCGACTTAATCTATTTCATGTGCAACAGTAGCTCCGTGAAGTCCGAGATGTGGATATTAGTCGGTGCCAGTGTAAGACGAAAATTACAGGAATAAGTTTTAGACCTGCACCTGGTCTAAAACTTATGGCAGCTTATCGTCGATCACACTTGCGTTCCTCACGGGATAATCTAACTCTAGGATATGCCTCCGTGGCAACTACCGAAGAAAGAAAGTGTACTGGAAATTTAGAAAACGATTTGCAGTGTTGCATTGCATAATCGGGGTGCAATTTTTAAAGAGAGGAATTGAAAAGGTGCTTGGAACTTTGACGATATTCTGGTAGTTCATGTGTATATACCTTATATCAGTTTCGTTGGAGACAATTTTACTTTTATGCTTAACAATGCAGGTTTATGCCTAATAGTATATGGGATATTATTACGAGAAGGCATACCCATAATTAAAATTTAAGAGTTGATTTTGTTTAATTCCAAAGAAAACCTGTTTTTTTCAGTAATAAAATGTTAACTTGTTTTGTGCACTTTATTTCACAACTTTTCGGAGGGATTTCTAATAAAGGACCACACACAAACCTTGTGGAAAAAAACTTCGTGTGGAATTGACTCAAACTTGGGGATTAAGTAGTAAACGGTGCTTCATGAACATGATGCTCGAAAATGAATTGTTTTCGAGATATGGGGATCAAAGCGTGGAAAATACGACCAAGATAGGATTATCAGGGGATCGTTTTCTCAAGACTGTTTTATCGAATTGGCTCAAACTTTGGGATTAAATAGTAAATGTAGATTGAAAGTCTCTATGTCCACGAAGCTTAATAAATGAACAATTTTTGAGGGATCAAAGTAGGGAAAATATGGCAAAAGTAGGATTATCAGGCAATTTTCATACTGGGACTAGCCAGCAAATGAGATATCCATGGCGCGGGAGTGGACTCCGCTCCGTTCACACTTTCGGCTGGTACTTACGGACAAGTGTAGAGGACATATCATGTGCGGGGTGGCGATGTTTTTAAACGAAAATACTTAGTTATTGTTGGAAATTTGTAGGAGTTTTCCAGCCACAGTTTACTCAGTTGCATAAATTTGCGGTAGTTTTTTCCCTTTTGACTACTTATCTGCGTGAAACACATCTTCCATCATTAAATATACAAAAAATATTTACCAATCCAAATTAACTGATGGGCATTTGAAGTCGCTACTAATTTACACTAGTAAACTTGATCCACAACTGCAAAGAATTGTGAGTGGAAAGTTACAGCTATATAAATCTCAGTCCTACTGGCTGGCCGGATCGGTAATGCTCCCGAGCCGGTGTTGGCCCGCGGGCCGTAGTTTGGAGGCCCCTGAATTAAACAAACATTTATTTATAAAATCATAAATTTATTAGAGTTTCCATATAAGGTAAGTGACAAAAAAATTATATAAAAAGTATACTACTGCTTAAAGTTTTACCAAGTAGAAAATTAGAACTAAAAAAACTGTGTCGAAACAAATCAATTGGTGAATATAAAACTTATTAAATATGTGCGACTACAACTCATATTTTAAAATCAGAGAATCCACATCTTCTTTGAGTAGTTTTTCGTGTTCTCGAAGATAAGTGATAATTTTCCATAAACCTAAAAGAATATATTTGCATTAAAAATATTTATCTTAATGTTTTAAATTAATAAATATTTTTTTCTGTAGAAATTAATACCTATAGATGATTACCAATAGCACGAAGAAAAAGCTTATAAAGCCTGGATTAGTTTGGAAGGGTATTAAAAAAAGGGATTTTTTGACTCGACCTAGTAACTATGACCCTATTTATATCGATGACTTGAAGCCGGTTTGAGTTAAAGCGGCTTTTAAAAGCCACTTGAAAAAGTGGTCTCTTGACGCAGAATTAAATTTGTTTTATCAAGTGCTTGATAGATCGTTGACTGAAATATTTTCTTTAAATAAGAAAATTGTCCTGTGTGGAGATTTTAATATTAACTTTTTGGCTAGAAGTAAATCACAAAGTTGTTATCAACCTATGAAATCCACATTTATAAAAAGGGATTAACTTGCGTAAACATCAATTATAAGTTGACAATGCTTGTTCTAACATGGAAGAATAAAGTATTGTTTTATTAATAAATGTAATTCTGATCATTATGCCTTAATATTTTGAATTAAGAATCTACAGGTAACAATTTCTTGGCGGCCTAGATTATAATATAAAATAAAATTAATTTCTTAAAATTCAGTATAGCGGATTTATTATAGGGGACCAAATATTTGTTTAGTACAATTTCATTCAAAACTGGTATTTGGAGAATTCTCATAATCAAAGAATTTTTTATTTTTCAATTTAGCGTGGTCTACAACTCTGGATAAAATGGGTACTAAAAGTATACTGGTCAAATTGAGAACCCAATTGTTTAAAATCAATTAATAATGTTTTGGGCAGTAAAACTATTGTAATGAAGGACCAGGTGTCCTTATAGAAATATTACATCGATTAGTCATCATTGTTAGTCATGTTTCTAGTGAGATTCTAGACTCTTAATTGAGTTGTTCTATAGGTATATATAAATAGGTAGAATAAGTATTTAAGTTTTTAGGTGCATTTAAACAGTGAAAATGTTAACAAGTAGTTAATAAGTAATGAAAATTAACTGGTGAAAAGTGGTGTTATTATTTTGAACCCAGTGAGTAAATATAAGCACAGAAAATCGTAACACTATTTTAAATGTTTTACTGTGAAATTTTACTTACGATTTTTGTCTGTAGAATCCATAAACATAGTCAGTGTCGAAAATCGTTTCACTTCAGTAAGACCATTTAAAAATTTATAAACGTTATCTTCATTTTCAATAAATTGAGTTGATAATATTTCTAAAATATTGCTAAATACGTTACTCTCCAATGATTCTTGAAATAAATTCGATATTTCAACTGGGTCAATTAATTTGAGATACTTATATTTGTCGTTTGGTGTTTTAAGATTTTTCCAAGTGGCATAAAATTGTACTGAAGTTTTGGGTACCGAAAATTCATTAGTGAATTCTTCAACTTTTGTGGTAAGACTTTTAATATCGTTAATCGTGTTATTATCCATCTTTGTAATAAAAAGATTCTCATTATTCTTAACGTCTTTAACGGTATTTTCAAGCACGTGTTTTTCTACAATTTTAAGATCATCACTTCTGAGAGTACTATTTTGTAGGTTAGATTTAGGCCAAGCTTCCTGACTTAACTGTTCGTTATGTTTGTTTTTAATTTGTTCTCTCTTCTTTTTAAAAACGGAAGTTATTTCAGCTGGTTCACTTACAGTTTTATCATTTTCTTGAAAGCTCACTTTTTTAACATTTTCGGTTGTATGTTTTTTAATTGCCTGATTGTCTGCTAATTGTGTTTTTTCAGAAGCTTCTAGAAAACTGTCAGCTTCAGTAATCTCAATACGTTTTAAGGGCTTCTTTGACCTTAAGTGCGCAGGTTTGTCTATAGCCCTTACAGAAATAATTTCAAAACCAGGATCTGGCCAGTTAGATGTACTTGGTGCACTCGTATCAATTTTTGGCTTATCTAGAACAGTTTCTGGAGTTGTGTTTAGGATTATAGGTTTTGTTGACTGTAGTTTAGTTCTAGATGCTGCGAATTTTGACATAGGCCAATCTTCATCTACCTAAAAAGTAATAATATATGAGATACAGTTTATTTTTAATTTAATATCAGCTAACTGTCATTTTGAGTGATAGTTAAGCTTTTCCGTTGGTTTCCGTTTGGAGAATAAAATAAAAATAATTTTATCAAATTACCACACATTATTTGTGAATGAATTAAAGGGAATAGAAATTGTTGAAGTATATATTTGCAAGTTACCATTTTTAACTAAAGTTTTGATTTGAGGAGTTGATTCGATCAAATACAGATTTTAATGTTTTTTGCCATATTATTATTATTTTTGCCATATTATTATTATATCTCCAAAAAAATTTGGGTTTAACAACATGGTTTTAAAAGTTGGGTGCCCCAGAGTTACTATAGGAGACCAAATATTTGATTGGTATAATTTCATTCAAAACTAGTATTTGGAGAATTATCATAATCAAAGAATTTTTTATTCAATTTAGTGTTGTCCACAACTCTGGATAAAATGGGTAGTAAAAGTTTACGCGTCAAATTGAGAACTCCCTTGTTTAAAGTCAATTAATAATGTTTTGGGCTGGGAAAACTATTGTAACGAAGGACCAAACGTCCTTATAGAAACCCTGTAACGAAGAACTAGGGAAATTCGGCCACGTCCTTATAGAAATATTATATCGATTAGTCGTTAAGGCTTTCTTTGCCTCTCTACGGCACTTCCACCTATAAGATCTTTTGTACGTAACCCTGATCTAATAAAGGGTGTCCCGGCGCTGAATTAAAACTTTAAACCCAAATATCTCGGCAAGCAGGGGGATTAGCGGGAGGGGAGGGGTAACGTTCGATAGCGGATTGTTGCCGATTTTTTTGTCACCATACCGCAATGGTCTGGCTCACCGCGCTTAAGCTGTGACAACGTACTTTTGTAACGGTTTTTAAGGTTAATGAAGTTAGACACAAGTATTGTACTCATTTTAAAATCAGGCGTTTTAATGTTAGACTAAGTGCTCAGTTAATCAAGAAGTTCAGAGCAACAGGAGGTACACTAAAGCATTCAATTGAATACATTAACCGCGTCGCTGCTGCGGTCGAGAATAATCCACGAAGATCAGTTAGAAAACATGTTGCTTCTCTGAATATCCATAGTTTAAGTCTTCAACGAATTTTGATTTTAGACTTAAAATTAAACGCCTATAAAATATAAATTGTCCAAAAAATCAAACCTGAAGGCTACCATAAGCGGAAAATTTACCGTTAGAAAATGTTAGTGATTTTTTCATAGCAAAATGGGATGAACAATGTTTATTTTAGCGATGAATCATACTTTCAGCTCGAAGGTTATGCCAATCGTCAAAATTAGGATTACTGGTCATCCAGCAATCCAAAACCAAAGCATCAGAAAACATTGCACAGTCTTAAAGTTACGGCATGGTGTGCAATATCGTCTAAGAAAATCATAGAGCCATTTTCTTCGAGAATGACCATGGTGCAAGCACAGATGTGGATTGCTCGCATTTTTGCTTGGAAGATGGTGGGGAGTGTCTCCTAGGGATTTGGCAAGCCCAAAACTAGGGCCTGATACTTCCAACCCCTTCTTTCGTCTTGGATCTATCAGTAAACCATACAACTGAGCTCTTTTCTAGTCGAAGTAATCCCTCTTCATTCGCTTGGTAGCAATCGATATGATATATATTTGTTTTGACATGGATTCTGTCGGAATTGTATCTAGAATGTTCATATGCCCAATAAAGTTTCCACTTTGAGGATTTCATCTGGAGGACACTTGTTGCAGCCTTGATCGCAGCTATATGCAGTGGAGAGAGGTTTAATATTGCCTGTATTGTTGCGGTGGGGCACGATGGCATGGCCCCTGTAACTCCCACACTTTGCAGCTTTTTTTAAGATGCTACTTGTTGTATTTTGGGCCACCATACTAAGGAGGTAAATGTGACCATAGGTTTGATGATTGTTTTGTATGTCTATAAGATCATTTTCGGCTTCAAACCCTTGACTTTCCTAAATATTATTCAGCATGTCCAGCTTGCCGCTTTTACCTTTTGTAGAATTTTTTCAGTATGGCTGTTTCAGGTCAATTACTAGTCTATTATTACTCCCCCTCTTTGGAAAAGTTCAGTGTTGTTTCACTTAAAGCTGGAGCATTGATGTCTAGCTTTCATCTCCTTATAAATGGCAACAGAACTGTCTTGTTAGGATTAACATGTAGTCCTTTCTTTATGCACCAGTTGCTAATTTCGTTTAAGGTAGTTTGCATATGGCTTGTAATAGTCCCTTTATTCTTGGCTGTCATAGTGACAGCTAGGTCATCGGCATAACCTTGCGTTGTGAACCTTGACTCGTTCCGTTGGCTGGAAAGAAAGTACTTGTACCTAATAGTTAAATAGAACATTTTGATGATTTTGTTATCTTTACAAATTGAATGATCTGTAGATCTCACAAAAAAGGTTTTCTACAGCATTTATTTATTTACAAACACCTTTAAGTAAAGGTATTGACAATACTAACATAAATTAAACGCCTACACACTACCACTATTCTTAATCAACAATAACATGTTTTTAAGTCATTGTAAAGAAATTTATGCTTTATTTTCCAATAAAGTTATTGCACCAAATCGTTATATTTAATTGAGAAATGTGAGAAATACTCCGTCCTGTTAAGGAATCTTAAATTAATCTTTGACACATGAAAATTCATATAATTAACCAGATTGCATTCTTTATATTCGGCTTATATAAATTTAACGAACTATAAATAATAAAATATATATATATAAAAAAATGTAGTGCTGAGCCTGTCCATTTTGAACATATTTAATAATGTTATACATCACATCATATGAGGTTAGATGTTGTTTTTTTAAATATAGGTATCTCAAGAATCCCTTTTGCACCTTTTCAATAAGGTTAATATTAGAAAAAGCTATTGTAAATTGCAAATAAGCAACTGACATACTCTAATTAGGATCTTACAAGAGCAATATACAATCTAATAACCATAATGAGATTGAAATTTTTTGTATTTTGCATTAATATATTCATAGTGACTATTAAACCTAAAGTTTGTGTGAAAACAGACACCCAGATCCCTGATCTCACTTGTCCTAGTAACTATTTATTTATTTATGTAGTGCTGATGACTAATAAAGTTTTGTTCTCATGTATATGTCATCACAGAATATTTCAGGCGAGTTCTTTTATTCCATCGATGATTTTGCGCACTGATCTGAAATCCATCAAACCGTTCTTAAAATAAAGCGATAAAAATGCGATTAATCATTACACCGTTCTTTTTTTTATCGATGGACGCATCAACAATCCATCGAATCCATCGGCTTCAGACCCCAATGAATGCGATGGACAGGTAGTGGGGGAAAAAATAACTGTTAATTTTGAAGGTTATGTTTTTATTTCTCTGTCTTGGAAAGAAATAATCGCCACTATTTTTGATTTATTGTTCGTTATATATAAAAATGACGGAATTTCTATATTATATAAAAATATTTATATAAATATAAAATAAACTTCCAAATAAAATATTGGATTTTTAAGGTTAGGTTTTTGGAAAAATGTCACATGTCAATCGGAAATGAGCGTTCTTAAATTCAACATAATTTCATTGAAAATCCATTTATTACGTCACAAGAACCCATCGGACTAATTCAGCGCTTTTTCTTCGATGGAATAAAAGAACTCGCCTTTCTCCTCATTATATTTCATACCATTCCATCTAAACCAATCCACAACTGAATTTAAATCACTTTGTAGATCGATCCTCAAACTTATTAGCCGTCTTAAAGATCTTGAAATCGTCAGCAAATAATAAACCAGTAGATTAGAAATTGCCTCTGAGAAGATATTCATAAAGCAAGAGGTCTCTGAGTCAGATACCTCTTCGTAAAGTTATAAGAATTTTCAGAGAAACTAAAATTTACTAGAGTAGTTAAAAGAATCAGATGGTCTACTTTATCAAATGCCTTTTCACAGGCCGTGTAGATGACATCAAGCTGCATTCCCCTCCTGATGCAAAGGGTTGTTTTTGTGGACCTTAAATAGCCATCTTGAAAAATACTTTAACAAAAACTTTAATAAAGACAATATTGTACATGTAAATTGCGTCCAGCTTCGCAATTTACCTAATATATTTCTTGATAAAAAGAATAATTATGCATAATTATTTTTAAATTTACGTCCAATCCGATTTACACAAAAAAATAAATATGTCATATATTTGTACCAATACTTTGACTAAAATAGGTGTATTTTTGATATAATATGCAAAGAACTTAAATAATATACTGTAATTTATAACTGGGTTCACTTGTGATTCAACAAACGGGAAAAATTCTCACCTATAGTAACCTATTTACAGAGAAGAAAAATGATTCCTTGCGGATTAAAATTTTTGATGAAGAACATCTGTGTCAGTATCGAAAATATACAATTCCAAATGTTGTCCGCCTTTGTAGTGGAGTGGCAAAAAAATGGGAAGTTTCTAAAAAAACTAAAACGTATTCGGGACTAAAAAGTGAAAAAATTCTGTTTATCAGTGAACATCCTCCTACTAGTTTACCTCCAACTCCTCGAGTAGGATTAATTTCCTTACCTTTTAAAAAGAGTAGCAAAAGGTGTAAAAGACTTAAGATGCAAGAACTTCATTCAGTGACAACCTCTGAGCTAACCTTTACTGTAAAAATAAATCTACATTTAGAAGGAATAATGTAGCTAAAATTGTTGATGAAACTTTAAAACCAAACCATTAAAACTCTTCATTCATCACAAAATAAACTCACTGATAAGAAGTATAGCTGACTACAATTTGTTTGTAAAGCAAAATGAAAAAAACATTTCAAGAAAACACTATTAAAGTTTTTCTGTCAGATTTTCTTCTTGTGTTATCAAATCCTTATATGATTGGTTTGTAAAAACTGCATCAAAGATAATTTGGGTGTTGCAATTAATTTGCATCCTTGAAGAAATTACAAGATTCTTTTAAGAGGATCTTCTGAAAACCATCATTTAACAGAAATTGATTAAATTATTCAGACGTCTGTAATATGATGTCTTTAAACCCTCATAAATCTTAAAATGTTTTAAAAACATTGCTTCCTGATTTAAATTGATATAATTAATTTTGGTCAGGTCAGAGATAGAAGAAAAGGCCAACAAAGACAGGTCCCGCTCAAGTTGCCTGTAGATAAAGTGTATTGCTACTGTCCTATTTCGCTCTGTCTCTTTCTAAGCCAAAGCCAATGCGCTTCTATAGGATCCGCAATCTACGATCCTTCCATATTGAATGTTTTTAACTAGATAATGCGAGTTAGATGCAGAAATATAATTTTTTGGGAGCACCTCTAAAAATTTTATAATTTAAGCTAACTTTTACTAATTTTCTGGATTTCTATCTTTATGTAGTTTCTTTTACTTACCTAATTTTAGAGCTTTTATGCAGAGTGTAAAATAACAGCATAACAATTTTTTTGAAGTAGATATGTCCAACTGGACAGGAAACTATAGTTTAAAAATTACTTGTTTTTTGAGAATGTATAAAGCATTTTAACGAACCCTAAACCTTTAGAGCCATCTATAAAATAGTTTACCTTTAAAGCTCAAATAAATCTGTTGAATATCTGCAGCAACATAAATAAAACACCTAACAAACACTTACTTTTTCTGTAGATCCTACTTTTTTCTTAATATTCTCAAGGGCTGCAATAGATTCTTTATTTTTTGGCTCATGTGTAAGAACTAGTTCTAAATCGATTTTTGCATGTTCTAATTTGCCAAGGCTTTCTCTTGCAGCTGCTCTTCTCTGCAAAGCTTTTACATAGGTACTATCCAGTTTTAAAGACATTGTACAATCGTTTTCAGCATCAACAAAACTGTAAACCAATAAAATATTTATAACAAAGTACTTCTTTATATAGAGTTAAATTTAAACTATCTCCAAAACGGGAAATTTTGTTATGTTATTGTTTAAGCTACAAATTATACACCTAAACCTTTCTTGTGAAAAACTATCCATTATCCAACACTGTTCAGTAGTTACTGAGAAAATTTTGCGCGACACTATCTATCTATAAATACCCAATTCCAGTTTAATTGGGGATAATCATTTCCTGACTTCAAATTAAATTGAAAGTTAACACTTTTGGCTAGAAAATTCATTCAATGATATGCACTATTATTATTCAATCCTATTTTTAATTAGCTGTTGCCTTTTAATTAATGCATTTTAGGTACTTCATGGATCATTAATTATATTTAAATAAATAATATTTACCTACAATTTATAATGTAACAATATACAGATGTTTGAGGAATCACTTCATTTAGTCTACATTAGATAACATAAAAGTACCCAAGTACCAAATTTACTTGCATGAACCTATCTTAACTACGGTTAGTTCATTTTACAGGTTTCTTTTAAAATACTAATACAGTTTTACAATATAATATTAGATTACTAACCTTTGTTTCTTTAAGTGACATAAAGCTCTATTAGCATAAAAAACAGGATCATAGGAATAACATTTTATGGCTTTAGTATAAAACTCAATCGCTTTATCCCAGTCTTTGTTTTTTACATAGGAGTTACCCTATAAAATAATGAATTAATGTTAACATCTAACCAGAAATAGTAGATGTATGTATTCACTCTAAAAACTTAATCTAGGAAAGTGAATTATCATATTTATAAAAAAAAAATAAAAAAATTTTTGCTCAGTCGCATGTCTTATTTCATTAATTGAGAACAATAATGTGCAAAACAAGAAAACAATAAATCTGTTTCTTAATTAAACTTCACATTATTATTGTCAAAAATAAGAGATATAACTAACTTTTTCTTTATATACAAGTGCTTCATCTCTAACACTCTCTTCAAATTCATCAGTTAATTCAGAATCATCTTTAACATCATCTTCTAAACGCTCACATTCCAAGTCAGCATCATATTTCTCCCATTTGTTATAATCAGTCGAGCCAGTTTTTGATAACTTTGCCTTTGGTGTTTCTTTGATTTTTTCTGTGGTTTTACCAGTTGTTTGAATTTTTGTTTTCTAAAAAATATATAAATAAACCACTTATTCATGTGAAAATATTTTCCAAACAAAATAACAAAGTATAAAATTTTACTTTTAAATCATTTTCTTTTTTCTTAATGGAGTCTTCTTTCCGTTTCATTTCTTCACCCCAACTTCGTAGATCTTTACAAAAGTCCTGCAAGTCGTTTGCGTTTTCTTTAAGCTGCTTTTGTAACAGTATGGGATTCATTTTGCTTTTTTAAAACTTTTATTATGATTAAGACTTCGACAAAGATTAAGGTTATGTTCATCTATTGTTTGTTAATTATTTGTCATTGTTATGGTTACTAATTTGAACTCCGGAACAAGAAAGTTATGTTTGAATTAGCTTTCTTGTTCTAGAATATTACCGAATTCTTTCCTTCTCTCTAGAAAGAGAGGAAAATAATCTGGGGCCCGATTCTCGAAGGGGAACGCGAAGCGAACGATCACATCCCATGAAAAATAGCGAATGTGTATTCTTTACGCATTCATCATTCATATCCTTGTTCACCCGGGCACCTATTCTCGTTCTTGAGAGAACGATCATCTTGATGGAAAGTAGGCGTGGTTCTCACGAAAAAGTACGAAAACGTATTCAGAATACGGTTTCTTACTTTTTCGTGAAAACCACGGCCACTTTCCATCTAGATGATCGTTCTCTCGAGAACGAGAAAAGCTACCCAGCATACGGTTTCATACTTTTTCATGAGAACCACGGCCACTTTCCATCAAGTGATCGTTCTCTCAAGAACGAGAATAGGTACCCTGGGTACCTATTCTCGTTCTTGAGAGAACGATCATCTTGATGGAAAGTGGGCGTGGTCCTCACGAAAAAGGACGAAAACGTATTCAAAATACGGTTTCTTACTTTTTCGTGAGGACCACGGCCACTTTCCATCAAGATGATCGTTCTCTCGAGAACGAGAAAAGCAACCAAGAATACTATTTCATACTTTTTCGTGAGAACCACGCCCACTTTCCATCAAGTGATCGTTCTCTCAAGAACGAGAATAGGTACCCTGGGCTAACGATCACATGATGGAAAGTGAGCGTGGCTCTCAGGAAAAAGTATGAAACCGTATTCTGGGTAGCTTTCTCGTTCTCGAGAGAACGATCACTTTGATGGAAAGTGGCCGTGATTCTCACGAAAAAGTAAGAAACCGTATTCTGAATACGGTTTCGTATTTTTTTGTGACAACCACGCCCACTTTCCATCAAGATGATCGTTCTCTCAAGAACGAGAATAGCTACCCAGTGGAAAACAAGCGAACGGGTACGTATATATAATATTCTTTTGAGTAATTATCACTTTCAGTTCTGTCACTTGAAGTTATCACGATCACTTCGAGCCAATGACAAGTAAATGCATATTCAAAAGAACATGAAGTTATCAGTTTCACTTTGTTCACTTTGACCAGTGATAATTTATTCAAAAGAATACAGCCTAGATCTATATCGGCTTAGAGTAATTATCAATTGATCAAAGTGTAACTGATAACTTCATGTTCTTTTGAATATGCATTTATTTGTTATTCGGTTGAAGTGATCATGATTATTTCAAATGATAGAAGTGAAAGTGATAATGACTAAAAATAATAGGCCTAAAGTAAATGTATATTGATCGTGTAATAAATTGAAAATGTTCTGACCATGCTATTCGCCATTTTGGGGAAAGTTCACTTATAATAACAGTGAATACGGTATCGCCATAGGAAAATTATACCGGCCAAATATAATCGACTAACTCTAATTGACAAAGGTAGAAGAAATTCTTATAGCTTTCCTAATTTTTATCGACATAAGTAGTTGAAAGAAACAGATAATAGAAAGAGATAAAATGACAGTATTACGTTATAAACTCATCCGACTGATTAATTCGGGTCAACTGATTATAATCTCTAGATGTCTGCGATACTATTGATGATCGGTCGTAAAAATAAATAGACAAAATATTTTATTATATTTTTGGTTGTTAAAAATAACTCGTCATTAAAAAAAAGCAATATGCTGACGAACTGTTTCTTCCAAATATTTTATTTTTTGAAAAAAAAAACAGTTGAAATGTTAATTAGGTGGTACTCCGTTATTTTTAGTGTTTTCTAATTTTTAATTAAAATATTCTTAGAAAGTTCAGGCATACAGAATTATTACAGGAGATTCTGTTTATATCTCAATAGTATGTGCATGCTATTTAAAAATGTTTTTCTTCGATCAGTTCTGAATATCGATTTAACATAAATCATTGTGTCCATATGTCCATAAAAGCCTAGTATCCTAGTTTTGAACAGTTAAGTTTAATATAATTGTTTTCATCAACACAATTTGTAAAAAATTTGAAAAATAACGATTTGTAAGATATTTGAAACTTATTTAAATAAGTAACAAATTTTATGTTTAAACAATGTTTATGTTTAAACAATAACATTTCACTTAATTCGGTTGTGTTAAACACTATACATACATTATAATTAAATAAAAATTATGACTATAATTTATTGGGACATATAAATATGAACCCAACAGGCCGATGAATGAGGTCCTTCAGCATAAAAATCTATTTATGGTACATTTCAAGCCTCTTCAAATCTTTACAAAAGAAAAAAAGTATACCAAAGGTTGAATGTGAGATCTGCTAGTTTGTCAGGACAAGAAGTCTTGCAATAAGAGGCTCGATTTTTAATGAATTCATACAATAATTGATTGGATGGTTTATGTAGTGGATGGATAAAATGATGGATTTTAGTCATACTACGTAGAGCTGTATTTTTTCACCGTTTCAAGGTTTATCAATGCCGGGTTTCTGCAATTACTGTATATAGGGGGCATGTGTCCCAATTGACGTCGGCATATCGCTTTGTATATATGAGTTGCTGTTTTTCTTCATATACCTCTTCCTTTATACATATATTAGAGTCCTAAAGCATTTGGCTCTTTGTACCCGTTTTTGTTTAACAGTTTTAGAGTGTCAATTTAAGATAATTTTGTGGTTCGTATTTACACCTAAATATTTGACTGATGGCTAGGTCTATATTACTCGGTTGTTAAGTAATATAAAATAAATTTAGTTCAGGGAAAGAACAAATATTTTAATGGCATTGAATGACTTGACAACAATAACAAAAATGACGATATTTTTTTACTTTTGACGGTTAATTTAACATACCAAAACTACTTTTTCCCCAAAATGGCGACGAGCGTACTACGAACACTTTTAGTCTGACAGCTCAATTCCAATTTCATTTATTTTATTTTTTGAAATTCGTGTTGACTTTCCATGTGCACAAACGCATTTCCTCGTTCATTTTTGCCATTTTTGGCTTCAACAGTCTACAAGAGTCAGAGTCCATTATGGAGATGACGCTCCATAGTCGAATTGTAACAAACCAATGAAGTGTACTGCTATTGGCACTCTCTATCTGCCGTGTACCGTACGCGGAAGAAATATTTCTTTTCAGGAACTGAGAAGAGCCCCGATTTTGTGAGCATATTTTTTGACATTGCCTTTCCTTATCTCTTTTAGGACAGTGACGTACTTATGCTTTACTACAGACTAAACAAAGATGGAAGATCCTTATTGTGACATTCTCTTTCCCTTTATTCTTATAGAATCGCAGCCTTGGCATCGAAAATGTTCCGTCACTTTTTAAACCGAGATCCAATGCGCTTCTCTAATTGCCGGTGTAATGATAGGTATATCTTTTGAGTAATTTACTGCCCTCGATTCAAGAGTTTTAAGCTCGGGTGCATCAAACCCTGAGTAGCTCCGAGCAAATCTGAATAAAGTGGTTAAAGTATTAATTGGAACAGTAAATAACCTACAAATTAGTTTTTTTCGGAATTTGTGTTTTTAATATACATAGCGAAACATATTGAAGACAAAATAGTAAAAATATTATATTATTACTTATTAGTTTTGAATTTTGTCTGGTGTCATGGCATTTTCGGCCATAAATATTTCGCAATTCGTTAAAAAAACTATGAAGGTAAGTTCGATATCTTATGAAATAATCTTATTTTTGTGTCTCCATTTCATGTATAAAATGTTTTTTGAACCAAAAGTAGCATCTAAAAATGATAACTGATAGCTGTTAGGGCTTTATACATCAAATATTTTTTTTGTGCTTGAGGGGTAAGGGGAAAGCAGATCTGACAAGCGCCGAGGCATAATGCACTACTTGAATAAAGCGAGGGTTTCTTGCACCTGTACAGCTCCGAGCTGTTCATGCTAATGAAACGAGGGCAGTAATTATTATGGTATAATAGTTGTATTCTTTAGAGTAATTATCAAATAATCAAAGTGAAGAAAGTGGAACTGATAACTTCATGTTCTTTTGAATATGCATTTACCTGTCATTAGGTCGAAGTGATCATGATTACTTCAAGTGATAGAACTGAAAGTGTTAATTACTCAAAAGAATAGCTCTGATAATGTCTACGAGCATAGACGTAGAAGAAATTAAATAAAATTACATGATTAAGTAATAATTAGTTTATTCTACGTCTATGGCTATATTCTTTTGAGTAATTATCAATTGACCAAACTGAACAAAGTGAAACTGATAACTTCATGTTCTTTTGAATATGCATTTACTTGTCATTGGGCTGAAGTGATCATGATTACTTCAAGTGATAGAAGTGAAAGTGATAATGACTCAAAAGAATAGCCCTTATATGTCTACGAGTGACACAAACATAACCCAACTTTTGAATTTCGTTATAATTTTGTAAATTTTGAAATTATATATTAAAAAAAAATGTCGTCAATAGAACGTGTAAGAATAATGGTTTTGGGCGATTCAGGAGTAGGAAAAACATCTTTTGTCCATCTAGCTGCACATGGCGAGCCAATAAAATCTCCTTGCTGGACTATAGGATGCTCCGTTGAAGTGCGACTACACGAGTTTAAAGAAGGAACTAGAGATCAAAAAACTTTTTTTGTAGAATTTTGGGACGTAGGCGGCAGTAAGAATCATAGAAATGCGCGTCAGGTTTTTTATAATCCTTGTCATGGAGCCATATTGGTACATGATTTGACTAATCGGAAAAGTGAGGAGAATTTACACAAATGGCTTAAGGAACTGTTAAATAGAGAGCTTAATAATGAGGGAAGTAATACTCTCACGTCTGTTATGGCTTCAGCTGAAGAAATGGATGCAGAAAACATAATGGGTGCCAACAATTTAATGCCGATTTTGGTTGTAGGGACCAAACTAGATCAAGTAGATGATAAGAGATCAAATATATCTAATAATAGCTTTAGGTACAAGTATAATGCTGAAGAAATTCTGTTAGATAGTAGACAATCTCGTTATTTAGCAGCAGGTACTTCTAATGCTGTGAAATTATCTAGATTTTATGATAAAGTTATAGAAAATAGGCAACAGGTTAATAGATCATTCTCGGATAGGTTTGGTAGTAATACTGTCACTTCTATTTATAGTTCTAAGTTTTATTCATCTCATCAAGATTAAAACTTAACTGTTTTTAAGGTAACAATTTTATTAAAGGTGATTATAAAATGCATTGTTTTGTCAATATAGATTTTATTTATTTTTTTATATATAAACATTAAATATAAGATATATAGGTTGTAAAAATATAAAACGTTATACAATATAATACAAACTGCTCTATTTAGTACAAGAAATAAAGAAAATAGTTGTGCTAATTAACAATAATTACTGGATTCAGTTTTTTTCTTGCCTTTAACATATTACAGTGCATCATAAATATGTACATGCCTCAATTATTCTAGACCTCTAGTACCAGTAATAAATCATTAGGTAGGTATATTGATGGGTTTGTTATTACTCTTCTATGAAAAGTTACACTTTACACATTGAAAACATACCAAACATACATAATTCTATAACTTATTGATATTTTCCTAAAATTCTTACACGACCTTTCTTAAATCCAAATCTGTAATAAGCCAGAAGAGGAAAATTTTTCATGAACCATAAGTCCCTATACCTTGAGTAGTTTAGGCACCATCTAACAGGTGCCCATCTTGTACAATAAACCATAAACCTAATAAAATAGAATATACATTTTTCCCAAAATGTTAGGTTTTTGAATTCTTCAGTTTCATCATTATTTATATTATTGATAAGTAAATTATTAATCATACACATGACCACGTTAAAATTTAATAATGGTTGAATTGCTGACAGTCCGTTTACCATATATTTGGCCATTTGAATAAAGTCTGGATCTTTCTTTCTTATATTTGGTAAAAAAACCCGTTCCACTAGTTTTTCACATATTGCCTTTGTTTCCTCTACTGAACTTCTGCAGATATTGAATCTAAAAATAAAAATAATTTACAAAGCCAGTACTCGCGATGTAAGAACATTTCCGATTCGTAAAATAGTATCTATATAGGATTCAAGAATTTTTACTTATAATTTCACTTCAAGGTATTTTGGTATTTTTCTTGTTATTTATATATATATATATATATATATATATATATATATATATATATATACATATATATACATATATATATATATATATATATATATATATATATATATATATATATATATATATATATATATATATATATATATATATATATATATACATATATATACATATATATATATATATATATATATATATATATATATATATATATATATATATATATATATATATATACATATATATACACACACGCAATATATGCACTGGTGTTTTCCGGTTTCCAACCGGTTCGTCAGTAGACAAATCATCACGACGTTTCGCCAACAACTCAGCTGGCATTTTCAAGTGATGCTTCCTCGACGGTTGCTCAGCTTGAGAAACTACAAAGCGGACAAAACCTCGACGGTGAATCCTGATATAATTGATTCTAGAAATCTTATAGATTTTGTGAAATTTTGTTTAAAATGTTTGGTTACTTCTTTATCAAATTTTGGTGCTTATAGTTTGGGAAGGTTTTAGGTATAAATCGCTTGTAACACACTTATAATGAGAGAGCTCATAACAAATACAAAATAGTGTTTATTAGCAACATAATTTATTTTACCTGTCTTCAACACCCAATAAATGGCCTATAACTCTCCATAAGTGTATGAAAGCCTTCCATTCTTCTTCCGTAGCATTGTATACTCCGAAAAATTCGCTTCTTATTAATTGAAATCCCATAAATCCAAATTGAGTTAAAGCCATGTCTTTTTGGACAATTCTTCCAATATCAGCTTTGCTTCCTCTATTACTAGCTGAGTTGTGTAAACGTTTTACTTTGGCAACTGATTGCCATAACCTAAAGAAATATATAACTATAAAGACTTGTTACTGATGATATTTTCTCTTAATATAAATGGAATTAATGCAAGTGCAAACTTTATATTTTCTAAAACTGATATGACTTACTTTGATCCAGGTTTGAAGTCCGATTCGTACCAAAGAGTCATATGAAAAATGTTTGCGATATATCTTCTGTATGCCGTCATATCACTGCTGGATTGTTTTGTGAACATGAGGTGTCTCACTAATGTAGGTATGGAGAGAATTGATAATAAACCATAAATTTTTCCCGTCAATATTCCAAATATATTTCTGTGATAGAATTCCTGTCCCCTAGAAAATAAAACATTGATTAAATATTATTATCTGTACGAAATTCATGTTTAATACGAAATCTAGTAAAACCTTCTTAAGACGATTCTAAAGGCACCTAGTAAAAACGCGTTTTAAGCGGGAAAGGAAAGAAATGAAGTACATATATACATAAATGCGCAACCATTTCTTGTATTTATACAGTGATATTATAACGGGTATTTCGGTTAGTAATGTCGATTTTTTCGTAAAATTTGAACATTTGTTTCCAGAACAAAATGAATTACCTCATTGATTAAAGTATTAGTCATCGCTCCTAGTTGACCAGTGTTTTAGTTTGGCTGTAAGAGGGGTTACGCTAAATTTTGCTCTAAGCTCGCCAGAATAACGTACATAACAATAATTAATTAATGAAAATGTGTAAAAAAATAAAAAAAAAAGTTGTTTTTTCATCTTTGATTTCTTATAACTTTGAAAGCATTTATTTTGCAGAAAAGTTGGAGAGAGAAAAAAGTTTCGTAATTAAATTTCCTAGGATAGGATTGGATGAAAATCTCAAAATTGATTACCCTTGTTGTAAAATAGTAATAATTAATAAGAAAGGCGAAAAAAAGTAGTTTTTTATCTGATTTTTTTTCTACTACTTACATTTCTCTGAGGACCTTCATATGTGGATAAAAAAACTTTATGGTATGATAAAACATGTCAAATTTCGTTAATATCTGTTCGGTAGTTTTTGCACAATAATTTCGCAATCTTTTTTTTTTCAAAAAATGGAATATTTTGCAAATTTAATTGATTCTTAAATATGAAACTTACATGCTTGAAGTTGTTTTGACATATATTAGAGATCTTAAGCTTTCAAACGCTTTTTTATAAATTAAAAGCTGATCATAAGGGCGCCCTCAGGAATTGTATAAAGTTATCGAATTTTTTTTTGCTTATTATTGGGTAGACTCCACTCAATGGTCAAAACAATTATTTTAACGTTGAAGTTGAGTCTTCATCCAATCAGATCTGCAACTTTAAACTTTTTCGTCTGACCTGGACGCTTCTTGCCTTTTTTCGTCTCGTATTCCTTTTTGAAAAGACTAATTTTTCTTGAAAAAACGTCCCCATGATAAGATATTCGCTTACAAACAAGAGGTGTGACATGTAGTTTCCCCAAAATAACTTTTGTTCCGCTCGATAAAATATAATCTAATTTTGGTCAAAGTTGTAATAAATACACCCTTTTAGAATGGTTTAATTTTTTTCATTAAATTTAAAGCCGTTTTTCGGGTTTATTCCGGTAAAAATAACTCGGTAAACAGCAAGACAGGTAAAAGATAAGGTAACTAAACAACTAAACTCAATTACTGGAATAATTTAAATTCTTTTATACCTCAAAATCCCAAAGGATGGACCAAATTAATTGATTTAGTTGTTTCAAAATGTGTCAAAAATTAAAAAAAAAATGACAAAAATGAACCTATCTGGGTAACAACAGTCCGCTGAAATAAATTTATAAAATAACCCATTTCATTGATCGTAAACATTTTCGACTCAAAATTAAATAAGTAAGTTAAATTAAAGAAACATACTTCCTGCCGGTCATTACAGAGGTAGAATAGGTAATAAATAAAGGTCCTGCAAAAAGGTAGAGCAAACGAAAAGGATTTCTGTCTTTCAACAATTATAGGTTCTCTGAAAGGTTGGGGATCTCGTAGATTATATATCGCGAAGAACCGATAACGGCAAGGCAAGTTACGAAACGGTGTATGGATAGGAAGTTTAAAACGACAGTAAATACAAAGAAAACATACTATCAGGGTGAAAATTAAACTAGAATATCGGGAAAATTAATTAAGATATGACGGTGGATTTAAATAAGATCAAAAAAAGACAATGTAAAAGGCAATCCTTTAAAAGGAACTGTAAATGCAAATTAGACAGTGACAGAAACCCTAGTCTAAAAGAAGATACATAAACCAAGCAAAATCTGCGGAACTGAACAAAGAAATTTCAAGAAAACTGCCATACTAAAGGACGAAAGGAAAAAATCCTCAAATAGTAAGCAAGAAAACCGAGATTTAACTGGAAAAGGGTAACAGTATATTCAGCATCAATAGAAATAAATCCAACCACCTATAGTTTAGCGAATGCCAAGCAAAAGAACATAAATATGGGTCAAAGAGTGATAATTAAAAGTGACATTGCTTATTTGAAAGACCTGTATCAAATATAGTAGTAAATTTACAGTTGTAAGGCGATAAGTTGAATTTAACCAGAAACAAAAATCGTCATAGCTACTTTTGTGTGCAAACTTTTTCTGTTTAAGTAGAATACAGTCACTTTCCAATATTATGAGCAGGGTCTGTAATACAGGAAGATTTACTGACTTACTGTTAACACTTTCTTCATGCTGATTACACTGAAGGATTCCGGAATGTTCTCAAACGCAGAAACAGTAGAATCATCAAATTTAGAAGAACTAACGGAACTCACAACTAACGGAACACTGAAACTAATATTCAGAAATGGATAGCAAAAGTTCTGACCTCAAAAATCAATACTAGGACTGCATTCCTCTCCCTAGATTTGATTGAGCGTAAGTTCAGTGCGGTTACAAATTTATTTTCCAAAAAAAGAAACAGACTACAGGTTATTGAGCGTGGTCATTTATACCTATTGTTGCCAAAATTGGAACCCGATATTAACAAATTGTTAAAATTCCACCAGTCTCAACCATCTTATTATTACTGTGATATGTATGTATATTTTCTGATATATAGAATAAAACTTGAAAACAAACTTTATAGATGGCTAATACGGGGGTATGGGGGAACGAGGAGCGTACGGTAGAGCCACCTTGTCCAGGCCCGACGGTTTTTGTTTAAGTTAAAATATTAGATATTCCCTAGAAATAATGCTTTTATAATAACTTACTTTTTAAACAACTCTTCATCGTAAAACTGCGGTAAAGTGTTTTTTTCTTTAAAAGATTCTCTAGTGTCGTCACACGGTGTAACGGCTCCTTCTTTTAGTAGATTGTCTACAAATAATTCCGCTGAAATAAAAGAATTTTGTTAGTAGAATAAGAAAAGTAGCCACCAAACTTGTGTAAGTATGTAATTATCATACCTTTTTCCTCTATTTTATTCATCATGAACCAGTTTTTGGCATGCACTATGAACTAACAATTTTGTGGCTTGTTTTCGTTGGTAATTGTACGGTGGTGTGTACAGGTGTGTCAACTTAGAAATTCCTGATTTCCTGTGACCAAGAGCACTAAAAGAAAACATATTTTAATATCATTTAAAAATCTCTCAGAGTTAAAGAGGATTTTCTTTCTTTACTCCATAAGATTAGAACACTCAATCAGTGTTCTAATCTCGTGGAGTAAAGATCCCTGAAAATGCCTCGTGCAATTCTAGGCGAAACGTCGGATAATAATTCCAATTTGACACGGTCTAAACCCAAGAACCATGATTTTCAACTTAACTAAAGCCTTGAAAGCTGTATTTCGGGAACTATCAACTTTTGGACTAAGTTAAATTGGACTAGATACTTATATTTTCGCCTCAAAAATTGTCGCTAGCGTTTTGTACAGACCTTTTAGAGACACCCTGTATAGTAAAGTTAATTAAATATGCCCTGCTAGTTTTATGTCGTGGTCCAGAAAAATATTTGTAGTATGAAAATAGAACTTACCTGCATTAACCTAAACTGACTCAGTTTTGTGTTTTAAGGTTGTTTAAATACCTATATTTTGTATTTTGGACTTGATCATTTAGATAAAAAAAATTCAGGATAGATAGGTGAATAAAAAATATAGTACGTCAACTATCGTCAGTAAACTGATATAGAAGCCTGTTTTTTTGTTGTTTTTATTTTAACTAAATTTCACTTATAGAAATTTTTATTATTACAAACTTTTATAGTATGAATGTTGTTCAACCATTATGAAGGGTAGCCTAAAGGTGGGTCACCTTAACGTTGGATCAATGTTTATTGGCCAGTCGAATTACTTTCGAAATGAGGTGATTTTGATATTTTGTGTTACTGGATATCAGCCAGCTGGAGGATGTTCAGAATGATGGTGGTAATTCATGGTTTCTTAGTCTTCAATTTTTTCTTTTTGGGTAAAAAATTTTATTGTTGTGAAAAAACAGTTTGTTTGAGTTGTAGAAAAAGCTATTGCTTTCTAGGAAAAACGTTCCAAAGAAAAGTTGTATGGCTTAAAAATACCTACAAAATTATAAGACCATCAAAATCAGATTATTAGTTCATTCGTTGTTGCAAACACACATGAAATGGCTGTTTTTTCAATTGTTAATAAAAAAATAGAAAAACATATTACATATACTTTATACTGCAGTAAAAGAAGCCTCTTGTGGCATAAAATAAACATTTAAAATTTCAAGTAAAAATATTCAATAGTTTTTTGCACAATAAATTTGTTTATAACTTTTGGAGTCATATTTAATTGTTTATTCTCAGCGATTGGGAAAACCTACGGCGAAATGCGAGTGCGCAAATCAAATTGTGAGGCTTATATTAGTAATATCAAAAAAGATCCAAATACATTAACAAAGTTAGCATCCATGTTTAACCGACTTTTGAAAGAAGGAGGTTCTTAATTCGTCGACCATGTATTTTTTTTATGTATGTACACAAATTTTTTACATTATGTTTAGGAAGTTGCTGCGATGGTCTCATATTTTTTTGGACGCAATTGGTGCAGTAAAATCCAAGATGGCGCTGACAATATGGCTGCTAAAAAAATAAATTTTGTCCGATTTTCTTCAAAATTGGTATCTGGGAATTTTCGGGATCGTACACAACAGATCTAAAATTAATATGGCGGATCCAATATGGCGGACTGTAATGAGATATGTAATTCATAATAATTACATTTAAAAAATGTTACGATTTAAGTAATTTTTTTTATTAAAAAAATATAAATCATGTTTTCTTACAAATACTGCATTTGCTTCAAAAGATTATGATGAAAAACACTGAAATTAATTAACTTAAATTATCATTTATTCATCATCATCATCATCTTCAAAGTCAGAGTTCGAATCCATGTTAGAAATTTATCAGTGCTTTCGTTGTCTTCAAGAGTATTCCCTTGTGACAGGGGTAAAATATCTTCCACTGTCATGGGTATCGGATCACATTGAATTAATGGAGATAGTTCACAACAATTTTTGTTCTAAAGACTTCCAACAAGGTGGAATTAGTTTTGAATCGAAGATAGTTACTTTTTTTTAAAAGTTTTCGTTACTTCTTGTAACAAAGACCAAAATTGCATCAATTGGACCCAATTAGGGTCGAAGTTAGGTCCTATTTTATGTCTTGCTTTGCCATCGTTTCATGCGTTTACTGGCTGCGACTATACAGTCGTGTTTTATGATAAAGGAAAAGTTAGGCTTTTCAAAATGTTTTTACAGAACAAGATCTTTCAAAAAAATGTTTGCGTCATTGAACGAGTGAATGACGATTTCGATGAAAAAAAATTATGTTGTCCAGGAGTTTAGTTCCCTTATGTATGGCGTTAAAAAATGTAAAAATGTAAACAACACAAGGTATCTAATATTCCAAAAGATCTATGCAGTTACAAGAAGTAATGAGAAATTTTAAAGTAACTAACTTCGATTCGAAACTAATTCCACTTTATTGGAAGTTTTTAGAACAAAAATGTTGCGAACTATCTTCATCAATTCGACATGGGTAAATGCAACAGATCCATATTGCGTAAAATTTAACGCAGGATTGCGGTTGATCATTAATTGATGCTGTGTTAAAACCAACATGATTTATTGGTCACCCAACACTCATAACAGTGGAATATATTTTATCGGCGTCACAAGGGGATACTCTTGAAGACAAATAAAGCACTGATAAAGGAAATGGCAGTTATTCTCTGTGAGGTGAACTCAAATTTGGTCCACCATCTAACGAATTTAAGAAGAAAAGATGGTAATCGGTAGATTGGTAGCTAATAAACATAAATTCGTTGGAAATCTTATTTTTAAGTGAGTACATTGGTCTTAGAATTAATAACTGCAATCTTTTAGAAAGTTACCTTTTTCCAACTAAAAGACAGTTGTCGAATTTACATTGCCTTTATTTCTGTTTGTTGTCTACAACCTTCATACAAACAAATTTATTGAATTCTGGAGAAGAGCTCCTGGAGTGAGGTGCGCCAGGGAATACATAACTGGACCTAGCGCGCAGCTTACTAGGGAGTTTCTGTCCTTAAGAAGGAAAGAGCTGCGAATTATGGTGGAATTGTTGACAGGATGTTGCCACCTGGGCTCGAAAGCGTGATGTGAAAAGCGATGCGAATGGCGATGTAAATTGTCACTTCATACTTTTGACAGTAAAAGCCGTATTTTTGACAAAAGCAATGTTGCCATATATGAACGTGCTAAAACCCGAGGGATTTTAAAAAATAAAATGGATGACAGATTGAATTGAGCTGTTGGACCGAAAATGTCCATAGTATGTTTTGTCTCCAGTTTAGACAAAAAGTAGTTTTGGTACGTCAAATTAACCTTCACAATTAAAAAAAAATAGTGTTGTTGTTGTTATTGTTGTAAAGTTATTGATTGGCATTAAAACATTTGTACTTATTGACCACAAAATTATCTTAAATTGACACTCTAGAATTGTTAAACAAAAATGCACGGAAAGAGCCAAATACTCAAACAACAACTCATATATACAAAATAATATACGGACGTCAGTTGGAATACATGCCCCCTATATACAGTAATTGCAGAAAGCCAGCACTGATAAACCTTGAAATGGTAGAAATTACAACTCTACGTAGTATGACTAAAAGCCATCATCCCAATTCCCTACGAAAACTATTCAATCAGTTATTTATTGTATGAATTCACAAAATCTCCAGTCTCTTACTGCAAGACGTCCAGTTCTGACAACTAAATTTGAAAGAAAACCTGAAACTTGAACAATGATAGAGAAACTGTTTAAGACGAGGGACTGAAATCAAAGGACAGGCAGAAGACGCCCATTAAAGATATTGGCAGATCTCACATTAAACGTGAAATATAGATTTTTTTTTAATTTTATGAAGATTTGTAGAGGCTTGAAAGTCAAATGTATCTCAAATAAGGTTTTATTGCTGAAGGACCTGATTCGTTGGTCTGTAGGGTTCATATTTATATGTCCCGATAAATTATAATCATAATATTTATTTAATTGCGGTGTAACACAGTGTTTAACACAGTCTAATTAAGTTGAATGCTGTAGTTAACATTATTTAAATATAAACTTTGTTACTTATTTAAATAAAAGTCTCAGATAGCTTACAAATTATTTCTCAAATTTATTAAAGTTGCCTCGTGAAAAGAATTATGTTAGACGTAAGCGTTTCAAACTAAGATACTCGGCTGTTATGGACACAAGTTTTTATGTTAAATCCATAAACAACTAGCTGCAGAAAACCATTTTTAAATACTACGTTCATCTCAAATTTTATTAATATTTGCGAGACATATTCAACTTTCTAAGGACATTTTAATTAAAAATTTGAAAATATTAAAAATATCGGGGTACCGCCTAATTAACATTTCAGCTGTTTATTCCAAAAATAAAACTTAAAGAAACGGTTCGTCAACATATTACTTTTTTTAATGATTAGTTATTTTGAACAACCAAAAATAAAATAAATTTTTTTAATACTAATCGTCAAATATGTCATTTAGTGGCTAACATTTCATTTGTGCATGTTTCACCGTTAGCTTACCTTCCACCGGGCGTAGATGATTCGATGTGCAGATGGTGTCTGGAGGAAGATGAAACTGTTGATCATGCCCTCAGTGAGTGCCCAACACTCAACGCATCAAACAACGAAGATATAATTTTGTCACCGGAAGCCTTTAGGCAAACATTGGTGGGATATAAAGGGCACAACGAGGCCTAGGCATCGATGATCAAGTATCATCACCTTTTGTTGATTCATTCATGCATTCAAAGGGTAGTTATTCTCTGTGAGCTTCAGTCTGGTTCTTCTTCCAATGGATTCAAACAGAAAAGATCCGTAATCCATAAACGAAGTCATACACATTGTTTACTTAATACTGGAAGAAATTATGGTTTTTTATAATTTGTAACTATCTTCACTCAATAAACACTATACTCATTAATTACCTATCAAGTTCATAGTTTTGCACTTGACCTTTTCCCTTCGCCTTTTAAAATCAAGATGTACTTGATGTAAAAATTTTAAGTTTAACATTGGATTAGTCACAGGAAATTTCACAGACATTGTCAGCTGCCCTATGGGGTGTTTGTGAAACAGAAGATGAGATTGTTGAACATGTCCATTGTGAATGTCCTTCTAATTCATTAAAAAGATGATATGTTAAGCGAATATTGGCCAACTTAGGCCGACATAAGGGCAATGCCGCTTGGTAATGTCGGCGCCTGGTTTAATCGTAATAAGTGCTGTGGAGCCTAGCCGACCTCTCTTAATTACCAGATCCAGAGAGAACAACTAATTTGTGAAAAACTATATTTATATGTATTATTACTGATTCCAATATATTTAAATTAAAAGTTAAAATGTACAAATGTCGATTTAAAATTAGTTTTAATTGCACTTTTCTATATTTGATAATTTTATAAAATTTGTAGACAACGCATTCCACCGCATAAACTTAAGTCAATATTCAAAGTCCGATAGCTATACATCATAATATCTTAACCTTTGATCGTATCTCATGTATGTACAAATTCCATACTAATTTTACGTATATAAAGCTTAAATAATTTTTAAAACACTATAACAACCACTATGCTATCAAGGGTAGAAAAATGTAGCATATAAAATTACAGAATACCTGTTAATATTTTTGACACTGACTGTGATACTATATTTTTCTTTTAAAATTACGTTGTTCTATTTGAGATGAAAGGTAGGATAATTTAATTTAAATCAAATAGTTTTAAGGGACCCTGCACAAATCTTATAGAAAAAAAATCGGCGTAAAGGCGGTGTCGATCAAAAGTCCCCATTTTCACGAAGCTCGAAAATAAACAGCTTTTGAGATATGACGGATCAATGTGGAGAAAATATGGCGAAATCTTCTGAAAATTTCAAACCTTGGGATCGAGTAGAAAATAACATGTAGGTCGTCTAGCCTATATATGTTTTACTACAGGTGTCATTGTTGTAATTTACTGAAAATACTCAGCTTACAAACTAATTATTTCGACCACTAAAAGTTAGGCGTTTCGTCCTGGCCACCGGCGTAAATTCGGTGCCTTCTCTAGACATCTTTTCACATGCTTTCTACATCTTCATATTGGAATTTGAACCTATTTTGCATCGGAATCTATAGATGAGATATTCTTGAGTGACCGGACTCTACGATACCATCCTGCCACGGCAAATGCTTTCTATGTAGCCGAGATTTTGTAAGATATCGCATATATAGAATGCATGCCTGGGTACCTATTCTCGTTCTTGAGAGAACGATCACTTGATGGAAAGTGGTCGTGGTTCTTACGAAAAAGTATGAAACCGTATTCTGGGTAGCTTTTCTCGTTCTCTAGAGAACGATCATATTGATGGAAAGTGGCCGTGGTTCTCACGAAAAAGTAAGAAACCGTATTCTGAATACGTTTTCGTACTTTTTCGTGAGAACCACGCCCACTTTCCATCAAGATGATCGTTCTCTCAAGAACGAGAATAGGTACCCTGATGATCTCTAGGACCGGACGCTCTTAGTGGTCTCTTATAGGCTCAATTGCTATAAACCAGCACTTCATGCAACCCACCCTTGTTGCATTAGGCTCCACGTTGGACGTCATGTTATCATTTACTGAAAATGCTCAACTTACAAACTAAGTATTTCAACCACTAAAAGTTCGTGATGGATTCGTCGGTGTCTTCTCCAGATACCTTTTGACATACTCTCTATGTTTATATATTGGTATTTGAATCTATTTTGCGTCGGAATTTATAGGTAAGATATCCTTGAGTGGTCGGATTCTTTGATACCATAGGGGTTTCCTAAAGATGAGCTTATTGTTTTGTGTTGTTTGTAGGCTGTATATATGTTATGTTTTCGGAGCAATCTACCGATTCTATCTGTTGTGTCTTTTATGTAACGAAGTATGATGATTTGTCTATTTTCGGCAGGTGGTTTTATTTCTTGCGTAAGTTTTTGTTGCAATTTTATTGCTTTATTTTTGGTTTGTGTGAGGGCCATTTTATTATGTATGATAGTTCTTATATTATTTTCCCTGGTTGGATCACGCTTAAAAAGAAATAGAGCATTTTCGATAAGTGGTAGCTCACTTTCTAATGGCGGAGCTAAGCACGATTCTTCAAACGTCATTGGATATCCCTATTACCTGGGGCCCTATGCTCGAACTGGGGAACGTGAAGTGAACGGTGAAAAGGTGGCGAACGCGTATTCTTGAAACGTTTATCACTCATATCCTCGTTCGCCCGGTGGAAGGTAAGCGAACGGTGAAACATGCGCAAATGAAATGTCAGCTGCTAAATGACATTTTTAATGCACGGATTTCAAAAAATAAAATAGAATTAAATTTTTTTTTTTATTTTTGGTTCTTTAAAATAACTCGCATTAAAAAAAATAATATGTTGACGAACCGTTTCTTTAAGACGTTTTATTTTCTGAATAAACAGTTGAAACGTTAATTAGGTGGTACCCCGATATTTTCAAATTTTTTAATAAGATATCCTTACAAAGTTCAATATGTCTCACAAATATTAAGCAAATTTGAGATTACAGACATATAAAATTATTACAGGAGATTCTGTTAATAACTCAATTGTATGACCGTGCTATTTAAAAATTTTTTTCTAGGGCCAGTTGTGCTTATGGATTTAACATAAATACGTGTGTCCATAACAGCCAAGTATCTTAGTTTTAAACAGTTAAATCTAACAATTCTTTTCACGATACAACTTATAATAAATTTGAGTAATCACAATTCGTAAGCTATCTGAAACTTTTATTTAAATAAATAACATATTTTATATTTAAATTATGTTAACTACAGCACTTAACTTAATTAGACTGAGTTAAACACAATATGACACTACAATTAAATAAATATTATGATTATAATTTATCGAGACATAAATTAAAACAGCTCAATTCAATCTGTCATCCATTTTATTTTTTGAAATTCTCGGGTTTCAGCACGTTTATATCTGGGAACATTGGCTTTTCAAGAATACGGCTTTTACGGTCAAAAAGTTCACATCGCCATTCACATCACACTTTCGAGGATAGGGGCCCTGGACGCTCTATTAGGAAGAGAGATACTACTCATCAAAAACGCTTTGTATCTTTTTAAGCGTGGACCAAGTTACTTCTATAGGATCCGCAATCTATACATTTAACTTTTATATCTATGAATACTATAAAAGTAATAAAGATAAAATAACCCTATTTTTATAGAATTCAAGCCCATCACATTCCGAATGCTAGAGAAGTATTCTGATTATAATACGTATTAATTTACTATTCGGATTGTACGGTTATTTTAATACGTATTTTTACATCATTAGTGCGCATTTTCAAAATTTTGTCACATATCTACTTTACTACGTAGTAAAAGTAAGTTCTATATAAAACACGGAAGAGCACCCCAGAACATGTTAAACCATATTTAACCACGAACATGACATATAAAACCAAGTTCGTGTATTTAACCTATGTGTTGGAAGAAATCCTGCCAACTCAATTTGGTCTCTCCCAAATTGTCTTGTAGCAAAGCCAAAAACCGAAAAAAAGAAGAATCCAAGACAAGGAAAATAAATTTAATCGGCATCCATACTAAAATTAACCTTGTTTATTCCCGGCTGTCACCTGAAATTGTATTTTGAGTGCTGTTGCTGTTGATAAGCGTTGAAAACGGGAAAACTTCGATAAGTGTTTGCCTTGATTAATTGTAAAAAAAAGAAAATGTCTAAAAGGCTACTGACCGCTTTGGATTATCCAAATGCTGATAAGGTCGATTTAGGTGGTAAGAAAAAATATAGAATCTGTTGTATAATATTGTTTTCTCTATGTACATAAAAATATTGTCAGGGAGGGCCTAGTAGGTATATTAAATAGCGAAGATAATTATATTTTATAATTTTTAAGAAGGAAGTTTTCGACGTACAGATTGACTTAATTCTTCACGACACATAAATTGACTTAATTGTTAGTTGGCGACATAATTTTATACTTTGTATGTAGCCCATATTTAAATATATGTCTTAACGAAAATATAACTGGAACTGGTTGTCTCATTAATTTCTACCATGAATTATGAATATTTTTGTAAAAACTTGCCTTCGTGTTCTAAATTGTTGTATACCTAGCAGGTGATGTCATACTATATGATGTTGTGTAATAATGGCATATTTTATATTAGTTTGTATTGGGGTAGACTACTAACTGACACCATTACTAAATCTAGTCTTTGACTTTGTGAGGATTTTTGTAAAGATTCTAATTTCTTATTATAGCACAAAAAAATAGACCTAATGTTTTATTTTAAAATTCGCTAGCTTCTTGACCGAAAGAATTACTATTATTGATATTAAATACCAATAAAAAAGTTATGTAGTTTTTCAATTTTATTATATATTTGTAAATAATGTTTTATAATTATAAAAATCTTTTTAGAGGAAAAAACAATTCGCAACATTGTTATATGGTTGGAAACTAACAAAATTAAAAGTGCTAGTCAGCATGTTTTTAATGGCTTAAAAAATGTAAATTCAAAAGACTGGCCTAAATACTTTGATCAATATAAAGATTCCTTAGGATGTCCAGTATTAACTTCTCAGCTGGAAGAACTCCAATGGTTATTGGGAAAAGGGGTGCAAATGGAGACTGCAAAGAATAGTAAGAAAACTAGTTTCTAAATTTATAAATGTAAGTCGTAATTAAATCACTTTTTTAGAAAATGTTTATATCAGACATGCTGTGGATAATATAAAAACATCTAATGTTCCAAGTGTAGTAGCTGAAAATCCTTTGGACAAGTTGGACTGTAAGTATTGATTTTGTTTGCATTACATAAATTGCATATTACCATATATTTTAGTCAGGAGTAAAGAATTCACAGACAGAATTAACCAGGTAGCGAAGATGCTTAAAATAGCACCTTATCCAGATTCATTAGTGACTTTAAGAGCTGTAAGAAAAGTTATTTGCAGTAGACTCTCTTCTGATTGTGTTGAAAATCCAAAGAAGGTTATTGTTGAAGTAAGTGTTTTTTATTTTAAATATATAATTAAATATATCACACACTTGTTTAGCATAAACTAGTACTAAAAATGAACAGAGCTTTTAGGTCCAGCCTAAAATAAAGGTTCAGAGTAGTCTTAAGATTTTATGCAAACTAAAGTTGACAGAAAACTATATTGAGAGCCTCTACTTTGCAAACTTGTGACCTTTCATCATATAAATAATTACTTTGTAAATTATCCATTGATATCCTAAAAATTCTTTCTAGGGTACTCCATTTCCATTTCAAGATACTGATCTTGGTTTTGACTTGCATGATCCTGTCCTAAATCAGGCCGCCAAAATTATGCGTATGCTCTACATTCATGATCTGAGAGACTTACAAACGAAAGCAAATGAATTGATCGTTGCTGTCCAGACTGTTACTGCCAATCCAAAAACTGACACGAAGCTGGGACAAGTTGGACGATAAAATTTAATCATCAGATTCTGTAAACTTGCAATCAAATTATAAGTATTTATTAAGATATAAGCATTGGTCTTTAACAGTTTCCTTATTTAATTGATATTAAAAAAATTTCAACTTTAAGTAGTTTTTTTTTTGAAGGGTTTTATTGTTTTATGTATTGCCACCTTGATTATCACAATTTACTAGTTCTAAGTCTTTTATCAAGGGAAATATTGGGTAAACACAATAAAATACTTGCTTAATATCATAAAAATTATCTTGTTTCAGTCTAGTTTGAAAATATAATCGATGGAAATACAATGTTAACTGAATGACAAATATTATCTGATAAAGTACCATTTGATGCCCAGTTGTGTTATTTGATTGCAAGGATGAATTCTTTTGAACTGAAAAACCTTTTACTTTATATTTAATAATTGTATTTGTATTGTAAAATGATTTGTATGTTCCACAGTAAAAAAGAAAATATACATATAAAAATCATTTGACAAAAACTGCTTCTTCTCTTGCCTGTGTGATTATCCTATTTAGCATCATAATTTCTAAAAGGACTCTTATCAAATATTTCTCCAATTCCTAAACATATTGTACCTAAAAATAATTTTATTGAGGTTTATAAGTGGGTTAGATTCGATAAACTGTTTAAATGTCTTTGGTAAGAGCCCTAGCCTTTATATTTTGCACAAAAAATTGTATCAATATTAGGTTCACAAAAATCAATTTCTTGGGATATGGTTTCAACCTTCAACTCCTAAAGAATGTGTAACCAAAATAATATCATCACCTAAATATACTCAATAGTGCTTTAAATAAATCATCTTATACCTCTCACCATCTCTTGCCATAACATTAAAACAAGTTTTAGTTACTGTATCGAGTGTTTAGTAGATTTGGGCAGATACATTACTGCAGTAATTTAAAAAAAAAGATATTTTTATTTCCTAATTAGTCCTCATATCGTCATTGCACCCAATGTATTTAATCCAAAATGATTAATAGAATTTTGAAGAGATACAATTAGATATTTATACTCGTGACTCGTGCATTTCATATCCCACCCATAGAAATTATAGTTTAAATGTCATACCGGCACCTAATAGGGTTGTAAAAATTTTTGAATTTCCACCATAACTTCTTGCAGAATTAATTAAATATCCACCAACTCCAACCAAACAGCAGATCGATGTTATTTTGCAAGGTAAACAATTTTCTTTTTGTTCTTTCATGACAACATTTTTGATTTAAAACTACCATACAGCTAAAACACCACCTATCAGGTTAGCTACAACTACCCCAGAACAAAAAAGTTAGTTTAAAACTAGTTCAGCGCCTAGAACAATTTTTCGTGTTTTGTGTCGGGAACCCAAAACATGAAATATTCTAAAACAGAAAGGTCAAGTTCAAAGTACGAACATAGTGGTTTTCTTTTCAAACTCACTTTCAGTTTTATAGATCACATCTCATTCAATTGATCATGAATGGTTTGTTTCTTCTTCAATATAACTATCTTCAAAGAAACTTTTAAAAGCAAATAGGATAAGAGTCGAGTTGAACAGATTAATTTTAAAAATACTTGGCTTAACAAAACAATTCAGTGAGTTTTATTTTCTTATTAGAAATTCTCAAGAATTTAATGGGATTACAACGCATTTTGACCAGTGTTGCCAATTCATCTTGTACAAAAATCGGTAGTCCCAGTGTTGCCAATAATAAGTTCAAGATTCCCTTCGATCATACCCTAGATTTAAACAATAGATTTGTTTGAAGGCTGTTTATGGTCGGTGGAGGAGACGCTTTTTTGATGTTTGACAGACATAAACATATTTACTTATCTTGTCTTTCAATTTAATTGCTTGTCGTGACTTTTTTCGGTGTTGTTAAGTGTTGGAAATTACTATAAATGCGAAGTTTACAATTAATAATAACAAAAAGAAGATTTAAAAATTTATTTTTATCAGTAAATATTGTTAGATATTGTTTACATATTGAAAATAACAATAATAATAATTTAGGTAACCATATATTCATATTTTGTTTTCAGAATTGACGTACCGATGATACTCGTTTAAATAATGCAATTGAAAAAGGATAGCATAAAATCAGCATGTCTGTAACAAGAAATTAAATATCTACTGTATATCAACACTTTATCAAATATAAATAAAAATAATATTACGTTATTCAGCGTTCAAACAACCGGGCCCTAGTTCTGACGTTATGCTACTTCTACAGGGGTATGTTCGAAGAAAATTCCGCTAAGCAGGTTGGTATTTTCCGTCAAAATTATATATTTTTCTGCAATACATAATTTTGGATTGATTTTTTAAATAAGTATAAGATTATATTATTAAAATACGAAATCCCACTTATCATCAGTTTCAGTATCCGGTGTTGTAGTCGCCATGGGAGCTGTAAAGGTCGAAGGCCGACTGTAGGTTAGCATCATTCTTACCATATTTACTGTCCTCGATTCAAGAGTTTTAAGCTCGGGTGCATCAAACCCTGAGTAGCTCCGAGCAAATCTGAATAAAGCGGTAAAAGTATTAATTGGAACAGTAAATAACCTACAAATTATTTTTTTTCGGAATTTGTGTTTTTAATATGCACAGTAAAACATATTGAAGACAAAAAGGTAAAAATATTATTTTATTATTTATTAGTTTTGAGTTTTGTCTGGTGTCATGGCATTTTCGGCCATAAATATTTCGCAATTCGTTAAAAAAACTATGAACGGAAGTCCGATATCTTGTGAAATAATCGTAGTTTTGTGTCTCCATTTCATGTATAAAATGTTTTTTTACCCAAAAATAGCATCTAAAAATGATAACTGATAGCTGCTAGGGCTGTATACACCAAACATTTTTATCGCTGCTTGAGGGGTAAGGGGAAAGCAGATCTGACAAGCGCTGAGGCATTATGCACTATTTGAATAAAGCAAGGGCTTCTTGCACCTGTACAGCTCCGAGCTGTTCATGCCAATGAATCGAGGGCAGTATATAGGGAGCAAGAAGAGGCAGAAACCGACAAGGCCCTCTATGATGGACAGGATGAAGAATTGGTGAAGCGGACTTTTTTAAAACTTGGATTGAGGAGATTGATGGAAAAATTAAGTGATTAGCGACATTGTTGTGAGAAAAGTGTGGCTATCAAATAGTGTGTGATTTCCAAAGGCGCTAGAGTTAAAGAAGCTTCTCACCCTACACACTAAACAAAAGTTTTCAATAAAAAACATTTTATTCAGCATTTACGAGTGGGATGACGGAAAAAAATAATTTTACATGTAAGCATCTGATTATGTCTGCTCCATTGCCAAATATCTTACAATCATAACCAGCACAAGTGCCTTTGTCCGTTGATGTTAAAATAATTGAACGTGTCGATGGGCCAACACCACCATTACCAGCTAGAACAATAGAAGAACAGTTGGTAAAGTCTTCACTGGTGATAACTAAAGCACCACTGTCTCCACTATTGAGATGTCGCAAACAAATGAAGAAGCAGTTTAAGCAGCGTAATGAACGCGAAGTAGCATTCACTGCTTCATCTCGTTCAGAAACATTGCCAAACAAATTTTCTTCCCCCATATAACTAGAGTAGGTGGATGACTACTAACTCACAAAAAATTAAAATGACGGACATGTTCAAAATTCAAAAAGATTTAGTGAAAAAGGATTACAGAAGATAGTTGCCAGGTTTAGACAAATTTTAAAGTAGATGTTAAGTAGCTGTAGGTATTAGTTTTAAGTTGTAGTATCAAGTTGAATGTATGAGTTTTTAAGTCATAGAACTAGGTTTTTAAATATATTTTGTAGTTTAGTAAAATTTTCTCTTGTTAAATAGATTTATATGTTTTAACAGATATATTTTTACAAATAGAATATGGCTTTAAAATATATTTTTGGTGTTAAAAAAAAAGAAAAGTTATTTTTTTTTGGCAGATGTCAATAATCAACTAAAACTATGAAATAGCGTTGTCAATATTTTTTTTATAATAATATTTACAATTAATGCTAAACAAGATATAGTTTAAGTTCAGGTTCTGTTGCTTCCCAATATTGTGTTTCTATAAAAAACAAAATTTTGGCCACAAAGTATTATAACCAAAATAATGATCAAGGTATTTTGTGGTCCTAAAATGGACCCATTTTTGTGGGGAGGGAGGGATTATTGTTACTGGCGATGGTTATTTGGTGTTATCGAACAGATCAGTAACCATCTTTGAGGCATCTCGTCAATATTAATACTTTTTCACTGCGGAGACTTATTTTTTAATTCCATTGGAAGACATGTCTTGAAATCCTTTTTAAAAGGTAAAAAATCTTCCATATACATACGACTATCTGGCACAAAATATCCTTCCGTGAGGGTCCTCAAGTTTCATCAGAGGCGTGAAGCGGATATCTTATCCACTTGACCACCGTGGTTATCACTTAATATACGTTAGGAACTTGTATATAAGCCTGAGCCGGGACCTAGTGTTTTGGATTTAATCATGGTTTAGGTTGGTTCAGTGGTTTTGTTGGTGAACTTAGGTATATTTTAATTCATAATATTCATGTTTATTGCATTTGCGATTGTTTAATCGTCCATATTATATCGTTCAGACAATTAGAGTTTTGTCTGTACCGTGCACCGATTGGAACAGAACTTTGTACTGCGTATGCGGTGTTGAAGAGAGACGGAAAAATGTGTTCTATTTTCTTTCTTTCTATCGGCCTAACGATTTCACTTGTATATATGCGGCTTTATGTCTTCCCTACTCTATTCAAAATATTTCCATGTTCACTCGCCCTACATCAACTAAGTGCCCTAGACCACAACATATCGTTTCCTAATCGATTTTGAGTAGGGAAGATCGGCATTGCCCGACTGTTCTAATTAGGTTCTTTACTGCCCTAAATGCTGAACTTCGTGTCTAGTTCAGATAAGCTGCTTGAATATCGGATGATCTGATAAGCTTTTTAGACCAGTTTTAAAGTTAGACCATGTTATTGAATTAGGGGTGTAATTTTAAATAACAAAATGTCCTCATACGGAGTGCGTTCTAATGGTGATTTTGGGCGATTCAGGGGTAGGATAAACATCGTTTTTTTTTAACTAATTGCATACGGAGAATTAATAAAGTCGATTTGTTGGCTACATACCGGATAGCATTAGAACTTAATTGATAAAAGATAAAAATGCGTTATTTTATTAATAAAACTTTTATTTTTTTTATATACAAAAATTACTAGATATAAGTTATATAGGTTAAAAAAATATAAAAACTTGTACAGTATAATGAGAACTGTTGTATTAAGTACCAAAAATAAAGAGACTTGTGCTTAACGTACAAGTGATTATAGTATAGGAGCCAGGGGGTCCGCAGCGGCCCCTTTAATTTATATGGATTCACCAATTTTTTTTTAATGTAATTTGAGTCCCTGAACAATATTTTTTAGGGTGGAAGTTCGTCCGGGTGGGGCTAAGATTGTTATAAACAAATAATTGTTTAAACCTTTAAAAATGTAATTTTTACAAAAATAACTATTGGGTCGTATTTTTTGAATGATTTAAAGCAAAAAAGGGCTTTACTAACTTTTACGTACGATGCTTAGTTTCCTAGATAATTAATGTTAAACAATTAAAAAATGTGATTTTTTTTTCGATTTTTGAATGCTAATAACATTTGACTAAATTAACTTTTTCCAATTTTCTTGACAACAATCGAAAGTTTGAATCAGCATCTACAAGCTACAATCAAATGCTATACGAAAAAGTTACGTCTTAATTATTTATTTTGGCTATAAACAAATGGCTTTCGGACGCTCACAAGCATGCGCTGTCCCGTGTGGCGCGTGGAGGGTAGTCTACTCCCAGGCGCCTCGCGCGACCAAGCGCGGGTACTTAATACATCATAACCGAAATAATATCAAATTCGATAATTTGATTGCTACCAAACAGAAAAATGTCAATTTTTTAAGTAGTTCTACTAACACTGTTGTCGTATTCTATAGGCATTAATTGAATGAAGATCGTTTTAAATTTGTATACACGTCGATGCTAATTAATAAATAATGAAATTTATGGAATTTTGGTAAAGAGTGGTGTAAAAGGCATTACATAGAGTAAAATCCATATTTATTTTAGATCGTGTCTATTATTGCATATTTGTTTTTTCATGCACAAAGTTTGCAGCAAGGTATGCCTCAGCGATTGTATTGACATGCTTTCGTACTGCAAACTGAACAATTAGCACAAACCGCTATTAATTAAAGATAGTCTGCTAAAAAGCGCGCGTAAATAACAGAAAAATTTAATGTACTGTGGAAAATTTATATTGCAGGTTTATTTCGGTCATGGTGTATTAAGTATCCGCGCTTGGTCGCGCGAGGCGCCTGGAAGTAGGCTTCCCTCCGCACGTCACACGGGATGGAGCATATATTTAAACGGCCCAAAGTCATTTGTTTATAACCGAAATAAACAATTAAGGCGCAACTTTTTCCTATGGAATTTGATTGTAGCTTATAGATGCTAATTCAAACTTTCGATAGCAATCAAGAAAATTGAAAAAAGTTCATTTAGTCAAAAGTTAATAGCATTCAAAACTAGAAAAAATCACGTTTCTTAATTGTTTAACACCAATTATCTCGGACATTTTTTGCGTAAAATCACTTAGAAAAATACATTACATTTTTAAAGGTTTAAACAAATATTTGGTGATAACAATTTTATTCCCACCCGCATGAAATTCTACCCTAAAAATTATTGTTCAGAGACTCAAAAAAGAAACTTGGGTGGGTCCATATAAATTAAAGGGGCCACTGCGGACACCCTGACCTTTACATTACGAGGATGGTTCGATAAGTTCTCGGCCTGAAACAGAGAGGGCGCTAGTAGGATCAAATAACTATAATATTTTGTAAGCATTAACCTTGAGATGGCGCCCTGCAACGTTTCAGATGTTTGCGTTCAGTTGCTTGTTTGTGGCGATCGAGTGAACACATAAGGTTCAGCCAAATCTGGCTCCCAGCGATTACTTTCTCTTCCCAAACTTGAAAAAATGGCTCGCTGGACGAAAATTACCTTCAAAGAACGAGGTCAGAGCAGCGACAACCGCTTATTTTGCAGAGTTGGACAAATCGCATTGTACTACGGGTATTAAAATGTTAGAACATCATTGGTCTTAATGTATTGAAGTACAGGGTGAGTCAACGATTGGATGAAGTAAGTTTGTGCCTTTTCGGTGAAATTAACAAAGAAACTATATTTATTGTTTGATACAGTTTATTTTTACGCAGATTTTAAAAATATTTAGGACTCTTCAGGGTGAGCCAAAAAACTAGGACAGCATAAAGTTGTATTTTTTTAAATAGAACACCCTATATACGAATCGTATTTTCGATTTAGCTTATAGTTTTAAATCTTTTTTATTAAGGGTTTACTATAACAAAACTTTATAGTTTCTGAGATAATTAAGTTTAAAGAAAAAAAGTCACATTTTCAAGCATCAATTCAATCCTAAATAACGTTTTCAATTTTGTGACAAATATATTCAAATTTGGAATTTAGCAAGGCCAAGGACAAGTTAACATAATTTTTACCTAATATTTGCAATAAAAGCTACAGGGTGTTGAACACATCGGCTCAAATTTGAACAAGTTTAAATGAATAAATATCTTTTTTTTAAATGGTACACCCTGTATATTTTCATATTATTTAATAGAGTAATTAGAATATAAGATGAATGCAAAAAAAACCAAACTACACTACATAAAAACCAAAAGAAGCGATTGCGGTTATAAATTTGACACACAGAAAAATGTTCTTTTACATTGTTTTTGCCATGGCTACTATGATAATGAAGACTATTTCTGTAAAAAAGTATGGAAAATTATAAAAACTTAAATATCTCAAAAACTATTATACATAGGTATATATATATATTGAACAAAACTTTTAGGGTTTTTATTATTCTGTTAAATAACATGAAAATATATAGGGTGTACCATTAAAAAAAAAGATATTTATTCATTTAAACTTGTTCAAATTTGAGCCGATGTGTTCAACACCCTGTAGCTTTTATTGCAAATATTAGGTAAAAATTATGTTAACTTGTCCTTGGCCTTGCTAAATTCCAAATTTGAATATATTTGTCACAAAATTGAAAACCCTATTTAGGATTGAATTGATGCTTGAAAATGTGACTTTTTTTCTTTAAACTTAATTATCTCAGAAACTATAAAGTTTTGTTATAGTAAACCCTTAATAAAAAAGATTTAAAATTATAAGCTAAATCGAAAATACGATTCGTATATAGGGTGTTCTATTTAAAAAAATACAACTTTATGCTGTCCTAGTTTTTTGGCTCACCCTGTAGAGTCCTAAATATTTTTAAAATCTGCGTAAAAATAAACTGTATCAAACAATAAATATAGTTTCTTTGTTAATTTCACCGAAAAGGCACAAACCTACTTCATCCAATCGTTGACTCACCCTGTACAAGGGGATTATGTTGAAAAATAAATAAAAACATTTTCAAAAATCTTTTGTTTTCTTTATCAGGCTGAGAACTTAACGAACCATCCTCGTGTTATGGACTCTTGATTTTGGTAATAAATTTTCAGGGATAGTAATATGTTTGTTACTCTTCTAAGAAAAGTTCTATATTACACAATGAAAACCCACCAAACATAATATGTAATTCTCATTTATTTTAGAAACATTTTATAACTTATTTATCCATTTTTCCTAAAATTGTTACATGAGATTCCTTAAACCCAAATTTATAATAAGCAAGAAATGGAAAATTTTTCATTAACCATAATTCAAAATATCTGAATGTGTTTAAGTACCATTTAATGGGCGCCCATCTTACACTATAAAATACAAACCCCATAAAATAAAATAGACATTTTTCCCAGAAGCTTAGGTTGTTGAATTCTTCACTCTCATTATTATTTGAATTATTTGTGAGCAAACTATTAAGTATATACATAACCACGTTAAAATTTAATATTGGTTGAAATGTCCACAATCCATTTACCAGATATTTGGACATTTGCATAAAATCTGAACTTTTCTTTTTTATATTTTGTAAAAAAATCCGTTCGACTGTTTTTTCACAGATCGCCTTTGTTTCTTCTACTGAACTTCTGCAGATATTGAATCTAAAAACAAAAATAATTTCCTCAAGTCGTAGCACGTACTACTACGTCAGCAACATTTCTGTCAGGTTTAATAAGTTTTATATTTAATTTTACTTTAAAGTGTTTTCTTCATATTTTTATGTTGGTATGACGTGAAAATGACATCGATCATATGATATGAGGGCTATTCTTTTGAGTCATTATTACTTTCACTTCTATCACTTGAAGTAATCATGATCACTTCGACCCAATGACAAGTAAATGTATATTCAAAAGAACATGAAGTTATCAGTTACACTTTTTTCACTTTGATCAATTGATAATTACTCTAAAGAATACAGCCATGATATAGGAAGTTTAAAATTTCCCTAGAATAGTAAATTATTGTTGTGTGCCTTATTGGTCCAAAGTTTCTGAATTGATTATTTTATTATAATGTTTTAATCTCGTTAATACTTTTGTGTGTGAATGAATAAAAAAAAAAATGTTTTTTTTCTACGCTCTCATTTTTTTTGCGTTACCTAGTTAATATTTTTAAGTCGAATACTTTTATATCAACTGGCTTAGGAAATTTAAACTCCGGTTCCGAAGTTTATACCTATGTGATATTAACTGATAAAAGTTATATAGGTCAGAACAGGCCTGTTATTTTGAACTCCATCTTTAAAAAAGTGTATGACTAAAGTGACCAGAATTTTTTGGACAGAAAATGAGACAAATAGACTGGGCAAGTGAATATTGCCAGGGTATTTGCCATTTTAACACAATAAATAATTGATTATTGTTTATTCTGGACAGTGTAAATAATATACAAATAAAAAACAAACACTTTAATAAGATACCCTAAATTAGTTCAGGTATTACGCAAATCAAAAATGGAAAAGAAATAGTTATTTTTACTAACAAATATTGAACTAACCAGTAACTTCAGGTTTTTTTGTATTTTTTTGAAGAACAAATTTGATTTTTTACCAACCATGAATCCATGAGTATTGTCCTTGAGGTCATAGCGGGTCTTCATTCTGTCACTTTCTATTGGTAACTTTTGACGGACTTCTTCGTCTAAGATCTGAAGCTGCTTACTGAGTTGGTTGGCGTAGTCTTCCCAAGTTGCTTCAGAATCGGGTGGACGTTCAGTAAGCAAATCGACTGGAAGACGTAATTCGTTTCCAAAAATTATGCTAGCAGGTGTTTTTCCAGTGGCTTCGCGAATGGCTAGGAAAAATGGCTGAATGCATTTATCCTAGTTATTTTGTTGTTCATTTACTTATATTCTGATGTAATTCTCCAGTGTTCTGTTAAATCTCTCAACCATTCCCTATGGCTGTGGATGTAGGGGTGTTGTTTTAGTTTTGTGGATTTTCAGAAACTTGCAAAAGTTCGTAAAAACTTCAAATTCAAAGTTTCTGCCTTGATCAGAGTGTATTTATCTTGGCACCCCATATTTATAAATCCACTGTTCAAACAATATTCCAGCAACGTTGGTGGCTTCTTGATTGGATATCGGATAGACTTCTGGCTATTTGCAGAAGTAATCTATAGCTACCAAGGTGTAGCGATTCCCGGATTTACTAATAGGAAATGGTCCTGCTACGTTTACTGCAATTCTTTCAAAATGTACTCCTATATTGAAATGCTTCATTTTACCATAGTTAGGGGTTTTTGGTCCTTTACTGGAAGCACAGTCAGTACAGGTTTTGCACCAATCTTTTACACCTGCGCGGCTCCCCAGCCAATAGATCTTCTCTTGAACTTTTTGAGAGTCTTCATAATCCCTAAGTGTCCACCACCTACACCATTATGTAATGCTTGCAGTACTTCTTTGCCCTCAGAGCTCCGCTAGAGTTTTTTTTAATAGACCATCGAGTATAAACTAGGAATCCCATAAGTTCCAGTAACCTTTAACTTTTTGAGATTTTGTTGAGATTTCTTGAAAAGTGGGTTGATTTGACATTTTACTCTTTAATCTGATGATAATGTTAAGATCTGGATCTTTGGAAATGATTTTGCGATCCCAATCCAAAGAGCATTGTGGTTGAGTCTTTCGGAAATAGAAATCGTCAGGATTCTCTAGCTTTTTGGTTTGTTACAGTGCTTGCATTCGTCTGAACATGGTCTTCTTGACAAAGCATCTGTATTTTTGTCGTTCAATCCATTTCTATATTCAATTTTAAATCGTATTCTTGTAAGCGTTGTAACCATCGTGCTGTTTGACTTTAAGGATTTTTAAATTGTAAAAGTCATTTTAGTGATGCGTGGTCTGTTCGCAGGAGAAATTTTTGGCCATATAGATATTTATGAAAATATTTCAATGTCTTTATAATGGAGAGTAGTTCTTTTCTTGTTACACAATAATTTCGCTTAGCTTTGCAGAGAACTTTGCTAAAATAAGCAACCATTTTCTGTTGGCCAAATTGCACCTGGGACAAAATTCTAACCTATAGCGTCACAACATGATCATGATCAGGATGTGAAAATATTGGAGGAATACAAAGTGCCTTCTTTAGTTCCTTAAAAGCAGTTTCGCAGTTTGCGGACCATACATAGTTGTTGCTTGTTTCCATCAGTCGATGTAAAAGTTTTGCAATATCGGCGAATCCTTTTATGAATCTTTTAAAGTAAGTACAGAGATCCAGACAACTTCTTAGTTATTGCTTGTTTTTTTGGTACTGGCCAACTTGGAATAACTTCCGTCTTCTCTGGGTCGATTCGTACACCAGCTTCGAAAAAAATTGACATTTCTTCGGAGTGATTTTTAATTGTGCACATCTCAGTTTTTGAAATACATCTTCCACATTTTTCGGGTGATCGTTAAATGTTTTTTCCAGAATTATGATATCATCTAGATACACTAGACATGTTTTCCGAGTTTGTTCATGTAAAAATCGTTCAATTAAACGTTTAAAAGTGGCCGGAGCATTGCATAAACCAAATGGCATAACACTAAATTGCCATAGCCCAATTTTAGTAAAAAGGCGGACTTTTCTTTATCCTCTGGATGAAACGGTTCCTGCCAATAGCCACTTTTAAAGTCCAATGTAAAAAACCATTTTAACCCAGTTAAAGTGTATAGTTTTTCTTTGTGACGTTATTAAGTCTTCTGAAGTCGATACAGAATCTTTTTTCTTAACTAATACAACTGAGGATGTCCACGGACTTTGGGAAGGTTTTACAATGCCTTGATTATACATGTCTTTAAGCATTTTTTCCACCTGGTCACGTTTTGTTAACGGTATTCTCCTTGGTGCTTTTTTAAATGGAGTTGCTTCTGTAAAATTTAGTCGATAAATTCAATTTAAAGTAAATGGGGAAAAACGCTCGGAATTGCCTATAGTGAATCAGTAAAATCGATTTGTTGGGCTACATCCAAGACATGATTAAAACTTAATTGTTTTTAAAGTAATAATTTTATTGAAAATGATAAAAATGCATTATTTTATTAATACATGACATTTATTTTCTTTATACAAAAATTACTAGCTATAAGCTATATAGGTTGAAAAATTATAAAAACGTGTACACTATAATGAAAATTGCTGTATTAAGTACCGAGAATAAAGAAAATTTTATTAATTAAGAAAATATACTATCATTCTTTTCTTGCCTCTAACATACCATCATAAATACGTACAGGTGATTATAGACCCCTAGTTTCGGTAACAAATTTTTAGGGATATTAATGTGTTTGTTACTTTCCTAAGAAAAGTTCTGTATTAAAAACCCATGAAACATGAAAGGCAATTTCAATTTATCTTAGAAAAATTTCATAATATATTTATTCATTTTTTCCTAGAATTGTTACATGAGCCTTTTTAAACCCAAATTTATAATAAGCGAGAAATGGAAAATTTTTCATTAACCATAAATCCCTATATTTTGATTTGTTGTGATACCATTTAAGGGGCGCCCATCTTACACTATAAACTGTAAACCAAATAAAATACAACAGACATTTTTCCCAAAAGGTCAGGCTGTTGAATTCTTCACTCTCATTATTATTTGAATTATTAGTGAGCAAACTATTAAGTATATACATAACCACGTTAAAATTTAATATTGGTTGAAATGCCCACAATCCATTTACCATATATTTGGACATTTGTATAAAATCTGCGTCTTTCTTTTTTATATTTTGCAAAAAAATCCGTTCGACTATTTTTTCACAGATCGCCTTTGTTTCTTCTACTGAACCTCTGCAGATATTGAATCTAAAAACAAAAATAATTTACTCAAATCGTAGCGCGTACTACTATGTCAGCAACATTTCTGTTAGGTTCAATAAGTTTTACATTTAATTTCACTTAAAAGTGTTTTTTCTTACTTTTATATTGATATATTCAAAGAACTCCTCGATTTGACAGATAAATGACTTGAAAATGACATCAATCATCTGCTATAGGGAGTTACTAGAACAGTAAATTATTGTTGTGTGCCGTATTGGCCCAAAGTTGCTGGGTTTATTATTTAATGGGAGTGTTTTGAACTCGTTAATATTTTTGTTGGTATTTTTTCCTATATTTTAACCTTTTACGCTATATATTTAATATATTTAAATGGAATAATTTTATATAAAATGGCGAAGAAAATTTAAACTCCGTTCCTGAAGTTTATACCAAAAGGATACCAACTGATAAAAGTTATATAAGCCAGAACCAATCAGGACTATGACCACACATCTCTTAAAAAGGATGTAGGACTGATATGAATTGAGTGTCGTAAATACACGTTTTATTTATCATAAAATATTAAATTCCACGTCTAATATGGCCCCAAACTCCCTAAATAAATTAAATAATATAATACATGCTAAAACTCGAAAACCTCATGTTTCTAATGGGCAAAATCACCGGATTTCAGGGTTTGACGTCATGACTACTATAAAAGAGAAATGTCAGCCAGCAAACTTAAATACATCCGGAAGAAGATTATACCCATAAACAAGAGGTACGAAGAGTGGTCAGAGGAGTTAGAGTCAGAGAATGGCAAGACAACATCCTCCCTGAGCCATCCTCACCTGCTGAGATAAAAGCAGTTATAAAAAGACTGAAAATCAGGAAAGCACCAGGAGCTGATGGAATAAATAATCGCATGCTGAAGCTACTGCCTAGGAAAGGCATGGCAGCGATTACTATCATCATTAATGCAATACTAAGACTAAGGCACTTTCCAAATGCCTGGAAAAAGCACAAGTTGTGATGTTGCCTAAACCAGACAAAAATCATATTTTCCCTCAGAACTACAGGCCTATCAGTCTGTTACCTGCCTTAAGCAAAGTAGCAGAAAGGATAATTCTAAAAAGGCTAAAAGAACCGACAGCAACAAACGATACTATCCCACAGGAGCAGTTTGGTTTCGTAGATAAACGATCCACAGAGCTGCAACTGTTGCGTGTTGTTGAATATGCTAACGAGGGATTCAATAGGAATCAATTTACTGGAGTCATTCTGCTAGATGTAACCAGAGCTTTTGATAGATTATGGCATGCGGGCCTGATATACAAACTCCGGAGCTCTGGATACCCGGCTTGGATCTGCGAAATTGTAGACTCATATCTACAAACACGTGAGTTCACAGTCAAGGTAGAGCAGGAAATATCGCAACTGAGAAGACCAGAGGCAGGAGTACCATAAGGATCCGTACTCTCTCCGCAGCTCTACAATATATTCACTCACGACATCCCCAAAACCAGGAACACGAATATGGCCCTATTCGCAGACGATACATGGCAAGATCTACCCATCCCATGATGGTAAGCAGATACCTACAGGAAGAAATTAACCTAGTCAATGACTGGTTCATATTCTGGAAAATAGCGGTCAATCCTGATAAGAGCCAAGCACTCTTCCTGACGAAAAGAAGACCACAAGGCGAGACAATAGATATTGATGGCGAAGCCGTCGAATGGACGAATCAAGCCAAATATCTTGGAATAATATTAGACAGAGGACTGTGTTGGAAGAAACATACCACAGACAAGAGAAAGAAATATAAAATGGTAAGGAAACAATTATACCCCTTGCTAAACAGAAGAAGCAAGATGAGCCTAAAGAACAAACCGACGATAATCAAAACAGTACTTAGGCCAGTGCTGACATACGGATCAGTAACGTTGGGCTACGCTGCCGCAACGCACATCAAAAGGCTAGAAGCTCAGGAAAACATAATACTGAGAATGACCTTAGACGCCCCGTGGTTCGTCAGGAACGAAAAAATACGTAGAGAGATGACATGGACTCCTTTACGAGAAGACAAAAGGCTGTAAAAGCCTTCCAAACAGCTGAATTCCACGATAATCCACTGATTAGGAAACCAGTGAATTATAACCCGGAAGTAGAAGCCAGAAAACATAAAAGACCTAGACTACAAATCTAGGAGAAGCAAGCAGGAGACTCCAAAAGAACAGAGGAATAGGAGACCAAAAGGAAAAGAAGAGAAGAAAGAAGAGAGAAGAACACAAAGATAGGTAAGGGTAAAACAGAGCCTAAAGGAATATCCCTCAAGGGCTACTTCGAACGCACTAGGGAGCTAATAGTCCAAAGTCCAATTTTCAAGCATGTATGAGACGGAGTGAACGACGTGCGAATGACAGAGAGACCAAGCTTGCATTGTATGCGAAATGCAAGGAAGTGCGAAGCAATAGAAACACCGGCTCCTGGAGCGGAAACACCAAAGAATGAAGACCGGAGGTTTATAAGGCTACGGCCCAGAAACCAAAGGGATACTCACAGCGCACTTCTGTAGACTATAGCTTCACTATAGGAAACAGAAGCAGATAGTGGAGACCCTCAGTCCAGGGGTGGTTTTAGCCGGTAAGAATCCGGCATTACACTTCGTGTAGGTGTCTATGCAAGATTTCACCTCTAAAAAAAAGCGAACTTAAATACATTACGGGCTGCTCTTGTTGTTCCGCTAAATCGAACAACCTTTGTTAAAAGGTTTTCTGTCCTTGTGGACTGTAATTATTAAGCTGCGAGTGACTAAGGTACGTTTCTTCGTTCTTATGAGATTTTTTTTCAAAATTTAACATATTATCTTCTTTGAGATATAAATTAACTTTGGTTTTTGCTTAAGCATATTTAAATGTATCTCTAGAGCATACATTTATTTTTACTCATTCCTGGTCGACCATCTTGACCAGTAGGTATGGCATATTAATTGTAAAAGGTCATGCTCGAATTCATGAAAACCATCTTAAAGGCCTATTGCTAGGCTAAATTACCTATTTTTTTTTTTAAATCTAAACTACTTATTGCTACAGCGTTTTGGCAACCTAACACTGTGTTAAGAGTTGTACTTCATAGTTTTATGTTTTTTAGCACAATCACCAGGGTAAAACGTATCTAAAAGGTACCTACCATTGTGTAATCTACAAATTCCCGAGCTGACTCTACGAAGAATATTGCGGTCAAAGCCATATGAAAAAGGATACTCGAGTTCTAACCTACTTCGTCAGGAGGACTACAGTTGGGTCTTAATTTTTATATATTTCTTTGGCTTATTTGAAGCTTATTTGTAGAATTTTAACTCCACCTGCTGGTCTGTTCCAGGAACTCCACAATTTTTCTTGTCTGTATGTATATATTCTTTCCTTTATCTGTTTGAAAGAAGAATACATATTGGCAATTATTTAAACACCGCACATTTATTTCATTTCTTACTGAAATTATGATTTTTAAAAATTTCACACTTCTCCGGTGATTGTATAGATGTCGTTTGACTGGCGATATTTTTCAGTCTGATATCGAAGTCGGCAGGTTTTTAATATCCTACCGACATACTTCGGAATTTATATTTTATATAACAGTTGTTTCCTGCGAATGTTGCTCTCGGCTCGATGCAGCTCCACTGACGAGACCATGACATGGTCGAAACGCGTATGGAGAGAGGACCAAAGTTGTATTTGCAGGAAATACTCCAGTTTTATCTGTTAAAATATACCAATGTTCTTTGTATCCGGCTAACGTCTGACCAACTTTCTTGTTTTATTACTATTGTAACTTTCAATATCTCAATATTTTTGTTAATTTTAAAAAGTTATAAAGTCACGGAATTTTATTTTATTTATTTATTTTTTTAATTTGTATATAGATTGTATAAAAAGTTTTGCACAATTTGGGTGCAAATATCTTCTAACTTTGGTTGGAATTTTCTGATTTTTCAAAACATAGGAGAGTTTTCCGAACGCCGTCCATCCCAATCGAGTTCTTCGTGTTATTTCGGCTGTTTGGTTGTCCTTCCTCGCTCTTATGGCCTGGCCTAAGTATATATATATATATATATATATATATATATATATATATATATATATATATATATATATACATATATATATATATATATATATATATATATATACATATATATATATATATATATATATATATATATATATATATATATATATATATATATATATATATATATACATATATATATATATATATATATATATATATATATATATATATATATATATCTATTCATTCACCTGTTCTATTTCGGTTGCATTTACTGTTATAACTTGTTGTTCGTCTGAGTTTGACATTGCTTTTGTTTTTTTGAGATTCATCTTTAATCCTCGTTGGAGCGATGTTTCATGGAGGTCGTTTATCATTGACTGCAGTTCTTCCCAGTCGGATGCGATCAAGAGTATATCATCTGCATATCTCAGATGATTTAGGAATCTACCATTAATGTTTATCCCTTTATTTTCCCAATTTAATGATTTCAACAAGTCTTCCAGGGCCATTGTAAATAATTTGGTCGAGATTGTATCTCCCTGTCTTACTCCTCTTTTGATTGGGATGCGGTTCGTCTTTAGCTCGTCATCAAGTTGTACTGTCATCGTTGCGTCTAGATAGACATTATGCAATAGATTTTTGTATCTCGACTTTATTCTGCTATTTACCAAAGCTTCTTCAACAGCCCATAGTTCTACGCTGTCAAAAACCTTCTCGTAGTCAACAAAGGTCATGTACAGAGGCAGATTATTCTCGTTGGTTTTTTCTATTAATATTTTTAGTGTATGCAGGTGGTCGCATGTTCCATATCCCCTTCTGAATCCTGCTTGTTCAACAGGTTGATATGTGTCGAATTTGTTCATCAATCTGCTAGTTATGATTTTCATGAAGGTTTTGTATAACTGAGAGAGAAGGGATATATGATTGTCCAGAATCGCCGGATCGCCTTTTTTATATATCAAAATTGTGTTAGCGTTGTTCCATCCACTGGGTATCCTACCTTCGACAAGACATCTGTTGAATAAGATTTTTAAATATTCCTTAACTTTTCTTTCTCCTTCCTTAAGAAGTTCTATTAAGACTTTGTTATCTCCCGCTGTTTTATTTCTTTTCATATCACTAAATGGAAATGGGCAGGCCATAACGAACGAATAAAAGACAACCGTTGGAATTCAGAAATTGGAAAATGGTGCCCATATGAAGGGAAAAGATCCAGAGGCAGGCCACAGATGAGATGGAAGGATGACATAGTCAAACATGCCTGCTTGATGTGGCAAAGGAGAGCCCAGAATAGAGAGATTTGGAAACAAATAGGGGAGGTCTATATCCAGTTTTGGAAGGATCAAAACTAGGCTAAAATGAAAATGATGATCTTCTAGTATTTTATCATTTGTTTAGAATCATATATTTTTATTGTAAATAAATTATTTATTGTTCCTTTTGACTTTTATTTTGCAAAAATATTGTCACTTTTTAACCCTACATTTTAAAAATTTATACTGGAATCCCATTGATCTTTATTATCAATAATTTGTAGGGGACGCGAAAAATGGTGTCCTTCAAACAGTTCTAAACTTTATTGTGTTGGGGATAAATTTTGAATTAATAACCACAAATTCGTTATTGAAACGTTTTACGTTTATCATTCGTTATATTATTTATTGGGTATGTGACTTCAGACTCAGAAATTTTTGGACAAATACAATTTTTATTCAGGTCTGTCAGTTATTTAGAAAAAATGTGAAATTTCACGTGGAATTAGGGAACCACTACTCTATACTAGTAGTAGTAGGAGTTATAATAGTATAAAATTTCGTACTCAAATGAACGGTGATACAGTCATGATAAAATATGGTACAGAACTATTTTCAAAGTATTTATCTTATATGTTCGTTTCATCTCCTTTTGGTATTTTGATTTTACCGATAATAGGTAGCAGCTCAAAACTTAAGTAAACCAAAATAATAGTTTATTAGCAATTTTATGTAATTTACCTGTCTTCAATACCCAATACATGACCTATAACCCTCCATAAGTGTATAAAAGCCTTCCATTCTTCTTCCGTAGCATTATATATTCCGAAAAATTCGCTTCTTATTATTTGATATCCCATAAATCCAAATTGTGTTAAAGCCATATCTTTTTGGGAAATTCTTTGAAGTCCAGCTTTACATCCTCCATTACTAGCTGAGTTGTGTAAATTTTTTACTTGGGCAATTGATCTCCATAACCTAAAAAAATATGTAAATATAAAGATCTGCTGCTGAAGATGTTTTCTCTTAACATAAATGAAATGTTTTTGTAATTTATTCAAATATTAAAATTCAAATTTTTTAAAACTTGATATCCAAAACCTTTTGAATTTATTATGTAAAGTATAAATGACCACCCTCAGCTATAATGCAAGGACCCTATCTTCGTTTCACTGAAGAGTGTATTCGTTGAAATAATGCTGGAGTATTTCTTATCCTTCCGCAACACGCTATAATGCGATTTCTCAAATTTTCAACATCTTCAACAGGAATTGCATAAACCAAAGATGTAAGGAAACTCAACGAAAATTCAAAGGATTTAGGTCTGGAGATCGGGCAGGCCAGTGTTGAGTGCCTCCGCAACCTATCCAACCACTTGGATATACTGCCTCTAATTAATGGTGTACATTGTAAAAGTGATTATTGTGAAAATGGATGGAGCTCCTCCTCATTATCATCTTGAGGTTCGGAAATTTTTAAATGTCAACTTTTAAAATAGGTGAATTGGGAGAGACGCATTTCAAAATTGGCCGCAGAGATTTCCTGACTTAACTCCATCAGATTTCTTTCTATGGGGATAAAATAAAAGGAATTGTCTACAATGCGCCCCCGACAACACCACAAGATATGAAAATACGCGTAAGAGACGCTTTTCAAATTGTAATCACGCAAATGTTGTCCAGAGTTAGCAGTGGTTTCAACTAACAAGAATATGTAAGTGTTTGGAAATGGATGGTCGACATTTCAAACATCTACTATAAATGTTTCGCTTCTGTTTTGTGCTATCGTCAATATGTTATTACCATTATTGCTCTTATAGCTTATTGGACGACTATAAATCGCGTCCCGAATTTCTGAACATTTGTAAAGATATTTCTGATTATTATTCTTATAGTTGTAAATTACCTGTCATTTCCAAATGCCATAAGCAACTAGATACATTAGAACATCTATTCAAAAAACACAAAATGATGCAGAAAACGAATATTTGGCGTATTCTGTGAAAACGCGAAGACTTAGCTATTGTACACTCTTATACCATTCGATAGGTACATTTTCTGGTAAGTTAAAAAGTACAGCGTTCTATTTAAATTAATCAAGTTATAGCCACTTGAAGTTCTTATTTGATTAGTTTTAATTTTTAAACACCCTGTATAATATAGCAAGTTTATTATAATTGAGATATAAAATATGATTTATTGTTATACTTCACTGTATATTTCTTGTACATAACTGAAATACTTCTTAAGTATTTAAAACATGAAAATTAGGTTAGATTTTGTCAAAATTCAAATTATTTAAAAACTCTTAAGGTTTAGGTACTAAAAACCTTATTAAAATTGGCACTTATTTTGATCGAAAAATCCAAAAATGCAATTATATGGAGGGGGTTTCATTTAAAAAACACAACTTTGATATTTTAGAGCTTTTGGGACACCCTGTATAATATGAAAATAATTTTAAAAAGTAACTATATTAGACCCCTATATATCCCAAAAGTAAAATGTTTTGAAAGTCATGTATTTTGGCCACAATATTCCATGCCGTATAGTGTGAATAACTTACTTTGATCCAGGTTTAAAGTCTGAGTCATACCAAACAGTCATATGAAAAATGGTTGCCATATATCTTCTGTATGCCGTCACTTCACTGCCAGATTGTTTTGTGTGTACAAGAATTTTCAGTATTGAAGGTATGGAGAGAACTGATATTAATCCAAAGAGTTTTGCAGTGAACACTCCAAATATATTTTTGTGGTAAAATTCCTGTCCCCTAGAAAACATTGAAAGAAACATTAGTATCTTTGAAAATTCATTTTTAAAACGGAAAAATTACTTTGTGTTTTACAAAAGTGGCTCATTTAATTATATTTATTATTTGGTTATGTGCGAGTGTTAATTTGGCGTCGAATTCTAAAACTTCAATTATACCAAAAGTCCCATACAAGTTCACAATGGTACAGCGTCACTCTCCACACTGTAATATTTTTTTCCCGAGCAATTTCGTCAATAACATATTTGATATATTTTCGTTTATTGAACCTCACTAAATCTAGCAACTGCAGTTTAAGCATTGTTTCACCAAATTCAATATTTTTTGAGAGGTGTCATTGCGCGGCGATTATGATCAGAGCATTGTCTATTACAATTCCCAAATTGGGTTCCACAATCGAAGAAAACCATCGCTCAAAAACATCGGCATTCATGTCTTCATGGTGGTCCCTTGTTTTTCGAGATTACTAAATGTTAATCCGCCATCTAAGAAACTAAACACACTTCCAATATGAGTTATTACAAGACGACGACATTTTCCACCAGCAATGTTTATTATTTGCGGAAATCCTTCCATAAATGCCTGCTTCGAACTTTTAATGTTCAGATCTTGCCATACTAGGCTACTAACTATGTCGAAAAAAAGAGGGGTAAACGGAACCAAAACGTTAAAGTGTTTTTATTATTTAATACGTCTAATTGGCCTCCAAATATGACAAAATCACAAACTTCTACCAAAATAAGGGGTGCATTTTTGAGATTAAGGCGATTTGTCCAGTTTTAGTTTTTTCAGTTTTACTCGAAAACTGTGCATTTTTCGTAGCTCCATGTCCACAGAAAAGTTGTAGGTAATAAAATTTTCTATCGAAATGGTACCTCATGAAGTTCAAAAAAGTTTGTTTTTCAAAGAAAACACCCCAAAAACGAAATAAAAAAAAAACAAAAAAATGCAAAAATTTTTTTAAAATTTTTTCTCCATAACGAGTGAAGCTAGGTATAACCAGTGCTTCATGAAAAAGAAAGTTGTCAATACGTCAATTAAAATGATCTTCAGTAGAAATTTATGCAATAACAAATAACCGAGACAAGGCGTCTCAAAATTTGCCACGTTACTCGATATTAGTAAATTTTTGCTTTTTTTTTTCAAATTTTGTCCCACAACTTTTTTGCAAGTGAATTTAGGTATAGACAATGCTCCCTTCAAAAGAAAGCTGGTATCATGCCCGTTAAAATGGTCCTCAGTCGAAGTCTGTATCATGAATAGTAACTGAGAAATGGCCATTCAAAGTTTTCAACTTTTTACGATTTTTGTAACTTTTGACACCCACATTGTGTAATTTTATATTTCTGCGTGAAAATTTTTCTTTATTCATTATAAAATTATTTGAAAAAACTATTTATATGGGATACGGGAGATAAAATAAAATTAATTATTACATAATAATATATACCATTAATTTATTCTTAAAAGCTGTTTAATCCTGAATTTTTATTTTACATATTACCATGCCTTGGGATATGTTGATATGTTATTTGAATATAATGTGAAACCCGTGTATAAGGTCATTTGCCTTGCACTTGCTTCTTTTTTTTTTAAGCAGCGCGCCCACTGGTTCGGCTCGGTTCAGACCGCTCGGCTCCGCGCAATCGGCCCGTTTTGGTTTACATGTAAATAAATGAGAGCCCGCTCACTGGTTCCGACCGGCCAGAACGCTTCCGCGCTTTCAGCATCGGCGTCTTCGACTATTCTCAAGAGGGAAAAAATTGCCGAAAGGTCTGAAAGCCTTCGACTATTTTAAAAATAGTATAATAATCTGTGGTATAGACGTAGTGTTTGTATTGTTATTATGTCGGATGAAGACTTGATAGAAGACGCAAGAGGATACAGAATATATAATAATGATAATATTCTCTATATATAGTTGTTGCCTAATAAACTTGAAGTAAATTGTCTAGGCGTTCACGTCACAGTCAAAAAACATTAGTTATGTCACAAGAATCTGTGATGTAAACGTCAAATTTAATTAATTCGACTATATAATACACTTACTTTAAAGTAACTGCTAAACGTTCCTCTGGTGGAAGCGATTTTCGAAGGTTAGTGTTTTGTTTCCTGAGCGGCAACATATTTAAAATTTCATAAAATTTTATACTAGACATTCTAAAATATTTGAAAAACTTTTCATTGTCGGTCATCAACTCTGGAAATAAATGATAAAATTCGCCGTGAACTTTTCTTTTAAGGTAAATATCATGAACCCAATATCTTCTTCTCCGTTTTTCCTCCACTTCCGCTTCAACACAGGTTAGACCAGCCACAACAATATCCTCCTCAGAGTCGGAAGAAATACTCATTTTATTCACTTTTCATCAAAAATAACAGCTCTAGAAACTCTAATGGTTAAAGCAGTTTTAATCACTGTTTAGTCTGAATTGTGCGGAGCCAGTGAGCGGGGGCCATCGGCGTTCTGACTGAAGCGGACGGAACGGACGGAGCCGAGCCGATTCAGGTGGCGCGCTGCTTTAGGAGGAAGATATAAAGGTGGATTTTCAAGAGGCATCAAACGCGCATGAAAACAATAGTGAGAGAAACAAATATACTGTAGAGAGTAAGGGATGAGTAGAGATGAAGCCAATGTAGTAGGGACAGTTTCTTGCTTGCTCTTATTTCGTAGCTGGCCCTTTTTTTGGTGCTGTTCTCCATGTGCTCAGTATATTTCTAGTTCCATATATATACAGTCATATTAAGAGTTTCTTCCAAATAAAATTATTTTTATCATTAAATATTCTCAAACTATTTGGTTATTGAATAAAGAAGAATTTTCACGCAAAAATACAAAATTACATAAAAAATTTTGAGAGGTCATTTCTCGGCTACTATTCATTGTACAGATTTTGGCTGAAGACCATTTAAATGGGCGTGATGTCAGTTTTTCCTTAAAGGGACAATGTCTATACCTAAATTCACTTACAAAACAGCTGTGGGACAAAATTTGGAAAAAAAGCAAATATTTACTGATATCGAGAAAAATAGCAAAGTTTGAGACACCATATCTCGGTTACTTTTTATCGTACATATTTCTGCAGGAGTTCAATTCAATGGGCGTAAGGTCAGCTTTATTTAAAAATAAAGACTTTAGGTGTATAACAACGTAGATAAAGAAATAAGATTGAAAATGAGAGAAGCAAAGGAAAAATGGTACGGAGATAAATGTACTGAAATAGAAGAATTGCAAGAAAAACATGATGACCTCAGTCTACACCAAAAGACTACATAATTAGCTGGTTTAAAAAGTACAAACAGGTGTAATATCTTTTTAGACGGAGAGGGCCGCGTAATACCTGACACAAAAGGGAAACTAGAAAAGTGGAAAGAATGCATTCAAGATCTTTTTCAAGATCAGAGAGGGGAATTGGGGGTAGATGGAAGTGATAGTCAGATAGGTCCAAATATAACAAGGGGAGAAGCAAAACACGCTATCAAAATATCAGAGCGCAATAAGGCACCAGGTCCTGATGAAGTTCCAGCTGAATTATTCAAGTTAATTACGGAAGAACAAATCGATATATTAGTGGACCTGTATAATACAATATACAACATGGGAATTATACCTACAGAATGGTTTAAATCAACATTCATTATTCTGTCAAAAATAACTAACGCCAAAGAATGCCATGACCATCGAAAAATCAGCCTAATGATTCACACTCTAAAACAATTTCTGAAAATCATACATCAAAGAATCTTTAGAAAAATAGAACGAAACCTTAGTGACTTCCAGTTTGGATTCTGGAGCGCAATGGGGACCAGAGAAGCCCTATTTGGATTCAACGTGTTGGTTCACAGATGTATGGATGTCAATCAACCTGTATATGTCTATTTTCTGGACTATAATAAAGCTTTTGATAAAGACCGACATAAAAACCTAATGTGGCTACTCAAAAATAAGGATATAAATAGCAAGGATATACTGATAATAGCTTATTTTTACTTTAATAAAACGGCTGGTGTTAAAGTAGGAGATGAACTTTCAGACGAAGTAGACATAAACTGTGATGTAAGATCATGTACTTGGAGGATATTATTCAGAAAGCACTAGCAGAAGCAACAATTGGAATAAAAATAAACAGAAGAGTTATGCAGATGACACCATTCTCAATCCAAAGTCTTTAGGAGACCTACAGAAATGAGTAGATTAGGTAGTAATGAGCAGTGAGGAATGTGACCTCAGCTTGAATGCAAAAAAAACTAAATTCATGACCACAACAAAATCACACCAACGCCAAGAGAGTTTATGGATCAAAGAACAACTAGTAGAAAAGGTAAAGGAATATAAGTATCTGGGAACAGATACGATGGATAGATAAAATATCAAACATGGCGGTACTTGAAAAAATTGGGAAAGGGAAAGAAATTTTAAACACAATAAAAATAAGAAAGTTCCAATATATAAGTCATATTATGAGAAGAGAAAAATACGCTCTTTTATAATTGATCATTCAGGGCAAGATTCGTGGAAAAAGGAACATAGGAAGACGGCTGCATTTTATGGTTGAATAACTTGAGAAAGTGGTACAATTGCAGTTCCATTGAGTTATCTAGAGCTGCAATATCAAAGATAAGAATAGCTGTGGTGATAGCCAACCTTCTCAAAGGAGATGACACTTGAAGAAGAAGAACGTCAGCTTTCTTTTTCGTGAAGCAATGCCTCTACCTAACTTCACTTGGAAAAAAATTATAGGGAAAATATAAAAAAAAACTTTTGCATATTTTTACTCCTTTTTTATTTGGTTTTTGGGGTGTATTTCTTTAAAAAATGACCTTTTTGGACTTCATAAGATTCCGATAGGAAATTTCATTGCCTATAACTTTTTTCTAGACATGTACTCTTTAATTTCGTACCACTTTGTGATCAATTAAATGTATGAAATAATGACAACACTTTAACGTCTTAGTTCCTTTCTAAGTACAGATTTCATAGCCTAATACCTTCCCAACTGCGTGCTCTTCATTGAGACATGTTTCTCAGTGTTTTTTTGCTTTTTTCCCCGAAATTCCCGTATTTTTTCCAAATATTTTCGCTGCTATAAAACAATTGCATTCTTCTCAATTAGTGAGCTTTTTCGATACCGTTTAAGACATCTAAAATTCATTCATTTTCAAGTTCGTTTCAAAACTGTTTAAGTAATTTCAGTCTTAATATTTTTAATGTTAGGATTTAATTTTTGAAAAAGAACCATGGATTTTGCGACGAATGGCGTATTTTATGCCATCGTCTAGGATTATTTTTTTCCGTTCTCTTGACTGCTTTGCTTTTTTTGGTCGTTGTCTTTATAATGACCATTTAAACACCGTGCGCGAAGAAATGTTCGTTAAAGTGCCCCATATTTCGGTAGGATCCAAAATGGTTACTTTTGGGTTTCGTTCCCGAATACCGTGGTAAACATTTTTAATCATTATTCGTTCTTTTATCCCCAATTGACTATTTTTTTTTGTAGGCGCGCCACTAGTTGAAGGTTCGTTAATATCCATAGTTTACAACCAATATAAACACCAAATATTCAGTATAATAAACTTTTTTTACACAACATAATATCTATATATAACTAAAGTATAGTAATTAGGATGTGTACTCGCAGAATCTATACATGAATCAATAATAAATGAATAAAATATTCAAACAATGTGAAAACTCAGTTGGAACGCTTAACTTTATTTTTAGTCATAGCGGCAAAGAAAATGACTTTTAGCAGCAAAAGGAAAAAACTCCCACTTTAAAAAATTAATATTACCTAGGTAACTATCTGGGTAAATGTCCAAAAAATTACTAAAGCTACATTTAAAATAAAACATACTTTTTTGAATGGTTGCAAACTGAAAATTTTAGAATTCAATGTCTATAGTTGTTGTTATTTTGAGATATGATCTCAGCAGGAATTTCCTGAACATAACGCAACAAATTTCATTTCAATCGGTGCCGTCGTTTCGGACAAGTCGGCGTACATACATAAAAAAAATGTCTAGCGGTCGACTTTAGAACCTTTTTCAACGATCGTAAATATTAGTTGCAAACACAACTTATTATTAAAAATAATAATTTTTTAATAACTTACTTTTTAAATAATTCTTCATCGTAAAACGATGGTAGGTTGTCATTTTCTTTAAAATATTCTCTACTGTCGTCACAAGGCGTAATTGCCCCTTCTTTCAATAGATTGTCTACGAATAATTCCGCTGAAATAAAATATTTTTTACTGGAATAAAAGAACTAGATTCTAAAATTATCTAAGTATTAGTTATCCTACCTTTTTCCTCTATTTTATTCATGGTGAACCAATGTTTGGCATGCAGTTTGAACTAACAATTTTGTGATTTGTTTTCGTTGCCAAATAGTGTGTTTAGGTGTGTCAACTTAGCAAATCGTGGCTTCCTGTGACTGAGAGCACTAAAAAGAAATGCCTTTTACTACTTTTTTCTCTCTTCGGGTATTAAAAAGGATGGTTTTTCCGTTGAATATGAAAAGTAAAATCATTTTGGCGTAGTCGCTTAACTTCAAAATGCTAGAACACTATTGAGGATTTTTCTCTTAAAATTTGCAATTTCGAATATTTTACCATGTTTAATTCAGATTCGGTTTTGACAGTCTCGAAATATACAAGAAACGATCCAGTACCAATTTTGAACAAAATCGAAAAATGTGAAATTTTCAGGATGTCATATTGTATCTATCATATTGACTTTTTTAAAAATAATTTTAAATTCGTAATTTACACCCCTAAAAACCACTAATACCAGTTTAGATAAAATCGTTAGACCTAATTTTTTTTTTATATTTATTGGGTTCGTCATATTAAAAATAATTTTAGATTCGTTTTTTGCGACTAAGCAAATTTGCTCGTTACGGAGCAAACATGATAAAATAATTTTTTTGCCGTCATAGTATAAGCGCTATCTTGGATTTTACTGAACCAATATCGATCATAATGATGTGGGACTACCATTTCTTGAACATAACTCAAATATTTTCCTTCAAATCGGTTCTGCCGTTATGGGATAATCGGCTTACATACACAAAAATATACAGGGTGTCCGAAAAATACTTGAACAATGTTTGATAACAGACTTTTGACGTCAAAATAGCTCAATTTGTAATGCTTAGAGTTGGGGTCTGTACACTGCGACTTGGTAGATCTATTGTGCCCCCCCTACGGCTGCTAAGTCGTAAAAAAACCTTATCGGCTAGGGCAGGTCATCCAGTCCTATTTCTTTCAGGAACTTTAGGATGTTGGATGGCTTCAAGCTGGGTAGCTCTTCTACTTCAATTTCGTGTCATCACAATAGTTAAAATACCATTTGCAACAGTTTTAGGGATATCCAACTCACGTTCTAAGCGGCGGGTACTAACAATTGGTTCTTCAACTTTTTCCAAAATTTCCTCTTCTTTTTCGACTGTCTGAGTTGTTCGAATACGACTCCTACCTTCAAAGTTTTTTTCAAAGCTGCCCGTTTCTTGGAGATGACCGCCAATATTGGCAAATATTTGATAGTTTGGTATTCGGTGGCTAGAAAATCTCTCCATGTAAATCCTAATACTTCAATGCTCATTTCCTTCACACAATCCATATACCAGGAGCATGTTTACCTTCTCAACGTGCTTGTAGTTGTTCATGTTTAAAAGGTTAAAATAGGCATAGAAATTTAAAATGTTTATCTGACTTTAGTCGACGTCTTAGAGAGAGATGACAGATGGCCAATAGTCAAATTTTAAGTGCCATAACAACAAAGTCACTGGAAAATTTATTGTTGCAGGTATTTTTTATTATTACAGTTAATTGGTGTATATATGTAATTGAAAATATTTTTTTCCTGGCAAAATCGCCCATCCAACGAAAAATTTTCGATAGGTAAAGAACCTTCCAAATAAAAATATCTAAGTTATCATGATGTTGATGACACAAAACATCAGAAGCAATGTTTACAAGTGACGTCTCTTTTATAACAACTTACTTTATTGCTGGTCGCTATACCACTAGAAAACGTCATATTATTTATTTATATATTTATTTGTTTATTCTATGTATCAACAACTTTTACAAAGCCAATAACAGATACAACTAAACTTAATATACTAAGACTACAACCTAAATTAGAACCTAAATAAAAAGGCACTACAATTGCCCACATAACTCATCCCTCACTTGCCTTTTAAATCTGTTACAACTTAGGTTAAAAATGTCAATGGCACCACAATACTTATTAAAATATGAACATAATCTTATTAATGGGGAATTTTTATACAGGTTAGTCCTAGGGGCATTAATATAAAATAATTTCTGGATCTGGTGTTAACTCGGCCTATTTTAAATGGAAGCTGTTCTAAAAACTCTTTATCATCAATAGTGTTCCCAATCAATTTAAACAAAAACACAACAACCGCTTTAATACGCATGTGCTTCAAACTGGGAAAGTTGAATAAAGAACACAAAAGCTTCTGATCAGTTCCTCTTTGAGGGTATACCTTGTATGCAAAAACTTTAAAAATCTTCACTGAACCACCTTTAAGCTGTAAATTTTATTTTCATACTGTGGATCCCAAATTACACAAGCATATTGAAGCTTAGCAAGCACCAATGACTGATACAAGACAATCATTTTATTGATATTATTGAAATATTTATAGCGCCTAATAATAAAACCAAGAATCTTTACTGCACTTGCAGGTACATTATCAATGTGCCTACCAAAACTCAACTTCCTATCTAAATAAACACCAAGATCCCTATGTAAATTAGTTCTTTTTAACGGCGTGTTATATACAATAATTAAAATGAATTATTTGCTTTTTACATGTAAAAGACATTACTACACATTTATTTATACATACAATTAAATCATGTTCCTTGCACCATCTCACAACCGCATTAAAATCCTCTTGCAGAGCCCTCGCATCTGACTCATCTCCAGTAGCACGAAATATTTTATAATCATCCGCAAAAATAAGGCCCTTGGCGAATTTTACATTCACACCTATGTTATTGATAACCAGTAAAAACAGAAGTGGCCCAAGATTTGAACTCTGAGGCACTCCTGAGGTGGGTACATAGCTTGAGACTTATACCCCTTAAGTTCAACAAATAAAGTTCTATCATGCAAATAAGATATCAGCAATGAAATAATGTTTGGATCTATAGAAAAATCTTGGAGGGCAAGTACTATTTCACCAGAGTTCACTCTATCAAATGCCTTCTCTAAATCATTAAAAATTACATCAACCTGACATCCTTCCTGAATTGATTCCTGAACAAACTGAATAAAGTTTACCAAATTTGTAACGGTTGATCGATGTGGCAAGAAACCATGTTGTTGGTCTGAGATTCTATGTCTACAATCATTATATACTCTATTACAAAGAATTAATTCCAAAATTTTTGAGTAGGCTGAGACCAGGGGCGAATCCAGCCTCTCTCCTTGGGGGGGGGGGCGGTGACATGACAAAAGTACAGTATGACAAGCGAAAGCAAGTTGTAGCCGGGGGGGGGGGGCACCGGCAACATTCCCATTTCTAGTGTAAAAGGCAGGGACGGGCTATTTTTCTGAATTTGAAGCTCTTGGAGAGGGGGGGCGATCACAAGAAAAAACAAGTTGCCGACAGGGGGGAGGAGGATGCAATCAACATGCATATTCCTAGTATAAGAGGCAAAATCAGGTCTATTTTCCTGAATTGAAAGCTCTTGGGGGAGGGGCTATGACAAGAAAAACAAGTTGTCAACGGGGGGGGGGGGGTGCCAGCAGCATACATACACATTCCTAATATAAAAAGCAGAATCGGTTCTATTTTCCTGAACTCAAAACACTTGGGAAGAGGAGGGGCGATCGCAAGCATACACATTCCTATACTCTATTCAAGAAATAGAGAGAGTAATAAAACTGTTACCGAAACCTCCAACGTACCTACTTCAGTGCCCCCAGTGACTGAGAACTGCCGTAAATCTAATTATATTTAAATATTATAAGCTTTTATAAATTTACTGCAACAATAAAATTTCTGATAGTTCAATTAAATTTCTGTCATTGAGCAAAGTACACCTTACAGTGACTCCTTAGTGATTTATCTTGTTTGTGCTTGTTTTTATATATTATTTGAGATTAGTGAGATACCCAAAAGATGTAGCTTTCACATCTATATTAATTACAAAATCGTTATACCAGGGCATATTTTCTTCAACGAAAAACTTATTACGATAAATGTTTATGATGCCTTAAGATATCAACACCTAAATAATAATGTTAAAAGCTTTGTTGCGATGTGTTCCAACATGACAGGAGTTGGAAAATCTACTATGTACCGAATACTGAAGGAGAAAATAACGACTAGAACTGTTAGTACTCCCAAGCTACATTCGATCACAGGTAGACGAAGAACCTCGTTGGAAGAAAAGATGTAAACTACAATAAAAGGAGTTGTACCTACATTTTATTATGAGAAGCAGATCCCAACCGTCGACAAAATTCAAACTAAAGTTAATGAAGATCGGGATTTACCTGAAATTAAACGAATTGAGCTCTGGAAATTATTCAGAGAATTTAATTTTTGTTGGGAAAAACCAGATAGGAAATTTTTTTTAAAGATCGTCCCGAAAATGTCCGGTGGAGAAGGAAATTTCTTACTCAAATAAAAGGTTGGGTTGCTAGAAATAACACAACTTACAAAATTAGTAATTTAACTGAACTTTTGAAAGATTTCTTTGAATAAAGTTACTGCAGATAATTGCGAAAAATGCATATAATAAAAGAATAAAAGAAAATGTGGAAACTCGATCTCATGATCGGTGAGAGATTATAATTAATTTGAGCGAAGATAGCTTCACTGACTTTGATGACGAATTAGATACGTAATGTTTACCAGCGTAAACACAATTTATTATTTAAATTTTCTGTAACATATAAAAATTGATTACATTTGAATCCCTTTTTAGTGTTTAATTCTAATTCTGCAGATGGTTTAAGAAATAAATAAACTGGAACGTCAAATATCCCAAAAATGTTTTAATTAATAATAAAATGACCGATAGCCCCAAAAAAATTTTAATATAATTTTGACGAATTTATTTTTTTATATATGTTCAACTTCTTGTATATTTGATAATGGGTATTTTGTAAATATTTAGATTATAACTTAGAATTTTTTGAGAGAAAAAGGCTACGTTTTAGTATGAATGTGCCTAAAACGGTTTCTATGCCAAAATTAAAAATAATAAAAATACAGTTGTGATTTGTGTTAAATATGTCAAAATTATCTATATTTTCTAATGTATGTGAATTATTAATAAATCATAAGAAATAAAATAATATTATAAAAACTTTTTAATTTAAGTTTATTACCGAAATAATATTCTATGCCATAAATATTTAGTGATAAAATGAACCTCCCTCCGACGCCTATGACAGGGATTAAAATCCTTTTTAACACTTCACACATCCTAATATCTATTGCTATCTAACCCAAATAGTCCATTATTATAGGCCGGTATTTTCGATTATAAAATGTCTAATCCATTCCTATGAAAAATATATGTGTCTAACAGATTTTGCCAAAGACACCAGATTAAAGAACACAGGTAGTTTGCGAAGAAAAAAAGGGTAAAAATAAAAAACTCTCGCTAATTCTTGAATAAACTATAGTATGAGAGGCAAAATCGGGTCTATTTTCCTGAACTCAAAGCCCTTGGGGGGGGGGCGATCGCCCCCCACCGCCCCCCCCCCCCCCCCCCTTGGATCTGCGCCTGGCTGAGACAATACTAATAGATCGGTAATTAGCAATTTCATTTCTATCACCATTTTTAAATATAGAAATAACTTTGCTTTCTTTCAATTTTGAAGGATAAATACATTGTTTCAAACAAAGGTTAAAAATATATTTTAAAGGTGTTATAAATGAATCAATACAACCTTTAATAACGTAGGCCGGCACATTATCAGTAGCTACTGATCTACGAACTTTCAGGTTTTTAACGGCCTCCTTAATTTCCGATTCGGTAATTTCTAAAAAGCAAAATTTTCCATAGTTATTAGAAATTCTTCTATTAAACTGGTTGCCACCAATGTATATGGAACTAAAGTATTCACCAAAGGCATTTACTACATTTTGAACACCCCTAATTTCTTGCTGATTTAAAAACATATTTTCGGGAATATTGGAAATATTTTTCTGATTATTTATAAAATCCCAAAAAGTTTTAGGGTTTGATTTAATTTCATCCTGTACACGTTGTTGATATAAACGATATGCGGTTGAACTCTGTGCTTCTACTAACTGCCTATACTCTTTATATCTCAACTCCCACTGGTTTAGACCTGTTTTTCTAATTTTTTTTCTATAACTGTCTTTCCTTTTTATATTATGGTCAAATCACTAAATTCATTTGCCACGTTTTCAAGAAATTTGGGAAAAATCAATATTTTCTTAACACTTTGTCGTCTTCTTCCGCTTAAGCGGAGCAGTAACGGATATAACTAAGTGGGCTTAAATCTGCCTATTTTGACGTCAAGAGACTGTCACCAAGCGTTGTGCTCGTATATATATATATATATATATATATATATATATATATATATATATATAGGATGAATTTAAACTCTCCTTCCTTTTAGAAATCGCTTAAAAAGACACAGAAAAGCAGGAAATAAACATTTTTTTTCGATATCCAGCTACCATTGCATAAACTTACGTTACTCTGGATAATGAATGCGTGATTCTCACATTAGTGGGAGGCAAATTTGAAATTTAATGCAATGTTAAAAGACAACAAATAAAAATAGAAAATTGAAACCGACGAAATGAACAAATAATAAACTTTGATAATCAGAAAATTATCTAAAGTAAAACTTTTTCTATATTAATTAACCTTCTATCTTTTGCCGTTAAGAAATAGCAATACTGTTTCTGTTAATTAATTGGAATTCTACTTTACATAATTAAAAGAAAATGTGTACCTTTTATTAAGGGATTATTTACCTTTAGTCTTCGTTGTCTCACTGTTTTGAGATAATACATTTGAGTTTTTAATATTTTATGAACGCAAATATTTTGGAGCAAAAGTATTTATTATCTGACAGCGACTGTGCAATATCGCTCGCACGCGCGTTATTTATCAAATATATTTATTTAGGATCTTGCAACAGAACGCCGATTTTTCCTAATGAACTATTGTTATCAGATATTTATTTTTAATTCAAATTATTTATTGATATGCAGGCCCATGAAAATGGTTGTACCGGGTGGTCCAATAAGATAGGACGCCGGCAATATCTAATAAATACATCTTACGAAAAAAATAGTTATGGTAAAAGTGGCCCAGATAAATCGTCGGAAATTATTTTCAATTTTCTTTGACGATCATGGGCAAATTTTTATATGTATTTTGAACCCCTGATCTGGTGGGTTGACTTCCGAAAAATTGTCAAGAAATTTGTTAAAAACAAACAATTGTTAAAAATAAAAAAAAACGTTTTTTCGTACAATAAAAAATATCATCGTGTTCCTCGGTCCATTCTAAGCAAAAAGTGTCTCTTGTTATTTTTCCGTCAGACGCATACTTTTGCTTAAATAAATATTTTAAAGTTTTGCGCCCAGTAATTGATAGTTCAAGTCAAGAAAAAGCTGGGATTAATTACAATGTGAAAATGTAATGTTCTTATTGCTTTTTAACGCTATAAACAAATAATGTTTCATCAGTTATAATCTACTTGTATGAAGGAAAATGGAAATCTTTTACAATTAGTCATTCGGGGTAAAACGACGCAGTTTTTCTTTCTTTGCTTATTAAATAAAAACCATACTATATGCGTTATATGTGACATATTAAATAAGCATTTAAAGTCAAAAGACTTTAATAAGATAACTCTAACAGATTTTTGTTTATTATGGAATAATTGAAGCGTGTCCTACTGCGGACTTTAGACCGTATATAGGGGTAAAACTAGGCAATCGTTCGGATAAAAGAACGCATATAGGGTAAAACAACGCGTTCGGGAATACTTCGTAATTATTAGCACATAACTGACATAACGGGTGACATAACTATTTATTCAATAACTAGACTAGAAAAAAAAGGAACCTCAAAATTAACATCAGTGACACTTATAGGTACATCTATTACACGTTCATATACCTACAAAAATATCAAAATATTCAATAATATAAACTTATTATTAGTTACAAAAATCACAATAGTTCATTCCCGTTTTGAACGTAGTGCAATCTTCATGGAACCACCGTTCACATGAAATGCACAGAATCCAGTTCTCGCTGGGCGGGTATTTGTATATTTCACTACAAATTGCGCAAATTACTTCTGCTTTCTTTTTCTTTTGTACCATATATTGTTTTTTGGTAGCTTTTTCTGACAGATTTTTTTGGGATTTCAAGCCAAATGGATCTGGTTAAGGTTCAATGTTCATAAGCCTCGTTTTTGTCTTGTGGGTGTTAGTTAGTTCATTAAAATTCACCTGCTTGACTCGTTTCTTTAATTTCCTTTTTTTTTTCTCTAACTCTTTCTTATAAGGGCTAGAGTTTATAATTTCAGATTTTGAGCTAACTCTTGTTCTCTTTTTTTTTTGTTACTCACACGCGGCAGTAGACTCAATTGAGCAACCGTAACTATTTGAACATTTAAAGATATATTTTCTGTATTTTTCAAAGAGCTTTCTCCACAGACTTTACCAGTGTCAATAATATTTTCCATATTTTCTATTTTAGTTATATGGGGATCAGCGCCATCATGGTTACGATCAAAATTCACATTAAATCAGACTTTTCATCAGCGCGATTTTAGATTAAAATGAAAGTATCGAATAAATTAACGAATTTGGATATAAATAGGAAACATTCATTCATAATTTAAGTATTAATTATTTGCATATTTATTAATTACCATTATAAGTACCTTGAAGGGAAATTTTCACCAAAATATTGCACTGCTTCACCTCGAGACAAAAACTTGATTAATATAGATTAAATAATTTTGCTTTGTGCATCTCACGTGAATATGTAAATCTTCTTTAATGTTATTTATTATTTGTTAGACTTTTAATTACCTTTGTATTGTATAAGATTAGTATTGGCGGCGAAATAAACTTTGATTAGATAATTGTACAATGCTGCACTTTATGACAACTACTATAAATAAATATCTAACATTTTTTAACGTGTTATTTAAACGCTGATACGAGGGACATACTAAAAAAGTGTCTTATTGAAAAATTGTACTGTTAGGATTTTATCTCTATAACATCGCTGATATTCCATTAGTTATATTAACTACTTTTTAACACAGCTAAATCACAACTATCTTATCACTACTCCTTAATATCTTCACTACTCAAATTTAACTATACAACTCTCTTTTTGTTGTGCTTTTACAAGATATATTGATAAATCTTGGAAATCAGCCTTTACACGAGTTTGTGTTTTCCCGTTCACTGGCCAATATTACAATACCTCATGCTGTCAAATTGGCTGAAATTTTATTTATTATCATATTTTCCTTATATCATTATATTCCTAAATAAATAAAAGGTAGTTTTTCTTATTTTCGAAATATTAGTTAAGTAATCTCGAAATTAGCTTATACGTAGATCGTCAATAATCTGTTCAAGGTTCAATATGGGGGTTTTTAGGTTGCTAAAAAAGAACCTACTTTTTTCAGGAGTGTTATTTTCTAATTATCTTTAATATTTCAAAGTAAAACGCGAAATATAACCAGTTTGTTTGGCGATGATTGTCGCGGCAAGTGTGGCTGCATCGATGCGAACTTCAATTAAGTTTTTCTTTAACAACATAGTTAAAGCCATTTCACCAGTCCTCGCTGATAATTTTTTTAAAATTTATTAAGAAATTAACGTATTCCTTATAGTTTACTTTTTGGGTCTCCCGAGTTACGAATTGGTTGTGCCCATATAAGTTTAATGGATTTTAATTAATGTGTTCGAAGCACAACTTTTCCATGTTCTTCAGCCCATTCGTCTATCACATGTTTCTTAAATTGTCTTTCTTTCATCTTCGCAATTTTTACAAGTTCCTTTTTTAGTAAACCGTTCATAAAGGAAATATGTTTTTTTGATAACCAATCTGTAATATCGCTTTTTCAGCTATCTTATGGGCAACTTTTCCACCAGTCTAGAATGATAACTGGCGTTATCCAAACTGACCTCTTCGGAATCAATTGTATCATTTGATAAAAATATCTTTGAAAGATATCCGGCGTCATTTGTTCATGTTAATCTTTGGTAGATATCGGTTCAAACTGCTGCAAAATTCCCTCCAATATGAGTTGTAATGAGTTTGTGGCCCTGAGGGGATAAGGGTTTTATATCTGTCGATAATCCTTCTAAGAATGCTTCACGAAAAATTGCTATATTCTTATCTTCATACATTTTCTGTACTATGTGTCCTGTACTGAGACAGATTACATCCAAATGCCTTCCCTGTGGTATTTCCTAATTTCCCGCAAATACTGTTTTCCCTAAAAGTATTTCCTCTGTATCACCTCTACTTCCACTTTCCCTATGAGAAATTCATTTTTGTCAGCACTTTCTACCGATTGGTTTTTCACATGCCTGGCATATTCTGGTCTTGTTTCATAACTTTCAAAACTTTATCGAGACTTGCTTTTTATTTTCTAACTAAAAACTTTCTAATTCATGAACGTGTCTTCTTAGTATGTTTTTGAAGCATTCGTATAATTTTTTTCTTCTAGGGTACGGTTCAGGCTAGCACATAGTTCCACTTTCGCTAAGTTTTGGAGTAAAAATAGAAATTTTTAATAGATAGCACTGAAAGTTGTAAGACAATAACATAGCAAGGCCTTACATTTATACACATCTGAAGTATACTTAATAATGTCATTACTGTTAATTGCCAATTGAGATGTAAACTTCTAAATCTAATTATCTTTTAAGTATACAACTCTCTCCTCAAATACATACTTTAGACACATACAATATCTACCCCTTGCGTTATCCGAATTCGGAAATCCGAATTATTTATGAAATCTGTTCCGAGAATTTCTATGGCTTTGGTTTATGCCTCTTCACAGGTGTGCATACAATTATCATACTTTGTCTGACAATGAAGAACAAACGACAGCTTTGTTACTTTTATGCAGTGGGATTTTACCATGAAAAGTATATTAAATAAAAAACGAAAACTTGGACTACAATAGCACACTACCTTCTATACCAAAATGGTTAGGATTCGAACTTCTAGAAAATTTATAGTTCCAACATATTAGCAGATAATACAGAAATTTCGTCAAAATCCCTTCGTTACATTTTGAATATAGGTTAAACAAAACAGAAGCAGTCATTTCCAAAAGAAAAATATATTATCAGCAGCCAATTTCCATATGGCAGATGCACTCGAAATTTTCTTCTCGCTGGTCTATGCAAATTTTCTGACGCAATTTCATTTCACACATTTACTTTCTTTTCTAAAAAATTATAAGTTTGGTTAATATCTCCAAAACTTTTTAGAAAAAAACGCCACTGAACTCTATGTAAAACTATTTTTTTAAAAACTTTGGTTAGTCCTCTTCAGAAAAGGTACTGTTAATTTATTTCGATCACACTGGCGGTTTTCGAGATAAATCGGTTTATATATATATATATATATATATATATATATATATATATATATATATATATATATAGACTTTTTTTCACTTTCTTACCTAATAAATACTTTCAGCAGGCACAATTCAGCCGTCCAAAATAAAAAGGCGGTAAACGATGAGAGGTTGAAACCAAAAGTGCGAATTTATTTTACCTAAATCAAAATTTAAGAAAATTTTTAAGGAATTTAAAGGTATCAAAACTAGGTTTTTGAAAAACCGTCGATTACAATTTGTTTCTTTTGAACCGCCGTATTTATCTAATAAAAAAATATTGTATCACTTACCTTACAAGGCTTTAAAATATTAACATCGGTAATATATATCTTCATTACTTGCAACTAAACTGTTAGTTTATGAAAATCCTTCAAAGATTCCTACCGGATTCATTAAAATATTTATCACGATTTGTTGATGGTAAAACACACGGTAAAACTTTCACCTCATCTAACGGCGTCGGTAGAATGAACTGCCAGTGGAAACAATACAGTGGGAGATTGGTACTGGTATGAGAAAGTATGTAAATATAAATTGAGGACGTAAAGTCGGTAAAAACTGCATTAATTAAAAGCGCCGGGTTTTTTGAAAATCCTTGAGTCAGGTTAATTTTGCTTTTTTGGTATGAATTTTTTCAATATGTTAAATCATACTGGGTTAATCGAAACAAGCTGTGCTCTATTCAGTTCGATTTTTTAAAATAGTGATCCGAATTTTTCTACACTTTTATAGTTCGGAACATTTTTTCTATTACATGTCCTACGCCTCACTACCACTCAAAAGTATAAGCTCACCTACAAAAAAAAAATGAAAATTTTAAAAGTTTTATATTTCAGAAAATATACGTCATAAAAACTTTTGCATCTCTCATTTGAAAGCTCTTGTGATACTCTTTCAAAGACCTCTGAACAATTTTTTTTGGAATAAGTATTGTCTCTTCTGTACATAATTGAAATTGTAAAATTTTGAAAAATTTTAAGTGCAACTTTGACCGCTTACATGGCAGCCGTAAATAAATGTATCGTTAAAAACTCAACGGCATTTGAAAGGTAATTGCAAAAGCTCTAAAATGAAACCCAGGGCATTATTTTTAAACAATTTTTTATCAAGTAATTGCTGTTTTTATGAAAAAACACAATTTTTCGAAAATATATTCTACAAAAAAATTATAAAGAAAAAAAATGTGCCATTTTGGATGGAGAATCAAGTTATTAATATTTTTGACACAAAAAAAACTTTTTTTTTTAATTTTCATGATTTTTTTTTTTAATTCATGATGTACATGATTCTCTGGGAAATTTATCGATCGATTGTGGGAAAACTGTAAGCAAGATTTTGAAAATTTGACAGTGTACTAACGTGCATGGGGGACAGCGGCGTAACAAGATGGCGGCACTTCCAGTTATACCAGAAGTAGATGTTAACTTGCTTATTTTGAATGGAACACCCTATGTGTTATTGCATTTTTGATGTCTACGTAAAATTCTAGATATGTTTTATGTATAATGTTCTCTGCTTAAGTCTCACCGCTTTGGACATATTTAAATTTTTATGTCAAAAATGACATTTGCGGACCGAAACCTAACTATAAATTTTTCCTATAAGGAAGTCTTTATTATTTAATTTGGGTTAGTTTTCTTGTACACGAAGATCAACTGTAGTAGTCTCTTTATGATATTTTGAAAATTATTAGTATAGAGTAGTCAAAAAAGAAGATTAAAAATTATATTTAAAAAAATCGTCAAAAGTCAATTTTTTCAAATCGAAAGCACCTATTTTTATAATTTTATCATATTATTCATTAATAAAATTTTTATTAAAAAATTGAACCGACTTCTAAAAGTGCACTAAAAAGTGAAAAATAACCATAAATTTTTATATGAAATTGAACTTTTTGAAGTCGGCGCCAAATTATTTGTACACGAAATAGATAACTACTAATATATACAAATTATGGTAAGAAAGCAAATTCAAATAAAGTATTTTTAATGTTTATGCAAATCACATTTTGTCAGGTATTAGTTTGGCGCCGACTTCAAAAAGTTCAATTTCATATAAAAATTTATGGTTATTTTTCACTTTTTAGTGCACTTTTAGAAGTCGGTTCAATTTTTTAATAAAAATTTTATTAGTTTTGAATTTATTATGATATCCATACACTATTGGAACTACTAACAAGATTAGTGTACCTCGCAATGACTCCAAGGTGGCAAAAAAGTACCCATTTTATCCAAAGTTGTAAATCACCCTAAAATTAACCACTAAAAATTCTTTGATTTTTAGAGTTCTCCAAATACCAGTGAAACTGTGTCAAACAAATATTTAGTCTGTCATAGTAAATCCGCTATCTTAAATTTCAAATTAATTTTAGATTGGTAATATAGACCTCAAATCTTCCAATATGGATATGTAAATAACTTGAGATGTAAATTTCTTAGTCCGATATATTTTATACTACATATTGAGTTTGTATACGCCCCTAGAAACCCACAAAATCAATTTTAAACAAAATCGGAAAATGTAAAATTTTTAGTTATTCATAAGTATCTTATCAATCTAATAGTAGAAAAAAATTAACCTCGTATTAGTAATACACGACCCCGAAAACCTACTAATACCAAATCTGAAAAAATGCGAGTAAAGTAAAATTTTCAACCCAACATATTCGATCCGCCATATTGAATTTCAAAACAGTAATTTTAATGTCTTAATCTAATCTAAATCTAAGCCCTTCAAAGCCCCCTAGTACCAATTTTGGATGAAATCCGGAAATTTAAAATTTCTGGACTCTCATATTGCATCGGACATATTAGATTTTCTTAAAATAATTTTATATTGTATACATCCTCAAAGACGATTTGGTTCCGTCTTTGAACAAAATCGAAAAATGTAAAATTTTTAGTTTGCTATATTGGATTAGCCATATGGAATTCTCGACAAATACTTTTAAGTCCATAACTTACATCCTCAAGAATCCCCTATATCAGTTTTGAAGAAAATCGAAAAATGTAAAAGTTTTAGGACGCTATATTAAATCCCCCAGATTGAGTTTCTCAAAAAATATTTTAAATTCGTAATTAATATTAACAAAAATCCCCCAATACTGATTTTAGACAAAATCGAGAGATGTAAAATCTTAAATCCGCCATCTTGGGTTCGCCATATTTAATTTGTTTTAAATAACTTTAGATTCGTAATATGCGATCCTAAGAACTTCCCCATATCAATTTTGAGAGAAATCCGACAAAATTATTTTTTATCCGCCATATTGGATACGCCATATTGAATTTTTTAAAAATAATTTCAGATTCGTTATGTGCGACCCCGAAAACTCCACTATTCAAATTTTGGAGAAAATCGGACAAAATTGATTATTTTGTCCGCCATATTGGATCCGCCATATTGAATTTTTTAAAAATAATATTAGACTCGTTATGTGGCACCTTGAAAACTCCCCCATACCAATTTTGGAGAAAATCGGACTAAATTAAATATTTTTGTCCGCCATATTGGATCCGCCATTTTGAATTTTTGAAAAATAATTTCAGATTCGTTGGGTACAACCCTGAAAATTCCTCCATACCAATTTTGGAGAAAATCGGACAAAATTAATTTTTTTGGCCGCCATATTGTAAGCGCCATCTTGGATTTTACTGCATCAATTTCATCTAAAAAAATATGGGACCACCGCAGCAACTTCCTTAACATAACGTAAAAAATTTCATTCAAATCGGTGCAGCCGTTCCGGAGAAATCGGTGTACATACATAAAAAAAAAAAAAAATACATAGTCGACGAATTGAGAACCTCCTTCTTTTAGAAGTCGGTTAAAAATAAGGGTAACTTTGTATGAGGTTGTCTATTCCAAAAATTTGTAGTTTTCAAAATATTGGCATTTCAACATTTTTCTATTGTAAAAATGCTATACGCCTTTTAAGTGTTATCAGTTGGCCATGACAGGGAGGCGTGGCGAAAATAAAACAGTCGAGCCCTACAGAATTGGCCATTATTTCTTGCCATTTCACATTCATTAATAATAATCACGCCGGAACGATTAAATTACACGCACAAAGATTATTTAAACATATTTATTATTTATGGAGAATGTGAGTTATTTCAAGAACCAGCGATACATTAGCGATTCGATATCCGAAGAAACAGAAATCAACACTACCAACTGTTAAAAAGATTATAAAATCTTCAAGAACTTTGGATCTATAAAAGCTAAAAGAAATGGAAATAAACCAGTTGGTAATAATGAAAATTAGGAAGCTACAAGGCAAGTAGCATTAGAGTCTGGATTATTTCAAACATTAGTTTTAAGGATTTTACGGAAACACAATTTTAATCCCTATGTATATTCGATAGTACAGAGACTACTAAAGTTGATCTTCGTCTACAAGAAAACTAAACCAAATTAAATAATAAAGGAGAAATTTATAGTTAAGTTTCGGTCCGCAAACGTCATTTTTGACATAAAAATTTAAATGTGTCCAAAATGGTGAGACTAAAGTATAGAACATTATACATAAAATATATCTAGAATTTTACGTAAAAATCAAAAACGCAATAACATATAGGGTGTTCTATTTAAAATAAGCAAGTTGACATCTACTTCCTGTATAAATGGAAGTGCCACCATCTTGAAAATATTTTAGCCGGCTGTCCCCCATGAACGTTAGTACAGGGAATCACCCTCTATATTATGTACACCATTAATTAAAAAAAAATCATAAAAAATTGGAAAAAAAAATCTTTTTGTGTCAAAAATATTATAACTATCCAAAATGGCACAGTTTTTTTCTTCATAATTTTTTGTAGAGTGCGTACATTTTTAGATGAAAAAAATGGTGTTTTTTTACAAAAACAGCAGTAACTTGATAAAAAAATTGGTTAAAATAACGCTCTCGGTCTCATTTTAAAGCTTTTGCAATTACCTTTCAAATGGCGTTAATGTTTTAACGATATGTTTATTTACGCCTACTGTGTAAGCGGTCAAAGTTGCATTTAAAATTTTTCAGAATTTTACAGTTTCGAGCATGCGCAGAAGAGACAATACTTATTTAAAAAAAAATATTCAGAGGACTTTGAAAGATTATCACAAGAGCTTTCAAATGAGAGGTGCAAAAGTCTTTTATGATGTATAGTTTCTGAAATATAAAACTTTTAAAATTTTCATTTTTTTTGTCGGTGAGTTTATACTCTAAAAGTGTAGAAAAAATTCGGATTACTGTTTCAAAAAATATAATTGAATACAGTACAGCTTGTTTTGACTAACCCAGTATGATTTCACATATTGGAAAAAATTCATACCAAAAAAGCAAAATTAATCTGTCTCAAGGATTTTTCAAAAAACCTGGTGCTTTTAATTAATTTTTTTTGTAGACGAGCAGTGTAAATGTAAAATGTTTTCAATTTATCGACAGTTAAAACTTGAAATAAAATACAATAATTAACATATCTACAAAAAATGAGGCCATGAGTGTTGTTGGGTAGCATTTCGGAAGTAATTTGCTGCGTGGAATCCGAATCCGCCCTTTACGTCACAATTTGGAGATATTTGAGGTTATGCATTTGAAAAATTATTTTTTTGTCTGCTTTTTAGGTTATGTGCGGGATGAACGAAATTGTTTTGATATTTTTTCCTAGTTCCATCCTACTTGCATCATTTGATTCTACCCTTCAAAATAAGCATTTGAGCGGTCACCTACGATTTTTTCTTGCAAAGTTACCACCATTTTAAATATATATTGGTCAGTTTTTAGAGACCAATATCGTTTTTTTGCAAATTTCGATCCGCCATTTTGAATCCACCATTTTAAAAATAAAAATTCCGATTCTCGGAGATAATATTCATAATCAGCGACTTAGAATACCCCAAAGTAATTTTTTTTAGATATTAATACAGGGTCTCCTGTAAGCACCTCCTAATTTCTCGGGAGCATACAGGGGAGGTCAAAATAATCCTACTTTGTCGTAAAAATATGCCTAAAGTGCTCCTTAACGGAGCGTCAAAGGAGTACCCAGCGATTTACCTTATCGGCTCTAAGTTTTGAACTTACTTGTATAATTTAATGAAATTTTAATATTTTTATAGAGGCCATAACGACTCATTAAATCATACTACAGTAGATGTTTTAGATCATCAGAGAAGTCAGGAACTGACTTGTAGCCACACTCGTTGGGTCTAATTGCACCAATTTCATTCAAGATAATGTGGGACCACTGCAGCAACTTCCTGAAAATAACGTAAAATCCGAATTAATCGGTGTGCATACATAAAAAAAAATACATAGTCGACAAACTAAGAATCTACTTCTTCTAGAAGTTGCTTAATAACATATACGTTAATTTCATAGAAAGTCATAAATTTTTCTTGACAGAAATACGAACGTAAAATAAGACGAAACTCCTCAGTTTAGTTGCTTGGCTCACGAGGACTAAGGTAATTTATCATGCATGTCAAATGCAAGAAGACAATAATAATAAAATACTCTGATATAGACATATTATTAGTTATGTTAAGTAATATGCATAATCTAAAAAGTGAGTCGAAAATTTGGATAGAAAGTGGAACTGCAGGAAAAAAAGCATTATATTGATATTTGCAAAATCTACGAATAATTTCAGGTTTCAGTATGCAAAAGCGGTTTTTCCCGCTATTACTGGATGTGATTATTGACCGATTTTTGAAAGAAGGAGGTTCTCAATTCGTCGAGTATATATGTTTTTTTTATGTATGTACACCGATTACTCCGGAACGGCAGCACCGATTTAATTGAAATTTTTTTGCGTTATGTTCAGGAAGTGCTGCGGTGGTCTCATATTATTTTGAACGAAATTGGTGCAGTAATATCCAAGATGGCGCTGACAATATGGCGGCCAAAAAAACTAGTTTTGTTTGATTTTCTCCAAAATTGGTATGGGGGAATTTTTGGGATCGTACACAACGAATCTGAAATTATTTAAAAAAAAAATTCAATATCGCGGATAAAAAAATTTAATTTTGTCTGATTTTCTCCAAACCTGGTATGGGGGAGTTTTTGGGGTCGCACATAATGGATCCAAAATATTTTTTAAAAATCCATAATGCGGATCCAATATGGCGAAAAAAAAACAATTTAGTTCGATTTACATTAGTCCAAAATTGGTACGAGGGAGTTTTTAGGGTCGCACATAACTAATCTAAAATTATTTTTAAAAAATTCAATATGGCGGATCCAATATGGCAAACGAAAAAATCAATTTTGTCCGATTTTCTTCATAATTGGTACGGGGAAGTTTTCGGAGTCGCACGTAACGAATCTGAAATTATTTAAAAAAAATTCAATATGGTGGATCCAAGATGGCGTATTAAAGATTCTACATCTCCCGATTTTGTCTAAAATCAGTATTGGGGTATTTTTGTTAGTGTTAATTATGAACTTAAAATATTTTTGAAAAACTCAATCTGGCAGATTCAATATGGCATCCTAAAAATTTTACATTTTTCGATTTTCTCCCAAACTGATAGAGGAGGTTCTTGAGGGTGTAAATTATTAATTTAAAAGTATTTTTTCAGGATTCAGTATGGCAAATCCGAGATAGCGGACTAAAAATTTTACATTTTTCGATTTTATTTAAAGGTGGGACTGAATCGTTTTTGAGGAAGTAAATAGCGAATATAAGTCTAGAAATTTTTAGTTTCCGGATTCATCCAAAATTGGTGCTCGGGGGCTTTGAAGGGTTTAGATTTAGATTAGATTAAGACTTAAAATAATTTTTTTGAAATTCTATATAGTGGATGCAATATGGTGGGTTGAAAATTTAACCTTATTCGCACTTTTTCAGATTTGGTATTAGGGGGTTAGGGGGTGGTGTATTACGAATATAAAGTTAATTTTTTACAACTATTAGGTTGATAAGATACAATATGATGGACAAAAAATTCTACATATTCCGATTTTGTCTAAAATTGGTATTGTGGAGTTCTTGAGGCGTATACAAATTCAATATGCAGTATAAAATATATCGAGCTAAGGAATTTACATCTCAGGTTCTTTAAATATTTAAAATTGATATTGTGGGGTTCTTGAGGCGTATACAAACTCAATATGGAGTATAAAATATATCGATGTAAGAAATTTACATCTCAGGTTCTTTAAACATCGATATTGGAAGGTTTTGGGGCCTATATTACCAATCTAAAATTAATTAGTAAGTATATTAATTTACTATGACAGACTAAATATTTGTTTGACACAATTTTACTGGTATTTGGAAAACTCTAAGAACCAAAGTGCGCTAAAATGTGAAAAATAACTATAAAATTTTATATGAAATTGAACTTTTTGAAGTCGGTGTCAAATTATTTGTAAATGAAATAAATAATTACTAATATATACAAATTATGGTAAGAAAGCAATTACAAATAAAGCATTTGTAATTTGTTTATCCAAATCACATTTTGTCAAGTATTAGCCGACTTCAAAAAATTTCAATTACATATAAAAATTTATAGTTATTTTTCATTTTTTAGCGCACTTCTAGAAGTCGGTTCAATTTTTTTTTATAAAAATTTTATAATTTGTGTTTTTATAGGAGAGTCCATTTAATATAATGTGTAGATCTGAACAGTATCAGAATGGAGATACCAATTTTTACTATGAGAATATTTTTGAAATCCTAGAAACATGCGTTTGTCATTTGTATGATATAAGTGTTACAAAAATAATTTTCCAAAGTAAACTAAATGACGTTCGGTTTACGTTATTTAACCGCCAATATATGTTGCATGATATAAATGAGTCATTTTTTTAAAGAAAAAAACTGAAAAATGTTGATGTTTTTAGCTTACCGCTATCCCAGTCTGAACTGCGTTAACACCTTTTAAGAGCCCGTTATATTACAAGTATTTGACTGAATGCTTATGAAAAAGTTCCAACAGTGCTTGTTGCTGAAGAACTTGGTTGGGAAATTGCTAAAGATAACACGTATAAATTTAAATGGTGCGAAGGACTTCAAATGCCAAAGTCCGTGTGGGATGTTGTATTCGAGAAATAAACAGATGATGAGATGGAAAATGAAATTGATGAAAGTGAAAATGAGGGTGATAACGATGAAGATGAATGTTCAAGAGAAAGTGTTTTAAAAATTCACGTATGTATTTGATTAGAATATATTCTAGTTTATTTAATTGTAATGCATTATTAATATATGAATGTACTTTCCTCACATTTTAAATTTTACAACACTTTTTTTTTTAATTTTTTTATGAATGAATATACGAATAACTGAATATCAGAATCTAAAGCAAAAGGAAGTTATATAGATTTATAAACATTGGCATCGGCTCCTTTAAAATAAATATTAACACATTAATTAAAAATGTATATTTTTATTTTTATCAAATCATTCCTATTTTAAATAATTTGACATAAAAAAGTAAGATTTTTAATTCAAGCTATCTAAAATGTGGAGATTAATTTCGTCGCATAAGCTTAATGTAGGTTGCACGTCGACTTGCAAATCTGCGTTTCTCGCTGCAAATTTATTTCAACCAGGTTCAAAGAGTTTCAAAACCGAATATTTTGGCGAAGAAGTCGTGACGTCACATTAAAATTGTTTGCACCTGTTTTGAAACAATTATTGACACGCTTTCAATAAGTGAACATACGCATTTCGTCATTATCGTATTCTGGCGATCGGAAATAATAACGTCATTTCAAATGTGCTTCAAAACAGATCTAAACATATTTTAAATCCCGCGTGAAAATTCCTTTATAGTTTGCCCGTCAATTTCGTAGTCGTAGGTGTTTGTTTGTTGTGAGGTACTCTATTGTATTTTTTTATGTTTTGAGTTTTGGTTTTGGTAAAAACAAGAAAAAATTCCGTTCAAAGTTTAATTGAGGAGCCATTCTGTGGTCGGCCATTAGATGATAAGGCTGAAATAAAAAGGCTTGGAGGGCCTACTCCAAATTTAAAAAATAGAATAATACGTGTCTAGCAAAAAAGGACTTTTATTAGGACGTTTAATCTGGACCTTTAATATAAACATACGTGGCTTTGTGGTTGTGAAATTAAAAATGCTCTATTTTGTTTTCTTTGTTTATTATTTGGAGAAGAAACTTCTTGGACAAAAGTAGGTTTTACCAAGTTGAATCATTCTGGGGACCGCATTAAAAAGCATATATTGTAGGTAAAATATATGAAAAATGTTTTGCAATATTCATTTTCGGGAGTGTTAAGGTAGCTGCTCAATTAAGCAGCGCTTATCAAAGAGATATTGAACTGCACAATGAAAAAGTGCGACATAATCGACACATTTTAAACATTTTCGTTAATTGTGTACGTTTCTGCGGAGCTTTCGAACTCGCGTTGAGGACATAATGAGTCTACGATGTCCTTTAATCCCGGAGATTTCCGAGGTTTAATTGATTTTAGTGCTGAGTTAGACGGTGTTCTGAAACAACATTTGGAAAAAGCAACGATATTTAAAGGTACGTCAAAAACCATTGAAAATGAAATTTTACAAGCAACGTTTATTTTATGTCAAGAAGAAATTTTTAAAGAAATGAAAGAAGCTGATTATTTGTCTATAATAGCTGACAAAACTAGTGACATATGAAATATCTTTCAAATGGCAATTGTTTTTAAATACATTATACAGAGCGATTTTGGTATTTTTTAGGGGATTTAGAACATGACGCAAAAACTTTGTCTCTGTCAAACTTAAAGAATTTGAAAAGCACAACAAACTCATTTCGCAAACATACGATGGTGTATCATTCATGAGCGGCTGGTCGAATGGGGTGCAAGCAATTGTTAAAAAAACCTATAAACATGCTGATTACGTGCATTGTTATGCACACCGATTATATTTGGTAATGTTAAATGCTGCATCCGTTAATAAAAATGTCCGCATATTTTTTTCCAATTTACAAGGAATTTGTTCTTTTTTTTCAGTCCTCAAAGAATCGCAATACTAGATGAAATTGTTAAAAAACGCTTACCTCGTTCGGCCCCAATAAGATTGAATTTTAATTTTAGAGTTGTTTGTATCGTATTCGAATACAAAGACATTCTGGACACAATGGAAAACAATTTTAGATGACAGTAGAAACATTAGTACCACGAACCAATCATCAGGGTATGTCAAAATTTTCAAAAGGAAGAGTTTCCTTTCATGGTTAAACTTATTTTACAAAATAATGCCTCAAGTTGATTTGTTATTGCTAAGTTTCAAACTTGACAATGTTATCGCGAATAAAAACATATTATCATTTGAACCAACATTAACAGAAATTAGAAATAATATTACTTTAAACGACATTGAGCCATCTCCATCTACTTTAAAACGACGTAAGCTCGATGATTCCGCGGAGTTCTCTCGAGTTTGTGATACAATTATTTTTCAAGGAAAATAACGATTTAGCTTTATAGGATACGATTCAGGCGCGGATCCAAGGGGGGGGGGGGGCGGGGGGGGCCGATCCCCCCCCCAAGAGCTTTGAGTTCACGAACTAGAGAGAGTAATAAATCATTTTTTAAGCTTTTTTGTCTTCTCGAAATACATGTGATCTTTTTTAGTCCGGTGCCTGGCAAAATCTGTTAGACATATATATTTTCCATAGGAATGGGTTTAGAAATTTTATAATCAAAAATACTGGTCTATAATAATGGACCATTTGGGTTGGATAACAATAGATATTTGGTTGTGTGAAGTGTTAAAAAGGATTTTAATCCTTGTCATAGGCGTCGGAAAAAAGGTTTATTTTATCACTAAGTATTTATGGCATAGAATATTATTTCGGTAATAAACTTAAAATAAAAAGTTTTTATAATATTATTTTATTTCTTATGATTTTTTAATAATTCACATACATTAGAAAATATAGATAATTTTGACATATTTAACACAAATCACAACTGTATTTTTATTATTTTTAATTTTAGCTTAGACACCATTTTAGGCACATTCAGAATAAAACGTAGCCTTTTTTTCTCACAAAATTCTAAGTTATAATTTAAATACTTACAAAATACCTATCGTCAAAAATACAAGAAGTTAAACATATATAAAAAAATAAATTCGTCCATATAATGTGAAAATTTTTTTGGGCTATCGGTCATTTTATTATTAACTAAAAACATTTTTAGGATATTTGACGTTTCAGTTTATTTATTTCTTAAACCATCTGCACAATTACAATTAAACACTAAAAAGGGATTCAAATGTAACTAATTTTTATATGTTAAAAATATTTAAATAGTAAATTGTTTTTACGCTGGTAAACATTCGTAATCCAAGTCAGTGAAGCTATCTTCGCTCAAATTAATTATAATTCGTTCCTCTCTCTCACGGATCATGAGATGGAGTTTCCACATTTTCTTTTATTCATTTATTATATAGATTTTTCCAAATTTTTTGCAGTAACTTTTTTCCAAAAAATCATTCAAAAGTCCTGTTAAATTACTAATTTTGTATGTTGTGTTATTTCTAACAACTCTACCTTTTACTTGAGAGAGATATGTTCTTCGCCAAGGGACATTTGCCGGACGATCTATAAGAACAAATTTCCTATCTGGTTTTTCCCAGCAAAAATTAAGTTCTCTGAGTAATTTCCAGAGCTCAGTTCTTTTAATTTCAGATAAATCCAGATCTTCATTGATTTTAGTTAGTAATTTGTCGAGGGTTGGGATCTGCTTCTCATAATAAAATGTATGTACAACTCCTTTTATTGCAGTTTATATCTCTTCTTCCAACGAAGTTTTTCGTCTGCCTGTGATCGAATGTGACTTGGGAGTATTAACAATTCCAGTCGTTTTTTTTCTCCTTCAGTATTCGGTATATAGTAGATTTTCCAACTCCTGTTATGTTGGAACACATCTCAATAGAACTTTTAACAATATTATCTAGATATTGATATTTTGAGGCATCATAAACATTCATAGTAACAAGTTTTTCGTTGAGGAAAAAATTCCCTGGTTTAACGATTTTAGAATAATTATAGATGCAGAAGCCATATCTTTTGGGTATCTCACAAATCTCATATAATATATAAAAACAACCACAACCAAGATAAATCACTAAGAACACACTGTAAGGTGTACTTTGCCCACCGACAGAAATCAGAAACTCTATGGTTGCAGTAAGTTTATAAAACCTTATAATATAATTAGATTCACGGTAGTTCCCAGTTACCTGCGGCACTGGAGCAGATAAGTTGAAGGTTTCGGTAACAGTTTTATTACTCTCTCGAGTTCTTGAATAGAGTATAGGAATGAGTATGCTTGCGATCGCCCCTCCCCTTCCCAAGAGCTTTGAGTTCAGGAAAATAGAACCCATTCTGCCTTTTATATTAGGAATGTGTATGCTGCTAGCAGTCCCCTCCCGTTGACAATTGTTTTTCTTGCGATAGCAACTCCCCCCAAGCGCTTTGAGTTAAGAAAAATAGACACGATTCTGCCTTTTATACTAGAAATGTGTATGTTGCCCGCATCTTCCCCCCTGTCGACAACTTGTTTTTTCTTGTGATCGCCCCCCCCTCTCCAAGAACTTCAAATTCAGAAAAATAGACCTGACCCTGCCTTTTACACTAGAAATGAGAATGTTGCTGATGTCTTGCTTTCGCTCGTCATATTAGACTTTTGTGATATCACCGCCCCCCCCCCCCCCCCCCAAAGAGAGAGGCTGGATCCGCCCCTGATACGATTAAAATCTACCCCTTTTTATCGAATAAAAACTCCGTACAGAACTGAAAAATTTTAATAACTTTTCTGATGACATCGGATGAAGCAGGTCGGAATAAAAACGTTTTTACGGAATATTATGAGCCAAGAAAGACTTTCTGCTTTGGCAATGCTTTCTAAAGAAAGGGATCTGATCGAAATCATACCTGATTTCAATCAGCGGGTTATTGATAAGTTTGCTACTGCCAAAGATCGGCTTATGGATCCTTATTTCTCTTCCTAAACGTACCAAATTTAATGCAAATCAAGCTATGATTAAGATAAGAATTTAGAAAGTTTTAAAAAATAATAATTTTGACACTCTGTATTTTTTTTTATTAAGGTAAATTCATTTAGATCTTCGTATTTTAGCTTTATGAATTTGTGTTAGCGTTTCGTACATATCGTCTGTATATTACTCATTTACTGATGTTATTAAATTGACCTAATTATCTAATAATTTGACAGTAATTGGCTTTAAATCAGATGTATGAGATCGGACTTGCATGTTTTTAAAAATGTAATTGGTAATTGTTAAGTATAAGTAGGTAGATATGAAACTTATTGAGGGAAAATACTGATATAAAATTAATTTCCTCTATTATGCTAATTGTTAATACTTTGTATGAAAAAATAATTAAAAAACTGGAGAACTAAATTGCATCTTTTAGTAAAAATTTTGATGGTTTTGTATTATTTTTTAGCGAATATTTCTCATACGACTTTTTTTTTCAATTGGCATACAGAAAACCTGCAAAATGGCTGTATTTTCACTTGTTAATAAACAATAGAAAAATATTTTGTATTAAGTTTATATTACACTGAAAGGAGCCTGTTGTTGCATACAACAAGTATGCAAAATTTTAAGTAACAATATTCAATAGTTTTTTGCACAGTGAATTTGTTTATAACATTTTATGTTTTTTCGATTGTATATTCTCAGCGATCTAGGGATGTACAAATGAAAACTCGAGACTTCTACTAACAAAACCAAATTAATGGTTGATTTTAAATTGTTGAAGCAGTAAACAAAGTCCTGGTTGGTTTTTTCGTTATAAATAAATAGAATAACTGTTGATATCGAAATGCCGATAAATACTAATTGTACCTTAAAAATCAATCTAATTTCTAATATTCCTAATTAATAAAATAGTGTTGACCACTGTAACAATTTTTTTGCAATTTGAAAAGCACGTAAGTGCGGTGAAATTATAATTATGCATAAAATGTATAAAAGTACAACAATTTGTTTATTGCTATATTTAGCAATAATTTGATTACAAAAACATATCATCCATTGTTCGAATTTGAAGCGTTCGAGTCACGTTTTTTCCGCGCGCCGCAGGCTGAAAGAACGCCCCCTTCACTACTCACTTTCTGACTCTCGGAGTAGATACAACTTTAAACTATTGCTACATCAACAATTTTGAAATAATTGATTTGAAAACTACTGCAAATAATAGTTTAACCATCTCCCTATGAGTTCCTACTTAAATAGTCTCTTAATGTTAATAAACAACTCCGCAGCGATTTTTGAATAAAAAACTCTATCTCAGCTTCTAGTGGTTGTACACACATTTTTTTTTAAAATGTGCGTCAAAATCTCAGCTATCGCGTCCGCTTATCGGCGTTTTGATATCAACAATTGTCGAAGACTTATTCTATTTGTTTATAACGAAAAAACGAACCCCAATTTTGTTTATCTTCTAAGATTATATCTATTCGTGATTTCTTCTTTCGGTATGTGTAACTGATATACTCCAATTTCTTTAAGATAGATATATCTTAGGAATCTGTTCCGTATGCTTTTAATCATGTTTTTGTGATTCGCATAATATGGATTCCAATATACTTCGAACAAAGGAGATATACAAAGTTTTTATACAGTCAACGTTTTCAAACAATCTGCAGTTTCTGATAATAAAATCGTACATTTTTGAAGCTTTAGATGTAACATCCATGAGGTGAGGTCTAAAGTATAATTGAGCATCAAAAGTAACTCCAAGGTTCCGCATCAAAACAGTGAGCGCCGTTCAGGAGCCAAATAATACCATAAGAACGGCGCTTCCGTATAGATCTATATTCGTTGAGCAGGTTAAGGCTTCAGCGGTTAAAAACCCATTTAAGTTGATAAAATTCAATATTAAGGTGCGTATAAATATGGCGAGTCGAGCTCGAGTCGAGTATGCCTCGAGCTTCGAACGAGACTCTTTTGAAATTTTGCCGATTTCTATTGTTATCGAGGGCCATCGTCGGCAAATTTAAAATGAGGTAATAAATGCAGTTGGGTCACAAGAAGTCAATATTTTTATAGTTCTATTGTTTTCGAGTAGCTCGACCGAGACTCGCAGCGATCCATTTTCTGTCGGTTTTTTGGTGCGAACTCAAAAGGTTTTTTTTTAATCTAGTGAGACGGGTTTATGACACGCTTTTTCGAAAAAATTTACTTTGCAGTGAGACTGAAGACACGAGATTTTCTTATTTTTTTGTTAATGAAATGAAATTTATTTAGCACTTGGCATTGATTAAAAGGTGTTCATAAGTGAACATGGAGTGATCTCAAGAAAATATATGGACCTGAAAACAATTCCAAAATTTGTGAGTTACGGACAAAAATTTTAGAGAAGAAAAAAAGTAAATGTGTGAAATGAAATTGCGTCAGAAAATTCGCAGAGACCAGCGAGAAGAAAATTTCGAGTGCGTCGGCCATATGGAAATGGGCCGCTGATAATATATTTTTCTTTTGGAAATGACTGGATAACGCAAGGGGTAGATATTGTATGTGTCTGAAGTATGTATTTGAGGAAAGAGTTGTATACTTAAAAGATAATTAGATTTAGAAGTATACATCTCAATTGGGCAATTAACAGTAATGACATTTTTAAGTATACTTCAGATGTGTATAAATGTAAGGCCTTGCTATGTTATTATCTTACAACTTTCAATGCTAGCTATTGAAAATTTCTACTTTTACTCCAGAACTTAGCGAATCTACAACTTATAGGTGAAGTAAGGAAAGGAAAAGTGGAACTGTGTGCTAGCCTGAACCGTACCCTAGAAGAAAAAAATATAAGAATGCTTCAAAAACATACTAAGAAGACACGTTAACGAATTAGAAAGTTTTTAGTTAGAAAATAAAAAGCAAGTCTCGATAAAGTTTTGAAAGTTATGAAACAAGAGTAGAATGTGAAAAACCAATCTGTAAAAAGTGCTAACAAAATGAATTTCTCGTAGGGAAAGTGAAAATAGAGGTGATACAGAGGAAATACTTTTAGAGAAAACTGTATTTGCGGGAAATTAGAAAATACCACAGGGAAGGCATGTGGATGTAATTTGTCTTAGTACAGGACACATAGTACAAGAAATGTATGAAGATAAGAATACAGCAATTTTTCGTGAAGCATTCTTAAAAGACAGATTTAAAACTCTTATCCGCTCAGGGTCACAAACTCATTACAACTCATATTGGAGGGAATTTATAGAAGTTTTACAGCAGTTTGAATCGAAATCTACCAAAGATTAACGTGAATAAATGACGGCGGATATCTTCCCAAGATATTTTTATCAAATGATACGATTGATTCAGGAGAGGTCAGTTGTAGATTTGGATAACGCCAGTTATCATTCTAGACTGGTGGAAAAGTTGCCAATAACATAGTTGAAAAAGCGATATTACAAATTGGTTATTAAAAAAATATATTTCCTCTATGAACGGTTTACTAAAGAAGGAACTTGTAAAAATTGCAAATTAGGAAGAAAGACAATTTAAGAAACATGTGATAGACGAATGGGCTGAAGAACTTGGAAATGTTGTGCTTCGAACACATTAATTAAAATCCATTAAACTTATATGGGCACAACTAATTCGTAACTCGGGATAACCCAAAATGTAAACTATAAGGAATTCGTTAATTTCTTACATACATTAAAAAAAATTATCAGCGAGGACTGGTGAAACGGCATTAACTATGTTATTAAAGAAAAACTTAATTGAAGTTCGCATCGGTGCAGCCACACTCGCCGCGACAATCATCGCCAAACAAACTAGTAAATAAATGGGTTAAATATCGTTTTTTACTTTGAAATATTAAAGATAATTAGAAAATAATACTACTGAAAAAAGTAGGTTCTTTTTTAGCAACCTGAAACCGCCATATTGAACCGTGAACAGATTACTGACGACCTACGTATAAGCTAATTTCGAGATTACTTAAGTAATATTTCGATAATAGGAAAAACTACCTCTTATTTATTTCGGAATATAATGATATAAGGAAAATATGATAATAAAAAAATTTCAGCCAATTTGACAGCATGAGGTATTGTAATAATGGCCAGTGAACGGGAAAACACAAACTCATGTAAAGGCTGATTTCCAAGATTTATTAATAGATCTTGTAAAAGTACAACAAAAATATATCTTTTTTATTTATAAATATAGGAGATAATATGTAAATAAAATCACTTAAAAAATTAGATTTATTTCCAATTTCCCGGCACCACAGTTATGTTGAACCCTACATAAGCTGATTTCGGGATTCATTATTAAATATTTGGAAAATAAGAAAAAATTAACTACATTTCATTTCGGAATATAAAGAAAATAATCAAAACTTAAATATTTTTTTTCTTTACCCTTTATTGGTTTACAACGTCCAGGTGCAATAAATCTCTTTTGCCGCCGGGCGGCGAAAAAGGGTTCGAACCGACAAAGATCAGTTCGTTGGAAGCTCGACTCGAGCTCGACTCGCCATATTTATACGCACCTTTAGGAAGACAAGAAGGGGTTTAGGGAAAACAGCAAAAATTGGCTCGTGGTAAGACAAAAAGTTTTGGAACTTCTGGTTTAAATGATATTTAGATTTTATAAAACCACCGTCCATTTAAAGAAAAATTTCCCACTATAATAATAGTGTAAAATAATAGCTCAGCTAGGCGATAGTAGTGATGCATTAACATGACAATTTTTTTCGTTTAACTTAATGTTAATTACGACGTCTTTAAAAAATAATTATCAATAATTTTAGCACGTTTCTTAATTATTTTACCTGACTTTCTCGATTTTTCCATCAATAAAAACTATGTAACATAAAGGGACAAAGGTTAATAGGGTTTTGTTTGTGTTATTTGAGTATTTTTTTAGTCCGGTCAAGTTAGCATCAAAAATAGGGGTAAGGTTACATTAATTCGCACCTTGCTAAAAATTGGCATGAATGTTGGGAACCCTATTATACATAATTTGTCAATTATCCACATCAATCCGAAGTGTGGAAAAAAATGTATTCAAGGTCAAATGTTGCAAAAATCGGTTTTTTGAGTTTTCCAGCTAAACGGTAAGTTTTATAATAAAAATAGGTGAGACAAAAATTATTCATCATGCAATTATCTATAAAAATTGTTTATACACTTTTTTCCTAAGAATCACCATTTCGGAGATACAGCGATGCAAAATGTTGAAAAAGTTGTATTCTTCATAATATGCACACGTTTCCGCGCCACCCGTGAGGTAGTGTACATGGCGCGTTTTTTTTACGTGGTTTCCCCGGTAGGCCTATTCCACGATCTATTGTGCTTCTGTTGAGTTAAAAAGCTATTGTATTAAATTGAAAATGGTACTATTGTAAATAACAAGAGCGGTGTAAGTAATGCGTAAATTGAGAAAATTATTCGTCTGATTGATACTCTTCTAATGGAACATAATCCATACTGTCTTGCTCTTCTTCTCCTTCTTCTTCTTCTTCTTCTTCTTCTTCTTTTTCTTCTTCTTTTTCTTCTTCTTCTTCTTCTTCCTGCTGAGTACAAATAAATTGTTCAAAGAGCAATGCATCAGATGTCTCCTCGCCTATATCGTAAGAATCCTCTTCTACTGGCGATTCAACATTGGAGCACGATTGGCCTTAGAGAATTATCAAAAACTGCAGATTGAATATCTTCTCGAATGATTGCTGCCGCAGCCTTCACGATTCTAAATCGCTCTTCTTTTTCATTTGTTGTTTTTTTTTCGTAGCTATCTCGATTTAAAATGTCATAGTGATTATCAACAAAACATATTAATGTTGATGCTCCTGACTTTTCTGTTATAATAATTTTATCGCCATACTTCAACTTTAATCGTAACTTAATGGTTCTATTATCTAACGAATTGTTGCAAATATTTTGTAATTCGTCTAATGAAAATTGACAATCATCACTATTTTCGATGTGTGCAAATATTTCTTCCATTAAAAGATTCGTACTTTCCAGATTGAGGACGACCGGCTTGACCCCCCGTAGTCGGTCTCAAGAAGGCATTATGACAGTCTTTATGATACTTAGCTTCGGCAGCAACTAAATCATGTTCGAACTCAATTCGAGTAATAACAGCTTTTGCTACATGATCAGAACGAGTCTGGGCTATATTCAGGATTGTTTCTTTGAATGAAAGTGTTGTTACATGAAAAATTTTACGCCGATACTTCAATGCTTTTCTGTTTTCTAGCTCTTCATTCAATTCATTGCCACAAAATAAGCAACACTTTTTAAAACAAAAAAATGGTTCACTTACGCGTGCTCTAGTACGAGGTGGACTTATTTTTGATGTACTAGCTTGTTCTTCATCCTGTTTTCTTTTCAATGCAGCGATTGTACCCTTCCGAGTATAGTTTTTTCGACATTGCACATGAACTGTCACAGAAGTCTGGTCTTTCAGGTATTCCGAAAATTCATCACCTCTTTCAATACTTGCATTAATTAATGTCTTTAGGCCACGATCAACAGTAACTGTTTCGCTTTCGGTCAAATGTTTATTACAAATAAAGCAAATTTTGTTTGAAAATATAAGCAATAACTACGTGTTCTTACTACGAAAGAATGCTTGAGACTAATACTAGGGAGGCCCTTCAAAAAGGAGCAGGTATACGAGCGTCGCCACGTGGACAATTGAATAGCAGACAGATGTTGCTCAAGGCCGTACGGTCATATAAAATGAGGGACTGGGTTTTTTTTGGAGTTTATATTTTTAAAACTGTATAATATGTATGTATACGCTACGAAAATTAATATTTTTACTTATATTATCGTTCTGTAACGTATATTACGGTAATTGACATGCATATTATGAAGAATGCAACTTTTTCAACATTTTGCATCGCTGTATCTCCGAAATGGTGATTCTTAGGAAAAAAAGTGTATGAACAATTTTTATAGATAATGGCATGATGAATAATTTTTGTTTCACCTATTTTTATTATAAAACTTACCGTTTAGCTGGAAAACTCAAAAAACCGATTTTTGCAACATTTGACCTTGAATAAATTTTTTTCCACACTTCGGATTGATGTGGATAATTGACAAATTGTGTATAATAGGGTTCCCAACATTCATGCCAATTTTTAGCAAGGTGCGAATTAATGTAACCTTCAATGTCTATTTTGACCGGACTATTTACTAAGTTCAATTTTTGTTATTACTCTTGTAAGAATAATATCGAAATAAATTGGTTACAGAATCCAAAATAACGTAAGATATTGTAGGTTTTAGTTGTAATACATTAAAAGAACTTTGAACGTTAAAAATAACACTAAAAATCCAGAAAAAAGTTCGCTTATGGGAAACAGAGACGTTCATTCTATAATAGAGTAAGAGCCTAGAGCTCCCTGCCCTACGTCATTTTAGTAACGCTAAGATTTTTTCAATATATGTGTAAAATGTAATTAAAATCGATTGCGGAGAGGAGATTATTCTCATGTCGGATCGTCAAGCAGCCATCATTGCGCTGAGCTCTCAAGTTATCAGTACCAAGATGGTCTGGGAATGCTTAAAGAAGCTAAATGAATTAGGTAGGAATAATAAAGTCATTCTCCTGTGGGTTTCAGGACACATCGGGATAGATGGAAATGAAATGGTAGGTAAGCACACTAGAAAAGGGGCTGAGACACAATTTTTGAGGCCCGAGCCCTTTCTGTCGATCAGTAGCAGTGTTGTGCTGGGAGAACTTACAAGAGACAAAGAGAGAAGGAGATCTAATTACTGGATGAATCTGCAAGAAACGAGACAAGCGAATATACTTCATAGCAATTACGAATAAAATACATTCAAGGCATGTATAAGCCTAAACAAAGACCAACTTAGAGTTCTGACGGGAATCCTGACGGGGCATTACCACCTGAAAGGACTCTTCAAGAAACTCGGATTGGCAGAGAGAGAAGAGTACAGATTTTGCGAGGAGGAGGGGGATCCCCATTTCTACATACATACATGGAATTAAAAACGTGTTCGTACTTAGTAACTTGAAAGTGGGGCCCTCTTACAAGTAACAGGTACAAGAGGTACATCAAAAGCTTAATCTTACGTTAACTTAACAACGAATGTTGAATTATTTCAAAATATTTAACATAGAGAGTTTTACAAATCATTTACAGAGTTAATAAAAAAAATTATACGTCCAAATACACAACTACAACAAAATCTGCTTAAAAATAAGTTGTCAAATGTTACAGAGAATTTCGACTTCGTCGATAGCTAGGTTAAGTGTACAGGGATGGCGGGTTATCTCCGTTATTAGTTAAAATAGAAGGATAAGGTTTTCGTGGCCCTGTGTTACTGTTAAGGAACGAACGATGTCACTGTTGTAATCCGGGCTGAAAATGTCTAGGCATATGCTCGGCATTACAAACTAAATTGCCACTAAAATTTAGAGGCGTGTTTTGTCCACAGTACCAGCGGTTGGACTCATCAGTGGGTCCGCTGACAACCTTTCCCAGACACCCTGTGTTGACGTTCTATTTCATAATTTGGCACTAATATTTGAAGTGATTACTCGGCTAAACGTGTCGGTGAAATATTATTTGTTACGTTATAGCTTTTCGTGATTCATGCTTTTTTCTAGTTCGTTATCAATTACGACACTCCCCCTCCTCCAAAGGCAATCACCCTGCATGCATCTAAGTCTACACCTCCGAAATCCCCTTAGTACCAATTTTGGACAAAATACGGAAATGTAAAATTTTTGACCGTTATATTGCATCTGATATATTAAATTTTTAAAATAATTTTAAATTCATTATTTACATTCTTAGAAACGACCCACTACCAGTCTTCAACAAAATCCCCCCTATATTAGTTTTGGAGAAATTCAAGTGATGTAAAGTTTTTAGGACGCAATATTAAATTTTTGGAAAATAATTTTAAATTGGTAATTAACACTTCCGAAAATCCTTCATTATCGATTTTGGACAAAATCCAGAGATGTAAAATTTTGTATCGGCCATATTTAATTTTTTAAAAATAGTTTCAGATCCGTAATTTGCGATCTCGAAAATTCCCATATGCCAATTTTGAAAAAAATCAGACCCAATTAATATTTTTGTCCGCCATACTAATTTTTTTAAAATAATTTCAAATTTGATACGTGCGACCCCGCAAACTCCGCTGTACCAATTTTGGAGAAAATCGGTAAAAATTAATTTCTTGGTCTGCTATATTATGAGCGCTGTCTTTGGTTTTACTACACCAATTTCTTCCAAAATGATATGAGACCACCGCAGCAACTTCTCGAACATAACGTAAAAAATTTCATTCAAATCGGTGTCGTTCCGGAATAATCGACGTACATACCTTAAAGTACATAATGGTCGAAATTAGAAACTCCTTCTTTCAGAAGTGGATTGAAAATGCTCTCTTGCAGACGGAATTACTAATCTGTTTACTAGTTTGTCCTCTGGGTGAGAATTTTCTGGATTGATCGATTCTTGAAGGTATCTCCAGTGGGTTTGAGCTTCCCATTTGAGGATGATGTGTTTCGTAATTTTCGTCAAAGCCCACATTCTGGTTCTTTATTATAGATGAGGGTAGAGGTTTCTTTCAGATGCAGTGGCCGATAATTAATCCTGTCATCAGCCTAACCCACTGTCTGCTAAAACGCAGGCTTTGTTGAATGCCTTGCTCAACAATATTTTGATGTTGCTGTGATTGATTGATTGATTATATGACATTGCTAGGGTTGAAAAGCCCTTATACTGTACCATTCAGACTTATTGTATTGCCTGCCATATCCGTTTTAGGTGAACAGGTTGGTTACCTTGATCAGGTTTGCCAGCCTGTTCACTAGTTTGTCCTGTGGGTGTAAGCTTTCCAGATAGATTGATTCCTGAAGGTGTCTCCAGTAGGCGAAAGCTTCGCACTCGAAGATGATATGTGAGGCCGTCTCGTCCTCTTCATCACATACTCTACCTATTGGTTCCTCGTGGTGGATGCGTATTGTATGTGGGTGTTTTCCCAAGCTGCACATAGTCTATCTATTGGTTCCTCGTTGTGGATGCTTATTGTATGTAGGTGTTCTCTCAAGCTGCAGTGATCAGTTATAAGTCCTGTCACTAGCCTGATTTGTTGTCTGCTTAGACGCAGAATTTCACGGCTTAGTTTGTCGGATGGTCTTCTTAGTAATAGTTTGCTGTGCCTGTGACCCGCAAGGTGGTTCCAGTGGGTCTGGTGTTGTTGAATTATCCACCAGGACAGCCACCCACGAATCGCAGTTTTGGTAGTTATGCTGGCTCTGGTTCAATAAATGGAGTGGCAGATCCTTTGCCAGAGCGATAAGGTTTTAAAGACAGTCCCAGATCTGTTTTGATGTTATTTTGTGGCACGCTAGAGCCTTCAGTACTGCCTGACTTTCCGAGACGATGAGAACGGTCCTGCCCCTATAATCCCTTCCGAAATTCTCCTGAAGACAGACATCAATAACGTGAATTTCTGCCTGAAATACTGTGGTATGCTTCCCCAGTGCTACACTCATGTTAAGTCTGGATGTTTTCCCGTGTATTCTGGCGCCTGTACTATAGTCAGTTTTGGAACCGTCCGTGTACCAGACGAGATCTTATGCCTGATTGCGCCTTCCAGTCAACCTGAATGATCTAAGGTCTGCCAAAGTTGTATGTTCTTGGCATGGTATCATTACTCATTTCTAGCAATGCGTTCGTTACCACGCCATTGATGCTTGTATATCTGAGGGCAGGTCCAATCCAACAGACGTTGTTTCCTTCCAGCCTATAAGCCTCAGACTTGAATGAGGGAGGGAAGTTTAATAGGATTTTAATGGCTGCTGTTGGGGTGCTTCTCATGGCACCCGTGATTCACAGGCAGGTCAGTATTTGGACTTTGGAAAGCTCCAGAGTGGGTCGTCCTTGTGTGATTTTTGTCTACCATACAACCAAGCCACAGACAATCATGGGTCTTATCACCGTAGTATACAGCCATTGCACAATGTGTGGCTTTAATCTCCATGTCTTGCCCAGTGCCCTATTTGCTGCCATATGTTGCTGTGACTCGCAATGTAGTTCTAGTTGGGGTCGTTTTGATGGTTTATCCACAAGAATGTCCACTCACGAATACCAGCCTGAGTGATGCTAGAACTAGATCCAGTCCAATAAATGTGGTAGCAGTTTTATAAGTTGGTCTGCTTTTAAATTGCCTATATCATGACACCAACGTAAGAGCAAGCTTGGTGTGTTGTATCAGAGTGATAGGATTTTTATTACTAACTGAAGTCAGACTGAAAATTTTCCATTTCGCTGTAATTATTAAATGAGTAATTTGAGTTGTATTTATATTTGATGTTTTTAACGGGTTTGGATTGTATTATATTTTTTTAAACATCTGTACATTTTTAAAGGATTTTTACACAACATTTCCGAAGGGCAATATACTGTAGGTTGTGTTTTTAATGTCTTATTTAGGATCAAATGGTTTAGGATCACAGCAATTGCTTATCGAGTAGTCTAGTTGGTGTTAGCATTTTTAAAGGATCTGAAATAATTAAAAGCTTTCTTTTGAGATAGTATCTCGAGAACTGCTACAGTGCTTCCTTTTTAAACACTGTCTAATTGTAAGAAACTATCGTCATGGTCTTTCACCGAATTAATAAACCTGCTGGTAATTTATATTATATGTAACTTGTTTTACAATTAGTTCGCAAGAATCAGCTGATTTAAATAGTAAAACAATCAAAAGAATTAGAAGTAAACCTTTTTATTATATTACAGTGTTATTTTTTCATATAAGTTATATTCATATATTGTGGTGTTTAGCATGTACCGAAACATGTGGCATACATTTTTAGTTCGATAAGTAAGACATGATATAGTTTAATTATCTGAATATAGTAAATAATGACGAATGCGCTAGAAAACTAGAGTAGAGTTACAATGTTGGTTAGATGAAACGGGGAGACTGTTTTCACTATCCGACACAGTTAAAGATTTGTGAAAAATAATCAAAATACTGCTTCGGTACGATCCTTCTTACAAAGTAGATACGTGCAGGTAATGCATTTTTGTTTCTGCTTTCATATCACTACCAATTTAATGCAATATTGACGAACTTAGTAGTGCCAAAATATCCAGATATATACAGGGTTATTCACCCTATACGGCACGGAATATTGCGGCCAAAATACGTGACTTTCAAAAAGTTTTACTTTTGAGATATATGGGGGTCCAGTATAGTTACTTTTTAAAATTATTTTCATATTATACTGGGTGTCCCAAAAGCTCTGAAAGTATCAAAGTTGTGTTTCTTAAATGGAACACCCTGTATAATATTTCATCAAAATAAGTGCCTATTTCAATAAAGTTTTTAAATAATTTGAATTTTGACAAAGTCTAACCTAATTTTCATGTTTCAAACACTTAAGAAGTATTTCAGTTATGAACTTGAAATTTATAGCGAAGTGTAACAATAAATCATATTTTATATCCCAATTATAATAAACTTGGTGTATTATACAGGGTATCCAAAAATTAAAACTAATTAAATAAGAACTTTATGCGGCTATAATTTGATTAATTTACATAGAACGCTATACTTTTTACCTTACCAGGAAATGTACTTATACAATGGTTTAAGGGTATTCTATAGCTAAGTCTTCGCGTTTTCACAGAATACGCTAAATAATCGTTTTCTGCACCATTTTGTGTTTTTTGAATAGATGTTCTAATGTATCCAGTTGCCTATGGTATTTGGAAATGACAGGTAATTTACAACTATAAGAATACCCACACAGCACTAGACGTCTTATAGATGTCGTTTTTATATCCAGATTATGTCTGAACGTCTTAAGACATAAATAAGGCGTCTTATTGACGTTGATTTAAAGACGTCCATAAGACGTCTATATACAACGTCTTTAAGATATCTTTTAAAAGTCTCCATACTACATTTTATATGAAAATAAATACAGTTGTGTATAATTTAGTTGATAAAAACTAAAAAGCATTTCCTTCCCTATGAATTTTGTCGCAGTTGGGTAATAAGTTTGCAACGCCGCACAGACCTCAGCTGAATACAAGTTGAGGTTAAAATTTTTGATTGAACGACAAATTTTTAGTAGCCTCACTACGACCTTGGTTAATGGAACTTTTGCGTGATCTTTTTACCAATACTTTGGTGCTTTTTGTCACAGACTGTTTGATGTACCAATAACAATAACAATATGATGCCAGCGAAACTATAACTTTAAAAAACCCGCCTTTTGTTTCTGTCACTGTCATTTTTCAGTTTTGTGTTTGTGTTTCGTCATGTTATTATTCATTTTTAATGTTGTTGGGGTGCCGGCTGTGAAAATTTAGCTTTTGAAAGAATTTTATTAAAATAGTTGATTTATCTATGTGCCTCTAAAAATCTTTTTTATTCGTGTTTATGTAATACTTAAGGTAAGATCGAGAATCATATGTACTTAGGAAAAACAGTAACGTTATTTATAGGTTGTGTTACAGGAAATTCCCGAATGCTTTGCCGTTTATATTTTTGTAGTAACTCTATGTTGGAAGCATGAAATGAAATCTTCAAAAATATTATCTATGCGAAAAAGGCTTGTACCATCCAGACCCGGTCCTAAATATTACAAGAAATATTACTAATGAAGTGGAAGGCGAAATGTTTGTTTATGGAGTGCTCTACTAATGAAACCTGTAAGATTTATTTTGTTCCTGATGATTGATTTATATTTACAGAACATAGAAAATAGAGTTGTGTTAATTACAAGAAGTAATTTTGTTTAAGGTTTTAGAAATTTCAAAACTGGGAGTACGGAGCATTTATGAATTTGTAAAGCGAGCTTGTAAAATTACCATGTACAGTTGATTAGAACAAAAAGGAAAGATAAAGTTCTACGATTCCAACTTGGCGAGACTTATTATGAGTAAGTTCTGTCTTTTATTATACATATTAATCTTGAAATAGCATTAGTCACGATTCTATAGTAGAGGCCAAATATAAAAATTCGCAAAATATCAAAAAATTTACTCCCACAAATGATAAACTTTATCCTATAAAATTAAAATCAGTTTGTTATTAGGATCTACAGAGACAACAGGACTGGCAAAAAGTCGGAAGAATGAGGAAATTTCAATCCAAGCATGGCTGAAAAGGGCATCAGACCAGATTTGTTATTCGACTAAATAAAAATTCTTGTTTTTAAAACTATTTAAAGATTTGTGTACTTTTTATTTCAATAAACTTTTATTTTGTTGATAGTCTACCTTTTAGAGTTATTATATCGAAGGGATAAACTAAGGCTTAAATTTCATAGATTCACTTATTGTTCGAACAGTAGTAATTCTGAAAATATTTGCTCTTCTACCTCACTTCTTAAATTTCAAATTTGAAAAAGTTTTCATTATGCTTAAGTTATGTATTTTTTTGTATAAAGAGATTACGTTGAACATATTTTTTAAAGCAAATTATTCATGCGGAACTTGTAGTTATTTAAAATGGTAGTGTATATTTTGCTCTTGATTTTTTCTTAATTAAAGTTATTTCTTGGATTTTTGAATAATTACGGTTTGACTTTGTAAACAAGACAAACAAAAAAATTAACGGGACCCTTTTTAATATACATAATTTTATTGGTGGAATATGTTGTTTTAAAGTTGGGAAGGGACGTCCATAAGACGTTGTAAGCAAACGTCTTAAAGACGTTACCTTTTGTAACATAAGACGTCTATACAATGTCTTATGGACGTCGTTCGTCTTTTATGGACATCCATAAGACGTCCTGAATGTTGAGATCAAACGTCTTATGGACGTCTTTAAGACGTATTTGTGCTGTTTGGGTAATATAATCAGGAATATCTTTACAAATTTTCAGAAATTCGGAATGCGATTTTAGTCGTCCAATAGGCTATAACAGCAATAATGGTAATAACATATTGACAATAGCACAAAACAGAAGCAAAATATTTATAGTAGATGTTCGAAATGTCGACCATCCACTTCCAAATACTTACATATTCTTTTTTCGACACCACTGGACAACATTTGCGGGGTTAGAGTTTGAAAAGCGTCTCTTATGCGTATTTTCATATCTTGTGGTGTTGTGGGGGGCGCATTGTAGACAATTCCTTTTATATATCCTCCTAAAAAGAAATCTGTGGAGTTAAGTCCGAAGATCTCGGGGGCCAACCTTGAAATCCGTCTCTCCCAATCCACCTATTTTGAAAGTTGACATTTAAAAATTGCCGAACCTCGCAATGATAATGACGCGAAGCTCCATCTAGTTGAAGCCACATAGCTATTCTAATATTTAAAAGGACATCTTCTAATAACACTGGAAGTTGGTGTAAAAGAAACTCGCGAAACATCACACCATTTAAAGGTCCTTCAAAAAAGTAAGGTCCAATTAAGCATGGACCCAGTATTCCTTCCCACACATTAACCGACCGCTTATTCTGGTTTCTCACAACTTTGTATTCAAGCGGATTTGAATCAGAATAGTAATGAAAGTTGTGTCTATTCACGAAATCATTGTTATGAAAAGTGTATTCATCACTAAACAACACATTATCAAAACAGTGTTAATTTTTTGTCATTTTATTTAACACCCACAAGCAGAATTCAGTTCGGTTGTCAAAATCATTTTCGTGGAGCTCTTGACAAAGCTGGATTTTATAGGATGAAATCTGTATTTGTTAAGAATCCTTGAAACACTTACTTGGCTTAATGTTAGTATTTTCGGATATATGATTCTGACTAATATTATGATTTTCGATCACTGAACCAAGTACAGTAAAAACATTTTCTTCATCCTCAGTGACAAGTTTTCTTATAAGAGGTTTTTTATAACTGACACTTCCACTTTACAGAAACTGGTTTAATAGTCTCACAAAAACGGCTGGTTTAAGATGATTTCTTTTAGGAAACCTTTAAGCATAGACTTGAGAAGCCAACAATTTTGATGACATTCTTTAACGAAAAAAAAAATATCAATAAACTCTTCCTTTGGATAAACCTTCATTTTGACAAATTAATAAAACAACAATATTAAAATAATTCAATGAAATAAATGAAGTTTTACAATTACAAAAAATAATACCGCTATTATAGCAACAGGCTTTGCAGACTAAACTGACAGATAAAATAAATTATCCAGCGTTTCTAAATGTTATAGGCAACAATACATTAGAACAACTATTCAAAAAATGATTATTTGGCTATACAACACTTTTATACCATTCGATAGGTATTTAAAAGGTACATTTTCTGGTAAGTTAAAAAGAATAGCGTTGTATTTAAATTAATCAAGTTATAGCCACTTAAAGTTCTTATTTGGGTAGTTTTAATTTTTGGACATCCTGTATAATATAGCAAGTTTATTAGAATTGGGATATAAAATATGATTTATTGTTACATTTTAGTATAAATTTGGAGTACATAACTGAACTACTTCTTAAGTATTTGAAACATGAAAATTTGGTTAGATTTTGTCATTACTTAAAAACCTTTAAGGTTTGAGTACTATAAACATTATTAAAAAAGGCACTTATTTTGATCGGTAAATCCAAAAATGTAATAATATATAGGGGGTTCCGTTTAAAAAAAACACACCTTTGATACTTTCAGAGCTTTTGGGATACCCTGTGTAATATGAAAATAATTTTAAAAAGTAACTATATTAGACCCCTAAATATCCAAAAAGTGAAACTTTTTGAAAGTCACGTATTTTGGCAATATTGCGTGCCTTATAGGGTGATAACGCTGTAGAGCGGCACAACTATTAAATTTGTTTGATAATTAAAAGGCCATACACCTCGCTCCATCGACCTTAAAGAAATAAAGTTCACTTAACTTTAGACTCTTATTATTGTTCAAAACCGGACAGATAAACAGATTCAAGGACTCAGTCAGACACGTGCGTAATTATTCAACACTCACCTATAATTATATTAAACTTATTTTAGAACTTATATAATTTCTTTGTTTTTTTTTTTAAACCGGACTTGGAACCCGCTTAATAATAACAATTATTTAAGTGACCGAATAAAGTGCTACATAAAAAAAAATTAGCGATAATTTTACATTAATTAAATTTTAGACTTGCATCAAAAATTAATTGCTGTAGAATAATTTAAACTAGGTTTTATTCACATACATATAAAATAAATACTGATAATGAGTGGAATATGATTCTAACAATGTAAAACAGCAAGATTAAAGTCGCATAAATTCATCTGCTCGCACCTAAAGTCCTCTATGCGCCGATCTTAATTACTTTTAATCATTTTATTGGTTATTTTGAATGACCTCTAACACGGTTATATTTACATATCTGCCCAAAAAAAAAATAGATTATCTGCTGACGCTTCCAAATAGCTCCAAACAAAATAGCCCCGCCAAAATAGCCCGAATACATTATAGCATCCGCCAAAATAGCTCTGGAAAAATAGCCTCCGTCAAAATAGTTCCCGCGTCAGAATAAAAATGAAAATCAAATTAATAAAAAATACAACTTTTGTTGTGAATTGCATATTAAACTTTATTTTACAATGTGAGATTTTTGACAAATCATCATCATCATCATCAGCCCATTTCTGTCCACTGCTGAACATACGTCTCCTCAAGAGATTTCCATCTTCCTCTATTCTGAGCCACTGCGATCCAATTTGTTGTTATTCTTTTGAGTTCGTCCGTCTATCTGGTCGGTGGTCGTCCCTGACTGCGTTTGTCCGCTCTCGATCGCCATTCCAAAACTCTTTTCGTCTATCTGTTGTCCCCTATTCTAGCCACATGTCCGGCCCATCTCCACTTTAACCTTGCAATGCGCACAATGACATCATCTACCCCCTTTTTCCTCCTAACGTCCTCGTTTCGGACCCAATCTGTCAGGGACACCCCCAGCATGGATCTCTCCATTCTGCGTTGTGTTATTTGCAGTTTCTTAGCAGTTGTTTTCGTCAATATTAGTGTCTCCGCTCCATATGTTTAGACTGGGAGAACACATTGATTAAAGGCTTTCCGTTTCAGGATTATGGGTATATCTATCTTGAATATATCCCTGAGTTTTCCATAAGCAGCCCATCCCAAAGCTATTCGTCTGGATAGCTCACACGTCTGGTTGTCCCTGCCAATCCGAACTTCGTGACCAAGGTAGTTATATTTCTCGGTAATTTCGATGATTTCATTTTCTATTTTTATAGGCTTACTTGGTGCTAAATTTGTCACCATTTTTGTTTTGTTATACTTTATTTTCATACCTGCTCTTTGTGTTGCCTGTTGTAGTTCTTCTAGCATTTCTCTGACTTCTTGTAGGTCGTCTGATATTAGGACAATGTCGTCAGCGAACCTAAGATGACTCAATCTTTCCCCAGTTGTAATAATGCCTTTCTCTTCCCAATCAAAAGCATGTTCTAGCACTGTCGTAAACAGTTTTGGGGACATTGTATCTCCCTGTTGAATTCCACTTCTTATTTTTATTTTCTTCGTCATGGTGTGTAAGTTAATTGTTGTTGTTGCGTTTGCGTAGGGGAAAAAGCATTAGTGATGTTCCATACAGATATAGGGAATCGTGGCTCTGTTCTCCCGTTTCTTCTGTGGCGTCCAATATAATTGTCTTCCCAGTAGTCGATCAACCGGTCCATTTTCGGTAACATCCATTACTGGAAGAAAACATTATTTTGACGTGAATACGAATATTTTCGTTGTCGCGATATAGTTCCATTGTGTGTATTTCTTGTACTTTTTGCCATAAGGAGTGACCCAACAGAAATAAACATCCTTGAACTTAAACTTCATTAAAAACAAGTCTCTAAAAGACTTGAATATAGGTATCCTTTTTCTTGTCCGCGGGAAGTGCGTACACCATTGGAAATGTTTTTCTTCTCCAATAAATGAGTAGTAAACACTTGATAAAACAGTTCTGGAGCAATCTTAAATGTCACGCCGATAAGCTAGTTTTTTTGTTCTTGTAAAATCTTTGTCTCAAACATCAAAATACATTTGGGATCATAAGAACCAGAATCCCACAATAAAAAATTATTTAAATTTCTTCTGGTAAATTTGAGAGTTTCTGGTATGACAATATCTACGATGGTGAATGGGATAGAATAAGGATGCTGGTTGTTCTTTCTGGTTCGTTCAATATATCGCTGGGATGCATTATATGAAGGCAAATGAACTGTCGCTTTCAATTATACCCCATTAGTACACTGTTGTACGATCTGCCTTGGTTTTCAACAGTATCCATGGCGAAAACAGATTTTTTCGCTTCATTTTCTTCTGAATTTGTTACTTGACTATGGGCTGTTATATTTTCGACATCATCTCCGAGGACCTTGATGCGCCCACGGCAATGCGCTATGACGCATCTCCAAGAGAAACTTCCGTCTGCGTTTTTTCTAGCTTTCCAATATAGATAACCATTCGGTATGAATAATTCTCCGCGTTTTTGAGACACATTCTTCTCCATGGCGTCAACAGATTCACCTTTTTAGTGTAAGTATGAACACAATGATGTGAAACTGTTTTTACCTTTTTTTTTATATGCTATTCCTAAAATTACTTACAGGTTGATAGTTTCATTTAATTTATTCGGTCAAAAATTTTTTCACCCCGGCTATTTACCTGTGATTTATATAAAAGGGTTTTTCGTAGAAACGTGACTATCTACTGCAAATTGTAAATTGCTTTTCTTTTTATTTAAATAAGTTGTTTGATGACAATTGCATCAATCAATTTATACCCACTGCAAATTTTTTTTATCCATTTACCTATACTCAACTAAATTATTTAACTATATGTTAACTGCCTCCCTAAATATGAGGGTGGTTCGATAAGTTCTCGCCTGATAAAGAAAACAAAAGATTTTTGGAAATGTTTTTATTTATTTTTCAACGTAGTCCCCTTGAACTTTATGTGTTCACTCGATCGCCACAAACATCTGAAACTTTGCAGGGCGTCATCTCAAGGTTAATGCTTACAAAATATTATAGTTATTTGATTCTACTAGCGCCCTCTCTGTTTCAGACTGAGAACTTATCGAACCTCGTAAATTGGGTTAAGAGAATTGCATCTACCTCGTCCATTCCTAACCAAGTTATTTTGTTATGGGAATATTTCGACGTGGCCAGTTTGTCATGAGGCTATTTTGATATTGTAGCACTAGAAGGTGGGCCAAGAAAACACAAACAAAACAAATTTTTTATTATTTAAACAATATGTCTTGATACAGGTATAATAAAATTTTTTAAAAGATTTTAAAAATATAATTGTATTAAACTAATCGGAGATTATTTTAATTTTCTTTAGGCTCTTGTTAAACCAATTTTAGCTCAGGAATACGTAAATAATATATAGAAACATCAAAAGGCATTGTGTGTTCGCGGGTGTGTTATATCTAAAACATGAAAACAACCGTACTTGTTAGAAAAAGTTGCATAAGTAATTCGTCACAAAAATTTACCTTTTGTTACATCTAAAATGTAACATCTTAATTATACATCCACTGTTTTCCTCTCCAGAATTTTAGTTGATTACTCTTTTGTCCGAGGCGCCTCTGTTCCAAGTTTACCTAAGACTTCATTCAGTAATTCGATTTGTAATTAAAGTGTTTTTATTTGAAGGAAATAGAACGGTTTGCTCGCAATTTGACTCTCAAATAAATCGATTAAAAAAAAATTAAAAAAAACTCATGTACTGTTGTGCACTAAATGATATAAATTAACTTTCTAACTATTTCAAGCTCCATTATCATATTACAAGCTGTAAAAGTCAAAGTTATAGTATACTATAATTTCTAACTCAGAGCCTCTGATTTTACTATATAACGTTTCATGTCCTGTTATCACCATTTGTTCTGTTGGCAGCGAGTAGTGTAGCCAATGAAAGCCCATTCTTACCTCTCCCTGAACCATTAAATTTAGTGGACGGAGATCTAAAACAAACTCCATTGCTGAGGTCGGTGTCAATTTCATAACCTCTGTAATGCTGAAAGAGACAACCTTCTGTATGCCATCCAGCTTGATCATAGTTGTTATTGGGTAACTAAACCAAGGTTGCATATGTAATCGCTCGTCTCACCACACTGGTGTATAGCCAATACACCATCTTTGGTGAGAGACCCCATGTTTTACGCACAACCGTCTAACAACCGCAAGAGTTGTTTCCGATTTTCTTATTATCTTTCCACGTGCTTGTTCCAGGTCATTCTAGAGTCCAAGCTTAACCCTAGATATTTAACCTCCTGGAAGAGTGATATTATGTTTCCTGGTAGGATAATGAGATCGAGATCCTTTAATTTACTCCGTTTTGTATAAGGGATTAAGGCAGTATTTTGGGAGCTAATATTAAGTAATTTCTGTTCTACCCATCTTTCTACAACCCTGCAGCATTTTCTCTTTCATAATTGTATTAAATTTATCTTGGGTTAAAATTACCGGATCGTCTGCGTATCCTAAAGCTGAATGTCCCTCCCTGCTCAGAATTCGAAAAAGCTCGTCCATTACCAGATTCCGGAGCAGTGGAGAGAGAATTCCCTCCTGTAGACATTCTCGGTTACATGCACCATTGTACGGACAACCTTGTCTTTTAGCATGGTTTCTATCCATTTAAAACCAGAGACGGATCCAGCATCTATCTTTGGGAGTAGCGGGGGGGGGGGGGCGATATGACAAGATCAAAGAAAAGTTCTAAATTATCAGGGAGCGACAAAAAATTTGTAAATACGGACGAATTATTAAATACATTTATGGCAAATAGAAGTAAATAGCATATTGCTAAACATATTTAATTCCGCAATCAATATAATTGAACCAGTTAATTTGTTTTCGTACAAAATTTTGTACTGTTTTATATATAAATAAATTTGTATGGTATAAAACGTAAATTATTAACCTATTTCTAAATTATCTCATATATTTTATTTACAAATTTTTGCTATTGACAGTTTTTAGATAAACATATATCATAATAATTCTTTATCCACAAATCATTTTGTGTAATTTATACTTATGATTGTTTTCTTCTTTTATTTAAACCTTAAAGATTACGCAATTTCTTAACAGACCTTATAGCAGGAGACACTTCATAGTATTAGTTTGTGTTTTTGGTTTTTAAGGTTTTAGGTTTATTTTCTATGAGTTCATAATTTATTTAATTAGTATTACCTTTTGTTAATTTTCTCTTGACACGTCTATAAAAGAATGTCTGGAACTTATTAGAAAAATATATTTCCTTATTTTCGACATGGAACGCCTATAAGAGAAGATTTAGAAATCGCTGAATTATTCCTTTTTCCTAGTTTTATTACAACCACGGGCGTCTCCAGCCTCTCTCTTTGGGGGATGGGGGCCGGTGATATCACAAAAGTACAGTATTGGAAGCGAAAACAAGTTGTCGACGGGAAGGGGGGGGGGAGACACCAGCAACATTCCCATTTTTAGTGTAAATGGCTGGGTCGGGTCTATTTTTCTGAATTTGAAGCTCTTAGAGAGGGAGGGGGGCGATTACAAGACAAAACAAGTTGTCAGCAGCATACACATTCCTAGTATAAGAGGCAGAATCGGGTCTATTTTCCTGAATTCAAACGTCTTGGGGGGGGGGCTATCACAAGAAAAACAAGTGGACAACCGGGGGGGGGGGAGTGCCAGCAGCATACGCATTCCTAATATAAAAGGCAGAATCGGTTCTATTTTCCTGACCTCAAAGCTCTTGGGAGGGGGGGGGGGGCGATCGCAAGCATACCCATTCCTATACTCTATTCAAGAACTAGAGAGAATAATAAAACTGTTACCGAAACCTCCAACGTACCTGCTCCAGTGCCGCAGGTAACTTAGGACTACCCTAAATATAATTATATTTACATATTATAAGCTTTTATAAATTTACTGCAACAACAAAATTTCTGATAGTTCAATTTAATTTCTGTTAATGAGCAAAGTTCACCTTACAGCGTGTCCTTAGTGATTTATCTTGTTTGTGCTTGCTTTTATATATTATTTGAGATTAGTGAGATACCCTAAAGATATGGCTTCCACCTCTATATTCCAAAATCGTTAAACCAAGAGATTTTTTCCTCAACGAAAAACTTATTACGATGAATGTTTATGATATCTTAAGATATCAATATCTAGATAATAATGTTAAAAGCTTTGTTGAGATGTGTTCCAACATGACAGGAGTTGGAAAATCTACTAGGTACCGAATACTGAAGGAGAAAAAAACGACTGGAATTGTTAGTACTCCCAAGCCACATTCGATCAACCGTCGACAAAGTTCTAACTAAAATAAATGAAGATCGCGATTTACCTGAAACTAAAAGAACTGAACTCTGGAAATTGCTCAAAGAACTTAATTTTTGCTGGGAAAAACCAGATAGAAAAATCTGTTCTTATAGATCGTCCGGAAACTGTCCGTTGGAGAAGGAAATATTTCTCTCAAGAAAATGGTAGAGATGTTAGAAATAACACAACTTACAAAATTATAAATTAAATTAAACTTTTGAAAGATTTTTTCAATAAAGTTCCTGCGGGAAATTGGGAAAAATTCATATAATAAAAGAATGAAACAAAATGTGAAAACTCGATCTCAAGATCGGTGAGATAGAGGAACCAATTATAATTAATTTGAGCGAAGATAGTTTCACTGACTTTGATTAGGAATTAGATACTGAATGTTTACCAGTGCAAACACAATTTATTATTTAAATTTTTGTTTTTGTTGTATTTTATTGTTTAATGTTGTTTATATATTTTGTTATTTTTTTATATATTTTTATTTTAGTGTGTCACACTCTTTAATTTTATATATATTTAATTCCAATTAGCCGTAAATTTTTTATTATTTTATTATTGTATTTGTGTCTTTTCTTAAGCGTGTAGAATTATCATGTTTATTTTATATTTTTGGGGCTATCGGATTTCCATATAATAAAGTAAATTAAATTAAGATGTCAGTGCAATAGAAATAAAAATAGATAGGTCTAATTTTAACTGTAACATATAAAAACTAATTTCATTTGAATCCCTTTTTAGTATTTAATTGTAATTGTGCAGATGGTTTAAGAAATAAATAAACTGGAACGTCAAATGTCCTAAAAATGTTTTTAATTAATAATGAAATGACCCATAGCCCCGAAAATATTTTAATATTATATGGATGAATTTATTTTTTTATATATGCTTAATACGGACGAATAACGGATATAAAACTAATTTTTAAAAATTGAATATATTGGACGAAACATGGGCTCAAAGCAGGCGCGGATCCAAGGGGGAGGGGCGGTGGGGGCGATCACTTGGAGTTCAGGAAAATATCCGATTTTGCCTCTTATACTATAATTTATTCAAGAACTAGGGAGAGTTGTTCTTTTTTTACCTTTTTTTCTTCGCCAACTACCTGTGTTCTTTAGTCCAATGTCTTTGGCAAAATCTATTAGACACATATATTTTTCATAGGAATGGGTTAGAAATTTTATAATCAAAAATACTGGTCTATAATAATGGACTATTTGGGTTGGATAGCAATAGATATTTGGATGTGTGAAGTGTTAAAAAGGATTTTAATCCTTGTCATAGGCATCGGAAGGCGTCAAAAGGAGGTCTATTTTATCACTAAATATTTATGGCATAGAGTATTATTTCAGTAATAAACATAAATAAAAAGGTTTTATAATTTTATTTTATTTCTTATGATTTTTTAATAATTAGAAAATATAGATAATTTTGACATATTTAACACAAATCACAACTGTAGTTTTATTATTTTTAATTTTGGCATAGAAACGGTTTTAAGCACATTCAGTAGCCTTTTTCTCTCAAAAAATTGTAAGTTATAATTTAAATACTTACAAAATACCCATTATCAAAAACACAAGAAGTTAAACATATATAAAAAAAAGATCGTTAAATCTTTTGGGGGCTATCGATCATTTTATTATTAATTAAAAACATTTTTGGGATATTTGACGTTCCAGTTTATTTATTTCTTAAACTATTTGCAGAATTACAATTAAACACTAAAAAGGGATTCAAATATCATTAATTTTTATATGTTCCAGAAAATTTAAATAATAAATTGTGTTAACGCTGGTAAACATTACGTATCTTATTCGTCACCAAAGTCAGTGAAGCTATCTTCGCTCAAATTAATTATAATTGATTCCTCTCTCACCGATCATGAGATCGAGTTTCCACATCTTCTTTTATTCTTTTATTATATGGATTTTTCGCAATTATCTGCAGTAACTTTATTCAAAATAATCTTTCAAAAGTCCAGTTCAATTATTAATTTTGTAAATTGTGTTATTTCCAGCAACTCTACCTTTTATTTGAGAGAGATATTTCCTTCGCCAACGGACATTTTCCGGACGATCTATAAGAACAGATTTCCTATCTGGGTTTTCCCAACAAAAATTAAGTTCTCTGAGCAATTTCCAGAGCTCAGTTCTTTTAATTTCAGGCAAATTCCGATCTTCATTGATTTTAGTTAGAATTTTGTCGACGGTTGAGATCTGCTTCTCATACTAAAATGTATGTACAACTCCTTTTATTACAGTTTACATCTCTTCTTTCAACGAGGTTTTTCGTCCGCTTGTGATCGAATATAGCTTGGAATTACTAACAATTCCAGTCTTTTTTTCTCCGTCAGTGTTCGGTACATGATAGATTTTCGAACTCCTGTTATATTGGAACACATCTTAATAGAGCTTTTAACATTATTGTTTAGATATTAATATCTTAAGGCATCATAAACATTCATCGTAATAAGTTTTTCGTTGAGGAAAAAATGCCCTCCATCGTTTGGGTATCTCACTAATCTCAAATAATATATAAAAACAAGCACAAACAAAATAAATCACTACGGACACACTGTAAGGTGTACTTTGCTCACTGACAGAAATTAAATTGAATTATCAGAAATTTTATTGTTGCGGTAAAAAAAAGCTTATAATATTTAAATATAATTAGATTTACGGCAGTTTTCAGTTACCGGAAGGCACTGAAGCAGGTACGTTGGAGGTTTCGGTAACAGTTTTATTACTCTCTCTAGTTCTTGAATAGAGTATAGGAATGTGTATGCTTGCGATCGCCCCTCCCCTTCCCAAGGGCTTTGAGTTCAGGAACATAGAACCGATTCTGCATTTTATATTAGGAATGTGTATGCTGCTGGCAACCCCCCTCCCCCGTTGACAAATTGTTTTTTTTTGCGATAGCCCCCCCCCCCCCAGGAGCTTTGAACTCAGGAAAATAGACCCGATTCTGCATCTTATACGAGGAATGTATATGTTGATCGCATCTTCTCACCCCCTGTCGGAAAATTGTTTTTTCTTGTGATCGCCCCCCCCCTCTCTAAGAGCTTCAAATTTAAAAAATAGCCCCGTCCCTGCCTTTTGCACTAGAAATGGGAATGTTGCTGGTGCCCCCCCCCCCCCCCCCCCGGGGACAACTTGCTTTCGCTTGCCATACTGTACTTTTGTGATATCACCGCCCCCCCCCCCCCCCCCCAAGGAGAGAGGCTGGATCCGCCCCTGGCTCAAAGCTTATATTTCCTAAATTCTTCCGAAATCAGTTTTAGGGAATTTTCGAGGGTGTAGACTATGCATCTAATAGCGGATTTAACTATAACAAACTAAATTTGTAGTTGGAACTATTTCAATAAAAATTTGCATTTGGAGGATTCTCAGAAGAAAATTTTTTTTTGTTACTCAATACAATGTGGTTTACAATGTCTTTGGCTAAAATGGCACTTTTTTTTCGACCTCGAAAAGATTTCGAGTTACGTAACACACACATGTGACGGATATTTAAAACAGATCGAATATAAATTAAACTGAAATCTAAAAAACACAATAAAAAAAATTGATTTGTAAATGTAAATTTTTATATTTGATTTTATTGCGAGATAACCGGCTGTTTATTTTAACTATAGAATGACGCACAAATCAAGCTAAAAGCAACAAAAAAAGATATACACGTCAAAATAATGGCCTCCTTTTTATGAAAACAGTTAAAATTATAATTTGCGAACTTGTATTTTCATTAATTGAACTTGACCCTACTTATGCCACCTCGCGAGCCTCGACATACAAAATATCCGTCTTAAAAATTTCACTAAATGATCTCGTTCATCTGATGTTGTCTTGTCCATTGCTTACGGTATCTCGACAAGTTTTCTTCTGAATAGTGTGGGTATATACTAAACCGACATTGAACTTAGTGAAGCATAAATATAACAAGCTTTTCTATTACTCGAATAAAGTTGTAATGTGCGTAGGGCAGACCGTATTTATCTTTAGTAGTTTTTGAAAACATTTTTGGTTTAAAAAAATTTAAAATGTGTTTTGGGAAGCCTTGTAATTATTGTAATTCGCTCGTAAATGAAGCTTGTGATAATTGCAAGGGATGCGAAGAGGAACCGGCTTTTAATAAAGGTACTTTTAAATAATAATAATAATAACAATAATAATAATAATTTATTTCTCTAATTGAAAAGTAATACATTTTTTATAAAAAAATTCAACTAACTTCTAAAAAAGCGCTAAAAAGTGAAAATAACCATATAAATTTTTATACGAAATTGATATTTCTAAAGTCGGCGCCAAACTAATATCTCACATAATGTGATTCGCTTTCTTATTCTAGTTTATATATATATCTATATATATATATATATATATATATATATATATATATATATATATATCGTGTTAGTATTTGTTTCATTTAGAAATAATTTGACGCCGACCTGAAAAATTTCATATAAAAATTTATATTGTTAATTTTTGCTTTTTAGCGCTTTTTAACCGACTTCTTAAAGAAGGAGGTTTTCAATTTGTCGTCTATGTATTTTTTATGTATCTACACCGATTACTCTGGAACGGCGACACCGATTTGAATGCAATTTTTTACGTTATGTTCAGGAAGTTGCTGCGGTGGTCTCAAATTTTTTTGGACAAAAGTGGTGCAATGAAATTTAAGATAGCGCTGACAATATGGCGGCCAAAAATATTGATTTTATCCGATTTTTTCCAAAATTGGTATGGGGGAATTTTTATGGCCGTATACAACGAATCTGAAATCATTTTAAATAAATTCAATATGGCGGATCCAATATGACGGACAACAAAATTTAATTTTGTCCGATTTTTTCCAAAATTAGTGTGTGGGAGTTTTAGGGGTCGTACATAACGAATTCAAAATATTTTAAAAAAATTAAATATGGCGGATCCAATATGGCGGACAAAAAATAAATTTTGGCCGATTTTCTCCAAAATTGGTATGGGGGAGTTTTCGGGGTCGCACATAACGAATTTGAAATTATTTTTAAAAAGATTCAATATGGCGTATCCAATAAGGCGGCTAAAAAATTAATTTTGCCCGATTTTTTCAAAATTGATATGGAGGAGTTTTTGAGATCGCACATTACGAATCAGAAATTATTTTTTAAAAATTAAATATGGAGGATCCAAGATGGCGGATTAAAGATTCTATATCTCTCGATTTTGTCTAAAATCAGTATTGGGGAATTTTGTTTAGTGTTAATTACGAATTTAAAATTATTTTTCAGGATTCAATATGGCGAATCCAATACAGTGGACTAAAACTTTTACATTTTTCGATTTTATTCAAAGGTCGAACTGCATTGTTTTTAAAGATGTAAATAGCGAATATAAAATTATTTTAAATAAATTTATTATGTTAGATGCAACACGACGGTCTGGAAATTTTAAATTTCCAGATTTCATCCAAAATTGGTACTAGGGGGCTTTGAAGGGTTTAGATATAGATTAGATTAAGATGCTAATATTATTTTTTTGAAATTCAATATGGCGGATCCGATATGGTGGGTTGAAAATTTTATCTTATTCGCATTTTTTCAGATTTAGTATTAGGGTGTTTTCGGGGTCGTGAATTACGAATATAAAGTTAATTTTTTACAACTATTAAGTTGATAAGATACAATATGAGGGACTGAAAATTTTACATTTTCCGATTTTGTCTAAAATTGATATTGCGGGGTTCTTGGGGCGTATACAAATTCAATATGCAACATAAAATATATCGGGCTAAGCAATTAACGTGTCAAGTTATTTAAATATCGATAGATTTTGGACCCTATAAAACGAATTTAAAATTAATTTGAAATTTAACATAGTGAATTTACTATGACAGATTAAATATTTGTTTGACACAATTTCGCTGGTATTTGGAAAATTCTAAGAATCAAAGAATTTTGAGTGGTTCATTTTGGGGTGATTTACAACTTTAGATAAAATGGGTACTTTTTGCCACCTTAGAATCATAGCAAGGTACACTAATCTCGATTGTTACTTAGTTCAAATAATTTATGGATATCATAATGAACTCAAAACTAAAAATCGAAAAATAAAATTTTTATAAAAAAAATTGAACCGACTTCTAAAAGTGCGCTAAAGAGCGAAAAATAACTATAAAATTTTATATGAAATTGAAATTTTTGAAGTCGGCGTCAAACTAATACCTGACAAAATGTGATTCGCGTAAACAGATTAAAAATACTTTATTTGTAATTGCTTTTTTACCATAATTTGTTTATATTAGTAGTCACTTATTTCATTTAGAAATAATTTGTCAGTCAGTTCAATTTTTTTCTATTTTTTTTTTATTTTTAGTATCGAATTTGTTATGATATCCATAAATTATTTCTAAACGAGATTAATATACCTCGCAATGACTCCAAGTTGGCAAAAAAGTACCCATTTTATCCAAAGTTGTACACCCTTAAATAAACAGTTAAAAAATTTTTGATTCTCTGAAATTTCCAAATACCAATTTTGTATGAAATTGTTTTAAACAAATATTTAGTCTGCATATTATATCCACTATCTTGAAACTTAAATTAATTTTAGATTAGTAATTGAAACCTCCAAAACCTCCCAATGCCGATATTTAAAGAACATGAAACAGAAAATTTTTTACGCTCTAAAAAACCTTAAATAAAATTGGAAAATATAAAATTTTTAGTGCGTCATAGTAAATCTTTAAAAATAAATTTAAATTCGTAATTTACTCACTCAAGATCCCCCCTATACATATTTTGGCGAAAATCGAAAGACGAAAAATTTTCAAGACTCCATATTGGATCCTCTATATTGAATATTTCAAAAATAATTTTAAATTCGTAATTAGCACATCCAAAAATCCCCGAAACATGTAAAATGTTTAAACCACCACATTGGATCCGCCATATTTAATTATTTTTTCAAATAATTTCAAATTTGTTATGTGAGAACCCGAAAACTCCTCTATACCAATTTTGAAGACAATAGGAAAAATGATTTTTTTGTCCGTCATACTGAATCCGCCATAATAAATTTTTTAAAAACAATTTTAGATTTGTTATGGGCGAACTCGAAAACTCCCCCATACCAATTTTGGAGAAAATTGAACAAACTTAATTTTTTTGTTCACCATATTATCAGCGCCATCTTGGATCTGACTGCACCAATTTCGAAGGATTGAATGAAATTGTACCAAACAATTATTTAGTCCGCCATAGTAAATCTGCTATCTCGAAATTTGAGCCCCCAAAACTCACAAATACCGATATTTAAGTTACTTGAGACATGTAAATTTTTTAGTCCGACATATTTTATTCCATATATTCAGTTTGAAGGAATTAATTTAAGATCCGGAATATTCGCCCTAAGAACCTCTCAATATTAATTTTGGACAAAATCAGAAAAATATAAAATTATTGGTCCTTTATATTGTATCTGCCATATTAAATTGTAAAAAATTTACCTAAGATTTGCAACCGAAATACTCCCTAAAACCAGTTTTGAAAAAATGTAAATAACGTAAAATTTTCAACCCATCATAATGAATTTTAAAAATATAATTTTAAACTCATAATTTGGAAGTGTAAAATTTTTAGGCCGCCATTTTGCATCAGCCATATTAAATTTTTAAAAAATATTTTAAATCCATTATTTACACTCTCAGAAAACCCCTGATTATTCTGTGAATTCGCTGAAAACGTCACCATTTTAAAGCCGTTATTTTGAAAAATTTTAAAGAGTCAAACGACGTTGCAGTATATATCTAGAGGCGATTAATTTTTGTTAGCAGTAGTATTTTGTTGATAATTTTGAAAATTCGCCAAAACCTGCATAGGTTTGAAGCCGTGACTTCGATAAATTTCAACGGGTCAAACGAATTTTGAGAGTGACTATTTCTGAGAACATTTTGAGCCCTGGGACATATAATTTAAGCCTACCAATTTTTGTTAGTAGATCCGAATTATACTAATTATCCTACGAATTCGCTGAAAACCGCACCATTTTAAAGCTATCATTTTGAAAATCTTCAAAGAGGTGAAGGACGTTTAAAATTGGACTTTGAAATATTTCAAAGAGCCAATCGACATTTAAAAGTGGATATCAATATAAATATTTTAAACTCCATCACGCATATTTTCAGGACTTTAATTTTTGTTAGTGGTCACATTTGTCTGGCGGTACTGTTATTTCGCTGAAAACAAGCGCCATTTTGTAACTGCCATTTGGAAAATTTTCAAAAGGCCACACGGCATTTGAAAGTGTATATCAGTATGAATTTTGAGCTATCACAAGTTTTTTTAAACTTTTAAATTTTTCTCTTCAGCTTTGGTTTAGTTGAGGTGGAACGTTTCAAGTTAGTTTACAAGTCCATTCAATTTATTGATTTAGGCATATTTGTCATCAGTTTTGATGAGATTAAGAGGATAGCTTCACGTCTTATTGTTAAGAAAGCGCCAGGTCTGGATGGTCTGTCGAATGAAGCTCTGAAAAAAGCTCTGGATAAGACCCTTTCAGCTATTGTTTGCATAGCCAATCTGGTAATTTTTCTTCAAATTGGAAAGTGGCAAAAATTATACTTGTCAGAAAAAAAGGAGAACATGCCAAAAGTTATTATTTTCCACCTAATCGATTTCTTAACTAAGAGGAACATTTTGCCTCCGGAGCAGTTCGCATTCGGAGACAGTTTTAATAGCTCCAAGCATACCACCAGATTGGTTTTATTCATCACTCAAAGGTTTGATAGGAAAATTCATAAGGGAGCAATCTTCTTTGAGAGTAGCTGGGCTTTTGACAAGGTGTGGCATAGTGGGCTTGTGATCAAATTTATAAGGCTAGGAATACCAAGTTACCTAGTAAGTCTACTCCAAAGTTTCCTTATGATCTGTAGAGTTTCCTTGAGGGCAGATTATTTGTGGTGTTGTCAGACGTCGTTGTGTCTTCCGTTAGGCAGATTAGAGCGGGGGTTCTCCTCTATTCAATCTTTATACTGCTGACATTCTAAAAGATGGCCACAGTAAACTATACTTATTTGCTAATGACACTGCATTTGCGACATCCTCATGGCCATATCGCCTCATTATTTTGAGACTACAAAGGCACATGAACAAGTGAGAGAAATGGATGACCTATTGAAAAGTCAAATTAAATCCTCAGAATACTCATGCCATTGTGTTTATTAAAGTCAGGTATGCGATTCCTAATGGCAGTCTATTTATGACACTAGATTTCCCTGGAGGGATAATGCCAAACATTTAGGGCTAGTCTTCACCAGGAGATTCAGCTGGTTACTTAACACTAACTATTTGAAAACCAAAGCCAACGCGTCTCTGGTAGCTGTTTACCTACTGCTGAATCGTAACAGGAAGCTTAATTTTAAGTTAAAATTAACAATTCTTAGCTCTTTATTAGATCGATCCTGTCATTTGGTGTTCCCACGTGAATCAACACAGGCAGGTTTAGATTTAGCAAGCTAAACAGAATCCTCCGTATGATCTGTAGAGTCCTGTCTACGTTTGAAATAATATCATCTACAGAAACCTTGGATGCGAAACCTTTAAGCATTTCATCCATAATTCCACCACAAAATATATTGATAGAGCCCAACGCTTTACTAATGATTTACTCTGAACTTAACGTAACTTAACCGCCACACCACTGCAGGGTCATCAATACGTCATTGATTGCTGGACAAGGCCGTTAATTTTAGCTTTGACTTCTAAAAAAAAATTAATGACTTAATTTACATATGCCCAAATTTCTATGTTAAACTAGTGCCTCCTAAGTTTACATACTAAATATAATTTAGCTGAGCCTGATTTAAATTATCTTCGTCATTATCAATAATACAATAATAAAGTAAAAGTTACGATGTGGATGTAAACTAGTGAAATTTATTAATGAATAATTATTTATCAATGCAAATATAAAATATATGTTCAGCTGAAGCTTGGCATGACTTGCAAAAATACAGTTTATTACTATATTATATTAAAATAATATACTGAGTGGCGCGCCCAAGGTAAGACAATCCTTGGCATTGTATACATTTTTCCCATTTCGGAACATCATGAATATAAAGTTTAAACAATTTTATATTTTGTTAGCATATTGAAGTCATACAGGAGTTTTTAAAAATAACCTTTTTTCATTCATAAATAAAAAGTTTTTCTTTTTGGGAATTCGATATATAAACATACTACATATAAAAAAACTCATCACATATTAGTACCAAAGAGCACCGCTCTCTGCCCGTGCCTTTGCTCGTAGCACTATTTGTCTCGTTATTAGGTTTGTTCCCACCTGTGTCAGAAACAGTTTCTGACCGTCAGGATTCTGCGCGTTAATTTATTACACATTCTATTTAAGTTAATGCGCAGAATCCTGACGGTCAAAAACTGTATCTGACGCGTGTTGGAACGAACTTATTGTCTTCCCTTGCACCGTTGTCGCTTCGCATTTATATCATGATATTATTTTGCAATTGTCGAAAACTTTTTGCTTATAAAGGGTGTTTTTTATAGAGGTATAGAACTTTTAAATGGAATAAAACAAAGATGAATTTTTTAAATTGACATGAAATTTACTTTATTCGAAAGATAACCTTCTGGCATTATAATTTAAATATGACTTCTGGCATATGATCGCCACGGCTGGCTCGGACGTAGTCTAATCTGGAGGTCCAATTTTCGATGACTTTTTCCAACATTTGTGGCCGTATATCGGCAATAACGCAGCGAATGTTGTCCTCCAAGTGATCAATCGTTTCGGGCTTATCGGCGTAGACTAGCGACTTCACATATCCCCACAGAAAATAGTCTAGCGGCGTTAAGTCGCACGATCTTGGAGGCCAATTCACGGGTCCGAAACGTGAAACTATGCGGTTTACAAACGTTTCCTTCAATAAATCAATTGTGGCACGAGCTGTGTGACATGTTGCGCCGTCTTGTTGAAACCACAGCTCCTGCACATCATGGTTGTTCAATTGATGAACGAAAAAGTCAGTAATCATGGCTCTATAGCGGTCACCATTGACTGTAACGTTCTGACCAGCATCGTTTTTAAAGAAATACGGACCAATGATTCCACCAGCCCATAAAGCACACCAAACAGTCAGTTTTTCTGGATGTAACGGTGTCTCAACATACACTTGAGGATTATCATCACTCCAAATACGGCAGTTTTGTTTATTGACGTATCCATTCAAACAAAAGTGAGCTTCATCGCTAAACAAAATTCGCTTATGAAAATCGGGATCAACGGCAATCTTGTTTTGGGCCCATTCACTGAGTCTACGCCTTGCTAGGTGATCGTGTGGCTTCAATTCTTGCACGAGTTGGATTTTGTAAGCACGCAAACCAAGATCTTTCCGCAAAATCTTCCATAAAGTGAATGGACACATATCCAATTCCTGTGCACGATGGCGGATAGACTAATTCGGGTCTTCCTCTACGCTACGCTCTACAGCAGCAATGACTTCTTCTGTACGCACTGTATGACGTCTCTGTGGATGCGTATTATCATTTAGAGTAAACGTGGTGCGAAAACGTTCCATAGTTAATCGAATTAATTGCTCTGATGGACGATTATGTTGATTGTAAAATTGACGTAGTGCGCGATACGTATTTCGAACAGAACCATGATTTTCAAAATAAATTTGCACAATTTGGAAGCGTTGTTCAGGCGTCAGTCTATTCATGTTGAAATGCCAAACCAAACTAAACATAAATCACTTGACAGCTGACAAAATGGCCGCCAGTTAAAAAAGTGTTGCCAACTTAAAGTTCTATACCTTTATAAAAAACACTCTTTACAAATATTTACATTGTGCGTTTTATAAGCTCACTTAACGCGAAGAAAAAAGAATATTTATTTAATCCCTAAGATTGCGAGTTACAAATTTCATAGTTTTTACCTGCATAGTCGCTGAGAAACATCAATGAGAGCATAGAAGCGTGGAAGTTTCTTCCATTTTTTGACACCTCCAACTCTTTTTATGCCACTTCACTATTTTCTTTTTTACTGATGTCTGCTGCATACACGCTTATTATTCCTTCATTAACATCTAGTGTCACTTTTAGTATTCTATTACATTCCCACACCTAAGTGTCCTCCCTTACCACGATCTATTTCGCTGTATATAAGTACATATATAGTTATTGATTGACTGTGTGCCTTTTTCTTTCTTCTTGGTTTTTAACAATTTACATATATCAATTTTATTGGCATCCCATTCATATATTATTTCCAGATCTCTTGTTGCCAGAGACATAGTATTTCAAGTGCTAAATCTAATTATATTCTTTTTCTAGTTCTTATTCTCGCCGATTTCATCATTAAGAGTGTCCGTCTAATCTACCAGGCTTCTTTGGTTTGTTAAGCACACACATATTTCTTATCCTTTGCAGATCACTGGTCTAGTATAGAAACCTTCCTCTTTTTCCCAGGCTTAGAGCCGGAAACAAAATCATTGAGCTACTCAATCGACTCAACGACCATGCAGACTGAAAGTATAATATTTGAAAGACTCAAATATTTTTATTTAACATTGATTTAGGTTTTTTGGTTATCATAATTTCTTGGAATATTTTTCAATATTAAAAATTATTACAAATGTAAAGATTTCAATTAATATCAACAAACAGGAATTTAAAAAATTATTTTTATGGATAAGTATCGTTATATATTATTTACATATTGAAAAACACAATAATTTAAAAAACCAGAAATTTATACAATTACTTGTACCGTTCAGTATGTTATACTAGTTTCAATAATGCATTTAGACGAGGAGAGCATATAATCGGTGAAGGTACGAAAAGAGCTGATCAACACTTTTCCAAATACAAATAAAAATATTATTACGTCATTTACCGATCATACAACGGGTTCTAGGGCAGACGAGACATTAGTTCTATAATGGAATTGGTTGGTTTGTTTTTAATAGTGCTACTATTTTTTTTTAAATATCAGTCCACTTCTATCTAATTTGTGCTTAAAATCTCTTACTGCCCTTCAGAAAGTTTGTCTAGTTAGGAATATGTTGATCTGGTGACATTGATTACAGATACAAGATTTAAAGATTCTTCTATATGGACATTTAGTCAATAATCAAGTTATTTAATAAAAAAATACTGCAATAAAAATGCGTTCCAAATTGAAACAGTCGCTATTTTATTGTTCTAAACTTTTCTTGTGGGCATTTATTCGAAGTTTAACTACACAGAAATAATTATTTAAAATTTTTTTGCTAATACAATGTTTTTCCACCAGCTGGTGTTAATGTGATGTATAAGTAATATTTTTTTTTCCTTGAAACTGAAGAGTATGATGCAGTGACATTTAAGAATTTCTAGATAAAGAAATATTACGTTTGTAAAGCTTGGAAACTGCGTAAATATTATTATTATAAAGTTCCTAATTATATTCACTTTCTGTAGGTAAAAAAAATTTAAATTTTTTTTAAAAATTCTGAAAACAATTTTTTTAACCAAATTATTAAATGAAATTTAACTATATTATATTGTGTGTCTGAAATATTTATACAGCTATTATTTTCATTTTATTATTTTTTGTCATTCTTGATATTTTCAACCCCATCTGTCTTTCAACTATTTAATATGTTTGATGGCACAATTTACTCAATTATATCAGCTGTCGCTACAAGATTTAAATGAGAATTTTTACTGAATGTATTTATGTCCCTGTCTTAAAATACTCAGTTTGGTGTGCACATCATCTCTTTATAGACAACAATAAACCTCTCGAAGACTTTACCTCAAACACATTTTAGAATGGCACCTGCAAAAATAAAACTATTGAAAATTAATTATGACAAAAAATACATTTTATAATAAATAGTATTTTTTTATATTACCTATGGCTTCGGCAAGACTTTTATTGTAATATGCGAAGTCTGATTTACTACTTATAGACTTGCCCCTGTATACACGCCTATATTACAAGCAATTCTATTTTCTGATCGGTAATTATTTTTTTGGCAATTTCGGTGGGGGATTGATTCTTCTTGACTTTTCGTGTTTAATTTCGCTATTCGTGTAAGTACTTTTGGACAATTCATTATATTTATTTTTGACATTTTCTAAATTTTAAATACCAGTGAAATTTTTACGTCATATTTTTGGGAACACTGTCATTATTGGGAACTTTCCTACGCCTTCGTTATCATCATCGGGTTAAATATGCCAATTGAATTTCTTTTCTAAAAATGTGGGTGTCTCCTCCCGGTACCAACTATGACTCATCAGTAGGGATTAAGTTGGTACCTTCCCCAGATACCCTTGTCGTCGTATTTATTATTATTGTTCGGATCTGATATTTAAAGTCATTTCTGGGCGAAGGATGGCGGTAAGATGTGTACAGACTTTCTTATGACGAATAAAACGGTATAGTGTTTTCTGAACGTATTCACAGCCATGTTGGCTGTAAAGAATTATATGGTTTGAAATAGGCTCGATGGTGATATCTTATATATTAATAGATTGTAATTTAAAAAAAGAAAATAAAACTGATGTCTTCATAAATATTTGTTGCTACAGGATAGGAGGAGGATTTAACAATAGGTTTATCTTCTCATTTTTTTAATATAAAGTTTGAGTAACATCAAATCTAATTTTTCGTGCAAGTGATGTTAAAGGTTATAATTTAATGATATTGTTAATGCATTCATCACTAATTATACACTGATTAAGTCGATATGGTTGTAGACATTTTAATTCATATTTATCATAAGCTTAGTGTCAGAATTTATTTAACGCCGTTTCATTTTGTTTTTATTTGATCACGAGAAATTGTATGTGACATTTAAAGTGATAATGAAGCAGGTACATATATAAAAAAATCCTTGCTTTTATTTAAGATACAGATTCTCATAAAATCAAGAATCCTTTTAACACATACTGTTTATGCAGTTACGACAAATAACTGCTAATTATTGAAAAATAAAGAAACGGGAATAAATATAGACATACCTAAAATACATAACCAAGGATTGAGACCCTGACCGTACATTATCGTTGGAATAACACAAGCATCATTAAAATTGATGAAAAATAGCACGCCACCTGGCGGTCACTGATTCGTTATCGAAGCCGTGAAACATGAAGGGATATCATGGCACTAGGCCATCGGAATGCTTTTTAATGCGTGTTTTAAAAGAAGGACCAATTCTTTTTATTTGGATCGAACAATAATAATCCTACCTTTTTAAAAAAAGGGACATTTTCGAACAATAAAACTGTCACTCCAAAACTCATGAGAAGAAAATTGACAGAGAGAAAACCAGAACTATTATTTTATAGCCTAGGTATGTCGATCTGCATATTGTCACCAAATTTGTCGCCAACTTATTTTTTTTGGAAGTTGATACTTACAAGTTACCACTACCCAAGTATTAGTCATCGAAAAATATATATAAAATAAAATATTAGTGTTTCTTTATATTGGCTCAATCCCCTATTTAAGGATAAAAATCACCCCTGCAATATTTTTAGTATATACTCATGTGGAAACTCAAGAAGTTTTAAATAATAATTACAATATCGATTAGGAAATCATTTATTTAAATAAATTATTGCATATTTATTTTCTAGGCAAAATCAATGTTAAAACTGAACTCTAAAGGCAAAAATACATTTGAAAATATATCTATCATATCAAATTATATTTCGTTATTAAATAATTAACTTTAAAATCACAGGAAACCCATTAGCCCCCGTAGTAAACAATAAATAAATAATATATGTAGTGCCTACATAATGAAAGGTGTTGAATTTAAATTTTTCAATAGTTCTGCTAAATTAGTTTGTTTAATTGACTTGTTTAAATAAATTATTTTCAATTTTTTTTTTCAAAACCAAAATAAAAATTAAATTATGAGTACACGTCCAAATTGATTACTTAACGTATCAAAATATAATTTTTTATGAAAAATAACTTTTTATTATTTTTAGTGCAACCCAGAAACAACAACGTTGACGTAATAAGTTCTATTTCCTTTAGATTGCTGTATTCGATTCGGGGTGTTTAATTAGCGTGAGCCTAGCCTCACATGTTTCGGGTTGCTTGATTAGCTTTAAAAGTTGATCTGGCATTTTGGGGGGGGGGGTTCTTGGTACGTATATTCTTCTTCTTCTTCAAACGCATATCCACTAATGGATGTTTGCGATTACAGTTTCCATTTCTTCCCTACTTCTCGCGGTGTGTATCAGTGTCTGAATATCGTGCAACCCCGTCCACTGTCTGATATTACGGAACCAAGACATCTTCTTTCTTCCAATTCCTCTTTTTCCCTCGATCTTGCCTTCAATCATCAACTGTAGGAATTGGTATCTCTCATTTCACATGATGTGCCCAAGATAGGCGGTCTCTCTTTTCTTGATTATGTTGAGTAGTTCACGTTCTTACCCAGTATGCGAGAGAACTTCTTCATTGGTCATTCTCGCTATCCATGATATCTTAACGATTCTTCTGTATATCCACATCTCGAAAGCCTCTAATTTATTGATAGCGCTTATCTTTAATGTCCAACCCTCCACATCATAAAGAAGTATTGACCATACGTAACCTTTTATGAACCTCAGTCAAAATCCGAACACGTAAGCACTCGCCTGAGTTTTACAAAAGCCTGTCGTGCCTGTTCAATGCGACATTTACTTCATTGTCAGAAGTCCATTCTTCGAATATCCATGTGCCGAGATATTTAAATTTGGTTACTCTTTCTATGGGTACTGCGTTGAATCTTATGTTGGTGTTATGGAATAAATTGGGATTCCTTGAGATAATCATGAATTTTGTTTTCCCTGTATTGACGTTCAAGCCCATTGATTTACTGCGCTCTCCTATTATGTTGATGAGTTTTTGGACGTCGTTTATATTGTCGGCGATTAGAACTGCGTCATCCGCATAACGGATGTTATTAATCCATATTCCGTTAACTTTAATTTCTATTTCAATATCTTTCAAAGCCTCCTGGAAAATTGCTTTCGAATAAAGATTAAACAGGAGAGGGGACAGTATACACCCTTGTCGCCCTCCTCTTCGGATTTGTATCGGGTTGGATACATTATTGTCTGATTTTATCTGCGCGGTTTGACCCCAGTATAAGCTTTCAATGCATCGGATGTCTTTCTGATCTATGTCGAGTTGTCTAAGAAGTACACGATCGAATGCTTTTTCGTAATCTATGAAGCATAGGTACACATCTTTTCTCTGATCGTAACAGTTCTGAACAAGCACCTGTGTAGCGACTATCGCTTCTCTCGTACTTAGGCCTCGCCTAAACCCAAACTGTGACTCGCTTATGTCTCTTTCGCATTTATTATATATTCTTTGACGTATTATTTTTAGAAATATTTTTAGTGTATGACTCATCAAACTAATGAGTCTATGATCTCCACATTTTCTTGCGTTGGTCTTCTTAGGCAAGGGAATGAAGGCAGAGCTTAGCCATTGTTTGGGGTAGCAACCCGTTTCGTAAATAATGTTAAATATTTTATGAAGCGCCGCGATGCCTCTTTCATCTAGAAGTTTCAATATCTCAGACGGTATCTCGTCTGGGCCAGTCGTCTTGTTGTTTTTTGAATTTTATATAGCTTTTTCTATCTCTTCTTTGGTGATTGATGGGCCCGTTAAACAGTCGCTCCTATTACCCGTTTCCAAAGGTCTGTCGTCATAGAAGAGTGCTTCTACATATTTTTCCCACACATTATTTTTTTCTGTGCTATCAAGAACTATCTGGTTGTCTTGGTTGACCAATACGCCTGGTCTTCTCCTTCTATATATCCCAGCGGTTTCTTTTAACTTTTTGTGTAGGTTACGATCATCGTGTTGCTTCTGGAGTTGTTCTATTTCAGCGCATTCACGTTTAAGCCATTCGTTTTTTGCTATTCTTATCTTTGATCTTACTAATCGTTGAATACTTTTATATTTGGTGTTATCTCTGTCGCTCCTATGTTTTTGGCGTTAATTCATTAGCAATAAAATCTCGTCTGTCATCCACTTTTGCTTCTTGTTTTCCGATTTATATCCCAGTGTATTTTTCATGGCATTTGTTGTAATATTTGTTAACCTTGCCCAAGATTCGGTCAGATCTTCTTCAGTTTTTGGTGTTAGTGTTTGGATTTGTGTGTTGATCTCATTGCTTATTTCGCCTCTTACCACTGGGTCCTTTATCCTTTCTATTGCTATCCGTCGTTGTGTAGTTATCTTTTTAGCACTTGAAAAGGCTATTTTTATAGTGGCTACCAGTAGTACGTGGTCAGAAGGTACGTCTGCTCCCGGATACGTGCAAGCATTATTGACGTTTGAGCTAAATCGCCCGTTAATAAGGATAAAATCTTCCTGATTGCGTACTATGTTTTGCGGTTTGTCTGCAGGGGATTTCCAAGTGTATAGACGGCATGGGTGAAGCTGAAACCATGTGTTGGTAATTTTCATGTCTTGACAAAACTGCAAACGGTACGTATATTACGGATCTAAAATTAATTTTTCAAACTCAATCTGTAGGATAAAATACATCGGACTAAAAAATTTACATGTCTTAAGTTCTTTCAGTATTGGTATTGATGGATTTTACGTGCTTGGGTTACGAATATAAAATTAATAACTTAAAATTTCAGATAGCGGATTTACTATAGCAGACTAAGTATTTGTTTGGTACAATTTCACTCGTATTGTTTCAGCAATTCTTAGAGTCAAAGTATTTTATGTTGTTCAATTTAGTGTGGTCTACAACTTTGGAGGAAATGAGTACTTTTTGCAGCCTTAGAAACTCAACCCAAATCAAAACTGAAAACAAACAAAATTTTTAGAAGAAAATAAGCTGACTTTCAAAAAACTAACAAAAAGCGAAAAATAACATACATTTTTATATGAAATTGAAATTGTTGTAGTCGGCGCTAAATTATTGCTAAATAGAACAAATCATTACTAACACGAGGTACATACGAGCTGCAGTGAGAAATCAATTAGCAATAAAGTATTTCTCATCTTTTTATGTGAATGATATTTTGTAGATTTCATTTTAGATAAATAATTCATAATTTAAATTTTGTTTTCTTCGGAAATTCTTGTTAAAAATTCAGTAAAACACCCGCAAAAACTGTAGAACTGCACCTGTAAAATAGTGAAGAATTTAGCTATTTTGCTATAGGTTGCACCACTTCTAACGATATTTCTGACATTTGGATGTCTAATTAATTCAAGATAATGTAGAGTGACTGATTTATTTGAACGTAGTGTTGAGGGGGACTCGAATGAGTCGATTCTCCATCGTGCACAACAATTGAAACTGTGCCCATCTACTTTGTCGAAGATTTTTCAGGATTTTGCAGGGACGTACATAACTAATATAAAATTATTAAAAAAAATTCAAATGGTGGATCCAATATGGCTGACGAAAAAATCAATTTTGTCCGATTTTCTCCAAAATTGGTACGGGAGAGTTTTCTGGGTCGCACATGACGAATCTAAAATAATTTTTAAAAAATTCAATATCTTAGACGAAACAATCAGTTTTGTCCGATTTTCTCCAAAATTGGTATGGGGAAGTTTCCTTAGCCTCATATAACGAATTTGAAATTATTTAAAAAAAATTCAATAAGCCGGATCCAATATGGCGGACAAAAAATCAATTTTGTCCGATTTTCACCAAAATTGGTACAGAAGAGTTTTCGGGGTCCCACATGACAAATCTAAAATTATTTTAAAACAATTCAATATGGCGTATCTAATATGGTAGAAAAAAAATTAATTTTGTCCGATTTTTTCAAAATTGATGATAGCACATTACGAATTTGATATTATTTAAAAAAAAAATAAATCTGGCGAATCTAAGACGGAGGATTAAAGATTCTACATCTCTCGATTTTGTCTAAAGTCAGTATTGGGGGATTTTTGTTAGTGTTAATTACGAAATTAAAATATTTTTTGAAAAACTCAATCCGGCGGATTCAATATGGTGTCCTAAAAATTTTTCATTTTTCGATTTTCTCCAAAACTGATATAGGGGGTTCTTCAGGGTATAAATTATGAATTTAACAGTATTTTTTCAGGATTCAATATGGCGAACGCAATATAGCTGACTAAAAATTTTACATTTTTCGATTTTGTTCTAATGTGGAACTAAATCGTTTTTGAGGATGTAAATAGCGAATATAAAATTATTTTAAGAAAATCTAATATGTCAGATGCAATATGACCGTTTAGAAATTTTAAATTTCTGGATTTCATCCAAAATTGGTACTAGGGGGCTTTGAAGGGTATATATTTAGATTAGAATAAGACTTAAAATAATTTTTTTGAAATTCAATATAGCGGATGCAATATGGTGGGTAGAAAATTTTACCTTATTCGCATTTTTTCAGATTTAGTATTAGAGGGTTTTCGGGGTCGTGTATTACGAATATGAAGTTAATTTTTTACAACTATTAGGTTGATAAGATACAATATGAGGGACAGAAAACTTTACATATTCCGATTTTGTCTAAAATTGATATTGTAGGGTTCTTGAGGCGTATACAAACTCAATATGCAGTATAAAATATAGCGAGCTAAGAAATTTACATCTCATGTTCTTTAAACATCGATATTGGAAGGTTTTGGGGCCTATATTACCAATCTAAAATTAATTTGAAATTTAAGATAGGGTATTTACTATGACAGACTAAATATTTGTTTGACATAATTTTACTGATATTTGGAGAACTCTAAGAACCAAACAATTTTTAGTGGTTCATTTTAAGATGATTTACAACTTTGGATAAAATGGATACTTTTTTGCCACCTTGCGGTCATTGCGAGGTACACTAAGCTCGATTAGTACTTAGCTCAAATAATTTATGGATATCATGATATCATAAAAATAGGAAAATAAAAATGCGCTAAAAATTGAAAAATAACTAAAATTTTTTATATGAAATTGAACTTTTTGAAGTCGGCGTCAAACTATTTGTAAATGAAATAAATAACTACTAATATATACAAATTATGGTAAGAAAGCAATTACAAATAAAGTATTTTTAATTTGTTTATGCAAATCACATTTTGTTAAGTATTAGTTTGGCGCCGACTTCAAAAAGTTCAATTTCATATAAAAATTTATAGTTATTTTTCACTTTTTAGCGCACTTTTAGAAGTCGATTCAATTTTTTTATAAAAATTTTTTAATTATAATTTACTCGATATCTGACAAAAATTATTTTTAGCGACACTAAATAGTAAAAGGGATATATGATAGGAACTAATTCTTTAATACGATTAAAGTTTTTTTATTTTAACGGATATATTTTGTCGAGGCATTTAAGTATCATAGATAATAGATATACGCGTATGCGTAAAAATACTTCTTATAGAAAGTAATTCCTAGATAGCAAACTAGATATCTCGTGTTGTGTTTTGTTATGGTTAGTTGGCTTTTCAATTAAGGTCAGTGATTTTAATGCGCGTTTTCCAAAGGATTTAACTATATCGAGGGAGTTCTATAAATGGAAATAATATATTTTTATTTTTTTGTGTTTCTATTAAAAATAAACTAAGCAATTTTTAATTAATATGCTCGTACAACAGTTGTTATTTATTTTTATTATTAAACGATTTTATTTAGTTTTATTGATGCCTATGGGTTGTCGAATGACAATCAAATGTTGTCATCGAATTTTAACTCATTATCGATTATCCAATCAAGCTGAAATTTGGTACACATATACACGGGTGCCCATTAGGGAGATGCTAACATTGGAAAAAACAACATACCAGCAATAAGGAATAATGTGGAAGTCACCATTCAAGAAGTAGAGAAAGCTATAAAATCCTTAAAAAATAGAAAGTCTCCCGGACAAGACGGAATTCATAACGAATTGTTGAAATACGGAGGACAACGACTAACACAGGAACTCACAAGCTTCATTCGAAAAATCCTGACACAATGCAAAGTACCAGATAGGTGGAGAACCAGCACAATAATGCTTATGTTTAAGAAAGGTGACAAACAAGAACCAGGGAACTACAGGGGTATTAATCTACTGGACACAACTCTGAAACTCGTTACGAAAGTAATCAAACATAAAACTAATTCGGTTACAACACTGGAAGACGAACAGCGGGGATTTAGATCAGGAAGGTCTTGCGTGGATGCAGTATTTATTCTACGACAGATAGTCGAAAAATCTCTAGAATACAATAAACCAACATTTTTATGCTTTATAGATCTAACAAAAGCATTCGATCGCATAAAGCTAGATGACGTAATCCACCTGTTATATAAGAGAAATATTCCTATCAATATAATTCAGACCATCGAAAACATATACGCAAACAATAAAGTTCAGATTCGCACTAACGGTAAATTATCTACACCCATACCAGTCAACAGCGGTATTAGACAGGGAGACTCGCTTAGTCCTTTGTTGTTTAACATGATAATGGACGAAATAATAAAGGAGGTGCGACTTGGTAGAGGATATAAAATGGGTGATACAGAAATAAAAATTTTCTGTTACGCTGATGACGCTGTGATATGTGCCGAAAATGAATACGACCTCCAGAGATTGTTAAATACCTTTAATCTTACGGGAAGAAAATATAATAAGATTATCTCAGCCGAAAAAACTAAATGTATGACAACCTCAAAAAAACCCCTCCGATGCGAACTAGAACTAGACGGTCGAATAATACAACAAGAAATGAGTTTCAAATATCTAGGAATCGACATAACTAGTTATGGTAACATCGAAGATGAAGTAAGAGAGCAGGTGGCCAAAGCAAACAAAGTGACGGGTTGCCTCAACGACGTAATCTGGCAAAACAAACACTTACAACAAGAAACAAAGATTCGGATCTACAAAACCACAATTAGACCTATTATGACATACACCTCAGAAACACGGCCAGAGACGGCAAAAACGAAACAACTATTGGAGACTGCAGAAATGAGGATACTTCGACGAATAACAGGAAAAACGCTACTAGACAGAGAAAGAAGCGATAACATCAGGCAATCATGCAACACAGACTGCATTAATGAGTGGGTCCTACAACGTAAGACACAATGGAACAAACACATAAGCGGAATGACAGAGGATAGACTGGTAAGGATCGCACGAGATAAATCGCCTAGAGGTACACGCAGTAGAGGTCGACCACGGAAAAGGTGAAGCGATAATTTAAGTCCAGAATGAGGAAAATCGAAGAAGGAACAGGTCAGGGACCTATTATAGAAGGTAGAAGATGAAGAAGAGCAATAATTTGGTGACTGAGGGTTTGACAAATGATAGTTTAATGGTGACATTTCGACAGAAGAAAATTTGACAAAGCATAATCAGTTGAAAATTTCTCATTTCTCTCAATTTTGTGACATTTAAAATATTAGTTAATGGTCATCTCACATCAAAATTGTAAGTTAAATCATGGTATCTCCAGAAAATTCCGTTTGTTTTTCACTTTTCTTTAAACGCCTTTTACACTTTCGTGTAATAGTTTTTCAAAGTGTTTCATACTGGTTGAAAATTATTACAAAGGCATTTTGTATAGGTACAGGGTGAATCAGCAATATTCACTACACTACATAGATACTAAATGTATGTGAAAAATATTTGAGAATATAAATGACGTATCTAAAAAATGGGACAGCTTAAAGTTATATTTTTTTTAAATGAAATTAATTGATTTTTTAACCGTCTTTTAAAACAAGGAGGTTCTCAATTCGCCGACTATGTATATTTCTTTTTTTTTATGTATGTACACCGATTACTCCGGAACGGTGGCACCGATTGGAATGAATTTTTTTACATTATGTGCAGGAAGTTGCTGTAGTGGTTCCTTATTTTTTCGGATGGAACTGTCGTACACAACGAATCTGGAATTATTTTTAAAATATTCAATATAGCGGACAAAAAAATTTATTTTTGTCCGACTTTCTCCAAAATTGGTATGGGGGAGTTTTCGGGTTCGCATATAACAAATCTGAAATTATTTGAACAAATAATTAAATATGGCGGATTCAATGTGGTGGATTAAACATTTTACATGTTTCGATTTTGTCCAAAATAGGAATAGGAAGATTTTTGGATGTTCTAATTACGAATTTTAAGTTATTTGTGAAATATTCAATATAGCGGATCCAATGTGCCGTCTTGAAAATTTTTCGTCTTTCGATTTTATCTTAAATTTTTATAAGGGCGATCTTAAATGAGTAAATTACGAATTTAAAATTATTTTTACAGATTCAATATGGCGCACTAAAAATTTTCCGATTTTATTCAAGGTTTTTTAGAGCGTATACAAACTCTATATTCGGGATAAAAAATGTCGGACTAAAAATTTTCTGTCTCATGTTCTTTAAATATCGGCATTGGGAGGTTTTCGAGGCTTATATTACTCATCTAAAATTAAGTTAAAATTGAAAATTTTATTTCATTCAAAATTAGTATTTGGAGATTTGAGAGAATCAGAAAATTTTTGTTGTTTATTTTAGGGTGTACAACTTTATTTAAATAATTTATGGATATCAACAATTTTAAAACTAAAAATAAAAAAAAAACAGAAAAAAATTGAACCGACTGCTAAAAAAGCGCTAAAAAGCGAAAATTAACAATATGAATTTTTATATGAAATTTTTCAAATCGGCATCAAATTATTTCTAAAAGAAACAAATACTAACACGAGATATATATATATTCGAAAAATCCTGACACAATGCAAAGTACCAGATAGGTGGAGAACCAGCACAATAATGCTTATGTTTAAGAAAGGTGACAAACAAGAACCAGGGAACTACAGGGGTATTAATCTACTGGACACAACTCTGAAACTCGTTACGAAAGTAATCAAACATAAAACTAATTCGGTTACAACACTGGAAGACGAACAGCGGGGATTTAGATCAGGAAGGTCTTGCGTGGATGCAGTATTTATTCTACGACAGATAGTCGAAAAATCTCTAGAATACAATAAACCAACATTTTTATGCTTTATAGATCTAACAAAAGCATTCGATCGCATAAAGCTAGATGACGTAATCCACCTGTTATATAAGAGAAATATTCCTATCAATATAATTCAGACCATCGAAAACATATACGCAAACAATAAAGTTCAGATTCGCACTAACGGTAAATTATCTACACCCATACCAGTCAACAGCGGTATTAGACAGGGAGACTCGCTTAGTCCTTTGTTGTTTAACATGATAATGGACGAAATAATAAAGGAGGTGCGACTTGGTAGAGGATATAAAATGGGTGATACAGAAATAAAAATTCTCTGTTACGCTGATGACGCTGTGATATGTGCCGAAAATAAAGACGACCTCCAGAGATTGTTAAATACCTTTAATCTTACGGGAAGAAAATATAATATGATTATCTCAGCCGAAAAAACTAAATGTATGACAACCTCAAAAGAACTCCTCCGATGCAAACTAGAACTAGACGGTCGAACAATACAACAAGAAATGAGTTTCAAATATCTAGGAATCGACATAACTAGTTATGGCAACATCGAAGATGAAGTAAGAGGGCAGGTGGCCAAAGCAAACAAAGTGGCGGGTTGCCTCAACGACGTGATCTGGAGAAACAAACACTTACAACAAGAAACAAAGGTTCGGATCTACAAAACCACAATTAGACCTATTATGACATACACCTCAGAAACACCGCCAGAGACGACAAAAACGAAACAACTATTGGAGACTACAGAAATGAGGATACTTCGACGAATAACAGGAAAAATGCTACTAGACAGAGAAAGAAGCGATAACATTAGGCAATCATGTAACACAGACTGCATTAATGAGTGGGTCCTACAACGTAAGACACAATGGAACAAACACATAAGCCGAATGACAGAGGATAGACTGGTAAGGATCGCACGAGATAAATCGCCTAGTGGTACACGCAGTAGAGGCCGACCGCGGAAAAGGTGGAGCGATAATTTAAGTCCAGAATGAGGAAAATCGAAGAAGGAACAGGTCAGGGACCTATTATAGAAGGTAGAAGAAGAAGAAGATATATACAGGGTGCCCATTAGAATGTCTCCTAAAGTAAAGCGATTTGAATCCTGCAAATTTGTATGGGGTTTTCGGTGACGCTCCCCTCAGATGAAGTTACAGCGATCTTGATCTAATTTTTAAGGAAACTAATGTCCATAAAAAATGATTTAAATTAATTAATTACAGCGATTTGCATGATTTAATATGTTATTGCGTTAATTTTGTCCAGGAGTGTATTTATTGACGATTTGCTACCGTGCTTGTTCTCCAGAAAGATAGTCGAATATGTCAGCGATTGTATATCTATTATTTTTTACTTTTTAGAAATTTTTTTCGCGAACAAACATGGTAGCAAATAATTGATTAATTAATTGCAACTGACAATGACACGCCTCACCATAGAAACAAATTATCAATTTATCATAGCCTTCCTTCCAAAAATCACTAAAATTGCTTGATATTTGGAGGATTTTGCGAAACTGTTATAGCAGATAGGGAATGTTTTTGACTATCAAATTTATATTAAAGAAGTTGTACGAATAAAATTACAATAAAAAAATCAATTAATTTCATCAAAAAAAAACATAATTTTAAGCTGTCCCATTTTTTAGATAGGCCCTTTATAATCTCAAATAGTTTTCACCCTCATTTGGTATCTATGTATGTGCGTTTAATTTACTGTTAGACAAATTTTTCAACAATAACTTTTGCAGTTTGTTATTTGTCGACACTTCATTATATTTATAATTTTAAAATAAAGGTTCAATAAAAAGCAATCAAGTAATGAATACATGTTTTTTATTAAAAAAAAGAATTACAATACTATCGTTACATATTAATGTTGTATGTTCAATAGAAATAATAAAAACAATACAAATAATGAAATGTGGATTTTCCAGATTACGTGCTGTCCTGACTTAGAAATGATTCCAACACGGTGACAAAATTTGCTAAGTTTTCTTCCGGGTCTGTTTTGTAAAAATCTATGTCTGCATGCCCCCAAGGTAGAGTTTTGGTTGAATTCGGGATTACATAACGTTTATCATCGCTATGTGACAATGCTACTTTATTTATTATGTTGGTATAAATCTTATGTAATTCACTTCTAAATATCTTCATCTTTCTTAATATCAAACCACCCCGTTCAACAACATAGTGTAGTGAGTATTGCTAATTCATCCTCTACCTATTGTTGTATTAACGGATCATGAGTGTTTTTTATTTTTACTTTTATTTTACCGAATTTTAGATAATTTTTTCCAAGGGTCTATTTCAACTACTTTTCGCAATTTTAATTATTTTTCGATTCTACGCATCTCGCCATTATTCGTTATTTTTGTACCCATCTCCGAGAATATGGACCTATCTACCGGGTTTATTAGATTAATTTTATCCTTCAGGAAACGTGGAAGTTCGTTGCCGTCGGGATTAATTTATTTTAAGAATTTTTTGCATTATCAATTATTTGTGTAAAATCTAAATTTTAACACAAATCAGGGGTTGTTGGTGAAGTCCTGCCAAACCTCCTGACTAAAATAAAAACTCTAGCTGCCTCACTTTTCTTCTCGCTCACCGGAATAGAAGGGGAATGAGTGAAGCTCAGAGTTAACGAAGATTAATTAAACTTTATTTTTTCAAATGAACACTTCTAAGGAATGAGCCAATTAGGAATGGGTTATCAAGTAACACTCGAACTTTACTCTTAGTTAACTTTTTATTCACTGTTTTTTTTTTAATCAGTACTGTTTTTTTTCCGCAAGTCAAGTTTGGGATTATTTCACTCTCCACTGTCACGTTCGGGTTTATTTGTCAAGATCGGTATTCATAACTTTGTAGCCAACACAAAGTTGACTATTAGTCGCAGTGTCAATATCAGGTTATCTGCACATGGTCACGTTCTGGTAATTATGTTTAAAATCAGGACGCGTTTTTCGGGATTACTAAACCCTTTAGGACTGGCAAGAAATCTTTTGTTGTTTAGCGCTGCCGAGCATTACACTCGACTCGTAGCTCTTCCTGAACCAAACGTACGATCGCTTTGGTGTATTGGCAAGACCCTTACTAAACAAGATTTAGTCTCTGAATCCTGAATTATTTACCTCTCCCGTGAATGCAAGAATTCGTACGCGCCACTAACCTGGCCTTTTTATCGATGATCATTTTAATTTCTATTTTAGTAATGTAAGACACGTGCACGTTCTTTACTGTCAGAAGAATTTATGTTGTCCAAGACAACCTACCTTAAGAACCATGATTTGCCCTAATAAGGGAACAATCTCGTGACCCCCGAGAGCTAAACTCAATCGAAAAAAGGACAAGTTGACTCTAAGAGAGGGAAAGCACCGAATCAAACCGCCACCGTGCCGTTTATTCTCTGTGTTTCCCCGCAATCGAAGAATTGTAGTTTTAGCACTATATGCCGTAATATTTAGATTATTTTATTTAGGGAGTTTTGGGGCAATATTAAATCTGAAATTTATTATTTTGTCGTAAAATAAACGCGTATTCACAACAATATACAAAATGTCTTTGTAATAATTTTCAACCAGTATGAAATACTTTGAAAAACTATTACAAGAAAGTGAAAAAGGCGTTTAAAGAAAAGTGTAACTTACAATTTTTATATGAGATGACCATTAACTAATATTTTAATTGTCACAAAACTGAGAGAAATGAGAAACTTTCAACTGATTATCCCTTGTCAAATTTTCTTCTGTCAAACTGTCACCATCAAACTATCATTTGTCAAACCCTCAGTCATCAAATTATTGTTACGGCATCAAATACCCCTTTACTGTAAAGCTTTTTCAATGTCAGAAGGTTATAGCAACAAATATTAAGATATAATTATAAGTATTATTTGTTTAAAGTTCAAAAAAAGTTCTTCTGCAAAAGCCAAAAATAATTTAAATGTAAAAATATTCACGTGGTGTGTTTTTAATTTTCAGAATTTAACGCCAAAGAATTTGTGAACAATCTTCTTACCAAAGGATCATGTATAGCCTGTGACGAATCCACTCAGTCATTTAACAACCAAAGTTTACCACCATATTACGATGAAGAAATGTTTAAAAAGTGAGTTAGTTATGCTGTTATTGGTATGTTATTTAATTAACAAGTAATAATGCCTATTATACACAGTTCATTTAAAAAGTCCCAGGATTAATTTTCTATAAATTTACAACTAGCGTTATCTATTACCCGACGGCAGAACTTTGTTATATCATGCTTTAGTTACCCACAGTGGAGATGTGAGAGCTGTAATTTCATTTATTGGCTAGCTTATTTTTTAGCTCAGGTTTTAGATATAGATATTGGTATATTGGTATATATAATTAATTTATATTTTTCAATTATAATTATTGCATAAGTACTAAAATTTCTTGTTATATTTTTGTAATAATTACACATCTTTGTATTATTAAACGTTAATAAACTAAAAAATAACATTATTTGTCGAAATGTGTACAATATTATAATTTAAACCTTATAATTTAAGCGTTTCGCTTGAAAATATCCAAAATTTATTTCCGAATGTACCACCACAAGACACGTTAAAATTGTTAAAGAGCCTCATTAAAAAATATAGTTATTTTTGTTATACAAATAGATTTAATAAAGTTGCTTAAAACTTGCTTAAATCAAAATTATTTTGCATTTAACAACATCATTATAGGTATTCCACTAAGCCCATTTTTAGCAGAGGTTTTTGTAGATAACATGGAGGTATAGATTCACAAGCATCATCTCTCTAAAAAGTGTTTATACTGATATATTATACGTTGATGACATCGTTACATGTTTCACAGGTACAGACATGCAATTAACCATAGTTGTATAAGTGAATAATTTCATAAACTTACTGGATCTTACAATAACTAGAACTACATATAACCATAGGTTCTCAATTTCCCACAAATCATCCCATACAGACGCTATAATACATACAAATGGATTCGACATGTGCAAAACGTATTGTAATAGAAAATCATATTTTTAATTATGAACTAATAATCTTATATAGAGAAAACAAAACTATTAGGAAGTCTAGAAACTAACACATTAAAAAATTCTGGTATAATTTTGAATGATCAGTTAGAAACCCAGAAGTGACCTCTATTAAACCTCTTTTGATAACAGGTATAAATAAGGGCTCTTGGGGATTTCCTAAGTAGAGGTATTTCCGGGAAAATTATCTGTGGTTAATATAGGTCATAAAATTTAAATATGGAAACAAATTGTTTAGTTGCCCGTTACAGATCAAGAAAATTACCACAAAGAAATGAACATATCGCAAGAAGCCCTAACAAAAAATTGTTATAAAAAACATATAGACAAGGCTCTAAAAACACTTGGCCCCGAAAAGTCGCGAAAACCAAGATAATCGCTACAAAGTTTTTGTTTCCTATGTCAGAGGCACCACAGGCAAATCGTAAAAAATTCTCAAAAGACACAACACTGAAATCATTTTTACCACAGACCGTAAAGTAAAAGATATCTTGCCAACACCCAAAGAAAAAAATTCTCAGGAAAATCAGGGAGTGTACGAAATTCCATGCGGAGAATGCAGCTCATCTTGCGTATGCCAAACCAACCGTAAAATAAGTGCGAGGAGCACGGGCGTAGCCAGGTTTTAGTATCGGGGGGGGGGGGCTCTAGAAAATATAACGAGTAAAAATACATAAAATAACCCTTATAGTCATAAGAAAAATATTAAAGATGTAAAAAATTAATACAGAAAAAAGCTCCTGGAAGGAATTGGGGGAGTTCTTTTACGAGCAGTGGGACAGTATATGCTAAATAAAAAAAATAACGTTCTGTTATATATAGGTACGCATTACAGGATTAATCTTCTGTTTTTCTTTTTAAATATATCCACTACTTCATTCGCATCAATTTCTATCCCATAGTGAATGTTCATGAGTGCCAAGCCGTTAAGTCTGTTTTCACTCGTTGTGTTCCGCAAGTAGTTTTTAAATCTTCTTAACGTTATTAATTCTCTGTTTCTTTTTAGAGGACAAGCTTTCTTTCACAAACATATATTTGGAATGTTTATTGGCAGTTTCCTTGGTTTGATTTGTGGTCTAGCCATAAAATCAAGTTTAGCAGTTTTAATATTGACGAATATGTCAAGTTCAAATGTGACTGCTTATAAGAGATATGCGGCTACCATTTTTCACATGATGATTTGGTATGATAGCGAATTTAAGCCTGGATCAAGGTTAGTTGTTATATTATTATTGATGTCGCTTCTAACTCAGCGTTCTGATCTAATCTGACTGTTCTGATGCGTTTTATTCACTTGAAATTCACGTAATAAACAGCTCTAATTGTAGTAAGAAATGTTGCATTCAATAAAAAGTTCCATAAAAACTGTTTATTTGTGTATTTTAAATTGATATAACTCCATCGGTTTGGTTCGATCGGATCGAAATGCTGCGTTAGAAACCAGGTCATTGATTTTCGAAGAAAATCAGAATTGTTTGTAAATTTGAAAATACTTATTAAAGTTTTGTTCGGGAATATTTTTCAATTTCACATAATTCATCTCCTGTAGCAAAATACTTCATAAAACACAAATAAATGAATGAACTGAAATCAAACTTGTCACACATTTATGTAAAGATTGTCACTATGGAACTTTACTAGACCATCATGAAATTTATTTTCATAAAGCTACTGCCCTGAAATTCCTAACATTCTGGGAAGTGCGTTAGCGGGCTGAAGATGAAATGTTAACTTTACGTTTTCTAGCATTGTGACAGCATTTGATCATAGACTCTTGCAAATGGAATATTCTGAGTAGCGTTGGCCGTTCTGTCTACAATCATACTGCTGTCCCATATTGTAGCTATTTTAAATACTTATAAATTATTAATATAAGGACATTGGCCCGAAGTCCGGACGTTCCTCTTCTCTCTTGCTTTAGCTCCAGGTTATTCAAGCTTACCAAAACCATCAGTCACAAGTTCAGGACTAAGAAAAAGCTGCTAACTAGTTGGACAGATATGACTCTTGCTTTGAGGCTTCCACAATGACACTACTGCGTTTTTAGTCGCAAGCAGGTTTTTAATTACATTAAACAAACAAGTTTCTCAAAACACTTAAATCTATTAACAAAAATAAATAGGAAACGAAATTATTTACAATGAGGAACTTAAAATTAATAATAATTCAAGTAACTAACATAACTGCTCTTAATGGGTGTTCTATTAATTAAAATGTAAAACCTAATTTAGAAGATTAAACATATGAATAGCTTTCTAAAATATTAAACAGAAAAAAGATGGTATACTGTAGAGCTGTAAACATCCAAGAATAATTGTGGGTATAAATATAAAATTTAGTAAACACATTTTGCTTAGAAGCAGAGATTATGGAAAGGGTTCAGTTCAACTTTCTTCGTATAATTGATCTTTGTGGATTCTTTCTGACACAAGATTTTTGGTAAATACAAAAAACTGGAAAACTTCTTGATAATTTAAAAATTGTATAACTTTTAATAGGTCACCAATTAACATTACGAATTAATAAGTGCATGCTATCTAGTCAACAGATATTATTTTAAATTATTTTTAAGTCATTTTCCATGTTATTTTTTCAATTCACATGCCTCGGAAAGCTTTTCACTTTGTCCACGAGGCGTCTCTATGTGGAATCGTTCAGTTGCTAATTTTAAGTTAATACATTATAATGATAAACGAAACATAATATTTTTTATATTTTAGGTTATGGGAATCAATCAGAGATGTCAAATTCAAACATAATTCGGCTAGCAAAAAGTCCCTAAACGTTTTAAAATATAGGATAAGTCAAAAAGACATGGCAATAACTCAGTTTGGTTTTATGGGATTAGCACTGACCAGAAGTAAAATGCTAGGAATCCATGAACAGAACGATGAAGATTTAAAATGTTTCATTCATGTTTGGAGGGTTGTAGGTTATCTTTTAGGTATCGAAGACGGGTAAGTAAATGTTTTTGTTTATGTAACATTTATTTTATTTTTTCTTTGAAGTCGTAAGAGAAATGCTATCGCTTAATTGACATATGATAAACATTACGTAAAAATATTTTTAATCTATTTTTAAATTAAAGGCAATATAGAATGGGATCAGATGAGGGAGAAATGAGCTCCTCTTGGTGATTAAAAGTGATTCCGCAAGTTATAAACATTTCCGCACTTTATAATTGTTACCGTAATTGTTGTTTCTGGTTTTACTCAAGACTTAGAAAAATTGTTTGTGATTTAATGTATATATGTTGTTTTAAATCTACTTTCACACTAAAATAACATTGACAATATATTAACTTATATTAGATAACAAGCACGTGGAATGCTTATGAGATTATTGTATGCATGTTAATTGATGTCTAATAAAAAAAAATTAAATAGTAAATAAATAATACGCTTTTACTTTCTATGCAATGCATAATACAGGGTTGCCACAATAAATTTTATCCAAGGGTTAATAATGAACGTATGCTTTTGTAATGGTTGCTTTTTAATGGTTAATACTAAGGATTGTTCTTCGCTAGTGCAGGACTAAGTTATTTGAGTCACTGAATTTCTTCCGGAAGGGTCATTTTTTACCTGAGCAATACCAAATATTGTAAATTTTTTTATTATAATGAAGATTTCCAACCAGCAAGCACAGAAGATGCCAAATGAGATTTGGACTAAACGTTTACAAATTTCTACAAGAAACCGGATTAATCAGCTATATATATATATATATATATATATATATATATATATATATATATATATATATATATATATATATATATATTTACAGAACTGAAAACTGAATTTTTAAGTATGTACTTTGGTGTAATTTATTTCGATAAAGCCAGCGGTGTTCGAAATAAATCGGTTTTTATGCGAAAAACTTAAAAGTTACTAATGGTAAATATAAACAAATAAAGATCAGGTTGTTATTGTTAATACCTACATAATGAATTACTATTGACGGACCTTGTCAAAACCGCCTTTAAGTAAAAATAATTTTTAAAAATGAAAGAATATTCTTAAGCAGAGTATGTTGATATGCATTTAATTTATGGTGAAGCGCTGTCAAATTCTTCGAAGGCAAGAAGACTTTATGCTGAAAGATTTCCAAACATTGCCAAGTCCAGAAACTTTTCAAAGGATTGATCGAAGCCGAACGGAAACAGGTAAACCCTTCAAACAGTATAAAAAAGCCCGTGACACAAAACAATGTTAAAAAATGGATTTATATGAAACTATAACACAACAGTTACTTCACCCGTACCACGTTGAAAAAGTACACGCTATGTCTTCGGAAGATTATCCCATACTCTAACTGGTTTATACAGCAACATAACCTAAATTAAAATTTTTCTAACCTTATTTCGTTTACCGATGAGGCCGGTTTTACAAGAGATGCCATAATGAAAACGCCTATGAAGAGTGAGACAGCTTTTCCTCATAAAATAATACCCTGCGTATTTTATTTTTGTCTGTTTGTATTTAGCATTAGTAACTTTTGAGTTTCTCGCATAAAAACCGAATTATCTCGAAAACCGCCAGTTTTATCGAAATAAATTAAGATTATCTCTTTTTGAAGAGAAATTACCAAATTATTTAAAAATCAGTTTTTAACTCTGTAAAATGATTCCTGCCAAAAAATAGGCTCAACGAATGGGACTACGAGTCCGTTCCTGACTTCTCTAATGATCTAGAACATTTACTGTTATATTGTTGAATGAATCTTTATGGCCTCTATAAAATATTAAAATTTAATTAAATTATACAAGTCGGTTCAAAACATAGAGTCGATAAGATAAAACACTGGCTACTCCCTTCAGGTTCTGCATCTCCGCTAATGGGCATTTTAGGAATATTTTTTCGATGACAAAGTAGGGTTATTTTAACCTTCCCTGTATGCTTCCGAAAATTAGTAGGTACTTATCGGACACCCTATATAGAGAGGTTGGTAGAAATTTTCCAATTAATATTTTCAATTTTCCTTTGCACCCAAAAACAAAAAAAAAAAGCTAGAGTAGTAGTAGTACTGTACGTCGGCAAGTTAATTAAAAAAATGAATAAAACCGATTTGTATTTATATTGATTTTCTTAAGTTTAAGGTAGACTACTGTTTTTCGTACGAGGTAAGTTGGTAACGCTGGTGGGTTGAGACAGTTGCGCTGTGCTAATATTACTAAGCTCACGGAACTGGCCTGTTACGGCTACTGGCTTCGTGTGTAAGAGACTTAAGTTTGGATTGCTTTGCTCGCTTTTAATGAACTGGGTGTACTGTAAGAGATAATTCTTAAATAGTAAAAGCGTTTTTATAAAGTTTTGATTGTATTTCATCAATCAACCAACAGATGGCGCTACCAAACTACTTAGTTTATAAAATTTATGTTGTTGATTTTTAAAATGAACTTATAGGCGAAAATAATAATATTTATTAAAGGTTTGAAGTAAAAAGATTATAATCATATTTTTAGACAAAACAGTAACCAAGAAAAAATTAAGTGTGTATTTTTGTAGATTCAACATATGCCGAGAATCTGTTGATGAAACGAGAAAAATATGCGAGGAAATTATAACAAGTGTGATGAAACCAGAAGTCGAGAAACGAGACCCGGAACACAGACAAATGTGTTTATATCTCGTGAATGGTTTGTGGGCTATCAATCCGTTCCTTAATTTCAACACATTTGCCTTTTATTCAGAAGCAGTTTTAAATAATAATCTATCGTCTGTTAATGATGAAAATGACGATTATAAGAACTTAACCCCTGGAGAAAAATCAAGGCTTCATATAATTATATTTGTTACCGGAATAATGAGATTTACTGTGATAAGAATTCTTTTAAGACTTTTGCAAGTACATGCATTGTGGGTAGCTAAAGTTTTTCCATATTTGGCGTATTATAAATTTGGAAGACAGAATGCTCATGTAAAAATTATGGGGGCTCACTGAACAAGTAGGTTTTTACTACTAAAGTGTTATCGAAATAGGAATATACTCTATCTATATTCAAAAAGTTGAAAAAATGTTTTAATAAAAGTTGCATATCATGAAAACTTTTACAATCTAAAAATACTGTCAGTTACATATGGTGCTTTATGACAGCGTGGCGCTAAAAATATTTTTTTAAAGGGATATTCTATATATCTTTGCATATTTGGATTCCTCTAAGAATTATCCCAACGATAATATATCTGGTTTTGAATTTTATGGCAAAGTTGCAACCTTCTTCAGAAAAATCTCCAAATTTTGACAAAATATTGTCCTTTATAATCTACTATATCAACAAAGCATACCCTATAGAGTGATCATAGACAATACATTGCTTGAATAATTGTTGCCATTATTAGCGCCGACGTGGATGGACTTGCAACTAAATATTAAAGGCGGGCTATTTAAACTATGGGTTATAAGTAAATTTTAAATATAAAAATACATTTTCAATTCGCAAGTATACAAATCTGTTATATATACAATAAATAACCTCTTTTATATAGAAATATAAAATACAGTTATTAGAAACATATATAAAACGGATTCTTATACTAGCGTATTAATAATGCACAATGTTCTTACAGAGGGAGAAAAAAAAACATAATATGTATTTGTATTTTTACAAAGAAACTTTATAAATTATGTAATTATTTCTTTTATTTTACAACATTTTCAAGTACACAAATAGTCTTAAGTCTACAAACTACTTTCATATTATTTGTTTTGCATTAATTTGAAATTTATTCTGATTATAACTAAAAAAGTCCTAAATATCGTAATATTTACTCATATTCTATTTATTAAACTATATAATAAGTATTATCTTTTATAAGAGAAAATGGGAAGAAGAGTTTGAGGTATTTGATGCATAGGAATATAAAAGTTAAAAAGGTAAAGGCAATGTGGACATTTAATAAAATTATTAATGTTTAATGTAAAACAAATACCTTACTATTCCCTTTTGCTGGTAAGAAATATTAAATCTAAGTAAGATATAGTTTGATTTTCATTCTGACCAATGTCATCGATTCACATTGTGTTTTACAAGATAATATAATATAAAACTATTTATTTATTAGTAGATGTAATTGGAACATCAACCCTTTTACTTCAATATATTAATTCACTTTCTGTGGCCTACAGTATTTGAAAAAATATCGCATTCAAAAATTACTTGTTAACTTTCTGCACCTGATTGTTTTGAAATTTTTGTGAGGCCATTAGTTTTATAGAATCCACCATTTTAGGATTTTTCAGATTTTTAACATATTTTTCAAATTTAATATCTTTTTCCAAGGCAATTAAATTAATTTCTCTACGCCAGAAGTAAATACAACATATAACGGTGAGTTGTACAATTGTTGTTGCAAGCCAATGGCTTAAATTAACTTTTTTATCGATAATCTTAGTTAAGACTCGGCTTAAAGTTTTATAATGGACTATTCGTGGCAATATAAAGCAAGATTGACTAAAATGTGGTTTTCGGACCCATCGAAAGCCCGTCGTCTTGAGCGTAGAACTTGTCCTTCACTTGGAAGTAAGCACTACGCAGGCAACACTCCAAAAAGTCCATCACTCCGTCCAGTGGTAACGTGGTTCGATCTGATAAAGTAGTATCATTGACGACGGGCTTCGGATGGGTTCTTCACTCTCTCCAGTCGTTGCCAATATATATATATATATATATATATATATATATATATATATATATATATATATATATATATATATATATGGAATGGTTCGAAGCTCATGCCATAGAAACAGAAACAGTAAAACCGAAAGTTTGGTTGAGATATGTCGATGATACCTTCATCGTATGGAAGGGCAATGATCATGAACTTAATGATTTCTTGAAATATTTAAATAACATTCGACCTACAATTAAGTTTACCATGGAAAAGAGGAAAATGATCAATTGCCCTTCCTAGATGTGATGGTCAACCGTTCAAACGAAACCATTAAAACTTCAGTGTACCGAAAGCCAACACATACTGGACAATATCTTAATCATAGTTCCAATCATTCTGTTGTAACAAAACGAGGAATTATACGCAACCTCTATAATCACGCTATATCTATATGCAATAATGTTGATTCATTGGAAAAAGAGGTAGCAAATATTAAATCCGATTTACAACAGAGTGGTTATCCTTTAAAACTAATTGACGATGTTGTAAATAACTTTAGAACAATGAACACTGGACAGCAAGAAACACAGTCCTTCTTCACAATTCCGTATATTAAGGGAACAGCCTTTAAATCAGGAAATACACTTAGAGCTCATTTAACAAAAACAAAACTACCGATAAGAAAGAATGTGTTTCATGTGAGTGTGGTGAAATATTTATTGGAAAAACCAAACGACCACTAGAAGTTAGAATTAAGGAACATAAATTCATACACAAAAAGGGGAAACGTCGACGTCAGGTTTTGTCGAACACGCCTGGGATAAAAAAACACCATATAAAATGGTCTGAGGCTGCGGCAATATATATAGAACCTAACATGAAAAAAAGAAAATTTATAGAAGCAGCTTACATTAAAACAATAATGGAATATTAAGAAAACCGAGTGTTGAGATACCTAATCTTTGGCAACCACTACTTTGTAGCATCAAATCATTGAGGTGTGTACAGTGAAGCGAATTTTTGCGCTTCAATGGACACAGTCCCTATATAAACTCGTAGTCTTAAGACAAAACAATCAGTTTATACTTGATAACGATTAGAGATACAACCTAATCGAAACGTCGTAAAAATAAATAAAAATAAAGAGAATGCAAGTCCGACAACCACATTTTAGTCAATTTTCAACATTGACTACAACCTTCAAACAATATAAAGCAAGTTAAGTCCAAAATTTTTTGATCTAATAATCTGGCATTTAATGGTTGGGTTTGGTTTCTAATCTGGCACAAAATAAAGTTATATTATAGATTCATTGACCTTTCCCACTATTTTCTGTAACTCTGGCTGACTGGTAACTCCTACTTGTGATAAAACTGATTTGTAGGCTCATAAACCTGAAATAACAAACGAACAATATATTAAAAAAATCCTATAAAATACAAAAGTATACTTATATTTCTTAACCAATAGAAATTACAAGCTTTTATCAATCAAAAGATTGTATAACAGCGTTAAATTGTTATGGTAACTTTAAATTATTTATTTATTTATGTAAATAGAATAAACGGATAAAAAAACTCAAATTAGATTTGTTTATATATTAAATTTATAGATACCCAAAAAATATTAGAATATTTTTGTACTCGGACTATTCTTTAGGTTTTTTTAAGGGGGTTCTCCTGAGTATGTTCACTCTCGTCCAAAGTTGGTGTATTTGTTCTAATGCTTTAAGGACATTCGGTTTCTTCTCAGACGGTACGAGATGTTGATGGCTGGGATGAATCATCTATGGTTTTCCCAGAATGAAATATTTTGTGAGATTCAACATCTAAAACATTGTTTTAAATTTTTTTGTACTTATAAAAGCTGTAAAGGTTAATAGAGAAACCTATTTAAATTTATTGTGTATTAAATTATTTTAACAAAACTTCCAAATTTTTCATAAACCATTAGCTTTATTTTCTACAAATAGGTTAAAAAAGATTACAAGTTAGGTTACTTACCGGGCAAATATCATGTTGGAATAACAATTCGTTTTAAGTCCCTTTTTGTTCGTTCTACCAAACAGTCTAGAGTAAAATCTTTTTCACACATTCTGTCGCTAATGTTGTTTTTTAAGTTGGTTTTTTATCCACTGTTCTGGATACAATCTAGGGAGACGATGTTCTTAAAAGAATCGTTATTAGTGCATCCAGGGACCAAACATTTCTTTCCAGACATAATTGAAACAAATATTAGCTTTAGCTAGTAAGAAAGAAGCACACAAACGTTGCGAATCTAAACACTCCAGCTAAACTCACAACTAAAATCAAGTATGGCTACCGGGGTTATGCTTTGTGCAGTTTGATAAAAGCATAGATTAGATTCTGTTCAGAAATACGGGTATGGTTGCTTATGAAGTAACATCAGTGCCTCGACTCCAGCGCTTACGTGGATGGACTCGTCCCTAATATATTTAGACACGTGCTCATTTAAGAAATCGCTCTATTGGTTATTCTTTATGATTATATCTTTCAATCTACAGCAATTATAGCACAAAAAATTGACATTGAGAAAGATAAATGTAGTATTAAAGGTCGAATATAGCGCCAAAATTTTGCCAATTTGATGAAATGTAAATTAATGTTTTTTTGATTTCTTAAATGGAACACGCTGTATATAACTACTTTATCATGTAGTTATCGTTTCTCTATCACTTTTCTTTCAGTTTTACTATATCTATCAGCGCTAGTTGTTTCGATTTATTCATTTTTATTAATTGTATACAAAAATACGTTGGCTTATTGATGTCTAGTCAGCCATGAGATTTAAGCAAAATAAGTAAACGTCAAAGTAATATTTATCGTTTATCTGTAACTATAGTCCAAACGACGTATATCTTTACGTCCAAATTTGACAAATGAATAAAACTAGTGACTTTTTTTTTGGCAACAGTAACAGGATCGGAGTGGCCCGTTCTCCTATTTTTTTTTCCGTTATTTAACAAGAAATTTGTAGAATGGTTTGTAATCAAGTTTCACAAACTAAACCTCCTTAAGAAAGAAAAAGGTCATACAAAAACATTTTAAAATCGAAGTTCTTCCTCCTGTATAGACATATCGATAACTTTATGTCCCATTTCTATAGGGTTATTTAATTAGGAGTTTAAATGCTTATAATGGGTTCGTTATTTTAAGTGAAATTTTAAATATGAAATGAGAGATTTTAATACCGGATTAAAATAATCAACAAAAACCAACCTGAACATCAAGTAAAACCGATATGATTAATAGAAACTGATTTTTTTCTAATTCATTCTAGCCTACTTTTTACTAGCATTTAACCGCCGCTTCGCCTTCGTATATAATATATATATATATATATATATATATATATATATATATATATATATATATATATATATATATATATATATATATATATATAAGAAACAGGAACAACGGGTAATTAACATCTTTAATGAACAGATTATAAAATGTGTAATTAATATATCGCTACATTCGCAAATCACTAATACGATTTGCATGCGTTTCTTTTTCATTTACTTTAGTGTTTTTTCTGCTTTATTTTATCTGTCTGTATTTTATATATTTTACACGTACAGTATTTTGTCAGAAATGAAGTAAAGCTTTTTAACACAGTAGGGGAATAGACTGAATTTCATTTCCTCTTTTAAAATATTACTACACTGAAAGATGTACTATTGCCAAAAATAATTTATATATTAGTACATTGGTTAATAATCATTTCTTTTTTAATGTGTTGCTTTTAGCTAGTAATTTTGAAATTGTAGAAACATTTATTGTACTAAAAATTTTAAATACACTCTATTTAATATTAGGATTAGATGGGTGATGCTTGAAGGTACAAGTGTGCCTGCTTGTGTGTATGTATGGGTGTGTGATGGTGTGTATCTTTACTTTTATAACTGAACCTATGACGTTTTCATCTATAAAAATTATGACAATAAAAGCTTTATTTATTTATTTATTTATTTTAATTAATTAAGTATATCATTTATATTCCAAATTATTGGTAACTATTTCGGTAACAGAAAAAATTATGTGCAATTTCTTTGTAAAATTATTTTTTATTATAATACTATATTTAGGTATAACAAAATTGGGGAAGTCTAATTGAAAATGAAAAATAAATTGACTATTCTAACAAAATCAGAATTAAAGAACAGTATTCTTACAAACAATAAGTAAGAATACAATATCCGGCTAACTCCGCCGGCCTATTAGTAGTGCCACAATATCCAAATATATTTAGCGGCACTCCATCGAATATACTCGAATTAAAAAAATAAAGTTCATTTAACTTATTGTTGGTCAAAACGGGGACAGATTAACAGATTCAATGACTCAGTCAGACACATGCATAATTATTCAACATTCACTTATAATTATATTAAACTTATTTTAGAACTTATATAATTTCTTCGTTTTTTTTTTAATCCGGACTTGAAACCCGCTTAATATTAACAAGTATTTCTGAATAAAGTGCAACATAAAAAAAATTAGCGTTAATTTTACATTAATTAAATTTTTGACTTACATCAAAAATTTATTGCTGTAGAATTACTTAAACTAGGTTTTATTCATATACATATAAAATAAATACTGATAATGAGTGGAATATGATTCTAATAATGTAAAAAAGCAATATTAAAGTCGCATAATTTCATCTCCTCTTACCTAAAGTTTTCTATGCGCCGATATTAGTTACATCCATTTTACTGGTTATTTTGAATGACCTCTAACACGGTTATATTTACATATTTGCCCAAAAAATAGATTATCTGCTGACGCGTTAAAATAGCTCCGAACAAAATAGCTCGAATACATTATAGCGCCCGCGAAAATAACTCTGAGAAAATATCCTCCGTCAAAATAGTTCCCGCGTCATAATAAAAATGAAAATCAAATTAATAAAAAATACAACTTTTGTTGTGAATTACATATTAAACTGTATTTTACAATGTGAGATTTTTGACAAATCATGATCATCATCATCAGCCCATTTCTGTCCACTGCTGAACATAGGTCTCCTCAAGAGATTTCCATCTATTCTGAGCCACTGCGATCCAATTTGTTGTTATTCTTTTGAGGTCGTCCGTCCATCTGGTCGGTGGTCGTTCCTGATTGCGTTTGTCCGCTCTCGGTCGCCATTCCAAAACTCTTTTCGTCCATCTGTTGTCCCCTATTCTAGCCACATGTCCGGCCCATCTCCACTTTAACCTTGCAATGCGCACAATATCATCATCTACCCCCCTTTTCCTCCTAACTTCCTCGTTTCGGACCCAATCTCTCAGGGACACCACCAGCATGGATCTCTCCAGTCTGCGTTGTGTTATTTGCAGTTTCTTAGCAGTTGTTTTCGTCAATATTAGTATCTCCGCTCCATATGTTTAGACTGGGAGAACATATTGGTTAAAGGCTTTCCATTTCAGGTTTATGGGTATATCTGTATTGAATATATCCCTGAGTTTTCAATAAGCAGCCCATCCCAAAGCTATTCGTCTAGATAGCTCACACTTCTGGTTCTCCCTGCCAATCCGAACTTCGTGACCAAGGTAGTTATATTTCTCGGTAATTTCGATGATTTCATTTTCTATTTTTATAGGCTTACTTGGTACTAAATTTGTCATCATTTTTGTTTTGTTATAATTTATTTTCATACCTGGTCTTTGTGTTGCCTGTTGTAGTTCTTCTAGCATTTCTCTGACTTTTTGTAGATCGTCTGATATTAGGACAATGTCATCAGCGAACCTAAGATGACTCAATCTTTCCCCATCTATAATAATGCCTTTCTCTTCCCAATCCAAAGCTTTAAACTCATGTTCTAGCACTGTCGTAAACAGTTTTGGGGACATTGTATCTCCCTGTCGAATTCCACTTCTTATTTTTATTTTCTTCGTCATGGTGTGTAAGTTAATTGTTGTTGTTGCGTTTTTATAAATATTGTAGATGATGTTGGAATATCTTTGGTCTACTCTGCATTCTTTTAATGCTCTTAAAATTGACACCAATTCCACGGTATCGAAAGCCTTATGAAAGTCGACAAAGACAAAAATTAGTGATCGGTTATATTCTACGGTTTTTTCAATAAGTGTTTGTTTGACAAATACCTCTTAAATAATCTAATAGAGAATCACGGATGTATTTTTGAACTAACGTCTGTAGTCTATTATCCAACTGAACATAACTATTTTTTGAAGATCCCTTATATCTAAATCCTATCCTATATCGCTCTATCTCAAGTTCGACTCTAACTTGCCCTTTTATAAAAGGATCTATACGGTTAAAAATTGATGGCTAGTGACAATCAACTGTTGCCGAAAAGCATGATACCAATCCTCGGAGTCTGAGTTTTTAGTACGGGAAAGAGCATTAGTGACGTTCCATCCAGGTATAAGGAAAGGTGGCTCTGTTCTCCCGTTTCTTTTGTGGCGTCCAATATAATTGTCTTCTCAGTAGTCGATCAACCGGTCCATTTCCGGTAACATCCATTACTGGAAGAAAACATCATTTTAACGTGAATACGAATATTTTCATTATCGCGATATAGTTCCGTTGTATGCATTTCTTGTACTTTTTGCCATAGGGATTGGCCCAAAAGAAATAAACATCATAGAACTTGAACTTCATTAAAAACAAGCGAAATTGTTTTGTATACTCTGTTCGTTAAGCCTCTCAAAGCCTTGAATATAGGGATCCTTTTTCTTGTCCGGAGGAAGTGCGTACACCATTGGAAATGTTTTTCTCCTCCAATAAATGAATGGTAAACACTTGATAAAACAGCTCTGGTGCAACCTTAATGTCCCGTCGACGAGCCAGTTTTTCTGTTCTTCTAAAATCTGAAGATTATCTTTTGTCTGAAACATCAAAATACATTTGGGATCATAAGAACCAGAATCCCACAGTAAAAAAATATTTAAATTTCTTCTGGTAAATTTGAGCGCTTCTGGTATGACAATATCTACGATGGTGAATGGGATAGAATAAGGATGCTGGTTGTTCTTTCTGGCTCTTTCAATATTTCGGGGTGCATTATATGAAGATAAATGAACTGTCGTTTCCAATTATACCTCATTAGTACATTATTACATGATCTGCCTTGGGTTTCAACAGTATCCAATGCGCGTTTCTCCATGGCAAAAACAGATTTTTCGCTTCATTTTCTTCGGGATTTGGTACTTGGCTATGGGCTGTTATATTTTCAATATCATCTCCAAGGACTTTGACGCGCCCAAGAGAAACTTCCGGCTGCGTTTTTTCTAGCTGTCCAATATCGATAACCATTTGGTATGAGCAACTCTTCGCCTTTTTTGCGACACATTCTTCTCCATAGCAACAACAGGTTCACCTCTTTGGTGTAAGTATGAACAGGATAATGTGAAACTATTTTCACCCTTTTATATACTATTCCCAAGATTGTTTACAGGTTGATAGTTTTATTTAATTTATTAGGTCATAAATTCTTTCACCCCGGTTATTTACCCGTGGTTTATAAAGGGTGTTTTTTTATAGAGGTATAGAACTTTTAAATGGAATAAAACAAAGATGAATTTTTTAAATTGACATGAAATTTACTTTATTCGAAATATAACCTTCTGGCAGTATAATTTCAATATGACTTCTGGCATATGACCGCCTCGGCTGGCTCGGACGTAGTCTAATCTGGAGGTCCAATTTTCGATGACTTTTTCCAACATTTGTGGCCGTATATCGGCAATAACGCAGCGAATGTTGTCCTCCAAGTGATCAATCGTTTCGGGCTTATTGACGTAGACTAGCGACTTCACATATCCCCACAGAAAATAGTCTAGCGGCGTTAAGTCGCACGATTTTGGAGACTAATTCACGGGTCCGAAACGTGAAACTATGCGGTTACCAAACGTTTGCTTCAATGAATCAATTGTGGCACGAGCTGTGTGACATGTTGCGCCGTCTTGTTGAAACCACAGCTCGTGCACATCATGATTGTTCAATTGATGAACGAAAAAGTCAGTAATCATGGCTCTATAGCGGTCACCATTGACTGTAACGTTCTGACCAGCATCATTTTTAAAGAAGTACGGACCTATGATTCCACCAGCCCATAAAGCACACCAAACAGTCAGTTTTTCTGGATGTAACGGTGTCTCAACATACACTTGAGGATTATCATCACTCCAAATACGGCAGTTTTGTTTATTGACGTATCCATTCAAACAAAAGTGAGCTTCATCGCTAAACAAAATTCGCTTATGAAAATCGGGATCAACGGCAATCTTGTTTTGGGCCCATTCACTGAATCTACGCCTTGCTAGGTGTTCGTGTGGGTTCAATTCTTGCACGAGTTGGATCTTTTCGCAAAATCTTCCATAAAGTAAATGGATACATATCCAATTCCTGTGCACGATGGCGGATAGACTGATTCGGGTCTTCCTCTACGCTACGCTCTACAGCAGCAATGACTTCTTCTGTACGCACTGTACGACGTCTCTGTGGATGCGTATTATCTTTAAGAGTAAACGTGGTGCAAAAACGTTCCATAGTTAATCGAATTAATTGCTCTGATGGACGATTATGTTGACCGTAAAATGGACGTAGTGCGCGATACGTATTTCGAACAGAACCATGATTTTTAAAATAAATTTGCACAATTTGGAAGTGTTGTTCAGACGTCAGTCTATTCATGTTGAAATGCCAAACCAAACTAAACATAAATCACTTGACAGCTGACAAAATGGCCGCCAGTTAAAAAAGTGTTGCCAACTTAAAGTTTTATACCTCTATAAAAAACACCCTTTATAAAAGGGGTTTTCGTTGAAACTTGACTACCTACTGTAAACTGTAAATTGCTTTTCTTTTTATTTAAATAAGTTGTTTGATGACAATGACATCAATAATCCTTTTACCTATACTCAACTAAATTATTTTTAGAAATTAAATGTGTTAATTTGCCTACCTAAATAAATTGGGTTAAGAGAATTGTATCTACCACGTCCATTCATAACCAGGTTATTTTGTTATGGGAACATTTCGACGAGGCCATTTTGTCATGACGAAATTTGATATTGTAGGACTGGAAGGTTGGCCAAGAAAACACAAACTTTTATTTATTTTTATTTTAAGAATATGTCTTGATACAGGTATAACAATAATTTTAAGAAGATTTTAAAAATGTAATTGTATTAAACTAATCAAAGATTATTTTAATTTTCTTCAAGCTTTTGTTATATCAATTTTAGTTTAGGAATATGTGAATAATATATGGAAACATCAAGAGGCATTGTATGTTCGTGGGTATGTTATATATATATATATATATATATATATATATATATATATATATATATATAAAAGATGAAAACAACCCTACTTGTTAGCAAAAGTTGCATAAGTAATTCATCACAAAAATTTGCCTTGTATTACATCTAAAATGTTACATCTTAATTATACATTCACTGTTTTTCCTCTCCAGAATTTAAATTGATTACTCTTTTGTCCGGTTCCAAGTTTACCTAAGTCTTCATTCAGTAATTCGATTTGTAATTAAAGTGTCTTTATTTGAAGGAAATAGAACGGTTTGCTTGCAATTTGACTCTCAAATAAATTTATTAAAAAAAAATTAAGAAAAATTCTTGTACTGTTGTGCACTAAATGATATTAATTAACTTTCTAACTATTTCAAGCTCCATTATCATTTTACAAGCTGTAAAATTCAAAGTTAGAGTATACTATAATTTCTAACTCAGAGCCCCTGATTTTACTATATAACGTTTCATGTCCTGTTATCAGCATTTGTGCTGTTGACAGCGCGTAGTGTAGCCGGTGAAGGCCCATTCTTACTTCTCCCTGAACCATTAAATTTAGTGGAGGGAGATCCAGAACAAACTCCATTGCTGAGGTCGGTGTCAATTTCATAACCCCTGTAATGCTGAAACAGACAACCTTTTGTATGCCATCCAGCTTGATCATAGTTGTTATTGAGTCACTAAACCAAGGCTGCATATGTGATCGCTCGTCTCACCACACTGGTGTATAGCCAATACACCATCTTGGGTGAGAAACCCCATGTTTCTCGCACAACCGTCTAACAACCACAAGGGTTGCTTCCGATTTTCTTATTATCTTTTCCACGTGCTTGTTCCAGGTCATTTTAGAGTCCAAGATTACTCCTAGATATTTAACCTCCTGGAAGAGTGATATTATGTTTCCTGGTAGGATAATGAGATCGAGGTTCTCTAATTTACTCCGTTTTGTATAAGGGATTAAGGCAGTCTTTTGAGAGCTTATAAATCTAGAATTGAATTTTTAAAATCAGGTATGGCGCATTGAAAATTTTTACGATTTTATCCACAATTAATGTTAGGGAGTTTTTGGGTGCGTAGATTGTAAATTTAAATTAATTTTATTAACCGACTTCTAAAAAAAGGAAGTTCTAAATTTGACCGCTATGTATTTTTTTCGTTCCTTACTCCGGAAAGATGGCACCGATTTGAATGAGGTTTTTTGCGTTATAGTCTAAAAAGCAAAAATAATTTTGCCCGATTCCTTTAAAATTGGTATAGGGGAGTTGTTGCAAAATTTGTATGGAGATGACGGTGAAAAGAACGAATTTAAAATTTTTAAAAAAGATTTAATATGTGTGTGTGTGTGTGTGTATATATGCAGCGTAAATCATTACTAACTATTTACCAAAATATTGAAATCGCGTAATCATAAAAAAATACTACAGTCGACAGGTTTAGGATAATGAAGGAGATCACCAATTGTAATGGACTTTTGCGTTCAAAAAATCATTCAAATTACAAACCTCACCTTGATCATTGACCTCAAGGTCATATAAGGTTCAAATATTACGAAAATCGAAAAATATCTCAAAAAAAAAAAGTTTTTATTTTTTAAATCTACTTCCTAAAAAAAAGTTTTTCCATAAAAATGACATCCTTGATCTAAAGGTCATAGTCAAGATTACAATTCATTATCCTAAACCTATCGACTGAAGTATTTTTTTATGATTATGCGATTTCAATATTTTGGTACATAGTTTGTAATGTTTTACGCTGCATACACACATATATATATATATATATATATATATATATATATATATATATATATATATATATATATATATATGTGTATATATATATATATATATATATATATATATATATATATATATATATATATATAAGTATAGATAGATAGAGACAATTGACTCTTACGCCTTGCTATGTAAATGGTGGCTCAGGCACAACTCAGCCCTCTGTATCTTGAAAACTATTAACTTTTGGACTTTGCGCCTACAGGAACTTTTGATCAAGACATCTAGACCTACAACATACTGAATTTTCAACGAATTTGACCAGGATCCAATTTTCATATGGTTGGTGCGGGGTCCTTTGACGGATAATGCTAATCACGTGACTATTATTCTTTTGATTATTTTTCATCTCGATCGAGGCAGAAATTGATGCCATAGTCAAATTTCAAATAAAGCTATTAATAAAAAAATCCCTTATGATGCAGACTTTACTGGTCACACTGTATATATATATATATATATATATATATATATATATATATATATATATATACGCATTTCAAGCAGATAAAGGAAACAATATGTTCAAACAGTTTATTCCCTACAAAAATAACTTCTCTCTCCACTTTCATCGGAGGGAGCTGTAGCGAAGAGAGAGCAACATTCGCAGGAAACAATTATACAGATTCTAGATTTAGCACACTTTTTTAGATAAATAACATCTATATAAATATTGTGAATTTTGAGATAACGATTTTTAAATAAATATGGTTTTATTTTAAACAAAGAAAAATGCATTTTTTTCGAAAAAAAAATCTCAATAACTAATGGCGCCACCTATAACTTTATTTATACGAAATAGATAATCTAATTATTTACAACTTTTGTTGAAAACTTTTTTTCATAGATTCTTTAGTTTTTGAGATAAACTGAAAAAACTGACAATTTTGGTTCGCCATTTTGTGAGCACAAGGTTGCCAATATTAAATCGAAATTTACTTGTTAAGATGCCAAAATATACATTTTCTAATAATAAAATCGCAGGTTACATTTTTTCCAAAGTGCAATTTGTTTCTGTCTAATTTCCATGGACCAGAGGGACAAATAACGGATATAAAACTAATTTTTTAAAATTGAATATATTGGAAGAAATATGGAGGGCTTAAAGCTTATATTTTTTAAATTCTTCTGAAATCGGTTTTAGGGAATTTTCGAAGGTGTAGACTATGAATCTAATAGCTGATTTAACTATGACCAACTAAATTTGTAGTCAGAAGGAAAAATTTTGTTGTTACGCAATACAGTGTGGTTTACAATAGCTTTGGCTAAAATTGCACTTTTTTTTCGACCTCGAAAAGATTTCGAGTTACGTAACACACACATATGACGGATATTTAAAACAGATCGAATATAAATTAAACTAAAATCTAAAAAACACAATAAAAAAATTGATTTGTAAATGTCAATCTTTATACTTGATTTTAATGCCAGATAATCCGCTGCTTATTTTAATTATAGAATGACGCACAAATCAAGCTAAAACAACAAAAAAAGATAGACACATCGAATTAATGGTCTCCTTTTTTTGAAAACAGTTAAAATTATAATTCGCGAACTCGTATTTTTATTAATTGAACTTGACACTATTTATTCTGTCGTGCGAGCCTCGACATACAAAATATCCGTCTTACAAATGTCACCAAATGATCTAGTTCATCTGATGTTGTCTTGCTCATTGCTTACAGTATCTCTAGAATTTTTCTTCTGAATAGTGTGGGTATATACCAAATCGACATTGCACTAAGTGAAGCATAGATATAACAAGCTTTTCTATTACTCGAATAAAGTTGTAATGTGCGTAGGGCAGACCGTATTTATCTTTAGTAGTTTTTGAAAACATTTTTGGTTTAAAAAAATTTAAAATGTGTTTTGGGAAGCCTTGTAAGTATTGTAACTCGCTCGTACCTGAAGCTTGTGATAATTGCAAGGGATGCGAAAAGGAACCGGCTTTTAATAAAGGTACTTTTAAATAATAATAATAGTAACAATAATAATAATTTATTTCTCCAATTGAAAAGTAATAAAATCATTATAAAAAAATTGAACCGACTTCCAAAAAAGCGCTAAAAAGCGAAAAATAATAATATAGATTTTCATATGAAGTCGAAGCCAAACTAATACTTGACATAATGTGATTCGCTTTCTTACTATAGTTTGTATATATATATATATATATATATATATATATATATATATATATATATATATATATATCTCGTGTTAGTATTTGTTTCTTTTAGAAATAATTTGATGCCGACTTGAAAAATTTCATATAAAAATTCATATGGTTAATTTTCGCTTTTTAGCGCTTTTTTAGCAGTCGGTTCAATTTTTTTCTGTTTTTTTTTTGATTTTCAGTTTTAAAATTGTTGATATCCACAAATTATTTGAATAAAGTTGTACACCCTAAAATAAACAACAAAAATTTTCTGATTCTCTCAAATCTCCAAATACTAATTTTGAATGAAATAAAATTTTGAATTTTAAATTAATTTTAGATGAGTAATATAAGCCTCGAAAACCTCCCAATGCCAATATTTAAAAAACATGAGACGGAAAATTTTTAGTCCGACATATTTTATCCCGAATATTGAGTTTGTATACGCTCTAAAAAACCTTGAATAATATCGGAAAATATAAAATTTCTAGTGCGCCATATTGAATCTGTAAAAATAATTTTAAATTCGTAATTTACTCATTTAAGATCGCCCTTATAAAATTTTTGGATAAAATCGAAAGACGAAAAATTTTCAAGACGCCATATTGGATCCGCCATATTGAATATTTCAAAAATAACTTAAAATTCGTAATTAGCACATCCAAAATTCTTCCTATACCGATTTTGGACAAAATCGAAACATGTAAAATGTTTAATCCACCACATTGGATCCGCCATATTTAATTATTTGTTCAAATAATTTCAGATTTGTTATATGCGAACCCGAAAACTCCCTCATACCAATTTTGGAGAAAGTCGAACAAAAATAAATTTTTTTGTCCGCCATATTGAATATTTTAAAAATAATTCCAGATTCGTTGTGTACGACAGTTCCATCCGAAAAAATAAGGAATCACTACAGCAACTTCCTGCACATAACGTAAAAAATTTCATTCAAATCGGTGCCACCGTTCCGGAGTAATCGGTGTACATACATAAAAAAAAGAAATATACATAGTCGGCGAATTGAGAACCTCCTTGTTTTAGAAGTCGGTTAAAAAATCAATTAATTTCATTTTAAAAAAATATAACTTTAAGCTGTCCCATTTTTTAGATACGTCATTTATATTCTCAAATATTTTTCACACACATTTAGTACACCGAATCAAACCGCCACCGTGCCGTTTATTATCTAGGTTTCCCCGCAATTGAAGAATTGTAGTTTTAGCACTGTACGCCGTATTATTTAGATTATTTTATTTAGGGAGTTTTGGGGCAATATTAAATCTGAAATTTAATATTTTGTCGTAAAATAAGCGTGTATTCACAACACTATACAAAATGTCTTTGTAATAATTTTCAACCACTATGAAACACTTTGAAAAACTATTACACGAAAGTGTAAAAGGCGTTTAAAGAAAAGTGAAAAACAAACGGAATTTTCTTGAGATACCATGATTTAACTTACAATTTTGATGTGAGATGCTATTAACTAATATTTTAAATGTCATAAAATTGACAGAAATGAGAAATTTTCAACTGATTATACTTTGTCAAATTTTCTTCTGTCAACATGGTTATAGCAACAAATATTAAGATATTTTTTATAATAAGTTATTATTTTTTTAAAGTTCAAAAAAAGTTCTTCTGCGGAAGCCAAAAATAACTTAAATTTAGAAACATTCACGTTGTGTGTTTTATTTTTAGAATTTAACGCCAAAAAATTTGTGAATAATATTCTAACCAAAGGATCAAGTATAGCCTGTGACGAATCCACTCAATCATTTAACAACCAAAGTTTACCACCATATTACGATGCAGAAATGTTTAAAAAGTGAGTTAATTATGTGGTTATTGGTATTTTATTTAATTAACAAGTAATAATGCCTATTATTTCTTTTTAAAATTTCCGGGACCAAATTTGTATAAAATTTACAACTAGTGCTTTTTGTTATCGGAAGGCAGAGCTATGTAATATCATGCCTTAGTTACCAACCGTGGAGATGTGCGAGCTGTAACTTTATTTATTAGCCAGCATATTTTTTTGCTTAGGTTTTTAGATATAGAAATTGGTACATTACTATATATAATTAACTTATATTTTTCAACTGTTCCGAGTATACCACCACAAGACACGGTAAAATTGATAGACAGCCTGTTTAAAAAAATTAGACATAATAAAGCTGTATTAAACTTGCTTAAATCCAAATTATTTTGCTTTTAACAACATCATTCCATAGGTATTCCACTAAGTCCACTTTTGGCAAAGGTTTTTATAGATAACATGGAGGTATAGATTCACAAGCATCATCTCTTTAAAAACTTTTTGTACTGTTACCGATACATTGATGACATTGTTACATGTTTCACAGGTACAGACAGGCAATTAACCATATTTGTATAAGTGAATAATTCCATAAACTTACTGGACCTTATAATACCTAGAACCACATATAACCATAGGTTCTCAGTTTACCACACACCATCCCATACAGACACTATAATACACAATTCATCATCACACCTAAAAAAATATAAATTTGCCGCCTTCAATAGCATATTCTATAGACTGATTAACATACCTTTATGGAAAGCCGACTTTAATTAGGAACTAACACTCTTGAAAGTATATCCTCCGAAAACGTGGCATCTTTCTTGAATAAGTACAAAATCAGGGTAGAGCTCAAAATCAACAATTCTCTAGAAAAAATGCCAAACCTAAAATAATAAAAAACAAGTCGGTTATCTATCAGTTGAACTGTGGCACTTGTTCAAAAGTATACATAGGTCAGACAGGTAGATTTTTTAAAATGCGGCATTCGGAACTCAAAAATAGTTATTTGGAAGGAAAAATGGATTCGACATGTGCAAAACGTATTTTAACTGAAAATCATATTTTTAATGATGAACTAATAATCTTATATAGAGAAAACAAAGCTATTAGGAAGTCTAGAAATTAACAAATTAAAAAATTCTGGTATAATTTTGAATGATGAGATAGAAACGAAGATGTGACCTCTATTAAACCTCTTTTGGTAACAGATATAAATAAGGGCTCTTGGGGATTTTCTAAGTAGAGGTATTTCCGGTAAAATTATCTGTGGTTAATATAGGTCATAAAATTTAAATATGGAAACACATTGTTTAGTTGCTCGTTAGAGATCAAGAAAATTACCACAAAGAAATGAACATATTGCAAAAAACGCCCTAACAAAAAACGGTTATAAAAAACATATAGACAAGGCTCTAAAAACGCTTGGCCCCGAAAAATCGCGAAAACCAAGATAATAGCTACAACCTTTTTTGTTCCTTATGTCAGAGGCATCACAGACAAATCGCAAAAAATTTTCCAAAGAGATAACATTGAAACCATTTTTACCACAGACCGTAAAGTAAAAGATCTCTTGCCAACACCTAAGGAAAAAATTTCTCTGGAAAACCAGGGAGTGTACGAAATTCCATGCGGAGAATGCAGCTCATCTTACCTATGCCAAACCAATCGTGTCAGGAGAGACGAACATATAAACCTGTCCATAAGAATTATAAGGGAAGCCATCGAAATTGCAAAGAGGTTTAACAGCTTAAATAGCAGAGATGATAGCCAGCGATTGCCTAATACTTGGAAAAATCTGCTTATGAAACATCAACCAGTAGCAGATAGTAAAGAAACAGATTACCACTCGGCAACACGACCCCAAACACTGACAACAGGGCCGATGACACGCATCAAGTCTCGCAACCTGATTGGCCGGATGGTTCTGGCTGGTTATTTTGTTTATAACTACTAGTTTCATATATTGTAATGAGTATTGTTAATTCATAAATTTAAACAGTCAGACTCTGTATATTAAGTAGGTATAAAAGGCAAGCACATATTTAATATTATTTATTTCTATTTAACTCGAGGAAAAACATAGTTTACAAAAATATGTCCTGGATGTTTGATTAGTCATTAAATTCAGGTGAATGAAAAAAAATTCTTTACTGGGTTAACTGAATCGAACTTTCGTAACACAAACAGTTTTATTTGGCTCGAATCGATAGTAATGGGTCAATTACTTTATAGTTTATGTCATCAATTAATTAATAAATAGTCACTGAAAGAATGAGTTATTTAATACAACGTTATTAATTTTCTGTTTCTTTTTAGAGGACAAGCTTTCTTTCACAAACATATGTTTGGAATGTTTATTGGCAGTTTCCTTGGTTTGATTTGTGGTCTAGCTATAAAATCAAGTTTAGCAATTTTAATGTTGACGAATATGTCAAGTTCAAATGTGACTGCTTATAAGAGATATGCTGCTACTATTTTTCACATGATGATTTGGTATGATAGCGAATTTAAACCTGGATCAAGGTTAGTTGTTGTATTATTATTGATGTCGGTTCTGACTGATCTGATACATTTTATTCACTTGAAAATCACGTAATAAACAGTTCTTATTGAAATTCAATTAGTAGTAAGAAATATTGCATTCGATAAAAAGTTCAATAAAAACTGTTTATTTGTGTATTTCAAATTGTTATAATTCCATCGATCGGATCGGAACGCTGCGTTAGAAACAAGGTCATTGATTTTCGAAGATAATCAGAATTGCCTGTAAATTTGAAAATACTCATTAAAGTTTTGTTCGCGAATATTTTTCAATTTCACATAATTCATTTCCTGTAGCAAAATATTTCATAAATAAATGAATGAACTGAAATCAAACTTGTCACACATTTAGGTAAAGATTAGTAAATGTTTTCTTATGTGAGAGTGATTTGTGGAGTAAGAGCCCAGTGATTCTTCTCCTTAATTATTTGGTTAACTAAGGCATGGGGCAGAGCGCAAAATAAAATCAGACAATATAGGAAAATTACTAAGTTATGCACAAAGTGGAAGTGACACAATTAGGATATAAATATTAAAATTGTAGGAGCGTCTGTAAAAGGTAGCGTTAACCATTTTATCTATAATCAATTTTTCTGCCTCATATTAATTTTTAGCTATTTTGATAACCTATAATTAAATTTTGTAGTAATAAAGACACTCTGGAAGTCTGGACGTTCGTCTTCTCTCTTGCGGCTTTAGTTCAAAACAACTACGGTTATTTAAGCTTACCAACCATAACTCAGAACTTCAGCACTCAGGCAGTGTTGCTAATTAGCTGGACAGTTGTCATCTCTTATTTAAAGCTCCCACAGCAGTACGTCCGCACGTTAATTCGCGAGAAGGTTTTTTAAATAAATTAAATAAAACAAGTTTCTCAAAACAACTAGTCTATTAATAAAAATAAATAGAATATAACGAAGTATTTACAATGAGAAACTTAAATTACATAATTACAATTACGAAAAAAAACTAACATATTTGCTTTTATTCGTCGTCTTATTAAACAAAAATATAAAACCCAATTTTGAAAAAAAAACAGATATAAATAGCTTACTAAAATATTAAACAGTAAAAGAAATAAAACGCGAAAAACAGCTATTTATTCAAACCGTATGAAAATCGCGAAATGCTCGACTAAAATAGCACAGATTAATCCTTTAATTTCCCAAATTAACTGAAAAACAAATCAAATAAAGTAAACCTTTGTGTTTGACGCATATACACGTCACGTAATTTGCTACACTGGAACACCCATACCGACTCTAACGATTTCCAGGAAGGAAGTGACTTTAATTAATTTCTAAAATCAAATTCAACTTTTCATCCCTTGGAACCTCCCCTATCTCCCTATTAGATGCGTTGGTTCCGACATGCGTGCTTTTCCACCAATAGAACGTACATACGCGATGCATCCCCGCGCGCGAAGGGTAGTTTTCGTTTCCGAGCGTCTGTACGTTTTCGGTCCCCTGTTCATAGATGGCATAAGTCATCCATGCGTCGAATTTAATTTAATTTAATATTAAAACTGACCAGAGCTCAAAACTAATAATTATTTTATACAAATGTGATCGGTAACTATTCTACAATTATACTAAAAGATCGTGAAAGAACCCATAGAGAAAAACCCCAAAATTTTAACCATGTTTACATTTTCTTATTCTTATTTTCGTCAATTGGGGAAAAAATGGGTAACAGACGTGAACTTTGTACATAATAACAAATACTAATATTGCATTTTAGTGATTTTATTTAAATATTCTTTTGTTTTCTTATGATTGGAAAATTTGCTCAGTTTAAGTAAAAGAAAGCTCTCTTACGGTCGGCCACATGTGGTTATCACTTTAGCACTTAACCTTAATCCTTTAACGATGTGGTTTTTAAGACTATGAAGTTGCTTTGACAGATTTATATTAAAAACTTCGAGAAGGTAGAACAGTTTAGATTTTATGTCACATTAATTTACTAAGTTCATGTTGTTTTTTTTCAGAAAAATTAACCACCCCAAAAGTAATAAAACTGAACTTAAGTTTAAGTATGTTATTGGATTTATATTTTTCTGATATGTGACTTTTTTTTGGCCAGACATAAGATATACATTTCAACGGTCCAAATCTTTATACAGAGGGACACAAGTAAATTCTTCCATTTAGTAGAATTTAATTTAGAGTTAATACATGTTAAAATAATAAAAAATCACAATAAACTTTTGTGCCCTTACAATATGAGTATCTAGCCCAATTTACTTTTGTCCAAAAGTTGATAGTTTCTGAAATATAAAGTGTAAAAGTTATACTTTTTTAAAACTTTCTTGTAAATACGTATCTTAATAATAGCTTGATTTTTGATATTTTGAGGTTTTTTAGAGAGAGAAAACAAGATCTGAATACAGTTTTGATCTATATGTAGAGGGAACAACTAGCAGCACATGGAACGTACGAAAAACAACTGAAAATATGAAAATATTGTAGATGTTGAGTCCTATACGATCGCGATTACTTATTTAAAAATACAAAAAACTGGAAAATTTTTTGATAAGATAAAAATTCCATAACATTTAATAGGTCACCAATTCTTCTTCTCTCTTCTTTGTCAACTTCTGTCGATCCACTCCTGGATGTAGGTCTCTCTCAATTGTTTCCATCTTTCTCTATTCTTCGCCAATCTCATCCACTGCTTGCCGCCACTGTCCTTATGTCGTCTACCCATCTTTTTTGAGGTCTTCCCGTGCTTCTTGTTGTCTCCCTCGGTCTCCATTCCAAGATTCTTCGTGTCCATCTGTTGTCCTCATATCGGGCTATTTGACCAGCCCATCGCCACTTCATCTTTTCAACCTTCTCTACGATGTCCTTGACTTTCGCTTTGCGTCTTATCTCGGTGTTTCTAATCCTGACTCTTAATGATATTCTAAGCATGTTTCTTTCCATCGCTTTTTGGACTGTTTCTAATTTTGTAGCGGACTTTTTGGTGAGGGACATGGTCTCTAATCCATACGTACACACCGGTAATATGCATGTGTCGTATACTTTTCTTTTTAGATTTATGGGAATTGAATTATTTTTCAGGGTGTATGCAAGTTTACCGAAAGCGGCCCATGTCAGTGGTGTTCTTCTTTTCATTTCAGCATCCTGGTTTGATTTCCCTAGTCTGATGTCATGACCCAACTATACATAGTGTTCGCGACGTTTTCTATCCTCTGGTTCTGTATTGTTCTGTTTGTTTGTTCGTGGCTCATTATTTTTGTTTTGTTATAGTCACCAATTAACATTACGAATTAATAAGTGCAGACTATCTAGTCAACAAATATTTTAAATTATTTTTACGTCATTTGCCGTTTTTTGAATTCACAGAGCTCGGCTGGCCACCAGGAGTCTCTGGGGAATCCTTCAATTGCCAATTTTAAGTTAATACATTATTATGATAAATGGATGATAATATTTTTTATATTTTAGGTTATGGGAATCAATCAGAGATGTGAAATTCAAACATAATTCGGCTAGCAAAAAGTCCCTAAACGTTTTAAAATATAGGATAAATCAAAAAGATATGGCATTAACTCAGTTTTGTTTTATGGGATTAGCACTGAGCAGAAGTAAAATGCTAGGAATCCATGAACAGAATGACGAAGATTTAAAATGTTTCATCCATGTTTGGAGGGTTGTAGGTTATCTTTTAGGTATCGAAGACGAGTAAGTAAATTTTTTTTGTTTATGTAACATTTATTTTATTTTTTCTTTGAAGTCATAAGAGAAATGCTATCGCTTAATTGACATATGTTAAACATTACGTAAAAATATTTTTAATCTTTTTTTAAATTAAAGGCAATAGAGAATGGAATGAAATGAGCTCCTCTTGGCGATTAAAAGTGATTTCGCAAGTTATAAACATTTCCGCACTTTATAATTGTTACGGTAATTGTTGTTTCTGGTTTTACTCATGGCTTAGAAAAATCGTTTGTGATTTAATGTATATATGTTGTTTTAAATCTACTTTCACACTAAAATAACATTGACAATATATTAACTTATATTAGATAACAAAATCGTGGAATGTTTTTGAGATTATTGTATGCGTGTTAATTGATGTCTAATAAAAATAAATTTAAATAGTAAATAAATAATACGCTTTTACTTTCTATGCAAATCTTAATACAGGGTTGCCAATATAAATTTTATCCAAGGGTTAATAATGAACGTATGTTTTTGTAATGGTTGCTTTTTAATGGTCAGGATTGTTCTTCGATAGTGCAGGACTAAGCTATTTGAGTCACTGAATTTCTTCCGGAAGGGCCACTTTTCATCTGAACAAGACCAAATATTATAAATTTTTTATTATATTGAAGATTTCCAGCCAGCAAGCACAGAAAATGCCAAATGAGATTTAGATCAAACGTTTACAAATTTCTACAATGAACTAGATTAATCAGCTGAGGAACTCCTATATATATATATATATATATATATATATATATATATATATATATATATATATATATATATATATATATGTAAATTTTCTTTTTATTTTGTCTTTTCTTGAGTTTAGGTTCTTTATTTAATAAAAAATCAAAAACAGTTTGACGTTTCTCCCGTTATTGAAGGATCTTCAAAAAATTGTTGTTTTTTTTTTATTTAATGTTTCCAGAATTTCGACCAAGAATACTACGAAAAGTGAAAAATACGTTAATAAATAATAATTTCAGTGAAAAGATTATCACCGAAATAATTAATAAAATAACATATAAATTTTATAATAACCTAACAATAAGAAACATAGAACATAAACAACAAAAATATGTAGCATTACCTTACACTAGTGATCTATCAGAAAAAATAAAACACATTTTAAAAAAGCAAACTATTATCGTATGTCACAGGTCTCATAATAAATTAAATACACTATTTACTAATTTAAAAAGGAAAACTCCTCTCATGAATAAGTCAAATGTGGTATATTCGATCTATTGCTCAAATTGTCCCAAAAAATAAATAGGCTAGACAAGCCAATTGCTAAAGAACAGATTGAATGGCCATAAATATACGAAAAACGCCTCAACAGCGTTAAGCAAACACACACAGGATGAAAAACATACCTTCGATTATAACAATACCATAATTAAAAACAAAGATATGAATTATCAAAAATTGCAGATAAAGGAAATGATAGAAATTAAAAAAGATAAAACCACTGTGAACGACAGAACGGATATTGGAAATTTGAGCCACATTTACACCGGCCTAATTTAAAGAAAAATACTAAGTATTCGATCCTGTTAATAAATCAATAATTGAATATCCTCTTAAATATAAATTTAAATGTATGCTTTCTTTCGTTTTTTTTGGTGCATTGTTAAAATATAAAAAATAAAACACACTCGCATTCCATGTATCCTAAGTACCTAAATAGATGATATAAAAATTTCATTTCATTAATAATGATAAGCAAAATGTCAAGGTATGTACTGGTAAAATTAAATACTTTTTTAGAAATTTGATTAGTTTTTTAAAGTGCTTGTTTTTAAAATTGTAAATATGTTTGTGTATGAATATTTTTAATAATATAAAAAATATTTTTAGGAAGATTGATAAATAAAAAGATGCCTTAAATAAAGGGCGAAACGTCAAATTGTTTTTGATTTTTTATTAAATAAAGAAACTAAACCCAAGAAAATACAAAATAACAAGAAAATAATATAATCTATGGTTCAAGAATCTGGAAAATATAGTATATATATATATGTATATATATATATATATATATATATATATATATATATATATATATATATATATATATATATATGTGTATATATATATATATATATATATATATATATATATATATATATATATATATATATATATATATACAGTGCCTTCATTTCAAAACGAACCATCCTTAATAACTTTGTTAAATAGAAAAATTTAAAAAAAAGAAAAAACACGTCAATTTAGATATACAGGGGGAAGTTTAATTTTGCATTTGTTAAAAGTCTGTCAATCACCTCCTCACCTCCAGCTAACCTCACTTTGATATGTCAAATGGGAACCCCCACCTTGTGACACATCATTGTAAGGAGCATAAAATTGTCTATCCAACCGTATAAAAAAAATTCAATCGGTTGACGTACAAGCGAACAGTGTGCAAAAATGTCTTGTAATAATGCATAATATATCGGCCTCGAACTTTAGTATGTCAAATGATTACCCTATAGTGTAATACATTATTTTAAAGGGCATACTATCTCCTATTTAGCCAATAAAAAAAAACAAAATCTGTTGATGTACAAGCGAATAGTAAGAAAAGATGTGTGGTAATAATAGACACCTTATCACATTAAACTTTATTATGTCAAATGGCTACTTCATAGAGTAAAATATTATTTTAAATTTAAAATAAATATTTTTTAAAATAATAAACAGTTAAAATATTTGCGAGAAAAAAACTAAGCCTGTTTTAAAATTCATCACAAAATTCATTGCAGTCTAATCAATCTAGTGTATTTATTTCAATGATATTTTTTGCGGTACCTGATAGGTACAAAAAATCACTGCAATAAATAAAATTTTTAAGATCTTTAAACACCAGTTGTTTATTATTGTTAAAATTGTCATTGTGACGCCTAGTTGAAACGTGAATATAAATGGTGTATACGCTAGCCGAAAGAATAGAAATAATTTTTCTCTATGGAGCTGAAGATCGGTGCGCTCGTAGAACCGCCAGAGCATTTAACGAGAGGCATCAAGACAAAAACGTGGGCCATAAATATGTACTCGAATTGGTACGAAAGTTTGAAGAAACGGGATCCGTTTGTAATAAAAAATATATTGAGAAAAGGGTTGTAGATGAAGCATGCCAAATCGAGGTACTAGGACAGTTTGCAATAGATCCAACTTTATCCATCTCAAAGGTCGCAGATTTAACCACCATTTCTGCTGGCTCTGTGCATAAAGTTTTAAAACAAAATAAGTTTTTTCCCTACAAAATTCAAATTCTTCAAGAACTCGGAGAAGACGATTTTGATAGGAGAATTCAATTTTGCGAATTAATGTGCCAACGAATTGACGAGGACCCCCATTTACCTAAGAATATCTGCTTTAGTGATGAATCAACTTTTTTTCTAAATGGACTGGTTAACAGACATAACTGCAGATACTGGGATAATGAAAATCCGCACCTTTTCCGAGAAGGGCATATTCAATATCCTGAAAAAATTAACGTGTGGGCAGGAATTTATGGCAATGAAATCATCGGGCCATTTTTTTTGGAAGATAATTTAACTGGGCAAATTTATTTAAACCTTTTAGAAAACACAATATACCCTGCCATTGTGCAATCTTTAGAAAATCAAGTGGATGAAAATGCTGTTATGGTACTAAATGAAAATAATTTGCATTTCCAACAAGATGGAGCTCTCCCGCACTACGCTTTGGCAATTCGAGAGTGGCTTGATGAACATTTTCCAGGGACGTGGATTGGCAGACGTGGTGCAATTGAATGGCCAGCACGGTCTCCAGACCTAACCCCTCTAGACTTTTTTCTTTGGGGGTATTTAAAAAGCAAGGTTTATAAAACCCCACCTGAAAATATTGACGATTTAAAAGATCGAATTGTTCGGGAATGTAGAGGAATTAGCAGAGAAACCCTTGCCAATGTTCGTGGGGAATTTCAAAATAGGCTTTTTTTATTGTTTCGCTAATAACGGCGCACATTTTGAACATTTAATAAAATAATTTTCTTCAACTGAATAAAACTGAATAAACTGCTTATATTTAACACACATTTTTGCATCCTAATTGCCTATAACGTCTATTAACTTAATTTTTTTTGACATCGTTGGATAGCAGATCGTACGTCCTTTAAAATGATGTATCACACTATAGGGTAATCATTTGACATACCAAAGTTCGAGGCCGATATATTATGCATTATTACAAGGCATTTTTGCACACTATTCGCTTGTGCGTCAACCGATTTAATTTTTTTTATACGGTTGGATAGACAATTTTATGCTGCTTACAATGATGTGTCACAAGGTGGGGGTTCCCATTTGACATATCAAAGTGAGGTTAGCTGGAGGTGAGGAGGTGATTGACAGACTTTTAACAAATGCAAAATTAAACTTCCCCCTGTATATCTAAATTGACGTGTTTTTTCTTTTTTTTTAAATTTTTCTATTTAACAAAGTTATTAAGGATGGTTCGTTTTGAAATGAAGGCACTGTATATATATATATATATATATATATATATATATATATATATATATATATATATATATATATATATATTACAGAACTGAAAACTGATTTTTTAAGTAAGTACTTTGGTGTAATTTATTTCGATAAAACTAGCGGTGTTCGAGATAAATCGGTTTTTATGCGAAAAACTTAAGAGTTACTATTGCTAAATACAAACAAATAAAGATCAGGTTGTTATTGTTAATACCTACATAATGAATTACTATTGACGGACGTTGTCAAAACCGTCTTTTAAAAAAATAATTTTAAAAAATGAAAGAATATTCTTATGCAGAGTATGTTGATATGCATTTAATTTACGGTGAAGCGCTGTTAAATTCTTCGAAGGCAAGAAGACTTCATGCTGAAAAATTTCCAAACATTGCCAAGTCCAAAAACTTTTCAAAGGGTTGATCGAAGCCGAAGGGAAACAGGCAAAAGATGGTTAGAAAATAATTATTAGAGTTAACGAATTAATTTTTTTCATGTTTTATTCAGAGTCATTTTTGCCGCGACTTGGCTGTGAGGGCCCGCCCAGGAGAGCACAAAACTCTCGCGTAGAGGAACAAATCTTTTAAGATATTGCTGACAACCCTTCAAACAGTATAAGAAAGCTCGTGACACAAAACAATGTTACAAAATGGATTTACATGAAACTCTAACACAACAGTTACTTCACCCGTACCACGTTGAAAAAGTACACGCTATGTCATCGGAAGATTATCCCATACTCCAATTGGTTTATACAGCAACATAACCTAAATTAAAATTTTTCTAACCTTATTTTGTTTACCGATGAGGCCGGTTTTACAAGAGATGCCATAATGAAAACGCCTATGAAGAGTGAGACAGCTTTTCCTCATAAAATAATACCCTGCGTATTTTATTTTTGTCTGTTTTTATTTAGCATTAGTAACTTTTCAGTTTTTCGTTTAAAAACCGATTTATCTCGAAAACCGCCAGTTTTATCGAAATAAATTAAGAGTATCTCTTTTGAAGAGGAATTAAAAATCAGTTTTCAGCTCTGTAAAATGACTCCTGTCAAAAAATAGGCCCAACGAATGAGACTGCGAGTCCGTTCCTGACTTCTCTAATGATCTAGAACATTTACTGTTGTATTGTTGAATGAGTCTTTATGGCTTTTATAAAATATTAAAATTTAATTAAATTATACAAGTCGGTTCAAAACATAGAGTCGATAAGATATAACGCTGACTACTCGTTTCGGCTTCTGCATCTCCGCATTTTAGGTTTTTTTTTTCGATGACAAAGTAGGGTTATTTTGACCATCCCTGTATGCTTTCGCAAATTAGTAGGTACTTATCGGACACCCTATATAGACAGGTTAGTAGAAATTTCCCAATTAATATTTTCAATTTTCCTTTTCGCCCAAAAACAAAAAAAGCGATACTAGTAGTAGTACTGTACGTCGGCAAGTTAATTAAAAAAATGAATAAAACCGATTTGTATTCATATTGATTTTCTTAAGTTTAAGGTAGACTACCGTTTTTCGTTCGAGGTAAGTTGGCAACGCTGGTAGCTTGAGACAGTTGCGCTGTCCTAATATTACTAGGCTCACGGAATCAGTACTGGCCTGGTTCGGCTACTAGCTTCGTGTGCAAGCGGCTTAAGTTTGGATTGCTTTGCTTGCTTTTAACGAACTGTGTGTACTTTAAGAGATAATTCTTATATAGTAAAAGCGTTTTCATAAAGTTTTGATGCTATTTCATCAATCAACTAACAGATGGCGTTACCAAACTACTTAGCTCATACAGGTGTGGATGCAAGGGGGGGGCTACCCCCCCCCCCAAGAGGTTTGGGTTCAGGAAAATAGACCCGATTTTGCTTCTTATATTTTAGTTTATTTAAGAACTAGAGATATTAATAAATCATTTTTTACCGTTTTTTTTTCTTTGCAAACGGTGTTCTTTAGTCCGGTGTCTTTGGCAAAATCTGTAAGACACATATATTTTTCATAGGATTGGGTTAGAAATTTTATAATCAAAAATACCGGTCTATAATAATGGACTATTTGGGTTGGATAACAATAGATATTTGGAAGTGTGAAGTGTTAAAAAGGATTTTAATCCTTGTGATAGGCGTCGGAAGGAGGTTTATTTTATCACTAAGTATGTATGGCATAGAATATTATTTCGGTAATAAACTTAAAATAAAAAGTTTTTCTAATATTATTTTATTTCTTATGATTTCTTAATAATTCACATACATTAGAAAATATAGATAATTTTGACATATTTAACACAAATCACAACTGTATTTTTATTATTTTTAATTTTGGCATAGAAACAATTTTCGGCACATTTTGACTAAAACGTAGCATTATTCTCTCAAAAAATTCTAAGTTATAATTTAAATACTTACAAAACATCCATTGTCAAAAGTACAAGAGGTTAAATATATATAAAAAAATAAGTTCCTCCATATAATATTAAACTTTTTTTGGGGCTATCGATCATTTTACTATTAATTAAAATCATTTTTTGGACATTTGACGTTTCAGTTTATTTATTTCTTTAACCATCCGTAGAATTACAATTAAACACTAAAAAAGGATTCAAATGTAATTAATTTTTATATGTTACAGTTAAAATTAGACCTACTTATTTTTATTTCTATTGCACTGACATCTTAATTTAATTTACTTTATTATATGGAAATCCGATAGCCCAAAAAAAAAAAAATGTTAATTCTACACGCTTAAGAAAAAGACACAAATACAATAATAATAAAATTACGGCTATTTGGAATTAAATATAAATAAAATTAAAGAGTGGGACACACTAAAAATATATATATAAAAAAATATAAACAACAGTAAACAATAAAATGCAACAAAAACAAAAATTTAATAATAAATTTTGTTTACAATGGTAAACATTACGTGTCTAATTCTTAATCAAAGTCAGTGAAGCTATCTTCGCTCAAATTAATTATAATTGATTCCTCTATCTCACCGAACATGAGATCGAGTTTCTCTCTCTCTCTACTTTTTACTTGAGAGAGATATTTCCTTCTCCAATGGACATTTTCCGGATGATCTACAAGAACACATTTCCTATCTGGTTTTTCCCAGCAAAAATTAAATTCTCTGAGCAATTTCCAGAGCTCAGTTCATTTAATTTCAGGTAAATCCCGATCTTCATTGATTTTAGTTAGAATTTTGTTGACGGTTGGGTTCTGCTTCTCATAATAAGATGTATGTACAACTCCTTTTATTGTAATTTACATCTCTTCTTCCAACAAGGTTTTTCGTCTGCCTGTGATCAAATGTGGCTTTAAAGTACTAATTCCAGCATTTTTTTCTCCTTCAGTATTCGGTTCATAGTAGATTTCCCAACTCCTGCCTTGTTGGAACACATCTCAACAGAGTTTTTAACATTATTATCTAGATATTAATATTTCAAGGCATCATAAACATTCATCGTAATAAGTTTTTCTTTGAGGAAAAAATGCCCTGGTTTAATGAATTTGGAATAAATATAGATGTGGAAGCCACATCTTTTGGATATCTCACTAATCTCAAATAATATATAAAAACAAGCACAAACAAGATAAATCACTAAGGACACCCTGTAAGTTGTACTTTGCTCACTGACAGAAATTAAATTGAATTATCACAAATTTTATTGTTGCAGTAAATTTATAAAAGGTTATAAATATTTAAATATAATTAGATATACGGCACTCCTCAGTTACCTGCGGCACTGGAGCAGGTACGTTGGAGGTTTCGGTAACTGTTTTATTACTCTTTCTAGTTCTTAAATAGAGTATAGGAATGTGTATGCTTGCCCTTCCCAAGAGCTTTGAGTTCAGGAAAATAGAACCGATTCTGCCTTTTATATTAGGAATGTGTATGCTGCTCGCATCCTCCTCCCCCCTGTTGGCAACTTATTTTTTCTTGTGGTCACCCCCCCCCCCCCCTTAACCAAGAGTTTTAAATTCAGAAAAATAGACCTGACCCTGCCTTTTACACTAGAAATGTGAATGAATATTGCTGGTGTCTCCTCCCCCTTGTCGACAACTTGCTTTCGCTTGCCATACTGTACTTTTGTGATATCACCCCCCCCCCCCCCCCCCATAGAGAGAGGCTGGATCTGCCCCTGAGCTCATAAGATGTATGTTGTTGATTTTTAAAATGAGCTTATAAGCGAAAATAATAATATTTATTAAAGGTTTGAAGTACAAAGATTATTTTTTGACCAACATATCATATTTATGCACAAAAGAGTAACCATAGTAATTGATTTACCAAAAAAAAAAAAGTGAAATGTATTTTTGTAGATTCAACATATGCCGAGAATCTGTTGATGAAACGAGAAAAATATGCGAGGAAATTATAACAAGTGTGATGAGACCAGAAGTCGAGAAACGAGACCCGGAACACAGACAAATGTGCTTATATCTCGTGAATGGTTTGTGGGCTATCAATCCGTTCCTTAATTTCAACACATTTGCCTTTTATTCAGAAGCAGTTTTAAATAATAATCTATCGTCTGTTAATGATGAAAATGACGATTATAAGAAGTTAACCCCTGGAGAAAAATCAAGGCTTCATATAATTATATTTATTACCGGAATAATGAGATTTACTGTGATAAGAATTCTTTTAAGACTTTTGCAAGTACATTCACTGTGGGTAGCTAAAGTTTTTCCATATTTGGCGTATTATAAATTTGGAAGACAGAATGCTCATGTAAAAATTATGGGGGCTCACTGATCAAGTAGGTTTTTACTACTAAAGTGTTATCGGAATAGGAATATATATATATATATATATATATATATATATTGAATTACTTCGTAAATGGTATTATATTTTCTTGATATACAGGGTGGCGCAGTAGTGTGACAAAGTACCCTATCTCTCTTCAAAAATTTGAAAAAATGTTTTAATAAAAGTTGCATATTATGAAAACTTTTACAATCTAAAAATACTTTCAGTTACATATGGTGCTTTATGACAGCGTGGCGCTAAAAATATTTTTTTAAAGGGATATCCTATATATCTTTGCATATTTGGATTCCTCTAAGAATTATCCTTACGATAATATATCTGGTTTTGAATTTTATGGCAAAGTTGCAAACTTCTTCAAAAAAATCACCAAATTTTGACAAAATATAGTCCTCAATAATGTACTATATCCATAAAGCATTCCCTATAGAGTGATCACAGACAATACATTGCTTGAATAATTGTTGCCATTATTAGCGCCGACGTGGATGGACTTGCAACTAAATATTAGAGGCGGGCTATTTAAATCTTGGGTTATAAGTAAATTTAAAATATAAAAATACATTTTTAATTCGCAAGTATAAAAATCTGTTATATATACAATAAATAACCTCTTTTATATAGAAATATAAAATACAGTGATTAGAAACATACATAAAACAGATTCTTATACCAGTATATTAAAAATGCACAATGTTCTTACAGAGGGAGAAAAAAAAACATAATATGTATTTGTATTTTTACAAAGAAACTTTATAAATTATGTACTTATTTCTTTTATTTTACAACATTTTCAAGTACACAAATAGTCTTAAGTCTACAAACTACTTTAATATTATTTGTTTCGCATTAATTTGGAATTTATTCTGATTATAACCAAAAAAGTCCTAAATATCGTAATATTTACTCATATTCTATTTATTAAACTATATAATAAGTATTATCTTTTATAATAGAAAATGGAAAGAAGAGTTTGAGGTGTTTGATGTATAGGAATATAAAAGTTAAAAAGGTAAAGGCAATGTGGACATTTAATAAAATTGTTAATGTTTAATGTAAAACAAATACCTTAGTATTCCCTTCTGCTGGGCAGAAATATTAAATTTAAGTAAGATACAGTTTGATCTTTATTCTGACCAATGTCATCGACTCACATTTTGTTTTACAAGATAATATAATTTAAAACTATTTATTTATTAGTAGATGTAATTGGAATATTAACCCTTTTATTTCAATATATTAATTCACTTTCTATACACAACAGTATTTGAAAAAAAATATTGCATTCCAAAATTACTGGTTAACTTTCTGTACCGTTCCTGATTGTTTTGAAATTTTTTGTTTAGTTTTATAAAATCCACCATTTTACGATTTTCAGATTTTTAACATATTTTTCAAATTTAATATCTTTTTCCAAGGCAATTAAATTAATTTTTCTACACCACAAGTAAATAAAACATTTAACGGTGAGTTGTACAAGTGTTGTTGAGAATTTACAATGTACGTTGCAAGCCAATGGCTTAAAATTAACTTTTTTATCGATAATATTAGTTAAGACTTGGCTTAAAGTTTTATAATGGACTATTCGTGGCAATATAAAGCAAGATTGACTAAAATGTGGTTTTCGGACCCATCGGAAGCCCGTCGTTCTGAGCGTAGAACTTGTCCTTTACTTGGAAGTAAGCACTACGCAGGCAACACTCCAATAGGTGCATCACTCCGTCCAGTGGTAACGTGGTTCAATCTGATAAAGTAGTATTATTGACGACGGGCTTCGGATGGGTTCTTCACTTTCTCCACATATATATATATATATATATATATATATATATATATATATATATATATATATATATATATATATATATATGGAATGGTTCGAAACTCATGCCATAGAAACGGTAACACAAAAAAGGAAAATCTGGTTTAGATATGTATATATACCTTCATCGTATGGAAGGGCAATAATCAAGACCTTAATGATTTCTTGAAATATCTAGATACAATTAAGTTTACCATGGAAAAGAGGAAAATGATCAATTGCCCTTCCTAGATTTCATGGTCAACCGTTCAAACGAAACCATTAAAATTTCAATATACAGAAAGCCAACACATACTGGACAATATCTTAATCATAGTCCTAATCATTCTGTTGTAACAAAACGGGGAATTATACGCAACCTCTATGATCGCGATATATCTATATGCAATAATGTCGATTCATTGGAAAAAGAGATAGCAAATATTGAATCCAATTTACAATAGAATGGTTGTCCTTTAAAATTAATTGACGATGTTGTAAATAACTTTAAAATAACGAACACTGGACAGCAAGAAACACATTCTTTCTTCACAATTCCGAACATTAAGGGAACTTCGGAGAAAACAAGACGAATTGCCAGTAGTTATAATATAAACACAGCCTTTAAATCAGAAAATACACTTAGAGCTCATTTAACAAAAACAAAACTAAAAACTACCGATAGTTAGAATTAAGGAACATAAAACTCATACACAAAACGGGGAAACGTCGAGATCAGGTATTGCAGAACACGCCTGGGATAAACAACACCATATAAAATGGTCTGAGCCTGTGGCAATATATATGGAACCCAATATGGAAAAAAGAAAATTTATAGAAGCAGCTTACATTAAAAATAATGATGGAACATTAAGAAAACCGAGTGTTGAGATACCTAATCTTTGACAACCACTACTTTGTAACATCAAATCATTGAGGTGTGTACAGTGAGGCGAATTTTTGCGCTTCAATGGAGACAGACCCTGTATAAACTCGTAGTCTTAAGACAAAACATTCAGTTTATACTTGATAACAATTAGAGATACAACGTAATCGAAACGTCGTAAAAATAAATAAAGATGAAGACAATCCAAGTCCAACAACCACATTTTAGTCAATTTTTAACATTGTCTACAACCTTCAAACAATAAAGCAAGTTAAGTCTAAAATTTTTTGGTCTAATGATCTGGCTTTTAATGGTTGAATTTGGTTTCTAGTCTGGTACAAAATAAAGTTATATTATAGATTCATTGACCTTTCCCACTATTTTTTGTAACTCTGGCTTGCTGGTAACTCCTACTTGTGATAAAACTGATTTGTAGGCTCAGAAACCTGAAATAACAAACGAATAATATATTAAACAAATCTTATAAAATACAAAAGTATACTTATATTTCTTAACCAATAGAAATTACAAGCTTTTACTAATCAAAAGATTGTATAACAGCGTTAAATTGTTATGGTAACTTTGAATAATTTATTTATTTATGTAAATAGAATAAACGGATAAAAAACTCAAATTAGATAGATATTAGAATATTTTTGTACCTGAAACTCAGACTATTCTTCAGGTTTTTTAAGGGGGTTCTCCTGAGTATGTTTACTCTCGTCCAAGGTTGGTGTATTTGTTCTAATGCTTTAAGAGCATTCGGTTTCTTCTATGACGGTACTAGATGTTGATGGCCGGGACAAATCATCTATGGTTTTTCCAGAATGAAATACTTTGTGAGATTCAACATTTAAAACATTGTTTTAAATATTTTTATACTTATAAAAGCGATGAAGATTAATAGAGAAACCTATTTAAATTTATTGTGTATTAAATTATTTCAACAAAACTTCCAAATTTTTCATAAACCTTTAGCTTTATTTTCTACAAATAGATAAAAAAGAAGATTACAAGTTAGGTTACTTACCAGGCAAATATAATGTTGGAATAACAATTCGTTTTAAGCCTCTTTTTGTTCGTTCTACCAAACAGTCTACAGTAAAATGTTAGTCACACATTCTGTAGCTAATGATAAGAGTTGGTTTTTTTATTCACTGTTCTGGATCTGATCTAGGAAAAGGATGTTCTTAAAAGAATCGTTATTAGTGCATCCAGGGACATAACATTACTTTCCATACAGAATTGTTATATAAAAATGATTAATCTAGAATAACCAACCTGTTTCATTATATAGAAGTCCATCAGAGTATTATTTTTTCTTGTTTAATAATAGAACCAAAATAACAAATGCAACAGCAGCCACTATCAAACGATCATCGACTGAATTTTCTAGATCACTATTTTATTCGTTGTTTCGGTCAATTACAATGACACACATAGAATAGACTGCTGGGCCCCGTGTACCTACTTGCGTTTGGTTTGAGACAGATATTTAAGGATATATTATTTCTTTCTCTAAAGGAGCAGAGCAAAGCGTTGCGCACACATGTCAGAAACATCACGCGTGAACAACATAACCTTACCCGTTTAGAGAGAGAAAGACTATCTCCTTAAATATTTGCGTCTCCCTTACAGTAAGCACAAGGCGGTATACTGACCCGTGATCTTTTCTTTATATGTTCATGGTGATTAACAAAAAACTCACCTGCCTCGTCCTCATTTGTGCTCAAATAAATAAACGCCTTTTTGTTGTAATTAATTCTACGTAGTCCGTTCTACATGATGGGGAAGCTGATCCATGATATGTGACGGAGTTATAAAGATAAAGAAAATAAAACAAGAAAAAAAAATTAAATAGATTTTTATTTAAAAACACACATTACAAAAGGAGATCCTCTAAAATATAAATAAATTTATATACTTATAAGTAATATCAGCTCGATCATTGGGTGACGTAGGTGACACTTTACCTAATCTAATGTGTTCGATTAATACTTTTATCGTTTTTGTCCTCAAAGTTGTAACTTCACTTGTAATACGAACAAACTATATTAATTTTTTTCTTAATTCAACCCGAAATCTAAAAATACGAGCATATTATAACCAAAATAACAAGTAGACTATCTATATAAAAATTCGCTAGAATTTGTGGGTACTTGACTAGTACTATAATAAATGGATTTCAACAAGAATTACGAATAAATCATAGTCGTGCGTCCTTTGATAGGCCTTTTTGGATAATATAAACATAATTATTTTAGAAACAATATGTTGAAAAGTTTCGGTAATTATTTAATTATGCCATACAATGCCAGAATTATTTTCTTTTCAATAAATGTATTCCCTTTTTATAATTCTCACAGATTATTTAATTATACAGATACCCCAAAAAGCGTTCTTGCCAAAATAAAAATTCGTTACCTTGCTTCCCCGTCCCCTGACCCGTTAAATTACACTGAGAGAAATTGTTAAATTAGAAAAATACCGTCGCAGATTAGTTCATCTTAACCAGATGCAACAAAAGGAGTTCTCAATAAAACCAAATTTCTACGTAGAGTTCTATTGAACTGTTTAATTTTTATCAGGTCATTTTCTATTCGTATTGTGTGAAATCATCCTATATTAAATATGTGTTCTTAAATCTGGTAGGAGGAACTTACGTAGAGAATAGTAGAAAACAACGGGCTCCTTTTAAATTCCTTAAAGATCCAAAGATCCTTTTTAATATTGCCAGAAATAACACTGGACAACAGTCAAAATATATCTAAAATAAAATCGACTAAATCTTATCATTTTTGGTGTGGTAAAACTAAACTTGTCTTTTTAATATTAGTTCAAGTTTAAGAGATACATGATGTCATGTCTCTCTACAAAATAACAATGTAACGGCAAGAATGCACGTGATATATTTGTATTGTTATAATAATAGAGGGGTGCTACGTTGCCATATATACGTTTTCCCCAAGTTACGATAATTTTGCACAACTTGGCAACACCGCATGAGGGATCTCCATTCGAAGTCCCAACCTCCCAGGGCTTAAAATAAGGGAAATAGCCATTTCAACCCATGTAAATCGACTTGTATGTCAGCTTTGTACTGAACAGCCTCTGTGTACAAACTAGTGACAAACGCCACTATTGCGAATATTATGGAATTGAATAGAAAATTCCTAAATATTCTCTAAAAATGTAGAAGCCGTATTTGTATACACCCAAGATCTTTTCCTGTATTTTGAACCTCTGGATATTAATTTCTTGGGTAGATGTTCGCAAAAGTGGTCATAATTATTATATTTTGAGTGACTTTAAGCAAAAAATAATTTTACAAATTTTTACGTACGACGCTTATTTTCCGAGATAATTAATGTTAAACTGTTAAAAATGCGATTTTTGCGATTTTTGAACTGGAATAAATTTTTTAATAAACTTTTTTAAATTTCTTTGGTAGCGATCAAAAGTTCGAATCAACATCTACAAATTAAAATCAAATGACATACGAAAAAGTTACTCTCTAATTAAATATTCCGCTATAAACAAATAGCTTTTAGCAGTAGTGTATGGCGCGTAATGGGAAGCCTACTTGCAGGCGTAAATAACGACTCCGCAGAACCCGCGGTGCGGTAGGGCACAGCCAATATAGTGGCGCCCTCAAGTCCCTTGATGAAAATGAATAAATACGAAGGATCTTCGAACATACCCCTGTAGAAGTAGCATAACGTTAGAACTAGGGCCCGGTTGTTTGAAGGCTAATTAACGTAATAATATTTTTATTTACATTTGAAAAAGTGTTGATAAACATTAGATATTTAGTTTCTTGGTACAGATATACCGATTTTATGCTATCCTTTTCTGATTGAATTATTTAAACCTTCGAACATACCCCTGTAGAATTAGCATAACGTCAGAACTAGGGCCCTATTGTTTGAACGCTGAATAACGTAATAATATTTTTATTTGTATTTGAAAAAGTGTTGATAAATACTAGATATTTAATTTCTTGGTACACATACCAATTTTATGCTATCCTTTTCTAATTGCATTATTTAAACGAGTATCATATGATAATCGGTACTTTAATTCTGATATGAATACATGATTGCAGAGAAATTATTATTATTGTTATTTTCAATAAGTAAACAATATTTACCAATAAAAATTAGTTTTTAAATCCTCTTTTAATATTAATTGTAAACTTCGCATTTATATTAATTTCTAACATTTAAAAACACCGAAAAAAGTCACGACAAGAAATTAATCTGAAAGACAAGATAAGTAAATATGTTTGTCTGTCAAACATCAAAAAAGCGTCTCCCCTACCGACTATAAACGGCCTTCAAACAAATCTTTTGTTGTTTAAATCTACGGTTTTAATCGAAGCGAAGGATCAAGACGGGAGCAAAATAGTAGGGCGCATTTAAAAATCTGCGGGGGGGGGGGGGCACATTCTCTTCGTTACACCACTGCTTGCAGGCATCTCAAGTGACGTCGCGCTCTTAGTTCGTATCATATACGTATTATACCGAAATCTAACCAAAATAAACTTATCATACAAGTTTTCCGCATTACATTTAAAAATCGCTCTATAATTTAACAGTAATTCAACAAATCTGAATTAATTGTGATGTTTTATTTTTTAAGACTCAAAACGAAAAATATTATGAAACATTTGGAATAATCTCCAAGAACCATTCTTAAAGAGAAAGTCGGCCAGAATGTTATCTACGGATTTAAAAGATTTTTTTATATATTTGAACCTAAAATGCCATTCAGCATACTCATAAATATTAATCGATTCATAAGTCCGCTGTATACTACTATAAAAATATATTGCTGAAGATCGCAGATTATAAGTTTAATCCTAAAATTAATGGTAAATCATGGAGACTAGAGGGAGATTATTAGTCGAAAGACGAGGGTTGTCATAACACAAAGATAAGGTAAAATTTTGGTTTATTATTATCAGCAACACGATTTGTTTGATATGATGATTTTATTCAGATGAATTTAACTAAACCCTTGAAAGGACAAACAGTAAAGGGAATAAAATTGTATTTTTTAACAGATTTCAGAATAAATAAGGATGAAATAGTTTTTGCACAAAAATGCATATTTTAAGGGTTTATTTTATAAATAAGTTATTAACAGGTTGTACACCGAAGAAATCAATTCAGTGTATAATTTTTGAATTATCAGCCAAGCGTTTTCACTCTTATTTAAACCATCCTCAGGGTCAGACCCTAGAAACAAGAGAATGTGGCCAGTAAATAACCTTTCTTAGTGGTCACCAACTACATTCACACGTCAAAGGGCATACTTCAACCTCGCCTTTTGGAAAACAGTCTCCAACGCCAAAGCAGCCTTTACATAGTATAAATAAAGTACAATAAAGTTTGCGTTAGCGTTGGAGACTGAAGTGTACCCTTTGATGAGTAAGTGTAGTTGGTGTGTACTGAGAAAGCTTATTTGCTGACCATATTCTCTTGTTTCTACGGTCTGAGCCGTGAGGATAGTCTAAATTAGACCGAAAGCTCTTGGCCGATAATTCGAAAAATATACACTGAAATACACAACAATATCTCTCTTTTTCTTTATTCACTTATAACTTTGCATAGAAATGAGAGTGATATTTTAATATTAACTTAGCATGTTGTTATGAAAAATTTTATGAAAATTGAATGCGAACTTTTTGAACTAGTCTAGAAAATTTTTGACTCAGAATTTTCCCCACGAATATTTTATTTGTTAACTTTTTATCATGTGAATTACTTAAATCAATTAGAACATTACTGTGACAAGAGTAAAAATGACATTATTGATGACTATTTAACAGATCTATCAGAAATATGCTGAACAGTGGCAAACCCTAGTGTTTCCACTTGATAGTATTAACATTGGTCCTGAGGTAAATAAAAAGGTTTGTAAATCAGATCGATAACCAATTACATACTGTGCTGTGTTTTTAAAGAGTTGTTTTGATAATATTGCTCTACCACTTCTTAATCTGATAAATTCGTCATTTTTAGCATGTAAAATTTCCGACGAATTAAAAATATCGACTATTGTTCCGGTTCCTAAAGTAAATAATTCTCACAGGGCTGTTGATTTTCGACCTGTTAACATGCTTAGTTGTGTTGAAAAAATAATGGAGAAAGTAGTGATGAAACAACTGTTAGAATTCATAGAAGTCAAAAAAATTATAAATAGTATGCAATCTGGTTTTCGGGGTAAGCATAGCTGTAAAACTGCAGTGCAGTATGTCCTTAATGACTGGAAACATAGTTTCGATCAAAATCTTATTACGGGTGCTGTATCCTTAGATTTGAGGAGGGCCTTTGAGACTTTAGATAGGGAAAGACTACTTAAAAAATTAGAAAGCGTCGGTATAAGGGGTGAAGTGTTGAAATTTATGAATAATTACTTAATTAAAAGAAAACAGAGATTGAAATTGAATGACGTTGTATCTGACGAGATTGAGAGCAGCATGGGTGTTACACAGGGTAGTGTGCTAGGCCCATTATTATTTCTTTTATATATATATATATATATATATATATATATATATATATATATATATATATATATATATATATATATATATATATTGACGATATGACGATATAGTGAATACATCTGGTGATTGTTGTATACAATCTTTTTGCAGATGATGTTCTTTTATATTTTGCATGTTCTGATCGTATTCAATTGGTTGACACACTTAACTCTACATTATAAAATTTATTTTGGTGGTGTTCTTGTAACCAATTAAAAATAAATGTGGAAAAAACTAAATTTATAATAATCTGCAATGAGAATGATTACAGAACTGTTTCTCGTGGAGATCCTATTATTAAAGTAGGCAATGAAACGATTGAAATGGTGGAAAAGTTTAAATATTTAGGAGTAATCATAGATAGACCACTTAAATTTAAAGAACATGCGAATAACTTAATAAAAATAATCTCTTATAAAATTAGTTATATTCAAAGATATTCTAATTTTTTGACAAGGTGGACTAAAACAATCCTGTTTAACACTGTGGTATTGCCGCACTTTGTTTATTGCTCCACAATTTTGTTTCTTCTTAATCAAAATGAAAAGGCAAGATTCCAAAAATTGCAAAATAGAGCCATGAGAGTTATACTCTCAGGTACAAGAAGAACATCAATTAACTACATGTTGAGAGAAATGCAATGGTTGCCGGGGGAGGACTTCTTTCATTATCAAACATTGATCTTTATTTTTAAAATCAGATCGGGTAGTTCTCCTGTATATTTACAAAATCATATTAATTATAATAAAAATATACATGCATATGACACTAGATCGAAGGAAGACTTATATTCCTCCAGTATTAAAGAAACAAACACAAACCTCTGTATTCTTTAAGGCCATAAAGATGTTGCAGGTTCACCGGAAAAAACGTTAAGTTGCACAAGGCGTTTTTCGAGGTGTTTTTGTCATTCGCTCGCATCGTCAACATTTTGTATCGAAAAATTATAAAAAAAATATTTTCAAGTACTGTTGACATGTACTTTAAGGATTTCATATTCAAAATTTGTTTAATAAATAATATATAATTTTTAAATCAATATGAAATTTTTAATTTTACATGCATTGTCCCCCTTAAAGTATTTCTTAAAATCATACACACTTGAATATACCAAGATTAGTTCCATTCCCAGAGAAAAAATGTGCTCATTAAAACGCGCGACTACTATTCATATGGCCACACGAAATTTCCATCTACCTTAAAATGTATTGGAAGAATTGACTGACTGATGATGAGTCACTAGGTAACATGCTAGCAATTACCTTTGTTAGGATAGTGTCTGAATTACTTTAGAAATTTTTTCCATCAAAATCTCCATTTTATTATTCTTTACAAAATAACTACAAACATTTTTCTTAAAGATTATGAGTACTAATACATCCATTTTTTCTAATATTATTCTCAATTATTTTATTAGAATTATTCAGAGGAATTTCAACATTAACATTAGATACGGTAGAGACAAGAGAATTTCTATTCGTAACTCCACTGGACTTACTGGTATTTCTGCTTACTTCCCCAGGTTTCTTAAAATGAGCGGTATAAGGTAATGGTTTACCTCGTATCGCTCCGCGATTGTAGTTTGCGTGTTCTTTACACATACCTAATTTACCCATGAGTATAAAAAAATCTTTTCGATATTGTTGAGTAAGTATTGCGTATAAACAAGGGTTTGCGCATGAATTAAGTGGGTAAATAAATACTAGAAGTATTTTGGTTTGAGTTACGGTGATTAGAGGATAGCCCAGTAAGGCGGTTGTACCGAAGAAGGCTATCGGTGAGAGACAGGCGAAGTCGGTGAAAACTAGAAGGGCCATTTTCTTTGCTACGGTGTGATCGTTGCGAACTGAATTTGCTATTCCTGTTTTGCTGCCTGAAAAAAATAAACATTTTATAGAATGCTATGTTATTTGTCACTTCAAGGATGTTCAATGGATATACCTTTGTGTATAGACGTAAGAGAAATTAATATAACTTTATTGTACAAGAGTGGTTCGATAAATTCTCGGCCTGAAACAGAGAGGGCGCTAGTAGGATCAAATAACTATAATATTTTCTAAGCATTAACCTCGAGATGACGCCCTGCAAAGTTTCAGATGTTTGCGTGCAGTTACTTGTTCGTGGTGATCGAGTGAACACATAAGGTTCGATGTTTTGTGAAAGATGGATAAAATTGAAGTTCGAACGGTAATAAAGTACTTGGTTTTAAAGGGCTTAACTCCTACGGACATTAAAAATGAGTTAGATTTTACTTTAAAGAATTCTCCTCCTTCGACAGTAAAAAAATGGGCTGTTGAATTTAATTATTGTCGTACATCAATTAAAGATGATGAGCGCTCGGGACGCCCAAAAACCGCTACAACTGACAAAATTGTCACAAAAATTCACAATGTCATACTTCATGACCGCCAACTGAAAGTACGTGAGCTTGCTGGTATAGCAAACATCTTGATAGATAGTGTCCATTACATTTTACATGATGTTCTTGGCATGAAAAAGCTTTCTGCGCGATGGGTGCCGCGCTTGTTAACAGTCGATCAAAAACGCCTTCGAATGAACACTTCGCAAGAGTGTTTAGACTTATTCAGATGCAATCCTGCTGAGTTTCTTCGACGTTTTATAACTGAAGATGAAACATGAATTCACCATTACACGCCAGAGACAAAGCAACAGTCTAAACAGTGGGTGGGGGCAGGTGAAAGTGCGTCAAAAAAAGCAAAAACGGTTCCGTCTGCAGGAAAAGTCATGGCCATAGTTTTTTGGGATTCACATGGCGTGGTGGTTATAAATTTTTTAGAACAAGGCAAGATAGTTACCGGGGAGTATTACGCTTCACTACTGGACCATCTGCAGCATGTGATTAAGGCTAAACGTCCACATCTTGTCAAAAAAAGTGCTCTTTCATCAGGATAACGCGCCTGTACACAAATCTATGGTTGTTGCTGCAAAACTCCATGACCTATGTTTCGAAGTACTTCCACATGCGCCGTATTCGCTAAATCTGACTCCTAGCGATTACTTTCTCTTCCCAAACTTGAAAAAATGGCTCGCTGGACGAAAATTCCCTTCAAATAACGAGGTCAGAGTAGCGACAACCGCTTATTTTGCAGAGTTGGATAAATCGCTTTATACTACGGGTATTAAAATGTTAGAACATCGTTGGTCTAAATGTACTGTGTAAGTACAAGGGGACTATGTTGAAAAATAAATAAAAACATTTTCAAAAATCTTTTGTTTTCTTTATCAGGCCGAGAACTTATCGAACCATCCTCGTAGACCGCGGATCCTATAGAATAAAGTATGCTTACGCTTACAAAGAGACAGATCGTTTTCGAGGAGCAGGACCTCTCTTTCTAATGGCGGAGCTAAGCACGATACTCCAAATATCATTGGATACTCCTGTTCTTCTTCTTCAAGTGCCTTCTCCATTGCGGAGGTTGGCAATCATAATAGCTATTTTAATTTTTGAGGCAGTTGCTTTAAATAGTTGTTTTGAACTGCATCCAAACCATTTCCTCACGTTTTTTAGCCATGAAATTCGTCGTCGTCCTACGCCTCTTCTGCTACTTATTTTTCCTTGGATTATGAGCCGTAAGATGCTGTACTTTTACCTGTTACTTGACCGAAATTAGAAAGAAAGATCCTACTCCTCGAATACATTCTATCTCTAATAAAAAACCAAAGCTTTCACGGCTTTGGTTAAGTTGAAAATCATGGTTCTTGGGTTCAGACCGCGTCAAATTGGAAGTGTTATCCGATGTTTCACCTACGATTGCACAAGGCATCTTCAGGGATCTTTACTACACGAGATTAAAACACTAAATGACTATCTGGCCAAACTTTTACATCCCTTTACAGGAAAAACTGAATCCTTTGTTAAAAACTCTGAACAATTGGTCCAAAGATTAAAAACCATCCATTGAGAGCCCGTTTTGATGTAGAATCTCTGCACACAAATCTTCCTATAAATGATTCAGTTTCATAATATCGAACATATTACGAAATAACAACATGAATTCTACCTTACTAGAATTAATTAAAGCAAGACTGATTTCCACTTTTTAGTTTTCAAGGAACTTTCTACGAGCAGACTTCGGGAGCGGCAATGGGATCACCTGGGGTAGCTAGCATCTTCATGGAAGCTCTCGAAGAAAACACCTTGTCTTCTGCTCCTCTAAAACCTAAATTTTGGTGCAGATATGTTGATGATACGTTCGTAGTTTGGCCGCATGGCGTAGATAACCTCCATAATTTCCTCGATCATCTAAATTAACAACATCCTAGCAGAAAATTTACTATGGAAATTGAATCAAATGGTGCCCTACCCTTTCTTGATGTACTAGTACAAAAGAAAGAGAATGACAAATTAAGACATTCTGTGTATAGAAAACCAACACATACAAATCGATATCTCAATGCAACGTCACACCATCATCCTTCTCAAAAACAATCTGTCATAAACTCTTTGGTACATAGATCCCTTTCAATATGCGATGAACAATCACTTAAATTAGAAATAGAAAAACTGACTAATGCTCTGAGAGGCAACGGATATTGCACTGAAGATATAAAACGTTCTATTAATGAATATAGAAACCCAACTCCTCAACAAAATGTCATAAATGTACCTCATACGGTCAGTGTTGTCGTACCTTACAAACACGGAACCATTGACAAGATTGCCACATTGCTCCGAAAATCAAACATTCGGACAATTTTCAGCACATGTAAGAAAGTGGGACAATGTTTGAAGTCTCCAAAGGATGCAATAACATTTCAAACAGAAAGCGTTTACAAGATACCTTGCTCTTGTGGTAAAGTGTATGTAGGTGAAATAGGACGGTCTATATCCACTAGGCTTAAAGAACATGAAAGATGTATAAAAAAGAAACAAATTGTACAATCTGCAGTAGCTGAACACCAGCATTGCTCAGGTCACACTATTAATGTAAAAGAAACTGAGGTTCATCAGTGTCTGGTATCTTTAAACGTCAAATTAGAGAATCAATTGGAATTTATAAATATCCAAATAATATTAATAGAGATGCAGGTTACAGTGAACTGTATGTTCTAATTTCGTGAAGTAAAGAACCCTGAAAATGCCTCGTTCAATCGTAGGCGAAACGTCGGATAATAATTCCAATTTGACACGGTCTAAACTCAAGAACCATGATTTTCATGCTCTATCTCTTTTTAACCGTGAGCCACCTTTCTTCTAAAGGATCCGAAGTATATATTAAAGAAATATTACTTTTTCTTACGTCTGTGGTGGACGGGAACTCACGGAACTTCGACATATGATTCTTTAGCATGGGAAAAACAACTTAAAAATTTTTTAATATAATATAGGGGGTTTTTGCGAAAAAGAAACATTCTAAAAAGGCCTTCAATAAAATTGTTCTTACGAAAAGTTCAGACATCGGTCCCTTAAAATCTGATTTTTTAATATATTTCATGTTTACAATTAGAAAAATAGATAATCACATGATAAAATAGGTTTTCAAGAATGATTTTTTCTGTTTTACTGCACATTTTTCGCCTAAACTAAAAGTTTTTGATACAGCTACAATGGAATGAAAAAATGGACAACATCGCCTTAAACCGTAATATATATTTTGTCATATCGAATCTGTTTAATATCTTTCCATTTGACTGTCGATATAAAACGTGGAAGTTTCATCAGATTCGTTGATGAAGAAAACATCGCTGATTAAAAACGCATTGACCCATGTCAAGTTAAGAGTTTAAAACTTTGACAGAAGTCACAAGCCAAAAATTGACAATACAAAGTATAGATCTCGATCAATATTTATGCATTAAATACTATTAATAATCACATAATAAAACATATCGTTTCCTTTTGATATTGTATGCTCTTTTATTCATATGAGAGATATTGAAATCTGCTTATTTTTTTATCTAAGATTTGCAGCACTATGATCTTTCATCCCATTCCTCCCTTGTCTCCGTACTATCTTGATTGACGCCACTGAACACCCTTAAAAATGTGATAATATAAAATTTATTAGTGAACCGCAATACATAATTTTGTTAACGTTTACCCTTAACTTTAATTGACAGTGAAATAATAAGTCAATCAAGATTTGAACCTTAAATATAAAGTATAAAAAACCATATTTCTAAACCGGTACAAATAAAAAAATTTGTTTATTTTAAGGAGACAATTATTTATCGCCCTTAATTTTTCTATATAAATGTTTGTTTCTGGACATATATATGTCATTCGTTTTAAGTTAGTACAACTGTAAGTGATAATCATGTCACTATCAATCGCTAAACATATTAATAATGCTATGCTGTTTTTTTTATTAAATACCTACCTGTTTTTATAGTTCTGTACATGCTGCCATAACATACGCATATCAAGGTAAAAGCAGTGCAATTAAAAGTCAGCAGTGTTCCCAAATAAACTGCATCAAAGCTATTTTTATATTCCAGTGGTAGACATATGCTGGTTCTGGCATAGCTGCTTATTCCACGCAACGGTAAAAAGGCCATGAAAAGAGCACAAATCCAGCCTAAAAGCATTATCTTTACTGAAGTTCGGAGCTTAAGGCGTTTGTTAAGGTGAGTTGCCCAAGTTATAGTACACCTGCAATAAAAAGAAATTTGCATTGAATCGTTGAACTAATAAATGGTTTTTAACTTTTTATGGAAAATATGTCTTTAAGCAGATAAATAGTGTTTTATAATACGATTTTAATAGTTAAAATAAAGCCTTGGACGATCTTGTGAAAAAAATTCTCATGACTAAAAATCTAGACCTAAATTATTTTTTAGTTATTTTTTAAAAATCTTCTTTTTGTTATGTGGTATTCTGCCACATGAGTAGGTTAGTGCCTGTTTATTGCCAATATGTCCTATAGGAAGAAAGATCCAGCATTCTCTCCACCGCTTTGGTGGTCTTCTTTCTGGTCTCTTTTCCATTAAGTTGTTTGTTTAGTCTTGCATTTTTAAATAGTCATGTGCCTTCTATTCTTTTTAAGTATAATAACCACAATAGAAAATTGTGGGCTGTATAATTTTTTGAGTCTTCAAGGTACCGAAACCTCAGCGCAAGCCCAGTTACAGATTGTTTGAAAAAAGTCTAAAATTATTTCATACTCCCGCCTCAGACAGATAACTTTTAGGTAAAATCCCATAGATCAATTATTCTGTCATCTTTTCTGCTGAAGCTGGCGGAGAAACCCCAACCAACATACTCTCAGCTCTACATCAAATGGTAAAGAAAATAGAATAAAAAACAAATAGTGCTTATATTAGCAATTTTTGAATGATCTTAATAAATGAACGTTACTAAAAAAGATTAAGATACATTCCATACTTTTATTTGTCATATATCACATGCAATATTGGCCATATTTAAAAATTGCTGTTACATTGATTAAATTATATGAAATTGCAGTTTGCGTTAACCGTAAATAAAAATGACAACGCGTGGTGTTCTGAAATAAATATTTTTAATCCATTTACATTTCAAAATTTAGATTTGTACTAGCATACAGCCAAAATACAGAATTAGCATTTATTACTAATTATTAGAGTTGCTGAAATTGCAGTTTAACAAGGTTAAGTCAATCTCACTAAAATCTAGTTTTCAGTATACAGTTGAAGGCTCAATAATTGTGTAATGGAAATCGAATTTTCATAAAGCTGGTTAAAATTATAATTCATATATATATATATATATATATATATATATATATATATATATATATATATATATATATATATAAAGGGTTATTCATCCTATACTACAGGGAATATATACGTGGCTTTCAAAAAAATTAACTTTTGGGATATATGGGGTCTAATATAGTTACTTTTTAAAATTATTTTAATATTATACAGGGTGTCCAAAAGCTCCGAAAGTATCAAAGTTGTGTGTGTGTTTTTTTTTTAAATGGAACCCCATGTATATTATTGCATTTTTGGATTCTCCGATCAAAATAAGTGCCTATTTTAATAAGGTTTATAGTATCTTAAAGGTTTTCTTCTTCTTCTTCTACCTTCTATAATAGGTCCCTAACCTGTTCCTTTTTCGATTTTCCTTATTCTGGACTTAAATTATCGCTCCACCTTTTCCGTGGTCGACCTCTACTGCGTGTACCACTAGGCGATTTATCTCGTGCGATCCTTACCAGTCTATCCTCTGTCATTCGGCTTATGTGTTTGTTCCATTGTGTCTTATGTTGTAGGACCCACTCATTAATGCAGTCTGTGTTGCATGATTGCCTGATGTTATCGCTTCTTTCTCTTTCTAGTAGCGTTTTTCCTGTTATTCGTCGAAGTATTCTCATTTCTGTAGTCTCTAATAGTTGTTTCGTTTTTGTCGTCTCTGGCCGTGTTTCTGAGGTGTGTCATAATAGGTCTAATTGTGGTTTTGTAGATCCGAACCTTTGTTTCTTGTTGTAAGTGTTTGTTTCGCCAGATCACGTCGTTGAGGCAACCCGCCACTTTGTTTGTTTTGGCCACCTGCCTTCTTACTTCATCTTCGATGTTGCCATAACTAGTTATGTCGATTCCTAGATATTTGAAACTCATTTCTTGTTGTATTATTCGACCGTCTAGCTCTAGTTTGCATCGGAGGGGTTCTTTTGAGGTTGTCATACATTTAGTTTTTTCGGCTGAGAGAATCATATTATATTTTCTTCCCGTAAGATTAAAGGTATTTAACAATCTCTGGAGGTCGTCTTCATTTTCGGCACATATCACAGCGTCATCAGCGTAACAGAGAATTTTTATTTCTGTATCACCCATTTTATATCCTCTACCAAGTCGCACCTCCTTTATTATTTCGTCCATTATCATGTTAAACAACAAAGGACTAAACGAGTCTCCCAGTCTAATACCGCTGTTGACTGGTATGGGTGTTGATAATTTACCGTTAGTGCGAATCTGAACTTTATTGTTCGCGTATATGTTTTCGATGATCTGAATTATATTGATAGGAATATTTCTCTTATATAACAGGTGGATTACGTCATCTAGCTTTATGCGATCGAATGCTTTTGTTAGATCTATAAAGCATAAAAATGTTGGTTTATTGTATTCTAGAGATTTTTCGACTATCTGTCGTAGAGTAAATACTGCATCCACGCAAGACCTTCCTGATCTAAATCCCTGCTGTTCGTCTTCCAGTGTTGTAACCGAATTAATTTGATTTTTGATTACTTTCAGTTTTTAAATAATTTGAATTTGGACAAAATTTAACCTGATTTTCATGTTTCAAATACTTAAGAAATATTTCAGTTGTGTATTCGAAATTTACAGTGAAGTGTAACAATAAATCATGTTTTATATCCCAATTATAATAAACGTACTATATTATACAGGGTTTCCAAAACTTAAAACTAATCAAATAAGAACTTTGTGGCTATAACTTAATCAATTTAAATAGAACACTATTTTTTTTACCTTACCAGAAAATGTACCTTTCGAATACCTATCGAATGGTATAAGGGTGTTTTATAGCTAAGTCTTCGCGATTTCACAGAATACGACAAAGAATCGTTTTTTTGCACTATTTTGTGTTTTTTGAATAGATGTTTTGATGTATTTAGTTGCCTATGGCATTTGGAAATGACAGATAATTTACAACTATAAGAATAATAATCAGGAATATCTTTACAAATATTCAGAAACTCGGAACGCGATTTATAGTCGTCCAACAGGCTCTAACAGCAATAATGGTAATAACATATTGACGATAGCACAAAACAGAAGCAAAATATTTATAGTAGATGTTCGAAATGTCGGCCATCCATTTCCAAATACTTACATATTCTTTTTTCAAAACCACTTCTACCTCTGGGAAACATTTGCGGGGTCACAGTTTGAAAACCGTTTCTTATGAGTATTTTCAGATCTTGTGGTGTTGTCGGGGGCGCATTGTAGACAATTCCTTTTATGTATCCCTATAAAAAGAAGTCTGGTGGAGTTAAGTCCGGATATCTCGGAGTCCAGTTTTGAAATCCGTTGCTCCCAGTCCACCTGTTTCGAAAGTTGATATTTAAAAATTGCCGAACCTCGTGATGATAATGAGGCGGAGCTCCATCCAGTTAAAGCCACATAGCTGTTCTAATATTTAAAAGGACATATTCTAATAACACTAGAAGTTAGTGTCAAAAAAATCGCGAAACATCAAACCATTTAAAGGTTCTTCAAAACAGTAGGGTCCAATTAAGTATGGACCCAGTATTCTTCTTCACACATTTACCGATCACCTATTCTGGTTTCTCATAACTCTGTATTCATGCGGATTTGAATCAGAATAGTAATGGAAGTTGTGTCTATTCACGAAACCATTGTTATGAAAAGTACATTCATCACTAATCAACACATTATCAAAAAAGTGTTCATTTTCTGCCACTTTATCTAACACCAACAAGCAGAATTTAGTTCGGTTGTCAAAATCATTTCTGTGAAACTCCTGACAAAGCTGGATCTTATAAGGATGAAATCTGTATTTGTTAAGAGTCCTGGAAACCCTTGCTTGGCTAATGTTAGTATTTTCGGATATATAATTCTGATTAATATTGGGATTTTTGATCACTGAACCAAGTGCAGTAAAAACATTTTCTTCATCCTCAGTGACAGGTTTTCTTCTAACAGATTTTTTATAACTGACACTTCCACTTTCTCGAAACTGGTTTAATACTCTCACAAAAACTGCTGTTTTAGGATGGTTTCTTTCAGGAAACCGTTGGGCATAGACTCGAGAAGCGAACAAACAATTCTGATGACACTCTCCAAGGATAAAAAACATATCAATCCCTTCTGCCTTTTGATAAATCGTTTTTTTTTTTGACAAAGCAATAATACAACAATATTCAAATAATTCAATTCAATAAATGAAGTTTCACAGTTACAAAAAATAATACCGCTATTATAGCAACAGGCTTTGCAGACTAAAGTAATAGATTAAATGAGTTATCTGACGTTTCTAAATGACATAGTTATCTAGATACATTCATCATTCAAAAAATATAAAATGGTGCAAAAAACGATTATTTGGCGTATTCTATGAAAACCCGAAGACTTACCAATAGAACATCCTTATACCATTCGATAGGTATTTAAAAGGTACATTTTCTGGTAAGGTAATAAGTATAGCGGTCTATTTAAATTAATCAAGTTATGGGCACTTAAAGTTTTTTTTTTGATTAGTTTTAATATTTGGACACCCTGTATAATATAGTAAGTTTATTATAACTGGGATATAAAATATGATTTATTGTTACACTTCACTGTACATTTCGAATACATAACTGAAATAATTCTTAGGAACATCCAAAAATGCAATAATTTACAGGGGTTAAAAAAACACAACATTGACACTTTCAGAGCTTTCGGGACACTCTGTATAATATGAAAATAATTTTAAAAGTAACTTTTTGAAAGTCACGTATTTTGGCCGCAATATTCCGTGCCGTATAGGGTGAATAACTCTGTATAAGTGTGAGTTTATGTTGATTAAGTTTTGGATATTTGAAGAGTTTGGAAGAAAAATATAAGCTGATTATGATCATATATTGGGTTGGCATGGAAGTATTTCTGGTTGTCATACATAGAGAGCGTTATAATTGTTTTGAAGAACTTCAGTCAGTGTTATGGTTTTTTCCTTTGGACATTTGATAACAGTCATATTTACGTTACTTTCGGAGCAACTTGGGCGTAATTTTTTTTGAACCTGTTAATTTAGGGTCAATTTGAACACGGAGTGCAAAAACTAACATTTTCAGCACATATTAAGGTAAGAAAGCCGTTGAGGCTCACAAGGAGATATGTGAAGTTTATGGTGTTGATTGCACAACAGAATGCACGTAGAACTGGTTTAAAAATTTTGTTCTAGAAATTTTTCACTTAAAGATGACTGACTTTCTGGTCGACCTACTGAAATTGAGGTACTACTTAAATATTGGCATATCAAAACAATATAAGATCTTTCAGGTGATCACAAAGCCATAATTGAAGAGAATCATCATATAACTGTTCGAGAGGTTAAATGTATCGCATATGACAATTGAAAATTACTTTAAATGTCTTGGACTCGCTAAGAAACTCGATATTTCGGTTCCTCATGTATCGAAAGAGATTAACATCAATCCATATCAATATATAGTCGTTTGTGAACGTACTTGTCTGGTACTCCTGATTGTGGTTTGAATAAATTATATATCCCGTGAAATTTATATTTATTCCACAATAATGTCAACTAGACAGTCAACAAGCTTGAAGTCGGTCTCTCAATTATGTGAGAGTTATTTTCCTTAACTTCCTGAAAATGAGTGGTTCTATGTGTGTCGAAGAGGAAGCCTGGTAATTTTTGTGACGGTTGCAGCCTGCCTCCTGAAGCGGTCAAGATTAACTTGATCCCAGGTTTCTTCTGGTTTGGTGATACTTGCGTGGCGGTCAGACAAAATGAGGTTGATCTCAGGGTGGCTGTTGAATAGACAGTGCAGTCAAAACTATTGGATGTTAAGCAAACCTTCGAGAACTGGTGTTTCCCAGCCTTTTGCTCAAATTATTAATGATAAATTGGCAGTCGCACCTAAAGAACCAAGGTGGGTCGGAACTAGCACCAGTACTAAGATCTCTTCCAAAATTAACTCATTGGAATAAGCTATTTTGATAAATGAAGTTCAACATAAGAGAACTGGCGGCCTGATTGTGGAATGCAGAAACAAGCAGAACGCATAAAAATTCTGTAGCCTGGCCAATGTGAAGGAGGTTAACGTGCTATTGGAGCTTGATTGGGAGGTGATGTGGCATCTTCCATACAGCCTTGACTTGGCCCTATCTGATTACCATTTATTTCGAAATTTGCAGAAGTCTATGAATGCTAAAACTTTCACAAATGAAGATGACCGTAAATCGCACTTGGTTCAGTTTTTTGCTACTGACGACCAACATTTGTAAGAGCGTGGAATCATGACGCTGCAAAAAAATGGCAAGAGGTCATTAAATAAAGTGGAAAATATATAAATTATTGAAGTTTATTATTTGTATAAAAAATGTGTTTTATTTCACACTACAAAATCGAAATTACTTTTTTGCAGACCTGATACCAAACGAATTTTAGTCAATTTATTTGAAATCCAGTTTCCGTAACATTTAAATTAAATTTCTTTACTTGTAGCCCTGCATAAAATAATACTACTTTAATCGAAATATATACATATAAACATACCACCTTTCCAGCGTTATCACTGTAAGTGTGTAGACAGACAGGACGTTACCAAAAATTGTCAAAAATCCAGCTACGTTACATCCATAACCTGAAACAAAAACAATAAAACAAAATTGAATTTTTTCATTTCATGAATTTTATTGTGTTATACTTTTAGAAGTTCAAAAGGTAAACAAGAAAAAAACAACAAGATGAAAAGAAAATTACGTAACTTATTTTTCCCACGAATATAATGAAATGGGTGTAGTAAATAATAAGACACACCATTTTGAGTAATTTTTTGCGTTATTTTTCTTAGGGAATGCCATCACGTAAATAAACTTTTTTATTTCTTATAATAAAGCAATTTGGTCGGGATTTACAAGGGCTATTTTATCACTTGAATAACAATAATTATTATAATGATTTTTTTATTCTAATGACATCGTATTATATATATATATATATATATATATATATATATATATATATATATATATATATATATATATAATTTGCTAAAATTTTTCATAAACCATCTTTCTATATAAGTGTATGTTAACTTCTTTGGAATAGGTTTCAAAAATTAATACTACTATTCTGTGCTTGACGTTTCGCCCAACGTAGTGGGCTTTTTCAAAAGTATAATCTAAAATAAAAGCTAAATACAACTACTATGGTCACAAAAGCGCACTTAGATGATTTAAATTAACACTTAAACGATACAATATTATTTAAAAATATCAATTTATAAAATAATGTGAATTAAAAAGGAAAAATAAAAATAAAAATTATTTCCAGTACGCACTTCAATTGATTTTTGTCATGTTTCTTAGTGAAATATTTGAAGATTCCTTCGGTTGCTATCAACTTGTTATTTTTTATTTGGAAACCTTTTTATTTAGTTTTTTCTGATTTGTAAATAAATTTTATTAATATTAACTATACAGTGTGTTGCAAAACAATAAGGGCTAAAATAGATGGTGTAGTTTATTAGGTTAAAATATATTTGGCTTAGGTTTTTGATTTCTTGCTTGTCATTGATTGCTTGTTTTTTTTATATGTAGGATTTCCTTAATTTGAAGTTTATGGTAGTTCCTTTCCTGTGTTAGCTGGGAAGCTTTAAAGAAACTCAGACACATATCATCTGATAATAATTTCCCCGAAAAACTCACAAACAGAACAACGAAATTACAAACTGTATAATAAGAACGTCCATACACAAAATAATAATAACAACCCAAGAACATATGTTCCAATACCATACATTAATTCATTGTCAGAAAAAATTACACACATCCTCAAACAGCACGATATTATAGTTTACCACAAAACATACAATCACTTGTCACCACTGTTTACAAAGTTAAAAAGTAAGGTGACCCATAAAAATAAATCTAACGTTATCTATTCCATATCATGTCTAAATTGTCCACAGAAATATATTGGAATGACAACACAATACCTAGACAGCAGATTGAACGGACATAAATACACAAAAAACGCAACGACAGCATTACACAAACATGAGACAAACTTTAAACATGAATTTGATTTTTCAAATATAAAGATTCTAACTCAGAAAAGAAACTACCATAAACTTCAAATAAAGGAAATGCTACATACAAAAAAAAGAAAAATAAGTAATCAATGAGAAGCAAGATATCAAAAATCTAAGCCAAATACATTTTAACCTAATAAACTAAGCCACCTATTTTAGCCCTTATTGTTTTGGAACACACAGTATAGTTAATATTAATAAAATTTATTTACAAATCAGGAAAATCTAAATAAAAAGGTTTCCAAATAAAAAAATAAGTTGATAGTTACCGAAGGAATCTTCAAATATTTCACTAAGAAACACGACGAAAGTAAATTGACGTGAGTACTGGGAATAATTTTTATTTTTATTTTTCCTTTTTAATTCACATTATTTTATAAATTGATATTTTTAAATAATATTGTTGTATTCTGCTTTTATTTTAGATTATACTTTTGAAAAAGCACACTACGTTGGGCGAAACGTCAAGCACACAATAGTAGTATTAATCTGAAACCTAATCCATATATATATATATATATATATATATATATATATATATATATATATATATATATACATAATTTATTATTTTCTTGGGATTAGGTTGAACACTCGTAGTGCCATACAGTGAGCTTTGAAAATGGTGAATGAGATTTCTGAGTCCCTCTCAGAACTGTAAGGCAGCTGACGTTTCGGTGAAATTTTATTCACCATTTTCAAAGCTTACTGTATGGCGTCTATGAGCCGGTGAATGAGATTTCACCGAAACGTCAGCTGCCTTACAGTCCTGAGAGGGACTCAGCACATACACGGGATGCCCTAAAACCATCAATTACACATCACACCCGTGAGAATATCCGATATAATATATATATATATATATATATATATATATATATATATATATATATATACTGCCAAACTGAATTTTTTTAAAATTATTTTAGATTCGTCATATGCGATCCCGAAAACTCCCCCGTACCAATTTTGGAGAAAATCGGACAAAATTAATTTTTTTTTCGGCCATATTGGATCCGCCATATTGAATTTTTTAAAAATTATTTTAGATTCGTCATACGCGACTCCGAAAACTCCCCCGTACCAATTTTGGAGAAAATCGGACAAAATTGATTTTTTCGTCCGCCATATTGGATATTGGATCCACCATATTGAGTTTTTTAAAAATTATTTTAGATTCGTCATATGCGATCCCGTAAACTTCCCCTTACCAATTTTGGTAAAAATCGGACAAAATTGATTTTTTGATCCGCCATATTGGATCCGCCATATTGAATCTTTTAAAAATAATATCAGATTGGTTATGTGCAACCTCAAAAACTCCTCCATACCAATTTTGGAGAAAATCGGACTAAATTAATTTTTTTGTCCGCCATGTTGGATCCGCCATTTTGAATTTTTTAAAAATTATTTCAGATTCGTTGGGTACAATCCCGAAGATTGCTTCATACTAATTTTGGAGAAAATCGGACAAAATTAATTTTTTTGGCCGCCATATTATAAGCGCCATCTTGAATTTTACTGCGCCAATTTCATCTAAAAAAATATGGGACCACCGCAGCAACTTCCTTTACATAACGTAAAAAATTTCATTCAAATCCGTGCAGACGTTCCGGAGTAATCGATGTACATATATAAAAAAAAATACATAGTCGACGAATTGAGAACCTCCTTCTTTTAGAAGTCGGTTAAAAAAGAAGAAGATGACAAATCCAAACCAAAAATCACACTGCCATACATAAAAGGTGTAACAGACGTAATTGGAAGAATTCTGAGGAAACATGACATATGCACAATTTACAAGCCGTAAACAGCAATACATAAATTATTGGGCAATCCTAAAGACAAAATACCATTGGAAAACCAGAGAGTGTACAGCATCCCATGTAGTGACTGTGAAAAAGAATATATTGGCCAATCAAACAGAAGAATCTCTACAAGAGTCCAAGAACATAAAAATAACATAAAGAATAAGCAAACGACATCAGCTTTATTCCAACATCATCAGGAGACAGGACACACTATAAATTTCCAGGAAACCCAACAGATCGCACCCATAAAACACTATAGAACGCGCATCATCAGAGAAGTTCTCGAAATAAAAACCACTAAAAACTTTAACAAGAGAGATGATGCACAAAATATTTCAAATACATGGAAAACTCTACTCAAAACCAAACCAAAAACAACACACCAGAGAAACAGGACAGCCGGCCGAGAAGAGGCACAAACTCAGAGAAGCGAAGAAACCAACCAGGCACAACCAATGTATAACCTGCGCAACCGCCAATGTATACAAAGGCTGTCAGAGGACCAGCACGCACATTTAAAGTCGAGCAGCCGTTGAGTAAGCATCACTTGAAAATGCCAGCTTTTTAAATCTTGGAGTATCAGTTCTAGTTTTGGGCTTTAAATAAAAAACATGCTTTTAAGCTACGCCGCTACTGACGAACGGATTGAAAACCGGAAAACACCAGTACACATATTTAAAAAGGTGTATATATATATATATATATATATATGTATATATATATATATATATATATATATATATATATATGTATATATATATATATATATATATATATATATATATATATATATGTATATATATATATATATATATATATATATATATATATATATATATATATATATATATATATATAACACCTTTTTAAATCTTGGAGCATCAGTTCTAGTTTTGGGCTTTAAATAAAAAACATGCTTTTAAGCTACGCCAAATTTTCAACAACTGTTTATTGTCTTCTTCAGGACTACAAGATAGACGTTATGTAATACAAGTAAAAATCTTATTAAATTATTAATCAATAGTTAATTATTGTTTAATTAAAAACCAAAATATATTGTTCTTACGACGGAAAGCACATTTTTATAATTTTATAATCGAACAAGATTGAGTGCTTGCGAAAATTGTTTATGTAATTTTTTTGATCTAATTTTTTTTATTTTTTAAAACTAGGACATTTCCAGTCCCGGTTAACCTAAGTATAATGAACAATGGCAAGGTAATTCTTGTTTCTTGTGATTAGCTGTCAATTTCCATAATGTGTAAATGAAGATAAAATATCACTAAAGACAGAACAAGGTTACCTTTCAGCAGTTGATATCTGACAATGTAAAACCGGAAACAATAACCTCAAATTATCTAACTAATTAATATACACCACTTGCACGCAATAATTAATACAACTGTGTGATGCGATGGTACAAATTAAAAAAAAAAGTCATAGTATTTTATCTGTGTAACAGCGATATTGTTTAAACTTAACAAAATTCAAAAACACGTACATCACTGATAAAACAACGCTGACCATCCATTCTGTACGAAAATTCATATTAAACTACGAGAAGCATTTCACATAAATCCACATAATATATTAGACGTTTTAAACCTCTGAATTTGGTGTAACCTAATTTATCTTCTGGTTTAAGTTAATGATTAATTAGGCATTTATAAATGTACACTTAGGTAAGGGTAGGTTGCTTAATTATGTTTCCATATGCTCCACAACTATATTACTACTATTGTTTAAAGGGTTATTTACTCAAATGTTTCAATTTATGGAACAGTTTGCACTTTGGGCCTTAAGGTGCGTGTATTTATTGCTTGTAGCAGAAAAACGTAACGTAACTCCGTTGCGTCTCAAGTCTGGACGCAATTTCTCTACAAGATATCGAAACATCATAGCTTTTTATCTGTAAGTACTAAAGAAATGTTACAAAATTGTAAACAATCTTAATAAATATCGCTAAACAATTAACAGAATATTGTAACGTAACTCTGTCGCGTCTCAAATTTGGACGTTTTTCCTCAACAGAACATTGTAACATCACACCATTCTATCCGTTGTCGACGTTGAGCCACTGCATTAAAGAAATGCTACGCGCCCATGTTATATGGTTGCATGTCTTGTGCGGCGCACAGTGGTCGATATTGCCTGAAAAGTGTAGCAAAATTCGAAATATGAAAATGGGAAAGCAGATATTTCTATGTCTAATGCATAATATTTATTCCGCAAGTGAAAGTAGACGCGTGAATAGTGCACCTCCTAAATAATCGTACGCGACAGGGTTACTTTGAGATGGCACATCTATATTCAGTGTAAAAGGTCGACTTCCTTTTGGTAAAATGGATTCATCTAAAGAAAGTGAAAACTTATTATTATTTTGACTTAGAAATATGTTTTGCGTTTTAATATAATCAATATGCGCCATCGTTTGTTAATAAAGAGTCGATAGTATTTTTAACCGATTTCTAAAAGCAAAATTTTTTATGTATGTATTTCGATAACTCCTGAACGACGGCTCCGATTAAATGAAATTTTTTACGTTATGTTCAGGAAGTCACTGCCTTGGTCGCATATCATTTTGGCTGAAATTGATTTAGTAAAATCCAAGATGGAGCTTATAATATGGCTGACAAAAAATTTATTTTGCTCGATTTTCTCCAAAATTGGTAAGGGGGCATATATGGGGTCGTACATAATGATCTGAAATTATTTTTAAAAAATTCAATATGGCGGAAAAAAATTTACATCTCTCGAATTCATCCAAAATTGGTATTGGGGGGGGGGGGGGAGGAGGTTGGGGTTGTTAATTATGATTTGAAACTATTTTTAAAAATTCAATATAACAGATTCCATTGTGGCGATATGAAAGTTTTACAACTTTCGATTTTGTTCAAAATTGGTATTGGAGGATTTTCTGAGGGTGTAAATAACGAATTTAAAATTTTAATAACTCAATATGGCTGATGCAATATAGCGGTCTTAAAATTTTACATCCCCGTACTATGTCCAAAATTGATATTAGGCGGTTTTCCAGAGTGTAAATTAAGAGTTTAAAATTATTTTTTTGAACTTCATTATAGCGAATCTAATATGGCCGGTTGATAATTTTACGCTATTTTCATTTCATTAAATTAGTAATAGGGGGTTTTCGGGTTATACGAATCAAAAATTTTACATTTCTTCCATTTTGTCGAAAATTAATACTGGAGGGTTCTTAGGGCTTATATATAGCGGATCTATATTTACTGCATTATATGGGGTTAATTTATAGGCACATCGTAAAAATATTAGATATTCTACAGGGTGTGCGAAAAAGGAGGAACAAGTGTAACGTTGTATTTTTTAATCAAAGATCCTACATACGAATCATTTTTTTTTAGTCTACGTATAATTTTGAAACTCTTTTTAGATAATCGTGTTAAGTTAAGAAAAAGTCACATTTTCAAGCATCAGGTTCATAATATTGCGAGAAATATATTCAGATTTATTATCAAGAAAGATCAAAGATAAGTAAATACCATTTCTAGTTAATATTTGCAATAAAACCTACAGGGGTGTCCATCACAATAGTCCAAATTCGAAAAATTTTAAATTAAAATATATCATCTTTTTCAAATGGTACACCTTGTATTTTTTTAATTCTATTTTATAGACCAATAAAAACCCTACAACTTTTGTTCAATATATCATATACCTATTCCTAATAGTTTTTGAGATATAACTAGATTTCCAGTATTTTTCTATTTGCCGAAACCAAGAACTAATGTATTACAATTCTGCCCATTATACTCGATGTGTTCCCTGTTGGTATATTTTACTGCAATTTTTTTTTGTTGTCAATCGTTTATAAAGGGTTTTTTTTATAGAGGTATAGAACTTTTTAAATGGAATAAAACAAAGATGAATTCTTCCGGCATTATAATTTAAATATGACTTCTGGCATATGACCGCCACGGCTGGCTCGGACGTAGTCTAATCTGGAGGGTCCAATTTTCGATGACTTTTTCCAACATTTGTGACCGTATATCGGCAATAACGCGGCGAATGTTGTCCTCCGAGTGATCAAATCGTTTTCGGGCTTATCGGCGTGGACTAGCGACTTCACATATCCACACAGAAAATAGTCTAGCGGTGTTAAGTCGCACGATCTTGCAGGCCAATTCACGGGTCCGAAACGTGAAACTATGCGGTTACCAAACATTTCCTTCAATAAATCAATTGTGGCACGAGCTGTGTGACATGTTGCGCCGTCTTGTTGAAACCACAGCTCCAGCAAATCATGGTTGTTCAATTGATGAACGAAAAAGTTAGTAATCATGGCTCTATAGCGGTCACCATTGACTGTAACGTTCTGACCAGCATCGTTTTTAAGAAATACGGACCAATGATTCCACCAGCCCATACAGCACACCAAACAGTCAATTTTTCTGGATGTAACGGTGTCTCAACATACACTTGAGGATTATCATCACTCCAAATACGGCAGTTTTGTTTATTGACGTATCCATTCAAACAAAAGTGAGCTCCATCGCTAAACAAAATTCGCTTATGAAAATCGGGATCAACGCCAATTTTGTTTTGGGCCCATTCACCGAATCTACGCCTTCCTAGGTGATCGTGTGGCTTCAATTCACGCAAAGCAAGATCTTTCCGCAAAATCTTCCATAAAGTGAATGGACACATATCCAATTCCTGTGCACGATGGCGGATATACTGATTCGGGTCTACCTCTACGGTACGCTCTATAGCAGCAATGACTTCTTCTGTACGCACTGTACGACGTCTCTGTGGATGCGTATTATCATTTAGAGTAAACGTGGTGCGAAAACGTTCCATAGTTAATCGAATATGTTGACCGTAAAATGGACGTAGTGCGCGATACGTATTTCGAACAGAACCATGATTTAAAAAGAAATTTGCACAATTTGGAAGCGTTGTTCAGGCGTCAGTCTATTCATGTTGAAATGCCAAACCAAACTAAACATAAATCACTTGACAGCTGACAAAATGGCCGCCAGTTAAAAAAGTGTTGCCAACTTAAAGTTCTATATCTCTATAAAAACACCCTTTATATAATTATTTGTGGTTGATTTATAGGCTATGTTATCCTTATTGTAACTCTGTTCTTTTCGTGCCTAATAATAGGGACTCTGGTCCTGTGTAGGGCAGTGTAAATAAATAATAAATATTTCGATTTTTTTTTTTATTTTTTCTTATTATTTTCGCAGAATTTTTCTTCTAGTAGTAGCCATGGAAAACAATAAAAAACACACACACAAACAAACACTATTTAAATAAATATAATGACAAGCAATAATATGGAAATAAATACTTGTCTAATTACCATATTGTGTGTATAGAGTCAGTTGTAACATGTTAAATAACAAAGTTGCTATACAGGGTGATTCAAAAATCGATCACGAAACTTATGGGGGTGATTCTACTTGACAAAATAAGGGTAGAGCTTCATATAATTTTTTTTCAAAATGTCATTCGTTTTCGAGTTACAAGCCGTCCAAGTTCAAGTTTTTATTTTTTGTTTTTTGAATTACTCGCTTACAGGAAAACCGATTTGACTAATATTTGAAAGATAGGCTAAGTCTTCTGCGCTTCATCATTTTAGTAACAATTCACATTGATTGTTTGCCGCTAGAGGGCACTTTACCTACATTGAAAATTTTTTTTTTGTCATAATTTTTTAGTGTTGACAGCTACAGTAGTTTTTGGCATAATTTCTGAAAGACTGATGCCAGGCCTTTAAAAAAGGTGCTTTTTATTTACATCGCTAAACCTAACGGTTTAGACGTAAATCACCCTTAAAAATTAAGTGGTAAATTTACTTTTCTCATTTCATTACCACCAGCTACCAGGTAAATAGCTATCAAAGTATGCTACAGCTGTCAGTTTAACATCAAATAAATTCGCTTTTTAAACTATTTAATTTATAATCTTAAAATAACTAATAATGGCTAATCAGTAAATATTCATATTATGGATTTTTGCGATATACATTTAATTGATAAAAATTAATGAAACAGTACTAAACAAACTAAAAAAGATTCTCAAAATGTCCCCCATTTTCTTCCATACATTTCCTAACACTCTTCAAAAAATGTCGCCTAACTCGATGAAGAATTCCTGGTGTTTCTTTAATAATTTGGCACTTTTCGATTATCCTGAAGCGAAGATCCTCGACGTTGATTACTGGAATATCGTACACCAATTGTTTCAAATGACCACAAAAGAAAAAATCCATAGGATTAAGGTCTGGTGACCTCGCTGCCCATGCCAATGGTCCACTTCGCCCTATCCATCGCTCAGGATACGTTGCATTCAAATACTGTCGGACACGTATACTAAAGTGGGGCGGAGCTCCGTCTTGGAGGATCCACATGTTGGCCCTTACTTCCAATGGCACATCTTCCAGATACAATGGGAGACGATTTTGGATAAAATCTAAGTATACGCCACCAGTTAATGGGCCATCAAAGAAATGAGGACCAATAAGGTAATCTCCTATTATCCCTGCCCACACATTTAGTGAAAATCTACGCTGATGTTTCGTTTCTACCACATTGTTTGGGTTCTCGTAAGCATATGTGTGGATGTTGTGTAGATTTGTTATGCCATCACGAGTGAAACCAGCTTCGTCAGTGAATAATATGACGCCAATTAATCGATTATCGTGTTCATACTTAGCTAGGATCTGATTGCACATTTCCAACCGTCTCGGCCTCGGCCGATCATCGTCATAAAGAGCCTGCACCTTTTTTGAATGAAACGGGTAGAGTTGTTCTTCTCTTAGTATCCTCCATGAACTAGCCTGACAGAGCCGCACTTCATTCCCAATTTTTCTAGTACTAATACCTGGATTATCTTCAATAATTTCAAGCACTCTTTCTTCTTGTTGCACGTTTCTAGCAGTTCTAGGTCTTCCCCTATTTCCATTATAACTTTTAAAGGAACCACATTCCGCAAGCCTCCTGTGCACACTGGAAAATGTTTGAGCATGAGGGATATTTCTTTCCGGATAACTTTCCATATAATATCTTCTTGCCAACTCTGCATTACCATTTGCTTTTCCATAACAAAAATGGATATCACAATATTCGATATTTGAATATTGGTGATTAGCCATTATTAGTTATTTTAAGATTATAAATTAAATAGTTTAAAAAGCGAATTTATTTGATGTTAAACTGACAGCTCTAGTATACTTTGATAGCTATTTACCTGGTAGCTGGTGGTAATGAAATGAGAAAAGTAAATTTACCACTTAATTTTTAAGGGTGATTTACGTCTAAAACGTTGGGTTTAGCGATGTAAATAAAGAGCACCTTTTTTAAAGGCCTGGCATCAGTCTTTCAGAAATTATGCCAAAAACTACTGTAGCTGTCAACACTAAAAAATTATGACAAAAAAAAAATTTCAATATAGGTAAAGTGCCCTCTAGCGGCAAACAATCAATGTGAATTGTTACTAAAATGATGAAGCGCAGAAGACCTAGCCTATCTTTCAAATATTAGTCAAATCGGTTTTCCTGTAAGCGAGTAATTCAAAAAACAAAAAATAAAAACTTGAACTTGGACGGCTTGTAACTCGAAAACGAATGACATTTGAAAAAAAATTATATGAAGCTCTACCCTTATTTTGTCAAGTAGAATCACCCCCTTAAGTTTCCTGATCGATTTTTGAATCACCCTGTATAGTAAAAAAGAGACAAATGACTATCGGATATTCAAAAGAAATCATTATGGCTTTTCTCTCTTGCTCTACGCATAAAACCAATTACCTTCTACTGCATTACGGAAAGAACCTAATTTCCTTTTTAGCGCTATGGAATCTACTATCGTGTAAATGCATATTTTATGTTGTTCATCAATTTTCCGTATGTTGGAAAGGAAAATGTGTGTCAATGAATAAATTTGATGGATAGAGGAAAATGTATTTAGTAACATTTTTCGAATAAAATGACTCCATCGAATGTAATAGTACACTCTATTTGATAGCATTGTCTGATATTTACTCAGACGTACAATTTTTTTCCAGAAATGGATCGTACTTGAGATATGTTTAATGATGATGTAATTTGAGCTGTTAGAGTAAGTAAAAAGAAAATATGATTTCATAAATAGGGCAAACCAAACTAAAACAGGAATATTATGTCATAAAGTAGTGTTGATATCTTGGACCTTAGTAAAGGGTGTTTTTTATAGAGGTATAAAACTTTAAGTTGGCAACACTTTTTTAACTGGCGGCCATTTTGTCAGCTGTCAAGTGATTTATGTTTAGTTTGGTTTGGCATTTCAACATGAATAGACTGACGCCTGAACAACGCTTCCAAATTGTGCAAATTTATTTTGAAAATCATGGTTCTGTTCGAAATACGTATCGTGCACTACGTCCATTTTACGGTCAACATAATCGTCCATCAGAGCAATTAATTCGATTAACTATGGAACGTTTTCGCACCCACGTTTACTCTAAATGATAATACGCATCCACAGAGATGTCGTACAGTGCGTACAGAAGAAGTCATTGCTGCTGTAGAGCGTAGCGTAGAGGAAGACCCGAATCAGTCTATCCGCCATCGTGCACAGGAATTGGATATGTGTCCATTCACTTTATGGAAGATTTTGCGGAAAGATCTTGGTTTGCGTGCTTACAAAATCCAACTCGTGCAAGAATTGAAGCCACACGATCACCTAGCAAGGCGTAGATTCGGTGAATGGGCCCAAAACAAGATTGACGTTGATCCCGATTTTCATAAGCGAATTTTGTTTAGCGATGAAGCTCACTTTCGTTTGAATGGATACGTCAATAAACAAAACTGCCGTATTTGGAGTGATGATAATCCTCAAGTGTATGTTGAGACACCGTTACATCCAGAAAAACTGACTATTTGGTGTGCTTTATGGGCTGGTGGAATCATTGGCCCGTACTTCTTTAAAAACGATGCTGGTCAGAACGTTACAGTCAATGGTGACCGCTATAGAGCCATGATTACTGACTTTTTCGTTCATCAATTGAACAACCGTGATGTGCAGAAGCTGTGGTTTCAACAAGACGGCGCAACATGTCACACAGCTCGTGCCACAATTGATTTATTGAAGGAAACGTTTGGTAACCGCATAGTTTCACGTTTCGGACCCGTGAATTGGCCTCAAAAATCATGCGACTTAACGCCGCTAAACTATTTTCTGTGGGGATATGTGAAGTGGCTAGTCTACGCCAATAAGCCCGAAACGATTGATCACTTGGAGGACAACATTCGCCGCGTTATTGCCGATATACGGCCACAAATGTTGGAAAAAGTCATCGAAAATTGGACCTCCAGTCCATGTCCGAGCCAGCCGTGGCGGTCATATGCCAGAAGTCATATTTAAATTATAATGCCAGAAGGTTATCTTTCGAATAAAGTAAATTTCATGTCAATTTAAAAAATTCATCTTTGTTTTACTCCATTTAAAAGTTCTATACCTCTATAAAAACACTCTTTATTTGGCAGCAACACCCTTTATATATATATATATATATATATATATATATATATATATAACTATATATATAACTATATATATATATATATATATATATATATATATATATATATATATATATATATATATATATATATATAACTATATATCACCAGTGGCTGCCTCTTTTACATTTAATAAATTTGATATTTGAAAAAGGAACATATCCTGCAATTTTAAAGAAGGCTTTTATTGTTCCCATCGGGGGATAAATTAAATAAGGAAAACTATCGACCTATTACTGGGACTAGTTCGATCAGCCGACTTTTTGAGAGAATTCAGATTGGATGATTTTTTGAAAGAAAATAAAATTTTCTTTCTTTCTCAGTATGGATTTCGGTCGGGAATAGGCACAGAGGATTCAATAGTGCATGTAACGGATTATATAATTCGTGGCTTTAATACCAAGTTCAAGACACTGGGGATTTTTGTTGATTTGGCTTGTGCATTTGACACTGTGGCGCACCAAAAATTACTGAATAAGCTTGAAAGTATTGGGATTCGAGGTGTCGTGTATGACTTGTTTGCGTCATAGATAACTAATTGAACACAAAAAGGTAAAGGTAAATCTTGACAGGATACATTTCAGAGAGCAGAGAATTACTTTTTGAGGGTATTATTGTGGATGGATAAGAACCTTCTGACTATTAATCTCAGGAAAACTATCCACATAGCTGTTTCTATGAATAATAGAGTTAATACTCTATATCCTAATCTTTTAGTACATGATTATGAATGTGTAATGGGTGAGAAACAGTGCGGATGTATTGAGTTTGTGCCAGTGACGGACAAGGTTAAATACTTGGAGGTGTTCATTGACAGGAATCTCATGTCTGTTTACAGTGGAGGCTTTATCTTTCTTGTGGCATTATATAGGGCTTCGCGGAGGCATACTATGTATATCGGTCCAAAGTTATTGAATTTGTTACCTTTATAAATAATAGACTTTAAACAAAAACTAATCCATGATTAAACAACCTTTAAGAATTTATTAATGGTTTCTATTCTTAAACATTGAATACCCTAAAATAATTTGTTCATTCAATAAAGAAAAATTTTCAGAAGTTATAAAAATCGTAAAACCTTGAAAATTTAAGGGATATTTTCTCAGCTATTGTTCATGGTACAGACACACATATATAGATCCTTTTAACGGGCGTGATGTCAGCTTTCTTTTTCGTGAAGCAATGCCTATACCTAACTTTCCTTGGAAAAAAGTTATGGAGAAAAAATTAAAACAATTTTTTTTGTATTTTTTTGCTTTTTTTTATTTAGTTTTTGTGGTGCACTTTTTGAAAAATGTTTTGGACTTCAAGAGGTACTAATTTGATAAGAAATCTCATTACCTACAACTTTTCTGTATGTAGTTACGAAAAATGCATAGTTTTCGAGTTAAACTGAAATAAACTGAAAAATGGACAAATGTACCTCAATCTCAAAAACTCAGCCCTTAATTTGGTAGCACTTTTTATTTTTGTCATATTTCGAGGTCAATTGAACGTATGAAACAATTAAAACACTTTAACGTTTTAGTTTCTTTTGCCCCTCATTTTTTAGATATATTTAATAGCCTACTATTCCGGTGTATGTATGTTTGACAGTTGATATTTTACAGTCTGACATCAAAAATGTCTGCAGGCACAATATCCCGCCGACATATATCGGAACGAGAATTATATACAGATAATGGTTTTCTGCGAATTTTCCCATAAGTTCGTTACAGCTTCACTTAAGAGCAGGGGCGGATCCAGCCTCTCTCTTGGGGGAGGGGGCGGTGATATCACAAAAGTACAGTATGGCAAGCGAAAGCAAGCTGTCGACGGGGGGGGGGAGACACCAGCAACATCCCCATTTCTAGTGTAAAAGGCAGGATAGGATCTATTTTTCTGAATTTAAAGCTCTTGGAGAAGTGGGGGGTGATGACAAGAAAAACAAATTGCCGATAGGGGGAGGGGGGGAGGATGCGAGCAGCATACACAGTCCTAGTATAAGAGACAGAATCAGGTCAATTTTCCTGAACTCAAAGCTCTTGGAAAGGGGAGGGGCAATCGCAAGCATACACATTCATATACTCTAAAGAACTAGAGAGTAATAAAACTGTTACCGAAACCTCCAACGTACCTGCTACAGTGATGCAGGTAACTGAATACTGCGGTAACTCTAATTATATTTTATTACATTTAAATATTATAATTTTTTATAAATTTACTGCAGTAATAAAATTTCTGATAGTACAATTTAATTTCTGTCAGTGAGAAAAGTACACCTCACAGTGTGTCCTTACTGATTTATCTTGTTTGTGCTTGTTTTTATATATTATTTGAGATTAGTGAGATACCCATCTATATTTATTCCAAAATCGTTAAACCAGGGCATTTTTTCCTCAACGAAAAACTTAGTACGATGAATGTTTATGATGCCTTAAGATATCAATATCTAGATAATAATGTTAAAAGCTCTGTTGAGATGTGTTCCAACATGACAGGAGTTGGAAAATCTACTATGTATCGAATACTGAAGGAAAAAGAAACGACTGGAATTGTTAGTACTACCAAGCCACATTTGATCACAGACAGACGAGAAACCTTGTTGGAAGAAGAGATGTAAACTGCAATAACAGGAGTTCTACATACATTTTATTATGAGAAGCAGATCCCAACCATCGATAAAATTCTAACTAAAATCAATGAAGATAGGGATTTACCTGAAATTAAAAGAACTGAGCTCTAGAAATTGCTCAGAGAACTTAATTTTTGCTGGGAAAAACCAGATAGGAAATCTGTTCTCATAGATCGTCCGGAAAATGTCCGTTGGAGAAGGAAATATCTCTCTCAAGTAAAAGGTAGAGTTGCTGGAAATAACACAACTTATAAAATTAGTAATTTAGCTGAATTTTGAAAGATTTTTTTGAATAAAGCTAATGCAGAAAATTGGGGAAAATCCATATAATTAAAGAATAAAAGAAAATCTGGAAACTCGATCTCATGAGATGTGAGATAGAGGAACCAATTATAATTAATTTAAGCGAAGATAGCTTCACTAACTTTAATTACGAATTAGACACGTAATGTTTACCAGTGTAAACACAATTTATTATTTAAATTTTCTGTAACATACAAAAATTGAATTACATTTGAATCCCTTTTTATAGGTTAATTTTAATTCTGCAGATGGTTTAAGAAATAAATAAACTGAAACGTCAAATGTCCTAAAAATGTTTTTAATTAAAACGACCGATAGCCCCAAAAATTTTTTAATATTATATGGACGAATTTATTTATATATATATATATATATATATATATATATATATATATATATATATATATATATCATTTTTTTTTTTTTTTATTTTGTCTTTTCTTGGGTTTAGGTTCTAGAACCTAAACCCAAGAAAAGACAAAATAAAAAAAAAAAAAAAAATGATATAATCTATGGTTCAAGAAACAAGAAAATAAATATATATATATATATATATATATATATATATATATATATATATATATATATATATATATATATATATATGCTTCTTGTATTTTTGACATTGGGTACTTTGTAAATACTTAAATTATAACTTAGGATTTTTTGAGAGAAAAAGTCTATGTTTTAGTCTGAATGAGCCTAAAACGGTTTCTATGCCAAAATTAAAAATAATAAAAATACAGTTGTGAATTGTGTTAAATATGTCAAAATTATCTATATTTTCTAAAGTATGTGAATTATTAAGAAATCATAAGAAATAAAATAATATTATAAAAACTTTTTATTTTAAGTTTATTACCGAAATAATATTCTATGCCATACAGACTTAGTGATAAAATAAACTTCCTTCCGGCGCCTATGATAAGGAATAAAATACTTTTTAACACTTCACACATCCAAATATCTATTGTTATCCAACCCAAATAGTTCTTTATTATAGATCGATATTTTTGATTATATAATTTCAAATCCATTCCTATGAAAAATATATGTGTCTAACAGATTTTGCCAAAGACACCGGACTAAAGAACACAGGTAGTTTGCTAAGAAAAAAAGGGTAAAAAATGATTTATTACTCGCTCTAGTTCTTGAATAAACTATAGTACAAGAGGTAAAATCGAGTCTATTTTCCTGAACTCAAAGCTCTTGGGAGGGGGGGGGGGCGATCGCCCCCACTGCCCCCTCCCCCCTTGGATCCGCGCCTGCTTAAGAGGCTATTAGGTGATCGAAACATGTATACTGAGAGAGTCGTAGTGGAATTTTCTGAAAATAAACGGTCTAACTTTTCTTTTAAAATATGAAAGAGAAAAAAACGGTAACGACGATCGTAAAGATCTCTTTAAATTTATCTTGGCCTGACTTTTTGTCTCGTCTTCATTATAACGAACTAGTTTCCTGACGCTAAAAAAAGTAAAAGACTACCGAAAGAAATTTTTCTCTCGTGTTTTTAATTAGTCTGGAACGAGCTTCGCTGAGATTTAATTTAAAAGAAAACCAACCGTATGCTTAGAGAAACATTTAATCTCTACTTGAAGGGGACCTTTGTTTAACCCCCGGGCCTTTTATCACTTTTATTATAGAGTCTGGACTAATACGTACTGCCCTAAAAATGAAAATCTAGGTTACGCATTCAACCGAGATAAGAAACATTTTGCGTAAATTAAGATTTATATGCCCAACGGTTATTAAATTTATCAGGATGATGCTTCAATACATGGAACATTTATGAAATTTTTATTGGGTTTATTAAAATTAGGAAATGTTAGATATTGTAAATCTAAAAATCTTATGATTTAATTCCGCACTTGAAATTAAATTGTTATTAATTATAAAAAACTGGGGCATTGGATGAACATAAAATAATGGGAGGGTAGAATATTATATCTTTAGCTGAATTAATTAAAATAAAATGTAACGAAAACAAGACTGTCTCAAATCTTCACTTTTTGTTTTCTTTAATCAAAATTATAGTTCAAATACGCGACATGTTTCATAGCACTGCTACTTCGTTAGATGTCGAATGACAGGCAAAGTAAAAAAAATAAATATTATTAAAAGTGTTCAAGTATCTATCTATCTATCTGTCTATCTATCTATCTATCTATCTATCTATCTATCTATCTATCTATATATATATATATATATATATATATATATATATATATATATATATATATATATATATATATATATACTCAAATGTGCGCTTAAGCGAAAGTTCAAACCGCATATACATATACATATACATATACATATATATATATATATATATATATATATATATATATATATATATATATATATATATATATATATATATATATCACTACATAGTATAAAACAAAGTCGCTTTCTCTGTCCCTATGTCCCTTTGTATGCTTAAATCTTTAAAACTACGCACCGGATTTTGATGCGGTTTTTTTCAATAGATAGAGTGATTCAAGAGGAAGGTTTATATGTATAATAACATCCATTAAATAGTGGAGAAATACTGTTATTTTTGAGGTTTCTAATGTGATGTCGTTAATTATCATATTTTTTTCCGCTTACATTGCAAACGCAGGCTGAACCCTACGAGATTTATCAAAATAATGTACTAATTATTTGTACACATTGAAAAGGTCTACAGAAAACTCCTCGATGGTATATGTCTATCTCTCATGGATATCCCACAATAACATTTTTTTGTCATTTACTTTTTACGACAAATAATGGAAAATTTTGAAGCGATTTTAACCAATACAGCATTAATCCTTATCCAATTAAATAGCTTACAGCACAAGATTTAAATGAATATTTTCGAAGATATTACAGATTTAAAATTGCGGGAAGTAGCGCTTGCGGCGGTACTGGCCGACCGGGGCGGCGGCAGCGTGCCTATAAATAGCGCGTCGGAGGCCGATGTAATAATTGCTGTAAAAATAAAATAAATAGTCACAGTTTTTCTGTAGTGTATTTAGTATCAGCATTGCACCCGTGCGAAGCCGGGGCGGGTCGCTAGTATATATATATATATATATATATATATATATATATATATATATATACATGCATTTGCCTGACGAAAAACTCACTTGTCATAGTTAGCCACTCATTACTAACCGACTTCTAAAAGAAGTAGGTCCTCAATTCCTCGCGTGTATATATTTATATATATATATATATATATATATATATATATATATATATATATATATATATATATATATATATCCGGAACCACGGCACCGATTTGAATGAAATTTTTTACGCTATCTTCAGGAAGTTGCTGTGGTGGTCCCATATTTTTTTGGACGAAATTTGTGCAGTAAAATCCAAGATGGCGCTGACAATATGGCGACCAAAAAAATTAATTTTGTCAAAAATTGGTACGGTGGAATTTTTGGGGTCGTACACAACGAATCTGAAATTATTTTAAAAAAATTCAAGGTGGATCCAATGGGGCGGTTAAAAAAATTTAATTTTGCCCGATTTTCACCAAAATTAATGTGGGGAAGTTTTCGGGGTCGCACATAACGAATCAAAAATATTTTTAAAAAGTTCAATATGGCGGACGAAAAAAATCAATTTTGACCGATTTTCTCCAAAATTAGTATGGGGGAGTTTTCGGTGTGGCACATAACGAATCTCAAATTATTTAAAAAAAAATCAATATGGCGTATCCAATATGGCGGATAAAAAATTAATTTTGTCCGATTTTTTTTCAAAATTAATGGGGGAGTTTTTGGGGTCACACATTACAAATTTGAAATTATTTTAAAAGAAAATTAAATATGGCGGGTCCAAGATGGCGGTTAAAGATTCTACATCTCCCGATTTTGTTTAAAATCAGTATTGGGGATTTTCGTTAGTGTTAATTTCGAATTTTTTGACAAACTCACTCTGGCGGATTCAATATGGCATCCTAAAAATTTTACATTTTTCGATTTTTTCCAAAACTGATATAGGGGGTTATTAAGGGTGTAAATTATGAATTTAAAACTATTTTTTCAGGATTCAATATGGCGAATCCAATGTAGCAGACTAAAAATTCTACATTTTTTGATTTTGTTCAAAGGTGGGACTGAATCGTCTTTGAGGATGTAAATAGCGAACATAAAATTATTTTAAGAAAATATAATATGTCAGATGCAATATGACGATCTAAAAATTTCCTGATTTTATTCAAAATTGGTGTTAGGGATTTCGAAAGGTTTAGATTTAGATTAGATTAAGACGTTAAAATTATTTTTTTGAAATTTAATATGGCGGATCCAATATGGTGGGTTGAAAATTTGACCTTATTCGCATTCTTTTAGATTTGGTATTAGGGGGTTTTCGTGGTAGTGTATGGCGAATATGAAGTTAAATTTTTACAACTATTAGGTTAATAAGAAACAATATAAGGGACTGAAAATTTCATATTTTCCGATTTTGCCTAAAATTGATATTGCGAGGTTCTTGGGGCGTATATAAACTCAATATGTAGTATAAAATATATCGGGCTAAGAAATTTATGTCTCAAGTTCTTTAAATATTGATATTGGAAGATTCTGAGGCCTATATTACCAATTTAAAATTAATTTTAAATTTAAGATAGTGGATTTACTATGACAGACTAAATATTTGTTTTACACAATTTTACTGGTATTTGGAGAACTCTAAGAATCAAAGAAAGCAATTATAAATAAAGTATTTTTAATTTGTTTATGCGAATCACATTTTGTCAGGTATTAGTTTGGCGCCGACTTCAAAAATTTCAATTTCATATAAAAATTTATAGTTAGTTTTTACTTTTAGCGCATTTTGAGAAGTCAGTTCAATTCTTTTTTATAAAAATTTTATTTGTACTAAATTTTGAAATAAAATTAGTTTTTTTTTCAGGATAACGTGTATAAGTTGTAGATATTCTATAGGCTGGTGCTGATACAAAGGATACAATTTACCAATTAGATCAGCTATGTCCAGCATTGCTAAATTTATTTAATAATATGAATTACCCTAGTTTTTCTTACAACTATACAAAACGTAAAAACAAAAACACGTAAACTAGAATTTTTAAAATAGGTATTTATCTGATTACCTTTAATAATATTTATTTCTTAATTTTGTATGTCATTACCAATTCGATATCTAATGAGGTAGCAGTGAATATTTGAAACAGTGTTGTTCCGTTATCCATTATTTACGTAATATAGATCTTCATCAAGTATCAGTAACCTCAATAAATTATGAATTAATATAAGTTGCCTAGTTAAATTTGGTGTACTAAAAGAACGAGCTATTTTTCCCTTTGTACTGTTATATTTATTTCCTAACACTACTATAAATTTGTTTAGAATAGATCTTTTCGAGGTCATCGAAAACTTCAGCTGACTCGAAGCCTAATAAACTTATTGGTTATTTTAGTTCTACTGTGGCTCAACCCTAATAACACTGTAAAATTAGAACATGCTTTGAATAACTCTAAACAAATAAAAAATTATAAAGGGAACATTTCTCTTAGAACCTGTGTCTTCTAACAACATAATTCCGTAATATGGCATAAAATTTGGGTCAATTAGCACCCGCCTGACCTAAATGACATCCAAATTGGAAATTTTATTATTCCCTTGATGTCCTTTCAAAGAAGAATACTAAAACGAGTCTCTATAAGGGCATTATATGAGTGCAAAACACGCTTGTTTTGTTCCATATATCTGTTGCTTTTAGATGCGCTGCAAAAATATTGAGAGCCAGTAAAAGGGAATAATTTTCTCAACATTAAATTTTTTTCTGCAGGAATATTTAGTTGTTTATGATTTGTTAGATTTTTAATAGTAGATTTTATGGGATTCAGTCGTGGACCCATAAGTGGATTGGCGGTCTTGCGTCTTGGCCGTCCTAGGCCGTTTAGAATCAGCTGCTAATAAAATTATAAATAAAAAAATAGCTATTTATTTCCAACAGGCCCACGGCCCCCTTACAGGAAATTCAAACATAGGTAAACAAGCTAATAGGATAAAGTAAATAAACTAATAAAGTAAATAAATCAACTAAAGCTAAAAACGATTTAAAATCAATTCACATTCCATTTGAATATCGGATTTACTAGCTGTAAGCATACAATATTCTCATAAACTATCTATGTACATAGCAAAGTAGCAAGCTACAAAAGATTCCCAGACACCTTGCACAGATGTTTCAGAATCGTTGGTAGACTGTTAAAATGCTTGTCGCATAGCGTAGAAATATGATTAAAATTGTTGCGCATCTTGTAGATGAGGCATTGAAATAAAATGTTTGACCTAGCAAGGGCAGTGGAGAAAGCTGGTACATCCCTGGCACCAACACGGAGAACGCGAAACGATAGTTGCTCTAACAGAAATGGGCAATCAATCCTCGCGTTAAGGAGCTTATAGAGAAATGATATAGATTAGGAGTTACGACGTACAGCCAATAGCAGTGTCTTAAATCTTGCGATTGAAACTCCACTGAGGATAAATATTGTCCTCTCTAAACATGAAATATTTTAGAAATTTCCTTTGGGTGGCCTCTATGGCAAGGCCATGATAATTGTATATGGGAGCCACACAACTAATCCATAATGTAGCCTCGATTTTCTTCTTCAAGTGCCTTCTCCATTGCGGAGGTTGGCAATCATAATAGCTATTTTAATTTTTGAGGCAGTTGCTCTAAATAGTTTTTTTGAACTGCATCCAAACCATTCCCTTAGGTTTTTTAGCCATGAAATTCGTCGTCGTCCTACGCCTCTTCTGCCACTTATTTTGCCTTGGATTATGAGCCGTAAGATGCTGTACTTTTCTCTCCGCATAATGTGTCCGAAATATTGCAGTTTTCTCTGTTTTACTGTTATTTCAACTTCCTTTTCTTTCCCCATTCTTCTCAACACTTCGGCGTTCGTAATTCGATCCACACACGAAATCCTCTGAATTCTTCTATAGGTCCACATTTCAAAAGAGTTAAGTCTTCTCATTGCCTCTCGATTCAGTGTCCATGCTTCCATTCCATAATATAGAACACTGTATACATAACATTTAGTCAGTCGTATTTTCAGGGCTAACGTTAGATCTTTGCTGCATATAACCTTTTTCATTCTAATAAAGTTGGCACGTGCTTTCTCGATTCTGGTTTTTATTTCGACGGTATAGTCATTATTTTCTGTTATTAGGGTTCCCAAGTAAGTGTACTTCTTAACTCTTTGTATGTGCTGGCCTCCTACCATTAGGGTTTCATTATTATTGGTGTTGTTTTTACTAATTATCATGAACTTGGTCTTTTTCGTGTTAAGAAAGAGCCCATATTCTCCACTAACTCTTAATATTTTATTCATTATTTTTTCTAGGTCTTTCAAACTATCAGCTTTATTACGGTGTCATCTGCATACCTAATATTGTTGATTAAAACTCCGTTTACTTTTATCCCTGCTGTTTCAGATTCAAGACTCTCCAATATGACCTCTTCAGAATAAGCGTTAAATAGTAAAGGTGACAATATACACCCTTGTCTGACTCCCCTTTGTATTTTCATATCTCCGGATATTTCCTGTCCAATTTTTACTGCCGCTCGCTGATTGTAATACAGATTTGATATCAACCTTAAATCCCTTTCATCCAAATTTTTGCATCTGAGAATCTCTATCAGTTTGTCATGTTTGACCCTATCAAAAGCTTTGTTGTAATCTATGAAGCAGACATAGAGGTCCCGATTGATATCCAATTATCTTTGAGTAAGTACATTAAAAGCAAATAATGCTTCTCTTGTACCCATCCCGTTCCGGAAGCCAAACTATGTGTCACTAATATCCAGCTCCAATTTGGAATGTATTCTAGCGTGTACAATTTTTAAAAGGGTTTTCAAAGTATGTGACATGAGACTGATTGTTCGATAGTCACTGCATTCTTTTGAATTTGCTTTCTTTGGCAAACATATGAATCTTGATGTTAACATTTCTCGGGGGATGGTTCCTGTCGTGTAAATTGTATTAAATAATCTCACCAATAAATCCAAATTTTTGTCATTGATCAGCTTCAACAACTCACCTGGCATTTCATCTGGACCAACAGCTTTATTAGTCTTTATCGATCTTAATGCATAAATTACCTCTGCTTTAGTAATTTCAGGCCCCATGTCAACGCTCAGACTGTTTATAGAAGAATTTTCGTGTCTTTGATCTTCAAATAGTTTTTCTATGTATTCTTTCCACCTGCATAATTTTTGTTGTGTTTCCATAATAATGTTTCCCTCTTTGTCTAGCAATATGTTTGAGGTTTTTCTCTTTTCTATTCCAGCTGGTTCTTTGACTTTTTTATGCAAGTTGAAGTTGTCGTACTTGTTTTGCAACTCCTCTATTTCTTTGCATTTTCCAGAAAGGTACTCTTCTTTTGCTGCTCTTATTTTTCTTCTTATTTGAATTTGCAACTGTTGATATCGGGTCTTGCTGGTCTTGTGTTTCCTTCTTTCATCCATCAACTCCAAAATATCATCTGTCATCCAATCTTCTCTCTTGTATCTTGATGTTGTAAGTACTTTCTTGCTTGGTTCCATAATTGACGTTTTAAATAACTGCCACTGTTGTTCAACGTTGCCATCGTTTAACCCAGGCTTGCCTTGTCTTCTTTCTAAGTTTGTGTTGATGTCTTGTCTCAGTTGAGCAATATGGGGAATAAAGTAGAAATTCGCATCAAAGACGATACCCAGGTGCGTCACAATATAGCATCTATTAACGATAGAGTTATTTATATGATAATTAAACCGAACAGGATTTTTTGTGCGAGAGTAAGAAACAACATTACATTTAGAGATGTTAAGGTCCAGCTTATTAGCTGCACACCATTGACTTATTATATCAATACTGGCTTGAAGAGACAGTCTGCAACAGACTCAATGCGTTGAAATATTTTTAAATCATCAGGATAGGCCAGTCTGTGGCAGTCCAAATGGGAAATAAGATCGTTTATAAATATGTTAAAAACAAGTGGCCTCAAGTTCGAACCCTGAGGGACATCTGACGTTGGATTAAACCTAGCAGATTTATATTCTATTTGCACAAACTGACTACCATTAAATAAGTAGGATCTCTGGGAAACAACGTCGTAAGAGAGGCCGAATAGGACAGAAGCTTTCTGTAACAGTATGTGATGGTCGACTTGGTCAAAAGCTTTACGAAAATCAGTGTAAATAACATTGACTTGACTTCTGGTGTTAAGGACGTCGCAAATGTAACAGGAAAAAGAGCAAAGATTAGTCATACATGATCTTTTGGAAAAGAAAACGTGTTGGTCGGTCGATAATCGATTTTGAATTTTAGAAAATAAATATTTCTGCAAGATAATCTCGAAGACCTTGGAAAAATTACATAAGATTGTAATGCCACAATAGTTTTCAACTAGATATGGATCACCTTTTTTCAGAATAGGACAGACTTTGTAAATTTTCCAGACCTCCGGAAAAACCCCGCTCTTCAAAATCAGTTGGAAGATACGACAAAGGGGAGCGCTCAGAACAATGGGACAGTCCCTCGCCAGAAAACTAGGAACACCATCTGGGCCAGATGTGGCCCTATTTTTAAGTGACTTGCAGGCCCAAGAAACATCGGTGGGAGTTATTATGGGAATGTTAATGGTTTCAGAAGGTTCCCAGAAGTAGACACTCTTGAAGTACTCCGCAAACACGGAGACAATATTATGAGGCCCATAAAATAGATTATTCTCGTAGTTTATTATAACTGGAATGCGTGACTGAGCTTTTTTACTTTGAATAAAAGTCCAAAAATTGAAAGGATTACTGTTTATATTTCGCTCAGTATTTCTTATAAAGGCCTAATAGGCTCGCTGCGACTGTGACTTCATTAACCTATGTAAAGTCCTGTACTTTTCCAGGTAATAAGTAGTTTTATGAGTTTGAAGATGCCGACGCACCTTCTCCTTTTTGAAAATGTTGGTAATCAATTCACCCGTAAACCAAGAGGGAAAACACCTTCGTCTTGGCAATTTGCGAGGTATACAGGTAGTAAAATTGTAATTTAAGATATCCTAAAGCGATTGACAGGCATCCACCTTGGTAGTAGAATGGAGACCAATCGGTGTGGAGCATCATTTCGTACAGGCTTGTAAAGTTGGCTCTGCAATAGTTGAATTGAGGTTGATCAGAGTTGCGTATAGGAAAATAAGTGGAATAAGTGAAAGTTGCATGAAAGTCAAAAGTCAGACCAGGGTGATGTGCATCTTTATCAACTAGGAACGTATCACTGCGCGACACGGTAAGATTAAGATTGGAAAATATTAGGTCCAGAAGGCGGTTGTTTATGTTTAGAGTAGCATTATATTGCGTGAGGTTAAGGAACTCACCTAGGTTAAGTAGGCTAGTGTGTCTTGCTAATTTAGTGGTGTAGAAATGTGAATTTAAATAACCATTGCATTCGGTTCATATATTTATTTTTTTAGGTAAGAAAATGTATTTTTACGTAATATCCAATATTATGCAAATAGTGTCATTGGGTTTATTACTTTACTAACAGTAATTGAGCTGTGATAAGTATATGAACTTATATTTTCCTGGTGCAACTATTACACATTTGGATGGGCACGAAACCCAGCCGGGAGAGTTGCAGAACACACCCAATTTAAAGAAGGTTACAAAAAGCGTCTTGCTTTTTACGCAGCAATTTGATTTTTTAAATCGTCACAATTAATTTTCTTTAAATAATTCGCTTCAATGTTGAGTAAGGCTAGAGATCATTTAACCTGACTAATACGATACAATTTAGAAATCGTTCTAATTAGACAACCAAGGGTTAAAATTAAAATTTAACAGAAATTCAACTAATTTTAAACATTCGAAATACGAAATTAGGTTTTCTTAAGATCTGTACCACAAAGGTTAATTGTGTTTAATTTAGAGGAATAATTACTCTCATTAATGTTTCTACGGACTTTTCTCCCTTTTTTAGCTTTAATTCTTCTGTATAATAATATACAGTAATAATATACCCGTATACAGTAGTACTTGTCATGATACTATATATATATATATATATATATATATATATATATATATATATATATAAAGTATTATGAATTATAAAGAAGACAAACAAGTACACAGTTTCATCAGTAAAGTCTGTATTATGTGGAAAATAAATTTTAACTTTATGTAAAGTTTATGATTTTTTTATTAGAAAATTTGAGTCTTTTCAATTAAACTATTTTCTTAATATTAAAGTGTATTACTTTTAGACACAAACTATGTTTTCAAAAATAGTTATTTTATGAAGTTACCTTATACAGGGTTAAAAACAAATAAACTTTGCATCACGTGACCAAATTTTAAAAGCCCTATTTGCATTTTATAGAAAAACACACATTTAATATGGCGCTACTTTAAACAAAATATGTCTGGGATAGAGCATTGTCAAAACTGAGAAGTTTTATGTAGGTTGCGTTGAGTCTTATTTTGCAACAGTGGTATAATTTACAAAAAATGGGCAAAAAATCTAAATTATTTTATACAGTTGAAATTGTGCATATGGGCTAAAAATTGCTTTTAAAAGAACCTTTTCTAATAACTTATGAATTTTTTTGGGAAAAAAAAATTTGACAGATAATGCTTATCACGTGACTACCATTTTTTGTCTAGCTGTTTTTGACTTATTTTAAATTTTATGTCAAAAATAGCCTTTGCAGGCCTAAACATAACTATTATTTTCGCCTATATGAAAGCCTTTATTTTTTAATTGTGATTGGTTTTCTTCTAGAAGGAGATCTACTATAGTGAACTGTGTTGATATTTTGATAATAAATAAATACAGGGTGACCAAAAACTAACACTAATTATTAACTTGAAAAAATCGTTAGAAGTCAATTTTTTTAACCGATTTCTAAAAGAAGGAGGTTCTCAAATCGTCGACTTGTATGTTTTTTTTTATGTATGTACACCGATTACTCTGGAACGGCGGTACCGATTTGAATGAAATTTTTTACATTATGTTCAGGAAGTTGCTGCGGTAGTCCCATATTTTTTTGGATGAAATTGATGCAGTAAAATCCAAGATGGCGCTGACAATATGGCGGCTAAAAAAATTAATTTTGCCCGATTTTCTCCAAAATTGGTATGGGGGAATTTTTGGGGTTGTACACAACAAATCTGAAATTATTTAAAAAAAATTCAATATGGCGGATCTAATATGGCAGACAAAAAAAAATAATTTTGTTCAATTTTCTCCAAAATTGGTGTGGGGGAGCTTTTAGGGTCGCACATAACGACTCCAAAACATCTTTTTAAAAATTCAATATGGCGGACAAAATAATCAATTTTGTCCGATTTTCTCCCAAAGTGGTAAGGAGGAGCTTTCGAGATCGCACATAACGAATCTAAAATTATTTTAAAAAAATATGGCGGAAGAAAAAATCAATTTTGTCCGATTTTCTCGAAAATTGGTAAGGAGGAGTTTCCGGGGTCACACATAACGAATCTGAAATTATTTATAAAAAATTCAATATGACGTGTCCAATAGGGCGGATAAAAAATTAATTTTATCCGATTTCTTTCAAAACTGATATGGGGGAGTTTTTGGAATCGCACATTACGAATCTGGAGTTATTTTAAAAAACTTTAAATATGGAGGATCCAAGATGGCGGATTAAAGATTCTACAGCTCTCGATTTTGTCTAAAATCAGTATTGGAGGATTTTTGTTAGTGTTAATTAAGAATATGAAATATTTTTTGAAAAACTTAATCTGGCGGATTCAATATGGCGTCATAAAAATTTTACATTTTTCGATTTCCTCTAAAACTCATAAAGGGGGTTCTTGAGGGTGTAAATTATGAATTTAAAAGTATTTTTCCAGGATTGATTGCATATGGCGAATGCAATATGAAGGTCTAGAAATTTTAAATTTCATCCAAAATTGGTACTAGAGGACTTTGAACGGCTTAGATTTATATTACATTAAGACATTAAAATTATTTCTTTAAAATTCAATATGGCGAATATCCAAAAAATTATTAGTGGTTTATTTTACGGCGATATACAACTTTGGGGGAAATGGATACTTTTTTGCCATCTTGGAGTTATTGCGAGGCAAACTAATCTCGATTAATACTTAGTTCAAATAATTTATGGATATCATAATGAATTCAAAACTAAAAATCGAATAATAAAATTTTTCTTCTAAAGTGCACTAGAAAGTGAAAAATAAATATAAATTTTTACAAAACATTGAAATTTTCGAAGTCGGCGCTAAATTATTTCTAAATGAAATAGATAACTACTAATATATACAAATTATGGTAAGAAAGCAATTACAAATAAAATATTTTTAATCTGTTTATGCGAACTACAAATTGTCCGGTATTTATTTGTCGCCGACTTTAAAAATTTCAATGTCTTATAAAAATTTATAGTTATTTTTCACTTTTTAGCTTACTTTTAGAAGTCGGTTCAATTTTTTATTAAAATTTTATTAACAGACACAATTCCCATTTTTGGAGTGAATGAAATCCTGATGCCGTAAGATTATGGAATTTTTAAGAAACCTGTCAATTTAACGTATTTTATGCTGTAAGAAATGATGGAATAATAAAACTACATTTTTATGAAGAAAACTTCATTAATAAAACAGAGCAATATTATGTCTCCGTTTTAAATTATGTATTAACTTTAGTAAAAGAAAGATATTTAAATATCCTAGAAGAGTCAGCAATCAATATTTAAGCAATTTACCTCTGGCGGAACACATGCAAATTTTTTAACAACATGATGGCGTTCCACCACACATAAATGTTCCAGTTACCAACTTCATAACAAGCAACATTTTATGACAAGTGAGTTGCCAACAATGGACCTTTTCTGTCGCCTTCTGATTCTTCTCGGAGATGCGAAAAATATTTAGCAGTTCCAGGTGGAAATTTTGAATATGTATTAAAACAAGTTGTTTCCCTTTTTCTCTTTAAAATACACAAATGTTAAATTGCTAATATTTTAAAAACAGCAAATTTTCGGAATACACAATCTTATATAAAGTCACCCTTATTTTTAATTCTATATAAGGTAACGTTATAAAAACAGGGGGTTTAAATTTAAAGAAATTGACTTTTAGGGATTATTTAAAGTTAATTTGTATTGTTAGCTTTTGATCACCCTGTATTAATAAAATATCAACACAGTCCACCCTTCTAAAAGGAAACCAATCCCAATTAAATAATGAAGACTTTTATATAGGACAAATTGATAGTTATGTTTAGGCCCGCAAACGCTATTTTTGACATAAAATTTAAAATATGTCAGAAACAGATTTAAGTACAGATTATTATACATGAAATATGTCTATAATTTGGCGTAGAAGGGAAAAATATGGCAGTGACACCGACTTCAAGCAAATAAGTAAATCCACAATTGCAATATTAAACAATTTTTGATTTATTTCTTATTTTTTGGCAAAATTTTTTGGAGTCGCTTTAATAAAAAATTATTTATAATTAATATAGTAACGAAGGATCAGAAAAATTCGGCTTTGGCATGAGTTTCAGTTATGATTCTAGGAATTTTACACTGTTAATCAAGTATATTCTATACAGGAGTGGATCCAGCCTCTCTCTTTGGGAAAAAGCTAGTTGTTGACAGAGGGGGGGGGGGGGAGATATCAACAGCATACACATTCTTAGTGTAAGAGGTAGAATCGGGTCTAGGTCTATTTTTCTGAACTCAAAGCTCTTGGGGAGAGCGATTGCCCCCCCACCCTTTGATCCGCGCCTGAAAGTAGGTAACGATTTCAAGTTCAGTTGTGATTTAACAAGTAGTTATTAAATAGTTGAAAATAATTAGGAAATGGTGTTGTTTTTATTCAAACTCAGTGAATAAATATGGGGAGAGAAAATATATACAATTTTAATATGGGTGGGAATGCTTTAAATAATGCCAAATGTCGTGATATGTATCTCTATACCTCCTTTTTTTAATGTTTTTTTTTGGTAAATTTTACGATAAAAGAACAAATACAGAAATAGACAGATCTGCTACTTCCATAGCAAACCAAAAATATTTAAGAATCAGCGGAGGTATGATATTAGAGTTTAACTCTTTTTAATAAAAATGTTGATAAGAAATAATTGTAGGTAAAAGGATATTTCGTAGGAATGTTATTAACATTACGTCTCATTCCAATTTTAGGATAAAATAACCAAACTAAGACAAATATTTTTCAGTCTTACAAATTAGTTTTCAGTAAAGAAGGGATTTCAAGTATTTTATCAAGAATCAAAGGCAATATACAAGTAGTCAATTTATTTCAGTGGCACTCTGTGAATTATGTTTCAGAATAGTTCGAAGTTCACCATGACGTGAAATAACTTTAATTTAAAATCGCAAACATTGCGTGCCCAGTATTTTAAGTAAAATCATACATATACGAGGGTTTCCTGATAGTAACGAGTGTTGACTAAATTTGTTCTATAAATATAATATTGTGGAAGTTTTTTGTAGACAAAAAATGTTGCGAAATGCCGCAAAGTGACGCAGTAATTGTTTATATATAGCAACTCTAGGTGCATTATATATATTAGGAATATGTTACATCACAATACATATATTTAGAATTATTGAACAAAAAATTCTAGTAAATATTCAACAGTTAATTCAAATTTTATAACTTTTCCGGATTTCTCGAATTCAGGGCATTTGGCAAAATAAATTTCTTCACATCTTGGTACGAATACTCGGCTGACAATGGAGAATATGGATTACGAAATGTTGCCGAAAAACTACGTATTAATATGAATGAATCCGTCACCGTTCGTGGTAATTGTTGTTCGTTTCCTTATTGGTTTGAAGATAGTTATATTTATGTAATTGGATTTCACATATTACTTTAGTACTTGCAATAATAAAAGTACCCATTGTGTGCGGTTTATGACTGGTATTAAGGGTGAAAGTTCTAGGTTATTCACCTGAAATTCACAGATTATCGTGACCGTGACTGTTTTTGCAAGGTTCCGGTACTGGCTAGTCTTTTGTTATAAAAGAACTATAAGATTCATTTTAAGAAGGCCCAAAACTGGCCGTTCAGAGGGATAAATACTGTGATCGAAAAAGTTTTGCTGTAGTTCTTATTGTTTCGCCAATCTTCCACAATCTGTATTAGCAGACAGAGTACATATTACAACTGTATTATGGAGGAAAGTGTAGTAAATCAAAAAGTGATGGAAGATACGGATTATAATTAATCCGGATATTAAATGCATCATCTGAGTATCAAAATCATTCGAATATTTATAACACTAACATAAACCCCTACCGGTCGCCAATGTCCGAATTAGGTATTGCACCTGAAGTAGAACCGATATCGTTTCCTCTGATATTCACATTCCATTTTACATTTAATGTATTGGTTTTATTTTTCGACTGATTTCATCTTCGCGATTCTGTACAATGAGAATGTTGATTCTGTAATTTTGAATACAGATCGCATGACGGATCATCAATGTTCAGGATCACAATTGTTGGCAGTGACAGTGGTTATTGCTGCTATTTTAAGGGAAAAAAAGAAAAAAAAGTTCAATCTGGGCCAAAGAACAGCTATTAAAAAGAAAACGATCTTTCCTTACTAATTTGTTAGATAAGTAAAAACATGAGCTAGGGGATTGCATTAACAAAGGGTGCCGGTAGAATAAATATAATGAGGTGCAAAATCCCAAGCTCTCAAAATCACATACCCGAGATCAACAAAATTTTTTATTCTTTTAAATTTTTCTGGAGCCAAGGGGGTGCAAAGGCATCCCCTTTCTTCACCAAAGATTTAACGACTTAAGTATGGGTGAAAATCTATATTTAGAGCTATTAAGAGCTGCGACTTCATTAATAATAAAGAAAAATATCCACTTAAGGGAAGCTATTCTTCCTCCTGCAATATATCCAGTATTAAAAAAGAGAACTGGGCATCATGGAATCAATTTTATTCTTTACGGTTTGGCCACCTACATCCTTAATGATTTTCTTATATTTTTGTAAATGGTCTTCGTAGGTTTTACTTTTAATATTCCTATATCTATATGTTTCGGATTTAATTTTCTATAACCGTGGAAATTCTCGATATGTTTAAATTCAACAATAAATTGTTTGTTTTGGTTCATTGTTTTTTGACGATTCTCGTCGGGAAATCTCCACAAACTGTGTCTCTGTACGATAACAAGCGGTTCGTCATACACGAAATCAAGCTTCGACTTATATTTTGTTCTGCGATTCTGCAAGACGGATATATGCTATGTAAATTTTTATTGTTGTTATTTTTGACAAAAGATGTCAAGGATTAAGCATTTTCAATTACACATTTTACATACCGAGGAACCAAAAAGTTATGAAGCTTTAATGTAGGCGAAGTGCTGCTCGTGGCGCCCTCTGCAATGGATACGAAAGCTGTAATAAGATTTTGATTTATCATTCTAAAAAACCCAAGTACCCAAATTGGCGCAAATTAAACTGTTATTAAGATAAATATTTACATAAAAGGTAAAAAATATAATTTTGACACCCTGTACCAACTTTTGGACCAAGTAAATTGGACTAGATCCTCATATTTTAGCTTCAGGAATTTTTGCTGGCGTCTTTTGCAGACCCTTTAGAAACTTCTTCTTCCTTCTTATATATAAGCAATTTGCTTGTTATTCTTCGTTTCTTTGCCTGGTTTCAGTCTATTGCGAGGTTATCACTCCATCGTTTACGGAGTCTTCCGGTACTCCTACGTCCTATTGGTAAAATCACCCTCGTGATCTTTACTATTCTGTAGTCGGTCACGCGGTTGATGTGTTCGTTCCATTCCCTTTTTCTTTGTAATACCCAGTCATTGAGGTTTTCGACTTTACACACTCTTCTTATATCTTCGCTCCTATTCCGATCCATAAGTGTCCTGCCAGCTATCCTACGCACCACTCTCATCTCTGTTGTTTCCAGTATTTGTTTTGTTTTCGGGGTTTCTGGACTGGTTTCTGCAGTGTATGTTAGTATGGGTCTTTTTGCTGTTTTATAAATTCTGGATTTAACTTCGATTCCTATATGTTTATTGCTCCATATGGTACTGTTAAGACTGCGGCTGTTCTTGCTGCTTTCATGGCTTTTCCCCTCACCTCCGTTTCAACATCCCCGTATCCGGATATTTCTATTCCGACATACTTGAACTTCATTTCCTGGTGTATAATTTTGTTGTCTATTTCTAATTTGCATCTAAGTGGTGTTCTAGATGTAGTCATGGCTTTAATTAAATTTTTTCGTTATTATGTTAAATTGGTGCAGTAGTCTTTGCAAATCGTCTTCGCTTTCAGCTATTAACACTGCATCGTCGGCGTAGCCTAGTATTTTGATTTCCCTGTCTCCCATTTTATACCCTTTCAATCTACGCACCTGCTTTATCAACTCGTTCATGATGATGCTAAATAGTAGGGGGCTAAGAGAGTCACCTTGTCGGATGCCATTATTTACTTCTATTTTTTCGGTCAATTCACCGTTTATCCTAGCTTGAATCGTATTTGCCTGATATATATTTTCAATTGTTTTGATAATGTTTTGAGGTATTTGTCTGTCGTAAAACTAGCTGTGTTACATCCTTCAGTTGTATACGATCGAACGCCTTCTCTAGATCGATGAAACACATAAAGGCTGGACGATTATATTCAATTGAGTTTTCAGTTATTTGTCTTATAACAAACAGACATCCTGTATTAAACAAAAATAAATTCAAAAATACTGCAAACCTTCATTTGCGATCTTTACATAATTTTGTCAAAACAAATCATTCATAAATTTTCTTGTAGCTTGAGAACGTACATTTGGGAAAATTCTCCAAATATATTTCCATATTTCTTTAATAATGGGCTCACTAGAGCGAGTTTTCTGTTTAACCAAAAATGAAAATGTTTTCTTGTCAATAAACCGGATGTTGACTCCAACGGTATGTAAAAAGCTTTTGCGAATTGAAGAAATATTTTTTAAAGACGTCTGATAAAATTACGTGCTAGGAATATCAAGCGCAAAGGGTTTTTAAACGTACAAAATTTTTGTAAATAGTACTAAGTTCCTCACAAACAATCGAATTTGCTTTTATATTGCGTAAAGTACATGGAAATCCTTTTAAAATGCTTTGAGAACAAACAAACTTTTTTTTAAAATGGAATTACTGGAAAGTTGAATCATGTACTTTTTAAATTAGCTTAAATCCATCAGATTAAAGGCTAGGATAAAAAACTTATAAAAAAATATTTTTCTTAGAATAAGAGGCTTTAAAATATTAAGGGTGTTTCCTATATAGAGCGTTCAGAAAATATGTGTGAGTAATTAAGTGAAAAGTCTTCACTGATATACTCTAAAAAGTTTCTTATGAACTTGGTCAACTCAAGCTTTGTTATTGAGATACAGGGCTTTTAAATACTTTATTCTTTTTTGGATCGTATAATACCTCACCTTTTCCTATAATTCCGTATCTCTCATGCTAAAAAATGCGGAGATCTCTAAAGAAAATGGAAAAATTTCGAGTCCGAAAAAGACGACAACGCTGCTTCATCCTAGTATGGGACGCGTAAGGCCATTGCATTCATTACAATCCATCATCTCGTATCTGTGTCCCATAAATAGATTTCACAATTGAAAAATAGTTAATAAGATACACTGGCGACATCTCGATGGATCACTCAATAACATAAGAATAACACAAATCAACAAATGTTGTATAAAACCGCCATGTGGTGGCGCGACGGTAAATTAAAAAATATATAAATATATCAAAACTCGATACACGAACTTGCTACTCCAAGGACTGAGGTCGCATTATTTGGCATCGGCAACCAAACTAACTATGAATTCCACAGTTCAAGTTCAGTATCGCACCAACGATCTCCCTAAGAGAGCTGCTGTGCATGTTTTAAGCCAACAAATATAAAAATAACAAGAGAACTTATCGTTCGTGTAATCTTAAAATAAAATAAGAAATTCTCGGCTATGCGAGCAAGTTCGTGTATCGAGTTTTGATATATTTCTTTTTTAATTTACCGTCGCGTCACCACATGGAGGTTTTATACAACATTTGTTGATTTGTGTTATTCTTATGTTATTGAGTGAGCCATCGAGATGTCGCCACTGTGTCTTATTTACTATTTTTCAACGGTGAAATCCGATTACGGGATACAGATACGAGATGATGGTTTGTACCGAACGCAATGGTCTGACGAGTCCCATACTAGGACGAAACAGCGCTGTCGTCATTTTTCGGACCCGGAGTTTTTCATGTTCTTTGGAGACCTTCGCACTTTTTAGCATGAGGATAATATTTATCATCGATCTTTGTTCGCATAGCCGAGAATTTCTTATTTTATTTTAAAATTACACGGACGATAACTTCTCTTTATATATATATATATATATATATATATATATATATATATATATATATATATATATATATATTGTATAAAAAAATGTGTGATATATATATATATATATATATATATATATATATCTTATCTGATCAAGATATATATATTTATAAATATATATATATATATATATATATATATATATATATATATATATATATATATCTTATCTGCCTATTTGTTTATGTCTTGGACATATGTATGGCACCATTCTTTCCTCTGTGCATTTTTGAAATTTAAAATCATTGGATTAGTATTGTTGTGCCATTATTATCACCAACATCGTATTAACAATAGGCAAAAATAAGTATTTGTCGAAAGAGTTACGACTTAGAGTTAAAAAGACAAGATGTAAAGCAATGTTCTGTAACCAAAAATTTAGGTTTAAGTGAGGGTGCTGTTTCAAAAATTCGAAAGAAGTTTAGGTTACTGGGGAATGTTAATAATGGGACAAATTACCCCTGTGTTGAAAAGTTCATTAAAATAATTTCGATAACTGATCTGCACAAGTCATCCGTCCAAATTAGTGCAGAAATTTGCGAACATATCAACAAAGACATAACGGCTCGAACTGTGAGAAGACGTCTTTGTGAAGTTGTTTGGAAAATGTCCTAGGCAACTGAAACGGTAATCAGACTTCAGGGTCTCGTTCTTTATGTATAAGTAGAGCGAAAATAGGCTCACCAGGAACTCCAAGACCCTAGTGGGGACAATCGCCAATGCATTTATTATAGCCCCACAAGCCATTCTTATCCCTGAACTCACCTGAAGACGGTGTTTATGCTTAGTTACCATACAATAGCGGCGTACGTGATCATGGGGCGTGTGTATATCTAAAATATTACTCTTGGTGTCAGCACTCAAGGGCTCGTTTACAAGTCCAGAAAGTACATATAGTCTTCTTGGTTCGAGTTTTAATATGATCATTCCAACTCAGTCGTGAGTCCAGAATTACTCCCAAATATTTAACTGTTCCTTTGTATTGAAGGGTCGTTTCCGTCACTGTAATTGCGGGAAGTGCCAATGATGAATTGCGGAAAAGTTTTCTCGGTTACTCGTAAATATTCTTTTATCTAAATCTTTATGAAAATTTGCACTCTAAAGATACACAAAGTTTTTGAGATTATGTTGTTTAATATTATGTATTATTTTATATAAATTATATTAAAACTCACCTTAATATTTTATCTAAAAAATTTGCAATAAAACATTTTAGATGAAATAGTGTTTTTTCAAATTATTACCATTCTATATTGTCAGCCTTGTTAACAAATAATTTACTTAAATATAAGTAATACATAAAAATTTAAATGATGATCATTGAACGTTCATTAGTAAATTTAAAAGTCAACAAACATATAAATTTAACAAAAAGTAGATAATAATGTGTTGTTTTCACAATTAAGCATAAATTAGTGCCGTGTTCTTGTATTATAAGAGTTGTTGATCCGGCTCGACGGACCAACTAAAGAATCTCTGTTAAGCTCTTTCAAAATACCGGCAGTGAGTATAATATACTTGTAGTTGGATGTATAAATGTATTTATATTAGAGAAACTATTTTAGTTCTCAATACACTGAAAAAACCCTATACTATAAAGACAAACGTACTCTGTTGTAACACGGTGGAAGACAGTATTATTTCAGATTACAAGGAAATACCAATAAAGAGCAGAAGCCTATCCCATGGAAGTGCACCGCCACCTGCAGACCGGTTTCGAACTGGTTCTCGTCAGTACAGGGTAGGCAAGCGCTTCTACATATAGGAGAAGCGAATATTTTAAGGAACTTATATCAAAAAAGAGATTTTCACCCTTTCCTGGTATTTCCTTGTAATCTGAGATTGTCCTTTGTCTCTAAACGTGTTAGAACAGAATACGACTGCCCTTATAGTATAAGATTTTTTTAGTTAGTTGAGAACTAAAATATATTTTCTAATATAAATCTTTTAAAATGAGTGGCTCCCTACAAAATTTACCGTATTTTGTAGGGATGCGACGATGAGTATACTTTACTCGAGCAACCTGTAAGTACGCAATAAAAAGAAAATTACGAGACTTGACTTACCTTTGCCTGAAATATGATGGGATCAAACGGGATAACTCTGTAAAACCATACGAATCGGGCTTTCAGCGATTTCGACCTTTCGCTCTCTGTCCCTTTTCCACTGGGATGTCGTTATATCCCATATGTTAAGTTTGGATAATTCGGGCAGACATAATGGGTATGGGGGACAGTAGAATAGTAAGATGTGGAAAGGATAATAGGTAGGTCGAGAAAATATATGTGTGTGTAATTGTCTTAATAAATTTATAGAAACGCCTAATTTTCAATTAAAGTAAATTATAAATTTTAAGCAGTAATTTAAATGCAGTATAAGGTATTTAATATCTAATAATGTAGATTAAACTCAATTTAACAAGTGACATTGACAGAAATATTAACAGAGGATGAAACAGAATACTGAAAATAAACAATTCTCGCTTTCTGTCGATTTGTAAATTAAACACAAATATCTTTTTATTCTTGTATAAATGTCAACTTATATATCCACAAAATATATCTATAGTCTAAGTAAGTTTCGGGCTTGGCAACCTTCAACTGAGTTTCAAGTTTGCAATATATGGATCAGCTGTTACACTTTCCGAACTTTTTCACTATGATTATATTACTCTCCCATTTTCTAAATAATTAGCCCAAGTCTTATTGAAAATGAACTTTTGTACAATGAAAAAATTTAAAATGCTCTGTTATAATGAAATTTGCTAAAAAGTTTTAGGGTTATCTTGAAACTAAACTAGAATAAGTATTATTAAATATACGCATTGATTTCTAGAGGTCTGACTTTTGATGAATGCGCCGGGCAAAATAGTTGTTATATATCTCTGATGTGTAATCGAAGATTTTCTCAGGATTGTAAGGTGGCTGACCTTTCGGTAACATCTCATTCACCATTTTCAAAGTTCACTGTCCGGTGTCTGTGGGCGAACTGACGCTTGCACCTCGGGTGTTGTCGGTCCCGTGTGTACGTGGGGTGCGTTTGTTGGCTGAATGGTTCTGGCCAATCAGGTTTCAAGCCCTGTTGCTTATCATCGGCCCTGTTGCTAGTATTTGAGGTCTTGTTGCAGAGTTGTGATCCGTTTCTTTACTATCTACTAATAATTGATGTTTCGTAAGCAGGTTTTTCCAAGTATTAGGCAATCTCTAGCTATCATCTCTGCTATTTAAGTAATGATGCATCTTTGCAATTTTGATGGCTGGCCTTATAACTTTTGTGGACAGGTTTATCCTATGTCCTATATTCAACAAGTGATAGACCAGTGCAGAAGAAATTGTTTTTTGCTCGACAGTGTTTATATGTTCGTTTCTTCTGGCGTTTATTTTACAGTTGGTTTGGCCTATACAAGGTGAGCTGTATTTTCCGCATGGAATTTCGTACACTCACTGGTTTCTAGAGGGATTTTTTTCTTTAGATGTTGGCAGGAAATCCTTCACTTTGGGGTCTGTAGTAAAAATGGTCGCAGTTCCTTATAAATCAAGGAAATTACAATAAAGAAATGAACATATTGCAATACGCCCTAACAAAGAATGGTTATAAAAAATAACATATAAACAAGGCTCTAAAAAACAAACGTTTGACTTGAAAAATGGCGAAAACCAAGAGAAGAGCTGCAAAGTTTTTATTCCTTATGTCAGAGGTACCACAGACAAAATCGCAAAAATTCTCAAGAGACAAAACACTGAAACCACACAAACTTTCATTCTCTATTTTACCCTCTTAAAAGATGAATTTTAAAAAAGAATGATACAGTAAACTTTATAAGTCTATATATTATTTTTTGTTTTACAACTTCAAAATGAAGAACTTTCATACAAACTTTCATCTCCTACTTTGCCCCCTTAATAGATGAATTTTTAAAGAAGAAATACAGTTAAAATTATTTTGTAGCCATAAACCAATATATTAATTTTTACATTTATAACTATCCAAATGAAGGGCTTTTATATAAACTTTCATCCCCTATTTCACCCCTTTAAAAGATGAACTTTTAATAAAATGTTTATAAAAAAAATTGAACCGACTTCTAAAAGTGCGCTATAAAGTGAAAAATAACTATAAATTTTTATATGAAATTGAAATTTTTAAACTCGGTGCCAAACTAATACCTGACAAAATCTGATTCGCATAAACGGGTTCAAAATACTTTATTTGTAATTGCTTTCTTACCATAATCTGTATATATTAGTAGTTATTTGTTTCATTTATAAACAATTTGGCGCCGAATTCAAAAATTTCAATTTCATATGAAAATTTATACTTTTTTCACTTTTTAGCGTACTTTTAGAAGTTGGTTCAATTTTTTTTATAAAAATTTAATTTTTTGATTTTTAGTTTTGATTTCATTATGATATCCATAAAGTATTTGAACCAAGTACTAATCGAGATTAGTGTACCTCGCAATGACTCCAAGGTGGCAAAAAATACCCATTTTATCCAAAGTTGTAAATCACCCTAAAATGAACCACTAAAAATGCTTTGATTCTTAGAGTTCTCCAAATACCAGTGAAATTGTATCAAACAAATATATAATCTGTCATAGTAAATCCACTATCTTAAATTTCCAGTTAATTTTAGATTGGTAATATAGGCCCCAAAACCTTCCAATATCGATATTTAAAGGACTTGAGACGTAAATTTCTTACCCCGATATATTTTATACTGCATATATATATATATATATATATATATATATATATATATATATATATATATATATGGCCCCAAGAACCCCCAAATATTAGTTTGTCGGCAATATCAGTTTTAGACAAAATCGGAAAATGTGAAATTTTCAGTCCCTCATATTGTATCTTATCAACCCAATAGTTGTAAAAAATTAATTTCATATTCGTAATACGTAGCCTTGAAAACACCCAAATCTGAAAAATGCGAACCAGGTCAAATTTTCAACTCACCAATTTTACCGTCTTACTCTAATCTAAATCTAAACCCTTCCAAGCCCCCTAGTACCAATTTTGGATGAAATCCAGATATTAAAAATTTCTAGACCGTCATATTGCATTTGACATATTAGATTTCCTTAAAATTATTTTATATTCGCTATTTACATCCTCAAAACCGATTTAATGTTACATTTGGACTAAAACGAAAAATGTGAAATTTTTAGTCCGCCATACTGAATCCTGAAAAATACTATTAAATTCGTAATTTACGCTTTCAAAAACCCCTTATATCAGTTTTGGAGAAAATCGAAAAATATGAAATTTTTAGGACGCCATATTGAATCCGCCAGATTATTTTAAATTTGTAATTAACACTAACAAAAATCCCCCAATACTGATTTTAGACAAAATTGAGAGATGTAGAATCTTTAGTCCGCCATGTTGGATCTGCCATATTTAATTTTTTTTAATAATGTCAGATTCGTAATGTGCCATTCCAAAAACTCTCCCACATCAATTTTGAAAAAAATTGGAAAAAATTAATTTTTTTATCCGTCATATTGAATTTTTTTAAAATAGTTTCAGATTCGTTATGTGCGACCCCGAAAACTCCCCCATACCAATTTTGGAGAAAATCGAACAAAATTGATTTTTTCCGTCCGCCATATTGAATTTTTTTTTTAAATAATTATAAATTCGTCATGTGCGACCCCGAAAACTTCCTTGTACCAATTTCGGAGAAAATCGGACAAAATTCATTGTTTTGTCCGCCATATTAGATCCGCCTTATTGAATTTTTTAAAAATATTTTAGATTCATCATATGTGAACCCAAAAACTCCCCCACACCAATTTTGGAGAAAATCCAACTAAATTAAATTTTGTCTTCCGCCATATTGGATCAGCTGTATACGACCTCGAAAATTCCCCCATATCAATTTTGGAAAAAATGGGACGAAATTAATTTTTTGGCCGCCATATTGTAACCAATTTCGCCCAAAAAAATATGGGACCACCGCAGCAACTTCCTGAATATAACGTAAAAAATTTTATACAAATCGGTGCTGCCGTTCCGGTGTAATCGGTGTACATACATGAAAAAAATACATAGTCGACGAATTGAGAACCTCCTTCTAGAAATCGGTTAAAAAATAATGATATAGAAAATATTTTTTTCTAACCTTAAGACTATATACTAATTTTTATCCACCAAAATGAAGAACTTTCATACAAACTTTCATCCCCTGTTTTACCCCCTTAAAAGACGAATTTATTAAAAAAAATGATACAGTCATCATTTTTTTCCAACCATGAGCTTATGTACTAATTTCTACAGTTCTAACTTCAAAATGAAGAACTTTCAAAACATTTATCTCGTATTTTGCCCTCTTAAAAAATGAATTTCTAAAGAAGAAATACAGTAAATATTTATATATATACTAATTTCTACATTTCTAACTCCCAAAATGAAGAACTTTGTGGGTTTTTATCATTTATATAACATGTCAAATTACTTTAAAATATACAAGTCTGTCCAAAAGCTACCCCTTTTTGGCTCCATATTTCTTTTTTGGAGCACCTTAGGAAAAAAATATATAAAACAATAGGATTATTTTGAAGTTTTTTGTATATGGACGAAAGTGTAAATATATACTTACCGGATATCTTGTTTAATTTACATTTATAATAAAACATTTGTTTGAAATCATAAGTCAGGTTTTTCGCAGAACGAATGTTTATACCTCAACTAGGTTAATTTAAATTTCAAGTAAAAGGTCTGGGGCACCCGGACGTGCTGTCTGGATGCGCCACTGTTAATAAACAACAGTAAACTCTAATGTATTATTCATGCAAAGTGGTTTAAGTTGTCATACACAGTACGATATTTGTATTATATGCTACAACGGCTTTGTTGGAAGGGAATATGGGCAGAGAAAACTGCTCCATTTAGGCCGTCAAGGCAAAAGAAATTACGACTTGTAAATTGTGGAGAAATATTTTTGCAAAGCAAATGAAAAATTTATGTAAAGGATGACATAACAGATAGGAATCAAAATTAGTTTGTGCGCTAAGAGAACTCCAATTTTTTTCACATCTTTCTTGTTTTAAGGTACGATTAGTGCTTTAAATAGAAACTATACAGGGCGTCTATATGTAAAGGTATACAAAGCAACTACGATTTAAACCAACTTAGCTTTCTTTAAAAGTTAATTATTCACAAGGGTGCCAAAGTTAAAATTTTGTTTTAGTTAAATAATTTGAAGAAAATCAAACATTTGATCACAATTCGATGATCAAGCGTTATTTGCAGAGGGTGATACCGGACACAGGGGTTAATATTTGGACCTCTGCTTTTTATGCGTTATTCGGCTAATCTATTAAATTGCATTGAAGAAAAACTAACTGTATGCAGATCGCATACAAGTGGTGTTTAATTTTCTAGCTTATGAATATCATTATACAGGGTGTCAGGGAAAATGTGGGAAATCTCCCGGATATGAAAAAAAAACACGTGAAAGGGATACTACAAGTTCATATAAACTTTTTTCGTATTCCGGGTGTAAACGAATCTATTAGACAAGTCATAATTTCTAGAGTATTATGTGTATCAAAATGAGAATTGGTACAGGTAAATGTTATGTGAAAAGGAAAGTTTTCGCATATTTTCCACTTTTCGGTCACATCCGGTTTCACCGGAAATGGCCCCGGTTTTGAATTCTTAAACAGAACACCCTGTATATTTTAACATCTTTGGATTTCTGAGACAATTCTAGATCAGAATGTGACATTTTAAAAACTTTTTACGTCTACTTCATTTTTTTAGAGCCACTTTTAAAATTGCATCTAGGTGGCCATGATCGGACGCAAACTAATCTAACGGCCTTAGGTGATGTCAAAAAAATACAATCGCAAAGTTTTAGTGACTAGTATGAAAGACAGGAATTGGATTAAAAATTTAACAAAATTGACAAAAAACTAACAAAATAAACTAATAACTTAGACGACGCACTTAAAATATTTGAAAGTACAGTAGCTGAATTTGTTAAAAAGTTTAGTGTAGTAAATGTTCAAAGTGCATTCCTTCTTTTTCACGACACATTTCAGCTCGTTCAATTGTTTCTCTCAACACGTTTTGTAGCATTTGGGGCGTTATACTTCTAAATGCCCGTAAAATTCTTTCTTCTAATATTTCAAGAGTAGCCGGTGCTGCTCCATAGTAAACCCTTTCTTTAACATATCCCCAGACAAAGAAATCGAGCACAGTAAGATCCGGTGAGTGGGCTGGCCACCGTACCGGACCATTGGTTGCAATAATTCGATTATTAAAATGCTCTATTAAATAATTAAGAACTTTTCTAGTATTGTGAGGCGGTGCTCCATCTTGTTGAAAGTAAATTCGCCGTAAAACTGCTAAAGGTATATCATTGAGATGATTTTCGATTTCATTTTGAAGAAAACCTAAGTATCTAACCCCTGTTAACTGACCTTGAAACAATATTGGCCCAATTATTCTGTTTCCAACGATACCAGCCCAGACATTGACGCCAAATCTTTCTTGAAAATTGCCCCCTCTCATTTCATGTTGATTTTGTTGGGCCCAGTGCCGAGTATTTTGCTTATTGAACATACCATTATTTTAAATCGGGATTCGTCGGAAAATAGAATAAAATCGATAATATTTGGGTTAACTCTATGATTTTGAAGCAGCCAATCACAAAACACTACCCAAATATATACAAATGTTGATGTAACTGATATTTAAATGCTCGATATCCATGCTTTTTCAGTATTTTTCTTGCTGATTCATAACTTATCTGCAGTTCTTGACTAATTTTTCTTAATGAAACTGTTTTATCAACCTCAACCATAGCAAGTACGTTAATCTCAGTCTCTTCATTTATGATAAACCTCTGTTCCGCCTCTTGATTTCCTATTTGCCTAAAACGAGTCTCGATATACGGAAAATACTGATGGGCTGGATGTTGCCGATTGGGATATCTATGAGCATACAACTCGGCAGCATTCCTTGAATTTCTATGACACTCTCCAAATATTAATAACATATCCACTTTTTCACTTTAAGTATATATTATTTTAACGAAAATTTAAACTAAACTTAACGAAAATTAAGAAACTTTTACGTCTGTTCTTAGAGCGTATGTCATTGTCATTATCTACTTAAGTGAGTGCTTTGTTTTCCAAAGAAGACTTGATGAAAACAGTTGCAAATTATTATGCATCATGGCTGTCCATGGCGCACTTGTCATAAGTAAATAAATTATCCAGTATTTTGCTTAATAATATTTAATTTCTGTTCTTATGTCTAATCCAATCGCAAATAAATTAGTACCGTTAGATTCGTCAAAGAATGCTTTTTTCGAAAAGTAGTTGTCAAAAAGGGGTCGCCATTTGAAAATTAATAGTTAGAAATGAAAACGTAATTTTGTCAACTTGTCTTATTCCTGTCTTTCATACTAGTAACTAAAACTTTGCGATTGTATTTTTTTGACATCACCTAAGGCCCTTAGATTAGTTTGCGTCCGATCATGGCCACCTAGATGCAATTTTAAAAGTGGTTCTAAAAAAATGAAGTAGACGTAAAAAGTTTTTAAAATATCACATTCTGATCTAGAATTGTCTCAGAAATCCAAAAATGTTAAAATATACAGGATGTTCTATTTAAAAATTCAAAACCGGGGCCATTTCCGGTGAAACCGGAAGTGGCCGGAAAGTGGAAAATATGCGAAAACTCTTCCCTTCACATACCATTTACCTGTACCAATTCTCATTTTGATACACATAATACTCTAGAAATTATGACTTGTCTAATAGATTCGTTGACACCCGTAGGTCTCCTCTTCGGAGATACGGGCTCCCAAAGAACTGCAATGGAATCAAGTTTTTTATTCATACTTATTGAACCGCCAGGTATATTTCAATTTTTACCCTCATGCAAAAGTCGATCATGAGACTAAAACTCTTGTACAGTCATTGTGGGTTATTGTCCAGAAATTTGGGAGTTTTATTAATCAAGATCCTTGTAATATCCTTTTTTAATTATTGTATATGACCATTTCCTTGACGTCAAGAATCAATATCGCCTTCAAAAAAATATAAAACTCTTACTGTCGTTTTGTTTTTGATTTTTGCACGTTCGATCATGTGTCTGACGGAATGGCTGCACTGGGATAGTTAAGCGTGGCTAACCGAAGTAAACTGCACTATGCAGGGTTTGTTCATCAGATTATTGCTACAGGAATCCTCACCTATTGAGAAAAATACTGCAGTTTAGAAATGAGACTCATAAACTGAATACTAGATATTGTCCCCTATTATCTACACCAAGACACAGGATTGTTATTTTTCGGAAATGTTTGTCCTAGCGGACAATTATTTTTACAATAATTTTCCTGAAGTGATTAAATATTTAAGTCCTAAACCGGTAAAAAAAATATAAAGTGAAGTCTCTAAACGAGCAATGGAAGTAAAATTTTAGTCAATGTCAGCGTGTTTTGGTCTGATTTAGAAATGCTGAGTTAGTCACTGGGATTGCTTTTTCATTCCTATCTGTTGACGTGTTATTTTATATTGTTGAATCATTTTAAGTCAGTTTTATTTATTAAATTTTATTAAAGTTGTAAAATAATTTTCATAAAATGTATGGATTGGTGTCATATGCGATTATTTAATCGGTCTATCTTTCCTTCCATTAAGATTAAATCGCGACCAATATTGTTACTTTTTCAAGGTGCCCTTTTTGAAAAGCTTCCTCTTCAAGTTAGACAAGAATTATGGTGTACGCCGTGTGTACAATCTCCAGATCTAAATCCTTTGAATTTTTGGATCTGGAGTTTGCTTACATCTTTGGTTTATGCATTCCCTGTTGAAGAAACTGAAGATTTGAGAAATTGCATTCTTACATCTTGCCAAAGGATACGAAATACTCTAGAAGACCGGATTCTTGCATTATAATTGAGGGTGGTCATTTTCAACATTTGTTTTAATTTCTGTTATTAATATTTTGTTATTACGGTTCAAATTCTGTCCTTAGTCCCTGTTAGTTAAAACAAATATGAATGAAAATTGAATAAAACAAAAACATCATGATTTTTTTCTTATGTATTTTCTTTTTTTTGTGAAAAAACTTAAGAGACAAAAAAGTTTTACAGTAAGATAGGAAAGTTGAGTAATTAAATCGAGTCAGCGGCGCCCGAAAAAAAGTTCGAGAGGGTAAAATTTTAGAGACCCGGAAAAAAGTACCACTCGGTATATTATTTCACATAATAATAATTTTTTTATGGGAACTGTAAAAAGTGTTATGTGTTCCAAATTTGATTTAATTATCTTGAAAAACAAATAATATAAAATTATTAAAATAAAAATAATAATAAATTTTAACACCCTGTATCTTAAAAATTAAGCATTTACAGACATATATTTATATGAAATTTTATGTTTAAAATTAGCTCAAGAATAACTCCTTATAACTTTTCACACTTACTTGGAAACACCCTGTATGTGTCAAAAAAAACCTTTAAGGAAATAAAATTTGTTGTCATTTGACAATGAAAATAACTTTTCATTTTTACTGGTAAGATAATAAACGAAAACGTTTTTTCTTGATATGGAAAATTTAGAACTTGACTGACTTATTGTTGCCCTTCTCAATTTAGACGAATGATTGTCAACCCAGACCAGTTTTAAAGCTAAGTCCTATTATATATTTTATTGTTATAAAAGTATACTTACCCTCTTGCCAATCGATAGCGAAGTTAAAATAGGCACCAATTGAATGCGCGTCGATCCCTGCTAATAGCAACAAATGAATTCCGATACACAGATCAGCAACAGCAAGGTTACACATCAAAAACTTGGAGACGGTTAATCTGGAAATTATTTATATATAGTATTAGGCCAGGCTGTGTAGCTGTAAAGGAGGGCGTAAGAAAAAAAATAATTCGTTACAGCAAAGCGCAATATTGTGGATAATATCATAACTAATGAAGGAAAAATAATCCGAACCAACGACAACCCACTAGGGTGAAATGGGGGTGATTTTTAGGGGTGAAAAACAGTTTTTTGCGATTTTCGGCTGAAGTACGCATTTTATCGAAGAAAGTTAAATACAAAAGTTATAGGTAATAAAAAGATCTATAATTTCTGTAAGAGTATTTTCTATCCTAACCACAAAATTAGTTTTTTTCTTCCACAAAAATGATTCGATTAAGCTCAAACTTGAAAAAAGTATACCTTTTGATGCTCTAAATAAGCTATGTTTGTTTGTGCCAAAATATTGACCTTTGCGGTTTTATTTCACTTTGATGAAAAAAGTGAAATTTTCAATCGCCTTTCCTCTTAAACAGAGTTCGAACTTGGCTCGCCTTTTTCGTTTTTATTTCAATTTTGAATAAATGGAAAAAAATATATAGTATAATAGAATAAATTGCCGAAAAATTTAAAAAACCGAAAAAATGGAATCATTTATATGCCGCACCTATATTGTTATGGAGGAATGGCATAGGGGTTAACAACATACTTTTTTGTTTATTCAATAATTTAAACGTAGTTGAGCGATGACTTAATTCATAATGTTTCTGCTCATTGTTTGTAGTAAAAAGTGACATTATAAAATTATAATAATTGTAATAAATAAAAGTAAATTATTGACAATAATCGTAAAACGCATGTCGAAAAAAGCCATTTTTTCCGTTTTTTCGGCAATTTTTTCCATATATATATATATATATATATATATATATATATATATATATATATATATATATATATATATATATCACGAAGATCTCATTGAACTTAAATCTGGCAATATCCTCTATCACAAAGGTACAACAAATGGCCGAACGAGTGGTGTAGGATTGCTAATCAATAAGAAATGGAAAAATAGGATAGTCGATATCACCAACACCTCAGATAGAGTAGCTAGCCTAACTCTCCGACTATCAAAAAGATACACCATTCAAATTGTACAAGTATACGCACCAACAATCTCATACCCAGATGAAAGTATAGAGGAACTCTACAATGAAATAACGGAGGTGCTAAATAAGAACAAAAGTCAATTTAAGTATATAATAGGAGACTTCAATGCTAGAGTGGGGAAAAGGGCCAATTTAGAACAATGTATAGGAAATTTCGGATTTGGGGATAGAAACGAAAGAGGTGAAAGACTGGTTCAATACGCACATTTCCAGAACCTATCAATAGGCAACACCTACTTCAAGAAAAATCCAAATAGAAAATGGACGTGGATAAGTCCTGACGGAAAAACTAAAAATGAAATTGATTTCATCCTAACCAACAACATAACAACCCTACAAGATGTAAGCGTTCTTAATAAGTTTCGAACAGGTAGTGATCACAGACTAATCAGAGCTCGAGTAGTTCTCAATACAAGATTAGAAAGAATAAAATTAATACGAAAACCAACATCTGGAATAAATATCGCTAACTTACGAAACAACTCAGAACAATATCAAGACCTAATTAATGAAAAACTACAAGACGCAACAGCTGGCTCACACTTGATGGAAACGATCCTAAACTGCGCCAAGGAAATTGGAGGACCACAACCACGTAACCACAATAGAAAACTCTCCGATGAAACGAGAGCTCTTCTGAAACAACGAAGACAAATGAAAATCAGCTCGAACATAAACCGAATAGAATACAGGGAGATGTGCAAAACGATAAGAAAGAAGATTGCAGAAGATATAAAATCCTATAACGAGAGGCTTGTGGAAGATGCAATCGAAAATCATAAGAGCTATAAGAAGACAAAAAGCGCATTAACCATCGGTAAGAAGCAAGTAATAGCACTGGTGAACGGAAATGAAAGAATAACAAACAGGGATGAAATAATAAAAATCATAACCAAATTCTATGAGGACTTATACAAAATACCGGCACATCAGGAAGTAGAGGAAGAGACAACTACAGCACAAGAAGATGTTCCAGAAGTTCTTGTGGAGGAAGTAGAAGCAGCTCTTAGGAGCATGAAGAACGGCAAGGCAGCTGGGAATGACGGTGTCACATCTGAACTCATAAAATACGCCGGAAACTCAACTTGGAAAATCTTAGCCAACATATACACAAACTGCCTAAAATCAAGACGCATTCCGAGACAGTGGAATAGCGCTAATATAATCCTAATCCACAAGAAAGGTAGCAAAGAGGACCTTAAAAATTACAGACCAATTAGCTTGCTACCAGTAATATACAAAATATTCACAAAAATAATTAACAACAGAATACAGAACACACTTGATGCTGCTCAACCTCGAGAACAAGCAGGCTTTAGAAGTGGCTTCAGCACAATGGATCTTATTCAAACACTACGAGAAATTATGAGTCGAACAAAAAAATATGATCTGCCACTGACATTAGCTTTCGCAGACTTTGAAAAGGCATTCGACTCAATATACCCAAGAGCAGTTATAGAAGCTCTAGTCGACCAGGGAGTGGATAAGCCTTACGTAGAAATGCTAGCCAACATATATAGAGAGGCCACAGCTAGAGTAAATGTATACAAAGATACCCCAGAATTTCCAACTCAGAAAGGAGTCCGACAAGGTGACGCAATATCCCCCAAGCTATTTACAGCAACTCTAGAAAGTATCTTCCGCAAAATAGACTGGGAAAATAAAGGTCTATGTATAGACGGGGAATATCTAAACCACTTAAGATTCGCTGATGACATCGTTCTGATTGCTAAAAATCCTGAAGAACTGCAGGAACAAATTAATGATCTGAACATTGCCAGTAACAGAGTTGGCTTAAAGATGAACCTAGCAAAAACAAAAGTAATGTGCAACGATCTAATAAGAGACATTGAAATAAGGATAAACGAAACCACGCTGGAAGTAGTAGATGAATATGTATACCTGGGTCAACTTATACACAAGTCGGGTTCACTACTTCCAGAAATTAACAGAAGAATTAAACTGGCGTGGTCAGCATTCGGACGAAACTCCATCATCTTCAAATCCAGAATGCCACTTTACCTTAAGAAAAGAGCGTTTGATCAATGCATATTACCGATCATGACATATGGTTGCGAAACTTGGACATTGAAGAGCGAAATAATTACGAAACTCCAAGTAGCTCAAAGATCCATGGAAAGATGTATGCTAGGGATAACAAAAAGGGATCACAAACGAATAGATTGGATACGACGAATGACCCAGGTCACAGATGTCGTCCAAAGAATAAAATCCCTTAAATGGCAATGGGCAGGTCATGTAGCAAGAAGAACTGACAACAGATGGACCACAAGAACAACTATGTGGTATCCCAGAAACGCGAAGAGGCCACAGAGACGCCCTAACATTAGATGGGACTATGACATCAGAAAAGTGGCAGGAACAACTTGGTCCCGATTAACCATCGATAGAAAGAGTTGGGCACAAATGAGTAATGATTATAAGAACACGCAATAGTAATAACAACAAAACAAGAAAAATAATAATAATAAATAACTATAAAGGAACATCATAATAACAACTTAATAAGGGAGGCTGCACCATAATTTAGAAATGGTAGATAATAGCTGAAAATGATGATGATGATATATATATATATATATATATATATATATATATATATATATATATATATATATATATATATATATATATGCCAAATGAGATTTGAGATTTTGGCGAAACATCGTGAAAACGATTTTTTGAACGAACGAATAACCAAACCATTCATTCCACCATCCGTGAAAACCTACGATATAACATATATATATATATATATATATATATATATATATATATATATATATAATATATATATATATATATATATATATATATATATTCATTTATTGAAAGTAGAAGTAAAAACAAAATAAATATCCCAGTCCGAACTCTGTTGGACAATTATATTTAAAAGGAAATGCAATTAAAAATTTCATCTTTTTTTTTAAAGTTAAATAAAACTACGATTGAATATTTTTGCATAAAAAAATTTGGCTTATTTGATGCATCAATAGGTACAATCTGCTCAACTTTGAGCTTAATCGATTCATTTTTGTGGAAAAAAAAAAACAAAAAACCGAAAATTATTTTTTTGGGTTTTTCTCGGAAAATTTTGGTTAGGGTAAAAATAACCTTTTTATTTAACTCTTTTTTTCGATAAGATGCGTAGTTTCGCCGGAAATCGCAAAAACTGTTTTTACCCTCAAAAATCACCCCAGTGGATCGGATTATTTTTCCTTCATTAATTATGACATTATCTACGATATTGCGCCACTAGTTTGCTGTAACGAATAATTTTTTTTCACACAGAATAAATGGGACAACTTTAACATAGTCTTGTGGAATAGCAACGGAAATAGTAAACTGTCATATACTTCTTACGGTATGTTAACACAGAGACAAACACAGATATAGACAAAAAAAATCCTTGCCAAAATTGCCGCCTATGTAAGCAATATTTAGTGTCTCAGAAATACCCTTGTCGTCGTGGTAACCGCTACTTCTTAAGATTTAAAAAATTCTATTTTTAATTAACATATTTTAATTATTTAAATGCCATAAGATATTAAATAACGTAATCTCTGGAATGTATGGAATTCTTCGATCAATAAATAATTACTTTTACCTTAAAGTCCTTGGCCTCTACCGAAACAATTCGTAACTTTATAAGCACTCCAGATGAACCGCAGAAGCCTGCAAAGTTGGTTTTATCATCGGTCATTGTGTTGCTTTTTACTTTTAACGAAATTGATATTTCTTCTTTGTGTCCTTCTATCGTATTTTGATTCGATTTTATGTGTTTTTTTTAAGATATTGTGTGTTCTTGTGAAACAAAGTGAGTTTAATTGCGAGCAATGGTGAAATACTGTATAATTTGCAACAACAAATATAAAAAAAGTGAAAAGAAAAGTTTTTTCAGATTAATTGCTTTCCCCGTATGGGCAGAGCTCTTAATAAAGAGCAAATTCTAATAATATAATGTTTAACGTCGTTTTTTAATGTTAATTTAGTATAGAAAATCTTGATTAGCTTCATTTTGTCATTTCTTGGAATGGCACTTATCTTTTTTTGTATTGGATTATATTGTATAATTAATCAAGTATTTGTAACAGGATAAGAGTGGATTGATGCAAATAGAGACTTCATCATTATTTTCAACATTTCTAATGTTACTTAATGTATAAACAGGTTGTAGGTTTATATATATATATATATATATATATATATATATATATATATATATATATATATATATATACATATATATATACATATATATATATATATATATATATATATATATATATATATATATATATATATATATATATATATATATATATGTGCGGCTTTCAGGGATTCCTCCGTGTGAAATGCAATAGCAGTGGATATATCCATATTATGCCGTTGTAGTGCTGAAATCACATTCAGCAAACGTACAACTATATGCAGCTCCGTGTATGAATGAAGCAAAATGCGAAACAGTAAATGCAAACTTCTCTCCATCATATCCACTGCTATTGCACCTCACACGGAGGAATCCGTGAAAGCCGCATAAACATATATACGCCATTCGGCGGGAGGTCGGCGAAGTCGCGTTCAATGTTTGCATGCTTCTTTCCGATCTATCCTTGCACAGCCAGGTGCATGTTGGTACCCTGATGAGTCTAGTAGAGACAAAACATGTACCTCTGCCTTATGTAAGAGGCACCACAGGCAAGATCGCAAGAATTCTCAGGAGACACAACGTTGAAACCATTTTCACCACAGACCGTAAAGTAAAAGATTTCTTGCCATCACCTAAAGAGAGAATCCCTCTAGAAAACCAGGGAGTGTACGAAATTCCATGCGGAGAATGCAGCTTATCTTACGTAGGCCAAACCAACCGTAAAATAAGCGCCAGAAGAGACGAACATATGAACGCTGTCAAGCAAAAAACAACTTCTTCTGCTCTGGCCCAACATTGGTTAAACACAGAACATAAGATAAATTTCTCGGGAACAAAAATGCTGAGATGTGAAAACCTGTCTACAAGAGTTATAAGGGAAGCCATTGAAATTGCAAAGAGGCCCAACAACTTAAATAACAGAGATGATAGCCAACGTGTGCCTAATACTTGAAAAAATGTGCTTACAAAACATCAACCAGTACCACTTAGTAACGAAACACATTACAACTCGGCAACGCAACCACAAACACTGGCAACAGGGCCGATGACGCGCAGCAGGTCTCGCAACCTGATGGGCCGGAACCATTCGGAAAACGAACGCGTCCGACGTGCACACGGTACCGAGTCGCAGGCGTCCGTTCGCTAGTAGACGCCATACAGAGAGCTTTGAAAATGGTGAATGAGATTTCACCGAAATGTCAGCTGCCTTACAGTCCTGAGAGGGACTCAGCACATACACGGGATGCCCGAAAACCTTCGATTACATATATATATATATATATATATATATATATATATATATATACACATATACAGTTAGAATAAATTCTTATAAAACGCAATTTATCCTATTCCACCACCATCGAGATAATGGTCTACCTGTACCACCATTCTGAGAAGAAAATCAACACACCCTCCCAGCCACAGTGATACGGCAGAGGTACATGTTTTATCTCTACTAGACTCATCAGGGTACCGACATGCACCTGGCTGTGCAAAGGACAGATCGGAAGGAAGTATGCAAACATTGAACGCGGCTTCACCGACCTCCCGCCGGATGGCGTGTATATGTTTATGCGGCTTTATATATATATATATATATATATATATATATATATATATATATATATATATATATATATATATATATATATATATATATATATATGTGTATATGTGCACTGCTGTTTTTTTGATTTTCAATCCGCTTGTCAGTAGCAAACTCTTCACAACGTTTCGCCAACATCTCAGCTGGCATTTTCAAGTGATGCTTCCTGGAAGTCCAAATCCTTGATTTTCGAATGGAATTTTGTTTTTGGTTTATGGTAAAATGTCTTTTATTTTCCGGTCTGTTTTGAAAACGGTGTAGATATTGTGCCATTTTGGAATTTTGCTAATATGGTCTATGGTACCTTTGACGTAGGAGAAGACTGCTTTTTTTTTTGTTTTCGGATTTTGTTCGGTTCTTGTTCCTCTGGGATTCTTTTTTATGACCGTTTGGAATGTCTTGTCTGTATAACCGTTGTTTCTTAGGGCTTCCTTGATCGCTTTGATTTCATTATTTTTATTTTTTTCATCTGATAGTGTCAGTGTGCGAAGGGCTACGGTTTTGGCTACCGCATAACATTGTGTCGGGTAGTGGTGGGAATCTGCTTGCAAATATCTTCTTGTGTGCGTCAGTTAAACCGTACGAGATAAAAAACCAATGTCTTTTCCTTTTAATGAAATATCCAAGAACGGTAGTTGTTTGTTGTGTTCCACTTCCATGGTAAATCTAATTTTTTGATGTCTGTTGTTAAAATGATTGAGGAAGTTATTTAATTTAATAAGACCATGTAGCCAAACTACCAACGTGTCGTCTTATGAGCTTAGTTTAGATTTTTATTTTTGACTCATAGGAAAAAACATGGATAATTGGCGAAAGTTCTTTTATCTGCTTTATAATAATTCGGAATGGCAGTGTACTATAGTTACAGAACAATATCAAGGTTGATTTTTTTTTAATTCGTCGTATTTACATTTTTAATAGCAGTAATAATAACAACAATAAATAATCTTCCGATGGACATAAAAGGTCTGCACATGAAAGTCAGAACGCTCCTGGCAAAAGTATACAAATATCATCCTCGTAGAATGGACAATGTACCAAGATATCAAAGAGAATTGAAGATTGGTCAATATTGGTAAGATATTGGATCAACAACTTACAACTTTCAGAGGCTAGCAGAGTCTCGTGTGCCGCTGTACTTCTTAACTTTTTCTATGTGCTGGCCTCCTACCATTAGGGTTTCATTATTATTGGTGTTGTTTTTACTAATTATCATGAACTTGATCTTTTTCGTGTTAAGAGGGAGTCCATATTCTCCACTAACTTTTAATATTTTATTCATTATCTTTTCTAGGTCTTTCAAACTATCAGCTACGGTGTCATCTGCATACCTAATATTGTTGATTAAAACTCCGTTTACTTTTATCTCTGCTGTTTCCGATTCAAAACTTTCCAATATGACCTCTTCAGAATAAGCGTTAAATAGTAAAGGTGCCAATATACACCCTTGTCTGACTCCCCTTTGTATTTCCACATCTCCGGATATTTTCAGTCCAAATCTTACTGCCGCTCGCTGATTGTAATACAGATTTGATATCAACCTTAAATCCCTTTCATCCAAATTTTTGCTTCTGAGAATCTCTATTAGTTTGTCATGCTTGACTCTATCAAAAGCTTTGTTGTAATCTATGAAGCAGATATAGAGGTCCTGATTGATATCTAAGCATCTTTGAGTAAACACATTAAAAACAAATAATGCTTCTCTTGTACCCACCCCGTTCCGGAAGCCAAACTGTGTGTCACTAATATCCAGAAGTCAATTGCAAAACCCATTTTCTTGCAAATAAACATGTTTTTTAATGTCTAACTACTATTTATGGCACGCCTATGGGTAGAGTACCAGACTTTGTTGTGATGCATAGAACGGTATAGCTTTTTTTTCACATATTCATGCAATTCAGGCTGTAAACAATTGTACGGTTTAGAATAGGTTTCACTGTGTCTATTTAATCTAAAACCTCTTTGGTTAAAATAAAATTCTTACAAGATTAATTCGAATACTTACTAAAGCAGACAGCATTCCAGGAACAATTATTTTTATTTTTAATATTGTCCCGAACGTGCGAGTAATTTTAACAAATTATAAAAAAGTAGGAATTTTACATTTAAGGCAGTTATAACAAAGTAAAAACAAATATGTTAGAAATTCCTGGTTCTTTGTTGTGTCAAAACCCAACAACTGCAAAAAGTAATTTATGACCCAAAACAGCGTGGTTAAAGGTATGGGAGAAAGGTATATAGGCCTCTCTCACTTCTTCTTAACTACACCACTCATGTCTTTTTGCGTGTTGCCATACGATTAATTATAAACTTTTCGGTAACTAATGGGTTGAAGGATTTTACAAGATATTTTCTTAGTACATTTCTGGTTGTGAGATATATCGATAACATTAAATTAGCGCGTAAGCATATATCGTAAAAGTTAAATTTGATTTTTTAGTTGAATACCCATAAAGTAGAAACTTAAATTAGAAAGTTAAACGTTCCATCATTTTTGAAAATTAACAATCCCGCACAAACGTGATGGGAGAAGGATCCCCGTTAAATTGAAATGGACTAAAATTGGGGTACGTTATAGATATTGACTTTCTGATAAAAAAAATGCTCAATAGACCCATTATACAAACGTTATTTTTTCCAAAATAAGACAGTTGTTTCCTGCGATATTGCTTTCGGTTCAATACAGCTCCACTGACGAGATCATAAGGGGTCGAAACTCGTATGGGGAGAGGACCAGAGTTGTATTTGCAGGAAATAAACTGTATATATTCTTCCTTTTTATCTGCTTGAAAGGAGAAATATATATATATATATATATATATATATATATATATATATATATATATATATATATATATATATATATAGATTGATTATAAACTCCTGCTAATGACATATTGAGGTAACGTTAATCATTTTATCTATAATCCTTTTTTGCCCCATATTAATTAGAAACTATTTTAATAACCTACAATTAAATTTTACAGTAATAAAGACATTCTGAAAGTCTGGTCGTGCATCTTCTCTCTTGCAGCTTTAGTACGAAACAACTACGGTTATTTAAGCTTACCAACCACAACTCAGAACTTCAGGACTCAGGAAAGGCTGCTAATTAGTTGATCAGAAGACATCTCTTGTTTTGTAAGTCTCACAACAGCGCGCTCGCAAGTTAATTCTCGTGAAGGTTTTAATTAAATTGAATAAAAGAAGTTTCTCAAAACAACTTAGTCTATTAACAAAATAAATAGAATAAAAACGAACTATTTTACAATGAGAAACTTAAAACTAATAACAATTACGAAAAAACTAACACAGTTGCTCTTCTCGGCCGTTATTTTAACCAAAAACGTAAAATCCAATTTTGAAAAAACACGTATAAATAGCTTAATAAAATATTAAACAAAAAAAAAAGAAATAAAACGCGAAAAAACAGCTATTTATATTACTTAATCGAACCTTATGAAAATCACGAAATGCCCCACTAAAATAACACACGATAATCCCTAATTTCCCAAATTAAACAAAGATAACCTTCTTCCCCGACGATTATACCCGGGACGTAATTATTCTACGGCACTGGTACTCACGGTACCGTTCTAACGACATTCAAATTATGACTGACATTTAGTATTCCTTAAAAGTGTGTCTTCGAATCTTACACCCCCTCTCCCTCTTTTTAGTGACTTTTCCGGTCGTACGTTCTGTAACCGACAATTTCATTCCCTTAAAGTTCGAAGGTTTCGATCGCTACGCGCTGAGGGCGCTGGCTATTCTATACCGGATGTTTGATTCCCGAATTGGCCTCTGCGCGTCTAAATCCTAATTTTTATATAACAGAGTAGTAAAACAACTTAACCTACGTCTTCCTATAACGAAAAGAATATATGTTAAAGATTGTAAAAAAGAAACTATTCACTTTTCTTGGCTGTTTTGGCAATAAACATCTTAACTCGTTATTTCTTGTGAATCGAAAAAACAGTGAATAATAAAAACTCTTTTTACAAATGGCCAAACGATATATTTCTATTATAGTGAGTTTATTTGATCATTCTTTTGTTTCCTAATAATGGGAAAATCGTTCAATATTTTAATACATTTTAACGGTATTTCATATACCATATGTTAAAAACTACCCTTAACACGTCTGGTTTTACTTACATAATCAGAGTAGGATTATCTTGACAGATTTATAGCCAAATCTTAGAAAGGGTATTTTAGCTTTATGACTTCATAAATTTACTGAGTTTATATATTTTTTAGGAAACATTTAAACGACAAAGATAATAAAAGTTAAGTTCGATAACTGATTTATTTTTCCTTTAGACTTTCGTGGATAGTGATAAAAAAAATATAACTACTCTATTCCCACGGGAAATCTATTCACAGAGTGATTATTTAATTATTTATTTTAACAGAATATAGTTGACATTGAACAATGAAAAATAATTAACATTTGTTCCATTATATATATATATATATATATATATATATATATATATATATATATACATCGTCTATTTGAAAAGAGCATGAATTAAAAAACAATTATGCGATTCGCTATCATGCTAGAATTTTCCGATTTAAGATGCATTATTTTCGTCAATTAATGCTGTGGAATACTCACACTGTAATGGATTATTGCATTATTGATGAATCGGATTCAATAAAATTGTATTGGCTTTTATTCTTAAAATTACCTAGCGAAGCCGCGACATAAGGTTTGTGCAAAGCCCTTTAAAGAGGCTTTAAATTTATTTTGCTTACTGTATGTAATTTATAAAATAATGAAAATATTATAGTCACCTGAAATGAGATGTGCCGATGACAACTAACACAAATAGATTTCCGATAACAGCCGAATGTGCTATGATCCAAACCGGTACTCTAAGTCCCCAATTGCCCATTAGATCTTCACATGGATTAAAGGGATCTGGTTCGGGTGAACATTGAACCTGAAAATAATAACGAGTGATTTTATTTCAAAAATTAACTAAATAAATTGAAATCATTACTGCCATTAATTGTTAGATGGTTTATTCACCAAAAAGTAAAAAAAAATTGAGATATTTCGGGTTAAGAGATATCCAACTATTGTTAGTCACGGTGCAATTCATTTTGTATATTAGTGAGTGAAGCGAAAAAACCATCAAAATTAGCGTTTTTTTTTTGTTTATGTAATAGTTATTGTATAAATAACTTCTTAATTGGTTTTATTATTTTAAAAAGAAAGCGTTCATGATAACAAAAAAAGGGTTTGTATATAATGATAAAGGTAGTTTTCTTGCTGAGATACGTTAATTTATTTATACAGAAATTCTTTTTTGTTAACTTATTTGACTTTAATTAAACAGAATTTTACTATTTAGACTTTATATTGTCATGAGATATTGGTAAATCGATTTTTTTAATAAAAATATATAATTTTTTAATGTCAAACAAATAGTAATTTGGTAGTCACAACTTCGCTAGCGCTACACTCCACAGACTTAACAAAAACTTAACTTTCTGTAACCAATAGGAGGACAACTAGTGATTTTTTTTCTTCAAAGAATTACCATTGCTTTTTTTTATAACGGTTAAGAAACCGTTCCGGCCGGACTTCATAATTCAACGATTCGCGAGTACCTAAATAAAAAAAAACAGCAAAATTTACGAAAAAAAAAATGGAAAATTTAACTGGTAAAATTCTCGCTTATTGTGAATAAATACATAACTAAATAAAATTAGTCGGTTGCCTCTAACCACGAAATGTCCTTTTTTTCGTCAGTAACAAAAATGTAACATTGTTTTTTTTTATCGGAATGTGTTTATTTCGGCATCTTATAAAACATATCTCGATGGAAACTCTGAAAGACCTGTGCAAAAAAAATGGCGGACCAAAAATGGTCACGATTTTTGGTTTTTTGAGTTTATCTCGAAAAGTAAGAGTTGTATCGAAAAATGTTTCAAACAGAAGTTGTAGAGAATTAAAAGTCCTATCGATTCATTTAATATAAGTTATAGGTAGCGCCACTAGTTATGGAGATATATTTTTTTCGAAAAAATTTACGGTTTTAATTTTTTTTTTTAAAACAAATTTATTAACAAACTGCCGATTTAAAATTTAACGTAAACATAGGTATTATCATTCTAAAAAAGTATGTCATATCCGGAATCTGTGAGTTTTTTTTCCGAGAAATTCGATGTCAAATTTGAAAATTTAACCTCAATTTTCCGCTTTCCTAATTAAGATACAATGCTAATGGAAATTGTCTGCATTCTTTTATATTTTGAAGATTTATTAATTTTTTTTTTAATCGCGGGCCGAGAAATTTTGCAAAAACCAATTTTTGCACCAAAAAAATTGCGATAACTTTTCACCGGATGGAGATACAATTTTTTTAATGGGTGCATTGGATTTAGATGTATCATTGCCGATCTCAAAAAAAAATTTTAATTTTGGATGAAAAAAAATTCTTCTTTTTTTTCAAAAATTCATAATGGCGTGGCAAATGAATATTAAGGGCTCAAATTTGCAGAAGATGCTTTTTAATACTTGTTCTTTACCTGTGAATTTTTTGGATCCAAGAAATACACTTCCATACGATCTGTAAATGTTCGAAAATTGGACCGAATCTAATCAGAAATAGCTGTTGCAGGTCGCTATTGCATAGTTTAGACGCATTATTCATTGGCGCTTCAGGGAAACTTATGCATCACAAGTAATACTTATAATATTGATGTTTTATTAATTTATATGATAGTAACAATTTGTTTAGTCATATTAATTATTAATTTGTTTATTAACAAAATTTTTACAAAAAAAATATAGAGAAAATCATACAAATATTCAATTATATATTACATATTATACTGTTTTTTTCCTTTATATTATTATATATGTGCTTCTAGCTCGCCAAAAATACGAAAATAATTAGCGACCAATGATATTAATTTTTCCCAATACAAACTTATAAAATTAAAGCACATAGTTTTGTTAATAAACTATTAATTTATTATTAAATATTTATATGATTTGCTTAGAGAAATTACCGTAAAAATTTTGTTAATAAACTATTAGGTAATAATAATATAAAGGAAAAAAACAGTATAATATGTAATATATAATTGAATATTTGTATGAATTTCTCTATAGTTTTTTTGTCAAAAATTTTGTTAATGAACTGTTAGATAATAATAATAAAAAGGGGGAAAACAGTAGAATATGTAATATATAATTGAATATTTGTATGAATTTTTCTATAATTTTGTGTAAAAATTTTGTTAATAAACAAATTAATAATTAATATGACAAAACAAATTGTTACTATCATATAAATGAACGAAAAAACTTCAATATTATAAATATTACTTGTGATCCATAAGTTTCCTTGAAGCGCCAGTGAATAATGCGCTTGAACTATGGCAACCCGCCGACAGCGGCCTGCAGCAGCTATTTTCGATTAGATTTGGTCTAACTTTCGAAGGTTTACGGAACGTATGGAAGTGTATTTCTTGGATCCAAATATTCACAGGTTAAGTACAAGTATCAAAAAGTATCTTCTGCAAACTTGAGCCCTTAATATTCATTTGCCACGCCACTATGAATTTTTGAGAAAAAAAGTTTTTTTCATCCATGATTAATTTTTTTTAGATCGGAAATGATACATCTAAATCCAATGCTCGCATTAAAAAATTTTTATCTCCATCCGGTGAAAAGTTATCGCAATTTTTTTGGTGCAAAAATTGGTTTTTGCAAAATTTCTCGGCCCACGATTGAAATTTTTTAAAAAATAGATCTTCAAAATATAAACAAATAAACAATTTCCATTAAAATTGAGGATTGAATTTTCAACTTTGACATCGAATTTCTCGGAAACTAAAAAACTCACAGATTTCGGGTTTGACAAACTTTTTTAGAATGATAATACCTATATTTATGTTAAATTTTAAATCGGTAATTTGTTAATATATGTCTTCTTTTTAAAATAACAGAAACCCTACATTTTGTCGAAAAAAAATATATCTCAATAACTAGTGGCGCCACCTATAACTTATGTTATATGAATCGATAGGTCTTTTAATTCTCTACAACTTTTGTTTGAAACATTTTTCGATGCAACTTTTACTTTTCGAGATAAATTTAAAAAACTGAAAATAATGACCATTTTTGGTGCGCAATTTTTTTTTGCACAGGTCTTTCAGGGTTACCATCGACATATGTTTTATAGGATGCCGAAATGAATACATTTCAGAAAAAAAATCAATGTTACATTTTTGTTAACAAAACAGCTCTTTTTTAATCTAATTTCCATGGAGTAATATAATTTACAAACAGTTTGAAATCTAACTTGTCAATGATACGATTTGCATATTTGCAGCAAATCGAAAATTTTTTTTAAGTAGTACATGTTGTCCGCTATGTTTGTATTATGGTGCTGGAAACGAATAGAAGATGGTCCAAACAAGTTATATTAGTTTTCCGTTTCCAATAAAAAACTGTCAATCAGAAGTTCAGAATTTATTAGTTTTGGTTAAACTGGAAGTTGAAAAGGAGCTTGAAAAATAATGTGTCAGGAGAGAACAGGATTTGTCATAAAGTATTGCTGTGTAACGTAATAAATTTTGTGTTATCAACCCATGTGTTAAGGGTATGTGAGAGGATATGCGTCACGAATTAATTAGCATCCACTGTGATATTAAAAGCAGACACGTTTCTATTAAATACAAATCTATAATTTTCTATGTTAAACGTGTTTAAAATTTAGAGCATGTTTTAATTAATTTAAGAAAATTACATCACCTTCCTGGAATAAACACTTTATACAGGGTGTTCCTCCGGGAACCTATTCGATATATATATATATATATATTATATATATATATATATATATATATATATATATAATAAAATAGAATAAAATATTGGCGAAGCGGACGTGAAAATTTGTCAATCCACATGATTCTCGTGTTAAAAAGTACGGAGCACTCCAAAGTATGAAAAAACTCTGGATCCGAAAGATGGCGACACCGGTGTTTCGTTCTAATATGGGATTCGTCAGGCCACCGCATTCGGTACAAACTATCATCTCGCCTTTGCATCCTATAAAGCTGAATTTAAAATAAAAAACAGCAAACAAGACGACAAAGGCGACAATCTCGATGGTTCACTTGATAACACAAGAATCATGTGGAACTTATATATATATATATATATATATATATATATATATATATATATATATATATATATATACATATAAAATGCGAACAGTGAATGCAAACTTCGCTCCATCATATCCTTTCCATGTTAGAGGTTGCACAGTTTGAATAAATTGCTGAGAACACAATTCATCCTGTTCCACCACCATCGAGATGGTGGCCTACCTGTACCACTACACCGAGAAGAAAGTTAAAAACTTATCCCCTCCGCTACAGTGGTACGGCAGACGTACATGTTTCGTCTTTTCTCTTTGGTGGAACAGGATGAATTGTGTTTTTAGCAATTTATTCAAACTGTGCAACCTGTAACATGGAAAGGATATGTGGAGCGAAGTTTGTATTCACTGTTCGCATTTTACTTCATTCACACGCGGAGTTACATATAGTTGTACGTTTGCTGAATGTGATTTCAGCACTACAAGAGCATAATGTGAATATAACCACTGCTATTGCATCTCACACGGAGGAATCTCTGACAGCCTCATAAACATATATATATATATATATATATATATATATATATATATATATATATATATATATATATATATATATGGAAAAGTTTGAAAATTTGAGAGTATACTAATATCGATGGGTGCAACCTACAACCGGTTATACCGGAAGTAGGTGTCAACTTGGTTATTTTAAATGAAATATCCTATATATAACTACATTTTAGGATTCAGCGCGACTCTAGGCACATTTTATGTATCATGTCCTATACCTAAGTCTAAGCATTTTTGACATATTTAAGTTTTTAAGACGTTTTCGGGCCCGAAAATAATTTTTTCTCTAAAGAACGCTTTCTAATTTAATTTGGATTAGATTCCTTGTTGAAGAAGGCCTATTTTATTAGATTTTTTACAATATTTTCAAAACCAAAAATATAGGGTGAATTGAAAGAATCGTCAAAAATTAATTTTTTCCAAATAGGAACCCCCAAATTTTCTAATTTTATCTTATTTAGCAATAAAAATAAGGGTAAGTTTGTGTAAGATTTTCTATGCTGTTAGTTTTCGGAGTATTGCCAATTTAATATTTATATATGGTGATTTTAAATTATTCTAGATATAAATGGGGCATATTAGCTTTTAGGTGAAGGCCATTTGAACATTTTACGTAATTGCGAAAACGACAAAAAAAAAAAACAATTTCATGGTCTATGTATTTGGAAAAGTTATTTCATTCTCCCTATAACCGTTAAGTAACCAATTAAAAATAAATGTGGAAAAAACCAAATTTATGATAATCTGCAATGAGAATGAGTACAGAACTTTTTCTCCTGGAGATTATTAAAGTAGGTAATGAAACAATTGAAATGGTGGAAAAGTTTAAATATTTAGAGTAATCATAGATAGACAACGTAAATTTAAAGAACATGCGAATAACTTAATAAAAATAATTTCTTATAAAATTAACTATATTCAAAGATGTTCTAATTTTTTGACAAGGTGGACTAAAACAATCCTGTTTAACACTCTGGTATTGCCGCACTTTGTTTATTGCTCCACAATTTTGTTCCTTCTTAATCAAAATGAAAAGGCAAGATTTCAAAAATTGCAAAATAGAGCCATGAGAGTTATACTCTCATGTACAAGAAGAACATCAATTAATTACATGTTGAGAGAAATGCAATGGTTGTCGGTGGAGGTCTTCTTTCACTATCAAAAATTGATCTTTATTTTTAAAATCAGATCCGGTAGTTCTCCTACATATTTACAAAATCATATTAATTATAATAGAAATATACATGTATATGACACTAGATCGAAGGATGACTTTTATATTCCTCCAGTATTAAAGAGACAAACACAAACCTCTGTATTTTTTAAAGGTTTAAACAGTTTTAATCAATTGCCCACAAATATTAAATGTTTAAAATCTCTAAATAAGTTTAAGCAGTTTCTGAAGCAGTATTTTGTTAATAGGGCTTGTCCTTGAGGGACATGAACTTTCTTTGTTTTTATTTTTTTTTTAAATTTGTGTCAGTTTAGTTTAGTATGTCATTGTTCTACAAAGTTTGACGATGTTTGATTGTTGTTTTTAATTTTAAAATATGAATTTAGTTGTTAAGATATGTGTGTAATTATATATTAGTCTATGACTAAATAAAGGATTTATATAAGAAAGGGGACATACAGTATATTCTCTGCGAACTTCACTCTGGTTCTCTCTCGATACTAGTTTCGACCACCTAATGGTCTCATCAGTGGAGCTGTAACGAACAGAGAGCAAAATGCATAGAAAACAACTGTCTACTTAAAATCCCCATATCGTAAAATATCGGCATTAAGTTCTGCTAGTAATATCCTGCCGATGTTTTACGATATAGAGATTATAAGCAGACAGGGTCATAAGAAGAATAAAATAACTTTTTCGACTAGTTAGACAATTTGCTGTTTCCTAATCGATAATTTTTTGCAAAATATTTTTGATTATCGATGAATAGCTAACAATGGTCCTTTCTTTAGGCCACCCCAATAACATTCCTATAATAACTGTGGAAGAATGAAGGGAGCGAGACAGGAATGAATTTGCAAGTTTAAGTCTCGAGTCAATAAAAAAAGCGATACACGTTCAAGGACGTCATCTCGAACATGTACCGAAGAAATAATTGTTTTTAAATCTATAGTTCTCCAATTTAAGTTTTTCTTTTTCTAAATTGAACCGTGCACTTTTATTTTGAGGTATCCACATTTCACATTTTCACATATTCTTGATATAAATTTATCACATTCTCCATAAATAATAAATAAGTTTAAATAAATTTTATTTGTTTAATTTAGACGACCAGACATGATTATTAACAATTTTTAAATGCTAACTGCTTCATACATTTCATTAGCATTTGAACTTTTTCTAATACCGTCATAGCCAGCTATGAGTAAAACATCATAGCCAACTAAGATTATAACTGAACTAAAAATCCGCAGCAAAATCGCCATATAAATGATTCCTTCAGTTTAATGTTTAATTTTATTTTTTGAACACCCTGTATAATTGATTTTCAAAATATAATGAAAATTCAATAAAGTAGACTCTTTTCAACAAGAAATCCAACTCAAATTAAATAAAAATAGCTTCCTTATATACTTTTTTTATGGCCTGCAACCGTTATTTTTGACATAAAAACTTAAATATGTCAAAAATGTTTAGATTTAGGTATAGAACATGAAACACAAAATGTACCCAGAATTTTGCGCAGAATTCAAAAATGCAATAATATATAGTATGTTCCGTTATAATCGCATATGCCACCATCTTGAAAATATTTTGGCTGGATTGTCCACCATCGACATTAGTATACTTTTTGAACATACCCTTGTAGAATTAGCATAACGTCATAATTAGGGCCCGGTTGTTTGAACGCTGAATAACGTAATAATATTTTTATTTATCTTTGAAAAGTGTTGATAAACAGTAGATATTTAATTTCTTGGTACACACGTACCGATTTTATGTTATCCTTTTCCAATTGCATTATTTAAACGAGTAGCATACGATAATCGGTACGTCAATTCTGATATGAATATGTGGTTGCCATATATTCATAATATATGGTTGCCTAAATTATTATTTTTGTTATTTTCAATATGTAAACAATATTTACCAATAAAAATAAGTTTTTAAATGCTCTTTTTGTTAATATTAATTGTAAACTTCGCATTTACAGTAATTTCTAACACTTAAAAACACCGAAAAAAGTCTCGACAAGCAATTAAACTGAAAGAAAAGATAAGTAAACACGTTTATGTCTGTCAAACATCAAAAAAGCGTCTCCCCTACCGACTATAAACAGCCTTCAAACAAATCTATTGTTATTTAAATCTAGAGTATGATCAAAGAGTATACTGTTAAATTTTCAAAATTTTTCTATATATAGTTTTTCATATATATATCGAATTGTTTCCCGGTAGAATACCCTGTATACAGCTTCATCATCAATATACTGTTCCTAAATGAATTATATTTCCTTAACTCCATTGGTAGTAATAATAACTCGAAGATTAATCATTTTTCGGATACCCCATGTATGATTTAAGTCACATCCTAAAAGGTTCTGGTCCAGATACAATATATTCTAATGTAAAACACATTTAACTTGGCGGGATACGAAACGGAGAGTTTCCGTAAAAAAGCCCTAAATAACAAATTAGCCTGTTAAGACCATAGGCGTGCGTAACAATATAGGTTTACCGAAAAAATACAACTAAATTAAATGAAGTTATATTTAAAATTATGCTTTAAGAGATGTAATGTCATATTCTTTTGTTTTATTATTTTATATGTATGGTTACCTAAAAGAAGTAATTTTTTTTTCCGTATCATCATCACTAATAATTCTATGAGCTCCACGTTATGATCAAACGATAAATAATACATCCCGAGGAGCCAAAATCACACTAAAAAGGCTATTGGACTAGGGATGGGCTATACGATACGATACGATATTTTAGAGTATCGATATTTTTGCTTCTGATACCCGATATTTTGTATCGATATATCTTATGCGATACATTGTTTGGTATTGATATATTGGGTGAGGTATCGAAACATATTATCCGGGTTTGAAAGTGGCGGCATCTAATTATTATTAGGGCAAACTGTCTACATAAATTTACAGGTTGCCATAACTTAGCAGGCATTTTAAAGTGTTCGTGTGGTTAAAGGGCGGCGGGAAATCCCGATTCACTAGAAATCTTGAAATTGTCAGAACATTTGAACATGTGTTACCACCTTTACAGATTTTTCTGTAGATTTAACGACTTCCACTTTCAATTACCCGATCTACCGAAATACCATTGAATTATGCCGAATTTTGAGCTGACAGCGAAGGTTTTTTTTTTAAATATCCTGTCCTAAAATCCATGCCGATTGATATTAATGGTATTGTGCTACTTTACCTTAAATAATTATTGTATTTGTCGCTTGCTGGTTGTATTTTATATGTATTTGATATAGGAACTCGGAATTCATTTATTGTAATAGTAGTTTTCTAAATTCAAAAGCGATTTCTTAGATTTTTGTGTAAATACCCGTATCGTAAAGGTATCGATATTTTCCTGTATCGATACTACTTCTTACGATATGGAGCGATACCAAATATAGATACTTTTAAGAGTCTCGCGCATCCCTATATTAGACTACACGATATTTATAATTCTTAACTAGGAGTGGGATAAATTTAAAGGGCGCCAATTACACCCTGAATCAGAATCCTGAATCAGAATCCTAAATCAGTTGGAGACTGATGGTCAAGCATGTCAGCACCCGATATTTACCATGATACTTGCGCTTTCTTAGCACGTAAAATAAGCCTTATCCTAGCTGGTTGCACGAAAATAAAAAGAAAGAAGTTCAGGGTAAGCAGCGCCGTATAATCTTTGTATCTAATATAAAGGGTGTTATAAAAGTAGCAGAACGGTCGCATAACTGTAAAACAAAGGGTTATTTTTAACTACAAAACCTTTCAAAATCGAACAATCCATCTTATGAAGATCTTGTTTTTGACCTTGCAATTGACCTTCAAGGTAATTTGTAGATCAAGTTGATTTTTTTAAATGGAAACTCCATTTTTTATTAAAAAAAGAGAAAGCAACGAAAGTTCTGAGCCTAACAGTATAAATAACATAAGGAGATCAAATGTCACCTTAAGGTTACTAGAAAGTCAAATTTCCCTTGACACCAAATAAGGGGAAGATTAGCTGATAACTTGGTTGGTAGAGAGAAATGTTTTATACAAAATGTGTAGAAGATCAAATGGAGCATCTCGTAGTGATGTCGACTTTGACCTTAAAGTTCATTTTAAAGTCTAATTGATTTTTAGATAGATTTTTAAATGAAATTAAACCTAAATGTGATGTAATATTGCTCGCTTTCCAAAAAAAAAACTTATTAATTTTTATGGCGTCCACTTTCCCTCTGTTGCAAACGGATCTTAGATTATATTATGGAAGCTTTCAAAAAGTCTTTCTAGCGAAACATTTAAAACTATTTTCATAAAAAGAATATTTTTTTGCTTACGTACTTATTTTCATTAATAAAACACTTTTCAATTACTAATTTGCACTTTCAAGGAGTTATAAATCTGGCCGCTATGGGTAAGGAGTTTTAAATTTGGCCGGTAAATGTAAGAAGTCTTAAACTCGGCTGCTCAAGGCAAGGAGTTTCACTCCCGGCTACCGATGAGAAGGGGTCTTACTCCCAGTAACTAAAGGCAAAGAGTTTTAGCCTCGTCACTGAACTCAAGGAACCTTACCCTTGGCTACTGAAGGCAAGGTATTATAAATCTAGCTATTGAAGGCAAAGCATGTTACCCCTGTTCATCGAAGGCAAGAAACAGTAACCTAGGTTACTGAAGGCAAGGAGTTATAAAGCCGGTCACAGAAAGCAAGGAGATTTAAACTCGGCCACTGAAGGCAAGACAACTTGATTCCGTCCAATATAAGCAAACACAGATCTAGCTATTACAGTAGCTGTTTCAAATGATCCCCATTTATGGTTTGACAATGTGCTATATGGATATAAACATTGTCAATTGCACCAATTATCATTTCTGGTGTTATCTGAACATATGCGAGGCTTATTCGCTGTCTTGACTCATCCAAATCACAAAGTTTGGCACAGTGATCTTGCCTTTCTACGTGACTTCAAAGTCAAAAATCACTCAGCACCATCTCTGGCAAGCAAGCTGATCATTTAATCGTTCCTTTTCTACCTATCACCCGGTTAGGGAAAGTAGCATTCAGATAATCGCTTACTGTTGTATAATAATGTTTAGGATTTCCATTTTGTTGAAACTAGACATCATCAAAATCCAGAAATCTACTGTTTGGCTAAAACGATATTGTCTGTGAGAACTTTGTTTTCAAGTTTTTGCTGATTTTACACCAATTCATGAAAAAAGTACTTTGGACCTTCAAATGGCCTTTAGATATGATTTGACTCCATATATTATTTATACCATCGGTATTTATCCCCGTATACCATTTCTACAGTAAATAGGGAGTTTTCGATTAAAAAATAAACTTGACCCTCAAATAACCCAGATAATCATGTTCAAATATATATATATATATATATATATATATATATATATATATATATATATATATATATATATATATATATATATATATGAAAAAGTTATTTTATTCTCCTTACGATCGTTAAGAAAGGGGACAGACAGTATATTCTCTGCGAATTCCACTCTGGTTCTCTCTCCATACTAGTTTCGACCACCTAATGGTCTCATCAGTGGAGCTGTAACGAACCGAGAGTAAAATGCACAGAGAACAAATGTCTACTTAAAATCCCCATATCGTAAAATATCGGCAGGATATTACCTGCAGAACTTGATGCCGGACTGTTATCATAAACAGTACAAACGAACATCTGAATATACCCCGGAGCGGTAGGAAATTTATTAAAAATAAACAAATTCACGGTCTATATATTTGAAAAAGTTATTTTATTCTCCTTACGACCGTTAAGAAAGGGGACAGACAGTATATTCTCTGCGAATTCCACTCTGGTTCTCTCTCCATACTAGTTTCGACCACCTAATGGTCTCATCAGTGGAGCTGTAACGAACCGAGAGTAAAATGCACAGAGAACAAATGTCTACTTAAAATCCCCATATCGTAAAATATCGGCAGGATATTACCTGCAGAACTTGATGCCGGACTGTTATCATAAACAGTACAAACGAACATCTGAATATACCCCGGAGCGGTAGGAAATTTATTAAAAATAAACAAATTCACGGTCTATATATTTGAAAAAGTTATTTTATTCTCCTTACGACCGTTAAGAAAGGGGACAGACAGTATATTCTCTGCGAATTCCACTCTGGTTCTCTCTCCATACTAGTTTCGACCACCTAATGGTCTCATCAGTGGAGCTGTAACGAACCGAGAGTAAAATGCACAGAGAACAAATGTCTACTTAAAATCCCCATATCGTAAAATATCGGCAGGATATTACCTGCAGAACTTGATGCCGGACTGTTATCATAAACAGTACAAACGAACATCTGAATATACCCCGGAGCGGTAGGAAATTTATTAAAAATAAACAAATTCACGGTCTATATATTTGAAAAAGTTATTTTATTCTCCTTACGACCGTTAAGAAAGGGGACAGACAGTATATTCTCTGCGAATTCCACTCTGGTTCTCTCTCCATACTAGTTTCGACCACCTAATGGTCTCATCAGTGGAGCTGTAACGAACCGAGAGTAAAATGCACAGAGAACAAATGTCTACTTAAAATCCCCATATCGTAAAATATCGGCAGGATATTACCTGCAGAACTTGATGCCGGACTGTTATCATAAACAGTACAAACGAACATCTGAATATACCCCGGAGCGGTAGGAAATTTATTAAAAATAAACAAATTCACGGTCTATATATTTGAAAAAGTTATTTTATTCTCCTTACGACCGTTAAGAAAGGGGACAGACAGTATATTCTCTGCGAATTCCACTCTGGTTCTCTCTCCATACTAGTTTCGACCACCTAATGGTCTCATCAGTGGAGCTGTAACAAACCGAGAGTAAAATGCACAGAGAACAAATGTCTACTTAAAATCCCCATATCGTAAAATATCGGCAGGATATTACCTGCAGAACTTGATGCCGGACTGTTATCATAAACAGTACAAACGAACATCTGAATATACCCCGGAGCGGTAGGAAATTTATTAAAAATAAACAAATTCACGGTCTATATATTTGAAAAAGTTATTTTATTCTCCTTACGACCGTTAAGAAAGGGGACAGACAGTATATTCTCTGCGAATTCCACTCTGGTTCTCTCTCCATACTAGTTTCGACCACCTAATGGTCTCATCAGTGGAGCTGTAACGAACCGAGAGTAAAATGCACAGAGAACATATACCGCTCCGGGGTATATTCAGATGTTCGTTTGTACTGTTTATGATAACAGTCCGGCATCAAGTTCTGCAGGTAATATCCTGCCGATATTTTACGATATGGGGATTTTAAGTAGACATTTGTTCTCTGTGCATTTTACTCTCGGTTTGTTACAGCTCCACTGATGAGACCATTAGGTGGTCGAAACTAGTATGGAGAGAGAACCAGAGTGGAATTCGCAGAGAATATACTGTCTGTCCCCTTTCTTAACGGTCGTAAGGAGAATAAAATAACTTTTTCAAATATATAGACCGTGAATTTGTTTATTTTTAATAAATTTCCTACCGCTCCGGGGTATATTCAGATGTTCGTTTGTACTGTTTATGATAACAGTCCGGCATCAAGTTCTGCAGGTAATATCCTGCCGATATTTTACGATATGGGGATTTTAAGTAGACATTTGTTCTCTGTGCATTTTACTCTCGGTTCGTTACAGCTCCACTGATGAGACCATTAGGTGGTCGAAACTAGTATGGAGAGAGAACCAGAGTGGAATTCGCAGAGAATATACTGTCTGTCCCCTTTCTTAACGGTCGTAAGGAGAATAAAATAACTTTTTCAAATATATAGACCGTGAATTTGTTTATTTTTAATATATATATATATATATATATATATATATATATATATATATATATATATATATATACCAGGATTCACTCGTCATTTTCGAGCGTCACCAGCCACCAAGAAAACTATATATTAGCTCACGTCGCTCGCCGAGTATTGCCACTTTTATACCACCCTATAAATTTTCACTTCCTAACTGAATTCCTAACAGTGTAATCATCATCACTGCCAGAATGCTATTATACTATAGTGAGTGCTGTGTCTATATCACATGCCTCAATATGAAATGGTCTAACAGGCTTTTAAGCTCTAAATGTTTTGAATATGTTTTCAATAATTGTGCCGATACACGACACTGTTCCAACGTAACGTGGACCGGCGAAAATACTTCGCAGTGTACCTGTAGGTAAAGAATTGTGTGGAAAAATGCTGAATAATAAATAGATAAGAAGAAGGTTATATTCAAGAGGTTTTTCATATTTACATTTGCCTAAAATATGAGAAAATAAAACCCAAATCAATAATTTATTTTTCTTGAGATCAAATACCTGACGAATAGTGTACATAGTTGCCTATATTCTTTAAGCTTGTCAGTTCTGGCATGAGGATTGCGTTTAATTTAATACAATAATTAATAAAATTAATATTTTTTTCAAAGTCCTTCTGAATACTAAAAAGTTCTGTATATTTATCGAATTATTCTATTTAGAAAGTGTAAAAGTTTATTGCAAAATTAAATAGGAAGGTAGAGAGTTCGAAACAAGCAAGCTTGTATAAGTTGTTAATTACATTTAATGTACGAGTAAAACTGGATGGTAGTAAAGAGCAGATGTTCATGGCTGAATAAAAATACGTTATAAGTTGTATAGTTTAAAATGTTGAACTTGTAATACGAAGGAAGTAGTTTAAAAATTTGGATTTTAGTAAGAAATAAATAAAGCCAGTTTTCTGCCGTGTTTAAATAGTTGCTAAAATATATTAATTTTCCTTTTAAGCAAGTTTTTAATATCCTACCGATATGTCTAGGAATTTAGACGATTGCTTCTTGCGAGTGTTGCTCTCGGTTCGATACAGCTTCATTGACGAGACCACAAGGTGGTCGAAACGCGTATGGAGATAGCACCAGAGTTGTATTTGTAGGAAATAAACTGTTCGTATATATTTATTTATTTCTTACTTAAATCTTAATTTTTAAGTTTCGCAGTACTCCGGTGAATGTATAGATGTCGTTCGATTGGCGATATCTTTGAGTCTGACGTTGAAAAGTCGGAGGTTTTTCATATCCTACCGTTTTCTCTCAGAATTAATATTTTATAGAGACGATTGTTTCCTGCGAATGTTGCTCTTGGTTCGATACAGCTCCACTCTGACGAGACCATAAGGTGGTCGAAACGCGTATGGAGAGAGAACCAGAGTTGTATTTGCAGGAAATAAACGGTTTGTATATATTCTGTCCTTTATGTACTTGAAAGGAGAATATATATATATATATATATATATATATATATATATATATATATATATATATTATATATATATATATATATATATATATATATATATATATATATATATATATATATATACATATATCCTTTTTTTATTTTGTCTTTTCTGAAGTTTAGGTTTTTTATTTCCCAAAAATCCAAAACAATTTGACGTTTCCCCCTTTTTTTAAGTGATTTTCAAAATTTTTTGTTTTTTTATTTATTTATCTGCCTAAAAATATTTTTTATATACAAGAACATATTTATAATTTTAAAAAACAAACAAATACAACAACAAATTTAATTTTACCAGTACACACCTTGACATTTTTTTTATTTATTATTAATGAAATGCAACTTTTACGTCATCTATTTAGGTACTGAGGATACATGGAATGCGAGTGTGTTTTATTTTTTATATTTTACAAAGCGCCAAAAAAACGAAAGAACGCATACATTTGCTTTTATGTTTAAGAGGATATTCAATTTTTGATGTTTTTTAACAGGATCGAATGCTTAATATTTTTGTTTAAATTAGGTTGGTGTAAATGTGGCTCAAATTTCCTACATCCGTTCTGTCGTTAACAGTGCTTTTATCTTTTTTAATTTCTATTATTTCCTTTATCTGCAATTTTTGGTAATTCATATCTTTGTTTTTAATTATGGTACTGTTATAATCGAAAGTATGTTTTTCGTCCTGTGTGTGTTTGTTTAACGCCGTTTTCCGTATATTATGGTCATTTAATCTGTTCTTTAGTAAGTGGCTGGTCATATCTATATATATTTTTTTGGGACAATTTGTGCAGGGGATCGAATATACTACATTTGATTTATTCGTGAGAGCAGTTTTGTTTTTTAAATTAGTGAATAGAGTATTTAATTTATTATGAGACCTGTGGCATACGATAATATTATGCTTTTTTAAAATGTGTTTTATTGTTTCTGGTAGCTCACTAGTGTAACGTAATGCTACATATTTTTGTTGTTTATGTTCTTTGTTTCTTGTTATTACGTTATTATAAAATTTATATATTCGTTTGAACTACCAAAAATTGCAGATAAAGGAAATGATAGAAATTAAAGAAGATAGAAACACTGTTAACGACAGAAGGGATATAAGAAATCTGAGCTAGATTTATACCAGCCTAATTTAAATAAAAATATTAAGTATTCGATCCTGTTAATAAACATCAAAAATTGAATATCTTCTTAAGCATAAAATTAAATGTGTGTTTTTTTTTTTGTTTTTTTTTGGTGCTTTGTAAAATATAAAAAATAAAACATACTCGCATTCCATGTGTCCTCAGTTCCTAAAGGGACTATGTGAAAGTTTAATTTTATTATTAATAAATAAACAAAATGTCAAGGTGTGTACTGGTAAAATTAAATACTTTTAAAAAAAATTGTTTATTATTTTAAACTGTTTGTTTAAAATTATATGAATATATTATATATATATATATATATATATATATATATATATATATATATATATATATGTATATATATATATATATATATATACATATAAATATATATATATATATATATATATATATATATACATATAATATATATATATATATATATATATATATATATATATATATATATATATACTGGATGTCAACGAATCTATTAGACAAGTCATAATTTCTAGAGTATTATGTGTATCAAAATGAGAATTGGTACAGGTAAATGTTATGTGAAGAGGAGAGTTTTCGCATATTTTCCACTTTCCGATCACTTCCGGTTTCACCGGAAATGGCCCCGGTTTTGAATTTTTAAATGGAACACCCTGTACATTTTAACATTTTTTGATTTCTGAGACAATTCTAGATCAGAATGTGACATTTTAAAAACTTTTTATGTCTACTTCATTTTTTTAGAGCCACTTTTAAAATTGCATCTAGGTGGCCATGATCGGACGCAAACTAATCTAAGGGCCTTAGGTGATGTCAAAAAAATACAATCGCAAAGTTTTAGTTACTAGTATGAAAGACAGGAATAAGACAAGTTGACGAAATTACGTTTTCATTTCTAACTATTAATTTTCAAATGACGACCCCTTTTTGACAACTACTTTTCGAAAAAAGCATTCTTTGACGAATCTAACGGTACTAATTTATTTGCGATTGGATTAGATATAATAACAGAAATTAAATATTATTAAGCAAAATACTGGATAATTTATTTATTTATGACAAATGCGCCATGGACAGCCATGATGCATAATAATTTGCAACTGTTTTTATCAAGTCTTCTTTGGAAAACACAGCACTCACTTAAGTAGATAATGACAGTGACGTACGCTCTAAGAACAGACGTAAAAGTTTTTTTCACTTTGTGTATACATTATTTTAACGAAAATTTAAACTAAACTTAACGAAAATTAAGAAACTTTTACGTCTGTTCTTAGAGCGTACGTCACTGTCATTATCTACTTAAGTGAGTGCTTTGTTTTCCAAAGAAGACTTGATAAAAACAGTTGCAAATTATTATGCATCATGGCTGTCCATGGCGCACTTTTCATAAGTAAATAAATTATCCAGTATTTTGCTTAATAATATTTAATTTCAGTTCTTATGTCTAATCCAATAGCAAATAAATTAGTACCGTTAGATTCGTCAAAGAATGCTTTTTTCGAAAAGTAGTTGTCAAAAAGGGGTCGCCATTTGAAAATTAATAGTTAGAAATGAAAACGTTATTTTCAACTTGTCTTATTCCTGTCTTTCATACTAGTAACTAAAACTTTGCGATTGTATTTTTTTGACATCACCTAAGGCCCTTAGATTAGTTTGCGTCCGGTCATGGCCACCTAGATGCAATTTTAAAAGTGGCTCTAAAAAAATGAAGTAGACGTAAAAAGTTTTTAAAATGTTACATTCTGACCTAGAATTGTCTCAGAAATCCAAAAATGTTAAAATATACAGGGTGTTCTATTTAAAAATTCAAAACCGGGGCCATTTCCGGTGAAACCGGAAGTGGCCGGAAAGTGGAAAATATGCGAAAACTCTCCCCTTCACATACCATTTACCTGTACCAATTCTCATTTTGATACACATAATACTCTAGAAATTATGACTTGTCTAATGGATTCGTTGTCACCATGTATATATGTACAGGGTGTCCAAGATAAGGATCCTAAGCATGGGGATCTCGGAAACAGTTGGAGATACGAGGTCGGTTAAATTAGAGAAAAGTTGCGCAATTTAGTGCTAAATTAAACGCAGTTAAAAAAATTTAAAAATTTCAAACACTTCCGGAGATTTCCGGAAAAAAACGAAATTTGGCAAAATCGTTTTTAATTTTTGCAGGCTTTATTTAAAGAGATATCCGAAAATAAAAGGTAGATTCTCACTACCACTTTTTATTTTTTATAATTTGGTCTAAACAAAATTTAAATCCGACGTTTCGTTTCTGAGATACCATCATGAACTTTCATTTTTTATATGGAACAAAAAAAAGTATCCCATGTATTTGATCATTTTTTATTACAAATTCAACGGTGTATCACACTTGCATATCAAGTGTGTAGTTCATTGGCTTTTATAAAACTGATATACCTTTCTCTCTCGTTCTCACGGAGCTCTTATGGAAAGTACTTGAACTACGTATTCGATATGCAAGGGTGATACACCGTTGAATTTGTAATAAAAAATGCTATCAAATACATGGAATACTTTTTTTTGTTCCATATAAAAAATGAAAGTTCATGATGGTATCTCAGAAACGAAAAGTCGGATTTAAATTTTGTTTAGACCAAATTATAAAAAATAAAAAGTGGCAATGAGAATCTACCTTTTATTTTCTGATATCTCTTTAAATAAAGCCTGCAAAAATTAAAAACGATTTTGCCAAATTTCGTTTTTTTCCGGAAATCTCCGGAACTGTTTGAAATTTTTAAATTTTTTTAACTGCGTTTAATTTAGCACTAAATTGCGCAACTTTTCTCTAATTTAACCGACCTCGTATCTCCAACTGTTTCCGAGATCCCCATGCTTAGGATCCTTATCTTGGACACCCTGTATATATATATATATATATATATATATATATATATATATATATATATATAAGGCAGAAAGATGGGTTTCTTTATTCCTTACATAAATTTTAATTTTTGATTTTCGCATTACTCCGGTCATTCGACTGGCGATACTTTTCAGTCAACATCGAAAAGTCGGCAGGTTTTTAATATCCTATCGATATGTCTAGGAATTTATATTTTAAATAGACGATTCTTTCCTGCGAATCTTGCTCCCGGTTCGACACAGCTCCACTGACAAGACCATAAAGTGGGTTAAACGCATATGGAGAGAGGACTAGAGTTATATTAGCACGAAATAAACTGTTTGTATATATACTTTCCTTTATATGTCTGAAAAACATTTTCTTTCTGAACACAAATTTCGGTTGATCTTTTCACATGGCAATGTTAGAGATTAGACATAATAAGTGTCATGTGACGGAAGACGTGTGGTGCCTGATGTGCATGCGAAAGTGTAGTTATTATTTTAGGAAGTGAAACTTGTTACACGGCAAAGTGCAAAGGGAGGGATTTTTTTTAAGTAACTTTCTGCCTACTTGTGTTTATTGGATTTAAGTGCTACTGTTTTCAATCGAATATTTGGATTAATATATTTTAATTGCAACTTTATTTAGGAACAAAAAACCAGCAAAACTATCATGAACGATATTAAAATTTATTGGTGAATGCGGCAGTTACGGACATTGCATTTCAGCTTATCGTCCGAAATGCATTCATGAAGAATGTATTTTCATTAACCACTAACACTATCGATTTTACCTTTTAAACAACTATATGGCGTGTGTGTGCGTGTAAGTGGATACATGTGTGTGTTTCAATCAGGCTTAATTACAGGGACGCTATTGTGTGCAAATATACACCTATACTATTGGGCAAAAGTAGAACAATGAAGTGAGTTTAATCCTTTAAATTACAAAAAAACTTGCGATTTTTAGATAATATTAATAAAAGCTTATTATCACAATCTTAGTAATTTTTCCGAACAAAATATAGGATGACAAATATGGTGAACGTTATTCTCAATTAGACATTTATTATGGTGTTTTATATTGTAATATTACCTCTCGAAAATCCATCACTTTTCCGTTATTACACAGGGGTTTGACAGAAAATTTTCTTGCGCCATCATGGAAAAAAACCTGTTTCGTCTCCCCATATATCTTCCTCTTCAGTGTAATTCGTATGAGTGTTGGATTGATCAAGAGGTGTCCAGCTGAAAATAAAACAAACAATTTCAATATTTAAAAAATAACTTATTTAGAGGCATAATTTTGGTAAAAGACTTATGGGGAGTTTCACGTCAAATCTCTTAGTGATCAAAATTTTGCTGTTTTAAACTTGTGTTTGCAAGGCTAAAAAATGCATCGAAGAAAATTTTGGAATAGTTGTTTTCGATGTATTTTTTCTTAGTTTTGCTGTGGTTTAGTCAGATTTTCGAAAATTCGTTATTCCGATACTGGAAAAATGCAAACGTATTATTGATAGTTTAGATCGAAAGATCAGGTTTTTATTCATTGATATAGGTACTTTTCAGAACAAATTTTTTGGTATTTTTGAGAAAAGAAGTACTGAACATTGGACTGCTCGTCAAGTAGCGCATTCCCGCGAAATCACCAAAAAAGTTTATTCCAGAAAAAAAGTGCCATTTTCGAGAAATAAAACATTTTGTATTTTTTTAAAGTGAAAACACTTGATCGAAAACTGAGAAAAAAGTATATCAAAAACTTCTGTTCGAAAATTTTCTTAGCTTGGTAAATACGAACTGAAAACAATTAGTCTGGGAGCCCAATGAATTTTCTTAGCCAGTGAAGAGACATGGCTGCACGAACATTTTTTATTTGTATTTTTGTATAAACAAAAATATTTTTATTAATTAAAAAATATTTTTGTTCCCCGGCCAGTTCTCGCAATTAACGCAATTGTCAACGAATTATGTGACATATATTAGCAAATGCATTATCTGCGAGGAAACGTCGTACAAAGAAAATTCTCGACTCCATGAGATGGAATAATCGGGACGTGCTGAAAAAATATATACAGCTTCCCGATTACTGAAAGCCTACGTTTCCAACAAAACTACCTTAATTTTTTTTTACCAGGAAGTTTAACTTTGAAAATCAACATCACGTTCAGTGCTTTGGATCACACGAAAGAAACTATATGGAAAATATTAAAACTTAAAAAAATTGAAGCCCAAAAAAGAAATCACCCGTTTTTGATGAAGGATGCATCTCCAGGTGCTATACATGAATGGCACTCCTCAGATTGTATTCAAACCAACATATTTACAAAATGTTTTCAGCACTTCCTAAAACATTTGAATTGATAAATCTCGCAAGTGAAAATCCTGTCTATTTGCCATCAATTCCTGTACATTCTAGTCACAAAATTTAGCTGTTGGATAAATTATTCATGGAACCATTCAAAACATATGCTACTGATGAAATAAGAGCTTGGGTCAGGAACAATACTCGGTCATTGACGCATTATAATATGATGAAAGTTTTTGAACGTGTGTATTTACGACCTCAAAGCAGAGAGAGAGAGAGCTGTTAGTGGTTTTCATGCAACAGGGCTATATCATGTAAACAGAAATGTATTTAAAGACAACGATTTTATATACATGGACAGCGACAAGGAATACAGCATCATTAATCAAGAAGACATCTGCAACGAAATTTTAATCCAACAATAGCAAATGAATCTACTGATACAACACTCTTAGTAAATGAACGCGTTATGAGTTATGCGGTATCTGATGAAGAAATTCATTTGTCAGAGCAATACTCCACCTGTAGGCTTTGAACAAATTATGGTTCCCGTCACAATGTCTCCTTACCCGTCGACTTCGAGAGATAAGAACTTTATAACATCATTCCTGTTATCCCCGATACCAGAAATTGCACCCAGAAAAAGTACAAACCGAGGCAGATAGGTTACCAAATCCACATTGCTGAGTTCATCTTCGTACAAAAAAGAATTGCAAGACTCGTTAAAGAAGTAAAACGAAAAATTTAACAAGACTATAATACATAAAGGTAAGGCGAGAAGTGTTTGTGTTGCCACTCTCTGTATTCTATGGACAACAAAGGTGAATCATGGATTCAATGCCTAAGTTGTAAGCTATGGGCTCATGAGCCTATTCTTCATGTAGAATACTTATGTGTGGAGTCTGTCATTTTTTTCTGTGAATTTTGCTCCACAATATAATAGCCAGTTTATTGTTTGAATCGTTTGCTCGGGTAGCCAATATGGCACACAGCATTTACGGCCAATATGGTCCTACGCTAAAATACCCTACCATGTTTGGATTTTAATAATTGTTCAATTTTACGATAAATTATATTTTAGTTATTCTTTGTAGTTATATTACCCTAAGCTTCTAGTTACTGAATACTGAGCAGTTTATAGACTGGATTAACTAATAAAGACTGTTATTGAATTGGGTATTTTATGATTATATGCTTATAATTAATAAATAAAAATAGATATTGTCCCAAAAGTATCGAGTCTGCATTCATATCTCCGCGTTAAAATTCCCGAGCGACCTCTGTGGGGCATGGGCGTCACCAGTAAGTCTTCACGAACTCGTTGGTTTGCGCAGTTACCGACTGGACGTGTTAGTTCGTGAACGGTGTGCGTTTGTGTACAGTGTCGTTTTTTCGTTAGTCGCATTTTGTTATTGTAAAAAATGACCGAAAAATTAGATCAACGAATTTGCATCAAGTTTTGCTTTAATCTTGGAAAAACTTACTCGGAAACAATTAATATGATGAATAAGGCATTTAGAGGAGTTTATAAGTAAAGCAAGAATAAAAGGGTGGTACAAGCGGTTTACAGATGGCCGCACGTCAATTGACAGTGATTCTCGCTCTGGCCGATCTTCGAGAGCAATAATACCAGTAAATGTCGAGCCTATGCGACTTTCAATTGAAGGAGATCATCGGTTGACTATCCGCGAACTAGAAAGTGATCTTGGAATACCAAAAACTACTGTTTGGAGAATTTTAACCGAGAATTTGGCAATGGCTCTCGTGTGTGCGAAATTCATCCCCAAATTGCTAACGGCAGAGTAGAAGAATCTTCGCTGTGAAATCGCTCAGGACCACTTGGAAATGGTTTTTAATGGTGAAAATGTACTCAAGAAGATTATTACTGGTGATGAATCATGAGTGTATGGCTATGATCCAGAAATAAAGCGACAGTCTTCATAGTGGAAGTATTCTTAATCGCCAAGACCAAAAAAAGCATGTCAAAGTGAAGACAATGTTGACTGTTTTCTTTGATTATGAAGGTGTTGTGCACCACGAATATACTCCGAGAGGTCACACGATCACCACAGAATACTACGTTGAAGTATTGAAAAGATTGCGTGACGCAGTCAGAAGAATATGGACACAGCTTCGGACAAGCGGTGATTGGCTCCTTCATCACGACAATGCGCCAGCGCATTCATTGAACCTTGTGCAGCAATATTTAATAAAGCACCAAGAGGTAAAGCTTCGGCAGCCTTCGTACAGTACCGACGTTGTTCTCTGTGACTTGTGGCTCTTTCCCAGATTAAAAATGCCGCTCAAAGGACACCGGTTCGATGACAAAGACACGGTTAAAACTAATGCGACGAATGCACTGAAGACAATTCCGAAAACTGATTTACAGGACTGCTTTAGGAAGTTGCGGAGATATGAAGGCTCGATACTTTTGGGACAAACCTTGTATATCTATATATATATATATATATATATATATATATATATATATATATATATATATATATATATATTGTTGTAATCGCACGAAGATGTATCTCCCTGTACCCGGCGATATACAATTTGAAAGTTATTGACCCAAAATTTTACAGCGGTGTTTCGTCCTCGACGGTAGGAGTCATCAGTGGGTCCGTCGATGCCTTACCAAGACACCCTGTGTTGACGTACTTATATATAGTTGTACCTTGAATTTGTACTTATTTTCGGGCGGAACATGTCGGTAGGATATTGATTATTAGTGGTACTGTTTACCGACCAGACGTCGTGATTTTAATTTTTATCCGTAGTACTACGACAATATATTAATATATATTAAAATATGTGTTAAAAGGATCAATGCAATAATCAGTGAGAGCTATAATGAATTATATGCACTAGGTGAGCGTCTTTAAGTAGACCTCTACTTCTTTTCAAACTGGGTGGCGCATATGTTATAAATGATGAAACGATTACATTTTTACATTGCGATTAATCCCAGCTTGTAGTTCTTGATTTTAACTATTAATTACTGGAACATCAAAAGTTATTCGTGTTAAGAAGGGGCAAAATACGCCATTTTTCAAATGTTTAACGATTTTTAACATAAAAACCAACGGAAAAATCACAAGAGATACTTTTTGCTTAGAATCGACGGAGGGGTTTAGAAATTTTTTTTATTATTACTAAATTTTTGGTTTCTAACAAATTCTTATCCGAAGGTCAACATACATATAAAAAAAACTTTGGTGGAGCTATATCTCTTCATCGGCTACAGAAACCGATTGAGTTTTTTCCCGACTAAAACTAATTTCAGTATTATTTATAACATTCAAAAAGTGCGAAATTAACGTCGAAACAAATTTTTTAAGCCCAACAAAGGGTCATAACTTGTGGGTAGAGGACTTAAATAGGTAAATCTCTTGCTCTCGGAAAGTACACTGGTAGCAAACTTCTAATTATGGGTATTTCTACTTGGCTTTTAGAATTATATTGTATAAAGTTTCTTATAACCTTGTCTAACAACTTAAAAAAGTGTTTTTATGTGCCGTCCATTGATGTTAACAACATAATTTTGAACCTTTGGCTATATATAACTTCTTTTGCTATAATGTAAGTAGATTGCCTTTTTTTAAAACAATTTTTATGCTTTATCCACCCAAACGAAGCTTGATAAATTGATATGTAAAAAATATTCACCAACTCTCTATCTATAGTTACGGCCCTTCTTTTTGTTAAAGTTTAGAATTTTTATGAAAAGAATTTTTTTGTTGCGTTAGTAAACTTCCAAGCATCAATCTTTTTTTATTGTCAGCAAGTTACAGTGAAAGTCAGACCAAAATAACGTACGTAAATTGTAGCTATTTATAGTAACAATTCTTTTTTCGCCTTGTGTGATTGTTACAGGGCAATTGTTGTGGAGTTCAATGTGACCCTATTATACGTTATGGTCATGCGAATATAAATCTTACTTGTAGGTTAATGATGATTATTAAGTTGTTCGTGTTTTAAATCAAATTATTTTTTGAAGTGAATTTGGGTGAAATTTTGTATATCATGACTTTTGACCACTCGATATTTATTAGAACTTGGCATTTTTTTACAACAATGAGACTTTGGGTAAGTCGACAGGACGGCAGCAGTTTTAACGGTTAAACGACATGGAAGGAGGAATCGAGTCTTATTTTAATTTTCGAATTCTTATAATCTACAATTCCATAGAGCTGGTTGATTACGGCACATGTTGATTAGCGTAGCGTTTACTCATTTCATCTCGGAATAATAGAGTGTAAGCCAGCGAATGGTTTTCTGGACAAAATTCCTCTTGAGTGACAATTGGTGAAACGTTTCAGGGTGAGTCCACACGATAAGAAAATTTTGAGCGTAGGCATGTTATGAGCTTTTGTGTTAAGAATGTATCTTCTACACGGGATATTTCGTTACGCGGTTATCAGGGGTGTGGATTTTTTGTCTTAACCTAACTTTTATCAGGATTTTTATTTATATTTTATCTAAAAATTAAAATGAAGTAAAATAAAACATTATCTGCGGCAGTATTTTAATCTAGAAAAAAAAGTGACAAAATGTAAGGAGAATATTGATATATTCTTTATTAAAAAAAAATTAGGAAAGTCGTCGCTACTAGGTCCGGTCTGTATTTGAGGAAAACATTGGAGAAAGGCTTGGACATACTAATAATTTAATTCAAGAATTGTGAGAAAATGATCCTGATTTTTTAAAAATATTTTCCTATTTCTATTGGTGAATTTGAAGAGCCTTCGCTGTTATTTGGCCAATAACTAGGAAATACGATATGGAAATGTTTACAGCTATACCCTTATTATTAGGTTGGAAATAACATTGTGATATTTAGCTAATGATATCAGTATGTGAAAGCAACAGTGCGAATTCCGAGTCGGTAAACAGTGTTTTTGAAATTATTCAGGTTAATTGTGCGGTAATATGAGACTCTTTAAAAGAAGTTTTATTTCCAAAGTTTACCACTTCTACCTGGTAAAGAATTGCCAAGGAGTTCAAAGACTAGAATTTCAATATAACAGTGTAATGTTAACTATCGTTTTAATAATTACAATTGTTTGTAGTTTTTAGAAGAATACATTACATATGATACTAACTGGATTTCTGTTATTAAATTTACATCATTGTTAATTTTTACTTTTTAATTGTTTATAATAGGTTTACATAAATTTTGCGAAGGGTAAGATTACCGGACCACAGAAATTTTCCTGACATGTCCGAGATTTTAGCTCCCTGTTAGGAAACAAGAAAAAAACTGCAATTGACATTATTTTTTTTTGAAATAAAAAGAGGTAATAAAAAAGATTTATCAATCATTCTAGTAAGAAAAAATAAATTAATTAAACGTTAACAAAATGAGTGAATTGTTAATTTAGTATATTAATAAATTTAGTTTCGTATTTTTTATTGCTTGATGTTTCTTCTGGCAATTGCTAGTCTTTTATAACCGTTACCTGACATTCTTCACTTGATATGTTCTTTAAGTTAAATTGTGTCTAGAGTATAACCTTAACATAATATGTTGTTGTAAACCAACTATTATTACAAATTATAAATTATTAAATTACTATATATAAATATTTTTAAGTTACTCTTATGGATTAATAGATAATTATAGTCTAATATTTAATACTCTCTTAAGAAGAAGTTATATCTTCAGTAAATTTATATCCTAATAAGGTCAAACAAAAGCATACCTTAATCTTCGAAACTCTAAAACTTTACTTTCTACAGAGACCATTTGCTTTATTCATATTGTCATCTTCCCACAAATACACACTTTTTCATTTCAGTAATCATGTAAATAAATAGTTATGTTATATTTGTTAATACGCCTATGACTGTAAAATAATAATCTAGATACAGAAATAGAATATAACTAGGACGTGAATATAGAGACGAGGGGAACTAAAATTTAAAAAACTACAAAAAATTACAATGGTGACATTAAATTAGTAAGTAAGAAGAAAACTGTTGTTACCTCATGATTTAGTGAAATTTTAATAAAATATTTACTATTAGAAGATTTATTTGAATTCATCGAAACCAGTGATAAACCAAAAGCAGAACCAGCAAAGTTATAACATTGGTGGCAGCGAAAAGCAAAGATTATAACAATATAGACAGCTTATTTTTCTTCTTAGTCCACTACGCTCCCAATAATGAGAACACACGACATTTAGATAAATATCAGGATATTTACTAATAAGTCAGAGATATTGTCAGGAAATCTCATTATTTGATCTGATAACCATAGCTAAAGGCATATCTGTGGATTAGCGTCTCGATATCAGAGATTGTCGTTGAATAGAAATTGTATTATATAACGGCTTTTATTTCATAAGCTTTAATTTATATAATGAACAACTGTATTATTGCAATTGTTATAAAATTAATAAAAAAATGAATCAGAATTGTTTTTTTTTTTTGAGGACCAAGGAGTAATGATCTTCGGCAACAAGCATTTTTAATAAATTAAAACAATTTAACATAGTTCATAAATATCCATTATCTCAAAACTCACAAAATAAAAAAATATAAATAAAACAACAAAGTTCTGAAAAAAAAACATAGGTTATGTTCATACAAATATTAAAAATAAACAGTTACAGCCATATTTAAAGCAGTCCGCTGAAAAGTAAACATTTTTTTGCGTAATGACCTTGGAAAAGGCGGAATTAGACGGAAAAATCTTCGGTCTTTGTATTTTTGAAAGTTTAACGAATCACAATGCTTGAAATTTCACATAGGTCTTATTACGCTACGCTTACGCCCAGATTTTTCTTATCGTGTGGACCTACTCTCAGAAAGTTATGTAATGAAGTCTCGTGAACGACAGCTGCAGCTCCGTAGGTGAGTTGAACAGCATCAGCCTCCTTACTCAAGTAGAAAAACAAATTATTTTTAATCTTTTGCTCCCGATTAAAAATTTGTCAAACCATAGTTGACACAATAATTTGAAGAAAAAATGTCAGTTGGTTGTAAGATGGTAGATTATAGGTCAGCTGGTCACACGAACATGAAAAAAATATGTTCAGTGAATTCCTTTCAGGTAAAAATTTGTCAGATGATAGTTTATATGCTGGAATGGACATGGATGCTGAAAAGAAGGCGGAATTTAAGACAGGAAGGTCAACGATTGATCACCTTTTTTGCGTCACACAAGTTACAGAGGAGAAAATTACCTTAAATCAGGAAATACATTTTGTGTTCGTAGATTTGAAGAAAGCATATGATAGTGTCCCACAAAACAAACTATGGGAAGCGTTAAAAAAGACAAACCTTAACGTTAACCTAATTAAAGCGTTGAAAATCATGTACGACAACTCTACAGCTAAGATCAAAATGGGAAACAGTACCTGAGAGGGTTTTAATATCATAAAGGGTCTCAAACAGGGATGATGTCTATCCCTTACGTCATTCAAGATATACCTCGAACAGATGCTATAGAGCTGAAAAAAAAAAAATGAAAAAAACATGGGCATACCGATTAACAACAATACTATATATACACTGTATTTTGCAGACGATCAAATATTCATAGCGCAAGATTACGAAAATATGGAATATATGACAAGGAAATCAATCGAAAAATACAGGAAATGGGGTTGGACATAAACATGGGAAAAACGGAATATATGAGTATTGGTGGCGAATGGAGAGACCTGATACTGGAAGACGATCAAGTAATTAGACCCTGCGACAAGTACAAATGTCTAGGACTAACTATCACAAAAGACAGAGGTATGGACAGGGGAATAGAAGAAAGAAACAATCAAGGAAGAAGAACCATCACACTCCTCAATGGTGTACTGTGGGACCAAACAATTTTCAATACAAATAAACACTGAATATAAAACACGATTTTCAAAAGCATAACTATTCATAGCTGCAAAGGATGGACACTGAAAGAACGAACCAAAAAGATACTAGAAGCTACAGAGATGGAGTTCTAGAAGCGCTCTACCGGAAGATACAAGTTGGAAAAAATTACCAACGATAGAATTAGACAAATTATGAACGTGCAGCATTCAAACGTAGACGAAACTGGAACCTAGCAGTAGAGATGGTATGGACACGTACAGCGAATGTCAAAGGAGAGATTGTCGTCACCCCATGGAAGACGGAAACGAGGAAGACCACGTCTTAGTTGAAGAGAAGGAATCTGCCTAGAGACGGGGGAAAGAGAACTGGAAGAGAATCTCTGGACAGACCTAGATAGATGGCGATTGGGTATCAGAAGACGTCGAACGTTGTAAACTAATATACAGGGTGATTCAAAAATCGATCACGAAACTTAAGGGGGTGATTCTACTTGACAAAATAAGGGTAGAGCTTCATATAATTTTTTTTCAAAATGTCATTCGTTTTCGAGTTACAAGCCGTCCAAGTTCAAGTTTTTATTTTTTGTTTTTTGAATTACTCGCTTACAGGAAAACCGATTTGACTAATATTTGAAAGATAGGCTAAGTCTTCTGCGCTTCATTATTTTAGTAACAATTCACATTGATTGTTTGCCGCTAGAGGGCACTTTACCTACATTGACAATTGTTTTTTTGTCATAATTTTTTAGTGTTGACAGCTACAGTAGTTTTTGGCATAATTTCTGAAAGACTGATGCCAGGCCTTTAAAAAAGGTGCTCTTTATTTACATCGCTAAACCCAACGGTTTAGACGTAAATCACCCTTAAAAATTAAGTGGTAAATTTACTTTTCTCATTTCATTACCACCAGCTACCAGGTAAATAGCTATCAAAGTATACTAGAGCTGTCAGTTTAACATCAAATAAATTAGCTTTTTAAACTATTTAATTTATAATCTTAAAATAACTAATAATGGCTAATCAGTAAATATTCATATTATGGATTATTGCGATATACATTTAATTGATAAAAATTAATGAAACAGTACTAAACAAACTAAAAAAGATTCTCAAAATGTCCCACCAAAATTCCTGGTGTTTCTTTAATAATTTGGCACTTTTCGATTATCCTGAAGCGAAGATCCTCGACGTTGATTACTGGAATATCGTACACCAATTGTTTCAAATGAACCCAAAAGAAAAAATCCATAGGATTAAGGTCTGGTGACCTCGCTGCCCATGCCAATGGTCCACTTCGTCCTATCCATCGCTCAGGATACGTTGCATTCAAATACTGTCGGACACGTATACTAAAGTGGGGCGGAGCTCCGTCTTGGAGGATCCACATGTTGGCCCTTACTTCCAATGGCACATCTTCCAGATACAATGGGAGACGATTTTGGATAAAATCTAAGTATACGTCACCAGTTAATGGGCCATCAAAGAAATGAGGACCAATAAGGTAATCTCCTATTATCCCTGCCCACACATTTAGTGAAAATTTACGCTGATGTTTCGTTTCTACCACATTGTTTGGGTTCTCGTAAGCATATGTGTGGATGTTGTGTAGATTTGTTATGCCATCACGAGTGAAACCAGCTTCGTCAGTGAATAATATGACGCCAATTAATCGATTATCGTGTTCATACTTAGCTAGGATCTGATTGCACATTTCCAACCGTCTCGGCCGATCATCGTCATAAAGAGCCTGCACCTTTTTTGAATGAAACGGGTAGAGTTGTTCTTCTCTTAGTATCCTCCATGAACTAGCCTGACAGAGCCGCACTTCATTCCCAATTTTTCTAGTACTAATACCTGGATTATCTTCAATAATTTCAAGCACTCTTTCTTCTTGTTGCACGTTTCTAGCAGTTCTAGGTCTTCCCCTATTTCCATTATAACTTTTAAAGGAACCACATTCCGCAAGCCTCCTGTGCACACTGGAAAATGTTTGAGCATGAGGGATATTTCTTTCCGGATAACTCTCCATATAATATCTTCTTGCCAACTCTGCATTACCATTTGCTTTTCCATAACAAAAATGGATATCACAATATTCGATATTTGAATATTGGTGATTAGCCATTATTAGTTATTTTAAGATTATAAATTAAATAGTTTAAAAAGCGAATTTATTTGATGTTAAACTGACAGCTCTAGTATACTTTGATAGCTATTTACCTGGTAGCTGGTGGTAATGAAATGAGAAAAGTAAATTTACCACTTAATTTTTAAGGGTGATTTACGTGTAAACCGTTGGGTTTAGCGATGTAAATAAAAAGCACCTTTAAAGGCCTGGCATCAGTCTTTCAGAAATTATGCCAAAAACTACTGTAGCTGTCAACACTAAAAAATTATGACAAAAAAACAATTTTCAATGTAGGTAAAGTGCCCTCTAGCGGCAAACAATCAATGTGAATTGTTACTAAAATGATGAAGCGCAGAAGATTTAGCCTATCTTTCAAATATTAGTCAAATCGGTTTTCCTGTAAGCGAGTAATTCAGAAAACAAAAAATAAAAACTTGAACTTGGACGGCTTGTAACTCGAAAACGAATGACATTTTGAAAAAAAATTATATGAAGCTCTACCCTTATTTTGTCAAGTAGAATCACCCCCTTAAGTTTCGTGATCGATTTTTGAATCACCCTGTATGTGTGTAGTTTAAATGCTACTTTGAATAAATAAAAAAGTCAAGTGGCTGTATCTCGGTGGAAAGATTGTCAGTTGATGCAGTAAAGGGTATAGCGCGGGAGCCAGGCTTGAGCGTCGATCGCCTATTTAAATATACCAGCTGACCGGTTTTCCCTCATTATTCTATTATTCGATATCACGCTCCTTGCATACGCAGTCATAAATATTTTATTGTTTTATATATATATATATATATATATATATATATATATATATATATATATATATATATATATTCAACTTACTATACTCCGAGCGTCCCTATATTAGCAAATTACAATCTTCCAAGTGTCCGTCTCTTCCAGGTGTCCGTATACGGATGTTAATATAATTGTTTCGTGTCCATTTATTATTATAAAAAAATTACTACAATTTGTATGTTTAAGGAAACAAATAAATATTTTGTAGTACAATAATGTTTCTTTTCCTTTAAGAAAAATAAGTTATTTCCAGTTATCATAAATTAAAGATTTTGTATTTTCTTTGTTCTGGAAAAAAGCTAATAGCCGTTATAACATAAAAATTTATGCCGAGTAGGGCTATATATTCACACATTTCAGGATGTAAAGGTCATAAAAAAGTTCTTAGAGCAAATACGTTCTAAAAGGGGTTTAGACTCCAAAAATTGGGCAGAATACTGACTACCGCCTGCTGATTTAGGTTTTTGTTTAAAGGGTGTTTGATGGTTATACATTTTTGTTTAGAAATCTATAAAATTTTGAAATATGACTATTTATTATGTGAAAAACAACTTAGTTTTGTGACAAAAACAACTCAAAAAATAACCGCAAATAGCATTGCTCTTACGGTAAGTTCAAGCATCGGTCGTTTAAAACTCAATTTTTAATATTCCTCATATTCAAAAATAAAAGAAAAATATTGATATGATAAAATGGGATTGCAAGAATAATTGAATGAATGATATTCATATGTTTTTTTTAATATTTTCACATATTTTGGAAACAAACATTTGCTTAAAGTTTGAAACTATATTTAGAGACAACAAAATGAGAAACGGGGCAACACCGCCTTGTATCATAGTGTATATTTTGTCATTTCTTTAACATAATTTCTATAATATTTTTTTTTACAAATTTACTTTTCCATTGAACTGTTAATATAATAAGCGAAGGTCCAAGTATCAGTATCACAGATAAATCACACGTTGATACATGCCAAGTAGAAAGATCAAAACTGACTAAATAAAAAATTGGTAGTAAAAAGTGTGTGCGATGTTGCCAAACCTTATTCAATATTTATGAATTAAATATTTTTGATAATCGCATGACATAACTTTTAAAAATGTTTTATATTCTAGCAATACCACTCAATATACCATCTGCGTAGGAAATTTATATATTTATATATTCATTTGAGAGACTCTAAAATGACATATTTTTTTATCCAGGATTTGCAGTACTCGGTTATTCCGATATTTTTATCTCATGCCTCCCCTATCTCCGCATTTCCCTCTATGATACAACTGAACAGACATATATATATATATATATATATATATATATATATATATATATATATAATGTTTTCGTAAAGTAGAGGATAAATTCAATATTGAGTGTTAAATAAGTGTTTAACGTCCTTGATAGGCGAAACAAGTGTGTTCGAACGTTTAACTTTATTGTTACTTCGCGGGAAAATGATAAAATTAATGAAACATGAAAAAATTGAAAAATATTATGCATGATTGGTTTTCGAGAACACACACACACAAGCGGAAGTGGCTGAGTTATTCAGTGCAATTCACCATGATCGGCAACCTACAAGCTAAAGCATGGTAAACCGAGTTGAGGCAAAGTTCAGGGAATACGGGTATGCTCGGAATATCTGGTCGACCCTCAGTAATAAAAGACGATCAGCTTAATATTCTGTTAACAGCTCAAGATAATCCTCGATCCATACTTACGAAAACAGTTTTAATCCTGAAAAAGGCGAAATATCACCCTTACAAGATATTCTTAGTTCAAGAGTTATTGGGGAATTTGATCGCCGAAGCTAATTTTGCCAGCAAATGCACAATTCAAAATCATCAAAAAGTGAACGAGTGGTGCGGTGTAGTTGATGGAAGAGTTCTAGGCCTTTATTTCTTTGAAGGTACCCTTACTGGTGCGAGATATTTGGAGTTTCTTCAAAACAGCCTCATTCCTACACTAATAACTTTGTATCCAGACCCACAAGAACCCGGTATGTTCCACCGTGACTTTATTTTCCAACAAGATGAAGCACCGTCCATCTACACTGCCCCTCTCGGTGCTTATTTGGATGAGGTTTTTGTGAATCGTTGGATAGGCAGAAGAGGGAGAATTGAGTAGCCAGCCAGATCACGAGATTTGACCTCCCTTGATTATTTTTTGTGGGGATACTTAAAAACTGAAGTATACTTGACCCAGCCCGACAATTTAGAAGTCTTAAAAGTTCGAATACGCTAAAAAGTACGAAACATAACCGCAGATGTCATCGACAGTGTTCAAAAGGAATTTATTCATCGATTTCGCTATTGTTAGATTGTTACTGAGGTCCAGATTAGCCTAATTTAAATAGGGCCGTTTATTTTTATAATTTCAAGTTTTACAGTAATTTTTCTTGACAATTTCCTTATGTTAACCAACATCGACATTTACCTTGTCGTATGTAAAAAAATGTACCCTTTCTGATTCTGAAATAAAAAGTGGAGTTTAAATTGAAAAAATACTGAATAACAATTCAATATTGTCTCCCTCAAAATAACTTCCTTGGGAAACCACACAGCACTGGAGATGGTTCTTCCAATCCTCACAGCAGTGTTGGAACTCAGATACTGGAATAGCCTTCAGCTGGTCAGTAGTACTCATTTGAATGTTTTCGAGTGTTCCAAAATGACCTCCTTTGAGAAGATTTTTCAATATTGGGAGAAGAAAAATCACAAAGACTGAATACAGGCGAATAAGGAGACACAAGAATGTTTTTATTGACCAAAAACTCATTTGCTGAGATTGCTACATGTACGACAAGACGCATTATCGTGATGCAACATCCAGTTGTTCTTAATGTATGGTCACATGTATGACACTTTTTCGAAGTTTTTCAAGAACTTTTCGGAAAATTTTTTGTGGACTATATTCTGACTATCGAAAAACCAAATCAATATGCATTTATTTACTCATTCTTTCTTATTTTGTCGTTGGGGAGACTGAAGTGTTACATTCCATTCTATGACGTTTGGTTTACGGGTCGTACTCAAATATGCAAGACACTAGTAATGACACGTTCCAGAAAATAAAGATCATTTTTAACTGATTTCGAAAAGTTAAGCCTCTTGATGTCTTTTTGGTACAGCGAAAGTTTTTTTAAACCATTTTTGCGTAGATTCGCTCGTCTTCAATTCATTGGTCGAAATCTGATGAAAGGTAATATGAGTCAAACCAAATTCTTTTCCAATCATTCTACTGTCAACCCATGATCTGAATGCCCAAGATTCCGGATTCTGTCGACTTTTTATCGGTTTTTGAAGATGAAAGCCTCCTGCAGTGAGATTCATCTTTGATCGACTATTTTGCTTCTGAAAATTCTTTAAACCACAGAAAAACCTGGACCATTGATCAAACAATGTTTCCAGTTTGCAAAATTTCGAAATTTTGCAAAAGTTTTCCTTGTTTTATGACCAAGTCTGAAGCAAAACTTGATAGTACACCGTTGCTCTAAATAATTTTTAGAACGCACTAGAAAAAAACAGTTTCACGAAAAAAGTGGCTACGGACAACCAAATGACTAGCGAGTTAAAATTCGTACTGAAAGTGTATCACATATTCATCTGCTGCCCATACAAATTCCGCTTTTCAAGTGTTGCAAGAGCGGATGTTACACTGTCAGTCTTATTCCTTAATTTACACACCTCGTAATATAGTTAATCTATATCGTATATAAAAACGTAAATAGCAAAGACAGAAGTTCTCTAGTACAAAATAATTGTCATAATAAACCCCAGACTTAGCCAAAAGGTTGTAATGGCTATTGTTTGTAGTTCAAGAACATTCTACAAAACTTTCACTTAACGAGCGACAACGGATAATGGCAGGGCAAAGCTGACTTTTGCACGTAATATATTGACGTTGTCCTCAAACTTACCTCTTTCAACAATTTGTGACCAATACTAAAAGTAATAGGGATATTAAATGCATGTTACTATTATTTCCAGAACGTCTGCAAACTTTGATGACTGTTAACAATTTAGTTTTCAGTCTTCCGTAGAATAAAGTTGCTTAAGTGTAATTAAGGAAAATCGGGTAAAGATAATTACTAGAATAATTATTGATAAACCTTACTATACATGTTATTTAAGTAAGAATGTATGAATAAAAGAAGCCTCAATCAAGCATTGAGTTGCGGTGGAGGGCTCAGACTAATTGCTCAGATAAAGGTCGACATTAATTTTTTATACTGATTGATTGATTGCTTGTATCCTAAGAGTTAAGGCCCATTTGTTGGTTTTCATGTAAAAGGTTAAAAATACGGGTTAAGAAACCGATTTTTCTTGACGATTAAAGTGTCTGTATGTCATGGCCTTATAACATCGTCACTTTTTAATCTTTTGCAATGAAATTTTGCAGACACATGCTTTTCAATTGTTCGAAAACAGATTTCATGGGAAATTGGAAAACAGAAATTCAGGGTAGTTCCCTTTGTGTTAAAAGACGGGATGAAAAAATTTTTCTCGTTCAGCCGTACCCAAAATCGGTTGTAGTGCAAGAAAACCGTGTAATGGAACAAATAATTATTTTACACTGTTCAATGTGAACTATATTCTGTTAAAATGAATAATTAAATAATCACTCTGTGAATAGATTTCCCGGGGGAATAGGATAGTTATATTTTTTATCACTATCCATGAAAGTCTAATGGAAAAATAAATCAGTTATCGAACTTAACTTTTATTATCTTTATCTTTTAAATGTTTTCTTAAAAATATATAAACTCAGCAAATTTATGAAGTCATAAAAGTAAAAGACCCTTTCTAAGATTTGGCTATAAATCTGTCGAAATAATCCTACTCTGATTATGTAAGCAGAACCAGACGTGTTAAGGGTAGTTTTTAACATATGGTATATGAAATACCGTTGAAACGTATTAAAATATTGAACGATTTTTCCATTATTAGGAAACAAAAGAATGATCAAATAAACTCACTATAATAGAAATATATCGTTTGGCCATTTGAAAAAGAATTTTGATTTAATCACTGTTTTTTCTATTCACAAGAAATAACGAATTAAGATGTTTATTGCCAAGACAGCCAAGAAAAGTGAATAGTTTTTTTACAGTTTTTATATTCTTTTTGTTATAGGAAGACGTAGGTTAAGTTGTTTTACTACTCTATTATATAAAAATTAGGTTTTAGACGCTCAGAAGTCAATTCGGGAATCAAACATCCGGTATAGAATAGCTAATACCCTCAACACGTAACGATCGAAACCTTCGAACTTTAAGGGAAAGAAATTGACGTTTACCGGGTTCCATCGGGTAATATGGGTACCAACGGGAAACAGAGGGGTGTCAAAGGGTGTAAGATTCGAAGACACTTTTTTAAGGAATAATAAAAGACAGCCACAGTTTGAATATCGTTAGAACGGTACTGTGAGTATCAATGCCGTAGAATAATTACGTCACGGGTATAATCGTCGGGAAAGAAGGTTATCTTTGTTTAATTTGGGGAATTAAGGGATTATCGTGTGTTATTTTAGTGAGGCATTTCGCGATTTTCATACGGTTCGATTAAGTAATATAAATAGCTGTCTTTTCGCGTTTTATTTCTTTGTTTAATATTTTATTAAGCTATTTATGCGTGTTTTTTCAAAATTGGGTTTTACGTTTTTGGTTAAAATAACGGCCGTGAAGAGCAACTATGTTAGTTTTTCATAATTGTTATTAGTTTTAAGTTTCTCATTGTAAATAGTTCGTTTTTATTCTATTTATTTTGTTAATAGACTAAGTTGTTTTGAGAAACTTCTTTTATTCAATTTAATTAAAACCTTTACGCGAATTAACTTGCGGGCGCGCTGTTGCGAGACCTAAAAAACAAGAGATGTCTTCTGACCAACTAATTAGCAGCCTTTCCTGAGTCTTGAAGTTCTGAGTTGTGGTTGGTAAGCTTAAATAACCGTAGTTGTTTGGTACTAAAGCTGCAAGAGAGAAGATGCACGACCAGACTTCCAGAGTGTCTTTATTGCTGTGAAATTTAATTGTAGGTTATTAAAATAGTTACTAATTAATATGGGGCAAAAAATGATTATAGATAAAATGATTAACCCTACCTCAATATGTCATTAGCAGGAGTCTATAATCAAATTCTGTCACAACCGATGCTGTGCGTGAATTGCTGAAGCAAGACAGTCATGTGACATACCGTCAGATTGAGGCATCTCAGGGCATTGGTAACGCCAGTGTATATAGTATATTGTACGAATATTTGGCGGTGAAGAAACTATGTTTGAATTGGAGTCCTCATGATTTGATAATCACTTAAGAAAAGACTCGTGAGGATTCGTGGAAGGAAAGAGTAATACCGTGGTGTTTCAAAAAACTTTTATAAAGTCATGATGGGTGACGAGTCCTGGATCTATACGTATGAGCACGAAAGTAAGCGACAACCGACCCTATGGACTAAAAACAGTTGCTCGAACACGATACATTTAGAAGCAAATTTGAACGGTCGAAAGTCTTCGGTTAATTGAGGGAAACAAACCGAATACGACGGATTGTTCTCCACCAGAACAAAGTGGCTTAAACAAGTAACTTTTTGAGTATTTAAAACGTGTATTTGATGCGTCATCCGCCGCATAGCCCAGATTAGGTTCCCAATAGTCTCTTTTGTTCTCGTATTCAACGATTTTCTACGCCAGAGGATGCGGCTGAGGCATTCAAAGACCATGCAAAAGTGTATTGATTATCGTGGAGAATATTTTAAAAATCAATAAAAGCCTTTTCAATGATAAATGTTTGTGTATGTTTGTTGTCACCGAAATGTAAACGGCTAGGCTTCGTATAATTATAAGGATGGATATAATGTTTTTTTTTGTAGGTAACATATAATGCACAATTTAAACTTATGAATGAAATTATGAAGTTTTCTTACCTTACAATTGAAATATTCTTTTTGCATGCATCTTCTAATTTTTTTAAACCACTGATGTGTTTTTCATATTCTTGAGGATCATGAGTTTTTGGATACTTAAAGGCGCAACAGTGATAGGGATAGGTCAACCAAGCTTCTTTGATGTACTGAAAAGGAGAAAATACGTAAGGTTTCTTCTAGCATATTTTTAGGCAAGAATTTACATTATGTAAAAGGTGTCTTTACACGGTCTATACAGAACGCTAGGAGCTAGCCCAATTTACTTTGGTGCAAAAAGTTAATAGTTTCTGAAATACAAGGTGTCATTGTTACTAATTTTTAAAACTGTTTTGTAAATATTAATCTTAATTGCACAAAATTTGACACTTTGGGGTTTCTTAGCATGATAAATCAAGATCTGGTTACAGTTTCGATGTACACTGCAGAAGGCAGTACTAGTAACACTTCGCGTATATCTAAAGTTTCTTTTTATTATTCCTTGAAATTTTTTATCCAAAAAGTTATAGGTATGTGTTGCTTGATGCAGCTGTTTCTGAGATTATCGAATTTAAATGTCTTATTGTATATTGAGACTTGTCGTAGCACCCTTTTACACTCTACCTAGAATTAGGACTGGTTCAAGAAATTTGGAGGGTGTGTAAGGGCTCATAGGCCAACAATAATAAAATTTTACATAGCAATGAGCTAATAATAATAAGCATCATTATTAATTATAGAAAAGTATTGTCAAACGATTCAATCTGGAAAACTTTTATATCTTGATTTTTGAATTTATTATTTATTTTTTAAAATTTTTCGCTGTGGCCGAACATTACCCAAACGCAGAAATGACCAATATGATATTAGTTTATGGTTATGGCCAAGGAAATGGTTGGAAATCAGTAGGAGTATATAAATAGATGCGAACCAAACTACCAAACATTGGCGCCTCTTGAGAAGTGTTTTCAAGAAAGTTGTAGTTTTGCTTCTGCAACAATTAACTATGAACTGAATCTTATGACTAAGATACTGGAAGTTGAGGAAGCAATTTTAAAAGAGTTGAAGAAAATCCGAATCTGAGGTGTAGACGCATATGTTTGGAGCTTAAAGTTTCTAAAGATACAGTAAGTAAAATTTTAAGAAATCAGTTGTATCGATTCCACCTCCAAACAATACCAGAGCTTTTATTTTTCGACTCCGAATTGAAACTAGGCTTTTATCGATTCATTAATGAATGGAGAGCGCAGGATGGGTTTATGCTGACAAAAACCCGCATGCAATAATATCAACATGAATTTAAAATTCACGTATGGGCAGGAATCATTGACAGATTTATTATTGGTTCTATCATCTCACTATCACATTTAATTGGTTTGAATTGTCTAGAACACCTAGTAAATTTACCAAATTTATTGGATGATCTCTCAGTGGCTGCTAGACAAAATATGTGGTTCATGTACGATGGTGCATCTCCATACTTCACATTTAATGTTGAATGAATGAATGAAAAAGGGGTGGTGATACTAGATCATCGATGCCTAGGCCTCTATTGGGCCCATTACATCCCACCATATCTAAAGGTCATTCGAGGCCGATCGTCTTTGCGAATCCAAGCAGCCTCGTTAGTTAAACTTGCCTAACTGCTTCCGGTAAAAAATTGTATCTACGAAATATCTCTGTCTCAGTTCGTTGAGTGCTGGGTCCTCTCTGAGGATATGGTTAACAGTTTCATCCTCCTCCAAACACCATCTGCATGTCGGGTCGTCTTCGACACCGATTCTATAAAGATGGTTTCTGAGGTGACAATGTCCTGTTAACAATCCCACCACAGTTCGCAGCTGTTTCCTTCGAAAGGAGAGAAGCTCCTTTGTACGATGGGCGTTAGGTCGTTATATGTTCCTTAGCACACCTCATTCCAGGAGCTCCCCTGCACAATTCAATAAATTTGCTTTCCAACAACGATTTTAATTTCCTTTTGCCAATACCAATTGGAACAGGTAGTATTGGTTGGGGTTTATACGGTTCAGTTGCCGAACCCAACTTTGTCAGACGGTATGCTTCCTCATTCCCGCATATGACCGAATGCACTCGGACACCAGTCATGAAGTTAAGATACTGGACTTCAGTGCAAATATCGCAGCCTCGCTGTCTGAGCATATGTTTATTACCCTACTCCTGTTACAGAGATGAGCACATTGCAGAATAGCATAAATTCTCACTGTGAAGATTATCGCACGTTGTCCGGTTCCAGCTCTTTCATCTTGTTGAGATCCATCAGCATACCACCAGGATCCATTTATTGGAAGATTTTGTTCTCTCTTCCAATTCTCTGTACTTGACAGAAATATTCCAAGGGAGAGGTTGTGTCATATAATTTGTCCGCATGGGGAGTGATGGACACCTCTCCACCACGTTTTCCCAGACACCTGAATAACCGCCCGTTCCAATTCCAAGATATCCCAGGCAACTGAGACTATCAACAGTCTTCAGGGCCTCATTCTCTATGTCTAAGTGAAGAGGAGGCAGGTTCACCAGGACATCAGGAACTCTGGTGGGAGCAGTCCTCATCGCACTCAATATTCCTACACAAGCTATTCTATGAACTTTGTCAAATTGAAGAATATGTTTGTGCTTTGTTGTATTACGCCACCATGCAATACCGGCGTACGTTATCATGGAGCGGAACACCATAGTGTATATCCAAAATAGGGCTTTAGATGTCAGTCCCCATGTACACCCAAAAGCTCGTTTACAAGCCCAGAAAGCACATATGGCTTTCTTGGTTCCAGCCTCAATATGATAATTCCAGTTCAGTCGTAAGTCCAGAATTACTCCCAGGTATTTAACTGTCCCCTTAAATTGAAGAGTCCCCCCACCAATATTATTGTGAGAAGTCTTCGCATTTTCCTATTTTTTGTAAAGAGTACCATCTCGGCCTTGTCCGGGTTTATTCCGACTCCTTCTCTGTGGCACCATCGTTCAGCATTACATTTAAATTTCAAAACAATTTAAATGAATAATTTTAAAATCGATGAATTGGCAAAGGCTTCTGCTGATAGACTATTCAACTCACTTCATTTAATGTATGAGTATTACTTTTTATGGGAAACTCCTGAACAGATGGTATACTGTAGACCTGTAAGTACTGAAGAAGATTTGCTGCCACAAACACCAAATTTAGTAGAGTCTTCAAGCTTAGATACAAAGATAATAGAAAGGGTACAGTTAAATTTTGACTGTAGAATTAATCTTTGTATATATAAAATTCGAGGTCATTTTGAACATTTTTTGAATTTAATTAAAAAATTAAATAAATAATTTTTTTTTAAATTTTGGTTTGTTAATAAATTTATGTGTTATTTTTATTGTTTTTTGCTAGTTAAATCCTACATTGTTACCATTGTTAGTTTCTTGTTATATAAATTTTTATTGTTGTTGGCCTCCTGCCCCTAAACACGCTCCAAATTTTTTGCACTAGACAGGTCTCGTACGCAATAAAACATTTAAATATAATTACCCAGAAAAGGCAGCCCGAAGTATCACATATCTGGTATAACTTTTTAATTTGGAATTTAATAACAAAAAGGTTATGAAGCTTTAGACGTAAGCGACGTTTTGCTGGTGGCGCCATCTGAAATTTACATCGAATCTATAATCAGATCTTAATTTTTTATTCTAAAAAATCCAGAGTACCGAGTTTAGTGCCAAACAAGCTATTATTAAGATAGATAATTATAAAAATGTAAAAAAAAAACTGTAACTTTGACACTCTGAGTTTTGGAAACTATCAACTTCTGGACAAAGGTAAACTGGTCTAGAACATCATATCTTAGTTTAAGAAATTTGCATTAGCGTTTTGTACATACCTTTGAGAGACACCTAGTATTATTATCCTATTTTGTTTTGAAAAAAAATCAAATTTTGGAACATATTCACATTTTAAAGCATAACTATACTTTCTTACACCATCAACAATTAATAGGCATTCTATCACTTAAATGAGATGGAGAGAGGTATCGTTACATTATTTAGGTTTATGACAATTGGATATATAATTTGTTAGTACATTAAACATAACACCCTTACCTTGACCTTATTAAATTTGAGACAGTATTCGAAAATAAACAAAATACTAGGGCAAGTATGACGATTTGGATCTACTTCAAATTATTCATTCGGAAAATATTATAACAAAGCTTCATTAGCTATAAAATTATCTTAATTCTATGTTAAAATATTTTCAATTACACACTAAAAGAGGTTATCCAATCTCAGCAGTAAACTTAATAGTTATTTGAAATCAATTTAATGACAAACTTCCCTAAAAAGTTTTAGGATTTAGGATCGGGTAGGTCGATGACCAATTCTAGCGTTGTCCAAACATTTCATTCGTAGTTCTAATGGTTAAAACAACCTCAGTGGTCTCTAACTTTAAATTGATTTTTTTCTGTGGCAATTTAATCTTTTATTTCCGAAATTCGATTAAAGTTAAAACAGTATTAGAATATAATTGAAAGCTATTATAAAATATAAGGGTAAGTATAACGGTTTTGACACGTTTAACATAGGGGAAAGCGGGGTAATTGGGACCGCCTAATTTTAAAGGCCTAAAAATAAATAAATAACAACACAAATGTAACCAATTTTCATTAAAATATAAATTTTGATATTCTACTTATTAGTTAAACAAATCAAAAGACTCTCCAAACAAAACTTTATATAAAAATTTAACAATAAACAAAATAATCATCACTCCTAATTACCCCCGCTGGGGTAATTGGAATTGGATTAAGGGGGAAATAGGAAAGATGTGGAGTAGTTAGAAACGAGAAAAATTAAATAGTAATTATTTTTTTATAGCCGGTTAATTGCCTACTTAGTTTGACACAAATCACTAATACATCTTTTACTGAATTTGCGCGTCCCACTAACGAGCATTTGGTCTCAAAAACCGGACAAAATTTATAACGTCGTTGTTTTTGACTCTAGACGTGTTAAAATCAGTATTCAAGGGTTTTTGAGGCCGCTAATTATTTTACTAATCGGGTGAAGAGGGGCTGATTAGGGTGGGGAGGGGAACGGGAGTAATATTAAAAAAACGTAATGGTTATCGTTTTATATGTTTTTAGGTGCTACGATTTCATTTCTGGCATTACTTTATCAATCAGGTGACGGGGCGCTGACTTAGGGTGGAGAGGGAGAGGGGAGTAATATTAAAAAAACGTAATGGGTATCGTTTTATATGTTTTTAGGTGCTCCGATTTCATTTCTGGCATTATTTTACAAATCGGGTGAAGGGGCGCTGACTTAGGGTGGGGAGGGGGAGGGGAGTAATATTAAAAAAACGTAATGGGTATCGTTTTATATGTTGACTTAGGATAATTGAACGTTTTACCATAAAAAATCTATCTCAAGATAAAAACAAAGTCTCTTTACTGTATGATCAAGTAGGTCCTGAAGCACAACTTCAACACTCGTCTCCGTCACTCGGATTGACTCTGGTTTTGGACAGCAGAGGTTCTTTGCTTCTCTAATTAGAGTATAACAAGGAAATATACCCTTATTGGAATCGTGTAACAACTCCCACTGCCTCCTTGTAAAGTCACCTTCAACAAAGATTTGCAAAGCTTGCTCAGGTGTGTAATTTTTTACTTTTGGTTTCTGAGCAGTATTTACCTTCCTGTAAAGTTTCCCTCTTGTTGGTGTTGAAGTTGCATCTATTATAAGTTTAGAGGCCGCGGCATTTCCAGACATTCGTTGACGTACGCTGGCTGCATAGGAAAGCGCCTCAACAGGTACCTGTTCGCGGAGTTCTTTTGTATTTCGTCGTTTACTACGATCATGTAAATCTTGGAAATGCTTCCTTGGGCGCCCCGTAGAATTCGTGACCCAGTTATGTACTGGTATTGATGTATTAAGCCATTTCTCGTTTTTTTTTTAAATCTTTCTTCAATATAGTTAGATGATATCCATCTTTTCTTCAAATCACTATTAAAATGTTTTAAATCGTGACTTAAGGTATGGTACTCGTTTTGGAGACATTTCATCATTTCGCAAAGCTTATGTTCCATAAATGGTACTTTATCTTCAAGTGTTCTGGATGTGCTTTGTTTAAAAAGCATGTGTAGCATTTTCTGATATACCTCAATAACATTTGATGTCAAATTTGTACCTATAGGAAAAAAATATATATGTAAGTAAAAAATAACCAAAATTATTGCAAAAAAAAAACCGTGGAACTCAAAGCGGTTTTTTTGAAGAGGTGGAAACATGTGGAAAATGTTTTGACTGTTATGATATGGCTAATGTCTATATTATTATAAAAAAAGAATTATAACCCGACCTAGCTCGGAACATTTTCAAAAAGACTAATTAGTTAAAAAGAAAAACAAAAAAATAGAAAATTTTCTTGCGTATTGTTTTAGATCCATAAGAATACTAAACAGTCTTATTTTTAAATAATATATATTTAAATTAAACACATACCTTGTTCTTCAGATTCCATCACAAAATTTTTTTTTTAATATTCACTTTACAAAATACCAAACACTAAACACAAGTCTAAAAAAAATCTATCAAGAACGAATGCGTGCGTATTGAACGATGCTTAGATTGCAATTAACTGTGCGGAGCGTAGCTGCGTGGGGGGGGGCCACTTTTTCATATTTTTATGATAGTACGGTTACTCAGGTATAAAAAGAAAATAATTCCGATGATTACTTGTACAGTTTGCATTTCTCCTTTTTGTCCGGTTTTTGAGGCCAAATGCTCGTTAGTGCGTCCGTGCATTATTTATGTTCCCAATTATTACGTAAAATGCACATAATCCAGTATTCTTCTGATGGAGATTCAAATTTTTCATTGCCAAATATACAACAATTTCATTTTGAAAGTCTTTTAAATTTTTTGTACTTTTAAGCTTTTTATTCTTAGTTGCTGCTTTTTCAGTCCTCACTTTTCATTTTTCTGCTTTTTCTTTAGTTTTTTCTTGTTTTTCTCTTCATCTGATTTTTTAAATTTTTCCTCTAATATTTTTTTGACCGAGGTACTAGATAAGGTCTCAGAGTGCTTTTTATTTAATCGCTTAGGACGTACAGTTTTAGCAGGAATAGCAGGAAAATTGACGGTATCAGTAAGAGGAGTGTTAGTGTAAGATGCAGGAATAATGAAAGAGTTAAAATCATTCTCAAAGGTGCTAATAGGAATTAAATCCTAAATCAGGGAGATAATGTTTGTCGAGCAGGCCAAAACTATGATATCTATCACGGCACAGCGATTTTTAAGCACTTAAAAATCGGTCTTATCCTCACCGTAGTGTGGATTTGTATGAAAAAAAAATAGCATCCTACAAAATTCGTATCTAATAGTTGTGTCAAAATAAAATCTTTATAATTTTTATTCCATAAATCATATCTTTATGAATATCGTAAACATTTAAATAATCCTTTTTTTAACTTGCCTATTTTGCGCAGCACCAGCCCACTGAGTCGGTTTGCATTGCTCGCCATACATCAACTAAGTTTCCTAAATGCTATTACACCACACTAAACCGATTTTTAATTACTGAGTAACTGAGTAAGCAAGATCAGCATTGCCCGATCATCTTAATTAGTTTTCTTACTGCCCTAAATACTATGTCATTACATGGAATTCAGTTCCTAACTCAGCTAGGATACCTGAATATTGAATGATTTAATAGGCCATTAAATTAACTTTGAATTTATTTCCTGGGTTGATTTTTTTGAATTATATAAGAATACTTTTTTTACTACGAAAATCTTATTATCCTAATTTAATCGTAAAATATATTCAAAATAGAGTACATTCTTCGAAATTAGCAATAAATTTAATAGCTATTTAAAATTAATTTAGAGGCATACACTTCAGCCGTAGATTAGAAAAAGGAACGTTCAATTTGGAATCTTAATGGATAAAACTACTTCAGCAGTGGTTTGTAACTTTAAATTAAAAATTCTTTTGGCATTTTAATCTTTTACCTTCAACAAACCTTTATTTATATAAAATTACCTTAAAATATTTATAAATTCCTACAATTTCCAAGCTAATTAAATTTGAAATATTTACTTTAAAGCTTACTAATTTATTTTAATAAATGTAAAATAAAATAAATTTTGTTCTAACAGGGTTAAAGACGAATAACTATCTCAGATTGCAATGGGATATCAGGAAGGGGTGGAGAAGCCATGGTAGTACACTGCACTACCACCTATAGATTGGTTTGGAACTCACTGGTTCTCGTCAGTATATATTAGGCAGTGCACTCTAAAGATAGGAAAGGACAATACTTAGAACAATTTATATGGGACACAATATGAAGTCTAATACAAACAGCACCATCTACTAGCATTCCACGCAATCTGAATATTTGATCTTGTTAAGATCTGTATACTTGTATTAACGGTGAATACAATATACTTGCAGTTGAGTGTATAAATACATTTACATTAAACGAACTATTTTATTACTTAATCAAAAGAAAAAACCTTAAGACTATACGGGCAGACATTCACTATTCTAACATGGTTAGAAACAAAGTATTATTTCAGATTGCAACGAAATGTATTTGTACACCCTATTGCAAGTATTTTGTATTCACCATTGTCATTAATTTAGCATCGATTTTCTAAAATGTTAAAAATCTGTCAACTAATTTCTTCCTTTAGAATGCTTTGTTGAAGTAAGTTCAACTTTTTTTTTATTTGTTTTTCCAAAATTTAAAATTAAAAAACTTTGTCCGTGATAATAACCTCTAGGTAAGACCAGCTAAATACTTCAAATAATTCTCTTTTAATTGCTATTTATTAAAGTCGTTTCTGTAATTCGTGGGTTAGTGGGAAGATGGCAAGCGACCTAAATCATTCGGCAGGGTTGTAATTGTACAATTGAAAACCACTTCTTGGTCATTATAAATTCGTGTTGTGATCCCCTTGTACCTTCCAAAATTGCAAAATATTAAAATTGTTTTACCGCTATAATAAATTATGTTAATGTAAATAATTAAATAATTCTCAAGCACTACTTGACAAAGGTAGAGCAATACTTTTGGAAGATATACAAATCCCGATATTATATTATTCGAAATGTATACATGGTGTATTAAAATTTCAAAGCTACTACCGTCGACAACAGCTTTTTCTTCTTACCCAGATAAACTTAAAAAAGGCTAATTAGAATCTAAGAATTAAAGTGAAGTGATTTTCCATTTCAAACAAGTTATGAATTAAGGTATTTAGTCCTTACTGATGACTCTGTTTAACGGAATGTCTCAGACGCCCCAAATGTTTATTATTGATGAATTGATGGAGGTATATATATATATATATATATATATATATATATATATATATATATATATATATATATATATATATATATATATACAGTGCCTTCATTTCAAAACGAACCATCCTTAATAACTTTGTTAAATAGAAAAATTTAAAAAAAAAGAAAAAACACGTCAATTTAGATATACAGGGGGAAGTTTAATTTTGCATTTGTTAAAAGTCTGTCAATCACCTCCTCACCTCCAGCTAACCTCACTTTGATATGTCAAATGGGAACCCCCACCTTGTGACACATCATTGTAAGCAGCATAAAATTGTCTATCCAACCGTATAAGAAAAATTAAATCGGTTGACGTACAAGCGAATAGTGTGCAAAAATGTCTTGTAATAAAGCATAATATATCGGCCTCGAACTTTGGTATGTCAAATGATTACCCTATAGTGTGATACATCATTTTAAAGGACGTACGATCTGCTATCCAACGATGTCAAAAAAAATTAAGTTAATAGACGTTATAGGCAATTAGGATGCAAAAATGTGTGTTAAATATAAGCAGTTTATTCAGTTTTATTCAGTTGAAGAAAATTATTTTATTAAATGTTCAAAATGTGCGCCGTTATTAGCGAGACAATAAAAAAGCCTATTTTGAAATTCCCCACGAACATTGGCAAGGGTTTCTCTGCTAATTCCTCTACATTCCCGAACAATTCGATCTTTTAAATCGTCAATATTTTCAGGTGGGGTTTTATAAACCTTGCTTTTTAAATACCCCCAAAGAAAAAAGTCCAGAGGGGTTAGGTCTGGAGAGCGTGCTGGCCATTCAATTGCACCACGTCTGCCAATCCACGTCCCTGGAAAATGTTCATCAAGCCACTCTCGAATTGCCAAAGCGTAGTGCGGGGGAGCTCCATCTTGCTGGAAATGCAAATTATTTTCATTTAGTACCATAACAGCATTTTCATCCACTTGATTTTCTAAAGATTGCACAATGGCAGGGTATATTGTGTTTTCTAAAAGGTTTAAATAAATTTGCCCAGTTAAATTATCTTCCAAAAAAAATGGCCCGATGATTTTATTGCCATAAATTCCTGCCCACACGTTAATTTTTTCGGGATATTGAGTATGCCCTTCTCGGAAAAGGTGCGGATTTTCATTATCCCAGTATCTGCAGTTATGTCTGTTAACCAGTCCATTTAGAAAAAAAAGTTGATTCATCACTAAAGCAGATATTCTTAGGTAAATGGGGGTCCTCGTCAATTCGTTGGCACATTAATTCGCAAAATTGAATTCTCCTATCAAAATCGTCTTCTCCGAGTTCTTGAAGAATTTGAATTTTGTAGGGAAAAAACTTATTTTGTTTTAAAACTTTATGCACAGAGCCAGCAGAAATGTTGGTTAAATCTGCGACCTTTGAGATGGATAAAGTTGGATCTATTGCAAACTGTCCTAGTACCTCGATTTGGCATGCTTCATCTACAACCCTTTTCTCAATATATTTTTTATTACAAACGGATCCCGTTTCTTCAACTTTCGTACCAATTCGAGTACATATTTATGGCCCACGTTTTTGTCTTGATGCCTCTCGTTAAATGCTCTGGCGGTTCTACGAGCGCACCGATCTTCAGCTCCATAGAGAAAAATTATTTCTATTCTTTCGGCTAGCGTATACACCATTTATATTCACGTTTCAACTAGGCGTCACAATGACAATTTTAACAATAATAAACAACTGGTGTTTAAAGATCTTAAAAATTTTATTTATTGCAGTGATTTTTTGTACCTATCAGGTACCGCAAAAAATATCATTGAAATAAATACACTAGATTGATTAGACTGCAATGAATTTTGCGATGAATTTTAAAACAGGCTTAGTTTTTTTCTCGCAAATATTTTAACTGTTTATTATTTTAAAAAAATATTTATTTTAAATTTAAAATAATATTTTACTCTATGAAGTAGCCATTTGACATAATAAAGTTTAATGTGATAAGGTGTCTATTATTACCACATATCTTTTCTTACTATTCGCTTGTACATCAACAGATTTTGTTTTTTTTTATTGGCTAAATAGGAGATAGTATGCCCTTTAAAATGATGTATCACACTATAGGGTAATCATTTGACATACTAAAGTTCGAGGCCGATATATTATGCATTATTACAAGACATTTTTGCACACTGTTCGCTTGTACGTCAACCGATTTAATTTTTTTTATACGGTTAGATAGACAATTTTATGCTGCTTACAATGATGTGTCACAAGGTGGGGGTTCCCATTTGACATATCAAAGTGAGGTTAGCTGGAGGTGAGGAGGTGATTGACAGACTTTTAACAAATGCAAAATTAAACTTCCCCCTGTATATCTAAATTGACGTGTTTTTTCTTTTTTTTAAATTTTTCTATTTAACAAAGTTATTAAGGATGGTTCGTTTTGAAATGAAGGCACTGTATATATATATGAAGCAAAATGCGAACCGTAAAAAAACTTCGTTCAATCAAATCCTTTCCGTGTTAGAAGTTACACAGTTTGAATAAATTGCTACAGAACACAATTTATCCTATTCCACCACCATCGAGATCATGGCCTACATGTACCATCATATCGAGAAGAAAGCCAAAACTTATCCTCCCCGCTACAGTGATACGGCAGAGGCACATGTTTCGTCTCTACTAGACTCATCAGGGTATCGACATGCACTTGTTTGTGCAAAGGACAGATCGGAAAGAAGTATGCAACACTAAACGCGGCTTTGCCGACCTCCCGCCGGATGATGTATATACGTTTATGCGGCTTTCACGAATACCTCCGTGTGAGATGCAATAGCAGTGGAATGGATATAGTGCTGAAATCACATTCAGCAGACGTACAACTATATCCAACAGATGAAGTAAAATGCGAATGGTAAATGCAAACTTGGTTCCATTATATCCTTTCCGTGTTAGAGGTTGTACAGTTTGAATAAATTGCTATAGAACAGGATAAATTGTATTAACAGTCTAAATTTTTACTGCAACCATCCTTGCTATTACAAAAAATAGTGTTTCTGAAGCAGATGGGAATAAAGTTTGAATTAGCTTCAAATTGTTATCTTTTAATTTCCATCCCATCTTCTGGGTCTAGTTGATTGCCTAGTCAAACTTGAACTTGATAGTATTACACGATATAAGTGTAGATAAGCAGAAGCAGATGTTGGAGGAGGATAATACTCTTTTATTGTTCCACGTATTCTTTACAAGACTTAAATATATATACTTGTCTATACAATCATTTTTTTAGAGCTCCATATATAGCAAGAAAAAAGCGAATCCCATTTGCGATGATGATTTTTAGAGATTTAAATACTTCTGCACAATCAATTAATTCGTTACTAGTTCGGCTGCTGTGGGGCGGGGAGGTTGAATAGACATTTCGAGGTTCAAAAGTTAATATGATGTTTTTCGAAATATTTTGAAGTGTTGATTCGATTCTTCCAGGTTACCAAGCTTAAAAATGGGTATTAATAAAGTTACAGCCGATTTTAGTGAAAAATGCGCTTTTTCGTATTATGCACAGCGGCATATAATCTTTCATTGAATTATACATTTATAACTCGTTATAACGCTATAGAGCCTTATAATATAATCATTGATATACGCAGCCCGTGACTCCAGCAGTAAGCAGAGCACGAAGAGTACATAAGTTACGCGGCGCGAGAACTTATCTAGTACGAACTCAGTCAATACGAGTTTCGACGACCCACTCATCGTGTCGCACTGTATTATACATACATGTAATGATGGGTTAAAATGTCTGAAAATAAGTGTATGTTGTGTTTTGAGAATTTAACGTCTACTTCAAGCGGCTGTGAAAAAGTGCAATTGACTGCGAATGAGCGACAAGAAAGATTGAGCAAATGAGAACTGAATGAACTTTTTTACTATCATATAAAAAACATATGTTACAAATCCTATATCGATAAGAATGAAGTCTTACCAACCGTAATAGAAAAAAGTCATCAAAAATAGACTCTGAGTCCTCCACAAGCAAGAGTCAATTACGACGCGAACAAATACAAGATAATCCAGTTTAAATGAAGTTAAGTCTAGTAATAATAATTTTTGCTGTTGAATACTCCAAAGAAAAATGGTGATCATTTATGAAATAAAGCCCTAATTAATATTAACTATTTACTATATTCTCCCCTTCTCAACAGCCTAATAGGATCTGAGAAGAGAACACATTTTTTTTTGGTTAATTTTTGCTTATCTAATTAATAAAACTGTCTTCGTGTTTTAATGTTGACTGTTATCTACGTTTCCTGGCTAGTCTTTATTGATACTAGTCTCAATAAATTTCCGTTTAAGTTTGGCCACTTTCCTTTGGGCAATATTAAACCGATTCAATCGATCAATATCCTTTACTCCATTTTGAATCATTCCAATTAACTAATGTTCTTTAGCATCAGTTAAATGACGACCATTTATCATGGATATTAAACGGGAAGCACGAAATATTACAGTTGAAGTTTAATAAATCAAAACCTGCCATAGTAATGCATTTTTAGAAATTTTTGTTAACGTATTAAGCGTGTAAAAGCTTAATTATTGTAGTTTTGTATTTTGATTGAAAAATTATTCGTTTCAATTTACATTTATGCATTATCATACAATTTAAAAATGATATTATGGCGTATCTGTATATCAAAGTCTATTTTGCTAATGGAAACAAATAACACTGTTTTGCATGAAAATCTTTACCGCCAAACCAATGTGTTTTTCCGATAATTTCTACCTATGTAACCCTCACACTGTCCTGTAAATTGTCGTTTCGCGTAGCAAAATCTAGAGAACATCAACAACATGTTTTGATTCATTGAAAATCAGGTATAAGGATGTACCTATGCGATGTATAAGTTGTTATAGCATACCGGGAGGCGACATTGTCAATTCGACGTTTTCTCTAAGTTTAGGGAAATTATGCACAATATAGCACTAGCGCACCAACTAGAATCCCACTGACGAGTCTTATAGTTGGTACCGGGACGAAACACCCACATTTTTAGAGAGAAATTCGATATATATATATATGACACCCGATTTAGACACGGCAGGTCTTTTCTAGGTTTTCCCTGCCAAATTACCCAATGGCGACAGAATAACCCGAGAAAAGAGACCGATAAGACAATCCATATGAAAGACAGAGAAAGAAAATCGAACGTGCTTGTAATGTAGGTGAATACAGGGACAAGTCGATAAGTAGTAAATCTAGATCTTCTCTTATATTACAACCAGTGCTGTCAAATGTTCCACAGAAAAATACTTGCAAGTTTAATATTTATTCCTGGCAAAATGCGCGTGATAAGAAAATGCTGATATTGTTCAATTAAACTTAATATTAGAAAAAGACAGATAACAAGATTGTCCATCGTTTAAACCTTCGAACGCGCCCCTGTAGAATTAGCATAACGTTAGAATTAGGGCCCGGTTGTTTGAACGCTGAATAACGTAATAATATTTTTAGTTATATTTGAAAAGTGTTGATAAACAGTATATATTTAATTTTTTGGTACACACATACCGATCTTATGCTATCCTTTTCTAATTGCATTTTTTAAACAAGTATCATATGATAATCGATACGTCAATTCTGAATATATGGTTGCCTAAATTTTTTTATAGTTATTTTCAGTACGTAAACAATATTTACCAATAAAAATAAGTTTTTAAATGCTCTTTTGTTAATATTAATTGTAAACTTCGCATTTATAATAACTTCTAACACTTAAAAACATTAAAAAAGTCACGGCAAGCAATTAAACTAATAGACAAGATAAGTAAACATGTTTATGTTTGTCAAACATCAAAAAAGCGTCTCCCCACCAACCATAAACAGCCTTCAAACAAATCTATTGTTGTTTAAATCTAGGGTATGATCGAAGGTTTAAACTTTAGACTGCAAAACCATAAAATAAAGAAAGAAATAACTACAAGTGAGACACAAAAAGAGATAGTAGAGAGATTTAATTTTAGAGATGGGACATCTTATCGATTTTCATACATTTGCCATCAATTGTATGTACATTTCGCCTTAATATTTTATCAATTTCTGAGTACAAGATATCTATCTATTGCTGGCAAATCCCTGGCATGATAGTATTCCTGGCAAAATTACTGGCATAGCTAATTATTCCTAACAAATGCAAGGAATTACTGGCAAATTGACAGCCCTGATTACAACAGTCTCAACTGGCAAGGAAATACTTATGTATAGTTGCCACATCCGTACCCTGCGAAAAAGTTTTTTCAAAAGCTGGTCAAGTCATGACCGATCGAAGTAATCGTTTAAAGGCAAAACGCCTAAAAAAAATGCTATTTTTACAGCAGAATAAGCATTTATATAATTTTTGTCTGTATTTAAAAATTAAAATATTTTTTTGTTATATAAGGATTTAAGAGTTTTTCCCAAAAAATATTTGTGTTATTTTTACCTGTTTAAATAAATCTGGTTATTCTTTAATTTGTATATATTTTTCCATATTTTCATATATGACCTTTGAATACTTATAATTTAAACCAATACATACTTAGTATTCAGTAATAAGTTTCATAATTAACACAGAATAAAAATTATTCAATTAAAGATCTAAAGTATATATCGTATTTCACTTGCAGTATTATATATTTGAACGAAAGTAACTAAAGTAACGATTCCACGAGTTCTAGAGACGAAAGTAACGAATAGTTACAAGTCCTTAAAAGTAAATAAACTTTCAACCACTACTCTGTATAAACCAGAATAATTTTTGCAAATCTAGAATTTTTATTGAAGTATGGTATATGTATTGGGGAGGCAATGGTACTGTACCGAATATTAAGGGAGAGAAAGTTAGACGTGAACAAACATTAAAAAAATAGAAGTGGCATAATTTCACTACGGCCTTATAAATCTCTTTATCTCGGAATACTGAGAAGTTTTCTTTATTACCTGATAAAAATAAATCCTGTTTAGTAAACGACGTTTTGTTTTAAAAAGGTAGTAAAAAACGTGATATAATTTGTTTTCTTTTGCAAAGTGGTAAAATATGAAATCTCTACACAAATATTTTATATAAAAGGAATTGCCTTTTCACGATTTAATCGATATAATTTTAAACTGTGTTCTAGTCATTTTTTATGTATCAATCAAAAATTTTACAGAAAGTAGTGACCATATTTTTAGTAATGTATGTATCAATTTTTCTAAAAATGGTAGGTAAATCTTACAATATAGCAAAGTTCAGGGGCGGATCGAGCCTCTCTTCTTGGGGGGGGGGGGTGATATCACAAAAGTACAGTATGGCAAGCGAAAGCAATTTGTCCCGGGGGAGGGGGGAGGGGACACCAGCAATATTCCCATTTCTAGTGTAAAAGGCAGGGACGGAGCTATTTTTTTGAATTTGAAGCTCTTGGAGAGGGGGGGGCGATCACAAGAAAAAACAAGTTTCCGACAGGGGGGTGGGAAGATGCGGTCAACATACACATTCCTCGTATAAGAGGCAGAATCGGGTCTATTTTCCTGAATTCAAAGCTCCTGGGGGGTGCTATCGCAAAAAAAAACAAGTTGTCAACGGGGGGGGGGGGGTTGCCAGCAGCATACACATTCCTAATATAAAAGGCAGAATCGGTTCCATGTTCCTGAACTCAAAGCCCTTGGGAAGGGGAGGGGCGATCGCAAGCATACACATTCCTATACTCTATTCAAGAACTAGAGAGAGTAATAAAACTGTTACCGAAACCTCCAACGTACCTGCTTCAGTGCCACCGGTAACTGAGAACTGCCGTAAATCTAATTATATTTAAATATTATAAGCTTTTATAAATTTACTACAACAATAAAATTTCTGATAATTCAATTTAATTTCTGTCAGTGAGTAAAGTACACCTTACAGTGTGTCCTTAGTGATTTATTTTGTCTGTGCTTGTTTTTATATATTATTTGGGATTAGTGAGATACCCAAAAGATGGAGGGCATTTTTTCCTCAACGAAAAACTTATTACGATGAATGTGTATGATGCCTTAAGATATTAATATCTAGATAATAATGTTAAAAGCTCTGTTGAGATGTGTTCCAATATAACAGGAGTTCGAAATCATCATGTACCGAACACTGACGGAGAAAAAAACGACTGAAATTGTTAGTAATCCCAAGCTACATTCGATAACAGGCAGACGAAAAACCTCGTTGGAAAAAGAGATGTAAACTGTAATAAAAGGAGTTGTACATACATTTTATTATGAGAAGCAGATCCCAACCGTCAACAAAATTCTAACTAAAATCAACGAAGATCGGGATTTACTTGAAATTAAAAGAACTGACCTCTGGAAATTGCTCAGAGAACTTAATTTTTGTTGGGAAAAACTAGATAGGAAATCTGTTCTTATAGATCGTCCGGAAAATGTCCGTTGGTGAAGAAAATATCTCTCTCAAATAAAAGGTAGAGTTGCTGGAAATAACACAACCTAAAAAATTAATAATTTAACTGGACTTTTGAAAGATTTTTTTTGAATAAATTTACTGCAGGTAATTGCAAAAAATCCATATAATAGAAGAATAAAAGAAAATGTGGAAACTCGATCTCATGATCGGTGAGAGAGGAATCAATTATAATTAATTTGAGCGAAGATAGCTTCACTGACTTTGATGACGAATAAGATACGTTATGTTTACACAATTTATTATTTAAATTTTCTGTAACATATAAAAATTAATGACATTTGAATCCCTTTTTAGTGTTTAATTGTAATTCTGCTGATGGTTTAAGAAATAAATAAACTGGAACGTCAAATATCCCAAAAATGTTTTTAATTAATAATAAAATGACCGATAGCCCAAAAAAAAAAAAATTTAATATTATATTGACGAATTTATTTTTTTTATATATGTTTAACTTCTTATATTTTTGATAATGGGTATTTTGTAAGTTTTTAAATTATAACTTAGAATTTTTTGAGAGAAAAAGGCTACGTTTTAGTCTGAATGTGCCTAAAACGGTTTCTATGCCAAAATTAAAAATAATAAAACTACAGTTGTGATTTGTGTTAGATATGTCAAAATTATCTATATTTTCTAATATATGTGAATTATTAAAAAATCATAAGAAATAAAATAATATTATAAAAACTTTTTATTTTAAGTTTATTACTGAAATAATACTCTATGCCATAAATATTTAGACCTCCTTTGACGCTTTCCGATGCTTATGACAAGGATTAAACGTCACACATCCAAATATCTATTGCTATCCAACCCAAATAGTCCATTATTATAGACCAGTATTTTTGATTATAAAATTTCTAACCCATTCCTATGAAAAATATATGTGTCTAACAGATTTTGCCAAAGACACTGGACTAAAGAACACAGGTAGTTTGCGAAGAAAAAAAAGGTAAAAAATGAAAAATTCTCCCTAGTTCTTGAATAAACTGTGGTATAAGAGGGAAAATCGGGTCTATTTTTCTGAACTCCAAACTCATGGGGGGGGGGAGGGGGGGCAAAGTTAAAGGCGCTACTAATAAATATTACATAATAAAAGATAATGAAATAAAGAAAAGCGAAAGGAAAAGAAATGCCGAAAAAGGACAAAAAAAAGGGAAGAATGTTATATTTAACAGAGTGAGAGTTAAAAAATAATAGAGATGAGCTCAGACTGATGATGATGTGGCAGATACAACCGACTGAGCTAAGACAATAGCATTTGCTTTATTCTAGATTTAAAATACTAAACGGATGGCGTGAACAATTTAATTTAAAATTTGGTAATTCCTAGATGATGCTATATTTTTTTTTTGGGATGGTGAATATCGCGCTTACGAATATTTAAACTGTGAAAATCAATGTAAAAATTAAATCTATAGGGAAAATGTGTTTGAACTTTTATAATCTTGTAGGAAAAGAAGACAAGGTGGGAAATTCTACGATGCGCTTAGATACATTTAATTAACCCAAATTTTGAAGTTTGTGTGAAATTTGATGTCTGAGGAAAACTCTACAAACAAATCTTCTGATAATTTTTGAATTCTTCCACAAACAATTTGTAACGTGTTCTATAAAGTTTAGTATTTAAGAAATGACATAAATTTCTAACGGAATTCCGGGACATAAAATCATCATTATCAAATTTGAGTTCCCGTTGCAGAATAATACGGTAACTGTTTTGCTTGGATAGATATTCAATAAATGTTTTTTTAAAATATTGTACATTGCTTGAAGATTTTTAGCTAGTTCCTGCGTTACTGTTCGTTCGTCAATCGATTTGAATATAAGGTAAAGTTGAGTCTCATTTGCATACAGGTGAACATAATGTTACTAACCTTCAATGATTATTTGTAATTTTGATGATTTGCTATCAATAATAACTCTACCTTCTGTTAAATAATAAAATTTTTATAAAAAAATTGAACCGACTTTTAAAAGTGCACTAAAAAGTGAAAAATAACTATAAATTTTTAACTTTTTGAAGTCGGCGCCAAACTAATATCTGACAAAATGTGATTTGCAAAAAGAGATTAAAAATAATTCATTTGTAATTGTTTTCTTACTTAATAATTTGGCGCCGACTTCAAAAAGTTCAATTTTATATAAAAATTTATAGTTATTTTTCACTTTTTAGCGCACTTTTAGAAGATAAAAATTTTATTTTTCTATTTTTAGTTTGAGAATTCATTATGATATCCATAAATTATTTGGACTAAGTACTAATCGAGATTAGTGTACCTAGTAATGACTCCAAGGTGGCAAAAAAGTACCGATTTTATCCAAAGTTGTAAATCACCCTAAAATAAACCACTAAAAATTCTTTGCTTCTTAGAGTTTTCCAAATACCAGTAAAATTGTGTCAAACAAATATTTAGTCTGTCATAGTTAATTCATTTACTTACTAATTAATTTTAGATTGATAATATAGGCCCCAAAACCTTCCAATATCGATGTTTAAAGAACCTGATTTGTAAATTTCTTAGCTCGATATATTTTATACTGCACATTGAGTTTGTATACATCTCAAGAACCTCACAATATCAAAATTGGAATATGTAAAATTTTTTGTCCCTCATATTGTATCTTATCAACCTAATAGTTGTAAAATATTCGTAATATATGACCCCGAAAACCCTCTAATACCAAACCTGTAAAAATTCGAATAAGGTAAAATTTTCAACTCACCATATTGCAGTCGCTATATTCAATTTCAAAAAAATTATTTTATGTCTTAATCTAATCTAAATCTAAACCTTTCAAAGCCGTGTAGAACCAATTTTGGATGAAATCCGGAAATTTAAAATTTCTAGACTTATATTCGCTATTTACATTCTCAAAAACGATTCAGTCCCACCTTTGAACAAAATCGAAAAATATAAAATTTTTAGTTCGCTATCTTGGATTTGCCATATTGAATCCTGAAAAAATACTTTTAAATTCATAATTTACACCCTCAAGAACCCCCAATATCAGTTTGGGAGAAAATCGAAAAATGTAAAATTTTTAGGACACCATATTGAATCTGCCAGATTGAGTTTTTCAAAAAATATTTTAAATTCATAATTAACACTGACAAAAATACCCCAATAATGATTTTAGACAAAATCGGGAGATGTATAATTTTTAATCTGCCATCTTGGATCCGTCATATTGAATTTTTAAGAAAATTCAGATTCGTTATGTGCAATCCCGAAAACTCCCCCGTATCAATTTTGAAGAAAATAGGACAAAACTGATTTTTTCGTCCGCCATAGTGGAACCGCCATATTGAATTTTTAAAAAATAATTTTTGATTAGTTATGTACGACCCTGAAAACTCCTCTACTAATTTTGGAAAAAATCGGACAAAACTGATTTTTTTGTCCGTCATATTGGATCCGCCATATTGAATTTTCTAAAAATATTGTGGATCCATTATGTGCGACCTCGAAAACTCCTCCACATCAATTTTGGAGAAAATAAGACAAAACTAAATTTTTTTGTCCGCCATATTAGATCCGCGATATTGAATTTTTTAAAAATAATTTTAGATTCGTTGTGTACGAGCCCAAAAATTCCCCATGGCAATTTTGGAGAAAATGAAACAATATTAAATTTTTTGGCCGCCATATTGTCAGCGCCATCTTGGGTATTACTGCACCAATTTCGTCCAAAAAAATATGGAACCACCGCAGCAACTTCCTAAACATAACATAAAAAATATTTCATTCAAATCGGTGCCGCCGTTTCGGACTAATGGTGTACATACTTAAAAAAATTGAGAACCTCCTTCTTTTAGGACTCAGTTAAAAATGAGAAAATAGAAGTCGACGAAATCTGATATGCTAGAGCAAAGGGATTAAAATTTTATAGTTTAATATATCAAAAGCTGTTGAGTAATCTAATAAAATCAATTCTAATGTCAGCGAGAGAAGAACTACAATATGACCGTCATCTACAATGAATTCACGATCTCTTCTAAACTGTTATGATCAACATTTTTCTTTAAAAGCTGGAGAGCATCGTCTCCATATGTGACAGTCATTCGTTCATGAATAATTTTATGACAGTTATATTCATTTTTAAAAAGTTTGGTGGCACTGTAATGTTCTAATACCACTTAAATTATTTTTCTTTCCAAAACACGTCAGCAAATAAAAAAAAATTAACGAATTGAAGTCTAATTTATACACAAAAGTAGAAAAAGTTTGCCAGTATTGAATATTACTAGGTAACGCAGTCAGTTTTTTGATCATGACAAGGTAAATTTTTTTATAATATTCTTCGTAATATTCCTTTTGTAAAACTTTTTTTATGAAAGTTCCAATTTATATAATAGCTGGATTTTCTCCGATTCCCATGATCTTTTTCCGAAAAGGTATAATTTTTTAAGGGAATCGGACAATTTAAGGTTTAACAGATCTTCCATTAACGGATTTTATACAATAAGTCCGCCGTAATGCAGCATAATTGAAAATAAATTACATGTCTAGAGCACAGCTTTTACGAAATACCTGTAATAGTAGATCCCTTAAATTCTGTGTTACTCAACTAATAGCAGTAAGCATTTTCTGTGTTCAATGCAACATATGTAATATTTAACATAAAGTAACCTTTTAATTTTCGATTTTATAAAAGAACTTTCTCACTGGGTTCAAATAAAAAACAAAACTTCTCACTAACTACCTTCAACTCTTTAATAACTACTTGTTAACACATTCACCATTGAAATACTATTAACTTTAACACTATTTACTTATGTATACAGTGTGTCCGAAAGTGGTGATAACAGCACTGCAATTTCGAAAGCTATGACACAGAAAAACGGTTAAGGGGGGCAGTCCGTGTAACTGGTGCGAAAAATCGATTTCTTTATTATCTCAAAATATTTCAAATGTATTGTAGAATATAGAATATCTTTAGAAAGTTTCAAATCGATATTTACATTGATTTTGGGGCTATAGTCAAAGAGGCGGAGCGGCTTCCAGAGCGCAGTTACCGCGCACCTGCCGGTTACCTTAGTTCACTTTTACTTGAGCGCTATTGTCGATCCCTAGCATCGAAAAAGTATCTTATTCTGATGGCAAGACTAATATTGCCAATTTATGAAGATTTATCAAGAGATAATTTGCCACTGAGATGTCTAGGTGGTCATACTCAGAACACCAACTTTGACAGAATTTGATTATAGACTCCTGCTAATGACATATTGAGGTAGCGTTAATCATTTTATCTATAACCATTTTTTGCCCCATAGTAATTAGTAACTATTTTAATAACCTACAATTAACTATCACAGTAATAAAGACATTCTGGAAGTCTGGTCGTTCAACTTCTTTCTTGCAGCTTTAGTACCAAACACTACGGTTATTAAAGCTTACCACAACCATGACTCAGATCTTCAGGACTCAGGAAAGGCTGCTAATTGGTCAGTAGACATCTCTTGTTTTGTAGGTCTCGCAACAGCGCGCCCGCGAGTTAATTCGCGTGAAGGTTTTAATTAAATTGAATAAAACAAGTTTCTCAAAACACTTAGTCTATTAACTAAATAAATAGAATAAAAACGAACTATTTACAATGAGAAACTTAAAACTATTAACAATTTCGGCCGTTATTTTAACCAAAAATATAAAACCAAATTTTGAAAAAAAACACGTATAAATAGCTTAATAAAATATTAAACAAAAAAAAAAAAAAGAAATAAAACGCGAGAAAACAGCTATTTATATTACTTAATCGAACCCTATGAAAATCGCGAAATGCCCCATTAAAGTAACACACGATAATCCTTTAATTTCCTAAATTAAACAAAGATAACCTTTCCCGACGATTATATCCGTGACGTAATTATTCTACGGCACTGGTACTCACGGTACCATTCTAACAACATTCAAATTATGACTGACATTTACTATTCCTTAAAAGAGTGTCTTCGAAACTTACACCCCTCTACACCCCTCCGATTCCCGTTTGTACCCATATTACCCGATGGAACCCGATGAACGTCAATTTCTTTCCCTTAAAGTTCGAAGGTTTCGATCGTTACGTGCTGAGGGCGTTAACTATTCTATACCGGATGCTTGATTCACGAATTGGCCTGTGAGTGTCTTAGTTTTAATTTTTATATAAACACAATTAATAAAACTATTCTATTTCTTTCTATAACTAAAGGAATAAGATAATATAACGTCTGTGAAAAAACCTGAGTATCCTTTTATTTCTATTGCTGGTATTTAAAGCATTCTTTCTTGCAATCAGGAAAAACAGACGCTACATACCTCCTTTCACAGATCAAACGTTATATTACAGTATAATGAGTTTATTAGATTATTCTTTTGTTTCCTAATAATGGGAAAATCGTTCAATATTTTTATACATTTTAACGGTATTTCATATACCATATGTTAAAAACTACCCTTCACACGTCTGGTTTTACTTACATAATCAGAGTAGGATTATTTCGACAGATTTATAGCCAAATCTCTTAGAAAGAGTCTCTTAGTTTTATGTCTTCATAAATTTACTGAGTTTATATATTTTTAAGAATACATTTAAACGACAAAGGTAATAAAAGTTAAGCTCGATAACTGATTTATTTTTCCTTTAGACTTTCGTGGATAGTGATAAAAAATATAACCACCCTATTCCCACGGGAAATCTATTCACAGAGTGATTATCCAATTATTCATTTTAACGGAATATAGTTCACATTGAACAGTGTAAAATAATTAATATTTGTTCCATTACACAACGATAGTTTCAACTCGACTGTTTGACGTTTTGCACCGAAACTTCTTCATTCCGGCTTAAAAATCATCGAAATAGCCTCTTATTTAGCGGCTGGATTGTTCAACGATGACTATACATTCATTTTACTTTTAATGAATAGTTGTCGGCACTCAAGTTCAAAATTACGCTAAGCAAGTCGATAATGACAGAGTGAAACGGCAAGGTCGATGGAGCCTTCTAGCCTCGAAAGAAGCTCGGACAGCTCACCTGGAACTCCAACTGCAAATGTACGGAAAGGCTTAAGGGCTGCTGTATGGAGCTGATATCGCTGAACAGCTGGTAAGTCACAATAATGATTGATAATTATCAATTTTATTGCTATTGAAACTTTAAACTGGTTTTTCTCGAAATAGCATTTTTGAAATTGGCGAGATTGATATCCCGAAATCTAATTAATCGATTTTAATCAAATTCACACTACCTCTATAAAATAACATTAGTTGCTTGTTGTAGCAACTCGATTTGAAAATTATTAATAAAAAGTATTGTTTGTTAGTTTTTATAAGTCAAAATTTTTGCAAAAAAAATCGATTTTATTTTTCAACTTGTATATAATTTTCAATTTGTTTTATTTTTATCGCTATATTGACGATGTATAAATGTTATTAACTGTTTTTTTTTTATTTTAAATGTTGCAGGTTCCCTTTAAGAGACGCTAGAATCCCCGCCATTTGAAATATATGTTTTGCTTCGATGCTGATTAGGTGGTTATCTTGTTTTCAAAAATTATGAAAAAAATATTTTTTATTCTTTAAAGCATGTACTTTGAGACTATTTATATATGTTAAATGTAATATATCCGTGAAAAAAATCAATAAACTAGCGTTATTTTGCCTTCTACATGGACTGCCCCCCTTAAATGGGGAATTTTTGGCAATTATGTCAGTAGGTTATTGGTGTTTGTGAATCGGTTTTAGTTTGTTGCGGTTTTGAGATGGGCATAACTTTTTTATTTCCCAATAATTTTTAAATCTGTAAACAATTTGGTACAGCCACTTTCTACGCAGTATACGTCTATACAGGAGCGAATCCAAGGGGAGGGGCGGTGGGTGCGATCTGTTAGACACATATATTTTTCATAGGAATGGGTTAGAAATTATATAATCAAAAATACCGATATATAATAATGGATTATTTGGGTTGGATAGCAATAGTTATTGAAAATTGTGAAGTGTTAAAATGGATTTTTATCCTATTCATAGGCGTCAGAAGGAGGTTTATTTTATCACTAAAAATTTATGGCATAGAATATTATTTTGGTAATAAACCTAAAATAAAAAGTTTTTATAATATCATTTATTTCTTATAATTTCTTAATAACTCACATATTTTACAAAATATAGATAATTTTGACATATTTAACACAAATCACAACTGTATTTTTATTATTTTTAATTTTGGCATAGAAACCGTTTTAGGCACACTGACAGAAATTAAGTTGGACTATAAGAAATTTATTGTTGCAGTAAATTTATAAAAGCTTATAATATTTAAATAGAATTAAATATAATTAGATTTACGGCAGTCCTCAGTTACCTGCTACACTGGAGCAGGTACATTGGAGGTTTCGGTAACAGTTTTATTACCATCTCTAATTCTTGAATAGAGTATAGGAATTAGTATGCTTGCAATCGCCCCCTCCTCCTTCGAAGAGTTTTGAGTTCAAGAAAATAGAACCGATTCTGCCTTTTATATTAGGAATGTGTATGTTGCTGGCATCCCCTCCTGTCGGCAACTTATTTTTTCTGATCGCCTCCCCCCTCTCCAAAAGCTTCAAATTCAGAAAAATAGACCCGACCCTACATTTTACACTAGAAATGGAAATGTTGCTGGTGTCTCCCTCCCCGTCGATAACTTGCTTTCGCTTGCCATACTGTACTTTTGTGATATCACCCCCCCCCCCCAAGGGAGAAGCTGGATCCACCCCTGCGTCAATATAGTGAAATTTTAATGACAATATTTCCGTTTTCTGGAACCACCATGGACTTTGTTTTTCCTTACAATTGCCATATTGCGTCTTTTTTACTCATTGAAAAGTATTACTCATTGAAAATCTTCCAAAAGTATTAACAAATCCTAGTAAGAAATTTAAAAATTAAGTCAAGTTAACTCATTGACTTGGTTACTGTAATATTTTTGTTCAGTAAGGTTTGAACCTGAAACAAATGAAATTTTTTACTCATAAATCATAAATCCAACTTTTACATATGTTTTTAAGCGCTCTTTTCGACGTTTTAATAAACAAAATAACCCACTAGACTCTGTATCTAATCAGGGAAAGTCATTTGGCAAAAATCTTTTCAATGTTTAACCTTCTAGGAATAATTTACCTTGGAAATATTTTCATTTTATGGGAGGACCCCTAGAACATGCTGTAAATCCCATTAAAATTTCCTATCAAAAATAATCGGTAAACAAACATTAAAATCATCAATATTGGTCGTTAGATTTAGAATATAAGCATTTTTTGAAGTCGGTGTATAGATAAAATTAACTCTAGTTGCAATGATTTGCCAAGTTTTATGTACGGTTGCAATAGTTATGTATTTGATCCACGTATTTTTTTTTATATTCAACAAAAATAACAGAAATAATTTCATATAGGCCTTAATTCTTTTACTGTTACATGACAAAACAAGAAATGTTACTAAATTAAATAAATGAGTCCGTATTATGATGCTAGACACAAAGCCAAAAAAAATTAAAGGAGTTATGGAGGCGGCAAAACTTATTAACTTTACGAAATAAATTTCCCAGTTGTGAAATATACTAAAATTAAATTTCTTCTTACTTAATAGGATAAAAATCTTAAATTTACTTCGAAAGATTGTAACTGTATAACTAATAAAATAACTTTAGTTTTACAATGTTTCTGTTACTTATTACTTTTCAGTAATCTGAATGTGTTTTTTTTATTACAATGCTGAACTGCTTCAGTACAAAATCGCTATTTCAGTAAAGCAAGAGAATATTTTAGTAAATTTTTTAAAATGAGTTTCGTTTTAACGATTTAAGGCTTTCTTCAGGTTTGGTTTACCGATATAAAAAATTTATTGTTGATATATATAGTATTGCACAAGAGTAGAGCAACCAGGCGCGGATCCAAGATGGGGGCGGGCGACGGGGGCAATCGCCCCCGCCAAGAACTTCGAGTTCAGGAAAATAGACCCGATTTTACCACTTATACTATAGTTTATTCAAGAACTAGAGAGATTAATAAATCATTTTTCTCCTTTTTTTTTCTTCGCAAGCTACTGTTGTGGAACTCAACATCTTACCACCGCTTTCCAGCAAAACTGGATTTAAATAGAGGTTCAAGTTTGTGGAAAGTACAAGAATGTCTGGGAAAGATACTGGTGGATCCCACTGATCTGTACATTTTAGGTGGTCGCAAATAGTTCGTTAGTTATATGCCCTTAACATCAGGGACATTACTACGACACTACCTGTGTTCTTTAGTCCGGTGTCTTTGGAAAAATCTGTTAGACACATATATTTTTCATTGGAATGGGTTAGAAATTTTATAATCAAAAATACCGGTCTATAATATTGAACTATTTGGGTTGTATAACAATAGATATTTGGATGTGTGAAGTGTTAAAAAGGATTTTAATCCTTGTCATAGGCGTCGGAAAGAGGTTTATTTTATTACTAAGTATTTATGGCATAGAATATTTTTTCGGTAATAAACTTAAAATTAAAACTTTTTATAATATTATTTTATTTCTTATGATTTCTTAATAAATCACATACATTAGAAAATATAGATAATTTTGACATATTTATAATAAATTACAACTGTATTTTTATTATTTTTAATTTTACGATATTTGATGTTTCAGTTTATTTATTTTTTAAACCATTTGCAGAATTACAATTAAACACTAAAAAGGGATTCAAATGTAATTGATTTTTATATCTCGCTCAAATTAATTATAATTGATTCCTCTATCTTACTGGTCATGAGATCGAGTTTCCACATTTTTTTTTTACTCTTTTTCTCTGCAGTAACTTTATTCAAAAAAATCTTTCAAAAGTTCATTTGAATTACTAATTTTGTAAGTTATGTTATTTCTAGCAACTTTACCTTTTAATTGAGAGAGATATTTCCTTCTTCAACGGATATTTTCCGGCGATCTATAAGAACAGATTTCCTGTCTGGTTTTTCCCAGCACAAATTAAGTTCTTTGAGCAATTTCCAGAGCTCAGTTCTTTTAATTTCAGGTAAATCCCAATCTTCATTGATTTTAGTTAGAATTTTGTCGACGGTTGGAATCTGCTTCTCATAATAAAATTCATGTACAACTCCGTTTATTGCAGTTGACATCTCTTCTCCCAACGAGGTTTTTCGTCTGCCTGTAATCGAATGTAACTTGGAAAAATTCCAGTCGTTTTTTTCTCCTTCAGTATTCGGTACATAGTAAATTTTCCAACAACTGTCATGTTGGAACACATCTCAACAGAGCTCTCAACATTATTATCTAGATATTGATATCTTAACATTCATCGTAATAAGTTTTTCGTTGAGAAAAAATGCCCTGGTTTAACGATTTTGGAATAAATATAGATGTGGAAGCCATATCTTTTTGGTATCTCACTAATCTCAAATAATATATAAAAATAAGAACAAACAAAATAAATCACTAAGGACACATTGTAAGGTGTACCTTACTCACTGACAGAAATTAAATTGAACTCTCAAAAATTTTATTGTTGCAGTAAATTTATAAAAGCTTATAATATTTATATATAATTAAATATAATTAGATTTACGGCAGTCCTCAGTTACCTGCGGCACTGGGGCAGGTCCGTTGGAGGCTTCGGTAACAGTTTTATTACTCTCTCTAGTTCTTGAGTAGAGTACAGGAATATGTATGCTTGTAATCGTTCCTCCCTTCCCAAGAGCTTTGAGTTCAGGAAAATAGAACCGATTCTGCTTCTTATACTAGGTATGTGTATGCTCCCCCCTGTCAGCAACTTGTTTTTTCTTGTAATCGCCCCCCCCCCCTATCTAATAGCTTGAAATTCAGAAAAATATACCCGACCCTGCCTTTTACACTAGAAATAGGAATGTTGCTGGTGTCTCCCCACTCCCCGTCGACTACTGCCTTTCGCTTGCCATACTGTACTACTGTACAAATAGAGGGGCTGGATCCACCCCTGAGAGCAATACTTTCCAAAGATGTACAAATCCCGATATAGTAAATTTGACCTTCCGATTTAATCTACAGGGTGTTCGGAAAATATATCTACAACGTTTGATGATAAAACTCTTGACGTCAAAATAAGTCCTTTTAAGCCATCTTAGTAGTTATACGCAATATTGCTTCGTTTAGGCGGTAGAAGACGTCAAAGTTTTGAGAAAATATTGATTTTTTTCCAAATTTCTTGAAAAGGTGGTAAGTGAATTTAATGATTTTTATGGATAACATTATAATATGACTTTTTCTAGTGGTATAGCGATTGGCTATAAAGTAGTGTAAGTGTTACAAAAGTGATGTCATTTGTAAACATCGCTTCTGATTCTTCATCATCAACGTTGTGGCATCTCAGATATTTTTATTAAATAATCGCACGTATTTGGAAACTTTTTTACCTCTTAAAAATTTTCATTGGATGAGCAATTTTGCCAGGAAAAAATATTTTTAATTACATGGATACACCAATTTGCTGTATAATAAAACAATTTTTAAAATAAATGTTAGACGTATATAAGTATTTTAAAAAGATTGAAGAAACTAACTTAAAAGAAAACATTGATTAAGTAAAATGGCTGCCATTTTGCTGAATACACTTACTAACACTTATTAACAAAAAATGAAATTGGATTTTATCTATATCTAAGTATTATTAAAGAGGCTGCCAGCGCTTAAAATGGACATTAATAATTCTTTGCTGGTGTACACCGGAATCTGTATACTTCTGATTTAAGAGCGCCCCACAAAAAGAACTCACCGAGATTTAACTCTGGAGAACGTGGTGGCCATCTTACTGGTCAAGAAATAGACGGATTTTGTATTTCAGTGTATATTTTTTAAATTATTACTATCGGTCAAGCGCTTTCGGTCTAATTTAGATCATCTTCAGGGCTCAGACCCTAGAAACAAGAGAATATGGTCAGCAAATAAGCTAACTAAGTACTTACCAACCACACTCACTCGTCAAAGGGCACACCTTAACCCTGCCAGTTTGAGAACAGTCTCCAGTCGCCAGCGTAGCCTCCACACAGAACAAGTCATATACAATTAAAAAATAAAAAAAAAATTTTTTGTCCCAAATTAAAATTAAAACTAAAACATTCAAAACACTGCGTACATTAACATTATTAATACAATAAACCTTTGCAATAACAACCCAAAAGAGTGAGGTTATGTCACACACAGTCATAGCATAATAAAGCAATAAAATTGTTCAAAAATTAAAAATATATACAAGTATGTATGAGTTTTGTTTTTTAATTTCTTGTCAATTGTATTTCAAATCAATAATTCATTGACAATGAACAAAAAGAGAAAAAAGAGCAGAAAAAAAGGGCAGTAAAAGTTTATTAATCTACAGAGTTACTGTTATCGGCCATTCTGTGGTATATTTCGAACACTTGGGTTCAGTGGCGTGAAATAATTTCCATTTTTGTAAAAAAGCAATAAATTACACGAACATAGGCGCAGTTGAAATTTGTTGAAATGTGTTAACTATTAATATATTTAGAATGAAGTGTCTGAAACTGAAAAAGATGATCAAAATTATTATAAGATTGCACCCCACGCAATCACAGCTCCCAGACATTTAAATTGTTTAATGATTTAAGGAAAAAGTTTTAATGTAATCCAAGGTTTTAGAGTTATTACCCCTGGAGTGATATAAGATTTTACTATTATGAGTTGGAGAGAAACTGTGTTTGGTAAAACTAATATGGGGACCAAACACAGATGCCTGAGGTTTGTTAATATGTTCTCTAATTCGGACTGCCAATGGTCTAATAGTTTTTCCTATATACATTGAAGGGCAGTCTGGACAAGAAAGTTGATAGACTCCACTTTTTTGGATATGAGGTATCAATTGTTTGTTATTGACCAGATGGGATTCGGATTAGAGTAAATTTAGAGGTAGATGCCATTTCGGTTGTGTTTGTTTTAATTTATTTTTGATAATTTTTTAATTTTTCCGATAAGAATTTATGAAATTTTATATAATACAAATACTTTAATTAGTGTGCACTGTTTTTTATCAAAAAAAAATGAAAAGAATTATCAAAAAAAAACAAAACCTAAATGACACCCACCTCTAGATTTACCCTAATCCGAAATATTACCCAAGAAAGTTAACGCACACTCGGAAACAATAGATACATTTTTTCACAATTTTACTTTCACAGTATAAGAAATGACTAAACTAACTCCCATCGGTAGACACTGACCGGATTATTCCCTTCTGCTTCAGATATTATTTGTGCCCATATGATGTGACTCCCAGAACAAGAAAGTTACATGACACAGACTTCTTTACTAAAGATTGCAACCATGGTTGCAACTTTGATGATAACTTTCTTGATTTAGACACCATTTATGACTAATTGAACTAACAAATAGATTTTCGAAGTTCGGTCCTGTCGATGGTCACCTGATCATTTTGTAGTGCGCATGCCGACATCTGATCTACGATGTTTACATTTTATTGTCGTAAATTTGCCGTTTTTGGGATTAAACTTTGCGGATCTAATAAATATTTTATCTATGGTCGCCACTGCTTTCATGGCATGCAGGTCGAGATAAAACTTAAACCTTTTCAGTGAATATGACTGAAAATTGATGTTTTAATGAAACCATAAGCTTTCCTCCGTTGACTAAACATCCACTTGTTTTAAATTTTCTAATAAAAACATTTTTAAAATTAAGTTTTAAATACTTCAGTCGCCGACAATTCAATACATCATTTAATAAATGTCTAGAAACACCTACAGACTTTGTTGGATGATGGCCGAAAAGTTTGATTAATTTATTATTAAATAATTTCAAAAAGTTAGTTCCTAACTGAAGATATTTTCCTTTATACGAATTCTATACACAAATTTGACAAGATAAAGTATTTAACTACTAAGATTAATTTAGGATAAAAACATTCACCGTAGTGTTTGACAGAAGCTCGTCCAGACCCTTAAGTATTCGGTAGGGTATTTAATTTTAACCTTGTTACTCAAGATTCTCTTAGGAACAGCATCACTCACCATGCTTTTCTTTGAAAAGGGATATATTACATTAAATACTGCACAAAAAATTAGTAGATTATGGAATATTATGAATTTTAAATTAAAAATTAGAAATAGAATTTAGAATATATAAACATCATTTTGTCTTTTCTTGGTTTAGGTTCTTTATTTAAAAAATGCAAAAACAATTGACGTTTCGCCCTTTATTTAAGGCATTTTCAAAATTTTTTCCTTCCTAAAAATATTTTTATATAATTAAAACATTCACACAAGAAATATATCTACAATTTTAAAAAACAAACAAAACACTTTAAAATAGTATTTAAAGTTTTTAAAATTTTTAAAAAATATTTAATTTTACCGGTACACACCTTGACATTTTGTTGCTCTATTACTAATGAAATTCAATCTTTACAACGTCTACTGAGGATACATGGAATGCGAGTATGTTTTATTTGTTGTATATTTTTTATATTTTACAATGCACAAAAAAAGCAAAATAAGATATACGTTTACTTTTCTGTTTAAGAGGATATTCAATTTTTGATTCTTATTTGACAGGATCGAATACTTAATATTTTTGTTTAAATTAGGCTCGTGTAAAATGTGGCTCAAATATCCCATATCTGTTCTGTCGTTAACAGTGTTTTTATCTTTTTTAATTTCAATCATTTCCTTTATCTATAATTTTTGGTAATTCATATCCTTGTTTTTTATTATGGTACTGTTATAACGAAAAGTATGTTTAACGCTGTTGAGGGGTTTTTCGTATATTTGTGGCCATTACCTCTTGCGATCACGACCACGTCATTGGCATAGCCCTGACAAGTATCCAATTTGCCTTTTTTTTTATAAATGATTTAATAATCGATTCTCCTTAATTTAATTCGCGATCTAGCTAATTTGGGTCTAGGATCTTCCAACTAAACAGCCACTAAAGTGACTAATGGCCTGTTATAATAAATTTTCTCCCGTATAAATAGGGTCGAAACTACTTGGTTGCCCAAACTAAACAAAGACGTTATTTTTTAATAGTTCAACGATTTTGCTTGAAATAATTTAATTTGCGTGATGCGTAGCAGACCCGAGGGCCTTGACTGAGTACATATCCTAAATCTACATTTGACGCGTCATAAGATAAATTAAATGGGATATTGTATATTTGATCGTTTAATAACGAGTTTTGCTTCCCAATATTGAATTTATAGGTTTCGTAATTTTCTCAAAGTTATTAATAAATCGTCGGTAATATCCGAGAAGGCCTTAAAACCCTTTAATTTGTCTTTGTTGTAGAAAATATTAAATATTTTTTAATAGTTAAAATTTTGTCCCGATTAGGCTTAACACCTTCAGGAGTCAAAATTGACTTTTTTTTTCCTGAAATTCAGATTTGTCCAATTGAATTTTACAGTTTGACAATCTTAAGGGAGTAAAAACTTTAACAAGTTTAACAATGTGTTCTTGAAGTGAACTAAATAATTATATCCTTAATGTATGCAGAGCATTTTCATTGGTAATTATACGTGAAATGTAATATATATATATATATATATATATATATATATATATATATATATATATATATATAAGGGGCGGATCCAGCTTCTCTTTTTTTTTTTTTGGGGGGGGGGGGGGGGCGGTGTTATCACAAAAGTACGGTATGGCAAGCAAAACAGTCTCATTTCTAGTGTAAAGGGCAGGGTCAGGTCTACTTTCTGAATTTGAAGCTCTTGAAGAGGGGGGGATGCCAGCAACATACATATTCCTATGATAAGAGGCAGAATCGGATCTATTTTCCTGAACTCAGAGCTCTTGAGAGGGGGGGGGGCGATCGCAAGCATACACATTCCTATACTCTACTCAAGAACTAGAGAGAGTAATAATACTGTTACCGAAACCTCCAATGTACTTGCTGCAGTGCCGCAGGTAACTGAGGACTGTCGTAAATCTAATTATATTTAAATATTATAAGCTTTTACTAATTTACTGCAACAATAAAATTTCTGATAGTTCAATTTAATTTCTATCAGTGAGAAAAGTACACCTTACTGTCTGACCTTAGTGGTTTATCTTTGTTTGCGTTTGTTTTTATATATTATTTGAGATTAGTAAGAAACCCAAAAGGTATGACTTCCACCTCTATATTTATTCCAAAATCGTTAAACGAAGGTATTTTTTCCTCAACGAAAAACTTATTACGATGAATGTTTATGATGCTTAATGTTGAGATGTGTTTCAACATGACTGGAGTTCGCAAATCTACTATGTACCGAATACTGAAGGAAAAAAAAACGACTGGAATTGTTAGTACTCCCAAGTCACATTCGATCACAGGCAGATGAAAAACCTCGTTGGAAGAAAAGATGAAAACTGCAATAAAAGGAGTTGTACATACATTTTATTATGAGAAGCAGATCCCAACCGTCGACAAAATTCTAACTAAAATTAATGAAAATCGGGATTTACCTGAAATTAAAAAAACTGATCTCTGGAAATTGCTCAGAAAACTTAATTTATGCTAGGAAAAACCAGATAGGAAATATATTCTTATAGATTGTCCGGAAACTGTCCCTTGGGGAAAGAAATATCTTTCTCAAGTAAATGGTAGAGTTGCTATAAATAATACAACTTATACAATTAGTAATTTAATTGAACTTTTGAAAGATTTTTTTGAATAAACTCACTGCGGAAAATTGGGAAAAATCCGTATAATAAAAGAATAAAACAAAATGTGGAAACTCAATCTCATGATCGGTGAGATAGAGGAACCAATTATAATTAATTTGAGCAAAGATAGCTTTACTGACTTTGATTACGAATTAGATACGTAATGTTTACCAGTGTACACAATTTATTATTTAAATTTTTGTTTTTGTTGTATTTTATTGTTTAATGTTGTTTAAGTATTTTTTATTTTTTATATATTTTTATTTTAGTGTGTCCCACTCTTTAATTTTATATATATTTAATTCCAATTAGCAGTAATTTTTTTATTATTTTATTATTGTATTTGTATCTTTTTCTTAAGCGTGTGAACTATCAATTTTTGCATTTAATGTTTAGCTCTTCCACTCAACTAAACATTATGGATTAAAAATTTTCTCGTACGAATAGAAATTATTTGAAACTAAAAGTAAAATATGGTGGTTCAGTAAAAAACTCTATGATTGTCCCTTGTAGATATGACATCGTTTTATTTATAACGATGGTCACGTAATATAATTTTCAATTTTAACAATTCAAGTTAAATTTTTCAAACATAAAATTGAAGTGAAACGTAGGCACATAAACAAATAGTGTTCCAAACATGATTTTTTTGTGGGCGGTTTTATTTGAACCTGTGTGTTGGTTACGTCAACAACAAACAACCTTCTTCATTATTTATATTCAATATTGAAGTTTAACATAACGTTTGTTTGTCCACTGGACCGGAATTGGATTATAGTCAGAATACACAATGCGTCATTTTACTTTATCCTATTTATACGAAAAAAAAATACCAGGAAAATGTTCCCCGTGACAGGAATTACTTTTGACTTTTACTTTAATAAAAATCTAATTTCTCAAGAGAAGCTCCTTTTTTTTTTTTAAATGAAAAACATTTTGTAGATTTCCTAATTTTCTCTTCGTCTATATATTCACTACAATTTTTAATAAAAAAAATCCGCATCTGCCTTAATGTCCGTGTTAATTTTGAAAACTACGTAGTTGGGTTCAAAATAAGCAGTACTACAATTTCAACCCCTTTAAAACACAATATTTTGATCAAATATAGCGGAAAACACTAAAAAAAAAGAAAATTAAATGCCACATAATTTTTTTTAATCAGATGTGTCATTTGCGAAATATAAGCCTCTAAAGTTGCCTAAAATAATAGCGCTGTTCTAGGAGCGCTACTTTTGGTGAATGAGCCGGAAAAGACCGAAATTAGAAATAAATTTTGATCTCTTGTAAGCGGTGCAGATCGTATGGGACTCTTTCATATGGAAGCGCGGGGTTTCAACGGGTTTGTTCCGGTACTTCTATGCGATTTGGTTGTGGATTAATTATAAGTTTAATTATTTCTTAGTCCAATTCTTTTTAGTATTTTGTATTTGATTTATCAGTTTCATATTTTTACAATATTCTTGTCGGTTAATTTTTAACTTTTAGAATTTGCAAAAATATTTACTATAATACGAAAATTACGTCCATAAAACATAAAATTGGCATTAAATACAAACCGCACGACAGAGTGTAGTATAACCAGTAATGTTAGGTTTTATCTAGAGTTGGCCGATATATCGATCAACGTGATTTAGTCGCCAGAAAACTGCAAAGAACATATCGATATGGGTAACGCGTACGGGGACAGTGGTGCCATTTAAGAAAAAAATAATTTTGTAGCCTTGGTCTTAAATTTAAAATATATGAATACATTTTCCATTATTTCTGTGAGTTTACTCTATTTTTTTAACTCTATAATAACTAAGCCAGTGAACGGCAGCTTTTCATCGGTGAGCCGGTGGTGTGGTGTAAGGAGTGCATATACGGGGGCGCCATTCAGTTCTTAGTAGGATCTTTTATCGAGTTAAACCACTAAATTGAGAAGAGCGGTTTAAAATGGTGTTGGTTGTTAAATTTGAAATAAAAAATGAAAAAACTCAGATTAACTTTGATCGATTATATTAGGTAACTCATTACAAACAGAATTCACAATATCCTGCAATAAAAATTAAAACGAAACTTTTATATATATCAAAGTTTTTAATAATCCCCTATAAAATCCATTAATTAATGCACGTGATCGTAAAAAAATATGCATTATGTAACAAATAATAAATTTAAGCCTAATAATAATAATACCACGACTGCATCGTAGATCGTACTCAATAATTTACATAAGTTTATTAAATAACATGAAATTGGTGAGTTATAAACAACACAATAATCAATATTCAAAATTAAATTATCAGTTAGCAGGGTTTCTATATTTGTTATTTCCCGGAAGAGGTATAAGGCAGAATTACAGGCGTATTACTGTAGAGAATAAATCGGCATGACGAAGATTACAGTGCCGTTAGCAAAGAAAATTCTTTGGGACCATACGGATTTTGGCCCCCTAGAACAGTACTTTCGATTCTCAATACGTTGCTCAAAAATAAGGAAAAAGAGAGACTTACCTCTTTTCAACAAGAAAACATATTATTAAATAACACATGAGCAAGACATTTCCTCTGAGAACTTAACTTGCCGGATGGTTAAGAGAAAATGCCAAATTTTCGTACCTTAAAACATAACGTCGGTTCGGGTTTCCCCTTCTAAGGAAACGTTTCGTTTAGCTAGGATGCTATCAACCTGTGCGCGCCACTTCGATGACTGCTACGTTGAATGTAAAGTATTAGGATCGGAGAAAATCGCGTGTACCCAAATCTGCATTTGAGGGGACAAAAAAAAGATGACAGAAAAACAGCGACTAGACGTTCAGCGACGAAGCTAGTCACACTATTTACATACTTACAATTTAAGCCACATGGCTAGAATATTAATTAAAGTGATTTCTCGTAACTAAATGCATTTTGACAGAAACCTTTCCTAAAGCCTTTAAAGTAGCAGTTATTAAACCACTATTTGAAGTGGGTAGTAAAGATAATGTAGTAAGTAATTACCGTCCAATTTTCCTTCTATCAACTTTGTCTAAAGTTTTTGAGAACATTTTTAAGAATCGATTTACCGATCTTTTTGACAGATTTGCAATATCTGAAAATAGTTTGGTTTTCGTGTTAGTGTGTCAACTATTGCACATATATCTGTGGGAACCGGCTGTATGCATCTTCGTTGAACTAGCAAAAGCATTTGACACGGTTAGTCATCCGGACCTCTTGAGAATATTAAGAACCGTAGGTTTTATAAAATTTACATACGAGTTAATGAATCTATCTAACTGATCGCAATGGCAATATGTCACCATTGAAGAAGTTTTAAGCAGCATTAACAGGTTGCCTTTGGGGTACCTAAGGCACAGTTCTTGGTCCATTGCTGTTTACATTATACGTTAATGATATACATATTTTAAATGCCTCTTGGCGGTGATATTATTAGTTTTGCTGATGATACCGCAATATTCTACCGAGGTTCTAGTTGGCAATCACTAAAGTGTACTACAGAAACCGATTTCAGTCGTGTGGTGGATTTATTTAACGTAAAAAATTGACTGTTAATTGGAAAAAGACATGTTTTCTACCATTTACTCCATATCAATCCAACCTACCAGAATTTTCTATGACCAAGAATACGAAATAAGTCAACTTAAGACTGATGTTATTTATTAAGGTAATAATAAGCTATTTAAGGTGGGATACTCAGATAGACTCACTAGTAAAAAAATAAGAAGCTTGATACCAAAATTCAAATTTTATAAGCATTTGTTTGCTATACAACAGCTTATGGTGTTGTATTATGCTCTAATACAATCGCATAATTAATAATTAGCTTGACCTTACACAGAAGTCTTCTTCTTCTTCTACCTTCTATAATAGGTCCCTGACCTGTTCCTTCTTCGATTTTCCTCATTCTGGAGTTAAATTATCGCTCCACCTTTTCCGTCGTCGACCTCTACTGCGTGTACCACTAGGCGATTTATCTCGTGCGATCCTTACCAGTCTATACTCTGTCATTCGGCTTATGTGTTTGTTCCATTGTATCTTACGTTGTAGGACCCACTCATTAATGCAGTCTGTGTTGCATGATTGCCTGATGTTATCGCTTCTTTCTCTGTCTAGTAGCGTTTTTCCTGTTATTCGTCGAAGTATTCTCATTTCTGTAGTCTCCAATAGTTGTTTCGTTTTTGTCGTCTCTGGCCGTGTTTCTGAGCTATATGTCATAATAGGTCTAATTGTGGTTTTGTAGATCCGAACCTTTGTTTCTTGTTGTAAGTGTTTGTTTCGCCAGATCACGTCGTTGAGGCAACCCGCTATTTTGTTTGCTTTGGCCACCTGCCCTCTTATTTCATCTTCGATGTTGCCATAACTAGTTATGTCGATTCCTAGATATTTGAAGTTCATTTCTTGTTGTATTATTCGACCGTCTAGTTCTAGTTTGCATCGGAGGGGTTCTTTTGAGGTTGTCATACATTTAGTTTTTTCGGCTGAGATAATCATATTATATTTTCTTCCCGTAAGATTAAAGGTATTTAACAATCTCTGGAGGTCGTCTTCATTTTCGGCACATATCACAGCGTCATCAGCGTAACAGAGAATTTTTATTTCTGCATCACTCATTTTATATCCTCTACCAAGTCGCACCTCCTTTATTATTTCGTCCATTATCATGTTAAACAACAAAGAACTAAGCAAGTCTCCCTGTCTAATACCGCTATTGACTGGTATGGGTGTTGATAATTTACCGTTAGTGCGAATCTGAACTTTATTGTTTGTGTATATGTTTTCGATGGTCTGAATTATATTGATAGGAATATTTCTCTTATATAACAGGTGGATTACGTCATCTAGCTTTATGCGATCGAATGCTTTTGTTAGATCTATAAAGCATAAAAATGTTGGTTTATTGTATTCTAGAGATTTTTCGACTATCTGTCGTAGAATAAATACTGCATCCAGGCAAGACCTTCCTGATCTAAATCCCTGCTGTTCGTCTTCCAGTGTTCTAACCGAATTAATTTTATTTTTGATTACTTTCGTAACGAGTTTCAGAGTTGTGTCCAGTAGATTAATACCCCTGTAGTTCCCTGGTTCTTACACAGAAGTGGTTCTTAAAAATCATAAGTCATGTTTTTATCCTGATGATTGATAATCTGTTTTGTGAAAGTGGTTTTCTTGAAGTTCGTCAATTATACTTCAGAGAATTGAAAATGCTTCAAAGCCTCAAGATAGAAAACAACATAATTATTTAACACGAAATAGAGAAAATAAGTTGCTGGTTCCCAGGATTAAGAAAATGCGTCCGCATAGATACCTCGCACTTAAAACTTTCAATGATAATCAAAAACCTATTAAAAAATAGATTCCAAATCTCTATTTAAAAAAAATTAACCACTTGGATTTTACAAAAATTTAGAAAAGACATTCATAAAATTCTATAGGTAAAAAATATTTATGTTTAAACATTTAAGTGCCTTTATAGTTTGCTTTTGTTGTGAAAAACTCTTGATCCTTATTCTTGTTGTGATTACTCAGAGAGTTTTTTGTATACATGGATTTATATTAAATTTTTTTAGTTAATGTTCTTGTGTACAGAATAGCGAGAGCCCACGTACAAGTTTACTTCTGTAGGTTTTTTGTTTATTTATACGCACGTGATGTGTGGAGGATTATGTAAATTATAATATATTTTTTGTATATAAAAGGTTCTATGCTATTGTAAATAAACTTAATTTTATTAAAAGAAAAACAAATTTTAAAATATTCATCTTTCTCAACCAAAATTAAGAGCAAAATAAAAGTCGTCCTCTGGATCCGTTGATAAAAGTTTGATCTCTAATAATAAAGAATTCTTATTTTTTTAGGTCCTATATATACATACATACATATATATATATATATATATATATATATATATATATATATATATATATATATATATATATATATATATATATACAAAGGGTGTTTTTTATGGAGGTATAGAACTTTTAAATGGAATAAAACAAAGATGAATTTTTTAAATTGACATGAAATTAACTTTATTCGAAAGATAACCTTCTAGCATTATAATTTAAATATGACTTCTGGCATATGACTGCCACGGCTGGCTTGGACGTAGTCTAATCTGGAGGTCCAATTTTCGATGACTTTTTCCAACATTTGTGGCCGTATATCGGCAATAACGCGGCGAATGTTGTCCTCCAAGTGATCAATCGTTTCGGACTTATCGGCGTATACTAGCGACTCCACATATCCCCACAGAAAATAGTCTAGCGGCGTTAAGTCGCACGATCTTACAGGCCAATTTACGGGTCCGAAACGTGAAACTATGCGATTACCAAACGTTTCCTTCAATAAATCAATTGTGGCACGAGCTGTGTGACATGTTGTGCCGTCTTGCTGAAACCACAGCTCCTGCACATCATGGTTGTTCAATTGATGAACGAAAAAGTCAGTAATCATGGTTCTATAGCGGTCACCATTGACTGTAACGTTCTGACCAGCATCGTTTTTAAAGAAGTACGGACCAATGATTCCACCAGCCCATAAAGCACACCAAACAGTCAGTTTTTCTGGATGTAACGGTGTCTCAACATACACTTGAGGATTATCATCACTCCAAATACGGCAGTTTTGTTTATTGCGTATCCATTCAAACAAAAGTGAGCTTCATCGCTAAATAAAATTCGCTTATGAAAATCGGGATCAACGACAATCTTGTTTTGGGCCCATTCACCGAATCTACGCCTTGCTAGGTGATCGTATGGCTTCAATTCTTGCACGAGTTGGATTTTATAAGCACGCAAACCAAGATCTTTCTGCAAAATCTTCCATAAAGTGAATGGACACATATCCAATTCCTGTGCACGATGGCGGATAGACTGATTCGGGTCTTCCTCTACTCTACGCTCTACAGCAGCAATGACTTCTTCTGTACGCACTGTACGACGTCTCTGTGGATGCGTATTATCATTTAGAGTAAATATGGTGCGAAAACGTCCCATAGTTAATCGAATTAATTGTTCTGATGGACGATTATGTTGACCGTAAAATGGACGTAGTGCGCGATACGATTTCGAACAGAACCATGATTTTCAAAATAAATTTGCACAATTTGGAAGCATTGTTCAGGCGCCAATCTATTCATGTTGAAATGCCAAACCAAACTAAACATAAATCACTTGACACCTGACAAAATGGCCGCCAGTTAAAAAAGTGTTGCCAACTTAAAGTTCTATACCTCTATAAAAAACACCCTTTATAAATCTGTTCTTAAAATATAACGGAAGCTTATCATGAATATTATATTGAAATATAATGCTACTTCTGTTTTCCCGAACTAAAATCTCAAGAGATAATATCCAATTCGTAACTCGTAAAAAACACAGGCAGTATTTATTCAAAACCGAATAAATCCATTTTTATTTTCTTGAGTTTACATTTATTTCAACGTAAAAAGTAAATTTTAGATTCAGATTTTTTAAACTAGGAATTTATTTTTGAATTTTGTAAAAAAAGGGTAAAATATTTTAAATAAATCGCGGACACATCCGGATCTTTTCATATGTTACTTCTAGAGTGTTTTCCGTGGAAGCTAGTGAAGTAGTGCGTCCTCTAAATAAAAATTTAAAAAATGTATTTTTAACACTAGATACCCAACATCCAGTGGCGTGGCTGAAAGCTTGGGAGGACTCCACCGTGAAATCTCAATAGGGCCCCCTTTTTAATTTAGCAATGTGATTTAGTTTAAATGCTAAAAAACTGCTGTTTTTGACATTTATTAATCATAATATCGACGTTTAGATTTCAAGCTTCCAATCCCACATACCCCAAACGTAGCGAGATCGACTTTCGTTACACAGCAGACAGGCAAGCGGAGTGAGTTTTTAAAAGTGTATAGCCAAAACTCGAGCTCCCAAATCCCCATACTCCCCGAGCAGTGAGATCGATAATCGTTACGTAGCAAATAGGCGAGCGAGGCAAGATTTTAAGCCAAAACCCAAGCTCTCCAAACCACATACCCTACACGCAGCTAGATCGATATCCATTACACAGCAGACAGGCGAGCAAAGCAAGATTTTAAACCAAAACTTAAGCTCCTAAACCCACGTATCTCACGCGCTGTGCTTGGGGTGTGTTCTTGAAAACGTATGTCTTAATAAAGGTAAGACATCAATTTTCTAAGGGCAGATATAAAAAAAATGTTATTTGAAAAAAAAAAACAGTTCTACATTGATTTGAATGAAAGTAATTTTATTCATACACATCGAAACAAGCATTAAATACATCATAAAATATTCAGTTTTATGTGTTATTACGAAATCGTTCCAAACATTTGGCCTTTTTATTTGCAAACTCCTCGATAAGTAGACTTATATCAAGTTTTTTATTTCTTTCGCATTCTGTAGATAAGGTAGTTAAAGCTGCTAATTCTTACTTCCGCCATTGTACTGTTTTCTCCATTGTAACGAGGTAACTATATTTTGGGCATGATTATGTTCGCCGGGATTTAATTTATTTATTTTACATCCGAAAAAGCTGATTCTTGCGGGAAAAGAATGCTTAAAGTTTCAATATTACCGGTATATAATTAGATTTACCGCGCTATGCCGGGAAATATAATTTTTCGAGATTTTCAGAGCGTCCGACCATAGTAATCGCGAGCAGCATACAGCAGTATTGTATGCGCGATCACCGTCCGCCGTCACACGTCAGCGTAGTGGGAGCTCAGGCCGACTACTTAAGCTTGATCATGTCGTATTATTCAACATCCTACCGCCATCCTCCGGTCAGATTTAACTTCAAATAAGAGATCCGAACATAAATAAGTATGACGACGGATGTCTGGGAAGGTACCAACTATAATCCCACTAACGAGCCCTATAGTTGATAACGGAACGACACCCCCACATTTTTAAAAAAGAAATTCGTAATACATTAACCCGATTTAGACACGGCCAGTCTTTTCTAGGTTTTCCCTGCCAAATTACCCGATGATGACAAGAATAGCCCGGAAAGAGAGACAAAATATGGACAACCAATATGAGAGACGAAGAAAGAAAACCGAACTTGCTTGTAATATAGGAGTATACAGCGATAAGTCGATAAGCTGTAAATCTAGAGTTTCTCCTATATTACAACAAGCAGACCATTATTTCGCGGAGAACTGCACGTTCTCCATCCGGGTCAACATTCGAAATGGACTGGATTGGGTCGCCTGCCGGACCGCGGCTTCCTGGTCTAGCAATGTAGGTGAGGCTAGGCTTGTGTGTATATGGTATTTCACCATACACTACCTTCCTTACGTCCTACCCCGCTAATGGCCAGCATTGCCGAGGACCCTTGTAAGAACGGGCAATATTGTGTCATCCTACCGTCACTATCAAGGATCCTTATAAGTACGAGGAGTATCGGTTCCTTTCCTAATTTCCTACCGCTATTGATCGACATTGTTGAGGATCTCTATAAGTACGGGAAATGTCGTTCCATCCTGCTGACGCTGTCGAGGACCCTTACAAGAACGGGCAGTGTTAGTTCCTTTCTTTCTTTCCTACCGTCATCGATACACACACGCACTAAATGTCGTCAGTTTTTGTTTATGTTTTCGTGTTGACCAGGAATGTGTTTTACCGCCAGGTGCCCTTCGACGTCCGTTGATAAGGGCGCTTAACAACTGTCGCCCCGACGTTTATCGCCGTCGCCGCGTGTAGTCGCCGCCTATCGCCGATCGATGCCGGGTTATTGTTACATACCGCGTATACCGCCGTCGGTAGAAATTTAGTACGAAGCGCCTTGATCAGCGTCCGTGGATTTTAGATACGAAACGCGATAATTTGCGTACGAATCGTCGTGAATCGCGTCGCAACCGTGTAATACGAGGTAACCTGAATAGCGTCGTGAATGATACCGCCGGGTTACCGTCTATAGTGCTACCGATCAGTACGAGCTACTGTAAACAGCTCTCATAACATACTCTTGCCCCCCAGACCGTTTATTTGTTAATATTATTGTCCATCTTAGATTGTAAGTTAGTTTTTTTTTTACTTTTTAATGTTTTTTTTTAGATTTTATTTTGCATCTTCTTTTAGAAGCAAACTTTTTATACCTTTAATAATTTCGTGGGTGTTAAACAGTAAAGGTATTAAACAATAAAGGTAAATTTGATTAGACTTTTAATTACGTTTTACATTGAAAATCCATCGAATTTCATTTTCACTTTGCATGCTGTGTTAGCTTAAATATATCTTAATATAATAAATTAAAATACCAAAAGAGTCGCTAATGGATTCCGCGAACGATACAACGGCATTATTATTCCGCATATACTATAAGTATTATTCGTACATACCAGTTTAAGATGTTACGAACTTCAAAGGAAATTTTAATGTTAAATTGTGAAACAACTCACGCCCTAATTCACTAAGAAGTTTTGATCAAAATCAACTTAATTTGATAACAAAGGGTTTACAATGACAAGTATAATAATAAACCAATTAAATTTTGAGTTATAAACATACAAGACTAGTAAAATTAATTATTTTAACGGAAGAGATAAATGAAAAAGGAAAAAAATGTATTTAGTTTGAAGAAATAATATTAATCATAATAATAAATATCCCAACAGAGAGACGATAAAATAGTTCTGGGGAAATCAACTTTCCACACTCGCCAATTGTAACATCGCAGCTTGTTGGATCAATGAAGAACACCAAATCTGCCAAGATTACAGCCAGATGCAGTTTGAGCCATTTACTACCGAGAAAATCTCAGGAATAATAAAAGAATTCCATAAATGGAAAGCTCCAGGTCTCGACCGTGTCCAGAACTACTGACTCAAGAAGTTCTGGTGTAAGCACCATCAATTGGCTAATCTTATTAATGATGTTTTTATTAACCCAGCAAAAATGCCATTTTTCCTGACATGAGGTATTACGTATCTCTTGCCAAAGGACCAACATAGCACATATGACCGAGCTAAGTATAGGGCAATTACCTATCTTCCCACACTATATAAAGTGCTTGGCACAATGCATCTATGCACATTGTGAACAAAATAACATCATCTCAAGTCAACAGAAAGGATGCACCAGGGGAGCAATGGGATGCAAGGAGCAATTGATTATTGACTCTGTCATATGTAACCAAGCCTGTACCAACCGAAGAAACCTCTTTACTGCTTATGTGGATTAAAAGAATGCCTTTGACTCAGTGCCACATGAGTGACTCACAACTGTATTAAGAATATATAGGGTTGATATTCATTTTCTTTCCTTCTTAGAACGCATCATGTCAACCTGGAGAACTAGGAGCCAATTGCAAGTGCCATCCAACGATACCATCGAAACGAATACAATCCCAATACGAAGAGGAATATTTCAGAGCGATTCACTAAGCAGCTCGACTAACAAATAATAAACTTACGTTCTTATTTCCACAGGTTACTGTGCTCTTCCACTCTACATCGAGCAATATGCGAGGCAGACGATTTAACGCCGCTACAGCTGAAGGAACAAGATATTGCTTCTCACCACCAAACAGACCAGAGAAGTTACAAGCCTGTCTAGGGAAGCCATATGACGGACGGCATCCAAATGAGGTCAATCAGGACAATGTCGACAACTTATCGTCGAACTACTGGTTCATTTCAGGGCAGATGTCTTCGAAAACGGAGGGCTTTGTGTTAATTATCCAAGAGCAGGTTATTTCGACGAAAAACTATCAGAAATTCATCATCACAGATCTCTCAATACAAAATGACCAATGTAGATATGGCTATCAAACATCAGAGTCAGTCCAGCACATAACTGGAAGACGCCATGCATTTGCCGTAACGGAGTATCAGAAAATACATGACTCAGCCGCAAAGATACTCCACCCAGAGTTAGCAGATAAGTAATATCTATTGTAGGTAGGAAAAGTGCCTTACTACAAGTACAACCCAGATCATATTCTTGAGAACGAGTTCAAGCTATATTGGGATCGAACAGTTCTAACAGATCAGACAAATGCTCATAAGGTCAGACATTATATTAATAGATAAAATTTCTAGACGAACTTTATTGATTGACATTGCTATACCTAACAACAACAACCTTAGGTTAAAATTCAATGAGACGATCATCATTATACTAACAGATAAAACTTCTAGGCGAACTACACTAATCGACATTGCTGTACCTCACAACAACAATCTGAGGTCAAAATACAACGAGAAGGTCGACAAATACAGAGATCTGGAGGTGCAAATTCGAAGACAATGGGCAATGAACAGCGTCCAAATGATTCTCATAATACTGTCAACAACTGGAGTGATACCAAAGAACCTAAACGATTCCCTTAATTTTATTAACAACTCGAGTGATACAGAAGAACCTCCTATAGAACTTCAAGAGATTGGGCCTAAGTGAGCATCTGTATAAACCGAGAAAGCAATTCTCCTTGCAACCGCGCGGACCATCCAAAAGTTTGTGGGAAATACAGCAGACCACGTCACCCAGAAAGGGTCCTCATAGAGCTTCATACTTTTGGTATTTTTGTATACTTGATATGAGTCAGTATTTCCTGGAGGGAATGCGAAGCCATTTGGCTTGAAAATCAATGATAAAATACTTTATTTACAGCGTCTAAAATCAAACTAGGTAACAATTGCACTAAAAACGAGGGTATACATCGTTTCTATTTCAACGGAAGCTTTACTTTCAGTCACCAAGCTAATTTAAGACATACATGAATGAAACTTAAAAAAAATGGAATACGATCCTGATCTGATATGGTTATTCCCTTAAGTAATTATACTACACCACACACGCTTTATTTCACTGACGACCAAGTGATGATAGTCCAGGAAAAGAAAAATATGAATTTAAACAATTTGAAGAACAGGGTCCCCAGTTAATCGATCGTCAGCAATGACGGATTCTCAGAAGATCCAATTTTAGAAAAAGATGAAAAAATAGTGAATACAACGATTCTTGGAGAAATATAGTGATGATAACATGGAAACATGTATTTCTGAATTAATCCAGGAGGAGATCCATCCGTTAGAATCCGATACGATAATTGGTTAGCAGAATCTGGTTGTCAATTAAAGCACACAGATTTCTGTGAGTTCTCACGCATGCACAAGAGAGTGAATAAGACTTTCTCTGCAGTTACTTAGTAGTCTAGCACTTGCACTACGGAGAATTTACAATAGGAAGGCCATGGTTTCAGTAATCTCGAGAGAGATTATTGCTCGATTTCTTCGCCAGAAAAATTTGGGATCATTCAACTCGTGACTACAGATTAAAAAATATTAGAGATTAGCCTGGAGCGCCCCTTTCAAGCTCCAAAAGGATCACTAAGCTGCTTACACTAGTGCAACGTGGGAGGCCGCTCTGCTTACGATGGCTTAACAAGAACTCAGGTTCCTTAATTGTCTTAATTAGGCATTTAAGGATTCGAACAAAAGAAATTCGTACCGAGAAAAGAAGACTAAAGAAGTTTGCGCCTAGAAAGGCCAGGCAAACTCGTCTCTTAGGAGGTAAAACATAAAAAAAAATCTAAATACGTTTCCTTATTTTAAGATTTAATATAATATGCCAGCAAGAAGAGATGTATGTATATGAAATAATAACGGTTCTAAAATGGAGGCTTAAGGAACATACGATATTATATTAATCTAATTTGAAAACCTATCCTAAGAAAATATTGTTTTACATATGATACATAATTTGTTAAGAAACCGGTTATCTGAATACTACCCGTTTTAGTAAATATTTGAATTAATATATAATTTTAGGCATATTTTGTGTAGCATACTCTATATTTAAATTAAGGGTTTTCCATATTACCATCTTATTTATCATTCTCTATTTAGATATGTCAGAAACTTTCAGCTTAACTGGATGTCAGTTCCAGACTTTCGGTCACTTGATCGGTTCCAGGCGTCAGTTTATTTTCGCTTAGGCTATAAGTTGTCATGTTTAGGTTGAGAGAGACAGAGAAATCCGGAAACTATTTAGCCTCAAGTGTTAGAATTTTTTCCTGGTTCCGACATCGATTAACGGACTGATCTATTTATATAGTGTGGGTGTCAATTACTAATCCTGATAGTTCGTGAATCGAACAAGATACCCAGTTGCAGGTAATTTTTTTTTATTAATTCGGTAAATCAGTTGTACGAGGTTTATCCCAAAAGTATCGAGCCTATCTTCATATCTCCGCATTAGTGTTATTCTTTATCATCCGGTGAGTGACATCCTCCAAAGTAGTCCTCCTTTAATTGAATAACACGTTCCCAGTGGTGTTTCCACTTCCTGAAGCAGTCCTTGAAATCAGTTTTCGGAATTGCCTTCCGTGCATTTGTCGCATTAGTTTCAACCGTCTCTTTGTCATCGAACCGGTATCCCTTGAGGAGCATTTTTAATCTGGGGAAGAGCTAAAAGTCGCAGGGAGCTAAGTCGGAATTGTATGGAGGCTAGCGAAGCTGTACGACTTGGTGCTTTGTTAAATATTGCTGCACAAGGTTCAGTGAATGCGCTGGCATAATGTCGTGGTGAAGCAGCCAATCACCGCTTGTCCAAAGCTGCGGCCGTTTTCTTCTGTCTGCGTCACGCCATCTTTTGAATATTTCAACGTAGTATTCTTTAGGTATCATATGACCTCTCGGAGCATATTCGTGGTGGACAACATCTTCATAATCAATGAAAACAGTCAATATTGTCTTCACTTTGCTCTGACGTTAACTGTGCACGCCAACGAGTTCGTGAAGACTTACTGGTGACGCTCATGCCCCACAGAGGTCGCTCGGAAGTTTTGACGCGGAGATATGAATGCAGGCTCGATATTTTTGGGACAAACCTCGTATACAGGCTGTCCGGTAAGAATCTCCTAATTTCTTGGAAATATACTGGAGAGGTCAAAATAACCCTGCTTTGTCATAGAAAAAAAATTCCTAAAGTGCCCCTTAACGGAGATACGGAGCCCTAAAGTTTTGAACCGACTGTATAATTTTATGAAATTTTGATGTTTTATAGATGCCATAAATACTTATTTAATCAAACTACAGTAGATGTTTAATCATCAGAGGAGTCAGGAACGGACTTGCAGTCACACTCGCCTAATTTTTGGTAGATGTCATTTTTGCAGAGCTGAAAACTAATTTTTTAAATATTTTGGTCAATTCTCTTCAAAAAGGTACTCCTAATTTATTTAGATAAAACTGGCGGTTTTCGAGATAAATCGGTATTTGCGAAAAACTCAAAAGTTGCTAATGCTAAACACAAACAGGTAAAAATCAGGTTGTTATTGTTAATATCTACGTAAAGAATTACTATTGACGGAACTTGTCAAGACCACCTTCAAGCACAAATAATTCTAAAAAACAGAAGAATATTTTTAGGAAGAGTATGCTGATATGCATTTAATTTATGGTGAAGACCTGACAAATTCTTCGAAGACAAGAAGACTTTATGCTGAAAGATTTCCAGCTCAAACATTGCCAAGTCCAAAAACCTTTCAAAGGGTTGATGGGATCCTAAGAGAAATAGGTAAAAGATGATTAGAAAATAATTATTAGAGTAAACGAATTAATTTTTTACATATTTTATTCAGACCCATTTTTGTCGCGACGTGGCGGTGAAGGCACTACCAGGAGAGCACGAGGCCCTCATATATAGAAACAAATTTTGCAAAATATTGCTGGCAACTCTTCAAACAGCATACGAAAGCTTACGATACAAAACAATGTCACAAAATGGATTGTACATGAAACTAACAGAGCTTTTCTTCACCCGAACCACATTGAAAAAGTACACGCTGCCTTTCCAGATGATTATCCCGCAGGACTTTAATTCTCCAACTGGTTTATACAGCAACATAACCTAAATTTAAATTTTTGTAACCTTATTTTGTTTACCGATGAGGCTGGTTTTACAGGAAATGACATCATAAACTCACACAATTTACATTTTGGGCTGATGAAGACCTGTACGCTATAATTCAAAACAACCACCAAGAAAGGCTTGTTGTAAATGTGTGGGCTGGCATCATAAGATAGGTCTATTTGTTTTAGAAGAAAGACTCAATGGTGAGATTTATTTACAATTTTTGAAGAATTTTTTGGAAGACGTACCTCTTGATAAAAAATACAAATATGGTATATGTATGATGGTGCTCCACCTCATTTTAACAGTATAGTAAGTTAAAACTTAACAAACATTTTTGGCACTCGATAGATAGGTCGAGGTGGGCCTGTTTTATGGCCACCAAGGTCTCCAGACCAAAAGAGATCATTTATTCAGCACCAGTAAATACTAAAGAAGAACTACTAGCAAGAACAACACCTTATTATAACGAAGTCCGTAATAAGGTCGGAATGTTGTGGAAAATATTCGAAAAATCAAAAAATGTATTGGAGTACGTGGAGCTCATATTGAACATTTGCTAAAATAATATTTAAACGTTTTCACTATTTTTGTATTGCAAATTAATTGAGTCCCGATTAACCGTTGGAAAGGTTTTTGGACTTGGCAATGTTCGAGCTGGAAATCTTTCAGCATAATATCTTCTTGCCTTCGAAGAATTAGACAGCGCTTCTCTATAAATTAAAGCACATCAGCCCACCCTGCGTATTTTATTTTTATCTGTTTGCGCTTAGCATTACTAACTTTTGAGTTTTTCGCATATAAACCGATTTATCTCGAAAATCACCAGTTTTATCTAAATAAATTAAGAGTACCTTTTTAGAAGAGGAATAACTAAAGTATTTAAAAAATCAGTTTTCAGCTCTGTAAAATGACACCTGTCAAAAATTATTCCCAACGAGTGTGGCTGCAACACGTTCCTGACTTCTCTGATAATCTAAAACATCAATTGTAGTATGGTTTAATAAGTCTTTATGGCCTCTATAAAATATCAAAATCTCATTATTTCATAAATTATATAAGTCAGTTCAAAACTTAGAGTCCATAAGGTAAATCACTGGGTACCTCCTTAAGGCTTTGTATCTCTGTTAAGGCGCACTTTAGGAATTTCTTTCTACGACAAAGTAGGGTTATACAGGCTGTATCCATTTTAAAAGTTTTAAAAGAAGCACGCAAGTAACTCTAAACGAAAAAAAAAATGTTTATGAAAAAAGTTGGTTATTTTCGAAAGGGAAAGCAAATAATGACCTTCTATATGACCTTCGGCTTGACCTTCAAGGTAAAGTTGATTTTTTGAAATGCGATCCTTCATTTTTCATTGCAGAAATGGAAAGTGGAGAAAATTTTTTATCCAACCGAATAAATAACATATTGGTTCAAATCATATAGATAGGTCATTTGAAGGTTAAAATGTTAAAATAATGAGATTTTTCATATTTTTTTAAAGCCTTAAATAGAGAAGGAAATGCTTTTCTTTATTTGCGACGAAAATTCGCGCGTATAATTGAAGCAAAACTTAAAGAGAAAATGTTCGTTGGGCCGCAAATACGAGAACTTTTAAAAGAAGAAAATTTTGAAAGTTTAAATATTTTAAAAGATGTGATTTTTTATTAGCCATCTTTTGATACTTTAACAGTAAACTGTCCTACCTGTTTTGGGTAAAAGCCTTATGATAAGTTTTCTGGACCCCCCTGTATACAAATCATAAAACGCAACGATATTGTATAACTATTTTTCCCAATTTTCGCGTTGTCATATAATTTTATTAAAAACTGTGCAGGTTTTTGTTTATAAATTCGTTAAAATGTTTCAGTTTTTTTATTTAATGTATTCGGAATAAAAGGGTTTATCCACAATCGGTGGAAATTTTCGAGTATGATATTTATCGTTCGTTACCAAATATAAAGCCGTTGTTAGTCTGAAATATAGTCTCTCTGATGGGGTTTAAAAGAGATTTAAATATAGGCTATGTAAATTTATTTTCGCGGAAAATAATATAATTTACAGTCCATTTAACTTTTTGAATACTGAGACCAGTTCTAAATCATACCTCGTGAGAGATAATTTTGTTTTTTAGGTGCGTGGCAGTGGCGTTATCATAATCTTTTATAGTCAGTGTCGAAGGGAAGAAACAAGTGTTATATAAAATATAAAGTCCAAAGTATATCGGTAGGATATTAAAAACCTGCCACCTGCTGACTTAGATGTCAGACTGAAAAGTATCGCCACTCGAACGACATCTATAAATCCGAAGTAGTGCGAAATCTTTAAAAAACCAAAATTTCAGTAAGAAATAAAGAAATTTATCTGTCGTATTTAAATGGTTGCTTATATGTATTATTATTTCAGGCAGAAGAAAAGGAAAAAATATATACAAACAGTTTATTTCCTGCAAATACCACTCTAGTCTTCTCTCCATACGCGTTTCGACCAGTGGCGTAGCGAAGGCTCCGCAGGGCCCGCGGCGTGAGAGGTCCCCGGACTTGGGGAGGCTCCGTAGACATTTGAACTCAATTATATTGCTAATTTAAAATGGGGGCCCCATTGAGATTTTCACGGGGGGCTCCCGAGCCTTCAGTTACGCCACTGATTTTGACTACTTTATGGTTTCGTCAGTGGAGCTGTATCGAACCGAGAGTAACATTCGCAGAAACAACTGCTACATAAAATATAAATTCCAAGGTATATCGGTAAGTTATTAAAAACCTGCCACCTGCCGACTTCAATGTCAGACTGAAAAATATCTCGAGTCAAACGACATCTATGAATCTAAAGTAGTGCGAAATCTTTAAAAAATAAAAATTTTAGTAGGAAATAAAGAAATCTATCTGCCCTATTTAAATAGATCTTTATATGTATTATTCAGAAAAAAATATATACAAACAGTTAATTTCCTGCAAATATCATTCTGGTTCTTGCTCCATACGCGTTTCGACCACCTTATGGTCTCATCGGTGGGCTGTATCGAACTGAGAGCAACATTCGCAGAAAATAATTGCTACATAAAATATAAATTCCAGTGTGTGTCGGTATATACATATATATATATATATATATATATATATATATATATATATATATATATATATATATATATATATATATATGTATATGCAGTGTGACCCGTAAAGTTCGCATCATATGGAAATTTTTTGTTGTTAATAGCTTTATTTGAAATTTGATTTCTGTTCGATCCACCTAACGCAGACTTTAGTGATGACACTGTGTACCTGTGCGTCATAATTATAATGTGTATTACCTTTACACACAAACTACGTTTTCAAAAATAGTTATTTTATGATGTCACCTTACACAGGGTCAAAAACAAATAAACTTTGAATCACACGTGACCAAATTTTAATGGCCCTATTTGGATTTCGTAGAAGAACTCATATTAAGTATGGCGCTACTTCAAACAAAATATGTCTGGGATGAAACATTGGTAAAAGAAGTTTTATGTAGGGTGCATTGAGTCTTATTTTGCAACTGTGGTGCAATTTATTAAAAATGGGCAAAAAATCTAAATTATCTTATATAGCTGAAATTTTGCATATGGACTAAAATTGTATTTAGAAAAATTTTTTCTAATAACATTTTTCGATATTTTGAGATATAACCAAACTTTTGAATTTTTTTTGGAAAAAACCTAAAATTTCATAGATAATGCTAATCACGTGACTTTTTTTTTTTGTTCGCTCGAGTTTTTTACGCTTGACTCTATATATTTTTGAAAAATTAAGATCTCACTTCGATGTACTTTTAATAAAATATTCTAAAATTTATTACATATCTTTTATTATCGATATTGGCTGTGGGTTGAATAACAAATGAATTTAATTAAAAACAATATTTGATTAAACTGCATTGATGACTAGTTCGGTTATTATTTTAAATAAACGTTAAAATTGCAAAAATATTTTTGCAATATTTTATATAAAATATTAAATATATTCGGACAATAAACAATTTTAATTACTTTATTAGTTTTTTAATTGACGTGGGTTTAACATTATGGCAAATAGGAAAACAATATTATAATCTTTTCAACTTTTAACGTTTGAGATATAAAGGGATAGACCTTTTTCCTGTTAATCCTGAGTGACGCAGTAAATAGATATCCTAGGTGGTATAGTCTTCATACAGAGAATCGAAAATTTTAAGAAATAATATGTTTCATGTTACCTGTTATAGAACGCATTAAGATGCAAGCACACGCATATGCTTTCCACTTGGTAGATAACATATTTTTGTTTCAATAAATGACGTAGACGCGCTGGTAAGAAGCATATTGGCAATTTGCATATTTTGACCCGAGTCTGAATTTCGGCTGCTTCTATCCTAAAAAATTTATATTTAAGGGTCTCCATTAAGACTTTTGATCGAAGTTAAAATAATTACTGATTCCCGAAGTGTGGGCTACTTTGACGGAAAGTTTTTTCCATTAGTTTTGTACAGAAAATACCTGCCAACAACACAAATAGACTCTTATCTATGGAGAAAGGAATGAAATACAGATGAATGGCAATATGAAGAATAAAGCAATGATATAGAAATGAAGTTGGAAAAAAACTAATCGTAAAAGCCGCATAAAGGTCATTCAGCGAAACCGCGTTCAGTGTTCCATACTTCTTTCCGATCTGTCCTTTGCACAAACAAGTGCATGTCGGTACCCTGATGTGTCTAGTAAGAGATAAAACATATACCTCTGCCGTATCACTATAGCGGGGAGGGTAAGTTTTGACAGATATGCCATCATCTCTATTGGTGGTGGAATAGGATGAATTGTGTTTTGAAGTAATTTATTCAAATTATGCAACCTCTAACACGGAAAGGATACGATGGAGCGAAGTTTGCATTTACTGTTCGTATTTTACTTCATTTACGCATGGATTTGCAAATCGTTGTACGTTTTCTGAATGTGATTTCAGCACTATAACAGCATAATGTGGATATAACCACTACTATTGCAGTTCACACGGAGGAATCCGTGAAAGCCGCATAAACATGCTTATCCATCTTTGGATATTATATTTGAAGTTGAGAATTTCCTCTGTACGATGTTTTCTCGCAAATAATACATTTGTTGTTGATAGAACTTAATTTATTTATACTGCTTATTATTACCTTTACTTAAATCACTATTTTCTCTTTTTGGATTTTTATTTTTAACTTTTAAATTATTTAAGGTGTTTTTACGTGTATATTTTGTATAGCACTTACTGATCATATGCTACTTGAAAAAATCTACAAATTCCATCAATCTCATTCAATAAATACATCTTATATTGAATTGATGTTTATTCTAAGTTATATTATAAACTTTGGTAGAACCATGATTGTTGATCGGCGATAAAAACCAACTCGATTATCAGACTATGGCTTTTTTTTGTCGTTATCAAAATTAAAGTCAAAAATAGAAATAATTTATTTGGAGTGACACATTGTAATCTGATTAATTGGTTGATGTATATTTGTGCCTTCTATTCAACGAGAGGTTTGACCTTTTGAAAATGAAAATATGAAAAATTACATGTTTCGACTCCCTATTTCATTGTCGTTGTTAAATAAAGGAAATTAACATCAATTCAAAATAATTTTATAAATCACTGTGTTGGTTCCTTTTAGGTAATTATACAATTATCTTAATTAAGTATTTAAAAGTTATTTACTTTTTCCTTTAAACAAATCAATTTTGTTTATTATATTCTTGTTTAAATTGTTTATTTACTTATTCTATAAATATTTTAATTTTCATCTTTAGTAACAGTATAAAATAGAAGACTAACACGAAGTTTTTCTTTAAAAAAAAAATGAAAAAATAATTTATATCAAGCTTTGCGTGCTCCATACACATTATTTGCAAGGTTTCAATCAAGCTCTAATGCGCTATTGGATTGAGCTTGAGATGGTTCCGATGCGTGAAAAGTGTCAGTTTGGAAAATAAGACGTAATTGTAGCGGAGTTTCTATTAAAATTCATAATAAATTGCAGGGTTTTATAACAATTAAATATCAGTTTTTTAAATCTATTAGAATCACGGTTAATCTATTAAAAAAATAGAATTTGATAGGTCATGATATATACCCATTCAATGGAGCCTACAGTGATAGATATATATATATATATATATATATATATATATATATATATATATATATGTATATATATATATATATATATATATATATATATATATATATATATATATATATATATATATATATATATATATATATATATATACAGGGTGATTCAAAAATCGATCACGAAACTTAAGGGGGTGATTCTACTTGACAAAATAAGGGTAGAGCTTCATATAATTTTTTTTCAAAATGTCATTCGTTTTCGAGTTACAAGCCGTCCAAGTTCAAGTTTTTATTTTTTGTTTTTTGAATTACTCGCTTACAGGAAAACCGATTTGACTAATATTTGAAAGATAGGCTAAGTCTTCTGCGCTTCATCATTTTAGTAACAATTCACATTGATTGTTTGCCGCTAGAGGGCACTTTACCTACATTGAAAATTGTTTTTTTGTCATAATTTTTTAGTGTTGACAGCTACAGTAGTTTTTGGCATAATTTCTGAAAGACTGATGCCAGGCCTTTAAAAAAGGTGCTCTTTATTTACATCGCTAAACCCAACGGTTTAGACGTAAATCACCCTTAAAAATTAAGTGGTAAATTTACTTTTCTCATTTCATTACCACCAGCTACCAGGTAAATAGCTATCAAAGTATACTAGAGCTGTCAGTTTAACATAAAATAAATTCGCTTTCTAAACTATTTAATTTATAATCTTAAAATAACTAATAATGGCTAATCACCAATATTCAAATATCGAATATTGTGATATCCATTTTTGTTATGGAAAAGCAAATGGTAATGCAGAGTTGGCAAGAAGATATTATATGGAGAGTTATCCGGAAAGAAATATCCCTCATGCTCAAACATTTTCCAGTGTGCACAGGAGGCTTGCGGAATGTGGTTCCTTTAAAAGTTATAATGGAAATAGGGGAAGACCTAGAACTGCTAGAAACGTGCAACAAGAAGAAAGAGTGCTTGAAATTATTGAAGATAATCCAGGTATTAGTACTAGAAAAATTGGGAATGAAGTGCGGCTCTGTCAGGCTAGTTCATGGAGGATACTAAGAGAAGAACAACTCTACCCGTTTCATTCAAAAAAGGTGCAGGCTCTTTATGACGATGATCGGCCGAGACGGTTGGAAATGTGCAATCAGATCCTAGCTAAGTATGAACACGATAATCGATTAATTGGCGTCATATTATTCACTGACGAAGCTGGTTTCACTCGTGATGGCATAACAAATCTACACAACATCCACACATATACTTACGAGAACCCAAACAATGTGGTAGAAACGAAACATCAGCGTAGATTTTCACTAAATGTGTGGGCAGGGATAATAGGAGATTACCTTATTGGTCCTCATTTCTTTGATGGCCCATTAACTGGTGACGTATACTTAGATTTTATCCAAAATCGTCTCCCATTGTATCTGGAAGATGTGCCATTGGAAGTAAGGGCCAACATGTGGATCCTCCAAGACGGAGCTCCGCCCCACTTTAGTATACGTGTCCGACAGTATTTGAATGCAACGTATCCTGAGCGATGGATAGGACGAAGTGGACCATTGGCATGGGCAGCGAGGTCACCAGACCTTAATCCTATGGATTTTTTCTTTTGGGGTCATTTGAAACAATTGGTGTACGATATTCCAGTAATCAACGTCGAGGATCTTCGCTTCAGGATAATCGAAAAGTGCCAAATTATTAAAGAAACACCAGAAATTTTTCATCGAGTTAGGCGACATTTTTTGAAGAGTGTTAGGAAATGTATTGAAGAAAATGGGGGACATTTTGAGAATCTTTTTTAGTTTGTTTAGTACTGTTTCATTAATTTTTATCAATTAAATGTATATCGCAATAATCCATAATATGAATATTTACTGATTAGCCATTATTAGTTATTTTAAGATTAAAAATTAAATAGTTTAAAAAGCGAATTTATTTGATGTTAAACTGACAGCTCTAGTATACTTTGATAGCTATTTACCTGGTAGCTGGTGGTAATTAAATGAGAAAAGTAAATTTACCACTTAATTTTTAAGGGTGATTTACGTCTAAACCGTTGGGTTTAGCGATGTAAATAAAGAGCACCTTTTTTAAAGGCCTGGCATCAGTCTTTCAGAAATTATGCCAAAAACTACTGTAGCTGTCAACACTAAAAAATTATGACAAAAAAACAATTTTCAATGTAGGTAAAGTGCCCTCTAGCGGCAAACAATCAATGTGAATTGTTACTAAAATGATGAAGCGCAGAAGACTTAGCCTATCTTTCAAATATTAGTTAAATCGGTTTTCCTGTAAGCGAGTAATTCAAAAAACAAAAAATAAAAACTTGAACTTGGACGGCTTGTAACTCGAAAACGAATGACATTTTGAAAAAAAATTATATGAAGCTCTACCCTTATTTTGTCAAGTAGAATCACCCCCTTAAGTTTCGTGATCGATTTTTGAATCACCCTGTATATATATATATATATATATATATATATATATATATATATATATATATATATATATATATATATATATATATATATATATATATATATATATATATACTTTGTTTTAAACTACAAGCAAGAAAACTTTTTCTTTAGATTTATATAAGAGCGTATTAGAACAATCGGGCTGACAATTAAAGCCAAAAATACATTTTTTTAATGGTCCCAAAATATATTTGTTTCATTACTAATAGGAAAATTATGAAGATCTAGAAATCAGGATCTTTATTCTGCTACCTTCATTGGTCTTTATAACCCCAATTGGTTCGAAATGTATGATTAATAATCAAAAAATAGTAATATATTAAAATGTATTTAGAGTATTAATCATACGATCAGCGAAAGCTATAAAGGATTATGTGCTCTAGGTGAATGTCTTGTAAGTAGACTTACACTTCCCTTGATACACGGCAGCACAATCTAAATGTATGAGTCAGTAGTACTTGTTGCCTCGTAGTTCTAGCTAGACTATTTAATTTGTTTCTTTTTGAGAATATTATATGTTGTAAGTGGTTAAAAGCACGGTCATTACACGTGTGTAGCATACGTAACAAATAGAATTACTCACATAAAACTGTATTTTTGATGGATGTATTATTTAATGAGTGTAAAATAATTGATAATTAAATATATTTTTTAATATTATCTCAAAAAAATATTTTAAAGGATATAAAATCTAAAATTTTCATAATTTTATTATTTTTTTAAGTGACAAAGCACGAACAGGACTCTAAAAAAATGGTAATTATTTTCATAACTTAATGTTAAAATCAAAACCTCTTTGACGGATAAGTTAAAAAATATTTTTGTTGTAAAAAATACAAAAAAATAAATCGTGGACGATTTTTCCGGTTTTAAATGAATTCTATAAATGTTTTTCTCTTCTATAATATAATTTACTTACTCTGAAGTTGTAGACGGATGGAAACTTCTTCAAGGAATAGGTGTCCTCAATTTTAAGGATATCAATTTCATGGAGTCCTATAGTCGGAAGTGTTGTTATAGAGGTGTCCGATAAGTCACTAGGCAAAAAACAATATTTTAAATAAAAACTGTAAGTTAACCATTTTTTGGTTAAAGAAAAGTTATATACAGGGTGCGGCATTTATTTTGATACAACGGAATATCTCGGTGGGAACACATTTTTTCGAAAATTGTTTTATTTAAAAATTATAGTGGCAGGTGGCCTATTTAACAGTGACTTTGAAAATAATCTTTAAGAACATTTCAATATCCACTTTAGAATTTTAAATGCGATCCTAGAATTTCGATCCTGGGAATGAAAAAAATGGAAAATTCTATCATCAGATATGATCTTCACCTCAAGATGAATGTAACACATTAACCTCATTTCAGGGTCAAAATAAAAAGATTTATTTCGTGGAATGTTTCATACAAAAGTTGTTGGGTGGACCTTCAAGATCTTTTGGAGACCAAATTCTAAATTTGAAAAGGACACCCCCAATTTGACCCCTGGAAATGGAAAGACCGATCAATTTCACAATAATTTCATCGTCAGATATAATCTTAACCTTAAGGTTAAGGTCTAATATCAAGGTCATTTTGAGGTCACATTATTTTATAAAAGGTTTCATACTAAAGTTGTAAGATTGCTAAGTTGCTATAATATTACCTTGATCTCGATCATTAGGGCTATTTGGAAAATTCATTCGTTCAGAATTGTTAGCAAAAACTGTACCTAGTACGACTATGGCCATGATTAACTACTTTTAGAACTACCAGGAACCACAATGTGGACGTTGTAGTTTTCTCTTCGGGATTCTTGTTTCCGGTAAGTCTCCTCGCTTCTCACCATCGAGGTGCTTGTTTTCGGTGAGTCCCCTCGCCTTTCACTATCGGGGTACTTGTTTTCTATGAGTCCCCTCGTCCTTCATCATTTTGTATGATTATGTTAAAGGTTTCATAATAATTTATTTCAATAAGTTCTCAAAATGGTTACCTTCAATTTCAATACACTTATTGACCAGTGCTTCAAAAGATTGCACACAACTGCGGAACATTTCAGGTGTTAATTTGTCACAAGCATCTCTGATTCGCTGCTTCATGTTTTCACGAGTTGTTGACACATCTGTATAAATTTCGCTTTACAAATAACCCCCATAAACAAAAATTTGGTGAGTAAGGTTTAGTGCTCTTACTTTACTGGACCTCCTCTACCAATTCAACGTCCATTGAATTAGCGATCCAACACTTGACTAACTAATTGGGAATACTGCACTGGATATTCATCGTCTTGAAACCACATTACATCTAACCGTACGTGTTCAAGCAAAAGTGGAAGTTCATTTTCTAAAATATTACGATATTTTGCGCCGTTCAAAATGCCGTTTCAAATTTTGAAACGGAGCTTTAAATGACCTTGAAGATTCAGGTCAAGTTTATTTTCAGGGTTACTACCACTTAGCCCCCGTGTCACCCAACAACTTTTGTACCAAGTGTTTCACGAAATACTGCGATCTTTTTTCTTTTGACCTTGAAATGACCTTAACATTTGACTCCCACATTCAATTCAAGGTCATAATCGATGGTAAAATTTCCTTTCCTTTTCATTTCCGGGATCGAAACTAGGGGATTCTATTTAAAATTCTGAAGTTGAATTTCAAATGACCTTGAATATTTATTTATTTATTTACAATAACTGCCCTACAGGTCTTGAGATCCAACTACAAGGCAGTGATTACACAAATAATACGTCTACGAACAATTTTAAATTAGCATCAAACGACAAAAATATATATCAATTTAAATACAAATAAAAATGTAACCAAAATAATTAATTCTAACATTAAATGTATAATATAATGTTATGCTATCTACTTTCATATACAAAGGTGAACATACAAATCAATTAAGGATGAGAAAGAGAAAAAAAAAAGGAGAAAAAAGAAAGAAATGCCAAGGTCAATGTGCCAATATCCGGCAGACAGTTCGTAGAGATGAACTGAATATATCAAAGCTATTACTCTTGTTGTAAGTGTCGCACATGGAATATAGAGGCGAAAATTTGAGCACGTTGGTTCTGGGAGTTCTGAGATAAAATACGTTAAAATTTCGGAAATTTATACGAGGGATACTTAAGTTTATCCTAGCTAAAATATTAGGACAATCAATAAAATTGTTAAGTACCTTATAAAGAATTGTTAGTAAGAAAAATTCCCGCTGTACTTTTAAAGATGAAAAGTTAAATTTCTGAAGCAATAGTTCATGTGAAAAACCTTGCTTAGGATAAACCCTACAACTCTTAAGGTTGAGGTATTTCAAAAACCTTCTTTGGACCCTCTCCAAAGTATTGACGTGAGTATTGTAGCTTGGGGACCACACAACTGATGCGTATTCTAGTTTAGACCGCACATATGAGAAATACAGTAATTTGATGACGTCAGTGTTATTAAAATTGCGAGTACAACGCAAGATAAACCCAAAAACCCTTGAGGTTTCAGAATCGATATTATTCATATGAGAAGAAAATAAAAGCTTGGGATCGTAAGTGACTCCCAGATCTTTAAAAAGATCTGCCCGCGAGAGTAGCACGGTATTCAACGAATATTCATATCGAAATGAAGGAAATTTCGAAGTGAAAGTCATAACATTACACTTCTCCACGTTGAGCTGCAGATAATTTTCGGAATACCAATTGCTAACCTGTTCCAGGTTCGATTGAAGATCTATACAATCCTGTAAGTAATTTATCCTCTTATATAGCTTAATATCATCGGCATATAATAAAATATCCGTGTCAACAACAGAAACAATGTCATTAATAAAAATATTAAAAAATAAAGGTTCCAGTACTGATCCTTGCGGCACACCAGAACTTGAAATATATTTCACTGAACGAGAATCACGAATTTCAACATACTGAATACGATTATGGAGATATGATTTAAATAGCGTTATTAGTGAATCTGAAAATCCAAATGATGACAATTTCTTAAGTAAAATGGAGTGGTCCAAATGATGAAGAGCCTTTGTGAAGTCCATAAACAAGATCTATCTGACAACCATGATCAATAGCCTCAGCTATATTCTGAGTCATAATCATGAGATTAGTTGTCGTCGACCTACCCTTAAAGAAGGCATGTTGAGATGGAGTAATTAAATTTTTAGTTAATGAAAAAATAGAATCGTGAAGTAAAAATTCAAATATTTTAGAAAAATTGCATATAATAGACACCGGTCTATAATTACAAACTTCAGATCTATCCCCTTTCTTAAAAACAGGACAAACCTTGGAAGATTTCCATATGTATATAGTATTATAGTATTTTAAGTGGTTTGGCTAGGACGAATCTGCAGTCTCGTATTAGAAAGGCTGTGATTAAATCCGGACCAGTAGTAAATTTAGGTTTAAGCTTCTTTATAGCATTAACTATTTCACATTGAATGAAATTAGATACACGAATAATTGGAAAGATGGAATCTACGGAACATGAATCATCCACGGATACCGGACTGGCCGAAGAAAAGGATTGCTTAAAGAATTCCGCAAAAGCATTTAAAATATCAGATAAAGTATGAATTTCTCTATTATTAAAAGACATACTATTTGGAATACCCTGGGATATCACGATCAAGGTCGTTTTCAAGGTCATGTCTAGTTATCCCCCATACTATCCTATAATTTTTGTATAGAACATTTTTCGAAAAAATGTGATCCCACCAAAATATTCCGTTGATATATCATTAGGCTTTTCAATTTTTAACTTACAATGAGGATCTGAGAAAATAAAACCAGTCGAAAAAAATTTTTTGAGGTGCAAAACATCCTAAAAGAACTAATAAAATCATGGATAAAACCCAGACATTCTTGCGTGTAACAAATAAAAGAGAAGTGGTAAACAACCCCGCGGATATAAAATGTTTTATCAAGCAACAAAATATATGTAAATATTTACCAGACAAAATGACGGAAACTTTTTATTTGAGTCGTAAACCTACAAAAACGAATGCTTTTCGAATGCTGTTCTGCCTAAATATAAATAAAACGTCTGCTGATGTTATTTGTATTGGAATTTTATTTCGACTGTCCGAAGAAAAGGTTTCCGACGTTAGGGCCGTTATCATGTAGATAAGAAAATAACATAGTTTATGTTACTCGATACTTCATTAGAAGAGATGAAAAAATGTTTTCCTTCCGAATGACGTAAGTTAATTTATACTCTACAGGGTAAGTCGACAATGGACTTCCTAAGTTCTGACGTCACACGGTGTTTGGAAAGGTTCGAAGCTCCTCCCACGGAGTGATAAGAGATTTTTAATTTCGTATGCATTATTAATTTCGACTAAAATGTGGTTGTCGGACTTGCATTGTCTTTGTTTTTATTTATTTTTACGACGTTTTGATTAGGTTGTATCTCTAGTCGTTATCAAGTAAAAACTGAATGCTTTGTCTTAATATGCTTTTTTTAGGACGGTGTCCACTGAAGCGCAAAGTTTCGCTTCACTGTAGACACCTGAATGATTTGATGTTACAAAATAATGGTTGCCAAAGATTAGGTATCTCAACACTCGGTTTACTGAAGATTCCATTATTGTTTTTAATATAAGCTGCTACTATAAATTTTCTTTTTTTCATGTTGGGTTCCATATATATTGCCGCAGCCTCAGACCATTTTATATGGTGTTGTTTATCCCAGGCGTGTTCTGCAATACCTGATCTCGACCTTTTCCCTTTTTGTGTATGAGTTTTATGTTCTTTAATTCTAACTTCTAGTGGTCGCTTGGTTTCTCCAATATACATTTCACCACACTCACACGGAACTTTGTAAACACATTTTTTCTTATCGGTACTTTTTGGTTTTGTTTTTGTTAAATGAGCTCTAAGTGTATTTCTTGATTTAAAGGAATGTGTTTCTTGCTGTCCAGTGTTCATTGTTCTAAAGTTATTTATAACATCGTCAATTAGTTTGAAAGGATAACCATTCTGTTGTAAATCGGATTTAATATTTGCTACCTCTTTTTCGAATGAATCGGTATTATTGCATATAGATATAGCGCGATTATAGAGGTTACTTATAATTCCCCGTTTTGTTACAACAGAATGATTAGAACTATGATTAAGATATTGTCCAGTATGTGTTGGCTTTCTGTATACTGAAGTTTTAATAGTTTCGTTTGAGTGATTCGCCATGACATCTAGGAAAGGAAATTGATCATTTACCTCTTTGTCCATGGTAAACTTAATTGTAGGTCGAATGTTATTTAGATGTTTCAAGAAATCATTAAGTTCTTGTTCATTACCCTTCCATACGATGAATGTATCATCGACATATCTCAACCAGACTTTCGATTTTACTGTTTCCGTTTCTATGGCATGAGTTTCGAACCTTCGAACCATTCCATATATATATATATATATATATATATATATATATATATATATATATATATATATATATATATATATATATATATATTGGCGATGACTGGAGAGAGTGAAGAACCCATCGGAAGCCCGTCGTCCTGAGCGTAGAACCTGTCCTTTACTTGAAAGTAAGCACTACGCAGGCAACACTCCAAAAGATACATCACCCCGTCCAGTGGTAACGTGGTTCCATCTGATAAAGTAGTATCATTTGAAAGTCTAGTTTTGATTATGTCTAGTGATTCCCCTAATGGTACATTAGTATACAGACTTTCCACATCAAAGTTTATTAGTCTGTCGTCTGGCTTTAGACTGATGCTACTAATAATGTTCACGAAATGTGTAGAACTTTTAACATATGTGTTCGTCTTACCCTCTAAAGGTTGTATGGTTTTTAAAAGAAACTTCGCCGGTGCATTTTTTGGGGATTCTCTGGAGCTGGTTATTGGCCTCAATGGTATGTTCATTTTATGAATTTTTGGTAGTCCGTAAAGATGTGGTGGCTTACTGTAGTGTAGTGTGATCGCCGATCGTAGGTTGTGAGGTATATGGTCTTAGTATTTCCTTAGTGTTCTGTAGGTTTTTGACTCTATAGATTTAGTGGGGTCACGAGGTAATTGTCTATATTTTCCTTTTTCCAGAATATCTCCGATTTTTTGGTCGTACGTTACGATGTCCATTATCACCGTTGCATTTTCCTTGTCCGCTGGTAAAATCTTTATGGATTCATCCTTACCACTACTTTGTAACATCAAATCATTGAGGTGTGTACAGTAAAGCGAAACATTGTTCTTCAGTGGACACCGTCCCTATATAAGCTTGTAGTTTTAAGACAAAACATTCAGTTTATACTTGATAACGATTAAAGATACAACCTAATCGAAACGTCGTAAAAATAGATAAAAATAAAGACAATGCAAGTCTGACAACCACATTTTAGTCAATCTTCAACATTGTCTACAACCTTCAAACATTATTAATTTCGTTGAAAATAAGGGTAGTTAGTGTGAAAAATTTATAGAGTTCTTCCATTTGAAGGGATTTATCCATAAGATATTGTTAAAAGATAATTTTTTACTTGTAATCGTTTGATTGAAACGTATGGAGGTTATGCTTTGGTTTTCTGTATAGAAGTGAGAGGAATTAATGTTACTTAATAATTAATTTCTCTTACGTCTATGGTTTTTGGAATAGTTTCTTTTAATTTAATTATTATTATTTTTTATTTTCATCAATTCACCATAATGGCTGTGTTTCCTGCAGACTCAACAGAAAGGAAAAGATGGGTATCTTTAATAAAGTATCTTATTATACTAATTGTAAAATGTGTTTCAATTTCTGTCGTTTTCCTTTTTGACGTCAGTTAATAGTTTTATAACTGTGGCTCGTAAACGTAGAATAGGGGTGGCTTTTGCATTAGGTGTAACAAATCTTTTCGAAAGAAACAGCTCAAGAATACATGACAGAGCCCCAGATTGGTCGCAGAAATAAAAAGTAATTTAATTTTAATTAAAGGAAATTCCAGTTATCAATAAAATTAACGAGTTAGAAAAATCACAAATAAAGTCGGCAACAATTAAATAATAAAAGAACAAAAGTACTTATGAGAATGAATTGATGCCAGAAAAAGGTTTTTATTATTAGTTTCCAATTTAATATATTCTTTTATTTAATAAAAATGTATATATATTGCGTTGAAAAACGTGATGCGGGACCTAACGTATATCGTCAGAGGTCTATATTCGTCGCCCACACACGCTTCAAGCAACTGCCCGAAGAGGAATTAGAATACTAAAATTTTGAATATTTTGTTTTTTTAAAAAAAAATTGAAAATTGGTGAATGTGAATTAAATAAGTTTTCTCTTGCTCTAATAAAAATATTCTAAACCACGATATGTATTTTTAATTTTTCCTTGAGCGCCCAGTTACTGTATCCTATCTAAGATAAGATAACAGCACTGTATTTATTCTTTGGATTAACTTAAAAATACATATATTATTGTTAACAAAATTTTAATAAATCTATTTTCTCTTTTAATCTCCCCTTAATATAACTAGCTCGCTTCCCCTGAAACTATCCCAAGTGAGTTCAGATTCTCATAAGTTAAAATTACCTTTTATCTACTGCCAATTAAAACCACTGAATTGTATTAACAATCAACATAAATTTATTATAAAACAAAATGATATTATTACTGATTATAAAATTATTTTGAAATACCTATTATCTAGATCAGCTTTATTAAAATTAAAAATCAATTGCACCTTATCTCTACTGTTAATTATAATGTCACTCCACTTAACTGTCAAGAGTTGTTTGACAAATATGAAGGTCTCGTGTTCAGTTGAAATGTATTACTTTTATTTATTTTAAAAATTAAAAAAAAAATGTGCAAAGTGCAGATTATTAATTTTAACAAGTGATTATAAATTAGTTCTAATGATTTTATAATGTCTAATATAAATGTGGTAATATTATATTTTAAAATACCTTGATCCTTATGTGTTTGTTTATTTATAAACAATTAAAAAGGTATATTTGTGTTTCTCTGTCTTCTTTTACCATCAAATTGGATTGGGATATTTGTTTAAAAATACCTACTATCAAGTAAGTAGATATTCTTTATTAAACACTGTCTTAATTATTTTTGGAAATGTCCAGGAATTGTCTACTTCTAGGAAATGTTGGTATTTACACCAGCCAGGTATAATTTCTTGAACTTTTATTTGACACAATCGGGTTTTACTAAATTTTCTTGATGTTAGTTGGAGTTGCTATTTCTTAATGACATTCAATTTAATTTAAATTATTTTTTTTTTTTTTTAAATATTGATTAATCAAACTTTATTTAATATTTATTTACTTTTATAACCTTTTAAAAAATATTTACTTATCAAAAACAAAAGATCTCGCACGTGGCTTTATGATCTTGTCGTGAAAATTTTAAGGTTATGTTTTGAGGAGAAACTTTTCTTTTACACCTCTCAGTAACAATACTTTTTTGCAACTGTCTCGAATTTTTGTGATTTTTCTTTCTATCGTATGCCTCCAGCTGACTTAATTAATCATTCTGATTGGCTCAGCAGTTGAAGGCATCGGGTTACTTGATGAAAAATCACCCTTTTCTTGGCATTCTTGTCAAACAAAAATGGCTGTCAAGAATTTTAAAATTGATGAAAATTTTCCAATTTTACCATTTCCTGGATTTATCCAATAATATGCATGACAATAAATACTATAAAATTAAACTCTATGATTTTACCTATCTAATTATACATATTTTAGTCTTCCTAAAACAATTTTTAATATTAAAAATTATAAAACAAAATGGCTTGACATGAAAATATTGAAATCTATAATTAACTAATTATTGAAAATTATTGTTTGAAGATGCTAAATTATGTTTTCTTAATATTAAAATATTAAATATAAGAATTTTCCTTACATTCTAGTATAACTTATTTTACTCCATTACTTAAAATTAATTTATAATATTTAATTTTAATGTTAATATCAAAAATTTTCTTAAATTTATTCTATGTTTTTATCTGTTTTAATTAAAATTATTTTCTTAATACTACTGTTAACTGTCTAATTTATATTAAAAACAATTCAATGAACCTTATTTATTATTTAAAAGTACTTTTCGTGACTGGTTTCACACTATGTTCACCTTTTGTTCCTTTTCAAAACATTATTGTTGCAAAAACCGATCGTTATGTTTTTTTTATTTCACTTGAAGATTTTCACTCTTCATTATCACTTTACCTTCACTATCACATCTAATGTTTGTACCTTATTATTCTTATGATCAATTTATAATATGATCTTATTGTATTACTATTTATATATTGTTTATTTTTACAATTATGTCTAAAAATTCATTATGAATTTAGCATTATATATGATTTTTTTAATCATGTAAGCTTTTAATTATGCTTTGGTCCATATTATTTGTAAATATTAATGACTCTAATTAATTAATATATCTACTAACTACTTATTACTATCTAAATAATAAATTTATGTTGTATCTTAGATATTTTAATTGAAATTGTTTAGACTCGTCGAGTATTTATAATATGGTCATTAGGTCATCTTGTGTCGATTCCTATTCAATATATATATATATATATATATATATATATATATATATATATATATATATATATATATATATATATATATCGCTTACTGACTGATATTGTTTTCAATATACTTACATATGCCTTAGATTTTGCAGTTTTCGAAATGCCTCCCTGTGTATCCTTTTAAGTTGTGTATTACCTCTGAAGACCCTGAAAAATTACAAGAAACCAGAGATTAGAACTTACATAAAATCATAATACAAAATTTTCAAACAGAAGTCGAAAATGCGGTTTACAAGTATTAAATTAATGTATAATCTATATTCTATTAACTTTTGGAGCAAAATAGTCTAATAGGAAGCACTATTATTATATTGGTTTTAAAACGTTTCTCGGCGTTGTCTGAGGTCTAACTTTAAAGAAATTCTATCATTCCATTGACTTTCGATTAGATCTTTTGAGCTCAGAGCCCTGTTTCTTTCTTTTTACTATGTCTTATAGGGTCGTCTTCATTTTTATCGATTTGGTGGCAGCCATTATATTGCTTTGCATGTGAAAACCGTACTATATTAGGTGTTTTCTTTCAATATGCGCATATAGTTGTCACGGTTCAATTTTGCGCTTAAGCTCACTATGGCTAATTTATTTAATTTTACCTTCTTTTGCAAATTCGTTATGGGAAACACAGTACCATTTTCCTTAAATATTTCATAGGGATTCTTTGAAAGAAAACATTTCATCGAATTCAGTTTCGATTAATTTTATTTGCCATTATTTTGTCCTTTACTTTGGTATTTCACTACACTGTTCTTAGGTATTTTCCTATCAATTACAAACTTATTACTACCTTTTTTTTTGTATTCAGATAGATCTTGTTTTTTTCCCGGCCATTTATATTTGTATTTGTTAAGATTTTATGTATATTGGGTTGGAGAAATCAGGAAATTTCTATTGATGTATTAACTTATATTTCTGGAATTTAAGAATAACTACTGGGCTACTTATTAGATTTATTATTCATGTTTTGAGTGGAAAATGCTAATGATTAATGGATTGGCTTAAGTAACAAACGCATTTTAGCCGATTGTTGTTGCCCTGTATCTTCCTTTTTGAGCTGTCATTTCTTTCACACGTGGTAATAGAACGCGCCTACCCGAAGTCGATTCGTGCGCAAGCGGTGCCATGGTTATAAATAGAGGCCGTTTTGCTTTAATTTTTCACTTTTTTCCCGGTTTGATTCGGCCGAAGCAGCTGCCAAGTTTTGGGATTCTGAGATGGAAAGTCGACAATTATCCTGATAATTTTGTTGATTTTTGGTGTACCGTATCTTTTGCCAGGTTGGCATTTATGGTTTTTTTTTATCGGGATCAACCTGGAGACAGGGATGTTGGGCAGTTTGCACGGGTCAACGAAGGGATCAGTCTGACCCGATAAGATCGGGGTCCTCTCTCTTGGTAGAAGTGAAACCCAGGTCCACCCTCTGGTTAGAGAAACAAACAGCAATCTACCCTTAGGGATACAAACAGCAATCTGCCCTTAGGGATACAAACAACATATCCACCCTTAGGAATACAAACAACATAGAGCCACCCTCTGGGGTCCATCGCCCAAGCGGACCGTTGTACGGGGGTTGGTATGCCGTATAACCATCAACCAGAGCCTGGGCTGGCTTTACAGCCTGCTCAGGGGATGGAACATCACACACATGCTGCAAAATATGGACATTGGGGTGTTAATCAGTCTGCCTCACCGCTTGTCAGCTTAGCAGTATTAAATTATAGAGGAAAATTGGCACAACCAATGGCAAGTGAGTTTTTGTTTTTTCTTAAGTATTCCCCCTCCCTCCCCAAGATATTGAGTAAATTCTACTTTAAATTAGAGCGTGTCACTTTACTCTTAACCTGTAAAGGTATGACAATACTGCCTCTACGCATAACTTTAGACTTACCTATGTTACCATTGGCTGACACATCTGATCTTAAGATAAAATAGTGACTGTATCTGTAAATTCGTAAAATGAATAAAGGATAATGAAAACGAATAAATGAGAGACAGACAGTACATCTTGCGACACTTGGGTCTAAGCCAGTCTCTTTGATATATACCTGGGGCCGAGGTGATTCATAAAGGAGTTCCCGGATGGCGTTACTATACAGGGTGTCCAAGATAAGGATCCTAAGCATGGGGATCTCAGTACCTGTTGGAGTTACAGCTTAGGTTAAATTAGAAAAAAGTTGCGTACTTTGAATCGTTTTTACATGCCGTTGAGAAACTTTAAAAATTTTCATGGCCAGCTGAGATATTGGGGAAAAACGAAAATTTGACGAAATAGATTTTATTTTTTTGTGACTTTATTTTAAAAGATATTAAAAAACTAATAAAACTTTTTCATTGGCACTTTTTAAATAATACGTGATGGCGTTTTTAAATTTTATATCCGACGTTTTGTTTTCGAGAAACCATCATCAACTTTATTTTTTTATATGGCCCAAAAAAAAGTATACCCTGTATCTGATTCCATTTTTTATTACAAATTCAACGATGTATCACATGTCATATTTTTTTGTTAGACAAAAAAAAATGCGATTTTTCTATTTTTTTAAACATATTTTTAAGTAGGCTTTGCAAGCAAATAATGCTTTGACACTTTGACGTAAATACCTGTTATTCTGTCACATATGACTTAATTTAATGTTTATGGTAAGATAAAATAATAATTGTTAAGTTGATTTAGAGTTATTAAGTTGTTTGTAGAGTTCTTGTCGTTGTTGTTACTGTTGTTATTGTTTATTGTTGAATAATTATTATTGTGTTATTATCGTCGAATATGCCGGGTGGCCATTATAGTCATGAAGAAAAGTTTGACATGCTGACCTGCTACATTTTGTGCCAGAAGAATACTATAAATACTGCAGCATTGTATCTAAATAAATTTCCAGATAGAAAGCAACCATGTAAGTCCATTTTCTTACAGTTGGCGCGAAATTTAAAACAATATGGATCATTTAAAAAGCCAGTTTCATCCGAAAAAAAGGATTCTTCCGAAGAAACCCAAAATAACGTATTACAAGCAGTTGTTGAGAACCCTGACATCTCTTCCAGGCAAATTGAAAAAAATATAGGAGTAGCCAAATCCACTGCTCAATTTATTTTGCGTAAAAATAGATATCACCCCTATAAATTTAGGATTTGCCAAGCACTTAAACCAAGGGATCTTGAACGACGCCGGCATTTCTGTGAGTGGTATACACGCGCATGTGAAGATGATATCAATTTCCCTGCAAAAATAATATGGTCTGACGAAAGTCTAGTCAGTAATAATGGTTTCTTTAACCGCCGGAATACTCATTACTGGGCGCAACAGAATCCGCGTGTTCAAAAAATTTCAAGACATCAGGAGCGTTTTGGGTTTAATATGTGGTGTGGAATTTTCGGTACCAAAATACTAGGTCCATTTATCTACCATAGTTCGTTAACTGGAGAACGATACCTTCAATTATTACAAAATAATTTAGAAGACTGCTTGGAGGATTTACCTCTGGCACAGGTTAATACCTGTTGGTTTCAACAAGACGGTGCTCCTGCACATAATTCTAGGCAGGTTCGCGAGTATCTTACGCAGCGATTTCCTGGAAAGTGGATTGGAACCTCCAGTGAAGTGCCTTGGCCAGCGCGATCTCCGGACTTAACCCCTATGGACTTCTTTCTTTGGGGGTTTCTTAAAAGCCAAATATACCATCATTCTTTTGAGACTGAGCAGCAGTTACGAGAATGTGTAACTAATGCATTCAACAGTATTACACCTGACCTGTTGCGTGATGTTTTAAATTCTACCATAAGAAGATCATATTTATGTCTGGAAAATAACGGAAATCTGTTTGAACACCTGCTTTAAATTGAATAAAAAAAATTGTTAATTTATTTGTTGTTTTAGTTATTTTTAAATAATTTATCATTCTTTGTATATCATTAAAATAATGATTATCTTATGGTTAAATTTATGGTAGATTAAATTTTCTTGTTTCTAAGTAGTACTATGCTCCATTCAGCTTCATTGCTCTGTAAATAGATATTAACTAATATGTGAGATCAATAACTCATAACAGGTATTTACGTCAAAGTGTCAAAGTATTATTTGTTTGCAAAGCCTACTTAAAAATATGTTTAAAAAAAATAGAAAAATCGCATTTATTCTTTTATCTAACAAAAAAAATGTGACATGTGATACATCGTTGAATTTGTAATAAAAAAGGGAATCAGATACAGGGTATACTTTTTTTTTGGGCCATATAAAAAAATAAAGTTGATGATGGTTTCTCGAAAACAAAACGTCGGATATAAAATTTAAAAATGCCATCACGTATTATCTAAAAAGTGCCAATGAAAAAGTTTTATTAGTTTTTTAATATCTTTTAAAATAAAGTCACAAAAAAATAAAATCTATTTCATCAAATTTTCGTTTTTCCCCAATATCTCAGCTGGCCATGAAAATTTTTAAAGTTTCTCAACGGCATGTAAATACGCTTCAAAGTACGCAACTTTTTTCTAATTTAACCTAAGCTGTAACTCCAACAGGTACTGAGATCCCCATGCTTAGGATCCTTATCTTGGACACCCTGTATATAGCAATTTTTAGGTCAGTGGTTTTTATTAAAACGATGTCATTTTTGGATGAATATAAAACAAATATATATATATATATATATATATATATATATATATATATATATATATATATGTTAATGCGGATTGTTGTTGTAGTGCTGAAATCACATTCAGCAAACATACAACTATATGCAGCTCCGCGTATGAATGAAGTAAAATGCGAACAGTAAATGCAAACTTCTCTCTATCATATCCTTTCTGTGTTAGAAGTTGCACAGTTAGAATAAATTGTTATAAAACGAAATTTATCCTATTCCACCACCATCGAGATGATGGCCTACCTGTACCACCATACCGAGAAGAAAGTCAAAACTTACCCTCTCCGCCACAGTGACACGGCAGAGGTACATGTTTCGTCTCTACTAGACTCATCAGGGTACCGACATGCACCTGGCTGTGCAAAGGACAGATCGGAAAGGCATAATGTGGATATATCCACTGCTATTGCATCTCACAGGGAGGAATCCGTGAAATCCGCATTAACGTATATACGCCATCCGGCGGTAGGCCGGAGAAGCCGCGTTCAGTATGGGCATGCTTCTTTCCGATCTGTCCTTTGCACAGCCAGGTGCATGTCGGTACCCTGATGAGTCTAGTAGAGACGAAACATGTACCTCTGCCGTATCACTGTGGCGGGGAGGGTAAGTTTTGACTTTCTTCTCGGTATGGTGGTACAGGTAGGCCATCATCTCGATGGTGGTGGAATAGGATAAATTGCGTTTTATAACAATTTATTCTAACTGTGCAACCTCTAACACTGAAAGGATATGATGGAGAGAAGTTTGCATTTACTGTTCGCATTTTACTTTATATATATATATATATATATATATATATATATATATATATATATAATATATATATTTAATAAGCTTGCTGTTTTTGTATATACATACAAAAAAGAAAGTAAATCCACCTAATGTTTACCAAAGTTAATATTATAACATAAAATGAACCTTCTTTTTCCTTTTAAGAAGATTTTGAAAGCCAGAGAGATATTTTTTCTTTAAACATAATTTTTGATATAAATTATTAAAAGGTTCAAAAATTTTAATATGATTTTTTTTCCATTCATCTTATTAGGTAGATATTGGATTTCTTATTTTATGATAATCTTTTCATGTTTCAAATTAAAATATTTATAAAAATGTAGAATTATGTGCGTCAAAAAATAAAAAATATATAATATAATTAAATGTTAAATATCAGATTTAAGCAATACCAGTGCCATGTAGCATTTTCCCATATTGGTATATTAATTTTATTATTTGTTTAGTTCATCACGTAATATAAAAAAGTATTTTATCTTCTTATTGGACTGTGATTTTCATAATCGAAAGATTAAATAGGTGAAACTTGGGCCTTTTAATTAATACTATGGCTGTAAGTTATTGACGCCGATTCTTTCGTTTCTGCGAATCCAAGCAGACTCGTTAACTGAACTTACATCTCTGAAATGTCTCTTTCTCAGTCCGTTAAATGCTCGGTACTCTCTGAGGATATAATCAACAGTTTCAACCCCTTTAGGTACCATCTGCATACCTGATTGTTCATGATGTTCATGTTATAAAGCTGGCCTCGTAGATGACAAGGTCCTGTTACTAATACCACTACAATTTGCAGGTCTCATTCCAAGGACTTCTCTTCAAGACTAGGTAAACTTGCTGTCCGGCAACAGTTTTAATTCCCTCATCTTCTTTTTTTCTAGCTTTCATCTTTCCTTTGGATATAGATCTCTCTCATATTCTTCCAGATATCCCTGTTCTGCCTCACCTAATACCAATTCAGTCCCGCTGCCCTTTTGATATCGTTATACCATCATAGTTGTGGTCTACGGTTTTTCTTTTACTTTATCATGATTTCCATCTTGTCATGTTTCCTCTTAAATTGTTTGTGTTCCTTGCAACATGCCCAGCCTAGTTCAATTTTAGAATATATATATATATATATATATATATATATATATATATATATATATATATATATATATATATATATATATATATATATATATATATATATATATATTCATCTTGCTATGTCCTCGACTTTAGTTTTGTTTCTTATCTACGCATGGGTTTCATGGAAGTGTTATTCCTAGCATTCTTTGTTAGATTGATATTTTGATCAGAATCCATGTGTTGCTGCCATATGTTGTTACTGGGGGAATGAATTCCATATATCATAGATTGCGAGTTGTTATAGGATCTTTTGTAAATTACTTTGATCTGATACAGGCCAAGGTATTCAGATTTTTCATGAGGGCTATTATTCTTCACGGGGGTGGGTGCCTTGCTCCTTAGGACGTCAAAGTAACGCCTTCTAGAAATTTAGGTCTTTTGCAGAACAGTACCATGCATTCACATAGCAGTTGTTCTGCTGTTTTGGATGCCCGATAACGGCAAACAAGTGTAAATGTCCAGAAATCAAATAAACCATCATTTAGCGTGGCGTTGTTTACTATGATGTGACGTCATACGTGTCTCGTGACCAAAGTCATTACTCAAATTGCGCTTCGGTAAGCTTTTTTAACCTTTAAAATTTTTAATTGAGCTTTACAGAAAATAGAAGATACCTCCAAGAAATATTTATGTAGTGTGCAATAAATGTTATAAAAATGATAAGAAAGAATTTTCCAACAGTATTCATACACCGTATTGTGTTAGACGACTTATTTGAATAGTTGATTCGGGGAAATGAAAATCTATCACCCATTCCATTTACAAAAATCTGAATATCCAGTGGCAACAAAAATTATTCAAAAACAAAAAATATGTACCATCGGTCAAATGTTACTGGAAGATGGTCATGCAGTTTATGGTGAGAATTTTCTCAAAAGGTAAAATAGAACAATTCGCAATTATTTTACAGAATTTTTCTTAGCATGATGTGCTGACGGAGGTAGACATCAATAGGGCATTTAAAAAGTTTAACAGCATTATCAAGTCTGTGATCAACCAGATTTTTCCAGTAAAATGGTTTGCAGTATGATATAAGAATTTCTTGTAAGAAAAAAATATTTTTATATAGAGAAATAAGGGCAGGTAGACTGTCAGAGGATTATTATACATCCTACTCAAAGATTTTACAGCAGGTAATAAAAAGGCAAAAATTATGAGTTAGAGTTCTTACATGAATTCAGCGGAAAATAAAACAAAGGCGACTTGGTCCCTTATAAAAGAAATAGCTAATACGAATAAAAAAAAAACATCTCAATATTTGATTCTTTTCAAGACAAAGATGATCTTGATCTCCTTAATGAATTTAACAATTATTTCCTAAACATTAGTTCTAATATAAATAAAAATAAACAAATAAATTTATTGAAAATTAGACCATGCAAATATAGCATTTTCTTTGAACCAATGGTTGAGTATGATGTATTTAAGTATATAATGTTGGTAAAAAATAAAAAATCAGTTGGCTGTGAGGAACTTCCGGTGTCTATCCTTAAGAGTGCAGCGGAGATCATAGCAATTCCGTTAACACATATAATAAACTTATCCTTTTAAAATAAAGTATAATTTGGGACGTTTAAGGAGGCCTAGATTAGACCCAAACACAAAAAAAATGCTAGGGACCAATCTGATAACTACAGACCGATCTCGCTTCTCTCGAATGTAAACAAAATATTTGAGAGGGTAATCTTTGACCGATTAATGATATTTCTTGAAGAACAACAAAATGGTTTCCGTAAGGGTAAGTTTACCATGACTGCAATCTACCTGGCCGTACAGAATATCGTTGCTTCTTTAAATGAGAACAAAATACCAGCAACTTTGTGTTTGGATCTGTCCAAGACTTTTGACAGGGAGGATCATGGGGTGCTTTTGGAAAAAATAGAGCAGTGGTATGTGGTATCAGGTGTGTTGCTCTGGAGTTCATAGGGTCGTATCTGGCTCAAAGAAAACAACGTGTAATTGAAAGAAGCGTGAGTGGAGAGCAGTTGATGTCTGACCCTTTATACATACGGAGAGGAGTACCCCAAGGCTCTGCTTTGGGTCTGCTTCTCTATATATTATATACAAATGATATAGTATACGTCATCGATAGTTATTTTGTGTTGTTTACTGATGACACCTCAGTAATATGCAAGGCAGAGAATGGAGTGTAATGAACGTAAAATATCGGTTCAATATAAGAATACGGTAGTTCATTCGGTGGAGAGCCTTTTGTTTTTGGGCATTCAAACTGACTGTAGACTAGACTGAAAATCTCATGTGGATCAACTTGTGGACAGCATTGCACGGTATTGCTATGCCCTTAAAATTATTGCAAATATGGTAAATGTTGATGCCTATATACAATCTAGAGTAAGATATGGTATTATATTCTGGGGAAACTCAGTTGATACTGACAGAATATTTATACTGCAAAAAAGATGTGTCAGAACAATTATAAAATGAAACAAATTGAAGCCCGTAAGAAAGTTTTTATTGAGAGAAAATTTTAACATTGTATGGCCTGTACACATATGAGCAGGGGCGGATCCAGCCTCTCTCTTTGGGGGGGGGGGCGGTGATATCAGAAAACAGAAAATTACAGTATGACAAGCGAAAGCACCAGCAACATTCCCATTTTTAGTGTAAAAGGCAGGGTCGGGTCTATTTTTTTGAATTTGAAGCTCCTGGGGAGGGAGAGCGATCACAAGAAAAAACAAATTGCCGACGGGGGAGGGGGGAGGATACGAGCAGCATACACATTCTTAGTATAAGAGGCAGAATCGGTTCTATTTTCTTGAACTCAAAGCTCTTGGGAAGGGGAGGGGCGATCGCAAGAATACACATTCCTATATTCTATTCAAGAACTAGAGAGAGTAATAAAACTGTTACCGAAACCTCCAACGTACCTGCTCCAGTGCCACAGGTAACTGAGGACTGCCGTAAATCTAATTATATTTCATTATATTTAAAGATTAAAAGCTTTTATAAATTTACTGCAACAATAAAATTTCTGATAGTGTAATTTCTGTCAGTGATCAAAGTACACCTTACAGTGTGTTCTAAGTAATTTATCTTGTTTGTGCTTGTTATTATATATTATTTGAGATTAGTGAGATACCCAAAAGATATGGCTTTCACATCTATATTTATTCCAAAATCGTTAAACCAGGGCATTTTTTCCTCAACGAAAAACTTATTGCGATGAATATTTATGATGCCTTAAGATATCAATATCTAGATAATAATGTTAAAAGCTCTGTTTAGATGTGTTCCAACAAGACAGGAGTTGGAAAACCTACTATTTACTGAATACTGATGGAGAAAAAACCACTGGAACTGTTAGTACTCCCAAGCCATATTCAATTACAGGCAGACGAAAAACCTCGTTGGAAGAAGAGACCGTCGACAAAATTCTAACTAAAATCAATGCAGATCGGGATTTACCTGAAATTAAAAGAACTGAGCTCTGGAAATTGCTCAGAGAACTTAATTTTTACTGGGAAAAACCAGATAGGAAATCTGTTCTTATAGATCGTCCGGAAACCGTTGAAGAAGGAAATATCTGTCTTAAGTAAAAGGTAGAGTTGCTAGAAATAACATAACTTACAAAATTAGTAATTTAACTGAACTTTAGAAAGATTTTTTTGAATAAAGTTACTGCAGAAAACTGTGAAAAATGCATATGACAAAAGAATAAAAGAAAATGTAGAAACTCAATCCTATGATCGGTGAGATAGAGGAACCAATTATAATTAATCTGAGCGAAGATAGCTTCACTGACTTTGATTAGGAATTAGACACGTATTGTTTACCAGCGTAAACACAATTTATTATTTAAATTTTCTGTAACAGTAGTGTTTAATTGTAATTCTCCAGATGGTTTAAGAAATAAATAAACTGAAACGTCAAATATCCTAAAAATGTTTTTAATTAATAATAAAATAACCGATAGCCCCAAAAAAATTTTAATATTATATGGACGAATTTATTTTCTTATATATGTTTAAATTATTGTATTTTTGACAATGGGTATTTTGTAAGTATTTAAATTATAATTTACAATTTTTTGAGAGAAAAAGGTTACGTTTTAGTCTGAATGTGCATAAAATGGTTTCTATGCCAAAATTAAAAATAATAAAAATACAGTTGTGATTTGTGTTAAATATATCAAAATTATCTATATTTTCTATTGTGTGTGAATTATTAAGAAATCATAAAAAAGAAAATAATATTATAAAAACTTTTTATTTTAAGTTTATTACCGAAATAATATTCCATGCCATAAATACTTAGTGATAAAATAAACCTCCTTCCGACGCCTATGACAAGGATTAAAATCCTTTCTAACACTTCACACATCCAAATATCTATTGGTATTCAACCCAAGTAGTCCATTATTATAGACTGGAATTTTTGATTATAAAATTTCTAACCCATTCTTATGAAAAATATGCGTATCTAACAGATTTTGCCAAAGACACCGGACTAAAGAACACAGATAGTTTACGAAAAAAAAAGGGTAAAAAATTATTTATTACTCTCTCTAGTTCTTAAATAAACTATAGTATAAAGGGCAAAATCGGGTCTATTTTCCTGAACTCAAAGTTATTGGGGGGGGGGGGGCGATCGCCCCTACCGCCCCCCTTCCTTGGATCCGCGCCTGTATATGAGTGTATCATGTTCGTGGTTAGGAATTATTCTTCTTTCTTTGGAAGTGTAGAATGTAATCATAGTTATAATACAAGAAAGAGTACTTTTGCCAGATAGAGCTAATTTCAGTTATGATCAACGTAACGTAACACATAGCATAGTATCAATTTGGAACAAACTACCTCAAACTTTCAAAAGTTATAAGGGTTCTATGATCAACAAACATAAAAATAATTTAAAATATTTTTTTATAGGAAAGTGTTACTATAGCTTAAAGGAATACTTAGAAGATAAGGATCTTTCTGGACTTGTTTAAAGTGTTTGCAGAAGGAGCATTAGTTTTTTTTTCTCTGTGTGACACGATCTACACCTTATGGGTGTAGTGATGTATAAATATATACGTCTCCTGAGGTCGTTCCTTGTCGGTCTATATCTTAACAGTATATGAGCATTTTATACAAGAATTTTATACTTTTAGTGAATTTTTATGTAACTGGTGAGTTGAAGTTTTCTATAATGAGTGTATAGTAAAATAATACTAATTAAAAACTTGTGCCTTTAAAAATAATAAAAAGACGATCGTTCCGTCCTCTTTAAAACTTATTCTTGTATCCTTGATGTTCACCTACTTACTTCGCTGTAACTTAGTAGGTTAAACTGTCAAACTTTACGTAACTTAAATTATATAGATACACTTACAAATTAGAGTTTGTTAATTAATTAATCCACTAAACTTACATCGTGGCTATCTGAGACTCAGCAAAGGCTTCCTCTTCTACTACTTCAATTTCATTGTAGCTTAGGATTCTGGAACATGAATTATTTTGTAAATTATTCAGTACTTATTTAGTTTTAGTTACAAATAAGCAAAAAAAAATTATATCTAGAAATAGTTTGCACTGTTCTTAAAAAATAATAATATAAAAAATTATCAAGTATGATTCGTATGATATTAATGACGATAGGACATAAAATAACAAGTTTATGGATATTTCTAATTAGTGAAGTAAAATCTATTTCTACTCTGATAACTCCTAAGATATTCACAAACAACAACAATAGGGATGTTGACTGTATTTAAATAAGAAAAATTTTTATATAATAATAAAAATGTAATTAAATCACTCTTAAGTCACGTGACAACGAACACCAATCGAAGTGCATGACAAATTTGTTTTGTGTTTATTTGATAATTTAAACGTAACGAATTTATAATTTTTTTACTCATTGTTTGTACTAAACATTGATATTATAAGATTATGATAATTTTAGTAAATAATACACAAATTATTGAAAATAATCTTCGAACATACCCCTGTAGAATTAGCATAACGTCAGAACTAGGGCCCGGTTGTTTGAACGCTGAATAACGTAATAAGATTTTTTTATATGTGAAAAAATGTTGATAAACAGTAGATATTTAATTTCTTGGTACACACATACCGATTTTATGCTATCCTTTTCTAGTTGCATTATTTAAACAAGTATCCTATGATAATCGGTACGTCAATTCTGAATACATAAAGTATGAATATATGGTTGCCTAAATTATTATTATTGTTATTTTCAATATGTAAACAATAATTACCAATAAAAATGAGTTTTTAAATCTTCTTTTTTTATATTAATTGTTAACGCATTTATAGTAATTCCTAACACTTAAAAACACCGAAAAAAGTCACGACAAGCAATTAAACTGAAAGACAAGACAAGTAAACATGTTTATGTCTGTCAAATATCAAAAAAGCGCCTCCCCCACCGACCATAAACAGCCTTTAAACAAATCTATTGTTGTTTAAATCTAGGGTATGATCGAAGACAATAATTATAAACCGCATATCGAAAAAAGCCATTTTTTCAGTTTTTTAGCAATTTGTTCCGTTGTACTATATATTTTTCTATTTATTGAAAGTAGAGGTAAAAATAAAAGAAGCAAGCCGAGTCCGAACTCTGTTGGACAATTAATTTTAAGATGAAGTACGATTGAAAATTTATTTTTTTTTAAATTAAAGTTAAAAAAGCCGCAACAGTAGAATATTGTTGCATAAAAATATATAGCTTTTTTTGGGCATCTAAAGGTATATTTTCTCCAAGTTTAAGCTTAAGGTGCTATCCTAGTGTAAAACTTTAAAATTTAGGTACTTTTTCGGGAATGTTTTAAATAAAAAGTACTCAATCAATTGTTTTCAAAATATTTATTATAAAAATAGGTATATGTAAAAAAATTTCATATTCAAAATTAAACGATTTATGCGCCATCTGGTGAGATCGTGAAAAAAAAAGTATAGCTTCACTGCTGCAGCAATTGTGACTGATAGAGTGCCTGAAATATGGAAATTCGAAATGATTATTGAAATATAAGACATTTCCTACACGATTAACTAGGATTTTCGGAAAAATATTGAAAATTGACAAAATGACGAAGTTTTGAAGAAAAGGCTTGAAATTTGCTATAAAAAAGCTTAGTTTCTGAACTGTCAAGTTGGCATTTTTCATCCAATCAAAAAATCCTTAGTTGATCGTATAACTAAATACGTCTAAAACATGCTGTCAAGCAAATTTGAAAAATATCGATTCGATAAAAGCGCATTTAAAGTTTAAATTATTAATTTTTATACGATAAGGTAATATTTTACTGTTATGAAAGCTACTTGGCTGTTCCTGGTTCATACAATTCACCTTTCTCTTCTTCAAAAAGAGCCTGCTGTACCACTAAAGCAGCGCGCCCACTGGTTCCGCTCGGTTCAGACCGCTCAGCTCCGCGTAATCGGCCCGTTTTGGTTTACACGTAAATAAATGAGAGCCCGCTCACTGGTTCCAACCGGCCAGAACGCTTCCGCGCTTTCAGCATCGGCGTCTTCGACTATTCTCATGAGGGCAAAAATTACCGAAAGGTCTGAAAGCGTTCGACTATTTTAAAAATAGAAAGAGGTAGTTTAATCTGTGGTATAGACGTAGTGTTTATATTATTACTATGTCGGACGAAGAATTGATAGAAAATGTGAGAGCATACAGAATATATAATAATAATAATATTCTCTATACGTAGTTGTTGCCTAAAAAACTGTGATGTAAACGTCAAATTTAATTAATTCGGCTATATAATACACTTACTTTAAAGTAACCGCTAAACGTCCTCTGATGGAATCGATTTTCTAAGGTTAGTGTTTTATTTCCTGAGGGGCAACATATTTAAAATTTCATAAAATTTTATACTAGACATTCTTAAATATTTGAAAAACTTTTCATTGTCGGTTATCAACTCTGGAAATAAATGATAAAATTCCCCGTGAACTTTTCTTTTAAGGTAAATATCATGAACCCAATATCTTCTTCTCCGCTTTTCTTCAACTTCCGCTTCAACACAGGCTAGAGCAGCCACAACAATATCCTCCTCAGAGTCGGAAGAAGAACTCATTTTATTCACTTTTCATCAAAAATAACAGCTCTAGAAATTCTAATGGTTAAAGCAGTTTTAATCACTGTTTAGTCTGAATTGTGCGGAGCCAGTGAACGGGGCCATCGGCTTTCTGACTGAAGCGGACGGAACGGACGAAGCCGAGCCGATTCAGTGGGCGCGCTGCGTTAAGCTTTTTTTTTCTTGCTGTTCGAGCATCTTTTGAAGTCGCGTCACTTTGCCTGTTCGCTTGGTAAATTCTGTCCGTATCTATGTTCTCAGCACATGCGTTTGCTAAAGGACCAATAGTCACTCCCATTACTCGTAAAATTGTCAAAACACTTTTAAAGCCGTCAGTAAGGATTAGAACTGCAAGAGAATTAGCAAGTTGAACAGTTTTTGCTCCATTATGGAGGTGTTTTGAAGCAAAGTGCCAGAGCAAACCATTAAAACTTTCATTGTTATTCTGAGTGTTGCCTCCCTTACATCTATCCAGTAGTTATTTTTGAGTTAAATCGTATAAATCGGGTTTATAGTTTCTTGAAGTTCTGGGTCTAGAAGAAAATAATCATGTTTGAAGGTTTTCATTTTCGCTCCTTCAGCCAACGCGCGGTTATATTGCACCAGCTGTCTACACCTGTAGGACAGTTTTGGTGATTAGGTTTTTTGTCTGTTGAACATAAATGATAAAATTTGGCCCAAATTTCCTTATACATTTCATCAACGTTATCTTGGTGTCTGGTAATGGTCAATCCATAGTACTTTTGGGGTTTATTAATAACTTTATGGTTAGTTTCATTGTGTCCCTACTCTTTTCTCCTAAGCCTTTTTCGCAATCGTATTCCCATTCTTTTTTCACACGTGTACGCGACACGTTATAGTAACGACGGTAAAAATGCAGTCCTTCTCACTGATGTAGTATTAGTATCACCATTGTATAAGATATAACAACGATATCACGTTTTTATGAGCTCTTCATGCGCGAGCAGCTGTGTTCTTTAAATCCCTACCACTTCAAAAGTATTCGGAGTTTGGCCTTGAAATTTTAATACGTTATTCTACATGGTATATGCTATCAAAAAATTTTAAAAAATTACACTAGGATAGCCCCTTAATCGAATTATTTTTGTGGAAGAAAAAAATAAAAAACCGAAAAAAACAATTTTTTGCTTTTTTTTTCGGAAAATTAGGGATTAGGGTACAAATAGCTTGCACAAAAGTTGGAGATCTTTTTATTATCTACAACTTTTGTATTTAACTTTTTTCGATAAGATGTGTAGTTTAGCCGAAAATCACAAAAAAACTGTTTTTCATCCCTAAAATTCACTCCCATTTCACCCCAGTGGGTCACCGGTGGTTCAAATTATTTTTTCTTCATGACTTATGATATTACTTACAATACTGCGTTATCAGTTTGCTGTAACGAATTAATTTTTTACCCCCTGTTTTACAACTACGCAGCCTGGCCTATGAGGTAAACTAAAAAACGACATTCCTTTACTTATTTATATATCCCTATTATATAAGACTTTTATTTAAAACACCCGCACAGTCAGTGGTTTGAAATATTTTAATCAATGTTTAATCAACCAAATGCTTCGAATGAACAGTGGAAAACAAAAGACGGTAGCAAGGCTGACTTAAAACAGTTTTGCGTCCTTTAAATTTACTACATGATTAAACGTTTTGAGTTACTCTTTTGTTTTTTGTTTAATCATCCAAAGTATTTCGTTAGCTAACCATTGAGTAAAACTTATTAAACAACCCACCGTTAAACATTTAAATTGCTTTTATTTCAAATTACTTCAATTATAAAATAACGTTGAAACTCTGTTATTACAATACGAATTTAAAATTAAAAAAATATATGTTACTAATTGTTTCCATTCGAATATATTTCAGCCTATTTCAATTATTTTCCGAATAAAATATGTTTATAAACTTAAGTTAATTAACAAATTCTAGTGACGTCACATTAAGTAAACAAACAGGATGTCAGGTTACTGATTTTACGATTTTAACAATTATCCTGCGATTTTAGAGTTAACTACCAATATATTTCTTAAGAACCTTTTTAGTTTAGTTGTTTTTAAAGTTATTTTGTTATAGATCTCAAAATGGGGATAACTTTCCTGTAGTAGATACACTGTTGATTAGAGTTTTCCTAAAAATAATCCTGGTTTGTGTGTTGTGGAATTCAAAGACGTGAAACATCAATGTATTATTTGCATTTATTCAAAGAAAACACTTGAAACAGACCAAGAACTTGTTATGTCAATAATAAGTTTTCACGTGATTATAACAAATTTCTTTGATTTTATAGGTCTAAAAGGGAATCCTTTGGAGACGACGTTACTGGCTAGGCGCAACTGCATCGGGAAGTTACACAGTCAAATGTAAGATGTGCCCTGAATATAAAGTGACAAACAAGCGTGGAAGTAGATGAGAACTCGGATACAATTTTAAATTTCCAGTTTCACGATTATCCAAGTTCAAGTGAATGTTGCAATCATGCGGCTGATTTCTCCATATGAGCCCATGAAAGGAGTGAAAAACCCCGTTGCACCTATTTCTGGAAGAAATCTACATTGTCCAGCGTAGATACTTCTCTTAAGTATTACTGTGCAGCAGATATACTGCCATCCAGTTACTTTACCAGCAGGACAATCATAATATGCACAGCCAGGTTCCTCCAAGGAGGCACAGTTAGAACTTGTAGATGAGCCGCAACCTTCGCCTTCAAAAGAGAAACAACCCAGTACATTGAAAGAAGTAAATCATACAACTCCAGAGAATATTTTGCAAGATACAATGGTAATTCCATTCTCAAGCTTAGCTCCGATTCCACAACGAAATGCTACAAAATCTAATAAGAAAAGAAAACTTTTTGAAATTTTCACCACTACTCCAATGAAACTTGTATTGAAAGAAAATGAAATTAAAAGCGCCTCTGCTATAGAAAAAAAAGCTACAAGAAGTACAAAGAAAATAAAAAATTAACGAAAAATAAAAAAAAATCCTTTAAAAGGAAAGTGTATTTAAATGATTTAGAAAGCGACGAAAGCGAAATAAATTTAGACGACTTATGCGATGACGACGAATTAGATGATATTGCCCCAATGATTGATCTAGGCACCGAAGATGAAATATGCATGCATTATTTGCCATGCATTTGGCCCAAAGTAAGAAAAATGGTATCGGTTCATTTTCTGTGTGAAGTGGGCACATGCCGAGTGCACTGCTGCCAATACCGTAAAAGACTTTGTGATTATTGCCAACCATAAGAAAACAAATATCTTTATTCTTTTTTCATAGTTTTGTATTTTTTTAAAATAAACCTTACTTAATTAAGATAATGTGTATTTATTTCCATTAACGGTATTATCCCAATACCGCAACCGAATTACCTTAGCTAATGGGTAATTTCACCTAACGATTTTTATATTTTTATTTTATTTTAAAACACATCGCATCTAACATCTCTTTGTCTTTTTTATTTTAAAGACGATACCTTACTTATAATTTTTCTAAATTTTGGGCCCAATTAATGCAAATAAGAAAGGACAAAAACAGTTTTTCTATTGTGGTAGCTAGCCGCAAGGCAAGCAAGGTCACAAAAATTGGACCTGACGACTCCATAACCATTATCAAAGTTGTCACATCAGTAAGATGGTAAAACTTATGCTACAAATAAAATAGCAGGTAATGAAATGAAACTGAAAATAATAATTGATTTTAAAAGTATAGGTATAAAAATAAAATACTTACAGTTGACTTAAAGCTAAGTTGCTGATTTCTCCAGTTGAAATTTTTTTGATTCTGTTGTGATCCAGATCCCTGAAGAAAAAAGTATTTTTAGCTAGTTTCATGTACGTATAATTAATAATAACTATGAGAAACAAAATTCTGGGAATCGTCGTCTTCCCAATTTATCGCAGTTGACTAACAATTTCTAAGTATTACATATTTATCCTAGTGTTTAAATTTGTATGCTTGCGTTATAAGGCCTCTTCTTATAATTTGTCTAAATCGAGTTGGGTCATAACAAAACTTACTTAACAAGAATGTAAGTACATTTTTAACTATGTTTGTTTATAATATATGCATATAAAATAAAGATTGATAATGATCCGTAACGGCAATGAGAGGAATATGATCCCAACAATAAGAAAGAGGAATATTAATTTTTTTGCGAAGTAGTAGATATCTGTTGAACCCAGGGGCGGATCCAGCCTCTCTCCTTGGGGGGGGGGGGGGTGGTGGTGATATCACAAAAGCAAAGGATGGCAAGCGAAAGCAAATTGTCCCTGGGGGGGGGGGCACCAGCAACATTCCCATTTCTAGTGTAAAAGGCAGGGACGGGGCTATTTTTTTTAATTTGAAGCTCTTGGAGAGGGGGGGGGCGATCACAAGAAAAAACAAGTTTCCGACAGGGGGGTTGGAAGATGCGATCAACATACACATTCCTCGTATAAGAGGCAGAATCGGGTCTATTTTTCTGAATTCAAAGCTCCTGGGGAGGGGGGGGTGCTATCGCAAAAAAAACAAGTTGTCAATGGGGGAGGGGGTTCCCAGCAGCATACACATTCCTAATATAAAAGGCAGAATCGGTTTTATGTTCTTGAACTCAAAGTCCTTGGGAAGGGGAGGGGCGATCGCAAGCATACACATTCCTATACTCTATTCAAGAACTAGAGAGAGTAATAAAACTATTACCGAAACCTCCAACGTACCTGCTTCAGTGCCACCGGTAACTGAGAACTGCCGTAAATCTAATTAAATTTAAATATTATAAGCTTTTATAAATTTACTGCAACAATAAAATTTCTGATAATTCAATTTAATTTCTGTCAGTGAGCAAAGTACACATTACAGTGTGTCCTTAGTGATTTATTTTGTTTGTGCTTGTTTTTATATATTATTTGAGATTAGTGAGATATCCAAAAGATATGATATTTATTCTAAAATCGTTAAAGCAAGGCATTTTTTCCTCAACGAAAAACTTATTACGATGAATGTTTTTGATACCTTAAGATATCAATATCTAGATAATAATGTTAAAAGCTCTGTTGAGATGTGTTCCAATATAACACGAGTTCGAAAATCTATCATGTACCGGACACTGACGGAGAAAAAAACGACTGGAATTGTTAGTAATCCCAAGCTACATTCGATCACAGGCAGACGAAAAACCTCGTTGGAAAAAGAGATGTAAACTGTAATAAAAGGAGTTGTACATACATTTTATTATGAGAAGCAGATCCCAACCGTCGACAAAATTCTAACTAAAATTAATGAAGATCGGGATTTGCCTGAAATTAAAAGAACTGACCTCTGGAAATTGCTCAGAGAAGAAATCTGTTCTTATAGATCGTCCGGAAAATGTCCGTTGGTGAAGAAAATATCTCTCTCAAATAAAAGGTAGAGTTGCTGGAAATAACACAACTTAAAAAGTTAATAATTTAACTGGACTTTTGAAAGATTTTTTTGAATAAAGTTACTGCAGATAATTGCAAAAAATCCATATAATAAAAGAATAAAAGAAAATGTGGAAACTCGATCTCATGATCGGTGAGAGAGGAATCAATTATAATTCATTTGAGCGAAGATAGCTTCACTGACTTTGATGACGAATAAGATACGTAACGTTTACCAGCGTTAACACAATTTATTATTTAAATTTTCTGTAACATATAAAAATTAATGACATTTGAATCCCTTTTTAGTGTTTAATTGTAATTCTGCTGATGGTTTAAGAAATAAATAAACTGGAACGTCAAATATCCCAAAAATGTTTTTAATTAATAATAAAATGACCGATAGCCTCAAAAAAATTTTAATATTGACGAATTTACTTTTTTTATATATGTTTAACTTCTTATTTTAAGTTTATTACTGAAATAATACTCTATGCCATAAATATTTAGTTATAAAATAGACCTCCTTTTGACGCCTTCCGATGCTTATGACAAGGATTAAAATCCTTTTTAACACGCCACACATCCAAATATCTATTGCTATCCAACTCAAATAGTCCATTATTATAGACCAGTATTTTTGATTATAAAATTTCTAACCCATTCCTATGAAAAATATATGTGTCTAACAGATTTTCCCAAAGATACTGGCTAAAAAACACAGACAGTTTGCGAAGAAAAAAAGATAAAAAATGAAAAACTCTCCCTAGTTCTTGAATAAACTATGGTATAAGAGGCAAAATCGGGTCTATTTTCCTGAACTCCAAGCTCTTGGGGGGGGGGGGGGCGATCACCCCCACTGCCCCCCCCCCTTGGATCCGCGCCTGGTTGGACCTCCATTGTTCTTATTTTTTGTTGAATATCACGACATTTTGACTAGTAGTTATCTTTAGGTGTTTTTAAAGTGAAATTGAACAAATTCTTAAACTACACAACTATTTATAGTAAAAGTAAATATAGTGGAGTGTGAACGAGTGCAGTCATGCATGCAAGGTTTAGGTTCCATTTATGCTACATTTAGTTTTAATTTACGATTACTAGGGATGTCTTTACACTATTTTAGGTGATATGCATGAGTTCAAGCATAGTTGGTGACACCAGGTTTTTCTGTTTCTTCACGAGATGTGTTCTTTTGATGTTCTTTGACTCTTACTTCAAGGGGTGACTTCGTTTCGCGAAAGAAGGAGTTGCCACATGCACATGATATCTGATACCACATAGTTCTTCATGTTTCTTTGAGTTGTTGATTTGACCCTACTGAGCTGGCTTCTCAATGAGTTATTTGAATTGAGAACAACGTTGATGTTATATAGTTTTCCTATTCTACTAAATTTTTCCTAGATTCCTCTAACAAAAGAAACGTTCAATAATAGTTTTCGTTCTTAGTCCGTTTTCGACCTTGTTCTATTTCTGTGTTGTTCCAGAATCTTATACACCAGATTTACTGGATACCTGTTGATTGTCAGACCATTTATAATGAAATCTTCTTTCGTCAAGTTATCGTTGAAGTTGCAAAGAATCAATGCTCTCTACGAGGTTTTTTAGAATTCCATCTTTGGTGTTGTAGGAGTGGTTGGTGGAATAGGTCATGCCATCTGTATATTTAAAAAATAATAGTGCTTTTCCGATCATGGGAACGAGGAGATAGACTTATGGAGATTCTATCCTTTAATGTTGAACTCAAAGATTGTGCAACATGCTTAGTATTTATATGTATATGTATATCGCTTATATCTTTATATGGTTCATAAAATGGCACGTATGATATGGAAAAGTATAAATCGCTTCATAACGCGACTCAATAGTACATCCATTTGATGCGCTGTAAACTCAAGTTTAATGTTTTTGAGAATTATATTATTGTTTTTGTAAAATATTCTGATATAAAATACGATTTTATTTATTTTTTAAGTACATCTAAAGTTTATTCGTTCTAAAATTTTAATTGAATTTGTATTTGCATGATTTGCCACTACGCATTCTAAGATCATGTACGTGATGCTTTTAATTTCAGTTGCCTCGCTTTAAAACCTTCCCCCTGTGTGCTGTCTCAGCCAGAACGGGGGATCAGACCAAATTACCCTTAAAATACGAAATTACAAAGCCCACGAATTCGATACAAATATAAGTCATTCTTGAAATAGATAAAGAATACTGTCATTAAGCAACATATTTTAAGGAAATTTTTATGGAGAATTTTTGCATTACGAAAATGTACAAATAAATCCAGGACAGCGTCTATCTTTTAATGATGGCTCGCAACAATTGTATGAATTATTTAAAAATTGCGCCGAGAGCCAGGAATTAGTTCCAGGAAAAGTTTGGATGTAATCCAATTAAAACTATTCATTTTGTGGACTATTGCAAGTAGAGTTTATATCCTATCTCTCATTAAAATTTTTTGCGTAGTAAGTTGTTTTGTTCCTGTCATCGTGATAAGTTTAATTATGTCACTTGAAAGGTTAGTTACCTTACTCCTGCATATATCTAGTTAGAGCTTTTAGGTTCGATTGTCTAAAGATAAATTAGTGGTTTATACGAGTTCATGTATTATTGCGTGTTGAACAATGGAAAACTCGTGTTTATTTAAAATATAGTTTACCAAAGTGTTAATATTTTAATATGTCCATTAAAACAATGTAGTCCGGTAAAAAGAAGGATAAATATTGCTCCAATTTCCGCCTGAAAAACGTCTACGTTTGATAATTTGTTTTAAAAAAGATATGTAAAATTCAAAAAGTGGACATGGGAATAGTTTTAAGTTTCTTTAATAGAATAATAAAATTTATTTTCTTATTTATCTATTCTTTGAAGTTTATTTGTCTTATAATATAGATTTGTTCCTAAACAATAATCTAAGGGTTTTATTTCTATAATAAATTACGTGCCGATAGATTAATGCTACTTTTGTAATATGTACTTACAAATTGAACCGACTTCTAAAAGTGCGCTAAAAAGTGAAAAATAACTATAAAGTTTTATATGAAATTGAACTTTTTGAAGTCGGCGCCAAATTAATACCTGACAAAATATGATTCGCATAAACAGATTAAAAATACTTTATTTGCTTTCTTACCATAATTTGTATATATTAGTAGTTATTTATTTCATTTACAAATAATTTGGCGCTGACTTCAAAAAGTTCAATTTCATATAAAAATTTATACTTATTTTTTACTTTTTAGCGCACTTTTAGAAGTCGGTTAAATTTAAAAAAATCATTATGATATCCATAAATTATTTGAACTAAGTACTAATCGAGATTAGTCTACCTCGCAATGAAAATGTACCCATTTTATCCAAAGTTGTAAATCACCCTAAAATGAACCACTAAAATTCTTTGGTTCTTAGAGTTTTCCAAATACCAGTAAAATTGTGTCAAACAAATATTTATTCTGTCATAGTTAATCCACTATCTTAAATTTCAAATTAATTTTAGATTGGTAATATAGGTCCCAAAACTTTCCAATATCGATGTTTAAAGAACCTGAGATGTAAATTTCTTAGCTCGATATATTTTTTACTGCATTTTGAGTTTCTATACGCCTTAAGAACCCCACAATATCAATTTTAGACAAAATCGGAATATATAAAATTTTCTGGCCGTCATATTGTATCTTATCAACATAATTGTTGTAAAAAATTAACTTCATATTCGAAATACACGAATATCCTCAAATACCAAATCTGAAAAACTGCGAATAAGGTAAAATTTTCGACCCCCTTCTTGAATTTCAAAAAAATTATTTTAAGTCTTAATCTAATTTAAATCTAAACCCTTCAAAGCCCCGTAATACCAATTTTGGATGAAATCCGAAAATTTAAAATATCTAGACTAATATTCGCTATTGACATCCTCAAAAACGATTTAGTGCCTCCTTTGAACAAAATCGGAAAATGTAAAATTTTTAATCCGCTATTTTGGATTTGCCATATTGAATCCTGAAAAAATACTTTTAAATTCATAATTTACACCCTCAAGAACCCCTTATATCAGTTTGGGAGAAAATTGAAAAATTTAAAAAATATTTTAAATTCATAATTAACACTAACAAAAATACCCCAATACTGATTTTAGACAAAATCGGGAGATGTAAAATCTTTAATCCTCCATCTTGGATCCGCCACATTGAATTCTTTTAAAATAATTTCAGATTCGTTATGTGCGATCCGGAAAACTCGTACCAATTTTGAAGAAAATTGGACAAAATTGATTTTTTCGTCCGCCATATTAGATCCGCCATATTGAATTTTTTAAAAATAATTTTAGATCAGTTATGTACGACTCTGAAAACCCTCGTACCAATTTTGGAGAAAATCAGACAAAATTACATTTTTTTTCCGCCATATTGGATGCGCCATATTGAATTTTTTAAAAATAATTTCAGATTCGTTGTGTACGACCCCAAAAATTCCCCCAAACCAATTTTGGAGAATATCAGACAAAATTAATTTTTTTGGTCGTCATATTGTCAGCGCCATCTTGTATATTACTGCACCAATTTCATTCAAAAAAGTATGAGACCACCGCAGCAACTTCCTGAACGGCCCTGTGAGAACCCTTTCCATGTTATTGGGTCCTAGGTAACGTGGTCCGCTGTATTTCCTACGAATTTTCGAACAGTCCGCGCGGACAACTTTCTGAATCGTCATATACAGATGCTCACTAAGGCCCAGTCCCTTGATGATCTGCAGGAGGTTCTTTGGTATCACACCAGTTGTTGATAAAACTATGGGAATCGTTTGGACGCTGTTCATTGCCCGTTCGAATTTGCACCTCCAGATATCTGTATCTCCTCGTTGTACTTTGGTTGTTGTGGTTAGGTATTTTGACCTTAAGTCGTTCCTTTTAGGTATTTTAACTTTAGATTGTTGTTGTTAGGGTATTTCTTAACATTTCAATTTGCATTTTGTATGTATTAGATTGAAGAACTCGGAATTTATTCATTGTAATAATAGTCATTTAAAACGAAACACTATTTTTAATATTTTTGTGTAAATAATAGGGATATCCATATCGTCAAGATATCGATAGTCTAGATATCGATATTTTTGACAATGATATTTTCCTTTACCAATATCATTTCTTACGATATAGATCGGTACTAAATATCGATACTTTTAGGCGTATCGGGCACAATAAAAGTTCGATATTTGTTTAGACTTCAACAATGCATTCGATTCAACGAAACTTTGTATAATCATTAATAGCCTAAAAAGTGCACGCATATGTAATAAATACATCGAGTAAAGTAGATATATTTACTACAAAGTAATATCAGTACTCGAACTATACCAAAGTATGAACAAAATAAATATCGCTAGAGAGATTAGACCGGACGACACTATATTATCAAAACTACTCAGTTTAGCTCTTCAATGTTTGCGTCTTCATTCGACAGTCAAAGGTTAAAACAAGCCACTAGAGATTAGTCGATGCAGTACATTCAGAAAAACAATGGCAGATGTTAGAAGAATTGGATACAATATTACTCAATATATTAAAAGGTAGTATTAAATGCTGCGTTTTCTAATCAAGGGGATAGTGATTAAAGAGCGAATTAAAATTAAAAGAAAAACTAAGGAATAAAAATAAGTTTGTTTTAGAAATTATACAGAATCATATTTTTATTCCTTAGTTTTTCTTTTAATTTTAATTCGAGGCTTTAATCACAATGTCCGTGATTGGTGGCAGCGGTGGGATGTCAAGTACATACCATTGGTGGCAGCGGTGGGATATCCCAGACTCATAACATTGGTGGCAGCGGTGGGATTTCAAACTTATAACATTGGATACAGCTGTGGGGGAATCTCAAGTACATAATATTAGTAGCAGCGGTAGAAACTCAAGTACATAACATAAAGATCTCATCCACAAAGGTAAGTGATGCATAGTTACATTAAAATACATTAATGGAAAAAGAGAAATAAATCATTATGTCCTTTTGAAAAGCGAAGAGATAAAATGTATCATAAATTAATGAACATTTTTGCTAAAAACAAGAATGTTAAATTTTATGAGCCCTAATAATTTTAATTTGTAATAAAATAGTTTACTATTTTAACAGGATTGGGTTTTATTTTAAATGCAATAAAATCCTACGTATTTCCAAGTTCCTTTCCCTCATTAAAAGGTGAAGGAATCCATTACGCGTTATTAATTTCAGTATTAGGGCATTAAAACTGAAGCATGTTTTATGTAACCCCGTGGAGTAATTTTACTTCGTTTTACAAGAATTTTGCATCTCGCGTATAAAACAAATCGGGTGTTAAATTTTTAAGTAGGTGATTAACTAAAGAGGGTTAGTTTACTTACATTTTTATAAATATTTCGCATTTTGTAGTGAAACATGAAATAATCGATATCCACATATAGCAAGGTGAAGAGGTTGATTATAGTTTATACTTATGAGCGACGTTGTTCTTACTGACTGACATATCAAGGCGTAACCTAAACTATTACAGGTATTAAGGTACAATTTTTAAAAATTCGCATAAAGTTAATAAATTTATGGATATCTCTTGGTTAAATATAAATAACGACTCGATTTTGGTTTCAAAAGATAGCTCATAACAATATCTATAAATTGATACCTTGATTTTTTCGATATTCGCGTTATATAAGGGAAAAAGGAAAATTTTCTCTGTAAAAAATCACGATACAAACATGGTTTGTGGCTTCACATATTCTGCATATAATTATTTAAAATGGAATTTCTGCATTTCTCGAAATTCTTTATTATAAGGGTTAAAATGTGTTTGTCGGATAACGCTAAAACTATTACATATATTTTGTTAAAACTTTATTAGTGTTGTAACGAAGGACTAGGATAATTTTTTGATGCATCATTGTAGAAATATTATTTTGCTGCGTCCTTATAGAAATATTATATGAATGAATCATCGTTATTACAAGGTAACGAAACAAATATTTTATCGATGAGTAATCATAATTTGATATGTTTCTGGTAAAATTCTGAACTAGGTATTCTCATATATTCTATAAGTAGCTCTAAGTGTAGTTAGTTTAGTTTGTATTTAAATGTGAAAAAGTTAAGTAGTCATAAACGAGTCATTTATTAGTGAAAAGTCTTGTGTTTTTATTATGTGGACCCAGTGAGTATTTTTAAAGAGAGAAAATCGTAACAATTCATGTCAGAAGTAAAGATTATCACCTGGTTTCCAGAATATTCTGTTGTAAATTAGTAAAGATAAAGAGAAGTCTTGAGTCGTTATCAAGTAAGAAGATAAACTTATTTTTCTACAAAGTTCTAGAATATGCTTTTTAGAAGCTAAAAGAGATAACGAAAAACTGACTTTACCATCGAATTTGTTATCAAGAAAGAAGTTTAAAAACGAGTGTTCAAAAATATTCTAGAAGTTTTTATGGTAAATACTACATAGCAAACCGCTGTTATAGAGCAAATAAATAAAACATTGGCTGATTTTATGGAACTTAAACAAAAATGTCGCCCTAAAGACAAAAAATAACAAGAACGCAACCAAAAAGAAGAACAATGTCATCTGAAAGAACAAGAAGAAGAAGAACATCGCTTAAAAGAAGAACAAAGTTGTTTAAAAGAAAAATAAGGACATGAAAGCCGTCAAAAAGAAGACCACCGTCCAAAAGAAGAAGAACGATGCCAAAAAGAAGAAGAACGACGCTAAAAAGAAGAAGAACGTCTTCTGAAAGAAAAACAGGAAGAAAAAGAACGTTACCTCAAAGATAAACAACAACAAGAAGAAGGTTGTCAAAAAAAGCAAGAGGGACATGGCATTAAAGATGAAGATAAACTTAGCAAACGAATTCAAGGAGAGCAAAAATTCGATCAAATTATACAAGGAAAAACGCAAAAGTTTAAGAAAGAGATAGACGAAGTGCGAAAAGACATAGGAGAAGTACGGCAAGAAAGTAAAGAAATCGTAGACTCGATAGAAGTAGAAGCAGGTCCAGAAGTAAATAGTATAGAAACAACTGAGCGATAAGACATGGAAGAAGTGCTACAAGAAGTGAAAGAAATCGTCAATAAGTCAATAAAATAAAGAAGGACGCCTCTTCTGATAAAGTAATAACCAACAGATAAAACATCAAATCCCTAAATTACAACGGTGAAATATCTTGGTTAACGAACGAGTACAAACGCCAAATTGAAGCTGCTGCTAGTGTAAATAACTATAGCTATGAAGAGATGGCTAGTGCATTGGTAATTGTACTTCATGGACCACCACTGAAGTTATTGCAACCGTTTTCAAATATGGCCTATCTTCATTCACTTTGAATACCCTTTATCTCTTTAATGAGTAAGAGTTCGGAAAATCATATATAATCGATTTGTTTTATGTCTAAGTCTCTATGATCTATTAATTAAAGTACACTCTGTATAGTATTCTTAGTCTTTAATATGTGTTGAATATATTTTACTTTAATGCCCCCGTTGGGTTTCTAGGGTCAAACATTTACTGACCCTAAATTAGGTTGTTTTTAGTTTGACTGTAATAACATGTCAAAATATATAATTTGTGTATTTCGGCAATATTCTGAGCGTAAATTTAGTTAATTAAAACCATTTTATTTCAAAAGTTAAATCAAATTATGTAGATTATTTGTGTATGGTGGGCGTTAATTTAACAGAGTGATTCTCTCGAAAAGTGATTATTTGATGTTCATTCCAGAAAATAAATATAAAAAATAATAAATAAATTACTTCTTTACTGTTATATTCATAGAATTAGGCAGTTAGCGCAGGAATATTAGGTTTGAATTAAATGTAAATAAAATTTTTCTTTTTAGAAATTATTCTTCCAGGGGACCGATGGCGGATCATCCTGTTTCTAACGATTTGCACTAATAGTCTCAAGAAAAGGATCAGCAAATTTGCAAAAAGTGCAATTTGAATGAAAAATCAAAAATAAGAACCTTCTTAAACAGTGGTTACACGCGTCACGTAACTTTATAAGAACCATACCGCCTTTAACAAATCTTAAATCGTAACTAAAGATTAATACCTGTTAAAAGCCAAACTTGCATTCCATCGATTCCCTCTCGTAACTATTTCGCATCAAATAACTCTGTAAGGGTAAATTCCATTCCCGAAAGTTTCAGTCTTCCCGTTCATAGAGGGCGTCAGTTATTCGATGCTAGATATTTAATTCTTCAAATGGTCTAGATCTGAGCACTTATATCTTCTTTTTTTTATATAAAAAAGGATTCATAAGACTAATTTACGTCTTCCTATAACGAAAAGAACTGAAAAGTAACTGTAAAAAACTATTCATTCTTTTTAGTGGTTTTGGAGGAATTTAAATAGTTGTTTCTAGTGAATAGAAAAAACGGCCATTATAGAAATTCTTCGTACATGTAATAAAATGAATATATTGCATTATAGTAATATTATTTGAATATTCTTTTGTGTCTTAATAATTGGAAACTCATTCAATATTTAAAAACATTTTAAGACTACCCTTGCCACGTATCCTTTCGGTTTTCATTACATAAACGGGATAGGATTTCTACAGACAGATCGATTTAAAAATATTGAAGAGGGTATGACCGTTTAAATAATATGTCACATAAATTGTCTGGATTTATATATTTTCTAGAAACCAAATTAATTCCCAAACGTAATAAAACTGGATTTAGGCTTAGGTATGATAACTGATTTATATTTCCTTGATGTATAACGATTTTTGTGTAGGACGTAAGATATATATTGCCATGGTCCAAATCCATATACAGAATGGCTCAAACAAATTCCTCCATTTAGTGGAATTTACTTTAAATTGATCAACACAAAATAAATAAAAGTCATAATGAACTTGTGATCGCATACAATGAGATACCTATATGCTACGATAAGAAAGTAATTACAAATAAAGTATTTATCAATCTTTTTATGCAAATCACGTATTGTCAAGTATTAATTTGGTACCGGCAAAAGTTTCAATTTCATATAAAAATTTATATTGTTATTTTTAACTTTTTAGGGCTCCTTTAGAAGTTCTACTTTTCTGTTAAAATTTAAATCGTAGAAAGATTTTAATCTCTCATTTTGGTTTGATTTAGCCAAATTTAACTAACTATACAGCTTGTTTTAAAAAAGCTTTTATTCGCCTTTAATTCGTCTAGGCCAAATTGCAAATAGAAAAAAAATTAGAAATGAAATCTTGAATGAGGTTAAAAATATTCGAAGGTAGTCCAGAATCAGGAATAAAATGTTACTAAAGAGTAAACTGTGATTTTGAAAATACCCATTTTCCAGAAAAAATTGGTTTATGTGGTGTAGTTTTATACAATTAGTGACATGGATATATTCAATTTGCTAAGTAACACTTAAAAATTTTAAGATTATATTTTAGTAGTGGATCTGGGGTATCACTGTGACTCCGAATGGCATGTTCCATCGACTTCTTCATTTCTTCAGCAATGACCTTGAAAGAGCTACCCTTAATAACAAAGAATTCCAAGAAATACCAGTGACGTGATTAGTTCTTCGGCATCGAGGTTCTTCCGGGGTGGTTTTTCCATCCACTTCTTTACTTCTTCAGCAATGACCTTGAAAGAACCAGAAGTAAGAAGATAGAAGCCGAAGAATACCGAGCTAAGCCGAAGCATCAGAGAGGTTGTAATAATTGGGTGTGTACAAGTTTTCCAAGAATTTCACTTAGTCATAGCTAAAAATAACTTCTTCTGCAATAGTTTGAAAGAAGTAAATATGTCGTAATTTGAATGGTTCATACATAAAGTGTGATTAATATAAATTCATGTTTGTTCAGGTTAAACTTGGGCTCGGCTAGATGACTACATGTATGACCTCATCCTGGTTCGCGGAAGCTAATTTTAGGCGCAATAATTAAAATAATTTTAATATATAATGAGTATAATTATTTTAAAATAATATTGTTTGTCTTAGACAACAGATTGAATAACATTAATAATTATTTAAATTAGTTATTTATTTAAAAAATATAGATTTAAAAAAAATGGATTGTATAAGTATGTGGGATGATATATCAGGTTTTCCTGATTTATTTTACAAATTTATGATTTATTTTCAAAATTATTTGAATTGGGGAATTATATCACGAAGACAAAAATTAAATTCGGATTTTATATGAACATTTTCGACAAAATTGAATTGGGAAGAATTATCAAAACATCAACAATTATCTGAGGAGTTAATTGAAGAATTTAAAACATAGGTAAATTGGAATTCTCTTAGTAAATATCAAAAATTATCTGAAGAATTTATTAGGAAACATAAAGATGAAGTTAATTGGATGATGATAATAAAATACTACAATGTAGATAAGGAATTTTTAGATAAAATTAAATTTTCTATTGAAAAACACAATGATAGCATTATGATGATGATTATTTTTTAAAATATGTTTGTATTATATTTTTGTATAAGTAATTTCATTAAAAAAATTAGTATTATGTTTATTTTACTTTGATTGAAAAAAAAATAAAACTACATATTTTTTATTCAAAACTATTTTTATTAATCCAACTGTTATGTTTATTATTAAAACCTAACAAAATATTTAACTTTTTGTAATTGTAATTCATAAAAGCCTCCTTTGATTTCTTGATTATTTACATCTTTAAGTAAATAAGTAACAGGATTAGTTAATTGAATTTTTACATGATCTCCAATATTATATTTTGGTTTTGATGTCATTTTAATTCTATTATAAACATTATTAAGTAAAAATTTTTCATGTTTTTTAGTTATATCAGTATTATATAATATTTCAGCGTTTTGTCATATTTTGTAATATTTTGTAATAATCACCCAATAGAACATTTTACTGAAAATTGACATTCGATACCTGTTGACCCGAATATCTATTTCCAATTTTCCAATGCCAATTTATTTGAAATCATTTAATAAAAAATAAAATTAAAATGATTAAATGTTACCTACCAAATTTGTTGGATGTTTTCCAGCCAATAATTAAAACAAATTAAAATCCTTTTGCATAGTTATCTAAGGAATTTTCCGTAGAACATTCCCTCTTGATTAAGTACAGCTTAATCTATTACCATAACAGCGCTCAAGGTATGTAAATAGGTGGATAGGATAACTTATGTTTATCTTTCCTCAACGGGAGAAGGAAAATTCTCCGTCAATTTTTAATTCTATGATTGCAAACATTTGCTTTGTTTTATCAAATTTATTTACTTTTGAACAAAATAACGTAACATTGTAAAGCTTTTTTCAAGTGGATGTGTGGACACAACAGGCATAGTTCGCTTCTCCCGAGTTGTCAGTTTTCGTTTCATTTAAAAAGAAGCAATGTGAGTGTGACGCGTTGAGCTTTATCTAAAGTTTAAATTAAAAATGTCGAACCGGAAAAGTCAAAAGCAAAATATGATATGGCTTACAAACATTTTCAAAGGAGGTGTGAGGCATATTATTGAAAAAGTTTCTCTGACTTATAGTCTGAGAGCCGATCGGAATAAGGTGGATTTTATGTATTTAAGCATGATATTTTCAGGATGGAAAGTATTTATTCGGGGAGCCCAGTAGGTTCTCTGAGCCGGTGAAGAAACATAGTTTTTTAAACGTATTTTAACCTCCTGATTACAGATATTGAGGGTAGATTCCCGAAAAATGATCAGGTAATTTATTATGTCTATAAATCCTATAAAGAACACTACTATGCTGATGATGTACAACTATATTTATCCTTTTACCCTGATGAATGTCCACAGGCAGTGTCTGCTATAAATTTTGATTTGTATAACTTGGTTAAGTTTTCTTGTGGTCATTCTTTAAAATTGAATCCACAAAAAAACACAGCTATTTTATTTGGTAAGAAAAATGATAGGAATGATTTTATGCGCAACTACAGAGAGCTAGTAAAGGTGAATAATGTTAACATAACTTTTTAAAATGCAATTAAAGACCTCGTCCTTTACCTAGATCAAGATCTAAGATTTTCTTACCACATCACACAGTCATTAAAAAAAACTTATATAAACCTGAAACTCATTTTTCAAAATCGTCATTTTTTAAATATTGAACTTAAGACTTTGCTCTGCGACAGCTTGGTGCTATCGCATATGAATTATTGTGATACTGTTTATGGGCTATGCCTGTCTGCCTTGGACACTAAACGAATACAAAAACTACAAAACTCTTGTTTAAGATTTATTTATGGGATATGAAAGTTCGAACATGTTTATAAATTAAAAGAAATCGGTTGGTTGGACATGCGACGGAGGCGACAATTGCACTATACTTATCAATTTTTCTCCATAATTAATCAAGAAACACCCCCTTATTTGTATAATAAAATCAGATTTCAATGCGATGTACATAATATTAATGTTCCGTTAAAGGGAAGGCTTACTATTCCCTCCCACTCGTTGGAATTGTTCAAGAGATCGTTTTCGTAGAATATTGCCAAATATTTAAATAATTATGCCATTGATTTATTGGCAGATCTGTGTCAGGACGGAGATTTAGGACCATGGTTTTGGGGAGCATCCTGGGTGTTGGAGTGAATTTTGTGCGTTTTCTCTGGGTACGTCTTTGAACCTTTCTTTCTTTCTTTCATTTAAAACTTATCAACATTGAGTTTTTGAAAATTAACATTGAGCAGTATTCAAATTAATATTTATGTGGTAAACTAATTTTTTAAATTGTTTTTCATTATATTTAGTTTTGTGGGTTAGCTGAACAGACATCAAAGATATTTTATATCTAGGACGAACTGAAACTCGCCCGCTATTTCTGAAAACATGACTGTAGAATAATTTATTAAATAAAGACCTTTATTATTATTATTATTATGATTTACAAGCCAAACGGCTTCGCACTCCCTCCAGGGAATATTGACTCATACCAGGTACACATTATATATTATTATTATTATTATTATAAATATCTGCGCTCGATTTTTAAACATAAGAATAAATGGTCATCTTCATTCTTAAACGTAGAGATGTATAGTCTTAGCAATTTAGCGTGTTTTTGAGGTTAGGGAAGAATTCCAAATGGCTGAAGTATACTGATTTCAGAATTGGTTTCAGCGACCGCGAAATCAAGAACATAAAATGGTTAGACTATATTAAGTATCACAGAATAGGGTTAATCGAACGATTTGAAGTCTGAGGGAGAAATACTGACCAGATGGGGTTTAAGTAACATTGGATTCGAATTCAGTGACCTTGAAAACATATAGATACGGTGATTTAATTCATAAAATAGTGACTATAATTTTTCTAAATTTGGATCATGTTTTTATCATTAGGGTTTTCCCTGACGGAGATTTTACTATATAATAAAGTAGTCCAGCAATGACAGTGGTTTCAAAATATGCCGGAGATAGAACAGTGGTCCAGAGGCTTTTTGGGTTTATGCAGACACTGACTACATTTAATGCTTGAGTGTTAAAAAAATTTTGTTAGTTAAATTTTCCCTATTTTTTAATACAACCTGTATCTATCTTTGTATAGACGATAGTTTAAATTATATAATAATACATTTATCAAATAAATACTTACACCATATGCAGAACAGAGCTGGTATTCAATCCATTTAGATTTGGAACGTGCTCAAGACCAGTGTAAACAATTCTCCTGAAACATAAATAATATTCTGATAATAACAGAATTCCCCATAACATTAAATGGAAAATAATAAATTCCGCCAAAATGTGCAATTTAATAAATATACAGTTAATAGAGTTATACATTTATATATATATATATGTATATATATATATATATATATATATATATATATATATATATATATATATATATATATATATATATTCTCGGCCGTGCGGACATCGATTGTTAGTTAAGAATACTATTGGAGAACTCCAAAACAATGTAGAAGCTCCGAATTCAGAGCTATTTCGTCCCTATTTGGGACTCATCAGGCCATTGTATCCAAGTATAATTCATCATTTCACATCCGTGGCTTATATACCCGTTTTAAAAAGAAAAAACAGCAGACAAGACACGAAGAGCGACATTTCGACGGACCATTTAATAACACCTGAACAACAGAAACTAGCAATGTTCTATAATCATCATTCGAAAAATTTTATTCCCTTCATCGCTACTTCTACAAAAGAGAAAATAACTTTTCTTAATTCTATCTTTCAAAATAAAGAAAAAAAGACCTACCAAAGTGAGTATATATGAAAAGCCAGGTTTTTTTAACTGATACAGTCATTAGCACTTAACACTAAGATCACATTATATGAAAAGAAATATTTTAAAAGGCAAAAATTGTCCAATTTAGTTAAGAAACTAATTTTTAGCACGTGTTTGTCGTCAATGGACCGCGGTGCCAGATTTCGCAATGACAACCAGACAGTTTTCCAACTAAGCAAAATCAGAGATGTTGTAATACGTGAGTACGTGACTTTTCATGCAAACTTGCTGATGCTGCTATAGGGAAAATAGTAAACAAGTAAAGACTAATGCTGTTACTCTGCTAGTTTTTAAATTTGATTTATATTTTAATTTTGAAAGTATAAAAATAATTGTTTAAATAAATAAAATAAATTTTTTAAAAAGTGTTTTGTGAAAAAAGAAATATAAAAATTGGCGCAGTCGGTAGGAACACCTTGTGAAGCCCCTGGTTGCGAATCGTAGAGAACAAGACGACTTATACTCCAGCATGTAGTTGCATTCTGATCTTTGCTCACAGTTACGTCTTCTTAATACTTTATAACGCCCATAAACAATACCGTTGGAATCTTCTTTCACGAGGAAGGCACCATAAAGATATCGAACAACAAATGGATACTTCTCGTCTACAAAAAATTACTGTCCATAAAGAAAGCTATTCTACATAACGATAAGATTATAAATTCGATGCTAGAGAACCTGGTCTCTACGGAAATAAAGTCACCCAGATTAATAACCTTTAAAGGAGAGGTACAGACTCAAGCTAACCTACTCGGACAAATCTCTGACTCCGTTAATCTTAAATTCAAAGACATAATCGCGGACACACAAAATTATGCCTATAGGAATAAACGCGGAATAATTAAGGGTATCGAAACAATATGAAAAACAATTATAGGAAACTTAGACGCGTCAGACGGCGATTATTTCAATGACTGTTGAGAGGAAATCACGCGAGACGAAAGTAGTGTTCACAATTTTGCGACGGAACGATTTTGATGAGAGATGATCAGTCAGTGGCATTTAATATACGATGTATTAAATGACTTACTTATTCTTGTAAAATAAAAATAGATACTTCTAATTGTCTAAAATTTAAGCTTTGGTATGTGGGAATATGAAAATGCTACATCTTAGGCGCAGGGGCGGATCCAGCCTCTCTCCTTGGGGGGGGGGGGGCGGTGATATCACAAAAGTACAGTATGGCAAGCGAAAGCAGTTGTCCCCGGGGGGGGGGGAATACCGGAAACATTCCCATTTCTAGTGTAGAAGGCAGGGACGGGGCTATTTTTTTGAATTTGAAGCTCTTGGAGAGGGGGGGGGCGATCACAAGAAAAAACAAGTTTTCGACAGGGGGTGAGAAGATGCACATTCCTCGTATAAGAGGCAGGATCTATTTTCCTGAGTTCAAAGCTCCTGGGGGGGGGGGGTGCTATCACAAAAAAAAAGTTGTCAACTGGGGGGGGGGGGGGTTGCCAACAGCATACACATTCCTAATATAAAAGGCGGAATCGGTTTTATGTTCCTCAACTCAAAGCCCTTGGGAAGGGGAGGGCGATCGCAAGCATACACATTCCTATACTCTATTCAAGAACTAGAGAGAGTAATAAAACTGTTACCGAAACCTCCAACGTACCTGCTTCAGTGCCCCCGGTAACTGAGAACTGCCGTAAATCTAATTATATTTAAATATTATAAGCTTTTATAAATTTACTGCAACAATAAAATTTCTGATAATTCAATTTAATTTCTGTCAGTCAGCAAAGTACACCTTACATTGCGTCCTTAGTGATTTATTTTGTTTGTGCTTGTTTTTAGATATTATTTGAGATTAGTGAGATACCCAAAAGATGGAGGGCATTTTTTCCTCAACGAAAAACTTTTTACGATGAATGTTTATGATGCCTTAAGATATTAATATCTAGATAATAATGTTAAAAGCTCTGTTGAGATGTGTTCCAATATAACAGGAGTTCGAAGATCTATCATGTACCGAACACTGGCGGAGAAAAAAACGACTGGAATTGTTAGTAATTCCAAGCTATATTCGATCATAGGCAGACGAAAAATCTCGTTGGAAGAAGAGATGTAAACTGTAATAAAAGGAGTTGTACATACATTTTATTATGAGAAGTAGATCTCAACCGTCGACAAAATTCTAACTTAAATCAATGAAGATCGGGATTTGCCTGAAATTAAAAGAACTGAGTTCTGGAAATTGCTCAGAGAACTTAATTTTTGTTGGGAAGAACCAGATAGGAAATCTGTTCTTATAGATCGTCCGGAAAATGTCCGTTGGTGAAGGAAATATCTCTCTCAAATAAAAGGTAGAGTTGCTGGAAATAACACAACTTACAAAATTCATAATTTAGCTGGACTTTTTTGAATAAAGTTACTGCAGATGACTGCAAAAAGTCCATATAATAAAAGAATAAACGAAAATGTGGAAACTCGATCTCATGATCGGTGAGAGAGGAATCAATTATAATTAATTTGAGCGAAGATAGCTTCACTGACTTTGATGACGAATAAGATACGTAATGTTTACCAGCGTTAACACAATTTATTATTTAAATTTTCTGTAACATATAAAAATTAATGACATTTGAGTCCCTTTTTAGTGTTTAATTGTAATTCTGCAGATGGTTTAAGAAATAAATAAACTGGAACGTCAAATATCCCAAAAATGTTTTTAATTAATAATAAAATGACCGATAGCCCCAAAAAATATTTTATTGACAAATTTATTTTTTTTTATATGTTTAACTTCTTGTATTTTTGATAATGGGTATTTTGTAAGTATTTAAATTATAACTTAGAATTTTTTGAAAGAAAAAGGCTACGTTTTAGTCTGAATGTGCCTAAAAGGGTTTCTATGCCAAAATTAAAAATAATAAAACTACAGTTGTGATTTGTGTTAAATATGTCAAAATTATCTATATTTTCTAATATATGTGAATTATTAAAATGTCATAAGAAATAAAATAAAATTATAAAAACTTTTTATTTTAAGTTTATTACTGAAATAATACTCTATGTCATAAATATTTAGTGATAAAATAAACCTTCGTTTTGGCGCCTTCCGATGCCTATGACAAGGATTAAAATCCTTTTTAACACTTCACACACCCAAATATCTATTGCTATCCAACCCAAATAGTCCATTATTATAGACCAGTATTTTTGATTATAAAGTTTCTAACCCATTCCTATGAAAAATATACGTGTCTAACAGATTTTAACAAAGACACCGGACTAAAGAACACAGATAGTTCGCGAAGAAAAAAATGGTCAAAAATGAAAAACTCTCCCTAGTTCTTGAATAAACTATAGTATAAAAGGCAAAATTGGGTCTATTTTCCTGAACTCCAAGCTCTTGGGGAGGGGGGGGGGCGATCGCCCCCACCGCCCCCCCCTTGGATCCGCGCCTGCTTAGACGAGAACTAGAAGAAAATATTGGTGAAAGACTTGCATTTTTAGCAGTTCGGTATGGCGGATTTTAGTGCTCCCTGAAGTCTTTCAGATGCCGATCATAGCAGTGAAACTGTTGATACCAGATCTATTGTTAAGCTGTCTTTAGATAACTATTAACTTCCCTGGTTCTATGTTTTAAAGTTAAATATTTAGTTTTCTTAACGTTACTTTGTTATGATTTTTTATTTGGATCTTCGATTATTTTCTGTAAATCGTTTTGATCTTTTGTTATCAACTTGATATCGTTAACACACCTGAGATTTTTCTTTCTTTCTCTATCTATAAGTGTACCTTTTTTCTTTCAATTTAGGATATCTTCTAAAGCGAAAGTTATTTTTATTTGTCCAAGAATTTTTCATAGTTTATTATTGCTATCCAACGTGTTATATTCATTAGCATATACACTTTTGTTAAATTGAAAGCATACTATGTTTTTTATGTTGATATTACGTTAAGTGACCTTTTATTGGTGTACAATTTCCGAATTCTACATCCACGCGTGACTAAGTGCTATAAAACAGTTTCCAAACCTAATGAATATTCCCCTTACAGCCATATTAATACATAAATCTTTCAAGTATGTTTGCCATTTTACACGTTTTCATTTTGTAAGTTATAAGTAAGAAATACTTGAGAATTTCCTAAACACAATTTATGTTTTATGGTGCATTATAATATTAATATTTATTAGGCAGTTAATTTGATTTAATGTTTCCACAGATAAAAATCTGGTCTAGGTCAATTATTAGAAACTGCTATGGTGAGTTTGCTGCTAAATATAAATGGGAATTTTCTTCAGCCCAAGGTTGCAAGTTATGAAAATTTATAATTTTTTTTCTTTTTCGCTTCGCCTATGAAAATGGCAATATAAATGAACAGGACAATAAATTAACCCTCTCCTCCCCCTACAGCTTTTCCTATGTGGTTTTATTTTCTTTCTTTTGGTTGTCTCTTGGTGGAAAAGATCTTAGGATTATTGGCTTTGAAAAACGTACACGATAAGTAAAGCAACACAATTACAATAAAATTCCACTCAGGAAAAATAAACAAACACCTTCCGTCAATAGATAGATATTCTTTCATATATCAAGGGGATATACGACAAATGGAATTGGCAAACTCTTTGGGAAAATACGTTACACAATAGGTTCATTTTCAATCCAAGAAGCAGAACTGGTATGGAAAATCTCATGCAGTAATTACCTTTATAAACTACTCTCACAGAGGAATATTGAAAAAGCTAGGACAACACAAATTAATGTATCTATTACTTTTACTTTATAACATTTTCAAGTAGATAATAGTTTTAAGTTTAAAAACTATTTTAATATTATCCATTTCATATTAATTCTGATTGTAACCAAAAAAAGTCCGGCATATCACAAGATTTATTCCCATTTAAAAATATTCTATTTTTTAGTTTAGCACATTTAGAAAATATGCAGAAGAGTTTAACTACGTGTCTGATGCATAAGAATATGCAAGTTAATACAATTTTTATAAAAAAAATTTACCGACTTCTAAAAACGCGCCAAAAAGTGAAAAATAACTATAAATTTTTATATGAAATTGAAATTTTTGAAATCGGCACCAAACTAATACCAGACAAAGTATGATTCGCATAAACAGATTAAAAATACTTTATTTGTAATTGCTTTCTTACCATAATAAGTATATATTAGTTTCATTTAGAAATTATCTGACGCCGACTACAAAAATTTCAATTTCATATAAAAATTTATAGTTATTTTTCACTTTTTAGCACCCACTTTTAGAAGTGGGTTGAAGTTTTTTTATAAAAATTTTATTTTTCGATTTTTAGTTTTGAATTCATTATGATATCCATAAATTATTTGAAATAAGTACTAATCGAGATTAGTGTACCTTGCAATGACTCCAAGGTGGCAAAAAGTACCATAAAATGAACCACTAAAAATTTTTTGATTCATAGAGTTCTCCAAATACCAGTGAAATTATATCAAACAAATATTTAGTCTGTCATAGTAAACCATTATCTTAAATTTCAAATTAATTTTAGATTGGTAATATAGACTTCAAAATCTTCCAATATCGATATTTAAAGAACTTGAGACGTAAATTTCTTAGCCCGATATATTTTATACTACCTACTGAGTTTGTATACGCTTCAAGAACCACACAATATCAATTTTAGACAAAATCGGAAAATCTAAAATTTTCAGCTCCTCATATTGTATCTTATCAACCTTGTAAAAAATTAACTTCATATTCGTAATACACGACCCCGAAAATTCCCTAATACCAAATCTGAAAAATGCGAATAAGGAAAAATTTTGAACTCACCATATTGGATCCACCATTTTGGATGAAATCCAGAAATTAAAAATTTCTTGACCGTCTTATTACATCTGACATAATTAATTTTTTATCCGCCATATTGGATACGCCATATTGAATTTTTTAAAAATAATTTCAGATTAGTTATGTGCGATCCCGAAAACTCCCTCATACCAATTTTGGAGAAAATCGAACAAAATTGATTTTTTCGTTCGCCATATTGGATGCGCCATATTGAATTTTTTAAAAATAATTTTAGATTCGTCCTGTGCAACCCCGAAAACTCCCCCGTACCAATTTTAGAAAAAATCGGACAAAATAAATTTTTTTGGCCGCAATATTGAATTTTTTAAAAACATTTTGATTCGTTGTATGCGACCGCAAAAATATCCCCACACCAAAATCTGACAAAATTAAATTTTCTTGTCCGCCATATTGGATCCGCCATATTGAATTTTTTAAAAATAATTTCAAATTCGTTGTGTGCGACCCCGAAAATTTTTCCATACCAATTTTAAAGAAAATCAGACAAAATTAATTTTATTGCCGCTATATTGTCAGCGCCATCTTTGATTTTACTGCACCGATTTCATCCAAAAAAATATGGGACCACCGCAGCAACTTCCTTTACATAACGTAAAAAATTTCATTCAAATCGGTGTAGCCGTTCCGTAGTAATCGGTGAACATACATAAAAAAAACATACATAGTCGACGAATTGAGAACCTCCTTCTTTTAGAAGTCGGTTAAAAAGATAAAATTAATCTGGACTATTAATAAAATTATTAATAATGTTGAATGTAAAATATATACAGGCGACATTAAATTTAAGTTTAACTTTCATTTTGATTAATACCATTGACTCACATCCTGTCTTACATTGTATAAAACAAAACTATTAATATACTAATTAGACTAATAAACTGCAATATTAGAAAAATTATTGCAATTAAAAATTACTTGTTAAATCTTGTGTATCATTTTTAAATATTTTGTTTATTCCACAAAACTGCCTAAAGTAAAATATTTTTCACCTACTATAGAAGAATTAGAAACTATAGGAGGTTCTAATGAACGATAATGGTCCTCCTTTTCTATATTATGTATCCAATCTTAACTAATAAAGCAATTACAATGATCTAAACAGATAAATGTGTAGAGAATAAAAATGCCAACAAAACGAGTCCTAGACCGACTCAGTCAGAATATTAGTAACGAAAAAAAAACAGGGAAAATTAAGCATTTGTTCAAAAAATCATATATCCGTTATTTTTCAAGTTGTAGCGCTGGTCCTTCATGAAATATTAGTAATTTATAAGTACTTTATGCCTGCCAAAACCAGGTGCAGTTGGTTTATGAGTTTTTGCACACTTATCATTTGAAATTTTTAGGGTACTATCATTCAGCGCTCATAGTTGCCTCATGGATGGTCCGATTTTAATTTTGTAAAAATATTTTGAAAGTAGAAGAATCATTCTATAATCCTATATTTTCATTTTGCATCAAAAAGTCTGCGAAATACGTGAAAAGTGTTAACAAATATATCGAAAAAAGACCGAGTGGGTAAAAGTAGCTGACTAATAGGGATAACACTGCTGCCGAGGAGAGTGGTATGTATATAGTAATAGAAGCGCTCTGCGAAAAATTTATAAACCTTAATATTTAATTTTCTCAGCAACTAAAAAAGATATTTTAATATTTTTTTTATTCTATTGAATGGCCTATTGTGTTATATCGACTGGCGTGTCTTGTTCTTGCCTCTCCTGTATTCCTGTATTTTTCAGTTAGTTTCTCCGATTTACATACATATATATATATATATATATATATATATATATATATATATATATATATATATATATATATATATATGTATATATGTATATATATATGTATATATGTATATATATATATATATATATATATATATATATATATATATATATATATATATATATATATATATATATGTTTATACGGCTTTCACGGAATCCTCCGTGTGAGATGCATTGGCAGTGGTTATATCCACATTATGCTGTTGTAGTGCTGAAATCACATTCAGCAAACGTACAACTATATGCAACTCCGTATGTAAGTGAAATAAAATGCGAAACAGTGAATGCAAACTTCGCTCCATCATATCCTTTCTGTGTTAGAGGTTGCACAGTTAGAATAAATTGTAATAAAACACAATTTATCCTATTCCACCACCATCGAGATGGTGGCCTACCGTTACCACCATACCGAGAAGAAAGTCAAAGCTTACCCTCCTCGCCACAGTGATACAGCAGAGATACATGTTTCGTCCCTCACTAGACTCATCAGGGTACCGACATGCACCTGGCTGTGCAATATATATATATATATATATATATATATATATATATATATATATATATATGCACTAATAACTGGACTAAAAATGTTGAATTTGAACAAACTTTTGTTTCTCTGTTTTCTTTTTGTCCAAAAGTGTACTTCTAACCTGAAGAATCAATAAGTGAGATATAAAATTGTCTAAGAAATCAAAAGTGAATTTTTCCTGCTTGGAATTCTTCGGCATACCCTGTATAATATTGGAAGTAGGTGGACAAACAAAAAGTTACAGCTGTTCAAACTTTTCGGCGTTAAACTTATCACTGTGGCCGCTGAAGTTGAAGTAACAAGGAAGTTATATCCCCGAAAAAGTTTTGGCTAAAGATGTTACAGTTGAATAAGTTTACAATGATTTTAAACTTACTTTCAGGATATTATCTTCTTATTTATACAGGAAAAGCACGAGCCTTTGGCAAGTATAATTTAGTTAAATAAATAAATTGATTGCGGATACGAAATATTTTTTCAATAGTGTTTGTAATTATAAAATAATTTAATGGAAAAAAATTGAAAAATGTTAACATGTCAGTTTTGTGTGATTTGTCACCAAATGCGTTTTAAGGATCAAGGAAATGATTTTTGTAATCTACTTTTGTTATGTCTGTTTAGAGGGGTTGAGCATTACGTTATAAGTTGATCACTTGCCTCATTTGCATCATTAAAAAGTTGATACTGGGCGAAAGATTCATTTTGCAAGTCATAGAGGCTTGTACTTCAGAAAAGTGGCTCGAAAATTTCAGCAACAGATGCCTTCTTAGTAGCGTTCGGAGACAAAATCTAGAGAGGTAAAATTTTAATCCGCCGAATTGGATTCGCCATTTTTAACAGACTTCTAACAGAAGGAGGTTCTCAATTCGTCGATTATATATGTTTTTTAATGTATGTACACCGATTACTTCGGAACGGCTGCACCGATTTGAATGAAATTTTTTACGTTATGTTCAGGAAGTTGCTGCGGCGGACTCATATTTTTTTAGATGAAATTGGTGCAGTAAAATCCAAGATGGGGCTTACAATATGGCGGCCAAAAAAATTAATTTTGTCCGAATTCTCCAAAATTGGTATGGAGGAATTTTCGGGGTTGTATCCAACGAATCTGAAATTATTCTTAAAAAATTCAATATGGCAGATCCAATATGGCGGACAAAAAATTTTTAATATTGTCCGATTTTCTCCAAAATTGGTATGGGGGAGTTTTCGAGGTTGCACATTACGAATTCAAAACATTTTTAAAAAATTCTATATAGCGGACAAAAAAATCAATTTTGTCCGATTTTCTCCAAAATTGGTATGGAGGAGGTTTCAGGGTCACACATAATGAATCTAAAATTATATTTAAAAAATTCAATATGGCGGATCCAATATGGCAAACGAAAAAATCAATTATGTTCGATTTTCTCCAAAATTGGTATGGGGGAGTTTTCGGGGTCTCACATAACGAATCTGAAGTTATTTTTAAAAAATTCAATATGGCGGATCCAATATGGCGGATCCAATATGGCGGACAGAAAAATCAATTTTGTTTGATTTTCTCCAACATTGGTACGGGGGAGATTTCGGGGTCGCATATGACGAATTTAAAATTATTTTTAAATAATTCAATAGGCGTATCCAATATGGCGGATAAAAAATTAATATTGTACGATTTTTTCAAAATTGATATGAAGAAGTTTTTGGGATAGTACATTACGAATCTGATATTATTTTAAAAAAATTAAATATGGCAGATCTAATATAGCGGATTAAAGATTCTACATCTCTCGATTTTGTCTAAAGTCATTATTGGGGGATTTTTGTTTGTGTTAAGTACGAAATTAAAATATTTTTTGAAAAACTCAATCTGGAGGATTCAATATGGTGTCCTAAAAATTTGACATTTGTCGACTTTCTCCAAAACTGATATAGAGGGTTCTTGAGGGTGTAAATTATAAATTTAATAGTATTTTTTCAAGATTCAATATGGCGAATGCAATATAGCTGACTAAAAATTTTACATTTATCTATTTTGTTCAAATGTGGAACTGAATCGTTTTTGAGGATGTATATAGCGAATATAAAATTATTTTAAGAAAATCTAATATGTCAAATACAATATGACCATTTAGAAATTTTAAATTTCTAGATTTCATCCAAAATTGGTACTGGAGGGCTTTGAAGGGTTTAGATCTAGATTACATTAAGACGTTAAAATTATTTTTTTGAAATTCAATATGGCGGATTGAAAATTTTACCATATTCACATTTTTTCAGATTTAGTATTAGGGGGTTGGGGGTGGCGTATTACGAATATGAAGTCAATTTTTTAAAACTATTAGGTTGATAAGATACAATATGAGGGACTAAAAATTTCCCAATTTCCGGTTTTATTTAAAATTGATATTGCGGACATATACAAACTCAATATACAATATAAAATATATCGGGCTAAGAAATTTACATCTAAAGTTCTTTAAATATCGATATTTGGGGCCTATATTACGAATCTAACATTAATTTGAAATTTAAGATAGTGGAGTTACTATGACAGACTAAATATTTTTTTGACACAATTTCATTGGTATTTGGAGAACTCTAAGAATCAAAGAATTTTTAGTGGTTCATTTTAGGGTGATTTACATTTCTGGATAAAATGGGTACTTTTTTGCCACCTTGAAGTCATTGCGAGATACAATAATTTCGATTAGCACTTAGTTTAAATAATTTAATAATATCATAATGAATTCAAAACTAAGAATCGAAAAATAAAATTTTTATAAAAAAATTGAACTGACTTCTAAAAGTGTACTAAAACGGGGAAAATAACTAGAAATTTTTATATGAAATTGAAATTTTTGAAGTCGGCGCCAAATTATTTGTCAATGTAATAAATAACTACTAATATATACAAATTATGGTGGAAAGCAATTAGAAATAAAGTGTTTTTAACCTTTTTATGCGAATCACATTTTGTCAGGTATTAGTTTGGCGCTGACTTTTTTCAATTTCATATAAAAATTTCTAGTTATTTATCACTTTTTAGAGCACTTTTAGAAGTCGATTCAATTTTTTTGTAAAAGTTTTTTTAATTCTGAAAATAATTTCAGATTAGTTATGTGTGAATCAGTAGAAAATAATAATGATAAAGTTGTCTAAAACGTAAAAAAATATGTTTATTGTTGAAGATCTTTAACAAAAATCATGCAGTACTTACATTACTTTCAAATTAGGTAAATAGGCGGCGAAAACTTCTGGCAATATTTTTTGTAGTTTCGGAGCTCGGTAAATATATCTGAAAAAAAAATATTTTATTAGTTTATAAATATTTTGCATGATACCTAGTATCAAAGATTATAACAGCTTAGCGTTAGCTATAATAATCTTTGCTACTATTAACGAATACAGATCCTTATAGAAGCGCCTTTCTTACGAGATTGTGTGGGTTCCGAGCGGCGCTTACTGTTTTGTTGTATTAATGGAATATGGGTAATTATTTTTTATTTATTTGAGCAACGTCAACATTTTTTCCGATTCGATTTCATTTAAAATTGTTATGGGGGAGTTTTCGAGATCGTACATAACGAATCCAAAATTATTTTTAAAAAATTCATTATAGCGGATTAAAAATTTTATATGTTTCGATTCTGTCAAAAATTGGTATATGGAGAGGGGGGAGGGGAAGAAGCGAGGCTGTAAATTACAAATTTAAAATTATTTTAAAGAAATTCAATATAGCGGATTCTAAAAATTATATATTTTCGGATTATATTCAAAATTTTTATTTGGGGGTTTTTCGAGACTATCAATTAAAATTAAATTAAGAGTTAAAAATTATTTTTTGGAACTCAATTCAATATAGCGGATCCAATCTGATGGGTTGCAAATTTTACGTTATTCATATTTTTTCAAAATTGGTATTTCCGGGTTTTCTGAATCGTGTGACAGATGAAATACGGGGTATACAGGGTGTCCAAGATAAGGATCCTAAGCATGGGGATCTCGGAAACAGTTGGAGATACGAGGTCGGTTAAATTAGAGAAAAGTTGCGCAATTTAGTGCTAAATTAAACGCAGTTAAAAAAATTTAAAAATTTCAAACAGTTCCGGAGATTTCCGGAAAAAAACGAAATTTGGCAAAATCGTTTTTAATTTTTGCAGGCTTTATTTAAAGAGATATCCGAAAATAAAAGGTAGATTCTCATTGCCACTTTCTATTTTTTATAATTTGGTCTAAACAAAATTTAAATCCGACGTTTCGTTTCTGAGATACCATCATGAACTTTCATTTTTTATATGGAACAAAAAAAAGTATTCCATGTATTTGATAGCATTTTTTATTACAAATTCAACGGTGTATCACCCTTGCATATCGAATACGTAGTTCAAGTACTTTCCATAAGAGCTCCGTGAGAGCGAGAGAGAAAGGTATATCAGTTTTATAAAAGCCAATGAACTACACACTTGATATGCAAGTGTGATACACCGTTGAATTTCTAATAAAAAATGCTATCAAATACATGGGATACTTTTTTTTGTTCCATATAAAAAATGAAAGTTCATGATGGTATCTCAGAAACGAAACGTCGGATTTAAATTTTGTTTAGACCAAATTATAAAAAATAAAAAGTGGCAATGAGAATCTACCTTTTATTTTCGGATATCTCTTTAAATAAAGCCTGCAAAAATTAAAAACGATTTTGCCAAATTTCGTTTTTTTCCGGAAATCTCCGGAAGTGTTTGAAATTTTTAAATTTTTTTAACTGCGTTTAATTTAGCACTAAATTGCGCAACTTTTCTCTAATTTAACCGACCTCGTATCTCCAACTGTTTCCGAGATCCCCATGCTTAGGATCCTTATCTTGGACACCCTGTATATACGGATCTTAAATTAATTTCTTCAAATTTAATATGCATGATATAATACGTCGGATTAAAAAATTTACATTACTCAAGTTCATTCAATATCGGTATCGGGGAGTTGTGGGAGATCCAGGTTACGAATCTTAGTACTTAAAATTCAAGATAGCGGATTTACTATAGCAGACTAAATATTTGTTTCATACTCGTATTCGGGGAATTGTCAGAATCAAAGAATGTTTTGTTGTTCAGTTTAGTGGGTCTACAACTATGGATGAAATAAGTACTTTTTTGCCACCTTAGAAACTCATCTGAATTCAAAACTAAAAATTGAAAAATTGAACGGACTTCTAAAAAAGCGCCAACCAGCAAAAAATAACAATATAATTTTTTATGTCAAATTAAAATTTTTGAGGGTTGCGCCAAATTATTACCAAATGAAACATATAACTGCTAATACGGGATACGTTCAATTTATGTTGAGAAAGCCTTTACAAATAAAGTATTTCTGAATCTTTTTATATTAAATACGTTTCATCAAGTATTAATTTGGCGCCGACTTCAAAAATTTCAATTTTATATAAAAATTTATATTTTTATTTTACCCTGAGATTTTTCGAAATATATAGAACAAGCGTAGACTTTACAGTCTCTTTATCAGTTGATAAAAATTTGCCTTAGAAATCAAATAAAGTATTATGTGTCAATGATCTGTACCTCCAAATATCCTTCAGTTATTTTTTTCTCAATAAAATTTTTGCAACTTCTTTTCCTCTTATTTGAACATAAACAAAATATCTAAAGAATAACAAGTCCCAGGTAAAATTAAATTTTTAAAGAAAGTAAGTCGATAAGGGAATTACTTACCAACTTTTAATTAAAGATTATATTATGGAAGTTATATTTTAGGGAACTTCGTAACATTTTTTGCAATATCAAGGGAAAACAAAAAACTGGAAAATACACAATTTTCTATTTATAACTTCACCTCAAAATGGTATTGTTAGACGAAAATCACTAACTGAAAAATGCGAGAAAAAAGCTGCCAAATGAGCGCTCTTTTGAAACGCTTTCTACAAAAGTTATCTACACCAGTTTACCTCATTTAGAGACAGTGGTATATTTGTACTTAGAAAGAGTTGTTGATTAGATTATATGATAACTTAAAAGAGCCATTTTTATGTAAATATTTTTTTGCTTGTTTGGTCATAATTTTAGTCAAATTACTATTCTGGTTTTCAGCTGACTAAAACAGTTTCTTGGAGACATTGGCGTGTTTACTATGAAAGCTTCTCCTAAACAAACTGTTACATTTTGTTTTTAGTTAAATTGTATACAAAAATTCCGTGTTACATAAAATACTAAAATTACATAAATTCTTTTCTAAAAGATCATGTATGACTATTCTTTGCACTTTTTCCTCTTACTTTTGCGACGCTCTTAACAGCAGAAGTCAAGTCGATGGTATTTACACTGATTTCCGTAAAGCTTTTGACCAAATCGGCCATCACATATTCTTACAGAGGACTTCTGCCCTATTTGGCTTCTCTTACGACCTTGTTTTTCTTCTGAAATCCTACTTATTTAATCGTAGTCAGTTTGTGCAAATAGTAGAATATAAATCTGCTAGGTTTACTCCCACATCAGATGTTCCCCAGGGTTCGAAGTTGGGGCCACTTCTCTTTAACATATTTACAAACGATCTTGTTTTTCAGTTTTACTGCCACAGACTGGCCTATGCTTTTGAGTTAAAAATATTTCAACGCATTGAGTTTGTTGCAGACTGTTTGACCCTTCGAGCCAGTATTGATATGATCAGTCAATGGTGTGTGGCTAATAAGCTGGATCTTAACATCTCTAAATGTAATGTTGTTCTTACTCTCGGACAAAAAATCCTGTTCGGTTTAATTACCATATAAATAGTTCTATCATTAATAGATGCTACACTGTAACGGACCTGGGTGTCTTCTTCGATTCGAGCTTCTCCTTTATTCTCCCCATTGAGCAGATGGTGGCTAGCGTATCTCGAACATTGAGTTTTATTCTGCGAAACTACAAACCTCTTTTTAGTTCAGCCACTTTCAAACTGCTGTATTATGTTACGTAAGATCGAGATTAGATTATGGATCAATAATGTGGTCCTCCATCTACAATTGTCATGGCCTTGCCATAGAGGCCGTCCAAAGGAAATTTCTAAAATATTTAATGTTTAGGGAGGACAATATTTATCCTCAAGTGGAGTTTCAATTATGACCACATTCTCGCAGGATTTATGGAACTGCCATTGGCTGTACGTCGTAACTCCCAATCCATATCATTTCTCTATAAGCTTCTGAATACGAGGATTGTTTTCCAATTTCTGTTAAAGCAACTATCATTGACGTTCTCCGTGTTGATGCCAGGCATCTACCAGCTTTCCCCACTGCCCTTGCTAGGTCAAACATTTTATTCCAATGTCCCATCTACAAAATGTGCAACAATTTTAATCATATTTCTACACTGTGCGACATGCATTTTGACGGTCTACCAACTATTTTGAAACATCTGCGCGAGGTGTCTGGGTATCCTTTGTAGGTTGCTACTTTGCTATGTACATGGATAGTTTAAGAGAATATTGTATGCCTACAGCCTGTAAATTCGGTATACAAATGGATGGTGAATTGATTTTAAATGGGTTTTTATTTGTAGATTAACTGTAACTTTAGTTAGTTTATTTACTTTATTAGTTTATTTACTTTATCCTATTAGCTTCTTTATCTATGTTTGAATTTCCTGTAAGGGGGCCGTTGGCCTGTTGGAAATAAGTAGTTATTTAATTATTATTATTTAAAATTAAAATGAGAATCTCTGGTTATAAATCATGAATGCATTTTTTTAAATCGCTTTCAATAAACGGTGCCACTGATAAGAACTGCAACAAAGCTGACAAATTATTGCTTTTAAGTGTTCTTCTTTCAGACAGAGAAAAGAAAAGACCATATAGAAACAGTTATAGGAAGAATATCCATCAATTTTCCTTTAAACACTACAATTATTAAAATTTGAGTTTTCAAGCTTCTTTTCGTTTTTCATTCAAGTAAAAAAATCAATATTTTGAACCTTCTCATTTTCAATAGTTAAATCAACTAATTTTTGTATTCATTTAAATTTAGAGGAACTGCGTTAATATTCATATTTTAAGATACAATTGAACACAATATAATGCTTCGTAATGAAGTTTATGCCCTTCGAAGTTTAGTTCCTGTTAGTTTTTCAAGATATTACCTCCACATAACAAATTTGCATCAATTTCGTACATAGCGTATATAGCAAGTTTGTTGCAAATTGCAAATATTTCTCTCATTGACATTCCGTTCGTGAAGTTTTCCGCTCCAGCATATGTTCGACAAATAATATATTTGCAAGAAAGTTTAAAATGCTAACTGAATTTACGTATAACTACACCATACATCTGAATATTTATTTTCAAGAATCATGCTAGACACATTCTTCTATACGCAGAGGCGTGCACTGAACCTGGGCGGTACATATCCAGGGACCTGAACTCCTAGGTTCCCTATTAGTTACAACAAAGATTATTATTAGCGTTAGCTATAATATTCTTTGGTTACAATTAGAACACAAATTTACTTTTACTTTCCGAACATATAAGTGTTATACTTGGTAGATAAATCATTTGTGATATTTATTATTTATTTTAATTTCCATGGATTTAATTTCGTGGCAAAAGGGCGTTAGGGTCGCTTCGAATCTTTGCATTCCAGCACCGAATAGGTCAGAGACATTGCTAGTTATATGTTAAAGATCAAATTAGTAACTTCCCGCTGCCAGCCTTCCATAGCACCAGAAGGTTTCCTCTTCTTTTAGAGATGAGCAATTTGGCTTTTAAAGTAGCATATACATATGCCTAATAAATGTTACTGATTACAAAGTCAAAATCTTAACGGAGAACATTCTTTCTTTTTGCGATAGACATGCCCATGATGAACAGTTCGAATTACTGAACCCAAATTATCATGGTTTACAGAAACTCTAAACAGAACCAAAATTGAAAGGAACACACTTTTAACAAAGTGCAAAGAAATGAAAAAATATGATTGAATTGCATATAAAACATCAGCCATAATAATACTACGGAAAATAGCAAACCAACGTGGACTGTTTTAAAACATCTTAATGTTTACTTAAAAAAGTCAACCTCCATCCCTGTAGACTTATACAAACCTGATGGTATAAACGCCCACTACTTTGAAACCGTTGACTCTTTGAATAGTAAAATAGATTTAGATACTGTAAATTGGTCCATTCAGGATTGAAGTTGTTCTGATGAATAATGTAAAGTATGCCTTAGCATTCATAAAGTCTAATGCCGTAAGCTTAGATGCGGTACGTTTGTCAGTGATACGAATGTATGGCTTTATAATTCCTTATATACTTCACATGTATAATTTCTGTCTGGTAGATAACTACACTGCACGTCTTTTGAAGTGAATATTTTAACTTTTACAATTACATTGCCGCAAAATATATTTAAAATTCTGTTAAAGCTCTTGTTTTACTTATTGGAAACTTGTTTATTTCCACATGCATATTTTACTTATTACAGATAACAAAACCAGCCACATTCCAATTTTTTTTCAAGCTATCAAAACTGCTACTGAATTTTAAATTTTCAGGTCATTACATTTGGATAAGATTAGTAACCACATGAATACAGTTACTCCGTGAAGTGTTTTATATCTTGTTATACCACACAATGCCTCGGAGAAGACTGTCTTCTAATGATTCTTCGGCTATCATAGCTCATCTTCAACATGGAAACCGTACACAGTCTGAAGTCGAGTAACTTATTATTTCATAGAGAGAAAATCGGATAATTCTCGCTCTATGTAAAGGGTATTTTTTATAGAGGTATAGAAATTTAAGTTGGCAACACTTTTTTAACTGGCGGCCATTTTGTCAGCTGTCAAGTGATTTATGTTTAGTTTGGTTTGGTATTTCAACATGAATAGACTGACGCCTGAACAACGCTTCCAAATTGTGCAAATTTATTTTGAAAATCATGGTTCTGTTCGAAATACGTATAACTATGGAACGTTTTTGCACCATGTTTACTCTAAATGATAATACGCATCCACAGAGATGTCGTACAATGCGTACAGAAGCAGTCATTGCTGCTGTAGAGCGTAGCGTAGAGGAAGACCCGAATCAGTCTATCCGCCATCGTGCACAAGAATTGGATGTGTCCATTTACTTTATGGAAGATTTGCTTACAAAATCCAACTCGTGCAAGAATTGAAGCCACACGATCACCTAGCAAGGCGTAGATTCGGTGAATGGGCCCAAAACGAGATTGCCGTTGATCCCGATTTTCATAAGCGAATTTTGTTTAGCGATGAAGCTCACTTTTGTTTGAATGGATACGTCAATAAACAAAACTGCCGTATTTGGAGTGATGATAATCCTCAAGTGTATGTTGAGACACCGTTACATCCAGAAAAACTGACTGTTTGGTGTGCTTTATGAGCTGGTGGAATCATTGGTCCGTGCTTCTTTAAAAACGATGCTGGTCAGAACGTTGCAGTCAATGGTGACTGCTATAGAGCCATGATTACTGACTTTTTCGTTCATCAATTGAACAACCATGATGTGCAGGAGCTGTGGTTTCAACAAGACGGCGCAACATGTCACACAGCTCGTGCCACAATTGATTTATTGAAGGAAACGTTTGGTAACCGCATAGTTTCACGTATCGGACCCGTGAATTAGCCTCCAATATTGTGCGACTTAACGCCGCTAGACTATTTTCTGTGGAGATATGTGAAGTCGCTAGTCTACGCCGTTAAGCCCGAAACGATTGATCACTTGGAGGACAACATTCGCCGCGTTATTGCCGATATACGGTCACAAATGTTGGAAAAGGTCATCGAAAATTAGACCTCCAGATTAGACTACGTCCGAGCCAGCCGTGGCGGTCATATGTCAAAAGCCATATTTAAATGGCACAACGCTGTGGCATATACGTAGATGGATGGGTGAAAATGAAAGAATTCGTAGTAGCTAAGGAACCTTTATATTGTGTATATTCCCCAACATTCGAATGCCATCAATAAAATAAGTAGCATTCGAAATAACCTTTTTTGTTGTACTTCTCGCATAATTTACCTTGGTAAAACAAAATAATCCCTCATGCTTTCCTATATGATTCCCCAATGTTTTTTCACGTCCTCCGTAACTTTTCTTCTTAGAGGGATAAATAATTGCCATTATGAAAAAACTATGGAAGTCTTAGAGCCCATCTTTTGCCAACTCTTTGGTATCACTAATTACCATGTTACTCATAGGTTCTCTAATGACTTCAAAAAATTTTTGCAGTTATGAATAATAACAAAAAAGTCTTTCTTAGATTTTTTTTTTCAAATATCTCGGTAACCACTGAACTGACTTTGAAAAAAAAAAGCATTTCAAAGATTTTTTCCATGGAAATAGTTGCGTTTGAATTAAATGAAGAAAACTGATTTTTCGCTTATAAAATATTAGACAAACAAAATGCGAGACGCTGAAGTATTTCCTTGAAGAATAATTCTTAAAAAGAAAAATTCCTTTTGTGTTTTATATTTATTTTCGCTTGTTACCAATCTAATTTTCCTATCATGTTTAAATAACAACTAAGTGAAACGGATTTTAAGTAGCTTTATTTTTCCCTTGTAGTTTAAAAATTTTAATTTAAATTTGAAGAGGTATGACCGAGATAAGTGAATTTCCCTCATTTGTTCTTTTCAAATCCTTTTTTTTGTGGTAACTTTATTTATAGGAAAATTATAATTATGAGCAGCTATGATACTATTTCAGTTTCCTAGTTCGAAACATATTGTGCAAATTGTTTTTTTAAATAATCATATATTAAAAAGTTGTACGAAAGGAAAGGAAAACATTTCAATGATGAACAAGAAGTTTTATAACCTTTCCAACTTATTTCTATTAAAAAGGAAATACTCAGTATATACTGAATAGTTTGAGATTGAGTGATCTTAGAAGGTAGTGGGTTATTGATTAAGGGAAATGTATCCCTTGTAATATAAAGGTTTGGAGAGGGTCATCACATGCCAGAATTATCGATTAAATTGGAAACATAATTAGCTGTGAGTAGCTACACTTTAATGTAAGGACTAATCAGTAGCGTCAGTACTGATTATAATTAGCTAAGATTATCTTAAACCTTTTGAGATGTCCAGGGTATGGTTTAGTAAGTAATAATTATATATATATATATATATATATATATATATATATATATATATATATATATATATATATATATCGCACTCGGCAGAGGGGAGGAGCCTGTAAAGCTGCTCGTCCAATCAGAAAGCGAGCCAGCTAAACAAAATTCAACATTCATGAGAGGCCACCATCAGTTCTCAGCGAGTAACGAGACGAACGGCACTAAAAAGAGACAGTTATTTGCGGAAAAGTTAATTAAATAATTTTGAATCCAAAAATCAGTTCATTTTAAAAAAAAATCAAATTATTCGTTTTAACAGTGTTTCTAGACAAATGATGTTTTGTTCAAGTATAATTGAGTTTTATTTATGGGCTGGTAATATATACTGTTTGGACAGTCTGAAAGCAATAATTTACTCGTGAAAACCCCACTAATAACCATTGCTTTACTGAAAAAGGATGTCTACTATTTTTTGTTAGACAAAACTCGTTAGTTTATTGGACATAATGATTTTCATACCACATTGTTAAGATAATGAAGACCAACACGATATCGGTCTCAGTTTAATGATTAATGTAGGTTATTTAAAGTTATTCTCAAGTAGACATAAAGATGTACAGGGCATTCGGTTTCATAGTTACAGGAATATACATATATATATATATATATATATATATATATATATATATATATATATATATATATATATATTATATATATATATATATATATATATATATATATATATATATATATATATATATATATATATATATATAATAAAATAGAATCAAATATTGGCGAAGCGGACGTGAAAATTTGTCAATCTACATGATTCTCGTGTTAAGAAGTGCGGAGCACTCCAAAATATGGAAAAAAACTCCGGGTCCGACTGATGGCGACAGCGCTGTTTCGTCCTAATATGGGACTCGTCAGGCCACCGCATTCGGTACAAACCATCATCTCGCCATTGCATCCTATAAAGCTGAGTTTAAAATCAAAAAACAGCAAACAAGACGACAAAGGCGACATCTCGATGGTCCACTTGATAATACAAGAACCACACAGATTAACAAAGTTTGTAAAAAACCGCCATATGGTGGCACGATGCTGAATTAAAACAGAAATATGTAAAATCGAGTACACAAAACGCGCTGCCCAAAGGATAGGGGTCGCGTTTTTCGGTACTGGCAACCAAGCTTACCGCTCATTTTAGCAGCCAAAGCCACGTGTCGCACCAAACGATCCCACCATGAGAGCAACGTTTAGCGTGTTTCAAAGCCAAACAAGTAAATAAATAAATAGATAAGTTTTTGTCAGTCTAATTTAAAATAAAATAGAATCAAATATTGGCGAAGCGGACGTGAAAATTTGTCAATCTACATGATTCTTGTGGCTTTGGCTGCTAAAATGAGCGGTAGGCTTGGTTGCCAGTACCGAAAAATGCGACCCCTATCCTTTGGGCAGCGCGTTTCGTGTACTCGATTTTACATATTTCTGTTTTACTTAACCGTCGCGCCACCATATGGCGGTTTTTTACAAACTTTGTTAATCTGTGTGGTTCTTGTATTATCAAGCGGACCATCGAGATGTCGCCTTTGTCGTCTTGTTTGCTGTTTTTTAATTTTAAACTCAGCTTTATAGGATGCAAAGGCGAGATGATGGTTTGTACCGAATGCGGTTGCCTGACGAGTCCCATATTAGGACGAAACAGCGCTGTCGCCATCTGTCGGACCCGGAGTTTTTTCCATATTTTGGAGTGCTCCGCACTTTTTAAAACGAGAATCATGTAGATTGACAAATTTTCACGTCCGCTTCGCCAATATTTGATTCTATTTTATTTTAAATTAGACGGACAAAAAATTATTTATTTATTTATTTATATATATATATATATATATATATATATTAATTCAAACTAATCCTGAATAGATTAAGTTATTACATGAAATAATGGGTAAGTATAATAATTAGTTTCATCTACTAGTTAAACTGGTTTCCTATGTTGCCACCAGGAGACACTCTAATTAAATATAATTTTTTGTTGCTGGTTTTTAATATCTTGCGACGTTGTTCGCTTTCTAATCAATCATATGCCTTGTCATCGTTTGTCTTGCTCGAACCCATCTTTGTCTAGGTATGTCCCGTTTTTAGCTTTCCTACCGATAGTGCTTTGCGAAAAAAATGGCTGAAAACTGTCCCTCGAGAGGATTACGAGCTTAATCAAAATGCCAAAGTTTGATAATTACACTTTTCTGAAGCGAAGGTAACATAATTCGAACAATTTCAATGTAGGACTCACAAACAGGTAAAATTGTTTTATGTAGGTTGAAAAATCCATCCACGATTGAAAGAGAATTCCGTCCCGTCTTATTTTCCAAATGATCCTAAATATTTTTCTAAAAATGTAAAAAAGGTAAAGAGAAAAAATTAAAAAGATTCGATAAAGTGAGCTTCTTTGAGAGTAATTGAAAAAAGCAAACAAGAATATGACAACGTATTCCCAAATTTTGAAGAATTTTTAAATTTGTTTACCATTTAGCATCCAAGTTGTGATAATTAGGCAATTAGAGATGGAATGAAAATTCGTATATCGCGTTTTGATATATTTCTTTTTAAATTTGCCGTCGACTTACTACGTGGCGGTTTTATACAACATTATTGGTTTGTGTTGCTCTTGTGTTATTGAGTGATCCGTCGCGATATCGCTGTTGTGTCTTGTTTACTGTTTTTAAATTTATTAGCAGTTTATAGGGCACAATTGCGAGATAATGATTTGTATCGAATGCAATGGCCTAAGTAATCCCAATATATATATATATATATATATATATATATATATATATATATATATATATATATATATATATATATAATCGAAAGTTTTCGGGCATCCTGTGTATGTACTGAGTCCCTCTCAGGACTATAAGGCAGCTGACGTTTCGGTGAAATCTCATTCACCATTTTCAAGGTTCACTGTATGGCGTCTACGAGCACATACACGGGATGCACGAAAACCTTCGATTACACATCACACTCGTGAGAATATCCGACATAACATATATATATATATATATATATATATATATATATATATATATATATATATATATATATATATATATGTTATCTCGGATATTCTCACGGGCAAATTTGATTTTTGGGTTGCGAGATAACGAATGTGTCATCGGTTATAAAAAAGGATATATAGATAAGGCTCTAAAAAACAAACGCTTGACCCAAAAAAATTTCAAAAACCAAGAGAATAGCTTCAAAGCTTTTGTTCCTTATATTAGCGGCACCACAGATAAAATCGCAAAAATTCTCAGAGGACCCAACATTGAAACCATTTTCACCATAGACCGTAAAGTAAAAGATCTCTTGCCAACACCTAAAGAAAAAATCCCTCTAAAAAACCAGGGTGTGTACGAAATTCCATGCGGAGAATGCAGCTCATCTTACGTAGGCCAAACCAACCGTAAAATAAGCGCCAGAAGAGACGAACATATAAACGCTGTCAAGCAAAAAACAACTTTTTCTGCACTGGCCCAACACTGGTTAAACACAGGACATAAGATAAATTTCTCAGGAATAAGAATACTGTCGAGATGTGAAAACCTGTCCACAAGAGTTATAAGGGAAGCCATTGAAATTACAAAGGGGTCCAACAACTTAAATAGCAGAGATGATAGCTAGCGAGTGCCTAATACTTGGAAAAGTCTGCTTACAATACATACCAGGAGCACTTAGTAACGAAACAGATTACAACGCGCAGCAGGTGTCGTAACCTGATTGACCAGAACCATTCTGAAAACGAACGCGCCGGACGTACACACGGGACCGACAGTACCCGAGTCGTTAGGTCGCTCGTAGATGCCGTACAGTAAGCTTTTAAAATGATGAATGAGATTTTACCGAAACGTCAGCTGCCTGACCGTCCTGAGAGGGACTCAGCACATACACGGGATGCCCGTAAACATCACACCCGCGAGAATATACGACATAACATATATATATATATATATATATATATATATATATATATATATATATATATACATATATATATATATATATATATATATATATATATATATATATATATATATATATATATATATATATATAATACATTATTTAACATTATGTATAATAAAACCTTAATAGCATTTTTTGATTTGCGAACCAACAGAAGGGCGGAAAAATTTAATTTCGTGTTAATTCTATCATAAAGTTGCACATCGAGCATCACGAAAATAAATTACAACCAATACACTGTTCAGTATATAACAACAATGTAATTGTCAGTTAATTTTGGAGGAAAACAAACAAAACTCCTTAATTATTTTGGTCAACGCTTGATCCTTATCTCCTTTGACGTAAACTGTTTAAGAAGGTCACAATCCATTAACTAACAAGTTGAAGTGGTTGAAAAAGAAACAAGTAGAAACGATTAGTTGGGGTGTGGCAATGTTTACATTTATATTGGCAGCTTTTTTATTTTCTCAATGATTCCATTTCTACAAGATTAGAGAGTATTTGCTATCCTGCTACTTAAAATCATTAATTTCTATAAATATCTGGGGTACAATATGGATCGAAAATAAGCCACATAAAATCTCATTTTTTCTCGTTTAATGAGTTTTAACGTAGTTACCAGGGTAACAATTACGGGAAGAGTAATTTATATAAACAGGATTATTGGTAATTCGATACATTCCTTTGGGGATCTGGTAATACAAGAGTTAAGGAATATATTTAACCACAATATGCATTATATAAAACGCAATACGTTTTGGGATATATTTCGATTTTAATTTTTTTTTAAATAGCCTTTATTTACTTTCTAAAAATTAAATTTTTCTAATATGTAATTCAACTTTGTATAACTATTTTGCTGGAATACTTGAGTAATATGGTCTGTCAAATGGAGCAAAAAAAAAGCTGTGAAAGCATTTCGATTCTGTAAAAAATTTTAAGAAAAACTTAATTTTTGAAGAAAAATTGAAAATTTCAATATCTCAAAAACTGTTGTAGGGTCGGATTTACCCCTTACCACTGTTATTAGATCCCCAAAGGAATGTATTGAATTGCTAATAATATATATATATATATATATATATATATATATATATATATATATATATATATATATATATTTATATATATGAAGTAAATTTCGATCAGTAAATGCAAACTTCGTTCCAATCATATCCTTTCCTGTTAGAGGTTGCACAGTTTGAATAAATTGCGATAAAACACAATCTATCTCATTCCACCACCATCGAGATGATTGCCCACCTGTACCACCATACCGAGAAGAAAGTCAAAACTTACTCTCCCCGCCACAGTGATACGGCTGAGGTACATGTTTCGCCTCTATTAGACTCATCAGGGTACCGACATGCACCTGTCTGTGCAAAGGACAGATCGGAAGAAGGCATGTAACACTGAACGCGGCTTCGCCGACCTCCCGCCGGATGGCGTATGCATGTTTATGCGGCTTTTACTGATTCCTCTATGTGAGATGCAATAGCAGTGGATATATCCACATTATGCCGTTGAATGAGATAGATTGTGTTTTATCGCAATTTATTCAAATCGTGCAACCTCTAACACGAAGAGGATATGATTGGAACGAAGTTTGCATTTACTGATCGCAATTTACTTCATTTATACACAGAATTGCATATAGTTGTACGTTTGCTGAATGTGATTTCAGCACTACAACGGCACTGCTATTGCATCTCACACGGAGGAATCCGTGAAAGCCACATAAACATATATATATATATATATATATATATATATATATATATATATATATATATATATATATATAATTCCATTTCTTTCGTTGACTGTGTTAGTTTAAATATTTTTAAATCTTTTAATGGGTTGCGGTTAATATCTTTACAGGAATTTGAGCGAAATTTTTGTCTTTTCGCTATCGTTTCAGTTTATTTTATTTAAACCATTTTCAGAATAATTGTAATATATTAAAACTAAACAAACGAAAATATGACATTTTTGGTGGAAAATTTTAGAAGTTAAATATAATTTCCTTACCTTAAAAGATATTTACTTGGAAACAATTTATTTAACAAAAACTAAACAATATTTGTTGTATTTTTTAGGTGTAGTATTTATATATTTAAGCTTCTGCCTGTTGTATTGTTGTAGACAAACCAAATTTAAAGCTCAACGAGGTTTTTTTAATTATTATTAAAAAAAAATTTGTGCAATTTTCTGTCTTAATAACGTGGTCATAAATATTTCTGAAATCATTCTAATACTATATTTATGATTTTGTCAATTTTTTAAATACTGTTTTATTTGACCCCTGTATATACCTGATCTAGACAATTAATTTCGTAAATAATGTTTCTTTGTTCTTCTTTGGGAATATCTGGTTTTAATTTAGTGTAAAAGCCTTTTGAATTGTTACATTACATTGTTGTCAATCAGAATATTATGTGGTTTTAACATTTTTTTGATCGGATGTGTAATTTCAGGTATACATCGTGGGACGTGAACCCCAAGTGTGAATAATTTTCCATGTCTGGTTGTGTGGCTCCGCCCATTAAAAACAAAGGAGATTACTGTTTGCACTCTTCTTCCTCTCTTATACTGTGGGAACGGCCGATATTGAGAACGCTCAATCTAGTATTCTTTAAATCTATGGTAACATATAATTAAACAAACCTCTCGATAGCAAAATTATAGGTTAACAACTAATAATTAAAGAAAAATAATGTTTCTAATTGTATCTTACATGTGTCAATTGAAATTCTTAGTTATCAACGTCTAAGAAAAGAATAAGATGATTATAAAACTAAAATATACTCACTAACTAATATATAACACCAGTAATTAGGTAAATTAGGTTCTTATGAAAAATTTCATCGACACAAGGCAAATTAATTACGGACAAATTGTAACTCCAGTTAATGCTGACATAAAAACATGATATTAAATAAAAACAGACAGCTTTAAAATGTCAATATTGATCGACTTATTTGCAAGATAACAAATTTAGAGTGAATTCGTAACACATGGGAAAGAATATAAAAATATTGCTTAGAGTGTATGTTAGTTATTTGGGGTCTTAAGTTTGTTGCTGGCAGTGAAATGATAGAGAGGATCTAAGAGAGATTTCGCAAATATTTTTCTTTAAGAAAATGTAATGCCTGTCGTATTCAGTATTTTGCAAAATAATGTTGGATAGCTTTAAAATTGAAACTACAAGCAATAGGGGAGAAATCTATTTTATGATAGTAATTTTTTATAGTTGGTAACATCATAAATTATACTTTAAATATTATAATAATAAGTTTTAATATACCCATGGTTAACAGTAATTCTAAGTTACATTTTTTAGTTAAAACATGTGCGGCTAGTCACCACTAAATTAAATTATTTGAGGTTAGGAGATCTTGAAATACTAAAGTTATGGATCAATGCCGAGGTCAAATTCGTTTGTCGGAAAATTTTGCAAAGCAGGGCTACCCGCTTGTTTATTTCCTTCATGACCTTTAATCTAGGTCTGTGTAATTGGTGTTTACCGTCATTAAAATTTAAACCGCTTAAAGATGTACGAGGATCGTACAAAAAGTTCTCGGTCTGACATAGAGGTGAAGTGAGAATGTCCATTTGACATGTATGATTCTTTAGATGGCGGGTGTGAGGTTTTAGGCCAGTTCATTTGCTTGCTTGTTTTGTGACGATCGATTAAAGCGAATAAGTTTTTCATTTTTTGAAAGACTTATGGAATTAAAATTTATGCTCGTAATAAGTTGTACTCTGTTTTGAGGGGTGTTTCGCCGATGGAAATGTAAAATGAGTTCAATTCCACTTAGAGGATTATTTCCTTTCGTTTTCAATGATAAATAAAATAAATAAAAAAATGTATTTAAGAAAAACGATTTTATATTCATGAAAGTCGTGCACTAAACGGTGCAAAATATCTAACTATTTCACACTGCGTTATCAAATTATACGCTGTTAAGCATTTTCCCTAAGCGTTCCACGGCTGTCTTTAAAAAGTGTTTCAATTACCGGGATGGGCACAATAAACTATACCTGAAGTCAGGGGCGGATTCAGCCTCTCTTTTTTATTCGGAAGGGGAGGGAGCGTTGTTATCAGAAAAATACAGTATGGCAATCGAAAGCAAATTGTCGACGGGGGGCACCAGCAACATTCCCATTTCAAGTGTAAAAGACAGGGTTGGGTCTATTTTTCTGAATTTGAAGCTCGTGGAGAGGGGAGGCGATCACAAGAAAAAATAAGTTACTGACAGGGGGAGGATGCGAGTAGCATACACATTCCTAGTATAGGAGACAGAATCGAGTCTATTTTCCTGAAATCAAAGCTCTTGGGGAGGGGGCTATTACAAAAATAACGAGTTGTAAACGGCGGGGGGGGGGGAGTGCCAGCAGCAAACACATTCCTAATATAAAAGGCAGAATCGGATCTACTTTCCTGAACTCAAAACTCTTGGGAAGGGGAGGGGCGATAGCAAGCATACACATTACTATATTCTATTAAAGAACTAGAGAGAGTAATAAAACTGTTACCGAAAACTCCAACGTACTTGCTCCAGTGCCGCAGCTAACTGAGGACTGCCGTAAATCTAATTTTATTTAATTATATCTAAATATTATAAGCTTTTATAAATTTACTGCAAAAATAAAATTTCTGATAGTTCAATTTAATTTTTGTCAATGAGAAAAGTACACCTTCCAGTCTGTCCTTAGTGATTTTTCTTGTTTGTGCTTGTTTTTATATTGAGATTAGTAAGATACCCAAAAGATATGGCTTCCACATCTATATTTATTCCAAATTCGTTAAACCAGGGCACTTTTTCCTCAACGAAAAACTTATTACGATGAATGTTTATGATGTCTTAAGATATCAATATCTAGATAATAATGTTAGAAGCTCTGTCTAGATGTGTTTCAACATGATAGGAGTTGGAAAACGTACTAAGTACCGAATACTGAGGGAGAAAAAACGACTGGAATTGTTAGTCCTCCCAAGCCACATTCGATCACAGGTAAACGAAAAACCTCGTTGGAAGAAGAGATGTAAACTGCAATAAAAGAAGTTGTACATAAATTTTATTATGAGAAGTAGATTCCAACAGTCGACAAAATTCTAACTAAAATCAATGAAGATCGGGATTTACCTGAAATTAAAAGAACTGAGCTCTGGAAATTGCTCAGAGAACTTAATTTTTGCTGGGAAAAACCAGATAGGAAATCTGTTCTTATAGATCGTCCGGAAAATGTCCGTTGGAGACGGAAATATCTCTCTCAAGTAAAAGGTAGAGTTGCTAGAAATAACACAACTTACAAAAATTAGTAATTTAACTGAACTTTTGAAAGACTTTTTCGAATAAAGTTACAGCAGAGAAGTGGAAAATATCCACAAAATAAAAGAATAAAAGAAAATGTGGAAACTTGATCCCATGATCGGTGAGATAGAGGAACCAATTATAATTCATTTGAGCGAAGATAGCTTCACTGACTTTGATTATGAATTAGATAAGTATTGTTTACCAGCGTAAACACAGTTTATTATTTAAATTTTCTGTAACATATAAAAATTAATTATATTTGAATCCCTTTTTAGTGTTTAATTGTTATTCTTCAGATGGTTTAAGAAATAAATAAACTGAAACGTCTAATGTCCTAAAAATGTTTTTAATTAATAATAAAATGACCGATAGACCCAAAAAATTTTAATATTATATGGACGTATTTATTTTTTATACATGTTTAACTTCTTGTATTTTGGACAATGGGTATTTTGTAAGTATTTAAATTATAACTTAGAATTTTTTGAGAGAAAAAGGCTACGTTTTAGTCGGAATGTGCCTAAAACGGTTTCTATGCCAAAATTAAAAATAATAAAAATACAGTTGTGATTTGTGTTAAATATGTAAAAATAATCTATATTTTCTAATAAATGTGAATTATTAAGAAATCATAAGAAATAAAATAATATTATAAAAACTTTTTATTTTAAGTTTATTACCAAAATATTATTCTATGCCATAAATACTTAGTGATAAAATAAACCTCCTTCCGATTTCTATGACAACTTTTTTAACACTTCACACATCCAAATATCTATCGTTATTGAACCTAAATAGTCCATTATTATAGACCGGTATTTTTTATTATAAAATGTCTAACCAATTCCTATGAAAAATATATGTGTCTAACAGATTTTGCCAAAGACACTGGATTAAAGAACACAGGTAGTTTGCGAATAAAAAAAGTGTAAAAAATGATTTATTACTCTCTCTAGTTCTTGAATAAACTATAGTATAAGAGGCAAAATCGGGTCTGTTTTTCTGAACTCTAAGCTCTTGGGGGGGGGGGGGCAATAGCTCCCACCGCCCCTCCCTTGAATCCACGCCTGCCTGAGGTCCATAATTTCTGTTAGTACTCATCCCTCCCATATAGAGAGCCACGGGTTTTGCGCCATCAAGGGAATCAATTTCAGGGACGTGTGTATTTCAGAAAATAATAAGTGATGAAAATTCTTGGGAACATCAAAATTTTTTAAAGTTGAATTTATTTCCTCACATTATGACCATTTAAAACCTTAAATACCGTGCGCGAAGAAATTTTCTTTAAAGTACCATATTTCTGCAGCATCCAAAGTAGTTACTTCAGGGTTTCATTCCCGAATACCATGGTAAACGTTTTTAATAATTATTCGTTCTTTTAATGCCAACTTCTTCCAGTCCTTTATCTCTCAGCCGATTTCTTCTCTCCAACTAAGACGTCGTCTTCCTCGTTTCCGTCTTCCACGGGGTGCCCACTCTAAGATCTGTTTCGGCAGTCTCTCCTCTGGCATTCGCTGTACGTGTCCATACCATCTCAACTGGCATGCTGCAAGTTAATAATTTGTCTGATTCTGTAGTTGGTTTCCAATCTGGATCTTCCGGCTCAGCCCCTCCAGAAGTTCATCTTTCTAGCTTCTAGTTTCTTTTCGGTTCACACTTTTAGCGTCCATACTTCGCAGCTATAATAATAAACAAGTTGAAAAATAGAAAAAAAAACATTTCAAAATTCTTGTATTTTCTCTGTTGAATTGGAAATTTCTCGAACGATTCATATTAAACTTCAGAATTAAATTGAAAATAAATAGTTTATTTGAATGACTTTACTTTGGAACCTAAAAGAAAAAAATTCTTAATTTTTAGATTAATAAAATAAATTCAATTAAAAAAGTGTATACCAAAATTTTAGTATTTCGGTAACAATAAAATTCCTAATTTATGTTCCATATATACATACACAACAAAATTTCTTTTTTGTTGTGTGTAATATGCAAATTAAGGGCGTTAACGAAGTGAACATCCTAAAGGGTGTGAAACTTCTGACAAGCCTGTCTGATGCGATTTCCATCTTTGCAAACATCATTGTACCCGAAAACTCAGACGAAAATAATTGGAAGTGATTAAATTAAAAATACAGTACAAACAAAAAGTATGGAACTATGATTTTAACTTAACTTAAAAAAAATTAACTGTCTCTTATTTAAAGTGATCAGTGGTCTTTTTTTCCAGTAATAATTACCAAAAATTCGTCGATTGTTCCGCTGTTCTCTATCAGAACCTCTAAATCACTGCTGGATTAAGTTTTCATGAAAATCATTGAAAACAAACCTCATAGAATTTTTCCCCGGTATCTTTTAGTGATCTTCATCTCGGCTTTGAGAAAGACTTTGAAGGCAGTTTTAAGGTCAACTTTATTCTTCTTAGTGAGGACAATTTTACAGTCAGCAACATAATATATCTATTTTTATCTAAATGAGCTCATTTGACGGTTAAATTACTATTTCTGTCCAAAGAAAATGGTGAAACTAAAGGATATAGAAAAAAAATTTTAAATGCAAAAGTTGTAAGATTTTGCCTGACTTCCCATCAAATTTGACTTCAGCGTTAATATTCAAGGTTATTTCAAGGTTAAGCTGGTTTTTCTTAACAAGAATACTTATTTATTTATTGGATAAATGAACACTTCAGACAATTTGAGGTCTAATAATGTGAGTGACTTCAAGACTAAACTGTACAAAGAATATAGTTACGATGAATAGTTCGACTAGAATGTAGGTAAATTTTGGCCAAGGCTTTCTATTCTTTTTTGAATTAATTGAAAATGAACAATGATATATTTTATTATATTCAGTGTAACTCTGGAATTAATAAAATATGGTGAAATGAGTCTTTTTTAATTTCACCTTTAATTAATTGCCGAAAAACAGCAAAAAATACGAGGAAAGATTTTTTTGTTTTCTTTTAATTCTATCTGTTTCGAAAATTCCGAAAAAAAGTCTGGGCGACATGGGGATTTGAAACGCTTATTATGTATTTTCTTCGGCCAGTAGTTTGCAGTTTTAAGCCGAGAAAAATGGAAAAAATTGTTAAAAATCGTTTTAATTTTTTTTCAATGATCTTCCACTTTGAAAAACTTGAAAAAATTTAGGAAGGTATATTGAGACAAAATATACTTTATAAATTTATTTCAGTCCAAAGTGTATTTTTTAAAACGATTTTCAAGAATTTTAAAGCTCTGCAAAAATTCAAATTTCACGCCAAAAAATTCTCAAAATAATTTTTTGCAAGGTAAAAAAAATTGCTTGTTTCCTAGAAGACAAGATAAATGGAAGTTTGATAAATTATTAGAGCTAGAGAAGTCACCTGGCCAGCTTGGGGACTAAAATTTTAGATTGGAGACATTTTCGTTATGGTCTAAAAGGTGTTACTAGTTCTGTGTGGGTGACACAAAGGACATTCGGTTCATCTGACACGGCTAGCCCCTAGATATGAGTATTATATTGCTGAATATAAGATTTCCGTAGTTTTCATTCCCGCAATAAAAACAATAGGGGTTATATGAAAAACCAGGTTGACTTTGAAATTACCTTTAAGTCAAGGTCAGAGAAAGGTTCTGCAACTTTTGTATTAAAAGTTTTTTACTAAACCCTTTGGTTTCCAAGTTATGAGGCCATCTTCGTTATCTTTGACCAGTAATGGTTCGTTAATTTTTTAAATGACCTCTAGACGATCTACAAATATCTTATTTTGCTTCATATATTTCATTTCTGTAATAAAACACAGTGTTTCCCATTCAAAAAAATCAACTTTACTTTAAAAGAACCTTGAAGATCACCTTAAAGGTTGAAGTGAAGGGATAGCCTGTCGAACAATGAGTTCTTCACCATGTCTCTTATACTGGTGTTTTCGAGCGTAGATCCAGTCCATCAGACCTTGTTTTTTCCAGCCTGTAGTCCCCTACCCTCGTTTCAGATTTGAATAACTTACCAAGGGAAGGGGGAAGGGCACATATAGTATGGATGTCATCGTTGCTGTTGGCGTATTGCTTATAGCTTCCACACTGGCATGCCTGCCTCCGGAATTAAGAGAGCTCCAGATCTCACCACTGCTGTGTAGAGCTAGTGTATAATGGATGGTTTTAATCTACATATTTGCCCAGTGCACTTTTTGCTGCTATTCAGGCAATTTTACCTTTGGATATAATTTTTTGCTATTATGAATTCCACGTAGGCTTTACATCCAGGATTAAATTAAGTCTTAACTAACTTAGGTTTGTTCTTTTCGTGAAGGGTATGAGTATGATTTTTCCAGGATTTACTCTGAAGTGTTCCTTAGTACTATTCTCTTTAGTAGAAAATATTTTTTTTAAGAAATGAAAACTTATAAATATTCGATAATTTTGTCTATGAGTGAAGAATTCTATTCAATCAGTAGTTCATTTTTAATTTTATTTTTTTGGATATAATTTAAATGAACTCTGTATAAAAATATATTTTATAACTCTTAAAAGTACCCATTGGTTTCATTTCCATTAAATAATTACAGCGATATATGATTTTAGTTGTTGCCTGGAGTGATAATGTTAAGAAACAGTAGGTGTAGTAGCGATTATAGGAAATCCTACCGAGTGAAAAACACTTTCACAATATATACATATATGTCTTTTTCGAAATGATTCGCAATCTTCCGGAAATCCTGCAATTCCGTTGACCTCACAATCCTGCAACCACCTTCATATTCTCTGAATTATTCGACGTGGCATATGGCGCGAGATTTTCATTTTATGAACCCCTTCTCTAAGGAGTTAATTTAGTGTAAAATTATTATTTTAATAAGTTAATAACGAACACACATACCTTGTAATCGGCTTTTTACATCCTTACGACAGATGGTTAAATGTTTTAGTCTAGTGAAAATGATTTTTAATACTAAAGTCATTAAAAATTAAATTTTTTTTCCTGCGTTATCCTATTATTTGAAACATTTTTTTCGGTATTTTTTCTTATTAGAAACCATTTTTTTGTTAGAGGCACTGAAGTTTAATCTCATAGCTCCATAACTGGTGATGGAATGCAGGATGTACTGAATAGTGTGACAACGAATACCTGCATAATCAGACTCGTGTGGGTTCCGAATCATTCGAGTACACACGGAAAGGAAGAAGCAGATCATTTACAAAGTTAGAGACCCCAATCAATTTTATGTGATTCGGTTACCGTTGATGGGGAGAATTAAAACTGATGCTGGAGAGCAGATTTATTAATTCTTGGAGGGAAGCGATCTAACACGCGACTTACTAGGAAGCTTCTCTCCTTGGAGGAGAAAGAATATTGTCATCAGCCAGACCATCTTCATAAAATTGGTATCAGATGGCACCTAAAAGAGGATAAAACTGTTTCCATATCCCCAGAGAGTGTTCAGTACTCAATGGACTGAGGCAAGGACATTTCAGAGAAATAATATTATCATCTGAAGCTGTCAAGCAAGTGCAGTTAACGAGGCTTCTTGGATTCTCAAAGACTTTAAATTATTTGCAGTTATGGTAAGGTGTAAAGGTAGTATTCTTATTGGGAGAGCCGAAAGTTACGTGTTTTTTTTACGATTTTTTTGGGATTAAAAAAATATTTGTTAACCTGATGTTTTTCAGTTATCTTCATTCTTATTTGTAGTACATGTGTACAAAATTAAATAAACTTAAGTTACAAAATGATGCTAGATTCATTAATTAGAGCAATAAACAAAAGCTTTTAAGGATATGACACAAAAATGAATTAAATAATGTTGATTTAAATTTGTGCAATGGCATCTTTTACTTTGTTGACTTTGATTGTGGCAATTCAAAAAGAAATAATTATTTTCTAAGATATTAGCACTCGGGTCCACAATGCCCATAACTGAGGCTGTTGCACTGGTCTAAAAAACAAAGAAAATTATTCAGAGAGAAAGTGGCTATCATATGGATCAAAATAATATAAAAATATTGATATAAAAAAATGGTGGCTTGTTGAGAAAATTCGAATTTTGACCAATTTTTTTTTTCTATAGAGAGATAGAAAATGGTATAATGAAGAGAATGAACACTTATTCATCAAAATCGGTTGATTATTTTTTTGGGTTATCATGGGAAATAGTTTGAAAAATGTGATTTTATAGGAAACACCTTTAAAGTTTTAAGCGCAATATTTATAAGAATTAAAGTAAATATTTGCAACTTGCTGTTACAGTTCTAGGACTATAATATAATAAGTATTTTAATTGATAGTGGCCTTACAGAGAAGCCACTTTTCTTTTTTTTAGTAACGGTGGCGTAGTCGATATATTTGTATTTCTATTAGTCAATAGACACTGTCTATTGACTAATAGACGGGCGATTTGGGTATTTGTCATCTAAAATATTGTGGAATTCTATGACTTCTAATCTCACAACCCAATATAATAAAAATTTTTATGCATTCGTCTTCAGCAAGATATATTGTGGTTGTGGTAAAAGCACTGAAAAATTGAAGTTATAGTAACAATTTAAATTTAATGATATTGATTTGGCATTGACACTAAATCCATACATACATATGCATCAAGTAACTCTTCAGAGAAGATGAAACTGAACAATTATATGAAGACATATCATCGCGAAAGAGATGGATAAAATTCAGTTTGTCATTATTATAAGTAACTTTAACGGTAAATTCGGATGAAAAATGCAAGAAAACAAAGAAAAAATGGAAAACTTTGGATTGGACTACCAAAATAGCAGAGGCAAGATTATGCTCACCTTCTTAAGAAAAGAAAGTCTTTACTATTTGAATACTTTGGATAACGGAAGTAGACACACAAACGAAATAGACTATATAATCCCAAACACCAGATCAATATGCAGGGATGTGTCAATGCTGAATAAATTTAGCACAGGTAGCGATCACAGGTTAGTTAGGGGTCACTTTGACTTTGATTTAAAGCGCCAACCTTGTGTCAAAACTATCGTTCCCTAATACACAGGAATTGGAGCGAAATTAAAATGGATATCAGGGTAAACTCGAGAAAAGATTACATATTTCTAATATATAAGATAATATAACTATAGATCAACTAATATTTATTAATAAAGATTAATTCAGAATTGAGTTTTAAACTCTCAAGGGAATAAACGAAATTAACCAAAAAAAAAATAAAAATGATATAATAATAACATACAAAATCCATATAGTAAAAGCAATTTATTCATCTACGGTTATAGATAAAGGAGTTAGAAATCAAACAGTAAGCGAAAGTGAAACGTTTTGGATGTCTGCATACTGCTAGTGTCAATATGGCCTCGAAATAGTTTTCTTAACAAAAATAAACGCCAACAAATCAAGAGTTAATGCAGAGAGCGAGGGAGAGGTTTATGCTTGGCATATCCCTAATCGACAAGATTCGCAATGAAAAAATACGTTAGTTGACTGGTGTCCAAGATATCACTGCAAGGATTGCAGAATCAAAATGGCAATGGACGGAACAAGTTGTTGGACAGCCAGATGAACTTTGGACAACAAAGATCAGCCAGTGTCGATTTTTGTTGTCCAGGGGGAAACAAAGCGAAGTCTAGACTGCTTTAGCAGATAGCTGGTGGGAACTGGTAACAGAAGAAATAAGGAAAAGCCTAAGTCAAGTAATGGGGGGCTAAAGGAATAAATAAAGAGAAGATAAATTCAAAATTATAAACACCGTAGACCTCTAAATACAATATATCATTCTCACAGCAAAAAGAGTAAATATTTCAAATAGAGTTGAAGATATATATAGAGCAAGATGTCTAGAATTTATTGTAAAACCTAAAAATGTAATGATATTTAATGTGTTTCATTAAACAAATTTGAGTTGTACTTTCCTGGTCCACCCTGTATATTTTTCTAAATTCATTTTAAAAAATAATGGTGGGTCTAAGCGATTTTTTATCAAAACGCAGTGTTTCATACAAAAGGCAGATCTGTGTCTTAATCACAACCCAGTGTAGTTTTTAATTGTATGAATTTCATTTATAAAATTTTTCATACTCCAGAAATTGCCGTGATTTCTTCTTTAGTAAAAGAAAATTGCGTGTTTTTTCACTAGAATCAAGATAATTCGCTGTTTAATAATAAGTGTAATAGAATAGCAAAAAATTAGCATGTTTTGGGTTAAGCTTAAAATATAAACCTAAGCATATATTTATTATTAATTAACTTAGCAATTATTTAAAAATACACAATTATGGATAATATAATTAAAATAATCGAATTGGTATTTATTCGGGGACACAGTCTAAATTATAATAAAATCAACTTAAAGAGAGTAATATAGATTTTTAAGTAAGAAATATGTAAATTGTAGGACTGAGTTAGCTACCTGGGGGTTAAAACTACCCCTACATCACACTCTACCTAGTTATAGGTTTTAAAACTGAAAATGAATTTTTGAATTTTGTTAATAAAAGACAATAAGACAGCATTTTTGGCGTAGTCTCTGAAAACTACCTATCAGGAGGTACTTTTTTGATGCGAACAGTATTATAAAATTGGTAACTTTGACTGGATCATTTTTGCAAGTAATTTGTGTCAAATTCGATGCTTAACAAAAATGCTTTGTTTTTCAATTTGTCTAGATATTGTCCTTTTTAAATTATTTTCAACCATCAACAAGGAGGGATTTTGGGATTTTTTCGAAAAACAAAAGGTTATACTCATCTTTGGATTGCCCGAGGATTTATATGATATGAATAGAATTTTGACTATGTATTTTCTGTATCCGGTATCGGCTACCGAAAAAAAGATGAATTTCAGACTACATATAAACCCGATGACAATGCAATATTATGACTTTGTAACGGGCCTTTATCGTGTATTGGATTGTAGTTATTTCAAGGTCAACTTTACTATCGGTATATATATGAGTCGTTCAAAAGCATGGTGGCTTCAAGGGCGAATCCAGCCTCTCTCTTTTTTTTTTTTGGGGGGGGGGAGTCGGTGATATCACAAAAATACAGTATGGCAAACGAAATCAAGTTATCGACGGGAAGGAGACACCATCAACATTCCCATTTCTAGTGTAAAAGATAGGGCATACATATTTCTAGTATAAGCGAAGTGAAAAAATCAGGTCTATTTTCCTGAACTCAAACTCAAAGCTCTTGGGGAGGGGGACATTCGCCGTGAAAATACAGATGGTCCGCTATGCTAATATACAGTTATATGAAAAAAAAATGCTTGACACTTGGGCACACGCAATTGAATCTTCTTCCACAATATCCTCATCTATTGCCTGAGCATTGGTTTTTAACTTATTGTATACTGCATGGGTAATTGATGCTATATAAGAAAGAAGGTTCTGAAGATCTTTATATTTAAGTTTAGCGACTGGTCTTCCAAGCGGATATAGTCATAAAGGCAAATAAAACGATTTTTAGGAACAAGACAAAGACACAAACCAACGTTGGAACCTAAATATTATATAAATACTTCAGTAAGTACACAATAATTAACTAAAACTAAATTCAAGATATAATGTTTTTTTTAGAATTGCCAAGTGAAAACAATACTAGCGTGAATGACGAAATAAAAAAAAATTAATATCATTTCTTCTCACCCGATAATAAGTATGTTCTTTATTCGACTTGTTTAATAACATTCCAGTCATTTAGCACCTGGCACTTTTGTCATAGCTGCATAGAGAAAATATTAATAAAAACTTTTTCGCTAACATATAAGCCTCCTAAAATCTTTGTTTTTCCATTATGTCGTAATAATTAATGCGCATGTTAAGCTGTTATTCTGTAACAGACGTCCTAATTATATGGAGAAGGAAAATGTATTTGAAAAGGTTTAAGTTACAAAATAACTAAAAAAAATGTTGCCCTGAATCCCAATCTTTATTACCTACAAAAATTTTATTTGCTCCAGAATCTAAAAGTCCATAAAAATTTAAACCCAAAATATCTACTTTTAAATAAGGACATTCCCCAGGACCCACATGTGCTCATACATAATCCAAAATAACTTTATCTTTAAAATCCAAATCATCAGTGGTCGATTGTATGTCTGAAGTCAACCCTCGACCTAAACTTGACTTCTTGAACCGTTTCCCTGACTCAGAACTTGAGTACTATTACAATCAGGACACGTTCTCTTAGTGCAGTTCAATTTTCCACAATTAAAACATTTCTTATCTTTAGCTGTACAATTCTTAGCAAATAAAATTTTTGTAGGTAATAAAAGTTGGGATAAATTGAAAACTTTAGGCGTTAAATTGGATATAAATAAGAGTACGCTTTGTAAAATAGCTAATGATAGTTCTTGTGAATGTATAGGCATAGCAACTGTTCCAGTAAAAGTTAGGGATATAGTGAAACTTGTAGATATTTATGTGGTACCTGAACTGCGACATGAACTTATTTTAGGTATTGATTTTTGGATAAAGTTGGGTATTGTTCCGGACATGCGCAGAGGCGAATGGTATTTTTCATCTGAAGTTTTAGGTACTCCAGAGATTTCTTTGATGCAGTGTGAATCAGACTTGACAGAACAGCAGAAAGTTAGGTTGAATAATTTAGTTACAGCTTATTTTGATAAAATTGGGAATCGTTTAGGTTGCACCCCGACTTGGTTTTGTTACTTTAATCGGCCATTTATGACCAAGTCCCTTAACTTGGGAAAGTAGTAAAACTAAAACCATTTCTTCACGCTCTTGCGTCAGATAGCTAAAAGAGAACGATTTCTCTCAAATCACTAGCACATTTCTTCCAACGGAAGTTACCAAAAAAACTTAATAAAAACGTCCATCAAAAATTCATCCAAAAAAAATAACCTTAATCTCGTAGCCATAATCTCGAACCCTTGAAATTTATCATACAATTTGAACTACTTCCGGAAAATATATGCAAAAATTCTTCTATCTCAATATTAAACTGGCCAGTACTAAAATCAGACCGAGACAACCAATATCTTAATAATCTAACCTGCCTCGTCCTACACAATGAATACCCAATAACAAATTACTTAATGGGTTCGAAATATTCAAAAATTAAATCCAATTAGTTCGAAATAGTTCGAGATAGTTCGAGGGTCTAATTTACAATATTATAATTACCAAAAATTCTAACTAGTAAAGTAAAGGGGAAATATTCAACTAATAAACTAAAAACAACATAATGAAAAAAGTCAATACCATCTCATTTTAAATTTAGCATTTCGATAATATTGAACTGATGTACCATCTTATAGGCAACCCTAAAAACTTTCACGCAATTCAGTGGACCTGATTATCTCAAACAGCTGATATGTGACAATAAACAAATATTTTCGGAAAAAGGAAAATCAAATAATAATCACAAGAAAGCAAATAATCCTATTTATATTTATCCAAACATTAAGAAAACGCTTTTCCCAATATGTGATACATTGTCTCGAGGTACCTACTGAAATTTATAAATTACAGAAATATGTTAAGTTTCGATGTCAATCAAAATTTCAAAACGTAAACAAAAGGAATGATCTGAATATAGATGAAACCAATATTAATGAATGAAAAACAAAAGGTAATCATTAGTTTTATAGTAGAAAACATCGTTTACTGTAAATTTACGTACGAAATAAAAATCTATTTATTACTTTATTAATCTGAACCTGTAATTTAATGTAGAAAAATGTAAACGAAAATATTTATTATTTAAACTCATTTTTTAACAGTAACACACTACTCCACGAGCCCATCACTGGCATCCGTTTTCATATTATTACCAACTATTTTCATATTCTAAGCCTCTGAAAATTAAAAGATCTTAATACTCTGACACAAAATTTTACACAAGCTATTGTGACTATTGTAAAAATTGTGCGTCATACTTCTTTAAATTGTAGTGCTTCCAGGAATAATAAGAGTTTGGTTTTATTTAAACTCTCGCTTTCTTTACTTTAACTTTTTACGAGTACCTTTGCAAGACATAGGAATTTATTTCTACATGCGTAGATTTTCGAATAAATTAAAATGTTTTTCCACTCGACGAACAGAAGGATTTTGTAAGTAATCTTATTTGGCTTATTGTTAGAACAACGAACATTTTTACGTACAAAACAATTGAAAGTGGAAAACAAAAATATAAAAAACGGTTTTTGTCTTATTTTTACCTTTTATACGTTCAAGTATAAAACCCTGCTATTATTTATAATCAGTTCTTTGTAAAAAAAAAGTTGGGTATACAGCCTTAGGATTAAAATAATTTTTGATTTAAAAATATTTTAACAAATTTAGAATATTTTTTTCACTTTTAAATCTACTTATGAACTTTAAATTTTTTGTCTTTGTATTTTCTAACAATTTATTGTATTTTTTTTTGAATAAATATGTTTAGATAAGTATTAGTATAAATTATATAGATAGCTAATATTAAAAACAAAACCCTAAAAATTTTATGTATCCTCAAATTGTAAAATTTCTCAAAGGTTTAGATACTCAAAGATTTATTAGGTTCTGAAAAAATTTTCTGCATCCATGATTGGTGTACTCAGACACTTTTTATTTATAGTTATTTTATCTATATATTTAAATTCCTTTCATGATCTTAGCCTAATTAATTATTCTTTGCTACAGTAATATTGGTAAGCAAAATGTCAATTGTTTTTGCTAAGAGTGTATTGCAGTCATCAAAGTATTGTTCCGAATAGTCGGTCTTTATGCACACTGTATTCTTTTATAACTCATAAAAAATAAACCTATAGCCCTACAAACTACAAATACAAACTAATACTATGAAATGTGTAACGCTATAAAGTGCGTTACAGTATCTTAAAAATTTTTGATTAAGGATATATTTAAAAATGAAATTAGTTACTGAACACCAAACTTTAACGATGACTAACGTTCTGTTATTTTAACCGGCTCGTACTATTCAACTATTTGAGTAATATCCCTTACAACTAGGTACATAACATCTATTTATCATTTTAAAAGTATTTAAAACATTATACATATTTTTAAAGTACGAATAAATAAAAAAAAGTCAATAATTTCAAACCGCGATCGACAAACATAAAACCCGCGTGAAAACCAAAAAATACTGCAGATCAGATAGAACTATTGAAAAAATAACGATATATCGAAATATTGATATAATCTTCTGAAAATATGGATATTTATGAATAATATTTTTTACAATGATATATCGATAGCAAAATGTATGTATTGGCGTTTATATTTTTAAAAATAAACTTATTTCTCATTTATCTCATTAGTTCCTTAAACTAAATTATTTTAAAATATACCATGCTTTTCCCTCTCATTATTTGTCGTCATATTTTTTTGAAACGGATCATAATGTCGATTGCATTCGATGTTAATGTGATTGTTGTCAAGAACACGTGTTTATTTAATTTAGTTCAATTAACTTGATTAGTTATAAGTTGCGAAGTATCGTAATAAGTCGTCTGCAGTAAATTCTTCAATTGTTTCATGTAATTTGTATTGCAAAATAATGTAGTTTTAATTTATTCAATTGATATATTTGATAAAAAGACTGTGTAATTTATTTGTGGACTAAATTTTTTTAATAGAGTTGATATATATCGAATTTCGGTATTAATACTATTATGATTTTCTTCACTTATTTTCACTCACTCCTAAACACTCTTTAATAACTACTTGTTAACACTTTCACTGTTCAGATACAATAGAATTTTAAATTATATTCTTCTTATTTATTTACACCTATAGAACGTACGAGAATAAAATCTAGATTCTTACTAGAAACATGACCAACAATGATGACTAATAGATATAATATTTTTATAAGAACGCGTCCCAATTCCCTTAGTCCTTTGTTAAAATATATTGATAAATCTCGATATATCGAAAATTTGATATTTTTATGAACATCCTTAACTGCAAATATATTATGGGAGTTATTTCAAGAGAATATTATCGGAGTGATTACAAAATCAAAGGATGTCGAGCTTTGATATTGAAAAATTTCGTTTCACACTTCTCTCCTTATTAGAAAAGTTGTTTATTTCATTCCTGCAGTTACTTTGGATGTTCATGTGTAGAAATAAAAAGAAGTGTAGTCTTTATCCCGGGGAAACTCGGGTCGTGGCTAAATATTCACGAGACCAAGAGGAAGAAAACAAGGTTGTGACATTACTCTTATTACACTTCTCTCCTTTAAATAATCTTGTCTTGGCGTAAAAACAAAATTTAAGGATAACTGCTATTTAAAAATACACAAATGTCATTTTTTCACATTTATTTAAAATAGTTTAGAAAAAACAATTGCAAAAAAGTTTTTAGGTATCTTTTTATGTCTTATAACTTGTATAAAATAAACAAAAAAACTTAGCGGGCTCGGACATAAAACTAAATGATGTTTTAAGATATCGTTAATATTTTAATATCCCCATATTCTAAGCTAGTGTCGCATTAAGTGGGTTTATGTGTTGAAGCTCTTACATTTTATACCACAATGTATATTTAATTAAGTAAAAGCATCTTGGTTATGTCAAAAAAACCTATGCCAAACAACTACTCTTAAAACTTTTTTTTCTGTACAGAATCAGATAACAAATATTTTAAGAAGTTAATCGTGCATTTGGGAACAAAGATAAACAATACCGAAAAACCTCTAAAAACTGGACTTTTTTGTTAAGGCCCTTAGGGGAAGGTGGACATTTATTTTCTATAATAAAATATAGGGAACTGGGAATAGAAGGCGACGTCATTAGTTGTGGAACCGGATATACACAGAGTATTCTATAAATTCTTGTTAATGCTACGGTGTGGATGATTTTTAAAAAAGTTAGTATCAATGTAGGTACGTAAAAATTTTTGTTTTCAATATAGAAAGCGTTCAATTTTTTCTTGTATGGTAATTTTTTTTCGAATTTATCGAAAACCGGTTTAGATGTTTTGTCCAATTTTGGTAGATAATTAAATGTACATATAAACTTTTTTTTAACTGACTTCTAAACCGACTTCTAGAAGAAGGAGATTCTATTCGTCGATCAGGTATTTTTTTTACGTATGTACACCGATTACTCCGGAACGGCGGCACCGATTTGAATGAAATTTTTTACGTTATTTTCAGCAAAAAAAATTTGGGACCATCCCATATTTTTTTAGACGAAATTGGTGCAGTAAAATCCAAGACGGCGCCGACAGTATGGTGGTCAAAAAAATTAATTTTATCCGATTTATTATAAAATTAGTATGGGGGAATTTCCGGGGTTGTACACAACGATTCTGAAATTATTTTTAAAAAATTCAATATGGCGGACAAAAAATTTAATTTTGTCCGATATTCTCCTGAATTGTTGTGGGGGAGTTTTCGGGATCACACCTAACGAAACCAAAATATTTTTAAAAAATTCAATACGGCGGATCCAATATGGCCGATTTTCTACAAAATTGGCACAGGAGGGTTTTCGGGGTCGCACATAACGAATCTAAAATTATTTTAAAAAATTCAGTATGGTGGGCGAAATAATCAATTTTGTCCAATTTTCTTCGAAATTGATACTGGGGAGTTTTCGGAGTTGCATATAACGAATCTGAATTTATTTTTAAAAAATTCAGTACTGCAGGGGAGTTTTTGGGATCGCACATTACGAATTTGAAATTGTTTAAAAAAAATTAAATATGGCGGATCCAAACTGGTGGATTAAAGATTCTACACCTCTCGATTTTGTCTAAAATCACTATTGGGGAATTTTTGTTAGAGTTAGTTACGAATTTAAAATATTTTTTGAAAAACTCAATTTGGCGGATTCAATATGGCGACCTAAAAATTTTACATTTTTCGATTCTCCAAAATTGAAAAAGGGGGTTCTTGAGAGTATAAATTGTGAAGTTGAAAGTATTTTTTCAGGATTCAGTATGGCGAATCGAATATAGCTGACTAAAAAATTTACATTTTTTGATTTTGTGGTGGGACTGAATCGTTTTTAAGGATGTACATAGCGAATATAAAATTATACTAACAAAATCTAATATGTCAGATGCAATATAACAATCTAGAAATTTTAAATTTCAGGATTTCATCCAAAATTTGTACTAGCGGTCTTTAAAGGGTTTAGATTTAGATTAGATTAAGATGTTAAAATTACTTTTTTGAAATTCAATATGGCGGATCCAATATGGTGGGTTGAAAATTTTCCCTTATTCGCACTTTTTCAGATTTGGTATTAATAGATTTTCGGTGTCGTGTATTATGAATATGAAGTTAATTTTTTACAACTATTAGGTTGATAAGATACAATATGAGGGACTGAACATTTTACATTTTCCGATTTTGTCTAAAATTAATATTGCGGAGTTCTTGGGGCGTATACAAACTCAATATGCTTGTATAAAATATGTCGGACTAAGAAATTTACGTCTCGATATATCGATATTGGAAGGTTTTGGGGCCTTTATTACCAATCTAAAATTAATTTGAAATTTAAGATAGTGGATTTACTATGACAGATTAAATATTTGTTTGACATAATTTTACTAGTATTTGGAAAACTCTAAGAATCAAAGAATTTTTAGTGGTTCATTTTAGGATGATTTACAACGTTGAATAAAATATGAACTTTTTTGCCACCTTGGAGTAATTGCGAGATACACTAATCTCGATTAGTACTTAGTTCAAATAATTTATGGATATCATAGCGAATTGAAAACTAAAAATCGAAAAATAAAATTTTTATAAAAAAAATTGAACCGACTTCTAAGAGTGCGCTAAAAAGTAAAAAATAACTATAAATTTTTATATGAAATTATAATTTTTGAAGTCGGCACCAAATTATTTCTAAATGAAATAAATAATTACTAATATATTGCCATAATAAATATTATTTTCATTATTGCTTATTAACTTAAAATATATTTACATACACTGGGAAAAGTAGAGCATGTATAGAAGTTACTCATTTTTTTAGCAATTGTATGCTTACCGAGATTTAACTCGTTTGCTATGGTATATTGTTGGAAACTAATATTTTGTTTGCAACGCAAAATACTGATTGTATAAGAATTATCGGATGCAGATTCTTAAAAATAAAAAAAAAGTTTTTATCGAAAACTATTCTATACAATTCATTAATCCCTATTTAAATACTTTACAATAAAACAAAAACGATATTGTTCTTCTTTCTGTCGTTTCTTTCCTAATATCTTGCTGTTACTAGTCGACATTCTTGTGGAACCAACAAGCCGGGAAAAATGTACAATTTTTTTTTATTCTACCGCCATTTATACTCATATGCATGTAATGCACTCGGTTGCCGTATTGTTCCGTAGAAGACCAGGAACATATGCACCTACATTGTTTTAAAAATGCTGCATCATACCTTTTTAAAATGTAATAATTATAGGAATATTACGGGTATTGTTTTATTTCAACTCAGTTTGCTTTAATTTTTCTACGACTACTTTTACAAGACATAGGGATTTATTTCTTACATGCGTAGATTTCCAAATGAATTAAAATGTTTACCCACTCGACGAACAGAAGGATTTTTAAGTAATCTCATTTGGCTTATTTGTAAAACAATGAACATTTTTACGCAAAAAATAGTTGCAAGTGGAAAATAAAAAAAAATGAAAAGAGGCTTTGGTCTTCTTTTTACTTTTTATACTTTTAGGTACGAAACCCTGCTTTAATTTTAAATCAGTTTTTTTAAAAAAAGGTTGGGTATACAGCATTAGGGATAAAATAATTTTTTTGTCAAAAAATAGATTTACTTTATATAACCAAAAAATATCTTGGGCGTAGCATAGATACAGTAGTCAAGTGCTCCTAGATAAAAAGATATGCTAAATCTAAAAGAACTACGGGAAATATTTAAAAGGAACTACTATGTTTTATACCACTAAATTTATTAAGAAAACAGTGACTGCAGTTTCAACTCACAGCGTCATTCTCAAACTGAATTACAAAGGTAGACTAAGTATTCAATACAGAAACATGAGAAAATTTAACAATAAATAAAAAATACCTGAGATATTTCATTATTACAAAGGTGAGGTACTAAAATTTGGGAACTAATTATTATTTGGCGACAACAAATAACGGGAAAAACCCAAATTCTGTCTGGTCATTAAGCAAATTTACATTTTTATTTCTACTAAGTTTATATATTTCTAAAGATTGAAGAATATTTAACTTTTGGCCCTTTGTTGAATAATGTAATATGTCAGTGTTGCCCAAATCAGGCTGTGTTCTAAGCAATGGTTGGCAAAGCTCGAGTCTGTTTTTTGTAGCCTATGATCGGTGGTGTTCTGAAATACGAGTTTTAAAGCTTCTACCACTTTGTCCAATATACAAGCTATCACACTCTGAACATTTTAACTTATAAACTCCTGATTTATCAAATTTATTAATTTTATCTTTAGCATTGTAAAGGATAGTGGACAGATTGTGTTGAGATTTAAAGGCTACTTTTATGTTATGTTTGGAAAGAGTATTAGCTATGTTTTCTGATAGGGCACCACAGTACGACAAAGATATATAAGATGAACTATCTTTATCATTTTTTATTTTAGGATATATTGAATTAAAAGCTAGTTGTTTTTGTTTTTTAGTTATTAATTTTTTTATGGTTTATTGGGAGAAATTGTTTGATACTGCAATCCTTTCAATGATATTTAGTTCCTCTTGAAGATCTTCTTCAGAAAGAGGCAAAGAGAATGCTCTATGTATCATTGAATTGTATGCAGCCATTTTGTGTTGTAAGGGGTGAAATGAATCATTAGATATAGTATTACCTGTAAACGTTGGTTTTCTAAAAATTTTAAATTTACACTGATTATTGAGGTGAGATATGGTGAGATCAAGAAAATTTATTTTATGGTTATTTATGGTTATTTTCAGTTTCCAGAGTAAATTGAATTTTTGGATGGCAGTTATTAATGCATTGTAAGAATTTTTGAAGCTGTCTAGTAGTGCCTTTAAAACATGCTAGAACATCATCTACATATCTGTAACAAAATTGAACATGGTTTTTGCTTAAAGGGGAATTAAGAATTTTGTTTTCTAAGTTTGACATGAAAATGTCTGCTAGGAGAGGGCTAAGAGGAGAACCCATTGGTAGGCCTGAATTTTGTAAATCAAATTTGTTAGTAAACTGGAAATAGGTTTGTGATAGGCAAAGTTCGAAAGAGGACAAGATTTCAGAAGTAACTATTGGATTTATATTTCGTTCCTGTAAGATTTCTTGGATGAGTATAAAACATTCATCTGTTGGAATATTAGAAAACATGCTTTTTATGTCAAAAGAAACTAGTATGGAGTTATCTGGGATTTTTATGTTTTTTAGTTTTTGGACGAGATCTACTGAATTATTTAAACTGTGACTTGGTTTAAAGTTGCTTACTTGTTTGAAGAATGAATTTAGTTTCATACTGAGTTCTCTCGTGGGGCTATTTATGTATGAAACGACTGGGCGAATGGGATTTCCTGGTTTGTGATTTTTTATAAGGCCATAGAGTTTTGGTGCTTGTGGGTTCATATTGATTATTCTTTTTTTATCGAATTCTGAAAAGATGGTTGTTATGTTTGACAGGGTTGTTTCAAATTTGTTTGAAAAACTTTTGTAGGATCGCTTTTAATTTCTGTAATATTTTCGGATTGAATAAATGCTTCTATTTTATTGACATATTCAACTTTTGGTAAAATAACTGTTGCATTTGATTTATCTGCTTTTGTTATTATTAGATCATTATCTTTTGCTTTCTCTCTTATACTTTTTACTGTGTCTAAAGCTGTATTATTGGATTTTAAATTAGTGGATTTTATATGTTTTTTAATTGTTTCGGTAGTTAAGATAATATTATTGGAGTGTTCTATTTTGTTTAGAGCTAGAGTACTTTCAGATATGATGGAATCGATAATATTTTTATTGTTTATGTGAGGTGTAAATTTAGGGCCTTTTGACATTAGATCTATTTCTTTACTATTAAAACCTACGTTTGACAGATTTATGACTCTTTCACTAAAATTTTGATTGGACTGTGGTGTTTTGTTAGTTGTTTGGGAAAATTTACATGACTTTAAATGGTTAAGTTTTTTAGATTGAGTTTCAAATTTTTTGTAGTTGCTTTTAAACATTTCCCGAAGATGATTAACTACCACATAGTAACGGCTACCAGCATCAACTTTCTAAAAGAACTAATTTAATTCCATTATAAAAGTGTTTTCATTACACAGGTGTACAAGATTCTGCTGCTGAGCAGCGAGGGTAATTTCCGAAGTAATTTGCTATGTAGAATCCAAATCCGCACATCACGTCAGGATTTTGAGATATTTAAGGTTTTGTTTATACTCTTATAATAGGTTTTTGGCTACTTTTGAAGTTATGTACAGGATGCACAAAATTTATTTAACCTTCTTCTAGTTGCATCATTTAATACTACTCTTATCTTTCAAATAAGCGATTTTTTCTTGGAAAGTTACGGCTATTTTAAGTTATACAATATAATCCAAAACATTAACCCTTTGACGCATACATTTTTCTACTATATACATTTCTCTCTGTATATGGGGGTTTTTGGAGTCGCTGAGTACTGATCAGGGGCGGGTCCAGCCTCTCTCTTTGAGAGGGGGCGGTGATATCACAAAAATACAGTATGGCAAGGGAAAAACAAGTTGTCGATGGGGGGGGGGGACAACAACAGCACCATTCCCATTTTTAGTGTAAAAAGCAGGGTCGGGTCTATTTTTCAGAATTTGAAGCTCTTGGAGAGGGGGGGCGACCACAAGAAAGAACAAGTTGTCGACAGGAGGGGGATGCCAGCAGCATACACATTCCTAGTGTAAGAGGCAGAATCGGATGTATTTTCCTGAACTCGAAGCTCTGGGGGAAAGGGGGAGTGCCAGCAGCATACACATTCCTAATATAAAAGGCAGAATCGGTTCTATTTTTCTGAACTCAAAGCTCTTGGGAGAGGGGGCGATCAAAAGCATATACATTCGTATACTCTATTCAAGAACTAAAGAGAGTAATAAAACTGTTACTGTTAAAAGCTCTGTTGAGATGTATTCTAACATGAAGATCGCGATTTACCTGAAATTAAAAGAACTGAACCCTGGAAATTGCTCAGAGAACTTAATTTTTGCTGAGAAAAACCAGATAGAAAATATGTTCTTATAGATCGTCCGGAAACTGTCCGTTGGAGAAGGAGATATCTCTCTCAAGTAAAAGGTAGAGTTGCTAGAAATAACACAACTTACAAAATTAGTAATTTAACCAAACTTTTGAAAGATTTTTTTGGATAAAGTTACTGCGAAAAATTGGGAAGAATCGATATAATAAAAGAATAAAACAAAATGTGAAAACTCGATATCATGATCGGTGAGATAGAGGAACCAATTATAATTAATTTGAGCGAAGTTAGCTTCACTGACTTTGATTAGGAATTAGATACGTAATGTTTACCAGTGTAAACACAATTTATTATTTAAATTTTTGTTGTATTTTATTGTTTATTTTTTTTACATATATTTTTATTTTAATGTGTCCCACTCTTTAATTTTATATATATTTAATTCCAATTAATTGTAAGTTTTTATTATTTTATTATTGTATTTGTGTCTTTTTCTTAAGCGTGTAGAATTAACATGTTTATTTTATTTTTTTGGGGCGATCGGATTTCCATATAATAAAGTCAATTAAACTAAGATATCAGTACAATAGAAATAAAAATAAGTAGGTCTAATTTTAACTGTAACATATAAAAACTGATTACATCGCCATCGCCCCCCCCCCTCCCTTGGATCCGCGCCTGGTACGGATATGAAGTCAAAATATTAAAATTTTCATTTCCAAGATGACGGAATCGAAATGGCGCATCAAATTTACAAAAAATGATATTGACACCTAAAAAATTTTACTTGGGAGTGTTCGGAGTCCCTTATTACGAATATTATGTCTGAAAATAAATAATTTATTTTTAAGATAATGGATTCAAAATGGCTGATCGAAATTTGCAGAAAACGATATTGATCTCTAGAAACCTACCAACCTGTACTTAAAATGTCCGAAACTTGGCAAAAAAAAATCGTATGAGTAGTCTTGAATGATGCAACTAGAAAAAAGATCAAAAAAAATTTGTGCATGCTGCACGTTAGCCCAAAAGTAACACTCTTCGAGTACATAACCTTAAATATATTAAAAATCTAAAGTGATGGGTCAATTTTGATCTCAGATTCGCATTAAAATCAGTAAACGCAGGAAATTACTTTAGAAATGACCCCCAGCTTTTCAACAACATCATTTTATGGAGACTTGTTTTATTGTTTTACTTTTTAATGCAATTATTGAAAAATAATGCTTATACTTCAATTTTAAAAAAATTGGTTATTTTCTTCACAATAAATTGTGACCTTGTTTTGATAAAATCTATTATTTCCTGCATTTTTTTAGTTCTATAAACATAAATAAGTGTAAAAAAGTTTATCTAACCGCATGCAATCCCATTTCCCCTGAATAACAGTAAACAAGAAACTGCTACAAAAAATATTTGGGATATCCCTTCCTGTCGAAGAAGTACAGCTATAAAATATAAAAGACAAATAATACTTGAAAAATATTTTTGGATGTTGTATTAAATAAAATTTTTCTGTTATTCGAAATATTTTTATTAAAGTAAATATTTAGAAATTTTTTTTAAACCATGATGTCATTTTCAATTAACTTTTGGCCAGAAACAAAGCAAAGATGGGTAATGTTTTTTTAGCTTTTTTATATGGAAGTTCATTGAGTTGATTAAAATGAAAGATTTTATCGCTTTCGATGTAAGAGAGTTCGAAAAAGCATTAGTGTTTAATTAAAGATATCAGTGCTTGCAAGAAACCTATATTAATCTATTCAGTAAACAATTAATAATACGTGCCTATAACATTTTTAAGTAATGAAAAATTTCCAGCAGCGTTTCAGAAAAATCTATAATATTAAACCCAAATTCTGCAGCTTTAAGAGTAAATACTTTCCCAGTTAGATTACAGAGACTTGGGGAATTAGAACTTTGGTCCTAATAACAGAGCCAAAGTGTTAGAACATTTATCTAACTTTTCGATGAGTCACACTATGGGGTAAATTGAAAAACAAGGGACAAAATCGCATATCTCTCGATGGAAAGGAAATAGAGGAGCGGATCTTATTGGAGGTTGAAGCTTGATTGGCTGTCTACATAAGGAAAATAGTTTGACTTAAAGTGGCAATGTGAATATGACCTTGAAATTCCAGAGTCAAATGAGTGTTTTTGAAAAATAAAAGCATTTTGAGGCAAAGAGCAACCAATATATATATATATATATATATATATATATATATATATATATATATATATATATATATATATATATATATATATATATATATATATATATTGTTGTGGAACATAACATCTCATCACCACTTTCCGGCAAAACTGGACTTAAATAGAGGTCCAAGTTTGTGGAAAGTACAAGAATGTCTGGGAAAGATACCGGTGGATCTCACTGATGAGTCAACCACCGGTATCGGGACGAAACATTCATATATTTACTATGGCGGTAAAAAATAGATCGCTAGCTACATGTCCCTACCATCAGGGGCATTGCTAATTGCGGCATGGCGCCCGAGCAGGGACTTTGCTGAATTGGGGAGTTCGGTAAGGTCCCAAAATTAAAATAAAATTGCAAAGTCGGGACAGAATTGCCCAGATGACGCAAGTTCTTGGTTTTAAGAACTGAACCCTTAAAATGGTTGTAGATATGGATCTAAAAAACAGTGACCAAATTTATGAATTAAGTTGTGAAAACTTTTTTATAAAACACTGGATAAAATAAGCTCTTACGTGATCCTTCCATCATGTCCATTCTAGCACAAGGATTAATGGAAAATCACTTAGGGTCAATCTTCCTGATTGATCTTTTTTGAAAGAAAATTCAGACAGTATCACGTCTAAGGGGAGAGGTGTTGTGAATACACGCTTATTTTACAACAAAATATTAAATTTCAGATTTAATATTGCCCCAAAACTCCCTAAATAAAATAATCTAAATAATACGGCATACAGTGCTAAAATTACAATTCTTCTGCCTAAACGGGGAAACCCAGAGAATAACCGGCGCGGTGGCGGTTTGATTCGGTGCTTCCCCGAATTCCGACTGCGCCGTCACCACTGCTATAAAAGCGGAAAGACAGCGGCGTAAAAAAAGGATATTATGGGTTGCTCTCTTAGAGTCAACTTGTTCTTTTTTCCGGTCGAGCTTAGCTCTCGGGGGCCACGTTGACTGTTCTATTTTTTAGGCAGCTCGTGGTTCTTAAAGTAGGTTGTCTTTGACAACATATCATACTACAGAAAATACAGATCGTGAACGTATCTTAATTCCTGAAATTGACACCGTCGATAAAAAGACGAGGTCAGCGGCGTGTACGAGTTACTGAACCGACGCGTCCTGACTTTTAAACATTATTACCAGAACGTGACCAAGTGGAGATAACCTGATATTGACTGCGACTAATAGTCAACTTTGTGTTGACGATAAAGTTTTGAATACCAATCTTGACAAATCCCGAACGTGACAGTGGAGAGAAAATAATCCCGAACGTGACTTGCGGAAAACAGTACTAATTAAAAAAAACAGTGAATAAAAAGTTAACTAAGAGTCAAGGACGAGTGTTACTTGACAATATCTTCCTAATTGGCTCATTCCTTAGAAGTGTTCCCTTGATAAAATAAAATTTAATTAATTTTCGTTATCTCTTGAGCTTCACTCATTCCCATTCTATCCCGGTGAGCGAGAAGAAAAGTGAGGCAGCTAGAGTTTTCATTCTAGTCGGGAGGTTTGGCGGGATTTCACCAACAACCCCTGATTTGTGTTAAAACTTTGGTTTTACACAAATAATTGATAATTCGAAAATTCTTAAAATAAATTAGTTCCGACGGAAACGAACTTTCACGTTTCCTGAAGGACAAAAATTAACCCAACAAACCCGGTAAATAGGTCCATATTCTCGGAGATGGGTACAAAAATACCGAAAAATAGCGAGATGCAGTGATGTCTCGTTAGAATCGAAAAATAATTAAAAAATTTCGAAAGGTAGTTGAAAAAGACCCTTGGAAAAAATTAACAAAAATTCGGTAAATCCAAAATTAATTGACAAAAAAAACACTCATCATCCATTAATACGACAATATATATATATATATATATATATATATATATATATATATATATATATATATATATATATATATATATATATATATATATATATTGTTTGACAGTCCTGATCTATCATTCTAAACAGTTGATTTTCTCAAAAAAATGACATTTCGAATGTTATCTCAGTGCTTTGCAAATTAATTCACCCATAACTTCTAACAATAAATGTTATGTCTGTGATTAGAGGATTAGAACGTCTATTCCTTCAGTCCCTCCGTAAAATTATTAATTTGATACCCGCAGTATGATGTCTTACGCAATCCAAAAGTTATCTTTTGCTAGAGAAATATTTGATAGACCTCTGGTTAAAAAAATTTAATGAGATTTGAAAATTGTTTATGGTCTTATTTTAATCTAATTTTCAGCGTTCGATTTAATATTTTTAATAAGTGGCTATTATAACACTTGTAAAACTATCCTTTAAAAGCACTAAAATTGCGAAATATGGTCCAATTATAAACTGCTATAACTTTTATAGGATGTAATAAATTTTAAATTACTATCGATAAATCTTTTATTAAAAGATTAATACCCAAATGTATGCCAGTCATTAAATTTTAATTGATACACGGGTTAAGCGAATCTTGCAGATTTCGAAAACCAGCTTTTTTTAAATATTATTTTAAAATTTTCTTTGGTCATAGACAAAGAATCCAATAAATTATTTAGCTTCACATCATAAAATGACCTCAATAAAATGCTATGTTAGCAGATTGCTCAACATTTCATGTTAGTGGGGGACTACAATAACGAGGTCAATATTCTTAAGCAAATTGCTATAAATAATGGGCATGGGCATACAGTCAGTGACAAATATATACAGAAAATTAAAAACAAGAAGGAATCCAAACAAGCTTACAATGAAAATCATCTGGGTAAATTTTTCTCACACTCGTACTTAGGTCACTTCTCTAATAAAATAGCACCGACTAACACATTACACTCAGAACATTAATATTTCATTTAGGAATTTAAATCAACTTAGTTCCCATTTTGCCAATAACAAACCATTAATATCTCATACCCAAAAAAGTGGAATTAATCAACTCTTTTGTCTAGATTGCCCTTCAACAAACATAAGAAAAACTGTTAGATCATTAGTAATCCGAAATAGAGAACATATTAACAAATTCCAGACCTCTGTGTTTGGTCACCATATTAGTTTTATCAAACACAGTTTCTCTCCAACCCAAAATAGTAAAATCTTATACTACTCCAGGGGTAATAACTCTAAAACCTTGGACTATAGAGAGAGGACCTTGAGATATATAGGGAAAAAAGAAGGAACCCCAACCATTGCATAAATGTGAGAATGAACAAAGGACCAAAAACCCATTTCCAAACTTTTTCGTTAAAATCATCTGCGTCTGAGAGTTGAGATTGCATGGGGTGCAATCTTGTAATTTTGATTACCTTTTTCAATTTCAGTCGTTTGAATCTAAATATATTGATAGTCAACGCGTTTTAAGAAATTCTAACTACGCCAATGTTTGTGTATTTTATTGCTTTTCTACAAAAATAAAAAATTATTTTACGCCACTGAACCCAAGTGTTTAAAATATATCACAGAATAGTCGATAACAGTAACTCTGTAGGTAAATAAATTTTTTCCGCCTTTTGTCTTCTTACTACTGAAGAGTGATATGAAATGTAATAAGCTCACACATACTTGTATATGTTTTGATTTTTAGACACTTCTAATTGTTTTATTATGCTATAATTGTGTGTGACATAACCTCATTTTTATCTTTTAAGTTGTTAATGTTAGAGCTAAGTGTTTATAATAGTATTGATATTCACATTGTTGTAACCATTTTAATTTTAATTTTAATTTGTGTAAAGTTGACGAGTAAGTGTGGTTGGTGAATAATAAGAAAGCTTATTTATTGACCATATTCTCTTGTTTCTAGGATCTGAGCCCTGAGAATAGTCTAAGTAAGATTGAAAGCACTTATCCGATAAACGTCATAGTAAATCCGCTATCTTGAATTATAAATATATAGATTAATTTTAGATTCGTAATCTGCAGCCCAAAACCCTCCAATACTGATTTTGACAGAAGTTGAGATATGTAAATGTTTTAGAACGGCATACTAGATCCCAATTTTAAACGTAATCGCAAAAATGTAAGAATTTAGTCCCTCATATTGTATTTACCATATTTCATTTTAACAAAAAAAGTACGGTTTTTTTTTGTAGAGACTAAGGGGTCAGTTTTATTTAATGTATGCGATCGTCTGTTCAATGTTACCGTGGAAAAGTTGTATCTATCTATTTGTGTTAGACTTTAGTTTTAATTTTAACTCGAAAAACCTGGTTTCCCGAGCTTTGAAAATACTTTAAAATATAGCGAAACGTCGGCCATGGAAAAAACAGCTTTTCTCAGTTTCACGATTCCAAACCTCAACTAATCTTGGTTGAATAATTACACAGGTCTATAAAAATTAGCTTATCATTGCTGTTGAGCAGCTGGGGACCATTTAGTTATCTTCTTCATAGATTCCAAATGTGAGGTCAGAATTGTCCCATCACGTAAGGATTTTGAGATAATTGAGGTTATGTACTACTTCTGAGGTTATGTGCAGAATGATCAACATTTTGTTTGTCTGCTATTCTATGCTACTCTTGCCCTTTAAAATAAGCAATTAAGCGGTCACCTAAGATTATTTCCCGCAAAATTACGGGCATCTTACATACAGATTAGATGATTTTTAGAGACCAATATCGTTTTTTGTAAATTTGTATTCGCAATTTTGAATCCATCATCGTAAAAATAAAAATTTTATTTTCTTACAGCGACTCCAAAAATCGTTATGTAAATTTTTTCATATACCTACATCATTTTTTAAAAATTTTGATGTGCCATTTTAGATCAGCCATCTTGAAAATTAAAGTTTCAATTTTCTCACTTCATATTCGTACTTAGCGACCCCAAAAAACCTCATGTATGCCTCATAGGTTAAGAATGTTCATGACGTGGTTGGGATATATTTCATAACTTAAAATGGCCGGATTTACAGTTCAAATGGACTACCCGGGTCACATGCGCCTTCGTCCTCTAGCTGAGGCTAGGCTTGTGTGTACATAGTGTCTAACAATCCAATGTTTTTCTTACATCCTACCGTTATTGGTCAACATTATCTAGGATTCGTATAACAGCGGGCAATATTGTTACATCCTACCTACATGGTCGAGGAACTTTATAAGTACGGGTAGCATCGGTTCCTTTCCTAATATCTTACCGTTATTGGTCGACCTTTTCGAGGACCCTTATAAAACCCGACAATGTAATTTCATTCTACCGACGCTGTCGAGGACCCTTATATATGCACACACGTATTAGATGCCTTTATTTTATTTAGTTCCGTAATTACTAGGACTAGGACGACAGGTGCTCACCGGTATCTTCATCAAGGGTGCATAACAACTGTCATCGTCTGTCACAGACAGGTTTTTATCGCCACGATGTTACCGCCGCCACGTAGCAAACCACCGTGTACAAAGACGCCGCCTACCGCCGATCAACGTCGGGTTACCGCCAATATATGCCATACCATCGCCGAGGCGCCGTAAATAGCGTCGCGAATTTTTTACGAGGCATCGTGAATAGCGTCGCAAATTTTTAATACGAGGTGCTATGAACAGCGTCGAGAATGAAACCGATGAGTTACTGTCTACCCTATGCTCAATTAGTACGAGGCGCTGTGAATAGCATTCTAAATTCCACTGTACAAGCATACTCTCTATCGTGCGTTTCATTTTGTTGTGTTCTGTCTTAGGTTGTTAAGTTATTTTTAAGCTATATTGTAAAATATAGAAGATGGGATGTTTTAAAAGCGTTTGTTTTGTTACCTAGTTCCTTTTTTACATTTCAGGAAATACAATTGGTAGTTGATACGTACTAACCTGAACTAATACGCGGAAATGACCCCTTGCTTGCCATTTTTCCACTGTAATAAGCTGCCCAGTGCAAGTGGGCCCTTTACCACGTTAATTCTGAGATCGAAAATTGGTGGATATGTTGATCACAGTCAAACCGTTGAATAGTTCAGGAGATAGAGGCGGCGCCGATAGGGATATTTTGACTGGGAGTATTTAGTGTTATTATGGGATATCCTTAAGCAAGGGTTCGCTTAACCAGTGAATGTTTGACCGATGGCTCTCTGCAGGATAGATATCCATTTACCGATGCTCCGCTGTCTTAATAGAAAGTAATTCGTGGATTACTATTTTAAAAACATCACCATATAATAGAAAAAATAATTCCGTTTTTATTTTTAGAAGATGTACATAATATTTTTTCAAGTGATATATTAATGTTTTGACGTTTTATGCTTTTGTGGTATTTATTTGTTTAATAAACTTATTTTAATCCGACAAAAGTAAAAATATCGAAATATTGATATTCAGCTAAAATAAATTATAATTCATCTATTTCCCTAGCGCATTCGCCATATGCATTAGTTGTTAGCACCACCGTTGAAGGCGGCACTGTTGAATTTAACGTCACAATCGTTCGACCAGTTAATACGTAAATAACATTTCTGGTTTTTCGTGCTTTGTGGTCACTAACTAGAAGTCTTATGAGGTGGTTGCCATCCTGTTTAGTGCTTTCCTTTAAGTTTCCAAGCAGCCATGAATGACTCATAACAATGTGAGATTCGTATAAAAATATTAATTGTTAGGCCCGAAAAATCATGGGATTCACTGTTTTTCCGAACAACATCGTCGAAACTACGACAACTTCTTTCTTTTTATAAGTAGATTAAAAAATTAAATCGTATTTCAAAGTTTTGCTTCGTTCTGTATTTGGTTGAATGTAATAAATGTGTATATATGTAAAAGTCAATCAAAGAAAATTTATTTAAAAAATATTCTAAATTTTATATCAATGTATTGTAACATTAATTTTTATGTTCCTGATTCTTTGACAAAAAATTAAATTCCGACCTCAATAAGCTAGCTTAATAACAAACATTAAAGTCAATACGCTTTTTGAATAACTAAGAAAATATTGCTGTTTACCAAACGGTTACTAAGGTTAGATTTAATGACGTAGAATTTATGTCAAAGCGTATGTTTTGGTAAATCAGCAGACTTGTTTTCTGTGTCTGCCAAGAAAGGCATGAATTTATGGTTCATTATTGAACAAGTCGGAGAACATCTATTTTGTTCAGTCACTAAAAAAACAATGTTAAACTTTAACTGGAAAATTTTTTTTACAGCCTTTTTAAATTTGTTTAGATTAAGGTTGTTCCTACAATCACCACCGTCAATCCAACTAATTAAACAACTATCACGAAAATATCATAAAATGATTTGTACCATGACTACGCTACTGCTTTTATACTACAAGAAAATTTGGTACACTAGCAGTAATTGTTTTCATATTACTTTAAAAGTTTGGAGATTAAATTTTTATCTAAGACTTTATAACTAAAAACATTCAACTTACAATGTTTGAAGTTGCTTCAAATTGCGAAAAACTCCAGTTTCAATGTGGTAAAACTTCTCTAAGTTCTCCATATTCCTGTAAATAATGAAGTAAGTAATATTAAAAAGTTTTTAAATACGAATACTTTAACGTGAAAATAATATTAAGGTTTTATGAATTCAGTAACTTTAATTTTCTATAGAATATTATTGAAATGACAAATAATATTGAAATTTTAAGTTTTATTTTCAAGAAAATAATTTTATTTATTAAAAAAATACCCACTTTATTTTCATCATATAATAAAATTCTAATAATAAATAAAAACGCACTTAAAGGACAATACTTTCAAAATACCACAGAGGAACAGAATTGATAGGTATATATATATATATATATATATATATATATATATATATATATATATATATATATATATGAAGTAAAATACGAACAGTAAATGCAAACTTGTCTCCATCCTATCCTTTCTGTGTTGAAGAAGTTGCACAGTTAGAACAAATTGTTATAAAACGCAATTTATCCCATTCCACCATCATCGAGATGATGACCTACCTGTACCACCATACCGAGAAGAAAGTCAAAACTTATCCTCCCCGCCACAGTGATACGGCAGAGATACATGTTTCGTCTCTACTAGACTCATCAGGGTACCGACATGCACCTGGCTGTGCAAAGGACAGATCGAAAGGAAGCATGCAAATACTGAACGCGGCTTCGCCGACCTCCCGCCGGATGGCGTATATATGTTTATGCGGCTTTCACGGATTTCTCTGTATGAGATGCAATAGCAGTGGATATATCCACATTATGCCGTTGTAGTGCTGAAATCACATTCAGCAAACGTACAACTATATGCAGCTCCGTGTATAGAATGAAGTAAAATACGAACAGTAAATGCAAACTTGTCTCCATCCTATCCTTTCTGTGTTAGAGGTTGCACAGTTAGAACAAATTGTTATAAAACGCAATTTATCCCATTCCACCATCATCGAGATGATGACCTACCTGTACCACCATACCGAGAAGAAAGTCAAAACTTATCCTCCCCGCCACAGTGATACGGCAGAGATACATGTTTTGTCTCTACTAGACTCATCAGGGTACCGACATGCACCTGGCTGTGCAAAGGACAGATCGGAAGGAAGCATACAAATACTGAACGCGGCTTCAACGACCTCCCGCCGGATGGCGTATATATGTTTATGCGGCTTTCACGGATTCCTCCGTGTGAGATGCAATAGCAGTGGATATATCCACATTATGCCGTTGTAGTGCTGAAATCACATTCAGCAAACGTACAACTATATGCAGCTCCGGGTATAGAATGAAGTAAAATACGAGCAGTAAATGCAAACTTGTCTCCATCCTATCCTTTCTGTGTTAGAGGTTGCACAGTTAGAACAAATTGTTATAAAACGCAATTTATCCCATTCCACCATCATCGAGATAATGACCTACCTGTACCACCATACCGAGAAGAAAGGTGGAATGGGATAAATTGCGTTTTATAACAATTTGTTCTAACTGTGCAACCTCTAACACAGAAAGGATAGGATGGAGACAAGTTTGCATTTACTGTTCGTATTTTACTTCATTCTATACACGGAGCTGCATATAGTTGTACGTTTGCTGAATGTGATTTCAGCACTACAACGGCATAATGTGGATATATCCACTGTTATTGCATCTCATACGAAGGAATCCGTGAAAGCCGCATAAACATATATATATATATATATATATATATATATATATATATATATATATATATATATATATATATATATAATATAAAATATTGGCGAAGCGGACGTGAAAATTTGTCAATTTACATGATTCTCGTGTTAAAAAGTGCGGAGCACTCCAAAATATGGAAAAACTCCGGGTCCGACAGATGGCAACAGCGCTGTTTCGTCCTAATATGGGACTCGTCAGGCCACCGCAGTCGGTACAAACCATCATCTCGCCTTTGCATCGTATAAAGCTGAATTTATAATCAAAACACTGCCACAAAGCCAATCGTTTGGTGCGGCACGTGGCTTTGGCTGCTAAAATAAGCGGTAGGCTTGCTTGCCAATACCGAAAAATGCGACCCCTATCCTTTGGGCAGCGCGTGCCACCATATGACGGTTCTTTTACAAACTTTGTTAATCTGTGTGGTCCTTGTATTATCAAGTGGACCATCGAGATGTCGCCTCTGTCGTCTTATTTGCTGTGTTTTGATTATAAATTCAGCTTTATACGATGCAAAGGCGAGATGATGGTTTGTACCGATTGCGGTGGCCTGACGAGTCCCATATTAGGACGAAACAGCGCTGTCGCCATCTGTCGGACCCGGAGTTTTTCCATATTTTGGAGTGCTCCGCACTTTTTAACACGAGAATCATGTAGATTGACAGATTTTCACGTCCGCTTCGCCAATATTTTATTCTATTTTATTTTAAATTACACGGACAAAAATTTATTTATATATATATATATATATATATATATATATATATATATATATATATATATATATATATATATATGACCAGAAAAATTATGGGGCCTGTATTACATTTAAATTTCATAGCGGCAAAAAGAAACTAACTAATGTTTAGCAATAAGGTTTCTATATACCTAAAAACAAATAACATTTTTTCCCTTACATATGTTATTACTATTTACACTAATCAAAAACTCATTATCGCACATAAAATTATTTTTTGTATATTAAATCGATTCTTCGTTATTTTTTCTGAAACAAATTTGTTTTTGACACGTTCATTAAAATTTGGGTTTCACTAATTAGCTTATTTTCAATCGATAACATCGATAAAGTCACTAGGCGATCTTCAATCGTGAAATTTCTTTAAAAAGTCTTCGGCTGTTGTCATAGGTATGGTTATCAAAATCTCTGAAACGTTTTTTTGTGTCTTGAAACGGCTTTGATAAATTATCTTCAATTAAAAGTTTCAAAATAGGTATAGGTAACAGATAATTCAGTTTTCAGACTTTCTTATCTAAGTTTGGGTATGCCAAACATGTTAACTTTAATGTATCACCAGGAAAGGATCCAAAATATTTACCCAATTGATCGGACTATAATAATGACTCCCCCGATAAGTGATCTTTAAAATCAGAGCGATCTTTTGCACAGTTTATGTGTTATAATATCACAAACCTCTATTGTAGGAATTCGGTTGTCTGATTTACTATCATTCCTTTGTTTTCTTTTAGCGGGCATCGGTTCAGTGCATACATTGGAAGCTTAGTCAGCAATATCGTCCAGCGTATTCCTTTTTAAAACAGTATTTTGCACAGAGTAGCTATATTTTGGCTTATTTCTAATGGATCCGTTTTCCTTTTTTGTAGTTCCTTAAATAAAATATCAACAGGGGGCATCACTTTATGAAAAAGTGTTCTTCTATTTCTTCCATTCATTCAATAAAAGATTCATGGTGTTCAAAAACTACATTTACCGTTCTAATATTAAAATTTCAACGAGTTGGAGCACCATAGGGAACACGTCTTTCAATAGTTTCATTTAACACTGCCGAATGTGGAGGTGTATTTTTAAAAGAGCACGGATTTCGTGTAAAATTTCAAAAGAAGTCGAACATATGAACTTCTAGAAGTGGCTCTTGACATTACCAAATTAAGCTGATGAGCATAGTAGTATACAAAGTGTGCATTAGGATATTTTTTCTTAATCCTTGCCTACACTCATGTACAGGGTGAGTCAACGATTGGATGAAGTAGGTTTGTGCCTTTTCGGTGAAATTAACAAAGAAACTATATTTATTGTTTGATACAGTTTATTTTTACGCAGATTTTAAAAATATTTAGGACTCTACAGGGTGAGCCAAAAAACTAGGACAGCATAAAGTTGTATTTTTTTAAATAGAACACCCTATATACGAATCGTATTTTCGATTTAGCTTATAATTTTAAATCTTTTTTATTAAGGGTTTACTATAACAAAACTTTATAGTTTCTGAGATAATTAAGTTAAAAAAAAAGTCACATTTTCAAGCATCAATTCAATCCTAAATAACGTTTTCAATTTTGTGATAAATATATTCAAATTTGGAATTTAGCAAGGCCAAGGACAAGTTAACATAATTTTTACCTAATATTTGCTACAGGGTGTTGAACACATTGGCTCAAATTTGAACAAGTTTAAATGAATAAATATCTTTTTTTTTAAATGGTATATTTTCATGTTATTTAATAGAGTAATAAAAACTCTAAAAGTTTTGTTCAATATATCCTATACCTATTTATAATAGTTTTTGAGATATTTCAGTTTTTCTTATTTTCCATACTTTTTACAGAAATAGTCTTCATTATCATAGTAGCCATGGCAAAAACAATGTAAAAGAACATTTTTCTGTGTGTCAAATTTATAACCGAAATCGCTTCTTTTGGTTTTTATGTAGTGTAGTTTGGTTTTTTTTGCATTCATCTTATATTGTAAAATGAATTTTCCAAAGAATGAGTTAATAGATATGATATATACAATAGGAGAGGCTCAAAAAAATTGCCTTCTTGCTCAAAGAATTTACAAAATGAAGTTTCCTGATCGACGCCAGCCTAATACCCATACTTTTCAAAACTTAATGCAAAGATTTGATTCTTCTGGTACTGTTGATTATCCAAAACGTAAAGTGGTCAACAAACCAGTAACTAATGAAGAAAAAGAACTACAAGTATTGTTAAATGTTCAGGAAAATCCTTATATTGGTAGCCGTCAGTTAGCAGCATTATGTGAAACATCACAATCCACCGCTAATCGTACTACCAAGAAATATAGGTATCATCCATATCTCATGGAATTACACCAAGAATTGCATGGACAGGATTTTGAAAGTCGTGTAAACTTTTGTCGTACAATAAATGCGGAGATTCAATTAAATCCAAATTTATTATGCAAGGTAATGTTTAGTGATGAAGCTACTTTTAGAAGTAACGGTGCCGTAAATAGACGCAACCTGCATTATTATGCCACAGAAAACCCATTTTGGATTAGAGAGGTGCAACATCAAAACCACTGGTCATTAAATGTTTGGTGTGGTATTCATCATAATCGAATTATTGGACCCCACTTTTTTAATGAACCACTAAATGGCCATAGTTACCTGAACTTTCTACAAGAAGAACTACCCCAACTGCTTCAAGGTCTCGATAGGGATGAGCTCGACAGTATGTGGTTCCAGCACGATGGTGCGCCTCCGCATTACCATCGTGAAGTTCGTGCGTTTTTGGACCAACGATATCCGCAAAAATGGATTGGACGTGGGGGTTTCATTGAGTGGCCACCAAGGTCTTGCGACATCACCCCATTAGATTTCTTTCTATGGGGTTATATTAAAAATAAGGTGTATGTTAATCCACCAACAACAGTGGAAGATATGCGAAACAGGATTAGGGATACCTGTAGAACAATAACGCCACTAATTTTGTCCAGGATCCGAGAAAATCTGCAAAAAAGACTAAATTTGTGCGTTGCACAAGAGGGTTGTTTATTCGAACACTTATTAAAAAGAAATAATTAATCTCAGTATTTAATAGGTAATTTTTTTGTTTCAGTTTAGTATAAAAGTAAATATATATTTGCCTTGTCGTTATTGTTGTGTTAATTTTTTCACATTATGTTTAATTAAACTATTGCCGTTGTAATATAACGAATAATGTATTTCATCATATTTAACCACATTCTGTTTGTTTCTGTAGTTTCTTTTTATTATTTCTGTAAAAAAGTATGGAAAATAAGAAAAACTGAAATAACTCAAAAACTATTATAAATAGGTATAGGATATATTGAACAAAACTTTTAGGGTTTTTATTACTCTATTAAATAACATAAAAATATACAGGGTGTACCATTTAAAAAAAAGATATTTATTCATTTAAACTTGTTCAAATTTGAGCCGATGTGTTCAACACCCTGTAGCTTTTATTACAAATATTAGGTAAAAATTATGTTAACCTGTCCTTGGCCTTGCTAAATTCTAAATTTGAATATATTTGTCAGAAAATTGAAAACGTTATTTAGGATTGAATTGATGCTTGAAAATGTGACTTTTTTTCTTTAAACTTAATTATCTCAGAAACTATAAAGTTTTGTTATAGTAAACCCTTAATAAAAAAGATTTAGAATTATAAGCTAAATCGAAAATACGATTCGTATATAGGGTGTTCTATTTAAAAAAATACAACTTTATGCTGTCCTAGTTTTTTGGCTCACCCTGTAGAGTCCTAAATATTTTTAAAATCTGCGTAAAAATAAACTGTATCAAACAATAAATATAGTTTATTTGTTAATATCACCGAAAAGGCACAAACCTACTTCATCCAATCGTTGACTCGCCCTGTACTTCGTCCACTCTGAACAATTTTTTGTTTGAATTTTATAATATGGGATTTAAAACACTAAAAATAACTTTACTTAGACTTTCTGCATCTATGTTTGAAGGCTTTAAATAGATCCAGAAACGTTCTACGGGTTCTCCGTTTCGGGAATATCTAAATTTTGTGACCAACTGAAACTTTGCTATCACATGTGTTGTTTCGCCCACCATAACTGCTAAATATGGGGATTCGCTAATCTAGGTCAAAATTATTTTATGACATCTCTAACATACAATCTAACAGGTCATTTTTAATTTCCTTAGAAATTCCTTTAAACACTGTAGAGTGCTTTAAATGTTTCGCTAGAGTTTTCAAAGTTTGGGAGTGATATTTAACATACCCCGAATTGTCAGATTGTTCTGTTTCATGGTGCCCCCGAAGATCTCAAATAGACCACAAAATTTTATACAATTAATAATTTTTGATAAAACACACTTATTTTTTGTAACATTGTCATTAAATTTTCGAATATTCATCCAATATGTCAAATCTAATTGTTCTTTTGTATTAACAGTCCCTAACAAAGAAAATTCCATTTCCTTGTGCAAATAATTTTTAAAAAACTCAATCCTTTTTATTGTTTCGGTTAAATGCACTAGGTTGATAACACCAATTTGTGTTAAAGACTTACCTCCTTTAAAAAGTACACATGGGAAACAAACACATTTTTTTATTGCAGCCAGATATCCTGTCATTTCTAGAATATATGTCTGGATTAAATTGTCTTTTGTAAGATTTTCTTCTGCTCGACCCTTCCTTTTCAATCAAAATATCCGGTAAAGGACATCCTTCTTCCTTAAGTTATATTTTTTCTTCATAAGTAAATTGAAAAAATCTTTTAACGTTTATTAAACCATAAATAATATCCATACCGAGGCCGAGTTGGTTTTTTACAATATAGAGGAGACGGATTTGACAGAAATATTGATCATGTGACTTCAGAGATATTTATATGGCTCCTTATTTTACGAACGGTACAAATCCGTAATATGTCAACGTCAAAAATTATTAGAAGTTTGATTCTTTAATCCTAACCTAAATCTCCTAAATTGGTGGTAAATTATTTTTAAAGTAACATTATTGTATAAGTTATACTATTGTATAAGTTATAGTAGTACTCAAAATATCGAGAAAATTAGTCTAAGTATAAGCGATACAAATAGTTTGAGGTTACGTTGTTGCCTCCACCTATATTTCTCAAAGCTCTCGGTCTAAAATCACCGACCAAATCGAGGATCTTCGATTTTCTCTATTGATAAATAACTAAACGTGGAATTAAATCCTTGATTCCATTCAGCGTCGCCAAGCATATTTAGGTAAAAGCGAACTAGCTCTGAATATATTAAACCCTCCGATTACCGACTGCGCTAATCAAAAGCAAACTTAACTTACAAAAGCTATGTTACATCATAAACGAGGGGCGTAGCGGGTGTGAGAACAGAAGCAGTATTATATTTGCGAACCTGGAGTTGACCAAATTAGTTTCAAACGTAATTAAAATTGAATAAACGTCTTCCTGTTGCATTATTTCGTATGACCGAATAGAACCGATCACCGGCATCGGCCGCACGCGTCAAGCGCTTGACCACAGATAGACATAATCAGACATATCAACATTATTCTGTCGCTTTTTATTGGATTTCTTCTTGAAACACTCTTTCATGCTTTTTCTGCTGTGTTCTAGTGTTTTTTTTTCGCTTTCTTTTTAACGAACTCTTGACTCGACTTTATTGCGTTCCTGAATTCATAGCGGCTCGTTTATAGAATATTTTATAGAATATTTACAATAATGCTTTTAGCTTAAAAATGTGGGTGGTTTTGCAACTCCGGAGCACTTATGCACTAGCCGCCACTGGTTTAAAGTATCAATGCAACGATCAACGAAAGTTATAATGGATAATGTGCTTTAGATGAGCGCCTGTAAGTAAAATTTAACTTGCCTTTATACACGGCGGTACGAACGTTATAATTAATGAGATGATATTTGTTTATAGCCGTAAAAACCATAAAAACATTACATTTTCGCATTGTGATTAATCCCAGCTTGCAGTTCTTGGCTCGAACTATCAATTGCTGGCGCAGAATTGAAAATATTTATTTATTTAAAAGTTACTCATACTGAAAAGTGGCCAAAAATACCATTTTTTAAATGATTAAAGATTTTTAATTCAAAAACTATGACTTGACGGAAAATTACTAGAGATACTTTACGCTAAGGAACACAAAAATATTTTTTATTTTACAAAAACACAATTTTTTTGTTTATTACAAATTACCTGACCATTTTTCATTAATCTACCCTCGATATTCATAACAAGAGGTTCAATATACATATAAAAAAGAGCGACGAAAACCCATTAGGCTCCCCGATCATGGCAGCATGGCTAATATCGAGAATGTTTGTAGAGAGCTCGATCGCCTAAAAAAATGTGAATTAATTGATAGAATAATTTTAAAAAAGTGCCGGTTCAATTAAACGTTAGTGATGAGTGGAAAATATATTGATTAATGGGATCCTGGGGAGTTTTTTGACTCGAAGAGTGAGGTTACGGAGTCCGAAAATGAGAGATTAGTAGTACCGACAATATTAAGGTATGAACTTAAATGTGCAAATACGGAGCTTCAATACCTAAAAAAACTTAGTCACGAACTAGAAAAAAACGATTTTAGATAAAGATTTCATCATAAAATTACTTAATTGTGATTTACACCTGGCCAAAATAATACCTGATCAAGGCGATGTTGCCGCTGTGATAAACTCCAAAGTGGAACTAAAGGGTATTGAGGAATTTGTTAATGAAGAAAACTATACCACAAAACTTTCATATGCAAGAGTACCTAACGCGGTCATGCAAACGGAGACAGCAGTTATGTGACAAATATATAAACTTGGGAAAGGACGAACGAAAAATCAAAGGGGCCTCACACCGACGGATTCCTATTAGAGGGTTATCGGAAGCCACCAAAAATATTCAAAAACCAGAAAGATCTTATCCGATCCGAGGCTTATCGGAAACCACCAAAAATATTCAAAAACCAGAAAGATTCAATTTAGAATACAAGAGCAACTTCGTTAAAAGATACCAACAAATGGAAACAAAACATTATAATAGGTACTGGAAAACAAGATGGATCCGCGGAATAGATTATGAGAGTCACATGACAACTGCGCAACTATCTGAAATGTTGAAATCTAATTTCTCGGAAGTTGTCTGTGAACAATTATCTTTTAAACATCCTGAACAATATTCATCTTTTAAGGTTAGCATTTATTAAAAAAAATTTTAAACTGCAATGGACCCCAGCCTTTGGCCAAATAATGCTTATGTTAAACGTTTCTTATCCCTAAAACAGAAGGACAATGCAGAAACTTAGTTTATAATCGTCAGATTATGCTACTAAATTCACAGTGCTTGAACCACGACAAAATAAATGAACTATATGTTGACTATTGTAATTGTTCTAATCTTAATTTTTTATGTCTTACAGAAACCTGGTGTAAAGATGAATATGTAAACAGTTTTGTGTTAAATGGTTTTAATTTGGCAAATCATTATTGTAGATCTGTACTGATCTGGAGGAATTAGTAATTATGCTAGGAATTCGATTTCATTTAAAAATATTGATTTAAACAAGTTTTGCAGTGAAAAAAATATTGAAGTTTGTGGAATTAGCTATAAATGTAGTATATTTAAAGAAATTTTTTTAATAGCTTGTTATCGATCTCCGTCCAGAAATGCTGATTTATTTTATACAGACCAGGTAGAAATATTTTGCTTTGTGGTGATTTTAATTTTAATTCTTTTGTCTTGTTTTAATTTAGTGTCTAGAGTGAGTTGGCCAACTCGAGTGAGTGACACCAGTATCTCGACTTTGGATCACTTATTTCTTAACTTTGTCGACAATGGTGTTGGCTGTGTTCTTGATAATAATATTTCAGCTCATCGTACACTGTTTTACGAAATGAACGTATCTGGTAATGTAAACTTCAAGAATACTTGTTACAAACGATTTTTTTCGAATGAGAATTTTATAGGTCTTGAAAGGGATCTTGCAGGTGAAAATTGGAATGAGTTGTATGTCCAGTGTGACTTGAATAAAGGTTTTGATGTTTTTTACAATATTTTTAGCATTATTTTAACATAAATTTTCCTCTAAATAAATACTATAGTGATAGAAATAAAAAAGAATGGGTTAATAAAGAAGTTAGAGACTCCAGCGCAAAGCTAAAAACTTACATTCTTTAAAATACAATTATCCCGAATTCAAACAAACTTACCTTAAAACAAAGAATGATCATAGAAAATTAATTAATCGAACAAAAAAAGACTTTTTATCAGAATAAAATAAAATATAGTAAGGATATAAACAGAACTATGTGGAATGTAGTTTCTCAATTAACAAATAAACATAAGGATAATAAAAATCTGCAAATTAGTGTTGGTATTGATTGCGTAACGGATCCTTATTTAATAGCTAATGCTTTTAATGAATTTTTTGAAAGTACTCCATATCAAATTTTGAAGACAATACCACGTAGTCACAATGTGGTGAGCGAAAATCTCAATAATAAATCTATACAGCTTTTCATTATGTCCATATTCACAGATGGAGCTATACGATTTACTATAAATTAAGCTTAAAAATAAGCATTAAGCTGGCGCTGACGATGTACTCAATTTTTTAATAGGAAAATGTTGGAGTTTATCATAAAGCCCATTACTTTTTTGGTTAACCTTTCGTTTTGTTTAGGAATTTTTCCATCTACATTGACAATTGGTAAAGTGACACCTATCTATAAAAACAATAGCATCAAAGAAAGATCTAATTATAGACCAGTTACGGTCCTTATGCGTTTATCAAAAATTTTCGAATACGCTTTTTAAACAGAATGATAAATTATTTGCAAAGTTTTAAACTTAGATCAGCATGACTTTACGAATGGAAAATCTACCATTACTGCGATAAATTCATTCTATCATAATGTTATAAAATGTATCGAGGCGGGCGAGTGTCCTGTTGGGATCTTTAGTGACCTCAGCAGGGCATTCTGTTGATCATAGCACTTTATTAGTTAAATTATTTAAATATGGAATTTGCAACTCCTCATAGAACTGTATAAAAATATTTTTGGAAAACAGAAAACAGTATGTAAAAATTTTTTAAACTGACAATGGAGCACAACAAAGTATTAGTTCTAAACATATAAGAGGGATCCATATTAGGCCATGCCCTGTTTATATTATATATAAATGAAATTGGATGCATCACTGGAGACGCTGTCTGTATATGTAGATATAACATCATTTTTAATTTCTGAAAGATTAGACCATGATTTGGAAGTAAAATGTAATAATATTATGCTGGATGCGACTAGATGGTTAATGAAAACTTTTATTTCTTAATGGTAATAAAATTAAATTTAATAGATTCCATAATTATCAGAAAAAATGTTCGAAACTAGATATTTTCATTCAGGGCAACTCTATTGAACAGTGTGAAACGGCGAAATTTTTGGGCATCTATATGGACGAATGTTTAAATTTTAAAAATCACTGTGAATATGTTTCGGGTAAGCTGAATAGTTTAGTTTATATGTTTAGGAATTTACGCACTGTTCTGGATGAAGTACTTTCTGTTTACTACGTCCAGGTTGAATCGCGCTTACGGTATGGGTCACTTTCTGGGGTTGGTCATCTTTCGCCCATAAGATATTTTTATCACAGAAAAGGATGATTCGATGTATTGCCAATGTATGTAGTACTTTTTCATGTAAAATTATTTTTATGAAGTTTCGAATTTTAACTCTTCGGGGTTTGTTTGTTTTTGAAATGTGTATCTATGTTTACTTAAATAAGTCCTTTTTCACTCTTGTGAAAGATAAACATCAAGTAAACATGCGTCAGAAAAATAAGTTACACGTTCCCTATAATAAATATAATTTGGGTTATAAATCTCCTAATGACTTTTTAATAAGTTACCAGAGGAAATAATAAAAGCCCTTTCTCTTAAAATTTAAAAATAAAATTAAAAGAATACTTGCTTGAAAAATGTTTTATACTGTATATATTCTTTTTTAACCAGTAGTAATAATTGAACATGCTTGTCTTTCTGGCGTTAATTAGTTAATTGGTTTTAGGTCTTAACAAATTGACGATTCCCATACAAATTGTAATTTTGTCAAAAAAAGGATAATAAAGTTATTTAGACTTACAAGCCAAACGGCTTCGCACTCCCTCCAGGGAGTATTCACTCATACCAGGTATGCAAGACACCAAAAGTATGAAGCTCTGTGGGGACCCTTTCCATGTTATCGGGTCCTAGGTGGCGTGGTCTTCTGCACTTCCTAAAAACTTTCGGACGGTTCGCTCGGTTGCAAGGAGAACCGCTTTCTGAATCGGTTTATATAGATGTTCACTAAGGCCCAGTTCCTTGATGTTCTGCAGGAGGTTCTTTGGTATCACTCCAGTTGTTGACAGTATTATAGGAATCGTGTGGACGCTGTTCATTGCCCACTGTCTGCGGATTTGCACCTCCAGATCTCTGTATTTGGCGATCTTCTCGTTGTACTTTGACCTTAGGTTGTTGTTGTTCGGCACAGCGATGTCGATTAGTGTAGTTCGCCTGGAAATTTTATGTCTTAGTATAATGTCTGGCCTGTTATGAGCAACTGTTTGATCTGTTAGGACCGTTCGATCCCAATATAACTTGAACTCGTTGTTTTCAAGAATAGGCTCTGGATTATATTTGTAGTAAGGCACCTTTCCTACCTGCAATAGTTTTAACTTATCTGCTAACTCTTGGTGTAGTATCTTAGCGATTGAATCGTGTCTTTCCTTATACTCGGTTGCGGCAAACGTTTGGCATCCTCCAGTTACGTGCTGGATCGTCTCTGATGTTCGACAGCCATATCTACATTGGTCATTTTCTATTGAGGGATCTTTGATAATGAATTTCCGATAGTTCTTCGTCGGAATAACCTGGTCTTGGATAGCTAACAAGAAGCCCTCCGTTTCCGAAAACATCCGTCCTGAAATCAACCAGTAGTTCGACGCTAAGTTGTCGACATTGTCCTGGTTAACCTCATTTGGATGCCGTCCATGAAGTGGCTTCTGTAGCCAAGCTTGCAACTTCTCTTGGTCTGTTCGGTGGTGAGAAGCAATATCCCCTTCCCTCAGCTGTAGCGGCGTTGAATCGTCTGCCTCGCATATTGCTCGATGTAGTGTGGAAGAGTCCGCTAACCTATGGAAATAAGAACGTAAGTTTATTATTTGTTGATCGAGCTGCTTACCAATATCGACCAATCCTCTTCCTCCTTGGTGTCTTGGAAGCATTGTACGTTAAATAGCACTCCGAGGGTGGTGTTTGTGTGCTTTTGTTAGGAGTGTTCTTATTTTTCTTTGCAGGCCTTCGATGTCCGTCTTGCTCCATTTTACTATTCCAAAAGAGTAGCTAAGTGCAGAGCATGCGTACGTGTTGAGCGCCTTAAACAAATTTCTACTATGTAGACTAGTTCGTAACACCCGTCTTACCCTCCTGACAAATTCGGTCGTCAATTCGGCCTTCATAGTGCGATGGTCAATTCGTTTAGCTTGTTTCATACCTAGGTATTTGTATGTTTGTTCTGCTTCCATTGCAGCAATGGTTTCACCGTTCTGCATCTCAAATGCACCCGGTTGTACCTTTCCTTTAACGATGTTCAAAATACGACACTTGTCAAGTCCAAACTGCATTCCGATATCCCCGGAGAACTCCTCGACAATTTTGAGCATTTGCTCCAGTTGGTTTCTGGTAGCAGCCATCAGTTTAAGATCATCCATGTATAGAAGATGATTCACTCTTGCTACCTCTTCGTTGTCTTTTCTAATACTAAAGCCGTATCTGGTGGAGTTCAAACGGCGTGACAGAGGGTTTATTGCAAGGCAGAACCACAATGGGCTCAGTGAATCGCCCTGAAATATTCCTCTTCGTATTGGGATTGTATTAGTTTCGATGGTATCGCTGGATGGAACTTGCAGTTGGATCCTAGTTCTCCAGGTTGACATGATGCGTTCTAAAAAGGAAACAAAATGATCATCGACCCTATATATTCTCAGTATAGTTTTGAGCCATTCATGTGGTACTGAGTCGAAGGCCTTCTTATAATCCACATAGGCAGCAAAGAGGTTTCTTCGGTTGATACAGGCCTGGTTACATATGACAGAGTCAACAATCAATTGCTCCTTGCATCCCATTGCTCCCCTGGTGCATCCTCTCTGTTGAGTTGCGATGATGTTATTTTTTTCACAATGTGCATAGATGCGTTGAGTCAAGCAGGAGGTGATTACCTTATATAGTGTGGGAAGGCAGGTGATCGGCCTATACTTAGCTGGATCATGTGTGTTATGCTGGTCCTTTGGTAAGAGATACGTAATGCCTTCTGTCAGAAACAATGGCATCTTCTCCGGATTTAGAAAAACATCATTAATAAGTTTAGCCAGTTGATGATGTATACACCAGAACTTCTTGAGCCAGTAGTTCTGGATCCTGTCGAGACCTGGAGATTTCCAGTTATGGAATTCCTTGATTATTCCTGAGATTTCTTCGGTGGTAAATGGCTCAAACTGCATCTGGCTGTAGTCTTGGCAGATCTGGTGTTCTTGATTGATCCAGCCGGCTGCGATGTTGCAATTAGCGGGTGTGGAAAGTTGGTTTCCCCAAAACTCTTCTACCTGCTCTCCATTGGGATATCTATTATCTGCCATGTTAGGTGGAGAGTTTAGCTTACGGTAGAAAACCTTTTCGGATCGTTGAAACAGCGCATTGTCTCGTTTCCGGTTATTACTGGTCTTGTATCTCCTTAGCCGTCCTGCAACAGCAGAGAGCTTCTGTTTCAGCGTGTCGAGGCATTGTTGAGCCGTACCATTCACCGGATCGTATTGCAAATGGTACCGGGCTCGTTCCATTATTTCCTTAACTCGTCTTTGAAGTTTACTTGTCCTCGTGCCCCTAATATACTCCGTCAGCTGTCCTATATCTTTTCGAAGATCTTCGATTTTGTTATTTAGACGTCTTTCCCATTGTGGAGTGTTGGGTTCCGTTCTTGCTGATCGGAGCTCTGTTGTAATTTTAATTTCCAAAGCTCTGGCTATCGCAGCACAATAGATTGTTGTATGTAAGGACTCCAGGGTATAGGTCTCCGAAACATAAGCTGGTAAAATCCGATTATTCATGATGTCCAATATGATACCCAGTTTTTTGGATGAATTAATTTTTGGCAGTGCCGGTCTGTATAACGGATTGGTTCCAGTATATTCCAATATCGCAGCACTCATTTCTGTTGATAGTTTCTGATAAAGGAGTTCAGCGTTGTCCTGCTGGGTATTGTCATTCAGCTGTTCTTGCTGTTCTTGGACCTCGGGTTCCGGCTCTGGCTCAGGTTCAGCAATCGGATCGTTATTGTCAGTGTTCCTGATCTCACGTTCAACTTCCGCTTTGATGGTATTAAGCCGTGTTATTATTATTATTATTATTATACTAACTAGAAAATTATAACTGTTGTATTTAACTCTTTCCTTCGTTTTTTAATATATAACAGTGATAAATATTAGAAAAAATATCTTCTAAATACGTTTTAGATACAAACAATTGTAATATTTCCTTTGAAAATTTAAGAACTTTAATTTCATTTTTAATATTTATCTTTTTCCGTTTTCTGACAAGAGAAATAAAATTACTTGAAACGTTCTAATAAAATTAGCGTCTTCTGATATAAACGAAATATTCTTCTTCCTTCTCGCTTTAAAATTGTATTTATGGAATAGTATTAAATCTGTAATTAAATTATATACCTATTCTATATAAGACATTTTCCCTTATTCTTATTTATTTCCATCATCTCGTCTGTTCATAAAATTTATTTAAAGGAAAAAAATTCTTTAGGATTAATATTATTTATTTCATTTCGTCATGACGAAATATCGCTTCGAAGCCATATTTTAATAAACCTTAAAATTAAATTTTATTAAATTTGTAGAATGTATAAATTTTTCAATTATTAAGCAAATAAGATGAAACTTTTCTTGGTATGTAATAATAATTTCTCAATACGTCGTCGCTTACCATGACCACCTTAATACCTCCCGGTTACCCCTAGACTTCTGCTACCACTTTGAAGGAGTAGTTACTGCCCCAGTTGGGAACGTATGATCTAATTTAACCATGCACTTTTTCACGATAACGACTAAACAATTTTTAAATATCCATGACTAGCGTCGGAAAATAGCATATGGTAGTTTGAACATGTATGCCAAAAAAGATAAAATGCTGTTGATGTACGCTCAAGAAGCCTTCTGTAGCGGAGTACTAATAAAGATGTTTTCGATCTGACGAGTCAGGAATTCGAAGTTTTCGTTCGTGTCTGTCAAGTTTGCCCCTATTAAGCTTTGAAAGAGTTCTCAGTAACATCACAACTGGTTGACTTCAATCTGCTCATAAATTTACATTATAATACCTCCCAAGTTCGAAGAGAATGAGAGGGCGAAGAGAAAATACCTCACATTAAAATTCGAAGGATTTTTGATTCGATATACTAAGGGCATAGAAATACGAAGGAATATTCCAATTATTTTACAACCAATAATAATGGAGTGTACTGTTTGTTATGTAAAATAATTCGAAGTTAAAATATTTCCCTATAAACTGTTAGGGTTTAATTAATCATAATTCTGAACACGAGAGCTCCAGAAGTCTGTTGTAATTTTGTTTTAATTCTAATAAATGTATTTGTGGTAATATATGGCATCGTTTATTATTTGATACGTATATTATGTTATTGATTTAATAAATTCCTAATTCTTATCTTTATATATATATATATATATATATATATATATATATATATATATATAGTGTGTTTTTTATAGAGGTATAAAACTTTAAGTTGGCAACATTTTTTTAACTGGCGGCCATTTTGTCAGCTGTCAAGTGATTTATATTTAGTTTGGTTTGGCATTTCAACATGAATAGACTGACGCCTGAACAATGCTTCCAAATTGTGCAAATTTATTTTGAAAATCATGGTTCTGTTCCAAATACGTATCGCGCACTACGTCCATTTTACGGTCAACATAATCGTCCATCAGAGCAATTAATTCGATTAACTATGGAACGTTTTCGCACCACATTTACTCTAAATGATAATACGCATCCACAGAGACGTCGTACAGTGCGTACAGTGGAAGTCATTGCTGCTGTAGAGAGAGAAAAACTGATTATTTGGTGTGCTTTATGGGCTGGTGGAATCATTGGTCCGTACTTCTTTAAAAACGATGCTGGTCAGAACGTTACAGTCAATGGTGACCGCTATAGAGCCATGATTACTGACTTTTTCGATCATCAATTGAACAACCATGTCCAGGAACTGTGGTTTCAATAAGACGGCGCAACATGTCACACAGCTCGTGCCACAATTGATTTATTGAAGGAAACGTTTGATAACCGCATGGTTTCACGTTTCGGACCCGTGAATTGGCCTCCAAGATCATGCGACTTAACGCCGCTAGACTATTTTCTGTGGGGATATGTGAAGTCGCTAGTCTACGCCGATAAGCCCGAAACGATTGATCACTTGGAGGACAACATTCACCGCGTTATTAACGATATACGGCCACAAATGTTGGAAAAAGTCATCGAAAATTGGACCTCCAGATTAGACTACGTCCGAGCCATCCGTGGCGGTCATATGCCAGAAGTCATATTTAAATTATAATGCCAAAAGGTTATCTTTCGAATAAAGTAAATTTCATGTCAATTTAAAAAATTCATCTTTGTTTTATTCCATTTAAAAGTTCTATACCTCTATAAAAAACACCCTTTATATTAGGGGAATATCTCAAGGCGATTCACTTAGCCCATTGTGGTTCTGCCTTGCAATGAACCCACTATCACGCAGTTTGAACTCTATCAAATGCGATTGAGTATTAGAAATAACAACGAGAGGTAGTTAGAGTGAATCGTCTTCTATACATGGATGATCTTAAACTGATGGTTGCTACCAAAAATCAGCTGGAACAAATGCTTAAAATAGAGGAGTTCTCCGGAGATGAAAAGTGCCGTATTTTGAACATCGTAAAAGTAAGATACAACCGGGAGAATTTGAAGTGCAGAACGGGGAAACTATAGCTGCAATAGAAGCAGAATAAACATACAAATTTATAGATATAAAACAGACTAAAATAACTGACCATCGCACTATCAAAACCGAATTGACAATCGAAATTGTCAGGAGGGTAAAGCGGGTATTACGAACTAACCTAAATAGTAGAAATTTGTTTAAGGCGCTCACTACGTACGCTTGCTCTGCACTGCACAGCAGGACAGACATCCAAAACCTGCAAAGAAAAATAAGAATACTCATAACAAAAGCACAAAAACATCTTCCTCGGAGTGCTATTGAACGTACAATGCTTCCAAGACATCAAGGAGGAATAGGATTGGTGGATATTGGTAAGCAGCTCGACCAAAAAATAATAAACTTACGTTCATATTTCTACAGGTTAGCGGACTTTTCCACACCACATCGAGAAATATGCGACGCAGACGATTCAATGCCGCTACATCTGAGGGAACAGGATATTGCTTCTTACCACCAAACAGACCAAGACAAGTTACAAACCTCGCTACAGAAACCACTTCTTGGACGGCATTCAAATGAGGTCAATTTCAGGACAGATGTTTCAGGAAACGGTGGGCTTCTTGTTAGCTATCCAAGACCAGGTTATACTGACGAAGAACAATCGGAAGTTCTTGAAAATCATGCTCGTCAATCACTTTTGCCATGTCTACGCGAAAACAAGTAGAACTTGAAAGTTCTGTATTTCAGTAAGGAATCATCGCATGACAATTCTAAAAAAAAAAACATTTAAAAGCTCTTTGCGAGTAATTGCAGATGACATAAAGTGTACGTCCACTTTTTAGTTTTTTAAAGGTTTTAATCGAGAATAAAAAAATTTAAAAAAAATTTTTCGACTTTATTAAATTCAGCGCCATTTTTGTAGAAAAGTTTGTGAGAAAATTCTTATTAGACAGTTTTTTAGAGTTTTCCAAGTGGTTTAAATTACTTTTTTAAAGTTTGATCTAAGTGCATTTTTAACCAAAATACGGTTCTTCTTACGAAAAAAAATTACTTTTTTTCAATGTTTTGTATACTCTTAACTGAACTAGATAGAGAAAAGCTTCAAAGAGAAAAAATGCCTGTTTTTACATGTAAAATTACCTTCATTAGTTTCGAAATGTTTTCCACGGATTTCATTTTTTAAATTTTTAATTTTTTTTTTGATTTTTCAATTTTTTTGAAAATAAAAACGATAATATGCTGTTTACGACTGTTCACTCAGTATGATCCAACGCGTAATTTTCGGACAACTTTTCAAATGTTTCTACATGAAAAAATATTCAATTTATTCCTTTTTTTATGTGTAGTTTAGTTGTAAACAGTTAATCCTATGATAAATAATTAAAAATTGGAAATCACGTAAAGAAACCAATTTATTGAGAACTACCTTGCAAATTAGGTAGAAATATAAATATTATGAACATATATTATGAAATTTATGAATAAAAGGTACACAGTAATATTAAAAATGTTTGTAAAAAGCAAATAATATATACATATACAATTTTTACACTTTTTTGTCATCGAAATGATCACCTTTATAGTTTATTACAGCTTGACATCATCGTGGCATTCTATGTATGAGCAAATCTAAAGTTGTAGCTTTCATATTTTTCCATTCCCGTTGCAAAATACGCCAGAGTTCAGTTTCCGATTTAGGACGAACTTTTCTCACTGCTCTATCAAGTTCTTCCCACTGCAACTCAATAGGATTAAGGTCAGGTGATTGTGATGGTCATTCCATTACTTTTAATTATCTTCGTTTTTCTAACCATTTTAAATAATCTCTACACAGTTTTGACCAGTGTTTCGGGTCATTGTCGTGTTGAAATATAAATTTAGACTGAAGCAAACGTCTGCCAGATGCAACGACATTTTTTTTAAAATTTTTTTATAAACTTCTTTCTTCATAGTACCTTTAATCTTTATGAGATCGTCAACCTTCGACCCTGCAAAGCACCCCACACCATTACCGAACCGCCACCGTGTTTAACAGTAGGTACAATAATACAGTCACTTACATGGTTTCACCAACATGTATATATATATATATATATATATATATATATATATATATATATATATATATATATATATATATATATATATATATGAAGTAAAATGCGAACAGTAAATGCAAACCTCGTTCCAACCATATCCTTTCAGTGTTGGAGGTTGCACAGTTTGAAAAAATTGCTAAGGAACACAATTTATCTTATTCCACCACCAACGAGATGATGGCCTACCTGTACCACCATACCGAAAAGAAAGTCAAAACTTACACTCCTCGCCACAGTGTTTCTTGGCAATTTTTTCAAACTGTGCAACGTCTAACACGGAAAGGATATGGTTGGAACGAGGTTTTCATTTACTGTTTGCATTTTACTTCATTCATGCACGGAGCTGCATATAGTTGTACGTTTGCTGAATGTGATTTCAGCACTACAACGGCATAATGTGGATATATCCACTGCTATTGCATCTCACACGGAGGTATCCGTAAAATCCGCATAAACATATGTGTGATTCAGTATTAATCCGGGAATACATCCGTTCGTTCCTTCGCTCTTCTGTAGAAATTTGCAGACGTTTCGCCAAAATCTTATTTGGCATCTTCTATGCTTACTGGTTGTAGATCAACTGCTGATCTACAACCAGCAAGCACAGGAGATGGTGGATATAAAGTTGGCTTAAATCGACCTATCTTGAAGTTAAAAGTTTGCCATCAAACCCTTTACATGCATTTTCCGAACAACCTGTATATTATTATAGATATCCTATACTTATAAAATGTAATTTTGTAAGCTAGGGTTCATTAAAAAGAGGTAAAATATGAACTCTTTGTCCCTTTCTATACAAGTATGTGAACTTAAAAACTAGTGTTTATGGCTATTCAATGTATTGCAAACGTGTGCTTTGTTGTTATATGTGGATTTAGAAGCTTGAGTCTATAATCCTTGAGTATAGGGATAGCAAAATATTTTTTCTGTATTCGAAGCTCTGGATGGGAGGAGGGAAGATGCTCGCTCTCTTTTATTCGCCGCTATGCGTATTTTTATTGAGTTAGCCAACAGTTTACTGTTACTTTTTTCTGTCAAAGAAACAACTATTCAAAATGTTATGATATGTATAAGTTTAAAAAAGTTGCTACAAGTGACGCTAAGTTGAGGTTTACTGCGAAGAAGGAAATAAAGAAGAATACATACTTACGTAAGCACCAGAGTATAATTTATTAAATGTAGAACACCTGTGAGGCTTTAAGTGATACTACTGACAAATTTATTAATTAAATTTTACTATATGGTGACAAATTTGTTAATTAAATTTAATTATTGGAGTTCCTAAATTAAAATCTACAATTAATTTATTAACCTGTGTAAAATTATTTTACTCTTTGACTTTTACCAAATGTCCCAATAAATAGTTGACTGATTATGCTGCTACTTGATGGAAATTCATTTGATGAAATGAAAAACACAAAAGCACACTTTTCTTACAAATTTCCACTATATTATTTAATACCTTGACATGTTTCGTCATACAGTGGCTTCTTCGGAAGGTAGTTTGGTACTGATCTATATTGAAGATTATGAAATTATACATACAAATTATTATCTGCATAGATTGGTTGGGTTTTCTCCATTCTATATAAAAAAGTTTAACAATGGGGAACTGTTAAGATCCATTTGGTTATTTAAAAGTTTATTGGTATATTTGAGTTTATTGATTTCCAATGATTCCAGTAAATTTATTTTTTCCTGTATTTTCGACATGTAAAATTTGTAGGTTTTCGTCAAAGTTAGGCTTATCTTGTAGAAAATAGTTGGCGTATGTTGAATTCGTTTTCGAATTTTCACTTGTTTTATGTTTATTTAAACGTTTTTTGAAATTTCTACCTGTTTGACCGTTATAAACTTTGGAGCAAGTACTGCAATTATTTTTTATACGAGCGCTTAACAGGTTGTTCGTTTTAAAGGATCTATTGAGATCTTTTTGTTTTAAGGACTTTACTATTTTGTCGATGTCGGCCCTATGTACAGAGTGAGTCAACGATTGGATGAAGTAGGTTTGTGCCTTTTCGGTGAAATTTACAAAGAAACTATATTTATTGTTTGATACAGTTTATTTTTACGCAGATTTTAAAAATATTTAGGACTCTACAGGGTGAGCCAAAAAACTAGGACAGCATAAAGTTGTATTTTTTTAAATAGAACACCCTATATACGAATCGTATTTTCGATTTCGCTTATAATTTTAAATCTTTTTTTATTAAGGGTTTACTATAACAAAACTTTATAGTTTCTGAGATAATTAAGTTTAAAGAAAAAAAGTCACATTTTCAAGCATCAATTCAATCCTAAATAACGTTTTCAATTTTGTGACAAATATATTCAAATTTGGAATTTAGCAAGGCCAAGGACAAGTTAACATAATTTTTACCTAATATTTGCAATAAAAGCTACAGGGTGTTGAACACATCGGCTCAAATTTGAAGTTTAAATGAATAAATATCGTTTTTTTTAAATGGTACACCCTGTATATTTTCATGTTATTTAATAGAGTAATAAAAACCCTAAAAGTTTTGTTCAATATATCCTATACCTATTTATAATAGTTTTTGAAATATTTCAGTTTTTCTTATTTTCCATACTTTTTTACAGAAATAGTCTTCATTATCATAGTAGCCATGGCAAAAACAATGTAAAAGAACATTTTTCTGTGTGTCAAATTTATAACCGCAATCGCTTCTTTTGGTTTTTATGTAGTGTAGTTTGGTTTTTTTTGCATTCATCTTATATTGTAAAATGAATTTTCCAAAGAATGAGTTAATAGATATGATTTATACAATAGGAGAGGCTCAAAAAAATTGCCTTCTTGCTCAAAGAATTTACAAAATGAAGTATCCTGATCGACGCCAGCCTAATACCCATACTTTTCAAAACTTAATGCAAAGATTTGATTCTTCTGGTACTGTTGATTATCCAAAACGTAAAGTGGTCAACAAACCAGTAACTAATGAAGAAAAAGAACTACAAGTATTGTTAAATGTTCAGGAAAATCCTTATATTGGTAGCCGTCAGTTAGTAGCATTATGTGAAACATCACAATCCACCGCTAATCGTACTACCAAGAAATATAGGTATCATCCATATCACATGGAATTACACCAAGAATTGCATGGACAGGATTTTGAAAGTCGTGTAAACTTTTGTCGTACAATATATTCGGAGATTCAATTAAATCCAAATTTATTATGCAAAGTAATGTTTAGTGATGAAGCTACTTTTAGAAGTAACGGTGCCGTAAATAGACGCAACATGCATTATTATGCCACAGAAAACCCATTTTGGATTAGAGAGGTGCAACATCAAAACCACTGGTCATTAAATGTTTGGTGTGGTATTCATCATAATCGAATTATTGGACCCCACTTTTTTAATGAACCACTAAATGGCCATAGTTACCTGAACTTTCTACAAGAAGAACTACCCCAACTGCTTCAAGATCTCGATAGGGATGAGCTCGACAGTATGTGGTACCAGCACGATGGTGCGCCTCCGCATTACCGTCGTGAAGTTCGTGCGTTTTTGGACCAACGATATCCGCAAAAATGGATTGGACGTGGGGGTTTCATTCAGTGGCCACCAAGGTCTTGCGACATCACCCCATTAGATTTCTTCTTATGGGGTTATATTAAACAACAGTGGAAGATATGCGAAACAGGATTAAGGATACCTGTAGAAAAATAACGCCACTAATTTTGTCCAGGGTCCGAGAAAATCTGCAAAAAAGACTAAATTTGTGCATTGCACAAGAGGGTCGTTTATTCGAACACTTATTAAAAAGAAATAATTAATCTCAGTATTTAATAGGTAATTTTTTTGTTTTAATTTAGTATAAAAGTAAATATGTATTTGCCTAGTCGTTATTGTTGTGTTAATTTTTTCACATTATGTTTAATTAAACTATTGCCGTTGTAATATAACGAATAATGTATTTCATCATATTTAACCACATTCTGTTTGTTTCTGTAGTTTCTTTTTATTATTTTACATGGCTACTATGATAATGAAGACTATTTCTGTAAAAAAGTATGGAAAATAAGAGAAACTGAAATATCTCAAAAACTATTATAAATAGGTATAGGATATATTGAACAAAACTTTTAGGGTTTTTATTACTCTATTAAATAACATGAAAATATACAGGGTGTACCATTTAAAAAAAAAGATATTTATTCATTTAAACTTGTTCAAATTTGAACCGATGTGTTCAACACCCTGTAGCTTTTATTGCAAATATTAGGTAAAAATTATGTTAACTTGTCCTTGGCCTTGCTAAATTCCAAATTTGAATATATTTGTCACAAAATTGAAAACGTTATTTAGGATTGAATTGATGCTTGAAAATGTGACTTTTTTTCTTTAAACTTAATTATCTCAGAAACTATAAAGTTTTGTTATAGTAAACCCTTAATAAAAAAGATTTAAAATTATAAGCTAAATCGAAAATACGATTCGTATATAGGGTGTTCTATTTAAAAAAAATACAACTTTATGCTGTCCTAGTTTTTTGGCTCACCCTGTAGAGTCCTAAATATTTTTAAAATCTGCGTAAAAATAAACTGTATCAAACAATAAATATAGTTATTTTTTATAATTTTCTTGTGAAAGTGGGACATGGATTAGTCTGTGTATCATACTATTATATGCAGCAAATTTATGTGAGTATGGATGTAGAGATTTATTATGTATGGTAGTATTTGTTTGTGAAGGTTTGTAAAATATGTTTGTTTTTCACATTAGAAATCGTCAAATCTAAAAAGTTGATTGATTTGTTTTCTTCTTTTTCTATAGTAAATTTGATATTGGTGTGAATATTGTTTAGAACATTAAGTATTTGATCTCTCTGTCTTTCTGAACCTGTAAAATAAACAATGTCATTGTCCAGATATTTATACCAATAGAGGAAGTTGTTAGCTATTTTATTACTATGTATTTTTTGTTCATTGTGATCCATAAAGATCTCAGCAATAAGACCACCAATATTATTATTAAATTGGAAATAATTTTGTTTCATACATATGGATAATAAGCTTATATCATTTCTTATAACTATATTTACATTAATTTTATCTGATAATTTAGCTACTAAATCTATAGTTTCAGGTGGAATACTAGGAAACAAGTTAGAAACATCAAAGAAAACTAATTTGGCAGTTGTAGGTAGTTGAATATATTTCAATTCCTCTATTAATTCGTAGGAGTTTTAGATACTCTATTTTGGGGTAAATTTACAATAATTTTTAATGAGGTTAATTAACAATTCAGATATTTTTTATGAGGGTGCAGTGACCATCGTTAAACATGCATAAAAAATTCAAAGAAGCTACCGGGTTATACAAACATAAATCCACTGGATTATGAATAAACCAACAAGGAGAAGTTATCCATGATACAGAGGCAAAGCTGAAGGAATAGTGTAATTATATTGAGGAGCTTTCTTATGACATAAGATATGGGCTCATAGAATTATCGGCAGAGGGATTTGATATAACCAGATCAGACGTGGGACACGCAATACGTCTTGCAAAAAATGGTAAGGCACCAGAACTCGATGAAACACATTCGGAATTGCTAAAACTACTTCTAGAAGAGCAATCACTCAATGTTTTGGTAAGGCTGTTTAATTTAATCTACAAAAGTGGCAAAATTCTTTAAGATTGGTTAATTTCTACCTTCGTGACAATACCAAAGAAACGGGATGCCAAATGCTGTAATGAAGACCGCCCAATCAGTATCATGAGTCATGTTTTAAAGATATTCCTGAAAATCATTCATACCCGTAGTTACAGTAAATGCAAAAAGAACATGAGCAACACACAGTTTGGTTTCAGAAATGGGATGGGTACACGTGAGGCTTTGTTCAGCATGCATCTGTTGGTGCAGACATGTCGAGATGTGTCTGTGGATATGTTTGCGTGTGACTACGAGAAGGGTTTTGATACCGTCCAACACGGAAAACTTATTGAAATATTAAGAAAACTGAATCTGGATGATCGAGATATAAGAATAATAGTTAATCTCTACTGGCACCAGAAAGCAAAAATAACAGTGGACGGAAAGATGTCAGATGAGATACAAATAATGCATGGAGTCCGACAGGGATGTGTACTATCACCTCTGTTATTTAACTTGTATTCTGAAAAAATCTTTCAAGAGGCGCTGTATGAAAAACACCAAGGCATTATTATTAACGGTACAGTTATAAATAATCTCAGATACGCAGACGATACTGTACTTCTCGCGAATACATTGGAAGACCTAGAAGAACTTTTAAACTGCGTGGTAGACAAGAGTGGAGAGATGGGGCTTAAGTTGAACATTAAGAAGACAAAGTGGCTGGTAGTAAGCAAACAAACAGATGTGTTCGGTTGTTTAGAGTATGACGGAAAACCCATAGAACGTGTTCAATAATACAAGTATTTGAGATGCACCTTCAATGAAAAAGGGAACAACACACAAAAGATAAAGTCCCGCATAGAACATGCTCGAAGCGTCTTTATCAAAATGAAGACCGTACTATGCAGCCGTGATTTTGGTCTACCTTTAAGAACACGTATTCTTAGGTGCTATGCATTCAGTATACTCTGGTATGAAGCTCAAGCATGGACACTCACAGATGCCATGTGTAGGAGACTGGAAGCCTTTGAAATGTGGACATACCGGCGTATGTTGCGAATTTCGTGGATGGACAGAATCCGAAATACCGAAGTAATAAATAAACAAACAGAAATCATACACACCATCAAAAAAAGAAAATTAGAGTATTTCAGGCATATCTTATGTAATGCAAAATACCAGGTGCTTCAACTTATTATGGAAAGTAAAACTGATGGCAAAAGAGGTCCAGGCCGTCGCAGAACATTGGCTGATGAACTTATGGCAATGGTATGGAGCCAGCACCAGGACGCTTTGTAGAAGAGCGGTGGATATAGTTTAGATAGCGCTGATGATTGTCAACGTTCGATAGGACAAGGCATGCTAAGAAGAAGAAGTGCAGTGATAAAAGAAACGATATGTCTTATAGGGTAATTATTTTTATGTAATTTAATTCGTAAATATAATTTTGGAGGTAGAGGATTCATATTTAGGTATTTGAATTTTTTAGATAGATTTATTATGCTATCATGTTTAGTTATGGCTATAATATTTTATATTGTTCTGGGTCTAAGAAGTTAAAATAAAAATAGCGAAATATACCGCAACTGACGTAAATGTAATAAAACAACTTTTGATGCTAAATTTTCACAATATTTTTACAGAATATGTTTCACCCTTAGTAAATATTTGATTATTTACTCTCATTTGCATATAAATGGTTCATTTTGTTAGCATGTTTAAAGAATTTTTTATTTACTTGGCCATGTTTTAACATATATATTGTGGATCATATAAATCCAAAGACCAGTGAACATATTATGTGAAGAGAATATTAATTTAAAATTCAGCTTTTTTCCTTAAAAAGGTTTTCGTGAGTCTGTAACATCAAACAGTAAATTTAAATAATGGAAAAGGAAACTTAAGTTATTTCGGATTATAGTTAGGGTGAAATATTAAATTAGAACAAAATGAAGCTAAGATAAAGAGAACAAAATGGCATTATCACAAGAAATACGAATTTGACTGTAATTTGGAGGTACGACATTTAACGATCATGTGTTTACCATTCCCTTGTTAACACAATTATTTTAAGTAATTGCCAAATGTATCTAAATGCCGTATTTAAAGAAGGCTTTTATCTCCGTTCAGTTCAACATATCAAGTTATTTTCAGGAATAGGTTTACACAGAAACTATTATCTCCTGTTGCGGCTTTGCTCGAGAAAATACTTTAGTTAACTACGCATTGAGTCGTTATATTTTAAAAATTAGGGTTTTTTATTGTAGTTGATTTTTCGAGTTGAATAGTGCAATTTTTTGCCCATTTTTTGTAAATTGCACCACTGTTGCAAAATAAGACTCAACGTATCCTACATAAAACTTCTTAGTTTTGACTATGCTTCATCCCAGACGTATTTTGTTTAAAGTAGCGCCATATTAAATGTGTGTATTTCTACAAAATCCAAATAGGGCTATTAAAATTTGGTCACATATGATGCAAAGTTTATTTGTTTTCGACCCTGTACAGGGTGAGTCAACGATTAGATGAAGTAAGTTTGTGCCTTTTCGGTGAAATTAACAAAGAAACTATATTTATTGTTTGATACAGTTTATTTTTACGCAGATTTTAAAAATATCTAGGACTCTATAGGGTGAGCCAAAAAACTAGGACAGCATAAAGTTGTATTTTTTTAAATACAACACCCTATACACGAATCGTATTTCCGATTTAGCTTATAATTTTAAATCTTTTTTATTAAGGGTTTACTATAACAAAACTTTATAGTTTCTGAGATAATTAAGTTTAAAGAAAAAAAGTCACATTTTCAAGCATCAATTCAATCCTTAATAACGTTTTCAATTTTGTGACAAATATATTCAAATTTGGAATTTAGCAAGGCCAAGGACAAGTTAACATAATTTTTACCTAATATTTGCAATAAAAGCTACAGGGTGTTGAACACATCGGCTCAAACTTGAACAAGTTTAAATGAATAAATATCTTTTTTTTTTAAATGGTACACCCTGTATATTTTCATGTTATTTAATAGAGTAATAAAAACCCTAAAAGTTTTGTTCAATATATCCTATACCTATTTATAATAGTTTTTGAGATATTTCAATTTTTCTTATTTTCCATACTTTTTTACAGAAATAGTCTTCATTATCATAGTAGCCATGGCAAAAACAATGTAAAAGAACATTTTTCTGTGTGTCAAATTTATAACCGCAATCGCTTCTTTTGGTTTTTATGTAGTGTAGTTTGGTTTTTTTTGCATTCATCTTATATTGTAAAATGAATTTTCCAAAGAATGAGATAATAGATATGATTTATACAATAGGAGAGGCTCAAAAAAATTGCCTTCTTGCTCAAAGAATTTACAAAATGAAGTATCCTGATCGACGCCAGCCTAATACCAATACTTTTCAAAACTTAATGCAAAGATTTGATTCTTCTGGTACTGTTGATTATCCAAAACGTAAAGTGGTCAACAAACCAGTAACTAATGAAGAAAAAGAACTACAAGTATTGTTAAATGTTCAGGAAAATCTTTATATTGGTAGCCGTCAGTTAGCAGCATTATGTGAAACATCACAATCCACCGCTAATCGTACTACCAAGAAATATAGGTATCATCCATATCACATGGAATTACACCAAGAATTGCATGGACAGAATTTTGAAAGTCGTGTAAACTTTTGTCGTACAATAAATGCGGAGATTCAATTAAATCCAAATTTATTATGCAAGGTAATGTTTAGTGATGAAGCTACTTTTAGAAGTAACGGTGCCGTAAATAGACGCAACATGAATTATTATGCCACAGAAAACCCATTTTGGATTAGAGAGGTGCAACATCAAAACCACTGGTCATTAAATGTTTGGTGTGGTATTCATCATAATCGAATTATTGGACCCCACTTTTTTAATGAACCACTAAATGGCCATAGTTACCTGAACTTTCTACAAGAAGAACGACCCCAACTGCTTCAAGGTCTCGATAGGGATGAGCTCGACAATATGTGGTTCCAGCACGATGGTGCGCCTCCGCATTACCATCGTGAAGTTCGTGCGTTTTTGGACCAACGATATCCGCAAAAATGGATTGGACGTGGGGGTTTCATTCAGTGGCCACCAAGGTCTTGCGACATCACCCCATTAGATTTCTTCCTATGGGGTTATATTAAAAATAAGGTGTATGTTAATCCACCAACAACAGTGGAAGATATGCGAAACAGGATTAGGGATACCTGTAGAATAATAACGCCACTAATTTTGTCCAGGGTCCGAGAAAATCTGCAAAAAAGACTAAATTTGTGCATTGCACAAGAGGGTCGTTTATTCGAACACTTATTAAAAAGAAATAATTAATCTCAGTATTTAATAGGTAATTTTTTTGTTTCAATTTATTATAAAAGTAAATATGTATTTGCCTTGTCGTTATTGTTGTGTTAATTTTTTCACATTATGTTTAATTAAACTATTGCCGTTGTAATATAACGAATAATGTATTTCATCATATTTAACCACATTCTGTTTGTTTCTGTAGTTTCTTTTTATTATTTTACATGGCTACTATGATAATGAAGACTATTTCTGTAAAAAAGTATGGAAAATAAGAAAAACTGAAATATCTCAAAAACTATTATAAATAGGTATAGGATATATTGAACAAAACTTTTAGGGTTTTTATTACTCTATTAAATAACATGAAAATATACAGGGTGTACCATTTAAAAAAAAAAGATATTTATTCATTTAAACTTGTTCAAATTTGAGCCGATGTATTCAACACACTGTAGTAAATTTGAATATATTTGTCACAAAATTGAAAACGTTATTTAGGATTGAATTGATGCTTGAAAATGTGACTTTTTTCTTTAAACTTAATTATCTCAGAAACTATAAAGTTTTGTTATAGTAAACCCTTAATAAAAAAGATTTAAAATTATAAGCTAAATCGAAAATATGATTCGTATATAGGGTATTCTATTTAAAAAAATACAACTTTATGCTGTCCTAGTTTTTTGGCTCACCCTGTAGAGTCCTAAATATTTTTAAAATCTGCGTAAAAATAAACTGTATCAAACAATAAATATAGTTTCTTTGTTAATTTCACCGAAAAGGCACAAACCTACTTCGTCCAATCGTTGACTCACCCTGTACAAGGTAGCTTCATAAAATAACTATTTTTGAAAACATGTTTTGTGTTTAAAAGTAATACACATTAATATTAAGAAAATAGTTTAATTGAAAAGACTCAAATAAAAACTAAAAAAATCATAATATAAAAATTAAACGCATTTAAAATTCCACCTAATGCAGACTTTACTGATGACACTGTGTACTTGTTTGTCTTAATTATAATGTTAGGCTAGAGGCAGGTTTGAATTTTATCATTAATAATAAGAAAATACCCAATGGAAAATTGGCTAAGTCGCCAGGAATTCTAATCGATAACCAATTGAAGTTTGGTGGGCGCGTAAGTCCATAATTAAAGAAAACTTATTTTAAGTTAAAATTACTATATAGTCAGAGACACATTCTTTCAAAGAGACTTCGCAAATTCCTATCAGAATCATTAATGTTATTTAACTCTAACTATTGCGACTATATATATATATATATATATATATATATATATATATATATATATATATATATATATATATATATATATATATATATATATATATATATATATATATATATATATATATATATATATTTTAGTTGGTTATTTTCTTGGGAATATGGTTCATTTTTATATTGAAGCTACATATATACAGTAGTCATACTTATTGTATATATATATTTTTATTTCTCAGGACGTTTCGATTCTTTCGAATCTTTTTCAACTGATGCGGACGCTACAAAAATGTACATTTTTAATATTATTAGAAGAATGGACACTACATTTTTAACCCTATAACTGTCTTGCCTTGACTGAATGTGGAACCCAGATGGTGTATGTTTTAGGCACTTTAAGTGGCGTAAAAAGTTTGGGTCTTTTAATTGAAGTGATATTTTTCTGAAAAAATATCGTGATTTAATTTAAAAGAATTGGAAGCCGAGAATTATTCTTATTTATTGTTTTATTTATTTTAGAAATTCCCTTATATTGGTTTATTTTAATATGTTGAAATAAATTTGATTTAAATTATTGATGTCTGTTTTATCGTTTATGGCATTCGGATTTTTTTTATTGCAATCATTTCGTAAAATTCTCGTTTTCCTTTGTTAGTTTCAGTTTTTAAGATTTTTGTATTTTCATAATCAAAGGTGTGCTTGTGTTTCATTTCATGTTTTTTAGGGCTGTAATATTTTTTTTTTCATATTTATGTCCATTTAAACGATTTTGCAGATACTGACTAGTTTGGCCGATGTAATTCGATGAACAATCCTTGCAGAGTATTTGGTAGACAATATTTGATTTTCTGTTTTTTGGAATGTCACTTTTTAATTTGCTGAAATTGCTTTTAAGTAAATTATGGCCCTTATGACTAGTGGTTATATTATGTTTTTTAAAAAAAGTTTGAAAGTTTTCGGAAAGTTTTGGTATGTATGGCAAGGAAAGATATTGTTTTTTGGTTTTATTGTGTTCTAAATTTTCTGTTTTAGTGTTTCCATGTTTGTATTTTTCTAGCCTTTCTTTAAAAATTTTATTAATTAGTTTGTTTGGGTAAGAGTTTGCCATAAGGACCTCTTGAGATACATGTATCTCTTTACATAAATATACCCATAAATGTGTCCTTAAACATAATCAGAAAAAAAATGGTCAGAAATAAAGAAATACACTGATATACCATTAGATGATTTTCTTGAAGCTGTAGAAATCCGCCTAACTTCTACATATTTCAAATACAAAAATTTATTCTTTAAGCAAATTGAGGGTTGCGCGATGGGTGCATCTATATCAAGCGTTATTGCTCAATTAGTGTTAGAAGACCTAGAAACTGAAGTTATCAATAGCTTAAAATTCAAACTACCATTCTTTTACAGATATATAGATGACTGCATAACGGCTATACCAAAAAATCAAAATTCATATATCTTAAACAAATTTAATAGCTTCCATGAAAAATTGCAATTTACCATAGAATTTGAAAATAACAATCACATAAATTTCCTAGATATGACGTTGCATCACAAAAATAATACAATACTAACTGAATGGTACACAAAATCCACATGGTCTGGTCGCTATCTCAACTACAATTCCCAACACCACATGGCCCAAAAAAAATCAGTAATAATTGGAATAGCCGATAGAGCCATCATCCTTAGTAGTCCCGATTATAGAAACAACTGCATTAAAAAAGCAAAAGAGGTCCTTATGACAAACTCTTACCCAAACAAACTAATTAATAAAATTTTTAAAGAAAGGCTAGAAAAATACAAACATGGAAACTCTAAAACAGAAAATTTAGAACACAATAAAACCAAAAAACAATATCTTTTCTTGCCATACATACCAAAACTTTCCGAAAACTTTCAAACTTTTTTTAAAAAACATAATATAACCACTAGTCATAAGGGCCATAATTCACTTAAAAGCAATTTAAGTAAATTAAAAATTGACATTCCAAAAAACAGAAAATCAAATATTGTCTACCAAATACCCTGCAAGGATTGTCCATCGAATTACATCGGCCAAACTAGTCAGTATCTGCAAAATCGTTTAAATGGACATAAATATGACAAAAAAAATATTACAGCCCTAAAAAAACACGAAATGAAACACAAGCACACCTTTGATTATGAAAATACAAAAATCTTGAAAACTGAAACTAACAAAGGAAAACGAGAATTTTACGAAATGATTGCAATAAAAAAAATCCGAATGCCATAAACGATAAAACAGACATCAATAATTTAAATCAAATTTATTTCAACATATTAAAATAAACCAATATAAGGGAATTTCTAAAATAAATAAAACAATAAATAAGAATAATTCTCCGCTTCCAATTCTTCTAAATTAAATCACGATATTTTTTCAGAAAAATATCACTTCAATTAAAAGACCCAAACTTTTTACGCCACTTAAAGTGCCTAAAACATACACCATCTGGGTTCCACATTCAGTCAAGTCAAGACAGTTATAGGGTTAAAAATGAAGTGTCCATTCTTCTAACTGGCCTTTTAAAAATACTTTTAAAAAGTGAATATACAAAAGAGTGAGTGACTACAATTGGTTTGTGATGTAATTAACTATTGTTTAAAACAAAAATCTCTGTTCTTAATGGTAAGTTTTTAACCTCTTTGTCCATATATAATAATATTAAAAATGTACATTTTTGTAGCATCCGCATCAGTTGAAAAAGATTCGAAAGAATCGAAACGTCCTGAGAAATAAAAATATATATATATACAATAAGTATGACTACTGTATATATGTAGTTTCAATGTAAAAATGAACCATATTCCCAAGAAAATAACCAACTAAAAATATATTTAATGGTTCAAGAAAAATTAATTCCTATATTATATATATATATATATATATATATATATATATATATATATATATATATATATTATATATATATATATATATATATATATATATATATATATATGGTTCCTTCTTAAACGAGAGAGAACAGAACATAATTCAAAAAGTTGAAAAATCATGTGTTCATTTTATTTACAGTTTGAGAAAATACGACCATATTTCCCCTCAGTTTGGGCTTCTTGTTTGGTTGAATATGGCCAATAGGAGAAAGTTCCATTTTGTCGCTTTTGTTACAAAGGTCGTGCTGATCTTCTGACAAAGATATGTAAAATTTTTAGTCACATTGATTTTTGAAAATAATTTCAAATTTGTAATGTGCGATCCGAAAAATTCCTTCATACGAATTTTGGAGAAAATCGGATGAAATTATTTTTTTTTTGTCCGCCATATTAAATTTGTTTTTAAATTTGCGAAAACTTTCTCATACTAATTTTGGAGAAAATCGAATAAAATTAATTTTTTTAGCCCGCTATATTGGATCCGCTAAATTGAATTTTTTAAAAATAATTTTAGATTCGTTTGAAAATGGAATAAAATTGATTTTTTTGTCCGCCACATTATCAGCTCCATCTTGGATTTTTTGCGCCACCAAAATGATATGGGACCACCGCAGCAACTAATCTGAACTAACCTGAACATAACATAAAACATTCTTTCAAATCGATGCCCCTGTTCCGAAGTTATCGATGAACATACATAAAAAAAAATAAATAGCGGTCGAATTGAGAACCTTCTTCTTTTAGATGTCGGCTAAAAATGACATTTGAAGTATGGGCGTTTTTCGGGAAAATGAATATTATGAAATATTCCTATAAAGATACAAGTACGCCTGAAGATCAACGATATCTAGAAGAAGTTGTTACAGAATAGGAACATTCAGAGACAAAGTGATCTTTTACGTTGAGTTATCCTTATTTTCCATTTCCTAATTTTTGATACAGAATCTCTGTATTGTTCCATTTAAATAATAAAGTTATATGCCTTTAATGATAATTTTTTTTTAAATCAAAACTAAGCTTTAATAATTTTTTGAGATTACTTTTATTTTACATATATTGTGATGCGTATACTAAGACATCAATAAAATATAAATTATCTAGTAGGAATAGGCAAGGCAGGCATATTATTTAAATTTTGGTCTACAATTCACAACCGTGTGTCTTAGATATACGAAATTGAACAGTAACTTGTCTTTATATAGCCCGCGCAATCAAAGTAAGTTATAATATAAAGGGCATTCCATTCAAATGTTGACAATTTTGGTGTGAAACTTTTTTTGGTCCACTCGGTATACTTTACAACTTTACAATAACTTTTAAAGTTGTTCTGATGGACCTACATATCCCTTAGGAATTTAATTTAATTTATTTTAACAATATGTTATTGTTCTCTGGATATAAACTCACGAAAATGCGCTACCCTGTATATATTATATATTTTAGTCAAATTTTATTTTGATACATTTGTGTTACCACCAGATATATTAATTCCTAACTATTTAAATCCTCTGTACTTAAGAACTTGTTTTTGTTAAATTGTTATGCTGTTTACATTACATCCTAGTAATTATTACGAACGTCGTTCTATACTGCTAAATGATATTAGTTACAATAACTTAATACTGTTCAGCACTAAAGTGATTAAGTTAGTTTATATTTGTAACCGGAATCACTTGTGACCTTACTTTATCCGTACTCTATGTAAGTTTAAACATTCCAGAATACGAGAGGGTAACCTTTTGACACTAATTGTGTTGTCTTCGATATACAGCAGCTATGTGTATGTATATCTTAAAACTTAGTTTCCTCGAGGATTAAATTTAGTTTTAGTTAATTTGATATCGGATTAGGGAGTCCGTTTATTGATTTAATAATCTCTCTGTTTTTTTGAAATAGATTAAATATTCAGTTAAACAGGAATCATTTGAGAAGACTGGAAAAACTGCAATTTTTTTTAAATTATCTCTTTTATGTATTAACGTATATATACATATATATATATATATATATATATATATATATATATATTATTACAATGGGAGCATAAATTATGAGAATTTATACCTCCATCTTTGGAAGCCAGCTTAGTCCGTAAATTATTTTATTAAATACACAGTACTTTTCAGATAATTGTGTAAAGCTTCCAAAAAATCGAGTTATAATTTTGCAGACACCTATCAAAATTTTGGGTATAAGACTTTAGTGGCCAGTCCATTCCTGACTTCCATGGTAATGTCAAAGGTTATTTAGGGCTTGGATTCGTGAGTTTTATCGGTTTTACAACATGCCCAAATTTCATTAACCCTTTTGGGCCCCATATCTCTATTATGATCATACTAGTGTTAAAAAAAAATAAAGGTTTTTCCATAATATTTCCTGTATTTACATTATCTGTCCTAGTATGGAAATTATAACTTGCAATCGATCTTCATTAATCCTCCTTCTTGTTATGCAGTTACAAGTTCAATGGATCCAGAATAAATAGAAATAATCCGTCATCATTGAAAAATAATTTCCGAACAGCAAGTGGTTGTTAGAGCTAATCCTATTATCGTCTTGTTTGATATCGCTGGATTGACGTCTTGATTGATTAGATTTTTATGGGTTGTCGATTAATTGTCAACACGAGTCAAGTGAATTGGTTTTAGGAAAAAAAATGGGATAATATTTATTCGCACATACATATATGTGTTCAAAATGTTTTATACTGATTGAAATTTATTACAAAGAATTTTATGTATGTACAGGGTGAGTCAACGATTGGATGAAGTAGATTTGTGCCTTTTCGGTGAAATTAACAAAGAAACTATATTTATTGTTTGATACAGTTTATTTTTACGCAGATTTTAAAAATATTTAGGACTCTACAGGGTGAGCCAAAAAACTAGGACAGCATAAAGTTGTATTTTTTAAATAGAACACCCTATATACGAATCGTATTTTCGATTTAGCTTATAATTTTAAATCTTTTTTATTAAGGGTTTACTATAACAAAACTTTATAGTTTCTGAGATAATTAAGTTTAAAGAAAAAAAGTCCCATCTTCAAGCATCAATTCAATCCTAAATAACGTTTTCAATTTTGTGACAAAAATATTCAAATTTGGAATTTAGCAAGGTCAAGGACAAGTTAACATAATTTTTGCCTAATATTTGCAATAAAAGCTACAGGGTGTTGAACACATCGGCTCAAATTTGAACAAGTTTAAATCAATAAATATATATTTTTTTAAATGGTACACCCTGTATATTTTCATGTTATTTAATAGAGTAATAAAAACCCTAAAAGTTTTGTTCAATATATCCTATACCTATTTATAATAGTTTTTAAGATATTTCAGTTTTTCTTATTTTCCATACTTTTTTACAGAAATAGTCTTCATTATCATAGTAGCCATGGCAAAAACAATGTAAAAGAACATTTTTCTGTGTGTCAAATTTATAACCGCAATCGCTTCTTTTGGTTTTTATGTAGTGTAGTTTGGTTTTTTTTGCATTCATCTTATATTGTAAAATGAATTTTCCAAGGAATGAGTTAATAGATATGATTTATACAATAGGAGAGGCTCAAAAAAATTGCCTTCTTGCTCAAAGAATTTACAAAATGAAGTATCCTGATCGACGCCAGCCTAATACCCATACTTTTCAAAACTTAATGCAAAGATTTAATTCTTCTGGTACTGTTGATTATCCAAAACGTAGAGTGGTCAACAAACCAGTAACTAATGAATAAAAAGGACTACAAGTATTGTTAAATGTTCAGGAAAATCCTTATATTGGTAGCCGTCAGTTAGCAGCATTATGTGAAACATCACAATCCACCGCTAATCGTACTACCAAGAAATATAGGTATCATCCATATCACATGGAATTACACCAAGAATTGCATGGACAGGATTTTGAAAGTCGTGTAAACTTTTGTCGTACAATAAATGCGGAGATTCAATTAAATCCAAATTTATTATGCAAGGTAATGTTTAGTGATGAAGCTACTTTTAGAAGTAACGGTGCCGTAAATAGACGCAACATGCATTATTATGCCACAGAAAACCCATTTTGGATTAGAGAGGTGCAACATCAAAACCACTGGTCATTAAATGTTTGGTGTGGTATTCATCATAATCGAATTATTGGACCCCACTTTTTTAATGAACCACTAAATGGCCATAGTTACCTGAACTTTCTACAAAAAGAACTACCCCAACTGCTTCAAGGTCTCGATAGGGATGAGCTCGACAGTATGTGGTTCCAGCACGATGGTGCGCCTCCGCATTACCATCGTGAAGTTCGTGCGTTTTTGGACCAACGATATCCGCAAAAATGGATTGGACGTGGGGGTTTCATTGAGTGGCCACCAAGGTCTTGCGACATCACCCCATTAGATTTCTTCCTATGGGGTTATATTAAACAACAGTGGAAGATATGCGAAACAGGATTAGGGATACCTGTAGAACAATAACGCCACTAATTTTGTCCACGGTCCGAGAAAATCTGCAAAAAAGACTAAATTTGTGCATTGCACAAGAAGGTCGTTTATTCGAACACTTATTAAAAAGAAATAATTAATCTCAGTATTTAATAGGTAATTTTTTTGTTTCAATTTAGTATAAAAGTAAATATGTATTTGCCTTGTCGTTATTGTTGTGTTAATTTTTTCACATTATGTTTAATTAAACTATTGCCGTTGTAATATAACGAATAATGTATTTCATCATATTTAACCACATTCTTTTTGTTTCTGTAGTTTCTTTTTATTATTTTACATGGCTACTATGATAATGAAGACTATTTCTGTAAAAAAGTATGGAAAATAAGAAAAACTGAAATATCTCAAAAACTATTATAAATAGGTATAGGATATATTGAACAAAACTTTGAGGGTTTTTATTACTCTATTAAATAACATGAAAATATACAGGGTGTACCATTTAAAAAAAAAAGATATTTATTCATTTATACTTGTTCAAATTTGAGCCGATGTGTTCAACACCCTGTAGCTTTTATTGCAAATATTAGGTAAAAATTATGTTAACTTGTCCTTGGCCTTGCTAAATTCCAAATTTGAATATATTTGTCACAAAATTGAAAACGTTATTTAGGATTGAATTGATGCTTGAAAATGTGACTTTTTTTCTTTAAACTTAATTATCTCAGAAACTATAAAGTTTTGTTATAGTAAACCTAATAAAAAAGATTTAAAATTATAAGCTAAATCGAAAATACGATTCGTATATAGGGTGTTCTATTTAAAAAAATACAACTTTATGCTGTCCTAGTTTTTTGGCTCACCCTGTAGAGTCCTAAATATTTTTAAAATCTGCGTAAAAATAAACTGTATCAAATAATAAATATAGTTTCTTGGTTAATTTCACCGAAAAGGCACAAACCTACTTCATCCAATCGTTGACTCACCCGGTATATGTGTGCAAGTAGTCCGGGAGACCGATCGGGTCGTTTTCGGCTCAGATTTTAGCTGCTGGAGCCCCCTAAAAAACTGGAGTGGTAGGTTGACAAAATCTAATATGGCGGTCAAAATTCCAGTATAGTGGCAGAATTTTGGAATATGAACCAATATACACTCAATTTTGTATACGAGGGTTCTTGGAATCGCTAATCACGAATCGGAGGTCGTATTTGTAAAATTCAAGATGGCGGATGTGATTTGGCTGACGTATTTTTTGAAAATCAACCAATTTGCACCAAATTTGATATACGGGGGTTTTTGGGGTTGCCGATCATAAATCTGCATTTTCCAAAATCCTCAAGTTTAATATGGTGGTCGTATTTTTTGAAAGTCAACCGAGTTGTACCAAATTTTCTATACAGGGATTTTTGGAGTTGGTGATCACGAATTCGAGGTCAGGTTTGCCAAAGTCAAGATTGCGGACAACATTTTTGAAAATCAACCGATTTGTACAAAATTTGTTATACGGAAATTTTTGGGGTTGCTGATCACGGATCTAAGGTCAGATTTTCAAAATTCAAGATGGTGAACCAAATATTAACCCAATTCTCTATATTAGGTTCGTAATCTTGGATTTCGAAAATTCGACCTAGGATTCGTGATCGAAAAACCCCCGTGTACCAAATTTAGTGCGGATCGGTCGATTTTTAAAAAAATTTGTCTGCCATATTGGATCCGCCATCTTCAATTTTACAAATTCGTATTCGTGATAAGCGACCCCAAAAACCGCCCTTATATCAAATTTGATGCGAATCGGTTGATTTTCAAAAATCATACTGGATTATTGGCCGCCATATTGGGTTTTGTAAACCTACCACTCCAGCTTTCTAGGGACGTCCATGAGCTAAAATTTGAGTCAAAAACGACTCGATTTTTCTACGGATTTTGGCCGCTATATTGGATTTATCAAAGGCGCACTCGGCAATTGAAAGTAAATGCTCTAAGCATTAAAATGAGCACTTGATCAATTTTTTTGGTTGCTTCTAATTTTGGTCGTAGCTCTGATCCGATCTGATATATATATATATATATATATATATATATATATATATATATATATATATATATATATATATATATACAGGGGCGGATCCAGCCTCTCTCTTGGGGGGGGGGGGCGGTGATATCACAAAAGTTCAGTATGGCAAGAAAAGCAAGTTGTGAACGGGGGGGGGGGGTGCAAGCAGCATACTCATTCCTAATATAAAAGACAGAATGGGTTCTATTTTCCTGAACTCAAAGCTTTTGGGAGGGGGGGGGGGGCAATCGCAAGCATACAATACAGACTCCTATACTCTAATCAAACTGTTACCGAAACCTCTAACGTACCTGCTCCAGTGCCGCAGGTAACTGAGAACTGCCATAAATCTAATTATATTTCATTATATTTAAATATATTTTATAAATTTACTGCAACATAGAATTTCCGATAGTTTAATTTAACTTCTGTCAGTGAGCAAAGTACAACTTACAGTTTTTTTTAGTGATTTATCTTGTTTGCTCTTGTTTTTATATATCATTTGAGATTAGTGAAATACCCAAAAGATATGGCTTTCACCTCTATATTTATTCCAAAATCGTTAAACCAGGGCATATTTTCCTCAACGAAAAACTTATTACTATGAATGTTTATGATGCCTTCAGATATCAATATCTAGATAATAATGTTAAAAGCTCTGTTGAGATATATTCCAACATGACAGGAGTTGGAAAATCTACTATGTACCGAATACTGAAGGAGAAAAAACGACTGGAATTGTTAGTACTCCCAAGCCACATTCGATCACAGGCAAACGAAAAACCTCGTTGGAAGAAGAGATGAAAACTGCAATTAAAGAGGTTGTATATATATTTAATTATGAGAAGCAGATCCCAACCATCTACAAAATTTTAACTAAAATTATTGAAGATCGCGATTTACCTGAAATTAAAAGAACTGATCTCTGGAAATTGCTCAGAGAACTTAATTTTTGCTTGGAAAAACCAGATAGAAAATCTGTTCTTATAAATCGTCCAGAAACTGTCCGTTGGTGAAGGAAATATCTCTCTCAAGTAAAAGGTAGAGTTGCTAGAAACAACACAATTAATAAAATTAGTAATTTAACTAGATTTTTGAAAGATTTTTTTGAATAAAGTTACTGCGGAAAATTGGGAAAAATCGCTATAATAAAAGAATAAAACAAAATGTGAGAACTCGATCTCATAATCGGTGAGATAGAGGAACTAATTATAATTAATTTTAGCGAAGATAGTTTCACTGACTTTGATTAGGAATTAGATACGTAATGTTTACTAGTGTAAACACAATTTATTATTTAAATTTTTGTTTTTGTTGTATTTTATTGTTTAATGTTGTTTATATGTGTTTTTTAATTTTTTATATATTTTTATTTTAGTGTGTCCCACTCTTTAATTTTATATATATTTAATTCTAATTAGCCGTAAGTTTTTTATTATTTTATTATTGTGATTGTGTCTTTTTCTTAAGCGTGTAGAATTAACATGTTTATCTTATTTTTTTGGGGCTATCGTATTTCCATATATAAAAGTAAATTAAATTAAGATATCAGTACAATAGAAATAATAATAAGTAGGTCTAATTTTAATTATAACATAAAAGAAAGTAATTACATTTGAATCCCTTTTTAGTGTTTAATTGTAGTTCTGCAGATGGTTTAAGAAATAAATAAACTGAAACGTCAAATACCCTAAAAATGTTTTTAATTAATAATAAAATGACCTATAGCCCCAAAAATATTTTATTATTATATGGACGAATTTATTTTTTTATATATGTTTAACTTTTTGTATTTTTGACAATGGGTATTTTGTAAGTATTTAAATTATAACTTAGAATTTTTTGAGAGAATAATCCTACGTTTTAGTCTATTATTATAGATCGGTATTTTTGATTGTAAAATTTCTAACCCATTCCTATGAAAAATATATGTGTCTAACAAATTTTGCTAAAAACACCGGACTAAAGAACACATGTAGTTTGCGAAGAGAAAACGGATAAACAATAATTTATTACTCTCCCTAGTTCTTGAATAAACTATAGTATAAGAGGAAAAATCGGGTTCATTTTTCTAAACTCAAAGCTCTTGGGGGGGGGGCGATCGCCCCCACCGCCCCCCCCCTTGGATCCGCGCCTGTATATATATATATATATATATATATATATATATATATATATATATATATATATATATATATATATATATATCGGGGAATCCGTCCGCTGGTTCGTTTGGTTTCTTGTAGACGTTTGCCGACACCAAATTCTCATTGCTGATGTTGTCTGTTTGTTTCCAATACTGAGTTTATGTTCTTATAGTCTCGTTGATATTCTTCTATTGGTCTGGCCTATGTATGTTTTATTGCAGGTGCCACATGCGATTTTAAATACTCCTTGAGCCTATTGTTTTATGTGGTTTGTAGGCTGTAGATATATTGCGTTTCCGGAGTCTGCCGATTCTGTCTGTTGTCTTTTATCTAAGGAAGTATTGTGATTTGTCTATCCTCGGCAGGTGGCCATATTCCTTGCGTTGGTTTTTGTTGCAATTTTATTGATTTATTTATGGTTGGTGTGTTGTAGTTGTTTGGTTTGAGGATAGACAAATGATTTTTACATTCGAAATAGATAAGTTGTTGAGGGTAGCAAAATGAGTAAATTCGAAATAAAATATTTTTTAACATTGATTTGTGACTTATTCCTAAAGAAAATAAAAAATATATAAATTTAACGCGTATTGACTAAGGTAGGTGTCGAATAGGCAAGACGCTACTTATTTCATTTGAGACATTGCATTTTGTCGCTTGGATGTAACCGTCAGAGATTAATTAAAATTACTTTGTAAAAATGTTTTTTCATATACCTTGAAATAGTCTTTCATGAGTGTTTTATTTAAATTTGGAATTTCGCAGTAGATTCTATGCCTCTCGCCATCTATCGGTATCGTTCTTAACTAAAGATGCAGTTTCATGTAGTTTTCTGTATAAGTATCCTTATCGATTTAGGTGTCGGTAAATTATCTATTTCTGTAGATAATATTGAGTTTTGCGAATACAGCATGTCGAATATTTTTCCAATAATTAGAACCGTGATTTTCAGAACCTCTTAAAAGATGCTTTTTGACAAGTCTAGTTGCGATATTTTATGGATTCAACCATTTTTTGTGTAAGTGGTCGAACCAACAGTCGTGTGAAATTATTTAAAAACAAGAACAATGACCATCGGTGTGATTTTTTATTTGATTTGATCGGTCGACACCAAAATCAAGTAATTAAATTCTATGTTTTTCGTTATAAACGACTAGTACAATAAATTAAATTAAACCCATTTCGTGCACGCCTGACCTTTAATTTCCTTTTCTTTTAGGAAGCGGCTGTATCAGCATTATACAACTTTAATGAACTTTAAACAAATTTATCAGATTTATTCAGGATTTAGTTTCGTAGAATATGGGATATTCTACGAAACTATGGGATTTTCGTCGAGACCTTATGTCGCTTTTCCTTAAGATTTATTGTATCTCCAAACTTCAGCGTTTTCTCCAAAGTAGTAACTACATTTTTCTAATTATACAAGACTACAGCATGATTCTATGAGGGGTTCATGGAAAGAATAAAATGTCGAATGAGTTGTGCTGTTTTCAAATTATTTCCTTTTGTCTGTAGCTCAAGAATAATTAGTTTCAAACAGATAAGTAACCAAATTTGTAAAAGAAAACTCTAAACTTTATTTGTCACAAACAAAGTTTTATTATGATAATTAACAACATATATTATGTGAAGGAAATTGCAACTTTCGTTGACGAATAGTGTAATTTTTGTTATACTGTTTTTCTGCTACTGATTTAATATATATGTTTTTATTAAATTAAATTTCATAGTTGAGTATACGTACCTCGAGTTTTATTTGGATAACTGAAAGCAAGAGTCGAATTAACTAATTACCATTAATTAAATAATTAATAATATATATATATATATATATATATATATATATATATATATATATATATATATATATATATATATATATATATATATATATATATATATATATTCCTCTTTTGCATATCTTATATTGTGGTTGATGAGGTTTTTCGATAAGGTTTAGAAAAATAGAAAGTATAGATAATATATTGTAATAATATTATCTCATTTTCAGTGCTTTTTGTGTATAATAAAGGTTTAACTATATCTCAAAATCTTTTTAATTAAAAATTTATTATGAGGAAGTAATAAAAACAGTTTATCATCTTTTTGATCAAGTATATTTTTACATAATTTAACAAGTCATAACTAATATAATAATTACGTCTCTTAAGCGTTATGTGGTTTTTTTGGTACACCGTACACTTCATGAGGTTTTACAGGAACTCCGTAGACATCATTTGGCTTAGTTGGAACACCGTATCCATCATTAGGTTTTGTTGGAATACCATACTCATTACTGTCTAGGAGCTGATCTTTTAATAGTACTCTGTCATGAGGTTTTATTGGAACACCATATGCATCATGGGGTTTTGTTGGAATACCATACTCATTACTGTCTAGGAGCTGATCTTTTAATAGTTCTCTGTCTTGAGGTATTACTGGAACACCATATGCATCATGAGGTTTTGTTGGAATACCATACTCATTACTGTCTAGGAGCTGATCTCTAAATAGTCGTCGGTCTTGAGGTATTATTGGAACACCATATGCATCATGAGGTTTTGCTGGAATACCATACTCATTGCTGTCTAGGAGCTGATCTTTTAATAGTTCTCTGTCTTGAGGTATTATTGGAACACCATATGCATCATGAGGTTTTGTTGGAATACCATACTCATTACTGTCTAGGAGCTGATCTTTTAATAGTTCTCTGTCTTGAGGTATTACTGGAACACCATATGCATCATGAGGTTTTGTTAGAATACCATACTCATTACTGTCTAGGAGCTGATCTCTAAATAGTCGTCGGTCTTGAGGTATTATTGGAACACCATATGAATCATGAGGTTTTGTTGGAGTTTTTAATAATAGTACTCTATATGACTCGGGAGGAACATTATATTGATGTTTGGATACATAAAACCCTGTTTTAGGTAGTTCAAGGCCAGAACGGTAATAGATATGATTCTCCTTGATTGGGAAATAATAACGTATTAGTGGTCCATCAGGAAAACTATGATGAAAAGGTATCGTATAATAAGATCCATGGCACACAGTAAAGGCTATGCTGAAAATAAGTACCTAAAAATAAAGAAAAGCATGACAAAGATGATTGGTTTTCGTGATTAATTAAATTCTGCCTAGATCGGTAAAATTATCTTAATTTATGTTATTTTAGATACTGTAACAGGATTTCATATCTGTTGTCATAGATATCCAATTAATTATATATACAGCCACGAAACTTTAACTGGAGGTTCATTAGAGGATGTTTATGGTATTACAAAATAGTATTTCAGAGCTTTGTGCAATTTCTTTTCTACAAAACTAAGTGAGGGTCGATTAGGTCAAACTAAACCAGAAGCTGGCCTTAGGTGACCATGTTTGCAATTTTAATGCACATAGTTGAAGTTGCCTTTCGCTGGCGATAGATGTTTCAAGTCGTTTGAAAAACTCCAAAAAAATATTTTATCCCATTATCTCCAAAATTATTATGAAAGAGTTTTCGGGGTCGCCCATAACGAAACTGAAACAATTCAGTATGGCGGATCCAATATATCGGACAGAAAATTATTTTTTCGGATTTTCTCCTAAATTAATATGGGGGGAGGGGGGTTTCGGAGAGAACACTAATATGGCGGACAAAAGAATTCATTTTGTTTGATATTTTCCAAAATTGGTATCGGGGAATTTGGGGTTGCACATAACGAATCTGAAATTATTTTCAAAAAATAAATATGGCGGATTAAAAATTTTACATCTCTCGATTTTGCCAAAATCTGTATTAGGGGAATTTTAGGAGTGTTAATTACAAATTTAGAAGTATTTTTGAAAAATTCAATATGGCGGATCCCATAACGCGGCCCAAATAGTTGACATCTCTAGATTTTCTTCTAAATTGGTATGGTGGGGCTCTTAAGGATGTTAATTATGATTTTAAAATTATATTTTAAAAGTTCAATATGGCAAGTTCAAAATGGCGAAATAAAAATTTTACATTTTTTGGCTAGACAACATTTGCAACAAAACTGTGTTCATTTTTTCGCCAGTAAATTTATTTACTTTGAAAATTAAATCTTACGTTTTATATTGTATGAAAGAAAATATAGAAAAAGTTTTAAAAATTTTAAAAACCATAGAACAATTATTATAATAACTGAAGTTCCTTATGCTATTTATAATTGATGAAATGCTAGTTGTTTATAGCGTGAAAATCAATAAAAACACTACATTTTCGTATTGAGATTAATTGAAAACATTTATTTAATAAGAAATTTTTCATGTTGAAAAGTGAAAAATTGCCATTTTTCAAGTGTTTACAGGTTTTTAACCGAAAAATTATGCGTCCTTACTTAGAATCGGCGGAGGAATAAGAAAATATTTTTTATTTTACAGAAAAACAATTTTAATAGCAATTTTTTTGTTTATAACAAATTACTTGACTATTTTTAGAGAATCCACCCTCAATATTCGTTATCGGAGGGACAAAATACATATAAAAAATTTTGGTCAACGCATTTTTTTTTCATCGGTCACGAAAACCCCGTGGGCTGTCCGATTACCAGTAACCAAATATAACAAAAAAATCATTGCAGAAATCTTAACATTAAAGGACCGAAAAATTTATTTTGATGTTTCAAATTCATTAACGAAACTGTTATTATTTTAATGATACCTATTACACACCAAGTTTACTACTTTTTAACGGAACCAAAGATTCCGGTGTCAAATTTGTCATGGCTCGTTTGTTTTTAATGTAAAGGGTGAATTTGAAAATCTTCGTTTTTTAGACATATCTCGTATTTCTATTAGGCGTTAACTTATTAAAAAGGTAAAAACTTATTTTTGTAGAATTTTTTATCTAAAGTTCAGGTTTTTTCTAAAAAGTTTGGTTTTTGAGTTATTAACCATATTTCTAATTTTTGAAATATGACACCCTGTATATAATTTTATATATTGATTAAGTATAATTTCGATATAAATAATATGTTTATTTTATTTTGGAAAACAAGGTCAGAATTCGATATTTTCAATAATTTGCTTAATTTGTAATAAAGGGTGCTTTTATAGAGGTATAGAACTTTAAATTATCAACACTTTTTTAACTGGAGGCCATTTTGTCAGCTGTCAAGTGATTCATGTTTAGTTTTTTTTGGCATTTCAACATGAATAGACTGACGTCTGAAGAACGCTTCCAAATTGTGCAAATTTATTTTGAAAATCATGGTTCTGTTCGAAATACGTATCGCGCACTACGTCCATTTTACGGTCATCATAATCGTCCATCAGAGCAATTAATTCGATTAACTATGGAACGTTTTCGCACCACGTTTACTCTAAATGATAATACGCATCCACAGAGTCCTCGTACAGTGCGTACAGAAGAAGTCATTGCTGCTGTAGAGCGTAGCGTAGAGGAAGACCCTATCCGCCATCGTGCACAGGAATTGGATATGTGTCCATTCATTTTATGGAAGATTTTGCGGAAAGATCTTGGTTTGCGTGCTTATAAAATCCAACTCGTGCAAGAATTGAAGCCACCAAATCACCTAGCAAGGCGAAGATTCGATGAATGGGCCCAAAACAAGATTGCCGTTGATCCCGATTTTCATAAGCGAATTTTGTTTAGCGATGAGCTCACTTTTGTTTGAATGGATACGTCAATAAACAAAACTGCCGTATTTGGAGTGATGATAATCCTCAAGTGTATGTTGAGACACCGTTACATCCAGAAAAACTGACTGTTTGGTGTGCTTTATGGGCTGGTGGAATCATTGGTCCGTACTTCTTTAAAAACGATGCTGGTCAGAACGTTACAGTCAATGGTGACCGCTATAGAGCAATGATTACTGACTTTTTCGTTCATCAATTGAACAACTATGATGTGCAAGAGCTGTGGTTTCAACAAGACGGCGCAACATGTCACACAGCTCGTGCCACAATTGATTTATTGAAGGAAACGTTTGGTAACCGCATAGTTTCACGTTTCGGACCCGTGAATTGACCTCCAAGATCGTGCGACTTAACGCCACTAGACTATTTTCTGTGGGGATATGTGAAGTCGCTAGTCTACGCCGATAAGCCCGAAACGATTGATCACTTGGAAGACAACATTCGCCGCGTTATTGCCGATAAACGGCCACAAATATTGGAAAAAGTCATCGAAAATTGGACCTCCAGATTAGACTACGTCCGAGCCAGCCGTGGCGGTCATATGCCAGAAATCATATTTAAATTATAATGCCAGAAGGTTCTTTTTCGAATAAAGTAAATTTCATGTCAATTTAAAAAATTCATCTTTATTTTATTCCATTTAAAATTTCTATACCTCTATAAAAAACATCCTTTAGTAGGCCATGGCCAATTTATAAGAAACAAATGCAAAATTTTGACAGTAATAATTACACCAAAGACTAAACACCTTAAAAGTTAATTTTATTGCTTTTCTATATTCTCAATTGTAAACAGTTAATTACTATTACATTTTTTACTTTAAACAACACTGTTATTATAAATAAGAATATTGAAATTTGATTGCAAAGAAACAAGAATATGATTTTATTAAACTAAAGTAACAAAAACAAAAAGAAACACTGGAACTAAAAACAACCAAGAGTTCTTTTAAAGATGGTTTTCAAAATGACGGCCGTTTTCTCGAATGCAATATCAGCACAGTTTTGTTGTTCTTCTAACTGCATTTAAAAGAATCATAGGTCTATTATGAAGAGTTTGGAATATCAAACCAAATGCCTCTCGAAATTTCGCTATAGTTTCATGTCGTGTCTTATGAACTTGATTTTGCATAAAAACCCACAAAAAAAATCCAAAACGGAAAGATCGGGACGTCATGGGGGCCCTTTCACTGGCCCATTGATATGTATTCATCTTTGAGGAAAGTTATTGTCCAGAAATTGCCTTAACAGCCCAGAGTTGTGGTATTGAAATGGGCTAATGGAACATTTTCAAGCAATTTTGAAATAATTTCCTCAAGAATTTCAAGATATCTACGTGCTATGAGATCCCCTCATACATCCTGTAGGCTATGCGTCGACTTAAGATAAAACATGAGACACCAACCTTGAAACGCCCTTGTTGTGCCCTTTCGTGATTTTCTGCGAACCAATGCTTCATGTTGAGATGACTAAAAATTCCCGCACTTGAAAAATAACGTTCGTCAGACCAGATAACAAATTCGCCTAAATATTCGTTGGTGCGAATTTGTTCTAAATACCATTGACTAAACGTTACTTGGCACTCATCATCTCCGGGTTGAAAATGAATATTTTCAATTTATATGGATGAAATTTATACTTTTTCAAAATTTTTTCAGCGTCAGATTTTGCTACACCAACTTCTTCCTCTCTTTTTCTACAGAATGATGAAGTTGTTGCTGCTACATAAAATGATACATTTGTCTCTTTTCTCTCACTGTCTTCTGTGACTTATGTTTTGGGACGCGGCTGAATAAAAGATCTGTGTTCAACTAGATTTCTTTTTAAACCAGTAAATATGTCTAGAAAGGGGTGCCTTCTTTCTGGATACCTAACATGAACAAAACCAATCTCCATTACCTATTGAAATTCATAAGCTTCATGGGGACTTTCATTGCTTTATAGAAAACATATTAATAAATAATACTTGTCATAACTATCTTAAATGGCCATTCTAAATGCAAAATAAATAAAAAGGAAAATAGAAACACCTATGTAACAAAAATATTTCGTAATAATAATAATCTGACGAAACTGTGAAGTTTTGGACATCTGCCTATTGTTTCTTATAAATGACCTACTAATACGAATAAAGTAAACTATTGAAAATATCGAATTCTGAACTTGCTTTTCAAAATAATATAAACACGTTATATATTTTTGAAAAGCCTAAATTATACTTAATCAATATCTAAGATAAAATATACAGGGTCTCCTACTTAAAAATCAAAAGTTTGGTTAATACCTCAAAAACTAAACTTTTTAGAATAAAACACTGCACCATTGTACTCTACGTAAAAAACTCTATAAAAATCAGTTTTTGTTTATTTGATTGATAGATAGATAGATAGATAAACTTATTTCATTACATTTTTTACAGAAAATAGAATTGTAATATGTCACAAAAAAAAGTTAAAACTATCTGTAAATTACATTAAAATAGTCCTAACAATATGCTCTAGAAGAAGTCTCTATGTACTCATCCACCGAATAGAATGCATGCTCTAACAAAAATTTTTTTAATTTAATTTTAAATCTCATAAAGTCTAAAGTGAAGAGACCCACGAAGTTGCCTAAGAACAAAAATAAATGATGCCAACTTATTCCTCAATAATGTAATGTGAGAATTCCAGTTCAAACCATCGTCCAAACTGATACCCAACAATGTCACCGAAGAACCATCAACCACTCCACGTCCATTCATGAAAAACAAATTCCGTGTTTTTTCTTCATTCAATTTAAGGGAATTATTAGCAAACCAACATCTCGCACGCTCTTTTCCTTCATTAAACATTATGGGTCTCTACTTTTACAAATTAGCGCCATGTCGTCAGCGTAACAGATACACAGGCCTCGTGACAAATACCTAAAGAGATCATTGATTTTTATATATATATATATATATATATATATATATATATATATATATATAATGAAAAGAAGAGGTCCTAATACCGAACTCTGCGGCACTCCACATCGTACCGCCATAGGTTCAGAAAGCTCTCCACCATATGCGACTGCATGCCTTCTATTTGACAGGAAAGATGAAAGCAGATCGAGGGGAACGCCTCTTACACCGTATCTATGAAGTGTTCTAATCAAAAGTTTATGAGAAACACAATCAAGTTAATGCATAATAGAAATACGAGATGGGCCTAAAAAACGAAGATTTTCAAAATCATCCTGTAGAGTAAAAACTAAGAGATCCATGACAAATTTTACACCGGAATATTTTGTTTCGTCAAAAATTGGGAAACTAAAGTGAAAACTGCAACACTCTATCTTTGATATTAACTCTAATGCCTCTTAAAAGTATCGAAAAGGGAACACCCTGTACACTACTTTTTCATACCCGAAATATCCGAGTTTTAAATGGTGTAATAAATAAAATCTTTAAGCTGAGTAGTTAAAGTCTGATATAAGCAAAGTAACTATTAACATGCAAATAAAAATAAAATCTACTTACGTATTTCATGTTGATTTAAGGCTATCGAACACAAAAATAGTTTTAACTTTTACAAAATTGCTGAATTTATATATCCTAATGACATTAACTATTTTGTTTTAATGTTCTTGTTAATGTGTTAGTGATGAAAAGGAATAGGTAAAACCTATTAAGTTTGATACTGATCTAGGACCACATTTTTAAATAATATAATCTAATAATCTTGTAACTACTCTAATTATACTTGAATAGTGAAAAATTTGAAAGTACATTAAAGTAGGTGTTAATTTCCATTCAAAAAAATCAACATTACTTTATACAATTAGTCAACAGGTTTGTTTTCGGGACAATTTTGTTTGGAAAGGTTAATATCATTAATGTAAAAGCCAAAATGGATCTCTTGAAAATACTTAAATAAAACATCAAAAGTAAAGCGCTATCAGGCATAGTTCAGGAATGCCTAGTGCCTGTACGTCATAGGATCCCAACGGTAATGACCCCAGTTGATCCTAAAGCTTTTCAAGGGAGCAACAGTGGATACACATTCTTAAAAACGACTTGGTAGAGTTAAATAATTTTTTTTGTTCATGGATTTAGATTACCCAATTAAGTATTTTTTTGTTAGGAAAGCTAAAAGGTGATTTTCTTTAATGACCATTACATTAAAATAATATTGGGGCAGCTAAAGAAAAAAATTATGAAGGTTTTAGTTACAAAAAATAAAATATTTTTTCGTTTAACATTTTTCTCAAATTTGGCTTATTTAAAAGCTTTAGCAAGATTCATAGAAGCTTGTTACTACTAAATAATCGTATTTATAGTTACAAATTGAAAATAATTTAATAAAAATTATTTCATAGTTATAGCAACAACTTATTGAGTTTGAAGTTTGTAGGCTATGTTGAAGATTGACTAAAATGTGATTGCCGAACTTCAATTGTTTTTATTTTTTTATTTATTTTTACGATGTTTCGATTAGGTTGTATCTCTAATCGGTATCAAGTTATACTATTTTTACCTATTTAGTGATAAAGGAAAATTATTTTTTTAACTTTGCATTTTTAAGGTTCTAAACTTGCTTGACTTATCGTTATACTTGTCAATTTAAACCCTCTACTATCAACTTACACTGGTTCATTTAAGTGAATAAGGTGGTCCAACTTTAACACAAATAATATTTTTTAATGTGAGATTAGATGGCATTACTTATTACAGAAATAAATTAGTTCAAACATTTTTTCAAAAATATCCTAATAAAAGAGAATTGACAAAGTATATCGATTTGCTTTCACAAGCTTCTTTATTAATGAAACTCTGCAATTGATAAAATTACCGTACTGTTATGGTACGGTAATGTACGGTAATTACCGTACAACTGAAGAAACTGTAAGGACAAACGTACTCTGTTCTAACACAGTTAGAGACAAAGCGTTATCTCAGATTGCAAGAATAACAAAAAAGGGTGGGAGCCTTTCTCTTGGTGGTGCAACACCATCTGTAGACCAGTTTCGAACTTGTTGGTTCTCGTCAGTACAGAATAGGTCATATTCTGTACTGACGGAGAAATAATTTAAGCAACCTATATTAAATAAAATATGAAATCTAATACAAGCACCGCCTTCTCCCAGCATTCCACGCAATCTAAATATATAATCTCGTAGAGATCTATATATATATATATATATATATATATATATATATATATATATATATATATATATATAATAGTGGATACAATATATTTGCAGTTGGGTATATAAAATATAATTATATAAGATAAAATTAGTTCTCAACTAACTGAAAAAACTGTATCCTATAAGAACAGATGTACTCTGTTCTAACACAGTTAGAGAGAAAGCACTGTCTCAGATTGCAAGAATACCAGGAAAGGGCGGAAGCCTTCCTCTTGGTGGTATACCGCCATCTGTAGACCAGTTTCGAACTTCTTGTTTTTCGTCAGTACATAATAGGACAGCGTACTTCAGCTGAGGTTATATTTTATATCCCAACTGCAAGTATATTGTATCCACTATTAGTATATATACAAATCTCTACGAGACTATATATTTAGATTGCATGGAATGCTGGAGATGGCGCTGCTTGTATTAGAGAGAATTTATTTCTCCGATGCTGACGTGCGCTAGCCTATTCTGTACTGACGAGAACCAACAAGTTCGAAACCGGTTTAGAGATGGCGGTGCACCACCATGAGAAAGGCTTCCACCTTTTCCTGGTATTCTTGAAATCTGAGATAGTGTTTTGTCTCTAACTATGTTAGAACAGAGTACGTTTGTCCTTTTAGTATAAGCTTTTTTCAGTTGGTTGAGAACTAAGTGTCTCTAATATAATTGTTTCATATTTGAAGTGTTTGCAGGTAAACCTTAATGTTCTTTTCGGTTAACAAAGGAGGCCTCTTTGCATTATGTGATAATTTTTTTGTTTTCATTAAATCTATTTATTATTATTATTTCACTAATATTTTCACTCACTTAAGAAAGTAAGAGTATAATCTCTGTTATAAGTTGTAATTTATTCCTTTTCCTGATAGCGAATTCGAAAATATAGCAGAATTCTCGATATATTATTTATTAGTTTCGTTCGTCGGTGTAATAGGCACATATTTATGAAGATAAACGTCATATTGACTAGTTAGTTTTGATTTAGTTGGGACCAGTGTTGAGTAAAATTTAATTTTTTACAATTAAAAACTAACAATTAATTAATTGTTAATCACGCCTATGGCAATTATAATTAATCAATTGATATTGTGAAAACTCCTGATTAACAATTAATTGTCAATTTTTTTGGTATATTTGATTAAAAACTAACAATTAACTATTGTATTAAAAGCGGAGTGGCGTCAAAACGAAGGGTAAGTTATGAGTATTTATGAATAAATGTACGCAAGATCAGGGTATGTAGGAAATAAATCATCTGCTATTTGTTAAATTATTTTAATTAAACTTGAAGTCATGTCAACAAAAACAAAGTAACTTTTTTACTGAAGAACAAAATACATATTGCGAGCGAATACCATCACTTTCTTGCAGTTTACAGTACACGACAATGGTCGACAACGTATCAGTAATAAATGTCTACCTGATCCATATTCAAGCTGGTTAATTGTTAATTTGAATTGTTTTTTAGAACAATTGAAAAAGTTAATTTTGATTGATTTAGTTTAAAGCTACAATTAATATATATTAATTCAATTAAATTAATTGCAACGTACATTTAATATTTTAATTGCAATTAATTTTAATTAGATTAAAATATCAATTAATTAATAAATTATTTGAAAATTTAATTGATTAATGCCATGAACACCCAAACCGTAATATTTCTGTTAATTCCGTTCATCCTGGTAATGTTAATACAGATATGAACAAATCTGGATACTTAACTATTGAGGAGGGAGCAAAAGCAGAGTTGTTTTTAGCGTTAGAGGCTAATTTAAAGGGAAAGTATATTTGGTTCGATTGCACTGTTACCGATTATATGGGACCTTTAATTTATACTAATTAGAAAAAAAAAACTGCAAAAAATATGTGTAAAATAAAAAAAAATCTTATTTGGCTCTTTATTTTTATGGTAAAGATTTTAAAGAATTAAGAATAAAGAATTTTATCTTTCCTATGGACCTTTTTTTGCAGTTAGAAGACAATGACTGATGTTAATAATGACTGAATAAAGTTTTGTAATAGCAGACTTTTTTGTTTTATTACATTTTTTTTAATGCTACACTGGTTGGGACGAATATTATTGTTGACGCACGGATATTCTCTCGCTGGACCGACTATATGTATATTTCATAAGTGAAAATAAAAATTATTAATTAATATTATTAATAACAAATAATTGATTAAAAATATGTTCAGTCTCACTAATATCCTTACTGTAGCGATGTACTTTATCCCAATTAACAGAACGAGAGTAATTAGTTGACCTTTCAAAATCGCTCCTTTTAAAATCATAATAATCGTTATCTGAAAATATATTTCGCACATCATTTCATACATTTTTTTTACAATAAGCAGGTTGTTTTTAGCTCAAAAAATAGAGCGAATTCACCAATTCTAATATTACTTTTATATTGTAGACTAAAAGTATTCTAACTCTGTGTTGCAGAATTATTATTCGGAAGTGTAGTAGTATTCGAATATTCTCACATTTTTTCTCATTGAAAAATTAATTTCCGTTTTATACTTACAATTCATGTAGAGTGTCTGCGTACTTAGTTAAAGAATCGCTTTTCAAAACCTCCAGGCCAGCATTTTCAATTGACCTGCAAAAAAAAAACAAAGTGATATTAACCGAGGGAAAAATATTGTGTTAAAGCAATTACTGGAAGTGACAAGTAAAAGCTCGATTATTGGATCTACAATGACAGATAGAAATCTACTCATTCCAGTCCACCTGTTTTTGATGTCATTGTGGGTGTTATTATTGTACCTAAATGAAATAAAAAAGAAAACAGAACCGAAGAAATATTTTGTGATATACAGGAAGAAATATTTTCTGAGAGTAAAGATGAATTATTAAATAAAGCTGGATATTTTATTGGAATAATTTATTGACTTGGTGTTAGAAAATATTTTCAATTTGAAAAGAATATATTTCTTTGTGTCATATATAGATTGTTTCCAGAAACAATCTCCTTAAATTCTACGATGTTGTTTCTAAACACCCGGTATATAATATTAAAGAGATTCTAAAATAACACACCATCAATTTTTCGTACACTCTAAAAAGGAAATGCATTAAATTTATTGTAAATGTGCGCGAAGCACATTTCACAAACATTTATTAAATGCATTTAATGTATTAATGCATTAAATTTAATAATTTACATTAATCTAAATTAGTTTATTCTGTAAAATTTAATGTAATCATGCATTAAATTTAAAGTTTGATCATTATTTTTTAAGGCGGCTATGTACTAGACCCGGGCGATATATATCGATATTTCAAAGTATCGATACACACAAAATTGATATCCAATTTTTTGTATCGATATTGACCCTGGTTACAGTACGTAAGTATCGATAAATTTAACTAAATATTATATCGTTTTCTTGTTGTAATCAGATCCAATTCCACTACCAATTTCAGTTATGTTAGTCAAGCGATCCGCAAACTATGTTTTTGAACCTCAAATATTTTTTATTGGAAATTTGACTACCAGAATTACTGTGACACGAATCTATTTTTATCATTTTTTAATTGTGTAATAAAGAAGAAGACGGGTATACACTCGGGCAACTAAAAATGCTTTTAATTTGTTGCTAAACTTTATTGTTCTGTACTTTGCAGCTCTTTGGGGTATTTCCGGGGAATCAATTATCTACGTTTGCAGTCTTTTAGACATATATGTTACTGCTACTTCAACTTTGGATTTTCTCTATTATTTAACGTACAGTTTGTTTTTGTAATATTTCGTGTTTTATGCTTTTTGCTGATTATTATTTTAGTTACTGTCATATTTTAACAATGCCTTCTATAGGATCCGCGGTCCATATTAACATTAATTTCTCTTACGTCTATGCAATCAATGGATAATTTTGATTAGTCATCCTTGATTTATACCAGCTGTATTAGTTTAGTGGAAATTCTTAGTATTAGTTGTTAATTTCTGGAAGTATGAACCGATCATTAGATTTAGTTTTATTACAAATAATAATTTCATCTTCCTCGAGTAAATTATCATAATTTAGTTATTCTTATTTTTTTTTGTTACCAAAGGCCACAAAGACAATATATTTCACTGGATTAATTTTTTTTTACATTTTACTGTTTGTCTCCAATAAAATATTTCTTATTTTGGGTTTTCTTTCAATTCCATTTTATTTTAATTTGTCCTTTCATACACAAAACTTGAATAAAATATAAATGATACTAATGTATCGATATTTAAAATATCGATACTTTGACACCAGTATATCGAGTATCAATATTTTTTATTCGATTCGTATTGATACATTATATCGATACAGCTGGCGATAACGCCCGGCACTACTATGTACATTAAATATACAACAAGTGTTCACTGAATTTGAGATATGTTATCACATATTTAATGCACCAACATTAATATGAGCTCAAAAAATTCTGAAACAACCAGGAAGGGTGGACATTTTTCCCACTGGTAATGTCCGCTATCCAGACGGGTTTCGAATTGATTGGCCCCCGTCAGTACGAGGTGTGGCAGAAAAGTAATGAGACAGGCAACACTGCAAGTGATCTGGCAATGCTGTACTGTTTTTCTTGATAGAGCACGTGTATTAGTACCCTCCCATCGCTCAGTGTGAGTTTCAAAGCCTCCCGTTAACTACGTGATTTTTTCGACTGCTATTAGTGAAGTTGTGTTTTGTTTGTGCGTTATGCAAAGCGGAATTTGGAGCAGCGTTATGTCATTAAATATTGTGTTAAGCTTGCAAAATCGGCAAGTGTGACGTTTGAAAAATTAAAAAACAGGCCTATGGGGAACATTCTTTATCCCGAGCTCAAGTTTTTCGCTGGCACAAATCATTTTTGGAAGGCAGAGATAAGATTGAAGATGAACAACGCTCAGGGAGGCCTTTAACCTCGAAAACCGACGAAAACATCGAACATGAGGAGACTCTTGTGAGATCAGACCGCCGTTTAACATTAAGAATGTTGAGTGAACAATTAAATTTGAACAGATTTACCGTTCATCAAATTTTGACTGAACATCTGCACATACGAAAGGTCTGTGCCAAAATGGTACCGAAAAACCTCACAATTGAGCAGAAGAACAATCGAAAAAACAAGTGTCTTGATCTTCTTGACAGAATCGCCAATGAGCAAGATTTCTTTAGTCGTGTGATTACAGGTGATGAATCATGGATTTTTGAATACGATCCAGAGATCAAGAGGCAAAGTGAGGAGTGGCACACTCAGAGCTCTCCTCGACCAAAAAAGGCCCGAATGATCAAATCGAAAATTAAATCAATGCTGATTTGTTTTTCTTTTGACAGAAGAGGAATCGTCCACAAAGAATATGTTCCTCCAGGACAAACTGCCAACTAAGTTTTTTATAAAGACGTTCTTGAAAGGCTCAGAAGAAGGGTGATTCGCGTCAGACCAGACATTGCAGACAAATGGATGCTCCTTCATGACAACGCCCCATGTCACACTGCTCTCTCCGTCACCGTATTTTGGACCACAAAAGGCATTCCTGTGGTTCCCCATCCCCCCCATCCACCTGACATCAATCCCTGTGACTTTTTTCTTTTTCCTAAACTGAAAAATGTCCTCAAAGGACGTCACTTCGGGACTTTAGAAAACATCCAAAAGGGTGTAACCGACATGCTAAAGATTATACCGGTTGAGTACTTCCAGCGCTGCTACCAACAGTGGCTAAAACGTTTCCATGGGTGTGTAGCTGCCCAAGGGAACTACTTTGAAGGGGATAACATTGATGTTTAAAAAAAATAAAAACTTTGATAAATAAAAAATCAGTTTAATTACTTTTCTGCCACACCTCGTACACCTCACCATAAGAAAATTGAGTCCTTATATCATACTTTACAAAAAGTTCAATGCAAATTGCACCATCTTCCGGAATCTCATGCAATGTATATTGAATAGTAATGTAAATTCCTTTAGTATTAGGGATAGGAATTACGGATATTTGAATGAATTGCTTTAAATTCAAAGTAAATGTAAAATATTCACAATTTTTGGTACCAAATCATTAAATTTAATGTAGAATGAACATTAAATTTGCAAATTTGCATTAAATTTAAGATTATTTTTAACAGTGTATTTAAATTATTTTACTTACAATATAGTCAGGCTTTTGGTCAAATTTTGTGGAATGTCAACGAAATCAAATCCTCTACAGTGACAAAGATGGTCTAGAGGACTCACATCTTCACAGAGACAGTGGTTGGTTACCTGATACACTGAATATGTCTTTTTTCTCTCGCAGTATAAATTTGGAACAGACGTAGATGATAATAGGAGGATCCTGAAATAGAAGGAATAAAATTACACTAAATACACACTGAAAGTAAACTAAATTAAAATTTATAGCAGGTTTATTATATTTAAACAGGGTGTTCCATCGGGAATCAATTCGATCAATATATGGAATACTACATATATGCGGTTATACCGGAATCAATGTGTCAGTGGAAGCATTAGATTTTTGACAAATTAAAATTTTTATCTCAAAAATAAGATGTGCAGGCCATAAAATAATTATCAATTCTTCCCTTAAGGAAACTTTTCATTTAATTTGGGTTGGAATCCTTGTTGAAAAGGGCCTACTTTAATAGATTTTTATAATATTTTGATAACCAATAATACAAGGTGTTCAAAAAATAAGATTAAAAATTTTATTCAGGGTTAGTCCTGATTCCACTCTTTCGTTTGCCATACGGGATTGTGCTTAGGTGTTTACTGAGCCTTTGTCTATAATTTTTAATTTATGCATTCAGAAATGTATTTTTCCGGACCTATGGAAGGAATCAAAGATCTGTCTGGTATTTAAAAAGGATGATAGAACCAGGATCGAAAATTATCTTCCCATAGCAATAACGTACAATTTTGCAAAAGTACTTGAGCGGGTTCTTCAGGAACAAATATCGTTTTACATAGCGCCTCTTATGATCGATCAGCACCATGGTTTTGCTTCTGAAAGGTCAATCGGGACCAATCTTTGTACTATTGGCGCAGTATGTCTCAGAGCGTATTGATTCTAGCAGATAGATGTCATTTACATAGATTTTTCCAAAGCGTTTGACGATTTGATCGCGGTGTTTTACTTTCCAAATTATCAGACTTTGGTTTTAATAACAATCTTATTAGATTTTCTGAAAACTTCTTATTAAACCGCTCTCACTATGTTGAATACCGTGGTCATAAATTTAGTAATTTTGTAGTAATGTCGGGTGTTTTTCAAGGGTCTGTTTTGGGTCCCTTACTTTTTAGTGTTTTCATTGACGATATCGCATGTGGGTTGAATAACAGCAGCCTACTTTATTGCGACTGTTCGAGTCTTAAACTGGCTCTCACGAAATTAAAAATGCCTCTAAACGTAGATAAGTATAATATTATGTCATTCTCATGAAGTAAAACGCCTATGATTCATTATTATGGGATCAACGGTGCTTTTCTAAGACGAGTTAACTACAATAAAAACCTAGGAGTCACGTTTGACTGTAGACTTACATTTGTCAATCATACTAATGATATAGTATCGAGATCTTACCGAACGCTGTGCTTTCTAGTGAGATCTAGTCATGAATTTCAGTCGCTCCAGGCCATAAGCACGTTACATTATTCTCTTGTACGAAGCATGACAGGAAAAAGTGGATATTTTTTTTTGGAAAAACCACGTGAATTCGTGAAAAGAAAAATATTATATTCGTGTTTTACGACCCAAAAATAGGAGGTATGTAAAAAAGTCATTGAAAAATTCAGAAAAATCGGTGTTTCGACCGTTCCGAATAATTACCTACCATTCCAGTCATTTAGCGCACAAATTTCGCCATTGCTGCAAGTGGAAAATGTTAATACATAGTTGTATCTTTCTCGTTCACCTTGTGATACCGCCTCCCCCCCCCCCAATAGAAAGAGGCTAGATCCGCCCCTAGCCATGGCACTGTGCTACTACTCTATGAGATTACAATGGACGTTAGTCAACATTCCACTGACGCAATAAGTTAAAAATTTAAATATCTTGTACAAAAATCTTTAAGCATTTATTGAATAATACTTCACTGATTTCTTACAATTTCTTGTATATTAACACTGCAGCGTTTCATACACATGGGAAAATACAATTTTATCTCACTTAGTTCAATATCCTTTTAAAATATATTTAAAATTATGCTAGATTATATTAATAACCCGATAATTATTCCCTAAATATTTATATTAATTGATATCTAAAAATACAGTAACATAAAGTACCCGTATCTGCATAAGCCTATAAAAACCGATATTTTAAATTAAAAATATAGAAAACATAAATGTTACAATGAATGTATTTATTGTAAGTGTTATTATTTTTCTAGCAGTTGATGCTTTAGTTGGAGGTAATATACACATATTAGACCAGCACTAACAGTTACTATATCTTCATATAGAGGGTAATTTTTATATTTGTCTATTTTTTTAATCGTAAATAATGAAAGTTCATTTTCAATTGCACTTAATGAAATGTATTTTCTTGTTTGAACTCACATATTCTGTATATTATAGAACTTTTTAATTCTAATTAAAATCCTATTAAACAAGAAATTTTGGCTCTGCAGATGCGGATTTTCACTAAGCATTATTCTCGTATTAAAAAATGCGGAGAACTATAAGATAGTGAAGAGGCTTCGGATCCGGAACATGACGACAGCGCTGTTTCGCCTTTCTTAGGACTTATCAGGTCATTCCATCCATTGTACGAGCCTTTCTTGATCGACAGAACATTCGTTTAGTTTGGGTGACAGTGCCGAATAAGGAAACATCCATCCTTTGATGCAGAATGTTTCGTACATCGATTCTTATAGATATACTTTTTTATTTTGACCACCGTACAGTGTTTCCATTTCCCGATTTCGTGGCCAAAAATATTTTTTGTAATTAAAATATAATGATATTGAATAAGGTGGACTATGTTTGTCAAGAAATTGATTATTACTCGTTAAAATTACGGCGAAAAAAATTCCTTCTTCTAAGTGCTGTATAAATAATCACACAACAGTAAGAGCGGTGTAAAAAATCTCTCTTATTTCACTCCAAAAACCGATAGGCTTACGGGGTTCCCCACCATAATTCAGGGTGGATTTTCCCACTGTATTATATACTATGCCTCTATTATAGTCTATAAATTATAATCTATGTATGTACGGGCAAAAATACTGTTTTTTAGTTGCACTATTCAACTTTATTGATTATACTATAGTACATTATGATTTCAAGCCAAACGTCTTCGCACTCTCTCCATGAACTATTGACTTATACCAGGTATACAAAGATACCACAAGTATGAAGCTCTGTGGGAACCTTTTCCATGTTATCGGGTCCTAGGTGACGTGGTCTGCTGTATTTCCTACGAACTTTTAGACGGTTCGCGCTGTTGCAAAGAGAATTGCCTTCTGAATCAGCTTATACAGATGCTCACCCAGTTCTTTGATGTTTTGCAGGAGGTTCTTTGGTATCACTCCAGTTGTTGATAAAATTGTGGAAATCATTTGGACGCTGTTCACTGCCCATTGTCTTTGGATTTGCACCTCCAGATCTCTGTATTTGGCGATCTTCTCGTTGCATTTTGGCCTTAGGTTGTTGTAGTTAGGTACAGCAATGTTGATTAGTGTAGTTTGCCTAGAAATTTTATCTATTAGTATAATGTCTGGTCTATTATGAGCTACTGTCTGATCCATCAGAAACGTTCGGCCCCAATATAACTTTTGGTGGAGTATCTTAGCGGTTGAGTCGTGTTTTTCCTTATACTCGGTTGCGGCAAATGCTTGGCAACCTCCAGTTATGTGCAATAGTACATTATAACTGTATTATATTATTAGATAAAAAGTCTAATCGGGCTCTTTATAAAGTTAAGTAAAAAGAATTTACATAAAAAATACTTTTTTCGTCGTTATATTCAAATTTAAAGAAGCTCCGTTGTAACGGGCCATAGCTAGGCGGTATACTGAAAACAAATTTATACTATACTAGCGACCCGCCCCGGCTTCGCACGGGTGCAATGCTGATACTAAATACACTACAGAAAAACTGTGACTATTTATTTTATTTTTACAACAATTATTACATCGGCCTCCGACGCGCTATTTATAGGCACGCTGCCGCCGCCCCGGTCGGCCAGTACCGCCGCAAGCGCTACTTCCCGCAATTTTAAATCTGTAATATCTTCGAAAATATTCATTTAAATCTTGTGCTGTAAAGGACCATATAGATCTATATTAAATCAACAATGTATTTAAGCTATTTAATTGGATAAGGATTAATGCTGTATTGGTTAAAATCGCTTCAAAATTTGCCATTATTTGTCGTAAAAAGTAAATGACAAAAAAATGTTATTGTGGGATATCCATGAGAGATAGACATATACCATCGCGGAGTTTTCTGTAGACCTTTTCAATGTGTACAAATAATTAGTACATTATTTTGATAAATCTCGTAGGGTTCAGCCTGCGTTTGCAATGTAAGCGGAAAAAAATATGATAATTAACGACATCACATTAGAAACCTCAAAAATAACAGTATTCCAACCTTCCTCTTGAATCACTCTATCTATTGAAAAAAACGGCATCAAAATCCGGTGCGTAGTTTTAAAGATTTAAGCATACAAAGGGACATAGGGACAGAGAAAGCGACTTTGTTTTATACTATGTAGTGATTTAAATTTTTTATGCTTGTGTTGTGTTATTACTTTAACTAGAACTTATAGGTTAGTTAGTACGTATTTATCAATATTATATGTCGCGTATAGAAAAGTATTTTGAATAATCCACATTTTAATTGGAATTAGACATTCATCACGAATAATTTTTATTATAAGAAAATCAACTTTTTAATTAAAATTTATCCTTATTTGCAATGAATAAAGTAATTATTATAAAAAATCGACTTCTTGATTAAAAATTATCCTAGCATGATATTAGTTTCAAAATAATATATTAGCATAATGCAAGCGAATTAATTCCACGTCAATTACCCAGAAAGGATATTTTTCGTTTACGCAACAAGCGAAAGGATTTTTTTCACCGCTCACTATCTAGGAGCGATGCTTTTCACGGCACCTATTTAAGGAGGATTTTCTTCTCCGCACAATTTTGAAGATGGATTTTTACGTCGTCACAGTAGGCGATGTGATTTTCCTCGCCGCTTTTTATCTCGAAAGATTTTTTTGGCAGCATATTTTTCGTAACCATCATCGATTTAGCGATTAGATCTACAATTTATTGTGGAATTCGAACAATGTTCATGCAATCTGTCCAAGCTCTGCGGCGAATTTTGAGTCGCAATCATCTGAAGATATATCATATATATCTCTTTTTTTTTATAAAGATTTACAAGCCAAACGGCTTCGCACTCCCTCCAGGGATTATTAACTCATACCAGGCATACAAAGACACCAAAAGTATGAAGCTCTGTGGGAACCTTTTCCATGTTATCGGGTCCTAGTTGACGCTGTCTGCTGTATTTCCTACGAACTTTCGGACGGTTCGCGCGGTTGCTAGAAGAATTGCTTTCTGCATCGGCTTATACAGATGCTCACTAAGGCCCAGTCCCTTGATGTTCTGCAGGAGGTTCTTTGGTGTCACTCCAGTTGTTGACAGTATTATGGGAATCGTTTGGACGCTGTTCATTGCCCATTGTCTTCGGATTTGCACCTCCAGATCTCTGTATTTGGCGATCTTCTCGTTGTATCTTGGCCTTAGGTTGTTGTTGTTAGGTATAGCAATAAATATTATTATTATTATTATTATTATATATTTCATTAATTTCAGTAATATTTTATGGTGATGTTAAAATCAGAAATACGCTATTTAAGACATGTATTTTATATATTTAAGTCTAAAGAAAAAGCAACGAATTATATGTCTTAAATGAGAATAAATAAAATTAAGAAAACCACCCTAACCTCCAAAAGCGCCGAGCACAGATATTTCTTGGCAGCGCGCAACCAAGCTATAATGCCCCTCAACTGTGCTCCAGCACCTCTCAATAGTCTATTTTTACATATATTGAAAACCTATTCCTTCCTCTTCATGTTCTATGCAAAATTTATGTGAAAGTCGGCGGAAGGTTTTATTAAAAATTTGTCTGAAAATTATTTTTACAGGACTAGATTCTAATGCGCATTCATTACCAAAAAATAACAAATATATATATATATATATATATATATATATATATATATATATATATATATATATATATATATATATATATAAAGATGGATTTTATTGGATAGAATTGCCTAATGGGTCCCAACAGGAATGAAACAGCCTTGTAGTCCCATTAACATTAGGCCTATCAAATTTTTTTATCGATATAATGATACAACCGCAATTCAATACCGAAATATTTAATGGGTATATTTAAAAATAGTTTGGCTTATAGAGGATGTCCCAAAAAAGCGTGGAGTATAATTTTTATTTTTTTTAAATATAACAAATTACTTTTTGGGTAATCATTTCGATTAAGTGAAATCCAGGAAAACGACTGTTATTTAAAAAAATTTTGACATTCTATTTCGAAGTCGCCTTGATTTTCCATTATTTTTCCTTATTTTCCCAGAAAATGGAGAAAAATCACTTTTCACTTTATGTTCAATTATTTGTACTAAATAGTCCAAATTCTGTTACAACTATAAATTTTTAATTAACAAACCTAGATCAGTTTAAGTTAGTTTCAATTTTTCAGACTAACTAAAACTAAGCTAACTTGAATCAGACAGAATTTTGATTGGTTAAGATTAATTTTATCATCGTTTTTACATTACAAAAATTGTTGTTGACTGAAATGGATAAATTTTATAGTTAATGCACGAAAATATTTTAAATCTGACAACGTTGCAATGAATAATTGGCTTTTTCAGATCGATGATTCTTACGAAACTTATTTTCGCTTTTTCCTTGATAAAATACAAGTTTTTCTAAATTTGTGTGCAAAAATTGTTAATATCATTTAAAATAAATACAAAAGTTCCTTGTTTTCTCCAGAAATAAAAGCGCTTTGTGAAGTGAAACGTGGTATTTTTTTGGCAACACTGCATTTTAAGGCAAAAAAAAATTTATGTTGAAAAGAGGGTTCAATGAGATTCCAGCTTCGATAAAAGAAAATGTTAGTTGTTAAATTAACAAAAAAAATTATGCGTCGCACTTTATTGGGACACTCTTTGCAACATAAACTATTTTTAAAATGTACACCATTTAACCCAATTATCATGCCTCGTGTCCAATTTTTAATCGATTCAACGACATAGCCGCAATGAAATACCGGAATATTAAATGGATATTCCATATATAGTCTAGTCTTCCTATGAAACAAGGTGAAAAAATTTATTGCAGATATTTGAAAGTACTTAAAAAAGTACAGCTAGATCAGCTCTGTTTTTTTATAAACAGCATCCAAATTCGGAAAATTCGATTTTCTGTCCGTAGAATTTTCCGGTTACATTTTAAAGAAAACTTGTGTGAAAGTTGTGGGTATTGAAAAAACCTTTAATTTAATTTTTTATACGTCAAAATCGATAAATAATTTATCGAGATAATGGCAAAAAACCATCTTTTTTGCACTATTATATAAATGTTAATAACTTTTGCAAGAAAGGCCGAAAGTGATGTATATCCCCTTGATGATAAGGCCATTATGTGCCTTTATAACTGTGCGAAAGCTGGACCAAATCGGTTTGGTAGTTTATGAATAATCTTAATTGTTTATCCCATACACTGAATGTTCAAACAATTGTCCTTGCCCAGAGGATGATTCTACAGATATTTGCAAAAACGGAATGGATTCTTTGAAGTTCAAACTACAAGCAAAGATGAAGAAATGATGGATTTTTAAAAAAATTGTTTTTAAAAAAACCGTTTGAAGAAGGGGCACCTATTTTACTTATAAATAATTGCAATAACTTTGTTAATTTTAATGATACAAGTTTGTGAATAAGTGGACCTGAAAGCTGGTGAAAAAACACGAATTTAAAAAAAAGTCTCCTACGACCAATAGGAGCTAAGATAGCATTTTTTTAAAAGTCATATCTCCCTCTGTTTATAAACATTAAGGGTCGAAATTTTTACAGATTTTAAACAAAGACCTATATTTTATGATGCAATTGATAAGTATAAAATTCGTACATCGTTAGTAAAGTTATAGCCCTTCGAAGTAAAGGTACTTTTGCAAGTGCGTTGTAGCGAGTGGTGAGGGAACCTCGGCTTTCTAGGTGTGCTTCTGAAATTCAAATTTCAAATTGGAGCGCGCAACAAAATTATTTATTCCTAGAAGATATATATATATATATATATATATATATATATATATATATATATATATATATATTGTGACAGTGTTTTATATTTAATATTTGGAATGAAATTAAACTACTAGTATAGTTTTTTGAAACAATATTACTGTTAATATTGCCAAAAAATGTGTTTTCCGATGAAATGTCAATTTTCCGATATTTAGCGATTTCCTATGATGATAAAAATAAATCATTTCGTCATAATTCGTCGAGTTACCCGAGATATCGCACAATTTTGTTGCGAGCTCCAATTTGAAGTTTGAATTTCAAAAGCACATCGTGAGAAAGCCGAGCTTCCCCCACCACTCGCTACAACGCACTTGCAAAAGTACCTTCACTTCGAAGGGCTGTAACCTTACTAACGATGCATCAATTTCATACTTATCAATTGCATCATAAAATATAGGTCTTCGTTTCAAAATCTATGAAAATTTCGACTCTTAATATTTATAAACAAAAGAGATATGACTTTTTAAAAAAAATGCTATTTTAGGTCCTATTGGTCGTAGGAGACTTTTTTTAAATTCGTATTTTTTCACCAGCTTTTAGGTCAACTTATTCACAAACTTGTATCATTAAAATTAACAAAGTTATTGCAATTGTTTATAAGTAAAAAAGATACCCCTTCTTTAAATGTTTGAACAATTTTTTTTAAAAATCCATCGTTTTTTCATCTTTGCTTGTAGTTTAAACTTCAAAGAATCCATTCCGCTGTTGTAAATGTCTGTAGAATTATCCTCTGCGCAAGGATAATTGTTTGAACATTCAGTGTCTGAGAAAAACAATTAAGATTATTCATAAACTACCTAACCAATTTGGTCCAGCTATCGCACAGTTATAAAGGCACATAATGGCCTTATCATCAAGCGCTTATACATCACTTTCGACCTTTCTTGCAAAAGTTATTAAAATTTATAAAATAGTGCAAAAAAGGTGGTTTTTCGCCATTATCTCGATAAATTATTTATCGATTTTGACGTGTAAAAAATCAAATTAAAGATCTTTTCAATACCCATAACTTTTATTTGGACAACTTTTCTCTAAAATGTAACCGGAAAATTTTACGGACAGAAAATCGAATTTTCCTACTTTGGATGTTGTTTATAAAAAAACCGGCCTGTACTTTTTTACGTATTTATCATCTACTGGGTGCACCCTACGATTTGAAACTTTCAGATATCTGCAACAAATTTTTACATGAAATCGCTACAAATTCAATAGGAAGACTGGAGTAATATATTATATTAAACATATTTGTATCAAAATTTTGCAAGCATTCAGTTAATTCAAAGATGTTACCTCAATCACTGCTACGGAACTCCAACATAATGCGTGTTTAATACGCACCTAATCAGTGTTTTTTTACATTGAAAATTCATATTCTTTCTGAATTATCTAATAGTCAGGGAGCTCTTCGTAGCCAATAAAGGTACATGACCCAACCCTGATTACGAACATAGAGAGTAGATGCAGCGATTACAACAATTATGCTCTCATTAGTGTATTCGTGAGGTTGCAATTTGTTAATGACGCTATTGCCTGCACTTTCGTTCTCATACATTGTTGTGTTTTATATTCGAAAGAAACAAGTATTCAAGGGTAGAAACATGAGTAAATCTGAAAAAGAGCATTTTTCTTAAAATATTAAGGAATAATTGACCGAGTACTAACCAAGGCAGGTGTCAAATACAGGATGCTGCCGGTTTGCATCGGAACATGTCTTGAAGCTTTGACGTAACAGACAATGAAGGTAAAATTACTTTATAAAAAACTTTATGCATATAATTATTCGGCAAAAATTTTACAAATAAAAACAATTTTTTTAATTATTTACAATTTTTTTGTTTGTAACAAGTGACCTGACAATCTTTCGGCAATCCACCCTCGATATTCGTAATCAGGGATCAAAATACATAAGAAAACTTTGGTGGAGCTATTTTCCCCCTTGGCTCCCAGACTATAAGTATTTTCAAATATACAGGTATGCCTAAAATTCTTGATTTTCGTTTGTGTTTACTTTAATGTCTATTTTTTAGCTCACCGACTGGTTCCAAAATGTAATCAAGATGAAATTTTTGTTAGATGTGTACATACAACTCCCCCGAGTTGTGTTAGTAATGAAGTTTATGTAGTAAAAGAAAGCAGATGTGTAAGAGGTTGTTTTTGTAAGCCAGGTTTGGTACGAGATATTAGAAATTGGGAATGCGTTCAAAGAGAAAAATGTGTAGATGAGAGTAAGTTCCTTTTTTACCTTTTGTCATAAAGTGATTTGTTTTGCAAAGGTTTTTAATATGCCGAGTATTTCAGAAGCACTAAAACACTTAAACTATTTTTTTTTAAAACGAAACAGTTGGTGATGACTCATTGTGGCACTTGTCATTGTGAACTTGAACCAGTTTTAAAATTTGAATATGTTAGTACACAGGTTCTCTTGCCCCACATCCTGGAACCCCAAGAGCCGTGTTCCGGACCAATATATTCAGATGATGAACCAGCTTCGGCAGCTCATTAGCTTCCTTATTGCCACGTATACCTTCGTGTCTTAGTACCCCCTTTCACTCAACTCTGTTAACCCATTCCAAAGTTGAAACTTCACTCTGATATTTCCAAACCAATCTAGACGATACTTTTTGACCCTTAATGAGCTTCATGGCTACTTGGCTGTCGGAATGAATGTAGATTTGCTTCCCTTTGTGAGCTCTTTTTTTTTATTTCATCTGCACATTGTAAAATTGCTTATATTTCTGACGGAAACACCGTTGGGGTCCTAAGTCCTATGGGTCCATGGTTGCAGCCCAGCTTCGATAACTTCATTGTTTTTTGAAACGTACCAGATAAGTGTCCCAGAAGATAGCTCCGGTTTAGAATGTTTGATAACTCTTCGATCCTCTATAGTGACCTCGAACGGTATATTGTAGCGGTAGCCCGAGATTATAGGGTCTGTGTCCATTTCCAACACAGAGCCCCTAATTTCATTACATAAAGTATTATATCCTGTCATCAGCATTTGTGCTGTTGGCAATGAGTAGTGTAGCTGGTGAAGCCTCATGCTTGCCTCTTCTAGAATCACTAAATATAGTGGAGAGAGGTCTAGGATGCACCCCATTGTTGAGGTTGGAGTTGATTTTATAGTTCCATGATGCTCAAATAGGCGGCTCTCTGTATGTCGCCTAGCTTCGTCACAGATGTTCTTTCCATTACCTTGAGCCATCACACCAGGATTGCATATTTAATCGCTGATCTCACCACAATAGTGTATAACCAATACACCATCTTTAGTGAGAGACCCTATGTTTTTCCGCACAATCTTCTAACATAAAGATTGTTTCCGATTTTCTTGTTATCTTTTCCACTTGCTTATTTCAGGTCAGTCTAAAGTCCAAGATTACCCCCAGATATTTAACTTCCTGGGAAAGTGTTATTGTGTTTCTCGGTAGGATAGTAGGTCCGAGGTCCTGTAGTTTCCTCGATTCTGTGAAGGGAATTAGGACAATCTTCTGGGAACTTCCTGTTCCACCAATCTTTCTACTACCCTGAGAGCCTGTTGAATTCTTTCTCTCACAGTTATGTTAAATTTATCTTAGATTAAGATTACCAAGTTATTAGCGTATCCTAGTACTGAGTGGCCCTCCCTGCTTAGAATTTGCAAAAGCCCATCTATTACCAGATTTCAAAGCAGTGGGGAAGGAACTTCCTCCTGCGGACACCTTCTAGTTACCCGCGCCATTATTGTATCTTCAAGCAGTTTTGTATAGAGAATCCTGTCTTTTAACATGTTTTCTATTAACTTGCAACAGATATCTTCTAAATTAATGTTCCTTATTTCCATGGTAATTGATTGAAATGACATGTTATCAAATGCTCATTCTATGTCTGGAAATGCTCTGAGAAGCACTTCCATTTTCTAGCGTATTTTCCATTTTATTATCAGTTTATAAAGCGCTGTCTCTGTAGACCTTCCGGTAATGTACGCATGCTAGTTTTAATGAAATGAACTGTTTACCATTCTATCGTCCCTAACATGCCCATCTAACACCTTCTCAAGACTTTTGAGGATAAATGGCGTTGGTCTAAATGCCTTTGCTACTGAATAGTTTCCCTTCCCAGGTTTCGGTTAAATGCTACCCTGGTTGGCCTCTATATTTTTGGCACATATCCTAGGGCTAGGATAGCCCTTAATATATAACCGAATTTGATAATTAGCAGGTCTGGATCTTGTTGTAGCATTGCTTGATAAATCAGGTCCGGTTCCGGTGATTTATATGGTTCAAATGAGTTTATGACCCGTTTTATCTTGTCATAGGTAATCACCTTGTTGGCGATCTGGCAGTTCCCCTTGGTGGCTTTGATTGCAGTTTTCACAGCTTCGCCAAGTTTTTAAGTCTCCGGGAAAGTGAGCCTGAAACAACTCGTTTATCATTTCCTTCCCGGTTGTTGCGAAGAACAACCATTACTCTATTCATGTTATTAACAAGGGGAAGCTAACATCTATATATAAACTCCAAAAAATCACATTAAAGAAATGATCAAGTCTCATTTGTTTTTTTGTATAATATTTAAAAAAAATGGTCAGGGGTTTATTTTCTTTTGCATATTAGTGAAGAGATTTGATAACGAGATTGAATTTGTTAACATCCATCTCAAAATAAAACAATATATATCTTGTTCTCTTCTACCAGTTTGTTTAACAATCAAAGGGTGGATATCTATAACAAGGTGCCAAGTTTAATTTCACAACAAAACATAAAATTTGAAATAATTTTCTAAATCAACTTTGAGCAAATTTTCGATTTCATAAAGGTTTTAAGCTGAAAAGCAAATAAAGGTTCTCGATTTATTTTATATCTTTAGCCCGCATTGTACGATTGTATAATTTTTACCAAATGAATAAATTTTAAAATAAGTCCATCAAAGTTCAAGATAATCCTTTATGGAAATTGGAGCGACAACCTTTTAAATTTTCATCCGTGCTTTTTCTTCATGTATTTTTCCCTATGGTTGTGAATATTTAATTATTTTTTTAGGTGCCTCCCATAATACCACGAAAACGGATTCCTTTGAATTTGAAATTAACGGAGAAGGTATGTAAATGAAAGCAAAGCAAAGCTAGAGAATTAATCGTGTAAATACGAACATGAAAAAAAATTCCTACTTTATCTCTCTCCTTACTTAGGATCGAGTTTAAAACAATTGGTATAGACATTACTTAGGACTTGTGTTTTATTGTATACAATCCTCAGTAATCCGTAGTAAAGATAAATTTGTCGCATTATTTGATACCGATTCCATTTAAAATATAAGGCTTTTTCCGTGAAATATATTATTCTAGAATCTAAAAAAACACGTATTTTACCGTTTTGCGAAAAAAACATTTTCAATGAAGATATGTAGATTTTAAAGTTGAGATTAGTGCTTTTGCAGCGAAGAGAACGGCAGCCATTGTTTTATTCAAAATTTTATCTTTTTATGACTCATAGACGTAATTTAATTTTATCTTTTGACTGAGGTCATATGAGTCATAAATTTCAAGAAAAAAGTTTATAGCAGCAAAAATTTTCAAAATTAATAAAATGGCGGCCATGTCTCGCAACAAAATCAAGAAATTTTTTACGGTTACCCCACGAACATGAGATATAAAACTGGACTGCTCATGAAAGTAATTTTTTGACTCCCCCCCTTTATTGGTCGCCATTAGGTGTAATGATTTGTATGGCGACATTGAATTCCCTGCTAATTTCTTATATTGGCGTGAATGTGTCGTGTATGAATGTCAATTCTATTATTCTAACTAACAGGTTTAGATAATAACTATCTCTTTCTATAGTATATCTCAAACAATAAATCGCTCTTCATTGTTTTATTTGACAGGTTAATTGAGTATATTCAATAAAAAAGACCAGGTTTTTGTAAAACAAATATTTAACTTAAATTTCCGTTTTTAGTTTCCTCAAAATTATAATTTTTCTGTTCAAAGTAGCTAATTTTTTAAACTTCTTTGGAACAGTGTAAATATGTAGCAATTTTATTATTTTTAGATAACCAGCATGAAATGTCAGTTCTTATAAATAAATGAAAATGCTTTTTTATGGCTGTTTACATATTTTATTTTTAACAATAAAACTGTTATTTAGCAAAATAGCAAAAATGCGAAATATGCCCTAAAAACAAATCGAGACTATTTTTTTTTGTAAATATCTGTTTTGGAAAAGTTTGTGGAAATCAGTGGGTATTTTTGCAAATAACATTAGTATAATTTACATCCTTCTTCGCACGTAGAGTATAAGAAGTTAATGAAAAAAAATATTAAGGCATTTATTTAAAAAATATATATATATTATGTATTAACATAGTATATTGTTTAATGTAAGGTCTCGAAATGTCCATATAATCTATCGCAAAGTAGTAAAGTTTTATTATTTAAGAATAGCTTCAATTAGGTCTTTATTAAAATTATTTTCTTCTCCATACTTTTAGGGAACTGATATGTTAGGTATTTATATAGGGTTAACAATATTCATAATAATGTTGACCCCTGCATAATAACGGAGCTTTAATTTAAAGAAAGTAAAATAACATTATGTAGTAAACCATTTTTATAAAAAAAAATTAAACTCCAAAGTAATTAGTATTAAAGCAGTCTATATTTATTTGTAAACAAAACAATATTTATTAAGATCCTTTAAACATAAAAAAAGATTGTAAATATAAGGGTGGGATTCTTACATTAATACAATCATTTTTAACCTAAATATGTACATAAAGATTTATTAGCAACTTTTAATTTTTACACTAGGTCAAAATTTTCATTTACTTAACTGTTTGAGGATCTGGAATTGACCTTTCCTAAAGTTCAATTTTTGAAATGGTAATCAATCACAGCTTCTTACTACTTTGACAAAGGATTTTCGCGACACAATTTTCTTATTATCTGAGCTAAAATCAAGAATTTTTGTTTTATGTTTTTAAAATAATAAGTAATTAAATATAAATTTATTTTAAATTATTAACATATTGAAACTAAAGTTTATTATTTTATTATTAGACACAACAAATACATAAAAGTAAAATGTATGTAATTTCCAAACATACTTAATAATATTGAAAAATTTCATATTATATATAATCATTTATTTGTATTTTAATATGCCATATTTGTTTTTAAACGTATAATCATTTTAAATTATAACAGCATACCAGTTTCGATGTTCAGCTTTATATGTCGGTGGAATATTAACTTTATGGTAAAACGATATTGTTGGTTAATGCACACCTAATTGAGGACTTTTTTGTAGAGCCAGAATATTTTATTAAGTCCAAGTTTAGTTGCTTCAAGATATTTACATCGAACAGTGCTTCATAGCTTTTTTCAGGCAGTTTATTTGTAAGAAGCACACCACAAACTTTTTGTCCATCTTCTTGTATAAAACTATTCCCAAAAAAATACTCTGAATACAGTTACTCATCTGGTGTATAAAATAATTATGATTATGATCAATTTGCTTCAGCCCTTGAATTTGAAGTTTCTTTTCTATTAGAAAACTAAAATATTGATAACATTTAATAATTATCATAAATCACATCCATAAGCTTAAACTTGTTATCCTTAAATTTACAATTTATTCGAAGGTAAAATTTTAAATAATTATTATTGAATGCTTTATAACTTACCAATTAAACAAATTGCAATTTACCAGATCACAGATCACATATTTGCACGTCTTACGATGAAGAATCGCAATTTTTAAAATACCAAAAAAAAAGCTTAAAATTCAAATTTCTGTTTGAAATTTTCAGTAAAACGTTACATAAAATGTGATAAAATAGCAAAATCAAAAATAAATTATTGTCAAAATGAAAAGTATTCAGTCAATGTCAAAAATACACTTTCACCAATATAATAAAAACTTAGGGAATTCATTGTTGCCAAACCAGTTATTTGCACTTAATGGCACGGAGCATGGTGGAGTTATTTTTAGTATAAGGGAGATATTATGCATGAGCAGTCAAGTTTTATATGTCAAGTTCGTGGGTTGCCCGTTATATGCCTAATTATATAGTTAACATTTTTGTATTTTTTTATACATTTTATTTACCAAAAAAGGTGTCGTACAATTATCAAAAAGTAAAATAATATGAGCAAATATTTGCAAGAAGTAACTTATTTACGATGTTGATTTATTGTACAACTTCAATATGCATTTAATAGATGAGAGAGTATGCATATTTCTGAATTACGACTTAATATATAACTATTTTCACTACAAGATTTTGAATTAAATCGGTCTACAATATATGTACCGTAATTATCGTACGGTTGGCAACACTGATGTTCACAAAAACTGCTTCAAATATTTTATGATATTTCGTATTCATTATAAATGTCTGATAGATTTCACGAATATCAAGCAACTGACTATCAATGCACAATGCGGTGTAATTTAGCGCCAGAAAATGTTGGACATATCAAGTAAATAAGTCCAAACAAGCATGGTATCTAAATACATAGTGACACCTTGTTATGAACTTAATTTTTCTTTCAAAAACCTTAAATATGACTAAATATAATATTTTTTAGCTCATGTGGTCCTTACTGATGATGATTTGGTGGAAGACGACGAAATTTAGTATGAAATATCTTTACAATAATATCGATATCATCATATTGCACATGTAAAAACATAAAAAAAACTTTAAATATTGAAAACACTAGAATAGAATCGCCCGAAGAAAATTGATAAATTGCTGTTTTTTGGACTTATTAGTGTAGATGTAAGATAACAATTATGTATACTTTATTAATATTATCATTATTAAATCAATTTATTTCGTAATCATTTTGATATTTTAGTATTATTTATGATTTTAAACATAAAAAAATGGAGTGACAACCAAAGGACCCCACACTTTCCTTACGACTTCCAATAGATAGCTGAATTTCTGATCCTCCCTGATTAAATGTCTCAATGGGCACAAAGCGCCAGAATTTCAAGATACTGCTTGCTAAAGTAAGAAATATCGTGTATTTTAATTGTTTGGGACTGGATTGGTACTTCTTATTACTTAGAGAATCTTAGATAAGTTTGAAATACCTAATGAATGTCATGATTAATGAATTGAAATGTTATTTTATAACAAGTAAAATGACACCATGCCATACAACGTAAGAGCAGATAAAACCGAGTCACAAAACGTCAAGATCAAAATGATATTCCTTTCATTAACTTCCATGGGCTGGGGGTGGTTTAATTACCCCTAACAAGTATCGTAGATGAATAAAAGATAAATATCTATCAAAGTTCCACTATATTTAACTAAAAAATGCGTTTTGCTATCACTGTAGTTTCTTCAGAAGTTTTATTGTAAATGACAAAGTATTGGTTAAATGAAAAATTCCAATACCTAGGTTTATAATAATGAACAAGTGCGATACCCTTAATTTACATTTTATTACTTTGCCTAATCTAAGATTATACATATTTTTTTTATCTTACATAAAATATAAAGATATTACGACCCAGTATTCCAACACATATGGCTAAATCAGCACGTTAACAAACTGGGTCAATAATTGCTAAAATAATTATATTAATTGTTTTACTTATTCGGTACGTAAATATTATTACGTTAGGAAAATAAGTTAGAGATTTAATTTGTATATATACACCATAAGTTTTGATAATAAATCAATATTAAGCCAAAAGTGTTTTTACTCATTAAATTCACCATACTATAATCTTTGTTATAGTAATCATATGGATTTGCTATCATTATTAGCAACTACCGCAACAACAATTGGTTAGTACAACCACTCTACTATAACTAAATATAGAGGTTTGCTGCCACCATTAGCTAGTAAAACTAACATTGATCCGACTCGAAGGACTAACTATAAACACAAAAAAAAAGATAAAAATATTTCATATTTGTGTCCGAGGGGGCGAAAAACAGTTGCTCTTTACCCGTCTCTATGTATTTCACCTAATTTTTACACTACGCCATAAATGTTAATCAACTAATTTTTCCCTACGTAGCTGCGAGTAGGCGTACATTTCGCCAGAGGGAGCTGAACATGCTCACGGAAATTAGTATTGAGTGGCTTATCTTTTTCTTTATTAGTTAACTTATGATCTAACGTTGTTAAAAGTCCTCGCACATCTTTTAATTGGAAGATATTATCATGTTCTGTAATAAATATTTTTATTTGAGCCCATGTTGACACTATTTCATTTAATTCGCAATGATAAAGTGACAACCGAATTACATTAGGCATGATGACTGATTTTGGAAAAATACTCCACGATGTTTTTACGCACCTACTTTATATAAAATAAATCTTATTTCCGCAAAAAAAATATGTTTTGAAGGAAAAATTGACCTTTTTAAAATACAATTTAAATTTCGAACCAAAACGCTAGAATAGTAATGGCGTCCGTCTATGACGTCACCCTTTCGTAAACACTTGACAAGTTGTATCTTATTGCTTGTTTCGATTCATATTTTCCATTATTTTGTGCGATAATCATGAATTCTAATATGTATCGATGGTGTGTAGTTCCTCCATGTAATAATACATCGATAAAAACTCCAAATAAGTTATTTAATAACGTGTCTATGAAGAAAAATATCAGAAATACGTGGCTAAATCTTGCAAGGCGTGACCCAGCTTCTGTATCTGTTAATTCAGTGATTTATTTCTGCGAAGATCATTTTGATGTAAGTATTTATTTTATATAAATAAGTGGCGAAGCTCGCTACAAAATATATGTAAGGTAAATATTTGTCAATAATACTGTCGATCCCGTTTGAGGTTAGGTTTCATTTCTTTATTACTGTATTATTTTTAAAGTTCCTAATTAAAAGTTTTCTCGTTTTCCAGTTACCAAATGATATGGAAAATTATATACAGTACCATGTAATGGGTTCAGTTTTACAAGTGCGCATAAAGTCAGAGTGTATACCCACAAAATTTGAATGCTAACCAGGCAGAAGCAATCAAACTTCTGACACCGCTGAGCGTCCCTATGTTCTCAAAAAACAAAGAAGGTATCTAATTGAAGAAAGTGATAAAGATGTAGCACAAACAAAACCACCTACAGAACATTTAGAACTCACAGGCACTTCATCAGAAAGTTCAGGGACGTACCCATTGCTTTTTTATACCGGTAATCTGTTTTAGTGAATTCAAGTGTATATCTTTTCTGTTAGCCCGTTTAATCATTACATTATAGGTCGATTTCAAATAATCTTTGTGGTACCTATTATTATTTACAAGCCAGACGGCTTCGCACTCCCTCCAGGGATTATTCACTCATACCAGGCACACAAAGGTACCAGAAGTATGAAGCTCTGTGGGAACCCTTTCCATGTTATCGGGTCCTAGGTGACGTGGTCTGCTGTATTTCCCATGAACTTTCGGACTGTTCGCGCGATTGCTAGGAGAGTTGCTTTCTGCATCGGTTTATACAGATGCTCACTAAGACCCAGTCCCTTGATGTTCTGCAGGAGGTTCTTCGGTGTCACTCCAGTTGTTGAAAGTATTATGGGAATCGTTTGGACGCTGTTCATTGCCCATTGTCTTCGGATTTGCACCTCCAGATCTCTGTATTTGGCGATCTTCTCGTTGTACTTTGGTCTTAGGTTGTTGTTGTTAGGTACAGCGATGTCGATTAGTGTAGTTCGCCTAGAAATTTTATCTATTAGTATAATATCTGGTCTATTATGAGCAACTGTTTGATCCGTCAGAACCGTTCGGTCCCAATATAACTTGTACTGGTTGTTTTCAAGAATAGGCTCCGGATTGTACTTTTAATAAGGCACTTTTCTTACCTGTAATAGGTTTAACTTTTCTGCTAACTCTTGGTGGAGTATCTTAGCGGCTGAGTCGTGTCTTTCCTTATATTCGGTTGCGGCAAATGCTTGGCATCCTCCAGTTATGTGCTGGACTGTCTCCGATGTTCGACAGCCATATCTGCACTGGTCATTCTCTATTGAGGGATCTCTAATGATGAACTTCCGATAGTTCTTCGTCGGAATAACCTGGTCTTGGATAGCTAACAAGAAGCCCCCCGTTTCTGGAAACATCTGTCCTGAAATCAACCAGTAGTTCGACGCTGAGTTGTCGACATTGTCCTGATTGACCTCATTTGGATGCCGTCCATGAAGTGGCTTCCGTAGCCAGGTTTGCAACCTCTCTTGGTCTGTGGTACCTATTATTATTATTATTATATTATTATAGTTTGTTGCAAAAACTATAGTACATAATAATGTGTAAATAGTTACAGTTTGTTGACAAGTACTTATTTTTATTTTTTAGCTTTACACACAATTGAAGGTCTAGAAGCACCTACCGCTTTTCCAAAATCAGCTGAAAAATCAGTACAAGTATGTGTATATATATATATATATATATATATATATATATATATATATATATATATATATATATATATATTATACAAATTCAGAAGTAAAGCTGTCCAGACTGAAAAAACAGTGCACCAGTTAACCTCTTGGCAAATTTGAGCTATTGGCCTTGACAAATCCTTGTTCCATGACGTTGTTGTACCTACTTTTGATAGCAGGAAACTGACACACTTGATAGTTTTATCCACAAAATATCTGATTAATGATGCAAATAAAGACAAATTCGAACGATAAAGGCAATAAACAATTATGACTGATGTAATGTTTACGAAAGCGTGACGTCACGCGCTTCTGATTGGTGTTCGATATAATATGGCCGATTTCTATATTTTGTGTTTTTATTTTTACTAAATTAAATATAATCTCACTTGTAATCTAAAAATAAATGTATTTTTTTGAATCTGTCTACCCTATATAATTACTTCGTCATAATTTCAGTGATTCTTCGTTACAGTCATCATGCCTTATTCTACAGCCATATCTTCAACAACTAGTTTTTTAAATGGTGATCTATTTTTTTTGATTATTTTCAAAAATTCCGCTTTTAAGGAATCATATTCATAAGATAATTCTTATTTATCCAACCAGTTTAAAATATATCCTTTTCGACCAGTGAGATCAGGATACTTGGACACTTGCTTTGTTAGTTTAAAATATTAGCTGGCGTTGTCCACAATAGTAATGGAATTTTTAAAAATTGACTTAATCATTTTAAAAAAGTTATCTTCAAAAACACCTTCAGTCATGTTTCCGTGGTTATTTTTGGTTGATTCTGATTGGAATTCAAGTTAATCTCCATTTAAAAATCTTTCGTCGCTCTTAATATGAGTTAGTATTAACGTGCGGGCTTTACCGAAAGAAATTTTTCAACCAGGCTGCAGATCTTCTAGAAAAGCTTAGTGAGAAGATTTACTCATTGAATGCTCTTCGTTAGTTCAGGTTAGTTCAGGTTCAAGTAACAAATGTTTCGCTGCTTCCTCTTGTATTTTCTAATATCTTTTAGATATTGTCTTCTTTAATATGATATTTCTTATAGTTGTTTATGTGTATTATCCTTTCAATCAGAAAAAATTAAAGAATACATAGAAACTGTTTGTATAAATTTTTTCATTCATATAAACAACTAATTAAATACAGCAGATAGATTTCTCTATTTCTTACTGAAATATTGATGTTCTAATACTCCGGTGATTGTAAAGGGTGTTTTTTATAGAAGTATAGAACTTTAAGTTGGCAACACATTTTTAACTGGAGGCCATTTTGTCAGCTGTCAAGTGATTTATGTTTAGTTTGGTTTGGCATTTTAACATGAATAGACTGACGCCTGAACAACGCTTCCAAATTGTGCAAATTTATTTTGAAAATCATGGTTCTGTTCGAAATACGTATCGCGCACTACGTCTATTTTACGGTCAACATAATCGTCTATCAGAGCAATTAATTCGATTAACTATGGAACGTTTTCGCACCACGTTTACTCTAAATGATAATACGCATCCACAGAGACGTCGTACAGTGCGTACAGAAGAAGTCATTGCTGCTGTAGAGCATAGCGTAGAGGAAGACCCGAATCAGTCTATCCGCCATCGTGCACAGGAATTGGATATGTGTCCATTCACTTTATGGAAGATTTTGCGAAAAGATCTTAGTTTGCGTGCTTACAAAATCCAACTCGTGCAAGAATTGAAGTCACACGATCACCTAACAAGGCGTAGATTCGGTGAATGAGCCCAAAACAAGATTGCCGTTGATCCCGATTTTCAAAAGCGAATTTTGTTTAGCGATGCAGCTCACTTTTGTTTGAATGGATACGTCAATAAACAAAACTGCCATATTTGGAATGATGATAATCCTCAAGTGTATGTTGAGACACCGTTACATCCAGAAAAACTGACTGTTTGGTGTGCTTTATGGGCTGGTGGAATCATTGGTCCGTACTTCTTTAAAAACGATGCTGGTCAGAACGTTACAGTCAATGGTGACCGCTATAGAACCATGATTACTGACTTTTTCGTTCATCAATTGAACAACCATGATGTGCAGGAGCTGTGGTTTCAACAAGACGGCGCAACATGTCACACAGCTCGTGCCACAATTGATTTATTGAAGGAAACGTTTGGTAACCGCATAGTTTCACGTTTCGGACCCGTGAATTGGCCTCCAAGATCGTGCGACTTAACGCCGCTAGACTATTTTGTGTGGGGATATGTGAAGTCGCTAGTCTACGCCGATAAGCCCGAAACGATTGATCACTTGGAGGACAACATTCGCCGCGTTATTGCCGATATACGGCCACAAATGTTGGAAAAAGTCATCGAAAATTGGACCTCCAGATTAGACTATGTCCGAGCCAGCCGTGGCGGTCATATGCCAGAAGTCATATTTAAATTATAATGCCAGAAGGTTATCTTTCGAATAAAGTAAATTCCATGTCAATTTAAAAAATTCATCTTTGTTTTATTCCATTTAAAAGTTCTATACCTCTATAAAAAACACCCTTTATAAATGTCGTTTGATTAGCGATATTTTTCAGTCTGGCATCGAAGTCGGTAGGTTTTTTGACATCCTACCGATATACTTTGGCATTTATATTTTATGTAGAAGTTGTTTCCCGTGAATGTTCCTCTCGGTTCGATACAGCTCCATTGATGAGACCATAAGATGGTCGAAATGCATATGGAGAGAGGACCAGAGTTGTATTTGCAGGAAACAAACGATTTGGACATATTTTTTCCTTGCCTCTGCTTGAAAATGACAGATACATTTCTTTATTTCTTACTGAAATCTAGATTTTTAAAAATAATATTTCCTGTTATCTATTAAAACTGATTTTCTGTTATGCTTCTATCAAGAAAAGTTCAACTCGTGCAGAATTTTCCACAATTTTTTTCTTCTCATTTCTGATACATTTTTGTCATCCCGTACAGCTGCTAAAAGTATCTCTTGTTAGAATCTCATTATTAAAATCAAAGGCATGTACTCTTCTTATTATTATACTTCTGGATAGTACGTCAACTTCGAACCGTTTTCTAGCAGGATTTACCTTTTGTAACTTTACCCTGTTTCCATTTTTCCTTTCCCTAAGAATACTGTAGATTGTTGATTGGCTGATTCTGTCATATTGGCACATGAGAAGACAATATTTTAATACTTGTGGGCTTCTAATGAACAAGTGTATCATGTATATTCAGTCTTATTGCCCTTGCTTTGGAATTAAGAACGCCCTTTCAAAGTTCGAGACTAAAATTTGATGACATAATCATAATTTGTAATAGAATAATGACAATACCACAACTGCAAAAGGAATACTAAAGAAAAATGAAATGAACTACTGTGTACACACGATACATCATTGTGCAGGATGTGACGTCACGCTCGAGCAATATTCATTGTCTGAATTATAATTTTACAGCTATGTAAGATCAATAGTTTGCCGCCTCTTTATGGTTTTAGACCCTTACGTGTGCTCCAACGAATTCATTACTGGGCTTTGGGCTTTGAAATTGTAGATACATACTGATTGTAGATTTAATTCTTGTTATCCGAATGATACGGACAAATCTACTCCAACGGCTTTTCTAGCAAAAAGAAATTTCGTTTGATAATTGCAAAAAACAGAGCAATCCCCCTCCCCTCCAGCCATATAAATGGTTAATTTAGTAATGAAATTTTCCTAAACATCTATTAATGTTTTTCGTAAAATATATATGAAATTGTAGATACATAACCCTAAAAAAATTTCAACTCTGCCTGTTTACATTCACATACGGTATTTTTTATGTCCTTTAAGCTGAACTAATATTTTAAAGAAATAAAACGCTGGTATTCACTTTACAGAAATTCTCTTGTGTGGAAACCCAATATCATTAGAGTATTTTCTAACACTTGCTGTTTGGGGTTTTTCTAACCATTATGTTACATCGGTTGTTGACCTCTTAATAACCACTTAGGGTGTTAAATTATTGGGGTCACCATCTTCTGGGTGTTTTCTACCTAACATATAATGAGATTTTCGAAGTAGAACTAGTAATATTAGATGTCCAATTTACCTGTAATATGAGGGAGATTTTCTGGTAATTTTGTCATTTAAAATTGCATAATTTGAATTTCAAAATTATCAGTTATTAATAGGATTTAAAAAATAGCTTTTAAAAACAACATGAGAAGCAAAAATTAGCGAAAAAAAGTTATCAGACCCGATTTTATTCTTAATTTTCATTTAAATTAATTATGAAGTTCATTACGGAAAATTACTAGTTTTTTTTTTACTTTTGCTGTTGGAATAATTTATGGAATAGATCAGGACAGACATCGAAAACCTGCAAAGAAAAATAAGAACACTCTTAACAAAAGTACATAAAAACTATTCTTGGAGTGGTGTTGAACGTACAACGATTCCAAAAACAGTTAAAATCCATATTTAACAATAAAAAAAGGATTCTGTTTTACAATCTATGTGAATTGCAACTTAAACTAAAGAAATATGTGACTATTTGCTGAATGGATTAGAACAAAAAAAAAACAAAGAAACAATGAACAACACTACTGCAAGTATGACGTCATCTGCGCCATACGCCAAGTCGGTTTAGATGTAGGTCCAGCTTTAGACTGTCGGCTGATTTGAGTTGAATAACCTTACTTTTTATGTACTGTTGTATTTTGCACTAATAAATTATCTAGTACGCCAATTTAGGAACTAAATTAAAGGTACTGGACTTCTAATGGGTGAAATAATGTTTTAAATTACCTGTGTATACGTAAACCTTCGTTTTATGAGGTAGTTTAACTTAAATTAAATATAAAGTGTCCTGTGATCGCACGCAGAAAGTCTTATTAGTTTCCAATCACAGGGGAGAAATGAAAGCATACCATAAATTAGGTAATACTACAGTTTATTATAAATAGTTTTATTACCTGAAGTGTGGTTTTATCACTGAGTCTAAGTCCTTTCAGCAAGCACTAACCTGTATCTACTTTGGGAGCCAGTTTTCACAACCAATGCTTGGCCCAGAATCTGTCTACTGACGCTTTTAGCAATCACAAGACTTCCAAAAAAAAACAAAAGATTAACTAACTACACTCTTGATGAAAGTGGTAAAAGTGGAGTGTTTGATACATTTCTAGGCACACTTGATTTTTTTTTACAAAACCGGTTTTTGATGTGACAGTGACAAAAACTTTTAGCTTTTATTTTATATGTATTAAAGAGACTACTTGATGAAAATAAGAGTCTAATTTATGATGCGTATTGGCTTGATTATTGGTATTTTGGTAAAATTATTTATAGTTTTGTTCATAAGATAACAAAACTGTAACAAAAACCAGCAACAACCGAAAATGAGACAATGCGCTGTTCCAACGATCACAAAAGACTTTCTTTTATAAGCTAAACTCTCCACCTAACATGCATGTAATAGATACATCAATACAGAGTAGACAGAAGAGTTCTGGGGAAGTCAACTTTCCACACCCGCCATTTGTAACATCGCGACAAGCTGGGTCCGTGAACAACACCAAATCTACCAGGACTACAGCCAGATGCAGTTTGAGCCATTTACCAGCGAAAAAACTTCAGGATTAATCAAGGAATCCTACAACTGGAAAATTTCAGGTCTCGACGGGGAAAAATATAAATAAATTTAATTTAATAAATAATTAGAGGAAAATAGAATTACAAATAGGTAAAGTAGAAGGTTAAGAAAGAAGAAATGGGATTAGACGATGAATAAGACAAGAATAATGTTATGAATATGTGTAGCATTCATATATTTTAATCAAAAAATTAAAATTTCTCTACTGTTATTTTCATTTTATTTTTATTTCTTCCTTGAAGGAGCTGGCTGATAAGAAAAAATCATTTACAAAGAATTTGTTCACAAGGAACGCTATGTTATATGAAAATTATTTTTTTATATAAAGCTCTTTATTGTTGCTGGTATTGTAGGTTGTTTTTGTTTAAATCATGTATATCTGTACAATAAGTAAGTATGTTGTGCAAGTAAGGCGATATCCTTAATTTATTTATTTTTTAAAAGAAGCAAATGGCCTAAAGAATACGTCTGTCAACCATTCTGAGCCAATTAAGATTGTTTAGTTTATGAGATACTCTTTGATTACGTCTGATACCTAAAATAAAGCATACAAAATTCAATACAATCACACTAATTACAGTGAGAGGATGGTAAAGAGTTACATAAAACTTTTTTTGTGCAGCAGTCAGCGTAATATTTGTATCCTTCTGAGATATTGATTAACATGTTCAGTAAATTTTAGTTTATTATCTATTAGAAGTTCTAATGCATGCGTGTTGATGTTAATGGGAACTTAACCTATATTTATGTTGTTGTAAATTATCCAGCAAATTTTCGCTTCAAAATAGTATGAACATCGATTTAATTGGGTTAATTTTAGGTAAACGATTATTGGAAACGTTAAGTAAATTATTTAGATATTGCTTAATTCAAATATTAGCGGTATCGACACCATTTGCTTTGAAAGAAAGATAAATTTGTGTTTCGTTGGCTTAAAACTGATATTTATAGAATTGTATCTACTAGGTGTATACAACGTATATAAAAATGGACCTAAAATACGTCCTGGTGCAGTTCCACATGTGACGCTACACAATTTTGACTGTTGTTTATCCATAACTGTCCTTTGTGTCCTGTCCGACAAGAAGGCCAGTAAAAGAGTCATCAAACCCCAAATATTTTAGAAAAACATAAAGTTTATCGTGATCCAATATATTGAGAACCTTTGTATAATCTAAGGTGAGTATTGTTGCATGAGAATTTCCGAGCGAGCCACAATATCATCTGTCACTTCAGAGAAGGCAGTTGAACAGTTGAATTCCACCCTAAAATCAGAGTGTTTTTCTCGAATAATATTATGTAGAGCAACATTATTATTGATTTTTATTTCTATTAGCTTTCCATGTATTTTGGAAAATGTTGGTAAAATAGACATAGATCTGAAAGTGTATATCCAGTAGGGTTATTAATTTTGGGTAGTAGAAGAACAAGAGCAAATTTCCAATCAAGAGTACAATAAAACGATAGAAGACTAAAATAAAGGTTAAATTATTAATTTGAGAAAATACGTTTTCTTCAATTGGTTCAAAAGAAAAATATTCACCCAAATATAAGATGTGTTAACTTATTCGACGGTTGTTAGAAAGTTTTGTAAAAAACTCATTATAATCGTCCAGTTTCTTCAGGTCATTTGGCATGTTTTTTTTTCTCAAATTCTTAAGTTTTTTTTAATTTATTCTATCTTTCCTTACTAATTTCTTTCCCAGCTCAATTATTTTTATCTTCCTGAATTTTTCCTACATTCTTATATTACAGAGTTGCGTTTGATTATCAGCTTGAATATAATTACTGATGTTTTATTCCACTTTGCGGTTTTCCTGTGTACTACTATTCAAGTGAAATTCTTTCCTTTATCCTTGCTTGCGGCAGTTTTCTTGAAATTATTTTGAATAATTCCGTAAATTTTATTTATATTTTTCGTAGGTTCAGGTCATGTCACTTTCGAATTTGCATTGTCAGGTGGTTTTACACCACTTATTCATTGTTTTTTTGGGTTGTATAAATTTCTGTGGCTTGCCTTAGCGAAATTCTAAATCAACGAAGGTTTCCAAACTTTTTTCATCTCAATTTATATTAGCCAGCCTTCGAGATTTTGGGCTGAAAAGTAGTTTATTATCTCGGACATTGAGTTTAGTTGATTAGTTACTTTATATCATTTGCTTGTGAGACGTTTTTGAGTAATTTGAGCAGTTTTACACGTTTCTACAAAGGAATACTGTTGAACTCAATAACATTGGGTAAGATCTATCAATTATAATTTATTAAAATAATGTTTCATAGTTTTTGATTATTAAGATTTAAGCTCAAAATGGATTCCTACCGCGTAAGTTTGATGTCTAATTTGAATCTGGTCATAGTATCCTGTTTTTAATCTCATTAATCTCTAAACTGACTGCATTAGTATATTATATCGTTTTATATGGGGTTTTAAGGCCTTTTCTCGCTATTCTTTCTGATTATTGAATAATTTTGCTCGATTTTTTTTTAGCTTTTGGTGGCTATTCTTTGTAAATACCTTATTTATTTCTTTTATATTAGTGATTATTATTTTTTAGAGTAGCTTTGTTGAATTTTAAATTATTTCTGAATTGTATTCAATACCTTGGCCCCATTCTGGCTTTAAAATTGATGAGAATAGAATAAAATAGCATCTTGATATGTCTTATGGCTCGATTACTTTCAGTTTGATTCCAGTATATTTTTTTGTGTTCGATTATAATGTTTAGGTACTGGAGATTAGCCAATTAAGTTAAAATTCTAAATTTTATTAGCTAAAAGTTCGTTTATTTATGTTTAATTAAAAGTAAATGCCAAAATATGTATCTTGGCCTTTCACATAATATTATAGTGGAGTTAATTAAATTTGCGTTTATTTTTTCTAGGTTTAAGCTAACTTATTTGATAGTAATTAATGTTAATAAAGCTGAACATGTAGTGTCATCCAGTAGTCTTAAGTCCTGTATGTTATCTATTTAATTTTTTTTATTATTTCCAATTATATGATGGTTAATTTAATTGAGTAATTATTTATTTTGTACAGCAAATCTTTAGTTTTATCTTATATTAAAATAATTATTGCTGATCAACCGGAGTCAAACTGGATTTTTACTATTATCTATCAGTTTAAATTGATTATTGTTTAATTATTGTTAATTTGTTGTTGGAAAATATTTAATTTTCTTATGTTACTTTAACTTAAACATCACCTTCTATACTTTGTTTTGAATATGTTTTTGCTTTTAATTTAAATTCTTGACACTTTGGCGAAGGTAGATTGATAAATGCTTTTGCTTTTTATTGAATTTTATTTTAGTCTTATGCTATTACATGCTTTTTATGTTTATTTTGCTGGTTTTTTGAACGTGTTCTTAATAATTAGTAAATAATGCTCTCGCTTAGAGACATTTTTTTTTGGATATGTTCTTTAAGATAATGTATATTTGTTTTACTTTATCCTGTTTCTTTTTTTACTGACGAGTGGAAAACATTGTACTTATTGTTAACCATAATAATAAATTTTGAATTTTGATTTTTTTTTTGGCAAGACTGAAATGATTACCTGTTTATTATATATTGTATATTTCATGCTTGTTTTATATAAATATGTTTACTTATTCTATGCATTAAATTATTTTCCTTGTGATAATCACCCTTGTCAACAACACTTTTCTCATCATCTCAACACGCGAAACATTTTCAGAATCCACATTTTAATCCACGAGCTCATATAATTTTTCATATTTTTAATATTGTTGTGACAAATAGGTTATGACTTCTCAGGTAATTACTTTTTCTAATTTATTATAAAAATAAAGCTCGGTCCTAGTTGTTTTTATAAAGGCTATTTCAATTGGAATAATGGTAATCGACCTCAAAAAAAAACTATAGGAAAATATTTCAATATGTATAAAATTTACATATAAAATCCTTTTTCGCATGTTTGCTGTAAATAACAATTTTTTATGCAGTAAACCTATGGAGCTGTTCACTTCACTAAAGACATACAATAGGAAGCAGGAGACGTTTTACTTTATAGAGATTTATTGAACCATTTTGTCTTTAAGATTACGCTTTAGGAGCATTTTAGACAAATAACCATTTGTCTAAATCCCCAGGAGGATCTCTAAACTAATATCTAAACTGTCAGACATTTTCATTTGACACTTGAAAAATAGAATTATAGTGGTAATTAGCCTCCCGAGCGCGATGTCTCGTATTGTAAATGGTAAATTGTGAGTGAGTTGTTAAGCCAGTATCCTGTGAAGAGATTTGTTATTACTTGGATATTTTTCCTTGTATATGAAGAAGGATTTTTGAATTTTTTAGTTGATGAATTTATAAATTTCTTTGCTTGTCTAAGACCAGGCGTATTGTTGCATTTTAATTTTATCAGATTGTTTGTTCCCACCTCCGTAGCTCCTCTTTTATGTGGCTTTTTGGTCATCCAAAGAAAGATTCCGGGCCGAGAAATAAGCTTTTGCAACATTATACAATACAAAGAGGAATCAGACAAGGGTGTATACTGTCACCTTTACTATTTAACGCTTATTCTGAAGAGGTCATATTGGAGAGTCTTGAATCTGAAACAGCAGGGATAAAAGTAAACGGAGTTTTAATCAACAATATTAGATATGCAGATGACACCATAATAATAGCTGATAGCTTGAAAGACCTAGAAAAGATAATGAATAAAATATTAAAAGTTAGTGGAGAATATGGACTCTCTCTTAACACGAAAAAGACCAAGTTCATGATAATTAGTAAAAACAACACCAATAATAATGAAACCCTAATGGTAGGAGGCCAGCACATAGAAAGAGTTAAGAAGTACACTTACTTGGGAACCTTAATAACAGAAAATAATAACTATACCGTCGAAATAAAAACCAGAATCGAGAAAGCACGTGCCAACTTTATTAGAATGAAAAAGGTTATCTGCAGCAAAGATCTAACGTTAGCCCTGAAAATACGACTGACTAAATGTTACGTATACAGTGTTCTATATTATGGAATGGAAGTATCGACACTGAATCGAGAGGCAATGAGAAGACTTAACTCTTTTGAAATGTGGACCTATAGAAGAATTCAGAGGATGTCGTGGGTGGATCGAGTTACGAACGCCGAAGTCTTGAGAAGAATGGGGAAAGAAAAGGGAGTCGAGATAACAGAGAAAACTGCAATATTTCGGACACATTATGCGGGGAGAAAAGTACAGCATCTTACGGCTCATAATCCAAGGCAAAATACGTGGCAGAAGAGGCGTAGGACGACGACGAATTTCATGGCTAAAAAACCTAAGGGAATGGTTTGGATGCAGTTCAAAGCAACTATTTAGAGCAACTGCCTCAAAAATTAAAATAGCTATTATGATTGCCAACCTCCGCAATGGAGAAGGCACTTGAAGAAGAAGAACATTATACAGGTCACGAATATCCCAAGAGTTGGAGGGTAGTACCAACATGAATCAGATTTTTTGCTTATATTCAGGAAAAAAATTAATAAATGCTCTCAAAGTCCTATTTAATAGATGTTTAGAGACCGGACAAATCCCAACTTCATGGAACAATGCCATAATGATAATCATGCATAAGAGAGGCGATCCCACTGACCTAAAAAACTACTATCCAATTAGTCTCCTCTCCAACATGTACAAACTATTTAAAAAAATAATAACAAGACGATTGACTCCCAAATTCGATTTCTACCAACCTAGATAACAAGCAGGTTTCAGATCCGGTTATAGTATAAACGACCACTTGCTAGTTATGAAAATGGTGGAGTACAACAAACCACTGGTCTTAATATTTGTGGACTACGAGAAAGCGTTTGATTCAGCGGACCAAAACAAAATTTTGCTGCACTAGCTGATTGTAGAGTCGACAACAGATAAGCAGCTTTAATTAAAACCATATTTAATAGCGCAACAGCAAGTATGAAAGTCCATTTCAAAATAACATCTATATTTAGAATGGAACGTGGCGTACGACAAGGTGATAACATGTCACCAAAACTATTTACAATGCTGCTAGAATACGTGTTTAAAAAAATAGGTTGGGGAACATGGGAGTCAATATAGATAAACGATTAAACCACCTACGCTTTGCTGACGATATCGTGTTGATTTCTGACAACCTTGAAGAAGCCCAAGAGTTACTAAGGATACTAGGTGCAGCGTCAGATGTGGTAGGTCTAAAAATTAACCGTACAAAAACTCAATGTATAACAAACTTAGTTCCAAGTAGTAACACATCTCTAAACGAATCTGAAATCGAGTATATAACATCTTATAAATATTTAGGCCATGAACTGAGAATAAACCGAGATAACCAGATCTGCGAAATTCAAAGACGCATAACACTAGCATGGGCGGCGTTCGGCAAGCCGAGAAAGGACATATTTAAAAGCAATATGCCGATTTGCTTGAAAAGAAAGGTTTATGAACAGTGTGTGTTCCCGGTGCTCACGTACGGTGCAGAAACCTTAACACTCACTAAGAAAAGTTGCGAAAAAATTAGAGTGACTCAGCGAGCCATGGAGAGGTCGATGTTGGGAATAACACTGAGAGATAAAGTTCCAAATGTAATTATTAGAACTAGAACAGGGATCAAAGATGCTATAGAAAGTATAACACATATCAAATGGAACTGGGGCGGACATGTGGCGAAATTGGAAGACGCTAGGTGGACTAAACGCATTATAGAGTGGCGTCCTAGGTTCCAGGCATTTAGAAGTAGGGGTAGACCTCCAACATGGTGGACTGATGCTATCAAGAGAATCGCAACAAACTGGATTCAATCAGCACAAGATCGGGAACATTGGAAACGATTGAGGGAGGCCTATGTTCAACAGTGGACGCTACAGGCTGTGTGATGATGATGACGATTCAGGAAATTTGCTGAGATAGTCTCATATCATCTTAGCCAAAATAATATAAATAAAATCCAAGATGGCGCGTATAGTATGGCAGTATGGAGGAGTTTTCGGGGACGCTCCAATATGCCGGATAAACGACTTACATCTATCGATATTTAAAATTATTTTAAAAAAATGTAATATAGGGGATCCAATATAGCAGACTAAAAATATTACACCCCCTAAATTTTGTTCACAATTGATATAGGAGAGTTTTTGCGGGGTGTAATTACGAATTTAAAATTATTTTTAATGAATTTGATATAGCGGATCCAATATGGCAGACCAAAAATTTTACATACCTCAGTTTTGTTCAAAATTGATACTGGGGTGTTTCTGAAAGTGTTAAAAACGAATTCAAATTGTCTTAAAAATATTCAATATAGCCGACGCAATATGGCGGCCTAAAATTTTACATATGTTTGCAAAACATCGATTTTTAGATGAGCGACACATCGCCGATATATCGTTGACAAATTTACTTACCATCGACATCGTTCAATCATCTTCCTTCTTACATTTATTCTAGATATTTACGATCTGACAAAAATAATCGGTCTGGAATTACTATGCCTAAATAAATTTCGAGAGATAATTATGTAATAGTTAGCAAAGTTATTCTACTAGTCAGTTGCGTCCAAGAAGTAATAAAAAATATGAATACTAAAAATGAAATGATTATACAATTCAAAGGGTAGACAAAGAAACAACTAGCAAGATGGTTTGATTTCGACTACTCGACCACAGATTTAAGGTCATGCATTGCAAAGATGCTACGGCCAAAGGAAAAGTAATTAATTACTTAGATACATATGTCCAGGAACTTAACAGCTTACCTACATTCAGAAATGACGCATCTCATGAGTCTGATAAAAGAGATTCGCAGTTTGACATTTGGAAATACCATAAGCGATTGACAAACAAAAATATAAAAAATAAATCATCTTCTGTCACACTAATAAAAAGTAACGCCACTGATATCTGGGAGGACATAAAATCTCTTTTTCCAACACTTGCAAAGATTGCAATGATGTACCTCCCCATCGTCGCCACGTCTGTGATAATCAGACATCGTGTACAAGAATTGCCGGCACCGAGTTTAAATTCCAAAATCAGCTGCTTTTGATGTTTTAAAAGTTACTAAATACCATCCTCATAAACCAAAGACTTTAAGAAGGTGATTTTGATACGTTGGTAAATGTCTAGAAAATCTGGTATTTTCCGATAGTTTTATGAACAGATGAAGCACATTTCAGTAACTGCAGAGTTTTTAATTAAAAAAAATCACCATTACCAGGTTCTTGAAAACCCGCAATTAAACGAACCATGAACATTGCAAGTGCGATTTGGTTTTAATGTATTTTCAGAAGCCTTGGCAACCATCACCCAGGAAAGAAATAGGCTTCTAGGGACTAGATTATCTCAGCCTTTTTTTTCTTAACTCCATTTCAAAATTGTTGAATAAACTAAAATTAAGTAATGTGTTTACTATTTCTGATCGGTTTTATTTAGTTTGATAATCTAGTTTAAATGAAGCCAGTTAATCTTCGATCAGTCAGTAGTCTACCTAATATTTAGGGTCGAAAATATTTAAATTAAATGGCTAACTGTTTCACGGTTATCCCTAATGTAGACACGTTTTATGTGAAATTTCTGATGATGATATGAATATTTCTAGTTCTTATTCGTATTTTTTAAAGATATGTGACCGTACTTTAACTCGCGTGAAGAATTACAAGACCTAAAATAAGGTCACTTTTCTAAAACATTTCTAAACATCGGAAACACATCAATGTGTCGCTCTTATAGCTGATGTTTCTCAACCTCGATGTTTTATCGTGAGAACATCGATGTTTTCAACATCGATGTTCATAAAAACGATGTTGCATCCTTAGTTGTAACGAATATTTGGCATTTTTAATAAGTCGATAGTTGGAAGGTCGATTAAGTTTACGAAACTTTTTTTAAATTTGTTTGCTTAAATTTGCACAAAAATAGTTAGCCGTCGAATTTAGAACCTTTTTCTTTTAGAAGTCGGTTAACAATGTATTTTAACTAAGACTACTCAAAGTATATATAAGAGTTCAGTATTTTCCCAGAAGTAAAAATAACTTCGAGACGTCAGGTTTGATGTTTTTTGTGTTTTCCGGAAAACTGAAGAAAAATTTTGAAAAACCAAGACTATAATCGTGTTCAACGATCTTGAAATAGAAGGTATGAGATGAATTTTTTTCAAAAAAAAGCATCCTTTTCCTGTATTTCACTTAATCGAAATAATTACAAAAAATATGAACAGGTTATTGAACATTGACAAATTTACAAACAAATCGTACTCTTGCAATAATTATTACCACAAAAATTCAAAGCTTTTTTATAATATAAGTAAATTTTCTTGGATCTGCTATAAAATTTGCACTCTAAGAGATCTCATTTTATATAAAGAAATTATAAACCACCAGCCAAGAAAATTTTGTGTAAATATTTGATGGCGTAAAACTCCATAAACGAATTACTCTTAAAGTGTCTTACTTTTAAAATGAAATTATATTCCCATTATTCTTTCCCAAATTTACGTAAAGAGGTCCCAAATTTTATTTTAAATCCTAGCCATCAATGAGAGAATATTATTTCGTTCTTAAACTTTTGAAGTTATTAAATATCTTTTAAGAATCATTTCAAAATAATATTCATTCCATTTTTTGGAATAAGAAACAATTTTAAATTCTCCAATTCGTAAGTAGTAAACAGAAATAAAAGCATTTGCATTTAGAAGTAGATAAACCCACTTTTATTTTCTTGGACTTGCTTCTTCGTTAATAGAAAATGTAATCGTAAATACAAACATGCACTAATAAAATATTATAAATTTATTTTATTCTTGCATTTTTTTTTAACTTTTGGTATTTCATATTTTACTTTGCTATAGAAATTTTTTAGGGGGTTGTGACCCTTATGGCTGACAGTTACGTTACGTTTCCTAAAGGCATTTGTCATTTTTGGGAAAGTATTCCATGCAATATTACCAAGGTGAATACATAGGTCAAACAAGCCCGTTTAGGGCATAAATACGACAAAAAAAAATAAAACTGCATCCTATAAAACTGAATTTAGAATCAAAAATAGCTAACAAGACGACAAAGGCGACATCTCGATGGTTCATTTGATAACACAAGAATCACACAAATTTACAAAGTTTGTAAAAACCGCCATGTGGTGGCGCGACGGTAAATTAAAACAGAAATATATACAATAGAGTACACGAAACGCGCTACCCAAAGGATAGGGGTTGCATTATTCGGTACTAGGCAACCAAGTTTACTACTAATTTTAGCAGCAAAAGCCACGTGTCGCACTAAACGGTGCTCTCATGGGGGGAACCTGAACTAACCTGTACCACCATACCAAGAAGAAAGTCAAAACTTACCCTCGCCGCCATAGTGATACAGCAGAGGTACATGTTTCGTCTCTCACTAGACTCATCAGGGTATCGACATGTACCTGTTTGTGCAAAGGACAGATCGGAAGGAAGTATGCAACTCTGAACGCGGCTTCGCCGATCTCTCGCCGGATGGCGTATATATGTTTATTCAGCAAACGTACAACTATATGCAACTCAATATGTAAATAAAATAAAATGCGAACCAGTAAATGCAAACTTCTCTCCATCATATCCTTTCTGTGTTAGAGGTCGCACAGTTGGAATAAATTGCTAAGGAACACAATTTATCCCATTTCACCACTGTGATGTAGGGCTGAATGTGATTTCAGCACTACAACATAATGTGGATTTAACCACTGCTATTGAATCTCACATGGAGGAATCCGTGAAAGCCGTATAAACATATATACGCCATCCGGCGAGAGGTCGGCGAAGCCGCGTTCAGTGTTGCATACTTTCTTCCAATCTGTCCTTTGCAGAAACAGGTGCATGTCGGTAACTTAATGAGTTTAGTGAGAGACGAAATATGTACCTCTGCCGTATCACTGTGGCGGGGAGGGTAAGTTTTGACTGTCTTCTCGGTATGGTGGTACAGGTGGGCAATCATCTCGATGGTGGTGAAATAGGATAAATTGTGTTCTGTAGCAATTTATCCAAATTGTGCAGCCTCTAACACAGAAAGGATATGATGGAGAGAAGTTTGCATTTACTGTTTCGCATTTTATTTCATATATATATATATATATATATATATATATATATATATATATATATATATATATATATATATGTGTGTGTGTGTGTGTGTGTGTGTGTGTGTGTGTGTGTGTGTGTGTTTGTGTGTGTAACGGCGGATTTGCGGTTTACAATCATACCAACAAAATAAGTAATTAGGTTTTAGCTTAGCTGAATTGGGAATCGATTAATTCGATTAGTAGATATTTCAAAGCAAATTTTCTGTGCTCGCGCTCCGTCTCTATATATTTCCGCTGTGGAGATTTGATGTCAGTTCAGGATCGACCGATGATGATAATTTAGGAATGAACTCGATGAAGATGGGTACAGAGTTGGATGGAGGCATATACGAATCAACTTATTTTTTTCTTAAAAAAATTCAGTTAAATAACGAATTTCCGCGACAATAGTTTTAATTCTTGAACACGGAACAAAACGTGAAATTTCGGATATTTTCCAACTTTCTCGGATATCTGGCAATCCTACAAGGGTACAATTAGAGTTCTCAATCAGAAATCAGTAGTAATAAGGTTTTTGTATGTGTGGAAGTATTGAATGTGATGTAATTATATATTTATGTAAAATTACTGCGTCTGAATGAGGTGTCGAGTTCTTTTTTTATACAATCTTTTATAGACTACATCACCATCACAAACAGATTTTGTCTGGAGGTTATGGGCGACAGAAAATTTGTCACACGTGATGAATTCAACATTTCTTTTGTCTTTGATGTAACTTGAAATCACTTTGCTACAAACTAAATTTTTGTTTGGTACAATTTGATTCAAAACTGGTATTTGAAGAATTCTAAGAAACAACAAATTTTTTGTTATTAAATTTAATGTGCTCTACAACTTTGGATAAAATGGGTACCTTTGTACTTAGAAATTCAATTCAATTTAAAACTCAAAACCGAAAAATAAAATTTTTATAAAAAAAGTGAACTGACTTTAAAAAGCGCTAATAGCGAAAAATAACAATAAAATTTTTTATATGAAATGGAAATTTTTGAAATCGGTGGCAATTTATTATAAAATAAAACAAATAAGTACTAGTACGAAATACATACAACCTACGGTAAGAAAGCAATTACAAGGGAAGTAATTCTCAATCTTTTTATGTGAATCACATTTTGTCAAATATAAATTTCGCGAAGATTTAAAAAATTTTAATTTCATATAAAAATTTTGTTGTTATTTTTCGTTTTTTAGCGTTTTTTTTTAGAAGTCGGTTAAATTTTTTTATAAAAATATTATTATATAGAGAATATTCTATTGTAATTTTCGTATTATTTTTATTTGTTTCATCTTTTTGGATTAATATCATTAAAATATTAGCCAGACTAAAAACCATCCCACTCTATCTTATTTAAATCAAGTATAAAAAAATTCCCAAAAAGATAGTTTACTTCAAACAACTGTGACTGATATTATAAAAAAAATTTCCAATTTCACTTTAATTAAAGTCGTCAATAAAACTGAACTGCGTCGAAAAAATTCCTATGCAAACTTGGTCATCAACGTAACGGAGGTTAGCATCAAAGAAAATTATAGCTACGCTAGTAGCATAGAGCTATATTGAGATTAACGTGATTTTGTTATTTTTCTGTACCGCTTTGCATTTTAACGTAGTAAACGATACATGCAAATAACAATGTTTCGGCGTATACTTTCAACGCAAAGCTATATAACTGGTTCAAAAAGGGCTATGTCAATTGGACTCTCAAAAATTTATTAAACTAGGAAGACAATTGGATTTATTACTCATAGGTAAAAGACAAAGAGTAAATTATTTATAAAACATGAAATTCGATTAAAATTCAAGAAATAAGTTTTGAAAAATGTGCTCAAGCATGAAAACTATTCAAATATTGCATCTTGTGATACTTGGTCCATCTACACAAGGCGTCCAATTTAGAACATTACTTCAAAATTTATCAATTTTATATATTTTAACGTTTCGTCCATTTAAATTATATTAATCTGTAACGAGTTCATATCGCTACTACCTGACTTACACCACAATTTGTTGCTAATTTGTAACGTCAGAAAAGATTAGAAGGATGTGAGGTAGGTGGTAGACAAAGTAAACTATCATGCAGCCCAATAACGTAAAAGAGTATGAACACAGTTCATTAGGAGTTATCAGAAAATACATTGGAATTTGTAAAATTCAATAATCCAAATCCTGTCGAAAAATTTGAACGATTTATAAATATAAAGAGACTTATAAACTCCTGAAAGACGCTAATAAAGAAGCCTTTTCAGAAAAAATATACAAGGTTAGGTGAGATCAGTCTCAAAATTAAATTGATTTATTAAGGAATTACGAAAGATGCGTTAATATTTACATTTTCTAGACCGAATAAAGCGGCAACAGATATCCGGACTTAGCTAAGTTAGTTAGGGATTATAAAAATCAATACAAACTAGCAATATGGAAAATTAAGATTAGCACAAATAATATGCTAAAAGATTTTACGATGTGGAATATTATTAGTAGATAAAGAAATATTATTAAGAATCCATCAAACTCTAATATTTTAATACATAACATAAAAAATGTTACGAAGCATTCAACAATTTTTAACTTATCTAAAGTAACCATCGGTTCCTTTTTCTGCCTAATAGGATAATACATATAAACAACCATTTAAATAAGGCAGATACATTTTTTTATATCTTATTGAGATTTTGATTTTTTTAAAAACCGGTCAAGTTAGGGACATTGTAGACAATCTTAAAAATAAGGCTAGCTGGAATGAGTTTGAATTCAAAAGAAGATCTATTTTCAACAGGTTTTAAAAGTTTATAATAACACCAATTTTTATACGTGGAAATGTAGAGATAACTCAAAATTGTAGACCAATATCATTACTTTCAATAACATTCAAAATTATTGAAAAATATATGACGCTTCAAACAGCAAGTTTAATCATTATTGCTCAGATTGTCAGTTTGGTTTCAGAAGAAATAAAAATACTATATTTGGCATTTTGAATCTTATGTCCAACGTATTGAAATCGTTTCACACACTAAAAGGTAATGATGTTTGTTTGTGACTTGAGCAAGGCTTTCGACTGTGTGAATCGTGGAATCCTTAGAAAATTATTACAATTTTAGCACAGCTGTATTTATATCTGATAATTAGGGTCCAGTTTGTGAGAGTTGTCGATATGTCTTCAGAGAGAGTGTTTTTAATATTAAAATCTCACAGAGTTTTATATATATATATATATATATATATATATATATATATTTATATATATATATATATATATATATATATATATATATATATATATATATATATATATATTAAATGAATCAGCAACAAAATGCCCACTCTTTGTGGATGACACGATGGTGTCTTTCTTGACTGATGTTCTGGGGAAAGCCCTTGAGGATTGCGGTGGTGCATAGGATAGGTCTGAGCAATGGATTAACGCCAGCAGATTGAGTCTAATCTGGAAAATCAAGGTCATGATGTTTTTTCTTTCTAAGGAAATTCTCGGTGGCAGCAGAGAATGATAGAGTTTCTTGAAGTATATCTAGACCCTAATTTATAATGAGAAAGCCACATATATCATCTATGAGGTCCGTTAAGAAGACACCTTTTTGTTCTACGCAACTTGTCAGATTGTGAGCCTCCGGATGGACTTCTGACAACGTACTACTTTCTGTTTTATACGTATTGGTCTTATGCTATTCTTGTTTGGGGTCACTCAGCAGAGACACACCGTGTATTTGATCTAAAACGGAAAGCAATTAGAATCCTAGCAGTACTTGGTTTTAGAGAAGACTGTAAACAGGTTTTTAAAATATTGAATATCTTTACAGTTCCATCTTTATATATACTGGAGAATCTCCTGTATACAAAACACAGTTATCATACTAGATATAAAAGTGATCCTGTTGCTGCCTATCGGCAGCTTAAAAGTTGTCACAGTGGCTTATGGGAGAACTAAGAATTTAACTATAAATATTTTTAAAACTGTTTATACAAGCGCAGATCCAAGGGGGGGGGGGAAGATCTTTGAATTTAAAAAAATAGACCCGAGCCTGCCTTCTATACTAGAGATGTGAATGCTGCTGGCATTCCACTCCTCATTACTTTCGCTTGCGATTGTCCCCCCCCCCCTCTCCAAGATCTTCGAATTCAGAAAAATAGGCTCACCCCAGCTTGCTGCATTAGGAATGTGCATGTCTCTGACATTCCCTCCCCCGTCGACAACTTGCTTTCACTTGCTATAGTGTGCTCTTGTGATATGACCGCCCCCTCCCTAAAAAGAGAGGCTGGATCCGCCCATATGTATATATGATATATTTTATAAATTTGGTAATTATTACTGATTGATTTTAGCATATTAAAGTGTGTAAGCATTTTCTTTGTAATGATATGAATAATTTGAGTAGTGAGTATTGACTTTCTTGCTTTAGGCATTTCCGAAAAACTCTTGTTACTGGCGCATTTCGCAAATTCTTAATTTTTCATTGATTTTGTGACAGGAATAAAAATAAGGTGAAAGACAACCTTATCAATAATAAATAGAACGCCATTGCCAAATGCTTCCCAAACCCGCGTACCTTAAAAATTATAGGCATTTCACTACAGCCTTTATCTTAAGACTCTCTTTCCATCAACTGAAAATTAGCTGTACAAAAACTAGACCATTTAACACTGAAGCTAATTTTTTCAGAAGCTTTTTTTTCCTAATGAAAATATTAAATATTGATGACAACAATAATAACCTAATAAATCTCACACTTTGTGTCGCATTAGAAAATTAACAATAATAAAAGTAATTTAAGATATCAAACTTAAACTCTTCAAAGGCAATCAAAAAGCTTACATAAAATTATGAATATCACTCAATTAATTTGAAAATCCTCGTCTTTTGACCGTCCCAGAAAGTGCTTTTTACAAAAAGTGCCTTATCCTTTAATAAAGCAAAAGTACCCTTTTACAATTGCCAAATAAACTTAAAAAATTGCTCAAAGATGTCATTACGTTCTTTTATACATCGAGCATATTAAATCTAAAAATTAGTACATTCAATTATCCTCGTTTCTAAATCCATGAACGAATATAAAACAACGTCAATACAAATTTCTGGCAATAGCTTACTTTTTTCCTATTAGATTAAACCACAGTTTTGCCAGAAAAACTCTAAAAATAACTTTAGGAATGCGCCGTTGTGTAAACTTTCTTTTATTCATTCCTTCGTTTCGTCTTTTCCAACAGCATACATAAAATTTAGCCAATCTACATATTTTACATGCTTTTGGAATAAATCTGATCTTCATCTTCCTAAATGCATGTAACTTCTTACTTTAATTGCGTTTATATCTAGCCTGCTTGGATTATATAATTCTGCTGCTCAAAGGATGATAATGCTCTCTTATTTGAGTCTAAAACACTTGAAATTGAGCAGATAAATGTAGAGAATCTTACAAGCACAAAAAAATGAAGAAAAATTTTTGGTAACAACTCCACATTTTTGCTCTGTGCAGGTCTTATTTTTGTTATTTTTAATATATTTGCGAGGGTTATTATTCGTTTTGAGAACAATGTCAACATTTTGTCTTCTTAATATATTTTTAATTTTGTTGGAAGCATTGCCTACATAACTTATTGTTTTGAATTTTTTTCCTTTGCACCTGTTTCTTCTGATTTTATTTCCGTTGGGCGAAAGGTTTTTGAAATCATTTTTGCGCCGATTATTTCATCCCAAATTTATTGATAAAAAACTGATGAACTGTGGTGTGACTCAAATTCAGCTCTCCGCCGATTATTCTGACTGCCAACAGACGACTTGAACTCACAAGAACCTGGATTCTGTCGACGTTTTCATCCATTTTTGAAGATGAAGGCCTTCCGTTGCTTGGTTCATCTGCAATGGACTGAAAATGCCTTAAATCGCCAAACAATCTAGGCTCTTGACAAAACATTGTCTCCATAAGCCTACTAAAGTTTTTTAAAATTTTTGTTATACTGTGCCCAAGTCTAAAGCATCGTTGCTCGAAATTGATATCACTCGACTTTAGAATGCACTAGAAAAAACTGTTTCATGAAAAAATCTCCACGGACAACCAAATAACTCTATCAAGTTTAAATTGGTGTTGAGGAGAGGCGGCAGATGAATATGTGATACGTATGTACCACATGTTCATCTGTCGCCTCTCCAACTCCCGACTCCAAAGTGTTACCAGATCGAATCTTCTGTTGCCAATATCGTTACTTAATTTACACACCTCATATACTATATTTTACATCGATAAATCTTACGATTTGGCTGCAAATTGGCAATTAAATATAAAACATTTCATTCATTCATGAAAAATAGTTCATTATATGATGCATTTTTCACAATCTTTAAAATTATGTAGCTATTTTAATAATGTTAATGATAATTCTTGCATATTACTAGTATTAACAATAGATTTTCCTTATTACGTACATAGTCAAGCACAAACAATACTACACGTGGAATATATCAATGCTAATATAAATTCCGGAGTAGTTTGCTTGATTATAATTTGTGTTATAGAAATTCCATTATCAAATATGAGCACTAACATTTTTATATCAGTAATAACAAAGATTTTCCAAATTGCTTGCCAAGTTCCGTTTCTTATATGGAGCCATTAAAAAAGCATCAGTAGCTTCCTTAAATCACTCATACGTAACACATTTTTCAAGGAAAAATAGCTCATAAAAACCATTTCCAACATATACAGATTGTATATGTAATACTAACTCTTTTTCAGGCAATTGTGTGAAATATGCCGTTCGGAATCATTCAAAGTGTCATTATTTTTAATTTTAATGAACTGGAATCAATTTTGCCTTTTAATATTCTATTTTGATGATTTGCTTGAAGCTGTTAAAATTAATTGTATATCCTGATATTGGAAAATAGTTCTTTTCTTTTCCTTGGTTGTTGGTTAGACGAAGGGATCATGATATTGGGATGTTGGCTACGCCCTATATTTGTGGGGGATGATGATGAGAATCAGCATTCATATATCTGTCCGTGTGGCTTGGTTTTCGATATACTGTATGTCGCAGGCGGTTATCCATTGGTTTGGTCACAAGGACGTTTCGAAACGAAAGTTGATTGTTTTCCTCAAAGTCCAAAGTGAACTCTATCTTCTGGTGGATAAAAAGAAATACGAAATTCATGGAAGGAGAGCTATTGTTTATCATGGGGCCATATCAAAATATATCATCCACGTAGTGACACAAATAGATGACGCTTCTATGGACTCATCACTATTTACAGCTGTGGCAAATCTATTCATGATCTATTTTGAAACCAAAGCCCTTGAATAAATTTACTTCAAACCTAAATATAGATATACGTATATATATATATATATATATATATATATATATATATATATATATATATATATATATATGTTCATGCGGCTTTCACGGATTTCTCCGTGTGAGATGCAATAGCAGTGGATATATCCACATTATGCCGTTGTAGTGCTGAAATCACATTCAGCAAACGTACAACTATATGCAATTCCGTGAATAGATGAAGTAAATTGCGAACAGTAATTGCAAACTTCGGTTCATCATATGCTTTCCGTGTTAGAGGTTGCACAGTTTGAATGAATTGCGACAGAACACAATTCATCCTATTACACCACCATCGAGATGATAGCCTGCCTGTACCACCACATTGAGAAGAAAGTCAACACTTACCCTCCCCGCTGCAGTGATACGGCAGAGGTACATGTTTTGTCTCTACTAGACTCATCAGGATACCGACATGTACCTGGCTGTGCAAAGGACAGATCGGAAGGAGGCATGCAAATACTGAACGCGGCTTCGCCGACCTCCCGCCGGATGGCGTATATATGTTTATGCGGCTTTCACGGATTCCTCAGTGTGAGATGCAATAGCAGTGGATATATCCACGTAGTGCTGAAATCACATTCAGCAAAACGTACAACTATATGCAGCTCCGTCTATGAATGAAGTAGAATGCGAACAGTAAATGCAAACTGCTCACATTCTACTTCATGTATATATATATATATATATATATATATATATATATATATATATATATATATATATATATATATACAAAGAAAGAGAAAGGGCTCCTTTTATTTAATTTGGCTGATGCAATTTTGTATGCTGAAAATTTTACATTTGTAATAATTGAAATCAGTGGGTTTTTGGAATCATAGGTTACTGATATAAATAGTAAATTTCCTAAAATTAAACAGGGCAAATAAAATATGGGGTACTAAAAATTTTACATTTTTCCTTTTTTGTTCAAAATTGATATTGAAGGATCCTGCAGCACGTAAATTTTTAAGAAGATCATTCAAATTCTTCATAAAAATTTTATTGCCCTGAAAGTTACCGTAAAAAAAGTAAGGATTATCAAAGACCGTGTATTTAATTTATATTTACAAAAACTTTGCTTTAAATGACATTAAAAATCCAAAAAATATTGTCGATAATTAGCTATTTTTATCACTTTAATTGAAGTTTTTTTTTAATTTAATTTAGATATTTATTCCATCAATTTGAGTCTGAAAAAGTCTCTTAAACCGATTGAATTTTTTTATCAGTAACCGTGTTTAATTTCTTCGGCGTCCTTCATCTGCTATATTGTTTTGTTTTATCATCAACGTTACAAAAAAGAAACATATATTTACTCTAAAATAAAATAACCTGAAAAAATGATTTATCTTATCAGTATTTTCCACGGTTAAATAACCTCAATTAATGAAAAAAATTGCCCTAAAAAATAGGTAATGTAAATAATGTAAAACCAAATGCTCTTGGGAATGAGACGTGGAATAATATATTAAATGAATCCGGTTCGATGCTTTCTATTATGGAAAAAATTAGTTGAATAGGTTTTAGGAAGGAAATATAACTTATTTGGAAAGAACTGATAATTTTCTTGTAATTTGTTTTGGACATATGCGTATGGTTGTGGTAGTAAATTTTAAATATTTCTAAGTATCAAGGTAAACTTCATATTTCTACCTTTTCCAACCCCCAGAGTAATTAAATTCGAAGTTATACGATGAGAAGGCAAAGTGTGGAATAGGAAACGTTAAGTTTTTGAAAAATCGTTTGAACACGTTGATTTAGTTTTTTTGGTACGAATTTTTTCAATGTAATAAATTTTACTAGGAACTCAAAAGAAGCTGTGCTATAACCAACTTTGGTTTTTAAATAGTGTCCTCCAGTTTTTTGTACACTTTATACACCCTGTAGAATTCTTGATATTTTTTTTCTTATACTTTTATCCAGATGCAACTCTTTTCGATTTATCGATAGAGAAAACATAAAATACAATAACACAGACACAAAAAAAATAAAAATAGGATATGCGAGACACCAAACCATAGTATCTGTACGTTTTGAAGTAGCTGAATCTGAATCCAGGGTCCGTTTGACCCCATCAGGTCTGAGTTGAGGTCATTTCAAGGTCTAATCTAGAGAATTTGTTGCCACTAGGGTAAACCAACATATCTATGATTTTGGGGTTGTTGAGTACGAACCTGAAGTTTGTTTGACAGGTTTGAGTTGAGGGCATTTCAAGGTCAAACCCGCGACAATTCGCACATGGATTGTCAAGCACAACAGAAGCTTCACACGTCGCTTTTGGTCACACGAGGCCAGGCGGATCCAGCTGCACAGTGGAAAAAAAAGTCATTCTTGTCTTTGGAGTTTGTTGTCTTCTTGGGCTTGCCCTTAGCATGCCAAGTTAGCAACTGAAGCGATAAATAAAGAGTCTTCTAATGGTTGAAGAAAGCAAACTATTTTATCTAAAAACCATTAAGATTAACGTACGTCCTGGCTTTATGGGTTGGTTTCGGCTAGCGACAAGACTTTCCCACGACCAAGTTTTGATAAGAGATTCGCTTCCTAGGTAGTCGCTCCATTTGTCAACGGGTCGACAGCGCGCTTTCACTAAGGGCATTTAGTCGAGATCTCGGACTAAACTGGTTAAAGAGTGGATCTCACTGCATCCAGACAATGTAAATCTGAGATCTTAGAGCTTACGGCTATTAAATAAACTTCACTTGCCTAACTGCTATATTATGAACGCGGATCTCGTTGCGCGTAGGGTATGTGGGATTTGGAGCTTGGATTTGCAATCTATCGAACAAACTCAATCCGCTCGCCTATCTACTATAAGAAGCAATACAATAAGGAAATACACTCAGCTGATGCAAGAATAGGAAAATAACAACACCGAACATACTAAAGATGCCTATAAAGTTATAACCTATTTGGTTTTAACCTCAAAATGATCTTAATTTAGACCTGCTGTGGTTAAAAGAAGCCAGTTTCAGATTTCGCAAGCTCCAAAACATAACCTGGTGCGATTCCAAAAACAAATACTATGGTTTCGTCTTTTGAATATCCTACTTTTTATTTTTTATGAAGCTGTGTAATTATTTACATAACTGATTCAATTCCTTTGTCACATTTTGTCAAATTGTCACCTCGAGGTAATTTTAACTGACAACTGAACTTACTGAGGTGCAGAGGATAGAAATTCTTATCAGAATAGGATATGGTGATAAGGTAAGAACCTAAATGGAAGGGTGTCACGATTCAATTTTTCGCTTAAGTTCACTATGGCGAATTCAGTAAATTTTTGGCCCTAGTACGTGCTTGTCCAGATCTTGCAATTTTGTAACTACCTCGAAATGATGCCTCGACAGCCATCTTCGTTTAAATCTGTTGGAAAAGGAAACACCAGAGTTTTTATTACCTGCTAATTTTCTTTTAAAATACTCAACAGGTTTATTCGTGTAATCCGAATGTCTTGTTTCAAGGTGTCTACCAAGAAGAGATGATTTTAAACTATGTTGACGGCTTAGGTTCTGACTCTTCTCCGTTAAAATAAAAACCTATTTGTAAATAGTTACTGTCATATTTTCGTCCTGTCCTGCCTATTTTTTCTTTGCTTTCCTTCTGGCAATACTGTAGCTAACTACAACTGCCACCCTATGTTGGTTCTAAATCAGGGACTAAAGTAGAAAAAGTTATTGATTGCTCGTCCAGCTTTTCGTCAGACTTGACAAAACTACCCGTTTTTAACCAACGATCCATTATACATTTACGGGGCAATAATTATTTAATTTCTCGTTCGACAAGCGCATGTGCGATTTTTAAAGCTTCAGTATTTGTTGTAATTTATTTACACAAGAAAAAAATCACTAAACTACTCTACTCTACTAATATTTATGAACACACTATGTATTAACTACTAACTCATTTATCTTTCTGAAATCACTCGAGATTCTTAAACTCATCCGACTCTACTCTGCATTATATGAGATTGCGGTGTTTTTATATCAGCAAGCGTTATTCTCGTTCTTTCGTGCCCATTCGGGAAAAGTCTTGGTTCTCCGAAGTAGAAGTTGCCGGCTCGTTCACGAATGTGCTCGCTTCGCCAGCGGCGTAGCGACTCATTGCATTACAGATTGTTGCATGTTGCCATGTTTAATTTAAAATTCCGCCTTTAAAATATTTTTTTCGCGAGCCCCCTTAAAAAAGCTCGCGAACCTCTGAGGGTTCGCGAACCACCGCTTAGGAATTGCTGATTTAATATACAGAAAATTTTTCAAAAAACCCAGCATTCTTTACATAACAAATATATTCCAAACTTTACGTCCAACATAATAAAAAAATCAAGGTTATGTTCCACCTTCGAACATACCCCTGAAGAATTAGCATAACGTCAGAACCAGGGCCTGGTTGTTTGAACGCTGAATAACGTAATAATATTTTTATTTATATTTGAAAAAGTGTTAATAAGCAGTAGACATTTCATTTCTTGGTACACACATACCGATTTTATGGTATCTTTTTCTAACTGCATTATTTAAACGAGCATCATATGATAATCGGTACGTCAATTCTAGAATACATAAAGTATGAATTTATGGTTGCCTAAATTATTATTACTGTAATTTTCAATATGTAAACAATATCTAACAATATTTACCAATAAAAATAAGTTTTTAAATCCTCTTTTTATTAATATTAATTGCAAACTTCGCATTTATAGTAATTTCTAACACTTAAAAACACTGAAAAGAGTCACGAGAAGCAATTATACTGAAAGAAAAATTATAAGTAAACATGTTTGTCGCACATAAAACAGCCTTCAAACCTTCGATCATACCCTAGATTTAAACAACAATAGAATTGTTTAAAGGTTGTTTATAGTCGGTGGGGGAGACACTTTTTTGATGTTTGACAGACATAAACATGTTTACTTATCTTTTTTTCAGTTTAATTATTTGTTGTGTTAGAAATTACTATAAATGCGAAGTTTACAATTAATATTAACAAAAAGAGGATTTAAAAACCTATTTTTATTGGTAAATATTGTTAGATACTTTTTACATATTGAAAATAACAATAATAATAAATTAGGCAACCATATATTCATGCTTTATGTATTCAGAATTGACGTACCGATTATATTATCATATGATACTCGTTTAAATAAGGTAATTAGAAAAGGATAGCATACAATCGGTATGTCTGTACCAAGAAATGAAATATCTACTGTTTATCAACACTTTTCAAATATAAATAAAAATATTATTACGTTATTCAGCGTTCAAACAGCCGGGCCCTTGTTCTGAAGTTATGCTAATTCTACAGAGGTATGCTCGAAGCTTCAAACAAATCTATTGTTGTTAAATCTATAGGGGATGATTGAAGCGTTCCACAGTCCTAAAAATTTGAAATTTAGCATGGAGATGATGTTTAGTGTATTAAGAAAAGAAAAATTCAGATATTTGATATATCCCTCTTTATTAAATAATTAGTAGGGAATAAATGATGATAAATTTTTATAATTCAAGTATGAAAAATGAGATTCCATTAAGAGTAGACGTGTAAAAAAGTGGGTCAAGACTCATGATTGTTCGATAATAAAAATTAGTGATATCTAAAGTGCAGGTAAATTTATAGAATTTATATTACTAAATATGATACTTCTAATATAAATCTCTGCCGATGATATGTGACCGTAACAATACCTAAAGTCCATAATTTCTATCAGTGACTCATCGCTTTCATATAGAATGTCCCGGGTTGCGTACCGTCAGAGAAATCAATTCCAGTGCCGTGTACATTTCAGAAAATAATAAATTATGAAATTTCATGAGAAATCAAAATATTTTTTGAAGTTGAATTTATTTCCTCTTATTTTGATCAACCCTCACAAGAAACCTTCCATAGGTACCTTCACAAAGTGTGAAAGATGGTGTCGGATTCTTATCGAGTGAAACTCCCCCGGACTGAAAGTTCTACCGATTTTCCTTTGTCTGCCGTTAACCGTAGCAGCTGGCAGTCCAAGATTATTCAGTGAGGTATCTGGTTTCCGGGCAATTAGGCCTTTAAAAGCCTTTGGTGTACACTCAGTGTAGCTGCTCCAGGTGCCGTTTGCGTTCATTGCTTCGCACTCTTCCTATATTTTGCTTGTCACTTTAAGATATTTTATATGCACTTTAGGTGCCCTTAAGGTATTTTATGTATATTAATCGAAAGTTTCTTGCTTATCTGTTCCTCTGAATTTTGTTCATTGTGAATCAACCAGGGTGCGTCTAGTGTCATCCTCAAGAGTGTGAAATAGGTAATGTAGGTCACATTTAAGTCATATTGATTTAAGATTCAAAATCTGAGGAACTATCAGCTTCAGGGATAACTAATAATGGTTCAGCCACTGCATCAACGTAGATGTCCTAGTCCCATATTCTTTGTTCTTCTTTTTTAACATGATTGACATACTTTTTCGAATCACTGGGGTCACGTTAGTAATTGCCTCGTCCAATAATATATTGACATTTGCACTTTAAGCACTGTTTCGTCAAATTCAATGTTTTTTGCAGGAGCTATTGGCATATCTCCGCCTTTTTAGACCCATTACAATTTCCGAATTGGGTTCTACAAGGTTGAAAATCGAAGAAAACCATCGACCAAAAACATCGGTGTTCTTGTCTTTATGATAGTCCCCTGTTTTTCGAGATTCGAAAAATTAAGGACCGCTATCTAAGAAACCAGACACACTACAAATATGAGTTATTATAAGACGACGACCTTTTCCACTAGGATTGAATAGTCCATGCGAAAATCCTTCCATAAATGCCAGCTCTGAACTTTTAATGTTCAGATCTTGCCATATCTTCTCAACCGCGTGCCCTCCAAAGAGCCATGTTTCGTCAGTGTAATACAATTTTTTTTCTTATTTTCGACGCTCCCTTATTTTTTCGATATATTTTTGCTGCCATAAAATAATTTCATTCTTCTAAATTAATAAGCTTTCTTGATTTCGTTTAAGATATCTAAAATTCATTTCTTTTAAAGTTCGTTTCAAAACTCTTACAGATATTTCAGATAAAGATGTCTCATTATTACTTTATGTCTTAATTTTTTTAATGTTTTATTTAATTTTGAAAAAGAAATCATGAACTTTTTTGTGACGAATGACGTATTTCATATCATCATCCAGGATTATTTATTTTTGTCTTCTTGTTTGCTTCGATTTTTTTTTGGTCGCTTTCTTTATAATGGCCATTTAAAACCTTGTACACCGTGGGCGAAAAAATTTTCGTTAAAGTGCCGCATATTTCTGCAGCATTCAAAGTGGTTACTTCAGGGTTTCGTTCTCGAATACCATGATAACTATTTTTAATCATTAATCGTTCTTTTAAAGTCAATTGACTATTTTTTTTGTAGCCGCACCACTAGTTGAAGGTTCGTTAATATCCATAGTATACCATATACAGGGAATTTTGCCTCCAAAATACGTGACTTTCGCGTTCAGAGAACCGGACCCTGGTTCTGACGTTATGCTAATTCTACAGGGGTATGTTCGAAGGTGGAACATAACCTTGATTTATTTATTATCCAATTTGGACGTAAAGTTTGGAATAAATTTGTTATTTAAAAAATGCTGGGTTTTTTGGAAAATCGTTCAGACATGTCGACTTTGTTTTTTTGCTACAAATTTTTCCTGTATATTAAATCAACAACTCCTAAGAGATGGTTCGCGAACCCTTAGGGGTTTGCGAGCTTTTTAAAGGGGGCTCGCAAAAAAATATTTTAATGGCGGAATTTTATATTAAATATTGCAACAGGCAACAATCTGTAAGGCGATGAGTCGCTACGCTGCTGGCGATGCGAGCACATTCTTGAACGAACCGGCAACTTCTATTTCGGAGAACCAAGACTTTTCCCAAATGTGCACGAAAGAACGAGAATAACGCTTGCTGATATAAAAACGCCGCAATCTCATATAACGAAGAATAGATCGCATGAGCTTAAGAACCTCGTGTGATTTCGTATTCAAACAGGCCTCCACTTTGAGCGAGACAATAATCCAATCTATTGTAAAATACGGTTCGCGTATTTGTCAAAACTTCAGGGGTTATATCTCTATTAGCCCTTTCTATCATGTCCTCACAAAACACCATACGTGTTTCCTGTTCTTTCGGAAAAATTTCTTGAGTTATTCGCAATTTGTAACAGCGATATTTGTTCCGCTTTAAAATATTCCGAACTCTTCGAGCGTTCCTATCAAGTTTTTCGACAATTACGGTACTAGTGCAAGAAAAATTAATTTCTGCTTAACTACAAACGTCAGTCTCCCGATTTGCTCGTTCTCCAGTAATTTGAGGAAACGGTTATTCCTCATTATTATCAGTGCATTTTTTACAAATTTTTAGACAACTGGCTGTTTCAAATTTTTTAATAATTTTCGATATTCTAAATTTTCAAGGAACAGGATGATTTTCGCACGTAAATGCCAATCTGCCGATTACCTCATCCATATCTTTACCAGAAAGTACCACTTAATAATCTGCTCTTTTTGTTCCGTGGAATAAACTACCATTTCAAATACAAAAAATTTGGCGCGAAACACGGAAATATCATTACTCGGTACTTACGCTTTGACGGCCTGAAGGAAAGCAAATAACTTGGAATCCTCTTGTGTGCTAGGGCATGGCGCATACACATAGTAGAGAATGGACCAGGCTAGTTATTCATGAATAGGAAATTTATAAGCGCCAACATGTTTGTAGGCCAGGGGTTAGAGGGGTGTCATAGCTCACAATCTATCATACGCCAGCGGCGTAACAATTTTAAAACGAATAAAAATATCAATTAATATTCTATGATGCTTTTATTTGCAGAACTTATTTAAAACAGAGTACCACGTAAGAATTATTCAAGTCCAAAATAAAAAATTGTGTAATATTTTGCCGAATTGTAGTTAAGTGGCTAATTAATGCCCACAATTTTAAAATCGGCAAAAACTTTGTTTCTTGAATATTACTGTGATTAAATTTTTTTTTCTAAATTTTATAGACTCGCTGTCTATTTTTATTATTCCTAACGTGTCTATGCCGTACAGACACTCGCATATGAAATTTAACGTCAGCCATGAACATCGTAAAAAAGTAGTCTTACCAAAGTTCTAATGTCTCAAATATTGAAGTGCAATACTGAATAAATGTAACGACGTCGTGGTATGCAAATATGACTACTTTGACGTTTGGTTAATATATTAATTATTTGTAAAAATAATATTACTTGTACAAAATTCCTAAACCGAGAAAATGGAGATATTTTTTGTAAGTTAATAAATGAAGCAAATCAAAAATGGAAATATTTAAAAAATATATATTCGATGGTGTATGTGTTCAGGAGAAAATAGAGTATTTACAACCTCATTTTCAAGAAATAACCTGTTAATATTTGTATATAATTTCAATTATGATTTGGAATATATATGATAGACTGTTTCAATTTAGGTATTAATCTGAAAAACTTGTTACAGTTAAACCTGTTTCACTGAACAGTCCCCAAACTCCAATCATAAGAAATTGGTATTTAAAGAAATACAATAAAACAAATTAATAAAAATAAAGTTGTATATTACAAAAGCAAATAATAATTAAATTTGTTTGCCCATTAGGTTTTGGCAGTACTATTGTTGAAAATTTTTAATATCTCGAATCGACAATCTGTCATGTGTTTCTAACGGAAATTATTTATTTTAATATGATTAGTGTATTTCTTGATTTTCCCTGTTTCTAGTATCCTAAAATATTTATGACAAAATATACCGATAAGGAAATGTGTGGGATAAAAATAAGTATATGCTATTATTAAATATATTACTTGTTGGTCATATTACAATTATATACATAAAACAGAATAACGTACAATAAAATATACTTTTTTTTCTTACTTACTGACATTATCTAATTTGTGTAAAGCAAATCTGAGACTATGTAACTATCGGACATCGAATAAAAATAAACATTGCAGAAATTAAAATTTCATTTCTGGACTTTTCACACATGGCAGTTATTAGGCAAGTCATATATTTATTTATAACGTTTATGAGTTTTTTTTGCAGATTTTGTAATATTTTGGTTAAATGAAAATTTTACACTTTTACAAGTAATAGGGAAAACAAAAATTAAGGAAAAAATTGTAAAAAGATGGGAAAAGCGGCACTATTTGGTGTAATATTACGAGGGAAATGTTAATGAAAAATAATAGAAAATGGTGGGCTTCTATTATGTTGGTGTCACTTTAAAACACGAACACCATCAAATCGATAATAGAAATCGTTTGGGCAAGATTTTATCTTGTAGTCCTAATATATTAATCCAAAGGTCTCGGCGGTTAGAATCACTGCGAAACCTATAAAAAATCACTGATAACAAAATCTAAAATCCCAAATTACCCGCCTATGATACCAAACTTAACCTAAATTATGTCATTACCTGTGAAAAGTTAAATTTGGAAATAAATAATCCAATTTTCGGCAAACTTGGCACTGATTGACCATTTTGTCACTAATGAATAATTAGTCACTTACAAAAACACTTTTGGAATCACAAAAAATTAAAAAACGATCCAAGACACACAATGTCAACCACAAAAAGTCATATGTCAAAATTTTTATGAATGGACCGGATTCAATCTTGATCGTACGATAGCGTAAAAGAAATTTGCGGGGTTGCCAGATGTCATAGTTTATCACACTACTTAGAAATCTTGAATTCTCTGGGAGTTAAACTGAAGCATTATAAAACATACTATTTTAAAGATATTAGTTTACTGTTATAACAATAAATTGTTTATAAATATTTTATGAAATATATTATCATAATAATAATTTTTTTTCATAAAAATTTGGTATTAACAAATTATATTGTTTTCCCTTATTTTTTTTTCCAAAACAGTTGGCAAATTACTACTGATTGTGACCCATTCGTGGCGTTTTGTTTTTGTAAACATTCCATGTCCAGACGTCCATGGCATGGCGTATGCTGCCGCCCACTCTCACTGCGCCAGCATTGTATTACCCTTCACCCGAGTGCCAAACTGGTAATTTACACGTATGTCGATGCTTACGACTGTCTCATTCTGATTTGATGAATAATGTAATATTTTCTTTATCATACTTAAGAAACGTCGAGTTTCCGGTTTGGATTTTCCAGACCTCTATATAATATATATATATATATATATATATATATATATATATATATATATATATATATATATATATATATATATATATATATATACCAAATATACACTGTTATCAACTATAATAACTTTTTTTACGCAACACAACATCTATATACAACGAAAGTAATTAGAATGTGAACTCACAGAATCTATCTATGAATCAATAATAATTCAACGAAATATTCAAACAATGCGAAAACCCAGTCGAGACGCTTATTTTCAAGTCTATTCAAGATGGACATTCCGTGTATGTATGTTGTCAAATTCATTATCTTCGTGATAAGAAACCAAGCACATGTGCAGCATCACCGTGCTATTTTAAATGCGATTAGCTGATTGCTACTTAAGGCTCGCGAAATATGACAACAATGCGTTGTAAGCTTCTATTTCCTGCCCTGTTAATAGAGCAGCAAAGTTTTAAATCATTTATAGTTGCATTAGATGTTTATTCCGTCGCTTCGTCGCTTTGGTGACCGGTATTGAGAGATTCAATGACAGAAATTATAGATATCAGGTATAGTTGTAATAAAAGAGAATAACAATGGTATGTTCGACTTCCAAGGGAACAATCTCATTCTGCAATATGCTGGAGTATATTGCCATTAATTTTTTTTTATTTTAATTTAAGAAGGTAATATAATTTCATTATTTTCTCAGTGAAGGACATGCTTGTATTTTTTTGTAGGGATGAAAACTTCACTACAGTAGAAGGCTGAGAACGCCGCTTTACTGATACGACTACAAGACTATAAAAGAACTAATTTTGTGGCATAGCTATGTGATCTAAGAAACTTTCCCCTTTGTGATAGTTTGTTAAATATTTGGGGCTAAACCCACTTTCTCTATCTTTAAATCTTTAATTAAAAACGTTTTTGTAATTTCCGTAGAACTATTCGAAACTTTCTCTTTCTGATCCTTATTCATCGCTTAGAAATGAAAATGCGATTTTCCACTTTCGATCAAAGTAAAAGTAAAGTTAATAAATAGATCGTTGAAATAAACCGGATAAAGAGCCGTTCTGCTAACAGCTTATTTAAGGATATATTTAGGGAAAAAACGGAATTTATCTGCGAAACCGCTGGTTGTTATAGGATTTTTCCGTAATAGCAATAGCGGGAAAGCGTGTGAATATAAAAAGTTTTATGTGGATTAGTCGAGTGACTGTGAGGTAAAAAATTACATGCTGAAACAATAAATAGGGGACTTTTTCTTGGTTTTATAAGGCTTACAAAGACTTGTTTAATGGTAATATTTTGAAATAAACTTATATTACTATAATCTTATTAACGAGAGTTGAGGTAAGTTTTTTATGACATTCGTTGCTTTAGGAGGGATTATTCGCATAATTTTTTGGACGATTATTCTTTGAATATTATGGTAAGAGCCTAGTAGGGGGCCAAATGATCATAGAATATCGTGTGTAAATTTCCGAAAAATGATCAGGTAACTAATTATAAACAATAATTTAAAAAAATGTCTTTTTTGTGTTTCTCGACCGATTACAAGCAAAAAGGATTACTTGTGATTTTGATAATGCAAGTCACGAACTACAAGCCAGGATTAACTGAAATAGAAAAATATAATGTTATAACGTACGCGCACTCGTGTATGCAGGAAAGGGGAAGTCTACTTACAGGAGCTCACCTACTGCATATATATATATATATATATATATATATATATATATATATATATATATATATATATATATATATATATATTGCCATATCTACGCGAAAACAAGTAGAACTTCAAAGTTCTGTATTTCAGTAAGGAATCATCGCATGACAATTCTGAAAAAAGCATTTAAAATCTCTTTGCGAGTACTTGCCATAAAATGTAAGTCGATTTTTAATTTCTGTAAAAGGTTTTAATCGAGAATAAAAAAATTAAAAAAAAAATTTCAACTTTATTAAATTCAGCGCCATTTTTGTAGAAAAATTTGTGAGAAAATTCTGATCAGACAGTTTTTTAGAGTTATCCAAGCGGTTTAAATTATTTTTTTAAAGTTTGATCGAAGAGCATTTTTGACCAAAATACGGCTCTTCTTACAAAAAAAATTACTTTTCTTCAATGTTTTGTATATTCTTAACTAAACTAGATAGAGAAAAACTTCAACTTCATGTTTTTACATGCAGAATGACCTTCATTAGTTCTGAAATGTTTTTCGCAAATTTCAATTTTTAAATTTTTAAATTTTTTTTTGATTTTTTTAGTTTTTTTGAAAATAAAATGATAATATGCTGTTTACGACTGTTCACTCAGTATGATACCAACGCGTAGTTTTCGGACAATTTTTCAAATGTTTTTTCATTGGTTTCTTTACGTGATTTCCAATTTTTAATTATTTATCATAGAATTAACTGTTTACAACTAAACTACACAAAAAAAAAGAATAAATTGAATATTTTTTCATGTAAAAACATTTGAAGAATTGTCAGAAAATTACGCGTTGATATCATACTGAGTGAACAGTCGCAAATAACATATTATCGTTTTTATTTTCAAAAAAATTGAAAAGTTAAAAAATTTAATAACATTAAATTCGCGGAGAACATTTCGGAACTAATAAAGGTCATTCTGCATGTAAAAACAGGCATTTTTTTTCCTTGAAGTTTTTTTTATCTAGTTTAGTTAAGAATATACAAAACATTGAAAAAAAGTCTTTTTTTTTCGTAAGTAGGATCGTATTTTGGTCAAAAATACACTTAGATCAAACTTTAAAAAAGTAATTTGAACCTCTTGAAAAACTCTAAAAAACTTTCTGATCACAATTTTCTCACAAACGTTTCTACAAAAATGGCGCAGAATTTAATAAAAGCGAAATTTTTTGATTTTTTACTGAAAATACAGAACTTTGAAGTTCTACTTGTTTTCGCGTAGACATGCTAATTAGCTGGCAGTATATATATATATATATATATATATATATATATATATATATATATATATATATATATATATATAATATACTAGTGTGTTGAATATTTTGGTTTTAATTTTAATTTGTGACAAAGTTTTTTAAAATTTTTTTAATTGTATACGATTTGTTCTGTGTGGAGGCTACGGCTGGCGACTGCTCTCAAACTCGCAGTGTTAAGGTGTGTCCTTTGACGAGGTCTGAGCCCTGAAGATGGTCCAAGTTAGACCGAAAGCGCTTGGCCGATATTAATAATACATATACTGAAATACAAAACCCGTCTATTTTTTGCTTCTATTAGTGTTGAATTTGTGGTTGTAAAAAAATTTAACGATTTAATATAAAAAAAAACGTAAAGTGAAAAGTGCTTTTCACTCTTTTCCACAAAATTGAGGGAAAATTATGGAAAACAGAGGTCAAATCGTGTTCCACGACCTCGGTAAATATCGAAATTTTTTCAAAAAACATCGTTTTTCTATATTTCTCATGATGCAAATTTTTACCCACAGAACTATGTTCAAATCTATTTTATGTGCGTATTTATTTTATTAATCATTTAACAATGAACTCTAAATTGTAATTTGTTCAATATAATAACGAAATAAAAGTTTACTCAAGTCCAGTCCTGTCCCCTGACCTACTGCGCAAGTACAGTATAGTCCCATTAAGCTGAATACAGCTTTACATGCTGGACCGAATTTATTTTACGATATTCCTCTTCCTTTTACCCCCTCCAACTTCCTTGATTGCACCACTTATTTACCTTTTAGCAATATTGAAAATGTGGATAAACAAAATAATGGATTGTCTCATGTCTAGAAAATAGGGTCTTTGGATTTATTCCTACTTTGTTGCCAACTGCATTCTATTTTATCAAAAATTTACTAGGGTTTTTAACCATAAAGATATTCATCGGGCTACTAATATTATGTAAACTGACTGCATGAGATAGTTTTTAAGCATTTCGCCTATCAGCAGTATTAACGCTCCCTCTCCAATACTAATCAAAAATAATTTCAGGTAATTCTCTTTCTAGTTTTCAGCTTTCGAACACACCCCCGTAGAATTAGCATAACGTCAGAACTAGGGCCCGGTTGTTTGAAAGCCGAATGACGTATTAATACTTCTATTTATATTTGAAAAAGTGTTGATAAACGGTAGATAGTTCATTTCTTTTCTAACTGCATTATTTAAACGAGTATCATATAATCGGTACGTTAAGTACGAATTTATGGTTGCCTAAATTATTATTATTGTTATTTTCAATATGTAAACAATATCTAACAATATTTACGAATAAAAGTTTTTAAATCCTCTTTTTGTTAACATTAATTGCAAACATCGCATTTTTCCTAATTTCTAACACTTAAAAATACTGAAAAGAGTCACGATACGCAATTAAACTGAAAGAAAAGATAAGTAAACATGTTTATTTCTGTCAAAACAGCCTCTCTATTGTTGTTTAAATCTATAGGTTATGATCGACATTTTCAGCGTTTAATAGTGAAAATAAATTTTTATCAGATTACTGTAAACGCAAATTTGCAGGATATTTACTACTCGTGTGCCGCCAAGGACTACAAATTCAATTTTTTTTAGAATATTGCGTGACTTCCATAAGTATTTACAGTTCCTCGTGGCTGTTTGTGCGGCATTTGGTAGCCTACTTTTAAAAATGTAATTTATGATTTTTTCTTTGCTTGTTTTTGTTCGACATTTTTTTTACAAAAGAAATTTATTTTTTCTGTGCCTACTACGACTTTGCTTTAACTGGGTAGGTTTCCGCAACTTGCTGCAAACATGTTGCCAGCGCGCATTATGTTTCTTACAAAATAAATTATCCGCTGAATATTAATTTCTAAAGTGGACTTCCATCGAACAGCTGGAGTTAATGCTCTTATTCTCCGTTATCGAAGAAACGCGCGACATGACAATGTTTGTATTAACGCATTGAATATAAAATTTTTATGAAAAAAAATTGAACCGACTTCTAAAAGTGCTCTAAAAAGTGTAAAATAACTATACATTTTTATATGAAATTGAAATTTTTGAACTCGGAGCCAAACTAATACCTGAAAAAATGCGATTCGCATAAACAGATGAAAAATACTTTATGTGTAATTGTTTTCGTACTATAATTTATACATATATATATATATATATATATATATATATATATATATATATATATATATATATATATATATATATTAGTAGTTATTTATTTCATTTAGAAATAATTTGGCGCCGACTTCAAAAATTTAAATTTCATATAAAATTTATAGTTATTTTTCACTTTTGTAGCGCACTTTTAGAAGCCGGTTCAATTTTTTTTATAAAAAATTTATTTTTCGATTTTTAGTTTTGAGTTCATTATGATATCCAAAAATTATTTGAACTATGTACTAATCGAAATTAGTGTGCCTTGCAATGACTCCAAGTACTCATTTTATCCAAAGTTGTAAATCACCCTAAAATGAACCACCAAATTTTTTTTAATTCTTACAGTTCTCTAGATACCGGTGAAATTGTGTCAAACAAATAATTAGTCTGTCATAGTAAATCCACTATCTAAAATTTTAAATTAATTTTAGATTGGTAATATAGGTCTCAAAACCTTCCAATATCAATCGACTTAAGAACTTGAGACGTAAATTTCTTAGTCCGATATATTTCATACTGCATATTGAATTTATATACGCCTCAAGAATCCCACAATATCAATTTCAGACAAAATCAGAAAATATAAAATTTTTAGTTTCTTATATTGTATCTTATCAACCTAATAGTTGTAAAAATAACTTTCATATTCGTAATACACTCGACCCCTAAAACCCCATAATACCAAATCTGAAAAAATGCGAATAAGGTAAAATTTTCAACCCAGTATATTGATTTTCAAAAAAATAATTTTAACGTCCCAATCTAATTTAAATCTCAACCCTTCAAAGCCCCCTTGTACCAATTTTGGATGAAATCCAGAAACTTAAAATTTCTAGACCGTCATATTGTATCTGACATATTAGATTTTCTTCAAATAATTTTATATTCGCTCTTTACATCCTCAACAACGATTCCAGTCCCACTTTTGAACAAAATCGAAGAATGTAAAATTTTTAATCCGCTATATTGGATTTGCCATATTGAATCCTGAAAAAATACTTCTAAATTCTTAATTTACACCCTCAAGAACCCCCTATATCAGTTTTGCAGAAAATCGAAAAACGTAAAATTTTTAGGACGCCATATTGAATCCGCTAGATTGAGTTTTTCAAAAAATATCTTAAATTCGTAATTAACACGAACAAAAATCCTCCAGTACTGATTTTAGACAAAATCGAGAAATGTAACATCTTGAATCCGCCATCTTTGATCCGCCATATTTAATTTATTTTTAAATAGTTTCAGATTCGTAATTTGCGATCCCAAACTCACTCATATCAATTTTGAAAAAATCAGACAAAATTAATTTTTTATCCGCCATATTGGATACGCCATATTGAATTTTTAAAAAATTATTTCAGACTCGTTATGTGCTACCCCGAAAACTCCCCCATTCCAATTTTGGAGAATATCGGACAAAATTGATTTTTTTGTTCGCCATATTGGATTGCCAAATCGAATTTTTTTAAAATAAATTCAGATTCGTTATGTGCAACCCCGAAAACTTGGATTTTACTGCACCAATTTCATCCAAAAAAAAAATATATGACCACCGCAGCAACTTCCTGAATATAACATAAAAAATATCATTTAAATCGGTGCAGCCGTTCCGGAGTAGAGAAACATTGAAATTAACTTTTAAAATATCTAATCTTCGGTATAATTCTTATTGTCAAATTTTTGTATTGCCATGGCCTACTGTTACAAATAAAGTAAATTACTGGACATATCGAGTTCTGACCTTGCTTTTCAAAATAAAGTAAACACATTACATATTTTTGAAATACCAAGTTAAAAATCATGGTTCTTGGGTTTAGACCGTGTCAAATTGGAATTATTATCTGACGTTTCACCTACGATTTCACAAGGCATCTTCAGGGATCTTTACTCTACGAGATTAGAACACTGCAGCAGGGCTTTCTTAAGTCGCCATATAAAAATATTTACATTGAATGCATCATCGATATTTGAAGCTAAACTATTACAAAATCTACATGTTCGATGTGCCCCAAGAGTCAGTAGTCGTCAACCTCTTATGTCATAGTACAATTCAGCAAGATCGGATGTAAACTACCACTGATGTTTAAAAATGTACAAGGAGCATTATATATGTATCAAATAATCTTAGAAACCCCAGATGCTTGAATGCCTGATAACAAGTTTCCACTTTCTTAAGAGGTCACATGGGGTTCAAATTTTCAAAAAATTAAATTTTTTTTATTGGCCCATTGGAAAGTACTCTATTTCTGAAAATTATATGTCAATCAAGATTAAACTTTCGGAAATAGAGCCTATAGAAGGTCCGCCCATCTCAGGGTCGTTCGGTAGGTCCGCGCGCAGCAGGTATAAAGACACAACGGTTCTTCCTTTCACTCTTGGTGTGTTTGGCAACATGCTGCAGCTACCGATAGCCTTGAAGGTTTCAAGCATGATTATGAACCTTTGGCCAATGATGTCTTGGCAGCTATCAAGCCGATCTACAATGAGCTGAGTAAAGGTGAACTTCTGCAGCGGTGTGTCGGAGGGTTCACACAAAATATTAACGAAAGTTTCAATCAATTAATTTAGAAAATAACTCCGAAAATACTTCGGCTGGCTCCAATATAAATTCCTATTGCCGCATACATAGCTGCATCTATTTTCAATGAAGGCATGTTATCTATTTTGATGTTTTTCTACTATATGGATATGAAAGTCAGCCGGAATTGCCATGAATATGCTCGGATGTTAGACGAGCATCGCATTTCCTTGGCCGACAAAAAAGCAGAGGCTACGACTCGAGACGCCCGAATTCGATTTAGAAGAGAGCAAGAGGATACTTTAGATATTGCAACTGAAGCAGAAACTTTGCTGTAGGTCCCTGGGATTGGTAATTCTATGTAGGTTAAAAAAAAAATTTTTCTCGCGTTTTTTCTTACATGAAACTTTAAACGCGTTTTTCTCAAAACTGCATTTTTAAAGGCGGTGAACACGATTTCTGGAAAACGAATGCACTGATCTTCTTCAAATTTTACATGATTAGTTTAAAGGTGATTCTCTAGGGAGTGTACGAAGGATTTTTCAAAAAAAATAAAATTTGTATTTTTGGCAGAGCTTTATGGCATCAATTTTAACGAAATTTTGATTTTTTCTTGCAAATCTGCTAAAAATGCAATTTTTAATTTTTCGCAAAATCCTTCATCCACTCCCTAGCTATACTCATCTACTAACAGGAAATATTTGGTTTTTTAATTTCAGATAAGGCTATCTCGAGTTATCATGTCCATCGCAAAGTCCTTTTTTTCGAAGCGTCTTCGAAAATCAGGTTGCACCGGCTCATTTCTCAAAATTTTTAGATGAAATTTTTACTGAAAGCAGTTTAATAGTTGATCTTTCACCTGTAAAAAGTTTGGCCATAATAAATATTTTCCTATATAGAAAAAAAATTCGTAAAAATTCGTTTTTTTTTAGTCTCTGAAACCGATGTAACCCCCTAAAACTTGGAGACGAAAAATGCAGCTAAGTTGAGCTGTAGAGCCCCAATTAGAATTTTGTACCTCATACGACTATAAAAAATTGCATAATATGTAGTAAGGAGAGTTTTTCTATCACAATGATGCGATAGAAAATTCAATACATAAAATATGCTTTTTAGTTTCGTGCGTAATAAATCTATATGTCTGTTCCATTGAAACTTCAATGTCAATGTCAAGTCAATAGTAATACCCAATATTTTAGCTTCGTCACTACTGGCAATCAGGGGCAAATCCATCCTCTCTTTTTAGGAGGGGAGCGGTGATATCACAAAAGTGATTGGATGACGCCCATAGAGTTTGATGAATTGGGGAAAGAACAGTTTTTTTTCCCGTTGTTCGTCGAGATATAGTAAATGGGATAGCAAATGTCCTTTCTCTGCTTAAAGTAAAAAAATTTTCTTTTGACCTAGCAATCATTTATATATAAACATTTTCGCAATAATTTAAGTTGATTTATACCTTGACTAATCATTGAAAAATTTGTATAGGTAGCATTAAATGAGGCAACTCGAAAAAAGGCAAAAAAATTTTACCTCCTGCACATAATCTCAAAAGTATTCAAAAAAACATTTTTCATGTACATAATCTCAAATATCTTTAAAATATCCTTAATATTATAGTATTAAACTAAACAGTGAAAGTTAACTTCAACTTTCCTTATTCGGTAAGAACAAGTAAGTATTAAGTTAATAAAAGAATCATTAAAAAAAAACTGGGAAAAGAGTCGTTCGGCTAACAATTTATTTAAGGATATATTTAGAGGCAGAGCTACATTTAATCTTGGTAAACGCTTGTTCACGCTAGAGCAGAGAAAAAGCTGGTGTAAATAACGAGGTTTATGTCTATTAGCGAAGTCACCTGCAGATAAAAAATTACCCGCTAAAATAAAAATAAAGCTGTTTTTTCTGTGTTTATTTCAGTAAATGGTTGTGTTCTGCAATAAACTGTAATAGATAATTTGGTGGTTGAGGAAAATTATTTTTTATGGACTTACACCGGACTGTAATACAGTAAAGTTTGTTATATATTTAATTCTCCTTTCAGGCAGATAATATGAAAAATATATACAAATAGTTTATTTCCTGCAAATATCGTTCTGATCCTCTCTCTATACGCGTTTCCATCACCTCATGATCTCGTCAGTGGAGCTGTATCGGATCGAGAGCAACATTAGCAGGAAATAACTGATATATGAAACATAAATTTCAAGATAAGTCGGCAAGATATTGCACCTGCCATCTATCAACTTCGATGTCAAACTGAAAAATATCGCCAGTCGAACGACATCTATGAATCATTGGAGGAACGTAAATTTTTAAAAAATCAAAAATTTCAGTAAGAAATAAAGAAATCTTTCTACCGTATTTAAATAGTTTGTTATATATGTAATTCTTCTTTCAGGCAGAGAATCTGAAATATATACAAATAGTTTATTTCCTGCAAATATCGCTCTGGTCTTCTCTCCATATGCGTTTCGATCACCTCATGATCTTGTCAGTGGAGCTGTATCTATTTGTATATATATTTTTCATATTCTTTGCCTGAAAGGAGAATTACATAAATAACAAACTATTTAAATACGGCAGAAGGATTTCTTTATTTCTTACTGAAATTTTTGAATTTTTAAAAATTTCACGTTACTCCAATGATTCATAGATGTCGTTCGACTGGCGATATTTTTTAGTCTGACATCGAAGTTGGTAGATGGCAGGTGCAATATCCTGCCGACATACCTTGAAATTTATGGTTCATATATCAGTTATTTCCTGCTAATGTTGCTCTCGGTCCGATACAGCTCCACTAACGAGATCATGAGGTGATCGAAACGCCAGAACGATATTTGTAGTAAATAAACTATTTGTACATATATTTTTCATATTCTCTGCCTAAAGGAGAATTACATATATAACAAACTATTTAAATGCGGCAGAAAGATTTCTTGATTTCTTACTGAAATTTTTGATTTTTTAAAAACAGTAAAATTTATTTAAGAATACTACCATTGATGGTTATTATTGCAATATCCTATGGCTGAGCTGTTAGAAATTTTGATCAATCTTCTTTGTGTAAAATTTCAATATGTCTACATAACCTATACCGGGTGTCAACGAATCTATTACACAAGTCATAATTTCTAGAGTATTATGTGTATCAAAATGAGAATTGGTACAGGTAAATGGTATGTTAAGGGGAGAGTTTTCGCATACTTTCCACTTTCCGGCCACTTCCGGTTTCACCGGAAATGGCCCTGATTTTGAATTTTTAAATAGCACACCCTGTATATTTTAACATTTTTGGGTTTCCGATACAATTCTAGATCAGAATGTGACATTTTAAAAACTTTTTACCTCTACTCCATTTTTTTAGAGCCACTTTTAAAATTGCATCTAGGTGGCCATGATTGGACGCAAACTAATCTAAGGGGCTTAAGTGATATCAAAAAAATACAATCGCAAAGTTTTAGTTACTAGTATGAAAGACAGGAATAAGACAAGTTGACAAAATTAAGTTTTCATTTCTAACTATTAATTTTCAAATGGCGACCCCTTTTTGACAACTACTTTTCGAAAAAAGCATTCTTTGACGAATTTAACGGTACTAATTTATTTGCGATTGGATTAGACATAAAAACAGAAATTAAATATTATGAAGCAAAATACTGTATAATTTACTTACTTATGACAAGTGCGCCATAGACAGCCACTATGCATAATAATTTGCAACTGTTTTTATCAAGTCTTCTTTGGAAAACAAAGCACTCACTTAAGTAGATAATGACAGTGACATACGCTCTAAGAACAGACGTAATGCAGTTTCGCGGGAAATACTCGTAGGAAAATTCTAAATAGAAAGTTTTTTGTTTTTCCGAGAGCTTTAAAATGCTTTTTTAAATTTTGTTCTAAGTGCATTTTGACCAAAATACGATATTTTTAACGAAAAAAAAAATTTTGTAATGCTCGATATACCTAACTACGAGAGCTAGAATAAAAGTTCAAATAGAAAAAATGTTTATTTTTACACGTAGAATTATCTTAGATTGTTCTGGAATTTTTTCCACACTGATTTTTTGCGATTTTTGATTTTTAAAAATTTTTCAAGAACATAATAATATTACTCGTCTTCCTATTGAATTTGTCGCGATTTCATCTAAAAATTTAATGTAGATATCTGAAAGTTTCAAGTGGTAGGGGAGCACCCAGTAGATGATAAATACGTAAAAAAGTACAGCTAGATCTGCCCTTTTTTTTATAAACAACATCCAAAGTCGGAAAATTCGTTTTTTTTCCGTAGAATTCTATATTATTCCAATGTCGATTTTCCGGTATTTCGCGATTTCCTATAACAATGAAAATAAGTCAGTTCGTAATATTTCGTCGAATTACCCCAGTTTAAAAAGAAATGAAGGCTCTACGTTATCTGGAACCCGAGATATCGTACAATTTTGTTGCGTGCTCCAATTTGAAGTTTGAATTTCAGAAGCACAACGTGAGAAAGCCGAGCTTCCCCACTACTCGCTACAACCCACTGGCAAAAGTACCTTCACTTCGAAGGGTTATAACCATGGACGTCTGGACATGGAATGTTTACAAAAACAAAACGCCACGAATGGGTCACAATCAGTAGTAATTTGCCAACTGTTTTGGAAAAAAATAAGGGAAAACAATATAGTTTGTTAATACCCAATTTTTATGAAAAAAAAATATTATGATAATATATTTCATATAATATTTATAAACAAGTTATTGCTACCATAGTAAACTAATATCTTTAAAATAGTATGCTTTATAATGCTTCAGTTTAACTCCCAGAAAATTCACGATTTCTGAGTAGTGTGATAAATTATGAAATCTGGCAACCTCGCAAATTTATTTTACGCTATCGTACGATCAAGGTTGAATCTGGTCCATTCATAAAAATTTTGACATATGACATTTTTGTGGTTGGCGTTGTGTGTCTTGGATCGTTTTTTAATTTTTTGTGATTCCAAAAGTGTTTTTGTAAGTGACTAATTATTCATTAGTGACAAAATGGTCAATCAGTGCCAAGTTTGCCGAAAATTGGATTATTTATTTCCAAATTTAACTTTTCACAGGTAATGACATAATTTAGGTTAAATTTGGTATCATAAGCGGGTAATTTGGGATTTTAGATTTTGTTATCAGTGATTTTTTATAGGTTTCCCAGTGATTCTAACCGCCGAGACCTTTGGATTATTATATTAGGACTACAAGATAAAATCTTGCCCAAGTCACTTCGTATCTGTAATGAACATTTTGGCCCAAACGATTTCTATTATCGATTTGATGGTGTTCGTGTTTTAAAGTGAAACCAACATAATAGAAGCCCACCATTTTCTATTATTTTTCATTAACATTTCCCTTGTAATATTACACCAAATAGTGCCGCTTTTCCTATCTTTTTACAATTTTCTCCTTAATTTTTGTTTTCCCTATTACTTGTAAAAGTGTAAAATTTTGATTTAACCAAGATATTACAAAACTTGCAAAAACTTTATAAATAAATATATGACTTGCGTAATAACTGCCATGTGTGAAAAGTCCAGAAATGAAACGTTGATTTCTGCAATTTTTATTTATTTTTATTCGATGTCCGATAGTTACATAGTCTCAGATTTGCTTTACACAAATTAGATAATATCAGTAAGTAAGAAAAAAAAGTATATTTTATTGTACGTTATTCTATTTTATGTATATAATTGTAATATGACCAACAAGTAATATATTTAATAATAGCATATACTTATTTTTATCCCACACATTTCCTTATCCGTATATTTTGTCATCAATATTTTAGGATACTAGAAACAGTGAAAATCAAGAAATACAGTAATCATATTAAAATAAATAATTTCCGTTAGAAACACATGACAGATTGTCGATTCGAGAAAAATTTTCAACAATAGTACTGCCAAAATAAATTTAATTGTTATTTGCTTTTGTAATATACAATTTTATTTTAATTAATTTGTTTTATTGTATTTCTTTAAATACCAATTTCTTATGATTGGAGTTTGGGGACTGTTCAGTGAAACAGGTTTAACTGTAACAAGTCTTTCAGATTAATACCTAAATTGAAACAGTCTATCATATATATTCCAAATCATAATTGAAATTATATACAAATATTAACAGGTTATTTCTTGAAAATGAAGTTGTAAATACTCTATTTTCTCCTGAACTCACACACTGTCGAATATATATTTTTTAAATATTTCCATTTTTGATTTGTTTCATTTATTAACTTACAAAAAATATCTCAATTTTCTCGTTTTAGGAATTTTGTACAAGTGTTACTATTTTTACAAATAATTGGTATACTAACCAAGCGTCAAAGAAGTCATATTTGCATACCACGACGTCGTTACATTTACTCAGTATTGCACTTCAATATTTGAGACATTAGAATTTTGGTAAGACTACTTTTTTACGATGATCATGGCTGACGTTAAATTTCATATGCGAGTGTCTGTACGGCATAGACACGTTGCTAGGAATAATAAAAATAGACAGCGAGTAAATAAAATTTAGAAAAAAAATTTCAATCACAGTCATGTTCAAGAAACAAAGTTTTTGCCGATTGTAGAATTGTGGGCATTAATTAGCCACTTAACTACAATCCGGCAAAATATTACACAATTTTTTACTTTGGACTTGGATAATTCTTACATGGTTCTCTGTTTTAAATAATAACTAGTGCCTTTGATAAAAAAAGTTTATTTCAAGTCACTAATGTCGTAAAAGATAAACGATATGAATATTACGATTATTTTTATATTAAATACTGATTTATGTTCAATTACAACAACTTCCGTATCATGACATATTGATAGAGTAATTAACTATTTCTTATGAAAAAATATTTATTTCAATTCTGCAAATAAAAGCATCATAGAATATTAATTGATATTTTTATTCGTTTTAAAATTGTTACGCCGCTGGCGTATGATAGATTGTGAGCTATAACACCCCTCTAACCCCTGGCCTACAAGCATGTTGGCGCTTGCAAATTTCCTATTCATGAATGACTAGCCTGGTCCATTCTCTACTATGTCTATGGTTATAACTTTACTAACGATGCATGAATTTCATACTTATCAATTGCATCATAAAATATAGGGCTTCGTTTAAAATCTTTGAAAATTTCGACTCTTTGTTTGTTTATAAACAAAAGAGATATGACTTTTAAAAAAAGTGCTATCTTAGCTCCTATTGGTCGTAGGAAACTTTAAAAAAAATCGGGTTTTTTTCACCAGCTTTTCACAAACTTGTATCATTAAAATTAGCAACGTTATTCCAAATACGTAAAAAAAGGTACCCCTTCTTTAAACGGTTTTATTAATAACAATTTTGTTCAAAATCCTTCGTTTCTTTATCTTTGCTTGTAGTTTGAACTTCAAAGAATCCATTCCGCTTTTGCAAATATCTGTAGAATCATCCTCAGGGCAAGGACAATGGTTTGAACATTAAGTGTCTGGGATAAACAATTAAGATTATTCATAAACTACTAAACCGATTTGGTCCAGCTTTCGCACAGTTATAAAGGCACATAATGGCCTTATCATCAAGGGGTAATACATCACTTTCGGCTTCTCTTGCAAAAGTTATTAACATTTATAAAATAGAGCAAAAAAGATGGTTTTTCGCAATTATCTCGATAAATTATTTATCGATTTTGACGTATAGAAAATGAAGTTAATGGTCTTTTCAATGCCCACAGCTTTCATTTGGACAAATTTTCTCTAAAATGTAACCGGAAAATTCTACAGGCAAAAAATCGAATTTCCCGACTTTGGATATTGGTTATATAAAAAAAGGGCTGATCTAGCTGTACTTTTTTACGTATTTATCATCTACTGGGTGTTCTCTACGACTTGAAACTTTCAGATATCGGCAATAATTTTTTTCACCTTCTTTCATAGGAAGACTGGAGTATATGGATGTATCTGGAAACAGAATTGGAACAACTTAGGATCAGTGTCTTTTATGAAATAAAAATACATTTTTTAATTAATTCATATGAATGAGCTCTTGTGTATGAGCTCATACATATGATCTATTAAAAAAGTGCTTTCTTTTCATTAAATAGACCAAAACTCTGTAAAAAAAATCACACCAGGCTCTGAGTTGTTCCAGTTCTGTTTTCAGATGCATGCATAACCATATTATAATGGTTTTGAAAAATTTTTTTAAATTTAAAAAATAAAAAAATCGAAAAAAAAATCAAAAGTGCGGAAAAAATCCGGAATAATCTAAGATCATTTGGCTAGCAAAACCAAAAACAATTTTTTTTTCTGTCTCTTGCAGTAACAGAAATATAGAGCATTAAAAAAAAAGTCTTTTTTTTCGTTAAAATGACCGTATTTTAGTAAAAAATGCACTTTGGACAAAATTTAAAAAAAGCATTTTAGATCTCTCAAAAAACCCAAAAAACCATCTATTCAGAATTTTTTTGCGAGTATTTCCCGCGAAACTGCAATGACATTATCAAAACCAAGAAAAGGTGTTTTTTTTTTCAATCAATCAAAACATATTGATGTTCTCTAGATATTGCTACGTGATATGACAATTTAGAGCTTAGTGCAAAGGTTACGTAGATAGAAATTATCAAAATCACACATTAGTTTCACAGGGAGGATTTTCATATAGAACAGTGTTATCTGTTCTAGAACAAGGGCATTATCCATCCATTATTCTAATGGATAAGAATGAAAAATTAAACCCTTGCTTACCTATAAAACCAAAGAAATTTATTATAATCGTGTACAAACCTAGTGTTGACATAACCTGTATTGTAATTTTAGGGTCAAGTTTTTGGTGTGACTCTTGAGTGATTTCTTCGAATAAGTAAGCTGTAAGTAATACTTACATGGTCGTTTTCACCTTTTTAAGTTTCGCAACATAAATATCAGGACTATTTTTTAAAAAGTCCAATTATAACTACGAGAAAGTTACTGTTGTCAGCTAGCAGAAAAATTATCTCCATAATTATAATAAAGTAATTTGAAAGATTACTAAACTATAAAGCAGAATAATTTAAACCTTCTAGCAAAGAATACACAGGATGTTCCATTTAAAAAATTAAAATTTCTTTCGTTCCTCAACTTTACGATTCGTCACTGTTTTTGTAAATAAATTTAAAAGATAATTTGGAAGAAATCCTACAACTTTCATATTTGAAGTATGGTGCTAAATATTAAAAAACCTTTACATCACGATTTTTTCCGGCCTTTGTTCAAATAATTTTGTATCTATTACAAAAAACTTATTTTATTCTGAAGTTTAAGGTTTTCACTAAAAACAGTCCAAATTTCAGCTCTTAATATTAATCAAACGATTTTTTGAAAAAAAAAATGTATTTTTACTGGTTGTAGAGGGTTATATTTTTTGTTAAAGCTGTATTTTTTCCCAGCTTTCGAACGCGATCAATTTAAAATACGTAGCATTCGAAATAACCACATATTTAATGTATTTTTAAGCAAAAAAGGTACTTTTTTTGTTGTACTTTTTGCGCAATTTATCTTGTAAAAGTTGGTGATCCTTTTTAGGGACTATCAATGTAAGTCTTTAGGAATAAAATGATCCCCCGTGCTTCTCTGTACGATTCGTCAAAAAGTTTTCCGACGCTCTAAAAAACGATGAAAGCTTTTTAGCTTTGCAGGATAATTACAGTCGTCTAAAAACTATGGAACTCTCAAAGTCCATCTTTCCTAACTTTTTTGTATCACTTACTACGTATTATTCATAAGTCCGTTAACGATTTCAACAATTTTTTTGCATAGTTATTAAGAATAACAGAAAAGGCCATTTTTCAAAATTTTAAAGGTTTTTTTAGTGCCTAAAATTTTGTTATAATAAGTTTTTAAGTAATAAAATTTTTATAAAAAAATTGAACCGACTTCTAGAAGTGCGCTAAAAAGTGAAAAATAACTAGAAATTTTTATATGAAATTGAAATTTCTGAAGTCGGCGCCTAACTAATACCTGACAAAATGTGATTCGCATAAACAGATTAAAAATACTTTATTTGGAATTGCTTTCTTACCATAATTTGTATATATTAGTAGTTATTTATTTCATTTAGAAATAATTTGGCGCCGACTTCAAAAATTTCAATTTCATATAAAAATTTCTAGTTATTTTTCACTTTTCAGTGCACTTTTAGAAGTCGGTTCAGGTTAGTTTTGAATTCATCATAAATTATTTGAACTAAGTGCTAATCGAGATTAATGTACCTTGCAATGACTCCAAGGTGGCAAAAAAATATCCATTTTATTCATCATTGTAAATCACCCTAAAATGAACCATTAAAAATTATTTCATTCTTAGAGTTCTCCAAATACCAATGAAATTGTGTCAAACAAATATTTAGTCTGTCATAGTAAATCCACTATCTTAAACTTCAAATTAATTTTAGATTGGTAATATAGGCCCTAAAACCTTCCAATATCGATATTTAAAGAATTTGAGCAGTAAATTTCTTATATTTTATATAGCATATTGAGTTTGTATGCGCTCCGAGAACCCCGCAATATCAATTTTAGATAAAACCGGAAAATGTAAAATTTTTAGTCCCTCATATTGTATCTTATCAACCTAATAGTTGTAAAAAATTAACTTCAAATTCGTAATACACCACCCCCAAACGCCTAATACCAAATCTGAAAAAATACGAATAAGGTAAGATTTTGAACCCATCATACTGGATCCGCCATATTGAATTTCAAAAAATAATGTTAACATCTTAATCTAATCTAAATCTAAACCCTTCAAAGCCCCCTAAATTTCTAAGTTGTCATATTGCATCTGACATATTAGATTTTCTTAAAATAATTTTATATTCGCTATTTACATCCTCAAAAAGGATTCAGTTCCACATTTGAATAAAATCGAAAAGTGTAAAATTTTTAGTCAGCTATATGGCGTTCGCCATATTGAATCCAGAAAAAATACTATTAAATTCATAATTTACACCCTCAAGAACCCTCTATATGAGTTTTGGAGAAAGTCGAAAAATGACACCATATTGAATCCGCCAGATTGAGTTTTTCAAAAAATATTTTAATTTCGTAATTAACATTAACAAAAATCCCCCACTACTGACTTTAAACAAAATCGAGAGATGTAGAATCTTTAATCCTCCATCTTAGATCCACCATATTTAATTTTTTTTAAATAATATCAAATTCGTAATGTGCTATCATATCAATTTTGAAAAAAATCGCAAAAAATTAATTTTTTATCCACCATATTGGATATGCCATATTGATTTTTTTAAAAATAATTTTAGATTCATCAGGTGCGACCCCGAAAACTCTCCCGTACCAATTTTGAATCGAAGAAAATCGATTTTTTTGTCCGCCATATTGGATCCGCCATATTGAATTTTTTAAAAATATTTAGAATTCGTTATGTGCGACTTCGAAAACTCCCCCATATCAATTTTGGAGAAAAATCGGACAAAATTAAAATTTTTTTGTCCGCCATATTGGATCCGCCATTTTGAATTTTTTAAAAATAATTTCAGATTCGTTGGATACAACCCCGAGAATTCCTCCATACCAATTTTGGAGAAAATCGGACAAAATTAATTTTTTTGGCCGCCATATTGTAAGCGCCATCTTGGATTTTACTGCACCAATTTCATCTAAAAAAATATGGGACCACTGCAGCAACTTCCTTTACATAACGTAAAAAATTTCATCAAATCGGTGCAGCCGTTCCGGAGTAATCGGTGTACATACATAAAAAAAATACATAGTCGACGAATTGAGAACCTCCTTCTTTTAGAAGTCGGTTAAAAACTTTTTCAAATTAAATAAAGAAAACCAATTTTTCGCTTTTGACTAGTAATAAAAAAATATTTTCCTAAAATTTGCATTTTATGTATTTTTTACTTATTATCAGTTTAATCTTCCTGGCCTAATATTTGTGTTGTCATATTTTGCAAGTTAGGAAAAAATAATCTTGCTTTGCAGTTTGTAAATAGATGTGAGTTTGAACACATGCGATCTCCTCTTAGATATATTATAATAATTACCATTTTCCCATCAGTTTTACATTATGTAGTCGTGTCTACTAAAAACTATCTGCTCATGAGACCTTAACCTATTTTATTCCTTCGACTATTTAGCATCAAACTTTTTGCTATATCTTTAATGGAATTTCAAATCCGACAGTTTTTGTTTGTTTTACCTCCAGAGATTCATTTACAATTCCATGCTCCACTTTTTTAACGGAAACGAACTTACTATAAGTTTTCTGAGTTTTTTATGGCTGAACCTTTAACTTCTATGACAAAATTGTTTATTGACATATACAATGAGGACATAAAGTCTATATACTGACCCCTAATTTTTTGTACACTTTTAGATTCCCTGCAAAATTCTGAAAATGTTTTCTATTACATGTCCTATATCTGTTTTCAATTTAGCATAACCGACATTATGACCTGTCTCTTTGTCACATTTTGTCATATCGTCACTTAGAGTTAAGTTTAACAGAAATTAAAACTTACTGAGGCAGAAAGAACAGCAACAGAAACCCAAGAAGAAGCGTGTTAGCAATTTCAAGAAAAATATCCTAATCTTCCACCAATTTCACAATTCACAGTGAATAAGATTGAGCAGAAATTTTATCGGCTTGGTCATGTTCGTGATGCTCTCAAAAGCGGTCGACCAGCAGTGATGACAAAAAAGTAGATATCTAAGATAATTACAATAATAACTGTAATAAACATGTTGCATACTAATAAGTACTGTCAGGATTCAAATTTCAGTTTAAGTGTACTATGGCCAATTCGATTAATTTTACCTTTTTCTTGCAAATACTCACCTTATGGATAAACAAAATATCCTTTTTTTCAAGCCTCTCGCATAAATTCCTTGGAAAAAACACATATTATTTGTCGGTTAAGTTACTTTTTTTTTGGTTAATTATACTACGAACTTCGTAGTTCTACTTTCTTACTAATTTCTCTCACAGCTCGGTTATTTTTATCTTCCTGAATTTACACTACAAAGTACGGTTTTAGGTTACATTTGATTATCAGTTTAACCATTATTTTTGTTGATTTGCTTGATATTTACTTGACTGTGGGTATTTATTTTTATAGATGCTGACACCTTTTTTCGAGTTAAATCTCGGTTTTCCTGTCTGCTATTTGAGTGAAATTCTTCCTTTTATCCTTTCTAATGGCAGTTTTCTTGAAATTATTTTAAATAATTCCGTAGATTTTGTTTATGGTATTCTTAGGTTAGGTCATATGTCATTTTGGTTACCTAAATTTCTGTTTTATGGTTTGCCCTAGCGAAAAACACTATGGCTACCGCAATGGAGTAATAGTATAGCTACTAAATTCGAATAACATTAGAGCTACGATATTGGAGTAATGCTAGCCCCTGATTTAGGTGTGGATCAATCAAGTCAACAAGTTCGATTAATTGCAGAGAAAATGGCTGAATTCTGAAGGTGTCAAAATTAGACATAACAACAGGCATCTTTCAAGAAATTTTTGTAACAACGGTTATTATTTGAAAAATATTAAACATGACTTATTTCCAAAATCCCATATTATTTACCCGAAAACTGCGACAGAAACAGATAATCAGTTTACCGACACGATAAAGGATACTAATAAAGAAATTCCGCAAAATTGCGACTCCAATTAAGAAAGATGCCGATAGACGGCGAGATGCATACCATCCCTCGCGAAATTTTAATTTTGAATAAAACAGGCGGAAAAATACAGCTTAATATCTGGGGATTAGGCCTTGGCCAGCACCTGTATAAAACTATGCAAAAGAAAGTGCTCAGGACTGCTGAAACTCTCCGTAAGTTTATGGAAAATGCAGAAAGACCAATAACAGGAAAAGCGCTCCATCTTACTATTATATGAAGATATCTGGGATGAGTAAATGTTCCATGTAGGTAGTGCGAATGCCATTTGGCTGAACCTATAAGATAAAGGTATTTTATTAATAAACAAAAAAAGTTGATGCAATAAAAATTATACTCTAAAGGGCTCGCCAAGTTTATCTAGTTCTAAGGAACTATTTTACCACCTAACCCTAATTTAGCAAACAAAAATAAATATTTAATTAACAAAATAAAAGTAACATAATGCAATAAATGATCAGAAATAAATCTACATTTCTTTCAGAAGCTAAAAGGTTCACTAGGATATTCCTAGATCTTTAATACAAGAATTATGCTTGATAATTATTAAAAGAACCAGTTTTAGACTTAAACCTTTTTAGACTATATAAATAAGTTACACACTAATATCAATTTTACCATGGAAATAGAAAAGAATAACCCATTTAATTTTCTAGACATTAAAACACAAAAAACACGTTTTTTTCAGTGTACTATAAACCTTTTCATACAAACACAGTAATACGCAATACGTTATCATTAATTAATAAATATCTTTACCTTTAGAACAAGAAAATAACCACAAAGAACTTAAAATTAAACAAATAGCAATTAACAATGATTATAAACCAAACACAATAGATAAAATATAAAAGAAAGAACTTTTTAAGAACTCCATAAATAGCTCAACTTTTTAGAAAAACCAAAAAAATACATTATACATACGTAGGTCAACCAAGTCATAACGTAGGAAAATTTTTAAACAAAACAAACATAAAAATAGCATATAAAACTAACAATTCCGTAGGTAAATTTATAAAAAACAACAAAAGTAAAACACTAAAGAATAAGGTGTTTATAAGTTAACATGTACGGATTGTCCAAAACATATATAAGGCCAGCCAGGCACAAGTTTTGGCACCATAATTAAGGAAAATTGAAACAGTTTTATTAAGAGAAGTACCAACTCTAACTACGCCAATCACCTTTTACAATACAAACATTTTAATGATAATTTGGAAATAACACATATCGAAAATAAGGGTTATGAACTGGGCCCTTATCCTCGAAAGTGTGATGTGAAAGGTGATGTGAATGGCGATGTGAACTTTTTGACAGTAAAAGCCGTATTCTTGAAAAGCCAATGTTGCCAGATATGAACGTGTTAAAACCTGAGAATTTCAAAAAATAAAATGGATGACAGATTGAATTGAGCTGTCAGACCGAAAATGTTCGTAGTATATTTTGTTGCCATTTTAGGCAAAAAGTAGTTTTGGTACTTTAAATTAATCGTCAAAAGTAAAAAAAAAAATAGTGCTGTTTTTGTTATTTTTGTGAAGTTATTAATTGCCATTGCAATATTTGTACTTTGCATGGATTAAATTTATCTTAAATTAACCCTCTAAAACTGTTAAACAAAAATGCATACAAAGAGCCAAGTACTTTAAGATTTTAATATATATAAAAAAGGGATATCAAGAAAAACAACAATAATATATACAAAGTAATATACTGACAGTAATTGCAGAAAGCCAGCACTGATAAACCTTGAAATGGTGGAAATTACAATTCTACATAGTATGACTAAAAACCATCACCCTCTTCCGTTATTTATTGTATGAATCCACAAATTATCCAGCCTCTTACTGCAAGATGTTCTGTCCTGACAACTAAATTTGAAAGAAAACCTGAAACTTGAACAATGATAGAGAAACTATGACCAGAGACCAAAACCAAAGGCCAGGCAGAAGACGTCCATTAAAGATATTGGCGGATCCCACATTCAACTTTTAATATATTTTTTTTTATTTTATAAAGATTTGTAGAGGCTTGAAGATCAAATGTACCATAAATAAGGTTTTTATGCTGCTCGTTGGTCTGTAGGGTTCATATTTATATGTCCCGATAAATTATAATCATAAAATTTATTTAATTCTAGTGTCGTATAGTGTTTAACACCGTCTAATTAGGTTAAGTGATGTAGTTAACATAATTTAAATATAAAATTTATTTATTTAAATAAAAGTTTCAGATAGCTTACAAATTGTGATTTCTCAGATTTATTATAAGTTGCGTCGTGAAAAGAATTATGTTAGATTTAACTGTTTAAAAAAAAGATACTCGGCTGTTATGGACACAAGAATTTATGTTAAATTCATAAGCAGAACTGGCCCTAGAAAAACATTTTTAAATCGCACGCTCATAAAATTGAGTTAACAGAATCTCCTGTAATAATTGTAAATGTCTGTAATCTCAAATTTACTTAATATTTGCGAGACATATTCAACTTTCTAAGGATATTTTATTAAATAATATTAAAAATGCCGGGGTTCCATCTAATTAACGTTTCAACTGTTTATTCAAAAAATAAAACGTCTTAAAGAAACGGTTCAACATATTATTTTTTTTAATGACGAGTTATTTTGAAGAACCAAAAATAAAATAAAAGTTTTTAATTCTATTTTATTTTTTGAAATCCGTGCGTTAAATATGTCATTTAGCGGCTGACATTTCATTGGCGCATGTTTCACCGTGCGCATGCCTTCCACCGGGCTAACGTGGATATGAGTGATGAACATTTCAAGAATACGCGTTCGCCACCTTTGCACCGTTCACTTCACGTTCCCCAGTTCAAAGATAGGGCTCCAGAACTTTCTGAATCTTCAGAAATAAACAAATTCCAACTTGTTACTCAAATAGATTTGAATAGATCACCTATAATAAATATATTTTAACACCTTTAATGTACACTCTTTTAAAACCAACAGGTAAATACAATTTTTAATGCCTCTTTCTTTTATACAAACTTTTCCGAGCTTTATATAAATTAACCACATTTTATACGCAAATGACATTTGATAAAGCTATTAGAGTAAGGTCCCAGCGAAACATATCTTGTTTGATATAGTGAAAATTTAATGAGAAAAATTATTTTACTATCTATATATTAAAAGAAATAGTGTTTTGGTACGACCCAATGAACTATAAGAAAATCCAGCCCAATTTTTCCCTTAAAAAAGGGACGCCTTCTTGTTTTTTTTTAGAAAACTGTTTCCATAATGGAAACGTATTCAAATTGCATTAATTTTTAAATTCGTTTGTTGTACTTTACTACAAACGAGCGAAGATAAAAGATTCTTATTTAGATATTCTGTTTTCGTTTATTTGTACAAAATCTCAATCTCAAAACCTGTTAAGAAAATAACAGGGAAAGAAAACGTGTAAACAAATTCTAATTTTCTTAGACAGCAATATAAGAATTTAGAGTGTTCTGCAATCATTGGTAAAAATATGAGATTCAGGCACAAATTTATTTTCTTTAAAAAATCTGTAAAATAATATTTGATATCGATGATTTCGCCTTTATATTCGTCTAAATAGCATAGTATATCTTTTATAAAACAACTATTGCACTGTTATTACTATTTAATTAATATTTAGTCAACTCCCTCTTCTGTTGGAGCTGGTGGTTGATTACTTCTGGTATGTTTGCTTAATTTTGCTTAATCAGTCAGTCATTTGTATATTAAATTAAGACATTTGTTAGAATATTTGATGTTTCGTTTTATTTATACATTAAAGCATCCTTAAAATTACAGTTAAAACTTAAAACAGGATTAAAATTTAAATAATTCTTATATGTTATAATTAAAATTTGATTTCTATTAAAATAACTTAACTTATATATATAAAATGAACCACTAAAAATTCTTTTATTCTGAGAATTCCCAGATAGCAGTGAAATTATGCCAAACAAATATTTAGTGTGTCATAGTAAATCCATTATATTAAATTTCAAATTAATTTTAGATTAGTAATATAGACCCCAAAATATTCCAATATCGATATTTAAAGAACTTGAGACATAAATTTCTTAGCCTGATATATTTTATACTGAATATTGAGTTTGTATACGTCCCAAGAATCCCACAATATCAATTTTGGAGAAAATCGAAAAATGTAAAATTTTCAGTACCTCATATCCTATCTTATCAACCTAATAGTTGTAAAAAATTAACTTTATATTCATAATACACGACACCGAAATCCCCCAAATACCAAATCTGGAAAAATGCGAATAAGGTAAAATTTTCAATTTGAAAAAAAATTTTAAAGTCTTCGTCTATTCTAATTCTAAACCCTTCAAAGCTCTTAGTATTAATTTTGGATGAAATCCGGAAATTTAAAATGTCTACACCGTCATATTACATCTGACATATTAGATTTTCTTAAAATAATTTTATATTCACTATTTACATCCTCAAAAACGATTCAGTTCCACCTTTGAACAAAATCAAAAAATGTAAAATTTTTAGTCCGCTATATTAGATTCGCCATATTGAATCCCAAAAAAATACTTTTAAATTCATAATTTACACCCTCCAGAACCCCTTGTATCGGTTTTGGAGGAAATCGAAAAATGTGAAATTTTTAGGACGCCGTATTGAATCCATCAAATTGAGTTTTTCAAAAAATATTTTAAATTCCTAATTAACACTATCAAAAATCCCCCAATACTGTTTTTTGACAAAATCGAGAGATGTATAATCTTTAATCCGCCATATTTGATTTTTCAAAAGTAATTTCAGATTTGTAATGTGTGATAAAAAAACTCTCCCATATCAATTTTGAAAAAAATCGGACAAAATTAATTTTTTTGGTCGCCACATTGGATTCGCAATATTGATTTTTTTAAAAATAATTTTAGATTCGTTATGTGCGACCCTGGAAACTCCCCTGTACCAATTTTAGAGAAAATCGGACAAAGTTAATTTTTTGTCCGCCATATTGAATCCGCCATATTGAATTTATTTTAAATATTTTGGGTTCATTATGTGACCCCGAAACTTCTCCACACCAATTTTGGAAAAAATCCGACAAAATTAAATTTTTTTTCCGCCATACTAGATCCGCCATATTGAATTTTTGAAAAAATAATTCGATCTACCCCGAAAATTTCCCCATATCAATTTTGGGAGAAAATCGAACAAATTTAATTTTTTTGGCCGCCATATTGTCAGCGCCGTCTTGGATTTTACTGCACCAATTTCATCAAAAAAAAAAAAAATATGGGACCACCGCAGCAACTTCCTGAACATAACGTAAAAAATTTCACTCAAATCGGTTCCGACGTTTCGGAGTAATCGGTTACAAATATAAAAAAAAAACTCATAGTCGACAAACTGAGAGCCTCCTTCTTTTAGAAGTCGGTTAAAAACTAGAAATTCAAGAGCTTTCTATGTGAACGTCTGGAAGTTACGGTAATATAAGGTTGTTATAAATACTACCTAGATTATTTAATGCCATTCAGTATGCTTTCTACACACATACAAAAATAACTAAAATATAAAGTTCATGAAGTAAAAAAAAATATATATTTTCATATATAAGCTAAGTTATGATAAGTCCTAGCAATAGAAATGAAAATAAGTAAGTAAAATTTTAATAATAGCGTATAAAAATTATTTACATTGTTTATTAAGTTTTAATTTAATAAAAAATGATCGATAATCCCAAAAAATAAAGCAAAAATATTAATTTTACGCGGCCAAGGAAAATAAACAAAAATTACTTCTGATAAACTTTAACAATCCGAATAATTATACTTAGAGGTATGTTCATGATCCAGTCATACTCGTCAGGGGGAAGGACGATAAAACATTGAAGGAATTCATGCTCTGACTATAGTTAAGGTATGACAGTTTAGTCAGGTAGCGCCAATATTTAGAACAAAATAGAGGATAATTATAGAATATGTAGAACCACACTTCCCTTACCTAGTAAGAAGAATTTAACTGTATTTAATACTCATCTTACCCAGGGGCGGATCCAGCCTCTCTCCTTGGGGGGGGGGGGGCGGTGATATCACAAAAGTACAGTATGGCAAGCGAAAGCAAGTTGTCCCCGGGGGGGGGGGGACACCAGCAACATTCCCATTTCTAGTGTAAAAGGCAGGGACGGGGCTATTTTTTTGAATTTGAAGCTCTTGGAGAGGGGGGGGCGATCACAAGAAAAAACAAGTTTACGACAGGGGGTGGGAAGATGCGATCAACATACACATTCCTCGTATAAGAGGCAGAATCGGGTCTATTTTCCTGAGTTCAAAGCTCCTGGGGGGGGAGGGGGGGTGATATCGCAAAAAAAGACAAGTTGTCAACGGGGGGGGGGGGGGGTGCCAGCCGCATACACATTCCTAATATAAAAGGCAGAATCGGTTCTATGTTCCTGAACTCAAAGCCCTTGGGAAGGGGAGGGGCGATCGCAAGCATACAGATTCCTATACTCTATTCAAGAACTAGAGAGAGTAATAAAACTGTCACCGACACCTCCAACGTACCGGTTTCAGTGCCCCCGGTAACTGAAAACTGCCGTAAATCTAATTATATTTAAATATTATAAGCTTTGATAAATTTACTGCAACAATAAAATTTCTGATAATTGAATTGAATTTCTGTCAGTGAGCAAAGTACACCTTACAGTGTGTCCTTAGTGATTTATTTTGTTTGTGCTTGTTTTTATATATTATTTGAGATTAGTGAGATACCCAAAAGATGGAGGGCATTTTTTCCTCAACGAAAAACTTATTACGATGAATGTTTGTTATGATGCCTTAAGATATTAATATCTAGATAATAATGTTAAAAGCTCTGTTGAGATGTGTTCCAATATAACAGGAGTTCTAAAATCTATCATGTACCGAACACTGATGGAGAAAAAAACGACTGGAATTGCTAGTAATTCCAAGCTATATTCGATGACAGGCAGACGAAAAACCTCGTTGGAAGAAGAGATGTAAACTGTAATGATAGGAATTGTACATACATTTTATTATGAGAAGCAGATCTCAACCGTCGACAAAATTCTAACTAAAATCAATGAAAATCGGGATTTGCCTGAAATTAAAAGAACTGAGCTCTGGAAATTGCTCAGAGAACTTAATTTTTGTTGGGAAAAACCAGATATGAAATCTGTTCTTATAGATCGTCCGGAGAATGTTCGTTGGTAAAGGAAATATCTCTCTCAAATAAAAGGTAGAGTTTGTGGAAATAACACAACTTACAAAATTAATAATTTAACTGGACTTTTGAAAGATTTTTTTGAATAAAGTTACGAAAAATCCATACAATAAAAGAATAAAAGAAGATGTGGAAACTCGATCTCATGATCGGTGAGAGAGGAATCAAGTATAATTAATTTGAGCGAAGATAGCTTCACTGACTTTGATAACGAATAAGATACGTAATGTTTACCAGCGTTAACACAATTTATTATTTAAATTTTCTGTAACATATAAAAATTAATGGCATTTGAATCCCTTTTTAGTGTTTAATTGTAATTCTGCAGATGGTTTAAGAAATAAATAAAATGGAACGTCAAATATCCCAAAATTGTTTTAATTAATAATAAAATGACCGATAGCCCCAAAAAAAATTTAATATTATATTGACGAATTTATTTTTTTTATATATGTTTAACTTCTTGTATTTTTGATAATGGGTATTTTGTAAGTATTTAAATTATAACTTTAAAAACAATTTTTTTGAGAGAAAAAGGCTACGTGTTAGTCTGAATGTGCCTAAAACGATTTCTATGCCAAAATTAAAAATAATAAAACTACAGTTGTGATTTGTGTTAAATATGTGAAAATTATCTATATTTCCTAATATATATATGAATTATTAAAAAATCAAAAGAAATAAAATAATATAAAAAGTTTTTATTTTAAGTTTATTACTGAAATAATACTCTATGCCATAAATATTTAGTGACCTCCTTTGACGCCTTCCGATGCCTATAACAAGGATTCAAATCCTTTTTAACACTTCACACATCCAAATATCTATTGCTATCCAACCCAAATAGTCCATTTTTATAGACCAATATTTTTGATTATAAAATTTCTAACCCATTCCTATGAAAAATATATGTGTCTAACAGATTTTGCCAAAGACACCGGACTAAAGAACACAGGTGGTTTGTGAAGAAAAAAAGGTAAAAAATGGAAAACTCTCCCTAGTTCTTGCATAAACTATAGTATAAGAGGCAAAATCGGGTCTATTTTCCTGAACTCTAAGCTCTTGGGGGGGGGGGGGCGATCGCCCCCACCGCCCCCCCCCCTTGGATCCGCGCCTGATCTTACCAAGTATGGTAAATGGAAAAGCTGAAACCAGTAATCAAATGAACCTTATGATATGTTCTTTTTTTCAATCAACTTCAAACAATACATATGAAAAAAGAACACTTTATGTGTTTTTCACACCCGCACGTCCAACTATTCCAAGCATAACTATACAGGGTGTTCCAAAAGTACCGGAAAAGCAGAATATTTTCTCAGTAAAGCATTTTAGAGCAAAATGTTTCAAACGAAAGTTGTAAGAAATCAAACGGCGCATCTAAGGGTGATCTTGATCTTGACCTTCAAAGTAATTTGAAGTTTAAGTTGAGTTTTTCAAATAGAAACTCCCATAAATATCATAGGGGATCTAATGACATCGAGAAGGTATTTCAAGGCCAAGGATCAGCAGAATATTTTCTCAGCAAAGTATTCTAGAGAAAAGTGTTTTAGTGAAAAGGTGTAGGAAATCGCATGGCGCATCTGATAGTGATCTTAACCTTGATCGTGACCTTCACAGTCATTTGAAAATTAAATTAAGTTTTCCCAATAGAAACCCCCATTTTTTATTGCAGCAATGGAAAGCGGAGAAGATTTCATATCCAACAGTGTAAATAACATAGTGGATCTAATGACATCTAGAGGTCATTTCAAGGTCAAGGAACAACAGAATATTTTCTCAGCAAAGCATTTTTGGAGAAAAATGCTTCAGACGAAAATTGTAGGATATTAAACGACACATCTGTTAGTGACCTTGACATCGACCTTGACCTTCAAAGTAATTTGAAGGTTAAGTTGAGTTTTTCAAATAGAAATCCCCATTTTCCGTTGCAGAAATGGAAAACGGAGATAATTTCCTATCCAACGGTATAAATAACATAGGGGACTCTAGCTAGGTATTTTCGACAATGTCTGGATAGTATTAGATCTCCTATGTGATTTATATATATTAAATTTTCTCCACTTTCAATTTCAGCAATAAAAATTGAGGGTTTCTATTTGAAAAACTCAACCTTCAAATGACTTTGACGGTCAAGGTGAAGGTCATCATCAGATGCACCGTTTGATTTTTCTACAATTTTCGCCTGAAACATTTTTCTCTAAAATGCTTTGCTGAGAAAATATTCTGCTGTTCCTTGACCTTGAAACGATCTCAAGATGTCATACTGTTAGACAGGAAATTTTTTCCGCTTTCCATTTCTGCAATAAAAAATGAAGTTTGTGTTTGAAAAACTCAACTTAACCTTCAAGTTCAAGGTCACCATCAGATGCGCCGTTTGATTTTCCACAACTTTCGTCTAAAACATTCTTTTTTAAATGTTTTACTGAGAAAATATTCTGCTGTTCCGGTACTTTGGGATATCTTGTATAGTTATGATTCGAATAGTTGGATGTGGGGATATGAAAAAACAGAAAAACTGTTTTTCCTATATGTATTTTTTGTCTTTAATAATAATAATACAGATAAGCTGCAAAAGTATCGAAAATATGACCCCCTACTCATATTATATTCAAATAATTGTTTTAATCAATAATTCTTATATAGAAAACCCAAGTTTTTAAATATCTGAAAAGATCTAAATAATCAACATAAATATTTTTTTATAATTGTAATAATATGTTTTTCTTTTTGTGTCATAATAGAGGTAACTTGTAAAAGTAATTAAAATAGGACACCCTGTATATATTATATTCAAATAATTCTTTCATAGAAAACTTAAATTTCTAAATAACTCAAAATATCCAAATAATCAATATGAAGTGTTTTTTTTAAGATTTTCAATAATTTATTTTTAGAATAAATCGTAACCAAAAGTTTTAGAATAAGAAAATATTTAAAATTTAATAGCTAAGTAATTAAACAATATATTGAAACATACATGAACATCCAATTCCCATCCATTTTTTTTGACGTTCCACCAAATAATTAAGAAAAAGTTATACTCTGTAAACTTTTCAATACTTTGCGATACCCGCGCGCGCGTTTTCCTAAAAATCAGTGGAAAGCAGCTCTTGCCTTTCCAGATGCCGCGTCAGTGCGAAACTGAGATATAAAGTTTACAAAGTTCCGGAGTTCCAGACTCCGGTGTTGGAAACCGGAGTTGGAAATCGAGCGCATGCATGCTGATATGTTATAAATTATGGAAGAAAATCAACATTTTTTATGGGAGATCACACAGTTCCTTGAAAGCTCCTTTATGTTTGTTTTTCATGTGTCAAAATAAATAAGAAGAAGAAGTTAACATGTAAAATTTTCGCAGGTAAGTGGGTATGGAAAGCATACATATACATCTTTCAACTGCTCAAGTGACACATATACCGCTTGTGTGCCCTAGGGTATGAAAATTGTTTTTTTGGCAAATATGTCCTGACAGAAACAAAAATTTAAAATTTGAGTTCTATGAACTCATACGGTCTGGACCGCAGTTTATTCAACTTTCCGTTTCTGTCAAAAATTTTAAATTAATTATAGATTAGAAGAAAAATATTTTAAAAATCAAATTTTTCTTAGGAGTGAGAAATATTCGAAAAAAAAAATATTCTCTGATAGTACTGAACCAAAACAGAGACAAATGATATTTAATTAAGTAGATTATATATATATATATATATATATATATATATATATATATATATATATATATATATATATATATATATATATATATATATATGGATGGACAACAAATTTTTGGAACAAATGTTTTATTGCTTTTCAAAATATTCGCCTTTAAAATGCATACACTTCGCACACGATCAAATCAATCGATACGTAATTTCTCCTGTGAATTTGAAATCTTAAAAACGTAGTTTTCAGGAATTAAAAAGCTTCTTCAGGTGATGAAAATCGCTGGCTAGGCATATTTTGTTTGCCATTCGGGAACACATCGTTAGGTGATAAATTAGGTTAATTCAGGCAATGAAACATTAATTCCTTCAAATAACACTGTTCTAGCTATGTAACCGTTACACAGACCTGTAAATTATCCTATCATGCAGCAAAATCTAGAGAATATCAACACGTCTTGATTGATTGCACAGCAGGTATAAGTATGTACCTATATGTTGTTGTAGCATACCGGGTGCGATGTTGCAAAATCTACGTTTTCTCTAAGTTTAGGGATATTGCACACAATCTAGCGTTGTAAAAGTGTTATTATTTTCGCCGTGTGTAAACGATGTCGTCGCGATTCTATGTGAACAAACCGAACAGTTTATATATATATATATATATATATATATATATATATATATATATATATATATATATATATATATATATGTGTGGTAAAATGATACTGAAAGCGCAACGAGTAAGGAATTAATGTTTCATTGCCTGAATTCACCTAATTTATCACCTAACGATGTGTTCCCGAATGGCAAACAAAATATGCCTAGACAGCGATTTTCATCACCTGAAGAAGCTGTTTAATTCCTAAAAACTACGTTTTTAAGATTTCAAATTCACAAGAGAAATTACGTATCGATAATTGATTTGATATATATATATATATATATATATATATATATATATATATATATATATATATATATATATATATATATATATATATATGTATATATATATATATATATATATATGTGTATATATATATATATATATATATATATATATATATATATATATATATATATATATATATATGTAGTAAAATGATACTGAAAGCGCAACGAGTAACTTTGAACCCCCTTTTAAGAAAAGTCTACCAGTTATATTTTGGGAGCAAAATTAGCGATGAAGAGAAAACTTATTCTCCCAAAATTTGCTGCCACACTTGCTCAAGAACCTTAACTGGATAACTACTGGGTACTCACACGTTTATGAAGTTTGGAGTGCCAATGATTTCGCAGGAACCTCAGAATCATATTGTTGATTGCTACTTTTACTTAATACAAATACTGAGGTTTTCTAGTACGAGCAAAGATAAAAATAAGTATCCTAATATTCCCTCAGTCATTAGACCTATACCTTATGACGCTGCTTTCAAACCTGTCCCCAAGCTTCCAGAAAAATACGATATCGACTAGGAATCGGATGAACTAAATGCTTTTGAACTAAAACCAAATATAGTAGCAGTAAGCAGCCCCATTTTATATCTCAGGAAGAGCTCAACAATTTTATTCGTGATTTGGATCTTCCCAAAACAAAGCCACAGTTGCTTGGATCTCGTATACATCAGTGGAATCTTATAAAAATGGAGTGAAAATTTCACGATTCGGGAAAGGCAATCTATGTTAGCAGTATTTTTCTCAATAGCAACTGTTTACTGTCATGATATTTCGGGTTTAATCAATGAACTTGGTCTATCATGTAAGCCTATCGAGTGGCGGCAGTTTATTGACTCTTCGAAGACAAGTCTAAAGGTAGTTTTATTGTTAATGGAAATGAAGAACTATCTGTTTCCGTGAGTCATGCTGTAAATATAATAGAAACGTACGAGAACATGCGTATATTACTTCAAACCTTGAAATACAAAGACCATAAATGGGATATCTGTGCCAGTCTAAAAGTTATTGCACTACTTACAGGGATGCAGAGTGGCTACATCAAATATTGTTGTTTTTTATGCGAATGAAATAGCAGAGCTAGACACCACCATTATGTCGCTAACGAATGGCCGTTAATGACAACATTGTGAAAAAGGTCATTAATGAACCCTTAGTAGTGCAGCAGAAAATTTATTTATCTCCTCAACACATAAAAAGGCCCTAAATAGAGACGGAAATAGTTTTCTCTATTTGAGACTGAAATTCGTGAGGCAAAGTTTAAAGAATGAATGTTCAATGGACCGCAAATATGAAAACTTATTTTAAGATGAAAATTTAGAAACTACACTTTCGAGAATAGAAAATAGCTCGTAGTCTGCCTTCAAAAATGTATGTAGTAATAAGAAATTGGAGAACTACAAAGATCTAGTTGGAAAAATTATCCAATCTTACAATGCGTTAGATTGCAACATGTCACTTAAGCTGCATTTTCTTCACTCCCCTTTGAAATTCTTTCCTGACAATTTGAGTGCAGTTTAAGATAAATAAGACGAAAGAGTTTACCAGCAAATTGTTGAAATGGAGACACGATATGGTGGAAAATGGACCCCAAATATGTTAGCGGACTAGTGTTGGACCCTCAAACGTGAAACCGATCCTGGCGAATACAAGCGAAAAAGGACAACATATATGAGTTCAGCACATTATAGTAGACACAAGAAAACTCATAAAAGTATAAGGGAACGACAAAAAAATTTTAAAATGCAGAACATTGTAATCAATTGCTCGACATGCCGTGTGAGACCTGGCATTGTCACGTTCAAGAATTATGTGAGATTTTTGCTATTTTTATAATTTCGAGTCGTTGACTTCTGGCAAACAAATTGTTGTATAAAAATTCAGTGTTAATTGTTCTTTGATTTTTTAGAAAAATAGTTGCGACATGTGCAGTAAAACCGAAAAAACAAGCGATAATTTCTTGGAAGTACTTCGTGTATTACCAACTTTTTTAGGACTGGATCTTGGAAAGTCCAGATAGTGAATAGTTGCTTAATTTCTGGTTCCTATGAATATATCCAAATTTCGTCACCTGCCACAATGTTACGTACAAATTTTATAGTTCCTCGGTCGAATTTTTTATCTCTCCTTACACAAATGAGCCTCTTTTTGAGCTTTATTCAAATTATGTCGAATTTATCGATAAAAGGTTTTTTTCACATGCAAAATCGAATATATTGCAGCATTCGATATGTCTAAGGATGCTTCTATCGCATAGCAAAATGTTTAAAGAGGCTTATTTTTGAGATTTGACAATATACCGACTGACTGACTCCGTAGCACTACAACCCAGGGTGGGTCTTGGCTGCCTCGACTATCTGCCTCCACCTAGAACGGTCTTGTACCAGCTCCCTCCATTCTTGCTGGTCAACTTCAAGGATAGCTAGATCCTTGTGGATGTTATCTCTCCATCTAAGCCTAGATCTTCCCAGTGGTCTTTTTCCTTGTGGTGCTTCCTCCCATACCCGTTTTATTAGTCGATCGTTTTGAGTCCTTTGTATATGACCTGCCCATCGTAGTCTTCTGGACTTTATTTCTTGAATGATGTCAGGGCTTTGATATATTTGCGCAAGCTCTATGTTGCTTCTCATTCTGTGACGGCCTGTTTCAAGGTCTCGGTATGCGCAGGATTTTTCTCTCAAACCTTCTTAGCAGCTCCGTATCGTGGACTGTCAGGGTCCATGTTTCACTGGCGAAGATTGCTACTGGTCGTATTATTGTTCGATAAATTTCGGTTTTTGCCTTTCTAGTGATAAATTTTGACTTAAGCAAGGTTTGTATCGCAAATGTACATTTATTTGCTTGTGTGATGCGCTGTTTAACCTTTTCCTGTATATTATTGTTTGCCGTGATCACTGCGCCCAGGTACTTGAAAACTCGCACATGCTCAAAATTATAGTCATCCATTGTAACGTTCTGCCTGATTCTGTATCGGGTGGGGTTGCGGCATTTGGTCTTTCCTTCATTTATTCGGAGCCCTATTCTCTGAGCTTCTTTTTCTATATTTATGAAGTTTTCTTTCACACTGACTGTGCTTTCTCCTATCGCGCCCATATCATTCGTGTAGGCCAAAATAAGTTTAGGGCCACTTGGCCCAAAAAACTCCGCATCAACTGATACTATTCTTACGGCTTTCTCCAGTGCAAGGTTGAACAGTACTGGCGACAAAGCATCTCCCTGTTTTAATCCTCTGTTGATAGAAAATGTTTGGCTACACTTTCCTTCAATTTTTACACAGCTTTTTGCCCCTTCCAGGCACGCTCTACACAGTCTAATCAGCTTGTGCGTGATTCCAAATTCTTCCATAGCTTCCCACAACCTTATCCTAATAACACTGTCATATGCTTGCTCGAAATCTATGAACAAGGTATGTAAGTTTTTGTTAAATTCCAAACATTTCTCTAGCATCTGTCGGATAGTGAACAGCTGGTCAACTGTTGATCTTCCGCTTCGAAAGCCACATTGGTAGTCTCCGATAATCTCGTCGGTATACGGAGAGAGGCGTTGAAGGAGAATGCTGGAGAATAATTTATAGACGTGGCTTAGTAAAGCAATACCTCGGTAATTTTTACATTGCATTTGATCCCCTTTTTTGTAGAGTGGACTTATTTACAATATACCAGTTGTCCGGAAATAAAGGGAACTTGAAATTGAAAAATTTTATCACAATCAAAGTACTCCTCATGAATGTCAAAGTTTTTGCAAGTCAGAGGCTTAAGCGTATACACTTTAAGTTTACGTAGGTAATTGTTTTTGTTCTCAAAACGATGTTTTTACAATGGCAACTTGAGTTTCGGGCACAAATAAAAACCGCGCAGTGCTTGTAAAATAACACTGATTGATTTTTATGGTTAATTTTTCAGTCAAACTCAAACAGCATTGAGCTTTGACATTTCCAACTTAGTGCTAGGTAGAGCGAGATAGGACGATTTTCAAGCAACGATTTTCAGTTGATGTTGATGGCTGTCCAGGATGAGGATCATCTTCGATGTCTTCACAGCTTTCAGTTCCAACCTTATGCTACACACATTCATCTAGATAGCCCCTAATTAACATGTCTATCATTTGTGTACACCCAATTTGGTTTAAAACACAATGCCACATTTTCACTAATTAACATGTCTATCATTTGTGTTCACCCAATTTGGTTTAAAACACAATACCACATTGTCACTTACAGTTGTACTAACTTAAAAAACGAATTTTGTAGACTCGCATGATCTATAGTCAAAACTCTCGCTTATTTCGGGACGGGAATGTAGGAAAAAATTTTAATTATTTCCGGGAGTCTACGAGAATTGAGATATCAAATACCAATTAGAAAAAAAACTACTATTACAAACTGGCTTCAGAGAAAAAACAAAATATGGGACATTTTTTAAGTCAAAAACAGATAAATGTTCTTGTTATGTGGGAAATGAATATTATTTTTATAGAAATTACTATAAATAGCATATATCATTCACTGTTCTATTATTATTCCCCACTGGCTATTTTTACTTACTTTCTTCATTTAATAATGCTTTTTTTTCTCTAAAACTTCATTTTCATAAAATAACTACGTAATTATAATAATATTTTGTCTCCTTTTCTCTCAAGAGGCATTAGCCGAGTTAATTAGAATACCTGTAGTTACAAGTCGTTGAGCTTTTAAGTACTCATTTACGAGCATTAGAACTTTATAAGAAACAAAACTAAATAAAAATAAAACCTCATTAAATGTATGCGAAAATATAAACAATTTGTTGGTACATTTTTAAAGACGTAGAGACGCATAGCGAAGTAATTACAGACTTTAAATTGTAAATTATATATTCCTGAATAAATATTTAGGACAATTTTCAGGATATTCAGGAACAATATCAGTAAACTTATCCAGATATACTGCAATTCTGGTTGAGTAGAATAAATAATTTCACTTTATCAAAACTGCCTTAAAATAAACCTAGTATGCATATTTTCAATTCTTGTATATAATATAACTTTAACTTATTTTAGAAACAAATCAGAGTTTTATTTATTATCGTATATCTAAAAATAACTAAAACTGAAATGTTTTCGATCTGATGTAGCTGGAAAAGAAATTTAAAAAAAAAAACAATATCTTTATTATTTTTTCACGTAATCTCCCTTTTTCGTCCTAGGTTTTCTTTAAACCAAAAGTAAACACTCTGTAGGGAGAATAAATTGATTCTTTGAATTTTGTTTTCTTTAAGGCACATCCCATAACCTGAGATGTACCCTTTCTCATATTCCCAATGACTTGGCACATAGGGTCAATAGGCGGGCATAATATTGACCTTTTATTATGATTTTATTTAGCAAGAAACTGATTAATAGCTCTTCTTTCCAATCCACATATTTTATTTCTTTCGTGGTGTTCAGCATTCCTAGTACATTAGTCAAATAAGCATTTTGCCGAGACACACAAGCATCCAGGCAGAGACCCGGATTTTTGGGAAATATAGGCCTATACAAATAAAACGTATCTGTTCTCTGCACGAGATTTTGTGTTATAAACTTTTTGTAAACAATTAAAGGTCAAATAATGCATTTTTTGCACTTTTTTGCTTACCAGCAAAGAGTAAAGAAATTTTGGACAAAATAGAATAGCCATCTACCTACAAATTGGTTTTTTACCGATCTCGATTTTTTTATTTGTTGCTGAGAAAATTGCAAAACAAGGTCAAAATTGTTATAATATTCAATTAACAATAACTATTGCTAAATGCAATCTACGACTTTGTGGTTACGTAAAAAGTTGGGTCTTTTAGTGCTTAATATGTGGTAAAAATTTCAGATCGATTCATCAAATAGTTTGTGCAAAATTTAATTTGTTTATCACTGGCGAGCGAATTTTGCAATAACATTCTAGCTGCATGGATGAAGGTACACCAATTCTGAGCACTTCTCATGACAGAGGAACTCTTCTTCTATGAGAAATATTACATGGAATTGAGAAAAATTAATTTTAAATTGGTTTAAACTTCATTAGAAAACCACTATCATTTTTACCTTATAAACAAATTAAATAACTTTTTTGTTTTTGCCTATAAAAAAATTATGTTTTCATATTTGGGAAGCTGGCATTTTTAGACGAATTTAGAAAATAAAACGGCTTAAGTCAATATGCGCCAAAGTTAACAATTTTTTTTAAATTCATTCCTATATGGTTAATAACAATTAAGAAACGAGCCATTAGAAAGTTTAAGAGTTTAGGTTTAGGTGTGAGTTATTGGGAAAATGATAACACAAAAACAAAAGCTTCTGTGAAGTTTAAAAAATGTTAATTGTTTAAAATACAACTCGGCAGGAAGATGAATTGCTAACAAATCGGGCGTTCAAAAAATGAAATAGTAACTTCAAACTGCTGCCATTAGCTATATCTCCGAAAGTTGTTGACGGTTTTTGATGATTATTTTTTTTGATATCTTTCTACGTACATTACAAATATGCATACTATTTATTTATTTGTTTGTAAATTAAACATTTAATTTGTTTAAACATTTTTTCCACACAATTATTTCATTAAAAATCAAAAATTTTTGTGCTATTTTTATTGGCAAACATGGTTATAAGTCGGGAAAATTGAATAATTAAATTATTGTTACAAAACATTAATATTCGTTACATTTGGTGTAAGAAAAAGCTGTATACGTAAGTATTGTTTGCTACCGTAATATATACATGTTATAGCAATATATGATACATTACTATGTTTCTAAGATTTTCATAGTTAAACATAGTAATAGGTTTTGAAAATAAATTATTTTAACGGCAATTAAAATTTCATATTAGAATATCTGAAAAAAGAGAAAGCTATGATCTTCAAATGCGCTGTTTATTAATCGGGAAATAATATAAAACAAGTAATATTGTGATAATCTATTAAATTTTATTTAATATCGGGTACAAACAAATAATCTTATAAATTAAACGTATATACATAATCGGTCTTACATGCTAAACATTATTTTTACGAAAAAAGCCTTATATAATTACATTAATACCTAAATAATATGTATATATATATATATATATATATATATATATATATATATATATATATATATATATATATATACAAACATAGATAATTAATTTATTTTGTATATTACATTTATATTTATTAATACAATAAAACTTATTCTAATCGCATTTTTTGATACGGTACGTTTACGTTATCAATATCAAAATTGTCGTCCACCATATTTTCTAACGTTTCATCGTTAACAATATCGTCCCACATATCGCCTTCTAAGTCATTGACGTCCCAATTATCGCAAGTTTATTCGCTACAATCTGAACATAGATTAGAGCAAAACAGGCCTAATTTTTTACATCCACAAGTCATCCTCTTATAACCATTTTTGCAAGAGCAAGTAATTTGTTTGCAATTTGTAATATTAATGTTTTATAACAATAATTTAATTATGTTTGACAAAAAATAGAAAAAAAATTATTGATTTTTAATGAAAAAACTGTGTGGACAAAAATGTTTTAACAAATTAAATGTTTAATTTATAACCAAATAAATAAATAGTATGCATATTTGCAATGTGCGCAAAAAGGTACCACAAATTAAAAAAAAAGAATCATTAAAATCCGTCAACAACTTTCGGAGATATAGCTAATGGTAGCAGTTTGAAGTTGCTGTTTCATTTTTTGAACGCGCGGATTTGTTAGCAACTCATCTTCCTGCCGAGTCCTCTTTTAAACAATTAACATCTTTTAAACTTCATTGAAGCTTTTATTTTTATGTTATCATTTTCCGGACAACTCACACCTAAATCTAAACTCTAAAACTTTCGAATGGTGCTAGTTTCGTTTCTTAATTGTTATTAACAATATAGGAATGAATTAAAAAAAATTGTTAACATTGGCGCATATTAACCTAGGCCGTTTTTTTTTTTAAATTCGTCTAAAAATGCCAGCTTCCCAAATATGAACACAGAATTTTTTTATCGGCAAAAACAAAAAAGTTATTTAATTTGTTTAAAAAATGGTAATGGTTTTCTAATGAAGTTTAAACAAATTTAAAATTAATTTTCCTCAATTCCATGTAATTCTTCTCATAGAAGAAGAGTTCCTCTTTCATGAGATATGCTCAGAATCGGTGTACCTTTATGGATGGAGCTAGAATGTTATTGCAAAATTCGCTCGCCAATGATAAACAAATTAAATTTTGCAGTATTTGATGAATCAATCTGAAATGTTTACCACATATTAAGCACTAAAAGACCTAACTTTTTACATAACCACAAAGTCGTAGGTTGCATTTAGCAATAGTTATTGTTAATTAAATATTATAACAATTTTGACCTTGTTTTGCATTTTTCTCAGCAACAAATAAAAATATCGATATCGATAAAAAACCAATTTGTAGGTTTCTCAATTCTCTACAAGATAGCTATTCCATTTTGTCCAAAAATTTCTTTAGTTTTTGCTGGTAAGCAAAAAAAATGCATTTTTCGACTTTTAATTGTTTACAAAAAGTTTATGATACAAAATCTCGTGCACAGAACATATACGTTTTATTTCTATAGGCCTATATTACCCGTCAATTTGGGTCTCTGCCTAGATGAATGAGTGTCCCCAACTAGGTTTTTTTTTCGCTTATTTGACTAGAGTATAGATACTTCGATTCTTCAGACATGGTGATAACCAATTACTCAAGTTGTCATGAACCTAATGTCTTGCAACATCTTTTATATACTGTTGATCAGGTATGCAAGCATATTATGTATGTGTATTTGTACATTTGTACAATTTCGCACTACCTCGGTGAATATAGATATCGTTTGACTGGCGATATTTTTCAGTCTGACATGGAAGTCGGCAGTCGGAATTTATATTTTATATAGCAGTTTCCTGCGAATGTTGCTTTCGGTTAGATACAGCTCCACTAACGAACCGCGTATGAGGAGAGAACCAGAGCTGTATTTGCAGGAAATAAATTGTTTGTATATGTGCTTTCCTTTACCAACTTAGAAAAATTAATGTTGTGAAGTTTATGAGATGAGACGCTATTTTTTTAAAATGCCTTTTAGGCATTATCTTAACATGAAAATTCTTTACTAAATATGCGTATTTATTTAGTATTTGACCTTGAAATTTATTTTATTTTTAAGTAATTAAATGAGGTTTAGTTAACTAGTTTAATAAACAATTATTGTCGGCACCTCTACAGCAAATAAATTTTGAAGCTCATAGTAAACAGTTTAGAATATATATTATATATTTTATATTTATTAACCTAATGAGCTAAACAATAATTACGTATCGTTATGTATAAGTTCTTATTGAAAATAGTTTAATAGAAAAATAAGTCGTAGAAAGTGATTCTACCAATTTACAAAAATATTACGAATTATCAAAATTTGAATTTTGTGTAAGTGCGGCAAAAATTTGCGGCCACTCGGCCAATCAATCACTCCATTACCAGGGAGTGGACAAAGTAAGCAGAAATTTGATATATGCTTCTATAACTTTTAAATCTTTACTTTCCTTCAACAAAAAGTCTATATTATTAGGAGCTATTTACTGTAACGGCTCGTGCCAATACATGGAATGAAATATAGGATTATTTTACATGTTAAACAACAATTTCTTTACTTATGTCACATCAAGAAGAATTTAATTGTGTTTTATGTTTAGCTTACTGAGCAACTAAAGTTACAAACACTATTTGTGTGAACCTTCTATATTTTATATCCAACTAGCGACCCGCCCCGGCTTCGCACGGGTGCAATGCTGATACTAAATACACTACAGAAAAACTGTGACTATTTATTTTATTTTTACAACAATTATTACATCGGCCTCCGACGCGCTATTTATAGGCACGCTGCCGCCGCCCCGGTCGGCCAGTACCGCCGCAAGCGCTACTTCCCGCAATTTTAAATCTGTAATATCTTCGAAAATATTCATTTAAATCTTGTGCTGTAAAGGACCATATAGATCTATATTAAATCAACAATGTATTTAAGCTATTTAATTGGATAAGGATTAATGCTGTATTGGTTAAAATCGCTTCAAAATTTGCCATTATTTGTCGTAAAAAGTAAATGACAAAAAATGTTATTGTGGGATATCCATGAGAGATAGACATATACCATCGCGGAGTTTTCTGTAGACCTTTTCAATGTGTACAAATAATTAGTACATTATTTTGATAAATCTCGTAGGGTTCAGCCTGCGTTTGCAATGTAAGCGGAAAAAAATATGATAATTAACGACATCACATTAGAAACCTCAAAAATAACAGTATTTCTCCACTATTTAATGGATGTTATTATACATATAAACCTTCCTCTTGAATCACTCTATCTATTGAAAAAAACCGCATCAAAATCCGGTGCGTAGTTTTAAAGATTTAAGCATACAAAGGGACATAGGGACAGAGAAAGCGACTTTGTTTTATACTATGTAGTGATAGTGATATACGAACACGAGAAAATAAAAGTATCAAGCATTCGAAAAATTTGGCATGGAGAGAAAATATATTGCTTTCTCTAACCTAAAAAACTGTGTGCCCAGATTTAATTATTTATTTATCTCAAACAGTACATCACAGAGTAAATCCAAATAGTACATTCCTATTGTATGTTACATAAATAAAATAAAATGACTTATCTAATACTTAACGGTTATATTAACCTTTAACAAAAAATACATAATCAGAAAGAAAAAAAAATGACTATGCAAAACACAAAACAAAATAAAAAAAGTTAAGTAGTAATTAGCTCTAAATTGTAGATGAAACGAACTTTCGAAGATGCAACATACGAATATTCAAACATTATATAAGAGTGATTTTCGTGTCTTTTTGAATGTAGGTAGGGACCATTTAAGATCGAAATTAGGGGAGTATATGTATTGAAATGTTGCATAATACGATTCATTATATTATTTCTACCAACATCAGTAAGACTTCTGTTAACCGAGAATATGTGGGAAAGAATGTTCCCAATTATATTAAACCGTGTTTCCACATTCAGTCAAGTCAACGCAGTTATAGGGTTAAAAATGTAGTTGGACTTTTAAAAATACTTTTGAAAAATTAATATATAATAGAGTGCGTGATTATAATTGGTTGTGTTTTAATTAATTTTTTATTTAAAACAAAAAATTCCATCGACTGTCAGTTATATAGATTACGGCTCCGCTTAAGCAACACTATACACTTGTCACTATGGGCTACTATAGACACTCTAGCAGAATTCAGGGCCGAAACAGATTTCACAATAAGAACAGAGAGACAGAAAAGGAAAATTATCCGATTAAAAGAGTCATCAAGGGCACCTTTAAAGAAACAGCTAACGGAGGAGCCAGAAATCGTTCACAACTTGTCTGACAAAGACACCAGCCGCCAAAAGTGTTTTAATCAAAGGTTTTAATTATGCGATAGCACCATCACGTATCCCAACCGATAACATAATATGTGGAGTTGAAACAGCTCTAAACAACATGAACAACGACACAGCAAAACCTCCAAAAAGTAATCTATCTGCAGAAGAACATCGAGCCTTACAAGATCTACGCAAAGATACCTCGATCGTAATACTTCCGGCGGACAAAGGAAATTCGACAGTGGTCCTAAACAAAACAGACTATCATGATAAGATGATCGCCCTGTTAAACGATCCTGTCTACAAGCCGATAAACAGAGACCATACCACTTATCTAGAAAAGACCACCAAAACATTGATCAGGGCATCTCCACTTACCGAAGAATAAAGAAGAAGATCACACCAAGAGAAAAATCATCCATATGTCCTAAACTTTATGGCTTACCCAAAATACACAAGCCCGGAGCCCCCGTGAGACCAATTGTAAGCTCTGTTGGCTCTCCAACTCAGGCCCTAGCAAAACATCTAGCCACCATTCTCCAACCCTTCGTCGAAAAAACGGCCTCCTACGTTAAAAACTCGCAACATTTTTGCGAAATAACCAAAAACATACGTTTACAAGAAAAAGAATGTCTAGTTAGTTTTGACGTAACATCACTTTTCACACAAATCCCAGTTAAACAGGCTCTTTCTGTAATAGAAAACAAATACAATCTGCCAAAATATATCATCGAATTAGCTAGACACTGTCTTGATAACACCTATTTTACTTATGGAGGCCGACGATATAAACAAGTCGAGGGAGCCCCGATGGGATCGCCGCTATCTCCTGCACTCGCTAACTTATTTATGAAAGACTTTGAATCAAAAGCTTTGGAGACCTCTTCACATTTCTAGAGGGATTCTTTCTTTAGGTGTTGACAAGAGATCTTTTACTTTACGGTCTGTGGTGAAAATGGTTTCAATGTTGTGTCTCCTGAGAATTCTTGCGATCTTGTCTGTGGTGCCTCTTACATAAGGAACAAAAGCCTGGGAGCTATTCTTTTGGTTTTCGCGATTTTTTGTTTTTAATATAACAATGAACCATATTCTCAAGAAAATAACCAACTAAAAACATATTCAATGGTTCAAAGAATCGAAACGTCCTGATATAATTAATATATATATATATATATATATATATATATATATATATATATATATATATATATATATATATATATAAGTATGACTACTTTATATATGTAGTTGTAATATGACAATGAACCATATTCTCAAGAAAATAACCAACTAAAAACATATTCAATCGTTCAAGAAAAATTTATTCTTTATATATATATATATATATATACATATATATATATATATATATATATATATATATATTACACTAGTCAAATTGCATATATATATATATATATATATATATATATATATACATATATATATATATATATATATATATATATATATATATATATATATATATATATATATATGCAATTTGACTAGTGTAGACGTTGACTAAAAATTATGTTACTTATGCATATTACATAACGTATCTGGAATTGAAATCAGGAAATTAACTTTACTAATATTGTTTCCGGACACACTGCAGATTGATAGTTTCTGTCATATCATCAGTTATTACTGTGATGGCGGACATTAATTATTCCTTTTAGTAGGTAAATAGTAAGTTCTTTCTTATTAAGAAATCTAACATTTAAGTTAAATTTACATTGCATTTAATAAATAAAAATCACTTTTATGGCAGGCAACAAAAAATATCACTCTGCAAGAAAATATGCCATCACTGACACACTTGTGTCTAAACGACGCGATCGTTTTTAAATTGTTTTTCCTTCCTTTATTTTTACTTTCTAGATCTGTAACTGCCGACTTCTCAGAATATAACTTTAACTTCAACTTAATCACTTCCAAAAGATTGGAATTTGTTCTATAACTCCCCAACTGGATCCAATTAAAAGTTTTTTTTGTTTAGTTGAAATGAATATTCCTGGTGAGATGTCAAAGACAAAAACTTCTTTCAGTGTTATAAAAAACGATTTATCTTTATTTTTGCGTAGGTATAATTTTTCACCTCTTGTTGTTTTTGAAGTTAGAAATTAATAAATTGTTTTATAATTATAATTATGTCTGTTATGTCAGCTTCAGGTTTACTTCCAGTATAGCCAAAAAACAACTCTTTTACCAACCAGTTGTTGGTGAGAGCGTGGGTTACTACTTCAAAATATGAAATTCGATTCGCTCTAATTGTAAGATGAATTGTTTTAAAAATTGCATTCTTTAAATACAAATATCTCAGAAATAATTAAAGTTAGACATACTTGGCTTATGACTGAAATTTTGGACATTTGGGAGTTTTATTCAAAAGAATACATGCGAACTTCGTGGCTATTAAACTTTCCTAATACTCTGTTAACACTGAAAAATAAAATGAAAATATAGGTTAGCTTGAATATAACATAATATTCACCAAATATATTTTAAATTTACATTATTGTTGAGGTATAAATCTCTATCCAATTAACTCTCCCAAAAAAATGAAATTATCTCCAATCACATAAATGTATTTCAAACGCATTTACATATAACAGATATTGCAGAAAAATGACAGCTTTGTGAAATATTACTTTTATAATTTACCAATTATCACTAACGGTAATTATTTTAGTGTTATGGTATTAGGGATGTGAGATATTCTTAAAAGTATCGATATTTGGTATCGTCTCGTTAGAAATGGTATCGATAAAGGAAAATATTGTTTTCAACAAAATCGATATCGATGTATTATTTATACAAAAATCGTAAAAATCGTATTTGAATTTAAATGATTATTATTATAATGAATAAATTCCTAGTTCACCAACCAAATATATACAAAACACAAGCGCAAATATTCAGAAATACGATAATTGTTTAAAATATAGTAATACTATAGGAATATATTAAAATAGTAGCCAGGTATCTATAGGCATTATAAAAATAAAACCCTTTTGGTTATTGTATACTGAACTATGTATACATTTTAACATCGTAAAGTTGCCCTTTTTAACCGACTTCTAAAAGAAGGAGGTTCTCAATTCGTCGACTATGTATTTTTTTTATGTATGTACATCGATTACTCCGGAACGGCTGCACCGATTTGAATGAAATTTCTTTCGTTATCAGTGCTTTAAATATTCCACAGAAAAATGCTTGCAAGTTTTATATTTATTCCTGGCAATTCCTAGCAATTCCTGGCAAAATTCGTGTGATAAGAAAAAGCTTATATTGCTGATTAGAAAAAGACAGATGATAATAAGATTGTCCATCCTTTAAATTAAACTGCAAAACCATAAAATAAAGAAAGAACTACATGTGAGAAGCAAAAAGAGATAATAGAAAGATTTAATTTTAGAGATGGGGCATCTTATCGATTTTCATACACTTGCCATCAATTGTATGTACATTTTGCCATAATATTTTATCAGTTTCTGAGTACCAGACATCTATTCCTGGCAAATCCCTGGCATGATAGTATTCCTGGCAAAATTACTGGCACAGCTAATTCTTCCTGGCAAATGCCAGGAATTACTGGCAAATTGACAGCCCTGTTCGTTATGTTCAGAAAGTTGCTGCGGTGGTCCCATATTTTTTTAGATGAAATTGGTGCAGTAAAATCCAAGATGGCGGTTACAATAAGACGGTCAAAAAAATTAATTTTGTCCAATTTTCTCCAAAATTGGTATGGAAGAATTTTGGGGGTGTACTCAACGAATCTGAAATTATTTAAAAAAAATTCAAACGTTGAACAAAAAAACTTAATTTTGTCCGATTTTCTCCAAAATTGGTATGGAGGAGTTATCGGGATCGCACATAACGATTCTAAAATTATTTTTAAAAAATTCAATATGGCGGATCCAATATGGCGGACGAAAAAATCAATTTTGTTCGATTTTTTCCAAATTGGTATGGGGGAGTTTTCGGGGTCTCACATAACGAATCTGAAATTATATTTTTTAAATCAATATGGCGGATCCAATATGGCGGACAGAAAAATCAATTTTGTCCGATCTTCTCCAAAATTGATACGGGGGAGTTTTCGGGGTCGCACATGACTAATCTAAAATTATTTTTAAAAAATTCATTATGGAGTATCCAATATGGCGGATAAAAAATTAATTTTTTTCCATTTTTTTTTAAATTCATATGAGGGAGTTTTTGAGATAGCACATTACGAATCTGATATGATTTAAAAATAAATAAATATGGCAGATCTAAGATGGAGGATTAAAGATTCTACATCTCTCGATTTTGTCTAGAGTCAGTATTGGGGAATTTTTGTTAGTGTTAATTACGAAATTAAAACATTTTTTGAAAAATTCAATCTGGCGGATTCAATATGGTGTCCTAAAAATTTGACATTTTTCGACTTTCTCCAGAACTGATTTAGAGGGTTCTTGAGGGTGTAAATTATGAATTTAATAGTATTTTTTCAGGGTTCAATGTGGCGAGTGCAATATTGCTGACTAAAAATTTTTCATTTTTCGATCTTGTTCAAATGTGGAACTAAATCATTTTTAAGAATGCATATAGCGAATATAAAATTATTTTAAGAAAATCTAATATATCAGATGCAATATGACTGTTTAGAAATTTTAAATTTCTAGATTTCATCCAAAATTGGTACTAGGGGGCTTTGAAAGGTTTAGATTTAGATTAGATTAAGACGTTAAAATAATTTTTTGAAATTCAATATGGCGGATCCAATATGATGGGTTGAAAATTTTGCCTTATTCACATTTTTTCAGATTTGGTATAGAGGAGTTAGGGGGTGGTGTATTACGAACATGAAGTTAATTTTTTAAAACTATTAGGTTGATAAGATACAATATGAGGGACTAAAAATTTTACATTTTCCAGTTTTATCTAAAATTGATATTACGGGATTCTTGGGCGTATACAAACTCAATATGCAATATAAAATATATCGGGCTAAGAAATGTGCGTCTCAAGTTCTTTAAATATCGATACTGGAACGTTTTGGGGTCTATATTACCAATCTAAAATTAATTTAAAATTGAAGATAGTGGATTTACTATGATAGACTAAATATTTGTTTGACACAATTTAATTGGTATTTGGAGAACTCTTAGAATCAAAGAATTTTTTGTGGTTCATTTTAGGGTGATTTACAATTTTGGATAAAATGGGTACTTTTTTGCCACCTTGAAGTCATTGCGAGGGACACTTAGTTCAAATAATTTATGAATATCATAATGAATTCAAAACTAAAAATCGAAAAGTAAAATTTTTATAAAAAAATTGAACCGACTTCTAAAAGTGCGCTAAAAAGGGAAAAATAACTAGAAATTTTTATATGAAATTGAAATTTTTGAAGTCGGCGCCAAATTATTTCTAAATGAAATAAATAACTACTAATATTTACAAATTATGGTAAGAAAGCAATTACAAATAAAGTGTTTTTAATCTGTTTATGCGAATCAGGTTTGGTCAGGTATTAGTTTGGCGCTGACTTCGAAAATTTCAAGTTCGTATAAAAATTTCTAGTTATTTTTCCTTTTTTAGCGCACTTTCAGAAGTCGGTTCATTTTTTTTATAAAAATTTTATTTAGATTAAGTTATACGGATCTAAGAAGTATTTTGTCTAGGATAGAGGCATATAGTTTTGATATGCTTTAAAACTTACATATAGAACTTTTTAATTAAATAGATCACATTAATAAATTTTTTAATCGAATTTCCTTTCAAAAGAATTGTTCACTTACTTAAAAATAAGACCCCGTATTAGTTTTTTACGCATTTAGATATTTGCCTAGAATTTTCGAAAAATAGGACATTACGTCGTTTTATTTTCTTCCAGGAAATTGACCCCGGACGTGTAATAATGTTCCAGTAATGTGAAAAAATACTTATACATATATAAGTTATGAAAAGGCGCTGAAACAGAAAGCTGCCAAAAAAATATTGTCTGTCCCTGACGTATTGTCTACTTACATTAACCTCAATTTTACTAAAATAATAGGAATATAAGGAATCAATATAAGCAAAAATAATGTATGGGATTGTTAGAGGTAATCTCCGAATCTACCTAATGGATAATAAAAGTTCTTTCACTTTTAGAGAGATAATATTTTTTGTACACTTTATTCGGTTTCATGAAAAGAAAAATTGGCTGAAAATTAATTATTTCTGAGCTCGTATCGATGGTTCTTAGATCACAGAATGGCCGATAACAGTAACGCTGTAGATTAATAAACTTTTACTGTCCTTTCTTTCTGCCATTTTTCTCTTTTTGCTCATTGTCAGTGAATTATTGATATGAAATACAATAAACAAGAAATTTAAAAAAAACCTCATAGAGAGAATTTCTACTCAGGCTCACACATACTTGTATATATTTTTAATTTTTTTGCTATATTATGCTCTGACTGTGTGAAGCATAACCTCACTGTCTTTTGGAGTTGTTATCGTAAAGGTTTATTATTTTAATAATGTTAATATATACAGTGTTTTGAATGTTTTAATTTTAATTTGGGACAGATTTTTTTTTAATTGTACAGGGTGAGTCAACGATTGGATGAAGTAGGTTTGTGCCTTTTCGGTGAAATTAACAAAGAAACTATATTTATTGTTTGATACAGTTTATTTTTACGCAGATTTTAAAAATATTTAGGACTCTACAGGGTGAGCCAAAAAACTAGGACAGCATAAAGTTGTATTTTTTTAAATAGAACACCCTATATACGAATCATATTTTCGATTTAGCTTATAATTTTAAATCTTTTTTATTAAGGGTTTACTATAACAAAACTTTATAGTTTCTGAGATAATTAAGTTTAAAGAAAGAAAGTCACATTTTCAAGCATCAATTCAATCCTAAATAACGTTTTAATTTTGTGACAAATATATTCAAATTTGGAATTTAGCAAGGCCAAGGACAAGTTAACATAATTTTTACCTAATATTTGCAATAAAAGCTACAGGGTGTTGAACACATCGGCTCAAATTTGAACAAGTTTAAATGAATAAATATCTTTTTTTTAAATGGTACACCCTGTATATTTTCATGTTATTTAATAGAGTAATAAAAACCCTAAAAGTTTTGTTCAATATATCCTATACCTATTTATAATAGATATTTCAGTTTTTCTTATTTTCCATACTTTTTTACAGAAATAGTCTTCATTATCATAGAAGCCATGGCAAAAACAATGTAAAAGAACATTTTTCTGTGTGTCAAATTTATAACCGCAATCGCTTCTTTTGGTTTTTATGTAGTGTAGTTTGGTTTTTTTTGCATTCATCTTATATTGTAAAATGAATTTTCCAAAGAATGAATTAATAGATTTGATTTATAAAATAGGAGAGGTTCAAAAAAATTGCCTTCTTGCTCAAAGAATTTACAAAATGAATTATCCTGATCGACACCAGCCTAATACCCATACTTTTCAAAACTTAATGCAAAGATTTGATTCTTCTGGTACTGTTGATTATCCAAAACGTGAAGTGGTCAACAAACCAGTAACTAATGAAGAAAAAGAACTACAAGTATTGTTAAATGTTCAGGAAAATCCTTATATTGGTAGCCGTCAGTTAGCAGCATTATGTGAAACATCACAATCCACCGTTAATCGTACTACCAAGAAATATAGGTATCATCCATATCACATGGAATTACACCAAGAATTGCATGGATAGGATTTTGAAAGTCGTGTAAACTTTTGTCGTACAATAAATGCGGAGATTCAATTAAATCCAAATTTATTATGCAAGGTAATGTTTAGTGATGAAGCTACTTTTAGAAGTAACGGTGCCGTAAATAGACGCAACATGCATTATTATGCCACAGAAAACCCATTTTGGATTAGAGAGGTGCAACATCAAAACCACTGGTCATTAAATGTTTGGTGTGGTATTCATCATAATCGAATTATTGGACCCCACTTTTTTAATGAACCACTAAATGGCCATAGTTACCTGAACTTTCTACAAGAAGAACTACCCCAATTGCTTCAAGATCTCGATAGAGATAAGCTCGACAGTATGTGGTTCCAGCACGATGGTGCGCCTCCGCATTACCATCGTGAAGTTCGTGCGTTTTTGGACCAACGATATCGGCAAAAATGGATTGGACGTGGGGGTTTCATTGAGTGGTCACCAAGGTCTTGCGACATCACCCCATTAGATTTCTTCCTATGGGGTTATATTAAAAATAAGGTGTATGTTAATCCGCCAACGACAGTGGAAGATATGCGAAACAGGATTAGGGATACCTGTAGAACAATAACGCCACTAATTTTGTCCAGGGTCCGAGAAAATCTGCAAAAAAGACTAAATTTGTGCATTGCACAAGAGGGTCGTTTATTAGAACACTTATTAAAAAGAAATAATTAATCTTAGTATTTAATAGGTAATTTTTTTGTTTCAATTTAGTATAAAAGTAAATATGTATTTGCCTTGTCGTTATTGTTGTGTTAATTTTTTCACATTATGTTTAATTAAACTATTGCCGTTGTAATATAACGAATAATGTATTTCATCATATTTAACCATATTCTGTTTGTTTCTGTAGTTTCTTTTTATTATTTTACATGGCTACTATGATAATGAAGACTATTTCTGTAAAAAAGTATGGAAAATAAGAAAAACTGAAATATCTCAAAAACTATTATAAATAGGTATAGGATATATTAAACAAAACTTTTAGGGTTTTTATTACTCTATTAAATAACATGAAAATATACAGGGTGTACCATTTAAAAAAAAAAGATATTTATTCATTTAAACTTGTTCAAATTTGAGCCGATATGTTCAACACCCTGTAGCTTTTATTGCAAATATTAGGTAAAAATTATGTTAACTTGTCCTTGGCCTTGCCAAATTCCAAATTTGAATGTATTTGTCACAAAATTGAAAACGTTATTTAGGATTGAATTGATGCTTGAAAATGTGACTTTTTTTCTTTAAACTTAATTATCTCAGAAACTATAAAGTTTTGTTATAGTAAACCCTTAATAAAAAAGATTTAAAATTATAAGCTAAATCAAAAATACGATTCGTATATAGGGTGTTCTATTTAAAAAAATACAACTTTATGCTGTCCTAGTTTTTTGGCTCACCCTGTAGAGTCCTAAATATTTTTAAAATTTGCGTAAAAATAAACTGTATCAAACAATAAATATAGTTTCTTTGTTAATTTCACCGAAAAGGCACAAACCTACTTCATCCAGTCATTGACTCACCCTGTATATGTGACTTGTTCTGTGTGGAGGCTACGCTGGCGTTGTTGGAGACTGTTCTCAATATCGCAGGGTTAAAGTGTACCCCTTGACGAGTGAGTGTGGTTGGTGAGTACTGAGTAAGCTTATTTGCTGACCATGTTCTCTTGTTTCTAGGGTCTGAGCCCTGAGGATGGTCTAAGTTAAGCAGAAAGCGCTAGGCCGATAATAATAATTTTAAAAATATATATTGAAATATACAATCCGTCTATTTTTGATTTCTTCGCTGTACGACCTGTTAATAACTTAAGTAGCATTAGAGTCTGAATTATCTTAAACATCAGTTTTAAGGAATTTCATCCCTATGTATATTCCATATTAGAACATTTAAAAAACACTGATTTTTCACGAAGAGTAGAGTTATGTCAATTTATTTTACTTCAGTTACAAGAAAATGCTGTTTTTTTTGATAATATTGTTTGGTCGGACGAAGCCAAATTCACAAAAAATGGATTGTTTAATCGACACAATTCCCACCATTGGAGCGACTCAAACGTGCATCCATATAGAGCATTTAATTTTCCGGAGTCTTGACAGCTTAACGTGTATTGTGCTCTAAGAAATATCGGAGTCGTCATCCTAGAATTCTACCAAGATAATCTGAATTGTAAATTATCAATTTTTGAGGACTTCTAGATACAAAGTACGTTTTTTAACTTATAGGTAAGCGCTACTTCGACATCTTGAGAAAATTGGAAGTGAACTATTTAGATAACTTGCCGCTGGTTGATCATAAAAATCTATTTTATCAACATGATGAGGCGACTCCACATAATAGTCATTTAGTTAACAATCATCTACAAAACTTGTTTTACGATTAATGGATAGGAAAGAATGGACCACATCTTTGGCCACCTCGCTCTCCCGACCTAACAGTACTTGATTTTTTTACTTGGGGGACAATCAAAAATAAAATATACAACATCGCATTAACCACTATTGAAGATTGCATGCAACGCATCAGAATAGCATTTGAAGAACTTAATCCTCAGTCAATAGGAAGAGCCAGCCATGAAGAGTTCGTGTTTAGGTGCTAAAAATGTTTGGAAGTTCAAGGGCTCCAATTTGAACAACGTATAGCATTTTTCAATAGAAAGATGTTGAATTACCAATATTTTATACACTAGAAATTTTTGGAATAGGTACCTTATACAAAGTTGCCTTTATTTTTAATGCTTAATAGGATAAAATTATAAAAATAGGTGCTCTCTATTTGAAAAAATTGACTTTTGACGATTTTTTAAATACATTTTTTATTATTCTTTTTTGACCACTCTGTACTAATAATTTTCAAAATATCACAAGATGACTACTAAAGTCGATCTTCATCTACAAGAAAACTAGCCCAGATTAAATAATAAAGAGTTTCTTATAGGAAAAATTTATGGTTAAGTTTTGGTCCGCAAAAGTCATTTTTGACATAAAAATTTAAATATGTCCAAAATGGTGAGACTTAAGTATAGAACATTATAATAAAATATGTCTAGGATTTTACGTATAAATCAAAAATGCCATAATATATAGTGTATTCCATTTAAAATAAGCAAGTTGACATCTACTTTCGCTGTTACCGGAAGTTCCGCCATCTTGAAAATATTTTAACCGGCTGTGCCCCATGCATGTTAGTCGCTGTTAAATTTTCAGATTCTTTCTAATTATAGTTTTCCCACAATCGGCGAATTACTTCGAAATTAAGTGATTTTGACATTTAGTGGTTCTAGATATCAACCGACACACTAACGAGCATTTGGCCTCAAAAACCGGACAAAAATGAGAAATGCAAACTATACAAGTAATCATCGAAATTATTTTTTTTTGTATACCTGAGTAACCGTACTATCACAAAAATATGATAAAGTGACCCCCCCCCCCACGCAGCTACGCTCCGCACAGTTAATTGCAATCTAAGCTTCGTTCAATACGCACGCATTCGTTCTTGATAGATTTTTTTTAGACTTGTGTTTGGTGTTTGGTATTTTGTAAAGTGAATATTGAAAAAAAAAATTTGATTTTGATAGAATCTGAAGAACAAGGTATGTATTTAATTTTAATAAATATTATTTAAAAATATAATGACTGTTTAGTATTCTTATGGACCTAAAACAATATGCAAGAAAATTTTCTATTTTTTTTTGTTTTTCTTTTTAACTTATTAGTGTTTTTGAAAATGTTCCGAGCTAGGTCGGGCTATAATTCTTTTTTTATAATAAACCATAGTCCTTAGCCATATCATAACAGTCAAAACATTTTCCACATGTTTCCACCTCTTAAAAAAAAACCGCTTTGAGTTGTACGGTTTTTTTTGGAATAATTTTGGTTATTTTTTACTTACATATATATTTTTTTTCCTATAGGTACAAATTTGACATCAAATGTTATTAAGGTATATCGTAAAACGATATACATGCTTTTTAAACAAAGCACATCCAGCACACTTGAAGATAAGGTATCATTTATGGAACATAACCTTTGCGAAATGATGAAATGTCTCCAAAACGAGTACTATACCTTAAGTCACTATTTAAAACATTTTAATAGTGATTTGAAGAAAAGATGGATATCATCTAACTATATTGAAGAAAAATTTTTGGAAAAAAACGAAAAATGGCTTAATACATCAATACCAGTACATAACTGGGCCACGAATTCTACGAGACGCCCAAGGAAACATTTCCAAGAATTACATGATCGTAGTAAACGACAAAATACAAAAAAACTCCGCGAACAGCGGAGGAGCTTTCCTGTGAAGCCAGCGTAAATCAACGAATGTCTGGACATGCCGCGGCCTCTAAACTTATAATAGATGCAACCTCAACACCAACAAGAGCCAAACTTTACAGGAAGGTAATAAATACTGCTCAGAAACCGAAAGTAAAAAATTACACACCTGAACAAGCTTTGCAAATCTTTGTTGAAGGTGACTTTACAAGGAGGCAGTGGGAGTTGTTACACGATTCCAATAAGGGTATATTTCCTTGGTATACTCTAATTAGAGAAGAAACTAAACTCTGCTATCCAAAACAAGAGTCAATCCCAATTATGGAGACGAGTGTTGAAGTTGTGCTTCAGGACCTACTTGATCACACAGTAAAGAGACTTTGTTTTTATCTTGAGATAGATTTTTTATGGGAAAAGGTATAATTACCCTAAGTCAACATATAAAACGATACCCATTACGTTTTTTTAATATTACTCCCCTGCCCCTCCCCACCCTAAGTCAGCGCCCCTTCACCCGATTGGTAAAATAATGCCAGAAATGAAAACGGAGCACATAAAAACATATAAAACGATAACCATTACGTTTTTTTTAATATTACTCCCCTCCCCCTCTCCACCCTAAGTCAGCGCCCCTTCACCCGATTGGTAAAGTAATACCAGAAATGAAATCGGAGCACATAAAAACATATAAAACGATAACCATTACGTTTTTTAAATATTACTCCCCTCTCTCTCCCTACCTTAAGTCAGCCCCCCTTCACTCGATTAGTAAAATAATGTCAGAATTCAACTTAGCGCCCTCAAAAATCCCCGGATATTGATTTTAACACGTCTAGAGTCAAAAACACCGACGTTATTAATTTTGTCCGGTTTTTGAGGCCAAATGCTCGTTAGTGCGACGCGAGAATATTGAGAACGATAATTCTTGGTTCCTTAGGCTTCAATTTTTTAGGCAAAAATTTTTATTAAACAATTTAGGTGTGAAAATCAGTTTTTTTGAGTTGTAGAAAAAACTATTGACATTTAGAAAAAAGTTCCAAACAAAAATTGTGCGCCTGTAAAATACCTACAAAATGAAAAAAAAAAAACATTAAACTCAGATTATTTGTTCATTAGTTATTGCAAAAAACATGTAAAAATGGCTGTTTTTCAATTGTTAATAGACAATAGAAAAACATGTTCCATATAATTCACACTGCAGCAAAAGAAGCCTCTTGTGGCGTAAAATAAGCATGCAAATTTTCAAGTAAAAATATTTAATAATTTTCCTGCATAGTGAATTTGTTTATAACTTCTGAGATTGTGTTTAATTGTTTATTATGAGCGATCGGAAGGTCCTATAGCAATCTATGGGCGCGCAAATCAAATTTTGAGACTTACACTAGTAATAACAAAAAAAAAGAACGAAATGAAAATTAATTACACCAATTTAAAATCAATACTTTATCTCGTTGTTTTTTGATATTACTAGTAAAAGCCTTAAAATTTGATCTTGTGCAGGTTCTCTCCAATTGGAATACAAGAAAGATTTTTTAGATAGTGATTTCAAACAACTAATTTTTCCATACATTTCTATGATTAAAAATAAACATCAAAATTTGTGTAAAAACAGACTGATTTTTGGAAAAACATTTCAGTTTTCGATTCGTCCAGTGATGTAATTGATAGTTTACAACAAATTTGTTTGTAACTTGTGTTTTCGTGCTTAAAATTCATTGTAACCGATATTTAATAATTATTAGTATCAAAGCCAGAGAAGTCCCAATTGCCTCTTTAACTGAAATGAACCCACCCAAGTTTTTTTGTGTATTTTGAGCGATTTTAATATAAATATTTAATTTTGTCTTAACTAGAATAATATAAAAGTTTATTAAAAACAGAAAAAATATTGAAAACTAGAAAAAGACCAAGCGAAAGGACAAAAGAGCAACTATTATAACTAGCTAACTATTATATTTACAAACAGCAAAGATATTTTAGTAATACTTCAGTAAATTTTAGTATCTTTTGTTCTGTGCTATTTTACCAAAAATAAATTACCATATCAAACATAATTACTTTCTTAATAAGTGTCAAAATTTAAAACGTTTTAAAGGTGAGTAATGGTTTTGTAAATGGAAAAAATCTGTTTCATCGTGTGAAATTTTTTAAACAACTTACAAACTCTTTACCGAAAAAATAGATAAGCACATTATTTAAAAAAAAATGAAAAAGCTTTTTATTGACTTTCTTTATATTAAATATAATCCATTTATTTTGCGCCATTTGGTTTCAAGGCAATTTTCCCAACTTCCAGACAGCATTTTACGTACACGTTTTATTCATAAATCTTGAAAGATTTATTATGAAATCAGAAAATATTTGATAGGTAGAAACCACAAATCATGAATAATATATATTGACCACAACATGTTACGATTTCCTGTTTGAAAAAGGCAGGGAGACAGACTTTTCTGTTAACACTGTTAATGGATTCATTAGGATAGTTTAACAAGAAAAGAAATATCTTCAAATAGTCATTTCCCTATAAACTGTAAATGACTAGTTCCGCAAATTAAAACAAGAATAAACAAATCAGTCTTGGTGTCATTTTCAAGCTCATACCTTCAATTAATTAGAATACCTAAAAACTTAGCGCAATTGATGATGATTGATTAGATTGCCTGCTAATATTTGGTAATTCTGTTTTATTGCAAGTACAAAAAGAAATAAAGTGAGCGGGCTCTCATTTATTTACGTGTAAACCAAAACGGGCCGATTGTGCGGAACCGAGCAGTCTGAACCATAGACATAGTAGAGAATGGACCAGGCTAGTCATTCATGAATATGAAATTTATAAGCGCCAACATGTTTGTAGGCCAGGGGTTAGAGGGGTGTCATAGCTCACAATCTATCATACGCCAGCGACGTAATAATTTTAAAACGAATAAAAATATCAATTAATATTCTATGATGCTTTTATTTGCAGAATTGAAATAAATATTTTTTCATAAGAAATAGTTAATTACTCTATCAATATGTCGTGATACGGAAGTTGTACTTGAACATAAGTCAGTATTCAATATACAAATAATCGTAATATTCATATCATTTATCTTTTACGACATTAATGACTTGAAATAACCTTTTTTTTTATCCAAGGCACTAGTTATTATTTAAAACAGAGTACCATGTAACAATTATCCAAGTCCAAAGTAAAAAATTGCGTAATATTTTGCCGGATTTTAGTTAAGTGGCTAATTAATGCCCACAATTCTAAAACCGACAAAAACTTTGTTTCTTGAACATTACTGTGATTGAAATTTTTTTTCTAAATTGTATGGACTCGCTGTCTATTTTTATTATTCCTAACAACGTGTCTATGCCGTACAGACACTCGCATATGAAATTTAACGTCAGCCATGAACATCGTAAAAAAGTAGTCTTATCAAAGTTCTAATGTCTCAAATATTGAAGTGCAATACTAAATAAATGTAACGACGTCGCGGTATGCAAATGACTACTTTGACGTTTGGTTAGTATACCAATTATTTGTAAAAATAATAACACTTGTACAAAATTCCTAAAACGAGAAAATCGAGATATTTTTTGTAAGTTAATAAATGAAGCAAATTAAAAATGGAAATATTTAAAAAATATATATTCGACGGTGTATGTGTTCAGGAGAAAATAGAGTATTTACAACTTCATTTTCAAGAAATAACCTGTTAATATTTGTATATAATTTCAATTATGATTTGGAATATATATGATAGACTGTTTCAATTTAGGTATTAATCTGAAAGACTTGTTACAGTTAAACCTGTTTTACTGAACAGTCCCTAAACTCCAATCATAAGAAATTGGTATATAAAGAAATACAATAAAACAAATTAATAAAAATAACTATTAAATTTGTTTGCCCATTAAGTTTTGGCAGTACTATTGTTGAAAATTTTTAATATCTCGAATCGACAATCTGTCATGTGTTTCTAACGGAAATTACTTATTTTAATATGATTAGTGTATTTCTTGATTTTCACTGTTTCTAGTATCCTAAAATATTGTTATAAACTTTATAGCATTGTACATTTCCTAGTATTAGTTTGTGTTCATAGTTTGTAGGGTTTTAGGTATATTTTCTAATGTAATAAACCTTGTAGCGTTTTATATTTCATAGTATTAGTTTGTATTCGTAGTTTGTAGGGTTTTAGGTATATTTTCTAATGTACGAACTTTGTAGCATTTTATCTTTCATAGTATTAGTTTGAGTTTGCAGTTCATAGGGTTTTAGGTATATTTTCTACAAGTTTATAATTAATTTAAGTAATTTTACCTTTGTTAATTTCCTCAGGAGACGACTATGAAAGAAGGTCTGGAACTTTTTAGAGAATTCGATTTCCTTTTTTTTAACATGGAACGCCTATGATAGAAGGTCTAGAAATCGCCGGATATTTCCTTTTTCTTATTTTGATTACCCCATGTAGTATGGAAAACCTTCTAGAGAATTAGGGAATCTTCCGGTATCAACCAAAAGGGTATATAAAGGGTCCAGATCGACTTTCTTGGTCAGTATATTCTGAGAGTTTGTCGACGCAAGTTGAACTAATTTGACATGTGTCAAAAGTAAGGTTGACAATAAAAAGTGATTAAAATAATACAGTGTGTGTAGTTTGTTCGAAGACCGGCCGTCCGGAACAATATTTATGACAAAATATACCGATAAGGAAATGTGTGGGATAAAAATAAGTATATGCTATTATTAAATATATTACTTGTTGGTCATATTACAATTATATATATATATATATATATATATATATATATATATATATATATATATATATATATATATATAATGGAATAACGTACAATAAATTATACTTTTTTTCTTACTTACTGACTATCTAATTTGTGTAAAGCAAATCTGAGACTATGTAACTATCGGACATCGAATAAAAATAAATAAAAATTGCAGAAATTGAAGTCTCATTTCTGGACTTTTCACACATGACTGTTATTATGCAAGTCATATATTTATTTATAACGTTTATGAGTTTTTTTTGCAGATTTTGTAATATCTTGGTTAAATGAAAATTTTACACTTTTACAAGTAATAGGGAAAACAAAAATTAAGGAGAAAATTGTAAAAAGATAGGAAAAGCGGTACTATTTGGTGTAATATTACAAGGGAAATGTTAACGAAAAATAATAGAAAATGGTGGGCTTCAATTATGTTGGTCTCACTTTAAAACACGAACACCATCAAATCGATAATAGAAATCGTTTGGGCCAAAATGTTCACTACAGATACGAAGTGACTTGGGCAAGATTTTATCTTGTAGTCCTAATATATTAATCCAAAGGTCTCGGCGGTTAGAATCACTGGGAAACCTATAAAAAATCACTGATAACAAAATCTAAAATCCCAAGTTACCCGCCTATGATACCAAACTTAACCTAACCTACCTGTAAAAAGTTAAATTTGGAAATAAATAATCCAATTTTCGGCAACCTTGGCAATGATTGACCATTTTGTCACTAATGAATAATTAATCACTTACAAAAACACTTTTGGAATCACAAAAAATTAAAAAACGATCCAAGACACACAACGTCAACCACAAAAATGTCATATGCCAAAATTTTTATGAATAGACCGGATTCAACCTTGATCGTACGATAACGTAAAAGAAATTTGCGAGGTTGCCAGATTTCATAGTTGATCACACTACTTAGAAATCTTGAATTTTCTGGGAGTTAAACTGACGCATTATAAAGCATACTATTTTAAAAATATTAGTTTACTATTGTAGCAATAAATTGTTTATAAATATTATATGAAATATATTATCATAATAATATTTTTTTTTCATAAAAATTGGGTATTAACAAATTATATTGTTTTCCCTTATTTTTTTCCAAAACAGTTGGCAAATTACTACTGATTGTGACCCATTCGTGGCGTTTTGTTTTTGTACACATTCCATGTCCAGACGTCCATGGTCTGAACCGAACCGAACCAGTGGGCACGCTGCTTAAGGCTTCAGCTGTCAACAACACCTTTAAAATAATGAAATTGTAAGAACTCAATATTAGGAAGACAGAAGACGATAAACAGGAAAAATTGGTTCGTGATCTGCGGGACAAAATAGTTTGAAAACCTTTGCTTTAAACAATTTTGAAGTACACGTACATCAGCATCCATACCCTGGAAGCAATTTATAATAAAGCTCAAGAAAAATTTGATCATCGATAGATGCACCAACAAGTGTATTTACGATAGAGGTCAGTTACCCACTAATGTTTTCGTCACCAAACTCTCAATGATTTGCCCAATCGCGTAATCTTTCGACTACAAATTGATGTCATTTCAAATTGCTTCGTCATTTTCCGCGTATCTAAGTTTAATTTGATGGCCACATTTATCATGTAAGCGGAAATATTTCCTACTTTGTTCAACTTTCAAATAACGATAAATAACTACGTGAGAAATTATCATATCAAGATATATTTTTTTGAGTTGAAGTAATAAATCAAATAAATTGCAGGAAATACGAGGATCTAACGAATTACAATAGAACCATTTATCTCGATAATAGTCCCTTTAAATAACCATTTAAAAGGTTATTATCGATTGTCCCTTTTAAAATTAGAGACAACTTTTTAAGATATACCGGTTGGTAAATCACATCCATGTCTTTATATACAGAGAATGATGAAATATTTGAAAAATATTTTTTACAAGAAATATGAAGGTCCATTTTAACCACGTTTTAAACTTATTGTGAAGTTTATCGATTGGCTCAAAAAATATTTCGCGCCGAAGCTGTCAAAATTCAAATAGAATATTTTATAATTTTAATAACGAATTTGTGGTTATTAATTTAAACTTTATCCTTAACAGGTTAAAGTTTGGAATTGTGTGAAAGACGTTAATTTGCGCCTTCTACAAATTATTAATAATAGAGATCAGGATCCAAACAACACAAATACGTCTTAAAGACGTCCATAAAACGTTTGATCTCAACATTCAGGACGCCTTATGGATGTCCATTAAAGTCGAATGACGTCCATAAGATGTTGTATAGACTTCTTATGTTACAAAAGGTAACGTCTTTAAGACATTTGCTTACAACGTCTTATGGACTTCCCTTCCCAACATTAAAACAACATATTCCACCATTAAAATTATGTACATTAAAAAGGGTACCTTTTAATTTTTTTGTTTGTCTTGTTTACAAAGTCAAACCGGGATTATTCAAAGGTCCAAGAAATAACTTTAATTAAGAAAAAATCAAGAGCAAAATATACACTACCATTTTAAATAACTACAAGTTCCGCATGAATAATTTGCTTTAAAAAATATGTTCCACATAATCTCTTTATACAAAAAAATACATAATTTAAGCATAATGTAAAATTTTCAGAACTACTTCTGTTCGAACTATAAGTAAACCTATCAAATTTAAGCCTTAGTTTATCCCTTCGATATAATAACTCTAAAAGGTAGACTATCAACAAAATAAAAGTTTATTGAAATAAAAAGTACACAAATCTTTAAATAGTTTTAAAAACAAGAATTTTTATTTAGTTGAATAACAAATCTGGTCTGATGCCCTTTTCAGCCATGTTTGGATTGAAATTTCCTTATTCTTCCGACTTTTTGCCAGTCCTGTTGTCTCTGTAGATCCTAATAACAAACTGATTTTAATATTAGGATAAAGTTTATTATTTGTGGGAGTAAATTTTTTGATATTTTTGCGAATATTTATAATTGTCCTCTACTATAGAATCATGACTTATGCTATTTCAAGGTTAATATGTATAATGAAAGACAGAACTTACTCATAATAAGTCTCGCCAAGTTGGAATCGTAGAACTTTCTCTTTCCTTTTCGTACTGATCAACTGTACATGGTAATTTTACAAGCTCGCTTTACAAAGTCATAAATGCTCCCTACTCCCAGTTTTAAAATTCCTAAAACCTTAAAGAAGATTACTCCTTGTAATTAACAAAACTTTATTTTATGTGTTCTTTAAATACAAACCAATCATCAGGGACAAAATAAATCTTACAGGTTTCATCAGTGGAGCGGTCCATAAACAAACATTTCGCCTTTCACTTCATTAGTAATATTTCTTGTAATATTTAGGACCGGGCCTGGATGAGTTGTGCAAGCCTTTTTGCACAGATAATATTTTTGAAGATTTCATTTCATACTTCTAATAACATAACATTCGGAAATTTCCTGTAACACAACCTATAAATAACGTTACTGTTTTTCCTAAGTACATATGATTCTCGACCTTACCTTAAGTATTACATAAACACGAATAAGAAAGATTTTCAGAGGCACATAAATAAATCAACTATTTTAATAAAATTCTTTCAAAAGCTAAATTTTCACAGTCGGCACCCCAACAATATTAAAAATGAATAACGACATGACGAAACACAAATACAAAACTGAAAAATGACAGTTGACAGAAACAAAAGGCGGGTTTTTAAAGTTATAGTTTCGCTAGCATCATATTTATGGGTGTCATTGTTATCGGTACATCAAACAGTCTGTGACAAAAAACACCAAAGTATTGATAAAAAAGATCATGCAAAAGTTCTATTAACCAAGGTCGTAGTGAGGCTACTAAAAATTTGTCGTTCCCAACTGCGACAATTTAGTTTTTATCAACTAAATTATTCACAACTGTATTTATTTTCATACAAAATATAGTATGTAGACTTTTAAAAGATATCTTAAAGACGTTGTATATAGACGTCTTATGGACGTCTTTAAAACAACGTCTATAAGACGCCTTATTTATGTCTTCACACGTTCAGATGTAATCTGGATATAAAAATGGCGTCCATAAGACGTCTAGTGCTGTGTGGGGAGGGTTCCATTATTTTAGAAAATGTTGGGTTAGGGAGAAATACTGTGTGTGCAAAATAAAAGTCCAAAAGGATAATTAACAATTTATTAACAATAAATATATCTAATTGTAAACAAATGATAAAATATTAGAAAGCTATTCACGCCGATGTTGTACAAAATTTATCATACAACCTATATAAAAATCCAACGTTCAAATTCTTTTAAATATTATTAATTCAATCAATTCTTAAAATTAAAAGTCTCTATCTATTAAACCGTTCAAAACTAAAAAAGATATTCAGATACTGAAGGTTACAATAGTCATAAAACAAGAGAAGAAAGTTGGTCGGACGTTGGCCGAATACAAAGAACAATGGTAAGTTTTAACAGATAAAACTGAGTCAGCCCTTCATATCAAATATATATCTAAAACTAAAAATAAATTAATGATATGTTTAGGTAATTAAAATAAAGGCTGTTGCTTCAAGACAGGTAGTTTGCTAAGGTCGTTTAAGATAATAGATCTTCTACTAAGACAAGATAAGATAAGGACTAGCAGATGAAGTCAAAATGCTACAAAGCACTTTCAAATAAGCCAAAGATAAAATATAAAAATTCAGACTTACCTGTAGTCCTCCTGACGAAGAAGATTAGAGCTCTAGTATCCTTTTTGTATGTCTTTAGCCCTGATTTGCTTCGTGGAGTGTTTATCTGCCAAGTTCCTTCAGCAATTTGAAGATTACACAATGGCAGGTACCTTTTAGATATATTTTAGCATTGTGATAGAGTTTAAGAGGAGAAAGAAACGTACCTCGATCTTTTGCGATCGGCAAACGAAGACCTAAAATTCATAATTCCAGTTTTTCACTACAGGGAACCATCAAACAAAGGATGTTTGTGAGACTTTTGAATTTAGCGAAAAAAAAAATTCCTAAACCCCATAAACAGTATACATCCAAAACAAGATGCCTCGCTTTCACACACTGTCTACAGAAAACTCACTTACACCAACAGACACCTCTACGCCGATTCACATCACCACCCCGCCCAAGTATTTGCCTTGCGTTTCGATTTCAGTCCCTTACAGATTAGGAAAATTACCACAAAGAAATAAATATAATACAAGCTGCTCAAACTAAAAATAGTTATCAAAAAGAACATATAGAAGAGACTCCAAAAAACAAACATTTGGCCCCGAAAAATCTCGAAAGTCAAGAGAAGAGCTCCTAAATTTTTGTTCTTAATTTCAGAGGCACCATAAAAAAAAAGTCACATAAGTTCATTTTCACTACAGACCGTAAAGTGAAGTATCTCTTGCCTACACCTAAAGAAAAAATCGATCTAGAAAACCAGGAAGTGTACGAAATTCCATGCGAAGAATGCAGCTCATCTTACGTAGGCCAGACCAACCATAAAATAAACGCCAGAAGAGACGAACATATAAACGATGTCAAGCAAAAAACAATTTCTTCTGCACTGGGACAATACTTCTTAAAGACAGGACATAGTATAAACTTTTCAGGAACAAGAGTGCTATCGATATGTGGAACCTGTCCACGAGGGTTATGAGGGAAGCCATCGAAATTGTAAAGAGGCCCAACAACTTAAATAGTAGAGATGATAGTCAGCGATTGCCTAAAACTTGGAAGAACTTGCTAACGAAACACCAACAAACCCCAACACTGGCAACATGGCCGATGAAACGCAGCAAAACTCACAATCTGATTGGCCAGAACCATCCAGCCAACGAACACGCCCCACGTACAGTGGAGCTTTGAAAGGGTGAATAAGATTTCACCGAAATCAGTTGACCTACAGTCCTCAAAAACACTCAGTACATACATGGGATATGTACATATATATATATATATATATATATATATATATATATATATATATATATATATATATATATATATATATATATATATATAGATAGATAGATAGATAGATAGATAAATTTATTTCATTACATTTTGTACAGAAAAATACAATTGTAATATGTCACAAAACAAAATAAAAATAGGGTTAAAACTATTTGTAAATTACATTAAAAAAGTCCTAACAATAAGGTCTAGAAGAAGTCTCCATGTACTCATCCACCGAATAGAATGCATGCTCTAACAAAAATTCCTTTAATTTAATTTTAAATCTCATAAAATCTAAATTTTTAAATGTTTCAGGCAACGTGTTGTACAATGACACATTCAGTGTATTTTTCTTAGATCTCTCCAATCTATACCTCGAAGGCCTAATTAAATTAGCTGATCTAGTGCTATAAGAGTGAAAGTGGGAATTTTGTTGGAATTTTCCACGGTTTTTATGAATCACCAGTAGTTGGTATAAGATAAATAAACTAGGCAACGTTAGTACCCGCTATTTTATAAAGTGTGGCCTACAGTGGTCCCTATAGCCGATACCAGAGACAAGTCGAATAGCCTTCTTCTGCATTCTAAAGATTTGAATCGCGCCAACACAGCAACCCCAAAGGTGAACACCGTACGAAATATGAGAATGCAACAAGGAATAATAAACAGAGAGAAGGGTGTCACAGTGAAGAGACCCACGAAGTTGCCTGAGAACAAAAATAGAGGATGCCAACTTATTCCTCAAAAATGCAATGTGGGAATTCCAGTTCAAACCATCGTCCAAACTGATACCCAACAATGTCACCGAAGAACCATCAACCACTCCACGTCCATTCATGAAAAACAAATTCCATGTTTTTTCCTCATTCAATTTAAGGGAATTATTAGCAAACCAACATCTTGCACGCTCTCCCATAACAGACATTTCATTCATTAAATATTCTGGGTCTCTACTTTTACAAATTAGCGCCGTGTCGTTAGCGTAACAAATACACAGACCTAGTGACAAATACCTAAAGAGATCATTGACATATATAATGAAAAGAAGAGGTCCCAATACCGAACCCTGCGGCACTCCACATCGTACCGCCGTAGGCTCAGAAAGCTCTCCACCATATGCGACTGCCTGCCTTCTATTTGACAGGAAAGATGAAAGCAAATCGAGGGGAACGCCTCTTACACCGTATCTATGAAGCTTTCTAATCAAAAGTTCATGAGAAACACAATCAAAGGCACGACTGAGGTCACACAGTGAAAGCCCCACGCTTTCCCCACCTTCTATTCCCTCAACCGCGCCCTCCACAACCGCAGCAACTGCCTGAATAGTCGAAAAATTCCGGCGAAAACCAAACTGTGAAGGATGCAAAAAATTGTGATGTTCAAAATAACGACTCAAGCTGTTTTTCAGTATTACCTCAAATACTTTCCCTAATAACGGAATCAAAGATATAGGTCTATAATTTTCCATGGAATCGACATTTCCTTTTTTAAACAAAGGAACAGTTCTTACCATCTTTAGACAATCCGGAAAATTACCCTGAGCCAGACTACAATTAAATAAATGCTTCAAAGGTTTGACCAAATACACACTAATCTCCTTCAGAATAGCGCTACTCATATCATATATGTCAAAAGAGTTCGACCTTTTGAGAGCTTGTATAGCACTCCAAACATCACACTCCGTAACTGGTAAAAGGGCAAAAGAACGCACCGAATTTGGGATCGACGAAACCATAGCATTTTGTATTTCTGTGTCAATCTGTAGATCCTTTATAGTGTCGGATACTATTTTACTAAAGAACTCACCAAAGTTCCCAGCGCTAAGCGATAAACTAGAAATATTATGTGAAGATCGATTTCTCTCATAGTTAATAACTCTCCAAACATCCCTTGCTTTGTTTTGCGAATTTTCCAGAAAACTCCCAAATGCATCCTTCTTTGTAGAAACAACTTTCTGTCTGTACTTTTTATTCATAAGTTTATACAAATCCCGGAATTCCGTGCTCCCATCGCCCAAAAGCCTCACCACAGAGAGCTCATCCCTCATTTTCCTTAATGTCTCATTAAACCACCGAACAGGAGGCCTATCGGTGAAGACATCTCTCATAGGAAGATGCTTGCAGATCAGCTGCTGACAAACCGAAACCAGATGCCAAGCAAGCCATTCAGAGTCGACATTCTGATAGAAAATGCCCCAGTCAAATATATATATATATATATATATATATATATATATATATATATATATATATATATATATATATATATATATTGTATAGATAGACACCTTTTCTCAGTGATAAGTTTTTGATTATGAAAAAGTTAAATAAAAATGGACATAAATAATTAATTATTGCATTTATATGGCAATAGTAGATGGTAGAATAGACACTAGTTAATAGTATGTAAAAATTTATATTTGAATCATGTTTTTAAAGGACACAAAATGCCAATAATTGTGTAATAACATGACAAAATGTATAAAAATTAGTGTGAAAGGTTGGACATTAATGCATATAAAGTAAGAATTATAAACATATTTTACTCAGAAAGACATGAATCTTATAAATTAATAAATAAGTGATATTTTGAATAAGGATGGAATTGTTATTGTCCAGAAATATAGACACTATTCATCAATAGTTATTTATAACATATTAGTTTCTACGTATTACAACAACAGTATTTGTTAAAACTTTGTTAAAAATATTGTGAATGTGTAATAATAGTATAAGAAAATCTAGATTATAAGTTTATTTTAATAAGAAACTGGGATAAAAGAGTACCTAATTATAAGTAAAATTTTCTTAAATATAATAATAATATTAATAAAATAAGAATTATCAATTTTAGCAAGTTATAATTAAAATTTAAATATACAGTTATAATTTTCTTAGATGTAATCCAATTTTATTTATCAATTTTATGTGGTAAATAATAACCCAAAGTAGAGTTTAGATATATCAAAATGTCAGGAGAAGTCCAAAATTTACATAGATCATAATTTATTGTCATCAAATAGAATATTTATTGCATAATATCAATAAATTAACAAAATTTTATCATAAATTGACAATTAGGAATCTATTTTGATTTTGTGTTTCAAAGCTTAAAATTTCATCTAGTTGCCAGTTCACGTCAGATGGCCTACCAATCAGAGAAAAATTAAAACAAAAATTTATATCACGTGACTACTTGCTATAAAAGCTAAAATTTTTTATTTTTTTTTGAGGAGACAGGTCCATCATTTGTACAGTAAATATCTTTAGTCTGGTTCTTAAAAAGTAACATAACCTCAATATTTTCCAGTTGTTATTTTGAAAAGAAAAAGGAGTGGTTATTAATCGATTATAGTGTAAAATTCGCTAGTTTTTTTTATTAACGGGACCATAACCTAAAAGTTTTTCATTTGTTATTTTGTAAATAAAATTAAGCGAAGACAGTGCAGATTAATCTGTGGAAAAGAAAATATTGCGAGTCTCATTAATTAAATTTTTTTAAAAAAAGTAAAAGGAAGAAACATAAAGCTTGGATATAAAAATATCTGGAGATTGAAAGGAAAAGGAGCTTAATAAATTAGTAAATAAATTATGTCAATAAGCAAGCAGCTGTGAAAAATATTTAAATAATTGGCAAAGGATAAAGGATTTATAAATTTTTCTTTATTAAGAAAAAGGAAGGAGGAAATATAAAACGTGGATATAAAAAATTTTCTGGAGATTTAAATGGTATTTATTTATTGTGTAAGATATAAAAATTTTTGACTCGCCTGAAGATAAATTGATAAAATATATTTATACTAACCTTACTATTGTTAATAATAAAATAAATTGTTTAATTTGCACTGTATCAAGATCACTTTTTAATAATAACGGCACATACTAAATTATTTTTAGATTGTTTAAAATAAAATCACATATTTTAAAACGCTAATCATTTGTAACCGTTTAGGCATTTGTACAATATTGCCAGATTTAATAATTCTAAATCCCATAAAAGAATACAGTGCATATTAAATAATATTTTATAATTTAATTAGGTTTAGATAAGGTGATTTATAAATTTTATATAAAAAAAACTGCAGCCACTGACATGATTGTATTTTTCTAACAAAAATTTGTATTTGTGTTTTCGAATCAATGGTTTGAGTTTTTCTGATAATAATTATATTTTCATCTGAACTTAGCTAAGATAGAGAAAATTGACATCAATGTTTTAAATGTCAAATCACCTAAAACTGGGTACATTCAGAAATACAGCACATGTGTAACTGAGTAATATTTATTGAAACTAAAAAAATTTGGTACAAATCAATTATACTTAGGTATAGTTATTTGTGCCTGGCGCCCAAGAATTTAATATATATATATATATATATATATATATATATATATATATATATATATATATATATATATATATATATATAAATATATATATATATATATATATATATATATATATATATATATAAATATATATATATATATATATATATATATATATATATATATATTACTAGAACAGTTGCTAGTATATTGACTAAATGCCATAAATAATATTTTTTTTATTATCTGCTTCTTTCAAACTTAATCGATTCTCTCATATATTACGCCGCTAGAAGAAGATAAATGACAATTTACTTTTTCAATGAGAAACTATAATGTTACACTGGCAGTGACGTAACTGCCAGTTTAGGGTTCAGTAAATCCCAAAACAATTTGATGAGTTGACAAAATGAGATTTACAATACAAGACGAATTCAAAGCAGGGGTTATATAAAGAAATTTTCTAGAAACAACGCTATTGTCCTAGATTTCACCTAATACCAATATTTGTGTATTTTTTTTATAGTTTTTAAGTTATAATACAAAGTGGGGATTTTTTAAATGGAAAACTAAGTATATTTATAATTCAGCTCAGAATTAAATTATAATATTTTCATTAAACTGGACTGGTTTTCTCTTTCAGTTCGGTGGCCACCTTATTCGTCAGATTTAGCGCCAACAGATTTTTTTTGAGGAATTTTTAAAGAATCATGTATATCAGACAACAGGTAATAATGTGAATGATTTTCAAAGACAATTCTGAAGTGCTTTAGAGAAAGCAGCTCATGCTGGAATTTGTAATTCCCTTATTAACGTAAAAGAGCGATGAGGAAAATATTTATACAATAACGTTTAGAGCTTGAATATAAACAACAAATTCATATTTAAATCCGTATATCGAAAGTTTTATTTTTATAAATCTTTTATGTATAGCTCTGCTAAAAGGAGTTTGAAACAATAAATTTAGATTTTGCAACTTTATTATAGTCTGTATTTAAACTAGACAAAACGACGAGTATATTTAGTACATGATAATTCAATTTACGAGAATAAATATTTTATTTGCTCAAATGAATTGCTAATTAGATTTCAAATAAATTAAAGCATTTTACTCTTATTTAAGCAGCTTTACATTACCCAAATTATTGTATTTCTTATCTCAAGGCTCTCTGAGAAAATTAAGCCGTATTCTTAATGCATCATTATAACATAAATTTAAAATAAAATTTATTTTTCAATAAAAATATTTTAATCCTTCTTCCCAGGAAATACAGATCTCTCGAAGATATCTTGAACACCTTGTTTAGATGCCTTGACCGAGAAATTCGCTAATTATGTAGGAGAGATTCTCTAGAATGCAATTAATCTATTTTTTGTGGTTTCCAGAATATTTCTTAGGCCCAATTTCACAATATATAATGAATTTTAAAGTAAAGGTAACTGATACCGAATATTTCAATACTGGAATACTAGCAATAGTTTTACTAGATTGGTATTTAGTTTAGACAATGGGGGAAAAACCCGAGAAATTCCGAAGCCGTTAGAGATAGTTTCATCGTGAAGAAAAAGACCCCCTGCGTCTTTTGATGATTGGATAGCTAAAAGTTAAATGAGCGAGTTGTAGGCGTTAGAAAGACTGATAAAATGAGCTGTCGTAGATTTAGAAAATTAAAATAGCCTCGTAATATATATATATATATATATAAATATATATATATATATATATATATATATATATATATATATATATATATATATATGTTATGTCGGATATTCTCACGGGTGTGATGTGTAATCGAAGGTTTTCGGGCATCCCGTGTATGTGCTGAGTCCCTCTCAGGACTGTAAGGCAGCTGACGTTTCGGTGAAATCTCATTCACCATTTTCAAAGCTCACTGTATGGCGTCTACGAGCGAACCGAAACGTCAGCTGCCTTACAGTCCTGAGAGGGAATCAGCACATACACGGGGTGCCCGAAAACCTTCGATTATATATATATATATATATATATATATATATATATATATATATATATATATATATATATATATAAATATGTAGATAAGTTTTTGTCCGTGTAATTTAAAATAAAATAGAATAAAATATTGGCGAAGCGGAAGTGAAAATTTGTCAATCTACATGATTCTCTTATTAAAAAGTGCGGAGCACTCCAAAATATGGAAAAACTCCGTGTCCGACAGATGGCGACAGCGCTGTTTCGTCCTAATATGGGACTCGTCAGGCCACCGCAGTCGGTACAAACCATCACCTCGCCCTTGCATCGTATAAGCCACATTTATAATCAAAATACGGCAAATAAGACGACAAAAGCGACATCTCGATGGTCCACTTGATAATACAAGAACCATACAGATTAACAAAGTTTGTAAGAGAACCGTCATATGGTGGCGCGACGGTGAATTAAAACAGAAATATGTAAAATCGAGTACACGAAACGCGCTGCCCAAAAGATAGGGGTCGCATTTTTCGGTACTGGCAAGCAAGAATACCGCTATTTAAGCAGCCAAAGCCACGTGCCGCACCAAACGATCCCACCATGAGAGCATCGTTTAGCGTGTTTCAAAGCCAAACAAGTAAATAAATATGTAGGCGAGGTGATGGTTTGTACCGACTGCGGTGGCCTGACGAGTCCCATATTAGGACGAAAAGCGCTGTCGCCATCTGTCGGACCCGGAGTTTTTCCATATTTTGGAGTGCTCCGCACTTTTTAATACGAGAATCATGTAGATTGACAAATTTTCACGTCCGCTTCGCCAATATTTTATTCTATTTTATTTTATATATATATATATATATATATATATATATATATATATATATATATATATATATATATAAGTTATGGACACATGAACCCAAAAAAACTTTTTTTTACAAAATTTTCAGGAAATAAAGTTATTTGAAGCTCAAGTTGGGTTTTTTAAATAGGAACCTCCATTCTTTATTGCAACAATGGAAAGCGAGGAAAATTTCCTTTTCAACGGTACATAAGATATAGGGGTAAAATCACATCTAGAGGTTATTTGAAAGTCAAATGTTATTTTACATGGATTTGTGTAAAGTAGCGGATAACTTGAAAAATAAGAAAGCTAAAGAAAAACTTTTAATACCAAAGTTTCACGAAATTAAACAGCGCATGATTTTAACCTTGGATTTGACCTACAAGGTCATTTAGATCTCAAATTGACTTTTTCAAATAAAAACCCTCATTTTATATTGCAGCAGTGGAAAGCGGAGAAATATTCCTATTCAACAGTATAAAATACAGGAAGTAAAATTACATCTAGAGGTTATTTGAAGGTCAGATATCCTTTCAGCATGGATTGTTGTAAATGCAGCGGATAACTCGAAAATTATGAAAGCTGAAGAAAAAATTTTCATACTAAAATTTCAGGAAATCAGACTGCATATGTGACTTTGGTTCTGACGTTGAAGGTCATCTGAAAGTCAAGTTGATTTTTTCAAATGAAAACCTCTAATTTTTGATTCAGCGATGAAAAGCGGAAAAAACTTCTTATCCAACGATGTAAATAACATAGGAGTAAATTCACATCCAGAGATCATGAGGAGGTCAAATGTCATTTTACCAATAACTCGAAAAATAGGAATGCTGAAGAAAATATTTTCTGAGAAAAGTCTCACAAAATTAACGGGCACCTTTGACAGTGGCCTTGTATAGGACCTTGGATTTGACTTTCAAAAATTTTGACAAGAAATTGATTTTTGACTCCACGATTTTGAAATTCACATACGATCTTATATTTGCATTCAGCTACTCTGAAAATCTCAACGTATAAAGTTTTGGCCAGATCCTTTGGTTTGAAATATTGTCCACCATAATTGATCCACCATTTTGAATTTTACACATCTGACCTCGGATTTGCATGCAGCTACTCCCAAAATCCCTACGTACAAATTTCAGGCCAGATTCAACTTGTCCTTCAAATGACCTTCAAATCATATCCAAGGTCAGAATCAAGGTCACCATCAGGTGTGCCGTTTGATTTTATGAAACTTTAGTATGAAAAATTTTTCTTCAGCTTTATTATTTTTCGAGTTATCCTCTGCTTTACATCAATCTATGGTAAAAGTATATTTGATCTTCAAATGACCTCTAGATGTGATTTTATTCTCTATGGTATTATACCGTTAAATAGGAAAATTTCCCCGCTTTCCATTGCTGCAATAAGAAATTAGGGTTCTTATTTAAAAAACTGAACTTATTCTTCAAGTGACCTTGTAGATCAAGTGCAAGGTCAAAGTCAAGGTAACCATTAGATGCGCCGTTTGATTTCCTGAAACTTTTGTAAAAAAATTTATTTATATATATATATATATATATATATATATATATATATATATATATATATATATATATATATATATATATATATATATTATTAATAATTTAATATATACACACAGCTAATTTGAAAAACTAACTGCACAATTAAAAAAAACATATTGTGGTGTTTCCTAATTTATATTAACACAGATATAAAGAAATGAAATAAAGCTAAAACGTGCCAAGAAAATTATGCAACCCTGCATGAATGTTACCTTAGGGATCAGGCAAATCCCTTATATACTTAACCGTTTCCAGCCATTCGTAGCTTTAGTTATATTAACTTATATGGGTCCATTAGTTTATCCTATTATTTTTGCTGAAAATGCAGGAAAATTTAGTTTTGAAAAATGGACAGAGTCGAATTCTAGGAGACCCTATCGTGATATATTAGCCACATATAGAAAATGCTATCCCAAGTCTGCACTTAAAAAAAATATTGAATTCAATACCGCGTTATTTAAAAACAGGTAACAAATTTTGTTCTGCAGGAAAGGATTTCTAACAATATCATGTTAGAGAATATAGCAAAAATAAGCCGACAAACGTCTAATCAAAAATAAAATTTAATTTATACAAAATTTTTAGGTAGGGGAGAGTTTGGACAAATTATAAAATAAACTGGATAGTTCAAGTTCGAAAATATTGAAAATAATAAATATATATTTCCTAAACCACGCGGTTGATTAAGTTTATCAATACATCAAATTAATTGTGAATACATTTTTAACATATTTTTTATAAAATAGATTCTTTTCGATGAATGAAGCTATCTCATAGTCGAGATAATCAATATTATATATGCAACATTTAGCATGGTCTGCGACTGTGTTATGTACAACGTTATAAGGCATAAGATACTATAAGATGGGGATACTCAACCATGCCGTTATTGTACAGGCGCGTTAGTTGGCTGGATGTTTCTGAATAATTAGGTTGCGAGACCTGCTGCATATCATAGGCCCTGTTGCCAGTATTTGGGGTCGTATTGCCAAGTTGTGATCCGCTTCTTTACTACCTGCTACTGGTAGATGTTCTGTAAGCATGTTTTTCCAAGTATTAGGCCATCGCTGGCTATCATCTCTGCTATTTAAGTTGTTGGACCTCTTTGCAATTTCGATAGCTTTCCTTATAACTCTTGTGGGTAGGTTTTTACATCTCGATAGCATTTTGGTTCGTGAAAAGTTTATCTTATGTCCTGTGTTTAACAAGTGTTGAACCAGTGCAGAAGAAATTGTTTTTTGCTTGACAGAATTTATATATTCGCCTCTTCTGGTGCTTATTTTACGGTTGGTTTGATCTACGTAAGATGAGCTGTATTCTTCGCATGGAATTTCGTACACTCCCTGATTTTTTAGAGGGATTTTTTCACACCCTTGAAAACATCCGAATATCGCTGATTTAGTGTACCCCTGTATTGAGACCAAGATACGATGCGCGATAATGGATACTTTAGAACAACGTTGGTCAATCAAATTCTGCACAAAACATGACAAGAAAGCTGCCGAAACTTAAATATTACTTAAACATGTCTACGGGGAGTCTGCTCTATCATATAAGCAAAACTACAAGGTGAGTGGAGAAATCTAAAGAGGGCCAGGAAGGGACAGGATGGCCATTAACAAGCTAAACCGATAACAATATGAGTCATGTGGTCTATAAAGAGTTTTTACTTCAAGGACAGATCATCAACAATGCCTACTACACGGATGTTCTGGAAAGAATAAGGAAAAACGTGCTGTGTCACGACAATGCACAGACCTACACGTCTCTGGGCATTCGATTATTTTTGGCTAATCACAACGAGGCAACACTGTCGCAGCCACTCTATAGTCCCGACTTAGCTTTGGCCGACTTCTTTTTGTTTCCAAAGGACAAGATCGTAATCAATGGAGGCAGTTTAAACAGAATTAAAGCTGTGCTAGCGGCGTGACAAACAACCTTAAAGGAGGTTTCCATCGAGGCCTTCGAGGAAACGTACTGGGCATGGGAGAATCGGAAGGAAAAAAGTATAGATGCTCCAGAATACTGTAAAGATTATTAATACTTTGTACCGATACTGTCAATGAGTATTTTTAAAAAAATATATTTTGCGACCTTTAGGATGCACTCTGTACAGTATTAGACTAATAAGATAAATATTAAATTTATTTAGCACTTCAATACATAACATTTTTGCTTCAGTGTTTAATCAGCGTCAAAAGTTTAGCAGAAAAGTAGGGTATGTCCTAGGAAGGAGCATTGAATCAGACCTGAAGAGCCCTATTAATTTTATACCAGTTTCTCGAACAAATATTTAAAGGTGCATATAAATATGGCGAGACGAGCGCGTGACGAGCGAGTGACGAGTATGTGACAAGCTTGCAACGCGCTTGCCACGAACCTCTTTGATTTTTGCCGGTTCGAACCCTTATTTTCAACGCCCAGCGCTAAAAGTGATTTATAGTGTCTAGGTGGTGTAAACTAATAAAGAATAAAGAAAAATAAATATTTGTGTCCAGCACACCACGCAAATTTTCCGAGAAGATTTTAGTTCATAGAATGTGAGCGAAGAAAGTAAACCTGCCCTGCCATAGGTGACGACGAGAATAAACGGCAGCTATATTAATTTTATGCAGTGGGGTTTTATTATTACCAAGTTTGCTAAATAAAAAACGAAAACTTCGACGATCTTGCGTACGGTCAGAATCGGAACTTTTAGCCGATTTTAATTTTCAACATAGTAACGGACAATACAAAAATTTCACCAGAATGTCTCCTACCAATTTTGAATACTTATTAAACAAAATAAGAACAATTATATCCAAAGAAGAAACATTTCAAGCATAAGTTCAATGGATTTTAATTAATAGTGGTATGGTGGTGCTTGAAGCACTACATTTCCATTTTGTTTAGCTTATTCGTATATCATATGTTTCTTGAATTCTTTGTCGTTCGTAATTTTTAAAAGTTCCATCTTTAGCAAATCGTTCGTAAAGGGAATATATGTTTTTTTGATAACCAATCTGTAATATCGCTTTTTTAAACTATGTTATTGGCAACTTTTCCACCAGTCTAGAATGATGGCTTTATCCAAAACTATGACAAACCTCTCCGGCATTACCTATATAATTTGAGAAAAATATTTTTGAAAGATATCCGCCGTCATTTATTCATAGTAATCTTTGGTAGATTTTAATTCGAACTGCAGCAAAACTCCTATAAATCCATTAGAACCGCCAAAAAGAATTATAATGAATTTACTGCCCTTACTAAGAAAGGGTTTTAAATCTGTTGAAAACCCTTCTAAGAATACTTCACGAAAAATTGTCATATTCTTATCTTCATACATTTTTTGTACTATGTGTTCTTTACTGTGACAAATTACATCCAATTAAAAAATATTCTTGCATTCTCTTTGGTATTTTCTAAGATCCCGCAAATACCGTCTTCTCTAAAATAGTATTTCCTCTGTACCACCTCCATTTTGACTTTCCCTAAGAGAAATTAATTTTTGTCAGGGCTTTCTACAAATTGGTTTTTCCCATGCCAGGCATATATTCGTGTTATTTCACAACTTTTAAAACTTTATCAGTAATTTCTTTTCATCTTCTAAGATATAATTCGTGAACGTGTCTTCTTAGTATGTTTTTGAAGCATTCGTATATTCTTTTCTTCTCGGAGACGGTTTAGGCTCGCGCATAGTTCCACTTTTCCTTTCCTTCATTCGCCTGTAAGTTGTAGATTCGCTAAGTCCCGTTATGCCAGCACATTTCGAAAACAAGCTACACACCCTCAACAAAATTCTTCGTTGAACAAGTGAATTTTGCACATTTGAAAGTATTGTCTTAGATTTTAAATCCAAAACACCTAAATACAAAGTTTTAGAGTAAAAGTAGACATTTTTAACTGCTAGCACTGAAGATTGTAAGACAATAACATAACAAAGTCTTACACTTATACACATCTGTATATACTTAAAAATGACATTACTGTTAATTGCCCAATTAAGATGTATACTTTTAAACCTAATTATCTTTTAAGTATACTACTCTCTCCACAAATAGATACTTCAGACACATATAGTATCTACCCCTTACTTGATCCGAATTCGGAAAGCCGAACTATTTATGAAATATGTTCCAAGAATTGCTATGCTTTTGGTTTATGGCTCTTCACAGATACATAAAGCTCTTGTACATATAATTGTCATACTTTGTCTGACCATGAAGAATAAATGACAGCTTTGTTAGTTTTATGCTGTTGAGTTTTACCGTAAAAAAGTCTATTAAACAAAAAACGAAAAGATGCGCGATAGCTAACCTCTAGCAAATTCGTGGTTCCAACATATTAGCGGATAATACAGAAATTCCATCAAAATATTTCCGTTACATTTTGAATATATATTAAAAAAACAAGAAAAATATATGTTCAGCAGCACATTTCCATATGGCAGACGCACTCGAAATTTTCTTCTCGCTGGTCTGTGTAAATTTTCTGACACAATTTCATTTCACACATCCACTTCTTTTCTTTTCTAAAATGTTTATCCATAACTAACAAATTTTGGAATTCTTTGCAGGTCTCCTGTAAATTCAACATATTTTCTTCAGATCACTCCATATTCACTTATGAACAACTTTTAATCAATTAATGCCAAGTGCTAAATAAATTTCCTTTCATTAACAAAAAAAAAAGAGAAAATCTCGTGTCTTCAGTTTTGCTGCAAAGTAATTTTTTTCCAAAGAACGTGTCATAAACCCGTGTCACTAGACAAAAAAAAATCCTTTGAATTCCCACCGACAAAAAATGGATCGCGGCTAGTATCGGTCGAGCTACTCGAAAACAATAGAACTATAAAAAAATTGACTTCTTGTAACCCAACTGCATTTTTATTGCCTCCTTTAAAACCTGCCTGCGATTGCCCTCGATAACAATACAAATCGGCAAAATTCAAAGCAGTCTTGCTGGAAATTCGAGGCATGCTCTTCACGCGCTCGTCTCGCCATATTTATACGCATCTTTAGAACATCTGTGGTTAATAATTTTGGGAAAATTCAGGTAGCTTTAGGGTAACATTATTATTGTTTTTAGTAAGTTTTATCGAATTCTCATAATTTGAGTGAAAGCATTGAACGTCCTTAAATTATTTAAAACACAGTATAAAAGTGCTATTTGAAGACATCCAAGGGGTCCACGGAAATACAAAAAGGATTGAATCGTAATCACATTAGTGCCCTACATAAAGCACCTGCTAGTTTGAGTTATGTTTAAGCATTTGTTATTTGCGTGGCACCAAAAAATAAAAACAATTATGCGTGTTTTAATATCTGATCTTTCATACAGCTATAAATTTTCCTACCCCTTTCTTTATGTAACCGCGATAAAAAAAAAGTAATTTATAATGTAGTAAAGCCCCACTCGGATTATTAATTTTACAAAGTAATTAAACATTTCCATTTTATTAATGAATAATAAAAAATCGTAAATCTGGTCAGTAATAGTTAATTAATATTAATAATTAATTAACAATAATTTCAATAGTATATTAAATACAGGGTGTCCGGTAAGTACCTCCTAATTTTTTCGGGAGATCAAAATAAACCTACTTTGTCATAAACTGTCTATAAACAATCTTCATTCCTCCGGCATGTAATTTATATTTAAAGCCGCTAATAAACCGCTTCAACATCAAAAGTTAATACAACTCCTCGAGAGGCTCGACATCGATCAAAAGGACATTCGATGCATCCAAAATTTGTATTGGAACCAGAATACACAGGTAAAAATTGAAAATAGTATGTCCAATACTGTACAAATTGAGAGGGGAGTGAGACAGGAGTGCGTACTATCTCCGCTCCTATTTAATCTATTTTCGGAGACAATTTTCCGAGAGGCCTTAGAAGATTTAAAAAAAGGGCATTAGAGTGAATGGTGAATAGATCAACAACATTCGTTATGCCGATGACACGGTCCTGATAGCCGAAAATATAGATGATCTACAACAAATAGTAAATATGGTTGGACAACACATGGGTCTGAATATCAATACTAGGAAAACAAAGTTTATGATCATCTCCTGAAACTTGGATGCATTTACAAACTCCGGAATAACATTTGATGCAGCGCCCATTGAAAGAGTGGACAAGTTCAAATACCTGGGAACATGGCTTTGTGAGGATTGGACATCGGACAGAGAAATAAAAAGCCGTGTTGAGCAAGCCCGACAGGCTTTCCTGAAGCTTAAAAATGTGCTTACTTGCTCAGAATTCGATATTGACTTGAGGGTGAGGTTTATGAAATGCTACGTATGGTCAGTGCTTCTTTATGGCGTGGAGGGTTGGACCCTAAAAACGAGTAATATTAATAAACTGGAAACCTTTGAGATGTGGCTGTATCGCAGAATTCTTAAAATCTCATGGACGGAGAGGAAGACAAATGAGGAAGTTCTGGGGCGTGTAGGAAGAGAGCGTGAACTATTCGAAGTAGTCAAGAAAAGAAAAACAACCTATCTGGGACATATCATGCGAAACGAAAAATATGGGTTCTTACCGTTGATGATTGAGGGCAAAATTGAGGGCAGAAGGGGAATGGGGAGGAAGAAAATGTCTTGGCTTCGGAATATAAGACAATAGACAGGGTTACGTGATGTACAAACACTGATCCACACCGCTCGAGATAGAGAAGCAATAGAGCCTGTGATATCAAACATCCATTAATGGATATGCATCCGAAAAAAAGAATAAACCGCTAATGATATGCTGTTTACAAAAAAAACATACTGAAACATCGTCTTTTAATAAGTTCCAGTTCCACTGCTGCAATCTTGATCCTAGTAACTCTGCTTTAATTTTTGGAAGTTGTAAGTCTCTCATAAGATCGTTCAATTCTGATTGAGTTATTTTGTGCAGTTGGCGGTATAACGTGCTCGGTGTGAAACCAGGAACTCTTGATGTTGATGGCATACTTTTTTCTTGAGAAATCAATGTATCGTTATTATCTGATTCGTAAGTGAATGTTTCTAGGGGTTATGGAATATGAAGTTCGTCACTATGAGGCACATGTCTCATGGCAGATGGTATATTTGGATAGTTGACCGACTTTTTCTTCTTGGATATACCTATGCCTTGCCCAACACGAGGTCTGATGCAGAATTAGCAATTACTAATATGATTTGAAGGCTCTCTCTAGATCATTGGGACAGCAAACTATATCGATCCCTTTTTATCATTACCCAGTTTCTCAGACTTGAAGCGCATGCATTAAGCAGATATGTGGCACCTACACTTTGTCTTAATCCCCAATAAAGCTGATATGATCTTTTTATCAATGGGGTAATAGATAGCTTCTGAGACGCAAAAGTCACCTCACCATAAACATAACAAAAGTGATCTGGATTGTTTACACGCTTTCGACTGACTTTGCTTTGTAGCTGCTTATATAACCAAACCCGGATTCTACATTTTTACAGAATATTCGAGAATTTTCTATTTAATTCTATAGTATTCGCAATAGTGGCGTTTGTCATTTGTTTGTATACAGGGGCTCTTCAGTACAAAGCAGACCAAAAGTCAATTTACATGGGTTTAAATGGCTTAAATCTCCCTTATTTTAAGCCCTGAGGGAGTTGAGACTTCGTATATGTGGTGTCATCCCTGGAGATCCCACATGCAGTGTTTCCAAGTTGTGCAAAATGTCTTTAACTTGGGAAAAACCTATATTTGGTAACTTCGCACCACTCTAGTGTTATAATAATAAAAATATACCACGTACATTCTTGCGATTACATTGTTAATATATAGGTGGACATGACATCACGTATCTCTAAAACTTGAACTAATTTTAAGAAGATAAGTTTAGTTTCGGTTTTAGCACATCGAAAGTGATAAGGTTTACTCGATTTTATTTTAGATACATTTTGGCTGTTTTCCAGTATAATTAATTGCAACTGTTGAACACACATTTTTTAATCTCATCTCTTCGGCTTCACGTAGCCAATTCCATCTCTAAACTATCAGTTAACTTAAATTAATCTCTTGTTTATAGAGTTATAAGTATTTCATTATTTAAATGAAAATAGTCTTAAAAAGTTGATGCTGGTAGCCGTTACTATGTGGTAGTTAATCATCTTCGGGAAATGTTTAAAAAGGAACTACTATGTTTTATACCGTTAAATTTATTGAGAAAACAGTGACTGCAGTTTCAACTCACAGAGTCATTTTCAAACTGAATTACAAAGGTAGACTAAGTATTCAATACAGAAACATGAGAAAATTTAACAATAAATAAAAACTACCTGAGAAATTACATTATTACAAAGGAAAGGTACTAAATTTTGAGAACTAATTATTATTTTGCAAAAACATATAACGGGGTAAACCCAAGTTCTGTCTGATCATTAAGCAAATTTATATTTTTATTTTGACTCTGTTTATATGTTTCTAAAGATTCAAGAATATTTAACTTTTGGCCCTTTGTTGAATAATATATGTCAGTGTTGCTTAAATCAGGAAAACTGTGGCTGTTCTAAGCAATGGTTGGCAAAGCTCGAGTCTGTTTTTTGTAGTTTATATGATCGGTGGTGTTCTGAAAAGCGAGTTTGAAAGCTTCTACCACTTTTTCCAATATACAAGCTATCACACTCTGAACATTTTAACTTATAAACTCCTGATTTATCAAATTTGAAGAAGATCTTCAAGAAGAACTAAATATCATTGAAAGGATTGCAATATCAAACAATTTCTCTCAACAAATTATAAAGAAATTAATAACTAAAAAATAAAAACAACTAGCTTTTAATTCAATATATCCTAAAATAAAAAATGATAAAGAGATTTCATCTTATATATCTTTGTCATACTGTGGTACCCTATCAGAATACATCGCTAATACTCTTTCCAAACATAACATACAAGTAGCCTTTAAATCTCAACATAATCTGTCCACTATCCTTTACAATCCTAAAGATAAAATTTATAAATTTGATAAATCAGGAGTTTATAAGTTAAAATGTTCAGAGTGTGATAGCTTGTATATTCGACAAAGTAGTAGAAGCTTTAAAACTCGCTTTTCAGAACATCACCGATCATATAAACTACAAAAAACAGACTCGAGCTTTGTCAACCATTGCTTAGAACACAACCACAGTTTTCCTAATTTAAGCAACACTGACATATTACATTATTCAACAAAGGGCCAAAAGTTAAATATTCTTGAATCTTTAGAAATATATAAACATAGTAAAAAAAAATGTAAATTTGCTTAATGATCAGACAGAACTTGGGTTTTCCCCGTTATTTGTTGTTGCCAAATAATAATTAGTTCCCAAAATTTAGTACCTCCCTTTAGTAATAATGTAATATCTCAGGTAGTTTTTATTTATTGTTAAATTTTCTCATGTTTCTGTATTGAATACTTAGTCTACTTTGTAATTCAGTTTGAAAACGACACTGTGAGTTGAAACTGCAGTCACTGTTTTCAAAATAAATTTAGTGGTATGAAACATAGTAGTTCCTTTTTAAACATTTCCCGAAGAAAATAGTCTTATTTCTTGTCACGATCGATTAACGTACATCATCCTATTTAAGGAGACAAGTGAGAGAAGCCTTGGATTCTTTTCTCTCTTCACACGAATTACACGCATTTCCAGAATTAGAATATTAAGTTTTATGAGATGGTGGATTTGCTAAAGGTCATTTATAATATATATTTAGGTGAACCTGTGACTCTTATTTACTCCCAGCTAAAAGCAATTGAACTTTGGAAATACAACAAGAAATTCTTTGACTTTTCAAGGTGTGGTGGTTTTGATGTAACTACCATATACATTTAGTATTGGACCTCGATGTGAAAATCGTCCCGATGCTACAAATATGTAGGAGAAGAACCTCATGGTTCAACATGCCGAAGGGATAGGAACTTCAAGAAGACTAATATCATTTCCAGTTTATCCGAAAGCGACTATAAATTTCGTATTTTAAATAAAAGCTTGAATATTTTTTTCACCCTTTTATAACCATTTATTAGATGACATTTAATTTTAAAATGGCTTTAATATTTAGATTTTTCTCATAAACCTAGCAACCTGGAAAAATTAAAAAAAAAAGTCTTTGTGAAGCAAATAATGGCAGTATAAAATAACAAGCTTTTTCTTTTTAATCTGTAAGCCCAACGCAAAAATTAATTTTGTTTGCTCTTTTATGGTAAATATAAAATATTTTTTCTTCCAATTAATAATAAGAAATCGCCTTAATCCCCTTTTAAATATAGCAATTAAATACTGGTATAATTGTTTTAATTCAAATATTTTACGCATTTTAAAACACGTCAAACATTCATAGTTTCTTTATTGGTACTAAGTTAGTGTTACACTTTCAACTTTTTTTACATAATATAATACAATGGATTGAAAAATATAACAAACTTAATTTACAAAATAGTATGCAATATTAAAAGTAAAGTTAACTTAAGATATTTTAATGTTCTCCCTCAGATTGGCTAGGACTCATTGCAGTGGATCGCTTGGGAGTGGGTACGTTGTCCTATGAAACGGACAGGGGCGGAAGGAATTCCTCTTAATGTCATTGTGATGGTCCGTGGTTTTACTTAAAAATTTCTCCAATGTGATCCTGACAAACTCCATGACGGCGGGGATTTGGAGTTCCCTGTGAAGCTGATCTGTCCTCAGGAACCATGGGGCGTTGACGATGATGCGTAAGATTTTGTTGTGTACCATCTGAAGTATGTGTCTTCTTATCTTCGGAATGTGTGCCCAGGATGTAATTCCATTGCATCGCTGGGCAGATGATAGCTTTGTATATCGTCATTTTGTTCCTGAGAGACAGTTTACTCCCTCTTCCTAGTAGGGGGTACAGGGATGCCAGGAGTCATTGTACTTTGGCTTTGGCTTCCATCATGTGGTCTTTCCATATCAGCTTCTTGTCGTATAGGAGTCCGAGATATTTGATTTTGTTTGCCCAAGGAATAGCGTCGTTGTGGAGGTGAAGTTGGCCAACAGGCTATTTTCTGGACTTAGTAAAGAATATGGCCTGTATGTTGTGGGCGTTGGCCTTCAATTTCCATTTCTTCATCCATTTCTCGAGCTATGATGCTCCTGGAATCTTGATGTTATGACCCGGAGGTTGCGGTGCGATGTAGTGATCGCTGTGTCGTAGACCTACAGGCTTAGGCTAGTATGAGTTGACCTGGGAATGTCAGCTGTATAGATGTTGAAGAGATGTGGTGACAGCGGGGATCTCTTGGGAACGCCTGCAGTTACTGTCCTTGGTCTTGATAATGCCTTGTCCACCCTGACTGAAAAGTATCTTCCTTTTAGAGAGGATAGTATCAGCTTCGTGAGGTGTTGAGGGAATCCCAGTCTGATCATTTTGATTCCTAGGCCGTCGTGCCAGAGTTTGTCAAAAATTTTGGGCGTGTTTAGCATGACCGCGCCTAGGTGGACTTTCCTGTTGAATGATGCTATCTGATGAATGAGCCTAGTTGTTTGATGTGTAGTTGACAAGCCCCTGATGAATCCAAATTGTTTGGCTGGGATCACCCCGAGATCCTCTGTCTTGACTCTGAGTTTCCGGAGGATGATGAGCTATTTTGCCCATGGCCGGGAGCAAGCTGATGGAACGGTAGTTGTTAGGGTCCATGGATTTCTTGTCCTTCTTGAGGATCATTATTATTATAGCTTTTTTTCCAGTCCATGGGGAAGTAACTGAGCCTAAGGATTGCATTTATATTATTAGTGAGTTCAGTTGTTTGCTTATCCGGCAGGTTCCGGAGGGTGTTTTTGTTGCCATCGTGACCTGGGGCTTTCCGTTTGGGCTTGGATTTAATTGTTTCTGGAGATTGCGGCAGTGGCTCGAAGAAATATCTCGATGATCTTGGCTGCTTTTGCTATGCGATCGTTTTCAGGTGTAGTGACTTGACTTAAGGAGAATTACTCCTCCAGGATTCCTGCCAGAAGTTCTGCTTTCTCTTCCGGGGAAACGACTGAGGCATTTCGGTGTGATAGGGTTTTCTTCCTCCGCCTGTAAGTGCCCTGGACATTTTCCAGAGGGAACCACCTTCGACTTAAAGGCTCTGTAACTTGAGGTTCCATCTGTCATTATGATGTTACCTCAGCGGCTCTTTGACTTCAATGGTCTTTTGATTAGCAGCTCTCTTGTATGCCGGGTCGCCTGTGGCTACGGTTCTGCGACGAAGTCGATTCCTCTCCCTGATCACCTCCCGGATGTGGTCCGAGATTTTCGCATGCTGTTTGATAGGCCTGATGGTCTGTATTGTGGCTTTATCCGTGGCATCCTTTATGTACTTTGTGAGTTTTTGGACTGCGAGGTCTAGATCTGCTGCAGTTTCAATCCTTGGTATGGGTACTGTGCTGGTTTCCAAGAAGTCCCGGAACTCGTCCCAGTTGCAGAGGTCCGGGTTCAGGTAGACCTATCTGAGAGATCGAATGGAAGTATAAAGCATGTGAATACCTGGTAAAAAAAACAATGGCATTAAATTAAATAAAAATAAGTCTGTCGCAATCCAGGTTGTTACAAAAAACATCACTCTTAATTCTAGTTCACGTAGTGCAAATTCTCTCAAGATTGAGCTCTTGCTCATTTTTGGTGCAAAGTATAAGGAATGCGGTGTCGCCCTCGATGTACCCTCCAACATTTGTATAGAACGTTTCGATTGAAAATGTCTTTGTGAACATCGATACAATCAAGTTGAAACATTCAAAACAATTCAAAGATAACACCTAAACGTTAGAACCTTTACTTATCAACTTTCAATTGTTTTTCAAGTTACGTTTAAGACATCGTAACTTTTTCATTTTCTGGAAAAAGTAAACTTTGTAGAAAATGTTTTATTAAATCATGGAAAAGCCTACTCCCTTCAACGCATTGTCAGGGCTTAATATTGTTTTTTTGAAGGCAAAAAAGGTTAACGCTTTTGTAGCTGGAGGCTTCGCACGTATATCCCATTAAATTTATTATAGGAAAGTATAGTTAAAGCTTCAGAGCTTGTCAAGAATAATATTTATCCAGTTCAAAGACCTTTAAATTTAATGAGATCGAAATGTAAATGAGTAAATTATCTAATACCTAAGTAAATTTAACAAAAAATAGTTTAAACAGTTTAAGGGGTTAAATAAACATCGCGAACTCTCTTTGATGTGACTTTGTAAGAAGATTGATTAGGAGAAATCTCCCGGAAGCTACTCATCGTATTTAGCGTAAAGTTGAAAAATTACCAGTTTTTTAAGAATTTTAAGACCACTAACATAGTCAGAAAGTGAGTGTTTATCCTTAATTAGCTAAGTGTGAGAATGTTGTATCGTAGACTTTCGCGGATGGTGGAATATGCACCGGTGTTTTTCCGATTTTCAACCCCTTCGTCAGTAGAAAAAACTTTACGACCTTTTGCCAACATTTTAGCTGGTATTTTCAAATGATGCTTTCTGAGCATCACTTAAAACACGAGCGCCGTAGATGCCGTACAGTGAGCTTTGAAAATGTCAGCTGCCTTACAGTCCTGAGAGGGACTCAGCACATACACGAGATACTCGAAAACCTTGAATTATATATATATATATATATATATATATATATATATATATATATATATATATATATATATATATATATATTTACACAGTGCAACATTTATCTTGGGATAACGGACTATCAAGGTGAAATATCAGGGCCATTTCCTCTGATGGCTTGCTTTCGCACACTGTATATAGAAAACCCACTCACACCAACAGATACCTCAATGCCGATTCACATCACCACCCCGCCCAATTATTTGCTGTTGTGAAATCTCTTGCGTTTCGATCGCAGTCCCTTACAGATGAAGAGATGAACATACTGCAAGACGCCCTAGCAAAAAACGTTTATCAAAAAGAACATTTAGACAAGGCTCTAAAAAACACTTGGAACCAAAAAATCGCGAAAACCAAGAGAACAGCTCCAAAGCTTTTGATCCTTATGTAAGAGGCACCACAAATAATATCGCAAAAATTCTCAGGAGATACAAGATTGAAACCATTTTCACCACAGATCGTAAAGTAAAAGAACTCTTGCCAACACCTAAAGAAAAAATCCCTCTAGAAAACCAGGGAGTATACGAAATTCCATGCGGAGAATGAACATATGAACGCTGTCAAGCAAAAAAGAACTTCGTCTGCTCTGGCTCAACACTGGTTAAATACAGGACAGGATGATAGCCAGCGAGTGCCTAATACTTGGAAAAATCTGCTTACAAAACATCAACCAGTACCACTTAGTAACGAAACAGATTACAACTCGGCAACACAACCCTAAACACTGGCAACAGGAATCATTCAGAAAACGAACGCGTCCGACGCGCACACGGGACCGACAGCACCCGAGTCGCGGGCGTCAGTTCGCTCGTAGAGACATACAGTGAGCTTTGAAAATGGTGAATGAGATTTCACCGAAACGTCAGCTGCCTTACAGTACTGAGAGGGACTCAGCACATACACTGGATACCCGAAAACCTTCGATTATATATATATATATATATATATATATATATATATATATATATATATATATATATATATGTTTATGCGGATTTCACGGATTCCTCCGTGGGAGATGCAATAGCAGTGGATATATCCACATTATGTCGTTGTAGTGCTGAAATCACATTCAGCAAAAGTACAACTATATGCAGCTCCATCATATTCTTTCTGTGTTAGAGGTTGCACAGTTAGAATAAATTGTTATAAAACGCAATTTATCCTATTTCACCACCATCGAGATGATGGCCTACCTGTACCACCATACCGAGAAGAAAGTCAAAACTTACCCTCCCCGCCACAGTGATACGGCAGAGGTACATGTTTCGTCTCTATTAGACTCATCAGGGTACTGACATGCACCTGGCTGTGTAAAGGATAGATCGGAAGGAGCATGCAAATACTGAACGCGGCTTCTCCGACCTCCCGCCTGATGGCGTATATATGTTTATGCGGATTTCACGGATTCCTCCGTGGGAGATGCAATAGCAGTGGATATATCCACATTATGCCGTTGTAGTGCCACCACCATCGAGATGATGGCCTACCTGTACCACCATACCGAGAAGAAAGTCAAAACTTACCCTCCCCGCAACCGTGATACTGTTCGCATTTTACTTCACTTATACACGGAGTTGCATATAGTTGTACGTTTGCTGAATGTGATTTCAGCACTACAACGGCATAATGTGAATGTATCCACTGCTAGTGTAACTCACACGGAGGAATCCGTGAAAGCCGTATATATATCCATCTTTTAAATAAATACAAAGTTGATTTTTAATGAATATCGTAATGTGTGCTAATTGATTTTAATTCTTATTCGACGTTATGATAACGTTAATTTTTGTCGCCACTTTTCGTCGTTTCGTAAAGTTGAACCAACGTTGATTTTGGGGATATTTCATCATTTAGCGCCACATTTTTCTTACAATTCTCAAACTTGGTATCTGGTTCTTTGGGCGTATATTAAGGATTTTAAATTAATTTCTTCAAACTTAATAGGCTGAGTAAAATACGCCAAACTAAATATTTGTTTGATACAATTTCGTTCAAAAGTGGTATTTGGGGAATTCTCAGATTAAAAAAATTTTTTGTTGTTCATATTTGTTTAGTTTACAAATTTGGAAAAAATGGATACTTTTTGGCGACCTTAGAATCATTACGAGATACTAAAATCAAAATCCCTTAATACTCAGTTCAAATAATTTATTAATACCACAACGAGTTCAAAACTAAAAACCTTCTATTAATATTTTAATAATATAATTGAACGGACTTCTAAATAAAATTAAAAGTGGAAAATAACAATATTAATTTTTATACGAGATTAAAATTTCTGACGTGGACACCATATTATTACTAAATTAAACAAATAACTACTAACAACGAGATACCAACAAGCTACAATAAGAAATAATTACAATTTCATTAGCGGCTTTTTAGAAGTCGGTTCAATTTTTTTTATAAAATTTGTTTTTTAGTTTTGAATATTTATTTTGACGAACATTCTAATCATAGAAAATAAATAAACTGTACCTACGGCTCTGCTTTTTACTTCTTAAGAGACTTGGCAAATACATGTCTAAGGCATGTTTAGAATCAACAATGTAGGGATTATAAGATTTGAAATAAAGAGCTACAGAGCTTTACTCAGGGCATAAATGCGCTGGGTTATGAAGTTTTGGGGTATATTTCGGTTTATATTCCGAAAGTTTTTACAGAGTAGCAGGAAATATATTGTACTACATTACTTAAACTAAGATTTATATACATATTTGTGATAACCTGAGAATATACACATTGTGATGTCATAGAACATAGAAAAAATGGGAAATGATAAATAAGACAGGCTAGTAATAGTTTTACCGTGATCTCATTGAATTTTTAGACTCTAATTATGATAAAAATGATATTATGAAAATTTTTAAAAAATTCATATATATATATATATATATATATATATATATATATAATACCTTTCTTTGTCAGGGCATCTTGCAGTATGTTCATTTCTTTGTGGTAATTTTCTTAATCTGTAAGCGAGTGAAACCGAAATACAAGTGACTACACTACGGCAAATAATTGGGGGGGGGGGGGGGGTTGTGAATCGGCGTTGAGGTATCTGTTGTTGTGAGTGGGTTTTCTGTAAACAGTGAGTGAAAGCAAGTCATCCTCTTTTTTCATATATATGTTTTCACGGGTATGAAGTGTAATCGAAGGTTTTGAAAAGAAAAGAGGATGGCTTGTTTTCACTCATTGTTTACAAAAAACTCACTCACACCAACAGATACCTTACAGCCGATTATATATATATATATATATATATATATATATATATATATATATATATATATATATATATATATATAACTGCTAATTAATTTAAAATAAAAATTGTAAATTTATCTTGACCGTTTCCACCACATTATATTTTTATTTGAATGTTTTTGACATAAAATTTTTAAAATCTTTTATAACTGTCTATATTTTATTGCTGTTTTTAACTTCTTCGCAGGAAACAACTGCTATATAAAATATAAATTCCAAAATATGTCGATAGGATATTAACAAAAAGCGAATGTTACTCTCAGTTCTATACAGCTCCACTGACGAGGCCATAAGGTGGTCGAAAGGCATATGGAGAGAGAGGACAAGACTCGTTCTATATATTATTTCCTTTTCTCTGCTTAAATGGATAATACATTTAAACAACTAATTAAAAACGGAAGATAGATTACTTTATTTCTTACTGAAATTTTGATTTTTAAAAATACTTCGCTCCCTCTCGCGCCCCACCAGCAGCGAATTCGACGTTGCCAAACCTAGCCTAAACTTCGTGTTAAGGGGAACTAGTTCCCCGTAACAATATTGAGTGAAAGACCTATGCAACGAACGATTTAAGCAGTGCACGTGATTTGAATTATTTATTTTGTACCGGCGAATATAAGTAAATTTAGATTCCGTAAAAGAGAAAATAGGATCGTATTGCGCCACCTCTGTTTATTCTTCACAGCGCCCCAGGGCGTTGCGGCACACACTTTGGGAACCTCTGTCTTAGGTCCTTTCCTTTAACACGGGTTAACAATAATACTGTCATCATTTTATTATGTTTGATTTTGTCGAAAGCTTTGTTATAATCGATGAAGCAAACGTATGTGTCACTTTGAAATCGAACTTGTAGACAAAACAAGACCCTTCTTGTTCGAACAACATCTTTGAAAACAAATTGTGTTTCAGATGTCTGTTCTTCGCAATTTTGAGTTTAAAATTTCCAAATCTAATAAATATTTTGTATGTGGTGTAAAACAGAGATGCTTTTTTTTCGTATTCACCATTCTGTCAGATATTTTAATTTAGTGCAGAAAATATTTTTACGAATCGTAACACTAGCTAAAGTCATTAAAGTTATTGCTTCTGCATTGAATCTACACCACAGAAGCAGATTGATGAAATACACACAGACCTTGTCAAGGACATTGATATCTTTGAACATAATATTTATCTAGAAGAAACAAGAAATATATGATTTTTGAATGGTCTATCTGGCTCTTCGATCATATCGGAAGATTTAAACAACAATAAATTTGAGTGCACGCTATTTATGTCAATGGGAGAGGGACTTTTTTATTGTTTGACAGACACAGGTATTTTTACTTAATTTTGCATTCATCATTTTTTATCGTGATTCCTTAAAGTGTTTTTAAGTGTTACAAGAAATTACTACAAATGAAAAGTTTATAATTAACATTAACGAAAAGATGATTTCAAAACTTATTTTTATCGATAATATTGAAAATAGTAATAATTTAGGCAACCACAAATTCATTCTTTTACTTTATTCTAGAATTGACGTACCGATTAAAATGTTATACTAGTTCAAATAATGCAATTAGAAAAGGATAACATAGAATCGGTGTGTGTATCAGAAATAAAAGATCTTCCAATAGCGACCAACACTTTTCCAAATATCTAGTCCTAGTTCTGACGATATACTAATTCGATAGGGAATTCGTTGGTCTTGCTAATTGCCCCCAGCATTTTTTTCTACACCTATAAACAGCTTAATAGTACTTTAAGAGAATATGTAAGGCTTTTTATAAAAATAACGTAAAAATTTCTTTCAATAGAATATTTAAAAGTATAAGTTTTAAAACTCTTTAATGAATGCGACAATGAAACTTTTTAGAAAAATCAAAGGATAATCATGTGTTAGACCAATTCACTGATCGTATTTAGTTATCGACGTTCTTGTTAGAAAGTATTTTATCTCCAATAAAATATATAACAAAAAATTCTCGAAAGAAGCTAAGTTATTTATTAAGTTATAAATTACTCCAAGATAGAAAATGTAGTGAATAAAGGTAAAATTATGTATCTTGCAATTTATGTTTCTCCCGGGATTTCTTGGAGGCGGCAACCTATGTATCTTAGAATGATACGAAGTATAGGAACGAATTTTAACCCTGTTTATCTAATAAAATAAATGGAACTATTGAATAAGATGCTTTGATTTACATCAAGAAAATTCTTAGCGCTCTGGCTGCCTTAAGCAAAATGTATATATTCCTGACGGTACTAATTTATCGAAGAATAAAGTTTTTAAGGTATATGTAAAGTTAGTAAAGTATATATATATATATATATATATATATATATATATATATATATATATATATATATATGTATATATATACAGGAAAATTCTAAAATCTTGGGATAGCGGTCCTAGGGCTGAATGGAACTTTGTTTTTTACAAACGCCGAGCTTTCGGAAGTTTATTATTTCCTTCTTCAGGATAGTTCTGGTAATTATTATTTTAAAATTTACAATGTAAGATGTTTAATAAAAAATGATTCTAAATTCAAAGACTTACGTGCAAAATGAGCAGATAGGCTTTTAGACAATGAAACAGAAAATTCTTGCAGGCACAGGCGCGGATCCAAGGGGGGGGGGCGATCGGCCCCCCAAGAGCTTTGAGTTGAGGAAAATAGACCCGATTTTGGAGCTTAGATTATAGATTATTCAAGAACTAGAAAGAGTAATAAATCATTTTTTACCCTTTTTTTTCTTCGCAAACTACCTGTATTCTTTATTCCGATGTCTTTGGCTAAATCTCTCATAATAAGAAGTATGTACAACTCCTTTTATTGCAGATTACATCTCTTCTTCCAACGAGGTTTTTCGTCTGCCTGTGATCGAATAACAATTTCAGTCCCTTTTTTCTCCTTCAGTATTCGGTACATAGTAGATTTTCCAACTCCTGTCATGTTGGAACATATCTCAACAGAACTTTTAACATTATTATCTAGATATTGAAATTTTAAGGCATCATTAACATTCATCGTAATAAGTTTTTCGTTGAGGAAAAATTGTCCTGGTTTAACGATTTTGGAATAAATATAGATGTGGAAGTCATATCTTTTGGGTATCACACTAATCTCATATAATATATAAAAATAAGCACAAACAAGATAAATCACTAGGGACACACTGTAAGGTGTACTTTGCTCACTGACAGAAATTAAACTCAACTATCAGAAACTCTATTGTTGCAGTAAATTTATAAAACCTTATAATGTTTACATATAATTAAATATAATTAGATTCACGGCAGTTCTCAGTTACCTACGGCACTTGAGCAGGTAAGTTGGAGGTTTCGGTAACAGTTTTAATATTCTCTCTAGTTCTTGAATAGAGTATAGGAATGTGTATGCTTGCGATCGCCCCTCCCCTTCCCAAGAGCTCTGAGTTCAGGAAAATAGAACCGATTCTGCCTTTTATATTAGGAATGTGTATACTGCTAGCACTCCCCTCCCCTTGACAACTTATTTTTCTTGCGATAGCTACTCCCACAAGGCACACGATTGTACCCCTTATACTAGGAATATGTATGCTGTCCGCATCCTTCCCCCCTGTTGACAACTTGTTTTTTCATGTGATCGCCCCACCCCCTCTCGAAGAACTTCAAATTCAGAAAAATAGACCCACTCCTGCCTTTTACACTAGAAATTGGAATGTTGCTTTCGCTTACCATACTGTACATATGCATAAATTCAATATTGTCTATAAACCATCTCCATTACTCTGACTTGTAGTTTATATTTAAACCTCTAACGTTATTCCAGAAAACTTAGTTCTTTTCGATGTTAAAAAATGGTGCTAGGCCTTTATGACTTTTACGAAAAAAACATACTAAAATATCGTCTTCCAGTAAGTTCGGGAATTTTCTATTCAATTCCATAACATTCGCAATATATATATATATATATATATATATATATATATATATATATATATAGGGGCTGTTCAGTACAAAGCAGACATAAAAGTCGATTTACATGTGTTTAAATTGCTATCTCCTTTATTTGAAACCTTGGGGGGATTAGGATCTCGTATATGGAGAGTCATCCCTCGAGATTCCCCATGCAGTGTTGCTGTTGTTGTACAAAGTTTTCTTAACTTGAGACATCGCATATTTGGCAACGTCGCACCCCTCTATTGTTACAACAACGGTAACATTGTTAATATCTAGACATGAAATCATATATCTCTACAACTTGAATTAGTATTAAAAAGATAAGTTTAGTTCCGGTTCTGGCACACCAAAAATGGTAAGATTTAGTCGATTTTATCTTATATACATTTTGGCTGCTGTCCAACGCAATTGGCTAGCTTTATTTTTGTTATTTTATTGCTCAAATTTCTGTTTTCAATAAATTTTCTAATTATGTGAAGAGATCGCCGCTGACCTTTTTCCCCTGAATTAACCATAGTTTATTAGCTCTTTTTCTGTTTTTTTTTAATATGAAAAACTTTATTAAACAAATTGCATGATAATTCTTAACAGAATCGTGGAAATCGATAACCATATATCAGTAGGTTGCGGAACTTAACTGGTAAAACTTTACCATATTGTACTGTAAAATAGGTCGCACAGACAAGACCACAATAGCATTGTGGTCAGGATCAATCATGGAACAATTGCCGCTGTCGTCACCGCAATCTGAACAAACATAATCGATTTATGTAGAAAAATATTGTGAGATACATCTGCATATTATCTAATCTCGGTAAATTATCTAATCTTAGAGTGGTAACATAATCTGAATCCTCAATATATACTGTAATTTCCAAAAAATAAACCAAAATAGAAATTCATATTAAATAATTATTTAAAGTAAAAGAAATAATATACTACGTTTTTACATCGGAGTAAAAAGTATAAAATAATTTCTTCTAGCCCCATACAGATTTATAACCCCATACAGATTCCTAGCCCCATACGCGTTGCCTTGAAAATCTATGAACGTGAATTATTAATAGCATTGAAAATATTTGTAAGATCTAAAACGAAAAATGTGAGGTGCATGCAATAAATTAAAGTAAGGAGTGTAGAGAGTAACTGTCGTTGAGAAAACTCAGTAAACATTTATTATCTGTTGCACCTTACGTTCCCAGTTTTGAATTTTACAATTAATTTCCTAGCAATTAAAAATTCACAATCACGTATTTTTAGGATAATGTACAGTTGCTTGCAAAAATCTTCAGCCAAAGACAATTTAATGATGAAATAATATTTAAAGGAAGCAAAATGGAAACACAAATATATCACCGTTAAGTTGTTTTATTATGCAGTCGAAACGTGTTATTGAAAAATTATATATAACTATTCCTAATTATTTATAACAAAAATAATAATTTGGGTATGCATTTATCTTGAGACAACGGAATATCTCGGTAGAATCACATTTTTTCGAAAAATGTTTTATACAATAATTATAGAGGGCTAACTAGTAGTGACCTTGAAAATGACCTTGACGTTGCCCTGAAAGGTTATTTGAAGTTCAACTTCGTAATTTTAAAAGGTACCATTTTGAGCACTTATCGAAATAAATTCTTATGAAATCTTTAACATGATCATACAAAATGATGAGGGACGAGGGCACTCACCAAAAACAAGCACCCCGATGGTGAGAGGCAAGGAGGCTTACCGAAAACAAGCACCCCGAAGAGAACAAAAACAACTACGTCCACGTCGTTATTCCTGGATAGTGCTAAAAGTAGTTAATCATGTACATATTCGTGTTAGGCACAGTTTTTGCTAACAATTGTAAAAGAATGAATTTCTTAAAATAGTCCTGAAGATCGAGATCAAAGTTTAGCAACTTTGCAATCTTACAACTTTAGTATGAAATATTTTATAAAATAATGACGTTGAAGATCTTTCTTTGGCCATAAAACGACCTTCATATTTAACCTTGAGGTCAGGGAGATATCTGATGATAAAATTACTGTGAAATTGATCTGTCTTTCTCTTTCCGGGATTCAAATTGGGAGTTTTCTTTTCAAATTTTCAAATTGAGCTACAAATGATCTTGAAGATCAAGGTCAAGGCTATTTTCAAGGTCACTGCCGCTTTGTCCCCGTGCCACCTAATAGCTTTTGTACGAAACATTTCATGAAATACTGCGATCTTCTTTTGGTCTTAAAGTTACCTTTATATTTAAAATTTTACGTCATTTTCATTCCTGTCGTTAAAATTGGGGGATCCCATTTAAAATTTTGAAGTTGACCTTCAAATGACCCTAAAGAGCAAGATCTTATGGTGTGAGTAATTTGCAAGGTCACTAAGAGTTAGGCCTCCTGCGACCCTATAATTTTTGTATAAAATATTTTTAGAAAAAATGTGATTCCACCGAGATATTTCGTTGTCTTAAGATAAATGCCGCATCCTGTATAGAAAGAAAAAATAAAGAAGTTCAAGAAAAAAAAATTGAAAAAGGTAATAAATGTAAGATTTTCATCAATACTTGGTAGCCATACCCTTCGAAGCAGTATATTGGTGAGGCATCGATTCAATAAGTTTGATGATTCTATCTTGAGCGATATTTTGCACTGTTCTTGAACTTTTTCCCCACAAAGCAGCTTTATTGGCACAATTTTTAGTTCATACTATTAGTCTTAACTCTTGCCATAAATGTTCTATGGGATTCAAATTCGGAGATTGACTCGGCTACTCTAAAACTCGAACATTTTTCTTACTAAAAACCGGTTGAAGAAGCTGTGATCGATGTTATGGATCATTATCTTGCTGAAAAATTCATCCTCGTGCCATATTCTGACGAGCAGAGTCCATAGTGCGTTCAATTTTAAAGATTGGATCGACGCCTTTCCAAGAGAATGTACCCCATAGCATAATGCTACCTGCATCGTGTTTCACAGTTGGTGTTTGATATCGTGAATCATATCTTCTTCCATTTGATCATCGAACGTACCTTCTTCCATCATTTGCAAACAAATGAATTTTAATTTCGTCCGAGAACAGCACTTTTTCCAATCTTCATCAGTCCATCTCTGGTATTTTTTCGCGAATTCTAATCTGGCCTTCTTATTTTTTTTTACTGATGAGCAGTTTTTTAACTCCAATAAGTCCAAAAAGTCCCACTTCTGTTAATCTACGTGAAACAGTACTTTGGCTAACGTTAGTCAATTTTTCTTCGCGTATTTCACATGCGAAGATTACAACATTCTTTTTCACATCTAAAACAGCCTTTCTTTTGATCACTTTATGGACGCGATTAGTTGTTTTCCTAGGTCTCCCAAGAGAGTTTTTATCTTCTACAGTACCTGTAGTCTTGAATTTATTTATTAAATCGTTAATAGTTGATTTTCCAATCGCCAAAATTTTAGCTTCTTCACGTGAAACTTTTCCTTCTTCGTGTAACTTGATAACAACTTTAAATATATATAAAGACGTGCGTTTCGGCATCTTGACTGAGTGTCGTAGATCTACGACCACCAAGCACAGAAGATATTATATGAGATTTGGGCAAAACGTCTGCAAACTTCTACAGAAAACCAAATGAACGAATGGATGTATTCCCGGGTTAATACTAAATCACATGTTCCCACTCGTGAAACACTACGCAACAACATATGTATATATATATATATATATATATATATATATATATATATATATATATATATATATATATATATATGGTAGAAAAGTTATAGTTAATGAAATAGTGCCTCATAAAGTTCAAAGAAGTCATTTTTCAAAAATACACTCCAAAAACGAAAAAAGAAAAGCAAAAATTTTTTTTTATTATTTTTTCCCATAAACTTTTTCCAAGTGAAGTTAGAAGTTGCTTCATGAAAAAGAATCTTTGCTACTTTTCTCGATATTAGTAAATTTTTGCTTTTTTTTTCAAATATTGTCCCACAACGTTTTTGTAAGTGAATTTAGGTATAGAGATTCGGCCCTTCAAAAGAAGCTGACATCAAACGCGTTAAAACGGTCTCTGTACCATGAATAGTAACTGAGAAATGACCTCTCAAAGTTTTCAACTTTTTACGATTCTTATAACTTCTTACCGGCATATTATGTAATTTTATATTTTTTCGTGAAAATTGTTCTTTATTTAATGAACAAATTATTTAAGAGTGCTTAATGATAAAAATATTTTACTCTTGGAGAAGCACTTGGAGGTATTTTTGGGCGAAATTAGAAACTCTAAAGGCGTCGGTTCTGCATCTGAATGCGTCATATAGGCTTGAAAATTGAGAGTCGAAACAGCTGTCTCTATCAGCTATTCCAGAAGCACTCAACAAGTGCGAAATTTAGTTTATCGCGATTGTATCCAACAACCAATGCTACTAAACAATATGGTTTAAGGACATATTTGCAAATGCAACAATGGAAAATGAATATTTTAAATGCTCTATCTGGGGTTAGAAAAAGTCGAAAAATGCACCGCAAACTGCTTGAAAGAATAGCCTGTGGATGCACCAAAGGATGCTAAGGGAACTGTGGTGCAGACTTAAAACTACAAATAAGAGAAAAAGGGAAGTGCAAATTTGAAAAAGTGCAAGACTTTAGATACCTAGAAGAAAAATGTTAAAATCGATATATGGTAATGTAAATACAAAAAAAGGATGGAGATAAAGAACGAATGAGGAGATAGAAACTGCATATAAGGAACCTGAAATAACGACATTCATAAAAGTACACAGAATAAGATGGTTGGGATATGTGGAAAGGATGGAAAAAGAACAGAATTATAAAAATTGTTTTTAATAGAAAACCTATTGAAAAAAGACAAAGATTAAGACAGCGTATAAGGGTTAAATAATAATCTTATAGTATTGTCTAAATGATTTATTTAGATACTTTAACATTGTATATTAAATAAACCTTAGGTTTCCGTAGTCTCCAAACCAATGTAAATAAATATGGTACGCTATGAATTATGCTTCAAAAATTCATTATTTACCAACATCATAGCCATAACTTGATCGGGTTTTAAAAATTGTCTATTTAAAGTTTTGAAAATAATCGATTTCAAATATTTTCGAAATTTTACCATACTGAGTCAACAACCAGCCCAAAAAAAAAAGGGTTTGAAGAAGGAAAGTAAAATATATTTTTTTATAAATGAAAATTTTGTACCTGACGAGATTTTCCACCAGCAACTTAGAATTTTATGATGATAATATTCTAAAAGCGATCGTAAAAGAAAATCATAATAAGAGCTTTCTGTACTCATCTCGTGTGCGATTTTTTTTTTATTTCGTATAATACACGCATTGAGGTTTTAAACATTTTATTTATCTGCACGAGACTCGATTTCGAGAAAAATAAGGTACTTACAATCTTGGATTAAACGAAACTTTATTCATTTTATCGTTTCTCATTAAATATCGAGCCAGACAGTAAAAAAAACTAAGGTGCAAAAAGTTTAATTAAGTCAGAAAAATAATTTTTTTAAAGAAAATTTTGTTCCCTCGCAATTTAATGAGAACATTTTTTATATAACGATGAAATAAGTAACTGAGGGTTTTATCTGATTTCCAAGATAAATTTGAATTTAAGAATTTTAATTTTATTTTACAGAAACAGAAGTTGAAGGTATTTCGAAACTGGATAATAACGAAAAATTTAATAAACATATATTATAAGAATTGCTTCCATTTAAGGTAAGTAATAAATACAACGAAAAACTATTATTATTATTTCTCTAATATGATATAACCACGGTTTATTTTATTTTACAGATGCGACAGCTTTGGTGATGCCATTGAAGAGTCCAATTTTCGCAATCCGCTATTACATTGAAAAAAAGTTTGAAAATTAGAAAGAATACTGCAGTTACACTAATCGTGACAATTAAAATTAGAAATAAATACTGCAAAATATACAGGGTTTCTGAGAAAATGTGAGATATTTCCCGGATATGAAAAAAACACGTAAAAGGAATACTACAAGTTCATATAAACTTTTTTCGTATTAGTCTCCTTTTCGGAGATATGGGCTCCCAAAGAGCTGCGATGGAATCAAGTTTTTTACACATAATTAATGAACCACCAGGTATATTTCCAATTTTTTTTAATATAATGTAAGACCCTTAAAATTGCTATCCAAGAGAGTGTTGTGTTAAATAAAAGGTACCGTAACAGTTGCATAGTGGCTAAAACATACCCAGGAGCTGACGTGCATTCAGATCATGCTCTTCTCTGCGGCAAATTTAAAATCAAGCTTAAATAGGTAAAGAAAAGGATAGACAGGAAACAATGGAATATAAGGAAACTCAGAGAGAATGAACAAACAAAAATAACTGAAGAATGTCGAAAACTCAAAGAAATTCCACACAGCGTAGAATCGACTCTTCCCAAAATGGCTGAAAAATTTCAAAGAATTGGTAATGAATTTCTGGTAGTACAAAGAGATAAAAAACAACCATGGATAACAGATGAAATATTAGAGTTGATGAATGCGAGGAGATTATTGGAAAGAGGTAAAATGGAGTACCGAAATATGCAAAGAGTAATCCAACGTAAGATAAGCTGTGCAAAACAAGAATGGATAGAAAGACAGTGTGCAGAAATAGAAGAACTTGAGAAGAAACACGATACTTTCAACATGCACAGGAAAATAAAGGAGACATCGGATCTGTATAAATTCAATGTAAGCGGAAAAATTCAGGATAACAAAGGTAACATCATTGTAGATCGCTTAGGGAAAATAAAAATTTGGAAAGAATACATAAACCAGTTGTTCTAAGACCCAAGCAGATCGGAAAATCCTCCCACTTACTGGGTACCAAATTTCTTGCCGATTACCGTTGATGAGGTTACTCGAACCATAGTGGGGTTGAAGAATGGGAAAGCACCAGGGCCAGATAATATCCGGAATGAATTCTTAAAACTATTAAATGAAGAAGATATTAGAAGGCTTACAGATATATTTAATGAAATATACTCCACTGGAATTATATCTGAAATATGGCTCAAAAGTACATTTATAACGCTACCTAAAAAATCAAGTGCAAAAAACTGTGAAGACTTTCGTACGATTAGCCTTATGAGTCACTCTCTTAAACTTTTCTTGAAATTAATTCATCAAAGAATATATAGGATTTGCGAAGAACAGATTAGTTGTACCCAGTTTGGGTTTAGAAATGCCCTAGGTACTAGGGAGGCACTTTTTAGTATCCAAGTCTTGTTCCAAAGAGCGCGGGATGTTAATCACGATATTTTCGCGTGCTTTATTGATTATCAAAAAGCATTTGATAAGGTTCAGCATAATAAGATGATGGAAGTTCTTGAATCAGCTGGATTAGAAAAACAAGATCTAAGAATTACAGCAAATCTTTATTGGAACCAGACCTCTTCTGTCAGAATATAGAGTGAGGAATCCGAGGAAGTTATGATAAAGAGAGGAGTTCGACAGGGATGTGTACTTTCGCCATTGATATTCAACATATATTCAGAATACATATTTCGAGAAGCCCTGGAAAATACCTCCGACGGGGTGATTACCAATGGCGAATGTATTAATAACATAAGATACGCAGACGATGCGGTAATTATCTCAAATGATTTAAGAGGACTCCAAAAATTGACGGACAGAGTGGTAGAAGTAGGTGAAAGATACGGACTGCAGATGAATACAAAAAAGACCAAATTCATGATTATTTCTAAAAATAAACGCATACACGGCCAACTAGTGATACATAACAGACCCATCCAAAGAGTTAACAAATATATCTACTTGGGAACAAATATCAATGAAGAATGGGACCACTCGGTTGAGATAAGATGCCGTATTGAAAAGGCCCGCACTACATTCCTTAAAATGGCAAAAATATTCAAAAGTAGAGACCTATCCTTAAACACCAAAATGCGAACATTGAGATGCTACGTATTTTCGACCCTCCTATACGGCGTTGAATCATGGACGCTATCTGAAGCATCATGCAAAAAATTAGAAGCTTTTGAATTTTGGCTATACCGTCGCATTCTGTGAATTTCATGGGTAGATCATATTACCAACGAAGAGGTGCTTCATAGATTGAAAAAAGGAAAAGAAATCTTGTATGAAGTAAAGAAGCGTAAACTTAAGTACCTGGGCCACATCATGAGAAATCCTGAAAGGTACCGGCTTTTGCAGCTTATACTACAAGGCAAAAGGAGTGTAGGAAGTCGAAGAATCTCATGGCTGAGGAATCTCCGAGAATGGTTTAATACATCAACTGTGGGCTTATTTCGTGCAGCAGTGGATAAAGTCCGTATAGCCATTATGCTCATCAACATCCGGTAACGGATAGGCATTAGCAGAAGAAGAAGAGTGTTGTGAATTACTCACAGCTGCAGAGACAGACTAGCTGAGCCACTCACGACACCATTTTTTTACGCCCTGCATGATAAGAATTTTGGACAACGTTTTTTATATACCTTTAATTATTGACTAAAAATTAAGTACTCTTCATTCATGTCACTAATCCTAACTGTTTTCGAAAAAACGTCATTTTATATATTTATAAATTTATAAGGATTAACTAGATTCAGCATTTTTATATGTAATTATTTTTGTTATTATTTAAATAATATTAAATAAATAATTTTTGGTATTTTATGAGTTAATATTTTTCCACGTACTTGTTGACATCCACTTATTTTAAGTAGAAAAAAAAAATAGTAAATATAATTGTTATAAATTCCTAAATTTTAAAAAGGGAAAATCTCAATTCGTCGACTATGTATGTTTTTTTTTATGTATGTACACCGATTACTCCGGAACGGCGGCACCGATTTGAATGAAATTTTTTACGTTATATTCAGGAAGTTGCTGCAGTGGCCCCATATTTTTTTGGAGAAAATTGGTGCAGTAATATCCAAGATGACGCTGACAATATGACAGCCAAAAAAAAAAATTTTTGTTTGATTTTCTCCAAAATTAGTATGGAGGAATTTTTGGGGTCGTATACAACGAATCTGAAATTATCTTTAAAAAATTCAGTATGACGGATCCAATATGGCAGACAAAAAAATTTAATTGTCTCCAAAATTGGTGTGGGGGAGTTTTCGGGGTCGCACATAATGGATCCAAAATATTTTTAAAAAATTCAATATGGCGGATCCAATATGGCGGACAAAAAAATCAGTTTTGTCCGATTTTCTCCAAAATTGCTACGAAGGAGTTTTCAGGGTCGTACATCACTAATCTGAAATTATTTTTAAAAAATTCAATATGGCGGATCCAAGATGGCGGATTAAAGATTCTACATCTCCTGATTTTGTTAGTGTTAATTATGAATTTAAAATATTTGTTGAAAAACTCAATCTGGCAGATTCAAAATAGTGTCCTAAAAATTTTACATTTTTCGATTTTCTCCCACACTGATATGGGGGTTCTTGAGGGTGTAAATTATGAATTTAAAAGTATTTTTTCATGAGTCAATATGGCAAATCCAAGATAGCGGATTAAAAATTTTACATTTTTCGATTTTGTTCAGAGGTGGGACTGAATCGATTTTGAAGATGTAAATAGCGAATATAAGTCTAGAAATTTTAAACTTCAGGATTTCATCCAAAATTGGTACTAGGGGGCTTTGAAGGATTTAGATTTAAATTAGATTAAGACTTAAAATAATTTTTTTGAAATTCAATATAGTGGATGCAATATGGTGGGTTGAAAACTTTACCTTATTCGCATTTTTCAAATTTGGTATTAGAGGGTTTTCGGGGTCATGTATTACGAATATGAAGTCATTGGAGTCATTGCGAGGTACACTAATCTCGATTAGTACTTAGTTCAAATAATTTATGGATATCAAAATGAATTCTAAAACTAAAAATAGAAAAATAAAATTTTTATAAAAAAATTGAACCGACTTCCAAAAGTGCGCTAAAAAGTGAAAAATAACTATAAATTTTTATATGAAATTGAACTTTTTGAAGTCGGCGCCAAATTATTTGTAAATAAAATAAATAACTACTAATATATACAAATTATGGTAAGAAAGTAATTACAAATAAAGTATTTTTAATCTGTTTATGCAAATCACATTTTGTCAGGTATTAGTTTGGCGCCGACTTCAAAAAGTTCAATTTCATATAAAAATTTATAGTTATTTTTCACTTTTTAGCGCACTTTTGGAAGTCGGTTCAATTTTTTTTTTTAATTTTTTTTTATTAGCGTTATATAGTTGCTGCTATAGAAGCACTAAATGATATTATTCAAAAATTTAAAATCATCCTAAGCATTAAGTATCTTTAGATAGTTTCAGATAGTAAATTTGTTAAAAGTTGTATATTTTTAGCATCTCCAGAGAAAAACTTATTTAACAGAATATTTTGTAAAGTGATAACATAAAAGTACAATATGGCAAGCGAAACAACTGCTTCTTTTCATTGACAAAAAGTAAAAACAAAAGCCTAAAGAGGTGTTTATAGTTCTTTATTTGTAAAAGGTGAGAAAAAACTAATTTCATTCTAGAATACCAAATTCGCTTCTTTTTTTTTTATTGTGTATAGATTCCGATCGAAGTAAGAGAACTGGACATAGAATATTACTTCAGAAACAGTTAGTAAATAAATTAGCTACTCTATACAAAAATCTATAAAAAAATGTATTTTTTTAAATTTGCGCTCCTTAAGAAATCCTCGAATCACCAAATTTTGTTGAAATATTTAAATACTTTCAAAAGCTATTTTTTAAAATCAAAAACAAAGTTTTAACTTTAATATCCTTTATCTCAGTTACTAAACGTTTGAAATAAGGTAAATTTGGATAAGCTGTAATATTTTTACGTAAAATATTTGCGGTTGCTCTGTGTGTCATAAGACACTCTATATATGTCTACAAACAGTAGATTTGAAAATTAAGCCTAAAAACCGAAACCAAGCCTTGAAATTGATAAGAAGTCTAATAATTTCTATAAAAGAAACAAAATCGCCCATTTTTCTGGTTTGGTAATAATAAGAAACGAATTTTTTATTTTTATAATTTTACGGTACGAAATTTGTTTCACTTATTTTCAGTGAGTCAATAACTCAAACACTACAAAAGATATAAACTTGAGATTCGAAAGTTTTGATGGTTAGACCCTGTCCTCTCTATAAACAAAGTTGTCCTGTAACCCCCAAAGCTGAATTAGGAAGGTACCCAAATAGTTGAGAAGCGCTTTCGCTAAAGGATACGTGACAAAACGGGTTCAAAATTAGTTGTTTATTACCGTGAATATTGATTTAAAAATACTCGTTTTTAAATTTCATTCCTGATATTTCTCCTCAAAAATCAAAATATGTTTTCGCAGCGTGCAAGTAAGAATATTGGATATATAAATTGTAAAAATAAAATTTGTCTCGAAAGCTTACCTGAAAGCTGTTTATTTATCTAGGTGCGTCGGAATTTACACCTTACTTGCGAGAAAACCTACCTGGCTAAGCTCTATGTTACTATGTGGATTTGCATAGGATATTTTAATACCAAATGGAGACGTGATAAGAAATAAGAATTGAATTTATTAAGAAATACAGTAGATAGTAACGACAATTTATTCAGATGCCACCAAAGGCACTACTACCGAAACGAAATTTCTTTCCCAATCCCGAATTCTTTATTGGTTTTTAAGTAAGCTACAATGGTACTATCTAATCTTTTTACAATGAGTTGGTTATTACATTACGTCTTTATATTGTTTACAAATATATAATATATATTGAAAACTTAGCTAGCTAAATCTGTGTGAGAGTTGACATTATTCTTGGGAAGTGTCCCGTTGTTTTCTGTTGATTCTGTAGTGGCTGAGTTGGGATGTTATCATGTTGCAATTAAATGTGGCAAGATTGTCTCTTGGAAGTGCTTCATCGTTTGATTGAAAAGAGAGATCATAGGTTTCCCTTTTTCTCCTATGTTGGTGGCTATTGTACTTAAGCTTGGGAGTGCGAATGACATTGAAGGGATCATTGGGGGTTAAGTGCCCCATTTGAATGCTGGTTCGGCTGAATTTTGCCCTTGGAGTCTTTTTTGTGTGGGTCTTTTTGGACAACTTCGGTAGGACGCCGGGTCGTCGCCGTTACAATTTGCCAACGTGCTTTCTAGGTTTTTCACAGGCCAACTAGTAGCTTTGGTCGTGGCATTTGACGCAGTAAGGACGGGCCCTGCAGTTGCTGGCATCGTGTCCGAACAACTGGAATTGGATTGATCTGCTGTATGTTTTTTTTTTATTATATTCCCGGATTCGTCCTAAAGCCGGATGCACTGCGACCAGAGTAGACCTATTGTGCTCACCCCAGACATTACAGTCACTCTGTCAACCTAGCCCCCTGGCTCAATCTGTACAGTCCTGCAAAGGAGTGAGTGAGTATTTCTCTCGGTTCCAATCTTACTGACCCGAAAGTTTGTTGCCTAAATCTCACCAGTGACTCATAGTCACATATAATGTGTTTCACCGTTTCCTCGGCTTGTCCACATAGTCTGCAGCCGAGGTTTCCGTTATATAGATTCATTTTGTTCAGATGTACTTTGACGGCCATGTGTCCCGTCATTATACCCGTAATAGTCCTTAATGGGTTTCTACTTATTTGTAGTAATTTCCTTGCTAGATCGGGTCCGGATTCCCAATAAATAGCTTGCTGTGGTTTAAACCCTGCCTGGTCACCCAGTGGTTTTTATGTTCTCTTTTGATCCATTCTTTGACTGCTTCTCGGGCCGCGCACCGCGGCACCCCAAAGGCCGGTTCTGGACCAATGTATTGAGATGCTGACCCTGATCTAGCTAGCTCGTCAGTTTTTTCATTTCCATGTATGCCTTCGTGTCCTGGTACCCACTTTAACATAACTCTGTTGTCTTTTGCCAGAGTTTCCAGCTCACTTTGACATTCCCAAACCAGCCTCGATGATACCTTTTGGCCCTTGAGGGCTTTTAGGGCTGTCTGGCTGTCGGAGTAAATGAAGATTTGCTTCCCTTTGTAAGCTCTCCTGTTTATCTCATCTGCGCATCGTAAAATTGCGTATATTTCTGCCAGGAATACTGTTGGGTATTTCCCAAGGGGAAGGGTTAGTTCCTTCCTCGGTTGTAACCCATATATCCCAGCTCCAGTACCCTCACTAGTTTTTGAACAGTCGAGAACGTTTCCGGTCTTTCTCTTTTACTTGCCATTCGATCCTCTATTGTGACTTCAAACGGTATATTATAACGGTAGCTCGAGTTCATATGGTCCGTGTCTGTTTCCAACTTAGGGCTCCTGATTTTTTTACATATGTTTTTATGTCCTGACATCGTCCTTTGCGATTTTACTGTTGAGTGATTTAGTCGGTGGAGTCCCATTCTTGCCTCTGCCTGGATCACTATGTGTAGCGGAGGCAGATCCAGAATACACTCCATTGCCGAAGTGGGGGTTTATTTCATGGCCCCAGTAATACACAAACAGGCGACCCTTTGTATTTCACTCAGCTTTGTCATGGCTGGTCTTAGCATTACCTTGGGCCACCAGACCAAGGCTGTGTAAGTGATGGCTGGTCTCACAACACTGGTGTATAACCAATGTACCATTTTCGGTGAGAGACCCCATGTTTTCCCACATAATCTTCTAACAGTCATAAGAGTTGTTTCCGATTTTCTGGTTATCTGCTGTATGTTCTTTTAAGTTTAAGTTTTATCCTATTTTGTCGTATTTCCGTTATATGTTTTTCTTCCTTAGGTAATAAGATGAAGACCAGTGGTATTGTGGTTTCTTTTTAATGCCATCTTATGATTTTTCCAGTAGCGGAAAAAAGAAGGGGAGGTGGGGGCGATTGCCCCTCCCCCACAAGAGCTTCAAATTTGAAAAAAATAGATTCGCCCCTGTCTGCTACATCAGGAACATGAATTCGCTACCCCTCCCCCAACAAATGAGGGAGGCTAGATCTGCCCCTGGATTCCTCGGGGAAAACACCTTTTTCTATGAGGCCTTTTATAATTTCTTCCTTTGTGAAGGTCGCGAGGACACCTTTGATTTCTAAGTATAGTAGTTTCTTTTTTAGAAGGGCATGTGTGTGGTATTGTTTCTTCTTTTAAGTCGAGGCATATTCTGATATTGATGTAGTCTTCTTTCCTTGTTTTTAGCAGGAATTTAATCCTTTCGGCAAGGTAGAAGTTAATCTTGGCTTGCTTGAGTTACTCTATTATCTTGTTATAGTTCATTAAAATAGACTATTGGTGGTAGTCTAACCATCTTTTCTTGGTCTGCTTGCAATGGATAAAAAGGTAAAAGCTGGTTTTTATAGATTCTTTTACGTAAAATTCAGTGGCAGAGTCAGTTTTTTTCTTCTAGAAAATTTAGTTTTTGAGATATTAACCAAACATGATTTTTTAAATAAGACACCCTATATATTATTTTAGATATTGATTAAGTATAATTTAAGTTTTCAAAAATATATAATTTGTTTATTTTATTTCGAGAAACAAGGTCAGAATTCGATATTTTCAATAATTTACTTTATGTGTGACCAATTTATAAGAAACAAAAGGTATATGTACAAAACTTCAAAGTTTTATCAGATTGTTATTACTTATGAGGTATTTTTGTTACGTAGGTGTTTTTTTTTACTTTTTATTTATTTTGTATTTACGATGACCGTCTATGATAATTATGAAAAGTATGATACATTAGTATGTTTTATACAAAGCAATGAAAGTCCCCAAGAACCTTCTTAATTATATTTTAATAGTTAATGTATTTAAAGCGTTATCATTAGGACAACTTGTCATATCTAGCGATTGTTCATGTTAGATATCCAGAAAGAAAGCAACCCATTCCAGACATATTTGCTCGTTTAAAAAGAAATCTAGTTCAACACGGATATTTTATTCAGCCGCGTCCCAAAACATACGTCAAAGGGGACAAGAAGAGAAAAGAAACAAGTGTGTTATTTTACGCAGCAGCACCCACTTCATCATCCTGTAGAAAGAGCCATGACAAATTTGATTCCGAAATCTTTCTTTTTTTCGTTTCGTTAAAAAGAAGAGCACTAAAGCGAAAACGGCAACACAATATCTTTGATAATAACTCCAATACCGATTAAAACTGTCGAAAATGGGACACCCTTTACAATCTGTCTTCAAAAAGTATTGATATTGCTACTCACTTTCAAATATCGTTTTACTCTTTGAGTTTATATTAGACGATTTTTTCATTCCACCATATTGTATATGTAGGGAAATCCAACAGCCCGGCAGATTGTGTGCTATATATATATATATATATATATATATATATATATATATATATATATATATATATATATATATATATATATATATATATATATATATATCCAAATTTTTTCAAAAGCCGAAATACTATTTACAGACCAAACGTTTTCATATCTCCATCCATCTATCAAGAAAATAAAGCTTATATCAAAATTCTTAAAGCCATGACATTCAATTAGTAACAATATATATTTTCGGACATGGGATTTTCTCATCAGTTTAAGGTGCTCAAGAATGTCGGTAACGAATTTCATGTTCACAGGCTATCAAGAAGTTCTAAAAAAGTCTAGACCATTGTTTGCTTATAATCTGCACAAAGCATAAGAGGAATTTTATATATAGGATCATTTATTTAACAACCATTATCTGATGTATCATTAGGAGAGACATTTTATATAGAACTAGCGACCCGCCCCGGCTTCGCACGGGTGCAATGCTGATACTGAATACACTACAGAAAAACTGTGACTATTTATTTTATTTTTACAACAATTATTACATCGGCCTCCGACGCGCTATTTATAGGCACGCTGCCGCCGCCCCGGTCGGCCAGTACCGCCGCAAGCGCTACTTCCCGCAATTTTAAATCTGTAATATCTTCGAAAATATTCATTTAAATCTTGTGCTGTAAAGGACCATATAGATCTATATTAAATCAACAATGTATTTAAGCTATTTAATTGGATAAGGATTAATGCTGTATTGGTTAAAATCGCTTCAAAATTTGCCATTATTTGTCGTAAAAAGTAAATGACAAAAAAATGTTATTGTGGGATATCCATGAGAGATAGACATATACCATCGCGGAGTTTTCTGTAGACCTTTTCAATGTGTACAAATAATTAGTACATTATTTTGATAAATCTCGTAGGGTTCAGCCTGCGTTTGCAATGTAAGCGGAAAAAAATATGATAATTAACGACATCACATTAGAAACCTCAAAAATAACAGTATTTCTCCACTATTTAATGGATGTTATTATACATATAAACCTTCCTCTTGAATCACTCTATCTATTGAAAAAAACCGCATCAAAATCCGGTGCGTAGTTTTAAAGATTTAAGCATACAAAGGGACATAGGGACAGAGAAAGCGACTTTGTTTTATACTATGTAGTGATAAAGTGATGCAAAAAGATATAGGGTGTATTTAAATCATCTTTAATGAGAGGCTCACTTTTATCTCAACGGTTTCGACAACAAGCAGAATTTTCGGATGGGAAGAGCACAAAATCCACATGGCTTGCAAGAGCTTTCGAGGCATCCTCAAAAAGTGTCAGTTTCGTGTGCCATGTGGGCAGAAATCATCGGATGTAATTTTTTTTGAAAATGATGAAGATGCCTCTATAACTTTCAATGTGATCGCCACCGTGGCTGGTTGACAAAATTATATATATATATATATATATATATATATATATATATATATATATATATATATATATACATATATATATATATATATATATATATATATATATATATATATATATATGTATATATATTGCTGTAAGATTGCATTTAACCGATAGATTTCATAAAGGTTTAAATTCAAACATAAGTTCCGAAATAATAGAAAGCACGTAAAAAGTGTCTAGGAAAGGCAACGGCGGACCCACTGACGAATCCACCGCTGTTGACCGAGGACGAAACATCAAACTTTTAGTGGTCGATTGTGTGAGCCGAACAGTCCATGTCCTGGTTCGGTAAATCAGGCAATCATTCCATTGTAATTCATAAAAAGGGACCTACGTTTACAATATCGCATCCCTGGTGTGGGGCGCTGCATAGAGTATTGTTTCTAACACATAACTCACGATAGCGGCCACTAGAGGGGTCACTTTCCAGCGCTGTGACGGGCTTTCTATGCAATCGACATTAAGACCTAAAATCTCCAATTACATACAAAGCAACAGGTGGGGGGGGAGGGGTTGTAAGATTACATCTCACTGATAGATTCCGTCAAGGTTTAAATTCAAATACAAGTTCCAAAATAATAGAAAGTACATAAAAGTTGTCTGGGCAAGGCCGTTGACCAAGAAAAAAACACACACATATATATATATATATATATATATATATATATATATATATATATATATATATATATTTATTTTTGTATCTTAAACCTTTTGTTAAATATTTTTTTCTAATATTTTCTTGGGTATAGGTTTTTCATTAGAGAAACAAAGGACAACAATTTTCTTTCTGACGTTTCGCTCTACATAGCGAGCTTCTTCAAAAGAGCTTGGTATATTTATTTTACATCTACAAAAATTACAGAATTTTTTATATAATAAACATATATCACAGCAATTACATTTTTATATTTTTAATTTAATTAAAATTAATAAAAACAAAACAGATTTTAAAATAGTCTTATAGTTTAAAATTTAAAATTTAAAATTTAAAATTTAAAATTTAAAATTTAAACTATAAGACTATTTTAAAATCTGTTTTGTTTTTATTAATTTTAATTAAATTAAAAATATAAAAATGTAATTGCTGTGATATATGTTTATTATATAAAAAATTCTGTAATTTTTGTAGATGTAAAATAAATATACCAAGCTCTTTTGAAGAAGCTCGCTATGTAGAGCGAAACGTCAGAAAGAAAATTGTTGTCCTTTGTTTCTCTAATGAAAAACCTATACCCAAGAAAATATTAGAAAAAAAAAAATATATATATATATATATATATATATATATATACATATTTATTTATATATTACCGTTGGGCCACCACATGGCGGTTTTATACAATAATATTGCTCTTGTGTTATTGAGTGATCCGTCAAAATATCGCTGTTCGTGTCTTGTCTCGGTTTGAAAATATAAGATTGATCATGACTATGAAAAGATGGATTGTACTGAATGGAATGGCTTGATGAATTCCAATTAGAAGGAAATAGCACTGTCGTTATTTTCTATTTTTATTTTTAAAGTTATACAAACATTAATTACTATATATATATATATATATATATATATATATATATATATATATATATATATATATATATATATATATGGCTGAATCTTAATCTTACTTTAACTGTATGATCGGTCTTATCAGGATTTCCTATCTTATACTGAACATAATGTTAAAGGTTTTTAAATACCTTACAACATTTCCATTAGCATTTTTTCTTAAAGTAACTATTTACGATATTGTTGGAGGAGTTCAATCTAACCTTGTCCGATCCTTAAGATTTGACTTTGACTTCATGGCCAAGAATTGATTGTAAGAATTTCTGCTATCTTCATTTCCGGGATCAAAATAAGGATCCCAATTTGAAATTCTGAAAATAACCTTCTAATAACTTTAAAGGTCAAGATTGAGGTCATGATCAAGGTCATGTTTAGCATCTCTGTTCCATTTTCTACAACGTTTGTATTGGCCATTTTTTCATAACGTTAGTATTTACGAAGTTAGCGGAGGGTAGCAGATACAGTTAAAAATAACCTTAAATTTAATGCAAATTTAATGTCCATTCTACATTAAATTTGAGTATTTTGTACTCCAAATGGTGAATAATTTATATTTGCTTTAAATTTAAAACATATCAGTTCCTTGAACATTAAATTTGATTAAATGGTATTTTAAATTTCAATAAAGTAATTGAAAATATATTTCAGCTTCTTAACATTAAAAATAATCCACATAAACCCTAATACTGAAGGAATTTACATTATTATTCAATATACATTGCATGAGATTCCGGGAGATGGCGCAACTTGTATTGAACTTTTCGTTTAGTATGATATAAGTTGCTTAAACGATTCAAGTTTCTTTTGGTGAGATGTACATGTCTGCCCCGTACTGACGGGAACCAATGAACTCGAAACCCATCTAGAAGGCGAACAATACCTATGGGAAAAATGTCCACCTTTTCTTGGAAGTTTCAGGATTTTTTGAACTCGTATTATTGTTGGTACAATAAATATGTTATAACACATCACAAATTCAATGAACACTGGTTGTATATTTAATGTACATAGTTACCTTAAAAAGTAATGATAAAACTATAAATTAAAAATGTGTTATTACATTAAATTTAATGGAATAAATTAATATAAATTATAAAATTTAATGCATTTAATAAACGTTTGTGAAATTTGTTTCCAGCATATTTACATTAAATTTAATGCATTTCCTTCTTACAGTGTACATTTGGAAAATGTAACCTTGTCATGTCAACTTTATTTTTCCATTAGGAACCCTTTTTTATTGCAGGGAAAATTTTCCGTCCAACGATATAAATAAGTCAAATGCTACGTGCTCATGGTAGACCTCGGACGCTACCATATTGGTATGCCATGAATGGGTAGGGACTAAATGCAGCCAAAGTTGTTCTTGAAATAACCTTGAAATACAAATATAAGATCATTTACAGATATTAAATATTTAGCCCCCATAAAATAAACACTTTTGTCTCTGTAATGTTATATATATATATATATATATATATATATATATATATATATATATATATATATATATATATATATATATATATTTTCTGTAATATTTTCTTGGGTATTTGGCAAAATGATGTATTTCTCATTTTCCTTTAAATTAAGCTTTCTATACTGTTTAACTCTTTACATGTTCGTAATTTAATTGTAAAATAAATCTTTTCTAGTCTTGCCACATCCAGATATTTACCGGCAATTTTCGTTCTGTTACTGCCTCCATTAGAAAATTTATACCAACATATTTCGACATTTCATTTCATTAATGGGCTTTATATTGTTGTAAATATCCAGTTTTGCTTCACTTTTATTTTATTGCTCTATATACTCAGAAACCACCATAAGAAATTGAATAAGAGGACTGATTGCATGGATAAATATTACTTCTTATTCCTTTCATACTTATAACCTTATGGTACCTCTATTAGAGCGACAAAAAGCAAGAGAGTCTAAAACCCCATTTATGGACAAAATTATCAATGTTTATTATTTATTTATTGCATAAATTTAATAACTTAATTAAAATATTTAAGGCACAGTTTTCCAAAAAATTTCCCCTTCGTCCTATTTGCTGAGATAACATTCCTTAACTTTCAGTAGTATATTTAATTCCCCGTTTGCATTTTTCTTCACTGTCTTCTTTCTCCGTAAATTTGAGGTTTAGTAAAATTTTTCATAGATTTATTTGAAAGTTTTTGGCATGAAAAACGCGATCACGATGAGCCTATGTTCATTTACTGTTGGATCTAAGCCTTCCCCTGTTAGTCCAACGAAGCGTGTCTAGTACCACTTGTTGCCAATTTACTCCAGCTATCTTCACAATGTCATCTCTCCATCTTGTGTTTGGTCTATCCACATTTGTCTTGCTTTTTCTTGGACTTCATCGTCCTCGAGTCGTTCGGTATGTCCAGACCATGCTTAAATTATTAACAGGTTGTACACCGAAGAAATCAAGAAATAGACGGGTTTTGTATTTCAGAGTATGTTTTATTAATATCGGCCAAGCGCTTTCGGTCTAAATTAGACCATCCTCAGGGCTCAGACCCTAAAAAACAAGAGAATATGGTCAGCAAACTTACTTACTCAGTACTCACCAACCATACTCACTCGTCAAAGCTATTGATGTTCTAAATAGTCTTAATTCTCTACATCCTGCTCTAAAATTTACCTTAGAAATAGAAACCGAAAACAAACTTAATTTTTTAGATTTAACTATCAGAAAAACCAATAATTCTCTCAGTTTCAAAATCTTTCGAAAACCCACCCAAATAGACCACATAATTCCTTCTAATTCTAACCACCCTTTACAACATAAAATGGCCTCAATAAACTGCTATGTTAATAGATTGCTCAACATTCCCATGTCAACGGAGAATTACAACAACGAGGTCAATATTCTCAAGCAAATTGCCGTAAACAATGGGTATGAGCATACAATCATCGACATATATATATAGAGAAAATTAAAAACAAGAAAGAATCCCAAGAGGCTTACAGCTCGACTTCTTACAATGAAAGTCAGCAAGGAAAATTTTTCTCACTCTCGTACTTAGGTCACTTCTCTAATAAAATACCACGGACTCTAACAAACCACACTCAAAATGTGAAGATTTCTATTAAGAGTGTAAATCAACTCAGTTCTCATCTGGTCAATAACAAACAATTGATATCTCATATACAAAAAAGTGGGGTCTATCAACTTTCTTGCCCAGACTGCCCTTCGACGTATATAGGAAAAACTGTTAGACCATTAGCAGTCCGAATTAGAGAACATATTAACAAACCTCAGGCCTCTGTGTTTGGTCACCATATTAGTTTTACCAAACACAGTTTCTCTCCAACTCATAATAGTAAAATCTTATACCACTCCAGGGGTAATAACTCTAAAACCTTGGATTACAGAGAGGATCTTGAAATATGCAGGGAGATAAAGAGAAACCCCGACCATTGCCTCAATATAAGAATGAACAACGTAAATGACCGCAACCCCATTTTCAAACCTTTTTCTTAAATTATTAAACAATTTTAAATGTCTGGGAGCTGAGATTGCGTGGGAGACCATGCTTGTTTCATTATGACAAGCCTGCCGCGATCCTGCTTTGAATTTTGTCGACTTCGATTAAGGTCGAGCTCCTTCAACGGTTGGCGGCAAGTCAATTTCATCATATTTCTATTGTTCGCCAGCAGCGCAATCGGCGCTCGCAGTGCATTCATTTTCTCTTGGTTATCAGTGTTGATATTGCTTTTATTTTTGAGGTGTTTATTTATAGGCTAATGTTTTTTGAGGCCGTGTTGAGCTCGTTAATTATTAACAACAATTCTTTTGATGACCCTCAAACAAAACCATATTTCTATTACTATTCTCGTTACTTTTCTTATAGGTTTTGGGACGAAATTACCAAATTCAAGTAAGTTTCTAAAGTTTCTAAAGGAAAATAAGTTCTTTTGGGTTGTCATCGTTCGAAGTATGTCATAGTTCTGATCGCATTTCTTTTATTTTTGATATAACACTCTAGCTTGGGCACCTAAACACATACGAAAAAGTTGGATTTATGATAGAGTAAAGAATTTCATTTGTTTCAGAGCAGGATTTTTTATTATTTTTGGAAAATTTTCACCTACAGTGAACTCAGGATAAAGAGATATTACTATTAATTTGACATTATTCTTAAATAAAATAATTATTTTAAATTTCGGTGTTCACAAATATTTAAATTTTTATTAAAAAAGTGTTTTTAGTTATTTTTAGGTTATAGCATAGTTTTTTTTGTATTAGTATTTCACATTATGTTACAGAAAAAATTAGGTACTTTTCGATTGGTAATAAATTCAGTATGGCGGTCAGAAAGAAAAACACATTTGATAATAGTTCCAAAAAACCGAAACGTAACTAAAATTTGATTAAATAGACGTATTCTATGTAAAAAGTGACCATACAAGTGTTTACAGATTTAAAAAACTTGGCAAATAAAAAAGTTATAGCTGATCTAAGAAAATGCAAGGTTTTACTTTTTTCTCAATATCTCAAAAATACAACAATCCGCAATCGATTCACAAGAACCAATAATCTGCTAACATAATTGCCTAAAACTTTGCCTTTTAACCGCCATTCTACTCTTATCTCTCTTATAGAGATCGCAATGCTGTTCTTTCCAGTGTAAATATTCACCTAACCGTGACAGAAACAACTGCCTCTATTTTACCTAATAATGTTCAATGGTGCTAACTTTTTTGTGTTTGTGTGTCAAACATTATTTTTTATGAAGCGTTTGGCAATAGAAAATGAGTTTTGTGACATTAAAACATCCTAGTGTCATCAGTTTTTTAACGAAGCGAACAGGGCAGGGAAAGAGAAAGAGAGAGAAAACCTGAATTAACCTGAATAGTGTATAGAAAGTTAACTGGTAAACTCGATAATGGTTTTGTACGAGGCATGACGGAAACAACTGCCTCTGCTTTACCTAATAATGTTCAATAGTGCCAACCTTTTTCTGTTTATGTGCCAAAGATTATTTTTTTATTTCATCAAGCGTTTGGCGACAGAAAATGGGTGACATTTTAGTGTCATCAGTTTTTTAACAAAGCGAACAGGAGAGGGAAAGAGAGAGAGAGAGAGAGAAAACCTGAACTAACCTGAATAGAGTATAAAAAGTTAAGTGGCCAACTCGATAATGTTTTTGTACGAGCCATGACAAAAATAACTGCTTCGACTTTACCTAATAATGTTTAATAATGCCAACCTTTTTGTCTAAAATTTTGCCTTTTAACCGCCATTCTATCTCTTATAGAGATCGCAATGCTGCCATCACCAATTTTGGACACATTGTAGATCAAAATACATTGTACAAAAACTAATTTTCAAGCTCTATAAATATGGTATTTAACAATTTGCGTAGAAAGAAATAAACGAAATAATTAAAGGGGTGACATTATATCAAAACACCGTATGTCTACTTGAGAGTGTTACTTTCTTTGTGTCGGATAGTGTATACAAAAACACGCAACCGTTGAATTGAGGTCCTTCTCATTTATTAAAGTCGATTAAAGAAATTAATTTATAGTTCACTCTTATTGATATCTGAATTATTTGATAGAAAACAAAAAAAAAACATTATTTCTTGATTTCCTATTTCTTAGTATCAGATAACTGAACAACACTACCAAGGAATGTGTATTTACATCTATTTAACCGGGATGTCAACGTGTAATCAGACGTATTTCCCCCCAATCTTGTGACGTAAATCATAAACTTGCCAGATTTCTTTTTACCAATTTAATATAACCTATACAATCTTTATGTAGGTATGTTTTTGTCTTAAATAAATGAAAATATTTGATTGATTGGACTTTTAAAGAATGGTACGTAGGGACGTAAATAAATATGTGATAAATAATCAATATTTTATCGTTCCAACAATCGTGTAGTATAGTTATTAATCTGAAACGCGTAATTACTCATTGACCCCGTTGGCAACACAAGTTAGGTACGTCATTATTGGAATCCCGAAAATCATAATACGTAGAAAGGTTGGTGAATCGGTGTTAGATTACTTTATTTTATGTATAAAGACGTTAGTATTTTAGAAAAATCGAAATATTTGGGAAGATTTCTATTTAATTTTAATTTAGAATTGGCAACGTCGAATAGTCATATCTTTTCAGGAATTCTATTACATTTTCAGTTTCTCATAGCGAAATAGAGAGGGAGTAAATGAAAGGAAAATTACTTACCAGAACCTTTTTTGAATTTTGTGTCAAATCTATATTTTGTTAGTATGTGGAGTGAAATATTGGAGAATATTCCAATATAACAAATTTTACTTGATAGTAACAAACTAGTCTGGTTTTAATCAAAGTATATTACGCTTTTTCTTTAATTTCTGATTACTAAAAACTGTATTTTTAAAAATTTGTAAGTATTATATACAACCTAAAATGTAAATATAGGTTAGAATTAGACTGTTTCACGTTTGGAATCATGAAGTTTAAATTATTATAGGAATATTATGCTAAGGATTAATACACGTTTTAAAAAGTCTAATAACTTAGAGATTATCTTTTTCAAAAATTATTACTTTTAGTTCTGTAACTTACATCACATTGACAGATTGGTAAATAAACCTGTTATCTTTTTTATCCTTTGATCGCATATTATTACAATTATTAATCTGAAATAGCATATTTATTTTTCAAAAAATAACTGTTCAATAACAATTGTATTCATGGAAATTAAATTATTTGAGACACTTGACAATTCACGTAAATAGAATTATATACAGGTGGCTATAAATTCCAATCTATTTATGGAAATTGCACCTTCTGATAGTCAATTCAACTACTTTTGATGATATCTGTAAAAAAGAAAGAAAAACGGGCTATTTCTTGACATTATTTGAAGAGATACTATTAAATAAATTATATTTCCTTATTATTACATTTTCTCCTTTAGAAGACTTCATCATCAATTTTTAAAATCCATGTTTCGCATTTATCGGACCATCATCATTTTCCCAAACGCAAATCTGGAATTTTTGTTACATCGTTGAAAGACCTTTTGTCTCCCAAATTTAATAATGCACCTAAAGTCTCTCTCCATAAGAACCGTATGAGTCGAAGACTGAAAGAAGATTATTATTCAATCTAAATAATCTAAAAATTCAATGCCACTGGCTGCGTTTTTATTTTTTCTTTGATGGTGAAATAGGGAATGCTTTTCTTGTAAAAATTGCCCATAAAATAAACATAATTTTAATTTTTAATGTGTTATTCTGTATGTATTTATTTGAAAACATGGCATCCTTTCGGGTATCCCAACACATAAAAATCTCCTTTCTTTAATAGGCTACAGTCCTCCTCAGGCCGTTAAGGGAAAAAGATGGACAGTTTATTAACCAAGAACAATATTCATATGTATAAAATTTAAATTTCGAAACATGTCGGTAGAATGTTAAATCTGCAGATATTTTCGATACCAGACTGTAAAATGTTCAGTCAAACGACTTTCTATATATATATATATATATATATATATATATATATGAAGTAAAATACGAACAGTAAATGCAAACTTCTCCCCATCCTATCCTTTCTGTGTTAGAGGTTGCACAGTTAGAATAAATTGGTATAAAACGCAAATTTATCCTATTCCACCACCATCGAGATGATGGCCTACCTGTACCACCATACCGAGAAGAAAGTCAAAACTTACCCTCCCCGCCACAGTGATACGGCAGAGATACATGTTTCATCTCTACTAGACTCATCAGGGTACCGACATGCACCTGGCTGTGCAAAAGGACAGATCGGAAGGAAGCATGCAAGTACTGAACGCGGCTTCGCCGACCTCCCGCCGGACGGCGTATACATGTTTATGCGGCATTTACGGGTTCACCCGTGCGAGATGCAATAGCAGTGGATATATCCACATTATGCCGTTGTAGTGCTGAAATCACATTCAGCAAACGTACAACTATATGCAGCTCCGTGTATAGAATGAAGTAAAATACGAACAGTAAATGCAAACTTCTCCCCATCCTATCCTTTCTGTGTTAGAGGTTGCACAGTTAGAATAAATTGGTATAAAACGCAAATTTATCCTATTCCACCACCATCGAGATGATGGCCTACCTGTACCACCATACCGAGAAGAAAGTCAAAACTTACCCTCCCCGCCACAGTGATACGGCAGAGATACATGTTTCGTCTCTACTAGACTCATCAGGGTACCGACATGCACCTGGCTGTGCAAAAGGACAGATTGGAAGGAAGCATGCAAGTACTGAACGCGGCTTCGCCGACCTCCCGCCGGACGGCGTATACATGTTTATGCGGCTTTTACGGATTCACCCGTGTGAGATGCAATAGCAGTGGATATATCCACATTATGCCGTTGTAGTAAAAGCCGCATAAACATGTATACGCCGTCCGGCGGGAGGTCGGCGAAGCCGCGTTCAGTACTTGCATGCTTCCTTCCGATCTGTCCTTTTGCACAGCCAGGTGCATGTCGGTACCCTGATGAGTCTAGTAGAGACGAAACATGTATCTCTGCCGTATCACTGTGGCGGGGAGGGTAAGTTTTGACTTTCTTCTCGGTATGGTGGTACAGGTAGGCCATCATCTCGATGGTGGTGGAATAGGATAAATTTGCGTTTTATACCAATTTATTCTAACTGTGCAACCTCTAACACAGAAAGGATAGGATGGGGAGAAGTTTGCATTTACTGTTCGTATTTTACTTCATTCTATACACGGAGCTGCATATAGTTGTACGTTTGCTGAATGTGATTTCAGCACTACAACGGCATAATGTGGATATATCCACTGCTATTGCATCTCACACGGGTGAATCCGTAAAAGCCGCATAAACATATATATATATATATATATATATATATATATATATATATATATATATATATATATATATATATATATTTTATTTTTTTGTCGACACTTTTATTTTCAAGTGTCATTACTCCGGTGTATGTATAGATGTCGTTTGACTGTTGACATTTTACAGTCTGACATCGAAATAACCGCAGATTTAATATCTTTAACATGTCTCAAAATTTCGATTTTGTATCGACAGTTTTTTTCTGTGAATTTTACTTTTGATTCGTTTCAGCTCCACAATAAAACCATTGGATTATCGAAACGCAAAAACCAGTATCTTATTAATTAATATTACAGCTGTACACATTTCTTTATATCTTACTGAAATTTAATTTGTATTTTTGTTCGACGAACAGATTTGGATTAAAAAATAAAAAGAGTTTATGCGGACGCCACTGGTAAAAGTAGAAAAATTAGTTTGTTCATAAAAATGCGTTTTATGCATAGTTGCCAAAATTCAACAAAATATCTTTAGCGGTCCCAGACATTTCAACCGATAAACCGATTTACGAAAAAAAATATCACCCTGTATGTCAAAAATAAATCGATTGTGAACCAATATTAATATGAACTCTTTTACTTCAAATCATTCAAACATTCACATTCTTAAATGTTAGCATGCAATGATGAAACATCCCGTATATTTTCACTTATTTAAATGATCTTCTTCTTCTCCTTTGTCTTCTTCTTCTTCGGTTTTGGCTTTGCAGCGTATTTAAATCAGGTTTCAAACATACCAGTAACTTTGGTTATAAAATTCTATTAAAAAAATTGGGAAAATGTATCACCAAATTAACCTACAAAAAAATAAAAACCCTAGTGCAAATTTTGTTTTCTCCGAATATTTCCGAATTTATAATAAACTTCGTGTAGTATAACATTGCGCAATGTTGCCTCTATTTAAACCATCGTCCTTTATTTTCCAGTGCAGTAGGTTAGAAGTTCCCTGAAGTGATACACGTATTTGTTGTTCGCTATAAGTGAAAAATATATTTTTAGTAGTTTATTACTTACTAGTAACTTGTGTTTTTGTTGTTCAGATGTCTCCTCATAGAAGGGAGCGAAAATATGAAGCACCATGGAATTATTCTTGGATTGTACCAAAGCAATTAGCAGGAACTAGTTGTCCACATACAATAGAAAATTTAAACTTTCTTAAAGATGAAGGTAAGTGGTTAATATATTAATACTTATTTTGTAAAATTGTGAAATGTAGCGCAGTATTCTGATTCATTCTTACAATACTACGAGAAATGATAATATTTATATAAAGAACGCATGGGTGTGGCTCTTTGCATTCACAGATATTAAGCATCAAAAACTTTTAGCAATTTTCCTTATTCGATTAAAAACGATCCATCCCTTGTTAAATTAATTAAATAAATAAAAATTCCTTTTCAAGTCTGACATCACCTATTATTCATAGATAGGTGTTTCCCTCCGACACCAATACTGAAAGTATTGATTTTTTTAAAACTATGTTTCTTTATATTGTGTTAGATTTAAATATGATTTTTGTATAGTTTATTATGCTTGAATAAATGATCTATTCAAAAGATGAATCATTTTTTGAAAGTCAGCAGGATTTACGAGGGACAAAAAAAAAGATTCACCTTGTCATGACAGAAACAACTGCGTCGGCTTTACCCAATAATATTCAATAGTGCCAAACATTATTTTTTTTTTATTTTATCAAGCGTTTGGCAATAGAAAATGAATTTTGTGACATTAAGACATTTTAGGGTCATCAATTTTTTAACAAAGCGAACACGAGAGGGAAAGAGAGAGGAAGAGAAAGAGAGAAAACTTGAACTAAGCTGAATAGTGTATAAAAAGTTAACTGGTAAACTCGATAAAGATTTTGTACGAGCCAGGACGGAAACAACTGCATCTGCTTTACCTAATAATGTTCAATAGTGCCAACCTTTTTCTGTTTGTGTGCCAAACATTATTTTTTTATTTTATTAAGCGTTTGGCAATAGAAAATGAATTTTGTGACATTAAAACATTTTAGAGTCATCAGTTTTTTAACAAAACGAATGGGAGAGAAAAAGGGTGGGGAAGAGAAAGAGAGAAAACCTGAACTAACCTGAATAGTGTATAAAAAGTTAACTGGTAAACTCGATAAATATTTTGTACGAGTCAGGACGGAAACAACTGCCTCTGCTTTACCTAATAATGTTCAATAGTGAAAACCTTTTTCTGTTTGTGTGCCAAACATTATTTTTTTATTTTATTAAGCGTTTGGCAATAGAAAATGAATTTTGTGACATTAAAATATTTTAGGGTCATCAATTTTTTAACAAAGCGAATGGGAGAGAAAAAGAGAGGGGAAAAGAAAGAGAGAAAACCTGAACTAACCTGAATAGTGTATAAAAAGTTAACTGGTAAACTCGATAAAGATTTTGTACGAGCCAGGACGGAAACAACTGCCTCTGCTTTACCTAATAATGTTCAATAGTGCCAACCTTTTTCTGTTTGTGTGCCAAACATTATTTTTTTATTTTATTAAGCGTTTGGCAATAGAAAATGAATTTTGTGACATTAAAATATTTTAGGGTCATCAATTTTTTAACAAAGCGAATGGGAGAGAAAAAGAGAGGGGAAAAGAAAGAGAGAAAACCTGAACTAACCTGAATAGTGTATAAAAAGTTAACTGGTAAACTCGATAAAGATTTTGTACGAGCCAGGACGGAAACAACTGCCTCTGCTTTACCTAATAATGTTCAATAGTGCCAACCTTTTTCTGTTTGTGTGCCAAACATTATTTTTTTATTTTATTAAGCGTTTGGCAATAGAAAATGAATTTTGTGACATTAAAACATTTTAGGGTCATCAATTTTTTAACAAAGCGAATAGGAGAGAGAAAGAGAGGGGAAGAGAAAGAGAGAAAACCTGAACTAACCTGAATAGTGTATAAAAAGTTAACTGGTATACCCGATAATGATTTTGTACGAGCCAGGACGGAAACAACTGCCTCTGCTTTACCTAATAATGTTCAATAGTGCTAACCTTTTTCTGTTTGTGTGCCAAACATTATTTTTTTATTTTATTAAGCGTTTGGCAATAGAAAATGAATTTTGTGACATTAAAACATTTTAGGATCATCAATTTTTTAATAAAGCGAATAGGAGAGGGAAGGAGAGAGGAAGAGAAAGAGAGAAAATCTGAACTAACTTGAATAGTGTATAAAAAGTTAACTGGTCAACTCGATAAAGATTTTGTACGAGCCAGGACGGAAACAACTGCCCCTGCTTTACTTAATTATGTTCAATAGTGCCAACCTTTTTCTGTTTTTGTGCCAAACATTTTTTTTTATTTTATCAAGCGTTTGGCAATAGAAAATAAATTTTGTGACATTAAAACATTTTAGGGTCATAAATTTTTTAACAAAGCGAATAGGAGAGAGAAAAAGAGGGGAAAAGAAAGAGAGAAAACCTGAACTAACCTGAATAGTGTATAAAAAGTTAACTGGTAAACTCGATAAAGATTTTGTACGAGCCAGGACGGAAACAACTGCCTCTGATTTACCTAATAATGTTCAATAGTGCCAACCTTTTTCTGTTTGTGTGCCAAATATTATTTTTTTACTTTATCAAGCGTTTGGCAACAAAAAATGAGTTTGGTGAAAATAAAACATCCTAGTGTCATCAGTTTTTTAACAAAGTGAACAAAAGAGGGAGAGAGAGAGAGAAAATCTGAACTAACCTGAATAGTGTATAAAAAGTTAACTGGTAAACTTAATAATAATTTTGTACGAGCCATGACAGAAACAACTGCCTCTGTTCTACCTAATAATATTCAATGGTGCCAAGCTTTTTTTGTTTGTGTGCCAAACATTATTTTTTTTTTATAAAGCGTTTGGTAACAGAAAATGAGTTTTGTGACATTAAAACATCCTAGCGTCATCAGTATTTTAACAAAGCGAACAGGAGACGGAAAGAGAGAGAGAGAGAGAGAGAGAAAATGTGAACTAACCTGAAAAGTGTATAGAAAGTTAACTGGTAAACTCGATAATGATTTTGTATGAGCCATGCTGGAAACAATTGTCTCTGCTTTATCTAATAATGTTCAATAGTGCCAATCTTTTTCTATTTGTGTGCCAAACATTTTTTTTATTTTGTGAACCGTTTGGCAACAGAAAATGAGTTTTGTGACATTAAAATATCCTAGAGTTATCAATCAAGCGAAGAGAAGGGAGAAAGAGAGAGAGATAAAATGATATTGTTGCTTTTTAATATACTTTTACAAGCATTACGTACTTTGTTCTTCATTTAACACCCGTCAACTATCACGATCCTTTTTTGAACATAACAATCTACTGTTTTGGCGTTTCCTTGCACCAAACGACACGAGCCATTTTTGAGCGACTGTCAGATTATGCGGAATCCAACACGAACATAGTTTCTTCATGGCCAAATGTTCATGCGATATATTAAATATGCTGGTGTTACGAATACTCAGAGATTGCCTCAATATCACTGATGATCGTGCATTATTAGTTCGCGCACAGCAGCGATGTTTTCTACTACCTTCACTCGACGCGTCCATGAACGAACGACGGTCACGACTGAATTCATTAAATCAACAATATATAGTGGTTTCTGTAGGTGGTTCATCATTACATAAAGTTCACCGATTGTTGAGATAAACGAAGTTGAAAATTGTAAGAAATAATCGCACAAACGTGTTCACGATGGATATTCGGATGGCACCTAGCAAGGCCAGTATTTCACATTCCCGAAACATAAACTACTACTTTATAACACAAATAAATTTCATTATTACATTGTAAATTTTATTTCCAGGAATTGGACATTTAGTTACCCTATCACCCGAATACATTCCTCCGATAAACAATTTTACTGGCATAGAATGGACCTACATTCCTATAGAAGAATTTGAACCTCCCACTTTAGAAGATATAATTAAATTTATTGACGTTTGTAAAAAGGCACAAATTGACAATAAGGTAAGGTAAAGAGTGGTATACAATATTTTTCAGCTAATTAAGTTATTTGTTAATGTATTTATTATTTTTGAGTTCTGATCGTTTGTGAAAAGATAATCACACCTAATTCACATACAGTTTCACTAAAAAAGTTTAGCTTGTAAATTGGATTTACTTATGACAGCATTTCAAAACATTTTAACTTTTTAGTGTTTGCGGTCCAAGTTTTTATATCAGTTGTGATCGCGCCCCCTTTTAACGGCTTTTTGAGGTTCTAACTATTTTCATTTAACAAATTTTTTCTTTGATCCCGATATGCTATCACAAGTTTAATATCCCCCTTCAAGTAGTAAAATTACATCCCTCTTTTTTTTTATACAGCGACACCGACACGAATTGTGTTTTAGATATACTAGCATTTTAAAAAATAATGACATACCGATTATATGCTATCCTTTTCTAACTGAATTTTTGAAACTAGTAAAACATGTTAATCGGCACATCAGTTGGAGAATAAATTAACCAAACAATAAAATAAAAGTGTGAGTTTTTGGTTGCCTAAATTTTTGATATTTATTTTCAATATAGAAATAATATCTAACAATATTTACGGATGAAAATAGCATTTAAATTCTCAGTTTGTTGAAACTAATTATAAACGCATTTATAGTAATTTTTATTATTTAAAAATTCTCAAAGGAGTCACGACAAGCAAAAAGGCTGAAAGCAAAATTAAATAAATATATTTGTATATGTCAAATATCTAAAAAGCTCTTCCCTATCTATCGTAAATAATGGTCAAACAAATTTCTTGTTCTACTAATATAATCGAAGATAAAAATCACAGGAGTAGCTACTTCAGGAAATTAAACAAGATTTTCAATTTTTACTCGTTTGATAATAAAAGAAAATTATTTCTTATTCCTCATATTTTTAAGGTTCAAAATTCAGTTACGTATCCTTGCAGTTGTCAGTTGAAATTTCCTATTCTCATCCTTTTAAGTAAATTAGGAGATTAACAAAATTTTGGTTTCCGTTTACCCAAGAAATATTTATTATTCCAAGTACTATTTTGTAAGTATCCTAAGAATGTTTCTTATAGACTTTTTAACATAAATACTTTAGTTACTGTAAGACATTTGGTAATAATTAATATATCTAATATTTCCAGTGAAAATGCTTCCAAAAAAACAGGTTTTATGCCGCAATTGTTCTAGCTAGGCTGGGAATTTCAACTCCAGGGAACTGTGGACAGGTTGCTATGCGCGTATTTGCAATTTCCGAGAAAGTTGTTTTGTTGAAGTATGCTTTGGTTATGCCTAGCTTGCTGTACTGTTAAGTATGGGACTAACAAATTTTATCGAAATTAAATATTTCTGAGACGTAACGGTCGAGTAAATATTTCGTTAGTAGGTGGGCACTTAAAACAAAAAGGAAACATTTTCAGTGAAAAATGATTTACTCAAAATAATAAAAAAATCTAGGGTTTTAAAAAATAAACACAAACTTTTAGAATATCCTGTATATGACTAGTTACATCAAAAAGTGATATTTGAGTGCAGATTGTTGCGTATGATCTTCTTTCATTCTCGTTTCCATCTTAAGTCACTCACACGCACGCACGCACGCACGTACGTACGCTCTTAATAATTAACGGGTCAAATAAATACAATCCAATTCAAAAATAAAAAATACAAACACTATTTAAAAAAGTCAGAATTAAAAAACTTACAAATCTAAATATGTATTAAAGTGCTTCAGAAGACAAGTATTGACAATTGACAATATTAACTAGTTTTTCAAAAATTGTAAAATTTTTAATTTAAAGGAACTGAATTCATTTCCCTACACATTCGAGAAATAGGACTGTTAATGCCATAATTCGTTCGGTGATATATCACATCAAACAAATTGTGCGTTCTAAAAGCTCTTTGAGGAACCGATAATCCACTATTATTGAGTAGTTTAGGAGAATCAATACAGGAGTTAACAATCTTATAAAGTAGAACGGGGTCGAGATATATGCGTCTCACACACAATGGTAGCAACCTCAAAGCATCGGTAATATCATTATATACATACCGCTCCTGCTGCATTCCCTGTTTAAAGGCAATGAAACTTAAAAACATTTTTTATACTCTTTCCACTCTTTCTTTGTATGTAAAATAATGAGGTGACCAAACTTGGAACGCATATTCTAAGATTGATCGAACTACAGAACAGTATATCACTTTAAAACAGTCTACACCATTAAAATCTGTAAGCATTCTCTTCACAAACCCGAGCTACTTCAAACCCCTGTTCACAATATTATCAATATGTGTGTCGAAGCAAAGGGCCCGATCAAATGTAACACCCAGATCCTTCACACATTCAGCACGATTAATCGTGTTATTATCAAGAAAGTAATCAAAAGTTATCCAACCCCTTTTACGATAAAAACTTATATTGGAGCATTTATTAACATTGAGGTGCATAAAATTTAATTTACACCATTCAGAGAATCGAGCTAGATCCTGCTGAATGCCCTCGCAATCGTTGCTACTCCCGACAACCCGAAATATCTTTATATCATCTGCATAAAGAAGACATCTACTGAAAGTTATGATGTCCTCAATATCGTTAATAAAACAGTTAAAAAGGAGTGGAGCGAGGTGAACACCCTAAGGAACACCAGAGGTAACACAGATATCAGATGATTCAGAGTTATTAATTTTTACTCCCTGTACTCTACCAGACAGGTAACTATTGTAGAAATGATCCATGGATGCCCAAGCCTTCTAGCTTGTAAATAAGAAGTTGTCGAAAGCCTTGGAGAAGTTAGTGTAAATAGCATCCACTTGACACCTTCCCTCCAAAGGCTCATAAACAAACAGATTAGTAGCAATAACAACATACACATATATAAAGAAGAAAAGATGTTTTGTTTATTCTAGATAACATACATACTTCGATTGTAAAGAACGCTAAAAGATAATGATTCAAATCGTAGCGTGTTTGTTTTCCGCTAGGTGGCGAATGCGGTGTGATGCGCTACACAGGTGATCGTAGACAGAAGTTTGGAAGAATAAACTGATTTCTTACTATCATAAAAAGATAAAAAAAAACAAATGTTTGCATGTATCTCGACAAAAATCTCAACATCTATCAAATCAATCTTCACTAAATTTCAACTGTAGCTTTATTATGTATTTCAAAGTGTCACGGGCTATAAAAAGATGAAAAAAAAACAGTTAATAATAAGCTCCAGCTACGTACATCTCATGTTGGCCGCTAGATGGCGACCGGCCAAGCTCGTTTGGTCGTAAATAGGATAAAATCAATTTGGGAGAAAAGCAAAATTTAATTCGGGGAAAGTTCGATTCTCTAAATGGCAATCCTCTTCTGCAGATGCGTTGGCGCCGGTAGACCTTAGATATCGGTCAATATTTCTCACCAGTAGTAGTAGGGGAGCCCAAGAGGCTAAATGAGTAGTTACTCGAGCGTTGTCGAGACCTATTGGATTGTGAAGATTAGATGCTAAATAGAAAAAAAGTTTATATGATGTATGCCCCAATACTGGTTGGGGAAGCGAGTATAAATTTTCAAAAATGTAAAAAAAATCAGTCATAAAGACATACTCAAGCCCGTAAGACATTAACAATGTATACGCGCAACCTGTTACTGGTAACGGAGGGATGTTAATCTGACGGCTTGCTAGATGGGGGGTAGCCACACGAAGGGCTGGAAAAAATTAGAAAAAAAAAGTTATTCGAGCGCCTCAGATATTCAGGGAGAATGTTAAGTGAACCCTTACAGATGTCATATTAGAAAGACTAACGATTTTGACGCAACTAAAACTCATAGCCGATTTTTGAAAGTGTAAAAAAAAACCTGACCCTGAAATACTCGAGCGCGTCAGATTTCTATACAGTCAGTTCAGCATGATGTCCTTATCGTGTAGACCTATAATCTGACAATTGTGTGGAGGAATTTTTTAAATCTAACAGTCTAATTTTTTTTTATTAATGAACCGAATAATTTTAATGAACAGCAAATAATATATAATGTCATAGAAAAATATATACATGTACAATTTTATCATGTATTTATGAGAAGAATGTTGAATGGAAAAAAAAATTCAAAAAGAAGATTACTTCATCGTCATCAGTGGAATCGGGAGTTCGAATGAATCACTTTGGTCATTTTCATCTACATCTTGCGTATCTGTAATCAGAAATGGTTATGATATTTAACAATATTTAATTTATTTCATGATATTATTAGTATTTTGAAAAGAAAACATACCTGAATCGGGAGTATTCCCTAAAATGTCAGGTGTTATGACAATATCTTCATATCCTTCTGGGAGTTGATTTCCAACGAACCAAGTCATCTCCAACTTTCCATCCACATTTTTCCACCCGAAATCTGTTGGTGACATCTCAGTGACGGTTCGAAAGTGGGCATTCCTCCATAAGCATGCGATGTATTGCGTTCGTAACAATTGTTGCCGTAGCTCTGATTGGCATGGGGACAAGTTACAAGCGTCATAATAACACTGCGCGTGATAGCCGTCATTTAATGATGTTTCCTCTGAAATTTCAATTTCAGTGTAGGTGCTGTGTGATTTTCTTCAAACTGGCTTGGTAAGGCGATATTCCAAAATCACCATGCATTTTTTTAATGTTCCTGGTGTAAGGTGTAAATTTTATTAATTTTTCATGTATTTCTTGACCACAAAATACACAGTTCACTCTTTTATCACTATTATCACTCATTGTAGTAATACGTATAAAACTTACTGTATTTAATTCACTAAACTTTTTGAAAATACAATAAACAAACATTATACATATAAGAGCACAAACGCGTTTTTGTGATCAGCTGGAATAACATCATGGCGGCAGAAAGTAGTGTGGGGACGGTGCGAGAGAGTAAGAAATAGAGAAATAGTGAGAAGGGGAGAGAGGCGCGGAGTGGGAAATACATTATTCTCAGCACCTGCACGTACTATACTTGATTGATGAAATTAGCTTTTTTGGCTTGCGAAAATCGTCAAATTATATTATTTCCGTGATCCTTACATGATTTCTATTAAAATACAAAAAAAATTCAACCGCGCTTGAATATGTCCAGGTGACGTTTTTTTTTTTGCAACTTCGTCACTCGCTCATTTTCCTATGCCACGTTAAAATCATCAAAACATTGAAATGTACACTTTTCTGCATGTAATTAACTTACCTTGTCTTAATCTGACGAGCTCGAGTTACTTTAAGGATCGATTTTTTTTACTAATCTGATCGGCTGCACTAGACGCACCCCCCCTATATTTAAGGTTCATGACAGGTTGATAGTTCATAACAGGGTACAAACTTTCTTCCTTTATAGTATTCTGCCTAGCTTGCATAAATCCCAAAATCCCCGCTTGGGCTCCTCTACTATAGAAATTATTTCAAGAAATAAGTGTTGAGACACATAGTGCAGGCACAAAAATAGTGCTGGTAAAGCTGCGATTGCGCATGCTAGTTAAACTATAAAGCGAATAAATATAATTACTCGACATCATAATCGAGAAAAATATTACATTTTTTAAGTTAGCTTCGATATGACAACTTTTGTAAAAAGCGACTGATTGGCTTTGAAACTTTTTACAATAATTTATGGTTTAGTTTTTGGTTTCTTTATATAATATATTACTTTTACAAATTGCAAGCCGTGGCAGATGTTTTATTATTTTTTTTTGTCAGGAGCTGATACAAAGGTTTTTTTTTGAGAGATTCTATTACACCGTACGATAGAAAATGGGAATCCATTTTTTATAAAAATATGTAATTTTATACCTGATCGTTATTTATGGTAACTGAAGACATTTGGGAAAAGGGCAAATTATGATTAAGTTTTTATAATTATTTTTTATTCACTTACAGAGGGTCGAATTGATAGAATAGATGAGGTAAAATATAGGTAGAAAACCTTACATCCAAACTATCTTACATTCTCTGCACTTTTCCCCTTAACTATAGAGATCTTTTTCGCGTCGATCATACCAGTAGATTTAAACAATAAATAACTGTATTTGGTCGTTGTTTATGGGGGAGCGATGATGTTTGGCATACGAAAATTTTTTTATTTAATTTTATTTTCATTTTTTTTTTGCTTGTGCCATCTATGAGTGAGTTAAAAATTATTGCAAATACAAAATTTATACTAAATATCAACATAAAGAGAATAATTTAGAAAACCAGATATTCATACTTTTATTTTCTTACCTGGTTACTTTATTCACGAGTTGATATACTGATTAACATGTTACACTACTTTAAATATTGAAATTGGCGAAGGGATAGCGTAGAATCGGTGTGGGTGCGAAGAAATAAAATCATTCGCATTACTTATCAACACTATACGGTAGGGGCGGATCTAGACTCTCTCTTTGAAGGGGGGGGGGCGGTGATATCACAAAAGTACAGTATGGCAAGCGAAAGCAAGTTATCGATGGGGGAGGGGGAGACGCCAGCAACATTCCCATTTCTAGTGTAAAACTCAGGGCCGGGTCTATTTTTCTGAATTCGAAGTTCTTGAGGAGGGTGATTGCAGGAATAAACAAGTTGTCGATGGGGGGGGGGGGGTGAAGCCAGCAGCATACACATTCTTAGTATAAGAGCCAGAATCGGGTCTATTTTCCTAAACATAAAGCTCTTAGGAGGGCGATCACAAGAAAAAACAAGTTGTCGACGGGGAGGTGGAAGCCAACAGCATGCACATTCCTAGTGTAAGATGCACAATCGGATGTATTTTCCTGAAATCTAAGATTTTGGGGGCGATCGCCCCACCATTTTTTTCAATACACTGTTGACTTTTTTTTGAAACGATTGCAGGGTAACTGGTATTTCGATTGATGTTATCAAGAATATTACGAGGTCTCTATTCAAGAACTTTGCTGCTTTCAGGGCGATCAAATTTGTATACCTCATTTTATCATATCCCAATAAATAAAAGTCTAAAGGTGTTCGGTCTGGAGACCTAGCAGGCCAGCGAGAAAGTCCACTGTTGGAGGTTATTTTTTCACCAAAAGTCTCCATTAAAAATATTTGTACTTTCGCGTGCGAGGCAACTGTCTTCCTGAAACCGCATATTATCAAACTGATTATTTGGCAGAACTTTACCAATGGCAGAAATAATTTGAATTTGTAACATTGCAAGATATTTTTGACCTGTCAATGTTTGGTTATAAATAAATGAACCAAACAGACGATTTGTTAAAAATAATGGAGAATATTAAAAAGATAAATCATAATTATTTAAATATTAATAAATATATTCTGAAGATAAATAATTAGAGCATTTCACAAAAAATATTAATCATTTAATCCTAACTAGGATATTTCTTTCCGATCATTCCGCACCACACATTAAAACCAATCTTCGTGGCTCGCTTAACTGCAGGTTTTTAAGAGCCCAGTAATGGCGATTCTTTTTATTTCTCCATAAAAATTAATCAATTTCCAAAAACGATTCTTTTATGAAAAGTCTTTGTACAATTAATTGTTGGTTTATAGGGGTGAAATTTAGTAGCTTTTAGAATATCATGAATAATGGATTTTGGGATATTAAGCTCATTGCAGTAATTCTTGTAGACGACGTCGGATTGTCATTAAAATATTGAAAAATATTTCTATTGTGATTCCCATTATTTTTCATATAATGTTTGGGATGAAATTTTTCGAAACTCAAGTAAGTTCCTACCAGTTTAGGAAAATAAATTCTTCTGGAGTGTCGTGGTTCGGAGTATATATCAAAATAATCATGGAGTATTTTTCCAAAATCAGTCATCGTACCTATTCTACGGGAGAATTCATGTTTTTTGGTAAATTTTAGCATGCTCTAAAGAAACTCAATTTTCGACAAAACAGCAAATTTCAGTAGGATAACCTAGGAAGACGTTTTCCTTACTAACATACTAACATTCTCCATATAACTAAAAGTAAGGAATCAAAATACATTTGTATCGTTTTTTAATCAATAGAATATGAAAACTGCATATTTTTTGTTAAGGAAAATCACCCTTTAACATATAATAAATTATTTATAAAATTGTAAAGTATTTTTATATTTTAGGCTATCGCAATTCACTGTAGAGCAGGACGCGGGCGAACGGGAGTAATGGCAGCATGTTACCTAGTCAATTTTTTTGAACAGTCACCGCACACCGCTATTACGAATATAAGAATGATGAGGCCAGGATCTGTAGAAACATATGAACAAGAAAAGGCCGTTGTCCAGTACCGAGATTATTTAGGGCTTCATAAGGATTTGTGTGAATTGGCCTCATAATGTATACGGGTCTATGAGCATAATCTGTGTTTGGTTTTATGATCGTTAATGCCACATCAAAGGGATCATGGTTTACAATACAGCCAACACAACATTTGTATGAATAGTAATGTTCAGTTTGTGAAAAAAATTGGCATCATTCAGTTCTTGTTTGTGGCACCCGATGTGGCATCGATAAAGTTTATAGTGAATTATATAACATGTCATTTGCTATTTTGCAATTTTTTAATTTAAAATAAAATTTTTCTAGATCTAGATCTTCTAATTTAGGTTTTGAAGTGTGAAATAAAACTCATTTTTTTATACAACGAATAAATTTTAATCAATTATATGTTTTCCATTTTGTTCAATGCCCTTTTGCCATCTTTCTTTCAGCTTTATGATCCTGCGGTCATAGACGTTTTGGCCCTTATCAGCAAAAAAACCAAAGCAAATCATTTGTGACAATTCAACCATTCAGTTTTACACAGTTCAAAATAAATGATAATCTGATGGTGCCAGGTCAGGGCTGTATGGGGGATGCGACATCACTTCCCAGACAAGTTGCAATAATTTCCCACGAGTTCTTCAAAACAATTATAACTCTCTGTATATATAATAATCGAAAATACCTTCTTGTTGATCCAATATATATATATATATATATATATATATATATATATATATATATATATATATATATATATATATATATATATACTATTTTGCGGTCAATTGATAACAATTTAAACAGTGGCGTAGCACTTTTTAATTTACCAATATAATTTAGTTCAAATGCTAAATAAACTGTAATACAGGACATTCATTAATCATAATATCGACGTTTAGATGTCAAGCTTCCAATCCCACATACCCCATGCGTGGCGAGATCGACCTTCGTTACACAGCAGACAGGCGAGCGGAGCGAGTTTTTCAAAGTGTATAGCAAAAACACAAGTTCCCAAACCCACCTCTCCACACGTTGCGAGAAACTCAAACTCTCAAAACCACATACCCTACCCGCAGCCAGATCGATATCCATTACACAGCAGACAGGCGAGCAAAGCAAGATTTTAAACTAAAACCCAAGCTCCCAAACCCACATACCCCACGCGCTGTGTCTGGGGTGTGTTCTTGAAAACTATGTTTTAATAAAGGTAATACGTCAAATTTCTACGGGCACATATGAAAATAATGTTAATTGATAAAAAAAAAACAGTTCTACATTGATTTGAATGAAAGTAATTTTATTCATATACATCAAACAAGCATGAAATACATCTTAAAATATTCAGTTTTATGTGTTATTACGAAATCGTTCCAAACGTTTGGCCTTTTTATTTGCAAACTCTTCTATGAATAGACTTATATCAAGTTTTTTTGTTCTTTCGCATTCTATAAATAATGTAGCTAAAGCTGCTAACTCTTACTTGTGGGCGAGCAACTACTCTTCAACTTCAATCGCCTTTAGAATGGCGAGTTTTAGAGCTTTTCAGACGTTCTCTTGAATATGCTTCTTTCTATTTTTTAAATGTCCGTAAAGCTCTAGTACTCGCAATCCTATAAACAAATAAAATATAAGAAATCTAAATAGTAATTGCGTTTATTTCAACTTTAAATGATTGTCAAATCTCGAGACTCGAGAGTATTTTAGACGTTTAAAAAAAGGAATTACTGGTTCTAAAAATACGCAGAATTTCTTTTTTTGAACGTCTCACAAGTTCTAAATCTCGAGACTTGGCAAACATTAGAATTTGAAATTAAGTTTTTCGCAACTTTATCTGCCTGTTAAGGACCAAAATTTGGAGCTTTTTGAACGACTGAAAAGCAGAAACAGCGTCTTCAAAAGACACGTAATTTCTTTTTTAAACATCCAAAAAGCTCCAAAACTCGCAGTTCTACAACAATTGAATCGCTTTTATTTCATATCCAATGTTTTTTAAATAGAAAAAATTTTACCCCGCTTTTTAAATGGAGAAAACTTTAAACATATATATCTTGGGCCAACGATCAGCTGCGATTTCAAACAAGAAAATTTTGAGCTTTAGAAATTATTACCCAAGTCTGTTGAGACTGATTTTGTCGACATTTTACTTTGAATTAAAGTTGCAAGCCGTGAATATAGAACTAATATAGATTCTCGCAGAGGCCTTGCGTTCAATGGGTTTAATTAATGAGTCTTAAAGTAATTTCTTAATATATGTACTTTTAATATAAATCTAAACGCCTTGTGTTGCATACGTGTCCATTTATAATAAATAATTACTGACACCTTGCGTTAAATGGATTGTAAAGTAGCAAGTTTATTGGAGATTAATTAAATTGAATTTTAAAGATTTTTTGGGTGAACGGTGCCCCCCCCCCCCCAAGACCGGAGCTCCCCCGCGCCGTGGGCCCTGCGGAGCCTTTGTTACGTCCCATAAATCGAAAATTGATGCAAAGAAATGCAGATGCCAGTTCTTATAGTAGTAATACTTGGTATGTTTACTTAGAAATTTTAAGGTATGTAAGTCCGCCAAGACATCAAATATTGGTTGTGACGTTTTAGCTGCATGCAGCATCATCAGCTTTACCTTTAATGATGGGCGTCAGAGTGAATTTAAATCATATAATGCTGTCTTCTCAAAACTTTTTTTGCTAACTTTGAAAGTTTATATCTCTATAGTTGGGATTATAAAATATCTAAAATTCTTAACTAAAAACTTGATGTAGTAAAAGTAGAAACTACCATAATTTTAACCTTATTGATAGAAGATAAAAATATAGTTTTCGATCGTGTTTTCCCATTTCTAAACTACCGTGCGCCGTTCTGTTAAAAAATGTTTTCGAAAAACTGTACGTACGACAAAACCTACGTTTATATGAATTTTTTTTCCTTTCAAATGCTCAATTATAATTAAATAACTTTGTTAACTTATGCTTTTTTTTTAAATTATGTAATTTTAATGTAATCTTAATACCATACCTTTTTCACAAATCCTAAATAAATAATTTAGTTACCAAAAACATACAGGACCTTTTTTCATCTTTTCACAGTGGTGTTCTCCCTTAATCGAGAGACATCTACTACCAACTCTTTTTTATTTTTTTAAAACATTATATTTATTAATAAGCGAAGAGAAATAGGAGTAATGGCGAAAATTTATATTTTAAGTATTATGTAAAATAAAGTTTCACATTAAAAGTTGATGTCTTTTAATATGATACACTGTTAAAAATAACCTCATATTTAGTACATTTAATGTCCATTTTACATTAAATTTAATGATTCTGTACTTTAAATCGTGAATAATTTATATTTACTTTGAATTTAAAGCAAATTCATTGATATATCAATTCGGTGTACATTAAATTTGATTAAACGGTATCCTAAATTTGAATAAAATAACTAAAAAGATATTTCAACTTCTGTACATTAAAATTAATTCACATATACTTTAATACTAAACGAATTTACATTATTATTCAATATACAGTGCATGAGATTCCGGGAGATGGCGCAACTTGTACTGAACTATTTGTTTGGTATGGTATAAATTGCTTAAAGGACTCAATTTTCTTAAGGTGAGGTGGACATGTCTCCTTCGTATTGACGGGGACCAATGAGTTCGAAACCGGTCTAGATAGCGGACACTACCTATGGAAAAAATATCTACGTTTTCTTGGTGATTTCAGAACTTTAAGAACTCGTGTTAATGTTGATGCATTAAATATGTGATAACATATCTCAAATTCAATGAGCACTGGCTGTATATTTAATGTATAGTCACCTTAAGAAGTAATAATTAAACTTTAAATTCAATGTATGATTACATTCAATTTAATGGAATAAATTAATTTAATGTAAAAATTATTAAATTTAATGCATTACATTAAAAGCATTTAATAAACGCTTGTGAAATTTGTTTCCAGCACATTTACCTTAAATTTAATGCATTTCCTTTTTATAGTGTGCCTAATTAACCTTAAAAGCGGGAAAAAATTGCTTTAAAAGTTTATCGACCGAACAGTATATTTTAAAAATATTTGAGGAACCTGTAAAAGTTATGTCGGACATTTTGAATTTTGTCATTTTTTTGTATAAACATTTATAATTAATAAACTACTCGTAACTTTTTTTTATATTTATAATAATCCAATATTCTGTTCGTAGTGTCAATATTTTAGGGAGAAAAAAAATTTGGCATACTGACATTACAATTCCAGGGTGTAATACTTAGCCATTTTATATAAATTATATTTCGAAAAATGATTGCTCGCGGTATACTTCATAATTATCACACCCTGTACTAAGCATTAGTCATATTTAACCCGCATAATGTCAAAGATAATAAAAAAAACCTGACTTGTTTCGTAACCCGCTTTATTTGTATTTGTTTATGCCGGCGAACAAATACATTTTTCATTCCGCTTGTTTGCGAATTTTGACGGGGAGAAAAGCCCAAAGTGATTATTTTGACTTCTGGGTCTAAACGTGAGGAAAATATCGGATATGAATCATACCAAAAGTTGAAAAAGCGAAAACAGATGGAAAAAAATATGATTTGTTATTAACAATTTTATTTTGTATTTGTTTAAAACCCGATAACTTTTTATCTAAGCGAAATACGATTTTTTTAAAATAGTTTTTTGTTCCTTATAAAAAGGCAACAAAATTTCATTGGAGTTCGTTTTGATAAAATTATTAGAACAAAAGTTATTGCAAATTTAGTGCAAAATTGCCAAAAAATCAGAAAAAATTAGGTGTTACTCAGGCTCTAATGAATATTTTTGAGCATATAATACTCACTTTAAAGGTAAGACGTTATACTTTAATAATTCATTACTATAACAATAGCATAATTCGAAATTTTTCACCATTTTTCCGCCAGAACATAACTCAGACTAATTGTGATGCAAAATCTCTTGCAAAAATTATGCGAAAAGAAAGGATTTCTTACATATATTCAGAGATTTTTTCATTTTTTGAGTTGTTCCCATTAGAACCGAAATTGTGGCCAATTTAAATAACGGCTCGTTGCATGACAGCGCAAAATGCGCGCGAGTAACACGCCCTCGATCAAATTCACACGCTTCCATTTCGTCTCCCTGTGACTGAACTAATAAAATATCAAGAAAAATTTTGCCATTTCATTTAAACCAATTTTATAGCTCGAAATACAAACAGGGTGTCCGACGAGTACCTCCAAATTTCTTGGAACATAAAGAGGAGGACAACCTTAAAACAGTGCCCCTTAAAGGAGATACAGAACCTTAAAGGGGTAACCAGCGTCTTATCTTATTGGCTCTAAGTTTTGAACCGACTTGTATAATTTAATGAAATTTTAATATTTTATAGAGGTCATAGACTCATTAGACAATACTACAGTAGATGTTTTACATCATCAGTGAAATCAGGAACGGACTTGCAGCCACACTCGTTGGGACTAATTTTTGATAGGTCTCGTTTCACAGAGTTGAAAACTGATTTTTTAAATAATTTAGTCATTCCTCTTTAAAAAAGGTACTCTTAATTTATTTCGATAAAACTGGTGGTTTTCGAGATAAATCGGTTTTTATGTGAAAATCCCAAAAGTTACTAATGCTAAACACAAACAGGTAAAAATCATGTCGTTATTGTTAATACCTACATAATGAATTACTACTGACGGAACTTGTCAAAACTGCCTTCAAGTAAAAATAATTTTAAAAATTGGAAGAACATTCTTATTCAAAGTATGCTGATATGCATTTAATTTATAGTGAAGTGCTGTCAAATTCTTCGAATGCAAGAAGACTTGATGCTGAAAGATTTCCAGCTTGAACATAGCCAAAACCAAAAACCTTTCAAAGGGTTGATCGAAGCCTAAGGGAAGCAGGTAAAGGATGATTAGAAAATAATTATTTGAGTTAACGAATTAATTTTTTACATGTTTTATTCAACTATTTGAAAGAAATTGTATCTAGCTTAGATAAAAAGTTATCTTGTTTTAAACAATTAAAGAACAATAAAATTGTTTTTAACAAATAATCTATAAGTTTTTCGAGGAAGCAACCTGGTGATTCGTGTTCAGCACCCCAAAAAAACCTAAAAAAAAAAAAATTGGGTGCACCCGGGGATCTCCTATATGGCTCCTACACTAAATAGCTTCAAAAGTCTTAATGCTGTTTTTTGGTTATACCAAACTCTTAACAATTGACGACTGTCTTGCTGCATAAAAATTGCAGTTGAAGTAATTGGCATAATGTTTAATTACAATTTTTGTTGGTTGTTCCAAGTGGGGGAGGATGTTCATATAGTCGTCTCAGTAAGATAGGAAAATTATATAGAAAATATTGGGCAGAAGCATCGGAGTCCGAGAGTTTTATTCACTGGAGAACAACACGCAACGGTCTTTCAAACGGAAATTGATGCTATTCTGCAATAGTTTCCTCTAGCAGCCTCTAGTTCTTTTACCATATATGACATTTTACAAATGTTCTCATCATTATACTCTGCAGTTAAATTCTTATCTCTACAAGATACTTACCTATTATACTTGGTCGAACTCGAGTGATTAAAACATTTTTTGTTTTTACTTTCAAGAATTTATTAAAAATTTAAACCAAAACAATAAATTAAATAATAAATTAAATACTATACACAAATATACATAAAAAATACCATTTAATTTTCATTAGAACATCAAATTCTTTATATAAAGCAAAAAATAACTAATACCTCGTAATCTAATAAATCATTAACATTTTTTGTGCAAAGTACACATATAAAAAGTAAATTACAATACGTTTAATATTATTCCGGTAAAGTCTTAAAGATGTTCCATCGCTTCCCATGTTAAATAAAAAATATTAGATCGTAATGAAAATCAGTTTTTTTTATAACAGTCAAAGTCTTATCTATACTATCGGGGAATTTCGATCAATTTTGCCTAGTAAAGTTTTGAGAATTCAATTTTCAAAAATGTACAAATTAGTACAGAGTCTTATGGGAAATTAAGATCTTGGCACTTTCCTTTGAATTATACTACTATTTGTCGATTAGATGAGGCTAAAAGAATTAGCTTTTTGAAATATACAGATTTCTGTTTTTGCAATAAAATATTTAGTTTACTGTGGGGTTTACTTAAATAGCAATTTAAAGAAATGACATAAAATTTAAGATTAATCTGTATTAAAATGTAGTCGAAAAGTTTGGCAACGGTGCATGAGCGCGCACTTCAGGTCTTTGAATTCATCCAATATAAGGCCCACTGCTCTTTTGAAATATTACAAATGAATTAATTATTGTAAGATATATATATATATATATATATATATATATATATATATATATATATATATATATATACAGCAGAGACGTAAGAATTATTAAAAATCTATATTGGCGGCAGAAAGCAACAGTAAGGCTAAACAGAAAACTCACAGAAGAAAGTAAAATTCTGCGAGGCGTCAGACAGGGCTGCATACTATTTCCACTGCTTTTTAATATATATTCAGATAAAATCTTTAAATGGGCTACTCAAGGACAGCGAATGGGAGTACAAATCAATGGAGAATATATAAATACAATACGATATGCTGACGACACTGTTATCCTAAGCGACAAACTACAAGACCTGCAACATCTATTAAACTGTGTTAACACTGAGGGTCAAGAAATGGGGCTCAACATAAATATCAAAAAGACAAAATTTATGGTCTTTAGTAGACAACCTCATCTTAACGCTTCAATACAAATAGAAGGAAAAAGTATAGACAGGGTGACTCATTTTAAATATCTTGGATGTTATATCACCGAAAATCTAAACCCAGATAAAGAGATAAGGTATAGAATAGAGACTGCTAGAGCAACTTTTCAAAAAATGAAACCACTTTTCTGCAATGATGACCTCAACCTAAAACTACGACAGAGAATGATAAGATCATACGTCTGGCCAGTGTTACTAAATGGGGCAGAGATCTGGACAATTAAGGCTGCCACGATTAATCGATTGGAGGTTCTCGAAATGTGGTTACACCGGCGAATGCTGAGAACACCTTGGACAGCTAGGCAGACCAACGAAATGGTACTCAATAGGACCGACACAACTCGTCTACTATTAAACACTGTGAAGTGTAGAAAAATCTCATATCTTGGACATATATTCAGAGGGGAGCGATATAGAATTCTTCAGCTAATCATGATGGGTAAAGTAGAGGGACGTAGAGGGGTAGGAAGGAGACTGGCTTCCTGGTTGAGGAATATTCGTGAATGGACAGGTATACGTAGCGCGGGGGAACTGTTCCAGCTAGCGCAGGACCGTGAAGGACTTGCCAATGTAATTGCCAACGTCATACAATGACGTTAAATACCGATTTTTTACATTACCGCAATGGGTACTGCATACAAAAAATAATTATTTTACCTCTTAAACTGAAAGACGATTGTTCTAGGAGTCTGAAACTCATACGGTATCTTTATTTTGCTCTGTCTGCCTCAAAATGTGCGGAAACTATGATTTTATAAAATTGTTGGTGTAAAGAATTTCATTTTTGCAATTACGAAGAAAATAATTACGGTTCCAAAAGTGTGCTTAAAGTTATTACGAATACAAAAATGCAGCGAAAAAAATTATGCAAAGTACGATGAAAACTATTAAAATTTTAAAAATTGTGGCGCAAAAAAATGATACTTTTAAAAGTGCATCGAAAGCTATTATAATTTTTAAAATACGGTAAAATGCGACGAAAAAAAATTGAAAACTTAATAGTTTTTAGACTTTTAATAATTATAATACTTTAAAAATTTATATACGCTTGGTTCCCCTGTTACACCCTGCATTGCCTCAGCTGACAATCTTTCCACCACGTTTTTATTTATTCAAAGAAGGATGTAAACTATCATTTGACAAATTTTCAATCAGGGGTAAATGATTAAAACTAATTTTACTTTCCACGTAAGTGGAAAGTAGCCGCTGCTCAGCCTACACACGGAGCCGCAGGTGACGCCCATGGGGCTTCATGATACAACTATCTAAAGCAGCGCCAGAGAGGAAATGACTTACAAAATCTGTATTTGGCTCGTATAATATCAGTAATACATCTTATTTGATATGAACATATACACCTTGCGGAGTGAAATTTTCTTTTAATGATTTTTTGCATTCAATATATAGCGACTCTTTGAGACTTACAAATTTACCAGCATCTTTGTCATAAGCTATTGGAATATGAGTAATCACTTTACTATTTTGTCAACTTATTTATTATGAAAGAGTAAGGTTAGACTGTCTCGGGTATAAACATAAACAGTAAAAACAACGTTGCCAAGTCACTCACTAATTACGGCTAGCCGATTTGAGTTGAATTAAGTTTCGTATTTAATTATTTTTCTTTATAATATTTTCTATTTCAATCATAAATGCCTTGCAAATTATTTATTTTGAAATTATATTATTTTTTATTAGTATTTTAATTTCATTTGTCTAATATTGGGAACTACACTTCATTTCACTTACATGGTAGCGAATGGACAACCTTCATTTTAAATTACAATGAAAACATTTTTAAATTTGAATAATGGTAAACTCAAAATTTTTTTAATGACCAAAAAAATTCTATTGTAAACATGATGTCACTTTAAGACTTATCATTTACAGGTTAATAAGATAAGGCCAGATCATTAACCTAAAACCAAATTAAATCTGTCCTGATAATTATGGAATGACACGTGATATTACACAAAGCGTTGAGGTAGAAAACTTATTACAAAAAAAATGATGGTTTCTTTACTTAAGATAATACCACAATAGTATTCCCATATTTAAATACAGCCTAATTAATTAATTTCTAATTTCACCTCTAGGGGGAGTATTTTCTATGTTGTTGCAGAAAAATCGTTCATTTCCATAAATATCTTAAAGGACCTATAGGTCGGAATTACCTTATCAAAATATTTGTTTTCTTCTCTACAGGTTTGATTCAAGTAATTTTTATGTAGTTACAGTGCGGCGACGGATAAAATAAACCTTTCGGAGTGAGAAATAAAGGCAAACTATCTGAAAATGCGCACTTACTTATGCGATAAATTTTGAACAAAGAGAGATATATCAACTTCCGATTTTCTTTACTTTTCCTAACTTATCGAATCTTTGAAAAGAAGTGTGTTTTTTTTTAAATGATGCTCCATGTAAAACCTAACTTTAAAATTTATTTTGGATCTACATTGTGCCTTAGATATTTATAGAAATCAACGATTTTTTGTAACAGCAAAACAAATACGCCCCCTTACAGCAGAATTTGGAATTTAAAAATATTTTTATGAGATTTTTTTTTGGTCGTATTTGTTAATAAATTTCTAAGATATAGCAGCTGCCAGCCTTTATTGATCACGCTGTATAATATAAAATTTTGGGAACAGTGGAAACATCGACTTTTCACTGATTTTCTGTATACTTCCTATTTTTGGGCCATAGAACACAAATCCGAAATTTCCTTTTGGTGGTCACAAATACTTTCCCCAAAAAATTTGTTTTTCAGTTTTACCTGTCATTTTTGTGAATTTTCCGACCTAGTCCTTTACAATTTGCTACTTTCATTAAAACACATTTGAATATCTTGAACTAGAGCCCATTTTTCTTAATGTTATACACAACATTTTGTTACAATATAGCGAAATATGCTAAAAATCGAGGCGACAAAATAGGCCGCCCATTGTTGCCGCATGTTTTCCAATAAAATTGAACTGGTTCTGCAGCTGGCACTCCCCTGTCGACAACTTGTTTTTCTTGCATTACCCCCCCCCCAAGGGTTTCGAATTCAGAAAAATAGACCCGACCCTGCCTTTTATACTAGAAATGGGAATGTTGCTCGCGTCTCCCCCCTTCTCCGTCGACAACTTGCTATCGCTTGCCATACAGTACTTTTGTGATATTACCGCCCCCCCCCCCCCAAAGAGACAGGCTGGATCCACCCCTGGAGCATACAATATATATAGAAATGACTTGTAGTCAGTAGAAATAGAAAATTTAAAATAAATGTATAGGGAAATTAAAAAAAAATAACCAGAACTGCAATCCCTCAGAATAGGGTTTTCAGGTTAGTTCAGGTTTCAGTTTCTAGACCAACGTAGCCTCCTAGTAAAATTTAAAATACATGTTAACGTGAGAACATCGCATTTTAAATGACGTATTTCGGTTAAAATGGATGGCATATCTAAAAATAGGATGAAACGACAAGCCGATAGTTTTTCATAGTTTTAATGAAAAATTCTTATTTTTTTGCAGTTATTTACGTAAATCTTGTTAAAAAAATTATTAAATATTATTGTATTTGTGAATTTTACGAAGTGACAAAATTTAAAGGTCGGAAAATACGACTAATATTTGTAAAAGTGAAAAATATTTTTTTTTTGGAAAAACCATGCGAGACCGCCAAAATAACCTCGTGTTGAATGAGATGAATATAAAGATTATTCAATAAATTAGCGAAAATGTCGAAGGTTTCAAAGTTTCAGGGGGCATGGGATATAATAAAGCTTTAACAATAAGATATTTTCGTTTTAACTAACAAATAACTAGTTTTTTTATATAAGGTACAATTAAACTAAAATTGGATCGGTCATTTCAAAAAGAGGTCAACTCTCCATAGTAATGTTTTTCGACAAATGACAAAATACAAATAAATTTATTCCAACTAAATATAAATCATAGTGACACAAAATTAGATCTAATTTATCTTTTCTTTTATACAATGAATCTCTATTTTCACCACTATATCACCCTCTCCTCCATGGATTGCACAGAAATCATCTCCGTATTACAAAATTTTCTTATACAAAATAAGATATATATGTAATTATAGACCCTTTGACTTTATTTTAGATTCGCCACTGGCTTTGAAAACTAAATTTTTATATTACATATATGTATATGAGCGTAAGGGGACAATTTGGGTCTATCTGAAATTATATTAGGGTTTATTGGATCGAAATTTAATGCCATTATCGGCACCCTTCAAAACTTGAACCAAATTCCATTAAAATTTCCAAAACAGTTTTAGTGTCATAAACAGATACACCCTTTGACAAGTAGTTATAATATACAAGTAGGAAAGGATTCAATTAAGCAAAACAGTTAACTGGAATGAAAAAGTTGAACACAATAAGCTAGTCCTTATACAAATTTGATTTTAAAAAATCGTTTAATACAATTTATTAATATTTGTTCGCAGATAAAGAGCGTCTGATATGAAAAATTTAATGTTATTCTTAATTCTTATGTATCTTTCGGACTGTCTTCAGGTGATATACATTTCATCCACGTTAAGTTTTATTGGCTATGATACAAGGGAGTAACAGTGAAAACTAAGACACAATGCATGACAATTTAAAGATTCCTACACATATACATCTATATTCAGCTGTGTTAATGACTTACGATTGGCTAACTATGTAGAGAAACACTTTGTCTCTTTTCAGAATGACCGATTGAAGCAGATCCTTTTCTATATACCTAAATTAAACAGCCGTCAATTTCCGAACAAATACTATGATGCTTTCAGACTCTCTAATCACCGATGTTTCTGAAACAAACAAAAATATTAAAAGGAAATCTAAAAGAATGAAAATAAGTGATCGTGGTTACTACGTAAGCAAACTGAAATTCCTTTCTTGACCTACTTATTTTTCAGTGTTCCAGAACAAAATACGTTACATATCGTGTGGTTCAGCTCCAGATTTTATATTTTATTCGAATGAAGAGTTGTTAAATTTTGAAAGCAAAGGATTTTTCAATAAGGGCGGGTCGATGTTGGCAGCCTGTCGCGGCCATGTTGTTTCGGTGGCGTCTGTCTAACCTGTAGGTGGCCCTTCAAAGTCGACCCTTCAACGTTTGGTGACCAAATTCGAGACGATTGGTTCGGTAAACAATTAGCTGACACCCGTACATCAAAGGAACGTCAGATCAGCCGAGAACATCGCCGCGGTTCGTGAAAGTGTGCAGTAGAACCCGAGGCAGTCAACACCTCGCAGACTACAGCTTGGCGAATTTTGCGTTGGGACGTGACCCTACATTCTACAAGATCCAATTGACCCAAAAGCTCAAAGTTAATGACCATAGATAACGCCATTTGTTGGCTGACTGGGCTTCGGAGCGTTTGGAAGAGGACTCTAATTTTGGCCGAAAAATCATTTTTAGCGATGAGGCGTATTTTTGGATCAATGGCAATGTTAACAGACACAATTGTCGTATATGGGACGACGCCAACCCATACGAAGTTCACCAGGTGGTAATGCATCTACAAAAAATAAAACTGTTTGGTTCGGATTTTGGGCCGACGGCGTCATTGGTCCGTATTTTTTTGAAAACGACGTTGATGAGGCTATCACCGTCAACGGCGAGCGCTACAGAACTGCTAATTGATTTATTTTGACCCAAATTGAACGATATGGAGGTAGTCGACATGTGGTTTCAGCAGGATGGTGCTACGTGCCACACAGCGGACGCCACGATGAATATTGCGCATGAACGATTTGAGGGTATGGTTATCTCTTGCAGAGGTGATGTGAATTGGCCACTAAGTTCGTCCCATTTGACCCCTCTCGACTTTTTCTTGTAGGGTTTCATGAAGTTGCAGGTCTATGCCAATAAGCCGCAATGGACCGACGCCCTTAAAGTCAACGTAACCAATGCCATCGCTCAAACTCAGCTGGATCTATGCGGCGGAGTCATTGAAAATTGGACCATTCGGATCCATGCCATCGTGAGAAGCTGTGGCGGACATCTGAACGACGTTAAATTCCACACATAATGGCATACACGGGCCTTTCAAATAAAAAAATAATTTCGTTAATACCTCACATATAGCTTGTTTTATTCTAGTTCAACATCGACCCGCCCTTATTGAAAAATCCTTTATTTGTACTATTTTTGACGATTTGCGAAAAATAAAATTAGTTTTAATTCGACTTTACCTTTTACAAAATTAGAATAATTTTTAAATTCCCAGTCCCAAAAATTGAATATTGCAAAACATTTTTTATATGTTTTGCCGACAACGTATGCTTTTTAATGCGGTCTCCCGGATTATATAAGTCAGTAAAACCTACTTTGGTCCAAGAAATTTCTCCTCCAAATAATAAACAAGGACAACACAATACGTTTATTATAAAGGTCCCGATTAAACGTCCTAGTAAAAGCCCTTTTTTTGCTAGACACGGATTGTTCAATTTTTAAATTCGGAGTAGTCCTTCTAAGCCTTTTTATTTCAGCCTTATCACTTAATGACCGGCCACAGAATGGCTCTGCAATTAAACTCTGAACAGAATTCATTTTTGTTTTTACCAAAACGAAAACGCAAAACGTAAAAAAATACAATAGCGTATCGCACAACAAACAAACGACAACTACGAACGCTGTATTCTTTAAAGTCAATTATTAGTGATCAAAGTGGAGAAAGTGAAACTGATAAGGTCATTTACTTGTCATTAGATCGAAGTTTATTTCAAGTGATAGCGCTGAAAGTAATAATGGCTCAAAAGAATAGCTGTATGATTGACGGGCAAACTAACGGTGCTTTCTCGCGGGGTAACCCGGTTTAATATATGTTTAGATCTGTTTTGAAACACGTTTGAAATGACGTTACTCTTTCCGATCGCCCGAATACGATAATGACGAAGTGCGTATGTTCACTTATTTGAAAGCATATCTATAATTGTTTCAAAACACGTGCAATCAGTTTTATTGTGACGTCACTGTTTCATCGCCAGCAACTTTTTGAACCGCTGAAGTAAATTGACAGCAAAAATACAGCTTAAACACAGGTGTGCAAGTCGAATTGCAGCATTCACTATGCTATTTATATATATATATATATATATATATATATATATATATATATATATATATATATATATAACATCAGTTTATAAGTTCTACGCCGTCTTCTGATTTCCAGTCTCCATTGATCTCGGTTTGTCCATAGGTTTTCATCCATTCCTCTTGTTCTTATATCTTTATCCACTCCTTCTCTCCAACTTAGTCTGGGTCTACCTCTCTTTCTTCTTCCCTGTGGTGCCCAATTTAAATTTTTTTTGGAAGTCTAATATCGTCCATTCGTTGATCATGTCCGTACCATCTAAGTTGGTTGATTTTAATATCTTCTGTTATCTTGTGCTTAACGCCCATAATTTCTTGGATTCTTTCATTTCTGACTCTGTCCATTCTGGATTTTCCAGCCGCTCTTCTTCAATAATCCATTTCTGTAGCTTCCAGTGTTCCTAGAGTTTTTTCTTTCAATGGCCATACTTCACTTCCATAGATGACAGTGCTTTTAACAATACTATTAAAGATTTTGTGTTTGTTTTCTTTGGATATTGGTTTATCCCATAATATGCTGTTCAACTGTCTAATACCTTGTCCTCCCTGGTTGTTTCTATGCTTGATTTCTTCGTCAAGTTTGCTGTCGTTGGTTATATGCATTCCGAGATACTTGTATTTCTCACAGAGATTTATTTACTGCTGCTGTTGTTCCAGAATCAAGTTTTGTTGCTGTCTTCGAATACACATGTATTCCGTTTTTTTGATGTTACTTTCTAGCCTCCACTTTTGATATTCTTCTATTAGCTTACGAGCCATGTATTCTAGATCTTCGTAGTCTTGTGCCAGAACTATTTGGTCGTCTACGAAACACAGTGTGTATAGTATGGAATCGTTTAGTGGAATGCCCATATTTTCGCACTTTCTTTTCCATGTTTTTAACGCCTATTCCACTATGCTTATGAGACGAAATGAATCTTCACGTCTAAGATAGGCAACTTCTTATAAGCTCCAATGTATGCACACCAGTAAAACGATAACTGTAATACAGACAAATTATTCTTGACATTTAGGCGAAGTAAGTTTAATTATTTCAATAATTGACTGCTATTCACGTATAATGTATGATATAATACAATTATAAATTAATTTAAATTTAGTCATTAAATTATCAGTAGAAATTAAAAAAATATTTGTATTTATATTTATTAATGTTTTATTTTAATTTACAATTTTTTTGAGGGTTGCCCAAACCTGCAAATCTAAGGAAAAGCCGCCACTGATTGCCACTCAGTATATTTTTACTTTTAAGTTAATTTATAGAGGGGTCCTTGACATTAATAGGATAACAAAAATATTAAGGTCTTATATTTCAAAATTTAACGTAAAATCCATTCATTGTATAATTAGTCTCTTTTAGATTTAAGTACTATTTAAGGCAACTTTTTAATTGAATTTCGTCTCTTAAAGCTAAGACAATTACGTTATGGACATTGTGCTGATTATTCACCAAATCGCAATTAATTCGAAAGGGTTTTAACGCAGAAATTTAATTATAATATAATTTAATTAAGGGAAGTATGACGTAGGAAAAGATAATAATTTGTCTTTTACTGTTGATTGCAAATTTGCAATTTGAATTCAAGTGCATGAAAATTTTCGAAGAGAATATTCTTCCTAGGTTATTGTAATGTTTTGCAAAAATAAAAATGCTTTTAAATATACACTCATTGACAAAATTATATTGCTTAGTAGCAGGAAGAACCCTTTAAAAAATTTTGAAGAAAATTCTTATGAAAAGAGAAAATCATAGAAAACGTTAAAGCTAAATATTATGAAAATTTAAGATTAATTAATTATTTTACCGTTTGTTTTGCTCCGGCAACGATTGATTATGAACGGAGTCTTATGACTGAGACATTGGGGGCTGACGAAGAAATTTTAGCAGCGTGTCTGAGAACAGCTGTTGCATTCATTCCACCGCCAGACATTACAAGAACTTTTAGCTCTTGACCTTGAATTGAAACTAGGCTTAGGTTCTATTCATTAGTGAACGGAGAACACATGATGTACATTTTCATATAAAAATTTTATTCCTCGACGAGTGTTAGATTTACATAATGGACATGTTTATGTTGACGAAAACCCGCATGCTATAAGATTGAGCATTATCAACATGAATTTAAACTTAACATATGTGCAAATTTATTGGATGATTTTCCACAAGCTACTAGAAAAAATATGTGGTTTATGCACGACGGTGCACTCGACACTTCACAATAAACATTAGAAATTATTTAAATGAGAAATTTCAAAACCGCTGGATCGCCAAAGAAACTAATGTTCTTGTAAATTGGCCATCCCGCTCACCAGATATAACGCCTATGGATGGATGACTTTTTATGAGGAACTCTTAAACAGATGGTATACTGTTGAACGGTAAACACCGAAGAAGAATTGTGGGTACAAAATTCAGTAAACACTTGATGCTTAGATGCAAAAATGAAGGAAAGAGACCAGTACAACATTCTCCACAAATTAACACGAAGGTCATTTTGACATTAGCTTAGGGTTTAATTAAAAAATTAAATAAATAAAATCATTCCGTTTTGGTTTGTTACTGACTTTGTTGTTACTTAGTGTCCCTCATCAGTTCATTCTCACATTATTAGCTCATTGCTATTTTACTGTTATCGATCTGTTGGCCCTTAAACACGCTTCAAATTTCTTATTCCAATCGCCTATTATTAAAATATAGTACTAGGATAAAGACTGATACATAGAAGAGATACTGGAAAGGCTTATAATTAATTAATTAAGGCACAGAAAACTGAACGTGAAGACAGTTTTTTTGATAGTAATGATGAAACAGACAAAGTTGATTGCCTTTGAAGTAACACCGAAACGTCAGCTGTCTTACAGTCCTGAGAGGGATTCAGCACATACACGGGATGCCCGAAAACCTTCGATTACACATCACACCCGTGAGAATATCAGACATAACATAACATATATATATATATATATATATATATATATATATATATATATATATATATATATATATATAAATATATATATATATATATATATATATATATATAAATATATATATATATATATATATATATATATATATATATATATATATATATATATATATATATATATATATATGAAGTAAAATGCGAACAGTAAATGCAAACTTCGTTCCAACCATATCCTTTCAGTGTTAGAGGTTGCAGAGTTTGAACAAATTGCTAAGGAATAAAATTTATCCTATTCCACCACCATTGAGATGGTGGCCTACCTGTACCACCATACCGAGAACAAAGTCAAAACTTACCCTCCCCGCCACAGTAATACGGCAGAAGTACATGTTTCGTCTCTACTAGACTCATCAGGTGGCGATGGTGGTGGAATAGGATAAATTGTATTCCTTAGCAATTTGTTCAAACTGTGCAACCTCTAATACGGAAAGGATATGGTTGGAACGAAGTTTGCATTTACTGTGCGCATTTTACTTCATTTATACAAGGAGCTGCATACAGTTGTACGTTTGCTGAATGTGATTTCAGCACTACAACCGCATAATGTGGATATATCCACTGCTATTGCATCTCACACGGAGGAATCCGTGAAAGCCGCATAAACATATATATATATATATATATATATATATATATATATATATATATATATATATATATATATATATATATATAAATGTATATGTATATAAGACATTAAAAAAAATAAAAAGACATTATAAACGTTAAAGCATGATTTACTATGGCAGAATACATATGTAAAACAGTTTACTTTAAAACTGGCATATGGAGAATTCTCAGAATCAAACAATTTTGTAGCCAGATTCACTAAGAAGGTTTAAGACTTAGACCTGATCTGGTTGCCTTGGAAATTAGATTTTCTAGATGAATAGTGTTGTTTTTCTTATGATTTTGTTTTAATTGTATTTTAAAGGTTCAAAACTTGCTCGACTTATTGTTACTCTAGTCAATTTAAATTATCCACTGTCAATCTAGACCGGCCTTAATGTTAAACCATGTTAGTGAATTAGAGGGTTGTTGTTTATTTTAGTGTGGTTTATAACTTTGAACAAATTGGGAATTTTGTTGGTACCTTGGTATCATTGCGAGGTACATTAATCTCGCTTAGTACTTAGTTCAAATAATTTATGGATATAGAATGAATTCAAAATCAAAAATCAAAATAAATGTTTTTAAAATATATTGCATTAAAAGCTATAATGCGCCAAAAAGCGAAAAATGCGTTAAAAAGAGAAAAATAACGATATAAATTTTTATATGAAATTGAGATTTTTGAAGTTAGCGCCAAATTATTTATAAATGAAATAAATAATTACTAACACGAGATAGGTATATACAAACTAGGGTAAGAAAGCAATTACAAATAAAGTAATTTTCATCTCTTTATGCGAATCACATTTTATCAGGTATTAGTTTGGCGCGGACTTTAAAAACTGTAAATTCACATACAAACTTATATCGTTATTTTTCATTTATACTTGATAACGATTAGAGATACAACTTAATCGCAACGCTGTAAAAATAAACAAAAATAAAAACAGTGCAAGTCCGACAACCATATTTTAGTCAATCTTCAACTTTGTCTACAACCTTCAAATAAATGCTTTTTAGAAGACGTTTCAATTTTTTTATAAAAATATAGTTAATATTCAAAGTATTTGGTCGCGCAGTCTAAATGAAAAACATCATCAGCAGATCCAATTAATTAATACAAAAATATAATATTTGAAAGAAAGTTATAAAAAAAATAAAATTTTAAAAATGTATAAACCCGGAAAAAAATTAAGTAAATTATGTTTACTCCGAAAAATATTGTTATTTAAGAAATCATTATAAAGTTTATCTTTAGGGAAAACTTAATTAATATTCCCGATTTTTCCAGTACGATAAATATTTTAAGTGAAATTTATTAAATTTTGGAATGATTTTAATCGGAGGTATTCGGATGGAAAAAATTAACAAATATTAAATTTGATAAACATTATTATTTTTACACTTGGTGCCAGTTTGTGAAGTATTAAAATATATTTTAAATAAAGAAAAAAATTTGGTCAAAATCAAAGAGATTTTAGATTTAAATAGAAATCGTCAAGCCTATTCAAAATCTTCAATTATTTACAGCCGACATTACTATAAATACGTGAAGAAAAAACTATGCATTGACATAATGAAAGATTTTGTATATGAACTTAAAGTAAGGACTAACCTAGGTTGATTAACGTATTATTCATATACTGTCTTTCCTTAATAGTCTTCTTCATAGCCATACTCGTCATAGCCATATTCATCGCCTCCAACCTCATCTTCATGGTGTTGCTTAAGCAGTTCCAAAACTCCCATTTCATTTGCCGTTTCGTCCTGCCTTCCTTGTTCTTCATCGTAGTAATCCTCATTGTCTTCTTCTTCCGATACTGAAAAAAGAATTATTTTTAATCAAATATAAAAAACTATTTTACTGATTTACAATTATATAGAGAAACTTGGTTCTCAACTAACTGAAGAAATCTTATACTATAAGGACAAACGTACTCTGTTCTAACAGTTAGAGTAGATCCGTTGTATCGATACTCGTAGCATCGATATTCGACATTTTGTATCAATATTGACTCATATTGCAATACGTAGGTATCGATACATTTATATAAATATTGTATCGTTTCCTTATAATCAGACCCGACTACACTACGACTGTCAATGATGTTCGTCAAACGGTCCGCAACTGCGGTTTTCGAACTTTGAACGCAACCAAATATTTATTTTAGTGAATTTCAGTAGAGTGGTACCGATGTACTTTATCATTTTTCAATTGTGTAACAAAGAAAAGGATAGGTATACACTTGGGTATCTTTATGCCCGGAAAAACCGCGTCAATTTCCAGTCCTAACCAGCTAACCTTTATTATTTAATGATTTGCAGTCCATATTTGCAGGGCTCACTTACCTATGTTTGCGAGGGTTTAGTTACTTTGGTTTGTTGTTGATTATTATTTTAACCAAATTCCTATAAAAATATTTGAAAATATTTTATTAAATTGTAAACCGAAAACATCTGCAAACTGTGATTTTCACAGATAAATTTCGTTGGTAGAACAGTCAATTTGTTGTTACATTTGCTACGACCAAGTTACAAAACAAAACAAGAATAAAAATTTGAAATATGCTGAATGTATCGAAATTTAGAATATCGATACTTTTATACCAATATATCAGCGTATCAATATTTTTTTATTCGATACGTATTGATATATAATATCGATACACTTGGAGATATCGCCCCACCCTAAGTTAGAGACAAAGCACTCTCTCGGATTGCAAGAATATCAGGGAAGAGTGGAAGCCTTCCCCATGTTGGTGCATCGCCATCTGTAGACCAGTTTCGAAGTTGTGGGTTCTCGTCAGTACAGAATAGGCCAGCGCACCTCAGCATCGGAGAAGTAAATCCTTTAAGCAACCTATATTAGACAAAATATGAAATCTAATACAAACGGCCCATCTCCCAACAATCCAAACAATTTGAGTATAGAAAACTTTATACTATAAGGACAAACGTATTCTGTTCTAACTCAGTTAGTACTTTGTTTATAACCCCCCGAATATATGTCTTGAACGATACAGATACATCTTTTTCTATTTTACTTCCTAATGATTTAAAATTTCCAAATGAAGTAAGCTTCCAGAAGTCTTATATTTTTTATGAAATTCGTCCTTTTATTTTATGCAATGTATGATATAAGAAGAAAAACACATTGCAGTTATTGGAAAATAATTCATTGTTAAATACAAAAGAATTCAACTAAGTTTCTGGAAATGCTATGAATAAACGAAACGGAACACGATACATTACACTAGTTTACAAAATTTAACTTTTTGTCTGTTGCCGTGAATTTTATGGTTAATAATATTCATTATTATGACCTGTTTTTGTCAAATCTAACCTCAAAAATTTTTGTGCAGTTCGAGTTACTTTTTTTTGGACTTTTATCATTTATGCGTATTTATTTATCGATAACGATAATGTTAAGATTAATATCTGAAGTTTTTGCGTCATGAGTAGTTTAAGGAGAAGTTGTTTAAACAATCCAAATCATTTTTGCTATATATGCGGAGATTATGTGTTTAACAATTGTAGACAAGTTATATCAGAGTTGGAGGAAAATACCTATTTTGAGTACTTTGGGAGGCTCTTAGATAAAAATGAAAAGTCTTGGGCTCCTAATTGTGTTTGTAAATCGTGTGTGGAATATTTAAGATTATGGAAAAGTGGTAAAAGAAGTGCCTTTAAATTTGGTACACCGACTATTTGGCGAGAACCACAAAATCATCTCGAAGACTGTTACTTTTGTAGAGTGAACGTAAACGGTCTAAACACTAAAAATCGAGCTAAATGGCAGTACCCAAGTACTAGTTGTGTTCAGAGTCCAGTGCACCATTCATATGACTTTTCAGTGCCTAAAAATATAGCTGAACCCTTACAACAAGACAAGGAAGGACATCACAAATGATGCTGATTTTGAAGGTATATCAAATGAGCCAAAATGCATTTCCCAAAATGAGATAGATGATCTTGTCAGATTTAAATCTTTCTAAACAAGCTTCAGAATTGTTGGCATCAAGATTGAAAGAAAAAAATTTAATTTTCTCAAATACTAAAATAACTTTTTAACGTGAAAGAGATAAAGAATTACGGCGTTATTTTTCCGAAGAAAACGGTATTACCTTTTGTTCAGACATTAAAAACTTGATAAAAATGGGCTTGAAACAATACGAATCAAACGACTGGCGTTTATTCATTGACAGCTCAAAACGTAGCCTAAAATGTATTCTATTACATAATGGAAATAAATACGCTGGGGTACCTATTGCCCACAGTATAAAGTTAAAGGAAGAATATTGTAACATCTCGCTAGTCTTAAATAAAATACAGTACAATGACCATATCTGGTAAATTTGTGTTGATTTAAAAATGGTGAACATTCTTCTCGGTCAACAAAGTGGTTACACTAAGTTTCCCTGTTTTATATATCTTTGGGACAGTAGAGCTAAACAAGAGCATTGGGTAAGAAGAAACTGGCCCTTGAGAAAAAATATGAAGCCTGGAAAGCAAAATATAGTCTAGAATTCACTAGTAGCTCGTGACAAAATTATCCTTCCACCATTACATATAAAACTGGGCATCATGAAACAGTTTGTTAAATCATTAGATAAAAACGGGGACTGCTTTCCTTACATTTGCCAAAAATTTCCTCAGCTCACTATGGAAAAGATTAAAACCGGTACTTTTGATGGCCTCCAAATTAGACAACTTACGAAAGACACTCAATTTAGAAATTCTGTGACTGAGTTAGAACTAAGGGCTTGGACAGCTTTCGTCTCTGCGATGCAGAATTTTCTCGGAAATAAAAAATCAGAAAATTATATTGACCTTGTAGAAGTTCTGTTACAATTAAAAAATTTGAGGTGCAATATGAGCATAAAACTCCACTTCCTCCATAGTCACCTAGACAGGTTTCCGGAAAATTTAGGACATAGCGAAGAGCAGGGAGAGCGTATGCATCGACTTACGCGTCATGGAAGAGTACTATCAGGGTTTCTGAGATACGAATTTTATGTCTGACTATTGTTGGTCTCTGACACGTCATTTTCCCAAGTCTACACATCAGAGAAGAGCTTTAAAACGAAGTTTTTTAGAACTCAATGATTAACATGATTTTTAATAATTTTTTTCTTAGTAAATATACATATTTTTTTCTGTTTTATACCTACATAGATGAAACTCAGAAACTAGAGCTGATAAAAAAATTCTACTCATATATTTGAAATTAGCATATCATATGTAGTCAACAACAGCTAAAATTTCTTCGGCAACAGATATACTGTAAACTAGTGTTATAAAGCAATTTAACAATTTTGGTTATGAATCCTCGAGTATTTTGATTTATCTTAAAGAGAATTACTTTAGCTAAAAAATAACTAACCACACAACATCACGTAGATTATAAAGGTCCAAATAAATACAAAAACTTCTAAGAATAGAACGGTATAGACTTGGATTTGTTTTTTTACGTTAGCAAGTCTTCGTTTATTTAAATTTGCCACTGGCAACAACAAAATTGTAGCTAAAGTCGGAATAGGATCAAAATGAGTTTCCAAACAAATTAAGGTTTAATAAAAATAGGTCTCCAAGTTTGGGGAAAACTACAACTTAGTTTAGGATTTAGTCGTCGGTATTTTTTGCTAAATTTTAGGTTTTTGCGTAGTGCGAATTTGCTGGATTTTTCCTTCGTATTCATAATTTAAAAATGATTAGAAAATTAAGGGATTGTATCGTAATTTATGGAAATTTGAAAAGTGCATAGCATTATGTTATCATACTAAATCTTCAATATTCTATAGATACATCTAAATGGTTGGTATAAGACAAAGAAAGCGTAATTTCAAATTTTGAAAATGACTTTATGTAGACATTATTTTTAATTTCTAGTTTATGTAATACGTTAATCATGTGTTTTAGGTTTCCATGGCCACCAATAATTTAGTTTGGCACGCAGTATATCACAGTCCCTCAGTGTATGTGAAAAATTGGGAGAAATATATTTCACCTAATCCACAGCGTTAAACTGTCTTCAAAGAAGGAATTAAATATGTGATATTACATTTTTTATTTGCCTCGAGAGCTCAATAAAAGCCTCCAAAGAAGCTTACGACGTATCTCGCGGCAGTATGCGAATTAATATTTTGGATCAAACAATAAGATAATATATCCGGTAGGCAAGAAAGTAATTTCGGTTTTGTAGTGTGAAATATAACAAATTTTTTTATACAGAAAACAAACTTTAATAAATTTCATTTTGTTTAATGACCTTTTGTCATCTTTTGTGTAACCTCATGATTCCGCGCTTATACAAATTTTGGTCTTTATTAGCAAAAAACTGAACTAAGTGCACGTTAAGGTCATCAAAATTTGTGAAAGTTTTACTATTCACAGAGTGGTAATCAAATGGTACCAAGTCAGCGCTGTATGGAGAATGCAACACTACTTCCAAGCCAAGCTTCAATAATTTCCCACAAGTTACTAAATATGAGTGAGGCTTGTTATATTGGAACACAATTCCTTTGCAATTGCCGAACTGTTTCCGGTAACTAATTTGCATATCCGAAAAATCTCTGTCTCAGTCTGTTGAGTGCTGGTCACTTTCTGAGTCAACAGTTTCATATCCTCCTCCAGGGACCGTCTGCAAGCCGGGTCGCCTACGACCCCGAACTTATGAAGTGACAATATCCTGTCAACAATACCACCACAATTCGCAGTTCTTTTGTCCCTAAGATGAGAAGTTCCCTAGTAAGCGGTACGCTAGGTCCAATTATATGTTCCTTGGTACAAGTCATTCCAGGAGCTCTTCTCAACGATTCAATAATTTTGCTTACCAGCAACAATTTAAATTGCCATTTACCAACGGCAATTGGGATAGGTAGACTTAATTGAGGTTCATATGGTTCAGTTGCAGACCCCAACTTTGGCACAAAGTCCGCTTCCTCATTCCCGATATACCCGATTAACCCTAGGCCCGCACGGGTCTGATTGTGCAGCCGTTCCTTGTCAGACTTTTCATTACATCCTTGCACTCAGATACCAGTCGCAAAGTAAAGTAGATAAGGTCAAATAAACGCTAGAAAGATAATTCTAGACATGTAGTAAACTAAGCCTAGCTACGAACCAAATTTTATGACTTTACGTCAACTGGAAGTGATCTAAAGGTGTTGATAATCTGTTAGTGAGTCACTGCCAAACGTATTAATTTTTGAAGGTCCATATTTTAGAATTTATTAAAGCTAGATTCATAAAATTTGAAATTCAGTGTTGTGACGAGTATATCATTAGGGTGGTAAAATTCCAATTTTGCATGCTTTATAAATTGTGAGGAGAGAGAGGTTAAAAGTGTAAATAGAGTCCGACGCGCGTATTTTCTGTGTATTCGTCTATACATAATTCGCTTGTCATAATAACTATTACCCACGCCCATGATTTACAGAAATCGCGGTAAATCAGATCGTTTGATAAATTTAATTCTGTTAAGTTGTGTCCACCAATACTGCTCTCCAAATAATAGGTGTTAGTAATGTAATTGTTATTTCTTTGTAAAAATGTAAGTATCGTTGTGAAAGTTAGTGTTGCACTGATCGATATAAATGGGAATCCGAAGGGGTTAAGTCCGGTGAATACGGTGGGTAGAGTAGGACGTCCAATTTAACGTTTTCAAAATAGTTTTTTACACATTTTGAAACGTGTGGCCGAGCAATGTCATGTTGAAGAATGAGTGTATCATGTTTTGCGGCGTACAAAGGCCGTTTTTACTGCAATACAATAATTTTATTAGTTGTTGACATTGATCGCCCAAACAAAATACACAGCAAAGCCTTCTTTCCATGTATACTGAGCAGTGGTTGAGATGTTAAAGGATAGCCTGGATCTACCCATGATTTTTTGCCCTTCGGATTGTCAAAATAGACCCATTTTTCATCATTTGTGTCAACTCGATGCTAAAACTCCTTTTTTTTCTGTCTGGTAAGCAAAATTTTACAAGTGGTTTTGGCCTTTCAATGTTTCTTTTCTTCAATTCATACGGAACCTATTTTCTTTCTTTCTGGATCTTGCCCAGTGCGTGTAGATGTTCGAACATAGTGGATTCAGGTACTTGTCAACACTAATTTGAATCGCATGCATTTCTGCTTGGAAGATGATGAGGGTGTCTCTTAGGGATTTAGCAAGCCTAAAACTTGGGCCTGATATTCCCACTCCGACCCCTTCTTTCATCTTGGATGCGTCAGCAAACCATACCATTTAAATCCTTCCCTGGTCGAGATAACCCCTCTCCATTCGCTTGATTTCAGTCAGTTCTACTTCATAGTTCGCGTTAAAATCGTACCTAATAGACATGATATTTGCTGGTTTCGATATAGATACTGTTCAATTCTGCTACCAGCTGTTTTAACGTTTGACTGAAATCTTCTCGCAAATCTTCATCTTCAAACTTTTTCGACTGACCTGGACTCCCTTTGTCTTTTACATCAAAATCTCCACTTTTGAGGCGTTTAAACCATCCTTTACAAATTTTCTGCGTTAAAACATCCCTACCATAAGCCTCAACCAACAATAGATAAGTTTCAGCAGCTGTTTTTTTTTTAAATGAAAGAAAGTTAATCAACTTCCCCGCAAAACTCTTTTCCTGGTGTAAAGTTCGACATTTTCGAACTTATAAAAAACTATGTTTTTCGCAAAACGACTTTTAATGGCATATGTTTCACAGCACCATAGAAGTCATTAGTATATACCAACAAATATATTAGTGACGCTATCAGTAAAATCGACATTATTAACCAGAACACCTATTAATTAACGATTAATCAATGAACTCGTCATGGAATAATTGGAACTGCAGTTACATTCAACAAAATACTTACCGTTATCAGCTTTTGCGGGAGCTTCTTCTGTCCGAGGACGCTCATCTTTATCATCCTTTTTAATTGGTGGAGGGGGAGTACTATCAAGAAACGGAAGACCAACATCTGTGAGTTTTTTAGCCTTTGCTGACTTTTTAGGGGTAGGTTGTTCAACGACATTGGACGATGAAGATGATCTTCTTCTGTAAAAAAGTATCCAGTTTCATACAAATTTTCAAAAGTAATGTTTAGTGTGTGTACTTATTTTAATTGATATTAATTTAATCCTATATTATGTCTGTTTCAGAATACAAGTTATTTTTTTAAAAGTAGGCCAAGATAGATTTTGATTAAGTTCAATCCATCTTGGATCACTTATATATCATATATATTTAGAACAAAAACTAAAATAATTGCTACAGGGATTGCCCAATAGCCTCGATTTTTCATCTTTTTAAAAATTAGCAGAGCTATATTAAAAGTGTTATTCCAGAAATAGGCTTTTTTGAAACACGTTTTAGATTCTGAGCGAATACGTCGTTGTAATTCTCCTCGCAGTTTTTCATGAGGTTAAGGTCTGGGTATTATATCGGTCACTGCAAGACCCGAACTTTAGGAGTTAAGTGACTTAAGTCAGCTTCAGGGAGAGAGTATGAGTAGTTTGTTTGGGGACAAGTGGTTCTATGCTCCGCCCATTAGAAAAAAAGGATAACACAGTTTCCACTCTTTTTCTCCATGTCTGGTTCTATGCTTTGGTCATTAGAAAGAGAGAAGAATATGGCTTTCACCCATCCTTCTATCTCGCACTGTGATTGCAACATCTTTTTTTTTGACGGTTGGTATGACTGGAAAGGCTGTTACCGAATTTTTAACAAGTCCGTTACTCTATTTTTTTTTAACACCTGTTATAAACCCGTACGCAAGTACATAACCATTCCTAGCTTTTCACAATCAACTGATATAGCCGTGAATGATTACCGATCGCAAACAAAACTTAGTTCACTAAATCATTTTTTATATTTGTCAGGATTTTGTGTTCGAAAGAGTGTTTTACTGAATTAAAAAAATATAAATTTTTTATAACTTAACTTATTTGGTTTAAGAGTTTTGGACTATTTTTGTTAGTTTAAATCACCTTTTTTCCGGTTTGTATGTTCCGACAAATTTAAAAATCTGTCAAAAATCTTGTGTTTGAGTATTTTCTGTGGCGGGAGACCGGAATTCAGAACTTTAAAAAGAGTCTTTTCGTTGCCGGCTGCTAGGGACTAAGGTGGATTTCTTTGCTTTCTTGAAGTTTTTTTTTTTCAAAATTTCTCCGAAATACAAATTACCTTTTGTTGTGCTTAAATGTATCTGCAGAGGGCATAAATTTATTTCGCTTTTAACGATAATATTCATTTTACAGCAAATTTTCTGAATTGCTAATAAGTCACCTTGCAATATAAGCATAAAGATTGCATGTCGTTTGTAAGAAGTCATGTCCGAATTCATGAAAATAATCTTGAAGACCTGTTGCTAATCTAAATTCTTAATTTTCTTTATCTAAACTACCTGTTGCTAAAGTGTTTTAACAACCTAAAACCGCGTCGAATATTAGATCAAACTTCCACAAAAACTTTTTTCTCATTAATTTTCTATAAGCACGCACGAATGTCATTCAATTTTTGTTGACAAACTAATCAAGATGGCTGATTAAAGTAGACGAAGCGCGCATAAATTTGAAATGCACTAGAAAACAGTAATGCCATGTCTCGATTTTACTCCCATACCCGGTTTTGGATTAATCTCCCCTACTTTTTTGCGAAACTCAAATCAATACAGAACTAAAACTTCTAAAAAAGCGATAAAAAGAGAAAAAATACCAATATAAATTGTTACTAAATGAAACAAATAACTACTAACACGTGATACATATAAGCTATGGCAAGAAAGCCATAACAAAAAAAGTACTTCTCAATCTGGCTCAGATTTGGTCTGGTATTAATTTGGCGCTGACTTCAAAAATTTCAATTTCATATAAAAATTGATATTGTTATTTTTTGCTTTTTAGCGTTTTTTTTTAGAAATGGGTTCAATTTTTTTTTTATAAAAATTTTATAACTTTTAAAAATATATCAAACATTGCCTCCAAATTTTCAAAATCAAGCAAAAGTGATTAGATTTAATTTTGGAGAATATCTGTGAATTTAAATTATAAGATACGCCACTGGCTTTTTAGGATATGTGGCAAGTGGTAGCAACTTGACCTGAACAGTGTGGCATCCTCTTTCTTTCCTAATCTGAACTTTTTTTCTACTTTCTTCACATCATAAAATATCCTATGAGCAAAAAAACAATTTTCTAAAAACTCCAGAGTGGCATTACCCCATTCATGTGATATCATGCTTTTAGTATTTATAAGTCTTTTGAAAGTATTGCTTTACTTTTATCCCAGAGTGTAAATTTATACATTTCATGAAAAATACCTATAATAAAAGATCTTAAAATTATTTAAGGAAATAATCATAGATTACACTTTTAAATGCTTGCATTACGTAATTGTCACAAGTAATCTTCAATATTATTTCCTTCTTGTAAAAAACCTTTTTTAGAAGCATCTATTGTATAAAATACAGATTATGATTGTTACATTGCCTTTAAAAAATATCGAGTATATAATGACTCTTAAATATGAATTAATCATACATAAAAAAACAGCAACTAACATTGAAGTTAATGTCCTTTATATAACCTTTTAAATTTGAAACACATAATTTAGTTTTAGCGTTTACATACCGATAAAAAACATTCTCTGCATTTAAATTATATTTAATTTTTTGTTGCTTGTATCGTTTTGTTTTGTATGCAAATAAAACATTTGTTTACGAAACAAATAAATGAAAGTAAATAGAAGACAACATCTTAGAATCTATTATTGATTTTTAAGTCGGATAAAAAACTTATAATTTCTATTTGATAAAATAAAACATTTAGGCATGGCGGTGTGTAGCGGCCAAGGGGTTTGGTGTTCACCCAATATCAAAGGCATATATTTCCTCTAAAAATACTTACATATTCGACCTAAAAATAACAGACTCTCTCACACCCTATCCAGGGTAAAATTTAGTAGAAATATAGTTAAAGTCACTGACGAGACCTCATGCTCATTAAAGAATTTAATCATTTACCTCAGCAAAAGCCACTGGTAGACAATTTTGAGTCTCATTAATGACATGTTACCAAATTTTGACAGATTATATTGCGGTTAAGAGGGAAGGCAGTGGTGTTATGGAGTGAAAAGTTGATTTGTAAGACATATATATCGGGAACCGGCAACAATGACGTTCCTAGGTACCATTTGTTATATACATTGTAAAGTTTGACATACAGCCATTACAAAAAATGGAATTAGCTCGTGAACATTTGTGTGCAACTATTTTTCACAACTTTCGCCGTTCTTGGCGAGAGTACATTAATAAACTTAATTCTCTATATGGCAATGAAGCACCTACGAAAACAACTGTATATCGGTGGTTTAGTAAATTCAATTGTGGCCTTCGTTCGTTCATGGACGAGTCGCGTGAAGGTCATCCAAAATCAGTTGTAGTACAAGAAAAATTGATGCTGTGCATGAACTGATAATGCAAGATCATTATGTGATATACTGTGAGATTCAGGCATTCCTGGGCATTGGTAACACCAGGTTATATAATATATTGCATAAACATTTGGCCGAGAAGAAGTTACGTGCGCGCTGGATCCCGCATAATTTGACAAAGCCGGTAACCATTGGTGTAAGGAAACCTTCAAAAATATTTGTGTAGAGCTCGAAAGTAAAAAACAGTCGTTCGTATGGGTCTCCATGAGCTGATATCAACAAAAATTGCTCGCGCACGAAGCACTTCGAAGCAAGTGGTCGTCTGTTTTTTAGGAAAAACTGGCCATGTCGCAACCATGCCTTTAGATAATCGTAGAACGGTCAATTCTGGATTTGTTTGCCGGAAGTCTTCGGTGACTTGAGGAAAACAACTCGGATACGAAGAATCATTCTCTGCCATGACAATGCGAACTCTCATACATCGGCTCAAATAAGTGCAATCTCACGAATACACGGCCGCCCATCATGTAATGAACGCTGAAAAATGATGACTCTATAGTCATCATAAAAAGAAAGAATGAGGCCACGATGACGCACTTTTTTTAGAAGTTGTAGTCAACAAAGCGCAGTCGTCGAGAGATCATATCATGGTTATATTATTAACTATTCTGTAATATATTATACTAAATTAAACAAGTTTTTTTTATTAATATTTATACAAGTGACTTTTTGAGCACTTACGGTGTAAAACTGATACGTACAGTTTTTATCCTCGTACATGAACAACAAACTGTATTGTCAACTATTTTTTATGCCAGAAGAGGCACCAACCCCCTAATATCAGGTTGGCAAGAAAGTAATATCGGTTGTAGTTTGAAATAAAACTTTTTTTTATAGAAAGAATAAACTTTGATCAGTTACATATTTTTCATTTTGTTCAATACCTTTTGCTGCTTTCTTGTAGCTTCATGATTAACCATTTAAAGAAATTTTGGTGCTTGCAAACAAAAAACTACATCAGGTACAATTTAAGATCATTATCATTTGTGAACGTTTTACCATTCAAAGAACTTTGCAAACTTCGAAATAAATGGTAATAAGATGGTGTCACGCCACTTTTGTATGGGGGATGCGACATCACCCATCCATCAAGCTCCAATAATTTCCCATGAGTTACTAAAGATGCGTGAGGCTTTGCATTATCATGAGGGAACACAATTCCTTTGCAATTTATTAATTCTTGCCGTTTCTCGTCGATTACTTTATTCATTTGCATTAGTTGTTGACAGTAAACATCTGAATTGATCGGGTGGCCTATTAGAAGCAATTCAAAATACAGAATGCCTTTGTAGGCCCATAAAATTGACAACACGGCCTTTTTTGAACTCAATCCGGCTTTAGCTGTGATTTGTGTTGGTTCATCACGCTTATACCACGATCGTTTCGAAGGATGTTACTATAGAACACCGATTTTTCATCATTAGCAACGATACTACAAGATATATAAATATTGATTCGTTGTATTAAGTGATTTTTTTTCCATTTATGTGGAACCCAAATGTCGAGCTTCTTAGCGAGTAAAAGACATTTTTAGTGATTTTCAATTATTGTGTGGGATACATTTAACATCTCTGCAATCTATTGAAACGTTATATGACGATTCTCTTCAATTACGGTTTTAATTTGGTCATAATCAATTTCAGTATGTCCACCAAAACAATGATTATCTTTGAGTGAAAAAACTTCAGAATGGAATGTTTTAAACCAATTCTGACACGTGCGTTCTGTTATACAATCATCACCATAAATTTCATGTATCTCTTTATGAGCTTTAGCAGCTTTCTTTCCTTCAAGGAAATAAAAAAGTAAAATATGCCGAAAATGTTCGTTTTTGCACTCCATGTTAAAATTTACACTAAACAGCTACAAAAAACATCATGCATAAGTCGATTCTAAAGTAACCGAAATGAGATTGATATGTAATGTCAAAAGGAAAAATCACAACACTGATAGAAGTCCTTCAAAACAATTATACCGCTCTCTAGTTGTGACAATCAAAACCACTTTCTTACCGACACGATAGATGACGCTTACAATAAAATAAAATTTAATATAAAAGATAGTTACAGAAGCCTTGGGCTCCGAAAGAATCAACATCAATAAAGGAAGAAACAACAAACCATGGTTTATAGAAAAAGTAGACTATTCACGGAAGAAAAAAGAAATGCATATACAAAATATATGAATAGTAAAACCTAAGAGAAGTATAACATATATAAAGAAGTAAGAAATAGAATAGATCCATCTATCAACTAAAGAAGAGCTCCTGGGAAAATTTATCCAAATAAATGGAAAGGGAGAGAAAAAGATTTGGACCATGCTTCGAAATAGGAAAAAGCCAACTGACGCAGAAGTGCAGACCACCAGGGTAACACTTGAAACATGGGAAAACCACCTAAGAAATCTTCTGAATCAAGAATCAAGCGACGAAAACGAGGACATCGGTAGAGACGCTCCAGATACAGAACTGGAAAGCCTGACATTTTTTGGCATAACTAACGAATCCATCGAGGTCCGGAAATCCAACAGGAAATTACCAAATCAGATCTCATGGAGAAATACCTACTGAATGGAAAACCAGCGTAATTATACCTATATACAAAAAAGGATCCAAGAAAGAACCAGCAAGTTGCGGAAGAACAACTAAGGGGGCTAAAAGTAGATATAACCTGAACCAACCTGAACTAAGGGGGGGGGGGGCTAAAAGTTAAAATAACAGAACATCGTCCTGCTGTAAGGAGAAGAAAAGGTTGTTCTGTTCAATAACCATGTTTTGAGGATACCATCTTCACAGTGTCAAAAAGGCTTTTCGGATTGCAAAAGTATATTGATCCATTTAATAACCATATTTTGGGGATATCATCTTTATAGCAGCAAAATTGATGTTAATATTGGTTCAAACCATTCAAAACTATATTGATCACCGTGGAGATTATTTTGAAAAACATTAAAATCACTTTCAATGACGAATATTTGTTTCGGTTTGTTATTCCTGAAATATAAAGAGCTACCCCTGTATGTTCAATTCAGGTAAAATATTGGCGTGGTGTATCAAAACTTAAAACAGAATATTTTTTACCAAGGTCACTGAATTTACACATTTATTATTCGAAAAAGCTTCGTATAGGAACAACCTATTCATAAGTAATTTTGTATTCACATTAAATGTAAACCATGTTGTTGTTTATCAATATACAATCTTTGTTTTAATAAGAAACATAATAAACAGAAATTATAGGAAAGCCGAAAGGTATTTTCTTAAGTGTTTCTGCTGTACGTAAATAAGATGTTTACCTTTTTAGAGATAGAGATTCTGATGCTGTCGACGCCCCGCTATCTTCTAAGATGGTCTCGGTCTGCGTAGGAGCTGTATTTAAACTTTTCAGAACTTCGTAATTTATTTTTGTTGAAATCTTTTTTTCTTGGATAATTTTCTCTATTGCTTCACCTGCCGAGTTTACAGGACCTATGATTCGCTTTTTCGCCGGTTTTCTCCTTTTTTTCTCGGGTTTACCTTCTTCTCTTTCCTTTCTAATTTGAATTTCTCTCTCTAAAAAAGAATATTAAAAATATGAACCATTAGAGGAAATTATACAGAGTTAGTCTCAATTATTGAACTATGTTTACTACAATATGGAGTTAATAAATCTATACATTTTTAAAATATTAAGAAATATACAGTGTGCGTCAAAAAAGCAGGCTAGCATGAAGTTATATTTTTTAATGAAACAACCTATATAGAATCAACTTTTTGTTTCTACATGCATTTTTTTATTATACATTATAATCAAATCAACTTCATAGTTTCGGAGAAAACTGAACTTAAAGAAAACAAGGCGTATTTTCTAGTACCTCTTTTTTTATGAAAACCTTGCTTTGTTTCGTGAAAAATGATCTATTATTTGGTATGATGAAAGTCTCAGGTTTTGTAAAGACTCGGCATAAAAACTATTTAGGTTAAGAGTTGGAGGGTATTAAATATAGTGGTCTACCTTTCTGTTTTTGCAAATAATCGGCGTTGATTTCGTGCCACAGTTCACTTTTGGTTTCACATTCGCGTTCTGTCATAATGTAAGAATCCAGCTCATCATCATCAATGTCATCAAACGTCATATCAAAATGAATATCTGTGGCTGGTTGAAGTGCATTAGTGGTGTCATCTAACGAAGATGGTAGACCTATACTTGCAATATCGGGTCCTGAAAAACATACATAAAGGGTACAAAGGGTACAAAGGGTATATATATATATATATATATATATATATATATATATATATATATATATATATATATATATATATATTATACAAAGGGCGAATTTGGAGAGGGGGCACGGGGGCATGTGCCTCCCTCAGAGACGGTTAAAAAGGAAACATATCTTTAGAAAACATGTAATTTTTCTATCCTTCTCATACTAATAAACCTTTATATTAAGGTACTTCACTTGCGACAGTGGTAGACGAAAGTATAGCCTTTAATTAAATACCAAAATTTAAAGATTCATAGGCCCCAAGAATTTTGTTTTTGTACGAGACTGTACCCAAGACACGTTAACTTTGAATATTCAGACACATCCTTATACAGTAATAACTTTAAATATAATAAATCTGGCAGCGCCCCAAATGTCTATATTAAATGGTCTATAGAGTATGTATAGTAACGTTTATATATAAAGTTCGTTATGTTGACATCCCAACACATTGAGAAAATAAATAAAAATATCGAGAAATATATTTAAAAAAAAAATGTCACATTCTAAAGAACTAATCTAACTAACTTAGGTTTGAATTATCGCGCGTTGTCACGTTGTGATCACTGTACCCCACTACGCGTTAGATATTTTTAAATTATTTTTGTTTAAAAAATTTGTATTTTCTAAACAAAACGGTAAAGAAATTCCGTTTTTTTTTTCTAAAAAATTCATCATTTTTGGATTTACGTTGCATTTGTTTTTAAAAAAATATGGTAAAAACCATTTTTGAGATATTCTAAAATGTATTGGCATTTGGTTATATGTAGTGACCTCCTCCAGCATATTAATTATGCATATTTTAATGGTCTCACAGACGATTAAAAAATTTAGTTTTTTTTTTAATTAAATAAAAGACCTTTTTGTAAACTATATATTCAAAGTCGATCACATTCCTAAGTAAAGCCGTTTGACGAGTGAACTACCTTAAATTGCAAGCTTATTTCTTACAGTTATTGCTGTATGTAGCCCTTGTGCCGCCCTTCCCCCCGAGAAGAAAATCCTGGATACTATTTTTTTCCTCGTCTGCCACAAATCCTAGATCCGCCCCTGTATATAAAGGGTGTTTTTTTATAGAGGTATAAAACTTTAAGTTGGCAACACTTTTTTAACTGGCGGTCATTTTGTCAGCTGTCAAGTGATTTATGTTTAGTTTGGTTTGGCATTTCAACATGAATAGACTGACATCTGAACAACGCTTCCAGATTGTGCAAATTTATTTTGAAAATCATGGTTCTGTTCGAAATACGTATCGCGTACTACGTCCATTTTACGGTCAACATAATTGTCCATCAGAGCAATTAATTCGATTAACTATGGAACGTTTTCGCACCACGTTTACTCTAAAAGATAATACGCATCCACAGAGACATCGTACAGTGCGTACAGGAGAAGTAATTGCTGCTGTAGAGCGTAGCGTAGAGGAAGACCCGAATCAGTCTATCCGCCATCGTGCACAGGAATTGGATATGTGTCCATTCACTTTATGGAAGATTTTGCGGAAAGATCTTGGTTTGCGTGCTTACAAAATCCAACTCGTGCAAGAATTGAAGCCACACGATCACCTAGCAAGGCGTAGATTCGGTGAATGGGCCCAAAACAAGATTGCCGTTGATCCCGATTTTCATAAGCGAATTTTGTTTAGCGATGAAGCTCACTTTTGTTTGAATGAATACGTCAATAAACAAAACTGTCGTATTTGGAGTGATGATAATCCTCAAGTGTATGTTGAGACACCGTTACGTCCAGAAAAATTGACTGTTTGTGTGCTTTATGGGCTGGTGGAATCATTGGTCCGTACTTCTTTAAAAACGATGCTGGTCAGAACGTTACAATCAATGGTGACCGCCATAGAGCCATGATTACTGACTTTTTCGTTCATCAATTGAACAACCATGATGTGCAGGAGCTGTGGTTTCAACAAGACGGCGCAACATGTCACACAGCTCGTGCCACAATTGATTTATTGAAGGAAACGTTTGGTAACCGCATAGTTTCACGTTTCGGACCCGTGAATTGGCCTCCAAGATCGTGCGACTTAACGCCGCTAGACTATTTTCTGTGGGGATATGTGAAGTCGCTAGTCTACGCCGATAAGCCCGAAACGATTGATCACTTGGAGGACAACATTCGCCGCGTTATTGCCGATATACGGCCACAAATGTTGGAAAAAGTCATCGAAAATTGGACCTCCAGATTAGACTACGTCCGAGCCAGCCGTGGCGGTCATATGCCAGTAGTCATATTGAAATTATGATGCCAGAAGGTTATCTTTCGAATAAAGTAAATTTCATGTCAATTTAAAAAATTCATCTTTGTTTTATTCCATTTAAAAGTTCTATACCCTTTATAATATATATATATATATATATATATATATATATATATATATATATATATATATATATATATATACAGTGTGACCAGTAAAGTCCGTATCATATGGGATTTTTTTTATTAATAGCTTTATTTGAAATTTGACTTTGGCAACAATTTCTGCTTCGATCAAGATGAAAATTAACCAAAAAAACAGTCACGTGATTAACATTATCTGTCAAATTTTAATTTTTTTCCAAAAAAAATTCCAAAGTGGGGTTCATTATATTGCTTTTAATTATTAAAAAAAAATAAAGTGACACGTGTATCTGATACGTCAAAAGTACAAAATATCGCCCAGAAGTACTTGAATTATCCGTAGCTAACGCTTCCATTGCTTTTGCTTGCTCTTCCGTGACTTTGCACTGAGCGAATAACTTGAAACTTCTGATGTTATGAGCGACTAGGTTTTTTTAATTACGAAATCAACACCATCGCAACTTGAGAAACATGTAACGTCTTTAATGTATCGATTTTGGCTTCGTATTGCTACACACGGCCGGAAATATAGTTCTATTGGTAATTACTTACCCAATCCTCTTGTTGACTGAATTGGTTCGTCCACAGATGCTTCAATTAGTTTATGAATAGTACCCAGCGTGGATTCGTTTATAAATATTTCTGATTCTGAATTTTCTATTCTACTCATATGTTCTGAAAAATGGAAAATATTTTATAGGAGAAACAGTGAGTAATATTTTCTCTTTTTGGTGTAAAAAGTACCAAAATGATGGACAGGTATCATGAAGCAATATAAAATAGTCATAAATTGACTGATAAATACATGGTATCTCTAAAGGCTAGCGCAAATTAATTCGACGGAGAAAGTTGAAATGCAGCTTTTTCATTTTTTTATGGACCATAATTGGCGCTATTTCGTCTCCCGGATATGGGGCTGTATAGGGGCTACCTTTGGCTAGGGGGCGACGTAGCACAGGATACTAAAGGGATAAGTATTAATAAGAACATACTGCTATATAAATGAATTATAAATTTTTTAGGAATTATAGAAATCTAGACCAGAGTTAGGAAAGGTAACAAACAAAGTTTTGGTCGTCAGAAATATAACATTTAATGTGTCGATTTATTGTTTAAATGTAGCATTTTTAAGATAAATGAAATTTTTACACATAATTCAATTATAATGGTTCAAAGTATAGCGGAAGCTTGGAATATAATGGTGTATGTTTAATGTTTGATTCAGAATTATAGTTAATATGTGTTAGGTCACGAGTGAATTAAAATTGGTTATCGAATCTTCATAAAATTTTTGGCTTAATTTACTTATATATAAGCAATGAAATATTTTGTTATGTAGGTCCGCTATAGATGTCTGATGAAGTGATGAATCGTAAAACTTTATTTTGCATTATTTAGAGTCATAAGCCATCACCAGTCTATTTAATAGTTTATATAGGAAGGATTTATTAAGAGCTAGTAATACCGATCTGGCATTCAATAGAGCCTATGGTTGTTGCATTGCAGTACCTTTTTATTTAAAATAGCCATTGTATGATGTAAAAATGATCTGTGGTCACTCTTTGATATTTTACTGTATTTTTTACTGGAATATTGATCTTGTTTATTTGTAATGGTATAGTAATTTTATGATTTGTAATTCTTTTTGGGATGACCACAGATTCGCCCTTTTAAGGGTTTATTTTAATCTTTCATAGGTTTAAATATGGTAACACTTTAGCGAGATGATAAAATATAGAAGAAATTTACCACCAACAGTGGCGTCGTCTGCCTACGAATAAGTGTTTGTTACATGATAATTTGGGATGTCTGTATTGGAAAAAAATCGTGTCCGAACGACTTTTCAAAAATCCAGCGTTTTTTAAATAATGAATTGATTTCAAGCTTTATGACCTCCTTGTATGCAGTAATATTAGTTGACAAACATAAAAAAGTTATACACACGTACTAGATAGAAAGTCACCACCTTTACTTCTAGCTTCTTCCAATTGACTTTCTATTTGCTTTTGTAAATCACTAAAAGTGTCAGCCTCTTCTTCCATTATCTACAAAAAAATCTATGTCAAAAACACATTTTATTACAAATTTCAAGATATTTGTCATTAAGGAGGCATTAGGTCCGCCATTTTTCCCATTTATCTGTCATTCACAACTAATTCCGATGTTTTATACTAGATGCCACCCCTATGCAGAATAGAAGCAACAAATTTCTTAGCGTAAAATATAGTAAGTCCTAGGATTAAGAAATCTCCATTGATGAAGGCGGTGTTGTCAAACATTACATCTTACATTACATAACCTAAATTTAATGACCTTTTGGTCATTTTCAAGCAGAAAATCTAAAATGTTGCCGAATAAAAAATAAGGAAATATTTCGGGAAATGTTTAAAAAGGAACTACTATGTTTTACACCACTAAATTTATTAAGAAAACAGTGACTGCAGTTTCAATTCACAGAGTCAGTTTGAAAATGACTCTGTGAGTTGAAACTGCAGTCCCTGTTTTCTTAATAAATTTAGTGGTATAAAACATAGTAGTTCCTTTTTAAACATTTCTCGAAGATGATTAACTACTATATAGTAACGGCTACCAGCATCAACTTTGTAAGGAAATATTTCGTAAATAATGTCTAGAATTTTAATAGTTTTTATTGGATTTTGAATTGGACAGATATTATTATTATTATCAATCCATGAGTATCTTTTTTGGAAACATCTGGCATCCTGTATTTTATTTAGAAAAACGAAAATAATGTTCTGGCCCGACTAACCATTTGACCTTGATAGCTTTTTGATTTTCATCCTGAATAATTTCGTAAATTTTATACTCGTGAAACCTAAAAGTTAGGTTATAAGATTGACATACAGAAAAATCCTTGTTTCTAGGAGTTAGGAATAAATTTTGTGTTATGTGTTCAAGATCGAATAAAGCCAGAAAATCATAAATATTTTTAAAATTGTTAAAAAGGCTATAAATAAAACTACGTAAGCATTTCATCGCAGGTGGGGACTCGAATGTTTTTTCAAAAATATTATGGTAGGTACAATACGGTACATTTATACAAAAAAATGCATGCAAAAACCAATGTTTGTTTCAATTTAATTATGTTTTTAGCTTTATAAATTCACCAAAATGGTTTTGTACCTGGCTGTAAGCATTACAGTGACAATAAGATATGAAACTTTTTGCGTTTGCTGCAGATCCAACAGAACCAAAAAAAAAAGATTTCTTTAATAAGATATCTACCTATAACAGCATTTATGTGAAGAAATACTTTCAAGAAGAAACCTGGCAATACATTTTATTTATAAATTCAAATTTGTAGGACAGAAGACAGAAAACCCTCAAAACATTGATTACTATGCAAATGTCATTTTGTAAATATGGATCAAAAAAGTGGATTAATCATATTTAAATTTAACATTCAAAGGAAACTTAAATTTCCTCTCCCAGAGAAATTATATGTGTCAATATTAAAATATTAACTTTTTTTTCAAATTATAAATATTTTTTTGCTATTTTTTATATTTAGAAAGTCATATAATATAATTTTATTGAAGTATTAATAAAAAAAAAATATTTTCGTATATTTTGTTTTATTTGTTAAAATTAAAAACATTTTTGTTTAATTTCTGCAGGTAAAGACTATTTTATTTCTTACAATAAAAAAAAATAAGAAATTTTGTTATATCCAAAATAAAAATAACGGCATTTTTATAAAACTAAAATATTAACAATAACATCTTTTTTTAAAACAATATGTATTTATTACTTAAATCTAGCAAATTTCAGATCAATGTAACTGCATACTAAAGCGATTAAATTAAATAATAATGAGTAAATATGAATAAATCATAGATAAATAATATATTTAAAACTAAACAGTAAGTTAAATTTACATAAATATATGCATTTGTTTCCAAATTTTTTGGTAAATTACTTAATAATATTGATGAATATAAAAATTCTCTAATATTACTAAACTTAAAGTATCATATTCTATCTGTACTATTACTTCTTTTAATGTTCAGATACAGAGGTAACACTTTAATTTTTTTAAAATATGAAGATCTTCCTATATCTGTTGATAATAATTATGATTTGTATTTGCAACTATTTTCGATTATCATTGTACAAGATGATATATTTATCTCATTGTGTTCAAAAGTTTTCTGTGATGAAGTAATTTCTAAACGAATCTGAGCATTCCACCTTGATAATCGCATCATCTTTAAGTAATTCATCTACACTCGCTCTCAAAATTCATGAATTAGAGAACCAAATAGGGTTTGCCTGATATCCAAATTTAATTAATTTTTAAGAAAATCTATGGAATTTTTTATAGGTTATTCGCCACTGCATGAATTTTATATATTCCATTCCATTCCATATATATGGAACCCAACATGAAAAGAAGAAAATTTATAGAAGCAGCTTACATTAAAAACAATAATGGAATCTTCAGTAAACCGAGTGTTGAGATACCTAATCTTTGGGAACCACTACTTTGTAACATCAAATCATTGAGGTGTGTACAGTGAAGCGAAACATTGCGCTTCAGTGCACACAGTCCCTATATAAGCTCGTAGTCTTAAGACAAAACATTCAGTTAATACTTGATAATGATTAGAGATACAACCTAATCGAAACGTCGTCAAAATAAATAAAAAAAAGTCCGACAACCACATTTTAGTCGAGGGTTTATCTGTAATGAAATTAACAATAGATTTAAAATTACAAACCTCTTATAGCATATTTTTGACATTTCTTTTCCTTATCTGATCAAGACAGTGACATACTTATGCATTATCACAAAGGCAACGAAGATGCAAGATCCTTTTTATGACATTTTGTTTTAATTTATTTTTGTAGAATCCTAATTTAGAGAAATTAGTGACTACTGCGCCAACAAGGCCGAACTAAGTCGATTGCCGGTATCCTAACAGTAACGTTCTACGCCGCCTATCAGTTGGTAGTCGAATGTCTTCTTCTGTTGAGTGCAAGTTAAAAGAGAACACCAATGTCAGATGGTCCAGATCACATCAATTACACTTTTTGAATAGATCTTTAGCCAAATTTTTTACTCGTTTTTTACACACGTTGATACTTTTAACATAAACGTCCGTTGGTTGTGATTTTTTAGACAGAATAGTGTTTGTAGAAATACAAAACGACACTTCAAAAAAATTTGTGAAATGTTGGCTAGATTTTAAATGATATTAAAAACTTGTCTTTTTCTGATGGCTAGAAATTTGTGTGTACCAAAGTAATAAAAAAAATCTTATTTTTAAGCCTTTTCTCTGCATATTATGTAACTCTAGCCATCATTATGCCTTTCCTAAGCATTTTTTGAAAATTTTAGGTAAGAATTATTTTTCCTCTGTGAATCTCAACGTATTAAAAATGACGATTATTGGGTCAAAATAATAGATTATTATGGCGCAAAGACCTTGAAAATGCCCCCTTAAGTATCTATATATCATTAAAAATATTTTTATCTGTTTTATTTTCGTAATACATTCTACAAAGTTGTAAAGACAATAGTAAAATTCTACTACATAATAAATTTTAATAATATTTTACTGATTTTTTTATTTATTAATTATTTTTATTCTTACTCGTTGTAGCCGCTCCTTATCCTTTTTTCTTGCAGCCTTGAAAGACGGCGGGTCTTGTTCTTCTTCCAGATCTACAGTCATAAATTCTTCTAATGTTAGTGCGCTACTTGGGGTATCACCAAATTCTACCAGTCTGATACAAAATAAGAAAATAAAGAAAAATAATAATCAACATTTGCCAAACAATTTACAGAAAAAGTCATAATATTAACTTCTTATAAGGAGATTGTAGATAGGGAATAGATCGTCATGGCTTTTTTTACCTTTATGGATGTCACCCTAATCTAATATACTCCTGGGATTTTAAGACTTCACAAAGTCTATTTTTTTTTCCAAAGTGAAGCCTTTAAGATATAATAATTCTTTTCCAGTATAGTATCGTCATTGACGAATTATACAAAGACGGCTCATTCTTATGGGAGTATTGGAGTGCTAAGTATTAAAACTCGGTCATTGATAAAAGGTAGCTTTTATTATAAGTAGTAAAATGGCAAGGAAAAATGTATATGAAATGTATGAGTTTTTTTTATCCCTTGGTTTATTATATTTGTTTAAGTTTACAAAGGGAAGGTTGTAATTCAGTAAAACTTCGTTAGGCTGCGGCAACCTTACATTTAAATCGACAAAAAGGTGTAGCTTACCCCTCTTAGTCGGTAGGAAGGGATATGCAGGATTGCCACGTTTTCAATCTAAATCCGAAAATTTAAATCTTTTATACTTGTTTTAAATAAAAGCATGTATATCACATTAAAATACTGATATCTAATCATTGACAATATTGTAAATTGCTTTTTATGAATGAGACGGCGTACCAGTTTGCGTACCATTTAGGAGCGTCAAAATTATAGTACAAGATGGGAATTCTTAGTATATTTCTTCTATGGTATCATGTATTAGCATCAGGTGTTCTGTTGCCGTTGCTACATTATCGTAGAAACGGCAAACTCGTTCTCAGTTTTGCCCGTTTTCTTGAGTTGGTGTCTCAAAGAGCATTGTCCCGTGAAGAGGTTTGTTATTACTCGAATATCCCCTTTTGAGAGATCGAGAAGCTTTTTTGCGTTTTATGTCAATAGATTTATGAATTTGTCCGCTTGTCCAAGACTAGACCTATTTTTCCACTTTAATTTTATCTGATACTGTTTCCAGCTCTGAAGCTTTTCCTTTATATGGATTTTTGATGATGCGCAGAATGATGTTACGCAAAGAACAGCAGTTTTTGCTCCTTCTTGTGAGAGGGTATCAGTTTCTTCATTTTCACCTTTAGTAGGTAACCCTTAGGTGGGTCCTTTACCTTGTCTTGAGGTTTGTTTATAGTTCCAAGACAACTTACACTCGTAAATGTCTGAAAGTATATATATTTTGGCTTTCCTAGTGTATCAGCTTTAATAATATGAATAAAGAATTGGAAAACCTCAAAAATATTTGAATTGAATCCAGCAAAGTAATACTTAAGGTTCAGAAACAACGGCAAAACAAAGCTTGTTTGACTCCAGGAATATTTAAGGTTATGAATTTACCTAGATCTCAATAGAACAAGAATAAAGAATAAAAAAAAATTTCAAAAACAAATTCGAACAGAAACGGGAAGAGCCAAAAAAATATGGTACAAAAGTAAATATAGGGAAATAGAACAGCTGCAAAGAAAACATAATACTTTTAATATACACAAAAAAGTTAAAGAAAAACGTAATTACATCAACATAATTATAAATAAAAATTGGACAATTATGACTAGTTATCCATGAAGGACTAAAAAAAAATGAGAACATAGAACTATCTAAGGAAGAAAGATCTATTAAGGCAACAGGAAGTTAAAAAGAAAATAGAGCATCAGAAATAACCAAAGACGAAGTAATATATGCCATTCAAGGAAGTAAAAGTAGAGAATCACCAGGCCCAGACGCTTTGCCAGCAAAAATCATTCAATTAGTCAACGAGCCAAATGTACATCTTATAGTAAACTTGTTCAATAACATATATTTGACGGGTGTAAAACCTGATGAATGGTTCCTGTTTAGAAAAAACTTTAAAATCAGCAGTAATTTATTTGTTGGCAAAAGGAAGTTATACTATGGACTGCGACAGCGCAAACCAATAGAAACAAAGATAGTTAGATAGTGGTGTGTGCGTTCACCAGCACTATTTAATACGTACTCAGAAGAGATACTGATTAACGCACCCATACACAAAATAAAGGAGCCCAGAAGAATTACAAGCCATAATTAATAAAGTAGTGACAGTAAAGAATGTGAAATATGTTTAAATATCGAAAAAATTAGATGTATAATAGTCATTAAAATAACAAGAAATGACGAAAACAGCAATATACATACTGAACCCAATCAGAAAGTAGAGAATAACACATATTTAGGTACGAGCATCAATAAAATGAAGTTCCCAGAATAAATTAAACAACAATTAATGAAAGACAGAACAACTTTGATAAAAATGAGAGTGATATTATGTGGAAATCATAAGTCTGGACTTAAAAATAAGACTAATAAGATGCTATGTACTATCTATCTTGTAATACAAAATGGAGACATAAAAAAGATCGACAAAAGAAAGTTGGAGGCATTTGAGTTTTAGATGTATAAAAGAATACTTAAAATATCATGAGAAAATTGAGTAACGAATATAGAGGTAATGGGGAGAATGTAAAAAGAAAAAGCAATTTTGATTATCATAAAAAAAGCTACAATATTTGGAATATGTAATGAGAGTAGAAAAGTACAGGGCACTCCAAGTAATAATTCGAAGATCCAGGAGAGAAGAAGCCTTGAAAGAAGAAATCACTCTCGGTTGAAAAACTTGAGAGATTCGCTACTTCAAAGATATGAATAGCCAAAATTATTGCCAACCTTCCTAATGGAGGCATTATTCGGTGTTATGTTGAACTACATTCATTTCTGCTTAGAAGATGGTAGGGGTGTTTCCTAGGGAATTAGCAAGTTTAAAGCCTGGGTCTGATAATCCCGCTCCAGCTCCCTATTTCATTTTGGATCTACCAGTGAACTATACCAGTGAACTATACCAGTGAATCCCCGCTACTAGGTAGCAGTTGGTTACAATGACATATTGTTCATGTCAAATACATAACTTGTGGAAATGAAGTATATTGGTTTTGATGTAGATTCTATTGAAATTGTATCCCGAATCTTCTTGTATTCAACAAAATTTTCAGGTGTGAGGTTTTCTGTTTGCAACAACATAAGATCATTAATTGCTGCCTCCCTCAGTATAGCCAGGTATAGTACAGGAAGGTTCAGTATTACCTCTATTGTGGCTGTGGGCATAATCCTTGTAATTTCTAATCAGGTTCTCTGTATTTTTGGAGCTGTCTTTTGGTCACCTCATTAAGAAGACATATGCGGTCATGGGTTTAATTATCGTTTAAACTATAAGACCATTTTCGGTTTCTAGTCCTAGATATTTTCCAAATCACCGTTATCGTGTTTTGGAAAATCTCTTAATGTAGCTGTTCCAGCTCAGTTTCTGATCTATTAATACTATCTCTTTGGAGAAGCTTTGTATTGTTTGAAAGAGGAGGAACCCCATTTTATAAAGGGTGTTTTTTTATAGAGGTATAGAACTTTTAAATAGAATAAAACAAAGATGAATTTTTTAAATTGACATGAAATTTACTTTATTCGAAAGATAACCTTCTGGCATTATAATTTAAATATGACTTCTGGCATATGCCCGCCACGGCTGGCTCGGACGTAGTCTAATCTGGAGGTCTAATTTTCGATGACTTTTTCCAACATTTGTGGCCGTATAACGGCAATAATACGGCGAATGTTGTCCTCCAAGTGATCAATCGTTTCGGGCTTATCGGCATAGACTAGCGACTTCGCATATCCCCACAGAAAATAGTCTAGCGGCCTTAAGTCGCACGATCTTGGAGGCCAATTCACGGGTCCGAAACGTGAAACTATGCGGTTACCAAACGTTTCCTTCAATAAATCAATTGTGGCATAAGCTGTGTGACATGTTGCGCCGTCTTGTTGAAACCACAGCTCCTGCACATCATGTTTGTTCAATTGATGAACGAAAAAGTCAGTAATCATGGCTCTATAGCGGTCACCATTGACTGTAACGTTCTGACCAGCATCGTTTTTAAAGAAGTACGGACCAATGATTCCACCAGCCCATAAAGCACACCAAATAGTCAGTTTTTCTGGATGTAACGGTGTCTCAACATACACTTGAGGATTATCATCACTCCAAATACGGCAGTTTTGTTTATTGACGTATCCATTCAAACAAAAGTGAGCTTCATCGCTAAACAAAATTCGCTTATGAAAATCGGGATCAACGGCAATCTTGTTTTGGGCCCATTCACCGAATCTATGCCTTGCTAGGCGATCGTCTGGCTTCAATTCTTGCACGAGTTGGATTTTGTAAGCACGCAAACCAAGATCTTTCCGCAAAATCTTCCATAAAGTGAATGGACACATATCCAATTCCTGTGTACGATGGCGGATAGACTGATTCGGGTCTTCCTCTACGCTACGCTCTACAGCAGCTATGACTTCTGTACGTACTGTACGACGTCTCTGTGGATGCGTATTATCATTTAGAGTAAACGTGGTGTGAAAGCGTTCCATAGTTAATCGAATTAATTGCTCTGATGGACGATTATGTTGACCGTAAAATGGACGTAGTGCGAGATACGTATTTCGAACAGAACCATGATTTTCAAGATAAATTTGCACAATTTGGAAGCGTTGTTCAGGCGTCAGTCTATTCATGTTCAATGCCAAACCAAACTAAACATAAATCACTTGACAGGTGACAAAATGGCCGCCAGTTAAAAAAGTGTTGCCAACTGAAAGTTCTATACCTCTATAAAAAAACACCCTTTAGTACAATTAAGATATATTCATAAGAAAGTTATACATTCAAATTCTAATTATCAGCCATAAATGAATGAAATGTATGGGGCGCCTTACTTGTGGTCTCACGACTTTTAAAACCAAGAAAAATTTCGAATATAATCGGTAAATGACTGAACTTCGGTGCTAAAACTATTTAAGAAGTTTTATTCGCCATTCCCTGTAATTTAAAATAGTAACTGCGAGAAACTTACCTTTTTCTCATTGTGGATTCGTGTACTTTAACAACTTTAATAACATCTGCTATCGATCTATTGAATTCGTGAAGACGCGAGGCGATTAGTAAAGCTGAAAAAGGACAAAAAATGCTAAAAAAAGTTTTATTACATTTATTTAAATTAATAAATTACCTTTTTTTACGACTATTGAATAATATCTTAATAATTTATTTGCTTTTCATTCCGTAATAAATTTTATTTTTATTTACGACAAGTCATGTGAACCAATCAGTGCCCAAGCAATAAAATTATCTATAATGTAAATGCATTCGTTCCGAGGTCAATTCGGCCATGAAACAAAACAATAATAATAATTTGTCAACAAAGAGTGGCCTGTTGATCTTTACCGTCAAAAAAACTTCAGTAGTTCTGAAATTTTAAGAATTGAAACTAAAAAGTGAACATTGGGAGCAGTTCTCTAAAAGAATGGAGTGTACAAAAACAAATGTGGCGACTGATAAGACAACAGCGCAAAGAAATATCTGAACTCTCCGAAACAAACAAAATATCAGAGGAGAAATAGATAGACTACCTAACAAAATTATTTGAGGGAGATGCTAACATTGAAAAAAAACAACATACCAGCAATAAGGAATAATGTGGAAGTCACCATTCAAGAAGTAGAGAAAGCTATAAAATCCTTAAAAAATAGAAAGTCTCCCGGACAAGACGGAATTCATAACGAATTGCTGAAATACGGAGGACAGCGACTAACACAGGAACTCACAAGCTTCATTCGAAAAATCCTGACACAATGCAAAGTACCAGATAGGTGGAGAACCAGCGCAATAATGCTTATGTTTAAGAAAGGTGACGAACAAGAACCAGGGAACTACAGGGGTATTAATCTACTGGACACAACTCTGAAACTCGTTACGAAAGTAATCAAAAATAAAATTAATTCGGTTACAACACTGGAAGATGAACAGCAGGGATTTAGATCAGGAAGGTCTTGCGTGGATGCAGTATTTATTCTACGACAGATAGTCGAAAAATCTCCAGAATACAATAAACCAACATTTTTATGCTTTATAGATCTAACAAAAGCATTCGATCGCATAAAGCTAAATGACGTAATCCATCTGTTATATAAGAGAAATATTCCTATCAATATAATTCAGACCATCGAAAACATATACGCAAACAATAAAGTTCAGATTCGCACTAACAGTAAATTATCAACACCCATACCAGTCAACAGCGGTATTAGACAGGGAGACTCGCTTAGTCCTTTGTTGTTTAAAATGATAATGGACGAAATAATAAAGGAGGTGCGACTTGGTAGAGGATATAAAATGGGTGATACAGAAATAAAAATTCTCTGTTACGCTGATGACGCTGTGATATGTGCCGAAAATGAAGACGACCTCCAGAGATTGTTAAATACCTTTAATCTTACGGGAAGAAAATATAATATGATTATCTCAGCCGAAAAAACTAAATGAATGACAACCTCAAAAGAACCCCTCCGATGCAAACTAGAACTAGACGGTCGAATAATACAACAAGAAATGAGTTTCAAATATCTAGGAATCGACATAACTAATTATGGTAACATCGAAGATGAAGTAAGAGGGTAGGTGACCCAAGCAAACAAAGTGGCGGGTTGCCTCAACGACGTGATCTGGTGAAACAAACACTTACAACAAGAAACAAAGGTTCGGATCTACAAAACCACAATTAGACCTATTATGACATACACCTCAGAAACACGGCCAGAGACGACAAAAACGAAACAATTATTGGAGACTACAGAAATGAGAATACTTCGACGAATAACAGGAAAAACGCTGCTAGACAGAGAAAGAAGCGATAACATCAGGCAAGCATGCAACACAGACTGCATTAATGAGTGGGTCCTACAACGTAAGTCACAATGGAACAAACACATAAGCCGAATGACAGAGGATAGACTGGTAAGGATTGCACGAGATAAATCGCCTAGTGGTACACGCAGTAGAGGTCGACCACGGAAAAGGTGGAGCGATAATTTAAGTCCAGAATGAGGAAAATCGAAGAAGGAACAGGTCAGGGACCTATTATGGAAGGTAGAGGAAGAAGAAGAAGAAATTTAATTCATTAAAATGGAACGATTAAGGAGATGCATTCGCTGTACATGGGCCAAATAAAGTGTAATACCTAATATTTGACAAATGCAATTAAAACATTAATAAAAAATAATATAATTTAAATATAAATACTTTGCAAGGCATTTATCACTAAAAACTTCATTTGGCTCATTTAAATCAACTGGTAGCAACTAATGTGTGATTTGGCAACGTTGTGTTTTTACTAATTTTTATTTTTTTTTTCAACCTCATCTAATCGACAAAGGGTAGTATAACCCAAGGGAAACTGCCAAGATCCTGACTCTATACAAATTTTTATCATTTTGAAAATAAAATTCTCTCTCCTTAAAAATATGCCACATCATTCAAATACACACACCTGCGCCACATAGTCCAGACGGTCTCCTTCCTGAATGTATACTATCTCTTTTCATTCTCTGTACTAGACGTAAAGCTGTATTTGTAACTTGCTGAGTTTTCGAACCAAATTCTAGTCTTGAAGCGAATCTTAGGATGTAGAGACATGGATCTAAAAACAAAAGAAATTATATGTAAATACATATGAATGTAGTGTAGGTCTTTTTGTTGGAAGAGTAGTCGGCAAAATTGTTCAAAATGACTTTTTTATTTTTTAAATTTATTTTTTAAATATTATATTTTAGTTATTTTATTTTATTATGATGATTCTAGGGACGTATCTTTAAGTTTATTATACAGCAATTAAAATCATATCGTATAGAGAAAAACATAATTTTTGGAATTACAGAGATTCAGAATTATATCTACGAGATGTGTTCAAAAAATAACGGGAATTTTTGTTTTTTTAAAAAAAATATTTATTCATTAGTCTATATTACTGTTGTTGCCTTCAAAATAGTCCCCATTACATTTTATGCACTTGTGCGAGGGTTTCTTCCAATCCTCAAAACACTTTTCATACTCGATCTTTGGGATAGCCTTTAGATCTTTCAGCGATGCGTTTTAATGTTATCTATGATTGTAAAACGACGATCCTTTAACGTTGTATCCGTAAACCCATGTTTCGTCACCTGTTATAACACGTTTCAGTAATTCTGCATCGTTAACTTCATATAATGACTCCTGAGCAATTTCTATTCGTTTTTGTTCAAAATTCAATAATTTTGGAACAAATTTTGCAGCCAAGCGTTTCATACCCAAAACTCCCGAAATAATTTCATGGCATGAGCCAATCAATATGCCAACATCATTAGCGACCTCTCTGATTGTGATTCGGCGAGTGTTCGTAACCATTTTTTTACTATTTCCACGTTTTCATCGGTTTTTGATGTGCTGGGGCTTCCGGGGCGTTCGTCGTCTTCAATATCTTCATCGCCATCTTGGAAACGCTTATACCATGCCTAAACTCTTATTTTACTCATGGCAGACTCACCATAGGCCTTTGGTAACATTTCACACACTTTATTTCACTTTTTATGCAAAATTTGATACTTTAACAAACGAAAATCGCCGAGCTCATAAAAACACGTCTCACCTTAGCGGCTGCCACAGACAAAGTGAACAATGAATATAGCTGAAAATTTTATCATACTTCAGGGGCATGTATTTTTATTTGTAAATTCAAAAATTCCCGTTATTTTCTGAACACATCTCGTATACACTGTTAAAAAAACCTTAAATTTAATGCAAATTAAATGCACATTCTACATTAAATTTGAATTTAAAGTAAATTCATTGAAATATCAGTTCGTTGTATATTAAATTCGATTAAATGGTATCTGAAATTTCAATAAACTAACTGAAAAGATATTTCAACTTTCTGTACATTAAAATTAATTCAAGTACTTTAACCTTAAAGGAATTTACATTAATATTCATGGTTTATTGCATGAGATTCCGGGAGATGGCGCAACTTGTATTAAACTTTTTATTTAGCATGATATAAGTTGCTTCAAGGATTCAATTTTCTTATGATGGGGTGTACCTGTCTGCCGGTACTGACGGAAACCAATGAGTTCAAAACCGGTGTACAGATTACGGTACACTACCTATGGGAAAAATGTCCACCTTTTCCTGATAGTAGAATATTTTGACCTCATATTAATATTGGGGAATTAAATATTTGATAATTTATCTTAAATTAAATGAACACTGGCTGTATATTTAATGTACATAGTCACCTTAAAAAGTAATGATCAAACTTTCAATTTAATGAAATACATTAATTAGATTAATGTAAAAATTATTAAATTTAATTCATTACATTAATTCAATTTAAGCAACGGTTTATGAACTTTGCTTTCAGCACATTTACCTTAAATTTATTGAATTTCCTTTTTACGTGTATACACTGTTAAAAATAACCTTAAATTTAATGTATATTCTACATTAAATCTAATGATTTTGTATTTTTAATCGTTAATAATATACATTTACTTTGAATTTAAAGCGAATTGAAAGATCAGTTTGTTGTATATTAAATTTGATTAAATGGTATCTTAAATTCTAATAAACTGAAAAGATATTTCAACTGTCTGTACATTAGAATTAATTCACATGTACCTTAATATTAAAGGAATTTACATTAATATTCATGGTACATTGCATGAGGTGGCGTAGCTTGTATTGAACTTTTTATTTAGTATGATATAAGTTGCTTAAAGGACTCAATTTTTTTATGACAAGGTGTACATGTATGCCGGTACCGACGGAAACCGATGAGTTCGAAACCGGTGTACAGATGACGGTACACTACCTATGGGGGAAATTTTCCACCTTTTCCTGGTAGCAGAATTTTGTGACCTCATACTAATGTTGGTGCAATAAATATTTGATAACATATCTTAAATTAATTAAAAAGTAATGATCAAAATTTAAACTTAATATATGATTATATTAATTGAATATAAGAAACGTTTTATGAAATTTCCTTCCAGCACATTTACCTTAAATTTCCTTTTGACAGAGTATAGAATATACCAGAAGTTCCCTAAGTGTGCACCGCGACGCTCTAAGGCGCCGAAAAGCGCTCCTGTTTCTTCTTTTACGGCATCTAAATTTACTTATATTCACCGGTACAAAATTAATAATTCAAATTGCGTGCACTGCATAAATAGTTCGTTACCTAGGTAATGTTGACTCAGTATTGTTACGGGAGACCAGTTTCCCGGTAACACGGAGTTTGGGTTAGGTTTGACAACGCCGACTTCGCTGCTGGCCGAGCGCCAGAGAGAGCGGAGTATGTCTCAGAAGCCCGCATTCGATCATCGATGGGAATTTTCGCGAGCACTCATTGGTAGTATATAAGTCGCTGTAGGCCAATAGGCAGCATTGTCAAGTTAGTTTATTTATTGTAAGCGCAAACAGTTGAATTTTTAAGATAAAGTGTTCATAGTATTGAATGTAGTGATAGAGAGTGTTGTGATACATGGCAGAAACCGTTACATTGTAACGGTTACAATACCTTATTTACACCATAATTTACATATCCACAGAGTTTGAGCTTTGGTGATATCAGTTCTTATGAGTCGTTATTTTACGTGAGCGGGTGGCTGTCGCAGTCACACCCACCGGAAGTGGGTCAACTAGAGGTTGATTCATTTATTAGTGATACTAAATGAAGCTTACAACAAATTTTCGACTCTTTTTCTTTTGGAAAAAAAAGTGTGTCGCGAGCTCCTCCTCTACAACCTCCAATAATTGATTATCTCTTAACTCAGAACTGTCTGAAAATTCTTTTACTGATTAGTGTAATGATACTATAGTTTATCTTTACAAAAATCAAATTTTGAAATAAATATTTCTTTATAACAATCTTATTCCTACTTGGGCGAACTTACATACATTTAAAAAAAGAACTAGAGTGGGTATAAATATACAATTGGGACAATTCCGGCTTTTACGCCATTGATTCTGAATGCGTCCTTAACGTCATTAGCAAATTAATTAAATTCTTCAGCTTTGACCTTTTAGACTACCCTTTTACTATTTTTGGTAATTATTTAAATTCAAATATTTAATATAGAATTTGCATGACTATGCAAAAATTAATGTTAATCTAAGAAATAAATAGATTTATGACACAATACACTTTTCTATAAAACAACAGGTTTAAAAGTTAATTATATCTCTGTTTTGCAATAAATTCAGATACTTTGCCTCAAGCAAACTGCAAGAAATTTAATTTTAGTAAAGTATGTTCCTAAACAGAAACGTATAATACTCAACAGTCGATGTAAGTAACGTTTAACAGTCTGTTTGACAAGACCGTGTACGGCAAAAGTCAAAAAAGGACTTTGGGGTGGTAAATAAAAAAAATTAAATATGTTATACATGTATCCTTTGTTGTAATGCTTTATTATTGATAAGTGGTCCAGTCGCCTCTATTATCAATTACACAACGCAATAAAAATGACATTGAAATTAAAAACTTTTTCAAGAATAAATTTTTTTATTTTATTTTTAACAAAATAATAAAAAATACATACTTTTACACTTATAGAGACATTATATATTCTGTCTTTCTGCTTTACTTTTGTAAAGTGTTTCTGCAACATCTATAACAAGAGTCGAACAGTAGTTGGGAAGCATGGAAGCATTTCACCTTCCCTGGTACCTTTTCTCCATTGTTGATATATCTTTGTTGTCAGGAAAAGTCAAGGTGTTAGTGTAGGGAATGGATCTTTAGAGACATATTGTCACCCATTTTTTAGGACGATGACAGCATATTTTCAACGAGAGTAATTAGTGACCACTAGGCGAAAATCATTCCAAGCATCTGATAGAGAGAGTGCTGTCAAAATGATGGTCTTTCAGAATATTTCGACTCTGTGGCCCAACAGAAATATCTTCTTTAATTTTTACTTCACTTAGCTGGGAATGTCTTACGCAGGTACTGAACAACAGGCCCACCTATATTCAGTGCTTTAACAAAGTTTTTCATTAGGCCCCATACGAAATGTAGTGGTGACAACAAATCTTTTGGGGTCTACCAATGGCATATGTGGTACATTCTTATCACCCGGCTCTAATGATTGTCGAACGGACCAGTCTTTGCCCGATTGTCCCTTCTTCTTCTTCTTCTTCTAGGTAGAACCAAGTTCTGTTATCTACACAATGCCTCATCGATCCTCATTTGAGGTCGAAATCCAGCTGTCTCTCCATCTTTTGGGGGGCCGTCCAGGCGGCCGTTTAGTGTTTGGTTTCTCTCTCATCACGGTTTTTGCTAATCTGTCATCGTCCATTCGTTCCACGTGATCTCTCCATTGCCTACGACGGTTTCGAACCCACTTCACAACATCCCCCACTCCGCTGTCCTCGCGTATTTTTGCGTTTCTTATTCTATCTCTTAAACTTGTTCCCGTGATCATTCTCAGCGTTTTCATTTCTGTGGTTCTCATAATTTGTTTTGTCTTTGTTGTTTCATTTCTTATTTCTGCGCCGTAGGTCAGTATCGGTCTTACACAGACCTTGTAAATTCTTGCTTTGCTCTCAACCGTCATATGTTTATTGTTCCAGATTATGTCTCTTAGCTGGCCTGATATTATGGCCGCTTTGTTGGCTTGTGTGCGTACTTCTTCCGTTAATGCCCTGTTACTTGTTATATGTGCTCCCAGGTATTTAAACTTTCCAACCGGTCCGATATGTTTGTGATCAACCATTAGTTTGCATCTTACCGGTTCTTTTGCTATTACCATTGCTTTGGTTTTCTCCACAGATATCTTCATATTATACTGTTTGGCTGTTCGACTGAGATGGAAAAGCATTCTTTGTAAGTTGTCCTCGCTATCTGCTGTCAAGGCAACATCGTCTGCAAAGCATATAATCTGAACGGTGTTGTGTCCCATTGGGTAACCAATATTTGTGCTTTTTACCTCATCAATGATTTCATCCATGATTACATTGAAAAGTGTTGGCTATCATCCTGTCTTATTCCTATGGATAGTGGGATTTCCTGTTAGGAGTGTTATTTGTTTCAATTACCATGGTGTTTTTGGAATTCAGTTCGTATATTGTGCGTATCATTGCTTCGTCTACTTGTTTTCTTCGCAGTCGTTCTGTTATGTGTTCCAGTTTGACTCGGTCGAACGCTTGTGTAAAGTCTACAAAACAAATCAACAGCGGTTTATCGTATTCGATAGATTTTTCAACCAGCTGTCTGATAATAAATATACCGTTGATAGTGGAGCGGTTATTCCGGAAGCTCTGCTGTTCTTCGCACGCCCCTAACTTGTCTACGATCCGTTGTGACAGTATTTTGGTTAACAATTTGGCTGAACTGTTCAGTAGGCTGATTCCTCTGTAGTTTTCGGGTTGTTTCTTTGATCCTTTTTTGTGGTTCGGAATTGTGATGCTTTTCCGCCATTCGTTGGGTACTGACGTTGTGCGGAGTATTTTCTGAAATAGAACAGTGAGCTCTGTGGCAAGGCTGGGGCCTCCGTACTTTAGCATCTCATTCGTAATTTGGTCGGTACCAGGTGATTTTCTGTTTTTTAATTTCTTAATTGTCAGGTGCATCTCTGCTTCACTGATGTTAACATCTGTTAGTTCGACTGTCCCGTTCATACAAAAAACAGCAAAACTTGGTGTAGCCTAGCTACAACCCAAGTAAAAGTGCAATCACCTTTAAGTAGTCACAGATCTGCCATTGGAGCTCATCGTATTTTATACTTGTCAATAGGTACTTCATATTGTCGTATGATTCTTTCATGTTAACAGCATATCCAACAGGAATATTTCCTATATGCAATAGTACTGCTTTTAAACTCAATGTTGAACTGTCTATATACAATATCCATTCCTCTGGGTTGTAGTTTATATTTAAAGCCACCAGTAAACCGCTAATTCTATTGCAGAAAACCAAGTTCTTTTCCATATTAAAAAATGGTGCTAGGCATTTATGGCCTTTACGAAAAACACATACTGAAACTTCGTCTTCTAAGAAGTTCCACTGCTGCAATCTTGATCTTAGTAACTCGGCTTTATTTTTGGGAAGTTCTAAGTCTCTCCCAAGATCGTTTAATTCTGATTAGGGTATTTTGTGCGGTTGGTGGTATAACGTGCTGGGTTTGAAATCAGGATCTCTTGATGTTGATGACATATCTTTTTGAGAAATCGTTGTATCGTTATTATCAGATTAGTAAGTGAATGTTTCTGGAGGTTCTGGAATAGGAAGTTTGTCACTATGAGGCACAGGTTTCCTGGCAGATGATATATTTGAATAGTTGATAACCGACTTGTTCTTCTTGGATATACCTGTGACTTGCTCAACATGAGGTATGATGCGGAAATAACAATCATTACCATGATTTGAAAGCTCTCTCCAGATCACAGGGACAGCAAACTGTATAAATTGTTTTTTACTATTTAACCAGTTTTTCAGACTTGAAGGGAAGTGAAAAAAAAATTGGGAAAATTAATTACTACCGCCAAAAAAATTTCATTTCGTATTTTACGACCCAAAAATAGTGGATATGCAAAAAGTAATGAAAAACTAGCTACAGAACCTTACAAAAACCTATCGTTAGACATTTTTATAAAAATAGCAAACATAAAATATATGTGCGATATATTTTTTAATTTAATTCAATTTAATTATCCAGGATTTGTTCATTAATTCAAAAAAAAATTGGAAATTTATATGTGATGCATCGAAATCTTTGAAAACGTCGAAACGAAAACTAAATTTGAGAAAAATCGATGATGTTTTAGATATTGCTCATAACGATTGCTCATTATCACTAAATCGCGCATCTGAAATATTTCTCCATAAAGAAAAACGTTTATTTTCAACAAATATCGAGTTAAACGTCTGAAACTTCAAACGTAGCATTGCTGAACACCATAAAGTCAAATAGCGTTAAGTTAAATACGAGGGTAGATCAAATATAAGCCGGAATTTTAAAATCACTGTCCTCAGTTAATCACGAGCGGGCTGGCAGTGTAGGTTATTGGAGTGCAGTGTATTAGGAGTGGGGAAATGTAGTTCTTTCCTCAGTACAGCCGTCAGTGAGTAATAATGTTTTTAATCAAAAACCATGTTAAACCATCCGAAATTTTAACTCGGTTGAAAGCTCAGTATGGGAACGGTACCCTGTTTAAGAGCCAACTGTTTAATTCGGCAGTGGACGAGAAATTGTGGCAAATGTAAGTCATAATCTACGTGTCAGGTCAAGTTTTACTGCTGACAACGAGATTTCCACGCTTAGAAGGCGTCTTGGAAAGCCTGCTCTAGAATGTCCTTCAGGGCACGCGTTACAACCACCTTGACGTTGTCTATGGACTCCAAATATCGATCTTTCAGGTAGGCAAATAGAAAAAAGTTTGGTGGTGTTACGTTGGGGCTGTAGAAAGGCTGGGGGATCACTGCCACATTGCTCTGGGTCAGGTAGTCTTTGACAAAAAAGGCAGTGTGACTGGGCGCGTTATTGTCCTGAGGCCTCCAGGTGTCCTTGATGGCACTCCTGACACGGGCGACCCACTTCTTTAATCTTTCGAGAACTTCCACATAAAAAGCAACATTTACGGATGTCAAAAAGGACAATGAGCGATCTTTTCCCGGCCTTCCTTAAAGGATTTGTGCCACCTGAAAACTTGTGATTTGAAAGGCAGTCATCTCCGTAGGCCTGTTGAATTTCCGAAGCCGATTTGTCAAGTTTCACACAAAATTTGAATGCGTAGCGCTGCTCGAGAGAACCCTCCATTACGCCCTGGAACACGCAGCCAAGTAGCAGCGCAAAGAAATGCTGGTCCTTTTCTCTCCAAAGCTCGGAAGCCACTGCCGGATGGTTTTCAGTGTTGCCACAGACCCATTTTTTTTTCGAGCGAGTTCTGCTAAAATCGAGCGAGATTTTTTTTTGGTAGAAACTTTGAGCCTATACCACTGGAAACAATATTCAGAATTTCGCGCGAGTTACATGATAGAAAAAGATATTGCAAATAACAGTACCTGCTATCTCTCTCGCTCCGAGCGTAAGGCGATAAGGAGAGAGAACTAAACTTTCGGAATGAGAGAGATAGCATGTACTGCTATTCGCTTTCTGCCTCATTTTACTATTATTGCGTGCGGAGCATTCAACATTACTTTCAGTAGTATATGTTTAAAAGCTTGAAATAAATCATTTAATCATTCGATATTATTCTATGTTAATTAAAAATCAAGACGTTTGATAAAATCATGAGAAAAAATTAACAGGCAGCGTTGCTCTCGGTCCGATACAGCTGCACTGACGAGACCATAAGGTGGTCGAAACGCGTATGAGGAGAGGACCAGAGTGGTATTTGGAACGTTTTCGCACCACGTTTACTCTAAATGATAATACGCATCCACAGAGACGTCGTACAGTGCGTACAGAAGAAGTCATTGCTGCTGTAGAGCGTAGCGTAGAGGAAGACCCGAATCAGTCTATCCGCCATCGTGCACAGGAATTGGATATGTGTCCATTCACTTTATGAAAGATTTTGCGGAAAGATCTTGGTTTGCGTGCTTATAAAATCCAACTAGTGCAAGATTTGAAGCCACACGATCACCTAGCAAGGCGTAGATTCGGTGAATGGGCCCAAAACAAGATTGCCGTTGATCCCGATTTTCATAAGCGAATTTTGTTTAGCGATGAAGCTCACTTTTGTTTGAATGGATACGTCAATAAACAAAACTGCCGTATTTGGAGTGAAGATAATCCTCAAGTGTATGTTGAGACACTGTTACATCCAGAAAAACTGACTGTTTGGTGTGCTTTATGGGCTGGTGGAATCATTAGTTCGTACTTCTTTAAAAACGATGCTGGTCAGAACGTTACAGTCAATGGTGACCGCTATAGAGCCATGATTACTGACTTTTTCGTTCATCAATTGAACAACCATGATGTGCAGGAGCTGTGGTTTCAACAAGACGGCGCAACATGTCACACAGCTCGTGCCACAATTGATTTATTGAAGGAAACGTTTGGTAACCGCATAGTTTCACGTTTCGGACCCGTGACTTGGCCTCCAAGATCGTGCGACTTAACGCCGCTAGACTATTTTCTGTGAGGATATGTGAAGTCGCTAGTCTACGCCGATAAGCCCGAAACGATTGATCACTTGGAGGACAACATTCGCCGCGTTATTGCCGATATACGGCCACAAATGTTGGAAAAAGTCATCGAAAATTGGACCTCCAGATTAGACTACGTCCGAGCCAGCCGTGGCGGTCATATGCCAGAAGTCATATTTAAATTATAATGCCAGAAGGTTATCTTTCGAATAAAGTAAATTTCATGTCAATTTAAAAAATGCATATATATATACCTCTATAAAAAAACACTCTTTATAACAACGAATCAAGTTCCGTTAATGAAATTACCATCTATACCAAAAAGGCCAAACTTTAAGTATATCGAAAATACGTTGCGTCAACTGTACTTTTGTGAGGCAATGGCAACAGTATTAAAAGGAGCGATATTTTATAAAGAAGAGCGAGAGAGTGAATCAGAAAGAAAAAGAGCAAGATCTCGCTCAATCAAGCTAGGTGTGGCAACGATGAAAAACCATTGGTTTTTCTCGAAGCTGAGACCCCCTCCACCTTTCCCGCCCAGTCGCAGCACAATGCGCCGTACAGTCGCGTTGAGAAATACTTGGTCCCATTACTTATGGAACGCACCCTGTATGCCAGATGCAGGATTTAATTGAAATTTTGAGCAACATCTTTTTTCGTTGGTTTTAAAGATTAGAATGCATCCCATATAATTTTCCAATTTTTTTAATCATCCTATTGTTTATTTATAAATATTTAAGTACAAACCACTTATGCACATGAACAATGCTAACATCTGTTTACAAGTATCCAATTAGCTTTCAAGTCAAAATTCTGGGTCATAATTGCCGCAGACAAATTTATGATATTCTAAATAATTATTGTACCTTCTAACAACTATGTAGTTTAACTCTTAACTCGGCAAACAATTAAAATATGCGACATTTCTCCTCTTTAGAAATATATGTTTAATACACCTATACTTTTCAATATTTCGAGGTCAAGTTTAATAAATTTCTTTTTCTATCGGTCAAGTACAAACAATAGATATACTACTACAAAATTTAAATATTTAATGAACTAAATGAACGTTCCTTAGGCTAACAACTGCTGCTTTCAAAAAATACAGCGAAAATATGTTTTCCTAACTGTTTCCTGCTCATTCAATGGGGTTATAATTTAAATATGTATTGTAATTCCATATTTCACGAACACGATTTTATTAAAACAAATTTTTAAATAAAAAACCCATTACTAACTTTATGCTATTATAATAAAAATCGTAAATAATTTATTGTAAATAAATAAGAAGTTTTTGTTATCCGCAATAATAAACGGATTTTTGATATCTGCAAATCTACTTTATTTTTTTTTTATTTTATCAGGTGGCTCTCGAATGGTATCTTCCTTTTAGGGCTTATTCGGCTAGCTCCAAAAGGGGCGGAGAGTGGTCGGGGTAATATGCGCCACATGTTTTGGTGCCCTAAAGATTAAGGTAGAGACCGGTCTAATGTTACAAAATAAAACAGGACACGAATTTAAAACCAAGAAAACACCCAAAAAAAATTTTAAAACAAGCATCCATATATTACGTTTTACGGTGTAAATGTAACTAACCGCTGAGAGCGGTCTAGTGCTTCTCTTTTCAGAAGAATATGCCTGAGACAGTCAGCTGTTCAACCAGGTGGTTTTTGATAATTTAAACTTGCAATGATTAATCTATTAAAACAAATAATTATACCCTAAACAATTATTTTTGGCTGTGATACTAAATATAAAAGAGAGATATAATGTAAATAATAAATATCTACATAATGTGAGAATATTGAGTGCACTCCACCCGTGTAAGGCCTGTTTATTAGAGTTAACAAATGTGCCCTTTACATACGTGGAGATATCATCTACATATGGTTGCATGAGTCAATTAGTTGAACCATATGAGGAAACCAGGCGCGGATCCAAAGGGGGGGGGGGCGGTGGGGAAAGTTCAGGAAAATAGACCCGATTTTGCCTCTTATACTATATTTCAATCAAGAACTAGAGAGTAATAACTCATTAATTTTCATAGGAATGGATTAGAAATTTTATAATCAAAAATACCGGTCTATAATAATGGACTATTTGGGTTGGATAACAATAGATATTTGGATGTGTGAAGTGTTAAAAATGATTTTAATCCTTGTGATAGGCATCGGAAGGAGGTTTATTTTATCACTAAGTATTTTTTGCACAGAACATTATTTCGGTAATAAACTTAAAATAAAATTTTTTTATAATATTATTTTAATTTCTTATGATTTCTTAATAATTCGCATGCATTACAAAATGTAGATAATTTTGACATTTTTAGCACAAATCACAACTGTATTTTGATTACTTTTAATTTTAGCATAGAAACCGTTTTAGGCACATTCAGACTAAAACGTAGCCTTTTTCTCTCAAAAAATTCTAAGTTATAATTTAAATACTTACAAAATACCCATTGTCGAAAATAAAAGAAATTAAACATATATAAAAAAATAACTTCGTCCATAAAATAATAAAAATTTTTTGGGGCTATCGGTCATTTTATTATTAATTAAAAAAAATTTTTAGGACACTTGATGTGTCAGTTTAATTATTTCTTAAATCATCTGCAGAATTATCTAATTCGTCAGTGAAGCTATCTTCGCACAAATTAATTATAACTGGTTCCTTTATCTCGCCGATCATGAGATCGAGTTTCCACATTTTCTTTTATTCTTTTATTATATGGATTTTTTCCCAATTTTCTGCCGTAACTTTATTCAAAAAATCTTTCAAAAGTTCAATTAAATTACTAATTTTGTAAGTTGTGTTATTTCTAGCAACTCTACCTTTTACCTGAGAGAGATATTTCCTTCTCCAATGGACATTTTCCGGACGATCTATAAGAACAGATTTCCTACCTGGTTTTTCCCAGCAACAATTAAGGTCTCTGCTATAGAGTATAGGAATGTGTATGCTTGCGATCGCCCCTCCCCTTCCTAAGAGCGTTGAGTTCAGGAAACTAGAACCGATTCTGCCTTTTATATTAGGAATGTGTATGCTACTGGAACCCCCCCCCCCCAAGAGCATCAAATTCAGAAAAATAGTCTTTTACGCTAGAAACAGGAATGCTGCTGGTGTCTCCCCCCCTCCCCGTCGACAACTTGCTTTCGCTTGCCATACTGTACTTTAGTGATATCACCGCCCCCCCCCCCCCCAAAGAGAGAGGCTGTATCCGCCCCCTATTATTTTTCTAAATATACCCACAATTAGTAATATTTACCAGGGTAATAATTCAATAAAGACTAATCAGTGGTGTTGGTGGCCTTTTGATGGTAAGGAAAAAAAACTGGATATCGAGTTATTCCCAGAATTGACCAAATTAATATCAATATTACACTTTAAAGGTACCAAGTAATCCCTGTACTCTGAAATTTGGTCTGGGACCCGAAATATCCTTATTAAAACTAGCAAAAATGTTACACAACTTTTCTTCGCGCTCTGTAAGAAAATGTAGTTTCTATCAAAAGTAATTATTTTTTTTTCTCCACAGAAAAACGACAAAATGGCGGGAAAAGATACAGGGATCTTTAATGCAACACCATGACAAGTGACAAGCCTTCAAAACAATGGAAATAAAGAATAACAAATTTTAAAATTATTTCAAGAATTATATGATTTACTAAGGAAATTGTGGTATGTTCAAAAAATTTATACTGGTTAAAAAGGACTTAATTGAGGCAAAACTCTCTTGCAAGGAAGGTCGAATCAGATCTAACCTTACAGTTATATACAATATATTATATTATCATAATAAATTGACAACAGATGGGCTAAAAATATATTTTTTTAGTTGTTTATTAAGTTCACACACTCATAAAAGCTGGCGGCTCAGAAGATCCAAGTTGTGCATGTCTATGTTAACACATTTTAAAAAAAAAACAGTAAGTTTTTAAAACACCCAAATAAAAAACACACTTAAACAAAACTGAAAAAGGTAAAAATATCAATAAAAAACTAAATTAAATGTTCAAATTGTTGTCCATTGTTATCTAGACACAGTTGGCAACGTCTTTGCACTCCTCTGCTCACAGCGTCATGAATATGAATATTAGCAATACTTCGCATAGCCGCTACAACTTTTCCTCTTATTTAGATATATTTTGTTTTTCATATACCCCCAAGATCAGGTGACCTAGGTGGCCACCTGACTGATCTATTGTTTGCTATCCATTTCTGTGCAGAATTAGCGTTCAGACTTTCGACAACAATTCCCGCGTTATGAGCCAGACCTCCATCGTATTGAAACAATCTGTCACTTTCTGCTGAAGACAAATTATCCATACATGGGACGATGTGCCTTACTAAAATGTCTAGGTAGGCTTGAGCATTTAGATTCCCTTTATATCTCTCTTAGACTATTATTCTATTACCCTGTTACTGGATGTCTTGTTGGCGATCAAGATCGGGACTGGGTTCCTCACATATGTTGCCAAACGTCTGCAGCAAATCTAAGTGACTGGTTCCAATGATTTGGCGAGAACCATCAAATCATTTTACCGACTGTTAACTTTTGCATGACAAAAGTGTCTGGTTTTTCAAGAAAGAACAAACATAATATTAAATATCCGGATATTCCCTTAGCAATAAAACCGATTCTTCATGAAGAAGGTTTACTAATTTCAGCGCCATCGGCAAAATGGGAGGACAATTTAGAAATGTATGATGATAAGGCAGAACCCGATGAAGTATCGGAAAAGAACGATTCTTATTTTCTTGAAAGTGAAGGAAAAACACACAAATTAATCGAACAACTTGAACTATATGATCTAGTTCGTGACCTCCTCTTGTCCAAAGAGCATGCTGAAGTATTAGGGTCTAGATTACAACAATGGAATTTACTAGCCACTGGAACCAAAGTTACCATATTTAGAAATCGTAACCAGGAGCTATTCTCGTTTTTTACTCTGCAGGATCAAATATATGCTTATGCTAATCCAAATAGTGTTGTGGAAAAATTAGGTATGCACATAACCTGGGCGAAGGGCGCTTATTTATAGATTCTTCTAAAATAAGTTTAATAACAGTTCTACTCCATAATGGCAACAGAAGACCCTCTATTCTTCTTGCACATGGAGTTGATATGAAGGAAACATACTAAAGTATAACACTTATTCTAAATTCAATACGCTATGATACGTATAAGTGACAAATATGTGGTCACCTAAAAGTCATAGGGCTATTACTAGGGTTTCAGGGTGGATTTACGAAGTTTTGTTGTTTTCTTTGTCTTTGGGACAGTAGAGCAAAACAGAGCCTATACTGAGTAAAATAATGGCTTCAGAAAGATCAATATATTCCAGATCAAGCTAATGTTAAGAATATACCTCTTGTTAATCCCAAAAAAGTACTGTACATTCCACATTAAACTGAGATTGATTAAAAAATTCGTTAATGCATTTGATAAAGAAGGAGATGCGTTTAAATACCTTAAATATCTTTTTCCTAAACTAAGTAACGTTAATTTTAAGGAAGCAATATTTGTTGGACTACAAATTAGAAAAAACTTGTAGAAGAATTACTTGCAAGCTACTGCAAAATGGACTGTCGCATATCTCTTAAAATACACTTGTTGCGGGTAATGATGAGCAAGTAGAAAGTAGCAAGGTTTCACCAAGACATATTAACAATGGAGCAACGCTACCAAGGCAGATGGGATCTTCAAACAACCATGAAGATCATTGTCAAAGTCAAATTTAAGGTCAGCGCTTGACTTTTCGTTGAAAATTACTTCAGGTACGACTTTAACCTTTATCAAACAAATCATCCTTAGTGAAGTATTGAGCAGTCCCGTTACTTCCTTACTACCCTTTATTACATCTTCAAGGGGTAGTTTTTACACCTAAAAGTGAGTTATGGTCGCAACAAAAAAATATGTATTTAATATTTTTCAATGTTCTACTCGTATGCCAAGTTTCACTATGTTACCCTTGGGTAGGTTTACTTGTGAACGTGGGTTTAGTGCAGTTGCAAATATACTTTCTAAAAAAAAGATCACTGTGCGTGACGATTTTCAACTATTATTGTCAAAATTGGAACTTGATATTAACAAATTGTTAAAACTCCACCAGTCTCAACCATATCATTAAATTTTTAATTATTTGTTAGTTTTTACAACAAATTTATAATTTATAATAAACAAATATTGTAATACATTTATTTATTATATATATGGTATTTTAATTTTTAATACAATATTTTATTACTAGGTACAAATACTATGAGGTAGGGACACGTGAGATTTATTTTTCTTGCAAAGGAGGCGGTGGTACAGAAAAAGTTTAGAACTTATTTTCCAAAGGGAGCAAAAAACTAAATGAAATGCAAACTAAAATAATTTACCCAATTACTGCATTATTTAAGGTAAATAATTTGCCTAAATATGTGCTTTTTAATACGAACATGTTTTTTTTCGTTGCGAAATGTGGTCGATCATACAAAGCACCAAATTCTCAATAGTTTTTTACGACTTATAATGCGAAATCTACGTGTGCGGTATAAAAATATTAGATTTCAATATGCAGAAACTGTGTTCAATGAATTTAAATGAACTGGCTATTTCGAAAACTCCAAATATTTATTTTGTGTAGCCATAAATTGCAAAATTTCAACATAATTGTAGCATGTAAATAGTCAAAATAAAAAAAATTATAGCAATTTGAATTTTTATTATTACACAATATATATATATATATATATATATATATATATATATATATATATATATATATATATATATATATATTTGATACAATGATAGTGACCTTAAGGGTTGATCGACCATATACATATAAAATAAATTTTGATAATGACCCATAAAAGTAATGAGTAAAATGTAATCTCAACAAAGAGAAACAGCAATATTAAAATCGTATAAGTTCATCACCTCGTGAACAAACTCCTTTATGCGCAATGCTTCAATTTTATTGGTTATTTTAAACAGCTCCAAGCATGACCGATTCCAAGCATGACTGGACGACCCAAGCGTGAATCATCTTCAGCGTCTTCTTGGCCATCTTGGAAATGCTTAAAACACTTGCGCACGTGATACATATTCATTGCTATACACTTCTTTTAATAAGTTTCAGCCATTTTTTCATGTTAAATTTCAAGAAAATTTGTTGTCCGATTATTACCCATATCAGTTTTTTTGACAACATAAAAAAATAATCGAAGGCCACGGTCCGACTGACTTATTTACAGAAACTGCAGGTACCGCATTCGAAAGAGAAGGCTTCATGCTACACAGTTGTCTGGTGTTCGCCTTTGGCGTATGTGTATTTCTTCTGTAGAAGCATCAGTCTCGTTATTTTATAGCTACATCTCGTATAAACTGAATATTCAAAAAGTATCGGACCCCCTCTATCTCCAAAAATACACAACGTAGGAAAAAATGATCCGTACCCCTAAAAGTACTAGGATTTTGTTCTGACAACCTCATGGTGACCTCAAAGTTTACCTTGGGTTTGACCTTCAAGGTCATTTGAAGGTCAAGTTTAGTTTTTTAATTAGAAACCCTAGCTTTTTTATGACAGAAATGGAGACCGGAGAAAATTTCCTATCCGACGATATAAATAACATAAGGGGTAAAATCATATCTGGAAGTCATTTCATTTGACAATTGAATGTCCTTATACCATGGATTAGTGTAAATTATCTAATGACTCGACAACTAAGAATGACAGAGAAAAACTCTTCCTATAAAAGTTTCAGAAAATTGAACGAAACATTTTAAGGGATTTTACTTTGACCTTGACCTTCAAGGTCAATTGCAGAATTTTAAATAAGACTTTTGGCCCCGCAGATGGAGGATCAGTGAATTTTACATATATTACCTTGATCTTGACGCTGATGTGAAGGTCAGGTCCTAAAAGTAGGGGAAGGTTCAAATGCGAGGTTTCCCATTCAGGAAAAAAAAATTGTAAGGGTTGATAAAAATGTGAGGAATGAAATTTAACTTAAAAAAAAAATATTTTGATATTCCCACGAAATGTAATCATTTATTACCTATTGAAATACACATGCCATTTTTCCTCTGAACACGTACCACCCGGGTCAGCCTATATACGAGCGATGAACCACTGACAGAAATTATTTACTTTAGGTATAGTTTAAGTAAAGTTAGATGCTTTTTCAAGAAATAAAGATGACCTTGAAGTAATGTGTTTTTTGTGCGTTTTATGGCAATATAAGGAAAAACTATAGAACCACCAAGGTTGGAATCATTTCCGAGGACTACGAAATAGGGATTACACAAATTAATTTTAAAAAAATCATTTTCCTAGATTTCGATCTAAATAATTACCAGAGAGTCCCTTACATTAAATATTTGAAAAATAAAAATTTGCGAGACTGTGAGATTTTAATATTTCATGTAACATGTTTTATATTCGACAGTTTTGTCGATATTAATATACAAAAAATGACACGATAAAGAATCACAATGACCGGTAGTAAGAATTAATTACCTTCAAGTTGAACTGAAAATTGACATTTCTTGTTTTATGATAATGGATTAAAAACTTAAAAGGTTTGTTCTTAAAATGTTTTCATGGTTTCTCGAACAACCTTTAACAGACCCTGTGCAGGGTTTTCGAGAATCACCTTAACTACATGTAGGTTTTCGACATACATATTTATAATATTAATTACGATCATCTTTTCAATAACTTTCATGTAACTACTGGTAAAAAAGTGGCGAAATTGTATTTCCTTCAAATGATATATTTGATCTAAAACTGATATTCCGGCAAAAATTGTTACGATAATAGACCGATTTAACATTCACTTTACAATTTATTAAATTCAACATATTATAAAAATGTATTCATAATACAGCATAAAAATCAAATAAACCAAAATTTTAAACTAAGTCAATTTTTTATTATTTATTAGTGACCCTTGGGGGTACGACTAAGATTCTTAACGGAAGCTTAGTAATAATAATAATGTATTATTATTGACAGAACACTGCACTGTTAAAAATAACCTTAAATTTAATGCAAATTTAATGTCCATTCTACATTAAATTTAATGATTTTGTAGCAAACGTCATGAATAGTTTACATTTACTTTGAATTTAAAGCATTCAAATTCAGTTTGTGGTACATCAAATTTGATTAAATGGTATCTTAAATTTCAATAAAGTAACTGAAAAGATATTTCAACTTGTGTACATTAAAATTAATTCACATATACCCTAATATTAACGGAATTTACATTATTATTCAATATAGATTGCATGAGATTCCGGGAGATGGCGCAGCTTGTAATGAACTTTTTATTTAGTATGATATAAGTTGCTTAAATGACTCAATTTTCTTATGATGAGGTGTACATGTCTGACCAGTACTGACGGGAATCAATGAGTTCGAAACCGGTCTAGCTGAAGGTCACTACCTATGGGAAAGATGTCCACCTTTTCCTGGTAGTTTCAGAATTTTTTGAACTTATATTAATGTTGGTGCATTAAATATGTGAAAACATATCTCAAATTTAATGAACAATGGCAGCATATTTAATGTTCATAGTTAAAAAGTACTGATCAAACTTTAAATTTAATGTACGATTAAATTAAGTGGAACACCTTATATATTTTTAGATGATAAGGTAGTTTTTAATTATATTTACGAAAATATACTACATTCGATGTCAAAATGAAAAATCAAGCTGGATTTTGCGATTTTTTCGTTAAAAATAGTAGTAAACCATGAATAAAAAACAAAAGAAGATATTATGATATTTATATTTAAACAACAGATACACCCACTATTTATTTAATGACAACACAAGACAATGACAAAATACTATTTAAAAAAGAAGAGCATAAAAGAAACATAATTTATTCTAAATAACAAGCTTCCTTTTTATAAAAATCCAGGCAGGCGGTAACTTATTTTCGTCAATACACTTTTGACAATGCTTTCTTACAGATCTTACTGCATTAAGAATATGAACACTTCTTACTTTTCTAAATACGTTCTGAATTAGTTCAAGAAGTTGTTCCTTAGTATTAATGGTTTCCTTATATATGTCATTTTCTAGAAATCCCCATAGAAAAAAATCTGGAGAACGTGGCGGCCATCACACCGGTCCATACGTACCCAACCACCAATCAGGGAAATTACTGTTTAAATATGCTCTTAATTTTAAGGCATTATGACTACAAGTACTGTCTTGTTGGACATAAATGTCAAGTTGTTCAATCAACGATTCGTCATATAATAAATTCATGATTAATTTATAATATACTCTCGGTTTTTTCATAACCTAATAACAAAAAATATAGAACATAAACATCAAAAATCTGTAGCATTACCTTACACTAGTGAGCTCTTAGAAAAAATAAAACACATTTTAAAAAAGCACGATATCATCGTATGTCACAGGTCTTAAAATAAACTAAATACATTCCTCACTAATTTAAAAAGTAAAACTCCTCTAATGAATAAATCAAATATAGTATATTTGATCACTTGCACAAATTATCCCAAGAAATATGTTGGTATGACGAGCCAATTACTTAAGAATAGATTAAATAGTCATAGATAAACAAAAAACGCCTCAATAGCGTTAAACAAATACACAGAGGACGAAAAATAAACCTCTGATTACAACAAAACCATAATTAGGAATAAATATATACTCTACCAAAAATTACAGATAAAGGAGATAATAGGGATTAAAAAAGATAAAAATACTGTTAATGACAGAACGGATATAGGAAATTTGAGCCACATTTACACCAGCCTAATATAAACTAAAATCTCAAGTAATTGATCCTGTTAATAAATACCATTTTGAATACCCTCTTAACGGGTGCGTTTTTTTGATTTTTTTGGTGCAGTGTAAGATATAAACAATAATATAAATTTGCATTCCGTGTGTTCTCAGTAGCCAAATGTAAGTTACAAAAGCCCACACTCATTATGAATAAACAAAATATCAAGGTTCGTACTTGGAAAATAGGATATATTTTGAAAACATGATAGTTTGTTTAAAGAAATGTTTGTTGTTAACATGTTAATTTGTTTATAAATAAATGTTTTTTAATTATACAAAAAAAATTTTTAGGATAATGAAAATTGAGGAAAAATTTTTGAAAAAATGGTGCGAAACGTCAATCATCTGCATTATTTACTATATAAAGAGCCTTAAGTCAAAAAAGGGAAAAAAATGAAATAATATATATATATATATATATATATATATATATATATATATATATATATATATATATACTTAACTTTACTTAACTTTATAGCGTTATACAGTTCACAGTATTAGTTTTTGTTTGTAGTTTGTACGTTTTTAGGTTTATTTTTTACGAGTTTATAATTTAAATGCAACAGAACATTAGCAAAATTAGAGAAGACGTACAGGGTGAGTCAACGATTGGATGAAGTAGGTTTGTGCCTTTTCGGTGAAATTAACAAAGAAACTATATTTATTGTTTGATACAGTTTATTTTTACGCAGATTTTAAATATATTTAGGACTTTTTTACAGAAATAGTCTTCATTATCATAGTAGCCATGGCAAAAACAATGTAAAAGAACATTTTTCTGTGTGTCAAATTTATAACCGCAATCGCTTCTTTTGGTTTTTATGTAGTGTAGTTTGGTTTTTTTTGCATTCATCTTATATTGTAAAATGATTTTTCCAAAGAATGAGTTAATAGATATGATTTACACAATAGGAGAGGCTCAAAAAAATTGCCTTCTTGCTCAAAGAATTTACAAAATGAAGTATCCTGATCGACGCCAGCCTAATACCCATACTTTTCAAAACTTAATGCAAAGATTTGATTCTTCTGGTACTGTTGATTATACAAAACGTAAAGTGGTCAACAAACCAGTAACTAATGAAGAAAAAGAACTACAAGTATTGTTAAATGTTCAGGAAAATCCTTATATTGGTAGCCGTCAGTTAGCAGTATTATGTGAAACATCACAATCCACCGTTAATCGTACTACCAAGAAATATAGGTATCATCCATATCACATGGAATTACACCAAGAATTGCATGGACAGGATTTTGAAAGTCATGTAAACTTTTGTCGTACAATAAATGCGGAGGTTCAATTAAATCCAAATTTATTATGCAAGGTAATGTTTAGTGATGAAGCTATTTTAGAAGTAACGGTGCCGTAAATAGACGCAACATGCATTATTATGCCACAGAAAACCCATTTTGGATTAGAGAGGTGCAACATCAAAACCACTGGTCATTAAATGTTTGGTGTGGTATTCATCATAATCGAATTATTGGACCCCACTTTTTTAATGAACCATTAAATGGCCATAGTTACCTGAACTTTCTACAAGAAGAACTACCCCAACTGCTTCAAGGTCTCGATAGGGATGAGCTCGACAGTATGTGGTTCCAGCACGATGGTGCGCCTCCGCATTACCATCGTGAAGTTCGTGCGTTTTTGGACCAACGATATCCGCAAAAATGGATTGGACGTGGGGGTTTCATTGAGTGGCCACCAAGGTCTTGCGACATCACCCCATTAGATTTCTTCCTATGGGGTTATATTAAAAATAAGGTGTATGTTAATCCACCAACAACAGTGGAAGATATGCGAAACAGGATTAGGGATACCTGTAGAACAATAACGCCACTAATTTTGTCCAGGGTCCGAGAAAATCTGCAAAAAAGACTAAATTTGTGCATTGCACAAGAGGGTCGTTTATTCGAACACTTATTAAAAAGAAATAATTAATCTCAGTATTTAATAGGTAATTTTTTTGTTTCAATTTAGTATAAAAGTAAATATGTATTTGCCTTGTCGTTATTGTTGTGTTAATTTTTTCACATTATGTTTAATTAAACTATTGCCGTTGTAATATAACGAATAATGTATTTCATCATATTTAACCACATTCTGTTTGTTTCTGTAGTTTCTTTTTATTATTTTACATGGCTACTATGATAATGAAGACTATTTCTGTAAAAAAGTATGGAAAATAAGAAAAACTGAAATATCTCAAAAACTATTATAAATAGGTATAGGATATATTGAACAAAACTTTTAGGGTTTTTATTACTCTATTAAATAACATGAAAATATACAGGGTGTACCATTTAAAAAAAAAGATATTTATTCATTTAAACTTGTTCAAATTTGAGCCGACGTGTTCAACACCCTGTAGCTTTTATTGCAAATATTAGGTAAAAATTATGTTAACTTGTCCTTGGCCTTGCTAAATTCCAAATTTGAATATATTTGTCACAAAATTGAAAACGTTATTTAGGATTGAATTGATGCTTGAAAATATGACTTTTTTTCTTTAAACTTAATTATCTCCGAAACTATAAAGTTTTGTTATAGTAAACCCTTAATAAAAAAGATTTAAAATTATAAGCTAAATCGAAAATACGATTCATATATAGGGTGTTCTATTTAAAAAAAATACAACTTTATGCAGTCCTAGTTTTTTGGCTCACCCTGTAGAGTCCTAAATATTTTTAAAATCTGCGTAAAAATAAACTGTATCAAACAATAAATATAGTTTCTTTGTTAATTTCACCGAAAAGGCACAAACCTACTTCATCCAATCGTTGACTCACCCTGTACATATATATATATATATATATATATATATATATATATATATATATATATATATATACTTAACTTTACTTAACTTTATAGCGTTACACAGTTCATAGTATTAGTTTTTGTTTGTAGTTTGTACGTTTTTAGGTTTATTTTTTACGAGTTTATAATTTAAATGCAACAGAAGATTAGCAAAATTAGAGAAGACGTACATGGTGAAATACAACATGATGTACACAAACATGCAACAGATACATTTGCAAATGGAGAAGGTAGCCAGTACAGGTATAATAAAGGTGGATGGTGTTTCTGCAACTAATGGGATGAAACCACCTACCTTTGACGCAAAGTACCTTGGCTTACCTATGTCGGTCGATTCGAAGCCGCCGCCACCGGCAAGAACTGGAGTTTACCGGAAAAGGCACGTGCTCTTGTTCTAGCACTACGAGGTGAAGCTATGGAGGTTCTACGTAACATTCCTGAAGAGAAACAGAATGAGTACGAATTTATTGTTACTTTTTTGGAGATGTGCTATGGGGAAGCCCACCTCCAAGAAGTTTATAAGGCCCAACTCCAAGGAAGAAGACAAAAATACAACGAAGGTCTTCAAGAATATGAGGCAGATATAATGAGGCTAACAAATTTGACTTACCCAACATATCTGGAAGAAATAAAGCAAGAGTTAGCAATAAATAGTTTTATCGAAGGTTTACGCGACCCAGAAACAAGTCAGACTCTATGAATGGCCCGACTGAAGAAATTTTCTAAGGCTCTTGATTTAGCCCTGCAATTTGAAATAGCCAAATAGACTTCGAGGAACCAAGGAAGAATCACAAGAAGAGTTAAAGTTTCCCGAGATTATCGCAAGACCAACGAGGAGATTTTCATGAGGCTAATGAGAGAGTTGTAAAAAGTTTTGAATGAAGGGAAAACACATGACAATAAAGATACAACCTTTCGTAGCAGAAATAGAATTCGTTGTTGGAAGTGAGGCCAAGAGGGGCATCTACAAAGCCACTGTACTCACAATACTGTTCTTGATAGAGGCCCTGATGGCTATCAGCGTCATATTGCTAATATAGGCAATGATGTTCGAAGAAGCGACATGGAGAAAGTCTTGCTCCTTATGGTGAACTTAAATAAGTTTGGTTAAGTAATAGTATTCCCTGTTTGGGATTTGCTGTTTGCAAAGATTAAAAAAAATGCTGCAGTTGCCGTCAAAGCTTGCGATGGAGTTGAAGTATGCGGTTATCGTATTAGAGTGACTTATGCCAGACCGAGAAGAAGAGGTCAGAGTCGCCGGTACCATTCGAATAACATGCATTGTTATCAGTGCGGGTACAATGATCACTTTTACAGCAACTGCCCGGAAATTACTGCTGGTGGAGGCGATAGAAGAAAGGACCATTCCGGAAGACCTAGAAGGAGTACTTGCGGCGACCGTGGAGAACATGATGAGAAGGACCGTGATCGCGAAAGGGGCTATGGAAGTAGAACGTTCTACAAGTCATCCTCGAGAAGGTACGTTGAGAGGAACCGCGATCGTGAAAGAGACTCCGGAAGGAGAACGTCTTCTAGGTCATTCTTGGAAAGGTGCAGAGACGACTATAAATAGAAAGCGACAGAAGACGCCCTCATGCGAGGATGAAAGTTGTGGATCTTGACATATTTGCCAAGAAGGTTGATCGGGACGATCAAGACATGAAAGGGGGGTAATGTAACGAACTTTATAGCGTTATATAGTTCATAGTATCATTTTGTGTTTGTAGTTTGTACATGGAACGCCTATGACAGAAGGTCTAGAAATCGCTAGTGTATTCCTTTTCCTTATTTTCGTATAGTTTAAGAGCTCGTCGATGGAACTTGAATTATTTTGACAAGTTGTTAAAGTTATGACAATAAAGAGATTTTGAAATAATAGAGTGTGTGTTCAAATCGGCCGTCCGGAACAATACACACATACATACATACATATATATATATATATATATATATATATATATATATATATATATATATATATATATATATATATATAACAAGGTGACCTAAAAGTACCGGAATATACTGCAAAAAAAATGTCAGGCGATTTTCTCAAACCCAGCCTTACCTGCTAATTAGGGGTTTGAATCGATAAACGCGAAAACTATGTAAATTTGCAAACGATTTAGGGCTTCAAAACTAAAAAACTTCCCTAAAAAATAGAGTCGCCCATTTCATTCTGGTATCTGTAAATTTTGCCTGAAGTGTTTTCAGTAAAAAGCATATAAAAAGGCTATAAAGCGGAACTGTAATTCTACATTGTTGCTTCCACTTTCAAAAAAAGTATGTTGCACAATACTGTATGTATGTCAGTAATTTATTAGACCTAATTGGATACAATACTTTTTACCAGTGACTTTGACCTTTGCAGTTACATAAGCAGTTTTAGATTATAGAAATATCAATTTATTTCGAAACTATGTAATTTATTGGTGGGTCAAAAAGCTGCCCTGAGGATGATTTCGTTGTAAAGACAAATGAATAATCTTGAAAAAAAAAGAGTGTTTATATTACAAATCTCTCGTCTTGATTCCTTACTTAGCCAATAATGTTAATGTTAATCCAATCCTTCTGGTGTGCTTGCACTTATTGGTTGTATCTGTTAATATGTATTTGACGACAAAAGTATTAGTAATAAATAATTTTCATGATTTTGGAAGTATTTCTTTTTTTTATTTTAATCTGTGTTTTCCAACAGAGTGAGTTTTGGTTAAGAATAATACAGAGCAAATAGACCAATGCGGATCTCTTTGAGTTGACTATGAAAGGGGGCACGATAATTTTTCCTCTCAAAAAGTTGTGAAAAATTTATTAATTAATGAAAACGTGTTAAAAAATTGAAAAAAAAAAGGGTTTTTAACCGACTTCTAAAAGAAGGAGGTTCTCAATTCGTCGAGTATGTATTTTTTTATGTATGTACACCGATTATTCCGGAACGGCGGCACCGATTTGAATGAAAATTTTTATGTTATATTCAGGAAATTGCTGCGGTGGTCCCATATTTTTTTGCACCAAATTGCTGCAGTAAAGTCTAAGATGGCGCTGACAATATTATTTAAAAAAAAATCAATATAGCGGATCCAATATGGCGGACGAAAAAATCAATTTTGTTCGATTTTCCCCGATATTGGTATGGGGGAGTCTTTGGGGTCGCATATAACGAATCTGAAAATATTTTAAAAAAATTCAATATGGCGCATCCAATATGGCGGATAAAAAAATGATTTTGACCGATTTTTTTCAAAATTGATACGGGGGAGTTTTTGGGATCGCACATTACGAATCTGACATTATTTAAAAAAATTAAATATGGCGGATTAAAGATTCTATATCTTTCGATTTTGTCTAAAATTAGTATTGGGAGATTTTCTTTTTAGTGTTAATTACAAATTTAAAATATTTTTTGAAAAACTCAATCTAGGGGATTCAATATGGCGCCCTAGAAATTTTAATTTTTCGATATTCTTCAAAACCGATAGGGGGTTCTTGAGGGTGTAAATTATGATTTTAAAAGTATTTTTTCAAGATTTATTATGGCAAATCCAATATAGCTGACTAAAAATCTTACATTTTTCGATTTTGTTCAAATGTGGGACTGAATCGTTTTTGAGGATGTAAATAGCGAATAATTTTAAGAAAATCTAATATGTCAGATGCAATAAGGCGGTCTAGAAACTTTAAATTTCTGGATATCATCCAAAATTGGTACTAGAGGCTTTGAAGGGTTTAGATTTAGAGTAGATTAAGAGGTTAAAATTATTTTTTCGAAATTCAATATGGCAGATCCAATATGGTGAGTTGAAAATTTTACTTTATTCGCATTTTTTCAGATTTGGTATCAGGGTATTTTCGTGGTCATATACTACGAATATGAAGTTAATTTTTTGTAAATATTAGGTTGATAAGATACAATATGAGGGGCTGGAAATTCTACATTTTCCGATTTTGTCTAAAATTGACATTGCAGGGTTCTTGGAGCATATACAAACTCAATATGCAGTATAAAATAAATCGGACTAAGAAATTTGCGTCTCAAGTTCTTTAAATATCGATATTGGAAGGTTTTGGGGTGTATATTACCAATCTAAAATTAATTTGAAATTTAAGATAGTGGATTTACTATCATAGACTAAATATTCGTTTGATATAATTTCACTGGTATTTGAAGAACTCTAAGAATCAAAGAATTTTTAGTGGTTCATTTTACGGTGATTTATAACTTTAGATAAAATGGGTATTTTTTTGCTCATTGCAAGGTAGACTAATCTCGATTAGTATTTAGTTCAAATAATTTATGGATATCATAATGAATTCAAAACTAAAAATCAACAAATAAAATTTGTATAAAAAAAATTGAACCGACATCTAAAAGTGCGCTAAAAAGTGAAAAATGACTATTAATTTTTATATGAAATTGGAATTTTTGAAGTCTAAATGAAACAAATAACTACTAATATATACAAATGATGGTGAAAAAGCAATTACAAATAAAATATTTTTAATCTGTTTATGCGAATCACATTTTATCAGGTATTAGTTTGGCGCCGACTTTAAAAATTTCAATTTCATATAAAAATTTATAGTTATTTTTCACTTTTTAGCGCACTTTTAGAAGTCGGTTCAATTTTATTTATAAAAAACTTATTCTCTTTTTCTTTTTTATAACTTTGAAAATATTCATTTCGAAAAAAGAAAAAAATTTTGTAATTAAGTTTTCTATTAGATGGGGTTGGTTGGAAAACTCAAAATTGATTATCCCTGTTGCAAAGTAGTAATAAGTAAAAAAAAAACCCAAAAAAATCTGTTTTTGGACCACTTACATTTCTCTGAGGACCTCATATTTGGACAAAAAAAACTGTATGGTATGATAAAACAACATTTCAAATTAAGTTAAATGGGGTCGATAGTTTTTGTACAATAATTTTGCAATAAAAATTTTTTTTCAAGAAAATTTTTCAAATTTGATTGTTTTAAATATGAAACTTACATAACTGCACTTTTTTCACTTGTACTAGAGATATCAAGCTTTCAAAAGCTTTTTTAAAAATTAAAAGTGGATCATTAGGGCCTTCTCAAGAACTGTTTCAAGTTATCGACAATATTTTTTCTTATAAACAAATGAAATATTTTTGCGATTTTTTTTTTCGAAAATATGGCTTGAAAGTACTGGAAAAGAGGCTTCTTTAAAAAGAAAAGACTGTCAATTGGTTTTTGAGATACAAGCTGTCAAAGTTGATAGGGTTTTACGGCGAATCTATAGAGGGCTGAATCTATAAAAATATAGCTTAGAAAATATAAATATTTTAAAAGTAAATAATGTCACTATTGAAAAGTATATTACTCATTGACATATATGGCTTATTTACAAGAAGCAGACTCAAAAATTTAAGAAAAATTCACAGAAAACAAGTTGCGAAGAACAACTATTATTAACACATTTTAAAACCAGAAAGTGAAGAGTACAAGTATTTGCCATACAAAGTATTGTTTATGTACAACTGATGACTAAGAAAAACTCAACTACATTAGATCTCATATATATATTTATGCAATAGAACCTTGTTCTATGAATTACTATACCTGAACGCTTCATATTTTATTGGGTTGTTAGTAATGACCTGAAACGACAGACTAAAAATGGTAAAGTACCAATAATAAAATAAAGTAGATGTAGAGCATTTTTTTATTTTTATTTAAGTCAATTAAAGTCGTAAAAATATAAAATATTAGTCTAGAAACAAATATCTATTCTTGATAGAGATTTAATTTAATAAATTATTCATACAAAGTTGAAACAGTCCCTCTGCTGGCATTTAGTTCAGCAGCACCAGGGTTTCTTAAATGTGACATTTTTGTAATTAAAATAAATTAATAAATTTTATTATTTCTTAAATTATAAATATTAAATAGCATGAAGTTTGAATTTTTTTATTTAAATTTTCTATTTAGGTTCAAGTACTCATCGTTCGGCCAGGAAGCTTGCCAAAATCGGTGTCTGTGCGTAGGATTAAAACATGTTTAAGGATACTAAAACTTGATATAAATTTTGGCATTTGGTTGTTCTAAACATTAACACCAGCTTAAAAGTACCAAAGAATAACAATATTCATTGTCCTTGTCCAAAAAAATTAGTAGACCATATTAAATTATAATAATGTAAAAGGTGACATTTTTTTTACATTAATACAACTTAGAACTGATGGGTCGCGACCCCCCTCGAAAGTGTGATGTGATATGTCACTTCATAGTTTTGACAGTAAAAGCCGTATTCTTGAAAATGCAATGTTGCCAGATATGAACGTACTAAAACCAGCGGATTTCAAAAAATAAAATGGATGACAGATTGAACTGAGTTGACCGAAAATGTCCGTAGAGTGTTTTGTCGCCATTTTAGGCAAAAAGTAGTTTTGGTACGTCAAATTAATCGTCAAAAGTAAAAAAAAATAGTGTTGTTGTTATTGTTGTGAAGCTATTGATTGCCATTAAAATATTTGTACTTTGCCTGGATTAAATTTATTTTATATCACTTAACAACCAAGAAATCTAGACCAAGTCATCAGTTAAATATTTAGGTGTAAATATAGACCACAAAATTATCTTAAATTGACATCCTAGAACTGTTAAACAAAAATTGCCAAGTACTTTAGGATTCTAATATATAAAGAAAAAGAGATATCAAGAAAAACGGCAACTCATATATACAAAGTAATATGCTGACGTCAATTGGAATACATGCCCCCTATATAGAGTAATTGCAGAAAGCCAGCACTGATAAACCTTAAAACGGTGGAAATTACAACTCTACGTAGTATGACTAAAAGCCTCATCCCAATCAACTACGGAAACTATCCAATCAGTAATTTATTGTATGAATTCACAAAATATCCAGTCTCTTACTGCAAGACGATCTGTCCTGACAATTAAATTTGAAAGAAAACCTGAAACTTGAACAATGATAGAGAAACTGTTTAAGACCAGGGATCGAAATCAAAGGTCAGACAGAAAACATTCATTAAATATACTGGCAGATCTCACATTCAAATTTTAATATAATTCTTTTTTTTTATTTTATATATATATATATATATATATATATATATATATATATATATATATATATATATATATATATTTGGACGAAATTGATGCAGTAATATCCAAGATGGCGCTTACAATATGGCGGCCAAAAAAATTAATTTTGTCCGATTTTCTCCAAAATTGGTATGGGGGAATTTTCGGGGTCGCACATTACGAATTCAAAAAATTTAAAAAAAATCAATATGGCGGACAAAACAATCGATTTTGTACGATTTTCTCCAAAATTGGTACGGGGGAATTTTCGGGGTCGCACATGACGAATTTAAATTATTTTTAAAAAATTCAATATGGCGGACGAAAAAATCAATTTTGTCCGATTTTCTCCAAAATTGGTATGGCGGAGTTTCTCACATAACGAATCTGAAATTATTTTATAAAAATTCAATATGGCGGATCCAATATGGGGACAAAAAAAATCAATTTTGTCCGATTTTCACCAAAATTGGTACAGGGGAGTTTTCGGGGTGGCACATGACGAATTTAAAATTATTTTTAAAAAATTCAATATGGCGTATCCAATATGGTGGATAAAAAATTTATTTTGTTCGATTTTTTTCAAAATTGATACAAGGGAGTTTTTGGGATAGCACATTACGAACCTGATATTATTTAAAAAAAAATTAAATATGGCGGATCTAAGATGGCGGATTAAATATTCTACCTCTTTCGAGTTTGTCTGAAGTCAGTATGGAGGGATTTTTGTCAGTGTTAATTACGAAATTAAAATATTTTTTGAAAAATTTTTAGCGCACTTTTAGAAGTAGGTTCACTTTTTTAATAAAAATTTTATTTAGTTAATTTTCATCTCTATATCGAAGCAATAATTGTTGCCAAAGTAGTCAAATTTCAAATAGAACTATTAATAAAAAAAAATCCCATATGATGCGGACTTTACTGGTCACACTGTATGTATATATATATATATATATATATATATATATATATATATATATATATATATATATATATATATATATATATATATATATATATAGTATAGGTAGACACTTTTTCTCAGGTATGATAATTTTTGATTATGAAAAAGTCAAAAAAAAAATGGACATAAATAATTAATTAATGCATTTATGTGGTAATTGCAGATAGTAGAATAGATATTAGTTAGTAGTATTTAAGAATTTATTTTTAAATCATGTTTTTAAAGGACATAAAATGCCAATAATTGTGTAATAACATGATAAAATGTATAAAAAATTAGTGTGAAAGGTTGGACATTAATGCATATAAATTAAGAAATATAAACATATTTGACTCAGAAAGAGATGACTCTTATAAATTAATAAATAAGTGATATTTTGAATAAGGAGTGAACTGTTATTGTCCAGAAATAGTGACTAAAAAAGGAATTTTTAAAACGATATTGTGAAATCGACAAAAATGAAAATTTTAATCACCCATTTTACAAACAGTGCGGGTAAAGATAATATTAGTGAAAATAAGCGTCAAATAATAACTATTTAGTGAAATATAGACACTATTTATCAATAGTTATTTATAACATATTAGTTTCTAGATATTACACCAACAGTAATTGTTAAAACTTTGTTAAAATTATTGTAAATGTGTAATAATAGTAAAAAAAATCTAGATTATATGTTTATTTTAATAAGAAACTAGGATAACAGAGTACCTAATTATAGGTAAAACTTTGTTAAATACGATAATAATATTAATAAAACAAGAATTATCAATTTTAGCAAGTTATAGTTAAATTTTAAATGTATAGGTAAAATTTTCTTAGATGTAATCCAATTTTATTTATCAATTTTATGTGGTAAATAATTACCAAAAGTAAAGTTTAGATCTATCAAAATGCCAGGAAAAGTCAAAATTTACATAAATCATAATTTATTGTCAACAAATAGAATATTTATTTCATAAAATCAATAAAATAAAAAATTTATCATAAATTGACAATTAGGAATTCATTTTGATTTTATGTTTCAAAGCTTAAAATTTCATCTAGTTGCCAGTTCACGTCAGATGGCCGACCAATCAGAGAAAAATTCAAACAAAATTTTAAATCACGTGACCATCTACTATAAATGCTAAAATTCATTTTTTTTTTAAGAGTACAGGTCCATCATTTGTACAGCGAACATCATTAGTCTGATTCTTAAAAAGTAACATAACTTCAATATTTTCCCTTGTTATTTTAAAAAGTAAAAGGAGTGGTTATTAATCGATTATAGTATAAAATTCGCTAGTTTTTTATTAACGGGAACATAACCTAAAAGTTTTTCATTTGTTATTTCACAAATAAATTAAAAGGAAGACGGTGCAGATTAAGGAAGAAACATAGAGCTTGGATATAAAAATATAAAAATATCTGGAGATGGAAAATCAATTTTAAGTTTAATAAATTAGTAAATAAATTATGTCGATAAGCAAGCAGCTGTGAAAAATATTTAAATAATTGGCAAATGAGGAAGGATTGGTAAATTTTTCCTTTCTTAAAAAAAAGGAAGGAGGAAATAAAATATAAAACGTGGATAATAAAAAATTTTCTGGAGATTTAAAAGGTATTTATTTATTGTGTAAGATATAAAAATTTTTGAATTACCTGAAGATAAATTGATAAAATAGATTTATACTAACCTTATTAAGAATAGTTAATAATAAAAGTAAATTGTTTAATTTGGACTGTAACAAGATCACTTTTTAATAATAACCCCATAAAAGAATACAGTGCATATTGAATAATATTTGGTAATTTAATTAGGTTTAGATAAGGTAATTTATAAATTTAACATAAAAAACTGCACCCACGGACATGATTGTATTTTTCTAAATAAAATTTGTATTTGTGTTTTTCAATCATTGGTTTGACTTTTTCTGATAATAATTATATTTTCATCTGAACTCACCTGAGAGAGAGAAAATTGACATCAATGTTTTAAATGTCAAATCACTAAAGACGGGTACATACAGAAATACAACACATGTGTAACTGAGTAATATTTATTGAAAATAAAAAAAGTTTTTGGTACAGGGTGAGTCAACGATTGGATGAAGTAGGTTTGTGCCTTTTCGGTGAAATTAACAAAGAAACTATATTTATTGTTTGATACAGTTTATTTTTACGCAGATTTTAAAAATATTTAGGACTCTACAGGGTGAGCCAAAAAACTAGGACAGCATAAAGTTGTATTTTTTTAAATAGAATACCCTATATACGAATCGTATTTTCGATTTAGCTTATAATTTTAAATCTTTTTTATTAAGGGTTTACTATAACAAAACTTTATAGTTTCTGAGATAATTAAGTTTAAAGAAAAAAAGTCACATTTTCAAGCATCAATTCAATCCTAAATAACGTTTTCAATTTTGTGACAAATATATTCAAATTTGGAATTTAGCAAGGCCAAGGACAAGTTAACATAATTTTTACCTAATATTTGCAATAAAAGCTACAGGGTGTTGAACACATCGGCTCAAATTGGAACAAGTTTAAATGAATAAATATCTTTTTTTTTAAATGGTACACCCTGTATATTTTCATGTTATTTAATAGAGTAATAAAAACCCTAAAAGTTTTGTTCAATATATCCTATACCTATTTATAATAGTTTTTGAGATATTTCAGTTTTTCTTATTTTCCATACTTTTTTACAGAAATAGTCTTCATTATCATAGTAGCCATGGCAAAAACAATGTAAAAGAACATTTTTCTGTGTGTCAAATTTATAACCGCAATCGCTTCTTTTGGTTTTTATGTAGTGTAGTTTGGTTTTTTTTGCATTCATCTTATATTGTAAAATGAATTTTCCAAAGAATGAGTTAATAGATATGATTTATACAATAGGAGAGGCTCAAAAAAATTGCCTTCTTGCTCAAAGAATTTACAAAATGAAGTATCCTGATCGACGCCAGCCTAATACCCATACTTTTCAAAACTTAATGCATTATGCAAAACGTAAAATGGACAACAAACCAGTAACTAATGAAGAAAAAGAACTACAAGTATTGTTAAATGTTCAGGAAAATCCTTATATTGGTAGCCGTCAGTTAGCAGCATTATGTGAAACATCACAATCCACCGCTAATCGTACTACCAAGAAATATAGGTATCATCCATATCACATGGAATTACACCAAGAATTGCATGGACAGGATTTTGAAAGTCGTGTAAACTTTTGTCGTACAATAAATGCGGAGATTCAATTAAATCCAAATTTATTATGCAAGGTAATGTTTAGTGATGAAGCTACTTTTAGAAGTAACGGTGCCGTAAATAGACGCAACATGCATTACTATGCCACAGAAAACCCATTTTGGATTAGAGAGGTGCAACATCAAAACCACTGGTCATTAAATGTTTGGTGTGGTATTCATCATAATCGAATTATTGGGCCCCACTTTTTTAATGAACCACTAAATGGCCATAGTTACCTGAACTTTCTACAAGAAGAACTACCCCAACTGCTTCAAGGTCTCGATAGGGATGAGCTCGACAGTATATCGTTCCAGCACGATGGTGCGCCTCCGCATTACCATCGTGAAGTTCGTGCGTTTTTGGACCAATGATATCCGCAAAAATGGATTGGATGTGGGGGTTTCATTGAGTGGCCACCAAGGTCTTGCGACATCACCCCATTAGATTTCTTCCTATGGGGTTATATTAAAAATAAGGTGTAAGTTAATCCACCAACAACAGTGGAAAATATGCGAAACAGGATTAGGGATACCTGTAGAACAAAATTTTTAGGGTTTTTATTACTCTATTAAATAACATGAAAATATACAGGGTGTATCATTTAAAAAAAAGATATTTATTCATTTAAACTTGTTCAAATTTGAGCCGATGTGTTCAACACCCTGTAGCTTTTATTGCAAATATTAGGTAAAAATTATGTTAACTTGTCCTTGGCCTTGCTAAATTCCAAATTTGAATATATTTGTCACAAAATTGAAAACGTTATTTAGGATTGAATTGATGCTTGAAAATGTGACTTTTTTTCTTTAAACTTAATTATCTCAGAAACTATAAAGTTTTGTTATAGTAAACCTTTAATAAAAAAGATTTCAAATTATAAGCTAAATCGAAAATACGATTCGTATATAGGGTGTCCTATTAAAAAAAATACAACTTTATGCTGTCCTAGTTTTTTGGCTCACCCTGTAGAGTCCGAAATATTTTTAAAATCTGCGTAAAAATAAACTGTATCAAACAATAAATATAGTTTTTTTGTAAATTTCACCGAAAAGGCACAAACTTACTTCATCCAATCGTTGACTCACCCTGTACAAATTGATCATACTTAGGTATAGTTATTTGTGCCTGGCGCCCAACAATTTAATAAGTATCATAAATATATATGTGCTGTCCATAATTTTTATTTCTCAAATAAAAAAAAACAAACAATTTAATTATAAAAATAAAAAATAACAAATAAACAATTCAATTTAATTTTTTTACGAGCACGTTGTGCAGTCGTAACAAAACACGAATGACTGAGAAATATCATCGTAATAGTTTGAAGTTGCGACAATATATATATGAAACTCAACATGAAAAAAAGAAAATTTATAGAAGCAAATTAAATTAAAAATCATAATGGAATCTCCAGTAAACCCAGTGTTGATATACCTAATCTTTGCCAACCATTACTTTGTAACATCAAATATCCACTTTTTTACTACATGATAGCTTAAGTCTTTACGAAGAAACTGAACACTGACAGAACTCTGTAGCAGTTTCCTCGACGACGTTACAGCCAATCAAATTTAGTCACTTTTTTAGTTTTTCTAATAAACAAATGCAATTTTACAAAAACTATTGGACCGACAGCGCCCAACTTCAGCATACTTTTTAAGCACTTTAAAACTCACATTCTGGTAAAAGTTAAAAACAATTCAATAAATATTAAGAAAGTTATTAACAATTGGAAAATAAGCCATTTTTAATGTTTAATTTGCAATAACTTTTTTGTTTACAGACCGATCTGGACAAACATAAACTCATTTTGTTGATATTTTCAAGACGTACAGGGTGAGTCAACGATTGGATGAAGTAAGTTTGTGCCTTTTCGGTGAAATTTACAAAGAAACTATATTTATTGTTTGATACAGTTTATTTTTACGCAGATTTTAAAAATATTTAGGACTCTACAGGGTGAGCCAAAAAACTAGGACAGCATAAAGTTGTATTTTTTTTTTAAATAGAACACCCTATATACGAATCGTATTTTCGATTTAGCTTATATTTTTAAATCTTTTTTATTAAGGGTTTACTTTAACAAAACTTTATAGTTTCTGAGATAATTAAGTTTAAAGAAAAAAAGTCACATTTTCAAGCATCAATTCAATCCTAAATAACCTTTTCAATTTTATTACAAATATATTCAAATTTGGAATTTAGCAAGGCCAAGGACAAGTTAACATAATTTTTACCTAATATTTGCAATAAAAGCTACAGGGTGTTGAACACATCGGCTCAAATTTGAACAAGTTTAAATCAATAAATATCTTTTTTTTTAATGGTACACCCTGTATATTTTCATGTTATTTAATAGAGTAATAAAAACCCTAAAAGTTTTGTTCAATATATCCTATACCTAGTTTAATTAATTTTAATTAAAATTTAATTAAACATAATGTGAAAAAATTAACACAACAATAACGACAAGGCAAATACATATTTACTTTTATACTAAATTGAAACAAAAAAATTACCTATTAAATACTGAGATTAATTATTTCTTTTTAATAAGTGTTCGAATAAACGACCCTCTTGTGCAATGCACAAATTTAGTCTTTTTTGCAGATTTTCTCGGACCCTGGACAAAATTAGTGGCGTTATTGTTCTACAGGTATCCCTAATCCTGTTTCGCATATCTTCCACTGATGTTGGTGGATTAACATACACCTTATTTTTAATATAACCCCATAGGAAGAAATCTAATGGGGTGATGTCGCAAGACCTTGGTGGCCACTCAATGAAACCTTCACGTCCAATCCATTTTTGCCGATATCGTTGGTCCAAAAACGCACGAACTTCACGATGGTAATGCGGAGGCGCACCATCGTGCTTGAACCACATACTGTCGAGCTCATCCCTATCGAGACCTTGAAGCAGTTGGGATAGTTCTTCTTGTAGAAAGTTCAGGTAACTATGGCCATTTAGTGGTTCATTAAAAAAGTGGTGTCCAATAATTCGATTATGATGAATACCACACCAAACATTTAATGACCAGTGGTTTTGATGTTGCACCTCTCTAATCCAAAATGGGTTTTCTGTGGCATAATAATGCATGTTGCGTCTATTTACGGCACCGTTACTTCTAAAAGTAGCTTCATCACTAAACATTACCTTGCATAATAAATTTGGATTTAATTGAATCTCCGCATTTATTGTACGACAAAAGTTTACACGACTTTCAAAATCCTGTCCATGCAATTCTTGGTGTAATTCCATGTGATATGGATGATACCTATATTTCTTGGTAGTACGATTAGCGGTGGATTGTGATGTTTCCCATAATGCTGCTAACTGACGGCTACCAATATAAGGATTTTCTTGAACATTTAACAATACTTGTAGTTCTTTTTCTTCATTAGTTACTGGTTTGTTGACCACTTTACGTTTTGGATAATCAACAGTACCAGAAGAATCAAATCTTTGCATTAGGTTTTGAAAAGTATGGGTATTAGGCTGGCGTCGATCAGGATACTTCATTTTGTAAATTCTTTGAGCAAGAAGGCAATTTTTTTGAGCCTCTCCTATTGTATAAATCATATCTATTAACTCATTCTTTGGAAAATTCATTTTACAATATAAGATGAATGCAAAAAAAACCAAACTACACTACATAAAAACCAAAAGAAGCGATTGCGGTTTTAAATTTGTCACACAGAAAAATGTTCTTTTACATTGTTTTTGCCATGGCTACTATTTCTGTAAAAAAGTATGGAAAATAAGAAAAACTGAAATATCTCAAAAACTATTATAAATAGGTATGGGATATATTGAACAAAACTTTTAGGGTTTTTATTACTCTATTAAATAACATGAAAATATACAGGGTGTATCATTTAAAAAAAAAAGATATTTATTCATTTAAACTTGTTCAAATTTGAGCCGATGTGTTCAACACCCTGTAGCTTTTATTGCAAATATTAGGTAAAAATTATGTTAACTTGTCCTTGGCCTTGCTAAATTCCAAATTTGAATATATTTGTCACAAAATTGAAAACGTTTTTTAGGATTGAATTGATGCTTGAAAATGTGACTTTTTTTCTTTAAACTTAATTATCTCAGAAACTATAAAGTTTTGTTATAGTAAACCTTTAATAAAAAATATTTAAAATTATAAGCTAAATCGAAAATACGATTCGTATATAGGGTGTTCTATTTAAAAAAATACAACTTTATGCTGTCCTAGTTTTTTGGCTCACCCTGTAGAGTCCTCAATATTTTTAAAATCTGCGTAAAAATAAACTGTATCAAACAATAAATATAGTTTCTTTGTAAATTTCACCGAAAAGGCACAAACTTACTTCATCCAATCGTTGACTCACCCTGTACAATTCGTCTAAGGAACATTTTTCTCTAAATCCCTTAGATTTTCCGTAAAATCCAAAAAACCGGGAAAAAATATTTTTTCGACCTATTTGTTAAAAAAAAAACAATGTTCCAACCAAAATTTGTTATGACACGCGATGAGACGTCATTTCTACTACATTCCACTATCTATTTCTGCAATCAGATCGCAGATAGTATTTGAGTCATTTTTACCTCCCAAAAATCCCTTCGTTTCCTGGCCTACTTTCCAAGGTATATTAAATAATCCAATTCCCATGCGTCTAATTTCCCAGCATTCCAAAGACTTGAGGGCGTATTTCTATCCTTTTCTAAAACAACATATTTATTTGTTCCACAAAATAACTGATGCTGATTAATTATATCAGAAAATATTCAATAAAAAATATATTGTTATCGTTTTATCAGGAATTCTTTAAACGCCTCGCCTAATATCAAATTTTAATATTCATTAAGTAATTTTTGACCTAAAAGATTACAGCGTTGAAATTCCGTCATAGTGTCTAAACACAAAAAAATTTTCACATTAAAAATTACACATCAACTACGCAAACCGAGTGATATAGCATGCCTATTTATTAAGAAAGTAGGTACCGTTTTAAAATCTAATTAACCCCGTAAATTTTTTGCAAATTTAATCATTTTAATGATATAAATCACCCACGATTTTTATTTTAAATTAACAGTTTGGGCAACTTTAAAAAGTAAGATCGTTTAAATAATTTTATGTTATTTACCCACTAACCTACGTGTAATAATTATCGACATATAATTAAGCCTTCATTTTTACTAAAGATTCTATAATTTTAGTAAGATTTTTAGTGTAAAAAGTTTTTTTATAGTTTTCGAGTGCATCGAAAACATTTTCTTTTCTTTTTAAGATGGTTAAGGGAAAGGTGCAAATTTTATTCCAGTTTTTTTCTCCGTACACCTTTCGATTTCAAACCATGAGCAAAATTAATGAAAATAACTTACAAGGGAAGTCCCAGAATTAATTGGCCTGACAAAGAAAACACAAAATATTTGGCAAAAATTTTATTTATTTCTCAACATATTCTCCTTTTAGCTCGATACACTTTTCCCAACGATGTTCAATAGCTTCGATACCTTGTTTATAGTAAGAAACATCGAGCTACTTAAGACAGCCATCTACTGCAGACATCACCTCTTCATCGTTGGCAAATCCTTTATTGCCAAGCCATTTCTTCAAGTTTGAAAAGAGAAAATAATCCGAGGGTGTTAAATCTGGCGAATAGGGTGCTTGAGGAAGTAATTCGTACTTTAAATCATTGATTTTGTCCACTGCAATAACGGATGTGTCAACAGGCGTATTGTCGTGATGAAACAACACTTTCTTTTCTGCCAAATGCCGCCTTTATCCCGAATTTCATCACTCAAACGCTGCAATAAGTTCGCGTAATACTCACCGTTGATGGTTTTTCTTTTTTCAAGATAATCAATAAAAATATAACACGTGCATCCCACAAAACTGAAGCCATGACCTTGCCTGCAGGTGGAACCGTCTTTGCCTTCTTTGGTGCCGATTCTCCCCTTTCAGTCAATTGTTTTGACTGTTCTTTCGTCTCGGGTGTGTAGTTATGGACCCATGTTTCATTCATAGTTATGAATAGATGCAAAAACTCAGCTTTGCTGAGGCGAAACATGTCGATTGTGAGCAAACGCAATACTCATCTTGCATACAGCTTTCTCATGTCCAAATATTCAATCAATATGCGATGTACAGCACTTTTTGAAATGCCTACCATTTCTGCTAACTCGCACACTTTTAGTCGATGGTCATCCAATACCATTTTGTGGACTTTTTCACCATTTCTGGAAAGTTCGTCTTCGCAGTTCGTACGGTCTAGTTTAAACTCTGCCACCCAATACTTCACTGTTGAAAATGAAGATGCAGACTTCCCCAAAGTAGAGTCGATGACCAATTTTTTCCATATTTACAAATTCACTGAGGTCGTTCACTATTGATGGCTGTCAAACAAGTAATAAACAACGTAGCGTCTTCAAACTTAAAACTTGATCGTTCTAAGGTTGGTACTATCTAACACAGTCATTATATTTTAACAACTACAGCAATCTATGTGTCAAGCCGTTTAGTTCTGGGACTGCCGTCATATGTCCCACCGTAAAACCGGAAAAAATGTATAGCTTATATTTAAACCAAGACTGTTACCTTTACAGAAATAATTTTTTAATAGGTTCGGTAGTTTCTGAGATACTATAGTGCAAACTTTACTATATTAATACATTAAAAATATTATATAACAATTGATGTTAAAATCAAAGATCTGACAACAAAGGACATCGCCGAAAGTAAGAAATTAAAGCAAAAAGCAAACCATGTTCTGTTGTTTCTACTTACTGTTTACGTTCACTTCTCCAAACATTAACAATACAAATGAATGCTTTAGCATATTTTTGTCGGCGAGATGAGAAAAAAATAATATATCAAGAGGGATATTTCCCCTGATTAGGGGGTATATTATATCTGCGGTAGAAAAATTAGAACCTTCATCGATTTGCGTGAAAATTGGTGAGTATTTAGAGGGTGCTTCAAGTAACAAAAGTGACATAGTGCCGACTTGCGCTTTTACTTTAGGGGTGGACGCTACCCCTTCTCGGGGAATCGATAAAGGGACAAACTCTAAACAAAATATAATCTATAAAGTTTTTTTGATAAGTCAATATTTTTTGATTTATTAATGGTTAAAAATGTTGATTTTTATTGGAAAAAATGTATGTTTTGAAACTGTTTTTTGTAAATAACTCCAAAACTATGCATTTTCCAAAAATATTGTTCTTATCAAAATTGAAGCTAATAAGGAAGCAAAGAGATTGTTTGTGTTATGAACATTGTAAGTTGAATCCGAAACGACTTATAGGCAGTTAAAGGGATACTTTTTCTTGGAAAATACTCGAATCCAAGGGTTCGAAGTTAAATAACGGGAAACCGATACATTTTTCGGAAAATACCTATTGGAAACTTTTCAAAGTACTTGGAAAGAACTTTTAAACAAGCTCTGAATTGAGTCTATTGCATTAGAACTAAGCAAGTTATGATGAAAATAAGACGGGACTCTCGAATTTTTTAAGAAAAAGTGAGAAATAAAACCTACAGCATTTTCACCAAAATTGAAATTTATAGTAATCCCTGTAGGATTTACTTTATTTTAGTATAAGTAATAAGCTCAAAAACTTTGACTGGTTTAGAATGCTTATTTTTGAAAAAAAGTACGATTAAAAAAAACAGAATTTTCCAAAAAACTCTAAAACTACTAAATATACGTGAAAAATTTAAATTTTGTCTTAACAAAAATTTTGTTTTGTTTTATTTCTGTAGGATAAAAACAACCGAGATATCAACGTGAGCAGTGTAAACTTTATTGCGAGGATCATGTGACCCGAGCCCTTTACCTTTTAACTTTTAAAAATGATGGATTTTAAAAAGTGGAGATGCGAACGATCTTTAGCCCTTGAAATTGCCTTTAAAATGATTTTTGGATGAACGCGATAGCATAAAAAATAACGGAGTTATCGTAAAAAAAGCAATAGAATTTTTCCAGAGAAATTTTAGGAGCACACATTTTATATCTAACCTAAACTAACATTCACCGTCGCAGCTTCATATTGCATATATATATATATATATATATATATATATATATATATATATATATATATATATATATACAGGGGCGGATCCAGCCTCTCTCCTTGGGGGGGGGCGGTGATATCACAAAAGTACAGTATGGCAAGCGAAAGCAAGTTGTCCCCGGGGGGGGGGGGGGGGGGGGGGCACCAGCAACATTCCCATTTCTAGTGTAAAAGGCAGGGACGGGGCTATTTTTTTGAATATGAAACTCTTGGAGAGGGGGGGGGGCGATCACAAGAAAAAACAAGTTTCCGACAGGGGGTGGGAAGATGCGATCAACATACACATTCCTCGTATAAGAGGCTGAATCGGGTCTATTTTCCTGAGTTCAAAGCTCCTGGGGGGGGTTTGCTATCGCAAAAAAAAACAAGTTGTCAATCGGCTCTATGTTCCTGAACTCAAAGCCCTTGGGAAGGGGAGGGGCGATCGCAAGCATACACATTCCTATACTCTATTCAAGAACTAGAGAGAGTAATAAAACTGTTACCGAAACCTCCAACGTACCTGCTTCAGTGCCTCCGGTAACTGAGAACTGCCGTAAATCTAATTATATTAAAATATTATAAGCTTTTATAAATTTACTGTAAATATAAAATTTTGGATAATTCAATTTAATTTCTGTCAGTGAGAAAAGTACACCTTACAATGTGTCCTTAGTGATTTATTTTCTTTGTGCTTGTTTTTATATATTATTTGAGATTAGTGAGATACCCAAAAGATGGAGGGCATTTTTTCCTCAGAGAAAAACTTATTACGATGAATGTTTATGAAGCCTTAAGATATTAATATCTAGATAATAATGTTAAAAGCTCTGTTGAGATGTATTCCAATATAACAGGAGTTCGAAAATCTATCATGTACCGAACACTGACGGAGAAAAAAACGACTGGAATTGTTAGTAATTCCAAGCTATATTCGATCACAGGCAGATGAAAAATCTCGTTGGAAGAAGAGATGTAAACTGTAATAAAAGAAGTTGTACATACATTTTATTATGAGAAGCAGATCTCAACCGTCGACAAAATTCTAACTAAAATCAATGAAGATCGGGATTTGCCTGAAATTAAAAGAACTGAGCTCTGGAAATTGCTCAGAGAACTTAATTTTTGTTGGGAAAAACCAGATAGGAAATCTGTTCTTATAGATCGTCCGGAAAATGTCCGTTGGTGAAGGAAATATCTCTCTCAAATAAAAGGTAGAGTTGCTGGAAATAACACAACTTACAAAATTAATAATTTAACTGGACTTTTGAAAGATTTTTTTGAATAAAGTTACTGCAGATAATTGCGAAAGATCCATATAATAAAAGAATAAAAGAAAATGTGGAAACTCGATCTCATGATCGGTGAGAGAGGAATAAATTATAATTAATTTGAGCGAAGATAGCTTCACTGACTTTGATGACGAATAAGATACGTAATGTTTACCAGCGTTAACACAATTTATTATTTAAATTTTCTGTAACATATAAAAATTAATGACATTTGAATCCCTTTTTAGTGTTTAATTGTAATTCTGCAGATGGTTTAAGAAATAAATAAACTGGAATGTCAAATACCCCAAAAAAGTTTTTAATTAATAATAAAATGACCGATAGCCCCAAAAAAATTTTAATATTATATTGACGAATTTATTTTTTTTATATATGTTTAACTTCTTGTATTTTTGATAATGGGTATTTTGTAAGTATTTAAATTATAACTTAGAATTTTTTGAGAGAAAAAGGCTACGTTTTAGTCTGAATGTGCCTAAAACGGTTTCTATGCCAAAATTAAAAATAATAAAACTGTGTGATTTGTGTTAAATATGTCAAAATTATCTATATTTTCTAATATATGTGAAGTATTAAAAAACATAAGAAATAAAATAATATTATAAAAACTTTTTATTCTAAGTTTATTACTGAAATAATACTCTATGATTATAAAATTTCTAACCCATTCCTATGAAAAATATATATGTCTAACAGATTTTGCCAAAGACACCGGACTAAAGAACACAGGTAGTTTGCGAAGAAAAAAAAGGTAAAAAATGAAAAACTCTCCCTAGTTCTTGAATAAACTATAGTATAAGAGGCAAAATCGGGTCTATTTTCCTGAACTTCAAGCTCTTGGGGGGGGCGATCGCCCCCACCGCCCCCCCCCCTTGGATCCGCGCCTGTATATATATATATATATATATATATATATATATATATATATATATATACTCATATCACACGTAATAGTACTGTATATCTAAGATTGAAGAAGAGAAAAAAAAAACGGAGCACTTTAAACACCTGGTCCGAAGTGTAGTGGGACTTAAATAATAGAATAGATTAATAAATGTGTGTCTGTATATTTGTATACATACACCCACACATATCTCTTCTATAATACATTGTAATATGCCAGTATACTTCCGTTGAGGGGTTGAAATAAATAAATAAAATATTTCATAAGCAGTGAAAAAGATTTTAATCAATTAAAGCTGTCAAACCTGCTAAAAAATAATTATTTTTATTAATTTTACGACAAGGGGTAGATTCTAAGGATTGAAATTCCACAATAAATAAATAACTTTATTATATTCAGTAAAAATGATTTTAATTTATAAATGCACATTTAATACGATTAAAGCTACTAAAAAATATTTTTTTCATTAATTTCAGGATAAGGGGTGGTTTTTAAGGGTTGAAAATTCACAGAATATCAATAAAATATATCATAAGCAGTAAACAAATGTTTTGTGCACTGTTAATGTGCAATTTTTCCATGATTTTCGACTTAAGGGATGGTTTCAAAGTGTTGAAAAATTGATGGAAATCATAAATCATGCTTCAAAATGTTAAATAATATTTATTCTACTTAACTAAATAAGATTTCCACCGATAGAATGCTTAAATTTGTATTTTTTTTCAATTTCTTGCAGAAGGGATGGATTTCATCCCTAAAATAAGCTTGAACCTAAATTTTCATGAAAATCGAAGGTAGTTTTGGCTTCAGATGTTAGATGGAATAGTCATCACTTATTGTTGCCTGATTTTTAATTAACATTAATTCTATTCTTTAACCAGACTGGCAATATGCCAATAGGAATTCTCTAAGGAAAAGTGATTTCTTTCTTGTTCTTTCGTGTTACCAAAACCTAGGATGTAAAATGTCCTTGAAAATTCATTTTTTGGATTCTCATCTGGATTACTTTCCAGAAAATTGTGGTGTTGTAAGTGACGAGCACGGTGAGAGGTTCCACCAGGATATTTCAAACATGGAAAGAAGGTATCAGGGAAAATCGAACTGCAGGATGTTAGCCGACTATTGCTGGACTATTACGAGAGAATACCCAGAGACTGCTGTTAAAAGACAGGCTAAGAAGCGCAAAATGAGTGTCTAAACTTCAAATTCAATGATAAAAATGTGCTATTTAATTGAAGCAACAATATATTGTTTTCTGTATTTTGTATGTTCATTATATATGGCTATGAATTAAAATTTTGTAGCAATTAATTCAGATTATTTTTTGCGAGCCAACTAAAATCTTTAATAGGTATTTTTTAGTTACTTGCGTGTAATTGAATCTAACAGGAAAGAAAAGTTGAAATTTGTTCCCCAGTGGGATTTACTGACTTTAAAATTTTTTCGTATAGATGAAACTAAAACGAGATCATTTTAAATCTAAATACTATCAAAATTAATGAAGTTTTGTGGTTATTTGTAGGAACTAAATCAACTTTGCATATTGATATTGTATTGGCATTTTTTTTATTTATTTAAACCACGATTATTTAGAATAATGTTTAATAATTAAATTGCAATCGAAAGGTGGCTTTAGTATAAATATATATATATATATATATATATATATATATATATATATATATATATATATTGTAACGAACTTTATGGCGTTATACATTTCATAGTATTAGTTTGTGTTTGTAGTCTGTAAGGTTTATTTTCTACGAGTTCGTAATTTATTTAATTAATTTAACCTTTTGTTAATTTCCTCATTGTCGATGAAAAAAGGTTTGGAACTTTATAGAAAATTCTATTTCCTTATTTTTAACATAGAAGATTTATTTTCTTATTTTTAATACACCGTGTAGTATGAAAATCCTAGAAAGATGTGGAATCTTCTGGTATCGGCCAAAAGGGTATATAAAGGCTCCAGATCGGCTTTTGTGGACAGTTTAGTTAGAGACGTCGTCGAAGTAAGTTGAATTGTTTGACAAGTGTCAGAATTGAAGTTGACAATTAAGAGCTTTTGAAATAATAGAGTATGTCCAAAGATCGGTCGTCCGGAACAATATATACGTTTGCTAAAGTAGAACCAGGATAAAAAAGATTGGAATAAAATCAAATTTGTAATAAAAAGCTAAATATAGGCCTATGAGTAAAAATTTTTTTTAAAAAATGGACATTTAGTGACAGTCTGACTACTCATTTTAAAGCATGTCATTTAGCATTGTTTTTAAAGTCAAAATTAATAATAAAATTAAAATTTGAAAGTAATTAAATTAATAATGAAAATTCCTATATGATGCGAATATATGATGTGAAAATACTTCTTGCGTACAAATAAATTAGTCGTAGGTTTCCATGTCTACTATGGTGTTTTTTTAGTTCTAAACCAAAGCAAATTCAATAAATAATACTGTTGTTCAATTATTATTATATTTTCGAAGACAAAGGAAAAGTAAAAATAGAAAGCTTGTCACACTGTGATACAGAAAAAGGAACATCAATAAATGATGATTTATTAACTTGTTGAACAGTACAATTAATTAAGATTTGAAATCGAGATTATTGGCGGCTACAGTCAGAATGGGTGGATTCATTTCTATAGAGTCATTGATTCGCCTAGATATGAATCTTATTAGGTAGCTAATTTTCATTCGAGATATTGTATGTCATCGCGAAGTGCCTCCAACATTTATAAACGTTGTGGCAATTAAAATATGAAATATCACGTGCAAGGTGTGGACGTATATCATTTTCATGGAAAGTAGGATTAAGAAATGTTTTAATATAGGATTATAAAGAAGAATTTATAATTTCTTCAATATAAATCTTTGCCATCATAGAGCACATTCAACAATTGTCAATAGCGGGTGCAAAATACTCTTCATTCTTCAAACTATTTATCTTTATTAAAACAACAATCCAGCCTTTCCTAGAAAAACAATACAACCTCTCTCAAACCCTGCCACCAGGTGAAAAATTGCAAGTTTTTCAATTTGTAGCCAAATTCAAATATTCCACTTACCAGTGAAAATATTTTACGCCTTTTTAGTCCAACCTATAGGTAAATATAGTAACGTAAATTCCGAGATGGATGAGACCTATCCAGGAGTGTTATGGGCAATATAAGAACAAACCCTAAATAAAATGTAACAGCAAAAAATAGGTCGGGGTCAAGAAGGGGGGGGGGAGTGAAAGTTGGCTAAAACAAGTTTTTTGAATCTACAAGCAAAAGAATACATTTTGAAAAGAAGAGTTTCAAATAAAAGTTGAAGAGATTTTAAAAACCTACAATTTGAACTTTTTTGCGATCACTTTTGTTAATTAGTTATTGCAAAATGGCTAAATAATCCTCTAAATCGGCCATTTTTTCATATCAATTATTTATAGCAAAATTAACTTTGTTTTGCACTTTTTTGGTTTTAAAGTGAAGCCCTCGTCTTTCTGAACAAAATGATATTGTATAATAGTAAATCGGATAATTTGTTGCTGAGATATTGCTAATTGTTTATCTCAAGACTAAAAATGTTGATTGCTATAACTTTTTTTGAGTGAACATTTTGACCATCATAAAGGTTCAGTCTCTTCGTGAAGGCCTAAACTTTCATATCTTGTCAGGGGCAAATGAAAAAATTAATTTTCTTCCCCTTAAATATCGCTCTAAAAGAGGGGTTGTGCCATATTCACTATTTTTCGAGCTACATCAGACTAAAAAAACACCGAAATACGCTGAAATACGACGAATTTTTCCGAGGGCTGCTGATATGAAGCTATGAGTTAATTAATTATATATATATATATATATATATATATATATATATAGTAATCAATTAATCAATATTTATTTATGAATATACATACAAAAGTACCTTCACAAGTCAACAGAAATAAACAAATACAAGTAGTATTATAAAATTTCTAAAAATTTAAATATAGTTTTTTTAACATACAAACTTATAAAATACATAGACATAGCTAATGAATTAAATATAATTACTCACTAAACCGGACTAATTACTGCCACTCTGAGTTCAAGATTTAGGACAGATCATTAAAATTATAAAAAGCTTTTTAATTTGAAAATTTTTACAATGGCATTCTTAATGCCTTCCGGAAGAATGTTAAAAAATATACTACCGTAATGATTTTTTCTGGCCCTTGCAGTTCTATAATTTATAGCGATATTACTCCTTTTTCTGGTGTTATATTAGTAGAAATCACAGTTTAAGATGTAAACACCAATATTTTTCTTAACATACATACTTTTTTAATTATTTTTAAAATTTTAACATTTAAATCGAAGTAGTCCTTGCTGGGACTATTCTTAAAATTGGAAATAGTATCTCTTACTTTATTAAATGACACTTCCCTAAAGTCATCAACTATGCTCACGTCAGGTGCGACATAATCAATAGGATCTCCATCCGAAATAGGAATATTTTTAACGATGTTATCAGCAACTTGGCAAAAAAATTATTAAGGGTAGGGGATTTTTTTCGCGGGATTATTTTTTTTATAAAATCCCATAGTACCTTGTTTTTATTACTAGAGTCATAAATACATTTATCATTGGCTTTTTTAGGTTATAAAGTTCTATTACTATAATAGTTTCTAAAATGTTTTATGCCATTTTGAGTAACTTAGCTTTTTTAAACGAGTAAGCAGATGTAAACTCTCCCTATCTTGCTTTACTGGTTATTAAATCAATGTATTTGACGAGACCCGCATAAACCACTCTTAACAATCTTACTTTTCTCTGGAAAACTAGCATCACATGCACTCAATAAAATTTCTATAAACTACTTACAATGGATTCTTAATGCCTTCAGGAAAAATATTAAAAAATCTACTACCGTAATGATTTTTTCCATTTCTGGTCCATGCAGATTTATTATAATTTATAACGATATTACTCCTTTTTCTGGTGTAATATTGGTGGAAATCACAGTTTAAAATGTAACCACCAGTGTTTTTCTTAACATGCATGAAGTAACTAAGAACGTAGATGCATGGTGAAGTAAGGATACCAAGAGATATAAAACTACTTCTACAACAGGCGTTTGATGTAATTAACCATGAATTAATTTGTGCTAAACTGTCATTCTATGGGTTTGATGATATTTCAACACTATTTTTTGGATCCTATTTGTCTGATAGATCGCAGATTGTAAGAATCAGGGATGTGGTTTCACAGCCTGAAGCTGTGGTGTCTGGGGTACCCCAGAGATCCATTCTTGGTCCTTTGTTGTTTGTAATATATACGTCTGATATTTTTTCGGTAGTTTCAAATTCACATTTACAAGCATATGCTGATGATACTCAGATATTACATCCTTTTGACCCCTCTGATCCAGAAAGAGCTGCACTCAAGCTAAATTATGATTTGGCAGCCATTCTACAGTATTCTAAGGAGCATAATTTAAAAATTAATCCCAACAAGACCGAGATTCTCTTGTTTTGTTCCGAAAAACAGCGCAACATGCTTACAAATCGCCTCAAAGTATGTATTGGAGATGATGTTTTACTTTTTTCAAATTGTGCCAGAAACCTGGGTTTACATTTGGATGTTAATTTAAGATTTCATAAATATGTCCAAAGCCTGTTACAAAGAAGTTATGTTAAAATGAAGGTTTTATATTCAAATAGATATATATTGAACTTTAAAATGAGGAAAAAATTATGTGAAACTCTTATTATGCCAATCTATAACTACTGCTATATTGTTTACTATCCCTTTTTGGATGTAGTTACAAAGAAGAGAATACAGTATGTCCAAAATACATGCTGTAGGTTTATTTTTAGCTTAAGAAAGTTTGATTCTGTATCAAATAATATCAGGCAAATTGGCTGGTTAAGATGTGAAAATATATACAGACTGTATTCTCTGATAGTTTTTCGAAAATTATTAGATACTAAACAACCTATGTACTTGTATAAAAAATTGGAACTTAGGACTGATGTACATAATATTAATATAAGAAATCAAAGTCTGTTGACGATACCAAGACATAGAACTTCTTTGTTTCAGAAGGGTTTTTCTTATAGTTTATAATATAATACAATTTCACCACAGTTTAGGTACTATAATATCAAAAGACTTAAATCAGAATACAAAAGGTGTCTACTTGGAGCTTAATAATAAGTATTTGTATTGTTGTTGATTACTTCTTGTTGGCGCATTGGGAGGTGTGGTTGGTTAAGTGGAAGAAGGGCCATTGGTTAAACTTCGCCAGCCGCATCCCATGTGTTCATTGTATTACTTTGTAATATGTATGCATTGTTAATAAAGACTTTTATTATTATTATTATTAACATTTAGTGTATCCCAAGCCAACAATCACTCTCAAGCAGCGTCTTTGCCGCATGAGAAAAACGCCCCCAGCACAGAATAGTATAGGACAAATGAGCATTTATAAGCAGAAAACGAGTGCTCTGTTCGGTTGTCCCCCTCTAGGTTTGGAAGAGCTTTCAAGGGTATTTTGGGAGATAAAGTCCGGTTTTGCGGTATAACATGTGTTAGCTTTTTGAATGTGGATTAGTTGCTTGCCTCTATTTTTTAGAGCATTCATTTCCCGTCAGCAAGCTTTCCATTCCAGGGGGATTCTGTTTTGCATTCCCCTTTATTTCAAAAACTGTCCATTTTTCGGGCTTCTCTTCAGGAGAGTTTTTGTCAAGCATCAAGTGAACTAGCTTCTTTCAAAATTTGAACCGATTTGACTGATTCGCCTTTTCCACTGGTTTTGTGTTGGATCCTTAGTACTAGAAAGCTAAAATTAAGTCTGCGAGTAAGAAATAAAAAAATAGACATTAAGAGAAACAACTACATGACTACTGATATTCAAGCATGTCATTTGACATTATTTTTTAAACCAAAATTAACGGTAAACTTAAAATTTACCTAAAACAAATTAATAAAGGAAATTCGCATATAATGTGAACAGTGTCTTACAAAAAATAAATTAGTTGTAATGTATACTTCTATGTCTATTCTGTTGTTCCTTTCAGTGTTATATCAAAGCAATTTGATAAGTAATACTGTTGTTCAATTAATATTATGTTCCTTTGATGGTTTTCGAAGATAAAGGAGAGGTAAAAATAGAAAGCTTGTCACACTGTGACACAGAAAAAGGAACACCCAAAAATATTTTGATTTATTAGCATTGATGAGTATTGATTACGATTTGATATCGAGATTATTGACGGCTACAGTTAGAATGGGTGGATCTCACTTCTATTTTCTATAGACTTATTGATTAACCTAGGTATGCATTTTATTAGGTGGAACATTTTCTCTTGAGATATTGTATCTCATGCAACTTGAACGTCGCGAAGTGTCTCTAACATTTATCAATGATGTGGCAATTTAAAGTAGTATGTATAAGGTGTGCGCCTACATTATTTTGCTGGAAAATAAGATTTAGGAATGTCATTATACAACACATTCGACAATTCTCAATAACGTGAATTGAAACAGCAATCTAGCACATTATATATATATACAGTGCCTTCATTTCAAAACGAACCATCCTTAATAACTTTGTTAAATAGAAAAATTTAAAAAAAAGAAAAAACACGTCAATTTAGATATACAGGGGGAAGTTTAATTTTGCATTTGTTAAAAGTCTGTCAATCACCTCCTCACCTCCAGCTAACCTCACTTTGATATGTCAAATGGGAACCCCCACCTTGTGACACATCATTGTAAGCAGCATAAAATTGTCTATCCAACCGTATAAAAAAAATTTAAATCGGTTGACGTACAAGCGAACAGTGTGCAAAAATGTCTTGTAATAATGCATAATATATCGGCCTCGAACTTTAGTATGTCAAATGATTACCCTATAGTGTGATACATCATTTTAAAGGGCATACTATCTCCTATTTAGCCAATAAAAAAAAACAAAATCTGTTGATGTACAAGCGAATAGTAAGAAAAGATGTGTGGTAATAATAGACACCTTATCACATTAAACTTTATTATGTCAAATGGCTATTTCATAGAGTAAAATATTATTTTAAATTTAAAATAAATATTTTTTTAAAATAATAAACAGTTAAAATATTTGCGAGAAAAAAACTAAGCCTGTTTTAAAATTCATCGCAAAATTCATTGCAGTCTAATCAATCTAGTGTATTTATTTCAATGATATTTTTTGCGGTACCTGATAGGTACAAAAAATCACTGCAATAAATAAAATTTTTAAGATCTTTAAACACACCAGTTGTTTATTATTGTTAAAATTGTTATTGTGACGCCTAGTTGAAACGTGAATATAAATGGTGTATACGCTAGCCGAAAGAATAGAAATAATTTTTCTCTATGGAGCTGAAAATCGGTGCGCTCGTAGAACCGCCAGAGCATTTAACGAGAGGCATCAAGACAAAAACGTGGGCCATAAATATGTACTCGAATTGGTACGAAAGTTTGAAGAAACGGGATCCGTTTGTAATAAAACATCTATTGAGAAAAGGGTTGTAGATGAAGCATGCCAAATCGAGGTACTAGGACAGTTTGCAATAGATCCAACTTTATCCATCTCAAAGGTCGCAGATTTAACCAACATTTCTGCTGGCTCTGTGCATAAAGTTTTAAAACAAAATTAGTTTTTTCCCTACAAAATTCAAATTCTTCAAGAACTCGGAGAAGACGATTTTGATAGGAGAATTCAATTTTGCGAATTAATGTGCCAACGAATTGACGAGGACCCCCATTTACCTAAGAATATCTGTTTTAGTGATGAATCAACTTTTTTTCTAAATGGACTGGTTAACAGACATAACTGCAGATACTGGGATAATGAAAATCCGCACCTTTTCCGAGAAGGGCATACTCAATATCCCGAAAAAATTAACGTGTGGGCAGGAATTTATGGCAATGAAATCATCGGGCCATTTTTTTTGGAAGATAATTTAACTGGGCAAATTTATTTAAACCTTTTAGAAAACACAATATACCCTGCCATTGTGCAATCTTTAGAAAATCAAGTGGATGAAAATGCTGTTATGGTACTAAATGAAAATAATTTGCATTTCCAGCAAGATGGAGCTCCCCCGCACTACGCTTTGGCAATTCGAGAGTGGCTTGATGAACATTTTCCAGGGACGTGGATTGGCAGACGTGGTGCAATTGAATGGCCAGCACGGTCTCCAGACCTAACCCCTCTAGACTTTTTTCTTTGGGGGTATTTAAAAAGCAAGGTTTATAAAACCCCACCTGAAAATATTGACGATTTAAAAGATCGAATTGTTCGGGAATGTAGAGGAATTAGCAAAGAATCCCTTGCCAATGTTCGTGGGGAATTTCAAAATAGGCTTTTTTATTGTCTCGCTAATAACGGCTAACAACTGCTTATATTTAACACACATTTTTGCATCCTAATTGCCTATAACGTCTATTAACTTAATTTTTTTTGACATCATTGGATAGCAGATCGTACGTCCTTTAAAATGATGTATCACACTATAGGGTAATCATTTGACATACCAAAGTTCGAGGCCGATATATTATGCATTATTACAAGACATTTTTGCACACTATTCGCTTGTACGTCAACCGATTTAATTTTTTTTATACGGTTGGATAGACAATTTTATGCTGCTTACAATGATGTGTCACAAGGTGGGGGTTCCCATTTGACATATCAAAGTGAGGTTAGCTGGAGGTGAGGAGGTGATTGACAGACTTTTAACAAATGCAAAATTAAACTTCCCCCTATATATCTAAATTGACGTGTTTTTTCTTTTTTTTTAATTTTTCTATTTAAGAAAGTTATTAAGGATGGTTCGTTTTGAAATGAAGGCACTGTATATATATATATATATATATATATATATATATATATATATATATATATATATATATATATATATATATATATATATTTCCTGTTTTTCTTGAACTATTTATTACGTATCAATATGTTTTTTTTTTGTATTCTTGGGGTCAGGTTCATACGTAGATGTTAAAAAAAAACAACGTATTTTGACGTTTCGCTTTTTGTTTAAGGTATTTTCAAAAAGTATTTTTTATATTATTTTCCTTAATTTAATAATCTAAACTTTAAAATACATAAATTATGGTTAATCCATACATTAACAGAGAAAGTTGAAAGTTAAAAGATAATAAAAAAAAATTTTAAAAAATTTATTTTACAATTAAGAACTTATATTATTTTAAAATTATTTAAATCTTTACAAAAATGTATAGGTATGTACCTTGAGCTTGCCATTTATCTTTCGATATTGACTGATAAAATGTGTTTAGGTTATTAAATTAAGAAAAATAATATAAAAAAAAAACTTTTTGAAAATGCCTTAAACAAAAGGCGAAACGTCAAAACACGTTGTTTTTTTTTAACATCCACGTATGAACCTGACCCCAAGAATACAAAAAAACATAATATATATATATATATATATATATATATATATATATATATATATATATATATATATAAATATGTTATATCGAATATTCTCACGGGCATGATATGTAATCGAAGGTTTTCGGGTATCCTATGTGTCTTGAGTCCTTTTCTGAACAGTAAGGCAGATGGCGTTTCGGTGAAGTCTGTGGATGAACTCTGTTGGTGTTCCAAATAAGATTTAATTCCCATTTTATTCTGTGAATATATCTTGATTACAATTTGGGAAATAAAATAAAAGTATTTGAAGTGACTCACCCCAATTTCTTATTATTTTTTTTAAAAACCATGAAAAACGTCTTTATTCCCTCACATTATTCGATAAAAAAATATTTCAGTATACCGTTTAATATCATAGTTTTTAGGATTAAACTACGCGAATGGAGTGCAGATTTATTATTATAAAAAAATAAGGGATGACATGTGTGGATGTGAAACCACCATAATTTTACTTCATTTCAAATAGCAAGTAAATATATTTTAATTAGAACTTGAGATGTAAAAAAAATGTTTTTGGGGGTGATGTTTAGACACGATTTTCACCCTCTTAAATAAATCTCCGCCTCATATTTTCGTGTCCTCTACAACATATTACAGTTTCATCAAAATCAAAGTCCGACACTTCGGGTAATTTTTTTCTTAGTAACCAACTGAGAAGGATCCAAACAGTAATTAAAGCTCCAGGAGTGTTGTGGGCAATGTAAGATCAAACCCTAAAAAAATATAACAGCAAAAAATAGGTCGGGATCAAGAGAGGGGGGGAGTGAAAGTTGGCTAAAACAGGTTTTTTGAATCTACAAGCAAAGGAACATATTTTGAAAAGAAAAGTTTCAAATAAAAGTTGAAGAGATTTTTAAAACCTACAATTTGAGCTTTTGTACGATTACTTTTGTTAATTAGTTATTGCAAAATCGCCAAACAATCCTTAAAATTGGCCATTTTTTCATATCAATTATTTATTGCAAAATTAACTTTGTTTTAAACTTTTTTTGCTTTTAAAGGGAAGGCCTCGTCTTTCTGAACAAAATGATATTTTATAATAGTAAATAGGATAATTTGTTGCTGAGATATTGCTAATTGTTTATCCCAAGACGCAAAATAGAGGAAGGAATATTGTTAATTATTTTATTATAATCAAAAGACTAGTATTTCCAGTCTCAATAATTCGTCTAAACTTCATTTTCAAAATGACATTAAGCAAATTGATTATTATTCGATAATTTTGTCCATAACTGTATTTATTAGTTAATAAGTAAATAATAACAATAACATTACTAACCGGATTACTTAATATTTACAGCCATACCTAATAAGTAAATCAGCAATACAAAGGAACTATCATTAGGTTTGTCAACCTATTTACTTATTGTTTTATTTCATATTTTTTAGGCGGTGTTGTTTTGTAGGTTGAATGTCGAATCTTACTTTCCTCATTCGAATAATTTTTACTGCATAATAATGGTCACTACAATAGTCTAATTAAATATATAAAATATGAAGACATTATTATTGAAATTTTTTTATTAGGTACAGCACTCGTTTTTGTTACACATCACCCAATAAATTTTCAGGTCATTTTTTTTTTTAGAAATTCGACTTTATTCGTCAACATGCTCTACTTCAAGAGTGATACATTCATTTTAACACTGCTCTAACTTTTTGATGCCATTTTTGTAGAGATTTGTCTCTGCGCTCAAAATAGGCCTCAGTTTCGTCAATTGCTTCTTCATTTGAGCCAATTTTTTTCCCTTGGAGCGTCTGCAAAAAGCCAATTGTCGCTGGGGGCTAGATCTGGAGAGTACGGTGTGTGTGGAAGCAATTCGAAACCTAATTTGTTCAATTTAACCATCATTTTCATCGACTTGTGACAAGGTGCATTGTCTTGGTGGAACAGCATCTTTTTCCTTGCATGTGAGGCAATTTTTCTTGATTTCTACACTCAATCGCTCCAATAAATCCATGTAATATTCGGTATTGATAGTTTTACCTTTTTTAAGATAGTCAATGAACCAAATACCATGCGCCTCTCAAAATACGGATGTCATAACCTAGCCAGTTGACTTAACTTTTTGGTCACTTGAACAACTTTCACCGGTTGCTGTTCACTCAGCTGACGATCCTTTTGACTCAGGTGTGTAGTAGTGGATCCATGTTTCATCCATTTTCATATACTGATGCAAGATATCCTTTTTATTTCGCTTAAACAGCTCCAAACAGCACTCTGAATCGTCGACGTGTTGTTGTTTTTGATCCGATATGAGCAAATGCGGCAACCACTTCGAAAGCAACTTACGCATGTTTAAATTTTCGTGTATATTTCACGTAACTTCACTTTACGATCAGCCAAAACTGTATTGTGGAGTTTTTTTATGTTTCCAGAGATAACTGTTGATTATGGTCGATCATCGGTGTTTGTACGTACAGCATACCAGTCAATAATAGTTGATTGGTGCAGAATTTCCATAATGCTTATCAAGTCACTGTTTGGTTTCAACAATATTTTTCCCATCAAAAAACGATGTTTGATCAACACATGAAATTCTTCTTTATTCATTGTTTTGAAAATAACAAAAGTTGCTTCACTAATACCACTGTCACTTGTAAACTAATGGTCGGAATGTCATGAAATTTGACAGGTATCGTTGGAAGGTTCGAAGTATTATCCAAAAATCATATGAGTATGTCAACAGAGGTGCCATCTATTGGTCAGATCGGGAATTTATTGAGTGATGTATTAGATGAATAACTTGATGAGTAACCAAACTGAAACATGCCATAACATTGTAACGACAAATAACAGTTAACAGGGAGTAACCTTGTGAGTGGCTTCATTTCGACGAGTCCGACAACTTTTTTATTTGCGAAAATTATTAGCGAATATTATAGGCTGCCTCTTTTTCGAATAAGCAATTACATAAACCGTCAATTTTGTGAGGTATTAAATTGGTACGAACAAAACTTTCCTTTGCAGCTTAATTATAAGATAATTTGATGAAAAATACGAAAAAAATGTGCCCGACAACAATAATTCGCCAATCGTTGAGTCCATCATCTGTTATAGGTCAAAATGACGTGTATATGTTTTTTGTTACCAACCAGCTTATTTTCTTACATTGTTTAATTAATGTTTGAACAATCAAGTGGTTATATTGTTATACGCCATTTTTTCAGTCCGACGCTCGGAAATGTTTTACTATTCACTACAAATCGCATTTTTTGTTAAAAATGGAGCAAAAAACACATTGAAAGATGTATGCTGCAATAAAAGTGTTGATGTTGTAACGTAGGTTTTCACGGATGGTGGAATATGCCTTGGTGTTTCTCCGGTTTTCAATCCGTTCGTCAATAGAAAAATCTTCACGACGTTTCGCTGACATCTGAGCTGGCATTTTCAAGTGATGCTTCCTCGACATCTGCTCGGCTTGGAATAAGCGTGCTGGTAATGGCCTTTTTATAGTTTGGCGCATAAGCAGGTTATAACTTGGTTCTGCCTGGTTGGTTTCTTTGCTTCTCTGGGTCTGGGCCTCCTCTCGGCTCGCTGTCCTATTCCCTGATGTGTTGTTTTTGGTTGGGTTTGATTACAGTTTTCCATGTATTTGAGATGTTTTGTGCATCATCTCTCTTGTTAAGATTTTTAGTATTTTCTATTTCGAGAGCTTCTTTGATAATGAGCGCTCTACAATGCTTTATAGGTGCGATATGTTTAGTTTCCTGGAAATTTATAGTGTGTTTTGTCTCCTGATGATGTTGGAATAAAGCTGATGTAGTTTGCTTATTCTTTATGCTATTTTATGTTTTCGGATTCTGGTAGAGATTCAACTCTTTGTTTGCTGCGATGTATTTTTTTCACAGTCTTTACATGGGATGCTGTGCACTCCCTGGTTTTCCAATGATATCTTGCCTTTTGGATTGTCCAATAATTTATGTATTGTTGTTTGCAGCTTGTAAATTGTGCAGATGTGATGCTTCCTCAAAATTATTCAAATTACGTCTGTTACACCTTTTATGTAAGGCAGTGTAGTTTTTGGTTTGAATTTGTCATCTTCTTTTTCTCTGACCTTTTTAATATTGTGTTCTTTGTAGTTGTGTTGTTTTAGAGCTGCTGTGATGTTGTTGAGTATTTCTTGGCGGTTCGTGGGTTTAGTTAGTTGTAAGGATATGGAGATCAGTGTGTTGGCGACTGACTGTAACTGTGATGGATGGTGGTGAGATTCGGCGTGCAGGTATCTGTTTGTATGTGTAGATTTTCTGTAAACTGTATAATCGATGCTTAGGTCATCTTTTCTGGTTACTAGAAGGTCAAGGAAAGGTAGCTGCTTGTTGACTTCGACCTTCAATATGAACTGTATGCGGTGATGAATGCTGTTTAGTTTCTCTAAAAATATATCTAGGTTGGACTTTCCGTGTGGCCATATGATAAATATGTCATCCATGTAACGTTTTGGTTTTTCTTAGGGTTTCTGTTTTGAAATATTTCATAAAATGATTTGCGATGATCGGTGATAGCGAAGATCCCAAGGAAGCATCACGTGTCTGTTGGTAGAAGTTATTTTCATAGGAAAAATATGTGTTTTTGAGACAGTGGTTGGAGAGATCAATAAAACTTCTCGTTCATAGCAATCTGGTTTAGAGTTTCGTCAATTGGTACGCTTGGATATAAGGATTTGATGTCCAAGCTGAGAAGAATGTCATCTTTTTGCAGTTTTAGCCCTTGAAGTATGCTGACCAGGAGATCAGAATTTTTCACGAAAATCAATATTTGAGAAAATCAATATTTTCTTAAAACTTTGACGTTTTCTACCGCCTAAACGAAGCGGTATTGGATATAAATATGTTAGTTTAAATAAATTTATTTTGACATTAAGAGTCTGTCACCAAATGTTGTGTACGTTCTTTTCGGACACTCTGTATATTTGAAATTTTTCTACATATATTTAAAATTATTAATATCCAGAAAAATTATTCTGACAACGTTTTTTAAAAACTAACTCAAATGCAAAATTTGTAATACTATTATGTCGTAGATGTAGGTATCATACAAATGCAACACGCAAAAGCAATGTCAAAACATGGTAATAACAATGTTAATTTACATCCTTTAATTGTATAAACAGAACGATAAAATCTTCTTTAAATAAAATATATTAAGTTTATAAACAAAGGCCGAAGAATCGCTATAATTCGGCGGGAAATATTACGGAAAAAGTCTCATTAATGTTCGCAACAATTCGCACTAGTTACCTACAAACACAAACTTTGTGATAAACGAATAAGCCTTGCAAAAATTATTGCATTCAAATTGAATACTGTACTTTATCAACGATTTTGTTAAATCATAATAAATGAACTTATAAATATTTTTAAGGCCAAAACAAAGGCTTATTTATTTACAAAATTCTGTAAACAACATTTTATTAGTATTATTTAAATAATAATTGTTAAAATAACAAATTCTTGCTGTCTCAGCGGAATGGAATCATTAAAAATAGGAAGGAACAACCCACATTCTAAATTTAGTACATAAATCTAATAATTAAATTAAGCGCCTGTTTATAATACGGAAAAAATATTTTTGATTTATAAATAGTTTAATTTTTATCGTAATGTTTTAGCAAACAATCCTTGGGCAGAGACAAATGAGGTAAATCGCAATTATAAAAACGACTGACTAAAATATGGTTGTCGGGCTTGCATTGTCTTTATTTTTTATTTATTTTTACGGCGCTTTGATTAGGTCGTATCTCTAATCGTTATCAAAAATAAAGAGAATGTAAATCCGACAATCACATTTTAGTCGATCTTCAACATTGTCTACAACCTTCAAACAAACATTATAAAAACGACATTGACGATTTTGTAAACATATATATTGGATCCCACATTAGGTAGTCAAACTAACCCTTCCGGTCTGATTCATGAAGAAAATTGAAAAGGAGCTACTCATCCTTCAACTTCTTCTTCAAGTGCCCTCTCTATTGCGGAGCTTGGCAATCATAATATCTATTTTAATTTTTGAAGCAGTTGCTCTAAATAGTTGTTTTGAACTGCATCCAAATCATTCCCTTAGGTTTTCTAGTCATGAAATTCGTCGTCGTCCTACGCCTCTTCTGACCCTTATTTTGCCTTGGATTATGAGGCGTAAGATGGTGTACTTTTCTCCCCGCATAATGTGTCCGAAATATTGCAGTTTTCTCTGTTTTACTGTTATTTCGACTTCCTTTTCTTTCTCCATTCTTCTCAACACCTCGGCGTTCGTAACTCGATCCACCCACGAAATCCCCTGAATTCTTCTATAGGTCCACATTTCAAAATAGTTAAGTCTTCTCATTGCCTCTCGATTCAGTGTCCATGCTTCCATTCCATAATATAGCACACTGTATACGTAACATTTAGTCAGTCGTATTTTCAGGGCTAACGTTAGATCTTTGCTGCAGATAACCATTTTCATTCTAATAAAGTTGGCACTTGCTTTCTCGATTCTGGTTTTTATTTCAACGGTATAGTCACTATTTTCTGTTATTAGGGTTCCCAAGTCAGTATACTTCTTAACTCTTTCTATGTGTTGGCCTCCTACCACTAGGTTTATATTATTATTGGTGTTGTTCTTACTAATTATCATGAACTTGGTCTTTTTCGTGTTAAGAGAGAGTCCATATTCTCCACAAACTCTTAATATTTTATTCATTATTTTTTCTAGGTCTTTCAAACTATCAGCTATTATTACGGTGTCATCTGCATACCTAATATTGTTGATTAAAACTCCGTTTACTTTTATCCCTGCTGTTTCAGATTCAAGACTTTCCAATATGACCTCTTCAGAATAAGCGTTAAATAGTAAAGGTGACAATATACACCCTTGTTTGGCTCCCCTTTGTATTTCCACATCTCCGGACATTTCCTGTCCAATTTTTACTGCCGCTAGCTGATTGTAATACAGATTTGATATCAACCTTAAATATCTTTCATCCCTCAATATGTTATCATAAAATGAACCAAATGTTAACTAAATATGTATTTTACGAGTACAGGTGACAGGTAAATTTTTTTGACAAATTTATCTCACTAATTAATAATACATTTTAACCATTCATTGTGATCATTTAATCACAAAAAAATCATTAGATCCATAAGAATGGGGCTGGAAAAAATCGCCTTGGACTCGGACTTGATCCAATTAAGACACAAAAGAAAACGGCGCTCAAAAAATTACGCAAATTAACATCGTGCAAATGTACTGGAAATTGTGGCAGATCCTGTAGATTCAGAAAAGCAAGCATAAAATGCTCAGTTGTTTTCAGAACTGCGTGGGAAAAAATGTGAAAATACGTCAATAATTTTCTTTGCAGAGCCGAACAAGGATAAATATGACGATGATTACTTGTTCAGTTTCAATTACACTTCGGAAAACAACCAAAGAGAAACCGAGGAAAACCAGGGTGAGTGTGGAGAAATTGAAACGGAAATTGACAACACCGAACAAAGATCGAAAAAATTGGAAGATTACAGTAAAAAATTGCAGAGTAGAAGCAATGAGAAAATTGCAGAATATACCTATTTTGGACACCACCTAAAAAAATACGCCTTTGACAATATCTCTGTGATGGTGCGGAAAAGAATCTACTTAAAATGTACAGTGTGTCCTGGAAAATGTCGGAAATCTCCCGGATATGAAAAAAACACCTGAAAGTAATATTACAAGTTCATATAAACTTCTTTCGTATACGCCTCCTCTTCGGAGCTATGGGCTTCCAAAAAATTGCAATGGAATCAAGTTTTTTACTTATAATTATTAAGATCCTTCAAATTACTATCCAAGCTGCAGGAACCGACTAGCTGTGACACTCATGACCCAATTTTTTTACGCCCTGTATGATAAAAATTTGGACAACGTTTTTTACATACCTTTAACTACTGACTAAAAATTAAGTACTCTTTATTCATGTCGCTAATCCTAACCGTTTTCGAAAAACGTCATTTTATTTACATCATGTATTTGGCGTATTTCGATAAAAGATACATTTTTGTTCCTATCAAATGTTCAACCTTCATCGTTATGTTAAAAAAAATTCGATCCAACATTGGGGTTTTATCTCCTTATACCAAAAGTAGATAATATACTTATAGTTGGGTGTATAAAATACAATTATATAACAGAAACTTAGCTCTCAGCCAACTGAAAAAACCTTATACTATAAGGACAAACGTATTCTGTTCTAACACAGTTAGAGACAAAGCACTTACCTCAGATTGCAAGAATACCAGGAAAGGGTGGAAGCCTTTCCTATGGTAGTGCGCCGCCATCTGTAGACCGGTTTCGAACTTGTTAGTTCTCGTCAGTACAGAATAGGCCAGCGCACATCAGCATCGGAAAAGTAAATCCTTTAAGCAACTTATATTAGACAAAATATGAAATCTAATACAAGAGGCGCCATCTCCCAGCATTCCACGCAATCTGAATATATTTAATCTCGTAGAGACCTACATATATATATATATATATATATATATATATATATATATATATATATATATATATATATATATATATATATATATATGTATATATAATACTTGCAGTTGGGTGTATAAAATACAATTATATAAGAGAAACATAGCTCTCAACTAACTGAAAAAACCTTATATTATAACTTACTTTGTTCTAACACAGTTAGAGACAAAGCACTATCTCAGTTATATAATTGTATTTTTTTATCTTTTTAGTTGAAAACGTCTAATACTGTGAATTGCGTTGGACCTAGATTCGCAAAATATGTGCGTTTTATTTTATCGCCACCAAAAACACAGTGTTATTGTTGCAAACGTTGTTAGGTACGAAAAAAATTAATATTCTACATTTTAGAACTTGTCAACTTTCACATCGCTGATTCTTTACTTGGATATTAATTTACTGACTTTTGGATTTCGTGGTGAAATTAATTGTGACATAATTCGAAATATGGAATATACGTTTATTGAATATGCAGATATGCATCTGATGTATATTTTGGAAGCCAGGAGATTATATCACGATAAATATCCTAATCGTAGTCTTCCAGATCACAGAAAACATTTCAACGAGTGGACTAACGTCTAAGGGAAAATGGTAGGCGATTCCATTTAAAAATAAATATCTTCATAATTTTAGGAAATTTTGGGAAAAGAAATACTGATGCTGGTCAAGGAAGCACAGTACGTACGCCGCAATTAGAGGAAAACATTTTAAATGCTGTAGATGACACTTCTTCAACCAACACTAGAAAATTAACAGCGCAGCTTAACGTCGAAAACAACAGTACATGAAGTTCTTCAAGAACAAACAGCTGCTGTATCCATATCATTTGAAAAAAGTTCATGATTACTGAAGATTTTCCCCGTAGAAAGTTTGTAAACTGACTATTGGATCAGCAACGAAATAATGTAAACTTCATTAATGCTATTCTCTTCATGAAGCAGGGTTTAGCAAAAATTGTATCATAAATTTACATAAACTCACATGTATGAGCTGATGAAAATCCTCATGCAATTATTGTTTCGCATCATCAACATCAGTTCCAATCAATTAATATCTAGGCAGGAATTATTGGCAATTTTTTGACTGTACCATTCATATTGTCCGCACGACTGAACGCAGAACTTTACTTAAAGTTCCTTCAGAACACCTTTCATGATTTAGGAGAGCACTTACCACTTCAAACCCCACGAAACATGTACTACATGCACGATGGGGCACCACCTCATTTCAGCGTTGCTGTGCGGGACCACCTGAATCCTTGGATGGGTAGAGGAGGACCTATTGCCTGGCCTGCTGGATCCCCAGACATAACGCCGTTGGATTTTTACCTGTGGGGACGAAACATGTACTACATGCACGATGGGGCACCACCTCATTTCAGCGTTGCTGTGCGGGACCACCTGAATCCTTGGATGGGTAGAGGAGGACCTATTGTCTGGCCTGCTGGATCCCCAGACCTAACGCCGTTGGATTTTTACCTGTGGGGACGAAACATTTACTACATGCACGATGGGGCACCACCTCATTTCAGCGTTGCTGTGCGGGACCACCTGAATTCCCGGATAGGTAGAGGAAACCCTATTGCCTGGCCTTCTCCGTCTCGCGATCTAACGCCGTTAAATTTTTTCCTGTGGGGACACCTCAAAACCTTGGTGTATTCCACTCCGGTCGATAGTAGGGAGGAACTTCTACGGAGAATCACATTTCATTGTGATCAAATAACGAACAATGCTGAGTTAATGTGGCGGATACAGCAGTCCTCCATTCGTCTTGCCCGCGAGTATATCAGACTTCACAATGCCCATGTTATAATTCGAAAATATTTGCCTCACCCCCAATCGATAATAGTTGTAATTACAATAAAAGTCGACACGCAAAGTTGTAGGGCTCGAATTGCTCTAAGCTAATATTATCATTTCTGCTCTAACTTCAACAGGACCGAAAAAATCGAAAAACAATATTTGCACCTATTCACCTCCCCTCTCCCTGCCTCAACGAACTTAAAAAATATAGAGTTTTATGCATTTGCGTATGCAAAAAATCAGCGAGGTAGGTGGATTAGTCAAAAACCCAAAGAGAAAATCTGCCGGTGTCGCCTGTAATATATGTAAATTTGAAATGCCCAGAATCAAATTTTTTGTTGTTCAGTGTCAGATGGTCTACAACTTTGGAAAAAATGGGTACTTTTGACAACCTTAGAAACTCAACTCAGTTCAAATTAAAAAAAAAAAATTATGAAAAAATTGAACCGACTTTTAAAGCAAAAAATAACAACATAAATTTTTATATGGAATTGAAATTTTTGAAGACGGCGTCAAATTATTTCTAAATGAAACAAATAACTACTAATATATACAAATTATGGTAAGAAAACAATTACAAAAAAAGTATTTTTAATCTGTTTATGCGAATCACATTTTGTCAGGTATTGGTTTGGCGCCGACTTCAAAAATTTCACTTTCATATAAAATTTTTTATTATTTTTCGCTTTTAAGCGCTTTTTAGAAGTCGGTTCAATTTTTTTATAATTTTTTTTTGCTTTAGGTGCACATATTATTTTGAAAATTGATTTATTAAATCCAAGATGACGCTTATATGTAATATGGACGACAAAAAATTAATTTAGTTCGATTCTCTACAACACTGGTATGGGGGAGTTTTCGGGGTTACACGTAATGAATCTAAAATTATTTTAAAAAAAATCAATATTTGGGGACCTAAATGACAAATATAAAATTAGGTTCTTAAAATTAAAGAGAGCAGATTTATTATGGCAGACAAAATAATGAATCTTTTGTTACTGCTAATAAAATTGCGTTTTAATTTTTTTTAAGTCTAATATTTCTACACTGAAACGAAAATTTATACTAATTTTGACCTATATCTACAAGTATAATTTGAAGTTTTCCAAAAATAATGATGATCTGATAATGCCTTATCATGCGGTTAATTAAATTTTTATAGGTTACCCAAATAAACAATGATAATCTCAAAATAAAACAGTGTCATTCATACTCATGCCCAGTAGCAACCGCATACTTCAGGAATTTATTCAAATAGGTGCCGACTGGGACTTGCTACACACGAGCCAAAATCAAAACAAAAAAGGTAGTCGTCCTTTGGTACATAGCCTTGAGGAACCATGTGGTTGGTACCTAAAGAAAGCGCGAGTATCATTGCTTTCAGTCGCGTCTGTAAACCATAACCAACAGGTATTGAGCCGTTGCCAATATTCGGTAGCGGTACTAATTACGAAATTTGCCGGTAAATTTCGAAAAGTTACGGGTTAGATTTTTCAGTTTACATTTTGGCGTATTGCTTTTTCCATAAAATTATTATATTTTTGTGTGATTTTATAAAATTTGTATGGGTAAATTTAAGGTCAGTATTTTTCTTACATTGTTTTGTAGTCCTTGATATTTAATTCTTATTTCAGTTAATCATAGCGAAATACAATGAAAGTTATTTATAGTAAACTTCAAAGGAAAAATATTTTTTTCAGTTTTTTTTTTAGCAATATTATATTAAATCAATATATCGATATACTTCACACCTACAAAAGAACTGCAAATAATTTTATCAAAGCAATAATTAAAATATTTTTAAAAATCTTAAAGCCTACAAAAATACCTTTATCTTGAAATATGACTTTTAAGAATTTTGTTTTGTTTATTTTTTCTTATCCGTTATTTGGTAGTTAAGTACAAATCTACCAAATAAGGTTTAGTAAAAATAAAAACAAAATAATTTGTTTCAAAAATTCTTGACAGAAAGATAGACCTGATGTCCCATTAAGAATGGTAACGGATTCTATCCCAGAGACTAACAATCGGACAGCCTTGAATTTTTTTTTGTAAATATGGTTCCAAAAATTTCTGGAAAACATTTCCAAGTTTCTAAGATGGCCACCAGAGGGTGTAATAGTGGCTTCAAAATATAATAATTTCATTTTCTCAAAAAAATTCCAGAATAAGCTATAGGTAGAAAAAGCCTTTATTATAAGCCTGATAGTTTTCTGAATAAAAAGACTTTTATTGTTATCTAAGTCAGTTGTCTTTCTTGACATGATCAAATTGTAATTGTGATAAATGCTCATAAAAAAAGTGCCAAACCAATTTTCAGTATTTTTCATAAATCGAAGAATAATAAATAAATATCAACATCGGCTCCAAATAACATTATTACTGAAATATGTAACCGAACTATTTTTAACTAAATATACAATGCTTTAAATAATAATATTCAAAAAAAATTGTGCTAAAAAATTCTGGGCAACAAAATTTAACTTTGAAAATAGGAAAAAAGTTCTAATTACAAGAAAAAAATAACAAAAAACTTTTTTTTTGATAATTTTAATGCTAATATTACAGCATACACCGGCGGAGCATCGACTCTATTAAATTAGCGACGCGTTCTTTAGGAATATTCTGCCAGTCTGTCTGAAATCTTCCCATAGATCACTTTTATTTGGTAGTGTATAAGCGTGTACATGTATCTTGAGCTTTTCTCATAGGTGTTCGATAGAGTTTAGATCTGAGGACTGCGATGGCCAATCTGGACTGTACTTTTGCTTTTTTCTAATAAACAGAAACAACAATTTTTAAAAATATTTAACCTTCTAAAATTGTAAGTAAAAATAAAAATTTATATAAAAAAAATTGAACGGACTTCTAAAAGTGCCCTAAAAAGTGAAAAATAACGATAAATTTTTATGTGAAATTGAAATTTTTGAAGTCGGTGCCAAACTAATACCTGACAAAATGTGATTCGCATGAACCGATTAAAAATATTTTATTTGTAATTGTTTTATTACCATAATTTGTATGGATTAGTAGTTATTTATTTCATTTAGAAATCTCAATTTCATATAAAAATTTACAGTTATTTTTCACTTTTTAACGCATTTTAGAAGTCGGTTCAATTGTTTTTATAAAAATTTTATTTTCCAATTTTTAATTTGGTAATCATTATGATATTCATAAATTATTTGAACTAAGTACTAATCGAGATTAGTGTAGCTCGCAATGATCCAAGGTGGCAAAAAAGTATCCAATTTATCCAAAGTTGTAAATCATCCTAAAATGAACCACTAAAAATTCTTTGATTTTTAGAGTTTTTCAAATACCAGTGAAATTGTGTCAAAGAAATATTTAGTCTGTCATAGCCAATCCACTATCTTGAATTTGAAATTGATTTTAAATTGGTAATATAGGCCCCAAAACCTTCTAATATCGATATTTAAAGACCTTGGGAAGTAAATTTCTTAGCCCGATATATTTTATACTGCATATTGCGTTTGTATACACCCAATAGTTGTAAAAAATTAACTTCATATTCGTCATACAGGACCCCGAAAACCCCTAATACCAAATCTGAAAAAATGCGAATAAGATAAAATTTTCAATCCACCATATTGGATCCGCCATATTGAATTTCAAAAAAATAATTTTAACGTCCTAATCTAACCTAAATCTAAACCTTTCAAGCCCCCTAGTACCAATTGTGTGAAATCCGGAAATTTAAAATTTCTAGACCGTCATATTGCATCTGATATATCATATTGTCTTAAAATCATCTTATATTCGCTATTTACATCCTCAAAAACGATTCAGTCCCACCTTTGAACAAAATCTTAAAATGTAAAATTCTTAGTTCGCTATATTGGATTCGCCATATGGAATCCTGAAAAAATACTTTTAAATTCATAATTTACACCCTCAAGAACCCCCTATTTCCGTTTTGGAGAAAATCGAAAAATGAAAAATTTTTAGAAGGCCATATTGAATCCGCCAATACTGATTTTTGACCAAATCGAGAAATGAAGAAACTTTAATCCGCCATGTTGGATCCGCCATATTTAATTTTTTTAAAAATAAAATCAGATTCGCAATGTGCGATCCCAAAAACTTCCCCATATCAATTTTGAAAAAAAAAACGGACAAAATTAATTTTTTATCCGCCATGTTAGATACGCCATATTGAATTTTTAAAAAATAATTTCAGATTCGTTATGTGCCACCCCGAAAACTCCCCTATACCAATTTTGGAGAAAATCGGACAAAATTGATTTTTTCGTCCGCCATATCGATATTGAATCTATTAAAAATAATTTTAGATTCGTTATGTGTGACCCCGAAAACTCGCCTATACCAATTTTGGAACAAATCAGACAAAGTTGGTTATTATATCCGCCATATTGGATCCGCCATATTGAATTTAAAAAAAATATTTTGGATTTGTTATGTGCGACTCCGAAAACTCCCCTATATCAATTTTGGAGAAAATCAGACAAAGTTGATTATTTTGTCCGCCATATTGGATTCGCCATATTAAATTTTTAAAAAATATTGTGGATTTGTTCTGTGCGAACCCGAAAACTCCCCCACACCAATTTTGGAGAAAATTGGAAAAATTCAAATTTTTTGTCCGCCATATTGGATCTGTCATATTGAATTTTTTAAAAATTATTTTAGATTCGTTGTGTACGACTCCGAAAATTCCCTCATACCAATTTTAGAGAAAATTGGACAAAATTAATTTTTTTAGCCGCCATATTGTCAGCCCCATCTTGGATTTTACTGCACCAATTTCATCCAAAAAAATATGGGACCACCAACTTCCCGAACATAACGTAAAAAATTTCATTCAGATCGGTGCAGCCGTTCTGGAGTAATCGGTGTACATACATAAAAAAAATACATAGTCGACGAATTGAGAACCTCCTTCTTTTAGAAGTCGGTTAATAATAAGACAACGCAATCTCGCAGCATCTGTAAATGACATATAACTATTGCTTATAACGCAAAAGGTCAGGCATGTAAAGCTTTTTTTAAACGAGATCAAATTCTCTAAATTCAATAGAGACAAACCAGAGATTTTTTAGTATACAACTTAATCAGTTTACTTGACAACCGACAAAGATGACATTAAAAGCTCTTTTCTTTAGAAAATTGTCAAGGTTACAATAAAGGCTTTTTCAGATTATCTTAATTTGCCTTTTTTTTTTGTGAAAATACTATCGTTGTTTTGTGGTCACTGTTAAGCCCCCAAATTTCTATTTTAGAAACTGAAATATATTCCATTAATTTTTTAGAGCCAAGCTGGCTGTCATTCTTAAATAGGTCAATCGCTGCCCATGTTACATAAAAAATATTAAACCATAATGAAAATTAGTTTTTTTATACTAATCTAAGTCTTGATCTATACTATTCTGGAATTTCGATTAATTTTACCGTGTAAATTTTTGAGAATATAATTTTTAAGAATGTCAAAATTTCCAGAGTCAGGATACTGGCACTTCTCTTTGAATAATACTAATTAATAAATTAAAAATAGCTTTACGTGGGAGATTGAGGTATCAATAAAAAATAACATAGAAATAAAGATTAACCTGCATTAAAATAGAGTCGAAACGTTTGACAACGTTGAAGGAGCATGCACTTCAGATCTTTGAATACATTCAATATGACAGAAAATTTTGACACACTGATATATTGTGAGATTCCCAACACAAAAATTTCCTGTTTTACGAGATGTCTTTAATATATTGGTAAATCACAATTTTTACATTACAAATCATCAGCGATACATTTCATTTCTATCACTTGGTTATTGGTATGGACAAACACATCTGGTAGAGTGAAATTTTCTTCTAATTTAAGCTTTTCTGTATTCAGTATAGTATATTCTGGCGCCATTGTTTACGTTTAAGACTTACAAATTTATCAACATCTTTGCCACGAGACATTCGAATATTATGAGTAAGCATTTTACCATATTGAGAAGTTATTTCTTATGAAAGAGTAAAAACACAACGTTGCCAAATCACACACTATTTATGGCCAGTTGATTTGAATGAATCAAATGAAGTCCCGTATATATATATTTTTTTTAATTTTCTAATTTGATGATAAATATCTTGGAAATTATTTATTTTTAAATAATATTATTTTTTATTAGTAATTTAATTTAATTTGTCAAATATTGGGTACTACACTTCATTTGACTCGTGTGCAAGGAACAGACCTCCTTTTTTAACTACTTTATTGTATAAATTACCGAAACGTCAGTTATAGGGAATGTAAGTAGTAAAAAATATAACACTTCGTTTATGTTTCAATTCAATATATATATATATATATATATATATATATATATATATATATATATATATATATATATATATATATATATATATATATATATATATATATATTAGGGAGATAACTTAAGGCAGATAACTAAAAGAAAGATTATAACGTTCATAACATATTTTGATCGACACATCTATGATATATTCTGAAGATGATGTCCTTGATATAGAGATAATGATATTGGGTATCCGGTTTGTAAATAGATATAGTAAATTTTAAACGGCATACCAAAAAAATTCTAAAAAAAAAGTGCTGAATAATGGTGATACTAGAAATAAAGAACGTGATGATTAGATGATGTAAAAATTCTCTTTATTGATTATTTTTTTAAGGAATGTCGATCAGCCAGCACCAGTTTAACAATCTTAGAAGGATAAGACACATTTTAAATTACAAGGTAAACACCAAATGTGAGAATAGTCCCTGGGACTCGACTCGAGCAAAAAAAGAAACAAATATTTTATATATAGTGTGTCCCAGAATGTTCTCATTAAGAAAAAGTAGTAAATATGTTTAACAAAATTTATACTAAGAACAGTAAAATACATTTCTGAAAAAATTATCGTTCCGTCGCTGATATTCTTCTTGATTTAATTTGAAATGTCTGATAATGCATTGAATCATCTTCGGTTGTATGTTGTACTGTTGATGATATCAGTCCGGCATCAAGTTCTGCGAGTAATAACTTGCTGACATTTTACAGAACGGGGTTTTTAAGTAGATGGGGCTGTTTATCTGATTCCGAGTCGATTTGGTATTTTTCTGGAGGCTTTGGGACGGATATGCTAGAAACGTTATAAGGTACAGCTCTCATGGTTAAGGAGATATTAGAATATTCAAAAGCAGCAATCATCAACATGATTCTGAGGTTTCTGCCCAATCATTGGCACTCCAAACTTCATAGACTTGTGAGCACCCAGTAGCCATCTTATTAAGGTTCTCGAGAAAATGTGGCAGCAAATTTTGGGAGCTCAAGTTTGGTCTTGATCGCTAACTTTGCACCCAAAATATATCTACCACCCAATACCGATACTTCGACGATCGGCCGGCTGCTTATATACCAGTTTCGTACATCTGGTGTTTTCTAGAAACATCCGGTATCGAGAGTACCAGAAGCAACCACATAATTCCTGTATACAGGGCCCCTTCGATAAGTAGCTGACCCTTCGACGACTACGGGGTATAGTGAAACTTGGAATTATATAGGATTTAATGGATATTTCCGTTATTTCAATTTCAGGGGGTTGAGACTTCCTAGATGGGGTAATCTCGCACGTCTCCATGCGGTGTTGCTAGATTGTGCATAATTTCCCTAAACTTAGAGAAAACGTAGATTTGACGTCACACCCCGGTATGCTATAATAACGACAATTCACGGATCAAATTGGTTCGGCGGAGAGGATTTTCATACAGAACAGTGATTAAACTTTAAATCGAGATTTATCGGATCGAAGAACACTTGAAAGAATTGATCGTAATTTACGAGAGAAGAATAAACTTGTCTTTTTGATAAAATCTTCGAAATCATAAAACTGTCCCAAAATTGTATTAAAAAATAAGTTTTTAAAATTAATTAAACAGATGTTTAAAATGGATGCCTTATACTTCAAAACACTTTCTTATCTTGTTTTTTTTTTCTTGGATTATTTCAAATAAGATTGCAGTAATGGTTTACACAGGTGTATAGTGATTTGGGTGCCGCTGTTTTTTAGTTTACTATTTATCCAGATTCTAACTATATTTAGATTTTTTACTATAGTACGTATAGTTTTTCTGATATAGCATATACCCAGAATAATACGAATTTTCGGACTTTTAAACCGTTTTGCATTCTGCATGCTTCATTTTTCGAGACTTCTTTGCATGGGTGTCCCTAAGATAATCTGGGGTGATATTCCAGCAATAATCAGCCATCCTGTGTCCACTCCATCGCCTTTGATACTTATCTTCCACGATTTTTAAATCCCGATGGAATCGCTTTCCTTGTTTCTCACTATAAGAGCCAATCCTTTCGGGAAATGTGTCCAAATGGTTATGGAGTTAGTGAACTTTTATACTCATGTTACACACAAGTTTTTAAATATTTTCTAGTAGGTCAAGCACTGGTAATTTACTGCCTTATGATTTCCTAAGAGGTTTTTCACAATGTAAGCAAAAGGTGTCCAGGTCACCGATTCTAAGTCATCATCATTAAAAGTTGTATCTGTGATCCATTAAAAATACCAGCTTTTAGCTTCTCTATACTCAAAGCAGAATTTTTTTTAATATAAGAGCAAAACAAAAAACAGTTTATTCAATGCTCTCACCTACTGACCTAATTTTATGTGCCGTGGAGGAAAAATTATTTTTTCTCTAGAAACCAAAGGTCAGTCTTTTTTAATCCATTGGTCGTTTTTTCTCTGCTGTCCCACAAACAAATGAAACAAGGAAATTGCGTCTAGCAACTTTGATGACCCAATAAAAAGTTTACCATTTTTAAGTACAAAGATATGACCCACTGATGACAATGGTATTTAAGTTTTTCTAAAACGATGGATACAGTTTGATATTCCTCCTTTAGTTCCGTGGAGTGAGTAATTTGGACAGCACATAGTTTATTGTTAATATGTAGTAAAACATATTTTAAACTGTTGATAGACAGTCTCCGTTCATTAAGCTGGTAGCTTAACAGGTCCATTTTAGTTAAAATACCCCCAATATCGTTACAAAAGCAATATCACTTTCGGAACTAAAGAGTGGTACGAATTATTTCTCTCGATTACGATAGAATGGGACATTCGTACCTGTTGAAAGATCTCTGATCTTTCGTTTGAAAGGCCCGGTTTTTTATCAGGTTAATTAAGCCATGGTGTGAAAAGTAAAGGCCCTGACGATGATGTCTCAAAATCGCTATAATGTTTATCTCTAGTGCTGACTTGTGAGCAACTACAATTAATGTACATTAATTCAATTAAATTAATTGAACGTACAATTAATATTTTAATTACAATTAATTTTAATTATATTAAATTAATCGCAATTAAATTTTCAATCAATTAATCAGTTGACTGAAAATTTAATTGATTAATTCCCAACACTGCTTTTGAGGCGCCAATAGTATTTATTTCCGTGTCTGATAGATCTGGCAGGTCTTGAAAAGTAGTTCCCTCCAAAACATAAGTACACCAAACTTCAAATAATTTCATTTTTCATTTACCCACTGTTTTAAACGCTCACTCCATAATTTGCAAACATTGTTTGGCTGGATAAGGCCCTAAATTTTAATCTGGAAGAAGGCAAAATACGTATTTTTCACAAATTTAGCTACAGATCTTCTACATTTATTCCACATATTCAACAGAAATGTAACTAAATTATTTAAGCAATGTCTCTTTAACGAAGAATTTAATTTAAAACTTTATAATTGAAGAAATAATGAAAATAAGCAAGTGAAAACGGTTACTTGTGTAAAAATTGTAAGGGAAGTTAGTTCTGAAACTGTTTGTAGCTTTGACGTTGAAATATCACTTTTTGTATTCGAGGAAAATAGAGATTAAACTTATAACCTGATTATGGCGGCCCCAATTTTTTTTTGTAGCACTTGTCGAAGCCATAGGTAAAAATTAGTTCTGTTTTTGACATAAATTCCGAGATGGATGAGACCTATCCAGGGGTGTTGGAGGTAGATTAAAAACAAACCCTACATAAAATGTAAGAGTAAAAAATAGGTTGGAGCTAAGAGGGGGGGTTCTTCGATCATACCCTAGATTTAAACAACAATAGATTTGTTTGAAGGTTATTTATGGTCGGTGGGGGAGACGCTTTTTTGATGTTTGACAGACATAAACATGTTTACTTATCTTGTCTTTCAGTTAATTGCTTGTCGTGACTTTTTTCGGTGTTTTTAAGTGTTAGAAATTACTGTAAATGCGAGGTTTACAATTAATATTAACAAAAAGACGATTTAAAAACTTATTTTTATTGGTAAATATTGTATACATATTGAAAATAACAATAATAATAATTTAGGCAAGCATATATTCATACTTTATGTATTCAGAATTGACGTACCGATTATCATGTGATACTTGTTTAAATAATGCAATTAGAAAAGGATAGCATAAAATCGGTATGTGTGTACCAAGAAATTAAATACCTATTGTTTATCAACACTTTTTCAAATATAAATAAAAATATTATTACGTTATTCAGCGTTCAAACAACCGGGCCCTAGTTGTGACGTTATGCTAATTCTACAGGGGTATGTTCGAAGGGGGGGGGGGGTTAAAGTTGGCTAAAATAGGTTTTTTGAATCTATAAGTCAAGGAATGCATTTTGGGAAAAAAAGTTTCAAATAAAAATTGTAGAGATTTTAAAAACCTACAATTTGAGCTTATGCGCGATTTTCGTAAATTTGTTATTGCAAAAATGCCAAAAAACCCTTAAAATCGGCGATTTTTTGCATATCGATAATTATGTATTGCAAAATTAACTTTTTTTGCACTTTTTTGATTTTTTAATTATATTTTATAGTAGTAAATTAGATCATTACTTGCTGAGATATTGCTATTTGTTTATTCCAAGACCCAAAATATTGATTGCTATAACGTATTTTTCGGTGAATATTTTGACTTTTATAAAGATTCAATCTCTTCGTTAAGGCCTAAATTTTCATATCTTGTCAGGGGCAAATGAAAAAAAAAATTTCGATCACTTAAATATCGCCCTAAAAAAGGGGGTGTGCCATATCCATAATGTTTCCAGCTACCCTAGATTAAAAAAAAACACCGAAATAGATCCATTCGTTGCTGAAATATGGCGCTGCTGATATGAAGCTGTGAGTTCAGTTTTCTCACGCGCACGAGAGCTCTATTTCTTTATAAAAATAAATCTCCTTTTTTAAAACACTCAAAAAAAAATTTATAGCAATCAACATTTTGTGTCTTGGAATAAACAATTAGCAATATCTCAGCAACAAATTATCCGATTTACTATTATAAAATATCATTTTGTTCAGAAAGACGAGGGTTTCCCTTTAAACGGAAAAAAGTGCATAAAAAGTTAATTTTGCAATAAATAATTGATATGAAAAAAATGGCCTATTTTGAAGGTTTTTTAGCCTCTTTGCAATAATAAATTAGCAAAAATGATCAAACTGTAGGTTTTTAAAATCTCTACAACTTTTATTTAAAACTGTAGATTCAAAAAACCTGTTTTAGCCAACTTTGACCCCCACCTCTTGGCCCCAACCTATTTTTTGCTGTTATATTTTTTGGGTAGGGTTTGTTCTTACAGTACCCCCAAAACCCTTGGGTAGGTCTCATCCATCTCGGAATTTACGTCACTATATTTACCTATGGGTTGGACTACACCCCTTCCCTGGTATTGACTAAACAAGTCCTTTGAGAGATCGGGAGTTCTTAGTTGCCATAAAACATGTCCACCACTATTCACTTAACGATTATCAAAAATATCTATTAAATGGTGACGCACTAAACTGTTAAAATGTGATGGAGCACCATAGTGATTAAAAGCACATTTTCCAAAAGGTAATTTAAATTGCAACGTTAAGACTCTGTGTACGGGAACTCTGCGCGTTCACATTGCACTATCTTGAGCAAAGCAATTTCATTTAAGAAGAAAATTTATTGCAGACCAATCACGCCCAAGCTGACTTTGTGACGAGGTTGTGAACAAAAACATCTAATTAGCCAAAGAGAAAGTACTGAAAGGCAGGACACTAAAGACGAAATAATTAAAAACAATTTCTAATCAGGTGTCAAGTGTTTCCAAAATTTAAATCTGACCAGAGAAGAAAAATAGGCCCAAAAACAATAATAAATGATCTTGATTAAGAAACCAGATCACAAACGCGTTATAACGGAGTCGATAGGCCTAATTAATTCAACCATTTGCAAATTAAAGGATGGTGACACACTAAAAAAATCAAATCATAGTAATCAATCAATTTTTTTTGGTCTGCGACAAGCGACAAATTTCGATAAAGCTAAACATTCTATTATATAGATATACTTTTTAATTGCAAAATTATTTCTACTAAGGGACGGGTTGATTCAAAAACTAGTAAAAGTAACCGAATCTAAAAGTTGTATCTGCACACCTACCATGACATTTCTCTTTGTTTGTTTAAATTATAATCCTTCTATTGCGTATTTAAGAAGCTCCTAAGATATTATAATCCGAAATCATTCTTTCACATAGTCCTTGACTGAAATAAAATTCAAACGCCGTTTGATGACTTCGTCAGTTTTTCATCTTTGGCAATTAAATTTTACAGACGTGGGGAGTAAAAGGAAAAAATAATTTGTAAAAGTAGTGATGATTTTTTTTGTGCACCCTATCGAGTGAGGTATTCCAAAATGGAATTAAATATGTCTTATAGGACCAGTTCTACACTTTGCTCTCTCGAAATGAGGACAACATATATATGGAATGGCTTGAAACCAAGGATGGGTTAATTTATCTTAGAACTAAACTCGTGCTGTGCTTTAAGCCTTTGGACTAATTCTTGATTATTTTTATGCAGCTTTTACAATTTGTTTTACAACCAGATTTATATCTATTTTTTTTTAATATAAAATTACCATCTGTAGTGTTCTTTTCTCCAAGCTACTTCAACGAAATTAATTATTTGAATAACAATTACCCCACTTTTCTGAACCAGTAATATAACAAAATGAGCACGAACTATTACCCCTTAATAATTTATAGACAAACCAGAAAGCGGGTCCTGACAAGAATTTTATGGTAGCGTGATTAAACCGCTAAAGACAATACTGACAAAGCAAATAAAAATAAAGGAAAATAGGTCTTGATTAATATTTAGTAAATGAAAAAGTGAAAAGTAATAGAAAACCTAGGCAGTTTATAATATAGTGATTTATGCTAAATAATAAATAAGTAATACATTTTTTATATAAAAAAAATGGAACCGACTTCTAAAAGTGCGCTAGAAAGTGAAAAATAACTATAAATTTTTATAGGACGTTAAAATTTTTGAAGTTGGCGCCAAACTAATACCTGACAAAATGTGATTCGCACAAACAGATCAAAAATACTTTATTTGTAATTGCTTTCTTACTATAATTTGTATATGTAAGTAGTTATTTATTTCATTTAGAAATAGTTTGGCGCCGACTTCAATTCAATTTTGTATAAAAATTTATAGTTATTTTTCACTTCTTAGCGCACTTTTAGAAGTTGGTTCAATTTTTTTTATTAAAACTTTATTTTTCAATTTTTAGTTTTGAATTCATTATGATATTCATTAATTATTTAAACTAAGTGCTGATCGAGATTAGTGTACATCGCAATGACTCCAAGGTGGCAAAAAGTACCCATTTTATCCAAAGTTGTAAATCACCCTAAAATGAACCACTAAAAATTCTTTGATTCTTAGAGTTCTCCAAATTCCAGTGAAATTGTGTACAACAAATATTTAGTGTGTCATAGAAAATCCACTATCTTAAATTTTAGTCTGCTATATTGGATTCGCCATATTGAATCCCGAAAAAATACTTTTAAATTCATAATTTACACCCTCAAGAACCACCTATATGTATTAAAGAAAATCGGAGACTGTAAAATTTTCAGGACGCCATACTGAATCAATCAAATTCAATCAAAAAATATTTTAAATTCATCATTAACACCAACAAAACTTCCCAATACTGATTTTAGACAAAATTGAGAGATGTAGAATCTTTAATACGCCATTTTGGATGTTTTATCAGCCATAATGGATACGCCATATTTATTTATTTTTTTAATAATTTTAGATTCGTAATATGCAATCCCAAAAACTAACCCATATCTAATTTGAAAAAAATCGGACAAAATTAATTTTTTATCGGCCATATTGGATACCGTATATTCCTAATCTGGCTCCCAGTGAGTATTATTTATTTTCAGAATTTAAATCTGAAATGAGTAGAAGAAAAAATTATTGAAAAAAGGAGTGATTATATTAAAAAATAATAATAAATACTTCTGATTAAGAAGTCGGGTTGCAAACCCATTCCAATGGCTTCGATTAGGGCCGTTTATTTTCACCGTGAATCATTAAAATAATAAAATCATAATAATTAATTATTTTTTTAGTAAGCTGCAGGCGACAACATACTTAACACGTGCTGTAAATTTATAGTTCTAAAATATAAAGCTTCCTATTCCGATAAATCTTAACAATTTATTATTTAGTTATACTTCTCAATTACAAAATGATTTCGACTAAGGGTTTGGCTGATACATATATTAATAAAAGCAACCGGATTTAAACGTTGTACATAGACTCCTGCCATGACATTCCTCTTTTTTTTTGTTCAAAGTAAAAACCTTCAATTGTTTATTTACGAGGTTCCTAAGATCCAGAATCCGTTTTTCACATAGCGCTTAACTAAAATATAATTCAAATGTCATTTTAAGGGTTATCTTTCGTCATGTTCGTTAGTCTGTATGTCACAGCTTTATAACTTCGTCAGTGTCTTATCTTTGGCACTTAAATTTTATAGACATAAAGGCAAAATTGGAAAAAAATTTGAAAAGTGCTGACATATTCCTTTTGTGTACCCCATCGAGTGGAGTAATCCAAAATGTAATTAAATATTTTATATAGGACAAGTTCTACACTTCACTCATATATATGGGATGGTCCGAAACTCATGCCATAGAACTTTTTTTTTTGGTGACCATTTTAGCCTCCACAAAGGATCAATCTTATCGTGAAACCCTAAATTTTCATATTTTGTTAGGGGCACATTAAAAAATTAATTTTCAACCTCTTAAATATAGCTGTAAAAAAGGGGATGTGCCATATTCATAATTTTTCGAGTTATCCCACATTAAAACAAACACCGAAATTGGTCCATTCGTTGTTGAAATACGGCGAATTTCTCCGAGCGCTGCTGATTTGAAGCTGCGAGTTTACTTTTCTCGCGCGCGCGAGAGCTGTACTTCTTTATTAAAAAGAACCTTTAAAGGGGTTGAAAATAATTTTTTCATTTACCCCTAACAAGACATGAAAGTTTAGACCTTTGTGGAGATCAAAATGTTCACTCAAAAAAAAAGTTATCGCAATCAACATTTCGGGTCTTGAGGTAAACAATTAGCAATATCTCAGCAACAAATTATCCGATATACTATTATAAAATATCAAATTGTTTAGAAAGATAAGGGCTTCTCTTTAAAGGTAAAAAATGCAAAAAAAAGTTAATTTTGCAATAAATAACTGATATGAAAAAAATGGCCAATTTTGAGAGTTCTTTGGCCTTTTTGCAATAACAAATTAACAAAAAGGATCGCACAGAAGCTCAAATGTGAGGTTTTTAAAATCTCTACGACTTTAATTTGAAATTTTTTTTTTTCCAAAATGTGTTCCGTGACTCGTAGAATCAAAAAACATGTTTTAGCCAACTTTGACCCCCCCTTTCTTGACCCGAATCTATTTTTTTGCTGTTACATTTTATGTAGGGTTTGTTTTTACATTGCCCCCAACACTCCTGGTTAGGTCTAATCCATCTTGTAATTTACGTCACCATATTTACCTATGGCTTGGAGTAGTTATTTTTGGCTTTTTAACTTTTTATTAGAATTTCTATAAACCATGTATTATGGTTGCATTCCCTTTCGTCTCATGCCAACTTTAGAATGTCAGGTTATATTACAAAACTAACTATTTCCGACTTTTTCCATAAAACCCCATGTATTGGAGAGAGAAAAAATAATGAAACAAAATTGTTTTGATATTACCATTGCTTGGTGTTTTCTAAAAGTATGTATAAATTTACTGAATTATCTGTGTTTAAGAAAAATCATCGTTGTTCCCTCTAACACATGGGGTTCCAATGGAATGAAACTTTAATTAAATATATCATATTTAAATGATGAAGAATTCCTGTCAATTGGGCGTGGTCAGCAAATAATGCATTAAAAGCAACACCTTCCTTGGTTGCTTGCTTCTTTATTAAAAGGATTACAGTTTATTTATACTACTAGTTACTGTTATTTAAACAATTAATTTCACCGTCAACATATCAAAGTTAGAATTATGTCCTCACGCTCACAGTAATACTTGCTAAACAAAAAACACTCATAATTGTCCAATCAATTCTTGAACGGAATAATAATAACATGAAAGTAAGAGACGGATTGCTTACTCAAAACGGCCTTGGCCACAATACTTCGACCACCTATAAAGTTAAGATATCGTAAATTGTACAATCGGTACCATTTAATAAAATTAATATCAGTTTCGTTATTTTACTATATATCTATTCGAAATTAAAAAAAAAAAAGATATACAGGGTGTCTTTAAAAGATCCGTACAAAACAGTAGCGCAAATTCCTGATGCTTAAACATAAGCATCTAGCTCAATTTGTTTTAGTCCAAAAGTTCGCCATTTTTTTTTGAAACTATTTTGTAAATATTTATCTTAATTATTCACTAAAGGTGGTTAGGATTTTTCGGATGAGAAATTAAGATCTGATTACAGTTTCAACATATATTGCAGAGGACGCCACAAGCAGCACTTTGTCGCCATCTAAAGCTTCTTAACTTTTTGGGCCTCCGTATAATAAAAGTCAAATTAAAAATTCTTATTCCTTGACATCTTTTAACCAAAAAAGTTATACCCAGTAGGTGTCGCTCCGAGTAGCCGCTTCTGAGATAATCGAACAAGCTAAGAACGAAACAAATTTGAATAACAACGATCTAACAATGATAATAATGTAACAATGAATACACATAGTCAATAATTTAAAACACAGAAATTTCATTTACTTAATTTTTTATTAACCTCGAAGTAAACGTTCAAGATGACCTCCATCTTCATGTACACAAAAGCTAATTCTACGGAGAATGTTGAACTGCACCCTTTTTATCATATCAGTATTTAAGCAATAAAGTGAATTTTATAATCGTGCCCATAATTCATCTTGGGTGTTTACAGGTCTACATTATATTATCTGTTTAAGAGTTCTCATAAAAAGTAATCCATAGCCATTAAATGCTCATTTAAATGATTCCTAACATCTGAGAAGTTAGAAGTTAACTAAGACGAAATTCTTCAAATACCTAAAGAAGTAATAAGAGCCACAAAGAATATGAAGACAGGGAAGAAACCAGCACCAGACGATCTACCTTCAGAACTACTTCGACTGATAGAAGATAACATCTCCACATTGGGATACCTTTTCAATACCATATACAGCACAGGAATATGGCTGCGCTCGACATTTATTGCATTTCAGAAAATCAAGAATCCAAAAAGATGTAAAGATTATTATACAATTAACTTAATAAGCCATTCACTAAAAGCATTCCTGAAAGTGATACATAGGAAATTTGAAAGACAATTATTTGAACGGCAATTTGACTTCCGAAATGCACTAGGAGAGATGCCGAGATGTTAATAAAGATATATTACTATTATTTATTGATTATGAAAAAACCTATGACAAGGTAAAAGACGAAAGGTTATTTGAAGTGCAAATAAACAATACCGATATTCGAGTCATTCAAAATTCCTATCAACACCAGAAAGCAAATATAACGATTCACGATTCAAGGAAACAGCACTTAGGAAATTGAAATACAACAGGAGATGAGACAGGGCTGAGTTTTGTCTTTGTTTAACTTGTACTCTGAGGATATACATATTTAGAAGAGCAATAGAAAATCAAAGTGAAGGATTGAGTCTGAACGGTGAAAAACATAACGATGACCGCCGAATCAAAACAAAAACTATAAACATTGTTCACGCATTAGTGCAGAATATGGCCTCAAAATATATACTAAAAAGACTAAGTCAATGATAATGACTAGAAATCCCATTATTCCTCATATGTATCTAAATAACAAGCAACGAATTCATAGAAAAAGGATCGCATTCTCGCTATTTGGGCGCATGGATCAACAAGGAAGGAAACTGTATTTACGATATTAAAACACATATTGAAATATTCCAAACAGCCCTTATATCAGTGAAGTCCATAATGTGCTGAAATCACATACATATTGCAATACGGACCCGACTGCTTGGATGCTATATTCTCTCAGTACTGTTTTACGGTGCTGAAACATGGACGTTAAGCAAAGAAGTGTTAAAAATAGAAGTTTTTAGTACTGGAAATAATACAAAAAGAAAGAGAATACGTCGACACCATACAAACACGTAAATGGGAGTAATTGGGGCATATAATGAAAAATTCTAAATATCGATTTTTAAATGAACGGATTGAAACACGGGATAACCAGACGACCATTCATATATATATATATATATATATATATATATATATATATATATATATATATATATATATATATATGTGCACTGGTGTTTTTCTGGTTTTCAATCCGTTCGTCAATAAAAAAATCTTCACGACGTTCTCAGCTGACATTTTCAAGTGATATTTCCTCGACGGCTGCTGTCCCGATACCATTTAGTCACTGTTCTGATTGGTATTATCAAACTTGTTCAACTGGGTGCGGAGTTTGCCTTTCTTGATTTTTAAATTACATTACGCTGTAACAGTTACGATTAACTTAAGTCATAATCTCCATCTTTAATCTACTTTTCATGTAATAACATAACACTTCTTAAGAACCGTTGCCTCCCCCCCAGAACGATTACCACTTTTTGCGCAGTGTATAATTTATCTATTAAAATTGTCTTTTGGCGCCAACTGTCAGTTGTCATTTTCATTCATAAATTTATAATAGCGTTTCAACAGGGTCCACATGTTAAAAATTAGGTTCTCAAATAAATTAAAGAATTTTTGTGTGTGCATAATGACTGTTTCTGTTGAGCAAAATCTGGTTTTTGATACATACTCACTTTGGTAGGTCTTTTTCTTTATTTTTATCAAATAAATAGAATTAAGGAAGGTTGTTTTCTCTTTTGTAGAAGTCCTGATCAAGAGAATAAAATTCCTCCAAAGGTAGACTAACAAAAAAGAGTTTTCATTTCTGGCCAATCATCCTTTTGACTACAGTCCCACAAAAGTGCCTTAAACCTTTCGGTCTAGATTTTTTTTAACTAGTCCAGTCACGAGACTACCTCCTTTATATATATATATATAGAGAGAGAGAGAGAGATATTTTCATATATATATATATATATATATATATATATATATATATATATATATATATATATATATTTAAATTCTATCTATTCAAACTATAATCTTGATCTTCTTCGCATTATAACCAAGGTGATTGATTGTTGATATTTCGATACTGTTTACTAATTCCATTAACATTTCCACCGAGTCGTTTACTACTGTTTCTGCATGTTGCCCAAATACATCTTCGTTTATGCGTAAAGCTATTGGAAGTCATATTTAAATCGAACAATTTTCAGAATTTATTTGATAATTAATTTCCAATTTTAAAATGTCTTTATTAGTACCAATAAGATATATGATTATTTTATTGTATATATAATACATATCTAAAATTGTACAGAAAATCAAATCCCTGTATTTATAAAATTAAAACACATTGTACTTTTTCATTACATATGTTAATTATTTAGATAGTATTGTCGCGTTAAAAGATGCCATAGTACCGTTATTCGATGATTTTAATTGTTTACCGAGCCCTAGAGGTATCACTTATTGTATCCATTCATTCAATTCAAGCGATGTAAACACAGAATATAAGTTGGTCATTGCCAAATAAATTTCTAGATAGGTGTTGTTATATCTTAGTCAAAGACCCAAAAATACAATAGGTGCTAAAAAAATTGTTTAAGAGATCATTACTTTTACATGCCGTATAAAAATACATTTTTTCCGTTTCACTTTAGAAAGTGCATTGGCCTATAGGTGTAATTGCTATTTTAGCTTGATCAACATTCTTCTGAAACTTTGTGAGTGGCTTCATTTTGCCGAGTCTGCCAACTTTTTATTTGCGATAATTCTAATTTTCGACTACGCTTTCGCAAAAGGCATCAATTTGGTGAGGTATTAAATTGGGATGAGCCATATTTTCTTTTCTAGTTAAATTTTAGGAAAATTTGATGAAAAATCCGATGGAAAATGTGTCCAACAAAAATAATGCGCCGATCGTTGAGTCCACACCATTATTATAACCAGTTGATTTTTGACGTTTCTTGAATTAACAGTTGTACAATTGAGTGATCATATTGTCCGATAAATTTTATGTGCCATATTTCCAGTTCGATGATCAGAAATTGTTAATTTCCCGAGAATGTTTTACTGATTAACACAAACCATATTTTTTGTTTAAAATAAAGCATAGCAACAAGAGAAGTCGAGCATATTTATAAAAAAACCGAAAAAAAAAACCTTATTTAGAAATTTCCAATGTTACTGCATCTCAAAAAGTATTGATGATACGATCAAATGTTCTAAACAAAAAATGTTTCGGTTGGTAAAATCTACAATGCGATTTTTTTAATTTATAGTTTTATTCGAAATTTGACTTTGGCATCAATTTCTGCTTCGATCGAGATAAAAATTAACCAAAAAAAATAATGTGTAAGTTGTCAGCACTCATCCCTAGCATACTGACACAATCTTATAATAGAAATAATGATTATTTCATTCAAGATAGCTTTGCTTTTGCAACATTCATAACAGACAAAAAACTTCCACCAAATTTTGTACTAATCAGTATGGATGTGGTCTCGTTATATAGTAACATACCTTATTCTCTTATTCAAAAAAGCATTAACCGACCCTGCTCTGAAATTTCAGAAAATACAAAATTTACAAAGAATGCGTTTTTAGAAATAATAAAACTTATTTTTCACACCACTTATTGTAAATTTGATAATAAATTCTACAAACAAATTCTTGGCATCCCTATGGGAGCTGATAAATCACCGATCATTTCTCAATATGTAATGGATGACCTACTTAATTCGTGTATCCCAGAATTGGGCTACCAACCACCTTTCATAAAGAAATTTGTGGACGACATCATTACAGCAGTACCACAAAACAATACTGAAGAGACTTCACGAATCTTAATGCATATAGTCCACACATTCAATTTACAGTAGAATGTGAAACTAATAATAGTGTACCTTTTCTTGGACACTAAATTAATAAGGACTACTAACAACGAAATAATGGTTGATTGGTATACTAAGCCAACGTATTTGGGACGTTACATGAATTTTTACTCCTACCATAATACAAAAACTAAAATAAATCTAGTAATTAATTAAAAAAAAAGAATTGCATCAATTTGTCATCCTACTCTCATTCACAATAATTTAAACAGATTAAATAACATACTAAAAGAAAATGTCTATCCTCAGTGGTTCTTACATAACACCACCATCACTCAACAGGAACACAACACACCACACCCCACACAACGCAGATCTATTCCACAAAATTTCAACGTCACAACAAAAATATCCGCTTCATAACACCAGTACATTTTCACATAGAAAACAACACCAATCAAAACACCACTAACATTTCCCCTGAAATTTCAGCTTTCTTAGAAGAAAACCAACCCACATATTATTTCTCATTATCTTTCATCAATCAAAACACAAAAATTGAATACAATTCTTTCTATGCATAACAAAATAAAAATATATGGCAAACATATATTAATGGTTGGCCAGACCTTTTCCAGACTGAAAGACACGGATAGTAACCCCAACAAATCAGGGACAGTATACAGTTTAAAATGTATAGACTGTAACAAACATTATATCGATCAAACATCAACTGTTTTGAAAGATTGAATCACTAGATACAGGAGTGATTGTAGATTGCAAAAGAGGACATGCACCTTGTCGGAACATGTGATCGATGAGGATCACAAGTTTGATTTTGTCAGTGTTGAAGTGGCTAACAAAAAACAAAACAACAGTAAAAGACATTTTCTTGAGATGGTGGAAATTTATTTAGATGATAACGGTATTAACAAGAGAAAGGATACTGAAAATCTCAGTGTAATCTACTCTCATCTCTTGTCCACCTTAAACAATAAAAATACAAGACAGGAGATGTCCCAGCCTCTTGACTTCACAATTTCTTCATAGTTTCCCACAAATTACATAAGTGCAAAAAAATTATGCAAAAATCAATAATGTCTGCATGGATTTTTCGTTTTATTATCTAAAAGTCATTAATGTACTCATTTCGCACGTAAGTCTTTGAATTTAGAGTCATTTTTTAATAAATATCTTACAGTGTAAATTTAAAATAATAATTAACAGAACTGTTCTGTATTGTAGCCCTGAAGAAGCAAATAATAAACTGCCCAAAGCTCGGTGTTTGTAAAAAACAGAGTTTCATTCAGCCCTAGGACCGCTATCCTAGACTTTAGAATGTTTCTTTCTAACTAGTCGTTTAAGAACTACTCTTTCCCTTATTATATATATATATATATATATATATATATATATATATATATATATATATATATATATATATATATATATATATATATATATATATATTGCATAGAGCGCTTTCGTTAAGTAGCGGATAAATTCAATATAAAGCAAATGGGAATTCGTTTGAGAAAACGCTCGGAATCGCCGATTTTTATTTTTTGATACCGAAATATACAGGGTAATTCAAGGAGCTAAGATGCCATCGATATTTGTTTTCAATTGTAAATCCCATTTTTTATTTCGGATTCAGAAGGGCGATAAGGTAAATATCGATGTTGGTTACGTAAGGAAATTGTCAAGAAAAATTTCTTTAATTCGCATCTGTCTACCTGTAATAACATTAACGATATTAAATCTGTTTACAAATATTTTTAATGCCAATGTCACAAAGTGTGGGTTCCAATGTTTATTTAACGCTGCACTACGCGGCCCCACAATTAAGAGGCCAGCCAGATCACCAGATTTGATCCCCGTGATTATTTCTTGGGGGTTACTTAAAAACTCAAGTATGTTTGACCCAGCCCGACAATTTAGAAGGCCTAAAAGTTCAAGTAACTAAACCTATTGTCACCTTAAACACACAGTAATAAAATTGACAGATAACCATTGTTAATTTCCTTTTTATAAAGGGTTAAATCTTTTTTTTTTTGGTGTTTATATTAAATTGGGAATATTACAATAAATATTACTTAACTGAGCGGTGTCAAATTTATAATTGATTGTATCTTTATTTTTACTTATATAAAACATCTGAAAGAATAATATTTTGAAACTTGTAATCAAAATTATAGCCCGTTTTTTGGTGATGTTCGATAACAACAAATCTATTTTTTTCTAAACGGCAGTCACTTTTGTGTTGTCACTCTTTGTTTGAGCCATGGTGTGGTTTACCCGTAGCATCCTTGGTAATTTAAGCAATATGGTTTAAAAAACATGTTGTGTTGAAAAGCGTCGGAGTTTTGTCCTTGACATTCAAAAATAAGCTATAATTTTTATATTTTACATTTCTTATATTTGGAAATCCTTAAAAAGTGCTACATAATAGGATAAATTATTGATAAATGGAAGTTTTTTTTTTAATTTTGTCTGGCACTGATTAAAATGTTCAGTGGGACCATCATGACATTTGAATTACAAATAAGTTTTTTTTAAATATGCTTTGAACAGACATTATAAACAAAGTCGTAAAAAAGTTTTTTTTTGAGTTGGAATGCAGAAACATTTGATCGGTAAAATGTGTGACTCTAATTTCATGGTAATAACCAGGCGCGGATCCCAGGGGCGGGGGGCTTTGAGTTTAGGAAAATGGACCCGATTTTTCCCGTTATACTACAGTTTATTTAAGAACTAGAGAGAGTAATAAATCATTTTTTACCCTTTTTCTCTTCGCAAACTACCTGTGTTCTTTAGTCCGGTGTCTCTAGCAAAATCTATTAGACACACATATTTTTCATAGGAACGGGTTAGAAATTTTATAATCAAAAATACCGGTCTATAATAATGGACTAAAACGTACCCTTATTCTCTCAAAAAAATCGAAGTTATAATTTAAATACGTCCAAATATCTATTGTTAAAAATATAAAAAGTTAAACATATATAAAAAAATTAATTCGTCCATATAATACTAAAATATTTTTGGGACTATTGGTCATTTTATTATTAATTAAAAACATTTTTAAGGTATTTGACGTTTCAGTTTATTTACTTCTTAAACCATCTGCAGAATCACAATTAAACACCAAAAAGGAATTCAAATTTAATTATTTTTTTTTATGTTGTAATTAAAATTAGACCTACTTATTTTTATTTCTATTGTACCGATATCTTAATTTAATTTAATTTACTATATGGAAATACGATAGCCTTAAAAAAATAAGATAAACATGTTAATTCTAAACGCTCAAGAAAAAGACACAAATACAATAATAAAATAATAAAAAACTTACGGCTAATTAGAATTAAATATATATAAAATTAAAGAGTGGGACACACTAAAATAAAAATATATAAAAAAATTAAAAAAAATAAACAACATTAAACAATAAAATACAACAAAAACAAAAATTTAAATAATAAATTGTGTTTACACTAGTAAACATTACGTATCTAATTCCTAATCAAAGTCAGTAAAACTATCTTCGCTCAAATTAATTATAATTGGTTCCTCTATCTCATCAGAAAAATATTTCAAAAGTTTAGTTAAATTACTAATTTTGTTATTTCTAGCAACTCTATCTCACAGAGAGAGATATATATTTACTTCTCCAACGGACAGTTTCTGGACGATCTATAGGAACATATTTTCTCTCTGTTTTCCCAGCAAAAATTAAGTTCCTTGAGCAATTTCCTGAGATCAGTTCTTTTAATTTCAGGCAAATCGCGATCTTCATTGATTTTAGTTAGAATTTTGTTGGGATCTGCTTCTCATAATAAAATGTATATACAACCCCTTTAATTGCAGTTTTTATCTCTTCTTCCAACGAGGTTTTTCGTCTGCCTGTGATCGAATGGGGCTTGGGAGTACTAACAATTCCAGTCGTTTTCAGTATTCGGTAAACAGTAGATTTTCTAACTACTGTCATGTTGAAATACATCTCAACAGAGCTTTTAACATTATTATCTAGATATTGATATCTTAAGGTATCATAAACATTCATCGTAATAAGTTTTTCGTTGAGGAAAAAATGCCCTGGTTTAACGATTTTGGAATAAATATATAGGTGAAAGCCATATCTTTTGGGTATCTCACTAATCTCAAATAATATATAAAAACAAGCGCAAACAAGATAAATTACTAAGAACAAACTGTAAGGTGTACTTTGATCACTGACAGAAATTAAATTAAACCATCAGAAATTTTATGTTGCAGTAAATTTATAAAACATATTTAATATATAATGAAATATAATTAGATTTACGGCAGTTCTTAGTTACCGGCACTGGAGCAGGTACGTTGGAGGTTTCGGTAACAGTTTTATTACTCTCTCTAATTCTTGAATAGAGTATAGGAATGTGTATGCTTGCGATCGCCTCCCCCCCTCCCAAGACCTTTGAGTTCAGCAAAATAGAACCCATTCTGTCTTTTATATTATGAATGAGTATACTGCTTGCACTCCCCCCCCCCCCCGTTGACCACTTGTTTTTCTTGTCATACTGTACTTTTGTGATATCACCGCCTTCCCCTCAAAGAATTCAAAATCCACCTGATTGGCTTTTGGTACCAATCTATAAAAATTTTATTTTCATTTGTTCTTATTACCTTTACGTCTAGAAATGGTACACTATAGTTACTTTCTCGTCCAATGATGAACTGTATGTTGCAAACAAAAGAATTAAAATAATCTAAACTACTTATTGGAGACCCCCACTTGAGCGCCAAAAACTTGATGGTAGAATATATCGTTAAAACAAAAAAAAAGTATTGTTGAAAATAAAGATTATTAGGGCAAAAAATTGATATTTTGGCAGGGTTGTATGGTTTTTTATTAAAATCCATTGTACGAAAGAGGTAGTTGATTGTATCTGGGCGCTGATAAAGGATTTAATTTCAGTCAAAATTGACGACGAAGATGTGACAATCTCTAAAATTTAAAATACCCGATGTTGTAGCTGTTTTACTGGTGTGGAAATTGTGGTTCCTTTTTTGTAGCTGAGTCTCTTGGGTTTTGGCTATGTTATTGATGTTTGTTTAACCAATAATCATTTTAATGTTTTTTTTTTAACGGATTTAGCAGGCATAGAGTGTTTTTCTACCATGTACCGTCGAGATGCGTGTGACACTTATTAGCCATTTGTTGGGAAGAGCTTGTCATCTATGGCGCGAAAAGAGATTAAAATAAAATTAACTTCTGTTTGCTTAAATATAAATATATAAAACGCAGAGAAATGTTAATTTTACCCAGAAAATACTTATAACGTAAGGTTTGTAATTCGGAAAGATGGAGAAACCGCGTCTAATGAAATGAGCACCTAACCATTAGGAAGTGTGAGACCATTAATATTATCAACAAAGGAAAATGTATCATGAATATTATCATTAGTTTAATCTTCTAAAGATATTCTCAAAATATATCCTAGAAATTTTGATTTTGTATGTGGCTGAGTTAATTGAGCTAACGATTGGTGTTAATGGTACATTAGGTTTATGAATTTTTGGGTAAACAATACAGTTTGGTGAATTGTAAAAGGTTAAATATTGCATAGTTGTCCATCAATTTTACCTTTTGTTTTTAAATCCTTTATTATATCATTAGTGGATTTTTGTGTTGAAATGGTCGAGTTTATATTTAATTGGATATCTTTGGAACAAGTCAAAATTTAAGGTAAAAAAGTATTTTGATTGTAATTGTTTTGAAGGACTTTTTGGCATTTGATATCAGGCACATTTAGGTTACTTCAGACGCAATTTGTCCGTAATTTTGCTTTGTAGCTGTTAGTTTATGGTAAATTTTAACATGGTGTGTAGATCTGCAGAGGCTCATAAAGAGATATGTGAAGTTTATGGTGTTGATTGGAGATGTCTTGGACTTGCTCGGAAGTTCGATATTTGGGTGCCGCGTGAATTGAAATAGATTCACGGAACACAACGAGTCAGTATTTGCCATATACATTTTACGCGCAATGAGAACGATCCGTTTTGAAAAAAAATCATCGCTGGTAATGAAAAATTGGTCATTTACAGTAACAGTGTGATGAACCAGCATAAACCACATCTAAAACTGAATTGCATCCAAAAAAGTGCATGCTGTCAATTTGATGACACTACAAAAGTGTTGCGTTTTTGAGCTGCTTCAAAGAGACTTGACGATCAATTTAGATATTTACTGTTAATAACTAATGAGACGGGATTAAGCAAGAAAAAATGGCCAGAATTGGCAAATCACAAAGGAATTATGTTTTATCATGATAATACAAAACCTCAATCATCTTTAGTATTTCGTGGTAAATTATTGGAGCTTGATTGGGAAATTATGACGCATTTCTCATACAGCCCTGATTTGGCATCATTTGATTACCATTTATTTCGAAGTTTCCAAGTCTATGAATCCTTAAACTTAAAAAAAAAACGATGACCTTAAATCGCACTGGATTCATTCAATTTCTAAGAACGAAGGTCATTGAATAAAAGAAAAAATATATAACCAATTAAAGTATACTCTCTGTATAAAAAAATTGAATGTTATTTCACATTACAAAACCGAAATTACTTTCTTACCGACCTGATAATTTGTGTAGGTCATCTTTATATGTATTTTCAATTTCTCATGCCATTAGTTTTAATTATCGAAGAGTTTATATTTTAGAGCATTTTTATAAGTATGGTATTTTTAATTTCCAAATAAAATAAATATTGACCAATGTAAGAGTTGATTTTTGACTGATTATATTATACATTAAAATTAAAAGTTTTTAGGGCATATGGAGCCAGGCGCGGATTCAACGGGGGGGGGGGGACGATCCCCTCCCCCAAGAGCTTTGAGTTCAGAAAAATAGATCCGATTTTGCCACTTATGCTATAGTTTATTCAAGAACTAGAGAGAGTAATAAATCATTTTTTAGCCTTTTTTCTTCTTCGCAAACTACCTTTGTTCTTTAGTCCGATTTCTTTAGCAAAATCTGTTAGACACATATATTATTCCTAGAAATGGGTTAGAAATTTTAGAATCAAAAATACCGATCTATAATAATGGACTATTTGGTTGGATAATAATAGATATTTGGATGTGTGAAGTGTTAAAAAGGATTTTAATCCTTGTCATAGGCGTCGGAGGAGGTTTATTTTATCACTAAGTATTTTTGGCATAGAATATTATTTCGATAATAAACCTGAAATAAAAAGTTATTTAATTTCTTATGACTTCTTAATAATTCACATACATTAGAAAATATAGAAAATTTTAGCATATTTCACACCAATCACAGCTGTATTTTTATTATTTTTAATTGTGGCATAGAAATCGTTTTATGCACATTCCGACTAAAATGTAGCCTTTTTCTCTCAAAAATTCTAAGTTATAATTTAAATACTTACAAAATATCCATTGTGAAAAATACAAGAAGTTAAACATATATAAAAAAATAAATTCGTCCATATAATATTAAAATTTTTTTGGGGCTATCGGTCATTTTATTATTAATTAAAAACATTTTTAGGATATTTGACGGTTCAGTTTATTTATTTCTGAAATCATCTGCAGAATTAAAATTAAACACTAAAAAGGGATTGAAATGTAATTTATTTTTATAAGTTACAGAAAATTTAAATAATAAATTGTGTTTACGCTGGTAAACATTACGTGTCTAATTCGTAATTAAAGTCAAAGAGTCTATCTTCGCTCAAATTAATTATGATTGGATCTTCAATCTCACCGATCATGAGATCGAGTTTTCACATTTTCTTTTATGCTTTTATTATATGGATTGTTCTCAATTTTCTACACTAACTTTATTCAAAAAATCTTTCAAAAGTTCAGTTAAATTACTAATTTTGTAAGTTGTAATATTTCTAGCAACTCTACATTTTACTTGAGAGAGATATTTCTTTCTCCAACGGACAAATTCCAGACGATCTATAAGAACAGATTTCCTATCTGCTTTTTTCCAGCAAAAATTAAGTTCTCTTAGCAATTTCCAGAACTCAGTTCTTTTAATTTCAGATAAATCCCGATCTTCTTTGATTTTACTTAGAATTTTGTCGACGGTTGGGATCTGCTTCTCATAATAAAATGTGTGTACAACTTCTTTTATTGCAGTTTACATCTCTTCTTCCAACGAGGTTTTTCGTCAGCCCCTGATCGAACGTAGCTTGGGAGTACTAACAATTCCAGTCGTTTTTTTCCTTCAGTTTTGGGCACATAGTAGATTTTCCAACTCCTGTCATGTAGGAATACAACTCAACAGAGTTTTTAACATTATTATCTAGATATTGATATCTTAAGGCAACATAAACATTCGTCGTATAGTTTCTCGTTGAGGAAAAAATGCCCTAGTTTTAACGATTTTGGAAGCCACATCTTTTGGGTATCTCACTAATCTCAAATAATATGTAAAAATAAGCACAGAGAAGATAAATTACTAAGGACACACTGTAAGGTGTACTTTGCTCACTGACTACTACCAGAAATTTTATTGTAGCAGTAAATTTATAAAAGTTTATAATGTTTAAATATAATTAAATATAATTAGATTTACGGCAGTTCTCAGATACCTGCGGTACTGGAGCAGGTACGTTGGAGGTTTCGATAACAGTTTTATTACTCTCTCTAGTTCTTGAATAGAGTATGTATGCTTGCGATCGCCCCTCCCCTTCCCAAAAGCTTTGAGTTCAGGAAAATACAACCGATTCTGCATTTTATATTAGGAATGTGTATGCTGCTGGCAGTCCCGTTGACAACTTGTTTTTCTTGCGATAGCCTCCCCCCCCCCCCACAAGAGCTTTCAAATTCAGGAAAATAGACCCGATTCTGCCTCTTATACTAGGAATGTGTATGCTGCTCGCATCCTCCCTCCCTGTCGGCAACTTGTTTTTTCTTGTGATCGCCCCCCCCTCTCCAACAGCTTCAAATTCCTGAAAAATAGACCCGACCCTGCCTTTTACACTAGAAATGGGAATGTTGCTGATGTCCCCCCCCCCGTCGACAACTTGATTTCGCTTGCCATACTGCCCTTTTGTGATATGACCGCCCCCCCAAGGAGAGAGGCTGGATTCGCCCCTGCCTCTTCCTGCATTTTTACGTGTATTTATAAATAACTCCACAAAAACAAGTGTACCATGTTGACTTTTTGTTATCGTATGTTATATTAAATGGCTAACCCCCCACTGCGTATTGTTCATCACCCCCCCCCCAAGGAGAGAGGCTGGATCCGCCCCTGTATGGAGCTTGATCAGACTCAATAATTTGAATGTATCTGCTCTTTTCCGTAACACACTTTAAGCATAATTCTAACAGTATCCATACATTAGAGCACTAAAATATAGTACCTTCATTCTGTAATACGTCAATAAAACTGCCCAGACTCGATACACACTTCTCATTAAAAAGCATTTGCACTTTTCGCAACCGAACCACAATACCTATTTTATTTATTACTGTATACATTTAATTATTAATTAATTCTGCTTGACAAACCGAACGTTTTATGTAACCGTTCAGTTTTACTATTTCGAACTTGACCTTACCGACTGATTATATATTATTTTTATTATTTATTTCCATAATGGATTTTATAATAAAATACATTTATTGTTAAAATATTAATGAATTTCCGCTTTATTGTGAGTGGTTGAATTATAAAAAGACAGTTCCTGTTTTTTTTTTGTCTGCCTTAAAGAATCTCTGGCTGGAAAATGTAAACATTTTTGATATTAACTTATTCTGGGTACCCCAAGTTCGATACTTTAATGGCGTTTCTTGCTAACTATTAAAGATAGCAAAAAACTAATGTAGCATTCTTGAGCTGTTTTTTTGGAAAGTTAAAAATGTCGCAAACAGAACTTAAATTTTTTTTTTGTTTTATAGACACGGGGTAATATTCAAAAGATGATAATTTCTATAATGCCTTGTAACGTTCTTATTTGAAAAGATAATACAACATTTTAAACGATTTATATTACAACATTTTTAACGACTAACGGTATAATCGCAACTTTATTACGAGGTGAGGTTAGAAAGTTATTCATCCCAATTTGGTTATTGCAAATGGAAAACCCTATATATTTTTAGATGATATGGCAGAGTTTTTAATTATATTATAAGAACACTGAACCACACTCTATGTCAAAATGAAAAGACAAGCTGGATTTTGTGATTTTTTTCATTAAAAATCGTAGTAAGCCATGAATAAAAAACAAAAGAAGGTGTTATGATACTTATATTTAAACTTAACGATACGCGTCAATCTTTTAAAAATATTTTTTAAAGGTCAAAAAAAAAAGTTTGAAAAATTACGGAAGTTTTAAACTGACGTCACATGAATGTTATAAAGAAAATAAAGAAAATTAATTGAATATTCTTGGGTATGCGGAAACCCAAATTCAGAGAAAACTGTCTTCAATCATTATCGACAGTCCGAAATATTAAGAATTTTCATGAGGTCTATTATTTTTTGGAGGATAAGAGCGTCATCAAGGAGATGCCTTCCAGTCGCCAATTTGAGTCGCTTGAAGAACAGTGCCATGTATTCGTATAGCAGGTGTCACGCTGTATGTGCTGCACGGTTGCCGAAACGGCAAACGTCTTCAGCTCTGACCATATTTTTTTGATGGCAACTCGGACAGCAATGTCTTGTGAAGAGATTTGTTTTTACTTTCGTTGGCGAAGTGTTTAGAAATTTTGTCTCTTGTCTCTGTATAGGCCAGGAAACGGAGTGTTAAAAAAAAACTCAAATACTGCCTGCGATCTGCTTTCAGAAATGGATAGGGAAAGGTAGTAGAAATGACTTATCATCTCGTGTCTCAACAAATTTTGGTTGGAACATTGTTTTTCTTTTAACAAATAGGTCAAAAAATGATTTTTCCCCAGTTTTTTGGATTTTACGGAAAGTCTAAGGGATTTAGAGAAAAATGTTCTACAGACAAATTGTACATCTTGAAAATATCTTCAAAATGAGTTTTTGATTGTCCAAATCGGTCCGTAAACAAAAAAGTTATTGCAAATTAAACATTAAAAATGGCTTATTTTTCAATTGTTAATAACTTTCTTATCATTTATTAAATTGTTTTCAACTTTTACTAAAATGTGAGTGTAAAGTGCCTAAAAAGTGTGCGGAAGTTGGGCGCTGTCGGTCCAATAGTTTTTGTAAAATTGCAATTGTTTATTAGAAAAACGAAAAAGTGATTATTTTTGATTGGTTGTACCATTGTCTAGGAAACTGCTACAGAGTTCTGTCAGTGCTCATTCTCTTCTTAAAGACTTAAGCTATCATGTAGTAAAAAAAATATACGTTATTTAACAATAATTATGATTTAATGGATTATTGTATAACTTTGAATACAACTTTATTTTATAACAATAGCATTATTCAAGAAATGTTATTTCAATACAATAATAAGAAAATTCAAATTTTAGCACGATATTATTATTTCTACTTCAAGCATATGCAATCAAAGTAAAAAATGTGGCTAATTATTTAAAACTTCGTTGTCTTGTGTAATATAATTTCAAAAATCCCCAGACTCCTGAAAAATACTGTAGTAATTTGTATAATTGATCATCTGTATATGCTATTAAATATATTATGCAAGAATATTTATCATTTATATGTTTTTATATTAATAAATTCAAATTTTTTTTTTCATTTTTACTACATTTATAAAATATACGTTATTTAACGATAATTATGATTTAATGGATTATTGTATAACTTTTAATACAACCTTATTTTATAACAATAACATTATTCAAGAAATGTTATTTCAATACAATAATAAGAAAATTCAAATTTTAGCACGATATTATTATTTCTAGTTCATACATACGTAATAAAGCAAAAAATGCGAAATCTTGAAAAATATAATTTTTGGGGGTATGAGGGGGCCGAATATAATTGTTCATAAAAGTAAATATATATAGAATAAGATATGTAATCGTTTTCAATGAAAAACATGTAAAACGAGTAAAAAAATGCAATTTTCGGGGGGGTGGGGGAGGTCCGAGAAGGTTGAACATGTGCCCAATATTATTTTTTCGATGAGCTACTCCAAAAAGATCAAAGAATGAAAGCTCTACGTTATTTAGAAGCGCAGATATTGCTAATTTTTCAAGCGTGCGCCGATTTGAAGCCACGCTCTCACTTTGTATTCGGTTACCCCCTTCAACTTACCTTATCTGGCGTTTAGCACGTACCCTCAATTTAGCGATCTCCTGAATAGTTGATTGTGTATAAATTAACCTCAATTGAATGATTTCATATACTTTAGGCTCTTAATAATGAACTGTAAAAAATTCAGCTCTTAATATAAATAAACAATCGCTCTGTGATTTTTTGAAAAAAAAAATTACTAACTCGGCTTCTATTGGTCGTAGAGACTTTTTTTTCAAAATTCGTGTTTTTACCACCTTTCCAACGATATGCTTCATTAACAAATCGGACAAAAAATGCGGTTGTTAATTAATTTATTTATAAGCGAAAAACTACCCACTTCATGACGATTTTGCATAAACAAAATATGAAAAATATCCATTTTTTTTTACTACATGATAGCTTAAGTCTTTACGAAGAGAATGAGCACTGACAGAACTGTGTAGCAGTTTCCTAGACGACGGTACAGCCAATCAAAAATAGTCACTTTTTTCGTTTTTCCAATAAACAATTGCAATTTTACAAAAACTATTCGACCGACAGCGCCCAACTTCCGCACACTTTTTAAGCACTTTAAAACATTCTAGTAAAAGTTGAAAACAATTCAATAAATAATAAGAAAGTTATTAACAATTGAAAAATAAGATATTTTTAATGTTTAGTTTGCAATAACTTTTTTGTTTATAGACCGATTTGGACAAACAACTCATTTTGAAGATATTTTCAAGACGTACAATTCGTCTCTGAAAAATTTTTCTCTAAATCCCTTAGATTTTCCGTAAAATCCAAAAAACCGGGAAAAAATCATTTTTCGACCTATTTGTTAAAAAAAAACTAATGTTCCAACCAAAATTTGTTGAGATGTCATATCTACTACCTTCCCCTATCCATTTCTGTAATCAGATCGCAGGCAGTATTTGAGTCATTTTTACCTCCCAAAAATCGCTTCGTTTCCTGCCCTAGTATTATTCCACTTTAATTTGATCCCAAGCTCTGGAATTCCTTTTTATGTGATTTCTTATTAATCCATATAAAGGCTTCGAACTGAGAAAAGGATGTCTTGCTCCCTCTTTTGTAAGGCTGTTCACTTTCTCATTTTCCTTGATTTCTTTGTGCCCAGGCTCAATACGTGATTTTTTTAAAAATATTTTTACCATAATTAGCACCTAAAAATATCGCCAAGTCGCTCATTGGTTTAAAAAGTGAAAGCCATCACTGAACTGTTATTTTTATTAACTAAACATGCACATAAGTTACAAATTTGGTTTCTTTCCCACTTAATGAACAAAATTTTATCGTTCCTATAAAACAAACAATTTTAAAACAAATTATATGGTAATTACAAAAAAAAAATCACTTCTAAACAACAAATTTGCGAAAATACTACTATACGTGCTACCAAATACTTACTGTAATCAACTTTATATTATTAGTTTTATTTTAATTATAGTCTTATAACATTTAAGGTAGTCGGGGAGCTCAGCGGGTTTTCGAAGCTGATGAAGAGACATAGCTCCATCAAGTTTTTTATATGTATATTTAGACTCCATGATTACGAATATCGAGAATGGGTTCCCGAAAAATGGTCATTTGTCATTGTTTTCCTCGACCCATTCTAAGCAAAAAGTGCCACTTGTGATTTCTCATAACGTACTCACCGCCGTGCCTGAAAGGAAGTAGAAGTCTACTTACAGGCGCTCACCTAGTGCACATCTATTATAGCTTTCGCTGATCGTTGCATTAATATTTTAAACACACTTTAATATATATATATATATATATATATATATATATATATATATATATATATATATATATATATATATATATGTATATATATATCCATTTTTTAACCGACTTTTAAAAAAAGGAGGTTCTCAATTCTTCGACTATGTATGTTTTTTTTTTATGGATGTACACCGATTACTCCGGAACGGCGGCACCGATTTGAATGAAATTTTTTACGTTATGTTTAGGAAATTGCTACGGTGGTCTCATATTTTTTTGGACGAAATTGGTGCAGTAAAATAAAAGATGGCGCTGACAATATGGCGGCTAAAAAAATTAATTTTGTCCGATTTTCTCAAAAATTGGCGTAGGGAAGTTTCCGGGAGCGCATATAATGAGTCTAAAATATTTCTTTTTATTCAATATGGCGGATCCCATATGGCGGACAAAAATATCAATTTTGTCCGATTCTCTCCAAAACTGGCACGAGTCAGTTTTCAGGGTTGCACATAACGAATCTAAAATTTTGTCTGATTTTCTCTAAAATTAGTATGGGGGAGTTTTCGGGATCGAAAAAAACGAATCTGAAATTATTTGAAAAAAATTCAATATAGTGGACGAAAAAATCTATTTTTTGATTTTCTCCAAAATTGGTATGGGAAAGTTTTCGGGGTCGCACATGAGGAATCTGAAATTATTTTAAAAAAAAATTCAATATAGCGTATCCAAAATGGCGGATAAAAAATTAATTTTGTCAGATTTTTTTCAAAATTGATATGAGGGAGTTTTTGGGATCGCAAATTATGAATCTGAAATAATTTATAAAAGAATTAAATATGGCGGATCCAAGAGGGGTATTAAAGATTCTACATCTCTCGATTTCGTCTAGAATCAGTATTGGGGGATTTTTGTTGGTGTTAATTACGAATTTAAAATATTTTTTGAAAAGTTCTGGCGAATTCAATATGGCATCCTAAAAATTTTACATTTTTCGATTTTCCCCAAAACTGATATAAAGGGTTCTTGAGGGTTTTAATTATGAATTTAAAAGGATTTTTTCAGGATTCAATATGGCGAATCCAATATAGCGGACTAAAAATTTTACGTTCTTCGATTTTGTTCAAAGGTGGGATTGAATCGTTCTTGAGGATGTAAATTGCGAATATAAAATTATTTTAAGAAAATCTAATATGTAAGATGCAATATGAAAGTCTAGAAATTTTAAGTTTCCGGATTTCAACAAAAAAATTGGTACTAGGGGGCTTTGAAGGGTTAAGATTTAAATTAGATTAAGACGTAAAATTTTTTAAAAAATTCAATATGGCGGATCCAGTATGGTGGGTTCAAAATTTTACCTTATTCGCATTTTTTAGATTTGGTATTGGGTGTTTTCGGGGTCGTGTATTACAAATATGAAATTAATTTTTTACAACTATTAGATTGATAAGATATACCTAATTTTGTTTAAAATTGATATTGCAGGGTTCTTGAGGCGTATACAAATTCAGTATGCAATATAAAATATATCGGACTAGAAAATTTACGTCTCAAGTTCTTTAAATATCCATATTGGAAGGGTTTGGGGCCTATATTACCAATCTAAAATTACTTTGAAATTTAAAATAGTGGATTTACTATGACAGACTAAATATTTGTTTGACACAATTTCACTGGTATTTGGAGAACTCTAAGAATCAAAGAATTTTAGTGATTTACAACTTTAGATACAATGGGTACTTCTTGGCCACCTTGCGAGATACACTAATCCCGATTAGTACTTAGTTCAAATAATTTATGGAGACCATAATGAATTCAAAACTAAAAATCCAAAAATAAAATTTTTATAAAAAAAATTGAACCGACTTCTAAAAGTGCGCTAAAAAGTGAAAAATAACTATAAATTTATATATGAAATTGAAATTTTTGAAGTCGGCGCCAAATTATTTCTAAATGAAATAAATAACTACTAATATATACAAACTATGGTAAGAAAACAATTACAAATAAAGTATTTTAATCTGTTTATGCGAATCACATTTTGTCAGTTATTAGTTTGGCGCCGACTTAAAAAAATTTCAATTTCATATAAAAATTTATAGTAATTTTTCACTTTTTAGCGCACTTTTAAAAGTCAGTTCAATTTTTTTTAAAAAAATTTTATATTTATTAATTATAAGTATATAATCATTAATAAACAATGCATTCGCACATGGAACTTCTGTTATTGAAACTATGTTTGAGCGGACGGGTTGATGTCTGTTCAGCGATTAGAATACTTGCAAAATCGGCTGAGCAACACAAAAATATTTTTTATTTTACAAAAAAAAAATTATCAACAATTTTTTTGTTTATAATAACCTTTTTTCGGGAATCTATTCTCGATTTAAAAAAATATTTAAAAAACTTTGGTGTAGTCATGTCTCACTATCGGTTATGAAAATCCACTAGTCTCCCCGACTATATAAAACTTTAACAATGTGGATATTAAAAATAATTTATTTGGTAATTACAAAAAATAATCACTTCTAAACAACAAATTTGAAAAATACCACTTTACATACTACCAAATACTTATTGTAATCAAGTCTGTATTATTAATTTTATTTTAATTACAGTCTTACAACATTCAAGGGAAATTGCACCTCGCAGTGTTCAAGCCCATAAAAATATTTTTAAAAAGCCGTCCAACTTATTGCGCCAAGGCGCAGACTAATTAAACTTAAAATGGTACTTGCTTTTCAACAATTTATTTCAAAACAAAATTATACTTATTAATGCAATAGCGCACCAGTTACTAAAATTGCATACACACGAAATAATCTGTGTATAAATGCTGAAAAATATGGTATTATAAAAGGTATGCAATCGGAAATTTACCACCTAAATGGGCGACACTTATTCTTAGTAATACCAGGGAATATCAAATAATTTAACTTCCATTCTAAGGTGGTGGGGTATGTTCGGCGATGTGGAGTGCTGTTCCGTGATCGAACGACTTGTAACTACTTTATTGAAGAGCGAATGAAGGAATATAAGGGTAGCCATCTATATTTTTAATATATATATATATATATATATTGTCGTATTATTCAACATCTTACCGCCATCGTCCGGTCAGATTTAACTTCAAATAAGAGATCCGAATATAAATAAGTATGACGACGGGTATCTGGGAAGGTGTCAGTTGGAATCCCACTGACGAGTCCTACGACTGGCACCGGGACGAAACACCCAAAGAATTTTTCCACGAAGCGCAGATTAGAGCTGCCAGGGGCCGGCCTAACTGCGACATGGCATCCCTGGTGGGGACGATTGCAGCGGGTCATAGAATCTCGATATTCGTGTGATGGGGGGACGGTACTACCGGATCGGCCTTGATAAGTACTTTCGGTGTCACTGTGTGATGGGGAGATGAAAGTGTGGATCGGCCTTGATAAGACTCTCGGTTTCAACTGTGTAATGGGGGAAAGGGGATGCTGATCGGCCTCGATACGCAGAAACGTAAATGAGAGGGGTGAGGGATTACCCGGACGGCCATGATGGGATTCACGGGAGCAACTTAAATGATAGGGGCGAAGCACTTCCTGACAGGATATCCGAAAAGTAACTTAAATAATAGGGGTGAAGGGTGCCCGACGGCCCTGATGAAGTCTATATGATCCCTGCATGGAAAGACATTAAGCTAATGCTGAGCCCACGACAGATGTGACAAAGACGACGTTGAATAATACGTAATTGGGGGTGTTAGTCCCCGCAGTTCCTGGGCAGCCAACGTTCGGCGTTCGTTCGAGATCAGGACTTATGAAATCTCAAAGAACGACGAAGTTGTCTGGCTTAAAGGGGGGGGGGTGTCGTATTATTCAACATCTTACCGTCATCCTCCGGTCAGATATAACTTCAAATAAGAGATCCGAACGACTGGCACCGGAACGAAACACCCAAAGAATTTTTCCACGAAGCGCAAATTAGAGCCGCCAGGTATATATATATATATATATATATATATATATATATATATATATATATATATATATATATATATATATCATTTAAAATTGTATTATTGTTTTGCAAAGTATTCTCGACGATATTCAATACACTTTCTCATCTGTTTAAACCAATTCGAAGAGCATTTTTGCCACTGTGAAGATGGCATCCCTAAATCATGGTTTTTGAACGCATCAACTCCCTCCTCTAGCCTAGAAAATCGTTGACCTCGAGAAGAATGACGGATGACTCATCAATTCCTTATTTTGAGTGCTCAAAAAGTCACTTGTGTGCCGATGTGCGAAAGCTTGTATTGTCATGCTGAAGAATCATCCCTCGTCTCCTGTTTGTTTTTCTCAATTCACCGAAGACTTGCGACAAACACAAGTACTATTCAGAATTGGTGACCTTCACGCGACTCGTTCATAAGTGAACGACGGCAAGGATTGAATTCACTAAAACAACAATATAGAGTTGTTTTTGTAGATGCTTCATCGCCATACACCTAAATTCATTGATAAAAGTTTTTGGAATTTTATATTCGGTATACGAAAAACTGAATATTTATTGCTGGATATAAAAAAAATTGTAATTATAATCAAATGGTAAACAACGCTAGAATAACTTTATTGAAAAACAAAACTGGTCATAATTTGTAAGCGTTTTTATAACGATAAATCATTGTCACTGTCAGTATGAGAAAACTTAGAAAGAAATAAGTAATGAATTCAATCGATTACTTTACTAGGACAAAAGCACTTAACATTTTTTGTTATGTTGCACTCTCAAGTCACCAGTTGTGGATACTAATGCTTATAACGATTAGTTCTGGTACCTACAAAGCAGATGGCGCAGACATCTTTCTCCAAGGCTCCCTCTTTCAGGTGAGCTAATGTGAGAAATGAACTATGTGTATTAAATATCCTTACCTTAAATGCATTTAATAAACGGCTTATGAAATTTACTTCCAGCATATTACCTTAAAATTAATCTAAGTTTTTTTACAGTGTAGGCAAAAAATAGATTCCTTATAGATTCGCCGTTTTTGGTTAGAAAGCGTCGCCAGCCATGGGTGCCAATGTTTACAAAAATTAGTTTTGGTACTCACAAAGCAGATGACTCCCTCTCAAAGCTAATGTGAGAAATGAACTATGTGAATCAAAAGGCTTCGTGGCCGAGAGGTTAGGATTGTTCGGAAATTATATTTTGTATTTTATGTGGTGTAGGTCCGAATCTTTATACATAGAGAAATTTTTTTTAATATTTCTATAAAAATATGTTATTAAAATTAGAAACAAAGATGCACTAGATATTTTATCATCACAATAATTTTGAGTTATCTTCTAAGAAATCTTTTTTATTTCTTGACTGAAAGGGTTCAATTAAAAATAATAATTGTACATCTGCAACAAATATCGGGATACTAAATATGAGGTTATTGATATTTTGTTAAATTTCCTGATACAATTTTCTTAGAAACCAATTGTGTAAAGTTTTAGTTGCAACTGAAGTTTTTAAGTAGAACTGCATAATAAAATAACGGGATTTACTTATAATACTGTTATTTAATCATATTTATACCTCATGAATATTTAAATTCAAAATAAAAGTAACAATACAGCTTCTAACATACCTTTATTTTTATTACTAATCTTATTTGCAATTAACCGTAATTGTTATTTTTCTTACCATTACAAATCTCCAGTCACTTGATCCATTATTTTTAGTAAACAATTATTTTATTTGTACATGCAACCAAAAATTCTCATCACGTAATAAATTTATACACACACATACATGGTGTCACAGATCGACCACCCACCCATTAGAAACAATTAAAAGTTTTGGCGGAATCATTTAAAAGAAAAAACAATGCATTTAGGAAGTCAGGTATAAAACAGGAAGTAAGATTAAGTGGTACCAATATTATCTCCGAAACGTCAAGAGGTACCAATTAACAAATTTTAGAGTGAACTGAACTGACTGAAATCAAGTTTTTTATTTCTGTTTTTCTCAAGAGATATTAAAAAGTAAAGTTCGGGAGTGGTGTTTGCGCTAGACCTTCTGTATCGGCAGTCATATTGTTGCGGGTTTACCTCAAGTGAAATGATTTAATTTGCGGGACGTATTTTCAGCAAAAATCATCTAAGAGATAACCACATCATAGAGAAACATACAACAGTAAATCTCCGAGAGAAATAAAGATATCGAGAAATTTTTTTTAAAGTTAGAGCTTGATTAATGGAAATTACAGGAAATATAAGGAGCATGCTAGCCTCCTTTCATAGAATCGCCGTAAAGCCCAAAAAATGCATTTTTTAGAAAAATTAAAAAAAAAAAACGTTTTTAGGGGTTTCAAAGTGATTCTATGAAAGGGGCTAGCATACTCCTTATTTTTACTGTAATTTACATTAATCAAACTCCAACTGAAAAAAAATTGTCTCGGAGATTTACGATTTTGAAAAGAAAAGGTGACAATTGGCCCATAGTTCGTCGCTAATTCGCTATTCCGATCTAGAACTGGCTGAAACAATGCCAGTGATAGTTGTACAATAAAATTTATTTTTTGTGCTCGAAGTATCATCACAATTATTTTTTATGCCGAAGCATCATTGATGTGCGTAATAAGTTTGTTACTATAATAATTATTAAAATTTATTCTTTTACATTGTTTGTGTGTAGTGTTTATTCTATTGGTAAAACTAAAATAGGATGAAGTAAGTTTATGTCTTTTAGGGAAAATTTACCATGAAACTATATTAACTGCTTTTTTTAAGTATAGTTACACTATATTATTTACTACAATGTATATAATTAACCTAATTAACATTCACTTAGTACGACATAGAACACCCAGGGCAAGCGCGGGATTAGAATCAGCTGATCACCCATCCAAACGCCAACTGCACCCCATGTAGACTGACTTTTGCAGTCGGCGCCAAATTATTTCTAAATGAAATAAATAACTACGTATAAATACAAATTATAGTAAAGCAATTACAAATAAAGCATTTTTAATCTATGCGAATCACATTTTATCAGGTATTAGTTTGGCGCCGACTTCAAAAATTTCAATTTCATATAAAAATTTATAGTTATTTTTCATTTTTTATCGCACTTTTAGAAGTCGATTCAATTTTTTTATAAAAATTTTATTCTTATTATTTTTGCAGAATTTTACCTCTATACTGGTAGTAGTCATGAGAAACAGAAAAACGAACACTACATAAATAAATATAATGAAAAAGAACAACTTTGAAATAACGACTTTAATGAAATTAAATATAATAAAAAATAAATTAACAGTAAAACAAAACAAGGGAAATTTTCTCTTTTAAATAAATATTTTTTAAATCCGTTAATTAGAAAAAGGTAAACTATAAAGCATAATATATTTACTTATTAATAGCAAATAATTATAGTTAATTGTGTGTAGTAAATAAATGTTCGAATAAATGGCCTCCTTGTTGAATGCACGTATTTAATCTTTTCATTTAGTCTTTTTCTAATATCTTTTTTGATCCTGGACAATATTAGTAGCTTAATTATTAGGCAGGTATCCCTAACCAAGCAACACTATATAGAGATTAGAACAAGTCGAGCATTACAACTTGTTTAAAGGGCGAAATTTCGAGCTGTTGAGAGAAAGAAAAAAGATTTGTAAGCAAAAAAATTACTAAAGCAAGGAAATTATTTGTAAAATAATTGCTAAAATGGAATAATGATGATTTGATGAAGGCAATCTGGTCAGATAAGACTAAAATTGATCGAAAAGAAATGGAGAAACGAATAATGCCAAGAATCAATTTCAAACGATAGGACTGATGGTAATTCCAATAAAGAAATATACTGTAATGTTCTCAAGAAACATTTAACAATATCAGTAGAAAATATGCCATACCCTGAAAACCAGTTAATGACAATGATACCTCAAAATTAGTTTAAAATTGGTTGAATGAACAAAAATTCCAAGTTCTTGCGTGGTCATCGCAATGTCCAGATATCAATCCTACTGCAAATTTATTGTCATATCTAATGAGTAAATTTTTAAATGAATATAATTTACTTTCATCACATTTGAACCTTTTATGAGAACGTGTATAACGTGTCACCTGACTACTCTGAAAAACTTGTTAAAAGTGTAAAATATATAATACATGTTGTTAGAACGATCTTTGGACAAAATATTAAAACTGAAACGTTTAAAAAATTATTTAATTGGCCGTGAATTTTATTCTTTAAAAGAATATTTTTATTTTTAAATACACGATTTTAAATTCTATTGTTTATATTTTTTAATTCGTCTTAATTTTTAATATTCGTAGTTTTTTTACGATATTTATTTTGCTTGTTCTGCTTATTTATTTTTTGTTTTGTCAATTAACTGTTGTATAGTTACATAATTCCTTATGGTATCAAAGCTATGACGATGTCAATGTTCAAGGTGGATATTGATGAACGGATGAATAAATAAGTAAAATTAATAAATACAACATAAAATAGATAATTTGGCTGATCGGGGGTTTCTGAAATAATTCAATTGCGGTCCGCTTGTCAGTCTTTAAATTATCCTATAAACGTCAATTTAGACTTGTCACTGTCCCGTTTGTCAATTTAAACTTAAATGTTAATTTGAATTTGGTGAAATTATAGATAGTGAATTAGAGTACAAGATTAATTTTAGGACATGTGGCTCTAATCGATTATATGTCCTGTTCTAAACTATTGATTAAACTGTGAAGAGCGAAAAAGATATTTTATTATCTAGTATGAATAAGAACTTTTGATAGTAAAAAAGTACGAAAATTGTGTGCATCGTAGTAATTTTTTAAAATTAATAAATTATGAGACTTTACTTAAAGATATAATTTTACATAATAAGGTTGGTATAATATTAAATTCGAATATTATTATATATGAAAGCGAAGTGGAACAAATTTATAATTACAAGTATTTAGGATATGATTTGCAATTTAGCAAAAATAACCAAACCTGCGAGATACACCATCGTGTAGGTTTGGGACTAGCAGTTTTTGGGAAGTAAAGGTTTGGAAATAAATAGCGTGTTTTGGACAAAGCAGAGACGCTAATTGGCTTTGTTCAGACGAGAAGTCATGCAAAATTGTAAATGAAAATGCAAAAGTAGATGTTTCAATGCCTAGATTGTGTGCAGCACCATAGGTCACCTCAAACTCTGCTCACAACTATATAAAAGTGCAACGAGTGAAACGTATCACTCTAACTAGAGTTCACCGATTTCAATAAAGCTTTCTACCCTATCCTCTATCGAACTTTAAACAATACGTCAGGGAATTAATAACGCACCAATAGACTCCAGATATACAAATTTACTAAAAACATATACAGAGATGCCACTACCATAGTAAAATTATTATAAGATTTAATAACCAACCAAATACTAGTCAAAAGAGATGCCCCACATGGAAATACAATCTTCCCAAAGTTTTAACTCTTGCTTGGGAAGATGTGTATAGGGGAATAGATTGGAAAAAATGGTATACACGTAGACGGTCAAGGATATAGTATTAGTCAGAAGTACAAAGGAACAACTGACTGAAATGTTAGTTGAATTAAAAACTTAGTCAGAAAGAAGCGGTCTAAATATGAATAAACAAGATGTCGAGGGGGGGGGGGGGAGATGCCAACAGCATACATATTCCTAGTATAAGAGAAAATATAGAATCTATTGTTCTGAACTTAAAGCTCTTGGGGAGGGGACGATCGCAAGAAAAAATATGTTGTCGGCGGGGGGAGAGGGGATGCCAGCAGCATACATATTCCTAGTATAAGAGAAAAAACCGGGTCTATTTTTCTGAATTCAAAGCTCTTGGTGGGGAGCGATCTCAAGAAAAACAAGTTGTCGCCGGAGGGGGGGATGCCAACAGCATACATATCCCTAGTATAATAGGAAAAATCGGATCTATTTTCCTGAACTCTTGAGGGGGGGGTTCGCCCCTTGGATCCGCGCCTGTACACACACACACACACACATATATATATATATATATATATATATATATATATATATATATATATATATATATATATATATATATATATATATATATATATATATATATATACAATTTAAATAATAAATTGTTTCTGCATCAGTAAACATTACATATCTAATTTGTAATCAGTCTCGGTCAGTGGAGCTATCTTCGCCCAAATTAATTCTAATTGATTCCGTTGTGTCATCGATCATATGATCGAGAGTCCAAATTTGTTTTCTTCTATTATCACATTCTCCATACAGTTTTTCCAATTTTCCACAGGAAGTTTATTCAAGGATTTCTTCAAAGGTTCAGTTAAATTACTAATTTTGTAACTTGCGTTATTTTTCGCAACTTTACCTTTTTCTTGAACCCATATCAGCTCAATTTGGTTTAACTTACAATGATATTCCTGTAGATGCAGCTAATTCAACCATATATTTGTGATATTTATTTTTATGCACATTTATTATATCTAAAAGCTCATTTTTGACCAAGTCATTTGTAAGCAAATGATATAAATTCTTGTAAAGCAACTATTATTTTATCTCATATTTTTTCCATGCATTTATTAGTAGTGTTTGACTTCCACACGAGTGGTACGGGGCGTTATCCATAACTATAAATGATCATTTTGGCATAAGATCCAACATTTGCTGAAAATACTCGAGGTCGTCCCTTTTTATCTCCTCGTAATAATCCCTGTTTCTGTCAGACTCAAAAGTTAATAAACCGCTCTTAATAAAACCTTTAGAACCACTGATGTGTGTAATGGTAAGTCTGTGGCCTTTTCCTGTTGGTTGTTTTAGTCTAGTAGACCAACCTTCCAATGCAGCTTGTCGGTAGCTCTCAATATTTTTATCTTGCTATATTTATATTTATCATGTTTCGTCTAAATAATAAATACCTTTTCTATCTTCACGATATTTCTTAACTGTTCGGAAATATTTTCTTCTCCAGCGGACAATTTTCAGACTATCTATAAGAATAGATTTCCTATCAGGCTTTTTTCAATACAAATTAAGTTCTTTGAGTAATTTCTAAAGATAAGTTCTTTTAATTTCTGGTAAATCTCTATCTTCATTGATTTTAGTTAGACTTTGGTCAATGGCGAAGATCTGCTTCTCATAATAAAATATATGTACAGCTCTTCTCATTCCAGTTTTCTGCTCTTCTTCCAATGGGGATTTTCATCTTCTTGTGACCTAACGTGACTTGGGAGCACCAACAATCCCGTCTTTTTCTCGTTTGGTATTCAATTAACAGATTTTTAACTTCTATCATTTTGAAACACATCTCAACAGACTTTTCAACATTATTGTCCGCATACTGATGTCTTAAGGCATAAGATTTTGGAATAAATATTGATCTGGAAGCCATATGTTTTTGGTAACGTAATTCACTAATCTCAAATAATGTTTTAATATATAAAAACAACAATAAACAAAATAAATTATCAAGATCACACTGTGTAAAGTGTATTCACTCTGCTCACTCAGATTTATAAAAGCTTATAATATTTGAATACTATAGCAGGTGCGTAGGAAGTTTCGCTGACAGTTTTATTACTCTCTTTAGTTCTTGAATACACTTTTTTAGATGAAGAAAACCAAATAGCCGAAATATCTACGTGAAGTTAACTGATCATGATATATGGCAACCTCAACACTTACAGTCAGAAGCATAAACAGACTATGAACAACACAAAGGATTATCGAAAGGATTATGTTAGGAGGATAAAGAATCATGTAAAGATCAAGCAGATCAGAAAAAGAATGATGTAATCGAACGCATTGCTCGTTAAAAGTGTAATTAAGTGGAGCTAGTGGTACAGCAGGAAAATAAAAGGTGGGCACTAACAGACACAGAACCCATTCGGATAAAAACTGCAAAGGGAGGCCTATATCCAGGATTTGATGCGGAAAATTTACTTATCAAATTACACCAATTTGCCACACAGACTTCCAATTTCACCGACTTCATATCCTTTACAGTTTCCGAAATATAATACATATATTCGAATTTCTATCACCCTATAGATTGTAAGAAAATTCCACACATATTATCAATCAAATATCCATCTAACATAAATCAGTAAAACTAGATTATTATTTTTTCATGTTCACCGACATGTCATTAATTATTTACAAGAGTTATTTTTAATGATAAATAAGAAATTAGTAGAATAACATAGTTAACATTTAATCATTTACTAATTTGATTTGTATTAGGTTGACATGTTACTTTTACTAAACACGTACATACTATAAAACACGCTACTACAGATGAATTATTAATAAAAAAAAATTATGAGCAATTTTGTAAGCAAAAACAGGAAATAAATGTAAACAAAACAGCTTTAATAGTAATGCAATCAAGAAATTCAAAGTCATCACACATTGTGGATTAACTTTTTTGCATTTGTCAATTTTTGTTTTTATTTAACGAAATGATTTCATATTTTGTTTACTTTTTTTGTGTTTTTATTTAAATATTTGATTTGTAATGAAGTCTTCTCAGGAACAGCTTTAGCGATGACTAAACTGTGGTCGGACTAAATAAATCCCTTAGCTTCCGACCATTTTATGTGGTGTCCATGAGTCCAGGCATGGTTGGCGGCACCAGATTTTTCTGTTTCTCCTCGAGATGTACATTTTTGGTGTTCTTTGATCGTTACGTCAAGAGGTCTCTTTGCTTCGTCAATGAACGAATTGCCACATTCACATGGTATCTGATATACACAGTTCTTCATGTCTCTTTGAGTTGTTGGTTTGACCCTAGTGAGCCGACTTCTGAGTTATTTGAATTGAAAACAACGTTGATTTTATATCGTTTTCCTATCCTTCTAACTTTTTCTGAAATGCCTTTAACATAGGGGATGTTCAATACTGATTTTCTTTCTTCATTCGTTGTCGATATTGTCTTATTTCTGCGTTGTTCTAGAAATGTATCCACTAGATATACTGGGTATCCGTTGGCTGTCAGATCATTTTTAATGTAATCTATCTCTTTCATCAAGTTCTCGTTGGAGTTGCAGAGAGTTAAGGCTCTATCTACGAGATATCTTATAATTCCTTGTTTGGTGTTGTTGGAGTGATTAGATGAATAATTAACATATTGTCCTGTGTACGTGGCTTTTCTGTAAACCGAAGCATAAATACTTGTCTCCATATGTCCATAACAGCCAAGTATCTTAGTTTTAAACAGTTAAGTCAATTTATATAAAATTTGAGAAATAACAATTTGTAAGAGATTTTAAACTTTTATGTAAATAAGTAACCAATTTTATATTTAAATAATGAACTACGACATTTTACTTAATTAGGTTGTGGTTAAACATTATACTACACTAAAATTAAATAAATATTATTGTATGTATTTCAATTGATGTCGGTATATTGCCTTGTATACAGGCACGGATCCAGGGGGGGGGCTATCCCCCCCCCAAGAGCTTTGAATTCAGGAAAATAAACCCGATTTTGTTTGTTATACAATAGTTTATTCAAGAACTAGAGAGAGTAATAAATAATTTTTTCCCCTTTTTTTTTTCGCGAACTACCTGTGTTTTCTAGTCCGGTGTCTTTGGCAAAATCTGTTATTTTTCATAGGAATGGGTTAGAAATTTTATAATCAAAAATACCGGTCTATAATAATGGACTATTTGGGTTGGATAACAATAGATATTTGGATGTGTGCAGTGTTAAAAAGGATTTTAATCCTTGTCATAGGCGTCGGAAGGAGATTTATTTTATCACTAAGTATTTATGGCATATAATATTATTTCGGTAATAAATTTAAAATAAAAAGTTTTCATAATATTATTTTATTTCTTATGATTTCTTAATAATTCACATACACTAGAAAATATAAATAATTTTGACATATTTAATACAAATCACAACTGCATTTTTATTATTTTTAATTTTGACATCGAAACCGTTTTAGGCAAATTCAGACAAAAACGTAGCCTTTTTCTCTCAAAAAATTCTAAGTTATAATTTAAATACTTACAAAATACCCATTGTCAAAAATACAAGAAGTTAAACATATATAAAAAAAAATTCGTCCATATAATATTAAAATTTTTTGGGGCTAACGGTCATATAATTATTAATTAAAAACATTTTTAGGACATTTGACGTTTCAGTTTATTTATTTCTTAAAACATCTGCAGAATTACAATTAAACACTAAAAAGGGATTCAAATGTAATTAATTTTTATAGGTTACAGAAAATTTAGATAATAAATTGTGTTTACGCTGGTAAACATTACGAATCTAATTCGTAATCAAAATCAGTGAAGATATCGTCGTTCAAATTAATTATAATTGGTTGCTCTATTTCACCGATCATGAGATCGAGTTTCCACATTTTCTTGTATTCTTTTATTATATCGATTTTCCCAATTTTCTGCAGTAACATAATTCAAAAAAATCTTTCAAAAGTTCACTTAAATTACTCATTTTGTAAGTTGTGTAATTTCTAGTAACTCTACGTTTTACTTGAGAGAGATATTTTCTTCTCCAACGAACACACGATTTTAGTTAGAATTTTGTCGACGGTTTCGATCTGCTTCTCATAATAAAATGTATGTACAACCTCTTTTCTTCCAATGAGGTGATCGAATGTGGCTTGGGAGTACTAACAATTCCAGTCGTTTTTATTTCCTTCAGTATTGGGTACATAGTAGATTTTCCAACTCCTGTCATGTTGGAACACATCTTAACAGAGCTTTTAACATTATTATCTAGATATTGATATCTTAAGGCATCATAAACATTCATCGTAATAAGTTTTTCGTTGAGGAAAAAATGTCCTGGTTTAACGATTTTGAAATAAATATAGATGTGGAAGCCATATCTTTTGGGTATCTCGTTAATCTCAAATAATAATATATAAAAACAAACATAAACAAAATAAATAACAAAGGACACACTGTAAGGTGTACTTTGCTTCCCGACAGAAATTAAATTGAACTATCAGAAATTTTACTGTTGCAGTAAACTTATAAAAGCTTATAATATTTAAATATAACTAAATATAATTAGATTTACGGCACTCCTCAGTTACCTGTGGCACTGGAGCAGGTATATTGGAGGTTTCGGTAACAGTTTTATTCGTCTCTCTAGTTCTTGAATAGAGTATAGGAATGTATATGCTTGCGATCGACCCTCCCCTTCCCAAGAGCTTTGAGTTCAGGAAATAGAACCGACTCTGCCTTAAATATTAGGAATGTGTATGCTGCTGGCACTCTCCTCCCGTTGACAAATTGTTTTTCTTGTGATAGTCCCCCCCCCCTCCAAAGAGAGGTATATTGGAGGTTTCGGTAACAGTTTTATTCGTCTCTCTAGTTCTTGAATAGAGTATAGGAATGTGTATGCTTGCGATCGACCCTCCCATTCCCAAGAGCTTTGAGTTCAGGAAATAAAACCGACTCTGCCTTTAATATTAGGAATGTGTATGCTGCTGGCACTCTCCTCCCGTTGACAAATTGTTTTTCTTGCGATAGCCCACCTCCCAAGAGCTTCAAATTCAGAAAAATAGATCCGACCCTGCCTTTTACACTAGAAATTGGAATGTTTCCTGTGTCTTCCCCCCTCTCCCCCCTCCCCCCTCCCGGTCGACAACTTGCTTTCGCTTGCTATACTGTACTTTTGTGATATCACCACTCCGCCCCCCCCCCCAAAGAGAGGGGCTGGATCCGCCCCTGCTTGTATATATGAGTTGATGTTTTTCTTGTCTTGATATGATCATAGTATTTGGATCTTTGTATGAATTTTTGTTTAACACTTCTAGAGCGTCAATTTAAGAAAATTTTGTGATTTTTATTTACACCTAAATATTTGACTGATGGCTTGGTCTATATTTCTCGCTTGTTAAGTTATTAAGATAAATTTAATTCAGGGAAAGAACAAAAATTTTAATAGCAATGAATAACTTCAAAATAATCATACTATTTTTCTTTTACTTTTGATGGTTAATTTGATGTGCCAAAACTACTTCTTTCCAAAATGGCGACAATCATACTAAGGACAATTTTGGTCTGACAGCTCAATTCAATCTGTCATCCATTTTATTTTTTGAAATCCGTGGGATGGATGTTTCTGGAGGTATATTGGAAAAAAAGTAAAAAAATCGTCCGCTTTGACATTTATTTAGTTAATACTTTTCACACTGACAGTTCATCTTTTCGGACTGAAATATTGATCAATTTTTATTTCTGGGATCATTGTGCAAGGATTTATCAAGAATGTAAAATAATTACCGCTGCAGTAACCTCAATATCTAATTCGACGAGACTATTGTATTAGCAATAAACTTCCCATCAATAAAATTTAAAAACGAAAATATTGCGTTTATTTTTATTGAATAATTTATCACGTTTTTGTCGAAAAATTATTTATTAATCAGTTAAAAATTATTCTATAGATGAACAAAAAATGCTAAATCATTAGTTTAAGTATTATTTGATTTAATAATTTTAAATTAGTTCCACTTTCGGTTACCACACAAATGTTATTCTTTGTCATTGACCTTTAAAAAACACGTGGATCATTATTTGCAATTTTTTTCGCAAGCTGCTTGTGTTGCTTAGGGCAACTATTTTTGGCTCAATTTGATTTTTAATCTTTTTATAAATGGGTTATAATCAACCAAAAATGACGCAATTCCTTGAAATACAGGTAAAAATAGAATTAAAAATTTTTAACGCCTACACTTTAATCAAACGTTTAGGAAAAAACGTCGTTTTTCAAATTAGATGTTATATGTATATATATATATATATATATATATATATATATATATATATATATATATATATATATATATATATATATATGAAGTAAAATGCGAAACAGTGAATGCAAACTTCGCTCCATCATATCCCTTCTGTGTTAGAGGTTGCACAGTTAGAATAAATTGTGATAAAACACAATTCATCCTATTCCACCACCATCGAGATGGTGACCTACCTGTACCACCACACCGAGAAGAAAGTCAAAGCTTACCCTCCCCGCCATAGTGATACGGCAGAGATACATGTTTCGTCTCTCACTAGATTCATCAGGGTACCGACATGCACCTGGCTGTGCAAAAGGACAGATCGGAAGGAAGCATGCAACACTGAACGCGGCTTCGCCGACCTATATAAGCCATCCGACGAGAGGTCGGCGAAGCCGCGTTCAGTGTTGCATGCTTCCTTCCGATCTGTCCTTTTGCACAGCCAGGTGCATGTCGGTACCCTGATGAGTCTAGTGAGAGACGAAACATGTATCTCTGCCGTATCACTATGGCGGGGAGGGTAAGCTTTGACTTTCTTCTCGGTGTGGTGGTACAGGTAGGTCACCATCTCGATGGTGGTGGAATAGGATGAATTGTGTTTTATCACAATTTATTCTAACTGTGCAACCTCTAACACAGAAGGGATATGATGGAGCGAAGTTTGCATTCACTGTTTCGTATTTTACTTCACTTATGTACGGAGTTGCATATAGTTGTACGTTTGCTGAATGTGATTTCAGCACTACAACAGCATAATGTGGATATAACCACTGCTAATGCATCTCACACGGAGGTATCCGTGAAAGCCGTATAAACATATATAAGCCATCCGACGAGAGGTCGGCGAAGCCGCGTTCAGTGTTGCATGCTTCCTTCCGATCTGTCCTTTTGCACAGCCAGGTGCATGTCGGTACCCTGATGAGTCTAGTGAGAGACGAAACATGTATCTCTGCCGTATCACTATGGCGGGGAGGGTAAGCTTTGACTTTCTTCTCGGTGTGGTGGTACAGGTAGGTCACCATCTCGATGGTGGTGGAATAGGATGAATTGTGTTTTATCACAATTTATTCTAACTGTGCAACCTCTAACACAGAAGGGATATGATGGAGCGAAGTTTGCATTCACTGTTTCGCATTTTACTTCACTTATGTACGGAGTTGCATATAGTTGTACGTTTGCTGAATGTGATTTCAGCACTACAACAGCATAATGTGGATATAACCACTGCTAATGCATCTCACACGGAGGTATCCGTGAAAGCCGTATAAACATATATATATATATATATATATATATATATATATATATATATATATATATATATATATATATATATATATATATATATATAGAATGAATGGTTTATTAACGGCAATAAATCATACAAATTCCATTTTATATAATACGTCAAATAAGAATAAAAAATCTTAAACGAAACAATCACAAAACATCACAAGTCACATCAGTAATAAAAGAATAACAATTAACTCAAACAATAATACTGTCACTACAGTCTATTATGTATAAAATTCAATTACTTAAAAATTCTTTAATACAACCCTTAAATGAGTTCAGAGAGAGTATAAATGGGTCAACCTTCCTAGGCAGTGAATTCATTTCCCTACTCATTCTGGACATTGGGGTGTTAAACGCATAGTTTGTCCTATTGTATGGTTCATTAAAAAGACTATGGACCCGAAGCACCCTCTGAGATACAGAAAATCCAACAGCCCCCAACAATTCAGGAGCATCAACCATAGAGTTTATGATCTTATAAAACAATATTAGGTCAAGATAGATGCGTCTATTATATAATGATAACAAGCTCATATAATCCCGTATTACACTGAATGGCACATCTTGCTTAAAAGCAACAAATTCCAAGAAACGGACCTGTACCTTCTCGATTTTATTTTTGTATATTTCATAGTTTGGTGCCCAGACTGGAGATGCATACTCCAAGACAGATCGAACCATTGAGCACTATACATATTTAAAACACTGCACACTGCTGAAATCAGCTAATGTGCGTTTAATAAAACCAACAAGCCTCAAACCACGGCTCGAAATACTATTAACGTGCAGGTCAAAAGAAAGACCCTCATCAAATATCACCCCAAGATCCATTATATGATCTGAGCGAGTCAGCATTGTATTGTGCAATGTGTAATTATAAACTATACTATCTTTTTTCTTTGAGAAAGTAATGACAGAACATTTTGTTAAATTAAGTTGCATGAAATTGCGGTCACACCACCTAATAAAACTATCCAGGTCACCCTGCAAGGCCACACAGCCCCTATCTCTCCAACAACCTTAAATATCTTTAAGTCGTCAGCATATAAAAGACATCTGCTTGAGATTATAGAATCCTCTGTGTCATTCACGAAACAGGTAAAAAGAAGGGGTGCCAAATGTGCACCCTTTGGGACTCTAGAAGTGACAGGTATATCAGCAGATTCAACGCCATCAATCTTCACCCTTTGTGTTCCATTGGAAAGATAACTTTCAAATCACTTAAGAAAAACTCCGTGGATACCCATACTACTTAGCTTCATCAAGAGAAGCTGATGATCCACCTTGTCAAAGGCTTTGGAGAAGTCAGTGTAAATAGCATCCACCTGACAACGCCTCTCCAACAAGACCTGCTCATAAGCCAAAAGATTAGTGACTGCAGAGCGATCACGGACAAAGCCATGTTGGGCAGTAGAAAAAATACTTATAAATAGGGGATACATTTTTTGATGGACTATCTATTCAAACAATTTGCTAAATATAGAGAATTTTGAGATTCCTCTATAATTTTCAACATTCGACTATCACCACCATATATATATATATATATATATATATATATATATATATATATATATATATATATATATATATATATATATATGATGGTGATTGGTGATGACAGTATCGCAATTATTGGTGCTTGTAAATAGGTTCTGGTTTATTGCGTTTCTGAGATATTAAAAAAAAGTAAAATATTGCATTTTCTTGAATCGACAATAACTTTTTTATTTCCCAATATTTTTTAAATCTGTAACCATTTTTGTATGAACATTTTATACGCAGAATACGCCTTTTCACTAAAATTGTAGTTACAACTTTCGGTTTTCTGGAACCATCATCAACTCTATTTTTTCTTTACCACGGCCGTATTGGAAGTTTCACTCATCGAAAAGGACTTAATTTTTTCTAGGTAGTTTTCAGTCATGTTTGCTAGCATTTTTCACGCATATCACAGATTTTTTGATGCAACATGAAAATATAGGCTTGTACTTTCAAAAGCTTCTACTGTAAGAAACAAAATTATAAAAGGATCATCACTGACACATCTAGATGCGATGAACGATACTGAAATAAAAATTTTAAATGGCAATTGTCCAAAAACTAATGAACCGACAATGCCCGGTTTTGGCATGCATTAAATATATATAAATGAATATTATTTCGCGAAGGGTCAGCGCTACAACTTGAAAAATGACAGATATATAAATTTTTGAAAAAAAAAAACGCTGAATTTTTCGGTTTTTCCTGTTTTTCTTCGTCACTACGATCCTGCCGAGTCGATCCAGGGCTCATTTTGGTTGAAATTTTTATTTTCTATAATTCATTAGTTTACTATTTTTAATTTTATAGATAAAAAGAAAAAAATGTAATTTTTTGGTTTTAATTGTTGATAACAAATTATTGGATTGTAAAACCCCTGACTATTACTAATTCTTGTCACTTGTGTGACTAGCTTTGTTCAATGAATGAATCTGCCGGAAGTAGAGATAACTATACGGGCCGAGAGCCGACTGTAGGGCAAAATTGTCCCTTTCATCCTAAAGCATGCAACCCGGCACAATATTTCCCTTTGCACAATAGGAATCTTCCTAAAATGAGCGTTTCCCTCTTATTTCACACATTTAGCTCGGATTCCTGCTGTCGTCCCTAAAACGGTCTAACATCGTTTTTTTCTTGTTTTTTTGCAAAAGCACGCCAACACATGTGTGGTCAGTTTGACAACAAAAACGAAAGTAAATTATTGTTTTAAGGAAACTTGGACTAAGTTGAGGTTTTTATTTTTTTCTTTCTAAATCTTTGACTAAATAGGCAGAGAAATGAGACTAACGCCGATCAAATTTCAGAACATTTCAACCAATTTCAATCCTCTTATGGCGTCACCGATCCTGTCAATCTATTGCCAAAAAACATTCGGTCCTTTGTATAAGATGACGAAATTAACTAGTGTAACAAGTAACAAGTGTAATTTTATGATCGTTTTAACATCTGGCAACATTGCGTTTGTTTGCCGACGTGGCCAGCACTTATTTACTTTTATTTTTCGGCTCGATTTTTAGTGTTCTCTGCTATCTTTTAACAAAATATTATGTTTTTAGTGAAAGTGGCGAAATTTAAAGAAAAAGGCTGGAAGACGCATGTAAACATGAAAATATTTTTTTCAAGAAAACTATGTGCGATCGAAAAAAAAGCTTCAGATTCGTGTTGTACGACCCCATTTTTTTAATATTTACTTCCTGGGGTTAATGGTAAAAAGCCACTTTCCAGATAGGAAACAAAGAAAAAATTGAACATTGTCCAAAAATATTTTCAAACTTGTATGAGTTTTAAACTTTCCTCGACAGAGGTAGCAACGAAAACTGCATCAAAATCTCTTCGGCGAATTACAACAGACAGGCGAACAAACAGACGTTACATTTCATAGGGATTAAACTATAATTTTAACCCGCCACCTTCTTATTGTGGAAGCCATTGTTCATTCATTTAGATTTCAGTACATGCTTTAACAATTCTTGGTTAAAAAGAAAGCATTGAGACAAAAATAAACTTTTCCTGATTCAGGAAACAATTCCTATCTACATGTGTTTGCGAACCGTTTCTCCAGAAGAATAATGACAAAAATATTCGCACATCTTTCCAAGGTCACACTAAAGATCATTAATAAGGAATTATATTATTATAATGTGTTAAAGCAAACCGGAATCAATTCAAAATAATATAAAATAAATTTGAATAAATACCGAATTTTTAGCTTCGATCATACTCCAGTATAGCATACTTGGTTGTTGTTTCTGGTCGGCGACGTATGGGATTTTTGATGTCTAACAGACTTAAATATTTTTATTTTATTTCTGTCTTCAGTTCATTTGGTTGTTGTGACTCTTTTCGGTATTTTTAAGCGTTAAAAAGTTTTCAAATCGCGAAGTTTATCATTATTATAAAAAAACGAGGATTTAGAAGGTTATTTTTTTTCGGTAAGTATTGTTATATATTGTTTAGACACAGAAAATAACTCAACAAGATAGGCAACCTTATATATATATATATATATATATATATATATATATATATATATATATATATATATATATATATAATTTATTTTTGTATCTTAAACCTTTTGTTAAATATTTTTTTCTAATATTTTCTTGGGTATAGGTTTTTCCATTAGAGAAACAAAGGACAAACAATTTTTTTCTGACGTTTCGCTCTACATAGTGGGCTTCTTCAAAAGAGCCAGGTATATTTATTTTACATCTGAGAAAAAACATATATGAGTGGTTTTGAAATTTAAAAACTTTGGAAAAATGCCAGAGAGCCTGCATCGAAGTAAAAATATTTTTCTGTTTTGATATCTTCTTATATAATGTAGAAATTTCACGAAGCTTATTAACACAGTCAATACCATATGAATTCTTGATATTTTCAAGGAACGTCATGATGATCTTTCTGTTGCAGTCCGGAAACCCTTGCAATTAATAATTTATTTTTGTATCTTAAACCTTTTGTTAAATATTTTTTTCTAATATTTTCTTGGGTATAGGTTTTTCCATTAGAGAAATAAAGGACAAACAATTTTTTTTCTGACGTTTCGCTCTATATAGTGAGCTTCTTCAAAAGAGCCAGGTATATTTATTTTACATCTGAGAAAAAACATATATGAGTGGTTTTGAAATTTAAAAACTTTGGAAAAATGCCAGAGTGCCCGCATTGAAGTAAAAATATTCTTCTATTTTTCTGTTTTGATATCTTCTTATATAATGTAGAAATTTCACGAAGCTTATTAACACAATCAATACCATATGACTTCTTGATATTTGCAAGGAACGTCATGATGATCTTTCTGTTGCAGTCCGGAAACCCTTGCAATTAATAATTTATTTTTGTATCTTAAACCTTTTGTTAAATATTTTTTTCTAATATTTTCTTGGGTATAGGTTTTTCCATTAGAGAAACAAAGGACAAGCAATTTTTTTTCTAACGTTTCGCTCTACATAGTGAGCTTCTTCAAAAGAGCCAGGTATATTTATTTTACATCTGAGAAAAAACATATATGAGTGGTTTTGAAATTTAAAAACTTTGGAAAAATGCCAGAGTGCCTGCATCGAAGTAAAAATATTCTTCTATTTTTCTGTTTTGATATTTTCTTATATAATGTAGAAATTTCACGAAGCTTATTAACACAGTCAATACCATATGAATTCTTGATATTTTCAAGGAAAGTCATGATGATCTTTCTGTTGCAGTCCAGAAACCCTTGCAATAAATAATTTATTTTTGTATCTTAAACCTTTTGTTAAATATTTTTTTCTAATATTTTCTTGGGTAGACAGAGCCGATCTTCAAAATATCCCTTCTCCGTTTAGGAAAAAACGTCCCGCGGGGAGGGTAAGTTTTAACTTTCTTCTCGATATGGTAGTACAGGTAGGCCATCATCTCGATAGTGGTGGAAATGGATGGATTGTGTTCTGTAGCAATCTATTCAAACTGTGCAACCTCTAACACGGAAAGGATATGATGGAACGAAGTTTGCATTTACTGTTCGCATTTTACTTCACTTATACGTGGAGTTGCATATAGTGGTACGTTTGCTGAATGTGATTTCAGCACTACAACGGCATAATGTGGATGTATCCACTGCTATTGCAACTCACACAGAGGAATCTGTGAAAAGTCGCATAAACATATATATATATATATATATATATATATATATATATATATATATATATATATATATATATATATATATACATATGCTTTTAATTATTTGACGTTTCGTCCTTCATTTAAAATATAAACAATGATACACATATTAAAAATATTTTCAGAAATAATTGTTCAAAACTTTAATCCTATTATAATTATTAACATATATAATAAAACAATAACCCATACAAAATTAATTATTTAAACGGTAATATTTACCAAATTTTCCGCACCTTGAGATTAGTCAAAACCATTGCTAATATCAACAATCTATTAAAATGTGGCATTTTGTATTCGGGAACATGATGACAAAAAATGAAAGGCATTTGTGTTTACTATTAAGGGATTTTACTGAAGATTTTTTATGTCAGTTCTGTCATTTACGGTATATGTTTCCTTTTTGATGGCTATCATTTCCTTTATTATTAATTTTTGATCATTTCTCTCCCTATCAACTATCTTCGAAGTTAAATTGAAAGTTAACGTATGTTGGGTACAGTCTCGTACAAAAACAAAATTCTTTAGGTCTTTAACTTTTGGTACTTACTTAAAGGCTATACTTTTGTCTACGACTGTCGCGAGTGAACTCCCTTAAATTGAAAATAATTTATTGCTGCTCCTTACTACGGGCGAAGCCGCGATTGGGGAGAGTAATTTCTTAAAATAAGTTCATGAGAGGCATATTTAATAGCTGCTGTTACAAAAATGTCACATGATTCCTAGGTTATTGTTACTTATATTATTAATAGAAGATTCTGTCTAGAATCCTGTAAAAAACATTTTATTCAAAAAAAAGTATGTAATATTTTTGATATTGAAATAAGGAAACTGCGTTTGTAATTTTTATAACGCAATCGCCTGTATAACATTTTAAATACAGAATTTATAACCGGAGCACCCTGTATGTCTAGCAGATAATTGAGTATTGCCAAAGATAATTATAGCTAAGCAATAATAATCTTTGTTATTACGTAAGCTAGACTGCTGCCTAGACTGGCAAACCTGTTAGAAGAGATTGCATGGTTATGATTTGGAATTTGTATTGTTATAATTTTTAGCAATCATCTTAACTCGCTAATCTTTTAAAGGCGCAATAAAATAAAATTTATTCAAATAAAAATAACTTCGATATTTTATTTTCAATTTATTGAATATATTTTCGATTATAACGGATATATTTCGTATAAAACAACTGTAAGAAATAAACTTTGCAGTCTGAAAACACACAAGGTAGCAGGAGAAAATGTTCTTAAATTGCTAATATACACTTCGAAAGTGCAAAAATTCTTTTTGGAGCAGAACAGAAGTTGCCCAATAACTTTTCCCAACCCCACTTCTAGTCACATTTTTGGAGAAAATTCAGCCCATAAAATAACAAATTAAAATGGCTGCCAGAAGTGTTTACGAACTTACACTACAGCTCAAAAGTATTTGCCCATCCTTTATATTACAAATAATACATCTATTAAGACCATTTTATTAGGTTTCATTGTTTGTATCTCACCACAAAATGCGTATCTACAGTAAAAAGGTATACAGCTTATTTGCCGATTCCTGGTCATAAAATCAAAATAGTGTTATCGTCGGAATTTCTTTGAAGTTAAACTTTCAAGTGGTACTTTTGCTTTGATAAACTTATTAGGTAGTAAATAAATAAAATAGAGAATCACCTGGTACCGACCAAATTAAGAGTGAGATGGTAAAGTACGGAGGCCCCAGCCTTGTCACAGAGCTCACTGTTCTATTTCAAAAAATACTCCGCACAACGTCAGTACCCAACGAATGGCGGAAAAGCATCACAATTCGGATCCACAAAAGAGGATCAAAGAAACAACCCGAAAACTACAGGGGAATCAGCTTACTGAACAGTTCAGCCAAATTGTTAACTAAAATACTGTCACAACGGATCGTAGACAAGTTAGGGGCGTGCGAAGAACAGCAGGGCTTCCGGAATAACCGCTCTACTATCGACGGTATATTTATTATCAGACAGCTGGTTGAAAAAGCTATCGAATACGATAAACCGCTGTTCATTTGTTTTATGGACTTTACACAAGCGTTCGACCGAGTCAAACTGGAACACATAACAGAATTACTGCGAAGAAAACAAGTAGACGAATCAATCATACGCACAATATACGAACTGAATTCCAAAAACACCATGGTAATTAAAACAAATAACACTCTAACAGAAGAAATCCCTCTATCCATAGGAATAAGACAGGGTGATAGCCTAAGTCCAACACTTTTCAATGTTATCATGGACGAAATCATTGATGGGGTAAAAAGCACAAATATTGGGTACCTAATGGGACACAACACCATTCAGATTATATGCTTTGCAGACAATGTTGCCTTGACAGCAGATAGCGAGGAAAACTTACAAAGAATGCTTTTCCATCTCAATCGAACAGCCAAACAGTATAATATGAAGATATCTGTGGAGAAAACCAAAGCAATGGTAATAGCAAAAAAACCGGTAAGATGCAAACTAATTGTTGATGACAAACATATCGAACAGGTTGGGAAGTTTAAATACCTAGGAGCACATATAACAAGTAACAGGGCAGTAACGGAAGAAGTACGCACACAGGCCAACAAAGCGGCCATGATATCAGGCCAACTAAGAGACATAATCTGGAACACTAAACATATGACGGTTGAGAGCAAAGCAAAAATTTACAAAGTCTGTGTAAGACCGATACTGACCTACGGCGCAGAAACAAGAAATGAAACCACAAAGACAAAACAAATTATGAGAACCACAGAAATGAAAACGCTGAGAATGATCACGGGAACAAGTTTAAGAGATAGAATAAGAAACGCAAAAATACGCGAGGACAGCGGAGTGGGGGATGTTGTGAAGTGGGTTCGAAATCGTCGTAGGCAGTGGAGAGATCACGTGGAACGAATGGACGATGACAGACTAGCAAAAACCGTGATGAGAGAAAAACCAAACACCAAACAGCCACCTGGACGGCCCCCCAAAAGATGGAGAGACAGCTGGATTTCGACCTCAAACGAGGATCGATGAGGCATTGTATAGATAACAGAACTTGGTTCTACCTAGAAGAAGAAGAAGAAGAAGAATAACTACTCCAAAATATATTGCATTAGTTATGTCATTCGACCAGAAAACACACATTCCATAGCTCAATATCTTAAGAGCAAAACTTTCTTTATGTTTTTTACTTCTGCGTTGTGTTGGAATATTCTCAAGAGACAAGAGGCATAATTATCGGCCTTAATAAATCTGTTAAACACAATCGTAAGATTTCAAGCCTACAAATATACCAAGGTAAACTATTGACTATATTGTTAAAAAATTTGCGACTTAAGGAACAATTTGCAACAATCATCGTTCAGACAGACCAAAATTTACCCTGTACCTTCTAAACACAAGAAATTTTTTAAGTTCTCTTTACGGCATTTTTAGTTTCCTTAAAAAACAGCTCGTCAATGCTACATTAGTTTTTTGCTAATTTTAATGTACATAAAAGTATTGTATTTGGGATACCCTGTACACATATATTAACATTTTATCCTGTTACCTAATCGGCTCATATTTTTACATCTATTGGTTTTTAGGTAGTGTATCCTCTGGTAGCAAAAACAATAAAATTTTCATGTAACTAGGAAACCGTTCACATTGACCTTTTAAAATGACTTACTATATTTATTTTATTTTGATTATCTGTTTCAACACCCGGTATATGAGAAATTTCCATTATCTATGCTTAGCAAGTAAGAATAGCGAAAATGACAACATACCCAAGGCAGCACATCTTGTTAAAAATTCCATTCCGGAAGACTTTGTTTTACGAAAAAAATAAATAAACCAGTTCTTATAAATTCTTTGGCGAATGGACTTATTCAAGGTTAATTCTTTCCGCATATAATGCAATCATTTCCTGTAAATGTGCATATTTAGATTTGTTATAAGGTTGTTTATTGTAACAACCGTTTTGTTTTATTATACACTTGAAGTTTTGAGCGTTTTAGTTTGGTTTTCTGGAAGACATTAAGGTGCGTATAAATATGGCGAGCCGAATGCGTGATGCGTCCGTGACGAGTATCCTGCGAACTTACAGCAAGACTCCTTGGAATTTTGCCGATTTTAATGTCGAGGATTTTCGGCGGCAGGTCTCAAAGGAGGTAATAAATGCATTTGGGTTACAAAAGTAAATTTTTTTATAGTTCTATTTGTTTTATACTTCTTTTTTGGAAATAATTGGTTCTATTTTGTTTAAAAAATATTCAAAATCTAACGGAGAGATTTTGGTGAAATTTCTGTATAGTTCGCTAATATGTTGGAACTATAAATTTGCCCGAATTTCCAATCTTGACCTTTTTTATTCAAGGTAGTACGCTATTATCGCCGAAATTTTCGTTTTTTATTTAATAAACTTTTTAGCAATAGAATTCCACTGCATAAAACTAACAAAGCAGCCGTTTATTCTTCGCCAGATATGGCAGGGCAGGTCTATCTTCTTCGCTCACTTGTATTACGAGGCATGTCCAGAAAGTAAGTGTACTGAATTTTTGTAGACTACAAAAATTTTTATTTAAAAAAAAACATGGTTACATTAGTACATATGTAAGTTATTTTTCGACATAGTCATCATTCTTCTCCAGGCAGGTGATGAAGCGGGGTATCAACTTTCTGATGCCTTCCACGAAGTAGTTTCCCGCAAACCCCTTCGTTCACTTCTCCACCTCCCTCTTCACCTCCTCATCGGTTGAAAACCTTTTTCCACCCATCTGCAGCTTAAGGAAAGTGAAGAGAGTAAGAGAGTAAAACAGAAATCTGAAGGGGCCAGGTCACGGGAATGTGCGGGATGGTTCAGGACATCCCATTTAAACGAGGCGAGCAGTTCCTTCGTGGCGTTGGCCGTATGTGGTCTGGCACTGTCGTGCAGCAGGCAGACTCCCTTTGTCAGCATGCCTCTCCTCTTGTTTTGAATCACCCTCCGCAATTTTTTTTGGAACTCACAGTATCTTGCAGAGTTGATGGTTTCCCCATGAGGCAAATATTCAATCAAAATTATGCCTTGACAGTCGCAAATCACAGATGCCATGATTTTCTTGGCTGAAATTGTGGTTTTGTACTTTTTGGCGGAGGGTGAAGAGCTGTGACGCCACTGTTGAGATTGCCTTTTCATGAGTGTAGTGTGCAACCATCTCCAGTAATAATGGAGCGGGGAAATTCGTTTTCATGGAGTTTGTAGCACCTCAAAAATTCTTGCCCGGCCTCCACTCGACTCAACTTGTATTGCTCTGTCAGCTGTCTTGGGACCCACCTCGCAGACAGTTTCCGATATCCGAGGATTTCTGTGACGGTTTCGTGCAGTAGAGATCTGAAGATTTTCGGAAACATCGCAGAAAGTTTATCCATAGTAAATCTACGATCGTCACGGAGCGCATTTTTTCCACAATTTCGTCAGTCATAATTGAAGGTCTTCCGCTCCTCTGATCGTCATGCACAAACGTACGACCGTTTTTAAACTCGTAATACCACTTGTACACATTAGTATGATTCACTGCTGTATCACCATATGCAGTTTTCACCTCATTATAAACCTCAACCGGAGCTTTTCCGTTCCAAACGAGATAGCGGATGATGGCGCAAATTTCGCACTTGGCGGGAGATTGTATCGATATTTTTCAAGAGTTTTCAACGTACTGACCTTGAACCGGTCTCGTTGTGGAGGGAAGGAGTCAGGCCACAGAGCAATGTAGCCAACGTGTCGAAAGAAAATTTCTTGGACCGTGAGAGCCTCAGTACACTTACTTTCTGGACATGCCTCGTAACTAAAACGTTCGTGAGAAATTTGCATGGTGTGCTCCACTTCAACCGAAACAAGGCTGCCGTTTGTCTTTCGTCACCAATAAATCCGATTTAAAAAAAGAAATAACTTTAAACCTGGTCACATGCTTTACCAAAATTCTTTGTAAAAATCTAATATGGTCCTCACTAGATAAGAAATGTGAGTATCCGTGATACAAAATACATTTGGTGCGAAAACGTCGCCTATTTCGAATTATCAAAATTTACAAACACTGAGAACTATCTCTGTCTACAAATATTAATATATGTTTATTTATTTTTACCCTTTGTTAGTTTACACCGCCCAAATGTTTATAAAAATCACCTTTGACATCAGCCGCCGAAATATAAGGGTTCAATCGAACCGGTAAACATCAAAGAACGTTCCTGCACGTCACGCGCTCTGCTTGCTATATTTATACGCACCTTTACAGCTTCACCACGATTTATTTTTTAGAACATTCCATTACGGGCCTCCAATAGTCGGAGAGACTAGTGGGTTTTCGTATCCGATGAAGGGGAGAAAATAGGGATTGGGGGTGAAATTATCATTTATTTCAATTTTTACCAAACTTTTCCAAATTTTATACACACGACGATTTTATCGCTGATTCGATGACAAGTGTTAATTTTTTCTTTTGACACCTCCGAAGGGTAAAAAAGAGAAGTTTTTTCGATTTTTTACCAACCTTTTTGAAATTTTATTTATAAGGATTTTTTTACATATATGATACAATACTCAACCGGTTAATATTATTAGTGAGAGAAGCATGATTTCCTGATGTTCTTGAAGTGAAATCAACTTCCTGTCAATATTTAAGATCCAGCTTCCTATCAAATTATCTTAAACGAGCTTCGAAAATGATAATATTTCAAATACCATTTCTGATGACAATGAAGAGCAAGAAAGTTTACCGAAAGCAAAAAAAAAATGGAAAATTACATAAATAGCTCACATTATTGGAGATTTGCTACATAATTAGATAGATAGATAGATAGATAGATAAATTTATTTCATTACATTTTGTACAGAAAAATACAATTGTAATATGTCACAAAACAAAACAAATAAGGTTAAAACTATCTGTAAATTACATTAAAAAAGTCCTAACAATAAGCTCTAGAAGAAGTCTCCATGTACTCATCCACCGAATAGAATGCATGCTTTAACAAAAATTCCTTTAATTTAATTTTAAATCTCATAAAGTCTAAATCTTTAAATGTTTCAGGCAACGTGTTGTACAATGACACATTCAGTGTATTTTTCTTAGATCTGTCCAATTTATACCTTGAAGGCCTAATTAAATTAGCTGATCTAGTGCTATAAGAGTGAAAGTGGGAATTTTGGTGGAATTTTCCACGGTTTTTATGAATCTCCAGTAGTTGGTATAAGATAAATAAACTAGGCAACGTTAGTACCCGCTATTTTAAAAAGTGTGGCCTACAGTGGTCCCTACAGCCGATACCAGAGACAAGTCGAATAGCCTACTTCTGCATTCTAAAGATTTGAATCGCGCCAACACAGCAACCCCAAAGGTGAACACCGTACGGAATATGAGAATGCAACAAGGAATAATAAACAGAGAGAAGGGTATCACAGTGAAGAGACCCACGAAGTTGCTTGAGAACAAAAATAGAGGATGCCAACTTATTCCTCAATAATGCAATGTGAGAATTCCAGTTCAAACCATCGTCCAAACTGATACCCAACAATGTCACCGAAGAACCATCAACCACTCCACGTCCATTCATGAAAAACAAATTCCGTGTTTTTTCTTCATTCAATTTAAGGGAATTATTAGCAAACCAACATCTCGCACGCTCTCCCATAACAGACATTTCATTCATTAAACATTCTGGGTCTCTACTTTTACAAATTAGTGCCGTGTCGTCAGCGTAACAAATACACAGATCTGGTAACAAATACCTAAAGAGATCATTGACATATATAATGAAAAGAAGAGGTACCAATACCGAACCCTGCGGCACTCCACATCGTACCGCCGTAGGCTCAGAAAGCTCTCCACCATATGCGACTGCCTGCCTTCTATTTGAGAGGAAAGATGAAAGTAAATCGAGAGGAACGCCTCTTACACCGTATCTATGAAGCTTTCTAATCAAAAGTTCATGAGAAACACAATCAAAGGCATGACTGAGGTCACACGGTGAGAGCCTCACGCTTTTATACTTATATAATAAATAAATGAAATAAATTTTTTTAATTCAAAATTTGCATTTTTCATCTTTGAATATGAAAAAGTTCGAATAATTATTTACTAGGTATAGTAGATTAAAATTGAAATTAAACTTATCAGTAGATTTCAAATTTTATAATTACTCCAATAACGCATTAAATATAGCTTATTCGTAAAAACTAATTGCACCAATATTTATAATTTCTCGAGCAACCCCAGGAAAAAAAAAACATCGAAATTGGTTCATTCATTGCTGAAATACAGCAAATTTCACGACCTCCGCTGATTTGAAGTTGCGAATTCAGTTTTCTTGAGCGCGCGAGATCTCGAAGTGGCTTCCCCCACCACCGCGGTAGGCCAGGCGCTTTTTGGACGCTCTATTTTACGTATGACTTTTAATAACAAAAAGCCGTACTTTGTAAAATCTGATCACGGATTTTGAAAATATAACTCTATAAGTATAAAACGCACTTGGATTTGTTTCTTAACTGTTATAAACAAAAGCACTGCGATTTAAAAAAAGAAGTTTCTTTTTTCATAACCTTCGTCTTGAACTCAGCTATTCGAATTTTTAAATTATAAATAATTAACATTTAAGGGGGAGACTCCAGTTCTCTTTCTTTGTTAAAAAAAAACACCTTTTTTAGAACGATATTTAAGGAGTTAGAAATTAATTTTTTCAATTGTCCCTAACAAGATATGAAAATTTAGGACCTCAAGAAGGGATTGAATCTTTGTGAAGGTCAAAATCTTCACTCAGAAAAAGTTGTAGCAATCAACATTTTGCGTCTTGGGATAAACAATTAACAATATCCCAGCAACAAATTATCCGATTTACTATTATAAAATGTTATTTTGCACAGAAAGACTTCCCTTTAAAAGCAACAAAGTGCAAAAAAAGTTAATTTTGCAATAAATAATTGATATGAAAAAAAATGGCTGATTTTGAGGGTTTTTTGGCCTTTTTGCAAATAACAAATTAACAAGAATGATCGTATAAAAGCTCATACTGAAGGGTTTTTAAATCTCTACAACTTATATTTGAAACTTTTTTTTTCCAAAATGTGTTTCTTGGCTTGTCAATCCAAACAACCTGTTTTAGCCAACTTTCACTTCCCTCTTGGCCTCAACCTATTTTTTGCTGTAATATCTTATGTAGGGTTTGTTCCTATATTGCCTTAACACCCCTGGGTAGGTCTTATCTATCTCGAAATTTACGTCACTATATATATACTTATGGCTTGGACTAAATTTATCAAATACAAATTTGCTTAAGTGTCATTAGCCTAGACGCGGATTCAGGGGGGGGGGGGCGGTCGCCCCCCCACACCAAGAACCTAGAATTCAACCCCTCCGTCGACAACTTGTTTTTTCTTGCGATCCCCCCCTCCCATGAGCTTTGACTTTAGGAAAATAGACCCGATTCTGGCTCTTATACTAGGAATGTGTTTGCTGCTGGCTTCCATCCCCCCGTCGACAACTTGTTTTTTTTTTGCAACCACCCCCCTCAAGAGCTTCGAATTCATAAAAATAGACCTGACCCTGACTTTTACACTAGAAATGGGAATGTTACTGGCGCCCCCCCCCCCGTCGACAACTTGTTTTCGATTGCATACTGTACTTTTGTGATATTAACCCCTCCCCCAAAAGAGAGAGGCTGGATCCACCCCTGTGTTTACTTTTCGTATTTTTTACACTGTGTAGCGTATAGTTTGTAAACATTAGAAATATTTTTTAGATATGATGTTTACGATTATGCATATTTTTTTACCGTATCTATTTTTTTTTTTGTATTGATAAGTGAAAAACGTATTTATGATAATCACAATAATAAATTTCGAATTTTGAATATTGACCCGAAATACCGTACTGGGTTCAAATTCGTAAAAAACGTACACACTTTGAAGCAACTAAGATTATACGAAAAAGTTACCAACATGTCGCGACAATATGAGTCAATTATATAAAACAGTGTCAACTGGACCCTGTATTGAGGTGATCGCGTCTTAAACCGAAAATTAGTGTCTTCAAAAAAGTAAGACATGTTTACATTAATTTTTTAGGTAGTTATATGTTGTCAACACGTTTTTGTGGAACTAATTATATAATAGCATGCCAAGAAGGATTTATGCAGTAATTATAGCTCGTTACTGACCATACTCTTATCTTAATCAAAAGACTAGTATTTACCATCTCAATTATATTTAAGTAAATGTTCTTGATTTTTATAACATTTGGCACTAAATTTCTTTTATGACTTTTTCCTCAAAATTTTCAGAATATTTTTACTAATAACATGCAAAAGTTATAAAAGTTCATGGTAAACTGGAAGTTGAATCCAGGATCTCGGCGTCGCTAAGCAAATTGCTTGACAACTACTTCAGTGAAGCCGTCAGAAAGAATTTATTCGAATAATAAATAAAATTAGAAAAAAACTCATGGAAATTATCAGAAATTTTAAGTTTTATACTATAAAAATTACTAAATTTAAGGGTCAAATTCAACAAAATGTTTTAAAAAGTCAAGGATTCGTCCGTTTGGCACTACGGCTGTTTCATAGTAATAACTACATCTTCAGACCCTATGATTAACAAACTAAGTTAGTGTTTATACAGGGTGTTTCCAAATAAGTATGAAAATTTTTAGAGTTATTTTTAAGCTAAGTTTAAGCTTAAAAGTTCATATGAACATATATCTGATAATGCTTAGTAAGATACACGGTGTTAAAATTTATTATTATTTTTAATTTTTTAAATTTATATCATTTGTTTTTAAAGATAATTAAGTCAAATTTGGAATACATGACACTTTTTACAGTTCTCATAAAAAATATTATTATGTGAAATAATATACCGAGTGGTACTTTTTTCCAGGTCTGTAAAATTTTATTCTCTTAAACTTTTCTTTTGGGCCCCACTGACTCGATTAGCTCAATTAGCTTTCCCATCTTATTGTGAAACTTTTTTGTCTCTTAAGTTTTCCTCTAAAAGTCAATAGTTTTTCCACAAAAAAAATATATAAGTAAAAAATCATAATATATTTGTTTTAACCACCAGGGACAACAAGCTTAAAATAAAATAACACTTATGAAATATTTTTTTCCTGGAAATGGATGATACTGATTGAAAGTTGTCATTGCACCAAGCCGGTAAAAGGTCATATATTACCCCTAGATATGAACAAAGGGCAAAAATTGTCCATTAACGGTATAATAACAATTGTTTTATAAAACAACACATTTTTGTTAAAATCTGTAGATGAACAATTATTATTAAACCATTAATGAACAGCTTCTATCCCTTTTTCATCTGTAGGAGTCATATATCACCTCTTAACCTCTTGGTGCGTTAAAAACGTTCGATGAGTATCATCCATTTTCAGGATAAAAAAAAGTTTCAAAATTGTTATTTAGTTTTGACCTTGAACTGACCCTTGACCCATGGATCATAGTCAAAGTCATTTTAAGATGCCTCACTCCAAACCCAGCGATTTTTGTGTGAAGTTTATTTTCGAAAAATCTATTTCCTGTCAAATAACTGAATTGCCGTCACTAATAAATGACCGCTCACACGACCTTTGATCTTCAATATCTCGAAATCTATGGGTTTTGGAACTTTGTGACCATAAGCATTTTTGATCAGGAAGTCATGGGCTACAGAATACTAAATTTCTCCTTCAAAACATAAGAAAATTATTATTATTATTATTATCTTGATAAATTGATATCCTATATTATCGCGATTTTAAGAATATTATTTAAGGCTAACAGATCATTGATTAGTCTCTTTAGATGATATATAGGGTGATTAAATTTACAGTGACACTTGCAGATACCAAAACAGTAGTTTGCATTATTTTATTAACACATTTAATTTTTTTTTATAATAAGGTACAATTACTGCATTTTAAATTTTAGTCGGCGGCATTTATGATTTCCATGGTAAGTTTTTTGGATTGCCCCGCATACATCGAAATATTTTTAAAATATGCCTTATTGTACCCAAAAGTCTTCAAGACTTCTTCTTCGTCCTCTTCTTAGCTTATGGTATCCATCGTCGAACAAAAGCCTTCATTCATTGCTGCTATTGTTCTCTGTTATGTATTTTTCTCATCCAATCTGTACAATTAAACCTTTTTTTTTATCATCTGACACCCTAATTTGTGATCTACCGCTGGGCTCTTCTTTATAATTTTTTGATGTCTCCGATTGCCCTTTATTTTTTTCAGTACGTTCTGCCTCGTTACAATTTAATATACATATCCTTTATATTACAATCATTCAGTTTGCAATAACGTAAGAAATTAATAGTTTTTTTTTGTTGCAGAGTTTACGATTTTGGTAAATCATCCAATACAAATAAACAGACCTTTCTTTGAATATAAAGAAAAGCAATTCAACTTGGTCAACGAATGTTTTTAGTTCAATCAATGTCACTACAATGTTGGGTGACGACCACATAGGACTAAAAGTTGGTAAAACCGCCCTTACATGGATTATGGGACAAACGAACGTTTGGTAAGAAACATGTTGTGTTTTACTGAAATATTTTACAATATTTATTAACTATTTCATTTTCTATTAAACAAATTTTTTGTATTATTAAGGAGATGTAAATACGATAATTCAGGAGGAACCATTTTGTTTAAATGAAAGTTAATAATAAAGCGATTGATCGCGTTAAACAATCTAATTCATAGGTTCCCAAAGGGGCCGTGGGTGCTGAAGCCTTCCAGGGGAAGGCAGCGAATACAGGGACAATAACAATGATTTTAAAAAAATTTAAGACGCAAAATCAACTCAAAAATCGATATACTATTTTTTTTTTCATATTTTGCGAAAAAAAAAATGAAGCAGCGCAAATTTTTAGTGGTTTATCATTTTTCTAATGAGCCTTAGGAACACATTCCATAACCTTCATCACAATACATTCAGAGAACCTGGATTTCGAAGTTTTTCATTTTTTAAGTCTTATGGCGCCCCACTATAGTTGTATTTAGTCGAGAATTCCAATAGGCTTCCGTAGCCGATGAAGAGACACGGCTCCATTAAAGTTTTTTATCTGTATTTTGACTCCCTGATTAAAAATATCGAAAAAAATGGTTAGATAAATTGTTATAAACAAAAAATTTGTTGATAATTAAAAAACGTCTTTTTTTAAATTAAAAATATTTTCCTATTCCTCGGCTAACAGTATTGTTATTTTTCCTTCCAACGCATAGTTTTTAAGTTAAAAATCGTTAAACATTTGAAAAAATACATTTTTGCCACTTTTCAACATGAATAAATATTTTCATATTCTGCGCCAGGCAATTAATAGTTCAAGTCAAGAATTACAAGCTGGGATTAATCATAATGCAAAAACGTAATGTTTTTATTGCTTTTTAACACTAGAAATGTATTGGTATTGGTCACATGTCAAGAAAAATTACTGTAAAATTTTAAAATATAAAAAATAATGCTGATCCTAGGTCCTTATTTCTTTCACTGTACCCTCACTGGTGCGAGATATTTGGAGTTTTTTCAAAATGGTCTCAACACCAATAACTTTGTATACAAACCCACAAGAACCCGATATATTCCAGTGTGACCTTTTTTCCAACAAGATAGAGCACCGTTCTACTACGCTACACATGTCCGGGCTTATTTGGACGAGGTTTTTCCAAATCATTGGATATGCAGAAGAGGGACAATTGAGTGACCAACCAGATTACCAGATTTGATCCCCTTTGGTTATTTCTTATAGGAATACTTAAAAACTAAAGTATACTTGACTCGACAATTTAGAAGTCCTAAAAGTTCGAATATGCCAAGAAGAATTTATTTATCTACTTGGCTATTATCAGATTGTTAACGTGACCCAATTTGAACATTTAATTCAGATGGTACCAATTTTTTTTATATTGTAATTTTTCTGATGTAACCAACATCGATATTTACCTTGTCGAATGTAAAAAAATAAGTACGCCTCTTCTGATTCTGAAATAAAAATGTAGTTAAAAAAAAATATATCGATGACGTCATAGCTCCTTCTTGAGTTACCCTGTACATCTCGGTATTATTCAAAAAAAACTCTACACAAAAAATAAAATTCGACAGGCCCGAGCCTTGGGAAAGTACGAAAAGCCCAACAAAAGAAGGCCATACTGGTAGGATGAAGAAATCGAAGATATGATAAATACTAAACGAGAAAGATACAGTAAATGTTTAAGCTTAAACACGGATGAAAGTAGAAGTGAATACAAAACGGCCCAGAGAGCAGTGCGAAACGCAATAACCCAAAAGAAAAACAAAACCCGGGAAAGAACCTGTACCAGAATAAACGCACATTTGGGGGTAGCAGAAGTACCGAAAGCTGGAAAATACTGAGATCTCTTCAACAAGAAAAATCTAAAGATATCATTTCACTGATTGGTTTATCTCAATGGGATGAATACTTTTCAAAATTGCTAGCAGAAGAAAGAGCAGAATACCAACAAACAGTACAAGCTGATTCCGGCGTGCACGTACGCACCATAGCATCTCCATTAAGGATAGATTGCAAAGAAGTCAAGCAAACATGCCAAACATTAAAAAACCGAAAATCACGAGGTCCCGGAAATATCCCGCCTGAGCTACTTAAATACGGCACAGAGAAGTTATACAGACAATTGACAAACCTCTACCAAAAATGTATAAACGGAGAAAAGATACCCGAAGAGTGGAAAACATCCTATATTACCACTATACACAAAAAAGGAAGTAAAGACGTCTGTGATAACTATCGAGGAATTACGGTTCTCTGTACAATCTCGAGAGTGTATGGGAAACTAGTCAAGAAGAGTATTGAGAGCGAATACTCAGATATGGAGGCCGAAGAACAGGCTGGATTTAGAGCAGGAAAATATACTGTTGACATCTCTTTACAATAATCCAGCTCATTGAGAAAAAATCAGCACGGAACCAAGAAATACACCAGCTCTACGTGGATCTCAAAAAAGCCTATGACAGCGTACCACAACAAAAATTCTGGGAAGCCCTAGAAAAAACAAATATAAATATAATAATTTTCAAGGCTGTTCAAGAGCTCTATTCAAATAATACAAGCAAAATAAAGAAAGGGCATAATATTTCAAAAGGATTCACGGTTAGCAAAGGGCTCAAGCAGGGATGTTGTTTGTTTCCAACCTTGTTTAAAGTCTACTTGGAACAAGCGTTAAAAACATGGAAAAGAAAGTGCGAAAATATGGGCATTCCACTAAACAATTCCATACTATACACACTGTGTTTCGCAGACGACCAAATAGTTCTGGCACAAGACTACGAAGATCTAGAATACATGGCTCGTAAGCTAATAGAAGAATATCAAAAGTGAGGGCTAGAAGTTAACATCAAAAAAACGGAATACATGTGTACTGGAGGACAGCAACAAAACTTGATTCTGGAACAACAGCAGCAGGAAATAAATCACTGTGAAAAATACAAGTATCTCGAAATGCATATAACCAACGACGGCAAACTTGACGAAGAAATCAAGCATAGAAACAACCAGGGACGACAAGCTATTAGACAGTTGAACAGCATATTGTGGGATAAAACAATATCCAAAGAAAACAAACACAAAATCTATAATAGTATTATTAAAAGCATTGTCACCTATGGAAGTGAAGTATGGCCATTGAAAGAAAGAACTCTAAGAACACTGGAATCTACAGAAATGGATTATTGGAGAAGAGCGGCTGGAAAATCCAGAATGAGCAGAGTCAGAAATGAAAGAATCCAAGAAATTATGGGCGTTAAGCACAAGATAACAGAAGCTATTAAAATCAACCAACTAAGATGGTACGGACATGTTCAACGAATGGACGATACTAGACTTCCAAAAAAAGTTTTAAATTGAGCACCACAGGGAAGAACGAGAGGTAGACCCAGACTAAGTTGGAGAGAAGGAGTGGATAAAGATATAAGAACAAGAGGAATGGATGAAAACCTATGGACAAACCGAGATCAATGGAGACTGGAAATCAAAAGACGGCGTAGAACATTATAAACTGATGTTTTATATATATATATATATATATATATATATATATATATATATATATATATATATATATATATATATATTCGTTTGTACTGTTTAAGATAACAGTCCGGCATCAAGTTCAGCGGGTAATATCCTGCCGATATTTTACGATATGGGGATTTAAAGTAGCCAGTTGTTTTTTGTGCATTTTGCTATTGGTTCGTTACAGCTCTACTGATGAGACCATTAGGTGGTCGAAACTAGTATGGGAGAAAACCAGAGTGAAATTCGCAGAGAATATACTGTCTGACCCCTTTCTTAACGGTCGTAAGGAGAATAAAATAACTTTTCCATATTTGTATATATATATATATATATATATATATATATATATATATATATATATATATATATATAAGTGTAGAAATAAATCCCCACCAGTAAGTTCTGGTTGAAACTATCGATGTAAAACGGTATATCGTAAGTGTTGGACATCTGGCAACACATAATTTTTTTCGTCGAGTTGGGAGTCGAACAACCGTCACTGGCGGGAACTTTTGATTCACTTTTTTAATTTGAAAAAATCTGCAGCTAAGCATCGATTGCTTGTAGAAACATATGGTGAGGCTGCTTTAAGTGAGAAAAGTTGTTAGTGTGTCTCCATCGCCTATGAAAATCCACTGGGCTCTCGACTATCTCTGTTCATATTGTGTAGCAAAAGACAATTGAATTAATTTGACATCCACCAATTTGTCAGTAATAGTATAACACAAAATGTAATATTATTTGAAAATTTCATGTTTGAAGTTTTTATAAGAGAAAAATAAGGTCGTAACATATGGATATATATATTTTTTTATTTCTCAGGAAATTTGATTTTTCTTGAAGATTTTTGCTCTTTGCATAAATAATTTCTGTGACCCCATTTTGTTGTTGGCTCAGGGCTGAAAATTTAAGAAATATTTATTCACTTTTTTCTCTTTACTCAATAAGAAAGTTATATGGTAGATCATAGTTTCTGGATTTTTGAACCTCATTTTGTTACTTTTCCACTTACTTTATATTTAAAAGAAAAATGACAATACTAAACTACAATTTGAAACAAACCCAACGTTTATGTACAATAATATCTTTAAATAAATTAAAAACAAAAGATACATTTGGAAAAGTGAAATTTGAATTACTTTCTGGTGTGAGATTCAAATACATATCTTGTGGAAAAAATATCCCTTAAACTTTCTTATACAATCATAAGAGAAACGTAAGAAAGTAGTTCCATTCTCTATTTTTAAATGTTTTGTTTTAGGTACATGTTGTATCATTTTGCTCACAAAGCCAATAAAGACACAGATTTTACCCAAGTTCAGTCGGAAGTATCTATACTAGATGACATTTTTACGCTGGGTGGCGAGACTGAACAGCAACAGACCAGTCTTGAAGAGCTTAGCAGATATTTACAAAGTAACGCCACATATAGAGGTAAGTAAAATAACTTTTTGATGAATTATAGTACTTTTTTACAATATGCCTCCTAATTTGCTCCTGAACTATACCCTCTCACACGAACGATCCGTGTATGAATAACGAAGCGATTATTCGGCAACACTACTTATATCCGACGTGGACCGAACTTGTAGGTATAATCAGTGTCTCTGTCAGTATTGTGTAAATAATATATTGAATCGATACGGAAAATCAAATGGAAGATTTGGTAAAAAAACTGTGCTGAAGAAACATAAAACGATAATGATAAAAACACAACGGCTTATATACTCAATTACGAAGTGAGTACCAAAAAAAGCAAGCAATTTAAATTCTGAAGAAGAAAAAACCATATTACATATTTATTTTCAATGGTACGAGTTTAAATATTAATTTTTAATAACAAATTTTTATCGACAGAATCTATTTTGTCAGTATTTATTGAAATGAAATGAAATAATTTATTAGCCATAAGACTGATACTTCAGCATTGGTTTCGTCAATAGTATACAATTAAATAAAAAATATGGGAAAAGAAATGCAGCGATTCATCAAGCCACATGCCTAAAAATTTAGCATAAGCTGAGGTTTCAATATTGTATGTTACTTTATCCTCTACCAGCGATGGTTTTTTAATATTGAAATTTATATATACAGTCTTTGTTGGGTTAAGTATTAACTGATTACGCTGACACCAAATCTCCAACTCCTCTCATACCCCTCCCGCTGTACGCAACAGCTCCTCTGGGGCATCCGCAGATAAAGCTATCGTGGTATCATCAGCAAACATAACCAACTTTCCCCTACTGATGAATCTAGGGAGGTCGCTAACATAAATCATAAACAAGAGCGGCCTCAAAACCGACCCCTGTGGCACACCCAAGGTGACTTTTTTGCAATCTGATTTACTTTTTTGGTATCGAACAAACATACTTCTATCAGACATATACGAGTCGATGAGTTTTAGGATATTTCCTCTTATACTTGAAGCAAAGAGCTTTCTCAATAAGAACTTTCTACTCGCAGTATCAAACGCACTTGTTAAGTCAAACATTAGACACATCACATACTTGCCCCTGTCGACCTCTGTATATACAAAATTAAGTAACTCACAGCATGCATGCATATTTGATTAAACATTTAATAATGAAACTCTAAACTGTAATTTTTCCAATCCAGTCGTGTCCCCTGATCTACTACGCAAGTACAGTATAGCCCCTTTAAGGGGAGTATAGCTTTACATGCTGGACCGAATTTATTTTAGGGTATTCCCCTTCCTTTTACTCCCTTCAACTTCCTTGGTATCGACACAGCAGGAACATTTTTTAAAAATCTCGTCCGGGTATTTAAAGAACATATATTATACATATTATGAAAATATCATAAATAAAACAAACTGATTAATTTCTATGACAAGAAGATTATTTTTAAAATTTAGACCAGTTTAGTGAATCTGGTTGTTAACTGCTAAATAGTTAGCAGAATGTATATTAATGATCAAGTGGCCAGTTTTGCTCTAATTATATCTACTTAATAAATTATGGATTTCAAGAATTAATTAATTAACGTTTCCACTGATTAATTCCTGCAATTTGACACCCGACTGCCCCACTTTTGGGTTACCCATATTAAGACTAAATTTAAATCGTCTATATTTCATTCTCATTAATACATAATTTAATTGTTTACATGGATCTTTATTTTACGTGTTGAATATAAAATAATAAACGGTCGTTTGTACGAAAATAAATTCTCATAAAAAAATTGTTCGCGTTATTTTTCAGTGACGAGTTATAGAAACGAATAACAAGGTTTTTAATGTTTCATATACTCATCTATGAAATTGAATTACAACTCTAACATACCTGTGCATTGTGATATTGTGTTTTTTGTTTTTGCGATACATAATGGAAGAAGTTTTAGAGGACCTAGGATTTTTAAAACTCAAAAGAAGAAGATTAATAGTTTCAGATTTTGAAAATGGTAGGTATATAAGAAAAAAATTATTTAATATTTGAAAAGGGGTTTTAGTCACTTTGTGTTTAGTAGGGAGAGAGCGCAGCATGATAAAACGTTGCCGTAGAAGTAACATATCTCAAAAACGCAAAACAAATTTATATACCTGGGTAAAATTAAAACAGGTTCAAACGGGGCCTGATATTACTTCGTTAAAAGTCTATAATCATTTACTGCCCCATTTAAAGAATATTAATAACCAAAATTCTTTTAAGAAACCTCTGAGGATCTTACTGGCTCTTAATCCTTTTTAACCGACTTCTAAAAGAAGGAGGTTCTCAATTTCGTCGACTATGTATTTTTTTATGTATGTACACCGATTACTCCGGAACGGCGGCACCGATTTAAATGAATTTTTTTACGTTATGTTCAGGAAGTTGCTGCGGTGGTCCCATATTTTTTTGGACCAAATTGGTGCAGTAAAATCCAATATGGCGGCCAAAAAACTTAATTTTGTCCAAATTTCTCCAAAATTGGTATCTGGGAATTTTCGGGATCGGGAGCCACTTTTAAAATTGCATCTAGGTGGCCATGATCGGACGCAAACTAATCTAAGGGCCTTAGGTGATGTCAAAAAAATACAATCGCAAAGTTTTAGTTACTAGTATGAAAGACAGGAATAAGACAAGTTGACAAAATTATGTTTTCATTTCTAACTATTAATTTTCAAATGGCGGCCCCTTTTTGACAACTACTTTTCGAAAAAAGCATTCTTTGACGAATCTAACGGTACTAATTTATTTGCGATTGGATTAGACATAAGAACAGAAATTAAATATTATTAAGCAAAATACTGGATAATTTATTTACTTATGACAAGTGCGCCATGGACAGCCATGATGCATTATAATTTGCAACTGTTTTTATCAAGTCTTCTTTGAAAAACAAACCATTCACTTAAGTAGATAATGACAGTGACATACGCTCTAAGAACAGACGTAAAAGTTTCTTAATTTTCGTTAAGTTTAGTTTAAATTTTCGTTAAAATAATGTATACTCAAAGTGAAAAAGTGGATATGTTATTAATACTTGGAGAGTGTCATAGAAATTCAAGGAATGCTGCCGAAAATTAAGAAACTTTTACGTCTGTTCTTAGAGCGTATGTCACTGTCATTATCTACTTAAGTGAGTGCTTTGTTTTCCAAAGAAGACTTGATAAAAACAGTTAAGAGCAAATTATTATGCATCATGGCTGCCCATGGCGCACTTGTCATAAGTAAATAAATTATCCGGTATTTTGCTTAATAATATTTAATTTCTGTTCTTATGTCTAATCCAATCGCAAATAAATTAGTACCGTTAGATTCGTCAAAGAATGTTTTTTCGAAAAGTGGTTGTCAAAAAGGGGTCGCCATTTGAAAATTAATAGTTAGAAATGAAAACGTAATTTTGTCAACTTGTCTTATTCCTGTCTTTCATACTAGTAACTAAAACTTTGCGATTGTATTTTTTTGACATCACCTAAGGCCCTTAGATTAGTTTGCGTCCGATCATGGCCACCTAGATGCAATTTTAAAAGTGGCTCTAAAAAAATGAAGTAGACGTAAAAAGTTTTTAAAATGTCACATTCTGATCTAGAATTGTCCCAGAAATCCAAAAATGTTAAAATATACAGGGTGTTCCATTTAAAAATTCAAAACCGGGGCAATTTCCGGTGAAACCGGAAGTGGCCGGAAAGTAGAAAATATGCGAAAACTCTCCCCTTCACATACCATTTACCTGTACCAATTCTCATTTTAATACACATAATACTCTAGAAATTATGACTTGTCTAATAGATTCGTTGACACCCGGCATATATATATATATATATATATATATATATATATATATATATATATATATATATATATACATATATATATATATATATATATATATATATATATATATATATATATATATATATATATATATATATATGAAGTAAAATGCAAACAGCAATTGCAAACTTCGTTCCATCATATCCTTTCCGTGCTAGAGGCTGCACAATCTGAATGAATTGCTACAAAACACAATTCATCCCATGACACCACCATCGAGATGATGGCCTACCTGTACCACCATACCGAGAAGAAAGTCAAAACTTACCCTCCCCGCCATAGTGATACGGCAGAGGCACATGTTTCGTCTCTACTAGACTCATCAGGGTACCGACATGCACCTGTTTGTGCAAAGGACAGATCGGAAGGAAGTATGCAACACTGAATGCGGCTTCGCCGACCTCCCGCCGGATGGCGTATATATATACGCCATCCGGCGGGAGGTCGGCGAAGCCGCATTCAGTGTTGCATACTTCCTTCCGATCTGTCCTTTGCACAAACAGGTGCATGTCGGTACCCTGATGAGTCTAGTAGAGACGAAACATGTGCCTCTGCCGTATGACTATGGCGGGGAGGGTAAGTTTTGACTTTCTTCTCGGTATGGTGGTACAGGTAGGCCATCATCTCGATGGTGGTGTCATGGGATGAATTGTGTTTTGTAGCAATTCATTCAGATTGTGCAGCCTCTAGCACGGAAAGGATATGATGGAACGAAGTTTGCAATTGCTGTTTGCATTTTACTTCATCTATTCACGGAGTTGCATATAGTTGTACGTTTGCTGAATGTGATTTCAGCACTACAACGGCATAATGTGGATGTATCCACTGCTATTGCATCTCATACGGAGGAATCCGTGAAAGCCTCATAAACATATATATATATATATATATATATATATATATATATATATATATATATATATATATATATATATATATATATATCTGTTATTGTTTCTCCCAAAACTCGAAAATAAAATAAAAATATTTATGTCTGTTATAAATATCAAAACATCGGCTCCACCACCGACGATAAACAACGATCAAACAAATTAGTTCTTTAAATTTCCTAATATGATCGAAGGGGAAAACCCCATTACAACCTGTTGCGTAGTTTTTTGTGCAATGCCCGAACAAACAGGTAAAAAATCGGAAATTTCTGTTTTGGTTTTAGAAGCTCTTAGGTCGTCAATCCCAATTATTTTTTAAAAATATTTTCAATGTAGAGGAACACTGACGTCTACGATTTTATATGTATTCAAGAACTAGACTGAGTAATAAATCATTTTTGATGCTTTTTTTCAGATAAACGACCCGAGTTCTTCAGTCCGGTTTCGTTGGCAAAATTATTCAGACACAATATTTTTCATAAAAAGAATAATTTTGTAACTAAAAATACCGATCTAAAAGAATGGGTTATTTGCGTCAACTAACAATATATATTTGGAAGTTTGAAATGTTGAAAGAGATTTTAATAATCGCCACAATAAAACTAAGTTTTTATAATAATATTATTTTATTTCTTAAGATTTCATAATAATACATATACATTATAAAATACAACAAAATACCATAATTAACACAAATTGCAATTAAATAAATGCCATAAAATACTTATAAAATACCCATTATCATACAAACAAGAAGCTAAACATATAGAAAAAAAAATCGTCCGAATAATAAGGTAATAAATAAATAACGGCTAATCCAACTAAAATATGTACACAAATTAATGAGTGAGATAGAGTAAAACAAAAATTAATATATATATATATATATATATATATATATATATATATATATATATTACGTACCTAATTCGTAATCACAGTGTTAGTCGATTAAGTTATCTTCGTCCAAATTAATTCTAACTGGTTCCGATGTCTTATCGATCATATGATCGCATATCTATATTTTGTTTTCTTTTTTTATCACATGGTCAACACATTTTTTCCAATTTTCCGCAGTAACTTTATTCAAAGAATGTTTCAACAGTTCAGTTAAATCACTGACTTTGTAATTTGTGTTATTTATAGCAACTTTACTTTTTACTACTCAATTGTGTTTATCTCACAATGGTATGATGGAAAACGAAAAACATATATTTCTTTTGATGTAGCAATTATATGTTACATAATGTATTTATCTTTATACACATTTGCTATATCTAAAAGTTCTCCTTTGACCATATTATTTGTAAGCAAATGACTTAAATTCTTGTTAAGCAGCCATTGTTTTATCTCATCCTTTTTCCATGCTTTTGTTGGAAGTCTTTCACTTTTACGCGTGTGGTAAGGGGCTATTAGTGATCCCTTTGGTATAAGGTCCAACATTTGTTGAAAATACTCCTTGCAAGGATCTCCGTTCATATCCTTGTGATAATCGCTGGTGCTGTTGGACAGAAAAGTTAATAAACCTCTCTTAACAAAACCTTTGAGCCTGCGACCTTACCCTGTAGATTATTTTAGTCTAGTAGACCAACCTTCGAACGCAGTTTGTCTGTAGCTCTGAACATTTGTATCTTGCGATACTTTGGCGGTAGCATATCCTTCATTCAACCATGTTTCATGTAAATAATAAATATATTTCTATCTTCGAGATGTTTCTTAACCGTTCGGAAATATTTTCTTCTCTAACAGACAACTTCCGAGCGATCTATAAAAGGATAGATGCAAAAATGAAGTTCTTTGACTATATTTCAAAGCCCAATTCTTTTAATTTATGACAAATCTGGATCGTCATTGATTTTAGTTAGAATTTAGTCGATGGTTGGGATTTTTTTTTCATAATAAAATGTATATACAGCCCTTCTTATTGTAGTTTTCATTGCTTCCGCCAACGGCGTTTTTCGTCTTTCTATAGCCGAATATGGCTTGGGAGCCCTAACAATACCAGTTATCTTTTTCTCATTCAGTATTCGGTAAACAAAACTCCTGTTTTTTGGAACACATCTCAATAGAGCTTTCAACATTATTATCCAGATACCGATATTATAAACATTCATCGTATTAAGTTTTTTGGAATAAATAGATCTATTTTTCAGCTTTGTTTAAATAGTTTATTTCCTATAAATACAACCCTGGTTCTCTTTCCATACGGTGGTCAAAAAGCGTATGGAGAGAGAACCACGGTTGTATTTGCAGGAAATAAACTGTTTGTATATATTCTTTCCTTCTTCTGCTTAAAAGAAGATTTATAACAGCTTGATGCGTCCTCAATGATCTGTGGTACTACAGCAGGTACATTGGAGGTTTCGCTGACAGTTTTATAACTCCCTCTAGTTCTTGAATACTTTAGACATATAGATTTAAATTACGAAGGTAATCCCAGAAGTGCCCAATCTTACAAAGAGAGTATAAAGACTTTGTGAAAAAATATTTTTATTTTTAAACCAAGTCTCTTTTTAGCTCGATACACATTTTCCAGTGATCCTCAATAGCTTCAACACTGTTTATAGTAAGAATATGAACAACTTCCTAAAATAGCTATCAACCGCAAACTCAACCTCTTTATTGTTGGTAAATCTTTTACCACCAAACTATTTTTTTCAGTAATTCGAACGTTAATTTATTGATTTTGGCCACTGCAATAACGGATGTGTGAACTGGTGCGTTATCTAGATAAAAAAAAAATATTGGTTTTGCAAAAATGGGGATGATTTTTTATTTCGTCACTCAAACGCTGCAATAACTACGCGTAATACTCGCAGTTGATTCTTTTTCCATAATCAATGAAAATTATTCTACGTGCTTCCCAAAAAACTAGCGCCATAACAGTGTTAGCAGCTGGAACTGTTTTCACCTTCTTTGGAGCTTACTCCCTCCTTTCAGTCCATTGTTTTGACTATTCCTTCGTCTCGGGTGTGAAGTAATGGACACATATTTCATTCGTGGTTACGAATCGATGCAAAAACTTTATCGGAAAACATCGCCAAACACTAGACTGAAACATCCTCACGGCACTGTTTTTATTCCATTGTGAGGAAACGCGGCACCCATCTTACGTACAGCTATCTCAAATACAAACATGACTAGCACTTTTAAAACGCCTACCATGTCTGCTACTTCACGCACTTTCAGTCGACGGTCATCTAATACCATTTTTATAGATCTTCTTCACAATTTCTGGCATGGTCACCCCATTTGATCGACCAATGCGATGTTAGCCTTGGTAGTTCGTATAACGTCGTTTAAACCCTGCTACCTACCTAATATTTTATTGTTGTAAACGAAGGAGCAGATTCCTCCAAAGTAGTAATTCATCTTTTATATTGGTTGAACTGAATCCTCTCAAATCATCCCATAACGATGGCTAATTTTTCCCATGTTTACAAATTCACTGAGAGCATTCATTATTGATAGCTGTTAAACAAATTCTAAACAATGTAGCGTCTTCAAACTTCACACTTTAGCTTTATAAAGTTGGTACTTTCGACCACAGTATTCTTTTTTCAAACAATAACCACCATCTAAGTCTGGTCGGATACTTCTGATACTATCCTCATACATATAATACAGACGTCCCAGGCAGCCGGTTACGGACCAGGTCCCCAAGCTATAAATTCTAGTAACGTCTATGGGATATAGTTATATTTGTGGATGAGACTGTTTTCACGCTAAATATCATCAGCAATAAATTAAATATGAGTTAAAAACAAATTACCTATAACTCCGAAACAATAGTTTTATTTTATCGTATTAAAATTACTTCCTTAAGGTTATCAATGTTGTTTTTAGACATTACGAAATTATAAGAATATCTAGTAGTTACGGAACCCTTAAAACATAAAGTACAATCCTGTACTGCATGGAGTATTTCGAAAAATATTTCGCAAAATACCGTCTCATTCCACAACACAAATATTTTGTTTTTTAAACGAATGATGTCAGCCGCGAAATTATTAAATACGAAACATCATACAAAGCCCGAGACATGCATAATCAATGACATTAATGAAGGCATATTGCGTATACAACCACCCATTTAAAATTTAAAATCTCGTTAGCAGTGGCGTATCTCTAAATTGGCAGTTAATAAACACTTTAAACTATTAGTTTTCTTTTTGGTTCCGATTATAAATTAAGTTGTCTGGAAAATTTAAATCTGACAAATTAGCTTATGAAATGAATCTTGTATTTACTTAATTTTGGAAAATTATATTTAGCCTTATCGTTTCCAAGATTTTATCCATATTTTTCATTTTTAATTTTATTTTATAAACATTTATGGTGGCATGTACGAGGTGTGGGTGTAAAACATTTTATTTTAAATTTATACATATTTAGTTGTTATCACTTTCAACATACACCCATTCACTAGCCCTACAATGCCCCACGTGAATTTTCTGTTCTTCAAAACACATGTCACATGGTGCAAGATCAAGTGAATAAGGCGGATGGTCTAACACTGGGATAATGTAATTTTCCAGAAACGTTTTGACAGACAATACGGAATGAGTCGGCGCGTTGGTTTGGTGAGGACAATTCGGGTCGTTTCTTTTTCTTATTTTTTCACGGAGTTGAGCAAAAGCTTCAAGATAGTAATGTTAATTAATTGTTTAACCTTCAGGAACCCAGTAAAGGTACACAATCCCATGGATTAGCGCTTAATCTCAGGATCATAAGTAAAAAATCAAGATTCATCGCATGTCATCACTCTTTCCGACAAATTTCGGTCATTTTCAATGACGTTTACAGTCCCAGTACAAGGAAGGGTGACCCGGGCGTACATCATCTTCAGCGTCTTTTCAACCATCTTGGAAACGCCTAAACTGCTCAAAAACTTGCACACGTGATAAACATTCATTGCTATACACTTCTTTTAATAAAGCTTCAGCAGCGGTTTTTCCAAGTTTCATATAAAATTTCACGATAACTCGTTGTTCTATTATTGCACTTATCATTTCTTCGGCAGAACAAAAAAAAAACAATTTTTATATAATCGTAGGCCACGACCAGATTAATTTGTCTACAGATACGGAAGGCGCCGCATTTGAAAGAGAAGGTTTCACGCTACATAACTGCTAATCGTTCGCTTTTGGCGCATGTGTACTTCTTCTGTAAAAGCATCAGTCTCTTGATTTTATAGCCACACCTCCAAGAATTCAAATCACGAGGAAAATATTGCTGACAAGGTCTTAACCCTAGGTAAGCAAACCAGGTTTGATAACTTGTTTGCCAATCTTTAAAATTTCTAATCCAAAATTCTTTAGTAAAACCAGACTGGCATTTTTATTTAGCCCTTCATTTCAAGACATTTTGTTTATATGTAAGAATTACTTCTAAAAAATGTATTTAATATTAACTTACAATCAAATCGACTGTAATAGATGGATACTAATTGAATTAATAAAAGCAAAAACAATGTATTCTATTGGAAAATATAAAAAAGGAGATTAGGGAGTAAAGTGTAAGAAGGAACGACTTTATTAAGGAAAAACAAAAAGTGATGGCGGATCTGGCTTTTCTGCAACCTTCAGAACTACAATTCTTCTATTTGATTGTGCATTCCATATGCCAGTAACGTCAACGACTGTCAAATAACAATTTCATTTATAAACTCATGTTATTGATAAGATTATACATATATATATATATATATATATATATATATATATATATATATATATATATATATATATATGGAAAAAAAGATTCGGGTAAGTGCTTTGCTTCACTACCCTTAGACTATTCAAGAGCTTTTGATATAATGAATCATGAAATTTTATTTGCAATGTTGGCTTTTCAGAAAATTTCATTCATTTAAAAGAAGGGCACTTGACACCATGGGAATTTACGAAATGGGTAGAAGTCATTATGGAGTGCCCCAGGATATTGTTCTGGGGTCCTTATTTTTCGTTTTTATACATCTAATACTGCCTAAAATTTTGGATGCCATATTTATATGCAGATGATAGCCAGTTATTGTATTCATTCATTCCAACAGAGCTACATAGTGCTAATAAGCTTATTAATAATGATTTGCAAGGTTTACTCCAATCTGAGTCTGAAATTTGATACTGATAAATATATGGGAAGAGCATATGCAAAGTTAAAAATGTGATATCCCTATCTGTTTGCATATGGATCCTAGTTCTCCAAGTTGATATAAGGTATTCTAAAAAGGACTCTATATATTCTCAGTATAGCTGCAAGCAAGTCGAAGAACTTTTGGTAGTCTAAGTAAGCGGTGGATAGGTTCCTTCGTTTGGTCTGGGCTTGATTGCAGAAGACCGGATCGATAATAAGTTGCTTCTTGCAATCCACTGCACCCCTGCCATATCTTTTTTGCTCAATTACGATGATGTTGTTTTGTTCGCAGTGTGCATAGATACGTTGTGCTAAGCAGGATGTGATCACCTTGTATAACGTGGGAAGACACGTGATTGGCCGATATTTCGCTTGATCTTGTGTATTATGCTGATCCTTTGGCAAGAGATACGTGACTCCTTCAGTAAGAAACAATGGCATTTTCTGTGGATCAAGCAAAACATCATTTGTCAGAACGGACAGTCGTTGGTGCATACTCTAAAACTCTTTAAACCAGTAGTTCTGGGCATGATTAGGATCCGGGGCTTTCCAATTATGAAGTCCCTTGGTGATGCTAGTTATTTCCTCGGTGGTGAAGGGCTCAGGACTGTACTCCTGGCAAACTTGATGTTCTTCATAGAGCTGATGTTGCAGTAGGTGGTTGTAATTAGTTGGCTTTTCCAGTACTCGTCTACTTGTTCTTTGTTCGGGTATCTATTATCTGTTATTTTGGTAAAGAGTTTAACTTTCGATAAAAGGTTCTTACCGATCGCCCAAAAAAGACATTGTCTCGTTTTCGGTTGTTGCTGGTTTTATATCTCTTTAACCGTTCTACAGTCACGGAGAGATTTTGTTTTAGTGTATCGAGACATTGTTGGCAATGCTGTTAATTGGGTTATGTTGCTAGTGAGATTAGACCTAATACAATATTTTTTGTACTCATCTCTGCACTTCTAATATACTCCTTCAACTGTCCTATGTCTTTCCGAATCTTTTTATTAAGTGTTTTCTAACACTAAGGGATTCTAGGTGGTGGTTTACGCTGCTTCATGGTGATTTTAACCACCATAGTTATCGCAATTATGGCGAAGTAGCAGACGTAGATGTTCTAGCGTGTGATCCTCTGAAACATGAACTAGGAAAATTCTGTTATTTATGATATCTAACACAATACCGAACTTTTTGGATGAGTTTATTATCGGCAATGGTGGCCTTCATAATGGGTTGATTCCATCATACTCTAGCACCACCTTACTCATTTCAGTTAAATAAAATGTGTATTATTGTTATTAGTAGTAAATGAAGCTTCCTGTATATTATCAATTCTTTATTATCCTCCAACAAATTAAAAATATTTTTTTTATAGCGTAACTTATGGATATATTCAACTTTAATTCATTTGAATTTCAAAGGTTAGCAGGTAATAACCTATATACGTTTTGATAGTTTTTCTGACATAAGTTTTTTGTCTGTGGTATTAGTACTTTTATTATCGAGTAAACAAGTCCGTATCCAAATAACATATTATGGTTCATTTAATAGAGCTTATTGTGATAGATGTAGATCCTTCCATCAAGGAACTTATCTTTTTAATCAAACTTTCCCGGAACAGGAGCCCTTTCTAAGTCAACTTCTAATAGTATATTTCCTAATTTTGCACATATGGCTAATGTTAACGACCTACTAAAAACCGGACCTCCAAAGACAGCTACCAATGACAATAAATCCTTGAAAAATATACTTTCTCCAGATCGATAAATTTGTTTTTTAATTTTCTAAAAGAAAACTATTTTTCCAAGATTCATGGAGACAAAGTCGAGAGAAACAGCACAATAAAATTATAATTAAATACAAAAAATTACATTTCCTCCGTCCGTTTTGTTATTTTGCGGAATGCCACTGGATTTTATAATTTAAGTGATATTTGGAGTTAGAAGATTCAAATACAATTTTAGTTATTGTTTTAAATTGGTAAAGTTGCAATATAAACCGAGTTCAGTGTGTTAGTTCAGTTGGAAATCGACTCTTTTGGATTTTTTTTTAAATTGTTACTTAAACGGATTTCAAGGTGTCTTCAAACATAGGTATAGTAATCTGTAATATCAAAATATTTTCTTCTCATTATATGGTATTTAAAAGCCATTTTATAGATTTTTTGCTGCTTTCCATCATTCTGCTCTTTAAAGGAAAATCAGTTTCATTATAACGCATTTTAATTATAGGAACAAAATTAAGGAACAATACTTTACGTTTGATCAGTTTTCAAAACTTCTGCAATGGACAAAAAAAAGGGTATATGTAGATAGATAGGTAGTATTTATTAAATCCAATTAACAAATAATGTTGCATAAAAGGCCCTAAAAGGATGTGGAAGCATGTCATACAGGTAATAAATTGCCTAATTACTACTACCACTCCTACCAAGTGTCTTTCTTTTCTTATTGTTGAAGAAAACCACATATATTTTAACACATTTCTTTAGTTAACTTTTTGAAAGCACTCTTATATCAGAATATCTTTTTATTACTGAGAATTTGACATTTTTTTAATATACAAAAAATTATACTTTTTATAACAGAGGTTGACTTTATTTCTAGTAAAATGGTCATGACTAACAAATCTATGTTATCGTTTACAGACATGACCGAAACCAGAATGTAAAGATTTATTAAAGTTAAAATTTTTTTATCAACACACACTTGTCAACAGTTTTCTTATTGTTTCATTCCGTACATATTTCAAACACAACGTTTCTGTAACACCATGATTCTATCAATTTTTCAAGAATTTCCTCGAAATATCACACATTCACATCAACACTCCCGCAAATAATCCTAAGAACAAGCAAATATAGAAACCCCAAAGCAACCTTATTAATGTGAGTCCACTCTATGATCCAAGTGCAGTCCCAGAAAGAACACCGTATCATATGACACCACCTCCTGTCCATTATAGTCCCTTTTTACTCTATTTTCCATTTTGTTTCCAAAATAAACTATTTGTGTTTTTGATATGTTTAATAATAAGTCATTTTCTGTAAAGTACTCATTTAAATGTTCCAATATATTAGTAAAATTTGTCAACGAAAGCTCCTTACTTGTTTCACTAAAAATTAAGGTGGTGTCATCCGCATACAGTACCATATGCTCATTTGTGTATAGAATAAATAGAAACGGTCACAACACGGAGCTCTGCAGAACGCCCTTTCCCAAGAAAATTTCTTGCAACTTTATCAAATTATCAAACCCGTTGCACTCAACAATCTGCTGATATCTACCTGTAGAAGCTTGCAAAAGTTTAGACAAAATTTGATTTGACATATTCGGCGGAGTTACGAATATAAAAATAACGGAAAACATGTACGAAAACGATTTTTATCACACATACGTGTTTCTTTCTTGAAAATTATAAAAACTAGAATTTACAACTTTATATACCCAAGAGTAAATTTTTAATATTTTTAAAAGGGAGAAGTTGTTAGTTCTCAGCGTGTCGAAACTTAAATTGAATCATAACTTACATTCTATAGATTATTTCACATAATATTAAATTTATTTTATGGAAACAGCAAAAAATTCTTGTCTCTTCAAAAAAATCCATTTTTTACTTTAAAGGCTGTCTTGGTTATTCTTTTGATTAAATTTTGGAGGGTTTCTGGTCCTATTTTTGTCCACTGAGCTTGTAAAATTTCTCATAATTAATTTTTACGTGTGGGATTTTTGTTAGAATTCTACGATCGAGTTATGCTCCCAATCACACGTCTGTAGAGACCAAGGTATAATTTTTAAAACTTCGTCATTCTCTTGTGATTTCCGATAGTCTCTACACATTTTGTATGTATATTTGGGGTCGTTATCGTGCCTAAATTCAAATCCACAACCAATTAACTGTAATCCTGAAGGCATACGAGGTCTGTTCAAAAAGTGTCGCGAATTTTGAATTTCCGCGGGTTACATAAATTCGATTTTCGATTTTTTTGTGGCGTTATATTGATACTCATGTCCCTCACTTATGCCGACAAGTTCGGCCATTTTGAATGTTCAGTTAATTTTTGACAGCTATTTTGCTTGGACGTGTTTTGGCTCGTCTTCGATTTTTGCCTATTCCAAAATATGGATCAAAGAATCTGTATCAAATTTTGTGTGAAAAACAAAATTAAGTGCGCGAACGCATTCCGAATGTTGACTGTGACATATGGTGAAGCTACCTTGGACCAAAGCAACGTTTATCGGTGGTACAAAATGTTCTCAGAGGGTCGAGAAGATGTGAAAAAAGTGCGCCAAGTTCGGTCGAATGTAAAGGTTTTACTTACAGTTTTCTTCGATTGCAGAGGGGGCGTGGTGCATCATGAGTTCTTGTCAGAGGGTAGAACAGTCAATAAGGGATATTACTTGCAAGTTATGCGCAATTTGCGCGTTGCAATCCGCCAGAAACGCCCGGATTTGTGGAAGAACAAAAATTGGCTATTACACCATAATAGCGCCCCTGCTCACACATCGTTGCTTGTGCGCGAATTTTTGGCCAAAAACAACACACTAATGATGTCGCAGCCACCGTATTCCCCAGACTTGGCCCCCTGTGACTTTTTCTTGTTTCCGAAACTGAAGAGGTCCATGAAAGGAGATAAAGACGGCACCGAAGGCTGAACAAAATCACAAAGAATGATTCTTTGAAGTGTTTCAAGAATTTGAAAAAACGTTGGCACAAGTGCATAATATCTAACGGGAATTATCGACCGAATAGTGACAGCTTGCAACAGATATGGTATGAAGATAAACTGCAAGAAGACGCAAACGATTATTGTCAGTAAAAACGACGTCGGCAATATACAGTTTACTGCCAACAACGTAACTCTCACAATGGCCGAGACGATCACATATCTAGGCTGCACGTTGAATAAGGACTGGGACCACTCTCGAGAAATAAGAAGCTGAATCGAGAAAGCAAGAGGTACTTTTAATAAGCTGCGTAACATACTCTGCAACCTATCCCTCAATATACATACGCGGATCAGGATTTTGAAATGCTATGTACTCTCAACTCTCTTATATGGAGCAGAAGCCTGGACCCTTACCGATGCTTCATGTAAATGTATAGATGCATTTGAGATATGGTGCTACCGCCGCATGCTTAGGGTTCCTTGGATACACCACGTATCAAACGAAAACATTTTACAACCTATCGGTGGAGAACTGGAATACCTTACAAATGTCAAACGCAGAAAATTGGAGTACTTTGGACATATCATGCGGAATGAGAAATATCGCCTGCTCCAGCTTATCCTGCAGGGGAAGATAGAAGGCCAGAGATCAGCTGGACGAAGACGAATATCATGGCTACGCAACCTACGAACATGGACTGGAATGACATCAACAGGTCTGTTCAGAGCAACAGTGAATAAAGTAACATGGACCAATGTGATAGCCAACATCCAAAGAGGATAGGCACTTTAAGAAGAAGATTATTTTTGAAAAAACACAAAACTCGGGATACTTTTTGAACAGACCTCGTAGATAGCACTTTGCCCTAATATGTACCTATAATCTTCTTTCTTCATTGTATCGTCAATTCTTAATAAATTATCAGCCCCAACAAACGAAAAACAACTCCATATTATCATAGAAGTCCTCCATGCTTAACCGTTGGTATTATGCATTCTGTTTTTTTGTTGCGCCGACCTTTTAACATAAACCCGCACTTTGGACTCATCACTCCACAGTATTCTTTTAAAATTCCCATCTCTCCAATTTTTACGTGTGTTTGTCCACTGTAATTACTTTTGTTTATTTCCTCGTCGTACGAGAGGTTTTCGAGTGGTAACTCGCACGAGTAAATTTCCTTAGACGTTGCTTGACAGTACTTAAGATATATTCTTTGTTCGGTCCCTATTAAAACCTGAAATAATTTCCGAAGTTGTTGAGCGGCGATTTCGTTTGTTAATTATTGTAATATTTCTATCCACGCCCTCTGATGTTTGTCTCGATAGGCAAAACGACGTGTACTGTCGTTTTACTCTTAATTTTATGGCAATATCACGTTCAGAATAACTTTCTTCGTACAGAGTAATAACAGAGGCTATTTTCACAATATCCAAGGAATTCTACGAGGCATTTTTTCCACAAAAATATTAAATTTCAAAAATTTAAAGGAACATCCACGTAAACATAATGGTCTTAACTATACTAAGAAGGGGTAAAGCAAAAATAGATTAATGAATGCAAAATACTGCATGAATACTTGGAAATCGGGGTCCAGGTATAGATTTATAACCTGTTTCAATGGTTGAAAACATTTTCTAGACGGTAGAAAATCATAATTACTTAGTGGAGCATGTGTTATATGTGACCACAAATTTTTGATTGGGTTTAGGTCGGGACTTTGTGCCGACCTCTGTAAAACCCGAAAGTCCTGAGAAATAAACTACTTCTTTACTATTTTAACTGCATGTTGGATCATTCTCTTGAGGCATATTATCCACAGTTTCTATCAAATTGGGTTTTAAAACATCCAGTTACATTTCTTTATTCCAATTTCTCACTATCCTGTGAATAGGGTCTAGCCCATAAGCCGTCGTAGAGTTCCATGTACAACTCAAATAGATTTCATTTAGGCTTTGAGCACAGGGGAAACTGTAACTCGGAGAAGTATACAGTTTTCGACGACTCGATATATATATATATATATATATATATATATATATATATATATATATATATATATATATATATGTATATGTATATAACTAGATTTGAATCTCGATTTCACGCGCTCGACTAATTATGTCACTTTACAGTTCACACGACTCCACTAGGTGTTGCAAGCAATTCGATTATGCAAGAAAAATAATATATATATATATATATATATATATATATATATATATATATATATATATATATATATATATATATATATATATATGTTATGTCGGATATTCTCACGGGTGTGATGTGTAATCGAAGGGTTTCGGGCATGCCGTGTATGTGCTGAGTCCCTCTCAGGACTGTAAGGCAGCTGACGTTTCAGTGAAATCTCATTCACCATCTTCAAAGCTCACTGTATGGCGTCAGTTCGCTCGTAGACGCCATACAGTGAGCTTTGAAAATGGTGAATGAGATTTCACCGAAACGTCAGCTGCCTTACAGTCCTGAGAGGGACTCAGAACATACACGGGATGCCCGAAAACCTTCGATTACATATATATATATATATATATATATATATATATATATATATATATATATATATATATATATATATATATAATCGTTAGCATTGCATTATTTGAGTTGTATGAAAATAATACTCCAAGTCTGTCATACAGCCTACTAAATTTTCGCTTGAAATTATATTTTGCGCTGTTTTGAATAAAATGTCAACATACGAATCTACATAATTTGAGTAGCTCATGTATTATAATTATAAAGATACCATGTTAACTGTAGTACAAATATTTTCGATTATTTGCAAATTTTTAGTATTTTCATACCGCGTAACATTCCTTTATAACTAATAAAAAATATTTGTTTCTTTTATAAACAAATTTGGGCAAATTCCAATTGAATTCGTTATTAAGGTCTGGTATTTTTATCGATTTATGGGCTCCCGACTTGACCCCTTTAGATTTTTTATAAATATCAAATTCGATAGGCATGTACTTTATTAACTACTAATGTTTTGAAGTAATTGGAGGTCATATTCGCACTTTTTAAAGTACGATCGTCATTAAAATTATGGCATGTAGTGTAATGTTCTTTTTAAATCATAACTAGGCAACTAGTGTAGTAAAGTGAACATTTTCGGCGTACATAAGTAATTTTTGACCATTTAATATTTTACAGTTGCCGCCCACCATTCAATACATAGAAAAAAAGTAAATATCACATATCAAAAAATCTACCCCCTGGCCGCATTATTACTTCAGGTTTTTAATAAAAAATTCCAAATTGTTTTTTCATTGCACCTTGTAACATTGACACAATGGCGAAGGAAATGAATATATAAAATAATCTTAAAATTTCGCCAAATGCGAGCAGGAAAAGGGAGAAAAAGCTGCTAAAAATACGCAAATAGTAATCTTACTTAATACAGTCTCTTGAACAAGAAAGACATAGCAATTTTACAGTCAGTGAATCCCATATTTATTTTACAACTTTTTTACATAAGATTACGTTAAAAATGCTAGGCAACATTTCATTAGTAGATAGTAAACTCGCCATTGACGTCGATAATTGCTTAACATCTTTTATTAGTTTCTGAGCGTAATCAGTTGTTAACGACCGCTAAATTTTCCGAATAAACAATGAAACCTACTTCAAATTGTGCACACACCTCTCAACTAGTCTGGCCTTCATAATTCCCCACAGATTTTTGATTGGGTTCGCGTCTAGAGATTGCGATGGCCACTCCATCGTCACAATGTTGTTTTCGTCTTTCCAGGCTTTGCAGAGTCAGGTCATTATTCTCTTGTAACACTCAAACATATTTTTGACCGATTTAAGAAGACTACTGTACCGTGTTTTCACGGTTCAAATTGTGCGTGAAAAGCTCCCAACATGTTTTGAGAAGCATCTTCAAACACTGACTTTTATAGGGTATTTAACGGGTCGCTGTATGAAATTTCTGCCCGGGGCAGATCATGCACATTTTGCTGGAAACCATGTCCAGAAAGTTGCTTAATCAATAACGTTTATCCAACCACGATTGTAATTTTTAGCTCGCCAGTCCAAGAATTTCTGAAAGGTGGGTTTCGAGCTCGTAGATCCGTAGAGCACCTTTGCCGCTTATCATTTTTAATGAATGGACTACATATAGCGACATAGCCTATTCATCTTATGATTACCTCCCAAAAAAAAACAGATATTTCTCGTTTTTCTAGGAAAAACGGTCGGTTCCTTTCTCGTTGAACAGACCTTATTTCCTTTTCGTTATTAAATTTCACAATTCTATGTTATTTTTTACAACTCTGTATACTACAGGCCTTATTAATTTTAAATTTTAATGTACTTTTATCGCTGTCAATATAACAAGCTCAGCCTTCTTATACCAAATTGTTCAATTTCTTGGAACCTTGGATAAACAAGAAAGTATGACAAAACGCTTTAAGAGCCTTAACTTAAAATATTTTAATATCGCAAGCAAACTTTTATGATATTGTTCCTTAGATTTGATATTTGAAAAAAACCAAACATCAGTTGTTATCCAAGGCTTACTTTCTGTTGTAGCTAGTTTAAAATTATATATTTATTTCTGATAATGAAATTCTGGGTGTAATGCCCGACTAGCCTGATACAAACGACAAATAGACATACGTTGAATTTTAGAAAAACAAAAATAATTATATTACCTCCAAAAACTGAGCAAAAATAATGTTGCTTAAAATGTCTTTATGTTTTTTAAACGAATACTATATTACAAAGAAACTTATTCACATTGATTAAATTTTACTTTGTACGCCCTCGTAAACATGGCATCAGGCTCTTAATAACAGGCGCAGAGTGCGCGAATGAGGACAAAAGAACAAAAAAACGACAGCGGCAGAAACATGGCGGATGGCGAAGTGCGACGGTAAATCGCTCGGAACAAAAACGATCAAGCCATATAGAAATGGCAATGTCGAATTTGTATTCAAAAATTTCAACAAAACCAGTAAGCAAAAGAAGTGAAAATATGTCGGTATCACAAACTAACGCTTGGATGAACGGTGAGCATCAGTTTTATTATTTTATAAAAAGCTAGAATCAATAAGGAAGGGTCCGAGGGAAATTAAACGAACGTGTTCGATTTCACGTGGGTGACGGTAAAGTGGTGATCGGGTCAACGCCCAGGATAAACATATGGAAGGCACTTATAAAAATGAATTCAGATCACTCGAATTACATATTTATGTTATGAGTTTCATTGTCGTTGGTGGGAATTTGGGCGTTAGTTTTCATAAGTGGACACTGTATTTATGATTTGTTTTGAATTTTTCTCGAAGATAAATATTGGGCTTATTAGTACATGAAAATATGTCCAAATATGACACCCCTCACATACTTCAAGATGTAATTGATTTATATCTCCACACCTGATCTTAAATAAATTTAACCATTGAAATTTCCATTGCTGATTGACATTGAAAAGTTTTCTTCGGATTTTTTTATTTTAAAAAGCCCACTTAAATTTTTTATTTTGTGTAGTTTTCCTGTTTAATTTGATGCTGTAGCGTCACGAACTTGACATAATGTTTTTTCACAATTTTATTTCATGAAACAATACTTGAAAATGTTTTTAATACCAGAAAAGCTTGGTTGGATTCATTGTAAAGGTAAAAGGTTGAACCCGATTTAGTTCAATGGAAGTTAGACATTATAATTGGTCAGTTTTGTGTTATTTTTATAATTTATATTTTATATAGGAAAAATAACAATAATAGTCTGCAAATGTCATTGCAATGAGAGGGGTAAAAACTTAGCTGATTTCATAATAAAAGTAAATAGTTTTTTATTATTATAATTTCAAAGTTCAAAACTTCGTTAACTTATTGCTACACGTATAAATTTAAATCCTTTATTGTCAACTTATACTGGCTTTAAAGTTACTACAACTTTGTGCAATAAGGGTTACTGTTTATCTAAATAAATATTCTTCTTTTATGGCCAGTACATACTTCCAAAAACGATCACTCCTACTAACAATTTCCACTGTCATCTTCATTTGCAAGTTAAATGATACACTTTATTCTCATCTGTTCATAGACCCAACCAAATATTATGTTATCGGCTGGAAGAAAATTTGACAAGCACATAAAAATATAAATAATAACATTATAAACAAAGAAAACAATACAAATGTGTCATAAAATAGTCGAAACATATTAGAATACATTCAGTCAAACAACCACAACTCAAAAGCAAAAAATTCATGTCACTTTTAGGTTAGAATATAAACCACGCATTTTTATGCCGTGGTGTGTCTTTTTACTGGCAGTTGATAATTTTTAGAACTAAGAACCAATCATAACAAGTCTTGGAAATAACTTTTTCATCTTGTACAGTATTAATATTTTCTGTAAGAGATATACCATTAAGAAAAAACGAGACAAAAAATAACACCATTAAATTTTTTACAGCAGAAACTCTTACAAATGGCTCCCTCAGCCTCTCACCTCCAACATCCAATCAGCAGGCAGGACACTCACTTCCCTCCCATACTGCTCAAAAGGATACTGGAGGATTGTTACAGGTAACAAATTTCAGAAACTTAATAAAGTATATTGTTATATAAAAATATGCAAATTAGTATTGACATGACATTTCAAATTATAAAAATGAGAATAAATTTATTTCTTTAATCAAATTTATACATTCTTAAGAGCAATCACAAATTAATATTTGTATTTTCAAGGCTTTCTTTTTAAATTTAATTACATCGAAAGACATTTGTTTTATTGCCAAATCTGTTGAAAATATTATGTTATTTTTTACGTTTCAGGTGATGCAACCAGCTAGTAACCCAGGATCTCCCCCACCCAGCCCTCCTCTCGCCTCCCCTGTTGGTCAGGGAAGTACACTAGACCCCAACTGGCAAGCCACTAAACCTACTGTACGCGAAAGAAATGCTGCCATGTTCAATAATGATCTTATGGCTGATATAAGGTAAAACTTAAATAGTTTTTATACTAAACCGTTCATAATGCTTCTTAAAATTTTCATTAATTTATTTTTCGAAATGTATATGTCTAAAACCCCTGTTGATTTTATAGAGATATGCTAACTGTAAATGAATATTTTGGGACCTCATTTGTAAAAATTAATTAACGTCTTTTGGTTGTTAACAAATGGCAAAATTGTAATCAGCTGATAATCTACGTGTTTCAGATTTATTGTTGGGCCTCCAGGTTCCACTCAAGTTATACCGGCTCACAAATATGTGCTTGCTACTGGCAGTTCTGTATTTTATGCTATGTTTTATGGCGGACTGGCTGAGTGTAAAGATGAAATTGAAGTTCCTGACGTTGAACCATGTGCGTTTTTAACGTTGCTCAAGTAAGTGAAACATACACAGACGTTATTTACACGTCTTTAAATAAAATAGTAATTTAACTGATGGAATTATTAACATTAAAATGATGAAATTTTTTAAAAATTATTTCTCCTTTTTATATTAGATACCTTTACTGTGATGAAATCCACCTAGAAGCAGATACAGTTCTGGCAACCCTATATGTAGCCAAAAAATATATCGTACCTCATCTCGCACGTGCTTGTGTAAATTACCTGGAGACGAGTTTAACGGCAAAAAACGCTTGCCTGCTTCTCAGCCAATCAAGACTCTTCGAAGAACCTGAGCTTATGCAACGTTGCTGGGAAGTTATTGATGCTCAGGTAAGACATAGTTTAAGCTGCCTGGACTTGACCAGAGACTTTGGGGGTCTTAAGGTAGGAGAAGGTGGGGGAACAAAACGACATTTTAGTTTTAGTGCGTGTCTGCAGTCTAGGATAGCGTAACAGAGACTTAAAAAGTGAGTTATGATTGATGTTATGAAATTCTGAGATGTTTGTACTTAAATATTTGATATAAAAGCATCTAGAATTAATATTGTTAAAAAAAATTGTGTGAAGCCGAAATTTGTTTAAAGCTTCAGATTTTGTTCGCACCAATTAATAAATGTATGTGTTACAAAAATCTTTTGTTAATAATTTTATATAATATAATGATCAGCTTTGCTCAGTGGGATAATGAGTCTAATAAAAGCCACATTGTTCTTTTCTAATATTTTATTAAAACGAATATGTTTCTAAAAGAACAATATTATTTCAGTATCCCACTTTTTATTATATTGATGAATTGCTTAATTTTGCATAATAAGCATGAAGTTGGAATTAAGATATTAACAAAATAAATACCAGGAAAATCACTCCATGACAATAAGAATCTTTTATTACACCAGATACTACCTAAGCAATGGGCCCAATACTGTTTTTGTTGTGTAAACTTTTTTTTTTTTGAGGAGTGAAATGTGTTCAAGTAGGATAATGTGCTTGACATTTGTAAACGCTTCAGTTCATACTATTAATTTAAGAATAAGTTTTTTGTGTCTGTGATTCTTGACATTTCGTTATGTTAGAAAATAATCCGCTAAATGTGAAAGTGTAAGATAGATATTTGTCTATGTTTTTTGAAGTGAAAAAAATATAAAAATCTGCTATTATATCTAGTAATTTTTTAATCAGCTAACCTCCCCCTTCCTGTCTACGAAGACTCTTAATTGGTAATGATTTATTTAATAAGGGTGCTTTTATATTGTCAACGTATTATCTCCTTTCTTATTTAAAACAAATTGTATGGGGTGGAATATTATATAAAGTACTTATAAAAAGAATTATTTGTTTGATAAAAGACATAAATTGAAATTAGAAACCGACTAACTTACAAAATCAACAAAAATATGTTAGGTAGTAGGTAATATACTGAAGGGGTCTAAGCAACAAAGTTTTAAATGTGAAAGAGATTTACTTAATAGACAAATATTGCAAAATAGAAAACTTTGCAAAAATATTACTTCTTTTATATTATATGGAGGTTGCATCCAAAATAAACATTTTCTTGTCTCAGAGAAATATTTACCTAATTGTATACAATGAGGATGTAAAGTGTTGAATAAATTCAGTATTTAAACACACTGGATTTTTTGAAAAATCGTTCCGATAGATCAAATTTGTTCTTTTTGGTATGAATTTTTTCCAATATATTAAATAATACAAGGTGCCTCGAAAGAGGTTGTGCTATAATAAACTTGGATTTGTTAGTCACCTCAAATTTTTTGTACATTACACTCTGCAAAATGCTAAACATGTTTTCTATTACATGTCCTATACTAAATGTAAATGTTTTGCATTTATCGATAGTTAAAATCTGAAATAAGTAATAATAACAGTTAATTTATTTATCATATTATTAAATGATGAAAATGACTCCCATTGGTTAATTGACAGTAACCGATTTTTTAAGTCTTCTATGACAATTGATTTAGTTTAGAAAACTTTACCTTTAAGGTAACCCCATAAAAATAATATAAGAGGATTTAAGTCTGAAGATCTCGGGGGCCACTCAATAGGTCCCCTTCTTCCAATCCACCTGTTTGTGAAAATATTAAGCAAGGCATGACATTTATGGTGGCGCACAATTTTATTGACACTAGAAATTGTGATGAGGTAAATCTGGATTCTCTTCTCATTAAATGTAATTTTCAGTTAAAACTAACTCAAAATGAGAATTTGATAAAATGTGAAAAAAGAACAGGTCAATGAATCAGTTATGTTGGTAAATAATTGTTATATTTCATATCGAGTTTTAACTGTCAATAAATTGAAAAGAGTTAACATTTAGGTATAAGACACATAATAGAAAAAAATGTTCAGAATTTTGCAGGGAGTCTAAAGGGGTATGAAAAATTGGGATCAATATTTAGAAAATCACATTCACCACAGCGATCACCAAACATATTTTTGTAAACATTGAGGAAAGATCTATAAATCTAGGAATAATTTGATTTAAGCGTCCAATATATTTTAAACGAGTGTTAACCTCGTCACCGTCTTCTTTTCATGTTGATATTTAAAGATGATCTATTTCTAGTGGCTTCTTCAGCTTAATGTCTTTTAAAGTGAGTGAAAACGATACTAAAACGACATTAAATTCGTTACGTAGTAAGGCGGAGGTAAGTTGTGAAATATTTGATGCATCCAATCTTGGGAGTTCCTTAAAATACTGAATTTTCAAATAGAAAAACACACGATTCATCTTTAGCGTGCCGTCAATGTAGTGGATAATCCAAAACTGGTTTCTGAAAGAAGTTCGTGACCCCAGCCTCAATTAATCTGTGCCGAATACAGATAATTGATATTTTTACAGACCCTACTGACTAATTTTCACCTCTCACAACAGCAAGCAGGTTTTCTCTTATATATATATATATATATATATATATATATATATATATATATATATATATATATATATATATATATATATATATATATAAAAATGTTTCCGCACATGTCAAAATTTCACCTAAGGAAATCACACACAAATTCAAAATTGTAATACTTCTACAAAATATGCTCAATACAATGTCCTAACAACATAAAATTTACAGAAGACCCAGATTATGTTGTACAGATTGCAGCCGGGTTTCGATAAAACCAGTTCAAAACAAGCTGAGCAAAGACAGAATCGAGCAGGAATTGTTATCTTGGGCAACCTTCGATAAATTCAGACATACGTTTATATCTGATCATCCAATATGTTTGAAAAAGAAACTGCGTACGTCCTGTATTAACGTATGGACTAAAGACAGTTACTTCGACGAAGAAAAACATAAACAGGATATATGCAAAGAAAAATGGAGAGGTCGATGTTAGATCACCCTAAAAGACAAACTTCCAAATATGACAATCAGGCAAAGAATAGGAGTGAGAGGTGATGTTAAAATTATTCTACAACTAAAATGGAACTGGGTAGAATATGTTGCTAGAATAAACGACGGTAGATAGACTCGGAGAGCTGTAGAGTAAAAACTTACATACGAAGCTTATTCAAACAGAAGTAGACCATCTAGCCAATGAATGGGTGATATTAAGAGTGGCAGGAAGTTGCACACAGGTGGTATAAAACAAGAAAAGATGGCAAGAATTAAGTTTCAGCAGTGGCAATAGATGATGATGATGATGATGATGATGACTGCCAAACTTGTACAAAAGTCTAGCACAGGATGATAATGAGAGAGAAAAAGATTGTGCAGGAAGGCGGCAACCAAATATAAAAATAATTAGCAAAGTAGCATTTTTTGCTTATTTTTTAACATTTAGATCTCAGCTGGCCTTTTAATATTCGAAAATAAATGTATTATGTTTAACGAAAAATGTTTTAATCTATTTTTACTTAACTTTTCTTAATAAACATTTTTTTTTGGACCTTTGGTGTGGTATACTTGAACCTTAATGTAATTTTGGATTTATGAATATTTTTCTCACTTTCAATTTTCAAAAATTTTAGATGGTAAAAATGACGATGATGAGAGCTGGAAGAAACACCTCTATCATCTAATGTTTTATTATCAAAATTTACATCTCAGCTAGTATAAAAATATTGTTTACAGATTTTTTACTACTTTTCATTTTCAAAAATTTTAAATGCTGCAAATGTTTATATTGAGAAATAATGGCAGTGTAATAAAAGAAACCGTTTGCTATAATATGTAGAGAACTAAGAAATGTTTCTATTTTCTCCCGCAGAAAAAAAAAATGGTTCTATTAGTGTAAAATTTATGCTCATAGAATAGATATGTAAGATTTTAAACATCTAGATTACAAAGTGGATCTGAAAAAAACCTGGAGTTACACTTTTGAGCGGCAATTATCCTCATAGTACATAAAATTTAAGGGAAATCGGTGAAATTTAAGACAAATCAGCTAATAATGATTCAATTTTTACCTTTGCTGGTACGGAATTTCTAGTATCATTTGACAACAATAGTTGAATTAATATGTAGTAATTAAAAAAAAATAATTTTAAGAGATTGAATAATTTTGGTCAGTTGCAAAAGGTATTTCTACTCAGAAATATAGAAGCAAAACAAAAACGTTTAGAGACATATATGAATTAGTTTGTCAAGGTAGATCTATGGAAAATGTCCTGTCAAAAAAATTTCATTCATTCATGGTAATAATTATTCAGTATTGTTATGTTTAGTTTTTTATTGCAATTCAATTGACAGTTACAACTAAATTAAACATGACACGAAACGTAAAGTAAAAAAAAAACTTATTTAAAAACCAAGATTTGCAAAGTCTTTGCCAGCATATACCCACTAATTTGTGGGGTTCTTATATAATCTGACCCTTTTTTCACTAGAGTATGTAAAAATTTACTATTTTCCCTTTTTGAGATCCATCTATAAAAAAAGACAGTGTAAATGCATAAAAATTAAATCAATCTTCCCCATAATTCGTAAACATTGTCACCACTATCTGTAAAATTAAACGATAGATATGTACGAAGGTAGTTCAGCATAGTTATACCATTTTTATTGTACTGAGTTTAAGAAAAATTGCTATCTTTCTTTTTAATGAAGATTTTGTTTCCAAGCTTGTTCCAAGTTGAAATTTTCAAAATTATTAAAAACTTTTGAATAGTTTTAATATTAGTTGATGAAAAACAATAACAGCGTAGTTCTACCAATATTTTTAGGTGGTTTAACTAATTTTACATTTTTTTTAAGGCGGAAATGGCACTGAAATCTGAAGGATTTGTTGACATCGACATGTCCACACTGGAATCAGTTTTAGGACGGGAGACCCTCAACTGCAAAGAAATGAATTTACTGGAAGCTGCACTTAATTGGGCGGCGGCAGAATGTGGAAGAAGGTTAGTAACGTTAAGTTGAAACAGTTTGCTTTTCTGTTATACATCCCTTTTAATGCGGATTCGAATACATTTTTGAATACAATTTATCAATTAAAATAATATTACAACGGATATAACTATCATTACAAACACTCAAGACCAATCAGGAATCGAACCTCAATGATGTGGAGCTAATAACTTCACCATCAAGACAGTAACATTTTAACCTTCTAAACTCTTGTATTCCAATTAGTGACGTTCAGTAGCTTTTATACAAAATATATTGAATCCAGCTGCAGGACTTCTTCATTAGAAGTCAATAATACTCACTAAAAGGCTTACTTACATCATGGATATTTTATTCTCTTGAATTAGATGATTTGAAATGTTTCTAGACTACCACGTAAATGGCGTTGATATTAGAAAACATATGCTGTTGCTGGAATGTTCCATCCTTCTTACGACCACATGAAATTTCAAGCCGATCTGTCAAATAGTTTCTTTCTACAGCCGTTTGAGATAGATGTGTTTTGCTTTTTTCTTTAAAATGGAAATTCATGCAGTGATAAAATATTTATGTAATAAACCAATGAGAATATATGAATTTGCTGAGGCTATGAGCATCTTAAACGAACGGGTGTTTCATATTTTGAAGAATAAATTAGAGTTTAGAAAGCTATTGACAAGCTGGGTGACGCATTCATTAAGTTTGGATCAAGCACACATTCGAGTGAAACTTTCACAACAAAACTGATTTTATGCATCAATTTATAACTATGGATGATACTTTGGTTTATTACTATAATCCAAAAATGCGACAACAAACTTCAGAGTGGACTGAACATAGTTATTCTGCTCTGAAGAAGGCCAAGGGGTCAAAATCGTTATGGCATCAGTTTTTTGGGATGCAAAAGGAATATTATTAATTGATTATTTACGCAATGTAACCAGTAAAATAATAACAGGATAATATTACTACAACCGTTAGATTATGAATGTAAATATTAGGAAAAAAACACTTGATTTACAGAAAAAAATTCGTGTTTCATCAGGACAAAGCAACTGCTCAAAAAAGCGCTTTTCCGATGACGAAAATAACTGAATCACAGTTTGAATTGCTTGGACATCCACCCTATTCACCAGATTTAGCTCCATCTGTTTCCACACCTGAAAAAATTTTTGCGCGGAAAGCATTTTTCATCGAATGAAAAAGTCATTGCAGCAGTAGAGGGGTATTTTTAAGGCCTTCCAGAAAATCACTTCAAGGATAGGATACATGAATTGGAGAATCACTAAAAAAAGTGTATTGAACTGAAGGATGATTATACTTAAGAGTAAACATATTTTCAATCATTACCTAATGTTATTTCAGGTGTAATCTAGAAACTTTTGAAATCAGCTAGTAACAAATGATAATTAAGATCTCTTTAGCTAAATTGAATGTGAATAGTCATTTATCTATATGTCAATTTTCAATGTTTTAGGATTTCGAAAATTAATATAAAAGTAAAAAGTTATCAGAGGCAGACAAATTACTAGATAACTTCGTAAGGGATAATTTTTTTACTTTTACATTTAATTTTTTTAGAGAAATTGATCCGACTCCGCAAAACAAAAGAGCAGTATTAGGAAACGCCCTCTATCTAATCCGAATACCAACTATGACTTTGGAAGAATTCGCTAACGGCGCCGCACAAAAAGGAATTTTAACGCAACAGGAGACCATCGACATATTTTTCCACTTCACCGCCAATAATAAACCGAGTTTGCAGTATCCAATTAAAGCAAGGGCAGGATTAAAGAGTCAGGTAAATTTTTTTAAAGCAAATTTAGGCTATAGTTACACTATTGAAGTATTTTGTATTCTTACACAGCTGTGAGCTTTTAATGATGAATGAATGTGACAAGTCTAATCAATGATTCTCATTCTTCATATAATGATTTATTTATGTTCATACAACTAAAAATATGCTTATACTTGTCAAAATTTTAAAACAAAAACTAAAATGTAAACTAAAATATAATATCAGGCAGAGTATGGGAAGATAATTCATAGTATACATCCCATAGTAAATACAACTAACAAATTTAAAATACACCTATATAAATTTAAAATTATACATCAAAAACCGTCGGCTATGCTGTCCCTAAAAAATTGTGATATATATATATATATATATATATATATATATATATATATATATAATGACAACTTATACAATTTTTATCCATAAAAATTCACAATATTCATCTATTTACTTAATCTTAGATATCGTATATCATCAATGTTCTGTTTATTATGAATCATATGTGTGTATCAGAGTGAGTAGTGAACTTATATTTGTTTTTACATAACTAGACATTCAAAAATAGTGAGTTCAAAGGCTTGCCGTGACTTATACATTATACCCCTGAGGTTGAGGTTGGGAGTTGATTTCCACAATGACCCCAAACTAGAATTCCATATTGGAGATGGGCGTGGAAAAAAGCAAAATATGCCACATGCACCATATCAGATGTGACTATTTTCGTTAATTGTCTTAATAGGAATCGACAACTTTTTGAGAGGCCCTCAAGGTGGGCTGATAAGGTAAATTTTAGGTCTATATGAAAGCCCACAAGTTTAACTGGTCCCATAACGTCGGTCTTAGGCTTAAGCGTACACTTTGATTTAGAATGTAGAAGTGTAGCCATATTGTCCGATTTGATTTTCAAATATGTATCGTTGGCATATATTATAAAAAGGACAGGCTCCTGTATGGACACTTGTAGAATGCCATACTGGATCCGCTCCAGAAACAAGATAGACAAACAAGATTATTAAATTCCACGAATTAACTCCTCTCTAAAAGGTGGAGTTCAATTAAAGACGGAGCTTGTGTTTCAAAACAATACAATCCAAAGCTTTGCTTAAATCAGACAAAGTGACTGAAGAAAGCTTGCTTTCCTCCAAGGCGATAGTTAATATTTCCATCAAGTGAACCGTAGCCGGTGTTGTAGGACGACCAAAGCAGAATCAGTGTTGTGATTACACAAATTGTCAAAAAAAGTTAGTAGTCAAATTTTCATGGATGATTCAATTATTTTGGAAACAATGAGCATCAGTGAAATGGATCGATAATGTGATGCGTCATTGGTTGGACCTGTTTTACGAATTGGAGTGACCTTTGAACATTTTATTAACTTGGAGAGCATCAGTCTTCAAAGCAGAGATTAGTGATGTACACAAATTTTAAGAATATCCAGAGCAAATTTTATTAAGGTATTACTAAGGTCAAATATATCCCGGGATGAAAAATCTTTTAAATTGTCGACTATATCAACAATTTCTTTGGGAGAGATGAACTGAAAAAAATCCATACAACTTCTGTTGACAATTTTGACTTTCTGAACGTATTCTAGAGGTGGTACCTTAGATGGAGGACAACTTTGTATTATGGTGCGAGCAATATTTGAAAAATTGTTGATATTTTCAGGACTAAGATCACCAAAATTTGGTTGTATTGTACTTGGTTTGTCATTTTGTTTTATCAATTGCCATGCAGCTCTGTTTTTATTATTACATCTAGAAAGATACTGACTATTTGCATTTTAAATTTCAGTTCTATAAGTTTTTCAAGTATTCAATATTCCATGCTTTAAGAGAGGATTATTTGTTATTTTAAAAGATTCCTTTAAGATGGGTAATTTGTTTCTATTTTAAGTTTTTCCGTAAACTCTGTTGACGTTCTTTCATTTACAAATTTGGCGAATTTCTCCGTAAACGCGATTCTGTAGCCGAAGAATGTGATTCATGCGTGAGACGTATCCGAGTTAAGTCTTACTTTAATCCCGATCAAGGTCGACTAACATATTTAAAAATGCTATTTCATCATTTTGTGAAAGAGGTTTTGGTGGTTTGAACATGGAGGCGGAGTGTTACTATATAGGTTAAATTCAAAGAGCTGAGCAGAGTAGCCTGAAATATTAAGAGTTAATCATTCTAGCAGAGTATTCCTGAGGATCTCGGTTGCGTAATATGTTATTATTACCCTGATACGTTCGTTTAATTTTGTGTGGAAATCATACGACGCAAGCAAATTTTTCAGGGAAAGTGTGTTATTACTATTTTTACTTAAGTCCGTTTTGAAGTCACCACTTACCGACAAAAACGTTCAGAGAAATCTTGAAATCGCCCAGTAGACTTCTATAAAGGCAGCTAGAACAATATCAAGATTTTTAATTTCTACACTGGTAATTTCGCAATGCATTTTATGTGTAAGGTTATTCATTTTATTTGCTATATCAAAATCGCTATATTTTAAAAAAATATCAAGATCTATGCATTCAGATGCGCCAAATCCGAATCCGGGGTTTAAATCGCTCTAACTGTAATTGTAACGACTTGAATTAATCTGACTCGGTTAACTTTGTATTTGTATACTCTCGAGAAAAGATGTAAATTATCTGCTTCAAATTTGGGCGAGGAACGTGCAAAAACATGACTTTTTGACCAGTTATAGCGATTCCTCCATGAATAGCGTTCTCACGGTGAAATTCAGCCCCCAGAGAGAGACCATGAAACATATTTATTTACTTGCTTAGGTTTTAATCAGGTTTCTGAGAGACATAGGGCATTAATAGTTTTATTATTAACCAGAAAAGCGTCTTAACTCATCGTGTTTTCTATTCAGACCTTGTATATTTAGATGAAAAATTTTGAACGTATTTGTCTCCACAACGTTGGTACAACCCTCATTGAGTACTCCTACCGGCAACACCGAGATTGCTTGCTCAGTACAAAATTTAATTAAATTTAGTTTCTAAAGTCGGGCAAAAATTAATAATTTGTTGTTTTTATTCTTTTATATCTTTCTAAATAGACGAGTTATTGAAAGCTCAAGCTACGGGCGTTCAAATCTAGTTATATCTAATCATATACTATATATATATATATATATATATATATATATATATATATATATATATATATATATATATATATATAGGACAGAATTTACACACAAGAAATAGCCCTTATAATCAACAAATAATGTAAATTAATTTTTATTTATTTTTCAGGTTTGCCATCGGTTCCAATCATGCGCCTACCGTTCAAATCAATGGCGATATAGAGGTCGCTGCGACAGCATACAATTCTCGGTTGACCGTAGAATATTTGTTGTCGGTTTTGGCTTATACGGATCTTCAAACGGAGCTGCCGACTATACTGTTAGAATCGAGTTAAAACGGTTAGGAAGAGTGCTGGCGGAAAATAACACGAAGTTTTTCTCTGATGGATCTAGCAATACTTTCCATGTGTACTTCGATAATCCTATACAGGTTGAACCCGAAACATTTTATACAGCGTCCGCTGTGTTAGACGGGGGAGAGCTAAGTTATTTTGGACAAGAGGGTATGAGTGAAGTTACTGTTGGACAGGTGACATTCCAATTTCAATGCTCATCTGAAAGTACAAATGGTACAGGGGTACAGGGCGGGCAAATTCCCGAATTGATATTCTACGGCCCTTCTCACGATGAGCACTGAATCAAATGTGTGTTATACTAAGATGCTAGTCATGATTTTAAGAGTTAGTAACGTAGAAGATCTCAATCAAGGATCTTAAAATATCTTTATATCTAAGCATTGTAAAAAGAAAACTAATAATCCTCGAAATAATATAGCACACAATACTGAATTATGAATAAGTCATCAACTTTGAACCTATTAAAATTATGACTACTGAAAAATACCCTTAACTATAAATACCTTTTTCCTAAAAGAACTTTCCATTTTAATTTAAATATTAGTTTAAAAGTGCTGTGACATATGACTATCAAAGAAGTAGTGCGACTGCCAGATTAGTGCCCAAATTTAAGACTGCTTGTTAATTTTGTGGGACTTGTATTTTAATTTATACTTAGTTTTAGTGCTTAAAAACCAAATGTAGTTCGCTAAGTTCTTCAGTAACATTTAAGTTTTGTAAAATTGTTTAATGGCGTTAGACAACATATCGTTTTTATTTTAAATAATTTAAACATTTTTCCTACTAGATGTATAGAAGAAGACAACTGAGACTAACAGTAATATACATAAGCACCTTTTATTGATTATCAATAGTTTTCGCCTTTATACTAATTTTACTTTCATGCTTAAATTATTTTTGAAGTTATAGCCGCTTTCAGGAAGAGATTGTTAAGAAATTAAAGACAGAGTCTGCCCTGTTAACCGTCTCTTTTTTACCACTACGACACTTTAGCGTTTCAGTCTTTATGGACCATTTTCAGGACAAAACCTGAATAAAAAACCGCAAATAAAATTTTTGTCTTTGTAAAGCTCGACTGAAATGTACAAATATGTTTTGTTGTAGTTACAAGTTTTGTTTACGAACAATAATTCAAGTCGTAAGAATTTTTAAATGACTAATTAAACGCCTTATAAACGAATAAACACTCAATACTCAGTTGGTGCATGCCAATTCAAAATATTTTGTTCACAGACGTCATAAATATAAAACATTTGTTGACTAAAATGCTCTTAATCGCGTTTCCGAAAGCAATTTTTGCCAAATGTAAAAGTTTGTTGACCAGCAGCCTGGGCCACTTTGGCATCTGCTTAGTCTCTAGCGAGCCGGCTCTATCATTGTGCCTAGTGTCTTGACTATGCACATCTCCATGGGCCTGGAAAGAACTTGTATTCCGTCTAATGTAAAAGAGATTTTCTAATGTATACTGACACGGGAAGGTTAGTATTCCGAGCAATCTTTTTGGAAGAAAAGTCCAGCTACAACCCTGACAGCCTTTCTCTGCAGACCAAACACCTGATGAGCCTTTACCAAATGTCCCCAGGCAATGAAACAGCATAGGTTAAATGGGAGTGAAAGATTGAGAAATATGCCGTCCTAAGCACATCGGTCGACACACAATACCTCAAATTTCGAAGCATGAAGAAGTTTAGACCAGGTTTCCTACACACAAGGTTCCCCCACTGAAGTTTGGGGTCTAAGTAAATTCCTAGAAACTCAAAATCACCCACTTGCTGCTCTAAGCCACCCACAGAGAACAAGACTCTATGAGTCTTTACCTCATTCAGAAGCAGTTTACACGTATTAGCGCAAAACCATTTCTCAGCTCTCACAAATGTAGATACAGCATCCCACAGAGCCTTCTCAAGACTGTCTGCCAAACAAGAGACTGACGTGTCATCAACAGTGTGTGTGTATTTCTCGATTGTCTTAATGGAAGGCAAATTATTAATATAGATTAGAAATAATATAGGTTACAATACAGAGCGTCATGGGTTGCCTATGTCAATCGCACTCTCCGCCCCAGCAACCCAAACAGCCTGTGTTCTATTTGAAAGATATCGACTTAAGGAATGTAATGCTATTCGTATCAAAGTTGTAGTTTTTTTTTGTTTCCGCAAAAGGATGCCATGATCCACACAGCCGAAAGCCTTGGACAGGTCTTAAAACAGCACTGCTTTTAAAATATAGAGCCTGTGGAACGATTCTATTATGCGAGATATACGGTCTAAAATGTCTGTTGCTTTTAAAGCTAAACGGAGCGTCCGAGAAGCAGTTGTTATACTCAAGGAAATCTATTATCTGTAGTGACATACACTTCTCTATGATCTTGAAGATAATAGGGAGCAAGAAGACTGGCCTATACTTTTGCGATAATTCCGAGTCACCCTGCTTAGAGATAAGAGCAACCAGGGCCCTTTTAACGATTGCGGGAAAAGTATTTTCTTTTAAAACACAGGTCTATTAATTTAGTCAGGGGAATCACAATCTCTCACCTGGTTTACCTCAGAAAAGGACAATTATTTGACCGGGGTAACAAAGGCGTGTGCGATTGCTGAGAAATATTCATTGAGAACGTCCAGAATGACAGTTTGTTTTGGATTAAAGTCACGTCGGTAACAGAGACCATTTGGCGATTCGACCTACAGTTTAACGTGGGTTCTGAATCATGGTCACGTGGTCTTTCCAAGTGATCACCCTAACCACAAGATTCCAGCCAATAGAACAGTAAATTCGAGATTCCAAGACTGGACAACTACGCAAGCAAAATAGAGTGGTTGGCCTTGTCAGAAGCTTTACTATATATATTTTGCATGTTTAGACATAAGTTAGTATCCAGTGCATAAAGTCATGTTGCTGACTTACAATTAAAGGTTGGTAAATGGTTGCTAAAACCCTTTAAAGGCAATGATCGAACTGTTCATCAGTTGGCAACAGAACGATAATTAGTCTATAATTTCTTACACTATTCTCGTCTCCAAATTTATGAATTGGACAAACATAAGACACGTATCTGGAAAAACTTCAGTTTTGAGAATAAAATAATGTTAAGGAATTACAATATTGAGTTTCTTGTGATCTGTGGTGCAAAAACTTGGTGATACACTTTCCACACCAAGATTACACATTCTAATTTCTGTTGATATTGGAAGAGGTGTATCACACAAAACTCTTATTGAAGTTTCCTATTATATATTTTATATGCAACTGATTTAGTTATGGTGCGTTACAAAGTTAGTATTTGCCAAAATATTTTATTTGCGGTTTGCCCTGAAGATGGTTCATATAGACCGAAACACTAAAGAAGGTTGACAGGAGGACTTCTCCTTTATATCTCATTCCTTAAGTTTTCTTGTTAAGTTTTCTTATTTTTCCTTACTCATAGGTACCGACCTTTCTTGTTTGTTATTTTTTCTATAACTTAAAGTGCCTTTTGTACGTGGAAATATCAACGTTTCCTTAGGACGTAACGAGATGCGTTTAGGTTCATATATTTTTGAAATATAGCTTCTCGGTCAGATTTAATTTTAATTTTATATTTGCAATTTAATTTTAACATTTTTAATCCCTTAGAGGACATTAAGAAACGTATTTGCCCCATATTGCTAAAGATTTCGTTAGTCTACAGGGAATATTATTGTTTGGGTAAATAAATATTCACAAAACTCAATATTGTTTTTAATGCCCGGGTTATAACGTAATTTGTTCATATTTGATCCTATGGATTATTTTAAACTTATAAATCGAAATTATTATTGTTTGTTGACAGTTTAATAATTTGTGTCTCTTTTTACTACATTGTTTTGTTAATTGTTAATTTTATTGTTATATCTACTTTATTAAAATTCTTTGTTGGGTATTGAACACATTTGAAATTTAAATCACATTTATAACGATCTCCTAATAATTCTAAGTACAAAAGATACTTCCTAAACCTTAGATGAAGCAATAGTCACAATGTAACTCTAGACATTACCTTAGCATGTAACAAATAATTTTATTGGAAGAAATATACTATTATACTAAAAGTAAATATATTTCTTTATTAGTCCATTGTATATATATATATATATATATATATATATATATATATATATATATATATACGCCCGAATAGATAAAAATCACCTTAAGTATATTATTTTTTTTATTTTGAAAAATACAAAGAACAAAATCTTCTTATTGGTTAGAGAAGTGTCAGGATGCCAGAAGATTAGTTAAGATCAAAATTTAAAAAACTCACAATAATTACATCATCCAAGTAGCAGATAGTTTATATACTAATCCTGGTTATTTTTTGGTCTTACAGAGGTTGTACTGATATGCCGCTGGAAGTAAGGATATCACTTTTAAAAGTTCAAATAGTATCGCTGAGAGTTTTACAATGTTTTTACGCTCGGTTTTATCACCTAACGCAGATTACAATTACACTATGTATCCTTTGAAGCAGCACTTTTGCAATAATCCAATTACTGAATATGAACTCCAAGTGCCTATTAGAAAATTAAAAGTAACCAGCTATAAGCATCACCATAGCTAGGGCCTGGCAACAGTAGCGTAAACCCAGGGAGAGTGCAACCAGTCAATTGATTTTTATTTTTTAGAATACATATTTTAATAGATAGCGAATTTAAATTAAGCGCTTATGTTAGAGAGGCGCTTCAGTGGGCACTTTTCATCCGCGTAGTGACGCGAGAGGGCGAGATAAAGCAAAAAAGGTATAGTATACTTTAAGTGGAGCAAGTCTATCTCACTCTTCTGTAACGAAGGAACTAACTGTATCTTGTAGGGGTGGAGACACAAGTCTTTACGCATTATATATATATATATATATATATATATATATATATATATATATATATATATATATATGTATATATGCGATGTAGGGAACTTTAGGAAGATTTAAGACACTTGCCTTTTCGTGAACAGAGGGAACGGGAACCACTCTAACTGACTGGCGTACGCTTTCCCCATTTCCTCGCTTATCATCGAACCAGTCTCTTCAAATTTCTGTACCCATGTTTTGATAAGTTGAGACTTCACTTATGAATGCAATCGATGACGATTACAAAATTTTCGCCACGCTATAATGGCAGAATTACTGTTTTTGTAAAATTCACGCACATTGCTCCTGTGCAAGGCTAAATAGCGACTAAATCCCCAAGACTGGGCTAGCAATCGGCACCCCTCCCATCGGTTGCGTTGGAACAGTGGGTAAAACAAATTGAAAAATACTTTTGGGGCACCTTGTACACTATACAAAATTGTAACATTTATTTTCTGTCTCAAAATTTCCGCTTATAGATCATATAGGATTCTAAGCCTCTGAATTACGATAATATATTTTGTGTCACATTTCTAGTGTGTATGTTAACTGAATTCATTTTAGTTACCTAAACAGAAAAGCTAGAAATTATACGATTCGCCAAATTAGGTCGTATTTCTGTCCAGTTTTACTGCTCTTACCCAAAATACGAACGTATTTTATGATAAAATAATTTCTTTTCCGGTGAATGTTACAGTTAAAAAGTTGAGAAACTTGAGTCTTAATATTTTTACTCTCTTTGCATTAAACACTTTCATTGCGTATACTAAATCTTTTCTTTCATTTACAACGTTCGTTAAACTCATACTATAAAAATTAATTTTAAGGATACTAAAATAGAATTAACACTTACCAACGGATGGGACGTTTATGCATAGTGCGTGCGACAATTTCAGATAGGTTCTTCCTAGCTCGTAACAGCAGATTTGAAGAACATCACTAATATCAATAAGCAAATCTAAAAAATTTAGTTAAGGAGCATCAACGAAAACTCTTTTAGGAGAGTTTATAACAATAATTTATTCTAACTTAAATACTAATAATTAAAACTTAAAAACACTCGTGCACTGTGCAACACACCAAGTGCAACAATATGTAAATCAAGAAAATTACAAAGCAAATCACACAACATACAGAACTAGAAAATATCACGTAAAATACTCATCACTTCTCAATATATACCAAGGGCCATCTTATTTGTTTTGAAATTGCGTTGTAGTTTCGTTAGAGGGCAGCGCATGCTATAGTTCTGAGAGTGAAAACATGAAACGCATCTATCTATACTGTTATATAAAGAGAGAGAAGGTTTTTGTTTGTCCGAGATAAACAAAGGAACTACTAGATCAATCGGAACTAAATTTATATCCATGTTTCTTGACGTAAATAAGAAGGTTTATTGATATATTTCAACACGAAAAAAACATTAAATAAAATTTAAAAAAAAATAACGTTAAAAAGGTAGTATACACGGTCATGCATATGTAGTACGCTGGCGGACACGTTGTGGTGCGTTTCACGCGGCAACTTTCTCACAGTTTACACAGCTACTTAAAGAGCTCTAGCTTGTTTGATTATTAATTCGACGATATTATTTTCGAATTATTGATTATCAAATAATTAAAATTCGTTTCTTAGGTAAGTATACGGTCTTTAGGTCAATATTGAAATTATGCGGAGATCAACAAGGGAAAATATGAAAAGTGTATCGCATCAAAACAAATATATGTTTGAAACTTAAAAATAATTTTTAATTTTTACGGTATTTGTTAAGTTATTTTACGAAAACCATGCCAAAACTGACAAGAAGTAATATCCAGAACTGGTAATTCGAAAAACCAATACATTCTGCTACCAGAAATTCAAAACGCCATAAAAATATCAAATACCTCCAAGTTCGATCAATTTAATACTGTTGGAAAATAAGTTGGCTGCATTATTCCATCGGGAGAAGCCGAGACGGAAGATACTAGTATTTAAAAAAACGTCTATCTAGATTTTTTTTATTATATTTAGAGTATTAATAAACGGTGAATGGTCAGAAATGGTAAGCAGTAAAGTAAATATTTTCCAAGACCGTAAAAATCGATTATGTTCACCTTCAATCGCCTGTATATGTATCTACTAAATGGGGGAACAATTCATACTGACATAGTCTAAACTAGACCTTACAAACGAACTATATATCAACTTATAGGTTTCACTAGAAACATAGTTACAATTACCAAGAGAAATCTGGCTTATTGAGTCGATTAATTGCTTTAAGAGACGCGTAAATGAATGGCTGTCTTTTACTCTTTTAATTTTAATGAATAGTTTTTGTGATGTCAATATTTTTAACTTAATATTTTTTGTTTAGTGGTTTTTTCTCATGCATTTGTTTTATGTGTAAAAACTATACCTTTTAAATTGGAATATCTTATTTTACACACTGTAAAAGTTTGTTCAGTTTAAACTGACTCTCTTATTACTACTTTTTTAAATTATTTTGTATCTGTCTTTTTCTCCTTTTGTTTTCCTTTGTGTAAAGTTCCCATCGAAATGTCGATTAGTTTTTATCTTAACTGTAGTTAGATCGATATATTTACAATTCTTAATGTTAAACATTTTTCTCCTTGACGTTGCTTTGTTATGTGATCACAATTTTGTTGGCAAATAAAGGATATTATTATTATTATTATTTCTAGATATAAATATGATATTCTATATACATTTTTGCTTAATTAAATCCAAATGACTTACAAATGTAAGAGTTCTACACAGCAGTATACCCAAATTTTTAACTTTATCCACCCTCGATAAAGCAGTATTATTAATAGTGTAGTTATAATAAATATGTTGACGAGACCTACAAAATGATATGCAATAACATTTACTTATATGGATTCAACTGTAATCGATATCACCCCAAAGCAACAAGCAATCCTCTAAAGCAACGTTTCTCAAGCCGTGGTCACGAAAAATATATTGTAATAGCGAAATTTTAAATTAAACATCGCAAGAGACAACAACCTGTAACGCGACTAGCAACGCGAATACTTTCTCGAATGAGCCAACAACTCCTACTTCGGAGAACCAAGAACGAAAAATTTACCAAAGACAAAAAATGTATAAAATTAATCAATATGTAATTAAAATTAAGCTACCTACCGTATTTTTTTCTTATAATTCCAGAAAAGTCGAAAAAATCATCATTTTTGACCAAAAACGGCTATAGCTTAAAACTGAATCAAATTGGGTCTTAGTAACCACGAAAAATGGATTCAGCGTACCGAAAAACATAAGGTAACACACAGTTACCAAGGAGAACTATCAATGTATACTCAACCCTCCCTCCAAGCTTCCGGACTTCAACATAATTTGCTAAATATCGAAAATACCGAAATCTGGGTAGTTGTAAACCTATAATACCTTCCAGAAATAATTACAACCGGTAGTTTTTATTTCAATTCTTCTCATAAACAATATTTGTGGTTATTCAGTAAAGAGACATTCCCAGTTTTTACCATAGACATAAAAGTAAAGATAGAATGCGGATCTTATAGAAGCGCGTTAGCTCAGACTTAAAAAGAGACAGAGCGTTTTCGATAAGTAGTACCCCTCTTTTTAATGGCAGTCAGGTGAGAGAGGTATCTAATGACGTTTGGGTCTCTTTTTAAGCGTGAGCTAACGCGCATCTATACGATCCGCAGTCTATACACTTTACTTTTATGTCTATGGTTTTTACGATCGAGTGTTGTCTGATTACCTTTCAAAACCGTCCACGTAGCTTTGTTTCTTTTGATGTTACCACCACTTCACGGATCACAGGCGAACGCCAATGAATGTTGGTGTTCACTATACCATCCACACCAGACCAACGAACGCCAATGGTGTATACGCAACATAATATGTGTTTTTTGAACATCTGAAAAGGTGATAAAAACCAACTGTCAGTGCTACCTAACATCCCTGGCATATGTCAAGATAATTTCAATCAAAAATGATAGTATCGGAAATCCATAAATGTAGTCAAAATCATTGTAAATGTCTAGCGATGTTGAACGGGTAAAACATGTATCACCACCACGCATCGAATTCCTCGCTGGTCTAGGTTCAGCATTTTTAACCATTAGTATAACATACCCAATAACAAAAGTGATATATCGTCAAATTTTGGAGAATCAAAATGCAGCGAAAGCAATCTGGGATATTAAAAAGGAGGGCCTCAAGGTTCTATATAGAGGAGCATTGCCGCCGATGTTACAAAGATGTGTAGCTCTTTCGTCTATGTTTGGGGTATATCGAGCCGCTACAATACCTTTACAACCTTTTCAGATGAATGAGTACCTTGAAAAAGTGTCTGCATGCATCCTGACTGGCACATTCGAGTCAATTTTCATGCCATTGGAAAGAATACAAATGTTACTCGTTTGTTCAACATACAACAAGAAATTTAGAAATATGTTCCACGTTGCCAAAATTATTGCTCAAGATTATACTTTAAAGGAATTCTATAGGGGTTATACAGTAATTCTGTTTCGAAATATAAGTTCAAATTCATGTTTTTTTATTGCAAAAGAGGAACTTCATAAAAGATTTAAATTAAGTGAAGTTGCATACCGACAAAGTGCTCAACATTTCTTATTTGGTGCCACTGTAGGTACTTTAATGACTGTCCTATTTTACCCAATTAAAGTAACAAAAGTAAACATTCACAGACAGTTGGGAGGAAAGTTTAGGTCAGTTAAAGAAGTTGCTACAGAAATTTACAACAAAAATGGTGGAAGTATCACTAATTTTTATCGCGGCTTGATGGTGAATGGTTGTCGAGCATTATTTTCATGGGGAATTACAAATTCTTCGTATGAGTATATTAAAAGGCATATTTATTAACCATGTGAAAAATTTACTATATTTTTTGTTAAGGTAAGGTCAAAAACTACACCGTGTACTATGAAAATACATCTCTTTTTGAACCAACAATAGCATTTTTTTCCATAAATTTGAAGTAGTAGCCTCTGAACGTATAGACTAAGAGCCAGCGCTTACCAGACATACGTCCAAGTATAAAGGCTGAAATTTTGTGTGTATATTCTTACTACTATAGGTAGGAACACTTGGGGGTTGACTAACGGTGACTTATGCAGGTATGAGGTAATAAAGGTACACAATAATGACTCATTCATTCATTTATACAGGGTGTCCGGTAAGTACTGTCTAATTTCTCGGGAGCATACTCTACTTTGTCATAGAAAAAAATTCCTAAAGTGCCCTTTAACAAAGATACAGAGCCCTCAAGGGATACCCAGCGATATCCCATATCGGCTCTAACTTTTGGACCACCTTGTATAATTTAATGAAATTTTATTATTTTATAGAGACCATAAAGATTCATTAAACCATACAATAGTAGATATTTTAGATCATCAGAGAAGTCAGGAACGGACTTGCAGCCACACTCGTTGGGCCTAATTTTTGAGGTGTCATTTTACAGAACTGAACACTGATCTTTTTAAATACTCTGGTGATTCCTCTTCAAAAAAGGTACTGTTAATTTATTGCGCTAAAACTGGCGGTTTTCGAGATATATCGGTTTTTATGCGAAATACTGAAAATAAATAAATAAATATTTTGACGGACCAGCCATTTAACATATAAATTAAGTTAAAAGAAAATACAAAAAGACAAATGAAAGACAGATACATGAGACAAATAAATCTGTATAAAAAATTATTTTTTGCACTTTTTGTTTAAAACTATTTACACTCAAGTTAAAAATGTCTATATCTTTACAAACTTTATTGGCTAAGTTACATGATCTAACTAAGCTAGATGACAATCCATAATTGGTTTTATGATAATCAATTCTAAAAGTATTACTGGTGCGCAAGTTTCTTTGTGGTACATTAAAACTGATGTTTAAAAAGAAAACAAAGATCCAAAAACTCTCTCCTTTGTTCGAGGGGAGGTACATTTAACACTTTCATAATATCTACATAATTAATTTTGTCAACAAGTATTCTAAGTTTGAATGCAACAAATCTTATGAATTTTCTCTGAATTCGTTCTAGCTGCTGAATATAAACTTTATAAAATGGTGACCAAACCTGACAGGCATATTCCAAAATAGATCTTATATAAGAACAATACAATACTTTGAAACAATTTAATCCCTTAAAATATGCTTCACAAATCCTAACATTTTCAGAGCTTTGGAGGTAATACAATTAACATGGTAATTAAAAGTTAATTCTGTATCAAAATATATACCTAGTTCCTTTATATACTCTCATTTTCATTATTAATAACATATTGAAAGTTAATGATATTTTTTCTTCTATAAAATTGCATTATTTTACATTTTTTTGTATTGAATTCCATTCCATTTTTTTGACACCAGTCTTCCAAGCAATACACGTCCTCCTGAACTTCCCTACAATCCTCAACCGATTTAATACACTTGAATATTTTCAAGTCATCCGCATAAGAAAATACAGAAGAGTACTTAACAACATTACAGATATCATTAATAAAAACATTAAAAAGCATGGGAGATAAGTGTGCCCCTTGTAGAACTCCAGACTTTACATGAATTTGTTTTGAGTGGAAGACCTTTATTTTTACGATCTGAGACCTGTTTGTTAGATAGCTACTAAACCACTTGAGTAGATTACTAATAACACCCACAGCATAAAGCTTATCGAATAACACCTCATGATTAACTTTATCAAATACTTTGCTGAAGTCTGTATAAATAGCATCAATTTGAATCTTAGATTCCAAGGATTGTGCAATATTTTGTTCATACACCAGTAGATTTGTAGTCGTTGATTTGCCCTTAGTAAAGCCATGCTGGTTTAGCATTGGTTAAGTTACCAATGCTAAACATAAACAGGTAAAAATAAAATATGCATGATATGCTGATGTGCTTTAATTTATGGGGAAGCGCTGTCTAACTCTTTGAAGGCAAGAAGATGTTATGCTGTTAAAAATTAGACCCAATGAGTGTAGCTCCAAGTCCGTTCCTGACTTCTCTAATGATCTAAAACATCAACTGTAGTATGGTTTAATGAGTCTCGATGGCCTATTAAAATTTCATCAAATTATCGTCGGTTCAAAACTTAAAGCCAATAACGTAAATCCCTGGGTACCCTTTTAGAGCTCTATATTTCCGATAAGGGGCACTTTAGGCATTTTTTTTTCTATAAGGTTATTTTGACCTCTCCTGTATGCTCCCGGGAAATTAGGAAGTACTTACTGGACATCGTGTATATTGTATCCAAACTACAATTTTATGAGAGTATAAAAAGTCAGAATCAACCAAAAGGTCTAACACTCCCCCAGACGCGGTATAAGGTCATAAACACCAAGAAAGCATTACTCAACTGCATGAATATATGTAAAAGAATATTAGTTAACACTTTTAGATGACAATTTCGACGCTCATACCAAATAATTTTCACTGATTCTTTAATCGATAGTTTTATTTTATTATTGAAATCCACTTTACATATAGTGAGGTAGAATTTTCGGACCACGAAAATTTGTTTATCTATTGTATAAATATTGGTATTCTGCTCGGTCTTTAATATAGTCCATTATTGAAGATTTCAATGATTGAGAAGTTGAATCCTCGAACGGTACTTTTTCCTTTGAAGGTTGCAGATCACGAGCTGGCTAAAGAAAACAGAGATGATTTAATAACATGGTAACTGAAGGCTCTAGGGAAGACCTTTAAATACAAAAGTTGTAGGATTTCTCCCAGGTTATCTCTTGATGATATTCGTTTTAACCTTGAAGTAACTTCAAGGTTAAGTTGATTTTATAAAATGGCAACCCCTATTTTTTATTACAGAAATGAAAATTACAGGATTATCTTGTTGAACATAAAATTTATCATGGTTTTCATTTCTGTAATCAAAAATAGGGTATCCTATTTTTAAAAAAATGACTTTACCTTAAAATAACCTTCAAGGTCCCTCTCAAGGTCAAAGTGAAGGTCACCAAGAGATAGCCCAGGAAAAATTTTACACTTTTGTATTTAAAGTTTTTCATGAAAACTCAATACGGCAAATTTATTTGGGGGTTTCAATATTTATTGAATCCCCTGTATTTTGGACACGAAATGAGTTTAAGAATATTAAACCAGATGACCAAAATCACTCAAAGAACATGTTTGAGCTAGGATTCTCTTGGGCGCCTCTCGCACTTCTTAAAATCCCATGTTTCTAAAAATAAAAGTCTATAATTCTCCCACTCATGACTTATGGTATAGCAACGATCAATTAACAGAGGCCCATGCTAAGAAACTAAAAGTAACCAAGGGGAAATGGAGGGAGTATATGATTACATGATAAAGGGAGATGACATCCTAGAAAGAATCGCTAAGCTAAAATGAAGTTCGGTAGGACACATTGCTAGAAAGTCTTTAGAAGAACGGACTAATCATCTAGCCAACTGGCGTCCACGGACAATTAAGGAGCGTCGGAAAACTATAAAAAAGAAGGCCTGACACTCAGGCCTATCATTAATATCATAATATGTAATTTCTTAATTTAATTCTTTGACTATACTACTAGTATTATTAAAATAGCAATGATGATTAAATTCTGTCAGAGACCAAACAGGGCTCGGACTGCTTTTTTTAACTTATAATGAATAAATCATGTAAGATACATCAAAATAATGTGCGACAAGAGTGTAGATTTCAAAAAGTTCTACAAATAAATGTGTGACAGCACTAGCCTCTCTTTTAAGGATGATCTACAATAACTGTATCCAACAGCTTATGACTGTCTTGTAAAGATATAAGGATGGCCTACAATGACTATATTTGCCATTTAGAAATTTATAAAGAAATTGAAAATAATCTTTGAGAACTTCCGACATAGCTATTTTACATACTCTTGCACATACAAAAACACAACTCTATTATAGCTCTTATTTGAAACACTAGTCATATCCATGTGAATTTTAGGTAGGCTGAAGTGTTTTTTGTAATTACTGATTTCTAATAACAAGAATACGCACTCAAGCGGGAGTACTATTCAAGTTGAAATATATAGCAACGCCTAAGTTGATTCATTGTAAGAATGAAAGATCAAATTTGGATTTTGACAATAAACAAATATTTTAACACTGCTACAAGGTTTCAAAGTCATTTGTCAAAATAATAATAGGGGAGTTAAAAGAATGGAGGTGTTTTCCAAAATTTTAAAGATGTTCTTAGTAGCAAATCTGAAGTATTTTCAGTATGTCCTAGTCTAAGCACTCGACTATTAACTAACCTTTCTCTTAAAATACAAATAAATTTAAGAAAATACAGATAATTGTTTAATTGTGATTACCATTAACTGAGACAGTACCCTTCGCAAAATTATAACATTATTTGACCTAGTCAAACATTAAAGAGAGCCGGTTTATGTCTTGGATCTTTATATTTTCTTAACTATGACAATACCTCTGACATAATCAATTTTGCTTCCGAACAGATTAAGACCTAGTTTTAATTTTTCTGTTAAACTAGTTATACAATAGTTTAAGTTTTAAATGAATGTTTCAGTCTTGATAAAATAGATGCCAATAAATAAGTTATTTAAAAAAAGGATACGTGCTGTTCCTTCAGTTCTGCAGCTCAAATACACACATGCAGCATGTATATGTGTATTTTTCCTTCCACGAGTCAGTTTTCTGGATAAAGCCATTTTGAAAAAGCTGCAAGCTGTATCGATGCAGTGTTGGTTTAGTTTAAGCTGGTTACCCAGATATGTTATACCAGACCGAGCTTTACGGAGGGTTGCTTCTCTTGATTCTAAAGCACCACCAACATGAAAAGCTAAAAAAATTTTTTCTAATCTATATTGTGAATTATAAAATTATAGACTTCTAATATAGTCTCTCCCTAAATATTAATTTATTTGTAGTATCCTAATATTGTTGCTTAAAAATGACTATCAAATACAATATTCTAAATTAAAAAAATTTGTTACCAACTAAAAAATTACACTGCATAAATAATTATTTAATGTAGTCACTTTTTATGCAGAGATGTTGAATGTTTCTGCCTCAAAATATGTACTTTGCTCTTTATGTTTTCTTAATTTTTGGGTTTTAATAGAATTTTCTCAGAAATTGAGCCTATTTTAATGTTTGCCAAGTGGGCAAGAATCAGGTGAATAAACACTAGCATAAAAATCTTATTCTTTCATAATGAATTTCTTATTAAAGGCATTGCGGACTACAAACTTACATGCTCCAAACTTAGTGGCTCCTCCTTTCGAATCAGCAGCAACAAATTGTCCGATAGCACTAGAAGTGCCATGTGCTCCTTCTTCAAACTGAACTTCAGCGACAATAATATTGTCCTCAAGAACTGACCCACAATTAGTACACACAGCATCGCCTCTCGCGGGATCAACTTCAATGTCTGAGCTTCCACAGTTTTTACATTTTCTCCCGGACGACATTTTAGATTAAACACTAATTTAAAAACCCGACTCGAGAAACACGTTTATTAAAAAGGAACCGCAGCTTCGCAAAAACTTAAATTACTGTGGGACATTAAAAATCAACAAAACAGTAAAACATAAATCACATAACCTCTTTTCACTTACAAGTTAACCTCACAATTTCTCTCTTTTTGACAGATGTTCATATTGATACGACAGACAGGTAAATGTATGATTAGTTATTTGTTCTCTACAGTCATAGACATAAAAGTTAAGTACATAAACTACGGATCCTATAGAAGCAAGTTAGTTCACACTTGTAAAGAGACAGAGCATTTTCGATGCATAGTACCTCTGTTTTTAAATGTCGGAGCAAGGCGCGATACTCCAAACGTCATTGGATACCCCTGTCAGTTGACCAATATTAGAAAGAGAGGCAATACTCATCAAAAACTCTCTCTTTCTAAGCGTGAACCAACTTACCTGTGTAGTATTCGTGGTATACATATTTAACTTTTATATCTATGCCTACAGCACAGAGCATGAAGGTGGATTCACACTAGGCGACAATATAGTTGCTAACATGTTGGGTAAAATTTAATATTTTCTCTTTTAAATATTGTTATTTCAATACAGTTTGTAAATTGAGAATCGTATAAAAAAGAGTTGAATTTAATTTTAAGGGCGACTATCCTTTTTTAGGAAGTCTAATTGAAATCCAAATAAATGAACTAGGGTGAGTCCAGGCGACAAGAAAAATCTGAGCATAAGCGTATTACGTCCTTGTAAGGCGGGGGAAAAAAAAACGCAATATATATAATAGCTTAATTTTGTTTCTATTTTTTGACCGTGTAGTTATTAATTAGTTTTTACTTTTTTGGGTTTCGGTCATATTATTACTTTATAAAAGAATTAACACATGTTTTTTCTGACGTTTCGGTTTATTTTATTGATTAAACCATCTTCAGAGAATTACTAATGTTAACAGGTGGTTCACTTGAAAAACTTACATTTAACTATTTTACTACTTTAATACAATATAATTAAACACTTCTTATTTAATATAAATATAAATATAAAAAACTATTATTTTTTGATGCATTTTTTTTTCACATCTGGTTTGTTGTGCTTTTGACAGGTAGTACTCTGTCAAAAGCACAACAAACCAGGGTACCTATTCTCGTTCTTGAGAGAACGATCATCTTGTTGGAAAGTGGGCGTGGTTCTCACGAAAAAGTACGAAAACGTATTCAGAATACGGTTTCTTACATTTTCGTGAGAACCACGGCCACTTTCTATCAAGATGATCGTTCTCTCGAGAACGAGAAAAGCTACCCAGAATACGGTTTCATACATTTTCGTGAGAACCACGCCCACTTTCCATCAAGTGATCGTTCTCTCAAGAACGAGAATAGCTACCCTGATGTGAAAAAAAAATGCATCAAAAAATAATAGTTTTTTATATTTATATTTATATTAAATAAGAAGTGTTTAATTATATTGTATTAAAGTAGTAAAATAGTTAAATGTAAGTTTTTCAAGTGAACCACCTGTTAACATTAGTAATTCTCTGAAGATGGTTTAATCAATAAAATAAACCGAAACGTCAGAAAAAACATGTGTTAATTCTTTTATAAAGTAATAATATGACCGAAACCCAAAAAAGTAAAAACTAAATAATAGCTTAATGTTGATATTATAGGTAAATTATACATATCATAAATGTGTTTGTGTACCATTGAGTGTTTACTGGGGTCATTTCTTTCTTACATTTCCATGAGTTGAAAATCTTTTTTTTGATTTTCCTGCAGGTACATACATTCCATATTAAAACATCAAACAGTATCGAATTGAATTTTGTTTGAAAATTTCATATTAATGCGTTTGATGAAGTGAATTTTTTTACAAATAAAAGGCAATTTTATAATTTCAATTTACATTTATATTTTAAAATTTTGACAAGTTTTTAAGAATCTTAATAAAACAACAGTGATACATTTTTACATAAATTAGTTACAAAAAAATATTTGGGTATGTAAACACCTTCGAGGGTAATATTTACAAGGCAAAAATATGTTAACCTTTAAATATACAATTATTTACAAATGTTTTATATTTACAATAAATAAATCTAACCACATAAGGCTTACTTAACATGATTGCTTCCATGACATATAATAAAATTTAATAATTATGTTATGATTTTCAACAGGATTACTGCAGATGAGTACATTTTTCCTCAAATTAATTCATTTAAAAAAATCACCAATTTTCGAATTATAATATTTCAGTTAGTTGATCAAATTCACCATTTTGCTTTGAAATTTATCGCTTTATTTGGTTTAGTTTTCTACTGGAATCAAACAATAGGAATGACGTTTGTTTGAACGTTGAAGATTGGCTAAGAAATAGTTGTTGGACTTACGTTATCTTTATTTTCGTTTGTTTATACGCCGTTTCGATAAGGTTGTATCTCTAATCTCCATCAAATATAAACTGAAAATTTTGTCTTAAGATTTCGAGCTTATATATGCACTGCAGTTATTTAAGCGTAAGGTTCACTTTACTGTACAAACCTCCATAATTTCATGTTACAAAGCTGAGGTAGCTAAACGTTAAATATTTCAACACTGGGTTTATCGAAGACTCTCGAGATAATAACGTAATTCCTATTCGTTTTCAATTAAAATCACTCATACCAAGTAACTGAGCATGAGACATTCTTACGATAGCAAAAAAGCATTAACATGATGTTAAACATGATCTATGGTGAAAACCCATCTTCTAGGAAAAGCATTACAACATTACAAAGAAAATTAGGTGATAACTAAAATTAAATTTGAAAAATAAGAACAATTTCATCCAGAATTTCTCCAGGATAGATGGGCCAATCTTAAAAAAAAATTCCAGGGCAACTCTATCACAATCCTACCAACAGAAAAAAGAAATGCAACGATATACTATCTAAAACTCGAACTTATCTTGGAAATAAACAAATACAGACTGCTTCTTCACGATCCAACCACGTCAATATCGACAAAAATCTGTGGGGTATGATTTAAGTGGGCTAGTTATGAGGATTCTAAAAAACAATAGCTTTAGAGATATTGCTGAAAATATGCATCAAGAATTCATTCCTCCCCTGTATTTTTAAAATTAGTAAAATTCAATTTCGAAAAAAATAGAACTAGTAGGGAAATACGGAGAAGTTACGGAGAAATTACAGCGACGATTATAATAGGTGTTATAGTTTTTAAGATAAATTATTCTATATTACCAACAATCTTGATTTTGCGGTTGGTTAAGTGGCCTTTATTGACTTTTGAGTACTTAGGAAATAGAATTGTATGGGAACCTATTAATCACAGAAAAACTATGTCTGCTTATATTTAAAATTCAAATTCAAAATAAGCTTTATTGTAAAAGAGACCAATTCTTGTTAACAAAGCACAGTTCATATGTAAAACAGATAAATACAAAGTTCATATAAAACACTAGTTTAGGAAAAAAATAAAAACTCAATTCTCGTGATCAGAGATTATCAGGATAAGATTGTACGAGGGAATAACAAGGTTTTTCTTAAAATAAATTAAGATATTTTCATATTTTATAAAATGGTGAAACAGTCAAAACTTACATTTATCTACCAAAACATAAAAATCCAGCAAGGACACCAATTTGGCCTTAATATCGTGTAATTGTTCTTTGTAGTATTTAATTTTGGACTGTACAACATCTACAGTGTGCGAATGGCACTCATACTTATAAGATTAAAACTCCAAATTTAAAAGTAGCGCTCTGGCGCTCTTAAAACTGAATATTTTCTTTTCGAGTCTTTTCGTTTTATATTTAAAATCAATCGAGTAATCACTTTATATTTTTAAAGTTGTCAATTGGTTTTTCAAAGAAAAATTCAGTAAGACTTGGGTTGGTTTTTTACATTTATTGTAATGTGGTGTTGACGAATTTAATAAATATGGGCCGAATCACGTCAAGTAGACTCTCCATTTTCCATTTGACTGTGAAATTTAAGTTTATATATTTGAATCAAAAGTAGTCATTATCAATAATTATATCTTAAAACAGTTTTCCAAAAATTTCATTTTATCCACTATTTTTTTGCAATGAAAATTTTCGAAACTTTAAACAATTATTTGTGAAAAATCCGTTAGAGATTCCTTAATAAAATTTTCAGGATTTATTGTGTAATATTTACATTTTTGTAAGAAATTAAAAAATATTTTTTATTATTTTCTCGTTCTCAGTCAGATAATAAAGTTTTTTTTTAGTTCTTGCATATACATTTAAGTTTAATAATCCACAAGAAAATGCCACTGCCTGTAATTAGGTTAAACAATATAGATCTTTATATCGCAGAGCGGCGGTGGTGTCTGCAGTTAGCCGACATTGAAAATTTTTTTTTTTTACTTAAAAATAATTTTATTAAACTTTAACCTTTTTTTTTTTATTTTTTTAACATAATATTTTTAATAAGTAGACAACAAAATATTACTTTTATTAACAAATATAGACAGCAAAAATGAAATGAATAAAATATATGTAAATTTTACAAAAACCTGTTGCCGTTTTTTTCTGCTGTTTCTTGAAACTTTATTGTTAAGAGTTTTCTCATCTTCTAAAAAAAATTACATATAGCTGATACTGTATTTAAAGCTTCATCATGATGAAACTGGCGAGAATTTTTTTATTGTATAGTTTGTTCATAACGTGGTTTATATTTTTGTTCGTGAGAATCATGTTCATTTTGAGAACAGTAACCAAAATTAATATTTTGAAAGCAATTCTTGGCTCATTCAAAAATTATATAGTCGTGATGTGTTTGTTATTGTCGGATTGAAGATTATCACGATAAGCTCGTCTTTTCACGCTTTTCCCCAAGCCATCACATGCTTCTTTGCCATGAAAACTCTTGAAAAAGTTTGATTCTGCATCAATATTAAAGTCCGTCTGAAGATTTGTAAAATTATATTTATTTTTATATTGTGAAAATGTGCCGTTAGAAAAATATGCAATTTTTTAATTAGTACCAATTCCAAAATTTTCTTTTGAAAATTCAATCAACTTTAAGTTAAAAAAAGAATTGAACTTGCATCAGGAGCAATTTTTTCTGAAGCCATGACGTAATTTTCATGTTTCATTATTTTGTTTTCTCTGTAGTAGACTATGTTAGGCTGAAGTTGTCTACGAGTTTCCTTTAATTTCTTGTTCTTGGGCGCCTTAAACTAACAATTAGACTCACTTTTATGAATATTGGTAAAGTTAAACACTCTCACCCAATTGTAACTTTTTATTTATTTCATTTTTAACAATAATTATTCAAAACTTTTCAAAATAAAACTAAGAACTAACGCTTTTTTATTCGAAGCGCCGTTCTTACTATCACCTGTTATTCTGGTTTTTCCAGGGTGCAGGTGGCGCCATCTCTTAACATCTTTTCGAATATTTATTTAAAGGGTGATTCTTCAAGTTTTGACAACGAAGTGTAGCCACTCACGTGGACTAACCTCTTTTGTTCCAGGGTGTAGCCTGATTTTTAAAAACCATGATGGAACTGAATTGCATTCTGCACAAAGAAAGAATAATTTTTGGCAAAATCTAGACATACTAAAAATTCCCCAGTTTTTTTTTGATAAAATAAAACGTTACGATTTTGCTAGGAAACTGTACCTCTTTAATTCAAGTTACTTTTTAACGAAATAGTTTAAGAAATCTTTGTTTTTATACGCTTTTTCAACAATTTCACTCCTATAAAGTCCAAAAAAAATTGCTATATTACAAATATTCGTAAAAAATTAATAAAGTCAGATAATACACGAATTAAACAAATTAATATTTATAATTTAATTAAAAACTTGTTTAAAATATCTCAAAGATTTTTTTCGCAATTAAATGTTAAATTTAAAGTTCTAAAAATATTCATTGCAAAAAAAATTGTTGTTAAAATGAAAATTTTGGAAAACTGTTTTAGGTTACGATTATTGGTAATGACTACTTTTGACTAAAGTATATGAAATTAAATTGCATGATCAAATAGAAAATGGGAGTCCACTTGAAGTGATCCAGCTATATATATATATATATATATCGCTCAATGTTATAATGATATTTAAAAATATAAAGTCCTGTAGACTATTTAGTCTCCACTTCAAAATTTATTATCATTTCTGATCTTAAGTAGCAATCAAGTTAAAGTTATCTTCTTTTCCATTTGGGTATATTATTTCAAATTGTTTTACTAACTATTTAATAACCTAAATATATTATAACCTATATTTATAGGATTTATTATTCAACAAATAAAATAGTACGTTTTAATTTACATAGTCATGATCCTTATAAATTTTTCATTTTTAATGAATTAAAATTATCACATTTATTTATAAATTATATTACCTAGTAAAGTATAAATATTTACAGCGATATTTTACAATTTCTTACTTAGAAAATGAATCACTTAAATATGAAAATTTTTACTATATTTTTGACTGCTCTTTATATTTAATAAATGTATATATTTACATTTTTTTTTTCAATATACATTTTCTTTAATAAAAAACAACCTCAATTACAAAAACAACATTCGTAAAGACTTTAGGTTACTTATTTGTCCGATTCAACTTATGTTATTTCAGTGAACTATTCTACATGTAATTATTTTTTCTTTAGATTCTTGTCAAGTCTTCGGTAATTCTTATGTGGGCCCTTTTAATAAAAAACAAACTTATATATCATAATCTAAACCTACTGGAGGCAGGCGCGGATCCAAGGGGCGCGGTGGGGGCGATCATCCCCAAAAACTTCCAATTCAGAAAAATAGACTCGATCCTGCCTCTTTCACTAAAAAGTGTGAATACTGTTGACATCCCCCCCCCCCCCCGTCAACAAGTCGACAACTAGATTTTGCTTGCGATCGCACCCCCCACCCCACCCCCCGAGTAGCTTCGAATTCAGAAAATAGACCCAATTCTGCCTCCTACATTAGGAATATAAATGCTGTTAGCATCTCCCCTTCCCCCCGTCAATAACTTGCTTTCAGTTGCCATACTGCATCCTTGTGATAGCACTCCCCCCCCCCCCAAAGAGAGAGACTGGATCAGTCCATGACTGGAGGTGTGTTATGTATCAATGGTAGAATAGTTTTACTTCAATTTTAAAAATAAACGTTGTGAAATGTATTAAACTAACATTGCAAAAACTTTTTTTAATATACTGCCTTGTATCTAAATCTAACAGTTTTTTAGATAATGACAATTAAATAATAATATGATATATTCAGGGTGTCCTATTTTTGAGTACTTTACGGGGTATCTCCATATCTCCAGGAAAATAGACAACTGCAGTGTATCCCAAATTCGCTAGATTTTTGGTATTTCTCGTCAAATATTAAAGTTAACAAAAAAGTGATGTAGCATTTATAAGCTATTTTTTGGAGACACTAAAAATTTTACAAAATAGAACTGGAAAATTTCCATTGTTTTCAAGATAAAAGGTCAAATTCAAAAGATGCCAATTTTTTAAAAGTGATATTTAAGAATTGTTAACAACCTTTTCCATAATAGTGTTATTTCAATTTTAATAAGTTAAGTTCAAATATAAACATCCTATCAGCCTCTTTTGTACTTCATTCATATCCTACTACGATTCGTAATAAAAACTCGCAAAATGAAACTTATTTTTTATTTTAATTTAAAATGCTTACGTAGAGAATTAAAACCCTTATCACATAAAAATTCACAATAACCAAGTTACTATAAATAACTTTTTAACCACACCATATATTAAAATTATGATAATACCAATTAGATGATATTTGAAATATCACGAAAAAAAAGTCCCTAACCATACTCAAATATTTTTTTACATAAGAAAGTTATATAGTATTTTAAGAACTGACAACTTTTGAATTTCGTCCTGTATCTTAAAAACAAAAGAAAATTTCTTTTGTGACATTTCTAATTCCTAAAAAATGCAGCTCATTAGTTTTTTGCTAACTTCAATAGTTAAGGAAAAATTCCATAAAAGTATAGAATTTGGGATACCCAGTATCCTGGCATCATAGAAACATTTTAATTCAAGGTTAGTTATGAAAATTATTTACTCATAGTTCTCTTGGATTAAAGTTGTTACTTTCACACCTCTTATTGTGATAATGGATCGACATGACATTTTCAGTTGTCACATTCTTAAAAATTATCATAACTGTGTAGACACGATAAATTCTTCAAGTTTAAAATTATCCTTGGAATTGATGAAAATATACAGAGTGATCCACTAAAATATTTTCGATTAAACTCAAAACGTTAGAAGTTTGGACGCTTTGAGTTGGAGGGCACAGATGACAGATTGAGTAGTAATTTTATGATAGGTTCATACTTCAAAAATTAACAACCAATACTAAGAATTTTCTTTAACAATTTTCATTTGTGGGTTAAATGACACACTTTACTTTCATCTGCTTGTAGTCTCAACTAATGATTCACAGGCCAAAATAATTTGACTGATTTTTTTTTAACGGAAACTCAAGTATAGTTTTCCGAAATATATGGCTTCAAAAGCCTCCATCCCGTCAGCTTTTTAAGATATCCCAACCTAAAATTGCATTTTTTTTTCGACATATTTGAGGTTAGTTAAAATCATAAAGTACTTTTTTTTTGTCGAAAATTTCAAAAAGTTTTTAATTTTAGTGAAAACTTGTGTAAAGGTATTCTCGAAATTGCTTATTTATTTTTCCTTTAGTCAAAAATATCTGAAATTAACAATTAAACTAAGAAATTGAATGTTCGTTAACTTCTTAGTTGTTAATTGTTAGTTTTTTATTTTAATTCTTTGTTGAGAGAAAATTGTTAAAGGAAATTTTTAGTATTGGTTGTTAATTTTTGGAAGTATGAATCTACCAGAAAATTATCACTGTCATCTGTCATATGCACTCTAAGCGTTCAAACACCTGACATTTTGAGTTTAATTGAAAATGGCATTAAATTTCGATGTTTTTAGTGGGTCACTCTGTATATTTTTTGAGAAGTACGAGTCGCATTATTGACAATTGGTGTAGGAAGTTATGATAGTATACTTTTTAAATCCAGTTGTTTCGGACAAGGAAAGAAACCTACATCTTCTAAAAAGAAAAAAATACATTTAAATATACATTCAGCCTAGGTGATTCAAGCAAGTTATTGCAAAAATAATCCTAATAATGGCAAGTTTCACTTCAATTGTCATATCCACCCTTTTTTTTATTTAAAGAATACTAGTAATTTTCTTCACATATCCCAATATATTATATAAAAAAATGCACTAACATTAAATTTTGAATAGGCATGGTTACTTACCTACTCATTCAGTCAAAAATATAACAAAAATGCTTTTTAAAAAGATGACTATTATATAGTTAAGATATGTAAATATTTTACAAATGTTAGACTTCTCTGTTTTTGAAAAAATGTCCTTTTTTATCTAAACCGAATTTTCTCCTGCACACATAGTTTTTAACGATTATATTTATGAGAGCAGTCTTCAATTTTTTCTACAAATTAATATTGATTTATACCCAAAAATTTACATAGCTAATAATGTTTAACATATTTATTGAAAAAATATATATGGATTTTTATTATTACAGGTAATTAAAAAAAATTATATAATTGTTAAAAATATTTTACAGAGTCATAATGACGAAACAAATGCACTTTGTATATGTTTAAAATTAAAAGAAAAAACAATATTTAATTAATTAATTAGTTGGCAGTTTTAATATATTCGATTAATTGTATCGGTACGAATATTTATAACTAGATTTTTTCAGTAGTTTTTTTTCCACACACATAAAGATGCCGTTACACATAAAGCTCTTTTACACCAGAAGATTTTGCTTTTTAACTTTAGACCCTGTGGTAAATATATAAATGTCTGTTTAAAAATAAGAGGAAATTAAATGGAAGAAAAATTACAAGTTTTATACGATCTAATAAGAACTATGATAAGTCTGGTAATAGTAAAAATTATGACATACAATTTATTAAAAATTTGACCATTTGTTGTGGTATGATACACATATTTTTAGTGGTCAATAATTTTAATGACCTATTGCAAACAAGTAAAGGGTGTTATGAAATAGTCTAAGAATATAAATTTAAGTAGCCAGGAATGGTCCAGTTTTATAAGGATTTATAACATTATGCCAAAATAGAAAAATAACATTATAAAGAAAAATCCATAAAATGGTATGAAATTTCATTTTTTACATAAATACTTTATTTAAGTTTTATTTTTAGTTAGCTTAGTGTTTATTATAGAAAATTAAAATGTCTTGTAATAATACCTCAGGTGACCATTCTAACAATGCGTCATAGCTAAACAAGCGTATATAGGGTAATAAAATTTTGGGATATACATATATATATATATATATATATATATATATATATATATATATATATATATATATATATATATATATATATATATATATTTACATACAGAGAAGCAAAACTTTGTTAGGAGTGTAATTTGTATTAGTCAAATTCTTTTTACTTTTAATACTCTATATTTCTTTACAACTTTGTAATTTCATCAAAAGTAAAACTACAAAATCAAAGAGAAAATAGGATGATATCATAAGAGATTGAAAACACTAAAATAAACAACTCAGAGTTTAAGAGTTAGTCCTGAAAACTTAATTTCAATACGCTCAGCATAGTTGTGATTTAAAAAAAGAACTACTTACAAATAAAGATCTTTAAAAATTCTTAATCTTTCTTTATAATATCAAAAATAAAAAAATTTAAATAACACATTCAAGGAAATAATTTTCATATACTGAGTGTCAAATTTTAAAATTAGATGAAATTAAATAGAATTTAAAACATTGCAATAAATATTGGTGAGTTGATTGGTATCAGACTTGTAATTAATTGCGTTTTTGTTTCTATTGATGTAGCACATTTCGAGAAACAATCTACCTATTTAATTATTTTGGTGATCTAAAATTTTTACGTTTTGGTAATCAAAGCCATGCTCAAAAAATGGTGATCATCTACAGTGCATGTATTTTTTCCCAAACGACAGTTACTCTTGTGTTGAGTACCACGTTGTTTTAACTATTGAGCTATTTATCTCACATAACAGCCCGGACATTCCAAACAAGATAGCTGACATACGACATTGCTCTTGTACAACAATGGTGTTTTATCCTTGACTCTTGAAAATAGGTTTTGTTTACTTAGCAAATTGTATTTGTCAATTTTTATATTAGGAAAACCTTTAAATAAGGAAACCGTTGAATTGGTCAACTAGTTGACAAAAGGAAGTCTTTCAAATTCAATTAGATTTTCATTGGTTTCTTCTGTTGGACAATCATATATATTAGAATTATAAATAAGTTTTTGAAAAATGTTTTTGGGATAAACATTGTTAACAAACATATCAAAAATCATGCTTCAATTGTTTTCTAGAAATTTTTTGTCACTCACAATAAAACAATTTTAGACTGGTATCAGAAACCTACAACGTCTGGTAGGTATCTGAGTTATTTTTTATGTCACCCAAGAAATTAAAAATACAATACTGTGATAGCTATAAAATATAGGGTTATACATATAAGTGACCAAAAATTTCTTAATAGCAATTTAAGGATGCTTTTTGATATGTCGGTAAACAATGAATACTTCAAAAACATTCTTGAAAACGGATTTATAATTTTGACATCAATGATAGTCCCACAGAAGAAACTAAAGAAAATCTAATTAAAATTAAAAGTCTTCTTTTTGTCAACTACTTGACCAAGTCAATGGTTTTCTTATTAAAAGGTTTTTCTAATATAAAAATTGCTAAATGCAATTCGCAAAGTAACCAAAACCTATTTTCAAGAGTCAATGACAAAACACCCTTGTTGAGCAATGTCATATATGAGCTATCTTGTTTGGAATATCCGGGTTGTTATGTGGGACAAATAGCTCAATGGCTAAAACAACGTGTTACTCATCTGAAGACTAGGAATGTTTTTGATTATGAAAACCTAAAAATTTTAGACTCCAAAATAATTACAGAAGAAGATTGTTTCTCGAAATGTGCTATATCAATAGAAATAAAAACGCAATTAATTACAAGTCTGATTATCAATCAGCTCAGCAATATTTATCGCAATGTTTCAAAATTTTACCTAATTTTAAAATTTAAGAATCCCTGTATGGAAATTATTTCCTTCAATATGTTGTTTTTTTGGTTATAAAAAAGAGATTAGGAATTCTTAAAGATCTTTATTTGTGAATAGTTCAAGTGAGTTCAGGTTACTTCAGCTACGAATAAAACTTTTTTACCGTAGTGTTGCATTCGTAAAAAATATGTCATCTATAATAATTTGGTTGCGCTGCAGTTTCTTTAGGCAGGCTTGGTTATAAGTTTAAAACTGAACTTCCGGAACTGAGGGTGTTGTTCTTTGTCTACCATCTTGAAAATAGGGGTACCATCGGAAAATTAATAAAAATAAGCCTAAATAAAAAAGGACACTGGTAAAATTATTGGTTATGAAATGTTCTATAATAAAAGTACCGGCAATAACCATTTTTACTGCAAGATTGAAAATATAGTTTATCTTGCCTAAAAGTTATTTTTTTTCATCTTTCTTTCTTTATAACATTTTTCTTACCTAAAAGTATTTTATATCTTTTGGAGCAACGGTTACGGAGATATATTAAGGATGTTTAGCAACGTCATAGAAATGGGTGCGGGCACAGGGCAGGTAAGAAATGAAAACAGGAAAATTACAGTGATGCAAATGTTAGATAATCATTTGTCAAATGAATACAAGAATATAAAATATCGCAAAGAAATGACATTTTGAGTTATGTTTTGAGCATATAAAACATTTTTGCCACGATTTAATTAACTGGCTTTTTTTTTGTCTGTTTCCCTTATTTGCTGGTGGGTACAAGTTTTTCAATCGACTTTAAACTAACTTCCAGGTGATCTAGAGATTTGAAACTTTAAATATAGCTCAGAACTGGGTGACAATGAATTAACTCGTTTTCTTTGTTCGTTTGTTTATTTGTCTATTCGGTACAAATTTTGCAATTGATTTTAAACTAAAGATTAAAAGCCAAAAAAAGTTATTGGAATTTTTTTGTTTATACCACTTTTTAAAACGGACTAAAAAGTATAAAATAATTTCTCCTAGCCCCGTACAGAGTTATAAGCTCATAAAGATTCCTAACCCCATACACATTGTCCTGAAAACTTGTGATTGTAAATTTTTAATGGCTTTGAAAATATTTGGTAAGATTTAGAAGAAAAAAAAACATGGAGTGCAATAGATAATAAATGTTGTGTGAATTTTTCAATGACAACGATTTTCTACACTCCTTACTATTATATATTGCGTGCATCACACGTTTTTCATTTAAAATCTTATAAGTAATTTCATAGCTATTAAAAATTTACGATGACAAATTTTAGTGACAATGTGTATGGGGTTAGGAAGCTGTATGGGGTTAGGAAGCTCTATGGGGTGTTGTGGAACCAACATCTTACCACTGCTTTCCGGCAAAACTCGACTTAAATAGATGTTCAAGTTTGTGGAAAGTACAGGGATGTCTGGGAAAGATACCGGTGGATTCCACTGATGAGTCCACCACCGGTCTCGGGACGAAACATCCGTACATTTTCGGTGATCGCAAATAGTTCGTTAGTTATATGCCCTTAACATCAGGGGCATTACTACAACATGGCGCCGGAGCAGGGACGACGAAATGGAAGGCCGTCGAGTCGTAGCTTTGTGCTAAAGCCGGTACCGTGCTTTGGAAAGACCACCTAGGATGTCCGTTCCACTTTCTTTTCAGGCCTGTGCTTTCTAACGGCTTGGACTGTCCGACAGTTAAAGCTGGAAAGCAAATGCCTTAGGAGGGGCATGTTGTGGAACCAACATCTTACCACCGCTTTCCTGCAAAACTGGACCTAAATAGATGTTCAAATTTGTGGAAAGTAAAGGGATGTCTGGGAAAGATACCGGTGGATCCCACTGATGAGTCCACCACCGGTCTCGGGACGAAACATCCGTACATTTTAGGTGGTCGGAAATAGTTCGTTAGTTATATGCCTTTAACATCAGGGCCATTACTACGACATGGCGCCGGAGCAGGGACGACGAAATGGAAGGCCCTCGAGTCGTAGCTTTGTGCTAAAGCCGGTACCGTGCTTTGGAAAGACCACCTAGGATGTCCGTTCCACTTTCTTTTCAGGCCTGTGCTTTTTAACGGCTTGGACTGTCCGACAGTTAAAGCTGGAAAGCAAATGCCTTAGGAGGGGCATGTTGTAGAACCAACATCTTACCACCGCTTTTCTGCAAAACTGAACTTAAATAGATGTTCAAATTTGTGGAAAGTACAGGGATGTCTGGGAAAGATACAGGTGGATCCCACTGATGAGTCCACCACCGGTATCGGGACGAAACATCCGTACATTTTAGGTGGTCGCAAATAGTTCGTTAGTTATATGCCCTTAACATCAGGGGCATTACTACTACAGGGGTTATAGATCTGTGTGGGGCTAGCAGGAATTATTTTATAATTTTTAATCCATTTTAAAAACTTAGTATATTAATTGTTTTTATTTAAATAATTGTTAAAAATTATATTATGCAATTATCAAAAATATTTAATTCATATATATTAAACGAGGTTTGGTAACAGCGTATACATTTTGTATTGCCAATTTTTACTTGTAAACTTCTGTCAAAATTTTAACTTTCCTACGTTACAGGTGTCAATGCATTGGTTGTCACTGATTCTCGTTTATTCGTTAACTGATCTGATCAAGCGTATAATATCGCTAGTGCAATGGAAAAGCAAATTTGTAAAGAAAATTATGATACAAGGCGGTGTTGCCCAATTTCTTATTCCATTGTAACAAAGTTTAAATATAGTATCAATCTAAAAGTTTAAGCAAATTATTCTTTCGAAAATATGCGATAAAGTGAGGAAAAATGCAACAAATTTTTTCACAAAAATGTACATTTCTTGAACATTCTTATGAAAACTGAAACTATTTTCAAGATGGCTGGCGACCACCCAAAGTTTCAGAAACCAAGTTTTAAACTCACAGGCCCGCTCCGTATGAATTCCCAAGAAACCATCGCTGTTGGCCAAATTTAGGATAAAATAACGGACTAACTGTAGTAATGAGCCATTCTTCTATAAAACTTCTGATCTGCAAGTTCTAATGAAGGTGAAAATTTCCACTCTAATTTCACTATCAAAAAGTTTGATTATGGCGTTGGAGTCAGTAATTTCATAGCGATAATTTCAGTCACCTGATCGATAAATTTTAAAATTTGAAAAATAATTAGAATATTACATGTCTCATTTTTACTCGCTATCTCAATGTAAATTTTTGCGACCGTATAAAACCCATTTTTTACGTTTTAACTTACACACAACCTATAATCGTATAAATAAACATTTTATTTTAGTACTTAAGACCTAGTTTTTAAATTATCTTTAGTTTATCGAAAGTTTGTGTATTATTTGTGATCCCATTACCATGAATGTTCCTTTAAAAAAAAATACTTGCGAAATTTGTTCTTGATAAGTTAAACTGATGCTGGAGAGCGAATTTTAATAAAAACTACAAAATCCAAATTATTTATAAAGGTATTATATAAAGAAACATTCATGGGACATAGCATCGCATTGTTCAACTTTTAGTTTATTTAGTCCGTAGATTTTCTATACTAAATCTCCATCTAGTTCTATTTATAGTTCCGTCATTTGTCAAACGGTGCTCTCCCTTTTGTTGGCCATAAGGGGGGTTTCAGGTGATGGTTCCTCCTCAACGGCAGAACTTATGGGTTGAAGAGGTATGGGTGGCTCCCTGAAATAAATAATTAATCATTTAATGAACACGTAAACTGCGTTATAATTTGAACAATGGTGTAAATGTAACTAGTATTTTACGCAATTTTTCTGTGTATATAAAATATAAATTCCGAGATATACCGGTAGGATATTAAAGTTACAGAATTTTTCGATGTCAGGCTGAAAAATTTCGCTAGTCAAATAATATCTCTGCATAGACCGGGGTAATTATTAGAACATCTAATACTCGGTAGATTGAAACAAGAAATAGACAGAACTGGCGGCCTGTTCGATGAACAGTACGGTTTTCGAGAGGTTGACCTACAACGAGTGCACTCAAAAGGGTGTGCGAAGTAGTAGAGGAGACCAGACAGATCCCACGAGGACGAAGAAAGTTATGCGCTTTAATAACAGTAGATGTGGAGAACGCCTTCAATACAACGTCTTGGTCTGGAATACTTGAAGATCTAAAAGAAGAAGGATTGCTCCCTATTTGTTCAATATAATTGCCAGCTATTTTGAAGACCGATTGCTCATAATAGGAGGAAAGGAGGTATCATGTGGAGTCCCGCAGGGATCCGTGTTTGGGTCCACTCTGTAAAACGTCTACTACGATGGAGTACTAAACCTACCGGTCCCAGATGGAGTAACAATGATAGGATACGCAGACGACCTTGGAATCTTAGTGGAAGTGAGGGGTGCAGAAAGAGTGGAGGAAGTAGGAAACAAAACTCTACAAGAGGTCATAAGTTGAATGCACACCAAACAACTTAAAATGGCCCCACAAAAAACTGAAGCACTCATTCTGGTCGCTGGAAGGAAAAAGAAGATCATAAAGGTATCGGTGTAAGGTATAAGCGTGGAGTCAGGAACATATCAAGTACCTCGGGATATACCTGAATAGAAATATGACCATGGGTACGCATATTCGTAAAACAGCAGAAAAAGGAATGAATGGCATCAGTAGACTTATACCTAGGGTAAGTGGACCACGAGAGGCAAGCAGGAGAATTCTCTGTTCCATTGTGGAATCAATCATGTTATACGGAGCGTCTATATGGGAGAGGGCAATGGATAAAAAGATGTATAGAAGCGCGCTACTGAAAGTACAAAGAAGAATGGCCATGAGAATAACAGGGGCATTTAGAACGGCATCACCGAAGGTAATACTTGTACTCGAAAAGATCCCGCCAATTAACCTCCAAGCAAAAAAGAGAGTCCAAATACAGAAGGGAGGAACGACGGTGAGAAATGCGACATCTGAAGCAATGATGACATCCTGACAGGAAGAATGGAACAACGAGGACGGAAATGTTGAGTGGACAATCATTAAAATATGGACAGAAAGGAAACATGGTGAAGTTGATTTCTTTTTAACTCAAATACTCACCGGACACGGAGACTTCCAAGCTTATCTTAAACGCCTTAAAATTAGTGAAAATCACGAGCGCCTTTATTGCGATGGAGTGGATACCGCAGAGCACCCATTCTTCGACTGCATAAGATGGAATGAACTAATATGAAATTTGGAGCGGAAAATGGGTAAATTAAATCCTGTTAATCTTCTACAAAATATGCTCGAGTTCGAAGACCACTGAAAAGAGGTAAGCAAGATGCGCTGAACAGATTTTAACAGAAAAAAAGAACCAAGGGAAATGACAAGGATGGATGAGACAGGAAAACGGGATGTATAGATCGATTACCAACAAACAGACCATGACTTTCTGAAGTAATATCTCAAGGTCTCCTAAGTAGTCCTATACTACTAAGGTCTCCAGGGAATGGTTATAGTGGGTAGAGTGTCCTCTAGAATCAAGGTGCGAGCCCCACACAGAGTTCGTAAAAAGCATTTCCACATCTACAAAAAAAAAGCCTGGGATAACGAGAAGCGTACAGATTTAAATTTCGGTAAGAAATAAATAAATATTTACTGCCGTAGAATTAGTTTAACAAGTTGTCTATATTCTTCTTCAGGTAGTGAAAGGAAAAATATACAGAAAGTTTATTTCATGTAAATACAACTCAGGTGGAAAATATAGGCAACTTGTTAAACGGCAGTAAAGATTTCTTTATTTCTTATTGAAACTTTAATTTTTAAGCTTCGCACTACTCCTGTGTATATATATGTTCAACTGGCGGTATGTTTCAGTCTAACACCAAAAAAGTCTGCAGTATTCATATCCTGCTGATCTATCTCGAAATCTATATTTTATATAGAAAATTATTTCCTATGACTCTTGGTACATTAGAGCACCATGAAACCACTAGGTGGTGCAGTTTTATTTGTATGACAAGTTATTTGCTCTTGATATCTTTTTTTAAATTAGTAAAGTCGTAAAACGTGAACAATTTGCAGACTGTAGTTTAATGGCTTGACTATACACCAAGTTATTTCAAGAACTATAAATAAAAAAATAACTTGTTATGCAAAAAGTTATAAATTATGTTTTTACTATAGACCTATCTGTCTTGCGAAACAAAGGATCAATAGATACAATAATTCTTTCTCTCTCTTCTCAAACTAATAATTAGAAATATACCTTGTTTGAGTAGACCTTAATCTTTGTTGAGCTACAGGACCCCCACGATACTGTACGGGATATACACCTGGGGGTAAGTGGCTTACTGGACCATATTGCCATTGTTGTGGTGGTTGCCTTGGTAGAGTGCAGGATGTATTGTAAGTTGGAATCATTTGAGCTGGTCCTGGTAACTGTATAAGAGAAAGTATACCGTTAGAAAAGTTGAAATAACATTATTTATTTTTTACTTTTACCTTTATTTTATTGTACAAAAATATTCTGATATAATATATAAATAAATTACACACGAATCATCAGTAAAAGTTTTTATATACTCTAAGAAATTAGTAGAATTATTAAGTTTAACTTTAAGTAAAGTAAGATTTAATTTAGTACCTTGAGCCTACCGTAATTTATTTTCAGCAATACGTATTTAAATATTCGATATTTTATTTTCGAAGTGCTTCTTAATTAATTTTCGTTTTCCAGAGTCAAAATTTAAAGGTAAAAATAGAAAAATAAGATGTTGACACTTCATAAGATGTTGACATTTCTAGTAAAATACACAAGAATGAAATAATTTTAATCATTTTAGCAAATTTTGTTCCAAGCTCTCTTTCAACTACTTTTCGCAATTTTAAGTATTTTTCGATTTTAGCGAGACGTCAACGCATCCCGCCATTATTCGGTATTTTTATTCTCATCTCGGAGAATATGGATCTATTTACGCATTTGTCGGGTTTATTGGGTTAATTTTATCCTTCAGGAAACATGGTAGTTTGTTCCCTTCGGGATTAATTTATTATTTAAGAATTTTCGTATTATCAATTATTTGTGTAAAACCTAAGTTTTAACATAAATCAGGGGTTATTGGTGAAGTCCCGTTAAACCTCCCTACTAGAATGAAAACTCTAGCTGCCTCACCTTTCTTCTCGCTCACCGGGATAGAAGGGGAATAAGTGAAACTTAAAGTTAACGAAGATTTATTACGTTTTAATTTATCAAGGGAACACATCTAAGGAATGAGCCAATTAGGAAGAGATTATCAAGTAACACTGATCCTTGACTCTTAGTTAACTTTTTATTTTTATTTTTAATTCAGTACTGTTTTCCGTAAGTCAAGTTCGAGATTATTTTACTCTCCACTGTTACATTCGGGTTTATATGTCATATTGGGATTTTCATAACTTTATAGCCAACACGAAGCTGACTATTAGTAGCAATGTCAATTTCAGGTTATCTTCACTCGTATGCGCCGCTAACATCGTCTTTTTATCGACGGTATCAATATCAGGAATTAAGACATATACACGATCTTTATTGTCTGTAGAATGTTATGCTGTCAAAGACTTTAAGAACCACGAGCTACCTAAAAAATTGAGCAGTCAACGTGGCCCCTGAGAGCGAAGCTCAATCGGAAAAAGGACGAGGTACCTCAAGAAGAGTAACCTGTAATGTGCTTAATTACGCCGCTGCCTTTTCGCTTTTATAGCAGTGGTGACGTCGTGCTCTGAATTCAGGGAGGCACCGCGTCAAAGTGTCGCCATTTAATATCTGGGTTTCCCCGCTTCGGAAATCGAAGAATAGTAGTTTTAGCACTGTATACCTTATTATTTAATTTATTTTATTTATTTAGGGAGCATGGGACATATTAAATCTGGAATTTAATATTTTGTCGTAAAATAAGCATGTATCCACAACAATAACTGAGAAGAAAAGTATTTTTTTTTAATTTATTTGGATGAAATCTTTAGTAGTTATATTATAATCAATTGTATGAATTCCAATATTTTATCATAAATTGTGCCAACGAAACCTGATAATATAATATATTTAATAATTTTAATATTTTTTAATATATTATTTTTTAACGTTTTTATTAACAACCTTGCTTCTGTTGGTAATGCGTATATTTTACTATATGCCGATGATGTTAAGCTGTATAGGGGAATAGGTTGCTTACAGGACTGTATTAAACCAATGGTGGATTTGCGTTTAGGACCGTGATGAAGCTCGAGCTTAGAGAAGCAAAATTTTAGGGACATTCAAATTTTAAGAACGCCAAAATTTTAGAGGCTGCAAATTGAAAGAACGATTAAAATTTGAAAATCAATTTGGCTTGATTTTCCTGTTAATTTATGAACAAATTTCAGTAAAATATTTAAAATAATTTTTAAAGTGTTTAATAAAGATATGTAATTATTAAATTGTTGAACAAAAAGTTTCTTAAGAAATTTTTGTTAACACACCATGTTATACTTCCAAAACGGAATGGTTTTTATAATATTAATAGATAATAGAAAGCTAACTTTCGTTTGTTAAGTATGTTTCAAGATCTATCGTTTGGCTCTTAGCTTCAATAATGAGGGTCGGTTACCTCGTGCATTAAAACCCTTTTGTGGTACCGAGTGCGGTGCTTAATTTAAATAAATATAGACCAGGAGTATTTTTTAAAATGCTCAATGCTACTGAGATTCTGGAAAGAGTTCCTGCTTGTCATAAAAGGCTCTTCTTGGAAAAAAAAGTAACACTGAGAGTCTCGAGTGTCATTTATAGTTATATTTTAAAGTTGGAAAAAGAAAAGTAATTGGGCCTCATGGACAGTTCATCTCCTGATGAATAGTTTTTTTTTCCATTAAATTCTCTTATATTATGTAAAAAATACCAAAAAAGTAATTTTTTAAATTACATTATATTTTTGCTAAATCTCATACTTGACTACGCCACTGTTTACGGATCCGTATTTTCCCCCACTACTTATACCGCCCACGACATTTCTCGGTTGATACATGACATGTGTCGCTACAAAATGGTGGAAGAGTCAAGTAGGATGTTTGGCTGTTTTCGAGTTTTCTAGAATTTCAACGAATTTTCACAATTCTATCAAAATATGCCTCTAAATATATTTAAAAAGTGCTAATGTTAGGTTTTTTCCTCTGTTTTTCAAATATATACTTGTTTCATATTCAAACCACATTGGTGAGTTACTTAATAATTAAAAGTTAGGTTAATACTCTAACTGTTTAATTAATAATTGTAGAGATGTCCTGAAGAAGAAATTCTCGAAAGCGTGACAGAATCAAAAAGGGGTTTTTCTCTGCTTCCCCAATAACCCTAATTTAGAATATATATATATATATATATATATATATATATATATATATAAATTATAAGCATCTAGTCATAAATAAACAATACAACCGCATAAAGAACATCATTTATTATAACTACGCATGTGTTGGTGCGCTGCTTCAGTTTACTTGATTTTTAAAGTTCATAAACATTTTGGTGATAAAAATTAACATAGTTTTGTTGTAATTGTGATTTCTAAATAATCGGGAAGCTCCCTTGATAATTGCGTTGACAATGATTCTTGACAGCATAATTATTTTATATTTCTCAATATTATTTTTACTTAGATCACTATTTGAAAAAGTTATTTAAGTTGAAAAGTGGAAAAAATCCTATTTTTCAAATGTTTAACGATTTTCAACTCAAAAATTATACGTCATACGGAAAAATCAGAAAAAATACTTTTTACTTAGAGTCGACCGAGGAACACAAATATTTTTGACTTTACAAAAAAAAACAATTTAATGGTTGAGTTTTATGGAATTATTTTAAATTAAATTGTACACTGTTAGTAAGGTTTAGCTAAAATTTCTATTGAAGGATAGCATTAAAGATATATTTAGCAGAATCAACTGACACATACTTAGTAGTTTTATAAATGGTCTTATATAATGTCGCCTGATAAAGTAATGATACTGAGGATTAACTTAGCTCTCGTATTCCATTGGATTTAACACAATACAGTGAAACTCGAAGGCAATATATAACGTAAAAACCGTGCAACAGGCTTTATTACAAGCGAGTAAAGAGCCTCCTTAACTTACAAGGGGACTGTCGTATCGTTTAAGATATAGGCTTGGAGACTTTTTTTTGCTTAGTGGGATCAGCGGTCGTATATTTTATTTTACCAGAAAAAGTACAGAAAGTAAAGTAAATTTTGCTTAAGGAGTGTTTTATATTTACAGACTGACTACGTTAAAGTAAAATGTAGAAGACGATTCTGTTTTTATTATTTTAAGCATAAAAAATACAGCTTATATGTGCTTACTTTTTTTAAAGTCGGGGTTACTTAAATAATTTATGGAAAAGATAATAGAGGTTTTAGATTAAATAGAGAAAGAGACAGACAAGCAAATCTTTTCTAAGATTTCCGATCTTGGTAAACAATATTTAGTTTCCAAAAGACTTGTCTAGCCATGTTAATCGCCAGACGATGATCTGCCTGGTTGGCAACTCCGCGTAATGTTTGTAATATGTCTGATACACTTGCGGGTACGACGAATTGAGGACTGCTATACCCGCCACATTAACTCAGCATTGTTCTTTATTTGATCACAATGAAATGTGATTTTCCGTAGAAGGTTTTGAGCTGTCATCTCAGGTAAAAATCCAACGGCGTTAGGTCGGGAGATCAAGGAGGCCAGGTAATAGGTCCTCCTCTACCTATCCAACAGTTTGGATAGACGTTATATAGGTGGTCCCGCACAGCAACGCTGAAATGAGGTGGTGCCCCATCGTGCATGTAGTACATGTTTCGGCGGGTTTTAAGTGGTAAGTGCTCTATTAAAAGAAACTGGTGGAACTCTGTTTAAATAATTGTCAATAATTCCTGCTCAGACATTAATTGATTGGAACTGATGTTGATGATGCGAAACAATAGTTGCATGAGGATTTTTCTCAGCCCATACATGCGAGTTGTGTAAATTTAAGATACCATTTTTGGTAAACCCGGTTTCATCCGTGAAGAGAATAGTGGTTATGAAGTTTACATTATTTCGTTGCTGATCCAATAGCCAGTCTGCAAACTGCATTCTACGGTAAAAATCTTCAGAGATCAGGTCATACACTTTTTTCAAATGATATGGATATAACAGCTGTTCTTGAAGAACTTTATGTACTATTGTTTTCGATATATTAAACTGCGCTGATAATTTTCGAGTGCTCGTTGAAGGAGTGTCATCTACAGCATTTAAAATATTTTCCTCTAATTGTGGCGTACGTAGTGTTCTTCCCCGACCAGCATCAGTACTTCTTTTCCCAAAATTTCCTAAAATTATGAAGAAAAAGACAAATCTTATAGTTTATATTATGAAAAAATTTAACATTTAACAACGGACTTTTTGGTGAGGGACATGGTCTCTAATCCATACGTACACACCGGTAATATACATGTGTCGTATACTCTTCTTTTTAGATTTATGGGAATTGAATTATTTTTCAGGATGTATGCATGCTTACCGAAAGCGGCCCGTGTCAGCTGTGTTCTTCTTTTTATTTCAGCATCCTGGTTTGATTTTCCTAGTCTGATATCATGACCCAAGTATACATAGTGTTCAACGTTTTCTATCATCTGGTTCTGTATTGTTATGTTTGCCTGTTCGTGGCTCATTATGTTTGTTTTGTTGTAGTTCATTTTAAGGCCTACAGATGCGGATACGTCATTTAGCTGTTGTAATATTTCGTTCAATTCTTGGAGATTATTTGCTATTAAGATTATCTCATCAGCAAATCTGAGATGGTTCAAGTATATTCCGTCGATGTTTATACCTTTGATGTCCCATTTAAGGATATTGGTCGGTAGTTTTCAATATTTGAATTGTCTCCCTTTTTAAATATTAAGATTACTTCGGAGTTATACCAATCCTGTGGAATTTTTCCCTCTTCAATTATTTTATTAAATAGAATCTTCAATATTTGTTTTATTTTTCTGCCGCCAATTTTCAGCATCTCTACTGTAATTTTGTCTTCTCCTGCACATTTATTGTTCTTTAATTTATTTAGTGCCATTCTTATCTCTGAGTTTGTTACTTCTGGAATTTCCTCTGAGCCTATTTTGAGTATGGTTCTTTTTGTTCGTTGTAGCTCTTGTTGTGCGTGTGGCGAGTATAGCTTGTTGTAGAATTCTTCTATGGTTCTGCTTATTTCATTTTCGTCCTGGACGGTCAAGTTTTTCGCGTTTTTTATTTTTATTATTCTTGTTTTGCCTCTTGAGTTTTTTGTTTTTAGTACTTTCACTTGCAGTTTTCACTTATTCTGTCCTTTATTAGTTTATTGGTGTAATTTCTATTGTCTTTTCTAATTTCCTTTTTCACTTCCTTGTTTAGAGTTTTGAAACTGTCTGTTGTTCGATCTGTCCTTTCTCGTCTTTCTTTGAGAAGTCTCAAGGTATTTGGTTGTAGTTTGGAGGTCTTTGTTATTTTTGATTTTGAGCAGACTTTTTTAACCGATGTGTTTATGGTTTCTTTTATTTTCGTGGCTAGTTCGTTTATTTGCATTTGCTTTATTGTCTCTATTGGTGATAGTATTTTTTCTAATTCATTTTGATAGTTGATTTGTTCTTGTGTCAGGGTTTCCGTGGTTGGGTAGCGTTCTTGTTTGATGAGCTTGTTGCGTTCTGTTCTCATGTGTATCTTGATCTTCGCTCGTACTAATTTGTGGTCGCTTCTGGTATAAAACTTATTAAGTGTTGTCACGTCGGTACATATGTTTTTTTCTATTAGAGAGAATATAGTCTATTTCGTTTTTAGTTGTTTTGTCTGGGCTGGTCCATGTCCACTTACGTTGTTTGGGTTTTTTATAAAAGGTATTGAGGCAAAATAGGTTTTCGTTGTTCAGGTAGTTGTATAACATCTCCCCTCTCTCGTTCCTATCACCCAGCCCGAAGTGGCCAATATAGTATGTGTCTCCCTGCTTTTTCTTCCCGATTTTTGCGTTAAAATCTCCTGTAATTATTACGAGTTGTGTTCCTGCAGATGTAAGTAATTCACAACACTTTCTCGGATAGTAATTTGAAGGGTGGTACCTGGTATATATCATATTAAAAAAAATTGAAATATACCTAGTGGTTTAATAATTATGTGTAAAAAACTTGATTCCATTGCAGCTCTTTGGGGCCCCTATCTCCGAAGAGGAGACCTATACGAAAAAAGTTTATATGAACTTGTAATATTCCTTTTACGTGTTTTTTTCATATCTGGGAGATTTCTCACATTTTCCCAGACACCCTGTATAGTGAATTAAATCTTATAAAAATCGTTCGACCAGAACACTTTATACTTGATCAATTTTGTTTATGGGGTCAATTTTTAGGCTTTCATAGAATTCTTGCGGGTATTCTATACAATTTCCCTGATTCGGTTATTATTAAAATTCCGATAAAGTAGTCCTTTCCAGTGATTTCACTTCCAGATTTCTGCATTCTTACTTTACGTGTCTGACAGGATATGAAAGGTTTAAGGAATTGTTGGAGCCTACTTTTATGTCGGAAATAATATCGAGATTGAAATTCAGTATTCATTGAAATAGAAAATTGATTAAAAATATGAGATATATTTGAATAAATTATACTGTTTTAAAAATGAAGGAAATAAGGGAAAATTTGTAGTTTTTTGTTATTATTGGCATGACTAAATATTTGCCGTACATTTTTTATATAATTATAATATTTATTCGTGCTGAGTAGGATTAAGTTCAATATTCTTGTAATTTTAAGAATTCACCGTGTGTTTTGTCGGAACGAAGAGCATTCCCATTTTTAATTAATATCAGTATATCCGTTCTGTCATCCTCAAATAGGCTATGTATGTATTGTTATCACGTATTTGTTTCAAGGTCATAGACAACGATATTTCCTGCGAGGTAGTAGATATCTGTTGGACTTCCGTTGTCTTTATTTTTTGTTGAATATCACGATGTTTCGACTAATAGTTATCTCTAACCATTTGTGAAACTAAATAGATGCGTGTTACACCAAATTCCTATTTATGCTGCATGGACTTTTAATTTACAATTATTAAGAAGTGGTTTACACACTTCTCTTATATCTAAGGATGGTTTACTAAAACAACTCTGGTTCTGATGTATAACCGCGGCTTCTTTGGATTTTCGTTTTTTTCAGTGTTGTTCTCTGAGGAGAATTTTAGCTTCACATCATTTTATGTGATGTCTTTGAGTCTAAGCATGGTTGGCGGCACCAGATTTTCCTGTTTCTTCTCAAGATGTGTATTTTTAGTGTTTTTTAATCCTTACGTCAAGGGGTCTCTTTGTTTCGCCAACATTGGAGGCGCCACATTCAGACGGTATCTGATATACACACTTCTTCATATCCCTTTGAGTTCTTGGTTTGACCCTAGTGAGCCGACTTCTCAGAGAGTTACCTGAATTGAAAACAACGTTGATTTTATATTGTTTTCCTATTCTTCTAACTTTTTGCCCTGTGTTTGCGCTGTTCCAGAATTTTATCCACCAGATATATTGGGTATCCGTTAGCTCTCATGTCATTTTTAATGTGATCTATCTCTTTCATCAAATTCTCGTTGGATTTGCAGAGAGTTAAGGCTCTATCTAGGAGATTTCTTATAATTCCTTGTTTGGTGTTGTTGTAGTGAATAGATCAACAGTTTAAATATTGTACTGTGTGTATGTGTGTGGCTTTTCGGTAAACTGAAGTACGAATTTGTCTACCATCTCTATCAATCAAAACATATAAAAAGGTTAATTTATCTTGTAGCGCTTTCTCCATGGTGAGTTTAATGATTGGGCTGATATTGTTGAATAGTGTTAGCCGTTACTTGATAGAAATCCATTATATAATACAACGTATTATAATTTTCACTATATTACATTAATCATAACAATTGTTTCAACACACAGTGTCTTCTTCAGATGGTAGATAACCAACATAGATATTGTCGAGACGAGAAAGGAAGTTTTGAAGTTCTTCGTCGTTTCCATTCCAGATAATAAAGATATCGTTTACGTATCTAAGCCATAACTTTGGTTTCTTAATTGCGGATTCAATTGCAAAAGTCTCGAACCATTCCATGAAAATGTTTACGACCACCTGAAAATAGAAATCAGTCAAACAACTTTCCAACAGGTCCATGACGGTAGGCGGTGGTAAAGATATTCTTTCTGCTAAGGTCTGATTTTCTTCAAGTTTCTTTATTATGATTTTTCCTTAACTGAAATATTGGTGTATAGATTTTCCACGTTGCTGGTTGTCTGTGATCCAAAGTCCGTGTATGTTTATTAGGTTTGATGGAGCATGTTGTTTGTATATTCCTGCTACTTCTCTGGCTCTCTTGTAGAGATTGAAAGTGACGTTCTTCTTTTCTAGTTCATTTGCCTCGTCATATTTATCTGCTTCTTTCTTCTGCTTGCCTTATTTTTTCCTATCTCTTCGTGGATATTGTTATATTAGGGTTTGTTTGTTGGTGTTTGTCTGCGTTTCTCCAGAAGCTTTAAAATGTTATCTGTAATCCAGCATTCATTTTGTTCTGTTTTTGAAGTACTCATGTAAAACTTCTTCGCTGATATTCCTTCGGGTAATTCCTTGGTTTAGGGCTTCTTTAATACCTTCAATTGTTTCTTTTTTCTTATTTTCTCTAAAAATTTTGGACCAAATTTTGTATTGATTAGTTTTCTAACGGTAGATTTTAAATATATAAAAACATTTGTCATCACAGTATACACTAAATACTTTTAACTAGAATTAAAACGATTAAGTTACATTTATTAAAATAAAATAGAAAATTATTTAAAATTTAGTCTCCGTTGTTTAAATATGCTTTTAAACAAAAGTTGATACAGGGTGTCCAGTAAGTACCTCCTAATTTCTCGGGAGCATACAGAGGAGCTCGAAATACCTTGACTTTGTCATAGAAAAAAAATCCTAAAGTGCCCCTTAACGAAGAAACAGACCTCTAAAGTGGTACCCAGCGATTTACCTTATTGGCTCTAAGTTTTGAAACTACTTATATAATTTAATGAAATTTTAATATTTTATAGAGGTCATAAAGAGTCATTAAACCATACTACAGTAGGCTAGATCATAAGAGAAGTCAGAGATGGACTTGCAGCCACATTCATTGGGTCTAATTTTTGACAGGTGTCATTTTACAAAGTTTAAAACTGATTTTTTAAATACTTTGATCATTCCTCTTTAAAAAAGGTACTCTTAATTTGTTTCGATAAAACTGGCGGTTTTCGAAATAAATCGGTTTTTATGCGAAAAACTCAAAAGTTACGAATGCTAAACACAAACAGGTAAAAATCAGATTGCTATTATTAATACCTACATAATGAATTACTGTTTACGGGACTAAAAAATGGAAGAATACTCCTACGCAGAGTAGGCTGATGTGCATTTAATTTATGGTGAAGCGTTGACAAATTCTTCGAAGGCAAGAAGACTTTTAAATTTTTCTACAAAAATTGTAAATAAAAATGATCATTGAGTTTTTCTTCCAAGACAAATGGACCTATACGATTATTTCCGATGATGTCACGCATTTACAATAAACCTTTGTTGGTGTTTGTTTTGAGTTATAGCTTGCGGGTTTTCATCAGCCCAAAAATGTAAATGGTGTGAGATTATTATGCCATTTCTTGTAAAACTGGGCTCATCGATAAACAAAATAAGGTTAAAAAAATTTAGATTTAGGTTATGTTGCTGTATAAACCAGTTGGAGTATTGAAGTCTTACGAGATAATCATCCGGAGACCAAACGTGTACTTTTTCAATATGGTACGTGTGAAGTAACTGTTCTACTCGAGTTTCATGTACAGCTTGCTTATGCTGTTTGAAGGGTTGTCAGTAATATCTTGCTCCTCTACGTGAGGGTCTCGTGCTCTCCTTGGAGGGCCCCCCACCCAGAGGGAGGCAGAATCGGATCTACTTTCCTGAACTCAAAGCTCTTGGAGGGGAGGGGGCTATAGCAAGAAAAATAAATTGTCAACGGGAAGGAGTGCCAGCAGCATACACATTCCAAATATAAAAAGCAGAATCTATTCTATTTTCCTGAACTCAAAGCTCTTGGGAAGGGAAGGGGCGATCGCAAGCATACACATTCCTATACTCTATTCAAGAACTAGAGAGAGTAATAAAACTGTTACCGAAACCTCCAACGTACCTGCTACAGTGCCGCAGGTAACTGAGGACTGCCGTAAATCTAATTATATTTAAATATTATAAGCTTTTATAAATTTACTGCAACAATAAAATTTCTGATAGTTCAATTTAATTTATGTCAGTGGGCAAAGTACACCTTACAGTGTGTCCTTAGTGATTTACCTTGTTTGTGAATGTTTTCATATATTATTTGAGATTAGTAGGATACCCAAAAGATATGGCTTCCACATCTATATTTATTCCAAAATCGTTAAACCAGTGCACTTTTTCCTCAACGAAAAACTTATTACGATGAATGTTTATGATCCCTTAAGATACCAATATCTAGATAATAATGTTAAAACCTCTGTTGAGATGTGTTCCAACATAACGGGAGTTGAAAAATCTACTATGTACCAAATACTGAAGGAGAAGAAAACGAGTGGAATTGTTAGTACTTCCAAGCCACATTCGATCACAGGCAGACGAAAAACCTTGTTGAAAGAAGAGATGTAAACTGCAATAAAAGAATGTACATACATTTTATTATGAGAAGTAGATCCCAACAGTCGACAAAATTCTAACTGAAATCAATGAAGATCGGGATTTACCTGAAATTAAAAGAATAGAGCTCTGGAAATTGCTCAGAGAACTTAATTTTTGCTAGGAAAAACCAGATAGGAAATCTGTTCTTATAGATCGTATGGAAAATGTCCGTTGGAGAAGAAAATATCTCTCTCAAGTAAAAGATAGAGTTGCTAGAAATAACATAACTTAAAAAATTAGTAATTTAACTGAACTTTTGATAGATTTTTTTGAATAAAATTACTGCAGGAAATTGGGAAAAATTCATATAATAAAGGAATAAAAGAAAATGTGGAAACTCGATCTTATGATCGGTGAGATAGAGGAACCAATTACAATTATTTTGAGCACTGACTGTGATTACGAATTAGGCACGTAATGTTTACCAGCGTAAACACAATTTATTATTTTCTGTAACATACAAAAAGTAATTACATTTGAAGCCTTTTTTAGAGTTTGATTGTAATTCTGCAGATGGTTTAAGAAATAAATAAACTGCAACGTCAAATGTCCTAAAAATGTTTTTAATTAATAATAAAATGACCGATAGCCTCAAAAAAATTTTAATATTATTATATGGACGAATTTATTTTTATATTTGTTTAACTTCTTGTATTTTTGACAATGGGTATTTTGTAAGTATTTAAATTATAACTTAGAATTTTTTGAGAGAAAAAGGCTACGTTTTAGTTTGAATGTGCTTAAAACGCTTTCTATGCCAAAATTAAAAATAATAAAAATACAGTAGTGATTTATGTTAAATATGTCAAAATTATCTATATTTTTTAATGTATGTGAATTACTAAGAAATCATGAAAAATAAAATAATTCAACCGCCCCCCCCCTTTGGATCCGCGCCTGCCCTCACCGCCACAACGCGACAAAAATGGTCCTGAATGAATATGTAAAAAAATTAATTCATTAACTCTAATAATTATTTTCTAATCATCTTTTACCGTATGTTCGAGCTCGAAATCTTTCAGCATAAAGTCTTCTTGCATTCGAAGAATTTGGCAGCGTTTCACCATAAATTAAATGAATATCAGCATACTCTACGTAAGAATATTCTTCCATTTTTTAAAATTTATTTTTACTTGAAGGCAGTTTTGACAAGTTCCGTCAATAATAATTAATTATGTAGGTATTAACAATAACAACATTATTTTTACCTGTTTGTGTTTAGCATTAGTAACTTTTGGGCTTTTAGCATAAAAACCGATTTATCTAGAAAATCGCCACTTTATCGAAATAAATTGAGTACCTTTTTTGAAGAGGAATGACCAAAGTATTTAAAAATCAGTTGTCAGCTCTGTATAATGACAGCTGTCAAAAATTAGGTCCAACGAGTGTAGCTGCAAGTCCGATCCTGACTTCTGTTATGATCTAAAACATCTACTATAGTATAGTTTAATGAGTCTATATGGCCTCTATAAAATATTAAAATTTCATTAAATTATACTAGTCGGTTTAAAACTTAGAGTCGATAAGGTAAATTTCTGGGTACTCCTTTAGGACTCTGTATCTTCGTTAAGGAACACTAGGAATTTTTTTTCTATGACAAAGCAGAGTTATATTGATCTCACCTGTAGGCTCTTGAAAAATTAGGAGGTACGTACCGGACACCCTGTATATGTTCATGCTCCCACCAAAAAAACATGACTAGGTATATTAAAAAATATGTATGATTAATAAAATTTGCTGAAATTATTTTAATAAACTACTCTCCTTTTAGACTAAAAGTCTTAAGAAAAAGCATATTGTTTTTATCTGAAAAAAATTATCCGGGAATTTTCCTGTGAAAAGAACACACTTGTTTTTTCTCAGTAAAGAAAATTGTTCATTTTTTCCCCGCATGAATTTTCGTTAAAAGTGGGTTCTTTTATAAAAACGTTTAATATTTTCTTTTATCTCGAAAACTCAACAAACCCCCACAAAAGAATATTTTTCTATTCACTCTGGCTACGGCCAATTTGTTTTGGTTTATAGAAATTCTCGTACGTGTCCAAATATGTTTCCTTCGATTCCAGTTATTATGAAATCATGATATAGTAGCCGTTCTTCGTGATTTTGTTTCGAATCCCGGACATCCTTATTCTACGTGTGGGATATAATATGGAAGGGTTAATAAATAGCTGTGGCCTATTTTTATGTTTTAGAGAATATTGTGGCTCGACCTTCGATGTTCGAAGAAAATCTCAAATTAAAATATGAGCCACATGGGATGGTAAGTGAATTTTCAGTAAATAAAACCTTAGGATTCACGATTGTTGCACCTAATTTTTTCTTGGTAAATATTACATAGAAAATCTTTTGTGTGTTTACAAAAAGGTTCATAGATGGCGGAAGGCGTATGTTAAAATAGAACTGGCAATATGACAGCGCTATAGACATGCATTTCAATAGACGGGAAGATAAAACTAAAGAATGTTCAATGGTTATACATGGAAACCTATAAAACTCTGAATAACTTGGAAGCTAGCGATAGTTTTTAGTGTCTCATTAGTATCTAGAGGTGGATCTGACCTAAAACACCTGTTCTTTGTCTTCTTCTTCCTTCTTATATATAAGCAATTTTCTTGTTATTCTTCGTCTCTTTGCCTGGTTTCAGTCTATTGCGAGGTTATCACTCCATTGTTTACGGGGTCTTCCGGTACTTCTACGTCCTATTGGTGATTTGTTCCTCGTGATCTTTACTATTCTGTCGTCGGTCATGCGGTTGATGTGTTCATTCCATTCCCTTTTTTTTTGTAATACCCAGTCATTGATGTTATCGACTTTACACACACTTCTTATATCCTCGCTCCTATTCCGATCCATAAGTGTCCTGCCAGCTATCCTGCGCACCACTCTCATCTCTGTTGTTTTCAGTATTTGTTTTGTTTTCGAGGTTTCTGGTCTGGTTTCTGCAGTGTATGTTAGTATGGGTCTTATTGCTGTTTTATAAATTCTGGATTTAACTTCGATTCCTATATGTTTATTGCTCCATATGGTACTGTTAAGACATGCGGCTGTTCTTGTTGCTTTCATGGCTTGTCCCCTCACCTTCATTTCAACATTCCCGTATCCTGATATTTCTATTCCGAGATACTTGAACTTCATTTCCTGCTGTATACTTTTGTTGTCTATTTCTAGTTTGCATCTGAGTGGTGTTCTAGATGTAGTCATGGCTTTAGTTTTTGACGCTGATATATTCATGTTAAACTTTTTCGCTGTTATGTTAAATTGGTGCAGTAGTCTGTGCAAATCGTCTTCGCTTTCAGCTATTAACACTGCATCGTCGGCGTAGCACAGTATTTTGATTTCCCTGTCTCCCATTTTGTACCCTTTCAATCTACGCACCTGCTTTATCAACTCGTCTATGATGATGTTAAATAGTAGGGGGCTAAGAGAGTCACCTTGTCGGATGCCATTATTTACTTCTATTTTTTCGGTCATTTCACCGTTTATCCTAGCTTGAATCGTATTTGCCTGATATAAATTTTCAATCCTTTTGGTAATGTTTTGAGGTATTTGTCTGTCGTAAAGTAGCTGTGTTACATCCTCCAGTTGTATACGATCGAACGCCTTCTCTAGATCGATGAAACACATAAAGGCTGGACGTTTATATTCAATTGACTTTTCAGTTATTTGTCTTCTAACAAATATGGCATCCGTGAATGACCTTCCCGACCGGAATCGTTACTGTTCGTCTGCTAAGGAAGTGTGTTCATTAATTTTGCTTGTAAGAATTTTTGTGGTTAGTTTTAACGAGGTGGAGAGAAAATTGATTCCTCTGTAATTAGCTTTCACTTTTTTATCGTCTTTTTGTATAGGAGGAGGAGTATTGTTGTGCCAGTCCTCCATTCATCGCGGATTCTGTGATGGTATATGATTTTATTGATGAGAATTTTCAGTTGTTCTGTCAGGCTCTCTCCTCCGTATTTCAGTAGTTCACTGGTAATTCCGTCAGGTCCCGCCTTTTCCTGTTTTTTAGTTTTTTAAGGCTAGTTCTACGTCTTCCTGTTCTTTGTAACCAGATCAATTTAAAGTCCGAAAGATCTGGTTCAATAAAATTTAATCGGACCAGTTACATGTCATATCGAACCAACAATGAGATTTGATCAGTTGAACCGGTGTTGTTTATGTCTTTCGAGGATTCGGTTCATTATAGAACGATGAATCACTGATGTTCAGTTTCGAAGCCAAAGTCCGTTAGATTAATAATCAGAGGAACAGTAAAAGTAGGGTAGAGTGGTATATAAGATTGAGTGGGCGATAAAATTGCTCAAATCGATAAAACCAGAGGCTAGAGTACCATAGGAGACTGCACTCTCTCCACACCTCTACAGTATCTTTATTCACGATATCCCCAAACAAGGAATACGAATTTTCGCTGATGACACAGCCATTATGGCAAGATCAACGCATCGTAGAATAGTCAGCCGTTATCTACAGGAGGAACTGGACTCAGTCAATGAATGGTTCATTTTCTGGAAGATAGCAATCAATGGCGAGAAAAGTCAAGTGCTCTTCCTGACGAAGAGAAGGAGACTATCGGGCCAGATGATAGATATTGATGGCATAGACGTCAGATGGATGAATCAAACCAAATATTTCGGAGTTATAATCTACTCAGGGTTGTGCTGGGAAAAGCACATCTCAGCCGTAATTAAGAAGTCCAAGGCAACAAGAAGACAGCTCTATCCATTGCTGAGTAGGAAGAGCAAAATGAGCCTGAAAACACACTGTGTATCATTAAGTCAGTGCTAAGGCCAGTGCTAACCTACGAATCAGCTACATGGTGCTATACAGCCGAGTCGTATATTAAGAGATTAGAAGTTCAGGAAAGCATAGTACTGAGAATGGCCTTAAATGCCCCGTGGTTCGTCAGGGTCAAACAAATAAGACGGAAAATGCGATGGATTCCTCTAAGGGAAGTCCTCAGAAAAAAGGCTTCAAAAGTCGTTCTAAAGGCAGTGATACATGACAATTCGCTTATCGGATAAGAGGTGGATTACAATCTAGAAGTTAATGGAAGGAAATATAAGAGAACTAGACACCAGCTCTAGGTATTACGATTCAAGAAACTCTGAAGGGAGAAGCAAAAAAAGAAGAAAGAAGAAAGAAGAGAGAAGATAGAAGTGAGGAGAAAGAAGTGAGAAGAAAGATCAAGGATAGAAAAGTAAGAAGATCTTAGACGCAAAACCCGAAGAAGGAATTCTTAAGAGCACCATCGTAGAGTATTAGGGAGCACTAAGCGTCCATGTTAACAATATCATCCTTAGGGAAAAGTATGACAGACGTATGCATGTTCACGAGATGCCAGAACAACTTTACATTGTATGTAAAATGTAAGAGAGTGCGATGCATTGGGTGCACCGGCATCCGGAGCAGAAACACTAATGTGAGATGATCGGAGGTTTAAAAAGGCTACGGCCAGGAAACCAATGGACACTCACAGAGAGCTTCTGTAGACTGTAGCTTCACTGCAGTCAACGGAAATAGAATCATGAAGACCTTCAGTCCGTGACTAACTTCAATTGTGTTTTGTTTGATATCGGAACCTGTTTACGCACCTGAGAAAAAAATTGAATTAAATGAACTGTAAAACAAAGATAAGGAATTCTAATAGTTTGTTAATATTTTTGCATTGCAGTATTATACAAGTTTCGAGCTCGAACAAAGAAGTTTGATTATTTGCTAAGAGATCGCAGTGGTTTCGCAATCTTTAGAATAGTATTCAAGTGTGTAAAATTGCGTCCATTGGACGCGTGTAAGTTTGCACGCGCAATTTTACACACCTGCAATTTCTATAGTCCAATATTATTATATTAATAATTCTGTTTTCTATTTCAAACATGTTCTATAATGACTTGAATTATTTCAGAATGTCAGGAAAAAAAACAGATCGCCAAGTCTGTTCTGAAGAGACTCTGAAGGAGGTTCGCAGGCGAATTGAAGATGGCGAAAGTAATCTTTAGGAATGGTAGTCAACTATTCTATTTCGTTTACAACAACTAAAATGTGCAACGAAATTAGGCAGATTTGATGATACATTTTGGCCTGAAGTCAAAAAAGACTTTTACAATCATCTGCACACTTTAGATGAAATGTTTTATGGATTAACGGCAAAAGGGTTGAGAAGTGCAGCGTACGAGTATGCAGAAAAAAACAACATTCCTAATAGGTTCACCAAAGAAATTCAAATTGCAGGAGAAGAGTGGTTACGTGCCTTTTTGATGTGACACCCGGATCTTTCTTTTAGGCAACCAACTTCGCCAACCATTGCAGGAGCGATAGGATTCAATAGACTACAAGTGGAGCGGTTTTACATAAATTTATTGGCTCTAATGGACAAATATAACTTTGAACCGCAATCTATCTACAATATGAATGAGACAAGTACCGTACCTAAAAATCAGCCCAAAATATTGCCTAGAGACGGTACGCGTTCTGTCAACAAAATATCTGGCGCAAAACGATGCACAAATATGGCTGTCGTCAATGCTGTGTCTGAGACAGGCCATTTCATTCCATCCGCGTTTGTAGTTGGCAAAAAGAGGATGAAAGCAGAACTCTTAGATGCTGTACCACCTGGATGTAGCGGTATGGTCTCGGATTCCACTTTCATAAACGCAGATCTTCATCTCGATTGGCTAACTCATTTCAGAGACCAAGCGAAGCCGACTAAAGATCAGCCCATCCTACTGATTTTAGACAATCACGTCTCATACTGCACATTAACAGCTGTTGAATTTTACTGTCACAATAATATAACTGCATTGACGTTACCACCCCACAGCAGCCAAAAAATGCAGTTACTTGATAGAGGTCTGCAAGGAGTTTGAAGAAGTTTTATTCCAGTCAGTGCGAAAAATGGCTTTGTAATCATCCGAGGAGGGCAATTACGATCTATCAGGTGACTTCGATTTTCATCAGGCTGCAACAACTGGCCGTGGAGTGGAACTCTTCAAGTGTACTGGTATTGTGCCGTGGCATTCTGACGTTTTTACTGACGCTGATTTGCTGGCAAGCAACGTTACAGAAAGGGAAGACCCAGAATCAAGATACCCCATCTAATTCTCAGCATCTGTCAGTTTCTGCAGCAAATGCCTCATGTGAATATGTACAGACTTCGATGGTTTCTTCAATGCAAGTAGCAGAACCATCAAATGAGACCATTGAAACTGATCCACCACAACCCAGGCTTTCCTGCTCGAAATCAATCTTTCTGCTTCAATCACAAAAGTCTATAACGCCTGCACCTGCATCTGAAAAGAAATCATCTGTTGCAGAAGCGAGTTCTAGACTTCAAATAAATACAATGCCGTTGCTTTGTTTTTGAATTTTTAAATCAGGCAATAGCCATCCATTCCTTTACTCTAAGTTTTCCCTTTAAAGAAAGCGCACTAAAAGAGTTCTCTAAAAATTAACTTTGTTGGTAGTCATAGCGGCAAACAAAATTACTTTTAATAGAAAAACAAAAATACACACAGGCGTAAAAAAATAAATGTTATATAAATATTTCGTTAAATCACCATAAATAAGTAACACTAAATTTAAAATAATTGTTTTTAGATACGCATACACGCAGTGGAAATAAAACAAAACGCAACCCTCTAGATAAACAGTTAATGTTACCTAACACCTGGTAACAAGTGTGTTCTTCGTTTGATTTAACATACACAAATTTTGACATAGTAGTATACAGAAAATATTAAAATATAATTTCCTTGCTTACATTAAGTCCCGTTAGATTTTCGTTTCCCACTGTGTTGTATAAATGGTACCTTTCTATGTTGCTGATTATAAAAAATTCGCGTATGTTAGGCTTTTGTTCTAATATAATAAAATAATAAATATAGAAAAGCAAAAAGTATTGGGAATAGCTTAAAGTAAAAATAATTCTAAAAAAAAATTGTTTAAAAAAAATTTAGTGCGCTGTGTTCCTACTTTATGAGTCGGCACTGAATTAACTCAAAGACAGACATGTAACGAGATTGTAGAAAAAACTAACAATGTCAATAATGACATGGAACCCGTAATGCACTTCATCAGTTTTTTATGAATTAATTCTTGATAGAATTACATATATTATGGCTAAAATTATTTTCCGCTAATATAAAAAATCGAATAATTTGGTATTGATTGCTTTGCATCTTGATCTATATTCACTCTTATATAATTTGCTTCATAAAACAAGAGATACACAAATAATCGTTTCTATCATTTGTAATTTTAATTCGAATTCCACCCAAAACTGCTCAAGGACTGTTCTGTGACCTACTTTTATGTGTGAGGGGATTTAGGGCTAATATGTGATACTAATATTAAACATTGCCTTCTTCAAATGTTGACATCTAAGAATTGGGTTGCCTTTAATTACGAGGGTAAAGCAAATAGAAACGGATTTTGTAAAAGAAAAATGAGATAAGCAGTGGTGTGGAATTGTGGATTACACGGGGAAAATCGTAGAAATTCTGGAGAATGTATCTATGTAGTAGTAATAAAATAAATCCATCTATTACGAAACGCATTATCAGTAATTCTCTAACGAAAGTGAAGCAATTTATTAAAATACATGAGAGTTAAAAAATAACTTTAACACGTCGTCAACAAATTTATAATGAAGAAAATTATTATATAAGCTAAAATTTTGAGGAAGTTTTATACTTAGTTCGAGGTGGAGGTTTTAGTTTATATACGTACACTATAAAATATTTATCTTAAATAATTTATTGAGGTGACCGTTACTTGATATAATATAAAAAGAAACCAAGACTATTTTAGATCTTCAATTTTTATTTTTTATTTGACATTATATATATATATATATATATATATATATATATATATAATGTTTCGTAGAACTGTTACTTCGTCAGATGTCGAATTGTTAATGACAAATAAAGTTAAGAAATAAAAATTATTGAGGGTGGTCAGGTAACTATTTTAAAAATTCTAGGTTTACAATTTTTTATTGTTGCATCGGAGTAAAAAAAAACCAGAGGGATTCGTTTTATTAAATAAATTTAACAATAGATAATTATTAATATCAAACAAATTTTTCATAGTTATCTGTATTCTTAAGTTTGTTAATCTCTAATGATTCTAATAAACTTAACTTTTTGCTTCTATTTTCGGTATGTAGCATTTTGAAGCTGTAATCTAAGCTGTGGTTTTAAGAGAAAATATGTGTTGTCTACGTTCAATTGTGTTTTTTTGTGTAGGTAATCCCTTTTAAGCTCTTTAATTCTATATTAAAGGTCTGCTTGACATATGTAACTTTTTTGGTATGAACTAAAATTTAATTTATAAACTCAGCATTTTTGCTCTTTGCAGGCCTTATCATTATTATTTTTAATATATTTGCCAATTATTTTTAATATATTTGCCATATTTGAAAAACTAAATGTTTCAATTTTGGATGTATTCATTCAAATACTGGATGTTTGCCATGTTATGCAAATCAAAGATTTTTGTGTATCTATTTGATGATGTTATATATTGAATTTTAATATAATATATAATAATGTTCTGTGTTGGCGATCGTCTGGTAGTTGTCAAAATTAATTTTGTGACCTCGCCCGAACTGATGTTGGAAAGGGCAGATGTCTGTTTATTTCTTATGCTTTTATGTTCTGTTAGCCTTACCGATATTCTTCTGTTGGTTTGGTAAACATATCTTTACTGCATGTGCCGCATGCGATCTGGAGCACTCCTTGATTTTCCAGGTCGACCTATTGTTTACTATAAGCAGCTCAATATGATCATGTTTACTACAATTTTTTGCATAATACCCCATTTAAAGTCCGTCCCTGCAACTGGAGGCATGTTTTCATAAATGTTGTCTAATATGCCATTTGCCATCCAATACATTATCTACCGCCGACGTGTTACCTCACGTAGCAGTAGCCAGTGAATAATTAAAAGCTTTAAATGATAGCTTCCACATGTTTTGTCAGATAATACTGTTCATTGATAACTACCCTGCTCATCCCCATGATGTTTTCTTACCTTCAAATGCGACAAGTTTCAGTGAATAAATCAGGACATTATAAAAGTCTTCGAACAAAATTATACAACATGATTGATACATTGATATCTGAGGGAAATGGAACACCCTGTTTGTAAAAGACTTCTGGCCTCAAGGATGTCCGTCTGACCTCTACGAAAACCGTTCATTCGAAGATTTTATTCAAGACACGAGTAACACCCAAAAAGCGAACTGATGCTTGCAACTCAGGTGCCGCTAATTGTGTGTGTACGTGGGGCGTATTCATTGACTGGATGTTTCTGGCCAATCAGGTTGTGAGTTTCGCTGCATGTTATCGACCCTGTTGCCAATGTTGGGAGTCATGTCACCAAGTTATGATCCGTTTCTATACTACCTACTACTGGTCGAAGTTTCGTTAGTAGGTTTTTCCAATTATTAGGCAACCGCTGACTATCGTCTCTGCTATTTAAGTTGTTGGGCCGCTTTGCAATTTCGATGGCTTGCATCACAACTCTTGTGAACGGGTTTTCACATCTCGATAGCATTTTTATCTCTGAGAAGTCGATCTTATGTCCTGTGTTTAACAAGTGTTGGTCCAGTGCAGAAGAAATTGTTTTTTGCTTAACACTGTTTATTTTACGGTTCGTTTGACCTATGTAAGATAAGCTGCATTCTTCACATGTGATTTCGTATAAGAGAGGGATTTTTTCCTTAGGTATTGTCAGGGGATCCTTTACGATCTGTGGTGAATATGGTTTTACGATGTGTTTGTTGCACTGGCCTAACAGAGGACATAAAATCAACTTTTCAGGAACAGAAATGCTATCGATATGTGAAAACCTGTCCACTAGAGTTATAATGGAAGTCATCGAAATGGTAAAGGTGTTGGCGGGAGATCCTTTCTTTACGGTGTGTGATGAAAATGATTTCAATGTTGTGTCTCTTGAAAATTCTTGCGATTTTGTCTGTGGTGTCTCTGACACAAGGAACAAAAGCTTTGAAGATATTCTCTGCGAGGAAGTCTCTAAAGTTTTGATTCGATAGCGGCTATCCCATAGGGGCTCCCTAACTTGATTATATTGCTGGCTTTCAGTAAAATAGGTGTTATCAAGGCAGTATTTAGTTAATCTGATGACATATTTTGGCAGATCGTATTTGTTGTCTATTATAGAAAGAGCTTCTTTGACTGGTATTTGCGTGAAAAGTGATGTTACGTCGAAACTAACGAGAAAATCTTTTTCTTGAGGACGTATGTTTTTGATTATTTTGCAGACATGTTGCGAGTTTTTAACAAAGGGTTGGAGAATAGTGGCTAGATGTTTTGCTAGGGCCTGAGTTGGGGAGCCAACAGAGCTTACTATGCGCATTGAAGGTACTCTGGGCTTGTGTATTTTGAGTAAACCATAAAGTTTAGAACATATGGATGACTTTTCCCTTGATGTAAATTGAAAGATTTCTCAAAAATTTATTGCATTTTTGTAACGATACCGAATTGAATATGTATCAGATGAACAGCTGATGTAGCACTTAATTCTCTGTAACCAATCCCGTCTGGATCGGTAATATGGACGGGAGATAAAAAGCAAGGAAGAAAATATGAAAAAATATACTGGAATAAAAGTATTTATAAACAGAAAGGTGAGTATAAGTTTAAACTATTATCTGACGTCACACAACTACCTAGGTGAAGTAAATTAATTACTCAAACTTAAAATAATCAAGATTCCTAAAACAAGTGTTATTATCAAAAGTGATAATATGTATTTTTATTAAAAAAACAACCCTTGTCGTTGTCACTCGGTAAAAAAATTCAAAATATAAAATACATACATTTTTTCATTCCCTTTCGCAATCGTCAATTTGTTTTGGTTTACAGAAATTCCTGTACGTGTCCAAAGATGTTTCATTCGATTCGGTTATTATCAATATCATGATAAATTACACGTTCCTGTGATTTTGATTCGAATTCCGGCCATCTTTACTCTACGTGTCGGTCAAGATATTGAAGGCTCAAGAAATAACTTTGACCTTGCTTTATGCGAGAGAAAATAGTCAAGATATTTGATATTTTGGCACTTTGCTTGCCATTTCTGGCTTGAATTATTATTATATTCAGTGAGATAACTCAAATGCGGTTCGATTTTTAGGCAATTTCCAACACATTTATGTAATGTAAAAGTATTTTTTTCAAATTGGGGATTGAAGTTATGGAATAAAACGACTACTAGATGAAAATTAAATAAAAGGCCAAAAGTAACGTTCCTTGACTGTAATTATAACATGAAATTAATTTTAAGAGGGTTATCTGAGTACTTAAAAAACCAACTATAAAAACCGCTTGTTTTTGGAAATGTGTCACATAAATAAGAGCAAAAATTCTATTAACTCAAAGTTAGGTACTAAGTAATAAGGTTGTCTGTATATTTTTTAAATTAAATGGAAATTTCGTCTTGGCGAAAACGTCACTCCTGTATTAAAAGGTACGAATGAAAACTCAAAAAAAATGGTGAAGCTCTGGGTCCGGAAAATGACGGCAGTACTGTTTTGTTCTCGTAGTAGTAACATCTACTGATAATGTAGAAATCGTTATATGGTGGCACGGGGGTGAAAGTAAAAATAGATATTTATCAACATCGATATACCAAAATATAGAGGTCGCTTTATTGGGATTTACTGAAAATCCGTGTCCGCAGAGCCGCAATTTTCTATTTAATTTAAAAATTAAACGAGCGACAACTTTATATATATATATATATATATATATATATATATATATATATATATATATATATATATATATATATATATATATCTTCAGATTTAACTTCAAATAAGAGATCCGAACTTAATAAGTACGACGACGGGTGTCTGGGAAGGTGTTAGTCGGAATCCCACTGACGAGTCCTACGACTGGCACCGGGACGAAACACCCAAAGAATTTTTTACGAAGCGCAAATTAGAGCCGCCGGGGGCCGGCCTAACTGCGACAATATATATATATATATATATATATATATATATATATATATATATATATATATATATACTGTTGTTAATTTTATTTTCTGAACCCTTTTTCTTTTATATTGTCTGTTTTTCTTCTTGAGAACAAGGTTCTTTTTAAGAAAAGATTCTTTTTGTTTCTATCTATCTATATATTCGACGTCTCGACACAGGTTCGTGTCTTTTTCAAGAAATCTACAATGGCAAAAGAGCCATATTTAAAACAAAATTCCGTTAAAAAGGTTTACGTCAGACTTACCATACAAAATACATTCCAACTAAAAGGACACACACCACATTTTCATTTTAAAGTCACAAATTACACTCTAGTCAATAAAACAATGTTATTCTGATCGCTGCGTTATCATTTGATGCTTTTTTCAACATTGTCAGTGGTGTTGCTTTTGTGTTACTAAAGTAACTATCGAGATGGCGCTGCCGTCTCCTTTCTACTGTTGTATTCCCTTGAAAATAATAAATAAGGGGCTGCTGCTTCAAGATGGATTGTACCGGATAGAATGATCTGATGAATTACAACGAAGATGAAACAGCCGTCATCATTTTCGGGACTCGGAGCTTCACCATTATTTTGAAGTTCTCGGCACTTTTAATACAGAAGTAATACTCAAAAGACTAATGACGGAATAAGGCAGATATTGTCTGTTATATACAGAGTGTCACAAAAGTAATGGGGCAGCTGGAGAATTTCTTGGGTAAAATTTTTTTTTTAAAAAGCTCAAAGATCATTATTTAAGAAATTTTCAATAAAAAATTTAATGATGACCTCAAGTTTGATCTTAACAATGACCTTCAGAGTTATTTAGAGTTCAATTTTTTTTTAAACGGAACTTCCTGTTTTGTCATCGGCAATCGAAAGAGTGGGAAATTTTACGTTCAAATATATACTCAGGTTATAGGTCCTCAAATCACACTCTATCGTAATTTAAACTTAAACAAGATATGTATACCTATAAGAATAAAAACTATTCAGAAAATTTTGAATCTGCAAAAATTATTTATTTTAAATTTTTTAATTCAATGTCAAATCCTCAAATTTGTATTATGATTGAGTTGATTAACGTGTGTCAACCTTATTGTAATTAATTTGGAAGCTTTTCTGTCATAAACTTAAAATAATTCAATTTAATCCCAATTTTTTTATAGATTTTGCTTTCCAAATAAGTCTTCTGATAATTTTCATCACTTTCGAAAGAGTCCCTGTCAGTATCCTTTGATCTTTATACCACCATTACCTATTGCCATTCTCTCTCCCACTCTCTCTCTCTCTAGCAGCTCAATTTGGTCCGCTCCTGGACATAGGACTCCTCGAGTCTCTTTCATTCCAACCTATTTGCTGCAATTTGGTGTCAGTTTTTACCTGCTTTCTTTTTTATGTCGTCTATCCATCTTTTGGGGGTCTTCCGATACTTTTTTTTGATGACCTAGGTCTCCATTGCAATATATGTTTTGTCCACGTTGTATAGTCTTGCCTAACGATGTGTTCTACTTAGGTTCATTTCAAAGTAGCAATACATTTTATCCTATTCCTAGCATGATTCTTTCTATTGCTTGCTGTGTAATATGAAGTTTATTGGCTGCTTTAACTGTTAATGTGGTGGTCTCCATTCCATAGGTCATTACTGGGAGAACGCACAAGTCAAATACTCTTCTTTTCAAATTAATGGAAATATCGGGGTTTTTAAAAGCGTATCCCAATCTTCCAACGGCTAATTCTTCTATTTATTTACGCTTCTTGGTTTTCTTTCCCAAGTCTAATTAGGTGGCCTAAATACACATATTCCTCAACTCTTTGTATTTCGTTGTTTCTTACATAAAGTGGCGTATCTTCTCGAGACATTATTTTGGTTTTTGCTAATAACTCCATTTATGTTTGTTTGAAGGTCATAGACAATGATGTTTCTGGCGAAATAGTAGATATCTGTTGGACTTCCATTGTCTTTATTTTTGTTGAATATCATGACGTTTCGGCTAGTAGTTATCTCTAACCGTTTTCAAGTGAAACTAAATAAATCCCTTAGCTACATAACTATTTATACTAAAAGTAAATGCAGTAGAGTGTGACTCAGATGGGTGCAGTCATGCCTGCTATGGCAAAATCGTATTTTTATGCTGCATTTAGTTTTAGTCTGCAATTACTAAGAACAGGTTTCCACACTTCTCTAATATCTAAAAATGGTTTACTAAAACAACTCGGGTTCTGATGTATAACCGCGGCTTCTTTGAATTTCCGTTTTCTCCAATGTTGTTCTTGGTGTAGTATTTTAGCTTCAGACCATTTTATGTGGTGTTCATGAGTCCAGGCATGGTTAGCGGCACCAGATTTTTCTGTTTCTCCTCGAGATGTGCATTTTTGGTGTTCTTTGATCCTTACGTCAAGAGGTCTCTTTGTTTCGCCAATGTAGGAATTGCCCCATTCACATGGTATCTGATATACACAGTTCTTCATGTCTCTTTCAGTTGTTGGTTTGATCCTAGTGAGCCGACTTCTCAGAGAGTTATTTGAATTGAAAACAACGCTGATTTTATATCGTTTTCCTATCCTTCTAACTTTTTCTGAAATGCCTTTAACATAGGGGATGTTCAATACTGGTTTTCGTTCTTCATTCGTTGTCGATATTGTCCTATTTCGGCATTGTTCAAGAAATTTATCCACTAGATATACTGGGTATCCGTTGGCTGTCAGATCATTTTTAATGTAATATATCTCTTTCATCAAGTTCACGTTGGAGTTGCAGAGAGTTAAGGCTCTATCTACAAGATTTCTTATAATTCCTTGTTTGGTGTTGTTGGAGTGATTAGATGAATAATTAAGGTATTGTCCTGTGTGCTTGGCTTTTCTGTAAACCGAAGTTCGAATTTGTCTGCCATTTCTTTCAACCAAGACATCAAAGAATGGTAATTTATTTTCTACTTCTTGCTCCATGGTGAGTTTAATAGTTGGGCTGATGTTGTTGAGATGAAAAAGGAAGTTTCGAAGTTCTCCGTCGTTTCCACTCCAAATAATAAAACTATCGTCTACGTATCTGAGCCATAACGTTGGTTTCTTAGTTGTGGATTCAATTGCAAACGTCTCGAACCATTCCATGAAAATATTTGCGACCACCGGTGAGAGTGAAGATCCCATCGGTAGTCCATCATCCTGGATGTAGAATTTTTCCTTTTCTTGAAAATGGGAATTAGTCAAACAACTTTCCAATAGGTCCATAATGGCGTGAGGTGGTAAAGATGTTCTTTCTGCTAAGGTCTGGTCTTCTTCAAGTTTCTTTCTTATGATTTTTAGTGAATCCTTAACTGGAACGTTGGTGTATAGGCTTTCCACGTCAAAGCTAACAAAATGGTCTTCTGGTTGTACTTCTATTTCACGTATAATTTCGACGAAATGTTGCGAGTTCTTAACCAGGACGATGTATTTCCTTGTAATGGTCTCAGGATTGGAAGAAGAAATTTGGCAAGTTCAGAAGTCGGAGAGTTCCGGGAACTGGTGATAGGTCGTAAGGGCATGTCTTGCTTATGTATTTTCGGGAGTCCATAAAGATGTGGAGTTTTGCTATGGTGTGGCGTCAACTGAGTCCGGATCCTCTCAGGAATATACCGTTCATGTTTTTTAAGTACGCGATAAATTCGTCCTTCAATTGCAGATGTGGGATCTTTAGCAAGAGATGTATAATTTACTTTCCTTAAAACTTCGTCATTTTTTTCATTGTATGTCTCAGCATTCATTACGACTGTAGCATTTCCTTTATCGGCCGATAGAATTTTAATACTGGAGTCCTTCTGTAGGTTAGCTAGGGCAGTTTTCTGGTCTTTGCCTATGTTTGATTCGGTTTTTCTAGACTTGATTTATGTTATTTATCTTAATTAATGATTCTTGGTTAGAGAGATCAAGTCTGAATGATATTTAGTTACCTTTTTTATACTGAAGAAAAGTTAAGTCCTATTTCAAAATATACCGCTGAAAGGACTATATGGCACTTTGTAAATCGTGGAACTGTCAAGAATTTTTAGAATGTAACGCCCCCTTGCATGAAACGTTTCATGGATAACATTTTAAAAATTACTTTTTTTTTTGTTGTGGAAAAAGTGATTTTAAAATAAAGTCAATTGAGTAATTCTAGATTCTTCTATTTATTAGTTTCTGTAAACCGTTTTGTACATATGTTATTCTTTTGGCTTAAATAATGTTTAACACCATGTTTATGCAGAATACCTATTGACTGGTTTTACTTTACTAGCTTAACAAGTACGACTTTAATTTTCTAATAGTAAACACAACTCAAAAATTACTTTTGATGAAAGTATTTACAAAAAAAGATCTTACCATTTTAGATTGTGCATTCAACTCATGTAAAGGCATTCCATTTCTTAAAGTACAATAACCCATGTATCCAGAGTTTCCCGCCTGGTGTAATAAACTTCTACTTGGCGACGTTTCGATCGTTGACACATGCTGCTTCTTACGAGAGTAGTCAGAACCGTCGTCAGTGTCAACAGGCTGTGGGATTATATCGGGATTCTTTTCGTCGCTGTCACATTCGCCGGCACTTGAATCATGTTTGGAAACGGGACTACCTCCTGTGTAAAAAATTAAATTTAGTATTAAATATGGTGACAAAAACATGTTTGAAATATACTATTTAATTTCATTTGATGGATCTGCCAGGAGATTTCGATAGGGGAAATGTATACATATCTCGAAAATTGCCCTTTCTTGTATATCAAATAATTATTGTATATCAAATAATTATTGATCACGTTGTACACTAGTAACTATATACTTCAAAGAAAAAAATAGATTTTTGAAGGTTGAATGAGCTTCTTTGGAAACTTCCATTACAAAAATGCATATGAACGGAGTTTTTGAAAAATATTAATTTTAATGCCTATCTTGAAGTGCAGATCATGATGTCACGAAGCATTACAACCATCTGGAAATATGACAACTACAAAGCACGAATAATATAATAAAATATGACTTCACATCCTTTTGTAGATTTCATGACAGTGATAAAATATGTTCTAATATGGAGTATCTGCAGTAAAACAAATGAATTTTGTAAGATTGCCACAGTAATGTAAAATTTACTCAATTTAACATTATAATATAACACTCCACAAAGCAAAATGGATTTTCGCGGGTTAAACCCGCAAAATATGGACCTTTATCGGGACTTCGATTACAGAAATGCATGGAAATGGCGTCTTATGCCAAATGCAGAACGTTAAGATCGAATAATTCTGTGACGCGATTATCATAACGAGCTTGCTCTAGGTCTAATTTTCAGTTTAAATGGAGGAAGTAATGTTAAATACTTTCTTTAAACTAGAAAAGATAATGCTAATGTTACGCGAGCCGTTTTGAGATATGGTTCAGTTAATAAATATCACTTATCAATTTAGTCTCGCTTATAACGTAAAACGGCTAGTTTTTTACAAAACAAAGGACGTAGAAATGGCTCTAGGGGGACGTGAAGCACTTTGATACTAGGGGTACATTGATACACGACCAATAACTCCTTATCGATTTGAAGTAATCGAACGGCAACATCACTAAAACTTGTCTATGCTTGTCTAAGCATGACAGTTGCGACCGCGTTGAGATTCAGTTAGTCAGTGGCGTTCGACAAGAGCATGTGTGTTTTGAGTGCGGCCGAGTAAAAAAATACGTGATATGTAAACATATTTCAGCGAGTTTCTGTGTTATCATACAGTGATCTCAACATACCAAAGGTGAGTTAGTACATCCAGTAATGGAGTATTTAAGTGTTTTTTCATACAAACTATTTCTATTTTTTCGTTTAAAAAAATGTCTGTAGGGGCACATTGATATGGTAAGCCTTGGGGTACTTTGATACGTATCAATGTGCTCCATTATAGCCTATGCATACCTCAATATAAAAGTTTGTTTATGTTAATTAATGTAGCGAATATTATTTTCAGAAAATGGTGCGAAAACATGTGCCAAAGACTGAAAGACGGAAAATTAATGAAGATGACGTTTAAACTGCCATATCCGAAGTTGTATCGAAGACATCTTCTATATGACAGGCAGCTGACAAGTACAATATTAAAGCTGAAACTTTGCAACATCGTACTGAAAAATTTCGAAAATCGGTTGAAAATAATGCACCGTCATCGCCTTCTAATGAATATAGCTCAAAGTACACTGTTGCCCAAGTATTCTCAACATAACAGGAGAAGATGCTTACAGAATATTTACTAAACTGTAGCAAAATGCACTATGTGGTAACATTGAAGAATGTCTTGACTTTGGCCTATGAATTTGCAGATTATTCTGGATGCAAATATACAAAATCATTGAAGGAAAACAAATGTGCTGGAAAAGATTGGGCTTTAGGATTTAGAAAGAGGAACCAGGAACTTGTTTTAAGAAAACCCGAAAATACTAGCGCCGCAAGGAGTTTCTCATTTAATAAGTCCGCTATAATAGAATTTTTTGATAACGATGAATGTTTTCTCTTAAAGTATAGTTTTACACCCAATAATTAATCTAGATGAAACCGGAGTTACCACTGTTTTATCTACACCCAAAGTTTTGGCCGAAAGAAAACAGAGGCAAGTAGGATAAGTCGTATCAGCAGAGGGAGAAGAATTAGTCACGTTTTGTGGAATAGTAACTGCTACTGGCGCTGCACCTCCCCCTCTTAATGTCTTCCCACGTGTTCAATTTAAAGACTCATTCTTAAATGGTGCTCCAGAAGGAAGTTTGGGCTTAGCAAACCAAAATGACTGGATGATGGCAGAATTGCACATTCAAGTTCTAAAGCACATTCAGCAGCACACTTCATGCTCTAAGGACAACCCCATTTTAATTATTTGTGCTTTTAACGATTTGCACATTCGAAACGTAGGAAAAACCTTGTCCATTTACAACATAGCAGGTTTAACAAAGACAGCTTTCCTGGAATCTTTTACACCAAAGAACATCACAAGTGGCTTTTCAAAGCCCGGGATTTGGCCATTCAACCGACTTGCATTTGGAGATGATTGAAATTTTTGAAGAGGACTCTCAACCTCCAAATGTAGATTCTCAATTTCAAAATCCACACGAAGAAATTAGACAGGATCAAGAGAGACAAGAAGTTGATTTCATGGATACAAGTCAAAATGAAGTTATTGAGAAAGAGGAAGAGATGAAATGCGAGCTGATGAATCCGACCCTCTAGGTGAACAGACCGACATCCGAAACCCCAATTGTTATTCCAGTCCAGTGAAAAACTTTAAAAATTTCAATTTCATATAGAAATGTATAGTTATTTTTAATTTTTTAGTGCCCTTTTAGAATTCGGTTCAATTTTTTTTTATAAAAATTTTATTACTGTTTGACTTTAAAATTTTAGGGAGAAGTGAATAATTTTCAGAAAATAGGTGAAAAATAAGTTATTATCTAGTTTAGAAGAACCATCATTGATAACAATAGATAATGCAGCATACCACAGTATCTTTACCGAGAAACGGCCATCCAAATCGTCTACAAAAATTCCAAAAATTTCCTTACTGAAGTCTAATAATATAATCTTTGGTGACAAATTGACTGAGCTTGAGCTATTAGAACAAGTTAAGCCAGCTTGGTCATGAGGTATTATGACATCCATCGAAGTTCCTAAGCGTGGGAAAAGTCTGTAAGACACACTGAACAGTTGTTCCAAAATGTTACACTAGAGAGCAATGTTTGATAGATATGGAAGTTGACCCAATAATAAAAAGTCAGGCAGTTAGTAATTGTAATTTTGTTTTATTAAATATTATTTGTATTTTTATGGATTATTCTGAGAATTTTTATCAGTTATTTTTTAAATTTTTTACTATAGTGTTGTTGTCTTTTAACACTGAATATACTTTTTTCATAAAAATAATTTTAATAGGTTAAAATATTACATTATATTTGAATTTATTACTATAATACTCTATAATAAAATTCCTGTAGAAATTAAGTTTTAATCAGGGGTTAAAATCAAAGAGAGCTGTAAGAAAAATTATTAATAAATCTTCATAGTTTGTACCATTGTTCTGTATATATATATATATATATATATATATATATATATATATATATATATATATATATATATATATATATATATATATATATATGTGAGATGCAATAGCAGTGGAAATATCCACATTATGCCGTTGTAGTGCTGAAATTACATTCAGCAAACGTACAACTATATGCAACTCCGTGAATAGATGAAGTAAAATGCAAACAGTAATTGCAAACTTTGTTCCATCATATCCTTTCCGTGTTAGAGGTTGCACAGTTTGAATGAATTGCTACAGAACACAATTCATCCTATTACACCACCATCGAGATAATGGCCTACCTGTACCACCATATCGAGAAGAAAGTCAAAAACTTACCCTCCCTGCTACAGTGATAAGGCGGAGGTACATGTTTCGTCTCCACTAGACTCATCAGGGTACTGACATGCACCTGGCTGTGCAAAGGACAGATCGGAAGAAAGTATGCAACACTGAATGCGGCTTCGCCGACCTCCCGCCGGGTGGCGTATATATGTTTATGCGGCTTTCACAGATTTCTCCGGGTGAGATGCAATTGCAGTGGAAATATCCACATTATGCCGTTGTCGTGCTGAAAGCACATTCAGCAAACGTACAACGATATGCGACTCCGTGAATAGATGAAGTAAAATGCGAACAGTAATTGCCAATAATATAAATAAACAATCGTAGAGACTTTTTTTTTTAAATTCGTCTTTTTTTTAACAGCTTTCTAATGATATGCGTCATTAACAAATCGGAGAAAAAATGCGGTTGTTAATTAATTTATTTATAAGCGAAAAACTACCTATATCTTCATAACGACTTTGCATAAAGAAAATATGAAAAATATCCACTTTTTTACTATATGATAGCCTAAGTCTTTACGAAGAGAATAAGTACTGACAGAACTCTGTAGCAGTTTCCTAGACGATGGTACAGCCAATCAAAAATAGTCACTTTTTTCGTTTTCCAATAAACAATTGAAATTTTACAAAAACTATTGGATCGACAGCGCCCAACTTTGGCATACTTTTTAAGCACTTTAAAACTCACATTCTAGTAAAAGTTGAAAACAATTCAATAAATATTAAGAAAGTTATTAACAATTGAAAAATATGCCATTTTTAATGTTTAATTTGCAATAACTTTTTTGTTTACAGACCGATTTGGACAAATAAAAATTCGTTTTGAAGATATTTTCAAGACGTACAATTCGTTTCTGGAACATTATTCTCTAAATCCCTTAGATATTCCGTAAAATCCAAAAAACCGGGGAAAATCATTTTTCGATCTATTTGTTAAAAAAAAAACAATGTTTCAACTAAAATTTGTTGAGACACGAGATGAGACATTATTTCTACTACCTTTCCCTACTCATTTCTGTAATCAGATCGCAGGCAGTATTTGAGTTTTTTTAACACTCTGTTTTCTGGGGTATCTTGCTTTACCAATAATGTCAAATTTTGCGATGTGTGGCTTAGATTAAAAGGATTATGTCTTGTTTTCTGTCTTTCTTATTTATAAACAAATTAAAATAAACGTATCTTAAAACTGTTGTAGATTGACGAAGCATGGGTAGTTTTCACTGGAGCAACTTTACCTAATTACGTCTCAAGAAAATATTTTATTTTTCTATTTTGAAGCCGATCCTTTTTTTCTTCTGTAAATAAGACCCTGATATATATAACTTTTTTGTTTTTTTTTTTTTAAATTTCAAAAATAAATATTCTCACAGTTCTTAAACATCTAGAAACTGCACAACTTAAATCGAAGTCACGTAACATCGACAGCCTTTTGTAAACTCAGGCTGGACAACTTAAGACGAAACTTTCGTACTCTAACTTTGAATGTCGCTTATAAACTGCCCTAGGAAGTGGTGTTTTCCTTGTTATGGCCAAACTATTATTGATAAAGGAACATGCTCACTTTGGAAACTTGAATTAGTGCTGAAAGTTATTAATTGTTTGCCGTAATTGTGGTGAAGAGCGTGATTTAAACGGTTGTCATGAAAGGGTAATTTTCCTCCTTTGGTTTTCACAAAGATCCGATATTGAAGTGCATTAAATAATATTGAAGTTAGTTTTGTTATTCTATTAATAGAACAAAAATATCCTTTTTAAATTTTTGTTTTGTTTAATAAATACAAGTAAATATCATTCTTTAAAGGAGCCTTTATTAAAATGTACCCAAAGAGTAAAATAACTTGTGTAATAGATATCTCAGTTAAGTTATTCTGTGTCATCGGGGTTCACCGTAACCCTGAACGGCTTACAAACTTTCCACCACTTAAATCCCGGGTGTTTCGTCCTGACACCGGGGTGGATTTATCAGTGGGTCCGCCGGTGCCTTCCCCAGGCACCTTTTGACGTACCTTTTTTATAATGATATTTGAAAATCTTCCTAGCGTCGAAAACTATCCGTGAAATGTTCCTGAGGCGGCTGTTTTTACATCACCGCTATATTGCGTTGTGATATCAAATTATATCGAAAGCAGGATGCCGGGGAAATTATAGAAACTGCCCCTTTTGTGGTCTTTCGTATCCCAGTGCTAGAATCAGTACTACAATGCGCGCAATTCATCAGTGCGTCCGCTGATGCTTTCTCCAGATACGGTTTGAAATACTTTTTATAACGTTTTTTCTGATATTTGAGTCTTTGTGGCGTCGGAAACTATCGGTGAGATGTTCCTCAGGTGGCTATTTATTATATATATATATATATATATATATATATATATATATATATATATATATATATATATATATATATATATATATATATATGCTGTGCATTACTTGAATAAATCTAAAGAAAAGGACACATAACATATAACAACTGATAACCTTTTTACCTAAGTAAGTAATATTCTAATAACACAATAATTATTATTTGTATAGCATTATAAAAAAATTGCGGGTATTTCAATTCTTACCTCCTTTGTCACTCAATGTTGCCCCACTTCCACTTCCTCTATGTTCTAGACTACCTCCAGTCACTACAGCATTCTTGTGTCTCTGTTGCTGTTTCCTCCTGTGATCACCTCCTTGAGTACACTGTAACCTTAGTACTAAAATAACCACTAAGGCGACGATGAGCAGTGCAGAAACCACACCAATTATAACACTCATTAAGGGAGTGAAACGAAATGCTGATCTATGCGTATCTAAAAGAATAAAAAACAATAAGTATTCCATACTTTCAAATATTCGTTTATCAAGATAATTTTTCATAATGGACTTTATATTTAATATTTATATATATATATATATATATATATATATATATATATATATATATATATATATATATCGATGGTAATATTGTTGGGAACCTGGATGGGAAATGGTCGAGAAAAATAATGTTATTTGCCTCGGTAAGTGAATATTAGAAAAGTGATATACAAGTTAAAATACTGACCAGTGTGGACAACAAAAATGAAACAAAAGTATAGAAAATGATGCTTTAACACCCACAACTACTCAGGAAGTAATACAGTGTGTTATAGACCCTGTGGAGTGTATTAAGTGTGGTATGGAAATAAAAGATCAATCTTGATCAAATGGTGACGGAACTGATTTAATTAAAATAGTGGACTGCGGCAGCTCTATACGGATTATCATACCGAATGTGTGACTAATTAGAGGTATATGTGATCTCTCTCGTATATAGCCAGTTTTTAAACAAATCTAAAAAGTACACAATCACTAAAATTGTCAAAACTTTTTTTACAAATATCAGTATGACTTTCGTGGATCGAGCGAAACAGTAATAATATGGCTGGATTAAATAACATAAATTCAAACCATACTAGAAAAAAAAGAGATAGTTCTTTGCCTTGTGCAAGGCATTTTGCAGAGTCGATCATTTTGGATGTTTTTATAGGCTATCTGGGAAACCGTTAAAGATTTTAGAAATCTGATAAAGTAGTCTTGAACTCTTTTTTCTGAGAAAATTATAATGGTGAAAAAAATTACGGTTATTGAGATCGGTTTCGGATTTACAGGGCGATTTTCAAAATTTTCCATTTTCTAAAACGTCCTATATTTTATTTATCAAAGCAACTACAGTAAACTTAATAAGCCATTCTTAAGGTACTTTTTTCTGTAGAATCTAGTGGCGAAGTCAGGTTTTTATTTTTAGTTTTAATTACGGAGATATAACTGACAACAAATAGGCTAAAAACATATTTTTTAATTTTTATTAAGATCACAGACTAGCTTATAAAAGCTTGCGGCTCAGAGGAGCCAAGTTGTGCATGTCTATGTTAACACATTTCAAAATACCAATAAGTTGTTAAAATATGCAAATGAAAAACAGTTAAAAACGCAAAAATATCAATAAAAAACTAAATTAACTACATCAAATGTTCAAACTGTTGTCTATTATTATTCAGGCACACTTGGCAACGTCTTCGCACTCCTTTGCTCACATCCTTTTGAATATGAATATTAGTAATACTTCGCATAGCAGCCACAAAATTTTCTTGTACTTTTTCTACAGTTCTATTTCTATTTAGTACAAACCTACTTTCAAGATTCGATATGAATATACCATAACTTTGAAGAAGCTCACTATGTTAGAGCGAAATGGTTAATAAGCTAGTAAATATGGTTTAGAATAGGTTAAAAATTAGATTTAAGCATAGTTTAAGATGTTTTGTTTAATTTATAATATATATAAACAGATATAGTCTTAAGAAACAGACAATATATTCCAAAATTCTTGACTAAGCAAATAATTTAGAACTGATATTTTTTTCAAAAATATGACATATTTTCCTCCATAAAAACTAAAGTTCAATAAAAAACAATGAAACAAATATTGAACTAGATAGAGGAAGTGTTATGATAAAGAAATATAATTTTGATTGAAGAAAAAGTGTATGAAAGCATTTGAAAAACTAATAATAATGTGTTACGCATCATCTTTGGTCCCAATAAAAACAATCACTCATAAGACACAAAAAGTGCGTGTAGTGGAAAATTAGTGAGAAATTCGAACAAAAATACTGTGATTAGTGAAAAACAAACATTAATGTACGAAATAGAAGAAGAATGTTATAGTTTTAAGAATTATTAAACAAACTATGTAGATATTAAAATCATAAGTTGTGCAAAACTGAAAAACATAGTATATATCTAATTAGTTTATAAGGTAGATTTAAGTTTTTTTAAGCAAATTTGGTACTAAAATGTTAAGATAATTTTGTTTAATACTAGGATAATAATATCTCAAGCAACAATAAACATTTTAGAGTTTTTTCGAACAAAATTTGAGTAAAATAGTCATAAATATCAATGTGCAAAGTGTTAATTTTTATTCATTTTTATATACAAATAATATGCCAAGGTGGCTTTAATATATATATCAAAATGTCGAGAAATCTCTAAAGTTTAATTACTGCAAGCTAAATAATGCTCAATGGTTAGATTCCGGTCTATATATATATATATATATATATATATATATATATATATATATATATATATATATATATATATATATTAATTAAAAGTCCAGTCAAAATTGGTAAAATTCAAAAGCTATCATAAATTACAATTTTTCAAAGTAGTTAAATTTATCAAGTTGCCAGGTGTCATAAAATCTGACCAATCAGATTGTAGAAATTTCTTTTGTTTTGGCCGCATATATAAAGTCGAGACGTAGGAATTTCGAAAAAGTTGAAGTTATCATTTTGCTGAAAGCACTGCGTCTCTCGTGCTCTCGAAATTTTTCATAACCTCATATTTTCAATTGTTTTAATAGGAAACGGAAGTTTTCATACGTCACCAGAACACAAAAGCAAAATATTTTGTTTTTATTTTTAAAAAAAGGTTATGTGTTTTGTTGTTGTTTATTAAAAAGAATTTCATAATTATTTAAAATTAATTATTAAAATTTCAAGTTTTGTCCTGTGAAGTATTTTTTTTCAAAGAAGAAAATAGTAGAACGAGATTTTGGATAAATATTTGTCAATTTCTTACTTTATAGGAAGCGGCAACAAAATATTTTGGAGATTTAAAAGTTTTTAAAGAAGAAAACAAATAAAAAAAAAACTGGAATTGTGTTTAATAATATTGGGACCAAGTAACAGAAAACAAAACAAGGTATTTATACTAGACTAGACAGTAGAAAGCTTTTAATTGTTGGTAGACAATAAAAAATAGCATTTAATAATAATAACCTAACTTTTCGTAAGATAAAAATAATTAAACTAATAAGTTATAGTAACTGTTGGAACATAAATAATATTTATCATCATCAATATCAGGTGTTAAACTATATTAACCACTTGAATCACAATACAGCACACGATAATTTGTTTAAAATAATATCAATTTTGTATAATAAACCACGCTTTCCATGTTAAACTGCACTATAGTCACCTAGTAGATGATTGCGAAACTAAAAAACTAAAACGTTGTCAATTTGTGATACAGCTTGTTAAAAAGACAATGCATGGTAAATAAAAGGGAATAATTACTAATATTGATTAGAAATATTGTTGTTTGAAATATAAAAGCATTGACCATATTATTTCATCTAAGATTTTAAAAAATTGTGCCCTTTGGTTTTTATTGTTAAATAAAATTTATATGTTGTGTTTTAATCATACTGTGTGTTGATTATCTGATTGAGATCTTATAAAAAAAAAACTGAACTCACCTGAGAAAAAGTCAATTAACATGTAGGAACACATCTATATCTATATTGATTATTTTGAAAATTGAAAATTTTTCAAATTGGGAAGAAATAATTGTAATTTACTATAATTATTTTTTATCTTTTAATTAAATTATGGCAATATTTTAGAAAACTAAAAAAAAATAAATTCAGAGATAAATAATAAATAAGTTTCCTAAATTTTTTTTAACCGGGCAAAATTTTGTGCGGGTGCATAGCGTGCACGTGTGCGCGACTACGCCCGTAATCGTCACAATATATATATATATATATATATATATATATATATATATATATATATATATATATATATATATATATATATATAATTAATCGCTAAAAAAATTAATACTAAAATTCCGTACTAATATTACTTAATTTTATATATTTTTTCAGGAAGGAAAGAATTACCCTCTGTAATGCATCTGTAAGCCCCCCAAATCCTTACTTTAGCCATGTTTCAACTTTCTAAATTTAAATTTCCCATTTAAAAATAATATTCTAACGAAATCTGTAGCTAAGGGCCGCCTTGGCGCTGAAATCATGCGGTAAAAAACCGATTGCGGAGAAAAAAACACCGTTATATTAAAGAAAGCCGAAAGTAGCCTATAACCATAAAATAAATTGTATGTTATCTCTTTTAAACAAAAATCAAATCCTAAAACTATAAAGTTTATCAAGATTTATGGAAGCATAAAACTCGTGATGTGGAGAAAAAACGTGCATGTTTTTAAAATTGTGGGTCCCGTATTTTTGTCCACGCTTATGTAAACATTTTTAATGCCATTCGTTGTTCTCTGTGGCGGACAATTTTATTTGTTTTTTTATTAGTTTGCTGATAAAGCAGTAAAAAAGATGACGGGCTCTATGGAACACAAGCATAATTTTGTTTGGACAAATTATATTTTTCCATTGAAATCTTTTTTAATTTTATTGTTATTTTGTTAACACACCTGCAACGCTTAAGGATCCATTAGACGATACGATATTCAGCTATCCTAACTGAGATAGGAACTGAATTTAGTATGGCGTTATAGCATTTCGGGCAGTTAGAAACCTAATTTTCTTTACCCACCTAGGAAGTGATTTGGTATGATCTAATGGCATTTAGAATACTGGGTTGACGTGTGGTGAGAAATGCATATTGACCTAGTGGGTGGGTGCCGCGCAAAGATCGCAAGTAAAGTAAGCTGTACAGGGTGAGTCAACGATTGGATGAAGTAGGTTTGTGCCTTTTCGGTGAAATTAACAAAGAAACTATATTTATTGTTTGATACAGTTTATTTTTACGCAGATTTTAAAAATATTTAGGACTCTACAGGGTGAGCCAAAAAACTAGGACAGCATAAAGTTGTATTTTTTTAAATAGAACACTCTATATACGAATCGTATTTTCGATTTAGCTTATAATTTTAAATCTTTTTTATTAAGGGTTTACTATAACAAAACTTTATAGTTTCTGAGATAATTAAGTTTAAAGAAAAAAAGTCACATTTTCAAACATCAATTCAATCCTAAATAACGTTTTCAATTTTGTGACAAATATATTCAAATTTGGAATTTAACACGGCCAAGGACAAGTTAACATAATTTTTACCTAATATTTGCAACAAAAGCTACAGGGTGTTGAACAGATCGGCTCAAATTTGAACAAGTTTAAATGAATAAATATCTTTTTTTTAAATGGTACACCCTGTATATTTTCATGTTATTTAATAGAGTAATAAAAACTCTAAAAGTTTTGTTCAATATATCCTATACCTATTTATAATAGTTTTTGAGATATTTCAGTTTTTCTTATTTTCCATACTTTTTTACAGAAATAGTCTTCATTATCATAGTAGCCATGGCAAAAACAATGTAAAAGAACATTTTTCTGTGTGTCAAATTTATAACCGCAATCGCTTCTTTTAGTTTTTATGTAGTTTAGTTTGGTTTTTTTTGCATTCATCTTATATTGTAAAATGAATTTTCCAAAGAATGAGTTAATAGATATGATTTATACAATAGGAGATGCTCAAAAAAATTGCCTTCTTGCTCAAAGAATTTACAAAATGAAGTATCCTGATCGACGCCAGCCTAATACCCATACTTTTCAAAACTTAATGCAAAATTTGATTCTTCTGGTACTGTTGATTATCCAAAACGTAAAGTGGTCAACAAACCAGTAACTAATGAAGAAAAAGAACTACAAGTATTGTTAAATGTTCAGGAAAATCCTTATATTGGTAGCCATCAGTTAGCAGCATTATGTGAAACATCACAATCCACCGCTAATCGTACGACCAAGAAATATAGGTATCATCCATATCACATGGAATTACACCAAGAATTGCATGGACAGGATTTTGAAAGTCGTGTAAACTTTTGTCGTACAATAAATGCGGAGATTCAATTAAATCCAAATTTATTATGCAAGGTAATGTTTAGTGATGAAGCTACTTTTGCCATAAATAGACGCAACATGCATTATTATGCCACAGAAAACCCATTTTGGACTAGAGAGGTGCAACATCAAAACCACTGGTCATTAAATGTTTGGTGTGGTATTCATCATAATTCAATTATTGGACCCCACTTTTTTAATGAACCATTAAATGGCCATAGTAACCCGAACTTTCTACAAGAAGAACTACCCCAACTGCTTCAAGGTCTCGATAGGGATGAGCTCGACAGTATGTGGTTCCAGCACGATGGTGCGCCTCCGCATTACCATCGTGAAGTTAGTGCGTTTTTGGACCAACGATATCCGCAAAAATGGATTGGACGTGGGGGTTTCATTGAGTGGCCACCAAGGTCTTGCGACATCACCCCATTAGATTTCTTCCTATGGGGTTATATTAAAAATAAGGTTATGTTAATCCACCAACAACAGTGGAAGATATGCGAAACAGGATTAGGGATACCTGTAGAACAATAACACCACTAATTTTGTCCAGGGTCCGAGAAAATCTGCAAAAAAGACTAAATTTGTGCATTGCACAAGAGGGTCGTTTATTCGAACACTTATTAAAAAGAAATAATTAATCTCAGTATTTAATAGGTAATTTTTTTGTTTCGATTTAGTATAAAAGTAAATATGTATTTGCCTTGTCGTTATTGTTGTGTTAATTTTTTCACATTATGTTTAATTAAACTATTGCCGTTGTAATATAACGAATAATGCATTTCATCATATTTAACCACATTCTGTTTGTTTCTGTAGTTTCTTTTTATTATTTTACATGGCTACTATGATAATGAAGACTATTTCTGTAAAAAAGTATGGAAAATAAGAAAAACTGAAATATCTCAAAAACTATTATAAATAGGTATAGAATATATTGAACAAAACTTTTAGGGTTTTTTTTTACTCTATTAAATAACATGAAAATATACAGGGTGTACCATTTAAAAAAAAGATATTTATTCATTTAAACTTGTTCAAATTTGAGCCGATGTGTTCAACACCCTGTAGCTTTTATTGCAAATATTAGGTAAAAATTATGTTAACTTGTCCTTGGCCGTGTTAAATTCCAAATTTGAATATATTTGTCACAAAATTGAAAACATTATTTAGGATTGAATTGATGTTTGAAAATGTGACTTTTTTTCTTTAAACTTAATTATCTCAGAAACTATAAAGTTTTGTTATAGTAAACCCTTAATAAAAAATTTACTACTTCATCCAATCGTTGACTCACCCTGTATAAGTGTTTTCGGAATCTATAAAGCTATAAAATAATTATGTAATAAAAATTATAAAGACTATTTTAATACAAATATTTGATACTAGGTATATCGCTGCATGACCTGAGACGAAAGACAGGAGTTACCGACGTAATTTTCCAAATTGCCACACTCAAATGGAACTGCCGAAATGAAAGTACTAAGAAGAATATCGGGAGACACATTAAGAGATCACTTACACAATTCAACAATACGCAAGGAACATGGAATGCAGGATATAGTAAGATGGGGACGGAAGCGCAGAAGAGCCTGGAATGAGCACGTAGGAAGAATGGCGCAAAATAGGATAGCGAGAATCGCCCGAGATGGAACACCGGAAACCAGAAGACCAATAGGTAGACCACCTAAAAGAGGGAGAGAGTCCTGGATTGCAACATCAAATGAGATGAATGATTTAGTTGGAAAAAACAGGCTGTAAGCCTATAACAAGAGGAAGAAGAAGAAGAAGAAGAAGAAATGGAACTGGGCCAGACATGTCGCCCGAATCAGTGATGGAAGATGGACGAAGACATTACTCAAGTTGAGGCCGAGATTAGACAAAAGAAGTAGAGGAAGACCCCTACTCGTTGGACTGACGATCTCAAGAGAATTGCAGCAAATTGGATGCAAATCGCTCAAGATAGAGCATAATGGACAAGAATGAGGGAGGTCTATGTCCAGCAGTAGACGCAAAGGGCTCGATGAAGAAGAAGAAGAAGAAGATTTGATACTATATTTATACGATGTTGTTCACCCAGTACTTTCTTTTTCGTTTTATTTAATTGTTATATAATCAGCCACACAAATCTATTTGTAAGTTCTTAGAAAACGTCGTGCCATGGTAAATATCGGAGTTTTGGAGTGCTCGATAATTATTGTTCCCTATATATAGAATCCTAATTCAAGATAGAGTAATTAAGACATCTAAATGCAGTGACTCCTCATGGAGGATTCGGTTAAACAGCTATATCTATCTCTAGCGAAAGTACGCTAAACTAGAAACTAAAAATCCTGGCCAACATATTCAATTATATTACAACTAGAAGTATTATTACTCCATGGAAATTAAATCAAAAAAGAGCTGTTTTGTTAACAAAAATGTAACTTTTTTTTGCTGAAACGTGTTCATTTCGGCATCCTATAAAACATATCTCGATGGTAACTCTCAAAGACCTGTGCAAAAAAAATGGCGGACCAAAAATGGTCACGATTATCAGTTTTTTGAGTTTATCTCGAAAAGTAAAGGTTGTGTCGAAAAATATTTTAAACAAAAGTTGTAGAGAATTAAACAACCTATCAATTCATATAATATAAGTTATAGGTGGCGCCACTAGCTATCGATGTATGTTTTTTTTTCCATAAAATTTACGGTTTTTGTTTTTTTTAAAGACATTTATTAACAAATTACCGATTTAAAATTTAACACAAATATAGGTATTATCATTCTAAAAAAGTACGTTAAACCCGGAATCTGTGAGCTTTTTATTTTCCGAGAAATTCGATGTCAAAATTGAAAATTCAACCTCAATTTTCCGCTTTTCTAATTAAGATATAATACTCAATTTTAATGGAAATTGTTTGTATTGTTTTATATTTTGAAGATCTATTAAAAAAAATTGAATTGTGAGCCGAGAAATTTTGCAAAAACCAATTTTTGCACCAAAAAATTGCGATAACTTTTCACCGGATGGAGAAAAATTTTTTTTATTGCGAGCATTGTATTTAAATGTATCATTTCCAATCTCAAAAAAAAATTAATTTATCAATTATACATTCATCTTTCTTTTTATCTCAAAAAAGTTATAATTTAAATACTTATAAAATACCCATTGTCAAAAATATAAGAAGTTAAACATATATAAAAAAATAAATTCGTCCATATAATATTAAAATTTTTTGGGCTATCGGTCATTTTATTATTAATTAAAAACATTTTTGATATTTGACGTTTCGGTTTATTTATTTCTTAAATCATCTGCAGAATTACAATTAAACACTAAAAAAGGATTCAAATGTAATTAATTTTTATATCTTAGAGAAAATTTAAATAACAAATTGTGTTTACGCTGATAAACATTACGTATCTAATTCGTAATCAAAATCAGTGAAGCTATCTTCGCTCAAACTAATTATAATTGGTTCCTCTATCACCTTCACCGATCATGAGAGTTTCCACATTTTCTTTTATTCTTTTATTATATGGATTTTCCCAATTTTCTGCAGGAACTTTCAAAAAAATTTCAGTAAAATTCAAAAAAATCTTTTAAAAGTTCAGTTAAATTACTAATTTTGTAAGTTGTGTTATTTCTAGCAACTCTACCTTTTACTTGAGAGAAATATTTCCTTCTCCAACGGACATTTTCCGAAGGATCTATAAGAACAGATTTCCTATCTTGTTTTTCCCAGCAAAAATTAAGTTCTTTGAGCAATTTCCAGAACTCAGTTCTTTTAATTTCAGGTAAATCCCGATCTTCATTGATTTTAGTTAGAATTTTGTCGACGGTTGGGATCTGCTTCTCATAATAAAATGTATGTACAACTCCTTTTATTGCAGTTTACATCTCTTCTACCAACGAGGTTTTTCGTCTGCCTGTGATCGAATGTAACTTGGGAGTACTAACAATTCTAGTCATTTTTTTTCCTTCAGTATTCGGTACATAGTAGATTTTTCAACTCCTGTCATGTTGGAATGCATCTCAACAAAGCTTTTAACATTATTATCTAGATATTGATATCTTAAGTCATCATAAAGATTCATCGTAATAAGTTTTTCGTTGAGGAAAAAATGGCCTGGTTTAACGATTTTGGAATAAATATAGATGTGGAAGCCATATCTTTTGGATATCTCACTAATCACAAATAATATATAAAAATAAGCACAAACAAAATAAATCACTAAGGACACACTGTAAGGTGTACTTTGCCCACTGACAGAAATTAAATTTGACTATCAGAAATTTTATCGTTGCAATAAATTTATAAAAACTCTCTGGTTATTATTTTCACACCTTAATTTTCAAAAATGCAAAATTATTATTTTCTTTTTACTTTTTATACAGTTTAGAAATGAAATAACAGAAAATTAAACTCATAATGAAAATAAAATAATATTATTGAAATTTAATACAGCATGGCATCCTTGTGGTTAATGGCCATAATTACACACACTCTATACTCACTCTCGTGGTATAATAAAACAATTGATATTTAAAAAAAAGAGATTTTTTTCGAAAATTTCAAAAATATATATAAAAATATTCTTCATCCGCGTCATTAGATTAATCCCACGTCTTATTCAATAATGCTGCATCTTCAGTCACATTATTGGAAAGTAGAGATTATAGGTTATTCTAAAATATATTGATTTTTCTGTTTGCCACCCCGGAAATTCTAGAAACGAAATTAGTATAAGCTCAATCTTATAGGGACATCCACTACGTGTTGATTTTTTTTATCACAAAATTTGCTGAGATTCGTTTGAAGCCAAGATATTTACAAAAATGGATTTACGATTTCTTTCACTATAATCATTTATGAAAAATAGGGTTGATTCTTTGCCTAAAAATGAAGGAGCGTATAGATTATATTAAAGTACAAAACAAATTTCTAAGTCAACATGATTAAAATTTTTACTTTCTTACATAATGGAAATCGACAATTTACACTCAATACAGGGTGATCTTCCGGGGAATTTAACGATCGATTGTGGGAAACTATAATTAGTAAGAATCTGAAAATTTGAACATTACACTAGAAATGGAAATGTTGCTGGTGTTACCCCCCCCCCCATCGACAACTTGCTTTCGCTTGTCATACTGTATTTTTATGATATCATCGCTCCCCCCCCCCCCAAAGACAGAGGCTAGATCCGCCCCTGATATATATATATATATATATATATATATATATATATATATATATATATATATATATATATATATCTTTTCAGCCGTTAAACCTTAAAAGACAAATATATCTCCAATAACTCTTTATAACTGGGTCACGTACTTTAGCAAACTACTTTCTTATAGAAAATAGATCGCAGTTCAAAAATGAAAACACAGATTATAGCATGATACCATCAGTATCATTGGTTCCAAAATTTCTCCTGAATCATGGGAAAAGCAGAATTATTATTTCACAGTTTTTTTTTTACAAAATAAACTAAATGATTTACATGAATTGTGTGTAACTAGTCTTTTTATTTTTGTCAATTATAATAAAGACACTTCAGACAGTTTTTGACAAATTTCTTTACAAAAAGTCTCATGAATGGAAATCGGTCGAGGCACAATACTGAACCATACGTTTGATCCGTCCCAGAGTATCCGATATCATCATGATTTAACGGCCAAATTTTAAAACTAGCCTCACCAGAAACTAAGCAACGTGAGCCATAAACAGTTAGTCTATAAAGCTTCGACTTTTTAACGTAGAAACAAAAAAAAAAACCTTTGTTATTTTGTACATCACCCACTGCCAATATACCTTTTAGTTCGTCTATTTTCTTATCGGATCTTTAAACGGTTAAAAGCCAGTCCTTTTCGGTTATATTTATTGCCTAAACGTTTACTGTATTTTCGGATAAGTTAAAATGATTTTGAAGTATCGGGTTTCGACTTAAAGCTTCGATACTTTAGTCGTACCCATTTAATTCTGTTTACTTAGCAGTGACGGCTCGTGATTTAAGGATATATAGATTTTGCTGAAGTAAATTGCACATTCTCTTTGAATTTTTGATTATTAATCCAATATATTTTCTCCAGTCGAATTAGGTATAACAGTAGCTTCGATTTGGTTTAGGAAGAGATAGTTTTACTTTCTTGTTAAATCATTGCTGAATGTCAAGAATGAAGAAATATGCAAATTTGCGTTGCACAATGAAAAAATACGCGAAAAAAGAGTGGAAACAGGGTTCTTTCCAAGCAAGCTGAAAACAATTTAGAACCCTGTCACGGTTTAATGTCATTCTTACAAGTGTATATATATATATATATATATATATATATATATATATATATATATATTATTTTGAGTATTTATTGAAGAAGAAAAATAAGGAAAGCTAAGGAGAAATGGACTCAAGAACAATGTGACGAGGCTGAAAGACTTCATCAGCTGCACAACTCTTTTAATTTCCATAGAAAAATCAAGGAAATAACTGGAACAAATAGTACAAAGACATTGCCATCAATATTAAATAGACAAGGAAGACCGATATTGGATACCGATGAATTAAAGGAAACTTGGAAGAACTATGCGGAGACTTTATTCAGTGATCAACGAACAGATGCCCCGACAAATGACACTTGAGTGATCCAAAAATTCTTGAATATGAAGTCAGGTACGCAATAAACTGTATGAAGAATGTTAAAAGTGCAGGTCAAGATGATATATATATATATATATATATATATATATATATATATTTATATATATATATATATATATGCAGAAGTTTTAAAGCAAGTCGATATTAAACAACTTAGATATCTCTTTAACGTGATATATGACTCTGGGCAAATCCCAGTGGATTGCTTCAAGTCTACGTTTATTGCTATTCCAAAGAAAACAAACTACAAGAACTGCGAAGACTACAGACTCTTAAGCTTGATGAGTCACGCTCTTAAAACGTTCCTTCGAGTAATTCATTCAAGAATATACAGAAAGTGTGAGGATATGAGTGGCGACATACAGTTTGGCTTTATCATGGAACTTGGTACTCTTCTCAATGAAATTACTTGTGCAACAGTGCTATGACCAAAGGCAAGACGTTTTCATCTGCTGTATTGAGTATCAGAAAGCTTTTGACAACGTAAAGCACGAGCCGCTGTTGGAAAGATTACAGGAGATCGGTATAGATGATAAAGATATTAGAAAAATAAGATAACTTTATTGGCAACAGTTAGTTGAGATCCGTATTGATGGCGATCTGTCAACAGAGACCTTTAATATACTGAAGGGAGTCCGGTAGGGATGTGTACTGTCGCCTGTTCTGTTTAATATTTACGTTGAGAAAATGTTTCAGTAAGCATTAGAAAATGAAACGCGAGGTATCAAAGTGACTGGCATCCCAATAAACAATATTCGCTATGCAGATGATACTGCAGTCTTAGCTAGCTGAAGATCTCCAATCAATATTTAAAAAACTCAACGAGTGCGGTGAGCAGTTCGGGCTGCATATTAATACTGCCAAAACAAAAATGATGGTGATTAGTAGGCATAGTACATCACTCCTCTTAACATCAACGGGGAAAATCTTGAACGTGTCGTACGGTTCACGTATCTTGGGGCTACTCTGAATGAAAAGTGGGAATGTGACGAAAAAGTGAAGGGAAGAATTGGCCGTGGAAAACAACTTTATTTAAACTTAAGAATCTTCTTCTTTACAGAAATATGTCACTACACACCCGAATACGTGTGGTTCAGTGTTATGTATGGCCTATTCTACTATATGGTGCTGAAACTTGGTCATTTAAGGCTTGGACGCTGAATCGGATCGAAGCTGTTGAATTATAGACCCTCCGCTGATTACTGCGTACCCCTGGACTGCTCACATCACGAATGATGAAGTTCTATGAGGAGCTGGCGTAGAAAGACAACTAATGGACACTGTAAAACAACAAAAAGTGTCATATACTAAGAGGACCTCGCTACTCCATACCAAGGCTAATACCACAGGGAAAAATTGAAGGCAGACGGGAACCAGATCGAAAACAACACTCTTGACTCCACAATGTAAGAAACTGGTGTGGTATATCAGACGCCGCAACCATATTTAGACGGACTGAGGAGGGCACCCTAGTTATAATGTGACCATGAGTTGGACAAATATACGCCGATGTGTGGCATAGCACATGGCCCCCGAAGAGGAAGATGAGTATTTATTGATTAATGATGTCACTGGTACTAGCTGTTAAAGGATTTGTGAGTCAGGTAATATTCAACGTCAGTGACCAGCAACTATACTTCTGTGGAATTGGCTACTTACCCATTTGCACAGGGTTGTCCTTTATTGAATAACGTTCAAAGGTCTCTTGTAGTTGTACGGAATTTTGTTTAATTGTACCAATATAAAATTAAATCCAATTTTTCTGACTTAATTCCAGAGTAAAATAATGTTTTTATATCCTATTCGTTTAGAATCAACATTAGTATTCGAGGGTTGAGGTTAATAACGTTACTTAGGCAGATCTAATTGTGCTCTTGTACTGGACTAAGTACAACTGTTATCAATTTGATCAGTTTCATTATCGCCACTTTCTGGAACAATTCTTTTACTAGCTTTTTGGGAGAAAACGCCATTTTCCTAGCCCATTTGGTCTTAACGAAGCTGTGAAGTAAAAAGTAACTTGAGCCAACATAATTGAATCCATTGGGTGTGATTTTCGGCAAGCTACTCATTTTGATTTGTTTTGTTGTTTTTTACCTTGTCTTTGATGTGATTATGGTTGAAGATTATTGAGTAACCACTTTTTTTTAAAGAATTTATTTCACAAGTAAGTACACACATGATGCAGACTTTTGTTTTGTTACTAGTTCATTCTTTGAAATTATTCCTCCGTTGAGCATTTTAGGATTAATTGAGACGAATATTATGGCATAAAGGTCCTCAAAACTCTATAAAAGCCCTTCTTTTTTTTGACCAGAAATCTTAAGGTAATATATCATTTTATTATGTAGAAATTTTTATGCAGCTGTCTGCTGATTTTAGATATTTTAGTTATTTTTACTTTCAATTTTCAATTTAAAAGAAGTAAATTTTTTTGTTTCTTTATCTTTCTCTCTCGGGTACTGCTAGGTGTGTTTGATTATCTCTGGAATTAGTATACCATGAGGTAACATTATTTTACAATTTGGGCAATGATTTACTCTAATTTCTATAATGTTATATGAGAGGAGATGATAGTAATAACAATGGATATTTGAATATTCTTATTTATTAATTAATATTCAAGAATTTGAATATAATTCAAACTAGCATTTAGCTTTACAGTAAATTATAAATCTTATGAGTGTTTTAGACAATTTTATTTTTATTTTAGGATTCGTTCTTTCCCTACCTCTTCTTGATGTTCAATTTCTTTCATTATTGGAATTTACTTTATGAATCCATCTTTTTCTTTTCAGTTATTTAGGTATTAGTTTATACTTTAACCTTCTGACCGGAGTTCATACATCATGCATCGCCTTCTTTGATTACTCCGCTGGTGATTTGAGCCCCTTCTGATTCACTGAAGTCCTGCTTTTACAGACCATCGAGGGATCAGATAAGCTTTATTTCGAAAATTCTCTGCTATTGGTCATTAATCGTTAACTAATTTCCCCAAAGATTGACACTTTTAATATTTATTTGGCTTATCAGTCTCTTCGGACTTCACTAATGGCTGTTAATTACCGAGAATGGAAATTTATTATCCTGGAATTTAGTGGTTAATGGTTTTTTGGTCGAAATTTATGAACTACGGTTAATAATTTAATATATTTAAGTTAATGGATACATAATTTTAAATACAAAGCGTGATCACGATCTGGTAAATTCCTGCGGTATTGGTTGGATTGGATTTTAAATATTATTTTTTTTATAACACCCAAGTGTAACATCTTGCTAAACAGTGTAGAGCTCCAGAAGTGTTAATATGTTTTAATATTTTGATCGTTAACAAGAAGCATATGTTGATAGTCTATTTAATATGTCGAGGGTTCCATTTTAACCTAGTTTGCTCAGTATAAATTATGTTGCGGTTTAGAAACAAGAGTCAAATTTAAGGTTTTTCTGAACACTTTATCATCGCCTACAACTTAATATAGAAAATTTTCTTTCATTTCATTTATTTTACTTTTATTACATCCTGGAAGTGGTACTGGGTCTCCACATATTTTAAAATTTTCTGTGGCTATCTTCAAAATGGACTCCAACCTTATACTGAGTTCTCACTAACTACAAATATCTTCTTCTTCAAGTGCCATATCAGGTCCCCCTGACGTTGGCAATTACATTGGCAAGTCCTTCACGGTCCTGCGCTAGCTGGAACAGTTTCCCCGCGCTACGTATACCTATCCATTTACGAATATTCCTCAACCAGGAAGCCTGTCTCCTTCCTACCCCTCTACGTCCCCTCTACTTTACCCATCATGATTAGCTGAAGAATTCTATATCGCTCCTCTCTGAATATATGTTCAAAATATGAGATTTTTCTACACTTCACAGTGTTTAATAGTAGACGAGTTGTATCGGCCCTATTGAGTACCATTTCGTTGGTTAGCCTAGCTGTCCAAGGTATTCTCAGCATTTGCCGGTGTAACCACATTTCGAGAGCCTCCAACCGATTAATCGTGGCAGCCTTAATTGTCCAGATCTCTGCCTCATATAGTAACACTGGTCAGACGTATGATCTTATCATTCTCTGTCGTAGTTTCAGCTTGAGGTTATCATTGCAGAAAAGTGGTTTCGTTTTTTGAAAAGTTGCTCTAGCAGTCTCTATTCTACACCTTATCTCTTTATCTAGGTTTAGATTTTCAGTGACATCCAAGATATTTAAAATGAGTCACCCTGTCTATACTTTTTCCTTCTATTTGTATTGAAGCGTTAAGATGAGGTTGTCTACTAAAGACCATAAATTTTGTCTTTTTGATATTTATGTTGAGTCCCATTTCTTGACCCTCAGTGTTAACACAGTTTAATAGATGTTGCAGGTCTTGTAGTTTGTCGCTTAGGATAACAGTGTCGTCAGCACATCGTATTGTATTTATATATTTTCCATTGATTTGTACTCCCATTCGTTGTCCTTGAGTAGTCCGTTTAAAGATTTTATCTGAATATATATTAAAAAGCAGTGGAGATAGTATGCAGCTCTGTCTGACGCCTCGCAGAATTTTACTTTCTTCTGTGAGTATCCATTTAGCCTTACTGTTGCTTTCTACCGCCAATATAGATTTTTAATAATTCTTACATCTCTGCTGTCTCCCTCTGCGTTACTTAAAATGTCTAGGAGTTTTCTGTGCTGTACTCTGTCGAAAGCCTTCTCGTAATCGACAAAACATACGAATACATCCTTGTGTTGGTCCCGGCATTTTTGCAGAAGTATATTTAGAGCGAATAAAGCCTCTCTAGTACCTAGGGCGTTTCTAAATCCGAATTGGGTTTCATCTAAATCTGCTTCGCATTTAGATCTTATACTACAAATATATTTTTCTATATTAAATTCTATCAAAAATTGAGTTAATAGATGTTAGTACGTACATCCAGTCTTTTTTTTATTTTAAACCTTAAGTTAATTGTTTACTAACGGATACTGTAAAGAGAATACCGAAACCATCAATGGCAGTTTTCCGTTCAACTGGTATGGAGCTGCTGGCGTCCTAAATTTACCGGACCTCTTCTCACTAAACTGTCGGTGATTTGCTCACTAACTGAACTGCTTTTTCTACATGGCCATTTTCAGTTAGCTGTATTTGTGATATGAATAATCTTCATTAATCTTAAATATAATTTTTGCCCCCTCTGCTTTCAGATAGAGGAAGAATGTAGCAACCCATTGAATGTTTTCAGCTTTTGGACACATTGTAAATCAAAAATATAACGTCATAAACGACCCGTATTATTACAAAAAAGGCAGGGAAATTTAACAAGATGCTAAGAATTATTGTGTTTTTTTCTGTAAAATTTTTTTCACATAAAAGTTAGTGTGTGGTATATTATGTGGAGATAAACCACCTTTTTCAGTATAAAGTTATTTAATAACATACGAATATGATTTAGAATCCAAAGATTTGTGTCAGTTTTCATAGCAGCAGCTTTTTGGGACAGGTGTTGTTTAAACTTTAAATCAAAAGCCTTTGTCAATTAAAATAACCGTTGTGAAATTGCACATTCGATTTACGTAAACACGCGGACACGTTAACAATGGTGATTATTTTAACCGTACATCAAAACAGGACTCAAAGTATCGACACATAATATTTGAAATGGGAAACGGAAAGAACATACTGATTTAGTTTGCTCAGCTTTAAAATACGTTTAAAATTCCTATTGCGTGTTCTAAAATACCTCCACAGGATAGTATTCTGATTTGAAAATACGACAACAATGCACAAAATTGGCGTTCCTACATTATTCATCAGCTGATCTCTATTTATTTATACATGGAAGGTCGAATTGAGAGCATTTATTTGATTCAGTTTCTTTTACATACGAAATTAAAAATTAGGATGTAAAAGTAGATAATTTAAAATCTTATTTAGTTACATTTGTTTGTTATTTTCCACTTTTTCCTATTTAGATGTAAAGGCAGATGTTAGTGTGGAATTATTCAACTAAAAAAAAGAATTATATAAAAAGATGCAATTGCAAGAGGGTATGGTATATAAACAATATAAAAATAAACTTAATTGACTCGACAAGAATGATTATTAACAAACAATAATTCAAGAAAACCAAAACAATGCTTCTGATTTATGGAGGGTTGTTAATATAATGACAACATGGTTGCAATTCTTACTCTATCTTATTATCTGAAATAATGCTTAAAGACGTTGAGAAAGCATGGAACTAATTGAAGAGCAAATTCACAGCGGGTCCAGATTCCATTCCTTCGTTTGTGGTAAGCTATTGTTCTTGGACGTTTGCTGAATCTTTGTCTGTAATTTTTAATTTATGCGTTCAGAAATGTATTCTTCTTGACCTATGAAAGGAATCAAAAATCTGTCCGGTTTTAAAAAGAACGATAGAATCAGGGTAGAAAATTATGTGTAATTCTACGAAGGTATTTGAGCGGGTTCTTTACGAACAATTATCCTTTGACATAGCGCCTCTTATGATCGATCAGCAGCATGGTTTTGCTTCTGGAAAACCAACCGTGACCAATATTGTGCGGTATGTCTCAGAGCGTGTTGATTCTGGCACTCAGGTCGATACCATATACATAGATGTTTCCAAAGCGTTTGATCAACTTGATCACGGTGTTTTATTTCCTAAATCGTCGGATTTTAGTTTCAATGACAATCTTACTAGATTTTTTGAAAGCTACTTATTAAACCGCTCTCACTATGTTAAGTAACGTGGTCACAGATCTAATAATTTTGTAGTAATGTCGAGTGTTCTTCAAGGGTCTGTTTTGGGTCCCTTACTTTTTAACGTTTTTATTAACAATATCTCATGTGGATGTGTTCAGTATAACTTGAACTGGTTGTTCTCAAGAATAGGCTCTGGATTGTATTTGTCATAAGACACTTTTCCCAACTGTAATAGGTTTAACTTTTCTGCTAACTCTTGGTGGAGTAATTTAGCGGCTGAGTCGTGTCTTTCCTTATACTCGGTTGCGGCAAATGCTTGGCATCCTCCAGTTATGTGCTGGATTGTCTCCGATGTTCGACAGCCTTATCAGCATTGGTCATTTTCTATTGAGGGATCTTTAATGATGAACTTCCGATAGTTCTTCGTCGGAATAACCTGATCTTGGATAGCTAACAAGAAGCCCTCCGTTTTCGGAAACATCTGTCCTGATATCAACCAGTAGTTCGACGCTGAGTTGTCGACATTGTCCTGATTAACCTCATTTGGATGACGTCCATGAAGTGGCTTCCGCAGCCAGGTCTGTAACTTCTCTTGGTCTGTTTGGTGGTGAGAATTAATATCTTGTTCCCTCAACTGGAGCGGCGTTGAATCGTCTGCCTCGCATATTGCTCGATGTAGTGTAGAAGAGTCCGCTAACCTGTGGAAATATGAACGTAAGTTTATTATTTGTTGGTCGAGCTGCTTACCAATATCCACCAATCTTCTTCCTCCTTGGTGTCTTGGAAGCATTGTATGTTCAATGACACTCCGAGGGTGGTGTTTTTGTGCTTTTGTTAGGAGTGTCCTTATTTTTCTTTGCAGGTTTTGTATCTCCGTCCTGCTCCATTTTACAATTCCAAAAGAGTAGCTTAGCGCAGAGCAAGCAGACGTGTTGAGCGCCTTAAACAAATTTCTACTATTTAAGTTAGTTCGTAATACCCGCCTTACCCTCCTGACAAATTCGGTTGTCAATTCGGCCTTTATAGTGCCATGGTCAATTCTTTTAGCCTGTTTCATACCTAGATATTTGTATGTTTGGTCTGCTTCCATTGCACCGTTCTGCATTTCAAAAGCCCCCGGTTGTATCTTCCCTTTAACGATGTTCAAAATACGGCTCTTGTCAAGCTCAAATTGCATTCCAATATCCCCGGAGAACCCCTCTACAATTTTAAGCATTTGTTCCAGCTGGCTTCTAGTAGCAGCCATCAGTTTAAGATCGTCCATGTATAGAAGATAATTCACTCTGACTACCTCTTCGTTGTTATTTCTAACAGTAAAACCGTGTCTGGTGGAGCTCAAACGGCGTGATAGTGGGTTCGTTGCAAGGTAGAACCACAATGGGCTGAGTGAATTGCCTAGAAATATTCCTCTTCGTATCGGAATGGTGTTAGTTTCGATGGTGTCGCTGGATGGCACTTGCAATTGGATCCTAGTTCTCCAAGTTGACATGATGCGTTCTAAAAAGGAAACAAAATTATTATCGACCCTGTACATTCTCAATATAGTTTTGAGCCACTTATGTGGTACTGAGTCGAAGGCCTTCTTATAATCCACGTAGGCAGCAAAGAGATTTCTTTCGTTGGTACAGGCTTGGTTACATATGACAGAGTCAACAATCAATTGTTCTTGCATCCCATTGCTTCCCTCGTGCATCCTTTCTGTTGAGTTGCAATGATGTTATTTTGCTCACAATGTGCATAGATGCGTTGGGTCAAGCAGGAGGTGATCACCTTATACAGTGTGGGAAGGCAGGTGATTGGCCTGTACTTAGCTGGGTCATGTGTGTTGTGTTGGTCCTTTGGTAGGAGGTACGTAATACCTTCGGTCAAGAACAACGGCATTTTTGCTGGATTAAGAAAAACATCATTAATAAGATTAGTCAACTGATGGTGTATACACCAGAACTTTTTGAGCCAGTAGTTCTGGATCCCGTCGAGACCTGGAGCTTTCCAGTTATGGGATTCTTTGATTATTCTTGAAATTTCCTCGGTGGTAAATGGCTCAAACTTGGCAGATTTGGTGTTCTTTATTGATCCAACCAGCTGCAATCTGATATATTTTAATGCAATTATTCTGTTGTCAAATCGTTTATTTACAGTTATCTGTGATTGATTTATAAAATATGGTATACTTTTTGTACTGTCTGTATTATGTATATAATTTTAGGATTTATGTCACTCTGTTCTTTTTCTTGCATAATAATAGGGACTCTGGTCCTGTAGGGTAATGTAAATAAATAAATAAATAAATAAATAGACATGCACGAAAAATAAGATAATATTTCTGGAATCCAATTTCACAATATTAATGCTATAACTGAAAAAACTGAAATTGCAAATCTGTTTGCTGATCACTTTAAGAATGTATGCAAAAAATTGCTTAATAAAATTAAAGCAAACAGCAATATTAAACTATTCATAAAAGCAACCCAACCAAATACTTTTGTGCTCGTCCCGGCGAACGTTAGTAAGGTTCAAAAAAGGATCAGCAGTCTAAAGAACGGCAAGGTACCTGGTACAGATAATTTGAAGAGTGAAATATTAAAGCCGATTATCAACGAAATTTCCTTTCTCTTAGTGCAAATTTTTAATTCATCTTTAAAAAATGGACAGGATCCGGATGCACTTAAAACGACTTTAAGAAAACCACTATTTACAAAAAGGTTACCATCTTGACATTAATAATTATTGGCCAATTTCCTTGATTCCAATTTGTGCTAAAATTATTGAAAAAATCATAAAAGCTTGAAATTCTGATTACCTTAAAAAAATACAACAATATCTGATAGACAATTTGGTGTTAGGGAGAGTCGATCGACAGAAGACGCAATAGCCTGGTTCACAACTAAAATTAGTAAGTTTATGGACAAAAAATGACCGGCATGTTGCGTCTTTGTTGATCTAGCTAAAGCCTTTGATACTGTTGATCAGAAGCCTTTTAATGCGGATATTGGAGAGAGTGTGCCTTTTATGCATTTATGCAAAGTTGTTTAAGTAACAGGAAACAGGGTGTGCAAATCCATAATATTTTTAGTAACATACAGAGCGTAGAATGTGGAGTGCCTCAGGGCGCCGTCTTGAGGGTCGATTATTTTTAATCTATTTCTGAATGATTTGTTTTTATGAGATGTCTCAGGGGACATTATTAGTTTAGCTGATGACACTGCAGTATTGTAAAGTGACACGACCTGGTGTTCTTTAAAAAATAAAATTGAAAATTATTTTTAAAAAAATATACAGTCACGGTCAGGGGCGGATCCAGCCGCTCTCTTTGGGTGGGGGGGGGGGGGTGATATCATAAAAGTACAGTATGACAAGCGAAAGCAAGTTGTCGACGGGGGGGGGGGAGGGGAAGAGACACCAGCAACATTCCCATTTCTAGTGTAAAAGGCACGGTCGGGTCTATTTTTTTGAATTTAAAGCTCTTGGAGAGGTGGGGGGCGATCACAAGAAAAAACAAGTTGCCGATGATGGGAAGGATGCGAGCAGCATACACATTCCTAGTATAAGAGGCAGAATTGGGTCTATTTTCCTGAACTCAAAGCTCTTGGGAAGGGGAGGGGAATCTCAAGCATACACATTTCTATACTCTATTCAAGAACTAGAGTGAGTAATAAAACTGTTATCGAAACCTCCAACGTACCTGCTCCAGTGCCGCAGGTAACTGAGAACTGCTGTAAATCTAATTATATTTAAGTATTATAAGCTTTTATAAATTTACTGCAACAATAACATTTCTGATAGTTCAATTTAATTTCTGTCAGTGAGCATAGTACACCTTACAGTGTGTCCTTAGTGATTTATCTTGTTTGTGCTTCTTTTTATATATTATATGAGATTAGTGAGATATCCAAAAGATATGGCTTTCACATCTGTATTTATTCCAAAATCGTTAAACCAGGCCATTTTACGATGAATATTTATGATGCGTTAAGATATCTATATCTAGATAATAATGTTAAAAGCTCTGTTGAGATGTGTTCCAACATGACAGGAGTTGGAAAATCTACTATTTACTGAAGGAGAAAAAAACGACTGGAATTGTTAGTACTCCCAAGCCACATTCGATCACAGGCAGACGAAAAACTTCGTAGGAAAAAGAGATGTAAACTGCAATAAAAGGAGTTGTACATACATTTTATTATAAGAAGCAGATCCCAACCGTCGACAAAATTCTAACTAAAATCATTGAAGATCGGGATTTACCTGAAATTAAAAGAACTCAGCTCTGGAAATTGCTCAGAGAATTTACTTTTTGCTGGAAAAAACCAGATAGGAAATTTGTTCTTATACATAGTCCGAAAAATGTCCGTTGGAGAAGGAAATATCTCTCTCAAGTAAAAGGTAGAGTTGCTAGAAATAACACAACTTACAAAATTAGTAATTTAACTGAACTTTTGAAAGATTTTTTTGAATAAAGTTACTGCAGAAAATTGGAAAAAATCTATATAATAAAAGTATAAAAGAAAATGTGGAAACTCGATCTCATGATCGGTGAGATCGAGGAACCAATTATAATTAATTGGAGCGAAGATTGCTTCACTGACTTTGATTATGAATTAGATACGTAATGTTTACCAGCGTAAACACAATTGATTAGTTAAATTTTCTGTAACATATAAAAATTAATTACATTTGAAGCCCTTTTTAGTGTTTAGTTGTAATTCTGCAGATGGTTTAAGAAATAAACAAACTGAAGCGTCAAATGTCCTAAAAATGTTTTTAATTAATAATAAAATGACCGATAGCCCTAAAAAATTTTAATATTATATGGACGAATTTACTTTTTTATATATGTTTTTTATATAGAAAAAGACTACGTTTAAGTCTGAATGTGCCCAAAACGGTTTCTATGCCAAAATTAAAAATAAAAAAAATACAGTTGTGATTTGTGTTAAATATGTCAAAATTATCTATATTTTCTAATGTATGTGAATTATTAAGAAATTGTAAGAAACAAAATAATATTATAAAAACTTTTTTTTTAAGTTTATTACCGAAATAATATTCTTTGCCATAAATACTTAGTGATAATAAACCTCCTTCCGACGCCTATGACAAGGGTTAAAATCCCTTTTAACACTTCACACATCCAAATATCTATTGTTATCCAACCCAAATAGTCCATTATTATAGACCGGTATTTTTGATTATAAAATTTCTAACCCATTCCTATGAAAAATATATGTGTCCAACAGATTTTGCCAAAGACACCGGACTAAAGAATACAGGTAGTTTGCGAAGAAAAAAAAAAGATAAAAAATGATTTATTACTCTCTCTAGTTCTTGAATAAACTGTAGTATAAGAGACAAAATCGGGTCTATTTTCCTGAACTCCAAGCTCTTGAGGGGGGGGGGGGGGCGATCGCCCCTGGATCCGCGCCTGGTCACGGTGAACTTTGACAAAACGCATTACATCTTTTTCACTTCCTACTACTCCTGATTTTTAACTCCCTTACTATTGAATGTAATGACAGCACCGAAATTATATCTTGTTAGTAAGATAAATTATTTAGGAATTATAATTGAATGTAATCTTAAGTGGAGTGTGCACATAAACAATGTGATTAAAAAAGTAAGGTTTATTGTGCTCAGTTACAATATTAATTATTTTTGTTCAAGAATAATTAAAATAAAACATTTTATAAAAAAGTTTAGATTCCATGGTAGTTAAATTTTAAATTTAAGTATTGTAAAAATTCTACAGTTCAGCGTCAGCTAAAACTGTAATAAATGTATGCAATTTAAAGCGAAAAGCAATAAAGTGTTTTCAAAATATTTACGGTATTTTGCAGCACATACAAGTGCACGGGTATTGAGTGACAAAGCTTTTGACAAAAGATTTATTGGAAATGCGTAGTTGTTGATTATGTTTCTATATTAGTAAAATATTTTAATTAATCTATTAAACTATGCATAGATTTAGTTTGGTATTATTTAAATATTAAGACAAGCGACGTTGCTATTAAATTTTTTTCAATTATACATTCATTTATTGATATTGTGATTCTTACAGTAAATTTTAGTCAAACACTTTTTTACGGTACGAATAATTTTTCACAATGATTAGTTATTTTTTATGTTATCCTGCACTGGATATAACCTCTTGAGAACATATTATTTTTTATGATTCAAGGTTACATTCTTTTTACTATATTTTTAATAAATTTACCTCTTTCTGCTGTCAGTTGTTTCTCTGGAAGTCTTAGCGTGGAGGCTTGTAATATTGCCGGCTCGCTCCTTCCTTTTGAGTTGTAGGCAAAGAGTACTGCTTGGTATTGAGCACCAGGTTCCAAATTACTCACTGTAAATCTGGCTATTGGCGATGTTAAATTATCTTTGAGTTCCTGGGTTTGACTTTCTTTAATCTGTAATAGAAAATGATATAAAATGTAAAAAAGTGGAAAGTTATTAAGGTCGATAAAGAGAGATAATTAATTTATGGATATCATAATGAATTCAAAACTAAAAATCGAAAAATAAAATTTTTATAAAAATAAATTGAACCGACTTCTAAAAGTGCGCTAAAAATTGAAAAATAACTATAAATTTTTATATGAAATTGAAATTTTTAAAGTCGGCGCCAAATTATTTCTAAATGAAATAAATTACTACTAATATATACAAATTAGGGTAAAAAAGTAATTACAAATCAAGCGTTTTTAATCTGTTTATGCGAATCATATTTTATCAGGTATTAGTTTGGTGCCGACTCTAAAAATTTCAATTTCATATAAAAATTTATAGTTATTTTTCAATTTTAGCGTACTTTTAGAAGTCGGTTCAATTTTTTTTATAAAAATTTTATTACCATTCCGTGCAGAAACAACTTAGGCATTATTAAATATATTACCTTTAAGATTTCAAAGTCTGATGACGTACGCTTAAATTTATCGCCAAATACTTCAGGAAAAGGGAGCTTACGGAGATTTGTCGAAACATATAATTTAAAGCCTAATCCGAGTTAATTCGTTGTTGCTGTTTTCGGAGATGGGGCAGAATAAAGAGGATAAAAAGTAGTTTAAACTTGCATATTAATGATGGCATCGGGTCAATTTTAAATCTATCCAAAATGCTTTGTTTTATAGCTTATACATAGGTCGAGATTATGTATATTGCAATACATCATTAATAGATTGTAGATAAAAAGGAATTTTTGCAAGAAATTGAAATGAAAGGTCTTACTATAATTAGATTATGGAGAGAATAGAGGATATATATATATATATATATATATATATATATATATATATATATATATATATATATATATATATATATATATATATGAAGTAAAATGCGAACAGTAAATGCAAACTTCTCTTCATCACATCCTTTTTGTGTTAGAGGTTGCACAGTTAGAATAAATTGGTATAAAACGCAATTCATCATATTCCACAACCATCGAGATGATGGCCTACCTGTACCACCATACCGAGAAGAAAGTCAAAACTTACCCTCCCCGCCACAGTGATACGGCAGAGATACATGTTTCGTTTCTACTAGACTCATCAGGGTACCGACATGCACCTGACTGTGCAAAGGACAGATCGGAAGGAAGCAGGCAAATACTGAATGCGGCTTCTCCGACCTCCCGCCGGATGGCGTCTATATGTTTATGCGGATTTCACGGACTCCTCCGTGTGAGATCTGTCCCTTGCACAGCCAGGTGCATGTCGGTACCCTTATGAGTCTAGTAGAGACGAAACATGTATCTCTGCCGTATCACTGTGGCGGGGAGGGTAAGTTTTGACTTTCTTCTCGGTATGGTGGTACAGGTAGGCCATAATCTCGATGGTGGTGGAATAGGATGAATTGCGTTTTATACCAATTTATTCTAACTGTGCAACCTCTAACACAAAAAGGATATGATAGAGAGAAGTTTGCATTTACTGTTCGCATTTTACTTCATTCATACGCGGAGTTGCATATAGTTGTACGTTTGCTGAATGTGATTTCAGTACTACAACGGCATAATGTGGATATATCCACTGCTATTGCATCTCACACGGAGGAATCCGTGAAATCCGCTTAAACATATATACGCCATCCGGCGGGAGGTCGGAGAAGCCGCGTTCAGTATTTGCATGCTTCCTTCCGATCTGTCCTTTGCACAGCCAGGTGTATGTCGGTACCCTGATGAGTCTAGTAGAGACGAAACATGTATCTCTGCCGTATCACTGTGGCGGGGAGGGTAAGTTTTGACTTTCTTCTCGGCATGGTGGTACAGGTAGGCCATCATCTCGATGGTGGTGGAATAGGATGAATTGCGTTTTATACCAATTTATTCTAACTGTGCAACCTCTAACACAAAAAGGATATGATGGAGAGAAGTTTGCATTTACTGTTCGCATTTTACTTCATTCATACGCGGAGCTGCATATAGTTGTACGTTTGCTGAATGTGATTTCAGTACTACAACGGCATAATGTGGATATATCCACTGCTATTGCATCTCACACGGAGGAATCCGTGAAATCCGCATAAACATATATATATATATATATATATATATATATATATATATATATATATATATATATATATATATATATACTATTGTGAAATACTGAACCAATATTTAGAAATATTACTTATACTAAAAAAGCAATACTTGTGATGCAAAATAAAAATAATATTAAAAATTATCATATAGCATTATCAATTGTGAATTACAAATACAAAAATATGCACATTATCCATAAACCTTTTTTATAAGATTCTGGTGAATTTTTTTCCCGTTCTTTTTGGGCTTAATCCTATAATACGTTTAATGAAAACAGTGGAAAATTATACACTGGCGAGCAAATAATTTAGGTCACTTAAGAAGTTGCAAATATTTTTAGGAGTAATAATATTAAGGAAAGTATTGTTCTAGTAGGCGTTTAATCATTTGTTTTCCAAAAAATGTCATCTGTCATATTTGTTATCTGTCATGTATTTTTACTGTATTTATGACTTTTATGAAGTAGTACATTCGCTCTAATTAAAAAATTCACATCTCATTGCCAATTTTCCATTTAGCATTGTACAAGATAGTCGAAGACAAAGTGAAACTGCAAGAATTTTTAGTAAGAGCGTTTGTGCTATACAAAATGTGTACCAGCGCTTTGAGGAGACTAGCCTGACAGCCTGAGAGTAACCTCTCAAAGACATGATTATTTTTTGGTCTTATCAAGTTTGCGGAATAGAACAACTTCTGCAGCTTTGCTGCGAAATCAACTCCAAGAAGTTAGAAATGCAAATGTTAGAAGTAGCCTATTTAAGAAAATGTATTCAAAACCTGCAAAGAAAAATAAGGACACTCGTAACAAAAGCACAAAATCATCACCCTCGGAGTGCTATTGAACGTACAATGCTTCCAAGACACCAAGGAGGAAGAGGATTGGTGGATATTGGTAAGCAGCTCGACCAACAAATAATAAACTTACGTTCATATTTCCACAGATTAGCAGGCTCTTCCACACTACATCGAGCAATATGCGAGGCAGACGATTAAACGCCGCTACAGTTGAGGGAACAAGATACTACTTCTCACCACCAAACAGACCAAGAGAAGTTACAAACCTGGCTACGGAAGCTACTTCATGGACGGCATCCAAATGAGGTCAATCAGGACAATGCCGACAACTCAGCGTCGAACTACTGGTTGATTTCAGGACAGATGTTTCCGGAAACGGAGGGCTTCTTGTTAGCTATCCAAGACCAGGTTATTCCGATGAAGAATTATCGGAAGTTCATCGTTAGAGATCCCTCAATAAAAAACGACCAATGCAGATATGGCTGTCGAACATCAGAGACAATTCAGCACATAACTGGAGGATGCCAAGCGTTTGCCGCAACCGAGTATAAGGAAAGACACGACTCAGCAGCTAAGATACTCCACCAAAAGTTAGCAGAAAAGTTAAACCTATTACAGATAGGAAAAATACCTTATTACAAATACAATCACGAGCCTATTATTAAGAACAACCAGTTCAAGTTATACTGGGACCGAATGGTTCTGACGGATCAGACTGTTGTTCATAATACACCAGATATTATACTAATAGATAAAATTTCGAGGCGAACTACACTAATCGATATTGCTGTATCTAACAACAACAACCTAAGTCCAAAATACAACGAAAAGATCGCCAAATACAGAGATCTGGAGGTGCAAATCCGAAGACAATGGGCAATGAACAGCGTCCAAATGATCCCCATAGTACTGTTAACAATTGGAGTGATACCAAAGAACCTCCTGTAGAATATCAAGAGACTGGGCCTTAGTGAGCATATGTATAAGCCGAAAGCAATTTTCCTAGCAACCGCACGAACCGTCCGAAAGTTCATGGGAAATACAGCAGACCACGTCACCCAGGACCCGATAACATGGAAAGGGTTCCCACAGAGCTTCATACTTTTGGTATCTTTGTGTACCTGGTATGAGTCAATATTTCCTGGAGGGAGTGTGAAGCCGTTTGGCTTGTAAGTCACAATAAATATTAATAATAATATATAAAAAGTGTTATGTGTCCCAAATTTGGCTTAATTATCTTTAAAAAGAAAAATTGAGCATTATCAGATAATATGTTTATATGAACTTTTATACTTAAAATTAGCTCAAGAAAAACCCTTTAAAATTTTTCGCACTTATTTGGAAACACCCTGTATAATTTAGATTTTTTAAAAATCTGTTCTGTATAATGAATGACATTTTTAAAACATTTTTAGTTTAGTTCCATATACTAGCAAAATATTTCGTGGTAAAAAATACTATATAAGTTTACCCCAAAATAACTTCTTCCTAACCCAAAAAACATAAAAAAAAATATTATTTATTATTTTAATTTCGCGTTTATTGGTTAGTAAAAATTTTGATTATTCCTTTATAGCAAAAGTAGTTTTTAAGAAAAATAAAACCATATAATTGACATTCCACGATTTATATTGCCTAACGTTACGACCTAACCGTAAAAAAAGATAGTAAAAGAACTTTAAATAACTGCAATTTAAAATAAAGCGTAGAAAAAGGGTTTATCGGAGTGGCGTTTATTCCCGAATGATGATTTAAAAATTCCCCTTACAAAGTTCTACCCTTTAGGGAATTTAAATTACGCGTCCCTTGTCAAGCTGTCGTACATTTTTCCGTGTTTAATCGAAATTTTATTTTAAAGTTTTCTGAAAGTCATTTTTCAAGCGAAAACCGAATAAATTAAGTAGAATTCCGAAAAAGAATCTGCAATGAAAATGTTATCTATTTTTAGCGGAGCCGTTTCGTCTTTGGCCATTTTAAAAATTATATTATGAACATAAAAATAAGAAATTGCAGTTAGAAAATTTTAATAAATTGTATTCGGACGATGAAAATCGTAGAAAAGTCATTTATAGCGCATATAGCGTACCGTAACACAAAATGTTGAAGGTTTCGGGGCGTAAAATTGATATTTTGTTGCTGGAGATACTAGTATAATATATTAAGAAAAGGATTAATTCAGTTTTGATTCCATAGGTGTAGCGCAAAGCGCTAGTGGTGTAAATTTGGGCTTCGACCTCGTATGAATATGGTACTCCTGCTTCAGGGGCCCTCTCCTCGAACTGGGGAACGTGAAGTGAACGGTGAGAAGGTGGCGAACGCGTATTCTTGAAATGTTCATCACTCATATCCTCGTTCGCCCGGTGGGAGGTAAGCGAACGGTGAAACATGCGCATATGAAAGTCAGCCGCTAAAAGACATATTTAGCGCACGGATTTCAAAAAATTAAATAGAATTAAACATTTTTATTTTATTTTTGGTTCCTCAAAATAAGTCCCATTAAAAAAAAATAATATGTTGACGAACCGTTTCTTTAAGACGTTTTATTTTTTGAATAAACAGTTGAAACGTTAATTAGGTGGTACCCCAGTATTTTCAATATTTTAAATTTTTTAATAAAATATCTTGAGAAAGTGGGATATGTCTCATAAATATTAAGCAAATTTGAGATTACAGACATATAAAATTATTACAGGAGATTCTGTTCATAACTCAATGGTATGAGCGTGCTATTTAAAAATGTTTTTCTAAGGCCAGTTCTGCTTATGGATTTAACATAAATACTTGTGTCCATAACAGCCGAGTATCTTAGTTTGAAACAGTTAAGTCTAACATAAGTCTTTTCACGACGCAACTTATAATAAATTTGAGAAATAACAATTTGTAAGCTATCTGAAACTTTTATTTAAATAAGTAACAAATTTTATATTTAAATTATGTTAACTACAGCACTTACCTTAATTAAACTGTGTTAAACACTATACGACACTACAAATAAATAAATATTATGATTATAATTTATCGAGACATATAAATATGAACCCTACAGACCAACGAATGAGGTCCTTCAGCATAAAAACCTTACTTATGGTACATTTGATCTTCAAGTCTCTACAAATCTTTATAAAATAAAAAGAAATATATTTTAAAATGAATGTGAGATCCGCCAGTATCTTTAATGGACGTCTTCTGTCTGGCCTTTGGTTTCGGTCCCTGGTCATAAACAGTTTCACTATCATTGTTCAAGTTTCAGGTTTTCTTTCAAATTTACTTGTCAAGACAGAACATCTTGCCGTAAGAGGCTGGACACTTTGTGAATTCATACAAAAAATAACTGATTGGATAGTTTCCATTGTAATTTCCACTGTTTCAAGGTTTATCAGTGCTGATTTTCTGCAATTACTGTCAGTATATTACTTTGTATATATGATTGCTGCTTTTCTTGATATGCTTTTTTCTTTATATATTAGAATCTTCAAGTACTTGGCTCTTTGTATGCATTTTTATTTAACAGTTCTATAGTGTCAATTTAAGATAAATTTAATCCAGACAAATTACAAATATTGTAATGGCAATCAATAACTTCACAAAAATAACAACAACAGCACTATTTTTGACTTTGGACGATTAATTTAAAGTACCAAAACTACTTTTTGCCTAAAATAGTAACAAAATATACTACGGACATTTTCGGTCTGACAGCTCAATTCAATCTGTCATCCATTTTATTTTTTGAAATTCTCGGGTTTTAGCACGTTCATATCTGGCAACATTGGCTTTTCAAGAATACGGTTTTTACTGTCAAAAAGTTCATATTGCCATTCCCATCGCCATTCACATCACCTTTTCACATTACACTTTCGAGGATAGGGGCCCAGGAGAGTTTTCCAGGTGGAGAGATGTGCTTTTCAGTGTATATTTTTTGAATTGTTGGCCAAGCGCTTTCGGTCTTACTTAGCCCATCCTCAGGGCTCAGACCGTAGAAACAAGATAATATGGTCAGTAAATAAGCTTTATTAGTACTCGCTAACCACACTCACTCGTCAAAGGGCACACTTCAACCTTGCCATTTTGAGAACAGTCTCCAACCCCAGCGCAGCCTTTACAAATCAAGTACACAGTTGAAACGTCAATCCCATATTAAAATTAAAATTAAAACGGTTACTACAATGTGAATATCAATACTATTATACAGCAGGGGCGGATTCAGTCTCTCTCTTTTGGGGGGGGGGGCGGTGATATCACAAAAATATAGTATGGCAAGCGAAAGCAAGTTGTCGACGGGGGGGGGGGAGGACACCAGCAACATTCCCATTTCTAATGTAAAAGGCAGGGTCGAGTCTATTTCTCTGAATTTGAAATTCTTGGAGAGGGGGGGGGCGATCACAAGAAAAAACAAGTTGTCGACAGGGGGGGAGGAAGCGGGTAGCATACACATTCCTAGTATAAGAGGCAGAATCGTGTCTATTTTCCTGAACTCAAAGCTCTTGGGGAAATGGCTATCGCAAGAAAAACAAGTTGTCAACGGGAGGGAAGTGCTAGCAGCATACAAATTCCTAATATAAAAGGCAGAATCGGTTCTATTTTCCCGAACTCAAAGCTCTTGGGAAGGGGAGGGGCGATCGCAAGCATACACATTCCTATACTCTATTCAAGAACTAGAGAGAGTAATAAAACTGTTACCGAAACCTCCAACTTACCTGCTCCAGTGTCGCAGGTAACAGAACCGCCGTGAATCCAATTATATTTAAATATTATAAGGTTTTATAAATTTACTGCAACAATAGAGTTTCTGATTTCTGTCAGTGAACAAAGTACACCTTACAGTGTGTCCTTAGTGACTTATCTTGTTTGTGCTTGTTTTTATATATTATATGAGATTAGTGAGATACCCAAAAGATATGGCTTGCACATCTATAATTATTCTTAAATCGTTAAACCAGATCTTTTTTCCTCAACGAAAAACTTATTACGATAAATATTTATGATGCCTTAAGATAAAGATATCTAGATAATAATGTTAAAAGCTCTATTGAGATGTGTTCCAACATGACAGGAGTTGGCAAATCTACTATGTATCGAATACTGAGGGAGAAAAAAACGACTGGAATTGTTAGTACTCCTAAGTCACATTCGATCACAGGCAGACGAAAAACCTCGTTGGAGAAGAGATGTAAACTGCAATAAAAGGAGTTGTACATACATCTTATCATGAGAAGCAAATCCCAACCGTCGACAAAATTCTAACTAAAATCAATGAAGATCGGGATTTACTTGAAATTAAAAGAACTGAGCTCTGGAAATTGCTCAGAGAACTTAATTTTTGCTAGGAAAAACCAAATAGGAAATCTGTTCTTATAGCTCGTCCGGAAAATGTTCGTTGGAGAAGGAAATATCTCTCTCAAGTAAAAGGTAGAGTTGTTAGAAATAACACAACTTACAAAATTAGTAATTTAACAGAACTATTGAAAGATTTTTTGGAATAAAGTTACTGCTGAAAATTTGGAAAAATCCTTATAATAAAAGAATAAAAGAAAATATGGAAACTCAATCCCATGATCCGTGAGATAGAGGAACCAATTATAATTAATTTGGGCGAAAATAGCTTCACTAGCTTAGATTACAAATTAGATACGTAATGTATACCAGCGAAAACACAATTTATTATTTAAATATTTTTAACATAAAAAAATGAATTGCATTTGAATCCTTTTTTAGTGTTTAATTGTAATTCTGCAGATGGTTTAAGAAATAAATAAACTGAAACGTCAAATGTCCCAAAAATGTTTTTAATTAATAATTAAATGACCGATAGCCCAAAAAAATTTTCACATTATATGTTTAACTTCTTGTATTTTTGACAATGGGTATTTTGTAAGTATTTAAATTATAACTTAGAATTTTTTGAGAAAAAAGGCTACGTTTTATTCTGAATGTAACTAAAACGGTTTCTATGCCAAAATAAAAAATTATAAAAATACAGTTGTGATTTGTGTTAAATATGTCAAAATAATTTATATTTTCTAATGTATGTGAATTATTAAAAAATCATAAGAAATGAAATAATATTATAAAAACTTTTTATTTTAAGTTTATCACCGAAATAATATTCTATGCCATAAATACTTAGGCATAAAATAAAACTCTTTCTGACGCCTATGACAAGGATTAACATCCTTTTTTACATTTCACACGTGCAAATATCTATTGTTATCCAACCAAAATGGGCCATTATTATAGACCGGTATTTTTGATTATAAAATGTCTAACCCATTCCTATGAAAAATATATGTGTCTAACAGATTTTGCCAAAGACACCAGATTAAAGAACACAGGTATTTTGCGAAGAAAAAAAAAGCGTAAAAATGATTTATTACTCTTTCTAGTTCTTGAATAAACTATAGTATAAGAGGCAAAATCGGGTCTATTTTTCTGAACTTCAAGCTCTTGGGAATCCGCGCCTGTTATACAGTCAACTTTAACATTAACAACTTAAAAGATGAAAATGAGGTTATGCCGCACACATTCAGCAGAATGTTCAGCATTCGCCATTTGAATCTAGGGTAAAATTTTAAATAAATATTATTAAATGCTTTAAATTTTACCAATGATAATGAAATAAATTATATTCTATCAGATGAGATATCTGTACGACCTACGATCAAACACCGCATCTTTTTCATCATCATCATCATCATTTAGCCTATCCTCTCAACTGCTGAACGAAAGCCTCCCTTAATTGCAGCCATCTTTTTCCATTTTGTACCACTTGTATCCAATTTCCAGCCAATCTTTTTATGTCGTCTGTCCACCGACTAGAAGGTCGTCCTCTGCTTCTATAGACCTCATGTCTTGGCCTTCATTTCACAAGTCTTTTTGTCCACCGTCCATCAGTCATCCTAGCCAAATGTCCTGCCCAGTTCCATATAAGATGTAAGATAGATTTCACTGCGTCTCTTACTCCTGTTCGGGTTTTTATGACGTGATTGGATATGCCATCCCTAAGAGTGATTCCCAACATTGATCGTTCCATTTTTTGTTGCATACCAAAAAGAAGTTGAAGTTTCTATTATTCCCTAGTAATCTTCTTTCGGGGTTTTGTCCGGACCGGTCCCTTTCCTATTTTTAGCTTTTTGCTTCTTCTAGTGTAACGGAAGGTTCAGATGATATTGTATTGTACCTTTTGTTCACTGTCATGTAATCAGTGTGATTGCGAGGTATATTGTCCTTTCTAACCATGGGTGATTTCCAAGTATATAAACGTCTTTTAGGGAGCTTAAAATAGGTGTTCATGACGTATAGAATTAAGAAATAATGAAAGCGAATGAGCTGTTATTTGTTAAAGGGTCAAAATACAAATATTCATCATTTAGAGATAATAATGAGCCTATGATATTGTCATTCATCTCCTGATATAGGTCGTCGAATAAGAAATAGATATAATATCAAACTGTGTGCAGAAATTAAAGATAAAAATTAGATATATTATCGAATCAATAAAACAAGTGGTTGTTCTCTGAAATAAAACAAAATTTTGCATTTGTTGCAGTACCGATAAAAAAAAATTTCTTTGTCTTGTACAGTCTCAAATTTTATTGTCTTACTAACAAACTTAAACCATTACTTGTACTAAAGATTGCTCATATATTAACATAAAATAAATTGCATTTATTTCAATGATTAAATTAGTTAAAAAGTAACAAATAAATCTGCTTTTTCAAATATCACATTTAAAAGAAAACATAGATATAGATCATTATTATAGTTGTTGAACATAATAACTATTTTTCATCCTTATCAACACGTCAAAAGCTTAACGTGCTGTAATCCCGTAATGGATTAATCTAATATATCAAATTTGCTCTTAATCTAAAAGAATTTATTTGCAGTGAAATTCAAAATTATTAATTTTATTTTTTTTTCAAAACATAATTATTTCCACTAAAGCAAAATTATTGAAACAATTAAGGGTAGGTAGTACCGTAATTAGAAATCAAACGCAATTTTAGTGACATTCTAACTTATTTAAAATTTGATGGTATAATTACAAAACTGACTGACGTTGTACAATAATGAAGGTGGAGGAATTTGTACGGTAACGGTTTTTTTTTTAATTTTTTTCGCAATTTTAGTAGGTAAAAAAGACACCTTCCAACCGTTTTCTAGACATTTAAAGTTAAATACGTCAATGCATATATCATTACAAATTAAGAACTTGATATCATTAATCGATTTTTGTTACTTAAAAAGGCGAGGTTAAACCACTTTTGTACAAATTCAATAAATTTTAAATACGATACAATAATGGTTGAATGTTGAAGTTTAATTCTAAATTTTGCTTATTAATCAAACGAAAAACAATCAATGACTTTTCTCCCATAGCCAGTACAGGCCAGTAAGCTACGAGATTGGTCTCTAAATTCCACAAATAACCTCTATTCCACTACTTCCCTGTGATTTGAGTAAATCTAACTGGATAGGGTTTAAAAGCGAGCTAGACAAGTGCCTACAATATTAATGACCGATTCACTGGTGCTGTAGTCAATAGAACTATCAAGCAAATATCCAGTTGTTTCCGAACAGAGTATTCTCCAGGATGGAACGAGGAAACAGAAAGTTTGTATAAAGAATATCACAGAAAAGCTCTTGCTCTGTTTAGATAATGCAAGGAAAGACACGTTGATAAAGACAGACCTAAATGGGGGGGGGGGGGAAGGGTGATAAGCCAGCGTCTATATTGAATCCTTTAGCCCATCCTAACAAGCATAACATATAGTCTTTACTTCTAGAAATACAGGAGAGAGAGAATTTATTATCGGTAAATTAAATATCATTTGTATTTTTCAAGATATTTAAGTTTAAATATAAGGCAAATCTTCTTTTGAACTATTTTTCTAATTTAAGACTGGTTGGGATATGGATCGTTAATCGAAGGAAAATATTTTTTTCCTTTGACGAAGTTTTACTTTATTTTAAAGCATTTTTAAGGTTCGAGAAGGCGATTTTCCTGAATTAAAATTAAAATCCAATACAAATACACTGATGTCACTTTTTCGTAATAACACTGAACATACGATGGTACACATGAAATGAAAAGGAACCATAACTTCGTCGCTAAAGAAAACAAAAAAAAAAAAAAAGTACGGCTTTGTAGAAAAGTCGTATCTATGTATTTGTATTAAATTTTAATCTTAACTCAGGAAAAGTGCATTCTCGAGTCTTGAACATGATTTAAAATAAAGGGGAACATCGGCAAAGGAAAAACTATTTTATCTCCGAATCACGATCCAAATCCCAACTAATCTTGGTTAACTAATTATCAAAGTGGGTAACAAACCTCCTTTAAGAACTACATTTTCCTAAAGTTTACTTTTATATGTAACTTTTGGCCCCCTTTAATTTCTAAGACGTGACAGTAGAGAATCTAGATTTGGACAATTAATTATGTTAAAAATATGAATACCAAACCGAACTTACCTCTAAGAGAAAAGCTTGAGTTAGACCTCCGTTGAAACCCTCCGTACATCGAATTTGAAATGAGGTCATTGAAATGTTTAATATAGTGCAGTTGTGAACTTGATCTGGCCGACCTGAAATAAAGAAAATTAATATTATTTAAAGATATGTGATTTCTTTTAATATAAAACTAGGAGTTATATGTGCATTCTAGAAAAAGTACAGGCATATGACTTACTATCATATTGAGTCATCATTATTAAGCGAATGCCCTACTACTAGGAAATATGATATTGTTAATTTTTTTGGTGAATAATATCAAACTTATTAAATGCTATAAAATTTTTACTGTAAAAGAATGTAACCAATTTTGTAATAATTTCAAAAAAATGTTTTATTAAAGCTGCAACGCGATAAAAACTTTTTCTTTTACTTAAATACAATTTTCTTGTTTTATTGCAGAAAGAAATCATGCTTTTAGACATTTAAGAGCTAAAACTGTTCGTTTTACAACTCCTTTCTTGCAAACATTTTTTGCCATAAGCGGAATAAGTTACAAAATAACAAAAAGCCGCTGGAATTGCCTAAGTAAAAGCCTCTAAAAATTTTACAACCGTACATGGTCACAGAGTTTTTGTAGGATTTAAAATTGCTCAAGTATAAAATGTTGCCCTTTGGGTTACGGTTTTTTAAAGTTATGGCCGAAAACACGAAGTCAGTTGAGTGTTAAAATTTGTTACGTATAAACCTTGTACTTTTTGTGTAGCAGTAACATAACCTAAGAATTTGCGACTTTCTTTTTTCTAAAATATTGCTTTAACATAAAATATTATGACACACATTTACCTGGAATGTATACTAAAAATATTTTGGTTATTATTTCTATAGCCTAAAAGCACGCTATTGCTGTTGCTATAAAAAATGTGAAATTTGTATCATATACACTTTTTTAAATGTTTGCACAAGATTTAAAAAGTTAATTTATCATTTATCACTTAAATTATTTAAATTATCATATTGCATCACTATAAATAATTTTTCTTTTGCATTTTCAATAATTCTATCGAGCTTAACCTATAATAGTTAAATCGGCTTGGATCACTGGTCCTCAACCATTTTTCAATCGTGACACTTTTGTAACGATTTTTAAAAATGTTTGTGATCTCCCTTTCTCATTCGCGATATTTCATTAATAAAACATAAAATAAAAGATTTGAAAAATATTTTGGACTTAAGACCGATTCTCACTTACGAGTGTCCCCCTGAGTTTGTCAGACTTCTGCGTTATGACTGTGGGTGAAAAAGCTGGGGGGCAAAGACCTGGAGGACGCTTCTTGGAAAGAATCACTAAAAGTAAGCTTGTCAGCCTGATGTTGCCACCAACCTGACTTTTTTTTATTAAAATTGTTTCGAGTATTCCTACTACTGTAAATGTTTTGTTTTAATAATTTGTGTAATGGCAACTAAAAAAAAGCGGTTTATTTAATAGTAGTTAAGTTGCAAGATATTGATTACAAAAATAAAGTAAACTTATATATATATATATATATATATATATATATATATATATATATATATATATATACGCTATAATCAATCTCTGAATATGTGAGAAGCAAAATTCATACGTTGAGATTCCAATTTAATGTAAAATAAAATTTTTATAAAAAAAATTGAACAGACTTCTAAAAAATGCGCTAAAAAGGGAAAAATAACTATAAATTTTTATATGAAATTGAAATTTTTGAAGTCGGCGCCAAACTAATACCTGACAAAATGTTATTTGCATAAACAGATTAAAAATACTTTAAAAATATTATTAAATACAATTAGATTTTCGGCAGTCCTCAGTTACCTGTGGCACTGGAGCAGGTACGTTTGAGGTTTCAGTAACAGTTTTATTACTCTCTCTAGTTCTTGAATAGAGTATAGGAATGTTCATGCTTGCGTTCGCCCCCTCCCCCTCCCAAGAGCTGAGAGTTCAGGAAAATAGAACCGATTCTGCCTTTTGTATTAGGAATGTGTATGCTGCTGGCACTTCTTCCCCCACCTCTCGTTGACAACTTGTTTTTCTTGCGACAGCCGCCCCCCAAGAGCTTTGAGTTCAGGAAAATAGCCCCGATTCTGTTTCTGATACTAGGAATGTGTATGTTGCTGGCATCCCCCCCCCTCTCCAAGAGCTTCGAATTTAGGAAAATAGTCCCGAGCCTACCTTTTACACTAGAAATGGGAAAGTTTCCGGTGTCTCCCCCCCTCCTGTCAACAACGTGTTTTCGCTTGTCATACTGTACTTTTATGAAATCGCCGCCCCCCAAAGAGAGAGGCTGAATCCGCTCCTGGGCCAGATAGACATTTAAATTGTATTTCACATGCTTTTCTATTAAAACTCTCATAGTCAGTTAGTGTTTATGTTATATCAGGTTGCTCGACTTGCTCCACAGTATCTAGTTTGTTGATTAGGCGATGTATTGTTATCTATAACTTGTAGATATGTGAGAGCAGTCTAATCGGTCAAGTAGTAATGGATTTGAGCTAATTTTGGCTAATGTTTTTATTAATATTTTCATAACATCCTGTATACGTCCTAAATCCATAAAAATAGTCTCAGAAAAGGTAAGCGAAAAATATAAATTTTTCTCACGCAGTCGGTTGATGCAGGTAAAAAAAATATATAATCGACCAAAGTAATATTACGTGGTATGTAAACGTTAAAAAATGTATAAAGGCGGCAGAATACTTAAAAAATATACCAATATGTATAATGGATAAGTAATAATATTATCACATAATACATAAAATAAAAAAAATTCCAAACTCCGAAGCTGAAAGCTTGAGCAAAACTAATCACAATATTGATAACTGAAAAGAAAACATACTTAAAATCCATCAAAAGAATCCCGCAAAAGGTAAGCGAAGAGTATGTAACATATCGCTATTTTTCTCACGCACTTAAAGTAAAATATGGGATATGGAAGCGGTCTATCTTAAGCAGCAAAAACACACTGAGCAACAAGGATAACACGTATTGAAAAGGATGCCAGACTTTCCATTTAAAATACGGGCAACAAGAATAAAGATACGGGGACGAATCAAGATTTATTAGTATTTGTTTATTTGCATCGGGTCATTGTGTTTTGTTTCTTGGATGTAACATCCAAAGAAGGTAAAATTACTTTGTAACAAACTTTTTGAATATAATTCTAGACGTCAAACATTTTATTTAGTTTCAAACAAGTTTAAGTAAACACTGTTTTATTATAAGATGTAATTATTGACTGCTAAAAAAATCTTAGAGAGTTTAAAACTTAAAAATGAAAATGTAAAAGAGAAAATAGTGATCTAAGTAAGGATTATATTGAGGAATGTAGAACAGTTAAACTGGGTCAAGAATTAGTATCAATGCAATTATCAACAAAGCGCCTTAATAGTTCTATGATAGATACTACCAAATACATTATTTGCCAGAAAACATCGTAAAAAAGAAATTTTCACCTAAATCAAATGGAATCATGGGTACGTATTAAAAAATTGTGTACATCTGCAAATTTAAAAAGACAAAAAATCACGATTGATATTTTATAATTCACTTTGTATATTTGAATATATTTGTGATAAAAATTTTCATCACCTTTGCAAATGCTTCAAATGTCACAATAATTTCTTTAGTATCTTTTATTTTGTGAATGTTTTCTCTACTTCTTGATAAAAGTACTTTCATATTAGAATTGTTTTTGAATCGTCCCACTAACGAGAATTTGGCCTCAAAAACCGGACAAAAAGGAGAAATGCAAACTATAGAAGTAATCATCGAAATTATTTTTTTTTGTATATCTGAGTAACCGTACTATCATAAAAATATGATAAAGTGGCCCCTCCACGCAGCTACGTTCCGCACAGTTAACTACAATCTAAGCTTCGTTCAATACGCACGCATTCGTTCTTGATAGATTTTTTTTAGACTTGTGTTTGGTGTTTGGTATCTGTTGAGGAGCTTACCTATGCAGCCAGCGTACGTCAATAAATGTCTGGAAATGCCGCGACCTCTTAACTTATAATAGATGCAACTTCAACACCAACAAGAGCCAAACTTTACAGGAAGGTAATAAATACTGCTCAGAAACCGAAAGTAAAAAATTACACACCTGAACAAGCTTTGCAAATCTTTGTTGAAGGTGACTTTACAAGGAGGCAGTGGGAGTTGTTACACGATTCCAATAAGGGTATATTTCCTTGTTATACTCTAATTAGAGAAGCAAAGAAACTCTGCTATCCAAAACCAGAATCAATCCGAGTTACGGAGATGAGTGTTGAAGTTGTGCTTCAGGACCTACTTGATCACACAGTAAAGAGACTTTGTTTTTATCTTGAGATAGATTTTTTATGGGAAAACGTACAATTACCCTAAGTCAGCATATAAAACGATGTCCATTACGTTTTTTTTAATATTGCTCTCCTCCCCCTCCCCACCCTAACTCATCGCCCCTTCACCCGATTGGTAAAATAATGCCAGAAATGAAATCGGAGCACCTCAAAAAAAAAAATAAAAAATAAAAATAAAAACGATACCTAGTACGTTTTTTTTAATATTACTCCCCTCCTCCTCTTCATCCTAAGTCAGCGCCCCTTCACCCGATTGGTAAAGTAATGCCAGAAATTAAATTGGAGCACCTAAAAACATATAAAACGATAACCATTACGTTTTTTTAATATTATTCCCCTCCCCCTCCCCACCCTAAGTCAGCCCCTCTTCATCCGATTAGTAAAATAATGCCAGAAATCCACTTAGCGCCCTCAAAAATCCCAGGATACTGATTTTGATACGTCTAGAGTCAAAAACAACGACGTTATTAATTTTGTCCGGTTTTTGAGGCCAAAGGCTCGTTAGTACGCCCGTGGGCTAGTAATAATTTCTGAAATTTCAGAAATAATTCTAGGATTCCTAACAATCGTTTTGGGAAATTCTTTTAATTGTCGATCCATATTATTATGTTTCTCGACCTTTCTGATTTTGTTACACTTTCTAAAAACCCCCTCTCATTATAATACGATATTGTCTTGGATAAACTGTATTTGGGTAAAACAAACTTTCTTGAAATGGCGGCTTGAATTTATCTTCCAAAAATGCTCTCCCTGCACTTTGCTCTCAATCTTTCCTCACTGTAATGCCTCTTGTTCTGAATAATTTAACACACAAATGTTCATCACACATAAAATTGACTTTACAAAATTATTTTAGCCTTCACCTTATTTTTTAGGGAAACACTATAATGTTTCTTTACTATTTATGTATTACTATTCTGTATTTGAAAATTAACGTTAAAATTAAATTATTTGAATTCACAGTTGAAAACAGTTCCTGTTGTAGCCTATTTTTATATTTCTTCTTCTTCTTCCTTCTTTAATTTGGCGAAGTCGCCTGTTTCTTTTCATCGTGTCTCTGCCTATTGTACTGATAAGGTCGCTCCATCGTTTTCGAGGGCGTCCCTCCTGCGACCCGAAACTCAACTCCCTTAATTTATTAACATGGTCTAACTTTAAAACCGGTCGAAATTGACAGTAGATGGTTTAAACTGACAAGTGCAACAATAAGCGAGGCAAGTTTTAAACCTTAAAAATATAAAAATAAACAAATTATTTTCTATTATTACTAAATTAGCAAAAGTGGAAAATTTTGTTTATTTTCGAGAGACCTATTACAGCTTTCAAGGCTTTATCTCTAGGTTTGTAATCCCTAATATTCCCATTTCAGCATTTATTTGAAAATCAGGGTTTTTGGGTTTAGACTGTATCAAATTGGAATTTTTACTCGTCGTTTCGCCTACGATTGCACGATGCATTTTTACTCCTCGATATTAGAATACTGAAGGACTGTCGAGGAGCAACAGCCCGGTATTTATACCTGACTGATTCTCTAATTTTACGTTTAAAGAGACCGGACACTGATTCTAGCATCTTAGTTTCTTTTCCATTAAAAGTGTGACCTGAGCAATGCTGGTGTTCAATTACTGCAAATTGCACAATTTGTTTATTTTTTTTATACATTTTTTATGTTCCTTAAGTCTAGTGGATATAGACGGTCCAGTTTCAACTACATACACTTTACCACAAGAGCAAGGTATCTTATAAGCGCCTTCTGTTTGAAAGGAATTGCGTTCTTTGGATACTTCAGACATTGTCCAACTTTCTGTGTTGAAAATTGTCCGAATGTTTGATATTCGGAGCAATCTGGCAATCTTGTCGGTGGTTCCGTGAATGTAAGGTAAAACAACACTGTCCAAATGAGGTATATTTATGACATTTTGTTGAGGAGTTGGGTTTTTATATTTATAAATAGAACGTGTTATATCTTCAGCTTGAATATCCGTTGCAACTCAGAGTATTAGTCAGTTTTTCTGTTTCTGATTTCAGTGATTGTTCGTCATATATTGAAAATGCTCTATATACCAAAGTGTTGATGACGGACTGTTTTTGAGAAGGATGATAGTGTGATGTTGCACTGAGATATCGATTTGTATGTGTTAGCTTTCTGTACACAGAATGTCCTAATTCATCATTCTCTTTCCTTTGCACTAGTACATTAAGAAAGGGAAGTTTCCATAGTGAATTTTATGCTATGGTGTTGTTGATTTAGATGATCTAGGAAATTATGGAGGTTATCTGCGTGATGTGGCCGAACTACGAACTTATCATCTACATATCTGCACTAAAATTTAGCTTTTAGATGAGCAGAAGGCCAAGCATCTTCTTCGAAAGCTTTCATGAAGATGTTAACTGGTTTCTTTTAAAGTAAAATTAGAGAATTAATCGAAATTTGTAAATATCCAAAAATATTAATAGAGATGCAGGTTAAAGTCTACATCGCACGTGGAAATCGATTTTAACGCTGGATTACGGTTCGCTGAGAACCAGTCGGGTATAAATACCGGGCTGTTGCTCTTCGACAGTCATTCAGTGTTTTAATCTCTTGAAGTATAGATCTCTGAAGAAGCCTCGTGTAATAGTAGGCGAAACGTCGGATAATAATGCCAATTTGACACGGTCTACACCCAAGAACCATGATTTTCAACTTAACCAAATCGGTGAAAGCTTTCGTTTTTTATCAGCGTTTATTTATTGACATATGTAATATAAATTAGACCAATATCATAGGCAAAACAAAACTGGTCACAAAAAGCCACGTAATTACTCATATGAAGTATTTTACAGCAAAAGTTAATTGTACAATGAAAATGAACAAAAAAATTTCCCATATAATACGGACCTTTCTTTATTATGCTTTTATATAAATTGTTTTCCTTCAGGAAAACCAAATGATTTTGAAATTTTCTTGCATTCGATATGACATACGGTAAAACGGGTGTTTTATTTTCGTTAAAGAATATCCATATCTCAGGAACTGTTAACCATAGCAAACTGAAATTTCATGTAGATACTTTTCATTACCAACTGAATGTTTCTAGATTTTTCAAAATGTTAACCCTCAACGAAGAAATTAAGCACTTTTTTAAAAGAAAAAGAATGCTCTTGCTAAAAGCTTGAAATTTGATATATGCTCTTTTCATTATAAATAATTAAATACGTATTTCTAAAAATTGCAACTCTAACACAAAATCCTATAATATATGAAACCTGAAATTTGACAGGTAAACTCTTCATGAAAAATGATTTTAAACATTAAACACAGTTAAACCTAAACCCAAAAATCCTAATAGATTATACCTATTTATATAGGTATTTTAGGGTTTTTCGGTACGAATTTAAACAAACTGTACGTATAAAAGGTAAACATCTGACATCATCCAGTCTAAAATTCAGTAGGCAAAGTAAATTATGAGCACCTACTAAATTGTTAACAACGTTTAACACGACCATAACGTCTCCCACGAGACTTCAAGGAACTAAACCCGCAACATATATATTCCTCGAAACGTACGATGGGCCCTTAAAATCTTTATTCTGTGACAATGCAATAAGAAATACGATTTTTTTTTGATATTTATATTTTTCAAAATAATTTTCCTTTCTTCAACGTTACTAATAATTTCAATAATGTAACATGGTATTATCATGATGCTACTACAGATATCGAAAAAATAGAGAGAGTCCATGGAAGAATATCTCGCAAAGGATATACATATGAAAAGAGATGATTGAAGAGTTGAATAAAGAAAAGCAAGTTTAAGAAATTTGTAGGAGTTAGTTAAGTAAACGCACTGTCAGGAACTAATGCAGAATATAGATATAGAAAAAAAGTTTATCGGAAAAACCTAAGTAATGCAAAAGCACAGCGTAATGGATAAAAAATCGAAAGTTCAACAAACCAAACGAAAACAATAGAGAGTATAATAAATAAGGAACTTAATCAAAAAAAAAAAAAACGGAGGTGGTAAGCTTCTGACTTACTAAATTGACAGAAAATAACTGATAAAAACAAAATTGCAGTTGAATTTGGACAGTTATTTTCAACAGAGGTTGAAAGTTGTAAAATAATTTTAGATTTAGACTACAAATACTCACCGGGTTCTGACGGTGTACAAAAGAAAGTCCTTAAGAATATGAAATAAAACAGCCTTTTTAAGAACTGATAAATAAAGTAATAAATATTGAAAATTTTCCTTCAGCTTTAAAAGTTGTCACCGTAGTCTCTATACTAAAAAATGATGACAGTAAAAATATGACAAATTATCGACCAATTTCTATATAGTCTTGGAGCTAGAGGAGGTTCATTTTTTTTTCTTATATTATTTACGACGTTTCGCATATCGTGTTGTGCTTTTTCTAGTTTTTTTTTCATAAACAAAAGATTTATTTACATTAAAAACAAAAACATTTAAAACACACTCAAACATCTTAAAACACTGAAAAGTTTTATATAACATATAATATTTCATTTTAAAATTATCAACAGATACAAAATTTTTTTTTTAAAATAGCTTACCTTGGAGTTTGTCAGTTCAAGAGTAATAAAATTATTAAATATATCTTAATTTGATTTGATGGAATTTATTTTTTGATCTATTTTTTTGAGTAATTCTTTTTTTATATTAAAAAAATTTTTCTATATACAGTGTCCGGAATATTTTATAGAATTAGTACAGGGTATACAACAAGTTCATGACTTTTTCTGTTCATCTGTTAATTTATTTTAGAAATTTTAACTTTGGTTAATTAGTTATGGAAAATTTGACTAAGATTACTGATATCTCCTTTATCATTTACGGCGTTTTTTCTTTTTTAATTTTTATAATTTTTTTTTATAGTTAATTTATGATAATTTGGGTCTTGAGTTAATATTTTGGTGTTGTTAAAATCGAGTTCATGTTTTGTGTGGATTTCGTGTGTGTGTAATGCAGTTAAAGCGTTGATTGTATATTTGTGATTGTTCAGTCTATTGTCTAAGTACTGTGTTGTCATTCCAATATAAGTTTTAGGACAGTTTAGACATGGTATTGAATAAATAATGTTGGACTTTTCTTTTTAGGTACCTTTGTTTTTAAAGGGGTAAATACATTATTCAATAAATTTTGTGCGTTATGACAAAGAGTTATATGATGTTTTGTATAATATGTTTTATTTTCTCCGAAAGATCATTCGTATAAGGCACACTGATATACTTGTTATTTTCTTCTTGATATTTATTTTCTGTTTTTTTTTTGTTTTAGTATAGAACAAATGTCTTCTTTATTTTATTATTTTGGATATAATTTTTTTTTGGAAAGTGATTGGTTATGAAAATTGTTTGTACCTTTTTTACGGTTTCATGGCGATATTTTGCGGAGGTTAAGGCAATAGCTCGAACTACAAGACCTATTATCACACTATTTTTTTGACTTTTTGGGTCGTTTGAATTATAGTTTTGGTAACGACCTGACCAAGTTTCTTTCCTGTGTCATTTAGTTTCGATTTTGTGACTTTGTTTATCTGTAATTAAAGTTAAATCTAGAAAATTTATTTCATAATTTGTTTCTGTTTCGGCGGTAAATTGCAATTTTTCATGGAAGCAGTTAAAATCAGTCATTATGGCATCAATTCTATTTTCTAGTACGGGTGTTAAGCAGTCATAAAAAATCTTTTAAAGAATTTTATGTTGAAATTAAGTTTATTTATTAGATTTTTTCCCAAATGTTCCATAATTAATTGTGCCAATATGGCAGAAATCGGAGAGCCCATATATATATATATATATATATATATATATATATATATATATATATATATTTATATATATATATATATATATATATATATATATACATATATATATATATATATATATATATATATATATATATATATTTATATATATATATATATATATATATATATATATATATATATATATATATATATATACATATATATATATATATATATATATATATATATTTTAAAGAGATTGAAAAAACTAACTAAAAAGAAAACGTTAATTAAGCAAATGAGCAAAATGGCCGCTATTTTGCAGATACACTTATTAACACTTTTTATAAAATGATATTTGACTCTATATAATATCTCAGGATTATTAAAAAAAAGATTTCCAGCGTTTAAAATGCGCCTCAATAATTCTTCACCGTTCACCAGAGTCTTGTATACTTCTGTTTTAAGAGCGACCCAGAAAAAGAAATCACAAGTATTTAACTCTGGAGAACCTGGTGGCCATCTTACTGGTGCCTCATTATCTCTTCCAATCCATCGGTTGGGATATTGGATGTATAAATATTACTGAACAGCAACGGAAAAATGCATATACCATAGTTCTCGCCCAAATTAAATAAGCAAATTGTTTAGAATAACTGGTAATGTGTTTTACAAAAAATTTACCTGCCCAAACATTTATTTTAAAGTTATGCCGATGGTGCGCAATTTTAATGACATATGGATTTTCATCCGCATAAACAGATCTTTGTTGTGCAGGTTGGTGACTCCAGATCTTGCAAAAAAACGCCTCGTTAGTAAAATAAATTTTTCTATCAAAATTTTTTTTCGAATAAATTCACAAAATGTAAGAAGCAAGAAGGAATAAATCGGTAAACGTTTCTGAACCTTTTAGACGTGATATGAATGTAACAACTGTTCTTTTAAGATATTATCTACAATAGTTTTAGCGACATCTTACTCACGTTCTAAGCGGCGGTAACAAACATTTGGATCTCCATCAACTGTTTCCAAAATTTCCTCTTCTTTTTCGAACTGTTCGAGTTGTTCGAATAATTTTCAGTATTTTCTTAAAACTTCGATATCTTGTACCGCCCAAACAAAGCAGTATTAGATAAATCGATCTATTTTGACGTCAAGAGTCTATCATCAAACGTTGTATACATATTTTCCGGACAACCTGTATAATTTAATTTTAATCTACTTTTGCATAATTGCGCTACCAACCCGGTAACGACTATATCCTCTATTTTTTGTGAAATGACTTCTACTGAAATGCCTTTTCAAATTTTGGAACCAAAAGATGAAGCCAAATATACACGGGAGGTTCAGCTCAAAGTAAATATTACTGTGGAGAATGCATTTAACTGTGGATGTTAGAAAATTTTTTAGTAACCCTCGTACGATTAAAGGAATCTTCTCCGTACACTCTCTATAATTTTCGCATAAGCTGAACAATATGGAAACTAAACCACAGACTCATATTTCAAGCAAGGACCTGAGTAAGTGTAAAACAATAGCTTTAAAGTTTCCGGTGAAAGACCTTACTATGGCGAAGGATAAATCCGACGTGCTTGAGTGCCTGTCCAATGATCTTGTTATGATGTGGAAATAATTTCAGCTGCGGGTTTAAAATGACACTTAAATCCTTAGTCTGTTATAATTACTACACATAAGGAAAAATGCAAAAATATAATACTTTATAAATCAATCCAACAAAGTAACAATTTACAATTAAAATGAACCAACTTAAATTTATTTAAACATAAATTTGTAATTAAGAAATTCACTAAGCCAGCAAGGTCGCATTCTGGATCAAGAAAACCAAGGTAATCCAAAAGATACGAATTGCTAACTTGGTCGAAAGACTGTAGAAAAATTATTAACTAATAAAAAGATGGGTGAGCTTTCTATAAAGGCGAGTTCATAGGTCCTCAAACTGTTTTGACTTGTAGATCACAAGAAAACTTAATATATTTCCCGTAGACCCTTTCCCAATATTGAATTTTTACAAGTTTATTAACTTAAACGTGCTTTTGATAGCTCAACCCTTGGTCTGGTGATCAAATTCACAATACGGCGAGTGAGAAATATGAAGAATGAAGAATTTTCCACGTCAGAATAATGGGATGGTTCTCTTGGTCTTCCTCAGAGATCTACACTCAACCCTTCACTGTTTGTAATTGCCATCAATAGCATAAAGACATATATTCCCCGTGAAATTTCATGTCACTTTTTGCAGATGATATTGTCATATATCATTTATTCTCAAATCCCAGAACAAGCCAAAGAATTATCCAAATCTGCCTTAATTCATTAACAAGATGGTCTAATAACCATTGATTCTCTTTTTCTCCTAACAAATCATCTTGCACCAATTTTTGCTGCAAAAGGAACTGTGCTAGAATACAAAACTCGGAAATGCATAATATTCCCCATAGTTAACAATCTATCGATTAAATTTTTGGGTTTAATATTTGAAATAAGTTTAATTGGATAGAACACATCAAATAACTCAAAACAAAACGTCTTAGAGATATAGAACTAATTAGAATGTTATCAGGGACAACATAGGTACAGACTCCTACTGCCTGATCACCCTCTCTACGACAAATTCTTTAATCTGCATAATATACAACTTTATCCAGCCAGCATCTCAATGCCTAATTCCCCGAACAGGCCCTACAAAATATCCTGTTAGAACATAACTTACAGTTCCTTCCATTCTTGACATCTTACCCAAATTTTCCACCATGGACAATAACGTCATAAGAAATTAACTATTCTCTCTTATCCCACGACAAAAATTCCTACAATCCTATAATCCAAATGACTATAATAATATTATTTGTAAACGAATTTAATAACTACACCGTTATATACATCGGTTGGTGCTGCCGTCTACCATTCATCGCACTCAGAATCTTTTAAACTTAGCCTTTTATCAAACATTCTCTACGCTGAACTATTTGCTGTAGAAAGGGCAATAATACCCATTCATAAATCCCCAATTAATAGATAGTAATACCATCTGACTCCTTCAACTCTCTCATAAAAATAGAATCATTTTCTTCAGATCATCCTTCAATAGACGGAATTAACTACCTTTTCTATAAATGCCAGAGGCTAGGACACAACATCAAATTTATATTGATATCTAGCCATGTCGGCACCAAGGGCGATGAAGAAGCAGATCATCTCGCTAAAAACGTCAGTGGTCCTATACTTAAGTTTGCTCTCCATCTAAAAGATTTGCACCCGATAATTCACAAGTTTATCTCTAACTTCATAGAATCTGAATGGGATGAATTGGAGGAATGTAACAAATTAAGTGAAAGTTTCAACTCTGTTCACAATAACTTCTTAGAGCTTGAATTAACTAGGAAAGAACAATCCAAAATTTGTCGCCTCCTCATAGGTCATACGAATTTTACTCATTCCCACCTTCTTCAAGGTGATGATCCCCCTGAATGTTCTTTTTGTAATACTACACTCACAATCAAGCACATATTCACAGATTGTTTGGAATATTTCAGGATTCCCTATATCTACTGATTCTATTCATCGCTCTCTGTCCATTAACCCAATTAACATAACTAAAGTTGTTGAAGTCTTAAAAGACCCAATTATTTGATAAAATATAGAATGTTACAATTCACATCGGGCTTCCACCATGTAATACTTTAATTATCTAATCAGTGATTCAGTTCAGATAGTGACGCTAAATGACCTTGTTGCCGATGCGTCAATAATTAAAATTCTCTATCTCTCTCTTTCGATCTCTCTCACATAAATTAGTGTGTATTGTGTCATGCTGACCCATTATTTATTACTTTTGCTACAAACCCTTCTATGCTTATCGAATGAACAAAATAAAAAATTACAATCAACTTGTCTTTTGTTTACTGTAAGATAACTCCTTGTATAAATTGTAAAAAGAAACGAACATCGTATTCCGGTTACACGGGATAAATGTATGCACGAAAAAGTGCTGAGTCGAGCAAATATTTTAAGTCTGGTAGAAACAGACTTGACAGAGATCGAAAACAAGTAAGGCGTTTCTTTTGGGCTTTTTATTGTTGATTTATTTTGCGTATACATTCATCTTTTTTCGGTAAAAAATAAGTAATAAATCTTGTTGGTAAAAATAATATATGTTTTTCGTAAAATTTTCGTCTCTTCTAAGTAAACGTGAAAAAATATGTTTTGAGATTTGCTTTATTTTATCGCGAACAATGAAGGTTTCATTCGCGAAAAATAAAACAACAAACTTTCAGAAACAAAATTTTATTAAAGTGTAATCAATATTACCGTGAAGTAAACATAATGTCCTTATTTTCAAAGTTTACCGAAAGCTAATTTGCTGACAGTGTCATACTGCTACCACTTATTTTAGAGTTAAAATTAATAAATTTCAGTATTTTAATAGTAAAATAAAACAAAGTACAATTAATATTGCCCTCTTACAATATTACAAGGTAGCTATTCTGCACGCGAACTCCGTATTGGTATAGAAAAGAAATTTCTTTCCTATTTCTTTCTATTATGGAAAATCATTCAAGACTTACTCTATAAGCACATTCGGCAACGGTCGGATATGTCCGAACAGGCAATCGTGCTAAAAAATAGAAACAGTCTTTGGCTTGTTGCTGTTCGTCTATCTCTCTCAAAGCAATTTAAATGCTGCATAAGTTTGTCTCATTTTTTTCCTGATTTACGTGTGTTTAAATTTGTGGTTATGTTAAATGTGAGATATATTTGTTTCTAAGAACGAAATGAAGTTCATAAATGTGTTTTTATATTTTATTTAGCTAAAAGTATAGATTTACACGTTATATAAGAAAAATATATCAAAATAGCAATAATTATTTTTATTTCTGTTTATTTCTTAACGTTAAGAATCAGAACAATAATAAATTATTAGAGCTGAATTAAGAAAAAATAAATAAATATATACATATTATATATCCAATTGAAAAAGTCTTTAATTCCGTTTCTACCTATAGTATTTTTATCTATGATTCCGTTTTACTGAGAGTGAGTCCACACGATACCAAAAATTTCGGCGTAAGCGTATTACGCCCATTTATGTTAAAAATGTCTCGTCCACACGGGGAACTTTTATCGTGCAGTCGTGCAGTCGTAATGTTTTTTTTGTGGTAACCTAACTTTTTTCTGATTTTTTGATAATATTTATTTATGTATAAATTAAAATAAAAGAAAATAAAAAAAAATAATTGCAGCAATGTTGTTATGTAGAAAAAGAAAACTAAAGAAAAAATTACAAAAGATAAGGATATTATTAATATATTCTTTATTAAAATAACGGAAAAGTCGTTGCTACTAGGTCCGATCTGTTTTTGAGAAAAACATTGGAGAAAGGCTTGGTTGGACATACTAATGATTTAATTCAAGAAATGCGAAAAATTGATCCTGATTTTTTAAAAATATTTTCCTGTTACTCTTGGTGAGTTTGAAAAGCTGTTGTTGGGCCAATAATTAGGAAACATGCTATGGAAATGTGTACAGCTATACACTTATTACTAGGTTTGAAAAAACATTGTGATATTTAGCTGATGAAATCAGCATGTGAAAGCAACAGTGCGAATTCCGAGTCGGTAAACAGTGTTTTTGAAATTAGTCATGTTACTTGTGCAATAATATGAGACTCTTTAAAACAAGTTTTATTTCCGAAGTTTGCCACTTCTGCCTGGTAAAGAATTGCCAAGGAGTTCAAAAATGAGAGTTTCAATATAAAGTGTCATTTTAACAATTGTTTTAATAATTACAATTGTTTGTAGTTTTTCGAAGAATATATTACGTATGACGCTAACTGGATTTCTGTTATTAAATTTCCATCAATGTTAATTTTTACTTTTTAATTGTTTATAATAGGTTTATATAAAATTTGCTAAGGGTAGGGTTACTAGACTACAGGAATTTTCCTGACATGTCTGAAATTTTAGCCCCTTGTTAGGAAGAAACAGGAAAAAACTGCAATTGTCAGTATTTTTTTGAAATTAAAAGAGGAAAATATAAGTAATGAAAAAATATTTATTAATCATTCTAGTGAGAAAAAATAAATTGATTAAACGTTAACAAAATGAGTGAATTGTTAATTTAGTATATTAATAAATTTAGTTTCATACTTTTTATTGTTTGATGTTTCTTTTGGCAATTGCTGGACTTTTATAACTATTTCATGACATTCTTCACATGATATGTTCTTTAAGTTAAATTGTGTCTAGAGTAGAACCTTAACAGAAGACATTGTTGTAAACCAACTATTACTACAAATTATTAATTATTAAATTAGTATATATATTTTTAAGTTACTCTTATGGATTAATAGATAATTATAGTCTAATATTTAATACTCCCTTAAGAAATAGTTATATCTTAAGTAAATTTATGTTCTAATAGGTTCAAACAAAAACATGCCTTAATCTCCGAAACTCTAAAACTTGACTTTTTACAGAGACCATTAGTTTTGTTTATATTGTCATCGTCCCATAAATACACACTTTTTCATTTCAGTAATCATGTAAATAAATAGTTATAAGTTATATTTGTTAGTACGCCTATAACTCAAATATATAATTTAGATTCAGAATAGAATGTAACTAGGACATGAACATTGAAACGAGAGGAACTAAAATCAAAAAACTACAATAGTAACATTAAATTAGTAAGTAAGAACAAAAACTGTTGTTACCTCATGATTTAGTGAACATTATAATAAAATATTAAAAAAGTAATATTAGAAGATTTATTTGAATTCATCGAACTAGCAAAGTTATAACATTGATTGCAGCGAAAGGCAAAGCTTATAACAATATAGACAGTCTGTCTCTCCTTAGTCCACTACGCTCCCATTAATGAGAAGACTCGCTCGATATTGGCATTTGATGTTTTGATTGCAAAAATTTTGAAAATCTCACTGCCTTAACATACAACATTCAGATAAAATGTCCGGATATTTACAGAAACATTAGGGATATTGTCAGGAAAACTCATTATTTGATCTGGTAACCATAGCTAAGGGCATGTCTGTGGATTAGAGTCTCGATATCACAGATTGTCGTTGAATAGAAATTGTATTATATAATGGCCTTTATTTCATAAGCTTTAATTTATATAATGAACACCTGTATTATTGAATTGTTATAAAATTAATAAAAAAATGAACAAAAATCGTTTTTTTTTTTTTTTTGAGGACCAAGCAGTAATGATCTTCGGTAACAAGCATTTTTAATAAATTAAAACAATTTAACATAATTCATAAATATCTATTATTTCAAAACTCGTTAAATAAAATATATAAATAAAACAACAAAGTTTAAAAAAAAACATAGGTTATGTTTTCATACAAAATATTGAAAATAAACAGTTTCCACCATTTTGAAAGCAGTCCGCTGAAAAGTTAAACATGATTTGGCGTAATGACCTTGGAAAAGGCGGATTTAGGCGGGAAATCTTCGGTCTTTGTCTTTTTTTAAATCTAACAAATCACAATGCTTGAAATTTGACATATGTCTTATTACGCTACGCTGCCGCCGAAATTTTTGGTATCGTGTGGACTCACTCTGAGCTGCACAAACTTCTGACAGGGCTCTGCTAAATGTCATTTGAGCACACAAAATATCTCTCTACTCTTCAATATTTTATACAAAATACATAAATATCGGATCCATATTTTCTAATAGGTAAGTTATTATTAAAAAAAAGTCTAGGGTTAAATACTTTAAAATATAATATTGGAGATTTGACGATAAAAATTTTTGGTCAATTAACCTAAAAAATTACTAAGTAAATATGTTTAGTATTTTTTTCTTTTAATTATAAAGTCCCTAGAAAAGATAAATGTTTTTAGAGATGGTAGTTTGTAGTTATTTCTATGCGAACTAGCTCGAAGTTGTAAGGAAAATAACCTAGAGAGTAGGTTCCGTTCATAGAAAGAAATTTTCTTTCTTTTTTATTTCTTTTCTGTTTCTATTTCTATCGTGTTACGGAGTTCGCGTGCTGGTTCTTTATAGGAAGTGATCATTCTCTTGAGAGAATAGGGACAATCCCATCTCATGGTTATTCTCTCGATCGCGTATTACCGTATTCTCGTACGATAAGGCTATTCTTTTGAGTCATTATCAGTTTCACTTCTATCACTTGAAGTAATCATGATCACTTCGACCCAATGACAAGTAAATGCATATTCAAAAGAACATGAAGTTATCAGTTTCACTTTGTTCACTTTGATCAGTGATAATTTACTAAAAGAATACAGCCATTATGATGGGAGATCGGAAACGAAATCTAGTAAGCTATGTTGCCAAACGTCTATAGTGTATGTAACCATATAAATAGTGCATTTAACCCTAAAAAAAGAATATAAATATGGACATAACCCTAGTTAGCAAGAAAATGTTCGAATTGAAAATAAATATAATTAAAATTTTTCATCTATTTAATATTCTTAATGAGAGGAAAGAATTTGAAAGGGAGTTTTATAGAGAAAAAAATAAATATGTAAAAACACAGATCGAAATATTTTACTGGAAAAAAAGTCGTTATGCGTGAAATTAGAATCACCTTCAAAAATGTAAAGGATATCATGCGAAATACAATTAACATTTTCACTTCCTAAAACACAAATTAAGTTTTTCTATTGGATTGGGAAAAGTAAAATTTTTCTTATTTTTGTAAAAATATTTTTTTATATTCCCTATAAATATCAGGGAATGAATATACAAAGTAAGAAAACAAACAGAAACCTAAAAATTTATTTCATTAATAAAACACATTTTGCATACTTGACATATATATATATATATATATATATATATATATATATATATATATATATATATATATATATATAATATTCGGCCAATAGTAAAATTAATAATTTTCCATAAAGTAGTTATTGCTAATGTGTTATTGGATCTGTACCGCTTCTTGTAGATCAGGTTTTGTTCTTGATGAATATTTCCCATATTAAAAAATGATTATCTATCTATCTTTTGGAAAACGTCTAAATCTAATCTTCAAGAAACCACAACATCTTTCAATGGTACTCCGCAATGAACAGATATCTATTAAATCTTTCCTCTGGTGTCTCCACTTGTGAAACGTCTTTCGAAGGCCATGGCCTTAAAAGAAGCCCTGAAAAAATTAAATTTGGTTCACTTTTCTGTATATATTTAAACATATTCTAAATTAATAACAAATTATCAGTTTATCGTACAATTAATTTACCTGAATCTCCAATGAGGAAGAATAAATCTTCTGGGTTTCTTCTAAAGATCATTTCCATTATATTGGAAATGTTAGATTCATTCCAAATATAGGAATTATCGATACTGCTAGGAAATTTAGCATTCATATTCATGATATTTAAAGTCTCATTACAAATTATGGGGCATCTGTTACTGATCTTGAAATTGCAACTTGAGTGCCGTCAATGTACCCTATAATATTAGGGAAATTATGTTTAGTATAAAAAATAAAGCATGATAAAATCTCGTAAATTTCAAAATTATCTTACATATTACCTATTTAACAGCAGTTTTAATTCTTTCTTAAAAAATCAAATATCATATCAAGGTTAAGTTAGCAAAATACGTATTACTGCTAGTTTTTTATAATTTATGATTTAACAGAAAATTACCCAGTTCGACAAGTTCATAATTCATTTAAATTTTGTTGCAATTAGATCTACTCTAAAATAGCATTTTCTCTATTTAAAGCATCTGGATTTTTCTTCTGTAATACTCCAACTGACACTTGGCTGACTGAAATATATTGAACCCAGCAATTTTGTGGTAACTGCCAGTCGCAAAAAATCTATAAACCCGCAAATATTAATATTTTAATAAAATTAGATTAATATGGGTACGTAAATGTAAAATTAATATTAGCTTAATATCCTCCAAATTTTTTAACAGTAACTAAAGCAGGTAATATATTACAAATATGTATAATCCAATCAAGTAAAAAAATCATTAATGCCTTACTGATCTTGCATATGTAAACTTTATAGTTACCAAATATTACCATGACTTCTGGCAAAGATAATGTTGCCTTCTTTCAAGTATTGAGAATTCTAGAAATTGGGTTATGTTTAGTACAAGATATCTTCGCAGATCTTTATCAAACCGGTAAAATAAATTAAATGAAGTAGAATCCGCCAAGTTTCACAAATACTTATACAAACAGCTAAACAGCCTTGTGAATTCCGAATCATTTAAATTTCCCAATCAACGCAACCGTGAGAGAAATCGACGATTATAATTTGCCATTTGTTTTTCCGTTAATCTGACATCCTCTGGTCCATCATGGTTCAAAATTACTTCCTCAATACCCATTTTATATATGTATATTTGTGAACAAAAATATTTTATAAAAATTACAATATTCTTAAAACAATCATGAATTTTCTACCACTTTTATAACCTAAAAATATCGCATAATGACGGAATGATAGTATCGTTCTTTCAAAATCTCGCCGTTCTCTTTGGTTCGGACCAGTAGAACAAGTTCTCTCAAGATTTAATAGATGTGACAATCGCTTAAAATTACCAGAATACAGTTTCTTACTTCTTCGTGAGAACCACGCCCACTTTCCATCAAGATGATCGTTCTCTCGAAAACGAGAATAGCTACCCAGGCAATAAAATGTACGGTAATTGTTCGGAATAATGAAAACACCGAATTTTCAGAGTTTTTCAATGAATTTTTTACATACCTCTTATTTTTCCCATAAAAAAATCACTTTCACCAAAATCCTTCAGGATAGTATACTACAGTCTATTACTTGACCTTTGTTGGCCTGTGTAATTATTATACTATAAATTTTGATGTTTTTTAACGTTAAAAATAAAGCCTTAGTTAATCCTAATTAAAATGAAAAGATGTATTAATATAAAAAAAAACAATATTTTTTTTATCAATTGTACATATTTTTTATCATTAAAAAATCTGGGCTCACTTATTAGATTCCATGCCGTTCTCTTTTAATTTACCATTAAAAAGAGCTTTAATATTGCATACTGTTTTTTATAAAGTAGCTCTAAATTAAAATTAGCGCACTTAATTAAATTGATAAAACGAGCAAAAAACAACGAATGCTCTTTGAAGTCTTCTATATTTTTTAAATAGATATCTTTTCCATTTAGTTTATTTTGCCTGTGTTTCATTTTTAATCGCCTTTATATTCTCGACATATAAAATATATACAGCGGATTACAAACATCTTCGGACACTTTATTTAAATGTAAATAATAGAAGGTAAGATGTTTACAATTAGTGATACAATTTGTAGCTTTATTTTAACTCCAGGAATTTCATAAGGTTCACTTTTATATCCATTGTCATATTTAATTTTCTCTAGTGACCTTATAGACTTTATTAATAATTGTTTTCAGGCATTTCCGTTAATTTACAAGCAAACGATGGAAATGTTTTGACAGTAAAAATAATGGAATTTTTTTTTAAATCCACCACTGCATTAGTTTATACAGGGTGTCTGTACAAAACGCTGGGGCCAATTCTTGAGGCTAAAATATGAGGTTAAGGTCCAATTTCTGTTGGTCCGAAACTTGATAAAGGGTGTTTTTTATAGAAGTATAGAACTTTTAAATGGAATAAAACAAAGATGAATTTTTTAAATTGACATGAAATTTACTTTATTCGAAAGATAACCTTCTGGCATTATAATTTAAATATGACTGCTGGCATAATCTGGAGGTCCAATTTTCGATGACTTTTTCCAACATTTGTGGCCGTATATCGGCAATAACGCGGCGAATGTTGTCCTCCAAGTGATCAATAGTCTAGCGGCGTGAAGTCGCACGATCTTGGAGGCCAATTCATGTGTCCGAAACGTGAAACTATGCCGTTACCAAACGTTTCCTTCAATAAATCAATTGTGGCACGAGCTGTGTGACATGTTGCGTCGTCTTGTTGAAACCACAGCTCCTGCACATCATGGTTGTTCAATTGATGAACGAAAAAGTCAGTAATCATGGCTCTATAGCGGTCACCATTGACTGTAACCTTCTGACCAGCATCGTTTTTAAAGAAGTACGGACCAATGATTCCACCAGCCCATAAAGCACACCAAACAGTCAGTTTTTCTGGATGTAACGGTGTCTCAACATACACTTGAGGATTATCATCACTCCAAATACGGCAGTTTTGTTTATTGACGTATCCATTCAAACAAAAGTGAGCTTCATCGCTAAACAAAATTCGCTTATGAAAATCGGGATCAACGGCAATCTTGTTTTGGGCCCATTCACCGAATCTACGCCTTGATAGGTGATCGTGTGGCTTCAATTCTTGCACGAGTTGGATTTTGTAAGCACGCAAACCAAGATCTTTTCGCAAAATCTTCCATAAAGTGAATGGACACATATCCAATTCCTGTGCACGATGGCGGATAGACTGATTCGGGTCTTTCTCTACGCTACGCTCTACAGCAGCAATGATTTCTTCTGTACGCACTGTACGACGTCTCTGTGGATGCGTATTATCATTTCGAGTAAACGTGGTGCGAAAACGTTCCATAGTTAATCGAATTAATTGCTCTGATGGACGATTATGTTGACCGTAAAATGGACGTAGTGCGCGATACGTATTTCGAACAGAACCATGATTTTCAAAATAAATTTGCACAATTTGGAAGCGTTGTCCAAGCGTCAGTCTATTCATGTTGAAATACCAAACCAAACTAAACATAAATCACTTGACAGCTGACAAAATGGCCGCCAGTTAAAAAAGTGTTGCCAACTTAAAGTTCTATACCTCTATAAAAAAACACCCTTTAGTTTCCGAAATACAGGGGGTCAAAATTACATTATTTTAACTTTTTAAGATAAATATTTCTCTAATTAACAGCTTGATTTGTATTAAATTAAGATATTTTAGGATGAGAAATTTCGATCAATATTGCTTCATAACTTTTTCTGCCTAGGAATATTAAATTTCTAATTTAAAATTCTTACTTCCTGAAATGTTTAATGCTGTAAAAGGTGTCGCTTCGAGCAGCCATTTCTGAGTTAACAGAATTTAAATGCTTCATTGCGTACTGAGACTCGTAGCCATCTTTCACAAGTTATCCACAAATTTGGAACTTGTTTAAGAGTCGACAGACCAACAACAATCAAAATTTACACAGCAATACGCTAACAATGATAACAATGAAAAAATAGGAATAACACACAAAGTCAATAACAAACCAACACAGAAAAATTTTGTTTATTTAATTAAACTCTAAGTAAATGTTCAAAATGATCTCCGTTTTTATGAACGCAAAGATTTTTACTGGGGAAAATGTTGAACTTTACCCTTTCCATCATCTCTGCATCTAAACATGAAGGGCTTGCTGAATTTTGTATTCGTGCCCATAATTTCTCTTTGGTGTTATAGACTTACAAAATACCATCTGTTCAAAAGTAAGTTTTCCATAAAAAGTAATCCATAGACGTTAAATCCGGTGAGCGGAGTGGCCAAAAGCATAATTTTCGCTCTCTCTCTCTCTCTCTCTCTCTCTCTCTCTCTCTATATATATATATATATATATATATATATATATATATATATATATGTATATATATATATATATATATATATATATATATATATATATATATATATATATATATATATGTTGTAACGCAGATTTTAACGGATGGTGGAATGTGCACTAATGTTTTTCCGGTTTTCAATCCGTTCGTCAATAGAAAAATTTTCACGACGTTTCGCTATATATATATATATATATATATATATATATATATATATATATATATATATATATATATATATATATATATTTATTTATATTACAGGTAATAATAACTTAGTGTTAAATGTTATGTAAACAATGCATATTATTGTTATTCAGTGGACCATATTATTGATATAGATTTTACGTATGCTTATTCAAGTTGGAGCGGTAAAGAAATATATAACGACAGGTAAAATTAATAATGAAAGTATAAAATATTAATTGAATTAATAACTTTTAATTAAAAATAAAATTTAAAATACTTTTACGACAACGTCTTGTCAAATGGACTTTAATATCAATAAAAAATATTGAAATTCACATCAAGGGTGAAGTACGAGGTAAGGTAAGTGTCAGGTAATATTACCAACACTTAACAGAAACTAGAAATTTATTTTAAATAATTTTTTGTAAGTATATTAATTTTCAAATTTTCCAAAAGTTAATTATTTATGAAACCTTTTAATAATTAAATTTTTAATTTAAATATTCGTATTATAGTCATATTATTGTAATTAATTCTGACTATCAATTCAAAGTAAATTTTTCTTTATTAAAACCTCGCCATTTATTTAGCACTAATCGGAACCAGTATGTAACCCTATTTTAATTACACAAGCGTACACTAATTAAAGGACTTGTTTTATTCCATGTTTGAGCTTGTAGATAACAGGGTTGCATGCAGTTTTTATTGGTTTATCCCCCGGTCCGTTGATAAATAGTTTTTAATTGCTATGTGCTTCTAGGTTGCATAAAATTAAAACCTGGTTCTTTTATTCATTTAACAATTGTGTATTCAATATCCCTTCTTTTAGATTAATCAAAGGAAGTTTTAGTGAGGGATCATGATCAAATCCAGTGTTTTCGGTTAATTTAAAATTAGAATCTGTTGCTCAGTGAGTGTCGGCAAGTGATCAAAATAAATCAAATCCAATACCTATATTTTTTAAGGTACAAAATGCATATCAAATCATTAAAAATTGGGACATGAATAAAGGTATTCTAATATTACAGTTTTGTAACTTCTTATTTTCTCCTATGGTCTATTTTGCATGAGACATGATAAATATTATTTTATTTTTTATTTTATTTTAATAGAAAAACTGCAATGGTTTTAATTTTATATGCTTGTATGACATTTTAAATAGATTGTATCTCTAATATTTTTAAAGTATGAACTGAAGGTATTATCTTAGTATTACAAGTCTTTAGATGAGCTGTCTTCATTAAAGAGAGAGATTTTATTGTATACACTTCCGTGATATGATGTTAGAAAGCAAAGGTTTCAATACTGCATCTATTGAAGATCTTCATATTAAAAATCATGGTTTTTGGGTTTAGACCGGGTCAAATTCGAATTATTATCTGACGTTTCGCCTACGATTGCACGAGGCATCTTCAGGTATCTTTACTCCACGGGATTAGAGCACTAATTGACTATCGAGGAGCAAAAGCCCGGTATTTATGCTCGACTGGTGCTCAGCGAACCATTATCCAGCGTTATAATCGATTTCCACGTATGATGTAGATGTAACGCATCTCTATTAATAATATTTGGATTTTTGCAAATTTAGATTGATTCTCTAATTTTACCTTTAAAGAAACCAGGCAGTGATGCTAGCACCTTAGTTTCTTTTACATTAAAAGTATGACCTGAACAATGCCGGTGTTCAGCTAATGCAGATTTTATAATTTGTTTCTTTTTTATAAAGGGTGTTTTTTATAGAGGTATAGAACTTTTAAATGGAATAAAACAAAGATGAATTTTTTAAATTGACATGAAATTTACTTTATTCGAAAGATAACCTTCTGGCATTATAATTTAAATATGACTTCTGGCATATGACCGCCACGACTGGCTCGGACGTAGTTTAATCTGGAGGTCCAATTTTCGATGACTTTTTCCAACATTTGTGGCCGTATATCGGCAATAACGCGGCGAATGTTGTCCTCCAAGTGATCAATCGTTTCGGGCTTATCGGCGTAGACTAGCGACTTCACATATCCCCACAGAAAATAGTCTAGCGGCGTTAAGTCGCACGATCTTGGAGGGCAATTCACGGGTCCGAAACGTGAAACTATGCGGTTACCAAACGTTTCCTTCAATAAATCAATTGTGGCACGAGCTGTATGACATGTTGCGCCGTCTTGTTGAAACCACAGCTCCTGCACATCATGGTTGTTCAATTGATGAACGAAAAAGTCAGTAATCATGGCTCTATAGCGGTCACCATTGACTGTAACGTTCTGACCAGCATCGTTTTTAAAGAAGTACGGACCAATGATTCCACCAGCCCATAAAGCACACCAAACAGTCAGTTTTTCTGGATGTAAAGGTGTCTCAACATACACTTGAGGATTATCATCACTCCAAATACGGCAGTTTTGTTTATTGACGTATCCATTCAAACAAAAGTGAGCTTCATCGCTAAACAAAATTCGCTTATGAAAATCGGGATCAACGGCAATCTTTTTTTGGGCCCATTCACCGAATCTACGCCTTGATAGGTGATCGTGTGGCTTCAATTCTTGCACGAGTTGGATTTTGTAAGCACGCAAACCAAGATCTTTCCGCAAAATCTTCCATAAAGTGAATGGACACATATCCAATTCCTGTGCACGATGGCGGATAGACTGATTCGGGTCTTCCTCTACGCTACGCTCTACAGCAGCAATGACTTCTTCTGTACGCACTGTACGACGTCTCTGTGGATGCGTATTATCATTTAGAGTAAACGTGGTGCGAAAACGTTCCATAGTTAATCGAATTAATTGCTCTGATGGACGATTATGTTGACCGTAAAATGGACGTAGTGCGTGATACGTATTTTGAGTAGAACCATGATTTTCAAAATAAATTTGCACAATTTGGAAGCGTTGTTCAGGCGTCAGTCTATTCATGTTGAAATGCCAAACCAAACTAAACATAAATTACTTGACAGCTGACAAAATGGCCGCCAGTTAAAAAAAGTGTTGCCAACTTAAAGTTCTATACCTCTATAAAAAAACACCCTTTATATCTTTCATGTTCCTTTAGCCTAGTGGATATAAACCGTCCTGTTTTACCTACATACATTTTACCACAAGAGCAAGGTATCTTGTAAATGTCTTCTGTTTGAGATGGAATGGCGTCCTTTGAAGACTTCAAACATTGTCCAACTTTGTTACATGTGTTAAAAATTTTCCGAATGTTTGATTTTTGGAGCAATTTGGCAATCTTGTCGGTGGTTCCGTGTATGTAAGGTGAGACAACACTGACCATAAAAGGTTCATTTATGACATTTTGTTGAGGAGTTGTGTTTTTATATTTATTAATAGAACGTCTTATATCTTCAGCGCGATATCTGTTGCCACTCAGAGAATGAGTCAGTTTTTCTGTTTCTGATTTCAGTGATTGTTCGTCACATATTGAAAGTACTCTATATACCAAAGAGTTTATGACGGATTGTTTTTTTGAAGGATGATGGTGTGACGTTGCATTGAGATATCGATTTGTATGTGTTGGTTTTCTGTACAGAGAATGTCCTAATTTGTCATTCTCTTTCCTTTGTACTTGTAGTGAATAGTGATTTTTATGCTAGGGTATTGTTGATTTAGATGATCCAGAAAATTATATAGGTTATCTGCGCCATGCGGCCAAACTACGAACGTATCATGTACATGTCTGCCTCAAAATTAAGGTTTTAGAAGAGCAGAAGACAATGCGTTTTCTTCGAAAGGTTCCATGAAGATGTTAGCTACCACAGATGATAGCGAAGATCCTATAGCCGCTCCCGAAGTCTAATCGTAAGAAGTTCCTTGAAAAGTAAAATAAGGGGAAATCAGACATGCTTTAATTAATTCTAGTAGGGTAGAGTCCATGTTGTTGTTTCGTAATATATCAGATATTATGAAAACTGAATTATCTATATGAACATTTGTGCACAGGTGTTCTACATCAAAACTGACCAATATGTTTCCGGGGTCTAATTGGATAGTGTTTAGCAAAGGGATGTAAGAGTTTGACCAGATATATATTTATCATTTGGTTTGTCCAGATATTTATTTATCATTTGATAGGGCTGATGTTGCTGAGGGCTGTGAGGCAATAAGTAGAGAATTAAATTTGTTTTGCAAACTGTCAGCGGAACACTCTCTTATATTGAATCCTAAAAAGTGTTGTATAATGGTCTTCGGTCGTAGGGCAGATGTAGAATATTTCAAAGGATTAATTAATGTAGAGATAGATGATAGTGTTGCCGATAAAATACAATGTGCGTAATTTAGGTGTTATTTTTGACAGCTCTTTAAGATTTAGTGCCCATGTATCTAATTTTATACAGAGGGCTTTTGTTAAAATAAAAATACTGTATCATGATCGCCATTTGTGTCACCACATGTGAAGACTCTATTGTGTGGCTCATTGGTACTCTCCGTGTTTAACCATGGGGACACTATTTGTGGTAAATGTCTTACTGCTGTATATAAACATAGAATCTAATTTATGCAAAATTCTTGCTTAAGACTTATCTATGGAGTGAGGAAATACATATTCCACATAAACTGACAGAGTCCGGCTGGTTGAGTATGGAGGAGCGAAGAGATTTACATCTTGCGTGTGTTCTTTATAAGATTATCTGCCTGAAATGTCCCACATATTTAAATAGACGTATTGTATTTAGAACCCATGTTCATAATATTAATATTAGATTTAAAGGTACGGAGACACCACCGCATCATCGATCTGCAATATTTGAACGTAGCTTTTCATATAACATTGCCAAATTTTACAATTCTTTGCCCGATAAATTAAAAGAGCTTTCACAATCTGCCTTTAAAATAAATTATAGTAAATTTATAATGAGTAAGCGCTGATCATCTCTTCTATATCTGTCTTATTTTTTCTGTTTTTGTATAACAATTTTTATTTTGGCTTCCTTATCATCTTCGCCTAACGTGAGCCATATAATTTGTATACGGTAACAAAAATTTTAATAACTCATGGGTTGAGTATAATCAGGGACGCACACCAGGATGTCTCATCTGAAAATCAAGTTTTTCTAAATATTGTTAATTTTTTTTAATTAGTTTCATGTAATATGTAACTGAATATTTAGAAATAAAGGCATTTATTATTATTATTATTATTATTAATATTTTGATTTACAAGCCAAACGGCTTCGCATTTCCTTCAGAGAATATTGACTCATACCAGGTTCACAAAGATACCAAAAGTATGAAGCTCTGTGGGAACCCTTTCCATGTTATTGGGTCCTAGGTGACGTGGTCTGCTGTATTTCCCATAAACTTTAGGACGGTTCGTGCGGTTTCAAGGAGAATTGCTTTCTGCATCGGCTTATACAGATGCTTACTAAGGCCCAGTCCCTTGATGTTCTGCAGGAGAATATTTGGTATCACTCCAGTTGTTGACAGTATTATGGGAATCGTTTGGACGCTGTTCAATTCTCATTGTCTTCGGATTTGCACCTCCAGATCTCTGTATTTGACGATTTTCTCGTTGTATTTTGGCCTTAGGTTATTGTTGTTAGGCACAGCAATGTGGAATAGTGTAGTTCGCCTAAAAATTTTATCTATTAGTATAATATCTGGTCTGTTATGAGCAACTGTCTGATCCGTCAGAACCGTTCGGTCCCAATATAACTTGAACTGGTTGTTCTCAAGAGTAGGCTCCGATTGTATTTATAATAAGGCACTTTTCCTACCTGTAATAGGTTTAACTTTTCTGCTAACTCTTGGTGGAGTATCTTAGCGGCTGAGTCGTGTCTTTCCTTATACTCGGTTGCGGCAAACGCTTGGCATCCTCCAGTTATGTGGTGAATTGTCTCCGATGTTCGACAGCCATATCTGTATTGGTCATTTTCTAGTGAGGGATCTCTAATGATGAACTTCCGATAGTTCTTCGTCGGAATAACCTGGTCTTGGATAGCTAACAAAAAGCCCTCCGTTTCCGGAAACATCTGTCCTGAAATCAACCAGTAGTTGGACGCTGAGTTGTCGATATTGCCCTGATTGACCTCATGTGGATGCAGTCCATGAAGTGGCTTCTATAGCCAGGTTTGTAACTTCTCTTGGTCTGTTTGGTGGAGAGAAGTAATATCTTGTTCCCTCAACTGTAGCGGCGTTGAGTCGTCTGCCTCGCATATTGCTCGATGTAGTGTGGAAGAGTCCGCTAACCAGTGGAAACATGAACGTAAGTTTATTATTTGTTGGTCGAGCTGCTTACCAATATCCACCATTCCTCTTCCTCCTTGGTGTCTTGGAAGCATTGTACGTTCAATAGCACTCCGAGGGTGATGTTTTTGTGCTTTTGTTAGGAGTGTCCTTATTTTTCTTGGCAGGTTTTGGATGTACGTCCTGCTCCATTTTACAATTCCAAAAGAGTAGCTTAGCTCAGAGCAAGCATACGTGTTGAGAGCCTTAAACAAATGTCTACTGTTTAAGTTAGTTCGGAATAACCGCCTTACCCATTCGCCACACATTCGGTTGTCAATTCGGCTTTCATAGTACCATGGTCAATTCTTTTAGCCTGTTGCATACCTAGATATTTGTATGTTTGGTCTGCTTCCATTGCAGCTATAGTTTCACCGTGCTGCATTTCAAAAGCCCCCGGTTTGTATCTTCCCTTTAACGATGTTCAAAATACGGCACTTGTCAAGTCCAAATTGCATTCCGATATCCCCAGAGAACTCATCTACAATTTTAAGCATTTGTTCCAGCTGGTTTCTGGTAACAGCCATCAGTTTAAGATCATCCATGTATAGAAGATGATTCACTCTTACTACCTCATCGTTGTTTTCTACGGCTCGCTGAGCACCAATCGGGTACAAATTCCGGGCTGTTGCTCCTCGATAGTCATCCAGTGTTCTAATCTTGTGGAGTAAAGATCCCTTAAGATGCCTCGTGCAATCGTAAGCGAAATGTAGAATAATAATTTCAACTTGACACGATCTAAACCCAAGAACAATAATTTTCAACTTGGCCAAAGCCATGAAAGCTTTCGTTCTTTTTCCTCATATTAATTTTGATGTCAGCTGTTTCGGTCAAATTATTGCTTTATATGGTGTAATTTTTTCCATGAGTATTCTGCAATACTGGATATCGACGTTTTCTTTTTTATATATGAAATTTTATATGCCCTAATTCTAAATTCTAGTGGAAGTTCTCCAAATTACTCATCACGCTTACATACAAGTAAGTGAACACACACAAGGAGTAGTATTATTTAATGTGTGTTGGCTTCCTAGATATTGAAGTTTTTCGTCAATTTTTTCCCAATGCCTACCAATTTCAAATTTATTTTCATATTATGCGTTGCAAATTTATAATAACTGAATTGCTGCTTTACTATACACTTTTGTTATAAGAACTTTAATTTAAAATAATAATCCCAAACCTAATGAACAACTTAAACATCCCGGCTTACCATTTATTTTTAGTTAAAAGACTGCACTGCCCGGCAGTGCCCGGTCTATCTTGAATTGTCCACTCCCTTTTCTCTCTTTTATCTCTCCTTTAATTAGACCTTCAGTCCTCAGGGAAAGATTTCCAACGTTAAATAATTGAACATAAAGTATAGCACAAAAACCCACTTACGAAATTAAACAATGTCTTTAAAGCAACAAAGGACCCGAAAACAACTGGGGTGTGAGTCCGGTTTTCCATTTTTAATTTGGTTTTTGATGGAGCCGGAATTGTATTGTTAAGTGTAAAATAAAAATAAATGCTTGTTTTGTGAATATAAAATTATTAGAAAAAAGAAAAGTGTATTTAAAACTTTTTTGTTATGATTTAATTAAGTAGGGGAAACTTGGCCTGAAATGACATATTAGGATAAAATGACAAATTGAAGTTTCTTTATCTTGGTGACATAAAGTTTATAAAATTGCATTAATACGATACCAGCTGACGTTGTTCGATTTCATCGAGAATAGTTTTCTTTACGCCCATAATCTTTCTAATTCTCTCGTTGGTTATCCGTTCGTTCTTTGACTTTCCGACAGATCTTCGCCAAAAGTCCATTTCAAGAGCCAGCAGTTTACGTTCTAAAGTTTTATTTATCTGCCATGTTTCACATCCATACAATACAACGCTTTTAAATATTGTATTGTATAAAAGATGTTTTCTTTCCTTGGAGATGTTCGTTGACCATAATAGTGAGTTTAGGCATCCGAGAGCTTTTTTCCCTTTAGTTATTCGCTCCAATATTTCTTCTTCAGTTCATCCACTTTGATTGATCTTTGTTCCAAGGTAGGTATAATCAGAACAAGATTTTACTATGATATTGTCATCCACTTCCAAATCTGTTTCTTCTCCACCGATACACATATATTTAGTTTTACTGCAGATGACGGTTAATCCCCATTCTGCGTATTCTTTAAATAGTTTCCTCGTCATAAATTCCAGGTCTTCTTTATCTTGGGTCACTACCACTTGGTCATCTGCAAAATGAAGCGTATATAAATGGGTGTCATTATTTAATTCTATTCCCATTCTACTGCATGATCTTCTTCAATTCTTTAAAGCTTCATTGAGGTAGATTTTAAAGAGAGTTCGTGATAGACAATATCCCTGGCGGAGGCCTTTGGTCAAATGAAAGCTTTCTGATAAGTTATTGCCGATCTTAATTCTGGAGAATGCTTGGTCGTATAGCTGTTTGATGGCTTGGATCGCTGTATTGTTAATTGGAGACTTCTCCATCACGTGCCATAATTTTTGGATAGGCACCATATCATATGCTTTTGTGAGGTCATCAAAAATCAGATGAACCTCTCTATTTCTTGTCAACTTCTTTTCATTAAGTTGGGTTAAGGTAAATATATGATATACGCACGATCGGCCATCTCTAAAACCTGATTGTTCTTCAATTTCTTGGGGGCCATATTCTGTTTCTACGATGTTTCTAAGCCGTTTTCCGTATACTCTACTCATTGTGCTGGTTACAGTTATACATCTATAGTTTGAGCATTCGTCGCGTCTTCCATTTTTTGTGGATTGGTGTTATCCAGCCTTCTTTCCATATAGTTGGGATAGGATCATCATTATTTAGGAGTCTGTTAAATAGTTGTTGAAGAAAGAACGTTAGTTTTTCAGTACCGTTATTTAATAGTTCAGCAGGTATTCCTTCCGATCCAGCTGCTTTCCTATTTTTCAATGAATCCACAGCCCTACATATCATCTCCTTTGTTACCTCTATAGAGTGGCCTTGTACGTTGTACCGTCTTGGGGATTAACGAGGTACTCTTGTCGGTCTTCGGTAAGCTGCGTTTGATAATGGGTTATCCACTTTTTGATTGGGATTGGTTGTAAGTTAATTTTGTTTGTGGTGTCTGATCTTAGGGTCTTTTTTTATTTCCATGCTTTTGATGATCTTGTACCTCCTACTTGTGTATTTAGTTCAGTGTATTTCCTGTCCCATGTGTCGTTTTTGTTTTTGTTAATCATGGTTTTAAATTTGAATTGTTAATTTTTGTATATGTTTTTATCTTGTGGATCTTTTGAATTTAGCCATTTGTAGAAAGCTTTTTGTTTTATCTGTTTTTGTTCTTCCAGTGTCTTGTCCCATGTAACATTGTTGTTTCGTCTGTTCATGTCTTTCGTCTTAATTCCTAGAGCTTCTTGTGCTGTGGAGTGTAAAGAGGATACGATGTGTTCATACAGTTCATCAGTGCGCCCTGACAGCAATTCAGCGGCGATAACTCCTCAATTTCATGTTTTGAGTACTCAAAAAGTCACTGGTTTGTGTCGATGTGTGAGATGACAATCATGATGAAGAATGACACATCATTTCTGGTTGATTTCCCTTAGTTCGCCGAAGACTTTCGGCAAACAAATGTTGTGTAAACAACACATATACCATCCGTATGTCAATCGTTCTGAATAAGTTTACCACCTAAAACTTCAAACTTATCGATGGATATGTTAGATGGCACCTAGCAACGCGGGTGTTGCCAGATCCCGAAATGTAAGAAGCTATCTTCTGATTGTTTTTGCTTTTTGCTATCAAATAATTGCGATATCATTTTACAGTAGCGGTTCTCAGCTGTAGCATGCATACCACTGGTGACCTGCAGAGGTTTTCATGGTGGTGTAATGGACATCATCAAATTACTATTTTAACAAATTATTAGCTCATAACTTTGATTTCCTGATTCGCGAACACTTTCTTGTCTATTGTCAATATTTCCGTAACTAAATTAATGCTCAAATATTAAATAACAAAAAACTTTCATTGCATTCATGTCATAAAATTAGCAATTTTGAAATTCCACGGTTGTTGCACTATAAAAGAGGTCGATGTCATATTCTGAAAAATAAATAGAAATTCTCATATTAAAAGAATTTTTGCTTTTAATTTACCATTATGCATTTTTTAGCGAAAAACGGCATACTATCGCTACGACATTAAACTAATTTCAAATATTAAAGCTTTAAAAACGAAATAAAAGTTTTTATGTTTGCTTCAAGAATTCGTTTTAATAAAACTGACGTGACTGACTTGCATTTTTAAATAGAATTGTTTTTAATCTTTTCACTGATTAAGTATTCTAAAATAAGTATTTGTACTATGACAATCGGAAACGAAACATTGCGGGACGACACGAGAATTTCCCGAGGTTGCGACGAGAAAGTAATTATATATTTTAATTAACATTATTTTCTGGATAGTTTTACAAGATAAAATTTTTATAAAAAAATCTGAACCGACTTCTAAAAGTGCGCTAAAAAGTGAAAATAACTATAAATTTTTTTATGAAATTGAAATTTTTGAAGTCAGCGCCAAACTAATACCTGACAAAATGTGATCCGCATAAACAGATTAAAAATACTTTATTTATAATTGCTTCTTACAATAATTTTTAAATATAAGTAAGTTATTTATTTCATTTAGAAATAATTTGGCGCTGACTTCAAAAATTTCAATTTTATAAAAAAATTTATAGTTGTTTTTCACTTTTTAGCGCACTTTTAAAAGTTGGTTTAATTTTTTTTATAAAAATTTTATTTTCAGATTTTGAAATCATTATGATATCCATAATTATTTGAACTAAGTACTAATCGAGATTAGTATACCTCACAATGACTCCATGGTGGCAAAAAAGTACCCATTTTATTCAAAGTTGTAAATCCCTCTATAATAAACCACTGAAAATACTTTGATTCTTAGAGTGCTAAAAATACCAATGAAATTGTCTCAAACAAATATTTAGTCTGTAATAGTAAATTCATTATCTTAAATCGAATTAATTTTAGATTGGTAATATAAGCTCCAAAACCTTCCAATATCGATATTTAAAGAACTTAAGATGTAAATTTTTTAGCCCGATATATTTTTTTTTGTTTTATACTGCATATTGAATTTGTATACACCCTAAGATTCCTGCAATATCAGTTTCAACAAAATCGTAAATTTTCATTCCCTCATATTGTATCTTATCAACCTAATAGTTGTAAAAAATTACTTTCATATTCGTAATACACGACCCTGAAAACCCCCTAATATCAAATCTGAAGAAATGCGAATAAGATAAAATTTTCAATCCACCATATTGAATCCGCCATTTCAATTTAAAAAAAAAAAAATAAAATAACGTCTTAATATAATCTAAATCCAAACCTTTTAGAGCCCCCTAGTACCCATTTTGGATGATATGGAAATTTAAAATTTCTAAACCGTCATATTGCATCGGACATATTAGATTTTCTTAAAATAATTCGCTATTTACATCTTCGAAAACGATTCAGTCCCACCTTTGAACAAAATCGAAAAATGTAAAATTTTAATCCGCCATATTGAATTCTGAGAAAATACTTTTAAATTCATAATTTATACCGTTAGGAAATCCCTATATCAGTTTTGGAGAAAATCGAAAAATGTATAATTTTAGGACGCCATAATGAATCCGCTAGAATCAGTTTTTCAAAAAATATTTTAGATTCGTAATTAACACTAACAAAAATCCCCCAATACTGATTTTTGACAAAATCGAGAGTTGTAGAATTTTTAATCCGCCATTTTGGATCGGCCATATTTATTTATTTTTTTAATATTTTCAGATTCTAAATGGGTGATCCAATATTGAATTTTTTAAAAATAATTTCATATTCGTTATGTGTAACCCCGAAAACTTCCCCATACTAATTTTGGAGAAAATCGGACAAAATTAATTTTTTCGGACGTAATATTGTCAGCGCCATCTTGGATTTTACTAGACCAATTTCGTCCAAAAAATATGGGACTACCGCAGCAACTTCTTGCACATAACGTAAAAAATTTCATTCAAATTGGTGCAGCCGTTCCAGAGTAATTGGTGTACATACATAAAAAAAATACTTAGTCGACGAATTGAGAACCTCCTTCTTTTAGAAGTCGGTTAAAAACAATCTCAGTTTCTTTAAATAGGATCAAAAATTGAAAATAATAAATTTCATTGGAAGAAGCAACTTTGGTCTCAAAATTTGAAAAAAAAAGAAAAATAGTCAAATATTCAGGACTTATTTGAATTCAATCACAGGAAATTTTAGCATTAAAATACCAGAATGTACTCTACATATTGCAGAATACTAGATTCTCCCTATGGCCATGATACTTTATGTCTCAAGAACTTGCAAACCATATTATTTTATTCTAGTAAATATTTAAAAAAACGATAAAAAATCTATATCTTTTTAAATTAAAATATTTTATTTGATTTCATCAGCTAAGTACTAAAAGGTAAATTTTTTAACCTTTAAATTGTTTTACCACTTTGACGATTTCTTCTTCTTCTTGAAATAGAATATAGCCCTCCTACGTGTTCTTTCTCCCCATATATTTTCTAAGTGGCTTCGATATCTTTGTTTCTTGTGTAGACTACGATGGAAACATACGCTAGAATACAAAGGCATAGCATGGCGAACAACGCTTGATGACTAATAGGTACGCAATTCACGATTCTTAGATTTAATTATTTGAAGGTAGAATCATTTTTTCTCTGTGCGGTTGCGATTATAAAACTACTAATAACTATAGCACAAATATACTATTGAATGAGACTTGGGCTTATTGGACACATTATATCATAAAAATTATGCGTCTAGACCGCATTCCCGCGGTGGGGTGAAAATAAATTTTCAGTTCTATCCACAAATTAAAGGCTTTGCAACTTTCTCACAGGTTTTACGTTAAGCAATTGTTTCTAGGAAAAAAATAATATTAAGAAAATTAAGAAAAAATTTAAATCTTGGAAAAAATACAAAACGTTCACAAAAAAATGAAGATCTGTTAAAATTTCAACAGCAGAGAAGACAGATTAAGTATGACATAAATGATGCATATAAAAAATATTGTGAAAGTGTGGAAAACCGCATTGCTTTTAATCCATCAAACTTCTGGCAATTTATAAATAGTAAAAAAAATAATAAAAAATTACCTGAAAATATGATTTGTGGGGAAAATACTTATAGAAACCATGCAGATATTGCAAATGCATTTGCTGACTTCTTTAAATCTTCATATATTGCATCGAACAATGCTTTTAATAAAGATATTCAAAGTTCTGTCACTCAAACTATTCAAATTTGTAAGGTTAGTGAAAATGAAGTACTATCCTGCTTAAAAGAAATGAAACCAAAGGGAACAGTAGGTCCGGATAAAATTCCATCCTTTTTCCTGCGTGACTGTGCATGCGTATTAGCAAAACCTCTTTCCATTATCTTTAATCTCTGCCTAAATAATTCACAATTTCCTGATAAATGGAAAATTTCCACAGTATCTCCAGTGTTTAAAAAAGGAGACAAACAAAATATAGAAAACTACAATCCAGTCTGTATAATAAATAATTTTTCTAAATGTTTTGAAATGTTTCTGCATGAACATCTATTTTTCAAGCTAAAACACCTATTTAGTGGTTTCCAACATGGCTTTATAAAGGGTAGGTCCACAGCGTCCAATCTTTTCTGCTTTACTCAGTTTGTGGCTGATGTCTTGGACAGGGGAGGTCAAGTAGACACAATATACACAGACTTTTCAAAGGCGTTTGATAGGCTTGATCACGGCATTCTGCTTGATAAACTGCATTGTTTTGGACTTTCGCAAAAATTAATTTTGTTTTTTAAATCATATCTCTGCGATAGGCAGCAAATAGTAGAGTGCTGTGGTTGGTCCTCGGAACCCCTGTGTGTGACTTCGGGAGTTCCTCAAGGGTCAATACTCGGTCCTTTATTGTTTAATATATTTATTAATGGAATTGTGGGTGACTGTACAATGCTACTGTATGCGGATGATGCTAAAATTTTTACTTCTGTAAAAAACGATGCTGATTGTCAAAGACTACAAATAGCAATAAATACCGTCACCGATTGGTGTAGCGAAAACAGACTGCCTCTAAACGTTGGTAAATGCAAAGTCATGACTTTCACATTAAAGAAAAATGTGCTGGTGTATGATTATAAAATTGATGGAACATCTGTTCCATGAGTAGAATGCTTTAGAGATCTGGGTGTGACATTTGATAGCAGACTCTCATTTGTTCCTCATATAAATGATCTTATACAGGTGTGTTTTAAATCATTAGGCTTCATTATTAGAAACTCAAAAACATTTTCTAATCAAAGTACGCTCATTTTACTTTATTACGCTTTTGTAAGATCTAAATTGAAATACGCTTCCATAATATGGTCTCCTTATTATCAAAACCATATTAATGATCTGGAGAGAGTTCAGCGGCGTTTCTTGAAATACCTAAGCTTTCGGATTGATGGGCATTATCCTGAAACAGGGTTTCCGCATGAAATCTTACTTCAGCGGCATTCTTTGTGTTCTCTAGAACATAGAGGTATCGTCACAGACCTCAAATTTCTTTATAAGGTTTTGCATAACAGAGTGGAATGTAGTGATATACTGGAAAAAATAAGTTTTCTTGTACCTAGGATTTCAGCTCGCCAATCTGCCCCATTCTATTGTCCTACACCTCGTGCAAATGTGTGTAACTACTTTCCTTTATGTAGAATGTGTAGAAACTACAACCAGAATCAAAATAAATTTGACATATTTAGCTGCAGATTCGCACAAATAAAAAAAAATAAGTATGTAATATTTTGTAGTTTTGTTTCTAGTAATTTGTATATGCTTGCTTTGTCATTGTAAATATTTAAGTTTTTTTTTCTGTTCTACCCATTTGTTAGTTGGTTCTTTGAACTGTGAAATGGGTTTAAATAAATAAATAAATAAATAAATAAATAAATAAATAGTACATTTTACGAGATACAATTCTAATAAAAACATTTTTACTCGAAGAATTGATAGTTTCCGAGATAAATGCGAATAAATGAATTTTACCCATTTTTCATTCAATTTTTTGCAGGGCACCATCGATAGGAGGATTCTAAGATTTTGTTCGAAATATAAAATAACATGAGTCTATAGAAAATGCCAGCTTGCACAATAACCAGTAATAGTTAACAAAAATAATTTCAATATGCCAACATTTTTCTATCTAAATGTAACATTCTTTTTAAGTTCTAAATTAAATACCACAATATTAAAAAATAATACTATAGAGTGCTAAATCTTTGTTATCGTTTATAACTTTTTGAACATCAAAAAGTTAATTAGAGTTATTTGCTTCTACCCACCTAAAATTTCGCTCATTTCCTTTCACTGCTGAATTTCTTTTCAATCAATTCATCCAAACGCGTTTTCAAAATCTCCGTATTTGGTTTTACTTTGATCTTCTGCATCAGCAAGTTATAGTGGTTCCATTATACACGTAACGTGCTTTGTAATTGTGTTTGTTGACGTAAAAAACAGTTTTAGTAATTAAAGTAGTTAGTACAAAAATCTATCGAATTTGTAACTCCCATAATTAGAGCTTTATTTTAAAATTAGTTGTACAATATGAATTCATATCTGTAAAAATTTTAATTGAATATTTATTTTGAGTTAGTAAAAAGAAAAAGCTTATTTTCGAAAGGCCTATATATAAACGCTCTTTACAAGCTCTAATTTCCGGAAAAAAAAAAAGAACAAAGTAGTCTCTTGCTTGACTTTTAAAATAATAATTGTTTTATCTTCAGTAGCAAATATATCACAAATGACTATAACTCAGCATTAAATTCCAAAACATATATTATTATTGGTGCACCAATATATTAGTGAGACAAGTTAAAAATAAGCACTGGGAAACCTTTTCAAAAGAGTGGAAGCGACGTCTATGGACTCCAGAAACAGATATGGCGGCTGATCAGGGACCAAAGAAAGGAAATACATGAGTTAATTAGCAGTAATCGCATACCGAAGGGAACTTGGATGAACTACTAGAAGGAATTATACAAGAAACAACAGACAGAAATCAAACCTAACACACCCAAAATTATAATTAACGATGATATACATGTAAAGAAGGAAGACATAGAACTAGCCTTAAAAAAACTAAAAAACAGGACAAGTGCGGGATCTGATAGAATTACCAATGAACTACTGAAATACGGAGGAGAGAGCTTGACAGAACAACTGAAAATTCTCACCAATAATATCATATACCATCACAGAATCCCCGATGAATAGAGGACTAGCACAACAATACAAAAAAGGCGATAAAAAAGTGCCGGCTAATTACAGAGGAATCAATCTTCTCTCCACCTCGTTAAAACTAACCATAAAAATTCTTACAAGCAAAAGTAATGAACACACTTCCTTAACAGATGAACAGCAGCGATTCCGTTCGGGAAGGTCATGCACGGATGCCATATTTGTTATAAGACAAAAAACTGAAAAGTCAATTGAATATAATCGTCCAGCCTTTATGTATTTCATCGATCTAGAGAAGGCGTTCGATCGTATACAACTGGAGGATGTAACACAGCTACTTTACGACAGACAAATACCTCAAAACATTATCAAAACGATTGAAAATATATATCAGGCAAATACGATTCAAGCTAGGATAAACGGTGAATTGACCAAGAAAAAGGAAGTAAATAATGGCATCCGACAAGGTGACTCTCTTAGCCCCCTACTATTTAACATTATCATGGACGAGTTGATAAAGCAGGTTGAAAGGGTATAAAATGGGAGACAGGGAAATCAAAATACTGTGCTGCGCCGACGATGTAGTGTTAATAGCTGAAAGCGAAGACGATTTGCAAAGACTACTGCACCAATTCAACATAACAGCGAAAAAGTTTAAAATGAATATATCAGCGTCAAAAACTAAAGCCATGACTACATCTAGAACAACACTCAGATGCAAACTAGAAATAGACAACAAAATTATACAGCAAGAAATGAAGTTTAACTATCTCGGAATAGAAATATCCGGAAACGGAGGTGAGGGGACAAGCCATGAAAGCAGCAAGAACAGCCGCATGTCTTAACAGTACCATATGGAGCAATAAATATATAGGAATCGAAGTTAAATCCAGAATTTATAAAACAGCAATAAGACCCACACAATATACACTGCAGAAACCAGACCAGAAACCTCGAAAACAACACAAATACTGGAAACAACAGAGATGAGAGTGATGCGCAGGATAGCTGGCAGGACACTTATGGATCGGCATAGGAGCGAGGATATAAGAAGAGTGAGTAAAGTCGATAACATCAATGACTGGGTGTTACAAAGAAAAAGGGAATGGAACGAACACATCAACCGCATGACCGACGACAGAATAGTAAAGATCACGAAGGACAAATCACCAATAGGACGTAGGAGTACCGGAAGACCCCGTAAACGATGGAGTGATAACCTCGCAATAGAATGAAACCAGGCAAAGAGACGAAGAATAACAAGCAAATTGCTTATATATAAGAAGGAAGAAGAAGATATTATTATAACATAAAGAAGCATGACGTACATACTCCTTTATGTGTCTGAAATTCCTAATTTAATAAATTATGACATACTTTATTTATTTATGCATTCATTTTGGCTCTGTTTCGTTTCAGATTTCTAAAAAAATATATTTCTTAGCAGGGTGTAATTCCTTGATCTTTATATGTCCAGCCGTTTTTGAGATATTTGTGTTAAAACAATCAAATTTATTGAACTTAAGTCACAAAATCAACTGAATGACTTTTGCTTTGCAACGAAATAATATAAAGTCAAACGTATGTTAGGAAATATTTATAAAGTGCTATTGTTATTTGAATGTATTAAGTTTATTTTTTTAAATAATGCTGCGGTCCTTTTCAATATGTTAACAGTGAATTGAGAGAGGAAAATTATGATAGTTGTGCTGCAGTTAAAATATATATAGAATTATGTCCAAATGGAGTTCAAACAGATCAAAAAATATTTTAACGTGCTTATACTAATTTGTATGATAACCATAGTAGTAAATAAAGAACTGTAAAGGTATTGCAGGAAAAGGATATATTAGTTTCTATTGAGAACGATCTCTGTTTAAGCACTAGATGCTTGGAAGCTGCTACTATGATATTTAAATACAAAATGTACTGAAAAATAGTTGTACTAAATGAAAATAATATAAAACAGGTATTTTTAAAAATCGTATTATTTACTGATGATGCGACATTCGCCAAACGTGTAATCTTTAACTGGAGAAACAATTATTCATTATTATTTTGAAAATCTACATTTGCCCAGAGTAAGACATTTTCAGCTAAAGTTTTCGGTGAATATTTGGTGCGGTATTATTGACAATTACTTGAAAAGCCCATTTAAACTTCCACAAAGACTTAATGATAATGCATATTTAGGAAATTTTTAGAAGATAACTTATCTAATTTGTTAAATGACATACTTTTAAATATAATGCAAAATATATGGTTACTTTCCACTTTAAAATCTCAATCCTCAATTTCTTCCTCGGTGAATTGCTCACAGTACTGAATTTCCTTAACCTTCTAATAGCCCATACATTAATTCATTCGCTTTTTATTTGTGGAGTTCCACAAAGTTGATGGTTTATATAGATATAGATCGTTTATTCACACGATGAATTAAGAAAAAATTCAAGATGTCGCAAACGTTATTAAAAACCATCAAGGCACTTTCCTAACAATAAGATGTTCTTAGTTAAAAGTTTTAAATAATGTGTTGTGGTGAACAGTGGCCATATTCAACATTTACTGAATAATCTTGTTTTCTTAATTTTTACTCTTTTTTATTTATTGCATTGTATTATTTAAAATATGAAATTTATAGATGGTATTACTTTTAATTCCTTGTTACATTTAAAAGTAAACATCTGGAAAATCGCTGGAGACACAAGGATCGAGAAAGTATAACTTTTTAACTAAGAAATAAGGCTTGTTTCAGAAACTTGGATTGAAATATATCTAATTTTAAAGGTAGAAAAAAAAATAAATATCTAAATTATTATATAATAATAATATTTCTAATTCTGAATGCACTAATCCCAGATACATCCCAATTCGATGGTTCAGTTTCTTGTAGAAACTCTTGGATGTCTCACAAAAATCTCATTAGACATATTCTGTGCTTGCTTGTTGAAGACTCAAACTATAGAACCAGTTATCAAACGAAAACTGATATGATGGAAAAAATCTATCAGACGTCCTAAAGTCCATAGACTTCAAAGGTAAATAAGTAAAATGTCATTCTAAGACCAGTCGTAACTAGTAGTTTATAACAATTTTACACTCCCTAAGGTTGATAAAAAGAAAATCATTGCACGCTTCGACATAAAATCCTAGTATCTGAGCATACCGATAGACGAAGCTTTGTACTAGATCACCGAAAGGGAAGACTTCTTAAGTCACGTTATAGACCTCACCAAACACTGCTTTACGAACGCATATACAGATAGATATATCCCGTTATTATAGGCTCATCACTATTTTCAGTTGTTGCAATTCGATAGAAATATTAGATATAAAAAAGCTCTCAACTCAGCTACAAACCATTCACTATAAATAAACCAATAAAATTGCCATAATTTATTATTACGACCAAAAACAGACGAACATAAATTCAGCATGAGAGCAACAGATAATATCAGCTCTTTTACAATATCAGTTCGAAATAAGATACACGATTAATTTTGACAACTGTCATCAAATCGTCAACCAAGAACCCTACAAGGCAAGATTGATACGCCAGTCGATTGAAATTGAACAGAATGACACTTTGAATAAGAAAGACGATGCATTCTCCCCAAGCGGAACCTTTGTACGGACATGGCGCCTGGAGCCCGAACTGATATCACCAAAATCTCAATGGCTCTTGAAACGGAGGCGAAGCCAACACCACCCAGTAGATAATATCTACGTATAAAATATATTGCAGTTAATCTTCAATTGGCAAGCACAGGCTTTACCAAATGAGATCTTGAAGTTTTTTCTAACGTTGACTCATTTGGTTGAACAAATTTTCGACTTATGCTAAGAGAAACGCTTTTCTTACCGTCCTATCTCGCACGTTTTTTTGATTGCCTATTGGACAGTCTACCCCAATAAAATATATTTTAACCTTGACTATCAGTTTCATAATTTCATGGATATTATTATTAAAAACCATCAAGGCACTTTCCTAACAATAAGATGTTCTTAGTTAAAAGTTTTAAATAATGTGTTGTGGTGAACAGTGGCCATATTCAACATTTACTGAATAATCTTGTTTTCTTAATTTTTACTCTTTTTTATTTATTGCATTGTATTATTTAAAATATGAAATTTATAGATCGCTGGAGACACAAAGATCGAGAAAGTATAACTTTTTAACTAAGAAATAAGGCTTGTTTCAGAAACTTGGATTGAAATATATCTAATTTTAAAGGTAGAAAAAAAATAAATATCTAAATTATTATATAATAATAATATTTCTAATTCTGAATGCACTAATCCCAGATACATCCCAATTCGATGGTTCAGTTTCTTGTAGAAACTCTTGGATGTCTCACAAAAATCTCATTAGACATATTCTGTGCTTGCTTGTTGAAGACTCAAACTATAGAACCAGTTATCAAACGAAAACTGATATGATGGAAAAAATCTATCAGGCGTCCTAAAGTCCATAGACTTCAAAGGTAAATAAGTAAAATGTCATTCTAAGACCAGTCGTAACTAGTAGTTTATAACAATTTTATACTCCCTAAGGTTGATAAAAAGAAAATCATTGCACGCTTCGACATAAAATCCTAGTATCTGAGCATACCGATAGATGAAGCTTTGTACTAGATCACCGAAAGGGAAGACTTCTTAAGTCACGTTATAGACCTCACCAAACACTGCTTTACGAACGCATATACAGATAGATATATCCCGTTATTATAGGCTCATCACTATTTTCAGTTGTTGCAATTCGATAGAAATATTAGATATAAAAAAGCTCTCAACTCAGCTACAAACCATTCACTATAAATAAACCAATAAAATTGCCATAATTTATTACCATGCCCAATACCAGACGAACATAAATTCAGCATGAGAGCAATAGACAATATCAGCTCTTTTACAATATCAGTTCGAGATAAGATTCACGATTAGTTTTGACAACTGCCAGCAAATCGTCAACCAAAAACCCTACAAGGCAAGATTGATACACCAGTCGATTGAAATTGAAAAGAATGACACTCTGAATAAGAAATACGATGCATTCTCCCCAAACGGAACCTTTGTACGGACATGGCGCCTGAGCCCGGACTGATATCACCAAAAGCTCAATGGCTCTTGAAACGAAGGCAAAGCTAACACCACCCAGTAGGTAATATCTACGTATAAAATACATTGCAGTTAATCTTCAATTGGCAAGCACAGGCTTTACCAAATGAGATCTTGAAGTATTTTCTAACGTTGACTCACTTGGTTGAACAAATTTTCGTCTTATGCTAAGAGAAACGCTTTTCTTGCCGTCCTATCTCGCACGTTTTTTTGATTGGACAGTCTACCTCAATAAAATATATTTTAACCTTGACTATCAGTTTCATAATTTCATGGATAATAGGTTAAAATATTATCTCAAAAAAGTACGTCTTACTGAATATTTTTTGAAAGTTATACTCAATTGTTTTCTTATTACAAAATTTACATCCTGTAGAAAAAATAGATAATATTGAAAATAAGATCGATGACGTGACTCGAAAAGTAAAATAGCTAGCCATAATGCCGACTTACTTTGAGTCAAGCTGTACAGGGTGAGTCAACGATTGGATGAAGTAGGTTTGTGCCTTTTCGGTGAAATTAACAAAGAAACTATATTTATTGTTTGATACAGTTTATTTTTACGCAGATTTTAAAAATATTTAGGACTCTACAGGGTGAGTCAAAAAACTAGGACAGCATAAAGTTGTATTTTTTTAAATAGAACACCCTATATACGAATCGTATTTTCGATTTAGCTTATAATTTTAAATCTTTTTTATTAAGGGTTTACTATAACAAAACTTTATAGTTTCTGAGATAATTAAGTTTAAAGAAAAAAAGTCACATTTTCAAGCATCAATTCAATCCTAAATAACGTTTTCAATTTTGTGACAAATATATTCAAATTTGGAATTTAGCAAGGTCAAGGACAAGTTAACATAATTTTTACCTAATATTTTCAATAAAAGCTACAGGGTGTTGAACACATCGGCTCAAATTTGAACAAGTTTAAATGAATAAATATCTTTTCTTTTAAATGGTACACCCTGTATATTTTCATGTTATTTAATAGAGTAATAAAAACCCTAAAAGTTTTGTTCAACATATCCTATACCTATTTATAATAGTTTTTGAGATATTTCAGTTTTTCTTATTTTCCATACTTTTTACAGAAATAGTCTTCATTATCATAGTAGCCATGGCAAAAACAATGTAAAAGAACATTTTTCTGTGTGTCAAATTTATAACCGCAATCGCTTCTTTTGATTTTTATGTAGTGTAGTTTGGTTTTTTTTGCATTCATCTTATATTGTAAAATGAATTTTCCAAAGAATGAGTTAATAGATATGATTTATACAATAGGAGAGGCTCAAAAAATTACCTTCCTGCTCAAAGAATTTACAAAATGAAGTATCCTGATCGACGCCAGCCTAATACCCATACTTTTCAAAACTTAATGCAAAGATTTGATTCTTCTGGTACTGTTGATTATCCAAAACGTAAAGTGGCCAACAAACCAGTAACTAATGAAAAAAAAAGAACTACAAGTATTGTTAAATGTTCAGGAAAATCCTTATATTGGTAGCCGTCAGTTAGCAGCATTATGTGAAACATCACAATCCACCGCTAATCGTACTACCAAGAAATATAGGTATCATCCATATCACATGGAATTACACCAAGAATTGCATGGACAGGATTTTGAAAGTCGTGTAAACTTTTGTCGTACAATAAATGCGGAGATTCAATTAAATCCAAATTTATTATGAAAGGTAATGTTTAGTGATGAAGCTACTTTTAGAAGTAACGGTGCCGTAAATAGACGCAACATGCATTAATATGCCACAGAAAACTCATTTTGGATTAGAGAGGTGCAACATCAAAACCACTGGTCATTAAATGTTTGGTGTGGTATTCATCATAATCGAATTATTGGACCTCACTTTTTTAATGAACCACTAAATGGCCATAGTTACCTGAACTTTCTACAAGAAGAACTACCCCAACTGCTTCAAGGTCTCGATAGGGATGAGCTCGACAGTATGTGGTTCCAGCACGATGGTGAGCCTCGGCATTACCATCGTGAAGTTCGTGCGTTTTTGGACCAACGATATCCGCAAAAATGGTCTTGCGACATCACACCATTAGATTTCTTCCTATGGGGTTATATTAAAAATAATGTGTATGTTAATCCACCAACAACAGTGGAAGATATGCGAAACAGGATTAGGGATACCTGTAGAACAATAACGCCACTAATTTTGTCCAGGTTCCGAGAAAATCTGCAAAAAGACTAAATTTGTGCATTGCACAAGAGGGTCGTTTATTCGAACACTTATTAAAAAGCAATAATTAATCTCAGTATTTAATAGGTAATTTTTTTGTTTCAATTTACTATAAAAGTAAATATGTATTTGCCTTGTCGTTATTGTTGTGTTAATTTTTTCACATTATGTTTAATTAAACTATTACCGTTGTAATATAACGAATAATGTATTTCATCATATTTAACCACATTCTGTTTGTTTCTGTAGTTTCTTTTTATTATTTTACATGGCTACTATGATAATGAAGACTATTTCTGTAAAAAAGTATGGAAAATAAAAAAAACTGAAATATCTCAAAAACTATTATAAATAGGTATAGGATATATTGAACAAAACTTTTAGGGTTTTTATTACTCTATTAAATAACATGAAAATATACAGGGTGTACCATTTAAAAAAAAAAGATATTTATTCATTTAAATTTGTTCAAATTTGAGCCGATGTGTTCAACACCCTGTAGCTTTTATTACAAATATTAGGTAAAAATTATGTTAACTTGTCCTTGGCCTTGCTAAGTTCCAAATTTGAATATATTTGTCACAAAATTGAAAACGTTATTTAGGATTGAATTGATGCTTGAAAATGTGACGTTTTTTCTTTAAACTTAATTATCTCAGAAACTATAAAGTTTTGTTATAGTAAACCCTTAATAAAAAAGATTTAAAATTATAAGCAAATCGAAAATACGATTCGTATATAGGGTGTTCTATTTAAAAAAATACAACTTTATGTTGTCGTAGTTTTTTGGCTCACCCTGTAGAGTCCTAAATATTTTTAAAATCTGCGTAAAAATAAACTGTATCAAACAATAAATATAGTTTCTTTGTTAATTTCACCGAAAAGGCACAAACCTACTTCATCCAATCGTTGACTCACCCTGTATATATGAGCAGAATTAGATTAAAGGCATTTTGATTTCCATGCATGTTTGGTCGCGGGCGCGGAAAAGATAAATTAATAAAACAATATAAAGTTTCGACATAAATACTCTCACACATAGCACAAATCTAATATTCCTCAGTGTGCGATATTAAAAAACATATTTTCCGGCATAAAGCTTCATTAACAACTTTTTGAATACTAAAAAGTAAATAAAAGTTGTTTTGCGTTCAATATACCATACTTTCTATTCATTTCGTTTTAATGCTGAATTTCTTTTCAAATAATTCATATAAACTTGTTTTCAAAATTTCTGAATATGGTTTTACTTTGATTTCGTACATCGTACAGTTTCAATGGTTCTATTATACAACTAACGGGCTTTAATAATTTTATATTACTAAAAAAGCTTTTAGTAACTAAAGCAAGTATTAAAAAAATGTATATCTAGTTAATTTATGATTCTAACCTAGTTTAACTTTAATTGTAAGTCTTTTATTCGATTTTAAATATGCTAAAGTCTGTTTAATTTAGAAAGTTTAAATTTACTTATTTATTTATTCATTATTAACAACACTTTTTACGAAATATTAGTACTGTGAATAGATTAAAATATAGGTTTTCATCGATACTTATAAGAGACGTTGTTCATACAGATTAACTGACTGACATTTCAAGGCACATACCAAACTGTTAAAGATAGAATCATGCTATTTTGGAACAAGGTTAGCAATATGATATAGGAGCCTACTAAGAAAGAATTTTTCAAAATTCGCCCTTCAAAAGGGTAAAAGGGGATAAATTGTCACTTATTAAATCTATCGATATCTCTTGACCAAAAAGAGATATAGATTTGATTTTGGTTTTAAAAGATAACGCATAACATTATTTAAAAACAATTTCTTGACTTTTCTATATTCGTAATTTAAAACGAGAAAATAGGGTTGAAATTACTTTTTGTAAAGCTAGAAAGGGTTAAAATGTGTTTATACAATTTTGCCAGATAACGCTAAGACTACTGCATAGATCTTGTTCTAACTTCATTAGTATTGTAAAGCTTCCCGGAAAATAAAGGCTGCCTTATGTTCCAGTCCAATTTTAGGGTACTTACAAGATCATGAAAAATTCATATCGGAGACTGATGCCAGCAATATAAGGGTAGGAGCTGTATTGTATCAGATGAAGGATAGCCAAGAAGGAGTTATTATATATTTCAGCTGAGTGCATTCAGGATTCAAAAGAAATTATTATTTCAAGAGGAAAAACTGCTCGCCATAATTAAAGATGTCCAACATTTTCATAAATATTTGTACGAACAAGAATTTTTAATAAGAACAGACCAATAATATTTCATTTTATGTTAACTGCTTCATCCTCTAACTCAATGAGTTTTGCCTGGTGATAACGATCTGCAGTTATATGTCGCTATATACAGAATTGTTGTTCTTTTAGGTAGTTTTTTAAACTTCGCAGATTCTTAACATCCTCTACCTTATGGTTGGTTCCAGAGAGCTATCCTTCTTAGGGCCAGTTGGGTTTACAGAGAATGAGAGCCGTGGCTTAGATAGATCCATTGCTTTCAGGGTTGTGAGAAGTACCTTACCACGCTGTCTCAGATCGAGTTGGTAAGGGGCAAGTGTCCAATGGCTTTTGCCAGTTACCTTTGGAGTGTAAATTCGGCCGTTCATTTTGCGTGCAGACGCTATTTGCAGCCGCTCACTTTGGGTCAAATTCTGCTGATGTGAAGTTTCTTAGCATCACCTTCGTCACTTTGAGATCTTATCGGTGTGGGTAGCTCTACCAGTAGTTACGCTACCATAGGCATCGCACTCTGAACAATCAGCTCTTGAATGACTCCTAAATAAAAAGCTATCTAAAGGATAAATAGCAAAATGGGTTGAAAAAGTACAACAGTGCAATTTTAAAGTCAACATAGACCAGGAAGACTGCATAACCACGCAGGCACTTTGACGTTGATCCTGAGTAGCGTATAGCTCAGATTAGAAACGACCAACCTGAAGGCAAAAATCTGACGCTATTTCTTCAACTTAAAGAAAATAATGAAAGGCGTCCTGGTTGGGAAGATACCTCGGATAAAGGACTTACAGTCAAGGTACTTTGAGATCGATCAGTGAGACTTACTATTGATTGAAGGTGGTTGTTCACGAGATTCTGGGAGAGTGTCGATGATGTGAAAATCAAAACGCAGTAGTACTCAGAAACAAAATTCCATTAGTTTTAGAGGCAATTCAGAATTGGGAGTCTGGTGCTCATTTATGAGTTAACAAAATAGAAAGACAAACTTCGAGGAATATTTCGTTGGGTTAATTACTGTCAAGACATACAATTATGATGTCGACAGCGCTCTAAATGTGCAGCGAGCCATGGTCTAAGAACACCATTAGCTGAAGTTTTAGTCAACATGTATAGAGCCGATTTGGAATTTCTTTGACATTACATTCTGACCAAGGGCGTAATTTTGAATCTTTACTTTTTCAACTACTTAATATCTGTGAAACCAAGAAAACAGCTTTACATCCTCAGTTAGATGGTGTGGTTTAACGTTGGACCATTGAAAAGTAACTCTCACAATTTGTAGACAGACATCAGAAATATTGGAAAGAATTTTTACCAATATTTTTAATGACCTACCGATCCGCAGTTCATGAAACTACCAGAGTTACACCAACCAAGGTCTTATTTGGATGGGAACTTAGATGGCCTTGAGACATAATGTTCAGCTCCACAATTGATGAAAGTATGGAGATTGAAAACTAGGTGAATGCTTTATAAAAGAAGTTGTTGTCACGATATAATGAAGACAAGATATGGCAAGGCAAACTTGGTATGGTGATAGAGTTTGGTTATGGGATATACAGACAAAGCAAGGCAGATCATCTAAATTGAAGCAGGCAGGACACCATACACTGTTTTGTTTATAGAATCCAACGAAGTCCCAAGGCCTCTGCAGGTTGAAGCCATACCACGGAAGTATCCAAGCTGATCAGAACAATCAGAAATAGGCGAGAACATTGTAACGAAGGACTATCTGAATTCGGAGTCCCCATAAAAATATTGAAACGAAAAATAATCTACCTTTACACGTGTCCTTAAAGAGATATTATATCGATTAATCATCATTGTTAATCATTTTTCTAGTGTAATTCTAGAATTATAATCGAGTTTATTCTATAGGATTTATATAAATAGGTAGGGTAGGATTTAAATTTCTAGTAGTGAAAGGATTTACAAGTGGTTAATAAAATATTGGAAGTAATTGGTAAAAAGTGGTGTACTTATTTGAACCCAGTGAGTGAAAATAAAGAGAGAAGAATATGTAGCGGATGTTTGCAAAAATATTATTAAATTTATTTTACAATGATACCATAAGTAGAAGTAGAATAATAGTAAAAAAAGTAAATTAATTATTTCGGCGTAATGTATTAGCCTCCCAAAACCGTTCCTCACTACCCCTGCGGGAGAAGCTACAATGGGTAACTGCTGTTAAAATATAAATATAAAACAATTCATAACAAACATGGACTTAACCTTACCCAGATAAGTACTCATGTCATTTGGATATTTGTAAAAAATGTTATTACAAAGGTAACTTGGATTCATCTAAATTTTAAAATCAAAACATTATCATTGTTTCATGTTTCATAATTTTGAATATCAGCAACTATTTTGTAGTGTGTTCCCTGATATAGATAGTGGCATCCATGATTAGGATTCGTTAATATTTATTTAAAATGATGAAAGGACAATCGGTTTAACATGAAAAATCATGAAATGGAGACCACAAGCAAATAAATGAAGCAGCCGAAGACCACAAACTAGGTGGCCAGATGATACAAAGAGATTAATTGGGCATGACTGGGTAAGGAAAACACACAACCGAGAACAATCACAGCAATTAAGGGACGGTTTTGTTAGTCGATGGATATAATAAGTTTAAGGATAAGAAAAAAATACTGGGTCTAATAAAAATATCCTCCTAATATCATATACTTTAATGAACGGTAAAATGTGAAATGCAAAATTTTAACAAATAATTCTTGAGGTGAATAGGTTCAAATATACACACATTTTAATCGTTTTACTTTAATAAGGAAAAACCAGAGTAATTAGTATTATTAAATAAATATATTTAACAATGGTGAATTACTAACATCTAATTGGTCATTTTTTTTTTTTGAAAATGGGACACAACAAATATAGGAAACTACCGTCATCAGTTTATTAAACCACCTATATAAACTATTCACCCGCATATTGACAAATCGCCTGACTGAAATGCTTGACTATTACCAGCCTGTGGAGCAAGCGGCTTTCGACGTGGATTTAGTACGATAGATCATATCCAAGCCCTACGCACAGTCCTAGAAAAAACCGAGGAATATAACATTCCTATACACCCGACATTTGTAGATTTTCACAAGGCCTTTGACTCTGACATGGGAGATCTTGAAATCACTTAATAATGCTAGAATTGACTCCAGGTATACCACTATCATATAGAACATATATAAAAACGCAACTATACAGGTTAAAATCGACGAAGACACAAAAACCGAAAAAATAAACGTTATGAGAGGTGTGCGTCAGGGAGACGTCATATTTCCGAAACTATTAACGCTAGCTTTGGAAGATGTCTTTAAAAAACTAAATTGGGATGAGAAAGGTTTGAGAGTCGACGGTTCTTATCTTAGTCATCTTCGTTTCGCTGACGATGTGGTTGTCATGTCTAGTAACCCAGAAGAGCTAAAACAAATTCTTCAAGATTTCAATGAAAAGGCGAAAAAGTGAGACTTAAGATGAACTTGGGGAAAACTAAGTTAATGAGCTCTGGCGCAAATGTACAAATAGAGATTCAAAATGAAATCATAGAGAATGTCCAAGAGTACATCTATTTAGGCTACGTCATGAAACTGGGCAAGGAAAATCAAACGGCGGAAATAACAAGGAGAATAGGGCTGATATGGGCTGCCTTTGGAAGGTTTCAGTACGTATTATGAGATAGAAACACACCAACCAACCTTAAACGGAAAGTGTATAACAAGTGTGTTTTGTCTGTTGCTACTTACAGCATGGAAACGATAACACTTACCAAACAAAACGCAAATAGGCTCCGAGTCACTCAACGCTCCATGGAGAGACAAATGTTAGGAATCTCGTTACGGGGTAAAATACGAAATCAAGTAATAAGATCAAGAACCAAAGTAGTTGACGCCATTGAACGCATATCATGACTAAAGTGGCAATGGGCAGGACACATAGCTAGACAACAGCCCGATAGGTGGACGAGTAAATTACTGCAATGGCGACCGCGAGAAACGAACCGAAATCGTGGTAGGCCACAACGCAGATGGGTAGATGATATAAGACAGTTTGCTGGAAAAGACTGGCTCCAGAAGGCGAGAGACAGATCCCAGTGGAGGACCATCGAAGAGGCTTATGTCCAGGAGTGGAGGTCAATGGGCTGAGAAGGGAGAAGAAGAAGAAATAATTGATCATTTTAAATGCTATCTGTATTCTTAAGTTTGTTAATCTCTAATAATTCCAATAAAGTTAACTTTTCGCTATTATTGTCGGTATGATGTTTTTATCAAAGTTTTGGCTTTAAGATAAAAGATGTATTGGGTACGCTGAATTAAGTTTTTTGTGTAAGTAATCTCTTTTGTGCTCTTTAATTCACGGCCGCGGATATTATTCGTTTTGAAGGCAAGATTAATATTCTGTCTTTGTAATATATTTTTAATTTTGTTGGAAGTATTGCCTGCATAGCAATAAACTTGGAAAATGTATTAAAAATAATAAAGATAAGACCTGCAAAGAGCAAAAATGCGGAGTTTACAAATTAAATATTGATTCATGTCAAAAATGTTTCAAACAGGCCGTATCTTTAAAATTGCAATTGAAGATAACAAAGGATCTCACTTAGTCACATCAAAAATTTGATGGAAACTACATATCGAAAAAAAGCAAAAAAAAATTGACTCTATTGAAGTCATTAGGAATTAGCAAATTTAAGAATACAGATAAAATTTTGAATGACCAATTAGATGCTTATTAAATTTATTTATTTAATAATACGAATTGCGAGCAATTAATTTATTTTTAGGTATATTTGTTTGGACAGTGTGGTGCAACGAATGGAATACAAAACATGACAAGGATTTTATTTTTTTATTTTGTAAACAATGAGCTTAACTTATTTTAGAATTTGTGGGAGACAATGATATTGGGTGTTTATTTAATTTTTCTAGAAGTTGGTTTGTATATGGTTAGGCAACAAGTTTCGATGTACAGTTATTGTTAATCAGAATTGTTGTATTATAAAATTCACTCTGGTATATCAGCTCTTGTATTATTTATATAAAGTCAGTTCGTTTAAAGTTATTCCTTAGCAAGATCTCTTTCACGTTTTTGTATATATATATATATATATATATATATATATATATATATATATATATATATTTATTTTCTTGATTCTTGAACCATAGATTATATCATTTTTCTTAATTTTGTATTTTCTTGGGTTTAGGTTCTATAATTAATAAAACACAAAACGATTGACGTTTCGCCCTTTATTCAAGGCATTTTCAAAATTTTTTCCTAAAAAAATATATAATTAAAATACATCAATAAAAAACATATTTTACCATTTTGGAAAACAAACAAGACACTTAAAAACAGTAGTCAAAACTTTAAAACATTTTAAAAATATTTAATTTTACCGGTACATACCTTGACATTTTGCTGTTCTGTTTCTAAATAAACTTTAAATTTTCATCGTTTACTGAGGATACGTGGACGGCGAATGTGTTTTATTTTTTTAAATATTTTTTTATATTTTACAATGTATAAAAAAAAACAAATAAGGTATATGTTTGGTTTTATGTTTAAGAGGATATTCTATTTTTGATTCTTATTTGACCGGATCGAATACTTAATAGTTTTGTTTAAATTAGGTTTGCGTAAATGTGGCTCAAATTTCTCATATCTATTCTGTCGTTAACAGTGTTTTTATCTTTTTTAATTTCAATCATTTCCTTTATCTGTAATTTTTGGTAATTCATATCTTTGTTTTTTATAATGGTACTGTTATAATCAAAAGTGTGTTTTTCGTCCTGTGTGTGTTTGTTTAACGCTGTTGAGGCATTTTTTGTATATTTATGGCCATTTAATCTGTTCTTCAGTAATTGGCTCGTCATGCCTATAGAAAGTAAAAGAGACACTAATAAATAATAATTTCAACTAAAAGACTATCACCAAAATAATTGATAAACGAACATATAAGTTTTATAACAACGTAAAAACAAAAAACATAGAACATAAACAGCAGAAATATGTGGCATTACCTTACACTAGTGAGCTGTCAGAAAAAATAAAATACATTTTAAAAAAGCATGATATTATCGTATGCCACAGGTCACATAATAAATTAAATACATTATTCACAAATTTAAAAAGTAAAACTCCTCTAATGAATAAATCAAATATAATATATTCGATCCCTTGCACAAATTGTCCCAAAAAATATATAGGCATGACGAGCCAATTACTGAAGAACAGATTTAATGGCCATAAATATACAAAAAACGCCTCAACAGAGTTAAACAAACACACACATGACGAAAAACACACTTTTGATTATAACAGTACCATTATAAAAAACAAAGATATGAATTACCAAAAATTACAGATAAAGGAAATGATTGAAATTAAAAAAGATAAAAACACTGTTAACGACAGAACAGATATGGGAAATTTGAGCCACATTTACGCAAACCTAATTTAAACAAAACTATTAAGTATTCGATCCGGTCAAATAAGAATCAAAAATAGAATATCCTCTTAAACATAAAACCAAACATATACCTTATTTGTTTTTTTTATACATTGTAAAATCTAAAAAATAATAAAAAAATAAAACACATTCGCATTCCACGTATCCTCAGTAAACGATGAAAATTTAAAGTTTATTTAGAAACAGAACAGCAAAATGTCAAGGTATGTACCGGTAAAATTAAATATTTTTAAAATGTTTTAAAGTTTTGACTACTGTTTTTAAGTGTCTTGTTTGTTTTCCAAAATGGTAAAATATGTTTTTTATTTGATGTATTTTAATTATATATTTTTTTAGGAAAAAATTTTGAAAATGCCTTGAATAAAGGGCGAAACGTCAATCGTTTTGTGTTTTATTAATTATAGAACCTAAACCCAAGAAAATACAAAATTAAGAAAAATTATATATATATATATATATATATATATATATATATATATATATATATATATATACATATATATATATATATATATATATACATATATATATATATATATATATATATATATATATATATATATATATATATTTGATAAAAGATGCAGTAAACAAGTAATAAATTATTATCAGATATATTTTAAAAAGTTGTTTTCCCAAATATATTTCACTTCAAGCACAAGAACATCCATCTGAAAGTTAAAAATACATAAAGTAAAAGCTGAAATTACTTTATGTGACCCAGAAGGCCAAGTATTCTTTCTAGTAAATGGTGAATTTTTATTTAAACCGTAAAAATTCTGAAAGGGTAAAAAAGTAAAAAGTGCTGTTTCAAAATAATTTACAGAAAGATAAAAATGTTTACGACATAATAAAACGCAAAGAGTGGTCATTTGATATAATTTAGGTGGCTGAAGGAAACAGGGTGGCGAATTTTTATTTTATTGCTTGTTTTATTGTTATAATGTTTATAAATATATTTTAAAGGAAAATTAGTCCTAATTTTTGCTTTGTTTATTGGCATTAATTTACTTAGAAAAATCAACTCACATGGATTATGTTATATAAACAAGATATATATTTTCTCCTGATCATGTTTTTCTTTGAGTTTCAATTTATTTTAAAAATATTTGCGAATAAAAACAAAGTACAAAGTCAATAAATATCATCACCACTAATTATATCTAAGAGTTAGTCTGTAATAGAGAAAATGTTTACAATTTTGCAGGGAGTCTAAAAATGAACAATAAATTGGGGAAACTGAGCAAAACACCATTGAAATTATTCATAATAGCAATACGTGGATTGACACTGAAAAAATAAAGTACTCTGGTTATTTAAAAATAAACGATATTTCTTTTAGTAATATTATCGTATAATGTGATCAAAGAATTCTGGAATGAATAATTTCAAAAATCATAATATCAGTTAATGAATTATAATTAATTTACAAAATTTAGTTATCAATTATTTCATCAATCAATAATTTTGAAAAAACTATTACCATTTAATGAAATAATTGGTAATTTTATTCCTACAATTATCGATTAATCAAGTAACTGATAATGTCATCTTTAAGATTATCATTTGACGAAGTAATTGATAATTTTAGAAATAAAATTATCATTACAAGGGTATTTGAAAATTTTTTTATTTTTCCAAATTATTTTATTAAAAACTGCTAATTTATCAGAATTAAATTACTTTTTAATTTAATTCAGAAAAAACTTACCAATTAATAATTTGGAAAATTTAAAAGCGGTAGGCTTGGTTGCCAGTACCGAAAAATGCGACCCCTATCCGTTGGGCAGCGCGTTTCGTGTACTCGATTTTACATATTTCTGTTTTAATTCACCGTCGCGCCACCATATGGCGGTTACTTACAACTTTGTTAATCTGTGTGATTCTTGTGTTATCAAGTGGACCATCGAGATGTCGCCTTTGTCGACTTGTTTGCTGCTTTTTGATTTTAAACTCAGCTTTATAGGATGCAAAGGCGAGATGATGGTTTATACCGAATGCGGTGGCCTGACGAGTCCCATATTAAGACAAAACAGCGCTGTCACCATCTGTCGGATCCGGAGTTTTTCCATATTTTGGAGTGCTCCACACTTTTTTAACACGAGAATCATGTAGATTGACAAATTTTCACGTCCGCTTCGCCAATATTTGATTCTATTTTATTTTAAATTATACGGACAAAAACTTATCTATTTATTTATAATTATATATATATAATTTATTTTTGTATCTTAAACTTTTTGTTAAATATTTTTTTCTAATATTTTCTTGGGTATAGGTTTTTCCATTAGAGAAACAAAGGACAATAATTTTCTTTCTGACGTTTTGCTCTACATAGTGAGCTTCTTCAAAAGATGTAAAATAAATAATATTAGAAATATATATATATATATATATATATATATATATATATATATATATATATATATATATATATATATAGAAGTGGTGAGAAAATATTTGTCGATTGTCAGTTTTGCTCTTGGTTCATTATAGCTCTCCGGAAGAGATCACTAGGAGGAGGAGAGGAAACGCATATGGAGAGAAAACTAGAGTTGGTGTCACAGGAAATAAATTGTCTGTCTCTCTTTTTTCGTGTCAAGACCGGAAGGAGAAAAACGGTGGCTTATTTAAAAAAATATATATCAGTTGTGGTCTTCGGTAAATCGAATTTTCATGACACTGTTTGAAAATTTTATATATTATGGTTTTTATTTTAAGATTGTCTGTAAAAAATGTAGCAAATCGCTCTTCTTGAAACAGACAAATTTTATAACTTCTTACATTTACGACTCTCTAGGAAGAAATACGAATATAACATTTTCGCATGTAAAGAGTTGCAGATGTTTTATAATTTTTATATTCAGTATCATTTTCTGGTGAAACTTTTCTGCCATATTTTAAAATGAGTGTTGCAACTATTTTATTGTTAAAATGTAAAAGCAAGCGTGTTGTTTTAAGTTAAATTATGTAGTGTAACATATATATATATATATATATATATATATATATATATATAACATAGGTGTGAATGTAAAATTCCCCAAAGGCATTATCTTTGCGGATGATTATAAAATTTTTCGTGCTATTAGAGATGAGTCAGATGCCAGGGCTCTGCAAGAGGATTTTAATGCGGTTTTGAGATGGTGCAAGGAACATGATATAAATGTAAATATAAATAAATGTGTAGTAATGTCTTTTACATCTAAAAAGCAAATAATTCATTTTAATTATTGTATAAATAACACGCCGTTAAAAAGAACTGATTTACATAGGGATCTTGGTGTTTATTTAGATACGAAGTTGAGTTTTGGTAGGTACATTGATAATGTAACTGCAAGTGAAGTAAAAATTCTTGGTTTTATTATTAGGAGCTGTAAATATTTCAATAATATCAATACAATGATTGTCTTGTATAAGTCATTGGTGCTTGCTAAGCTTCAATATGCTTGTGTAATTTGGGATCCGCAGTATGAAAATAAAATTTACAGCTTAGAGGTGGTTCAGCGGAGATTTTTAAAGTTTTTGCATTACAAGGCATTCTCGGTATACCGTCAAAGAGGAACTGATCAGAAGCTTTTGTGTTCTTTATTCAACTTTCCCAGTTTGAAGCACATGCGTATTGAAGCGGGTGTTGTGTTTTTGTTTAAATTGATTGGGAACAAAATTGATGAAATAAAGAGTTTTTAGAACAGCTTCCATTTAAAATAGCCCGAGTTAACACCAGATCCAGAAATTTATTTTATATTAATGTCCCTAGGACTAACTTGTATAAAAATTCCCAATTAATAAGATTATGTTCATATTATAATAAGTATTGTGGTGCCATTGACATTTTTAACCTAAGTTGTCACAAGTTTAGAAGGGAAGTGAGAAATGAGTTATGTAGGCAATTGTAGTATCTTTTTATTTAGGTTCTAATTTAGATTGTAGTCTTAGTATGTTAAGTTTAGTTGTATCTGTAATTGGCTTTGTAAAAGTTGTTGATACAGTAAATGAATGAATGAATGAATGAATATATATATATATATATATATATATATATATATATATATATATATATATATATATATATATATATATATATATATAAAGTAAAATGCGAACAGTAAATGCAAACTTTCCTCCATCATATCCTTTCTGTGTTAGAGGTTGCACAGTTAGAATAAACTGTTATAGAACGCAATTTATTCTATTTCATCACCATCGAGATGATGGCCTACCTGTACCACCATACCGAGAAGAAAGTCAAAACTTACCCTCCCCGCCACAATGATACGGCAGAGGTACATGTTTCGTCTATACTAGACTCATCAGGGTACCGACATGCATCTGGCTGTGCAAAGGACCGATTGGAAGGAAGCATGCAAATACTGAAGGTGGCTTCGCCGACCTCCCGCCGGATGGCGTATATATGTTTATGCCACTTTCACGGATTCCTCCGTAGCAGTGAATATATCGACATTATGCCATTGTAGGCACAGTTAGGATAAATTGCCTTCTATAACAATTTATTCTAACTGTGCAATCTCTAACACAGAAAGGATATGATGGAGGGAAGTTTGCATTTACTGTTCGCATTTTACTTCATTTATATACGGAGCTGCATATAGTTGTACGTTTGCTGAATGTGATTTCAGCACTACAACGGCATAATGTGGACATATCCACTGCTATTGTATCTAACATGGAGGAATCCGTGAAAGCCGCATAAATATACATATATATATATATATATATATATATATATATATATATATATATATATATATATATATAATAATGCACGAAACAATGTTTTTACAAAAACAACATTATATTAAAATCTTTAGTAAAACATTTTTAAAGAAAATAAAAAGTTATCCTATGAGGTGTGGCTATAAGATGACAAGAGCGATGCTTCTGCGGAAGAAGTACACATGCGTCGAAAGCGAACGGTAGCTTGAAGCCTACCCTTTCAAATGCGACATCTTCCGGGTCTGTAGATAAATCAGTCTTGCTGGGGTCTTTAACTAAATAAGAACTGTTATTGCGAAAAAAATTATAAGTGTAATAAGAGAGCAACGAATTGGAAACTTGGAAAAACCAGTGCTAAAACTTACCTGAAACTAAGCATCAATCCATACATTAGAAGGGCCCAACTTCACCGAGAGTTAAAAAAACTTGAATGAGCACATCAAGCAATGATAATTTTTTTTTATATTAGTGAGGTTGTGTACCTTTACTGGGCTTCTGAATAATTAATCAATATTACTACCTTAAGCTTGCTCAGCTCCGTGAATAAATAAGAAAAAACATGGGTTCTCCATCAAGACAAAGCCCCGACTCATTCTGCATGGTTTGCTAAGAGGTTAAGAGGTTATATATATATATATATATATATATATATATATATATATATATACATATATATATATATATATATATATATATATATATATATATATATATATACCATTTGAAAGTAGACATTTCAACAGGTAAAATGTGCCTATGCAAAATATCGAAATCGAAAAAAAGATCAATACAGTTTTTCGTGGAAGATATGGGTGATTTTTTTTTGAAAAATGTAAATATCTCAGAAACTACTTGCTTCTCAAATTTTAGTAATATAACGCTAATTTAATATAAAAAATGGTACTCTTAGAAAATTTCTTGTCAACTGAGTAATTTTTACGCGTGAAAAAAAAACAAAAAATCAGTTTTAATCCATTTTCTCGAAAAAATTGAGGTTATGTTAAAGAGGACTTGTACAAAAGTTTTAGAGTTTTTTATTCTCTACAATTTATGTCTAGCATATTTTCTGCTAGGTGGTCAAGTTTCGCCGGAAATCGAAAAAAATCACTTTCAACTCTTACACCCCATCCCGATTTCACCATTTTGCACGATCTGTTGATCAATTTTTGTTTTCTCTCTTTGTTATAACATAAACAAATTTTGTCTAGTCCTAGCATATATATATATATATATATATATATATATATATATATATATATATATATATATATATATATATATATATATAATTTTTTTTCTAAATAGGTAATTACACCAACCTAATTAATTAACATAGCCTTATAATTTTTTAATCCTACATTTTCCCTCCATTTTTAAAATGGGCTTTTTGTTTAACAGCAGTAGTTGAACCACTAGGTTTTCCACTAACTTAGGCATTTCCCAACATACTTCCAAGCAGATAATTTAGGTTTAGTTTAGTTTTAGTTGCCTAGAACTAACCTGAACTAACCAAAAATTTTTGGTGACTAAAATTAATTTTACATTTATCTTTACATATAAAAAATTAAAACATGTTATTGACTGATGGACAAGTCTTGTATGTTTTAAATAAGATCTATTATACGAAAATATTTGACATCTGGCAACGTCGAAACAAAATTAAGGTATTTCTCCAGACATGGAAGAAATATCAAAGACGTGTACAAAATTTATTTTTGCTTCTTCATTGTACAAATTTTTCTTAATTTCGTTGCTAAAATTTGTGCAAAAAGAATTGAAATATATTTTACATGATTTATTTTAACCACCATTGGCAATAATAAATAAAGTTCGGTATTTTTGCAAGAAATAAATGTAACCTTGAAGTAAAATATATTTTTTCACCTTTTCTGGAAAAAAAAATAAAATATATAAAAAACCAAGATTCAAATCGTGTCATATAACCTCCAAATATGGAGTATGTATATATATATATATATATATATATATATATATATATATATATATATATATATATGTTATGTCGGATATTCTCACGGGTGTGATGTGTAATCGAAGGTTTTCGGGCATCCCGTGTATGTGCTGAGTCCCTCTCGAGAACTGTAAGGCAGCTGACGTTTCGGTGAAATCTCATTTACCATTTTCAAAGCTCACTGTATGGCGTCTACGAGCGAACTGACGCCTGCGACTTCGGTGTTGTCGGTACCGTGTGCGCGTCGGACGTGTTCGTTTTCCAAATGGTTCCGAGCCATCAGGTGGCGTGACCTGCTGCGCACACAAAAAACTCTAAAACGGACAGAAGACTGGTGTTCTTTGGTGTTCTGTCTGTTTTAGAGTTTTTTGTGTGCGCAGCAGGTCACGCCACCTGATGGCTCGGAACCATTCGGAAAACGAACACGTCCGACGTGCACACGGTACCGACAACACCGAAGTCGCAGGCGTCAGTTCGCTCGTTGGCGCCATACAGTGAGCTTTGAAAATGGTGAATGAGATTTCACCGAAACGTCAGCTGCCTTACAGTCCTGAGAGGGACTCAGTACATACACGGTATGCCCGAAATCCTCCGATTACATATATATATATATATATATATATATATATATATATATATATATATATATATATATATATATATAACTTTAATTCTTGTTACATTATTAAGTAATTTCGTTTAAGAGTACGGCAAAAATGGAACGAAATGATTCCCTAAATATTTTAGAATTTCTCGCCAATTGTGAATTCTCAAAGGCGGAAGGTCATTTGTTCCAGTTTAAAGCTTCTTTACAGTTACAATTTTATATGGAAACATGTCTTTTGTTTTAGTTTAGAGTGCTTTATGTCTTATGGCAAGAGCAGTACTGAACACTTATATGAGAGTTAAATTTAATTTATGTAATATAAATGACAGAACTTTAACTTTACGGTGTAATTCAAAACAGTTGGGGTATTCTTGTTAAGTATATATGTATATGGATCCGTAATGGATAAAAATTGTTATATTTAATTTAATATGAAATCAGTACTATTATTAAGAAACCAGCTTTTAATAATTTCCATTCTGACACAATTCTACGAGAACATTTTATATTTTTTTGAATAAATTATAAAGTTAGAATTTCGCCGTTTATATTGCAAGCAATAACTTTAATTTTCATATAAATGTTCAACACTGTCTTTCCGAGACATAATATATTTTAAACTAAAACAAAAGACGTGTTTTCATATAAAATTGGAACTGTAAAGAGGCTTTAAACTAAAACAGATGACTGTTTGCCTCGGGGAATTTACATTAAGGCGTGATATACTAAAATATCTGTGAAAGGTACACAACAATTTAGAGCATATTTTCTTTGTGGTTTCATCGTATTCCTAAACGAGTTTTTTCAATTTTTGTGACGCGACACGTCAAGAAATATTAAAATTGCAATTCTTTTAGAAAATTTCTTAAGGCTTTTGGAAGGTTTTTAGTATTATTATTGCTCTGTTAATAAAGTGAATCTTATATTGTAATTCATAAGATACTTGGACCCACAGATATATAAAAATTAGATCGTTAGTCTCAGCATATCGGCTTGCGCTTTGTCTAAAGGAGATGCAAACATCTTAGGATATAATCTTTCTTTCTCTAAAACAGTGGGGAAAATTTGACTGAAATAATCGTAACAATCAGAAAATCCACTTCATCGAGTTTTTATAATATTTTCTCTTTACTTTTACGATGCTGGATGTTTATTAAAAATATTTAGGATAATTTGGAACAGAGACTTTCTTCAATCGAGGATTTTTCAAACTACATGAAACAATTTTACCTGTTTGTGGATTCTGCTCTGAAATTGTCCGAATTATGTTACCTTCAGAAAAGTATAATTTATAACGTTTGCAATTCTGATTGGGTCCGTAATCCTCTCGAAGAATAGCCTTAAGCCATTTTTTCGCAAAACACTGTAAGTTGGAAAGTCAAAAACGCGCTCTTTCGGGTCGTTCTTATAATTTCCGCTTCACCTCGGAATATTACATTCATTGGGCATTATTATAAAATGTCAGTAACTTCACAAAATTACGTAGTATATCCACAATTATGTATAAATTTAGCATTCTGCATTCAAGATCACACTAAACTAACCTACAAAACAGTATGGATGTAACTGTTCCCTTCGAGTTTTTACAGGTATTAATTTCTTTGCTTACTCTTTCTGTCTACCTTCGTTATAGGAAAGAAAGAGATAGCGAGAGTGGTCCAAGGATACGATCGACGACAAGCGATTATTCAGAAATCCTATTAATTAAATATCATATGCAATCGGCTAGTTGAGTGTTGGTTGATTTCAGTGCGACTGACTACAGGTAACTGGTTATCAACTTAATAAGGAATACCAGTCAATACATTCTTATGGATTAAGAAGTAGACTCAAATTGTCTGACTTCACTGCTTATTTGAAGTTAAGCACTGTGACTTTGTCTTCCAGGGGGCATTGATTAACATTACAGTCATTTCGTCCAATTAGCACGTAAATAACATTTCTAATTTTTTGTGCTTTGTGGTAGTAGATTATGGTATTCATACACAAGTTTTAATTTTCCGTTTGTGGCAGAAAACTCCTATAAAGGTTTATCGGCTTAAACATGTATTTTGACAAGCGAATTTTCAATATTTACGATCGTAGTCAGTTTTTTATGCAACCCATAGTTGAAAAGCTGCGTTTGCAATTAGCTGAGTTGATTGGTTTTGCTATAGCCGCCTAGAGCCTTTTTGCAATAATTACTGAAAAAATACATCCTTTGTTGTAAGTTTTGCATACTAACTTTTTTAGTCTTGTTATTTACAAAATTTTGATTTTGTAAGTATTTACAAAATCTTCGTTATTCTTTAAGTCTCGTTTGTGGATAGGGCTTATGGCAAATTGAAATTTTTTTTTCATAGATTTGTAAGCTTGGAAATAAATAATAATTTTCCAATACTTCAATGAATTTACATCGGAAAGCTAATCGGCTGCATGACTAGTGTCCAGGGTCGTATCTGTTATGAAATTATTCAACCTCTTTTGCTTTGGTATTCATTTTATTTTTTATAACCCGCGTTGATTCAAGTGATTTATTATATTTCCATGATTGATGAATATAAATCACGTTTAAATCATCAAATTTAATTTTAATCGTATTAAAGCAACTATTGGATTAATACCGGAATAATTTATTATAATATGTATAGATTTAATTTTCCATAGTTTCGATTAAAAGTAAACAAAGTACAATTCGAATGCTGATTGATTGAGTGAGACATATTATTGATTCATCAACTGGGAGATTTTTTAGCGTCAGTTAGAACAGGTTTCGATAATTAAATTTGTACAGATTAGTTTTTGTTTTTAGAAGTTAAATTATATCATATGGATCAATTTTTCTTAAGGTAGTTCACCATTAATCGAGTTTCTATATATTTCCTTAAAACTTTGTGTATTCGTTGTTTGTGTAATTATCTGTAGGATTTTGAGGCATTTTGTCCCTTTCATTGCTGGATAATCAATATAAAAAATGCAACAGTTTAAGTGGGCTATATGGAAAGAGTCATAGTGGGATATAATCATATATAACTTAAAAACTTCGCCATATATTTTTCTGAAAAATGAATATATGATGTACAACATTATCAGGCATGATATGTTACAAGGCAGAAATGTCCAGCGATGCCGTCAATTCACAGTTAGAAGGCAAATTTCGTTACCTAATAATATTTCAAGCGGTTGATGCGTAGAACTCACACCAGAATAGAGAAGCCGCAAGGCTGCCATGTAAAGCAGGCGGGTGAAAGTTCCTTTTTTTACTGATCGTAGGCCAGTCATCAGTTGAAGTTTAAGTACTCATCGTTATTAATAATGCGGTAATACATTATTAATAACGATTTTTACACATTACGTATGGGATATACGTGAGACTACGACTTACAGTATTAGATCATGATGAAGCCTAAACAAAGCACGACTTTTGGCATTAAATCAAGATAAAGAAAAATAAGTAAACTAACGAGGTGTTGTCTATCAGGTTCACATGGTAAAAGCAGTGTTGTTTAATCGTCGCTTCATTATTTCTGCACGACTCGCTCGTATGGGAGCGTATAGTCAGAGTCAAAAGCTCGAGAGGAGGAGGAGGTAGTTTTATAATCGAATATTTGGTGCGTACCTTATCATTAAACCACTAGTTACAGATAACTAATTATATTTTATAAAAGTTATATAGTTTTGAAAGCGTGGCATACCTTATATGTACTACTTGCATGGATACCGCTTTCAGGGAATTTATTAGCACTGATTTTTTTCGTGGGTACTAGGGAAGGGTAATCGTGTAATGGGATTCCTATATTGTATCTTCCTATGATTCAAGGCCGTATTCTTAACGTGTAATCCCCCTAAAGCCTTTAACAAAGGTAGAATGTAAAATGTAAACAAGCAGCTGTCAATGAAGATGGACTACATTTTTAACCTCAACACTGTACCTCTTTTCATACTGTCTTAGTGCCTGCTTTTAATATATTATAGGACTATTGTACTACTTGAGAAAATATTTTACTTTCTTTAAAGAAAAGGCCAATTATTTTCCGTTCTAATTTTTAATATTTTTGTAACATCAAACCTGAGGGACTGTCATTCATCGGTTTAACTGTTCTAATGTTGTTACGCCATTTGAAAGAGAATACTGATGATGGGTTGATAGAGGCATCTTAATATTCGTTTCTGGGGAATTGCAGTAGGATGATAAGTAGTAAAGAATATTAAAAAAGGGATGTTTGTCAATCTATATTATTTGTTGGTTCATGAAATGCATAATTTGGTCAGTTGTTGGTTTAGGTTTCACAGATTTGTGCACGACCGGTTGCAAGTCGATATTAGTGCCAGCCATCTTTCAAATAATATTTTAGTTGGCATGTGCGACATACAGTCATTTTTATGCATTTTTTTAACTTGTGTTTGCAAAAATCGTTTTTTTTTCTAAAAAGACCGTTAGAAAAGCACCGACGTATGAGTTATAAAAACTCTTGGAGATTTTACTTCACCTGTAAAACTGTAAAAGGGATTAAGTTAATCGTTTGTCCCTGTAATACTTCCTAGTGGTTTGTGGTATTGAATGTAGTGCGGTAATGTTGGATTTGAACCTACTTCAGTGGAAACTAGGGTTTGTCTACCTTTTTTTGGGGACCATTCACACTGTTTCGTAAGCAACTTTTTGGCAAGAACCACATTGTCTGTGGAATATCGAAAAACTTTTCAGTTAGGGGTAACTACTTCAGTATTTTTAATTTGCACATTCCCATAAAAAGGGGAAGGAAGGGTAGTAAATTGTAGATTGGGTAATATATATATATATATATATATATATATATATATATATATATATATACATATATATATATATATTGTTAGTGATATGTTTAAATTGTTGTAAATTAATAGCGTACCATGTACCGGGTATTTAAATAGTAAATATGTCCTAATATTGTGCAAAGAGGTTTCCTTACAGGACATTTATGGGGTGAAATTTGACTGTAATTTTACAGCGACTTTTGAATAGTTAAGTAACTTTTTTTATGGGAACTGTGGTACTTGAATGTTCAGTATTTTATTTCTGGGTATAGTTTCGATATTACTATCATTTCAGTTGGGTCTACTTAGAACCCATTGCTTTCTTTATCTAAAATATATCTAAACTTAAATTAAGAAAGGGAAAATAGATTGTTGCTTGATATATTTTATTCTAATAAACTTAGAGTTGTCTTGTATTTTTTTTATAAACCAATGACGGTTTATTGTAGAATGATTAATAAAATTTCAGGTCTATTTAATTATTTAATTCTTTTATTTTTTTTAATCGGATTCTAGTGACTGAATTCAAGTTGGCTGTTAATTAAAGATTGTACTTTGTAAAATATATGAAGAGTTTTAAGGATTTCATTCCTTTTCAGGGTTTTTATTTTTATTTCTGGTTCTTGTTCTTGGTTTTGGCATCAGTTTTTGTGTTTCTGATTGTGAAATTTGGAGGACGAGATTCCGTTTTGGTCTAAGGGGTACAGAACCCTTCTGACAATACAGTAACCTACCCGTAGCTAGATCAAGGAGTACCATGACGCTTGGATCTCAGGTTTTTCAGTTACTGAATAGATTGGTAAATACTGTTGTATTATTTTAACTTAAGCTATTTCATATCACAATTTAATTTAATTATATTAAATTTAAAGCTAATTTATATCCAATTAATTCTTCCGGTTAGTAATGAGCATGTAAATATGGTCAAAGATTTATATTTTGCGCAATTGAATCTCACTGTGCACGACGAGAGTGATAACTTCTGTGCATTGCATTCAGACTCGGTTGAAGGTTTGATATATATATATATATATATATATATATATATATATATATATATATATATATATATATAATAAAATAGAATAAAATATTGGCGAAGCGGACGTGAAAATTTGTCAATCTACATGATTCTCGTATTAAAAAGTGCGGAGCACTCCAAAGTATGGAATAACTCCGGGTCCGACAGATGGCGACAGCGCTGTTTCGTCCTAATATGGGACTCGTCAAACCACCGCAGTCGGTACAAACCATCATCTCGCCTTTGCATCGTATAAGCCATACTTATAATCAAAATACGGCAAATAAGACGACAAAGGCGACATCTCGATGGTCCACTTGATAATACAAGAACCATACAGATTAACAAAGTTTGTAAGAGAACCGTCATATGGTGGCGCGACGGTGAATTAAAACAGAAATATGTAAAATCGAGTACACGAAACGCGCTGCCCAAAAGATAGGGGTCGCATTTTTCGGTACTGGCAAGCAAGCATACCGCTATTTAAGCAGCCAAAGCCACGTGCCGCACCAAACGATCCCACCATGAGAGCATCGTTTAGCGTGTTTCAAAGCCAAACAAGTAAATAAATATGTAGATAAGTTTTTGTCCGTGTAATTTAAAATAAAATAGAATAAAATATTGGCGAAGCGGACGTGAAAATTTGTCAATCTACATGATTCTCGTATTAAAAAGTGCGGAGCACTCCAAAGTATGGAATAACTCCGGGTCCGACAGATGGCGACAGCGCTGTTTCGTCCTAATATGGGACTCGTCAGGCCACCGCAGTCGGTACAAACCATCATCTGCGGTTTGGTGCGGCACGTGGCTTTGGCTGCTTAAATAGCGGTATGCTTGCTTGCCAGTACCGAAAAATGCGACCCCTATCTTTTTGGGCAGCGCGTTTCGTGTACTCGATTTTACATATTTCTGTTTTAATTCACCGTCGCGCCACCATATGACGGTTCTCTTACAAACTTTGTTAATCTGTATGGTTCTTGTATTATCAAGGGGACCATCGAGATGTCGCCTTTGTCGTCTTATTTGCCGTATTTTGATTATAAGTATGGCTTATACGATGCAAAGGCGAGATGATGGTTTGTACCGACTGCGGTGGCCTGACGAGTCCCATATTAGGACGAAACAGCGCTGTCGCCATCTGTCGGACCCGGAGTTTTTCCATACTTTGGAGTGCTCCGCACTTTTTAATACGAGAATCATGTAGATTGACAAATTTTCACGTCCGCTTCGCCAATATTTTATTCTATTTTATTTTAAATTACACGGACAAAAACTTATCTACATATATATATATATATATATATATATATATATATATATATATATATCAATATATTTATATATCATTCAACCTTTTCAAAGCTTACTATATGTCATCTATGGACGAACCGTTCGCCCTCGTTAAAATCAATTGTCGTTTTTGGGATAAATTTTGGATTGCTTTAGGAATGAGCGTATTTTGTTTTTGGACCCCTACACAAACTCCATTAATATGGGTTTTGGAGGTATGAATTTTTGTTGGGGGGAGGAACAGGTGTGCGATTTAAGAGCAAGTTAGTGTGAGAGCACTTGCAGTCAACCCTTACCCGTACTACGACTCCTACATATATATGAAAAATTTCCCATATCAATTTAATAATTTTCAAAAATAATTGTTAACAGTACTATTTCTACGTATGATATTAAATTGTACCCACAACAATGGCAACGCAAAAGCGCGTAATTGGATAATATATCCTTATTTTTATAATAGAAGCCCTAACCCAGAAACCATCTAAAAATATGCCAAGCAATAAGTTAAAAGTACGTGTATATTCTCGGAAACTATAATATCCCATGGCAGTAAACGTGCTCTAAAAGGTAATTTTAGGGGCAGTCGACTATTCCACGGAATAATAGGTTTGTAGATGGAAGGATTTATAATGGTTATTATGGCTGGAATACGTTATTTGCCTGTCTTTAAAATATAGTATGTACTTTTTAGCATTTTGGCGTATACTTTAAGATGCTTTAGGCTAGCCATAATTTATTATGACGTAGGTAAAGTATATTACCAGAATGAATTTTATTTGATGTTCTGTCAGTTGTTTTTTGTGGATGTGTATTATAAACAGAATCTGTATTTGGAGTTTTGAAAATTTTTTAAGTGAACTGCTTTAAGTTGACCAGGCGCGGATCCAAGGGGGGGGGGGCGGTGAGGGCGATCGTCCCCCCCCCAAGAGCTTTGAATTTAGGAAAATGGACCCGATTTTTCATCTTATACTACAGTTTATTTAAGAACTAGACAGAGTAATAAATCATTTTTCACCCTTTTTCTCTTCGCAAACTACCTGTGTTCTTTAATCCCGTGTCTTTAGCAAAATTTGTTAGACACATATTTTTCATAGGAATGGGTTAGAAATTTTATAATCAAAAATACCGGTCTATAATAATGGACCAAAACGTAGCTTTATTCCCTCAAAAAATTCGAAGTTATAATTTAAATACTTACAAAATATCCATTGTCAAAAACAAAAAAGTTAAACATATATAAAAAAATAAATGCGTCCATATAATATTAAAATATTTTTGGGGCTATCGGTCATTTTATTATTACTTAAAAACATTTTTAGGGTTTTTGACGTTTTAGTTTATTTATTTCTTAAACCATCTGCAGAATTACAGTTAAACATTAAAAGTGATTCAAATGTAACTACTTCTTATATGTTGTAATTAAAATTAGTCCGGCTTATTTTTATTTCTATTGCATTGATATCTTAATTTAATTTAATTTATTATATGGAAATCCGATAGCCACAAAAAAATAAAATAAACATGTTAATTCTACACGCTTAAGAAAAAGACACAAATACAATAATAAAATAATAAAAAACTAAATTACAGAGTTTGACACACTAAAATAAAAATATATAAAAAAAAAATTAAAAAAAAAACATAAACAACATTAAACAATAAAATACAACAAAAACAAAAATTTAAATAATAAATTGTGTTTACATTAGTTCACATTACGTATCTAATTCCTAATCAAAGTCAGTGAAAATATCTCAAATTACTTATAATTGGTTCCTCTATCTCACCGATCATGAAATCGAGTTCTCACATTTTGTTTTATTCTTTTATTATATGGATTTTTCCCAATTTTCCGCAGTAACTTTATTCAAAAAAATCTTTCAAAAGTTTAGTTAAATTACTAATTTTGTTAATTGTGTTATTTCTAGCAATTCTACCTTTTACTTGAAAGATATATTTACTTCTCCAACGGACAGTTTCCGGACGATCTATAGGAACAGATTTTCTATCTGGTTTTTCCCAGCAAAAATTTAGTTTTCTGAGCAATTTCCAGAGATCAGTTCTTTTAATTTCAGGTAAATCGCGATCTTCATTGATTTTAGTTAGAATTTTGTAGACGGTTGGGATCTGCTTCTCATAATAAAATGTATATACAATCTCTTTAATTGCAGTTTTCATCTCTTCTTCCATCAAGGTTTTCGTCTGCCTATGATGGAATGTGGCATGGGAGTACTAAAAATTCCAGTTGTTTTTTCTCCTTTAGTATTCGGTATATAGTAGATTTTCCAACTTCTCTCATGTTGAAACACATCTTAACAGAGCTTTTAACAATAATATCTATATATTGATATCTTAAGGCATCATAAATATTCATCGTAATAAGTTTTTCGTTGAGGAAAAAATGCCCCGGTTTAACGATTTTGGAATAAATATAGAGGTGAAAGCCATATTTTTGGGTATCTCACTAATCTCAAATAATATATAAAAACCAGGGCAAACAAGATAAATCACTAAGGACACACTGTAAGGTGTACTTTTCTCACTGACATAAATTAAATTAAACTATCAGAAATTTTATGTTGCAGTAAATTTATAAATTATATTTAAATATAATAAAATGTATTTAGATTTATGGCAGTTCTCAATTACCTGCGGCACTAGGGTAGGTACGTTGGAAGTTTCGGTAACAGTTTTATTACTCTCTCTAGTTCTTGAATAGAGTCTAGGAATGTGTTTGCTTGCGATCGCCCCCCCCCCCTTCCAAGAGCTTTGAGTTCAGGGAAATAAAACCCATTCTGCCTTTTATATCAGGAATGAGTATGCTGCTTGCACTCCCCCCCCCCCCGTTGACAACTTGCCATACTGTACTTTTGTGATATCACCGCCCCTCCAAAGAGAGAGGCTGGATCCGCTCCTGAAGTTGACACTACCATAAAACGCTTCTTTTAACAACACTATAGATTAGATATCGAAGTTATATTAGCAGAAGACAGTTTTACTTTCTGGATGATGCCAGAAATAATAATTGACTCATTCGCCTGTCTGAAAGGTACGCTCGAACCGTAAAAAATTTTTAACCGAAAAAATGTCAAAAAATTACTAGTTTTTTACCTTTCTGTCATTATATCTCTGTAAAAAACAATCCTGGAGCAAAATGTTATAGAACATAATTTGTTCGTCGAAATATTTGATGCAGATTGCGAAATATGCTAATTTATATCGTAAAATACTCAAAAAAGTCAGCGACTTTATAAGGTATTTGTATTTGGTGAATTTTGAAGATTATTTAAATACAAAAGAAAGATATTATCATGTAGAAAATATATGAGATATATATCTTGTTGTGACTTGTCACAATAATAACTGGGTTGGTAAAGGAATTGATGAGAAAGTGGAGCAAAAAAGAATTGCAATAAAATCAAAAATGCAATTAACCAAATTGTAAGCTTTTATTTAAATAATTTTTGCGAGATATAATAATAGAGCATGCTGTTTTTCGGAAGCTTTTGGACTAAGATAAATCATATTTAAGCCTCAGAAATTTGCACTTACATTTCCTGTACTGACAGTCTTGTACTGCCAAAACTTGAATACTGTAGTATAATATGGTCACCACAATATGAAGTCTGGAGTAGAACCATAGAACGTGTCCAGCGAAAGTTTTTAAAGTATATGTTTTTTAAAAAATTTGGATACTATCCTATTCAGGATTATAATCACCTAGACTTATTGAATATATTTAACAGACTTTCATTGGAAAACAAACGTATAAAAATATGTTTGGTATATATATACAAGATCTTAAAAAATAAAATAAATAGCCCAGACTTATTGCTGTAACTTCCATTTATGGTAAATAATGGTGGAACAAGACAAAGACCAACATTTTATCTAGAATTTCCTAGAATAAATACTTACAAAAATGCGCCCCTATATAAAATGTGTAATTATTTTAATACATACGTTAGTGATGTAGATTTAAGTAGTATTACTTTACGTAGATATAAGGATATTCTTGACCATAAATTGCTAGATTCTCAGGCTCGGATGTAATATTGACAATAATATTAACTAGGAATGTTAGTTTAATGTTTTTAACTTTAAGAAAGGTATCTGTAACTGGCTTAACTGCTGTGGATGCTGTATTCAATAAATAAATAAATAAATAAATAAATAAAAAAATCCTTTAGACTCGCCCTGTATAATATTTGCTCAAGAAAATAATAATATAATTTTAAAAAATCCACTAGTGTGTTTATTATTCAGCTAGTTGCCTCTTGCATATATAAAAAGAATTGGGCACAAAGCATTTGGGGATAGCTAGAGGTAGAAAACGGGAACATATACATTTATGTATGGGCTACAAACAGAATTATAACTCGTAAAATGAATTTTTCTAGTTATGCTGCATTTGAATTTTAATAGAATTGCTCTAGTTTAAAAATACATTTTGCAGTAGGTACAGAAAATTAATAAATATGAAAATGAATTCTAAAATTTGCACAACGTTATAGCTTTTAAACCATATATATATATATATATATATATATATATATATATATATATATATATATATATATATATTATATAGGAATAAACTTTTTTTTTGTACCATTAAATATATTTTTAGTTGGTTATTTTCTTGGGAATATGGTTCATTTTTATATTGAAACTACATATATACAGTAGTCATACTTATTGTATATATATATTTTTATTTCTCAGGACGTTTCGATTCTTTCGAATCTTTTTCAACTGATGCGGATGCTACAAAAATGTGCATTTTTAATATTATTATATATGGACAAAGAGGTTAAAAACTTACCAGAACAGAGATTTTTGTTTTAAACAATAGTTAATTACATCACAAACCAATTGTAGTCACTCACTCTTTTGTATATTCACTTTTTAAAAGTATTTTTAAAAGGCCAGTTAGAAGAATGGGCACTACATTTTTAACCCTATAACTGTCTTGACTTGACTGAATGTGGAACCCAGATGGTGTATGTTTTTTAGGCACTTTAAGTGGCGTAAAAAGTTTGGGTCTTTTAATGAAGTGATATTTTTCTGAAAAATATCGTGATTTAATTTAGAAGAATTAGAAGCGGAGAATTATTCTTATTTATTGTTTTATTTATTTTAGAAATTCCCTTATGTTGGTTTATTTTAATATGTTGAAATAAATTTGATTTAAATTACTGATGTCTGTTTTATCGTTTATGGCATTCGGATTTTTTTTTATTGCAATCATTTCGTAAAATTCTCGTTTTCCTTTGTTCGTTTCAGTTTTCAAGATTTTTGTATTTTCATAATCAAAGGTGTGCTTGTGTTTCATTTCGTGTTTTTTTAGGGCTGTAATGTAACACGAAATGAAACACAAGCACACCTTTGATTATGAAAATACAAAAATCTTGAAAACTGAAACGAACAAAGGAAAACGAGAATTTCACGAAATGATTGCAATAAAAAAAAATCCGAATGCCATAAACGATAAAACAGACATCATTAATTTAAATCAAATTTATTTCAACATATTAAAATAAACCAACATAAGGGAATTTCTAAAATAAATAAAACAATAAATAAGAATAATTCTCCGCTTCCAATTCTTCTAAATTAAATCACGATATTTTTCAGAAAAATATCACTTCATTAAAAGACCCAAACTTTTTACGCTACTTAAAGGGCCTAAAAAACATACACCATCTGGGTTCCACATTCAGTCAAGTCAAGACAGTTATAGGGTTAAAAATGTAGTGCCCATTCTTCTAACTGGCCTTTTAAAAATACTTTTAAAAAGTGAATATACAAAAGAGTGAGTGACTACAATTGGTTTGTGATGTAATTAACTATTGTTTAAAACAAAAATCTCTGTTCTGGTAAGTTTTTAACCTCTTTGTCCATATATAATAATATTAAAAATGTACATTTTTGTAGCATCCGCATCAGTTGAAAAAGATTCGAAAGAATCGAAACGTCCTGAGAAATAAAAATATATATACAATAAGTATGACTACTGTAGTATATGAACCATATTCCCAAGAAAATAACCAACTAAATATATATATATATATATATATATATATATATATATATATATATATATATATATATACAACGGGTATTTTTCCAAGTAAGCTAAAAAATGCCCATATTAAAGCAATCTATAAGAAAGGGGAGAAATCTGAAGAAAAGAATTATAGACCAATCTCGCTATTACCCAATATAAGCAAGGTTTTTGAGAAAGTTTTATATTAGAGAATTGTAACATTGCTGGATAAGTTTTCTGTAATATCGGATAAACAAAATGGTTTTACAAAAAGGAAATCCACAGTAAGAGCTTTGTACCAAACACTTATACAAATTCTAGAATCACTAAATACAAAAAAGCAAGCATTGGCCATGTGCCTGGATCTGTCTAAAGCCTTTGATACTGTGGATCATAAAACATTATTGTTAAAACTTGAAATGTGTGGTATAAGGGGTAATGCACTGGAATTAATAAGATCGTATTTGACGGACATGACTTAGTGTGCGGTTGAGTCTGATCTCAATGGTAGAGCTATAGTGTCTCAGAGGGTTAAGACGAAGAGGAGCGTCCCTCAGGGTTCAATACTTGGACTTCTTTTGTATATTCTTTATACAAATGATTTAACCGAAATCTCTGGAGAGGAGACTGAACTATATGCTAATGATACATCGCTTATATTCAGTAAAAGCACGGCGGGGTTGCTATCGATGAAGGTTCAATCTGTGATGGACATTTTTGATGGGTACTTTCGGTCCAACAGTTTGTTGCTAAATATTTCCAAGACACAGTGAATTATATCTGGCAACAAATGGAAATAATCAATTTACATTAACATTTGAGAATACAACAATAACATCAGTTGGGTGCGCTGTTGTTTTGAGACGCACATCGAGAGAGTTGCCGCTAAAATATCTCAGTATTGTTTTGCATTAAGAATTATTTCGGAGAGAGTTGAAATCGAGGCAGCTCTGTCAGCTTACCATGCAGTTGTACAGTCCAGACTCAGATATGGTTTGATATTTTGGGGTAATTCCTGTGTGTAAGTGTATTTTTCCAATGAAACAACAAGGCAGTTGTATAAATATTAGTAACGATATTTTGATGGTTATAGATATGTACATTTTGGATTCGGTGATGTTTATTATTGATAATAGGGATCTTTTCGAGGGTGCATCTATTTAACATCACTACACTACTAGAAATAAAACAAATCTGCTTCCTGATAAATATAACTTTAGTTACTTTCAGAAAAATATCGAATTTTCTATAATAACAGTTTTTAATTCTTTACCTGAAAATGTACTTTTACTCCCGAGAAATAGATTAAAGTGTGTCCTAAAAATATTTTGTGTAAAAAAGCCTTCTATACATTGGAAGAGTTTTATGAGTGTGATAAGGGCAGCATTGTCTCGAAGTAGAATTTTTGTTGTGGGCTGTGTTATTAAATTTTAAATGTGTGTAAGTTTCCTTGTTATTTAAATTTTTTTCATTTATAATATTGCCCTTTATCTTAAGTTTTAATTGTCTTGTTTTTTCTAGATTAATTTGATAGAATTATTCAAGAAAGGCATTTAAAACTGTAGAATTACTGTTGAGGTTTTTTTCCTTTTTTATCTACAGCTTTTTGTAAGTGATACTTATTGGAATAAATAAAGAGTTATATATATATATATATATATATATATATATATATATATATATATATATATATTGTAACGAACTTTATAATATTTTACATTTCATAGTATTAGTTTGAGTTGGTTTTCCGATTACAGGATTACGTAGATTTCCACCTGGTATACTATGTATACTGTCAGAAATCCAACTAAAAAGAAAAATATGTTTCTCTCATATATTCCAACTCCACTAATGTCCCTTGGCACTTAACACAAATGTTTTAAATGCAAAAAGGTCCCTTAAATGTATTAAAATTACTACTTAAAAATAATTTGAAATATTTTCAACTTCCACAAATAAATTTATTTACATTATTAGTTGTATATAATTAGTTATGTGATAATATATATTTTTAAAGTATTTTTATTACCATTTATTAATTGTGAATACGGAACAATAAATCAACAAAACAGTCATTTCCTTTTAATTATATTGTCAACCATGACAACCGATTTAGTCCTAACCACAAACACATGTTAAAACAAACCCGCCACAACAAAACCAAATAAGCTTCTTTGAAAATATATGTAACATAATCACGTAAAACCCTATTTTGTTTTAATTCTCCGCAAATAAGAAGCATAAATCTGGAAAACTCACCGAAGAAAATTACAACAAACACGCAAGGCACGCGGATTTTTCCGTACTGATCTAAGACAGATCGCAATTTTCTTTTTACCCTGTTACTCTAATTGTTTTCCTTGAAATTAAGATTAAATTTGTAGACAATAGAGCTTTGGTAATGTAAGAATTACCTCAGGAAATTTATAAGACTCTAAGAAGATATCAATATATATATATATATATATATATATATATATATATATATATATATATATATATATATACCGTTTATTAATTTTATGTGATAAATAATAACCAAAAGTAGAGTTTAAGTATATCAAAATGACAGGAAAAGTCCAAAATTTATAAATATATCATAATTTTTTGTCGTCAAATAGAATATTTAATTCATAATATCAATAAAACAACAAAATTTTATCATATTTTGACAATTAAGAATCCATTTTAATTTTAGATTTCAAAGCTTAAAATTTCATCTAGTTACCAGTTCACGTCAGATGGCTGACCAATCAGAAAAAAATAAAAACAGAAATTTATACCACGTGATTACTTACTATAAAAAGCTAAAATTCATTTTTTTTAGTAGTATACGTCCATCATTTGTACGGTTAACATCATCAGTCTCTTTTTAACATAACATCAATATTCAGTTGATAATTTGAAAGTAAAAGTAGTAGTGACTATTGATCGAACATAGTGTAAAAGTGTAAATTCACTAGTTTTTTTTTTTATTAATATACAAATCGATTATATTTTGGTATAGTTATTTGTGTCTGGCGACCAACAATTTCAATAAATATCATATATATATATATATATATATATATATATATATATATATATATATATATATATATATATACAGGGTGATTCAAAAATCGATCACGAAACTTAAGGTGGTGATTCTACTTGACAAAATAAGGGTAGAGCTTCATATAATTTTTTTTCAAAATGTCATTCGTTTTCGAGTTACAAGCCGTCCAAGTTCAAGTTTTTATTTTTTGTTTTTTGAATTACTCGCTTACAGGAAAACCGATTTGACTAATATTTGAAAGATAGGCTAAGTCTTCTGCGCTTCATCATTTTAGTAACAATTCACATTGATTGTTTGCCGCTAGAGGGCACTTTACCTACATTGAAAATTGTTTTTTTGTCATAATTTTTTAGTGTTGACAGCTACAGTAGTTTTTGGCATAATTTCTGAAAGACTGATGCCAGGCCTTTAAAAAAGGTGCTCTTTATTTACATCGCTAAACCCAACGGTTTAGACGTAAATCACCCTTAAAAATTAAGTGGTAAATTTACTTTTCTCATTTCATTACCACCAGCTACCAGGTAAATAGCTATCAAAGTATACTAGAGCTGTCAGTTTAACATCAAATAAATTCGCTTTTTAAACTATTTAATTTATAATCTTAAAATAACTAATAATGGCTAATCACCAATATTCAAATATCGAATATTGTGATATCCATTTTTGTTATGGAAAAGCAAATGGTAATGCAGAGTTGGCAAGAAGATATTATATGGAGAGTTATCCGGAAAGAAATATCCCTCATGCTCAAACATTTTCCAGTGTGCACAGGAGGCTTGCGGAATGTGGTTCCTTTAAAAGTTATAATGGAAATAGGGGAAGACCTAGAACTGCTAGAAACGTGCAACAAGAAGAAAGAGTGCTTGAAATTATTGAAGATAATCCAGGTATTAGTACTAGAAAAATTGGGAATGAAGGGCGGCTCTGTCAGGCTAGTTCATGGAGGATACTAAGAGAAGAACAACTCTACCCGTTTCATTCAAAAAAGGTGCAGGCTCTTTATGACGATGATCGGCCGAGACGGTTGGAAATGTGCAATCAGATCCTAGCTAAGTATGAACACGATAATCGATTAATTGGCGTCATATTATTCACTGACGAAGCTGGTTTCACTCGTGATGGCATAACAAATCTACACAACATCCACACATATGCTTACGAGAACCCAAACAATGTGGTAGAAACGAAACATCAGCGTAGATTTTCACTAAATGTGTGGGCAGGGATAATAGGAGATTACCTTATTGGTCCTCATTTCTTTGATGGCCCATTAACTGGTGACGTATACTTAGATTTTATCCAAAATCGTCTCCCATTGTATCTGGAAGATGTGCCATTGGAAGTAAGGGCCAACATGTGGATCCTCCAAGACGGAGCTCCGCCCCACTTTAGTATACGTGTCCGACAGTATTTGAATGCAACGTATCCTGAGCGATGGATAGGACGAAGTGGACCATTGGCATGGGCAGCGAGGTCACCAGACCTTAATCCTATGGATTTTTTCTTTTGGGGTCATTTGAAACAATTGGTGTACGATATTCCAGTAATCAACGTCGAGGATCTTCGCTTCAGGATAATCGAAAAGTGCCAAATTATTAAAGAAACACCAGAAATTTTTCATCGAGTTAGGCGACATTTTTTGAAGAGTGTTAGGAAATGTATGGAAGAAAATGGGGGACATTTTGAGAAACTTTTTTAGTTTGTTTAGTACTGTTTCATTCATTTTTATCAATTAAATGTATATCGCAATAATCCATAATATGAATATTTACTGATTAGCCATTATTAGTTATTTTAAGATTATAAATTAAATAGTTTAAAAAGCGAATTTATTTGATGTTAAACTGACAGCTCTAGTATACTTTGATAGCTATTTACCTGGTAGCTGGTGGTAATGAAATGAGAAAAGTAAATTTACCACTTAATTTTTAAGGGTGATTTACGTCTAAACCGTTGGGTTTAGCGATGTAAATAAAGAGCACCTTTTTTAAATGCCTGGCATCAGTCTTTCAGAAATTATGCCAAAAACTACTGTAGCTGTCAACACTAAAAAATTATGACAAAAAAACAATTTTCAATGTAGGTAAAGTGCCCTCTAGCGGCAAACAATCAATGTGAATTGTTACTAAAATGATGAAGCGCAGAAGACTTAGCCTATCTTTCAAATATTAGTCAAATCGGTTTTCCTGTAAGCGAGTAATTCAAAAAACAAAAAATAAAAACTTGAACTTGGACGGCTTGTAACTCGAAAACGAATGACATTTTGAAAAAAAATTATATGAAGCTCTACCCTTATTTTGTCAAGTAGAATCACCCCCTTAAGTTTCGTGATCGATTTTTGAATCACCCTGTATATATATGTATATGTATAGTTATTTGTGTCTGGCGACCAACAATTTCAATAAATATCATATATATATATATATATATATATATATATATATATATATATATATATATATATATATGTGCTGTCGATATTTTTATTTCGCCAATAAAAACAGTCTAATTTAATTTAATTTAATTTTTTTTACGTTGCGGTCGAAAATATCAACGCAATATATTATATATATATATATATATATATATATATATATATATATATATATATATATATATATATATATATATATATATATATTAAATTATTTTTTACAATTTTGAAACTTTTTCAAGAGAAGATCTTTTCCTATTTTCTCTATAACTTTTAGCCTGTAACAAATGCACTATTCCCACATGTGTTATCGAATCCACACATACAAGCCCGCTTTTTATGCAACCGGCAAAGTAACTGAATAACAAATAGCAATAGTGAAATTTTTATGAGCAAAATATGCTACCACCAGGGGCAATAATTTTGATGCTAATACCAAGGGGAAAGGTCGAACTATTTGTATAATTCCACCATTAACGTTAGATTTTATTGGGGCCAATCCTACCTTGAGATATACCAGAGGGATGTTTTATTTGAATGAAATCAATTGCCGAAAAGAATATTCTTCTCTCCTCTTATTTTTTATTTTGCCTTTTTGCGTCGGTTATATCGTATAAAAAGGTGTGTTTTCTCGTGTGTAAAACGTTTCGAAATCGGTATTAACTTTAAAGAGGTGATAATAAAATGATTTTAACCGAAAATGTTTCTATATGGAATAAAGTTAATGGTTTTATCGATATGTTCATCCGTCATTTTCAAAAATGTTACACACATGTATTCCGCGAACAAAAAGTTCAACATAATATATAACACAAGTTTTACTTAAATTTATTGGGCTTTGTTTGTGCGTCTGTTTTTCTGGAATGAAGTTTTGTAACGTACTGTAACAGATTTTGTGCGTTACAGATTGGAATAGTAATTCAGTCAGTTACTTTTGTATTCTACATGCAATTTGATTTTTGGGTGAGACAATTCAGATAAGTAATTAAGTAAGTTTTGTCGCAATGTCTTTTGATGCTATAAAACTTCTTGTATTAGAGATATACTGTTAACTATTTTTGGTCCATCTTAACGGGCGACTACAGACCTACTATGACGTAGTCATACCATTTTGTCAATTTATTAAATTAACAATTGGACAATAGATCTCTATTTAAAACCATGACGTAGTAGTACCTTCTTGCCGATTAGTTAAACTAATAATTGGACAATAGACCTCTTTTTAGTGTTTAGCGTTAGAAAAACCATTGGTCCAGCAAGAGAACACCCCCATGCGTCATCAATAATATTCATGTGAATTATAATATAATTATATAAATAAAGACGTGTCTATTGCATTGATGAACGAAACTAAATAGTATATTGAAAGTTCCGTTATATTTTCGGATTCGCTATCAAGAAAAGGGAAAAATTACAACTTCTAACAGAGATTGTAATTTTACTTTCTTAGGTAAGTGAAAATATTAGTAAAATAATAATAATAAAAGGATTTATTGTAAAGAAAATAATTATCACAAAACGCAAAGAGGCGGAATTGGGATTCATTCTTAACCAAAAAGAATATTAAATATAACACTATCAGGTTTATCTGGAAATACTTGAAATAAGCATTTTTTTAAATGGTACAAACTACGAAAGGTTATTTATAATTTTTCTTATAGCTCTTCTGAATGAAAATATACTTTTAATGTTGAAAAATAACAGCAGTAATAATCATATAAAATTTAATAAAAGTGCGAATAAAATAATAATCCATAACATTTTTTATATATTTATTATCTAAGTACATAACAAGCAAATACCCAAATAGTACAATAACAAAAATACATCTGTAAATCCACAAGAACATTAAATTAAAATAAACAAATGTATGTCACAACAATCTTAAAACCTTACACTATCAACATTTCGAAAAGAAATAAAACATATCAGACAAGAGTAAACTATAAAAAATATACATTTTACAATTTGTTTAAGAAAACTACTCTTGGATAAGAACTATTGAGATTTCCATATACTTTTGAAGAAAACGAGCTTTTGCAGAAGCAACGCATGTTCTTTCAATTAAAGCTCTTCTCTTGTCAACCTATTTGTATTTGAATCTCAGCTTCTTAGGCAGAATACTTAAAGACGATTTATCGAGAGATACAATCTCTTTGTTGGTGGATTCAGAATTCAAGCTTCTTAGAGTAACATTTTTTTTTAAATAGAAAAGACGTTAAGATTATTAAATATAGACTAATGATATTACTTTCAAGATTAGCTTATTTTATAACAGATATTATACTCTTACTTTCTTAGCACATATTGTAGAGTGTATTTTGAACTTCCATTTTGGCTCTTTCGTGAACATCTGTAGTTTTTTCTTTTCGACAAGGTCTAACGTTTCCACTAGAGGAAATAATTGGATTGTTTTCTTTCTCTTCTCACATGACATATAGGTTTTCCTTAAAATTTTAAGGGAAGTGTTTTTTCCTAAAAATAATGATACCTAGTTGAAAATGTTTATTTCCAAAATAAAATTACTTTTTACCACTCGGGCAGATTCCACAGGTCCACCATTTCTCTTGGGCTTGCCTGTGAAGGGTTTCATTATGCATTATTTAAAAGGATAATTCAAATTTCATTACTTTATTCTAATTTTTAATACCTGATTATTTCAACTGATTCAAGTAATGTAAAAAATATTTTAAAAGTTGTAGATGTGTGTCGGGTATTAAAACACCAACGACAGATTTAAAGGTTAGAAACGTTTATATTACAGATTTAGATTTTTAATAAAAATAATACATACTTACCGGCAGTAAATTATAAAATAATAATTGATAGCTTTTATGTAAACCAATCTTCTGTTTTAAATTCATTTGAATAATCAAAGGTTTTCAAAAACATAATGTAAATAAAACTCTGAACGATGACTGTCAATTAAATAATTGAAAGTGAAAAGGAAGTCTGTATTCATAAAACAAGACTCGTTTGTCTCGGTTGTCTCCTTCCATCTTGTTCTACCCATAATGTCAAATTTTCTGCATCGTATGTCTTGGATTAGAAGAATAATTTGTTACAAATTAAGATGAACACGTATGGATATTCTCTCACTGGATTAACTGTATTTATAAGTTGCTGGTATCAAGGTACACATAGTTGCCGGATTGTGCGGGCATATTAAGGCGCTCAGAAAGGTTTGAGTCAATTATTACAATATCTATTAAACTACTTGGATCTTTATTTGAATGTTGGTAATTTACTATTTTTCTGGTATCAAATTCAGAAAATATAATAAATAATATTTTATACCTTGTAATTTTGGTCTGAAGTATGATAACATTGATAAAATCAAATAAAGGTTTAGATTAAATTAACAATCAGATGTGAAGGGTTTAAAAAATAATAAATACAATACAATATTGGGTTTTCATTATTAACTGGGCCAACAATCACAGTTTTTATTGTCTTTTTCTACTAAAGAAATTTATCCGTTAGTCTTACTAATAAATATTTTTAGGTGTAAGGCAGTTAACACCAAAAAGCTCTAGATCAGCTTGATACTGATAATGTCTGATGTGTGAGCAATTTCTGATGTTTGAGATGCATCTAACCTGTCTGATAACATACACTTTAAGTACGCTATGAGTACAATTTAAGAACTCTAGAGATTCTGTTTCTAAATTGATTAAGTATGTTACAAGTACTATATGAAACTGTAAATAAATAGATTTGGTGCGGAAAAATAGTGTGTTGTCATTGACTTAGTAAATTCTTCACTTGTGAGTCCACTGTGTTATCGTAAATGATTCCCAACTAAGTGATAATTCTTTTAAAACTGTAAATATTGAATTGTATTAATAAATTGCAATCCTAGTAACACAATCTGCTCGGCAGATAATGCTGCAGGAATGACACACTATCTTTGGAGCATATTTACAGCAGAAATTCGTAAGACTCTGCAATCTATTAAATATTCTAGACGATCTACAGCAGAATTACGTACGTTTTTTCCGATTTATTTTTTGACACCGTAGAGCAGATTCATAAGTAAAACGTATGCAAAATATCAATAAGTTGCTAAATATCAGACACAGAATATTTTAAATCGTATGATGAACTTACTCAAGGCTGCTGTTATTTTATTATCCATCAGCATTTTATGTTAGTAAATATATAAAAGTCGGAAACAAAAGAGATATGGTCCAGATTAACCTTTCAGATGCAGATTTGCTTCAGAATTGAGAAATGTTTGCTACCAGGGAAAAAGAGCATAACTATTTTATTTGAAGATCGTTCGATTACAGGCACAATTATACCGCAGACCGCTTTCATTACTGCATCGAAAGGTAACCTTTTATTTTTCGCGGTTGGTTCATGCGCTAAAATAATTACGCAGTAAATGACATTACCATAAAAAGAAATACTCTTGTAGGTTTGTGTAATTAACGAAATAATAATTAAGTTTAAATAGTCATAGTTCGCAAATCTAATACTCAAGTACAAATTATTAAAGATATTTCAGTCAACTGCACATCCAACTGCAAATAGTAGTTTTTTTAAATTATAATTTTTAATTAAAGTACTTACCAGCTGCTATAATATGAAACACGCAAGGTACCCGCTGCGTACCAATTTTATTGGATGCGTAACACAACAACGTTCCATAATCCAATTCTGTGATAGGCGTATAGGAAACGACACTGGATGTACCACTTTTCGCAATATGAGTTTGGGAAACATCCACCGAATCAGCTGAGTTGTTGAATGTCCATTTAAAGTGAACCTGAAAATAATAAATCCATAAGGAAAAGAGGATATTTTATTGAATTCACTGTTAATCTTTTCTTATATTATTATATTGTTTTTATTGTAATTTTCACGAACACGATCACAAGGAGCTAATTCTAGACAAAGGGGATTCTTAATTTATTTCTCTCTACCCATTACCAACATCATCTACTATACTCCTTCAATAATGTCAATATTCCTGTCTACATACGCCATCAGGTATTGAGACTTCTTTTTCCTTATTTGTATGTTCTTAATTGCCATTATCGTGCTGACTTAATCCATTTTCCATCCTGTCAACTTGCCATATGGTCCACTCACAGCAACTTTAGCTTTTCGACTCGCCCTGTAGTATCGTCTAATTTGTTTTCGTCTCCAGGTTTTACGTTTTTTAATACTGTGTTATTTTTCTGCTCAACACCCGCCTCTCGTTTGCCTTTTGTGATCTTGCAAGTTTTTGTACCTTCTTTTTCGTTGGGCTCCACATTTTGCAGCAGTAAGCCACAGCTGGGATGATGCATTGATTTTAGGGTGTGGATTTTGGGAAGTTCGGGACATCTTTTGGTATGTAGTTGAGCAGCTCATTTTAGTAGGCTCCTCGGAGGATCATAGGTACTAGTGCAGACAGAGACCACTCCCTAATTATGCCATCCATTTCTTCTACCACAGTCTTGAAATGCCATAAGGCCCTTTCAAGGTGATGAAGCTCGAAGGAGAGACTTGGAGAAAGCCCTTGCTCCTTACGGCGAACTTAAAGAAGTCTGGTTAACTAATAGTATACCCAGTTGCCGTCAAGACTTGCGATGGAGTTGAGATATGCGGTTGTCGCATTAGAGTGATTTATGTAGACCAAGAACAAGGGACCAGGGTCGTCGCTACTATTCGGATCACCTGCGTCGTTACTAATGTAGATACAACGGTCACGTCTACCGAGATTGCCCGGAAATTATTGCTGGTGGAGGTGATGGCAGAAAGGAACACTACGGAAGAGATAGAAGGAGTACCCGTGGTGACCGTTGAGAATGAGACGAGAGGGAACGTGACCGCGAAAGAGACTACGGAAGAAGAACGTCCTACAGGTCATCCTCGAGAAGATAAAGCGACGACTACAAATAGAAAGTGAGAGAATGAATACCTGCTACGATTTCAAAGCTAATACTGGTGGGTTCATGGTTGGTGAAAAATTTTGTGGTACAATCCGAAAAGAGCCAAAGGGCGTTCATCAAAGCTTCAAAAGTCATGGAAAGGTCTGTATAACGTAGCTACCCGACTAAAGAATCTGGTATACCGAATTCAGAAATGCCCTCATGCAAAGATAAAAGTCATGCATTTGACAGATTGGACGATCACGAACATCGAAGAGGGCAATGTAATCGACTTTATAGCAGTGTGGATTTAATAGTATTAGTTTGTGATTGTAGTTTCTAGATTTTAGGTTTATTTTCTACGAGTTCATTATTTATTTAATTAATTTTACCCTTGTTAATTTCTTTATGAGGCGTTAGTGAAAGAAGATCTGAAACTTTTTAGAAAATTCTGTTTCCTTATTTTCGACATGGAACGCCTGTGACTGAAGGTTATTCCTTTTCCTTATTTTTATTACACCTTGTAGTATGAAAATCTTTCTAGAAGATTCGGGTATCTTTTGGTATCGGAAAAAGAGGGTTCATAAAGGGTCGAGATCGGCTTTCGTAGACGGTTTAATTTGAGACGTTATTAGAGTAAGTCGAATTGTTTAACAAGCTGTCAGAGTTGTGAAATAAAAGGTTATAAAATAATACAGTGTGTATAAAGACTGGCCATCCGGAACAATATCATTGATAAACACAAAATACTGAAAGACAGGAAAAAAGCATCACAATCGCTATAATCAAAAAAGTTTAAAAAATATCATTAGACAATTACCGCCAAATCTTTCTATTAAACTGCATACTTAAAGTTTTAACCTAACTGAAGAGATCTGCAAAACCGTTGAGCTGGGGAAGAAATAATAGGGCTTTCGAAAAAACCGATGAATTGGTGCAATCTTAATTGTAAAACAAATAAAGGAAAAGTCCATAAAATTAAACAAACTTGCTTACCTATGCTTTGTAAATTTGACTAAAGTATTTGACCGAATCGAACTTACATATCTTATCAAAATAATGAGAAAAAAAAGTAAACCAGTGGTTAATTTGATTGATTCCATATATTTCCTAACAATATAAAACTAATATAAAAGTTGGGCAGATATTAATTGAAACAGAGGAATAAGAAAGGGGAACTACCTTAATCCTTATATTTTTAACCTAGTTTAAGTTAAGATAATAGCAAAAAATTACCCAGAACATGAGGATATAGAATGAGAAAAATCTCTTTCCATGTAGAGTGCTAAGTTAATGATGCAGCATCCTTTGCGGATTCGGAGGATAATATACAAATACTTCTCTATATTTTCAATCAGAAAGCCAGCTGGCTCAATATGAATATTAACATCAACAAGATTAAATGCATGGTAGCTGCTGAAGAACCCACAAGATGATCAGCATAAAGGGTAAAAAATTATTTACATAAGCAGTCCATTTTTATATATCAAGATCATATAGTATTTAATCTAGATGTAAAACAATTTCTATGAAATAAAATATAAATTTTTGTTCTGTTTTTTCAGTCTAATTTTTTTTTGTTCAGTAGCCTGGCAGTACTTATCCGTCAGCTGTTTCCATATACAATAGATTTTTTAAAAGAGGGAAACAATAAAGATAGAATAATTAAATGGAAACTTAATTATATAAAACAAAGTTATCACAATTAATCCTCCTGGAAAACTAAAATGTTACGCTGTGGAACGATAAAGGCAACAAGATCTTTTTAAATTTTTAATTCGAAGTTAAAATCACGTCTTGTACAACAAGACACCGTTAAAAATTTAAAAGCCAAAAAGGCACTTTAGCAGATATAATGACGATTCCTTAATTCATTTTATTGAACTAAAAGAAAACACATAAAACAAAACCGCCAAGAAATCGTTTCATCCATATTTTTTAAAATTAAAAATTAAACGACTTTCTCAGATTGTTTACTTTCGGTTTTTAATTTAGTTACCTCTGGGGGATTTGCGTCCACTTGGCAAACAATTTCGGCTCTCTCCTGCTTGGCTACACCATAAATCCTGGTCTGATCTGGTTTGCAGGTAGGCGCGTCTGGAACAAGTTTAAATTAAAGAAAAAGTACTCAAAAAGAAAATAAAAGTTAGGATTATTCACATAAATATGCAAATTAGGATTTTAGGACCGTTAAATTTAAATTATGGTTTTGAACGTTTCCTAAAAAAAACAACTATAAATACAGGGTGCGTCAGTATTTATTAAGTAAATTTTTAGTAAATAAAAAAAAGAATGGGTACAATACCCTTTCCATGTAAAGTAAATTCCGTTCACTCCTGACTTATTCAATTTTCTATTTGATGGCACGATTTTCGTCCAAAGTGATCATAACAATTCCACCTTAAAGGGACCTTTTGTATTTCGGATGTTTTAGTATGAAGACGCATAAATGTAGTCGGTCCAATGGATAAGGTATTAACAGGTTGTACACCGAAGAAATCAAGAAATTGACGGATTCTGTATTTCAGTGTATATTTTTTAAAATTATTACAATCGGCGAAGCGCTTTCGGTCTAATTTAGATCATCCTGAGGGCTCAGACCTTGTCAAAGGTTTTAATAATGTCAATGAGCACAGTGTGTTGAATGTTCTAGTTTCAATTTTAATTTCAAAAGTTTCTAAAAGTTTTTAATTGTATACATCTTGTTCTGTGTGGAGGCTACGCTTGCGACTGGAGACTGTTCTCAAACTGGAGGGGTTAAGGTGTGCCCTTTGACAAGGTCTGAGCCCTGAGGATGGTCTAAATTAGACCGAAAGCGCTTGGCCGATTGTAATAATTTTAAAAAATATACATTGAAATACAGAATCCGTCAATTTCTTGGTTCAATGGATGACCTACAGGGCAGTTGTCCGGATTAGGATTGTAACATTTTGTCAGAATTCGGATCTAGTTTACGACTAGCAGTTCTAGTTGTCTAAACATCCGGGTATGTGGGAAGGACTCTTCAACTTAAGGAGACAGTTAAATACCTGGGAGTAATTCTGGAGTCACGACTGAGCTGGAATGATCATATTGAGGTTCGAACAAAGAAAGCCATATGTGCTTTCTGGACTTGTAAACAAGCCTTTGGGGGTACATGGGAACTGATATCTAAAGTGTTATTTTTGATATACACTATGGTGCTCCGCCCCATGACAACGCACGCCGCTATTGTATGGTGGCGTAGTACAACAAAGCGCAAACATATTCTTCAACTTGATATAGTTCAGAGAATGGCTTATGTGGGAATATTGAGTGCGATGAAGATCCTCTCACCAGGGCTCTGGAAGTCCTGGAGAACCTGCCTCCTCTTCACTTATACATAGAGAACGAGGCCCTGAAGACTGTTTATCGTCTCAGTTGCCTGGAAGATCTGGAATTGGAACTGGCGGCGACTCAGGTGTCTGGGAAAGCGCGGTGGACAGGTGTCCATCACTCCCCATACGGACAGACTACATGACGCCGCTTTTAAAACCAAACCTCCCCCTGGAGACATTTCTGCCAAGTAGAGAGGATTGGGAGGGAGAACAAAATCTTCCGAAAAATGGATCCTGGTGGTATACTGATGGATCTCGACAAGATGAAAGAGCTGGAGCCGGAGTATTCGGCAGGAGCACAGGAGTTAGAGAGTACTACCCTCTCCGACAATGTGCGACAATTTTCACAACGGAAGTTTATGTTATTCTGCAGTGTGCCCATAGGAACATAGACAGGAATAGAGTAATAAATATATGCTTAGACAGTAAGTCTGCGATATTGGCACTGAAATCCAGTATCGTAACTTTGCGACTGGTGTCTGAGTGCAATGATGTATTAAATGGTATGACAAGGAACGGCTGCATAGTCAGACTTGAATGGGTCCCAGATCACTCGGGCATACGCGAGAATGAGGAAGCAGAACGTCGGGCAAAGTTGGGTTCTGCGATTGAATCGTATGGATCCCAACCAATATTACCTGTCCCAATTGCTATTGGCAAAAGGGAATTAAAATCGTTGCTGGAAAGCAAATTTAGTGAATCATGGAGGTGAGCTCCTGGAATGAGGTGTGTTAAAGAACATATAACTGGATCTAGGCACGGCGTACTAAGGAGCTTCTTTCCTTGGGAAGGAAAAAGCTGCGAATTGTGGTGGGATTGTTGACAGGACATTGTCACCTCAGGGGTCATTTTCATAGAATCGGTGTCGAAGACGACCCGACGTGCAGATGGTGAGTGGAGGAGGATGAAACTGTTGATCATGTCCTCAAAGAGTGCCCAGCACTCAACGGACTGAGATAGAGATATTTCGGAAATAGAACTTTGTTACTGAAGCAGTTAAGGAAGTCTTACTAACGAGGCTGCTTGGATTCGTAAAGGAGATCGGCCTCGAATAACTTGCAGCTATGGTGGGGTGTTAAGGGCCCAATGGAGGCCTAGACATCGATGATCTAGTATCACCACCCCTTTTTTCATTCATTCATTCATTCATCCGGGTGTGTAAAACTCGTGGAAGATTGTACATTATTTATGGTAAGAGGATCATGATGGCTTTTCTTGCCTCTCTACAGCACCTTGACCCATGAGATCTTTTGTACATTTCCCTAATAAATTGGGGATGTTTAGACTTTCCACGAATCATCATCGTTTCTCTTGTTATCTCTTAGTATGTCATAAATTTGGTTTTTGTAACTTTCATTTCCGGGCTAAACTTCCTTGCTTCTAGTTGTATTACTTTCGCATGAAGCTGATGTAATTAGGTCTTCCTAATGCAATATCTCTGTTTTCCCAGTGTAACTTTGTATATACCCTCCAGGATTGGCGTAAATAATTTAGGTGATATAATATCCCTTTTGTCGAATGCCTCTGTGGATTTCTATTTCTTTGGTGGCTTCATGCGGCCTTATCTTTATTTTGGATTATTCGTTTTAATTTCTGAATCATATTAACATATTGCTGGTCCATCCTTTCCCATTTCATAAATGTTATTAGTGCTCAAAATTCTACTATGTCAAAGGCCTTTCTGAAGTGTATAAATGCGGCCCATATTTGGACACTGTACTCTGTTGTTTCTTCTATTAGTATTCTGATGGTGTAAAAATGTTCTTTAGCCATTTCTGTAGCCTGCCTGTTCGTGGGTTTGGTATGCCTCGAGTTTTGGTTCTAGGCGGTTTATTATTACTCTCCCAAAGAGTTGATAAATCTGTGATAGACTTATAGGTCTCTAGTTTTCGAGATTGATCGGATCTCCTTGTGTATATCAGGATTAACATTGCGGTGTTAAAGTCTTGTGGTATTATTTTCTCGTAACGGCATGATTTAAATAGAGATTTTAGTGTCCCTCTAAGCTGGCTTTACCCTTTCCTTCATCGTTTCAGGTATGTCATCTTCGCCTATTGACTTCCTATGTTTCATTTGTTCTAAAGTTCTTTCAATTTTGTCCTCTCTGATATAGCACAACTTTTCAGAGCCAATGTTGCATAGTCTATTTTTTGCCTTTGTTTATTTCCTTGACATTTGCATTATCTACCTTTGACTTATATAGGTCTGATGTCGGTAACACACGAAGCCAGGATAGTAAGTCAGTGCAGTAAGACAGGCCAGCCGTGTTGCCAATCCTACTGTTTTAACGGTAGATCTACCGTTTTCAATGAGAGGTACAGTTCTACACGTTTTTTTAATCACCGTATGGGTTATAATTTATTATATATTTAATTTAAGTAATTAAAAAAAACTATTATTGTTGCATAACATTATCATTATATTCTTTATAAAACAGGTACGCTACGAAATCTAAACGACTTCATGCTTCAAGGCCCACGAATCTTCGTCAATTCATTGGATGGCGTTACGCTACACACGTAAGCCCTTTGTTATTATATCCTTGTTTACCACTGCATTAAAAAAGAATGTTCCGGTCTTGAAAAGTTACACTGGCATTCTATCTACTGTACTGTCTCGATTAATGGCTTGCAGTGTTGCCACCCCAACCGTTTTATCGGTAGATGTACCGGTTTTTTCAATGAGAGCTACTACCATTTTTTCACTAACCGTTTGGATTATAATTTAATGCCTATTTATTCACGTTATTAATATTGCTTAACAATATTATTATACTAATTATAAAATAGGTACCTTGCAGAATCTAGACGATTTCATGCTTTCATGCAGATACAAATCTGACTTTTCACATAAAGAACAGAGAGAGTGGTAGAAAATACGCTATTAATATTTTCAGTTCTCCTTTTTCGCTAGTAATAGTAATGTAAGTCGGCAGGTTAATTAAAAAAATTAATAGAACCGATTTGTATTCATATTGATTTTCTTAAGTTTAACGAGGTATATTGGCAACACTGCTGGCTTGAGACAGTTACGCTGTCCTAATATTGCCGTGCATACGGATACAATACTGGTCTGGCTTACTGGCTTCGTGTACAAGCGGCTCAAGTCACTGTTATTTGTAATATATCTCATCTTATCTCTGTTTTATTTCGCTGTCTATCTCTCAGCTTATCAATTTCTTTTTTGTTTGTGTTTTATTTTTTAAAGATATTGAAACCTCTGTTTTGCTTTATTAATTCCTTGATTTGTTTCTTTCGATAATTTCTTTCTTTTTTTCCATTTTTCTGGCTGTTTCATTAGATTTTGCATACTCTATTTTATTTCTTGTGACTTTTTAATTAAAAATCAATAATTGGAAAACTAATGACACATTTTATGCATTTTTAAAAACCGGTTTAGTGATACTCCTATTATTGGTGCTCCGCAAATAACTATACAAAATCTCAGAGTAGATCAAGAAGTGGCTTCAGAAAAGTGTGACCTTAATAAAGAGTTACATACCATACTGCACAAATGAATGTTCTCTTAATAACAATATTGGGTGTAATAAAATAAACAAGTAGACGTTATGACGCAAGGCAGAGGTCAAAACTCATATACTACATTTTGTTATTCCATCAAAATAAACTGAATATCATTCAGGTATGCTGCAAAACTCTTCCTACTGTACAGTAGTAAAACTGAAGTAACAATATTAGCATCTGACATAAAGCATTAAAACAGAAAATTGCCTTCAGAATTTTATTGACTGGGACAAGCCAGAGTATTTACATTTTCAGTACAGGCAATTAAAAATAAATTAATCTAAAAAACAAGTAAAATTTTGTTTAATATCCGAATAAAATGAAATGTTTTTTTTTTTTTTAATTTTCATTAAAAATATAGCAGGACATTTTACATAGGCCTTTCTAAGAGCCAAGAATGTTCATTATATTCATAGAGTTATCCACAACTCAAGTTCTGTTATTAATTGAACAATTTTCTTTTGAATGTGGCTTGACAATTTTTGGAATTTGTATTATTCAGGGCGAACATTTTAAAATAATATGGGGAAATATTTTGGTATATTTCAATATAAAACTGGAGGAATAATAAGATGGAACAGATTTTCGAAAATTTTAACATTTATCCCCTCTCCAAATATTAAACCAAGGGTGACAACTTCGAAATATTAAATAGAAAGGTACTTCGTCCTGAGATTTCTTCGTTAACTTTGTTGTTGATAATATTTTTTTCTTCGCTATTTATATGGTGGTATTTTAGCTTCTCTATATCTACATGTTTTTAATATTTCTTCCTTTGTATTCGTTTAATGTGCTAACAGAAGGTTATGGTCAGAAGAGTATATCGGCTCCAGGGTAGGTTTTAACTGTTTTAATATAGTTTTGAAATCGCTTTTTGATGGTAATATAATCTATCTAATTTCATATGAATTTTTGAGGATTATCAGCTGGAGATATCCATGTGTAAAGTATTCGATAAGGTAGTTTAAAATATGTATTTATAGCCACTACTTTTTCCTCCTGACAGTTATGATAAGACGGTTCTCGATCCTAAAACAAATTTTCTAACCACGTTTTCCATAGTTCCTTTGCCAACTTTCACGTGAAAGTCCCGTAATATAATATTAACTTCATTAGTTTTAGTGAATTTTAGGGCTGTATTGACTTGTTCATAAAATTTTTGTATTTGATGATCCAGACTGTCTGATATTACAGCACAAACTTGGACGACATTTATGGTCTCACGTTCATTTTGAGGATAGCTACTCTGATAAATATTTACACGTAAATGAAATTGTAACAGAAACGATTGTCTAAGTAAAATTTAAGTTCCGAGATATGACGGCAGGATGTTAAACCTGCAGATTGTAATTATCTATATTTTTCCTTTAAGGATTAACTACATATAAAAATGTAAAATATTGTTTTTCGCTTTAAAGGAGGTCCAAGTTGATTTTTTAATTTCATACCTCCAAAATATTATTATTTATTAGCCTAATGGCATAAAGCATGGGGTTATTAGAAATGATAATGATATAGGGTGAATTCAAGTAGTAGATATCTGTTGGACTTCCATTGTCTTTATTTTTGTTGAATATCACGACGTTTCGGCTAGTAGATCCCTCTAGCCGTTTTCAAGTGAAACAAAATAAGTCCCTTAGCTATATTACTATTTATACTAAAAGTAAATGCAGTGGAGTGTGGCTGAGATGGGTGCAGTCATGCCTGCTACGGCAAAATCCTATTTTTTAAGCTGCATTTAGTTTTAGTTTGCAATTATTAAGAAGTGGTTTCCACACTTCTCTTATATCTAAAGATGGTTTACTAAAACAACTCGGGTTCTGATATATAACCGCGGCTTCTTTGAATTTCCGTTTTCTCCAATGTTGTTCTCGGTGAGTATTTTAGCTTCAGACCATTTTATGTGGTGTCCATGAGTCCAGGCATGGTTGGTGGCACCAGATTTTTCTGTTTCTCCTCTCTGTTTTTGGTGTTCTTTGATCCTTACGTCAAGAGGTCTCTTTGTTTCGCCAACGTAGGAATTGCCACATTCACATGGTATCTGATATACACAGTTCTTCATGTCTCTTTGAGTTGCTATGCCATGATAGAGTTACAATAGTTGATAAATACGAGTACTGGCAAAGTCTGAATTTATACCGGAGATAATAGTTCAGTACCCTTCTGAGAATGAAATTTTGGATTAATTAGTTCCGAGTTTTATGGTTTGGATTCCTTGACAACTCTGGGGTCTCGAAGTTAAATCACCTTAGATTAACCACATCAATGAATATGTAGGTCAATGTTCTCGGTAATCAACTCTTACTTTACTTTACTTTATTACTATTTATATAAAAAATAAAACTTATCTTTCGCGCCGGTGAAAAAACCCCCAAAGAAAGAAGAGAAGGCGAAATAATAAATTAAAAACACCCTGTGAACACAGCTCATTTACACAAATTACGAATTTATGCATTCAGAAAACAGCAGAAAGTCTAAAAAGGAGGAACATAACTTTCTTTTAAAAGTGTCTTTTGACTTCCCCCTAAAATACCTTTTTTACTTAAAACGCATAACTTTTCCTTTTCATTTTTGTTTTCTTTTTATTCTATATTTGTTTGAAAAGTTGGAGTTTTAAATTATAAAGGAAAATTATCCACGCGTAAATATGCAGAGATCTTATTTTTTCGGGGAGGAAAAATAATATTTTCTTGGACAGGGGGAAGTTAAAGCAATGCCAATTTGTTTAATTCTAAAACATTTTAAAGAGTTTTTTTTGTGGCTGTCTTTATTATTTATTCTTTTCAATGTATTCTATTGTTGATAGCAACGAGAGTCAGTCAGGGGACATAAAGAATGGATTCCTTATTATTCGTTCACGCACTTAAAAAACGTCGATAGAAAATATATGTGGTAGAAAACGATATGTATGTTTCCAATGGTTCTTTTTCTGAAACAAATAATAATATCATTACAATGTTGAGGGTGATTCTTCATCCAACTCTTTGCGTCCACTGCTGGACATAGGCTTCCCTCATTCTTGTCCACTATGCTCTATCTTGAGCGATTTGTATCAAATTTGCTGCAATTCTCTTGAGATCGTCAGTCCAACGAGTAGGGGGTCTTCCTCTACTTCTTTTGTTTAATGTCAGCCTTCACTCGAGTAATCTCTTCGTCCACCTTCCATCACCGATTAGGGCGACATGTCCGGCCCAGTTCCATTTGAGTGTGGCAATTCGGAAAATTACGTCGGTAACTCCTGTTTTTCGTCTCAGGTCTTCATTTTTAACTCGGTCACGCAGCGATTTTCGGCACCGTAGGTCATTACCAGTAACACACACTGGTCAAATGTTTTACGTTTTAAAGAAATTGGTATATAGCTTTTAAAAATTCTTTAAGTTTTCCATAGGCTGCCCATGCGAGATTTACTCTTCTTCGTAGCTCGCATGTTTGATTATCTCTTGTGATCTTTATTTCATGTCCAAGGTATATGTATTTTTCTTTCATGTCCAAGGTATATGTATTTTTCCACAAGCTCCACTTCGTTGCCTCCAATACTGATATTTCCCCTAGGTGCTAGATTGGTCATAAATTTTGTTTTTGATATATTTATTTTAAGGTCCACATTGGCGCACACTAGCTGAAGTTCATGTTACATTGTACCTATCTCCTTGAGATTATCTGAAAACAAAACTATGTTGTCCGCGAACCCCAAATTTGTTAATCTTTGGCCGTCTACATTCAGGCCTCTTTTTTCCCAATTAAGTTTTTTATAGGCGGATTCTAGTACTACAGTAAACAGTTAGGCGATATGATCTGTGTTTCTGTGTAGTTTCACCGACATAGTTACATTCCTGTATATATTGTAAATTAACTTTGTGTATCGATAGTCAATGTGGCATGCTTGTAATGCTTCCATTATTTTGTCAATCTTTACCGTATCAAAGGCCTTATGGAAATCCACAAAAGCCAGAACGAGTGGTCGATTGTATTTGATAGTTTTTTCTATTACCGTTTTTATGCTCTGTAGGTGATCGTTTGTTCTAAATCCAGTACGAAATCCAGCTTGCTCTATTTGTTGGTAGAAATCAAGTTTTTTCTCAAGTCGATTCGTTACTATTCTTGTTAGGAGTTTATATAGGTCACTAAGAAGGCTTATTGGTCTGTAGTTTTACAAATCATGGGGATCTCCTTTTTTATAAATCAAAATTACCTCGGCATTGTGCCACCTGTCGGGTATTGTACTGTCCAAAAGGCATAGATTAAAAAGGTCTTTTATTTTCTTAAGTAGACAAACACTTCCGATTTTGATTGCATCAGTAACTATACCATCTTCGCCTGGAGATTTGTTATTCTTAGTTTTTCTTAGGGCTAGTTTTATTTTGTCTATTGTGAGTTCCAGCATTTGTTCTGATCTTTAGTTGACAATGCCCTTTTTCCTTGTCAATATTTCTGGTACTCGATCTTTGCTATTCTCTTTGTTTTGGCTTCTGTATAGTAATTTGTAAAAATCTTCAACTACTTTAAGGATTTCCTCTCTGTCTGTTGAAAACTGACCATTCTTATCTTTCACTTTGATTTTTTGTCTTGTTCCCGTTCTTAGTTTTCTTCTCAATACTTTCATACTTTTATAGTGATTCATTCATTCATATCAGCTCGTCTTCATCCACTCCTGAATGTAGGCCTCTTCCATATTTTTCCATTTCTGTCGGTCCGTACCGATCCCCATCCAGTTTTTTCCGGCAATTTTCTGAATGTCGTCACGCCATCTCTTTTGGGGCCTGTCAACAATTCTCTTGTTCTCTCTTGGCCGCTATGCTGTTATCTTGTATGTCCATCTGTCTATGTCATGTCTTGCGATATGTCCAGCCCATCTCCATTTTAGCTGCGCTACTCGTTTGCTCACATCTGTTATTTTCGTTCTTCTTCTGATTTCTTCATTTGGAACTCTATCTCGTAAACTGATTCCCAGTATAGCCCTTTCCATTGCTCGTTGTGTGTAACCAGAAGCTTATTAATGGCTTTACATGTTAGGGAGGTTGTTTCAATACCATAAGAAAGAACTGGCAGGATGCACGACTCGTAGACTTTTCTTTTCAGACTTATGGGGGTGTTACTGGATTTAAGAATGAATCCGAGTTTGCCAAAAGCTGCCCAGCTGAGACTTATTCTTCTAGGAATTTTAGCCGATTGGTTTTCTTTCCCTATTTGTATTTTATGACCTAGATATATGTATTCTCTTACGTTTTCTATTATTTTATCTTCAACTATAATTTGTATTTGTTCTAGACTCATTATTTTTGTTTTTGACAAGTTCATTTTGAGTCCTATCCTAGCTGATGCTTGATGAAGTTCTTGTATCATACATTGAAGTTGAATCACTGATTATAACAATATCATCAGCAAATCTTAAGTGATTTAGTCGTGTTCCGTCTATGTTAATTCCCTTGTCATGCCAGTCCAAGCCCCTAAATACATCTTCAAGTGCCAACGTGAACAATTTTGGAGAGATTGTGTCTCCCTGAGGTACGCCTCTTTTTATAGGTATCCTCGAGGTTTTTATATCCTCGTCTATTGTAACTTGCATGTAAGCATTTTCATATATATGCTGAATCAGAGCAGAGTATCTTGAATCAATCCGAGCATTGTCCAGTGCTTTGAGAACTGCCCATGATTCGATAAAATCGAACGCCTTCTGGTAATCAACGAAAGCCAAATGCAGAGGTATATTATATTCCGTGGTTTTTTCGATAAGCGTGTGTACTGTCTGTAGATGGTTTATAGTGATAGAATGTTTTAAATCATATGAATGTTCAAACGACACAAATGAAAAATTTATTTTAACTAGATACTATTTACTTACACATAACATTCAAGTAAAATGCATTGCTTTCACCATCTCCTTCGGTATTGTATCCAACACATGTATAATTGCCAGCTGTTGATCTCGAAACGCCTTGAAGCACCAAACTTTGGTTACTGATAATAACCCCAGCATTTACATTTATTTGAAGATGTTTACCCTGCAACAAATAATTATATTATCGTAAAGTTTTAGGCTAAAATACTGAATTGACCTCATTAAGAACTTAAAACACTGTCAAATAGTGTTATACTCGTCTATTGTATCTGTAGTAATGAAATCACGACTATATTAAAGAGATTTTAAATTAAAACAGAGACAAGCATAGACAAGAAAAATTCCTGTGAAAATTTTCACAATGTGTAAACAATATTTAGCGTCTATGAGTAGGCATGGTAACCGTCAGATGATGATCTGCTTCTTTATTAAATCTGCGCTGGGTTTGTAAGAAAATATGAAGTTTTAAAGTTTAAAGAAATTTAATTATTAAGCAACTTCTAAAAGAAGGAGGTTCTCAATTCGTCGACTATCTATTTTTTTATGTATGTACACCGATTACTTCGGAACGGTGGCACCGATTTAAATGAAATTTTTTACATTATGTTCAGTAAGTTGCTGCGGTGGTTCCATATTTTTTTGGATGAAATTGGTGCAGTAAAATTCAAGATGGCGCTGATGATATTGCGGCTAAAAAAATTAATTTTGTCCGATTTTTTCCAAAATTGGTATGGGGGAATTTTCGACGCCGTACACAACGAATCTTAAATTATTTAAAAAAATTCAGTATGGCAGATTCAATATGACGGACAAAAAAATTTACTTTTGTTCAATTTTCTCCGAAAGTGGTGTGGGGGACTTCTCGGAGTTGTATATAACAAATCCAAAATATTTTTAAAAAAGTAAATATGGCGGATCCAATATGGCGGATGAAAATACTCAGTTTCGTCCGATATTCTCCAAAATTAGTATGGGGGGAGTTTTCGTAATCACCCATAACGAATCTGAAATTATTTTTAAAAAATTCGCTATAATGTATCCAATATGGCAGATAAAAAATTAATTTTATCCGATTTTTTCAAAACTGATATGGGGGAGTTTTTGATCGCACATTACAAATAAGAAATTATTTTAAAAAAATTAAATATGGCGGATCCAAGATGGCGGATTAAATATTCTACATCTATCGATTTTGTCTAAAATCAGTATAAGGGGATTTTTGTAATGTTAATTACGAATTTAAAATATTTTTTGAAAAACTCAATCTGGCGGATTGAATATGGCGTCGTAAAAATTATTTGATTTTCCCCAAAATTGCTATAGGGGGTTCTTGACGGTGTAAATTATGAATTTAAAAGTATTTTTTCAAGATTCAATATGGTTAATTCAATATACCGGACTAAAAATTTCATATATATCAATTTTTTGTTTTTTAATATGTAAACAGCGAATATAAAATTATTTTAAGAAAATCTGATGTGTCAGATGCAATATGACGATCTGGAAATTTTAAATTTTCGGATTTCATCCAAAATTGGTACTGGGGGGCTTTGAAGAGTTTAGATTTAGATTAGATTAAGATGTCAAAAATATTTTTTTGATATTCAATATGGCGAATCCAATATGGTGGGTTGAAATATTTACCTTATTCGCATTTTTTCTGATTTGGTATTAGGGTGTTTCCAGGGTCGTGCATTATGAATATGAAGTTAATTTTGTACAACTATTAGTTTGATAAGATATAAAATGAGAGACTGAAAATTTTACATTTTCCGATTTTGTCTAAAATTGATATTGCGGGGTTCTTGGGGCGTATACAAACCCAATATGCAGTATAAAATATATCGGGCTAAGAAATTTAGGTCTCAAGTTCAATAAATAGCGAAATTGTAAAGCTTTGGAGCCTATATTACCAGTCTAAAATTAACTTGAAATATTTTTTAATGATTTAAATATCATAAGATATTAAATAAAGTAATTTCTAGAATGTACTTTGATTTATTGCTTTTACCTAAATGTTCTTAGCCTCTACCGATAACAATTCCTAACGTTATAACTTCTCCAAATTAACTGCACATTCCAATAATGTTGCTTTTATCATCAGTCGTCGTGCTGCATTTTACTTTGACAACATTGACAGTTTTTCTTTTGTTATTTTCAATTATAATTTTAAGTGCTTTTTTAAAGGTATTGTTGTGTGTGTGTGTGAAACAAAGGGAATTTAATCGAGAACAATGGTGAAATACTTCGTAATTTACAAAAATAAGTTTTAAAACGATGCAAAAAGCAGTTTTTTCAGGTTAGTGTTTAATAAGTTCATTGGCGTCACTCTGTTGTCAGACGTTATTAAGATAAGGAAATGCTAGTTGTCTTTTTCTAATGTTTGTGTTGATATTCGTAGTAAAATAGTAAAATAATTCTATTCCTATTAAAATAATATTAGGATTTTTTGTCTTCTCTGTTTATCGTTTAATAATTGAAGTAATAAAGTGCCATTTTATAAAATAAATGTTAACACGAGAGAAATTTTTTTTATCCTTACTTAGAATTAGGTTGAAAAGAAGACTTAAGAATCAACTTTAGAAATAAATTTCCACCCATTTCACTTGGTAGGATAAACCTTATTATTTTTTTTTGTTTGTAGGCGAAAAGATACACTTTATTATTCTCTTTTAGTTTTTTTAATTGTATATAATTTATTTGGAAATGCGTTATAAACGTATATTTTTCAAAATTATTAACTTTATAGAGCATATATATTTTGTAATGAGTTTCATATGTATCGAATTATTTTACATTTGCATTTAGGAAAATAAGTGGGACAAAAACTGACGGGTGTAAATAAGGACATTGCTAATACTGTTCTAATAAGACTAATTTCGAAATTAGTATTAGAAAGTAAAAAGTTTACTTAACACAGAATATCTCGAGAAGAAATTCGATTTAAATTTTGCAAATTTGTATAATTATGCCAATTGTGCAGTTTTCTAAGCAACAAATAAAGATTTCGACATCTGCAAAAAGTCATTTTTAAGGTTTTTTAATTCTCTATAAGATGATTACTCCATTTTGTTCAAAAAACACTTTAATTTTGTTTCGCAGGCAAATATATATATATATATATATATATATATATATATATATATATTCTTTGACTTTTAATTGGTAATAACTCAAAAACAACACCTAATCCTCTGAAGAAAAAGTATACGTTTTGTTCCTGTAGGCCTATATTACATAAAAATTGTGCGACTGCTGGATGATCGAGTGTTCCCAACTGGCTATTTATTTGCCTTAGATCTCCGGAGTAATTATGGTATGTTTTTTTCTTTACGTATTCATATTAATTTTGGCTATAAACCATTAAATTGTTTGGATAGGCTTGGCGGCTTCTATTTTAATTTAAAAACTCTTTGATTATAATTTACTAATAAAAACGAGTGTATCTATGAATAATATTCAAAACTCTAAATACAATTATTTCAGAAGTTTAACAGTTTAATTACGATCTGGAACTTAGTTGATAGAGCCTTTGGTTATTAATTTAGAGACTATCTAGTAAATGTCGTAGATTTAACTAAGAAAAAAATAGATGCTTTCTATCTCAGACCCAATAATTTATTCTGAATAATATATCCTTTACCTTTGACAAACCTCTATAATAGGAGTAAAATATATTATCTCGATTTGCGTCATAAACTCGATATCATCTCGTCGTAAACAAGTAATTCAAAATATTTATGTCCCAACCGAATTGTCGACGTTGACATAAAATACGAGGAAAATATAACAATATTAAGAGAATTATTTTTCGTTTTATCAATTTCTTAGCCTTCAGATGAAATTTGTTACTGTCAGCATTAAAAATATAAATCGAAAAGAAGAAATAGAAAAATAGGTAAAACTTGTCAGAGAAGTTAAAATAAAAATTTAATTTAACTCGAAAGCTTATTAATAATCCAGTATAAAGCATTAAACGTGTTACTGGATTTTTAAAGTTAATACAGTTTGTGGTGAAAAAAATAACGTAGTTTTGTTGCCAATATGATCCTTAAATAATCGAGAAACTTCATAGTTTTTTAGCACCAGCCCGTGATTTCATCTGATGTAGTTAAAAATTTACTTTGTAAGATGTTTATATATATATATATATATATATATATATATATATATATATATATATATATATATATACAAGGACGGATTCAGACTCTCTCTTTGGGAGGAGGGTACTTATTTTAAGGTGCTGACACTAGTGATTTTTCCAAAATACTGGTAACTACGAAATAGATTAAATTCGGTCTTCTCAAAAGATGTCGATAGTGTTTATAAGGATGCCTAACGTTTATGATTTTGAAACTGACTTTGAACTTGCATATCAAAGACTTCGAACTTGCATATCAAGGTCAAGTTTGTTTTTTCAAATAGGAACTCCTATTTTTGATTGCGCAAATGGCAAGCGGAAAAATTTCTCATCCAACGATACAAACATGTCATATACTTACCCAAAAAGGCTTAGACACCAAATAGTTAAACATCAAAAGACGTAAGTTTATTTATGTTAAAAAAACTTACCATTAATAATCTAGAAACTGACGTTAGACTTGTATTTCAAGAAGAAACTCCTATTTTTATTGTAAAATTAAAAATAAGGTAAAATTCCCCGTCTAAGGATATAGATATGACGCTTTTGTCACATCAAGTCGTCGATTAAAAGTCAATTACACTTATCTGACAGAAAAACTCAAGGGTTTAATGACAAGGGACATAAATTTCTTTATGTTGAAAAGATTTAATGTTCATGACCTTTAAACTGACCTTGGGCTCGACTTTTAAGAACAACTTTGTTTTTCCGAATAGGACCCCCACTTCTTATCGCAGAAATAGGAAGTAGGAAAGATCCCCGTCCAACGATATAAGGATAGCATATGCTTTTTTCACATCTAGAGGTCATTTGAAGGTCAATTGCTCATGTCTGACAAAAATAATTTTCTATTCAAACAAAAAGTTGATTTTGAAATGACCTTGAAACCTGATCACGTTTCGAATGGCGATAAACGAAAATCAAACCCATTAGACATAACTTTTGGAGTATATATATATATATATATATATATATATATATATATATATATATATATATATATATATATATATAACTAACCAAAAAAATAGTAGTCACGTGATTAGCATTTTCTGTCAAATTTTAATTTTTTCCAAAAAAAATTCAAAAGTGGGGTTATATCTCAAAATATCGAAAAAAGTTACTAGAAAAAGTTTTTCAAAATACAATTTTCAGCCCATATGCAATATTTCAGCTGTATAAAATAATTTAGATTTTTTGCCGATTTTTTGTAAATTGCGCCACTGTTGCAAAATAAAACTCAATGCAACCTACATAAAACTTCTTAGTTTTAACAATGCTTCATTCCAGACATATTTTGTTTAAAGTAGCCATATTAAATGTGTGTTTTTATACAAAATTAGAACATTATGTGTTCTAATATCGTGATGTAAAGATCCCTAAAGATGTCCCGTGCAATCGTAGTCGAAACGTCGGATAACAATTCCAATATGACACGGTCTAAACCCAAGAACCAAGATTTTCAAATTTAGTCACTATTTGTCGTATCAGGTTTAAGTATCTGACCGTTTTGTTAATAAGTTCTCCATCGGTATGTTAAGAGTTTTGTTTTTAATAAATGCATTTTAAGTTCGTTATATTATCACTACTATTAAAATATCCTTAATGAATTTAATTGACCATTTATTCAGAATCAATCAATAATATTTATTTTAATCAATTTCTGCTTGTAATATACTAAATTTCAAGCGTCGCGACGTACACATCTCTGGTTTATGTTCGATAAATTTTAAGTAAACTTGACGGTTTCGTAATATTGATAATGCACCAGGTATACTATACAATCTATACCGTATTTTCCAAACAATCTATGCTGTTGGCTAGTTATTTACTGCACTGATGCATTTCAAACGAATGAAAACACAAAACAGTGGCAGCAGCGTTGTCATTTTTAGATTTAATAATGTTTTATTATCAAGTGATATATAGTTTTATTACTGTTTAGCAAGTGGATAAAGTAGGTTTGTGGTTTATAGGTAAATTCAATAAAAAACTATATTCTTTCCATACCATAAAATTTGTTTTCAATATTTAGTACCTTTTTTTTTTTTTTACTTGAACTAAACAAGAGGACCATAACTTAGTTGTGTGCATGAATATGTAGTTAAACAAAGATGTTACAGCTCCGCATCACCATCAGGAAATTTGAGCATTTAGGAATCAATGGTTTCTACAAAAACTTGATCGGATCTTGAAGCAGTGTCTCATTAGATTTTTTAACGTTATGTAAAAAAAATCGGGAGTATATTTAACCACACCTATCAAAATAGAAAATACGCCAAAGAGAATTTGATTGCAGTATAATAAAGCCACTGATATTATCCAGAGAAAAAGAAGATAGAAAAATAATTAGTATGTGCATTAATCAAAGTGGAAATTTACTTGAACATTCGCTGAGAATAAATAACAAAGGTATAGAAAAAAAAATGGTCTATCTGGTGGACTAGAATACTATACTTACAATGTTTTTTGACATACTATAACCGAATCTGTAGTTAGAATTCTCCTCCAGGTCAAGGTTTCTCTTACATTGCAAAAATGTCCAAAAAATACCGATATTAGTTATATTTTGGATTTAATAGTAACTATGATGGCTAAAATAACTTTCATTGATGAAATCTTGCACCAAGACTACTCTATTCCGTATATTTCGACATACTTATTCCCAATCCGTAGTCAGAATCGCCTAAATAAAATGAGGGTGGCACACAAATTTTAAAAATGATTCAGAAATAACGATACCGGCCAGTTTTCCGACGCAATAGTAACTGGGGTATATTCTATTGTGATAATATCATGTAAAATGAAACTACATTATCATAATTCGGGATACAGAGCTGATATACTGTTCTGAACAACCTATTATACATACAATGACTGAAAAATATATCTATATTTTCCGATGGCAGTGGACTCTTTTATCTTTATAAGTTATGTTTAGTTAGTTTTGTTTTCGTTTACGCCCATTCGAAACGTGATCACGTTTCAAGGTCTTTTTAAGGTCAACTTTTTGTTAGAATAGAAAACCCTTTCTGTCAGACAAGTGCAGTTGACCTTAAAATGACCTCTAGAAGTGAAAAAATATATGCTATGCTTAAATCGGGGGAGGGGGGGAGGGGGGGAATTTTTCCTACTTTCTATTCTGCAATAAGTAGTAGGGGTCCTATTCGGAAAAACAAGGGTGTTTTTGAAATTCAAATCCAAGGTCAGTTTAAAAGTTATAAACCTGAAACCTTTTCAACATAAAGAAATTTATGTCTATTGTCATTAAACCCTTGACATTAAGCCACTTGGTTTCTAAGACAAGTGCGATAGACTTTTAAAAGACCTCTTGATGTGGAAAAAGCGGATGTGAGATGTGAATATTTCCACTGCTGTTGCATCTTACACGAAGAAATCCGTGAAAGCCGCATAAACATATATTCACTATCCGGCGGGAGGTCGCCGAAGCCGCGTTCCAGTATTTGCATGCTTCCTTCCGATCTGTCCTTTGCACAAACAGCTGCATATCGCTACCCTGATGAGTCTACTAGAAATAAAACATGTACCTCTGCCGTATCACTGTGGTGGGAAAGGTACGTTTTGACTTTCTTCTCGGTATAGTGGTCCAGGTAGGCCATCATCTCGATGGTGGTGGAATAGGATAAATTATGTTCTATAGCAATTTGTTCAAACTGTGTAACCTCTAACACGGAAAGGATGTGGTTGGAATGAGTTTGCATTTACTGTTCGCATTTAATTTCACTCATACACGGAGCTGCATATAGTTCTACGTTTCCTGAATGTGATTTCAGCACTACAACGGCATAATGTGGATATATCCACTGCTATTGCATTTCACACGGAGGAATCCGTGAAAGCTGCATAAACATATATATACGCTATCGGGCGGGAGGTCGCCGAAGCCGGGTTCCAGTATTTGCATGCTTCCTTCCGATCTGTCCTTTGCACAGCCAGGTGCATGTTGGTACCCTGATGAGTCTAGTAGAGATGAAACATGTACCTCTGCCGTATCACTGTTGTGGGAAAGGTAAGTTTTGACTTTCTTCTCGGTATAGTGGTCCAGGTAGGCCATCATCTCGATGGTGGTGGAATAGGATACGTTGTGTTCTATAGCCATTTGTTCAAACTGTGCAACCTCTAACATGCAAAGGATACAGTTGGAATGAAGTTTGCATTTACTGTTCGCATTTAACTTCATATATATGAATATATGTATATAGCGTTTTTCTGGTATCTTTGTTTTTTAAACATAGTCACGGACTTAGCCAGAAAAATTAACAGAAAAAGTGTCGATTTTTTTGGTTGTCTGATTAAAATATCAATTAAAAAATTTTTGTATTACGAGCCGTCTGTGACAGAGAAATTGGAAAGCACACCACTCTAATTAACATCCGAAAATCTGACGCTCCTTGTTAATATAAATTGTATGACGATGGTTTATTGAAAATTAAACGGAGCTTACATTGTGCAGAACAATAATTTTGTTGTGTTAAGCTTTTTAAAACAAAAAAACTGTAGGCCAGCGAAAATGTTCTTATGTTTGTTATTACTGAATTATTTGTATTCCATTAAATGCAAAATTCGGTTTAAATATTTTCCATTCAATTTTTAGAGTTAACAAAAATAACAGCCATTGTGTGGCAATTAAAAATAATCGCCTATTTGAATAGCATTTTTGTGATAACCATTTATGTTTATTTATAAGTACATCATGATTTGTAGGGCTTAACAAAAAATAATTTTGTGTTTTCAGCCCTTCAAAATAATTTAGAAAATTCAGAAATAATGAGAGGAAAAACAGTGTACATGTCGTCATCTTTTCATCTAGAAAAAAGAGTAGGCTCTAAAGGGATTTCGTAAGGATGAATTTGACTAAATCGTATTAGCAGACATGGAACATGCAAAGCTAACCATGGCTATCGTAATATACGATCAAAAGGTCGAAAATACCCGCACCTTCAAGAATAAAAATAATCCAAATGTCCCAAATACCACTGGATGACAAAAACACATTTCTTCTCCACATTATCTTATAATAAAGGTAATTCAGAGAAATTAAAGCTAATTTCCAGCAGGTATAACATAAAAATAGCTGTTAAATCATGAAGCCCTTACAGAACTCATTGAACAAAAATACAAACTTAAAGCATTACTAAGGAAGCATGTATTTACAAAGTTCTATGCGAGTGTGGTGAAATGTATATTGAAAAAATCAAACGCCTAATAGAGAGATTAAAATTAAGGATAATAAAAATCATATACACAAAAAGGGAAAATGTTAAGGTCTAATATTGTAGAAGATTTTTGGGATAAACAACACCCTTTAAACTAATCTAAAGCTACATCAATACATAAAGAACTAAATATAAAAGAGATAAAATTAATCTGCAGGGATTTTCAGTAGGCCCATATGGACGAACATGACATATAAAACTGGACTCCTCATGAAAATAATTTTTGACCCCCCCCCTTATTGCTCGCCATTAGGTGCAATGATTTGAATGGCAACATTGAATTCCCTGCTAGTTTCTTACATTGGCGTGAATGTGTAGTGTATGAATGTCAATTCTATTATTCTAACTAACAGGTTTAGATAATAACTATCTCTTTCTATACTATTTCTAAAACAATAAATCGCTCTTCCTTGTTTTACTTGACAGGTTAATTGAGTACATTCAATAAAAAAAGACCAGTATAAATGTTTCTGTAAAACAATATTTAACTTGAATTTCTACTTTTAGTTTCCTCATAATTATAATTTTTCTGTTTAAAGCAATTCCAATAAAGCTAATTTTTTAACTTCTTTGGAATAGCGTAAATATGTAACAATTTTATAATTTTTAGATAACAAGCATGAAATGTCAGTTCTTATAAATAAATGAAAATGCTTTTTCTACGACTGTTTACATATTTTATTTTTTACAGTAAAACTGTTATTTAGCAAAATAGCTAAAATGTGAAATATGCGGTAAAAGCAAATCGAGACTATTTTTTTTTTAATATCTGTTTTAGAAAAGATTGTGGATATTAGTGGGTATTTTTGTAAATAACTAGTATAATCTACATCCTTATTCGGACGTAGAGTATAAGAAGTTAACGAAAAAAAGTATTAAGGCATTTATTTTTAAAAATTTTATATCAAGAATTAAATATAGTATATTGTTTAATGTAAGGTATTGAAATGTTCACATAATCCATTGCAAAGAGAGTTTCATCATTTAAAAATAGCTTCGATTAGGTTTTTGATAAAATTATTTTCTCCTCGATGCTTTTACGGAACTGATATGTAAGTATTTATATAGGGCTAACAACATTCATAATAATGTTGACAGTTCCTTCATAATAACGAAGCTTTAATTTAAAAGAAGTAAAGTAACATTATGTACTAAACTATTTTTATAAAAAAGAAAATTAAACTCTAAAGGGAATAGTGTTAAAGCAGTTTATATTTAATTGTAAACAAAACAATATTTAATAAGACACTTTAAAAATAAAAAAGCTTGTAAATCAACAGAATTCTTACATTAATACAATCATTTTTAATCTAAATATATACCCAAGATTTACTAGCAACTTTTAATTTTTACACTAGGTCAAAATTTCCATTTACTTAACTGTTTGAGGATCTGGAATTGACCTTTCCTAGAGTTGAATTTTTTAAATGGTAATCAATCGCAGCTTCTCACTACTTTGACAAAGGATTTTTATGACACAAATTTCCTATCTGAGCTAAAATCAAGAATTTTTGTTTTATTAATTAATTTTTGTTATATATAATATAACATATTCAAACAAAAGGTTATTATTTTATTTTTAGACAAAACAAACACATAAAAGTAAAATTTATGTAATTTCCAAGCATGCTTAATAATACTGAAAAATTTCATAATATATGCAATCATTTATTTCTATTTTAATATGGCTTATTGGTTTTTAAACGTATAATCATTTTAAATTTTAACACCATACCAGTTTCGTTGTTGAGCTTTATATGTCAGTGGAACATTAACTTTATGGTAAAACGATATTGTTGTTGGTTAATGCACACAAGCCAGTGTATGTTATTAAGTCCAAGTTTAGTTGCTTCAAGATGTTTACATCAAACAGTGCTTCGTAGTTTTTTTCAGGTAGTTTATTTGTAAGAAGCACAGCACAAACTTTTTGCTCATCTTCTTGTATAAAACTATTTCCAGAAAAATGCTCTGAACAGAGTTACTCATTTGGTATATAAAAGAATTTTGATCATGACCAGTTTGCTTCAGCCCTTGAATTTGAAGATTCTTTTCTTAGAAAACTAAAATATTGATAGCATTTAGAAATTATCATACATCATATCCATAAGATTAAACTTTTTACCCTTAGATTTACAATTTGATTCTAAGGTAAAATTTTATATAATTATTATTGAATGCTTTATAACTTACCAATTAAATAAATTCCAATTTACCAGATGAGGTATTTGCACGCCTTACGGTGAAGAATCACATTTTTTAAATTCCAAAAAAAACCTTAAAGTTCACGTTTCTGTTTGAAATTTTCAGTAAAATGTTACATAAAATGTGATAAAATGCATAAAACAGCAAAATCAAAAATAAATTATTGTCAAAATGAAAAGTATTCAGTCAATGTCAAAAATACACTTTCACCAATATAATAAAAACTTAGGGAATTCATTGTTGCCAAAGCAATTATTTGCACGTAATGGCATGGAGCATGGTGGCGTCATTTTTATTATAAGAGAGGTATTATGCATGATCAGCCCAGTTTTATATGTCAAGTTCGTGCCCATATGTAATATTTGCCAACCACTGCTCTATAACATCAAATGATTAAGGTATATGCAGTGAAGCGACACTTTACCGTTCAATGACCAACCATTCTCGATTTCCTTTCGTTAACTTGTGCGTATGCAACACTACAGAATTTCACATTTGTTTTGCAATTTCTCCAAATTTGATTTAAAATATTTCATTTGTCAATTGTGAAAGTTACTCCTGCTAATTTCCACCTCTAAAAGAGAAACTTCGTTGTAGACATTCATGCATTTGATCAAAGTTTCGTAAAGTTAAATCATTTAGAAGAAACATCAAACCGAAACTTAGCTAACAATAAATTTTAATGTAAGCACACCTTAAATCTTCGATGCAGTGTATATTTCCTTTTACATGTACCTTTATACTTCCTAACAGCCAAGTTTCATATCCTAAAATAACTGGGGAGTTTAATCTATCGACAGAACGTATATCTTACTCTAATTTGATTATAACTTTAATTAGTTAATTAAATTGTAACTTTTCTAATTAAAATTTTGCCGTTTTACCACAATAGCTATAGATAAATTAAATTTGAAGGTAGCTGTTAAAAGTTAAACTAGTTATAGGTTAAGAAAGTTGATAAATCGATAGCAGAGTCTAATTATTAGACAATAAAGTTGAGATCTGGCTATATAAAATAAGTTTATTATTATCTATTGATTAACGATTTTTATATGGTGACGAAAGACAAGACATAGATAGGTTCGAACCGGCGCCGGCGCTAGGATACAATCTACTTCTGTCCAAAAATAGATCTAGTACTTCCGGGAATTCTTACTTATTGATGTGTGACGTTCAGGGGCGGATCCAGCCTCTCTCTTTGGGGGGGGGGGCGGTGATATAGAAAAATAAGTTGTCACCGGGGGGGAGTGCAAGCAGCATACTCATTCCTAATATAAAAGGCAGAATGGGTTCTATTTTCCTGAACTCAAAGCTTTTGGGAGGGGGGGGGGGGGCGATCGCAAGCATACAGACTCCTATACTCTATTCAAGAACTAGAGAGAGTAATAAAAATGTTAGCGAAACCCCTAACGTACCTGCTCCAGTGCCGCAGGTAACTGAGAACTGCCGTAAATCTAATTATATTTCATTATATTTAAATATATTTTATAAATTTACTGCAACATAGAATTTCTGATAGTTTCATTTAATTTCTGTCAGTGATCAAAGTACAACTTACAGTTTTTTCTTGTCTGCGCTTGTTTTTATATATTATTTGAGATTAGTGAGATACCCAAAAGATATGGCTTTCACCTCTATATTTATTCCAAAATCGTTAAACCAGGGCATTTTTTCCTCAACGAAAAACTTATTACGATGAATGTTTATGATGCCTTTAGATATCAATATCTAGATAATAATGTTAAAAGCTCTGTTGAGATATGTTCCAACATGACAGGAGTTGGAAAATCTACTATGTACCGAATACTGAAGGAGAAAAAACGACTGGAATTGTTAATACCCCCAAGCCACATTCGATCACAGGCAAACAAAAAACCTCGTTGGAAGAAGAGATGAAAACTGCAATTAAAGGGGTTGTATATACATTTTATTATGAGAAGCAGATCCCAACCATCTACAAAATTCTAACTTAAATCATTGAAGATCGCGATTTACCTGAAATTAAAAGAACTGATCTCTGGAAATTGCTCAGAGAACTTAATTTTTGCTGGGAAAAACCAGATAAAAAATCTGTTCTTATAAATCGTCCGGAAACTGTCCGTTGGAGACGTAAATATCTCTCTCAAGTAAAAGGTAGAGTTGCTAGAAATAACACAATTAATAAAATTAGTAATTTAACTAAACTTTTGAAAGATTTTTTTGAATAAAGTTACTGTGGAAAATTGGGAAAAATCCATATAATAAAAGAATAAAACAAAATGTGAGAACTCGATCTCATAATCGGTGAGATAGAGGAACCAATTATAATTAATTTTAGCGAAGATAGTTTCACTGACTTTGATTAGGAATTAGATACGTAATGTTTACTAGTGTAAACACAATTTATTATTTAAATTTTTGTTTTTGTTGTATTTTATTGTTTAATGTTGTTTATGTGTTTTTTTTTATTTTTTTACATATTTTTATTTTAGTGTGTCCCACTCTTTAATTTTATATATATATATATATATATATATATATATATTTAATTCTAATTAGCCGTAAGTTTTTTATTATTTTATTATTGTATTTGTGTCTTTTTCTTAAGCGTGTACAATTAACATGTTTATCTTATTTTTTTGGGGCTATCGTATTTCCATATATAAAAGTAAATTAAATTAAGATATTAGTACAATAGAAATAAAAATAAGTAGGTCTAATTTTAATTACAACATAAAAAAAAGTAATTACATTTGATCCCTTTTTAGTGTTTAATTGTAATTCTGCAGATGGTTTAAGAAATAAATAAACTGAAACCTCAAATACCCTAAAAATGTTTTTAATTAATAATAAAATGACCGATAGCCCCAAAAATATTTTATTATTATATGGACGAATTTATTTTTTTATATATGTTTAGCTTTTTGTATTTTTGACAATGGATATTTTGTAAGTAATTAAATTATAACTTAGAATTTTTTGAGAGAATAATCCTACGTTTTAGTCTATTATTATAGACCGGTATTTTTGATTATAAAATTTCTAACCCATTCCTATGAAAAATATATGTGTCTAACAAATTTTGCTAAAAACACCGAACTAAAGAACACAGGTAGTTTGCGAAGAGAAAAAGGGTAAAAAATGATTTATTACTCTCTCTAGTTCTTAAATAAACTATAGTATAGGAGGAAAAATCGGGTCCATTTTCCTAAACTCAAAGCTCTTGGGGGGGGGGGCGATCGCACCCACCGCCCCCCCCCTTGGATCCGCGCCTGGTGACGTTGTTAGCAGACATATTCAGCCCTTCGCCATTTTGTTTGTATTCTAGTGCAAACAGTAATAACAAGTTTTTTGTTTGTTTTTTTTAACTATTTTTTAAAAAATATTTTTGCAAATGTTTTTTTTTTTACTTTTTCGTTTAGGTCTTTTTTCTTTTGTCCTTTTTCAATCTTTTCCTTTTTATATATTTTTTTAAAATTATTTATATTTTTTCATCAACATCTAAGTAGTTAATCTGGCGCTCTAAATTCAAAGAGTGCATTAGTACGAGGATGATTCGATCAGTTCTCGGCCTGATAAAGAAAACAAAAGATTTTTGAAAATGTTTTTATTTATTTTTCAACATAGTCCCCTTGTACTTTAATACATTTAGACTAATGATGTTCTAACATTTTAATACCCACAGTATAATGCGATTTGTCCAATTCTGCAAAATAAGTGGTTGTCGCTGCTCTGACCTCGTTATTTGAAGGGAATTTTCATCCAGCGAGCCATTTTTCAAGTTTGGGAAGAGAAAGTAATCGCTGGAAGCCAGATCAGGCGAATATGGCGCATGTGGAAGCACTTCGAAACATAGGTCATGGAGTTTGGCAGCAACAATAGATTTGTGTGCAGGTGCGTTATCCTGAAGAAAGAGCACTTTTTTTTTGGTAAGATGTGGACATTCAGCCTTAATCACATGCTGCAAACGGTCCAGTAGTGAAGCGTAATACTCCCCGGTGATTGTCTTGCCTTGTTGTAAATAGTATATAAGCACCACGCCATGTCAATCGCAAATAACTGTTGCCATTACTTTTCCTGGAGAGGAAACCGTTTTTGCTATTTTTGGCGCACTTTCACCTGCCTTTACCCACTGTTTAGACTGCGGCTTTGTCTCTGGCCATCCCCTATCTAAAAAAAACAGCGTTGTCATCGGTCTAACAGTTTCGAACCGAAACACTTAAGAAAGTCAAAAAGATTCTGATTGAAAATAACTTTTTAGAACATCAAATTAATAAAATTATTAAAAAACGAATTTATAAATTTTATAATACTAGTAATATAGACAAATCAGCGAACCCAGATGGTAACAAAAAACACAGCTATGCCGTACACTCAGGGACTTTCAGAAAAAATAAAATACACCTTAAAAAAACACGACATTGTTGTATGCCACAAATCTTAAAATCTTTTGTCTTCGCTTTTCACTCCGTTAAAAAGTAAAGTAGCAACCAAAAATGAAGTCAAATTTAATATACGCTGTACCTTGCCTTAACTGTCCAAAAAAATACATAGGCATGACAACGCAATATTTGGATAATAGATTGAATGGTCATAAATACACCAAAAATGCTTGAACTGCATTACATAAACACGAATCCTATCAAAAGCACGAATTTGATTTCGCAAATACACGGATATTAGCCCAAGACCAAAACTACCACAAACTGCTTATTAAGGAGATGATTCACATTAAAAAATAAAAGCATGTCGTTAACGACAAACAAGATATAAAAAAATCTTAGCCAAATATATAATAACCTAATTAATTAAAAACTCCATTCAAAATTATAACAAATGCAATATTAAAATACCAAAAAAAAAATTTGGTTCTGTAATAATATAATAATTGCTTCACAAATAATTAATAAAAATATATATAAAGGGTGTTTTTTTATAGAGGTATAGAACTTTAAGTTGGCAACACTTTTTTAACTGGCGGCCATTTTGACAGCTGTCAAGTGATTTATGTTTAGTTTGGTTTGGCATTTCAACATGAATAGACTGACGCCTGAACAACGCTTCCAAATTTTGCAAATTTATTTTGAAAATCATGGTTCTGTTCGAAATACGTATCGCGCACTACGTCCATTTTACGGTCAACATAATCGTCCATCAGAGCAATTAATTCGATTAACTATGGAACGTTTTCGCGCCAAGTTTACTCTAAATGATAATACGCATCCAGAGAGACGTCGTACAGTGCGTACAGAAGAAGTCATTGCTGCTGTAGAGCGTAACGTAGAGGAAGACCCGAATCAGTCTATCCGCCATCGTGCACAGGAATTGGATATGTGTCCATTCACTTTATGGAAGATTTTGCGGAAAAATCTTGGTTTGCGTGCTTATAAAATCCAACTCGTTCAAGAATTGAAGCCACACGATCACCTAGCAAGGCGTAGATTCGGCGAATGGGCCCAAAACGAGATTGCCGTTGATCTCGATTTTCATAAGCGAATTTTGTTTAGCGATGAAGCTCACTTTTGTTTGAATGGATACGTCAATAAACAAAACTGCCGTATTTGGAGTGATGATAATCCTCAAGTGTACGTTGAGACACCGTTACATCCAGAAAAACTGACTGTTTGGTGTGCTTTATGGGCTGGTGGAATCATTGGTCCGTACTTCTTTAAAAACGATGCTGGTCAGAACGTTACAGTCAATGGTGACCGCTATAGAGCCATGATTACTGACTTTTTCGTTCACCAATTGAACAACCATGATGTGCAGGAGCTGTAGTTTCAAAAAGACGGCGCAACATGTCACACAGCTAGTGCCACAATTGATTTATGAAGGAAACGTTTGGTAACCGCCTAGTTTCACGTTTCAGACCCGTGAATTGGCCTCCAAGATCGTGCGACTTAACGCCGCTAGACTATTTTCTGTGGGGAAATGTGAAGTCGCTAGTCTACGCCGATAAGCCCGAAACGATTGATCACTTGGAGGACAACATTCGCCGAGTTATTGCCGATATACGGCCACAAATGTTGGAAAAAGTCATCGAAAATTGGACCTCCAGATTAGACTACGTCCGAGCCAGTCATGGCGGTCATATGCCAGAAGTCATATTTAAATTATAATGCCAGAAGGTTATCTTTCGAATAAAGTAAATTTCATGTCAATTTAAAAAAATTCATCTTTGTTTTATTCCATTTAAAAGTTCTATACCTCTTTAAAAAACACCCTTTATAAATGATAAAGCCCAAAAGAATGGGAGAATCGTTAAAATTTAATTAGATTGTATTAAAAACAAAAAACCACATACCCAAGAAATTTCAGAAAAATAAATAAATAAATAAATAAATATATATATATATATATATATATATATATATATATATATATATATATATATATATATATAATTTAAATCATTCCTAAGTAATTATCTCTCTTTTCTAGTATCGACAAGTAGTTTGTATATGAGATGGCATTCCACCTTAATAGTTTTTGTCATTCTATCGACATCGTCGGTATATATAAACATTTAGAATAAATTACCTTAGATTTTCTTGCTTTTTGAAATTTATCACCATTAAAATCCCATAAGTCCTATTTCCTTCAATCGAATATTTTACACTATGCACGGGAAGACCATAAAACTAGCATTGGGCTCTCATATCTGTCAAACCTGATTTACGGTTAAACAAAGATTGTGTCGTATATTTTATAGTGCTATCAAAATGTTCGATTTATGCTAGACATCCGGATACAGTTTATGTTAAACATAAATATGTTAAACACGGGTACACTTTATATGAACAAATAGTCTTCTTGGCTGCTTTGCATTTTTGTAGGTGAAGTATAATTTCTTTGGCACAAATTTTTATTTTATTTATTGTATGGCTACATATGAATAAACATCTCAAATATCAACATTTAAATTTTTAATCTTAGTAACAATCGATGCAGCTGCCTTCAAAAAGGCATTGTACAATGGCTAGACCTAGGTATTGCCTAAGTCCTGTCGTTACGCCGCATTTAACCTCTCCAAACAAATCGATACAAGGAGGTAAACCTATAACCAATTTCTAGTTTATCATTAATTTTGTTGCAAATAACAGTGGTCACTGTAACAAATTTGTAAAGTTCTTCCCTTTCAAGAAATTTATTAACGAAATATTCTCAAAAGGCAATTATTTATTTCTAAATTGTTGAAAAATATTAAGGATGGTGTTTTTTATATATGTTGAAGGGTAATCTGGGCAAAAACCTTAATAGGCCCTACTTTTTTGTATATGAGGTATTAATTGTTTATTATTGTCAAAATGGAAATTAAGTTGACCTTCATAAATGAAATCTTCACATTCTGAATAGGATAGAGAGAAAAATTTTACCGATTTTCATTGTGTGGAATATATCACAGAATAGTCCACAACGGTAACCTAGTAAACAAAATTTCTAGTGTCCTAGTGTAGATATGAAATGTAAAAACCAGAAATATAAACTCATATAGAGTGTTGCTATTTAAGCTCCATACATTTACTACGGTGGTCGAAAATAGATCGCTAGCTACATGTCCCTACCACCAGGGGCATTGGTAATTGCGACAATATATATATATATATATATATATATATATATATATATATATATATATATATCCTTTCCGTGTTAGAGGTTGTACAGTTTTGATAAATTGCTACAAAACACAATTTATCCTATTCCATCATCATCGAGATGACGGCCTACCTATACCACTAACCGAGAAGAAAGTCAAAACTCACTCTCCCTGCTACAGTGATACGGCAGAGTTACATGTTTCGTCTCTTACTAGACTCATCAGGGTACCGACATGCACCTGTTTGTGCAGAGAACAGATCGGAAGGAAATATGCAACGCCGACCTTCTGCCGGATGGCGAATGTATGTATAATGTGGATATAACCACTGCTATTGCATCTCACAAGTTCAGTATAATTTATAATTTTAAAGTATTTTGTTATAGATAAGGATAATATTCTTAAAGGTGACCAAATGGTGGCTGTTTGCTAAAACATGTGGATAGTTTCGATTTAAATAAATTATTATATATTTTACTCAAATGTCGCGTATCAGTTTTTGAGTTTACAGCGTTGTTATTTTTTTGGATTTCTATCATCTTGTAGAATTCTCGTTTTTATTATGATTTTCGGTTCTTAAAATTTTGGTTTTTCCAAAGTTTAATTTATGAGTAGTTTCCGTCATGTGGTTAGTTAGGGCTGTTTTATTTTTTTGTCAAATTTATGTCCATTTTTTATATTGGCTTGTTTGCCCTATATACACCGAATCACAGTTGTTGCAAGAAATTTCATGTACGACATTACTCTTTTTGTCATTTGCAAATTTTGTTTTTAATTTGGAAAAATTATTTTTCAATGGGTTATGAGCCTTGTGATATATAGTAATATTTTCCTTTTTAAATATGTTTTGTATGTTATGCGAAAGCCTTGGGATGTATGGAGGCGTTAGATTTTTTTGGGTGTTGTTTTTGTTTCTTTTTATGAAATTACCACCTTTATTATAAAATCTGTTTAATCTCTTTTTAAATATTGATTCAATTAGGTTGTTTGGATAAATTTTTTTTAGTAGTGCTTCCTTTGCTTTTTTAATGGCATTTGATCGAACCTCAGGATGGGTTGATTCAATTGCATGATCGGCAAGACTAAGTATCACAGCTTTGTTTGGGATAATGGATGCATCGAGTCGAAATGTTGAAGACCAAGTTTCCTTTGTGTACCATTCCGTTCTAATTTTGTTTTTAGTATTGTGCAAAGTGAGGTCTAACAAATTAATTTTATTATGTTGTTCTATTTCGATGGTGAATTGTAGCCTGTTATAGCAGCTATTAAATAGGTTAAGTATTTTTTTTTATTCGGTGTTAGGTACTGCAGTTATGTAGTCGTCGACATATCAATAAAATAATAAAATAGAAAAGTTTAATTGATTTATAACTGTTTCTTCGAGATCTTCCATCACTATTTGTGCGATAGCACTTGAAATGGCAGCACCCATTGCGCATCCCTCAATTTGTCTATAAAAAGTTTTGTCATATACAAAATATGTTGAGTCTAAGGTTAAAGTAATGGCTTCCAAAAACTCATCCAACGGTATATCGGTGAATTTTTAAATTTCATCCCACTTTTTTGAAATAATTTGTTTTGCCAACTCTACAGGAATATTTGTATAAAGAGACACTACTTCAAGTGAAATTAGTATATAGTCGTTAGGTAAATTTATATTTTTTATTTTGTTTTTAAAATCCCACGAATCTTTTATATAGTATTGGTTTTTATTGATTATGTTTTTGGAAGAAGTTTTTTAGAAATTTTGATAGGTTTTCAAAAGGTGACTGTATGCATGATACAATGGGACGGAGTGGTGTGCCATTTTTGTGAAGTTTGATTAAGCCATAGATTCTGGGTGCCAAATAATTATGAATTTTAAGAGATGAAAGTTCTATTTTCCCAACGATTGATGATTTTATTATTTTTTCTTTGATATATGTTAATTGGATCGTTTTTTATTTCTGTGGTATTATCTGCAAGTAAGTTTTTCATTTTCTTATCATATTCCGTGGAGTATATTACAACAGTTTTGTTGGATTTAAAAATTATTAATTCGGGGTTCTGTTTTATTTTATTTTGAATAGTATTTTGTTTTTTGTTATTATATTTATTAAAGTTATTCCTGTAAATGGTTATGCTGTTACAACATTTAGCTCTAATGTCTTGCTTCGAGACGGACTCAAGATTTACGAGTGCTGTTTTAATTTTACAAATTATGTCAGAGATTGGTAGCTGGTTTGTCTTTTCTATCGGAATAACAAAATTTGGCACTAAACTCAAAACTTCAGGATCTCATTTTGCACAATACTAAAAACAAAATTAGAACGGAATGGCACACAAAGGAAACTTGGTCTTCAAGATATCTACATTACGACTCGATGCATCCATTATCCCAAAAAAAAAGCTGTGATACCTAGTCTTGCCGCTCGTGCAACTGAATTAGCCGATCCTGAGTGTCAATCAAATGCCATTAAAAAGCAAAGGAAGCACTACTAAAAACAATTACCCAATTAACCTAATTGAGTCAATATTTAAAAAAAGAATAAACAGATTTTTTAATAAAGGTACTAATTTCATAAAAAGAACCAAAAATAATATCCAAAAATATCTAACGCCTCCAAACATCACAAAGTTTTCGCATAACATACAAAACATATTTAAAACGGAAAATATTACTATACTCGTATGTCACAAAGCTCATAACTTATTGAAAAATAATTTTTCCAAATTAAATAATATATATATATATATATATATATATATATATATATATATATATATATATATATAAAGAGTGTTTTTTTATAGAGGTATAAAACTTTAAGTTGGCAACACTTTTTTAACTGGCGGCCACTTTGTCAGCTGTCAAGTGATTTATGTTTAGTTTGGTTTGGCATTTCAACATGAATAGACTGACGCCTAAACAACGCTTCCAAATTGTGCAAATTTATTTTGAAAATCATGGTTCTGTTCGAAATACGTATCGCGCACTACGTCCATTTTACGGTCAACATAATCGTCCATCAAAGCAATTAATTCGATTAACTATGGAATGTTTTCGCACCACCTTTACTCTAAATGATAATACGCATCCACAGAGACGTCGTACAGTGCGTACAGAAGAAGTCATTGCTGCTGTAGAGCGTAGCGTAGGGGAAGACCTGAATCAGTCTATCCGCCATCGTGCACAGGAATTGGATATGTGTCCATTCACTTTATGGAAGATTTTGAGGAAAGATCTTGGTTTGCGTGCTTAAAAAATCCAACTCGTGCAAGAATTGAAGCCACACGATCACCTAGCAAGGCGTAGATTCGGTGAATGGGCCCAAAACAAGATTGCCGTTGATCCCGATTTTCATAAGCGAATTTTGTTTAGCGATGAAGCTCACTTTTGTTTGAATGGATACGTCAATAAACAAAACTGCCGTATTTGGAGTGATGATAATCCTCAAGTGTATGTTGAGACACCGTTACATCTAGAAAAACGGACTGTTTGGTGTGCTTTATGGGCTGGTGGAATCATGGTACTTCTTTAAAAACGATGCTGGTCAGGACGTTACAGTCAATGGTGACCGCTATAGAGCCATGATTACTGACTTTTTCGTTCATCAATTGAACAACCATGATGTGCAGGAGCTGTGGTTTCAACAAGACGGCGCAAAATGTCACACAGCTCGTGCCATAATTAATTTATTGAAGGAAACGTTTGGGAACCACATAGTTTCACGTTTCGGACCCGTGAATTGGCCTCCAAGATCGTGCGACTTAACGCCGCTAGACTATTTTCTGTGGGGATATGTAAAGTCGTTAGTCTACGCCGATAAGCCCGAAGCGATTGATCACTTGGAGGACAACATTCGCCGCGTTATTGCCGATATACGGCCACAAATGTTGGAAAAAGTCATCGAAAATTGGACCTCCACATTAGACTACGTCCGAGCCAGCCGTGGCGGTCATATGCCAGAAGTCATATTTAAATTATAATGCCAGAAGGTTATCTTTCGAATAAAGTTAATTTCATGTCAATTTAAAAAATTCATCTTTGTTTTATTCCATTTAAAAGTTCTATACCTCTATAAAAAACACCCTTTATATGTTTATGCGGCTTTCATGGATTCCTCCGTGTGAGATACAATAGCAGTGGATATATCCACATTATGCCGTTGTAGTGCTGAAATCACATTCAGCAAACGTACAACTATATGCAACTCCGTGTATAAATGAATTAAATGCGATCAGTAAATGTAAACTTCGTTCAGTTTTGCATGCTTCCTTCCGTTCTGTTCTTTGCACAGACAGGTGCATGTTAGTACCCTGATGAGTCTAGTAGAGACGAAACATGTACCTCTGCCGTATCACTGTGGCGGGGAGGGTAAGCTTTGACTTTCTTCTCGGTATGGTGGTACAGATAGGCCATCATCTCGATGGTGGTGGAATGGGATGGATTGTGTTTCATCGCAATTTATTCAAACTATGCAACCTCTAATACGGAAAGGATATGATTGGAACGAAGTTTGCATTTACTGATCGCATTTACTTCATATATATATATATATATATATATATATATATATATATATATATATATATATATATATATATATATATATATATATATATTTAAATTACTTTTTTGTTTTTATTTTCTTGAACCGCTATTTAGATATATTTTTTGTTCTTTCATGGGTTTTTGTTTCGGTTAGGGGAATAAAGATTAATTTACTTCCTCATTTTTTTGTTTTTCTGTTACAAACGTTTCGACCTTATTAATAGTCTTCATCGGTGTGTTTTCTATAACAATGGCAATTCCCAAAACATAAATACATATATATTAAAAGTTTTTCACAGAAGATCGTAACATTTTCAAACAAAGATATTTACAATCAAAGTACTCAAAACATAACAATTTAACACGCATTATTATGTTAAGACCAGAAATAATTGCGTTTAGTATGCAATGCAACCTACTTCTTTTTTTTTTAGTAATTTGAAACATTTAATAAACATTTAGTACTTAAGCATAAGTTGGTTTTGTTCATAAAAATTTGTCACGCAATAGGTGGTAGCTATTTTACATGACGAGGAATCCAGGAGAATTGCTTTTTTATTACTTACAAGTGGTTGCATGTCACAATGTACTTTAGATAGAAGTCTAAACAATAAAATTCAGTGTGTACATATAATACGAAAGTTGACATTTTAGGTTAGATCATTTTTTTTATATTGATTTTTTTTTGATACATGCTAATTTATAATTCATTTTGTAAAGAAAATAAATAGAATACCACTCACGTATGTGTCTATTTGTTTGCTATAGCCCTTTCCACGGAGATTATTTGATATTGAAAATTGATATTTGGAATAGTAATAATGCTTACTTACTTCATATATTCCAACAGTTAGAACTTGAAATACAGTATTAAAGTTTGTAGTTTGCAAAATATGTATTTTCGTAAGACGTAATATCAAACTGAATCATTTCATACTGCACATACAAGAAGAATTTTACAGTGCTTTTAAAAATTTGTCAGTTCAGTTGAACCATGTCAATAAAACAACGTAGAGGATCAATTTTCCTGTATTTGCAGACATTTCGACCTGAATGGGACATGCTCAGGACTCTAAAATATTTATATATTTGAAAACGAATCTTTTGTAATGATATTCGAATTAAATTGGATAAATAGTTACCTGTCTGGTAGAGTACAACGAGTAAAAATTAATAACTGTGAATCATCTGATATCTATGTTACCTCTGGTGTTCCACAGGGTGCTCACTTCGCTCCGCTTCTTTTTAACTGCTTTATTAACGATATTGAGGACATCATAACTTTCAGTAGATGTCTTCTTTATGCAGATGATTTAAAGATATTTCGGGTTGTCAGGAGTAGCAACGATTGCGAGGGCATTCAACAGGATCTAGCTCGATTATCTGAATGGTGTAAGTTAAATTTTATGCACCTCAATATTAATAAATGCTCCATTATAAGTTTTTATCGTAAAAGGGATTGGATAACTTTTGATTACTTTCTTGATAATAACATGATTAATCGCGTTGAATGTATGAAGGATCTGGGTGTTACATTTGATCGGGCCCTTTGCTTCGACACACATATTGATAATATTGTGAACAGGAGTTTGAAGTTGCTCGGGTTTGTGAAGAGAATGCTTACAGATTTTAATAGTGTAGACTGTTTTAAAGTGATATACTGCTCTGTAGTTCGATCAATCTTAGAATATGCATCCCAAGTTTGGTCACCTCATTATTTTACATACAAAGAAAACGTAGAAAGAGTACAAAGAAAGTTTTTAAGTTTCATTGCCTTTAAACAGGGAATGCAGCAGGAGCGGTCTGTATATGATGATACTGCCGATGCTTTGGGGTTGTTACCATTGTGTGTGAGACGCATATATCTTGACCTCGTTCTACTTTATAAGATTGTTAACTCTTGTATTGATTCTCCTGAACTACTCAATAATATGGGATTATCGGTTCCTCAAAGAGCTTTTAGAGCGCACAATTTATTTGATGTGATATATCACCGAAAGAATTATAGCATTAACAGTCTTATTTCTCGAATGTGTAGGGAAATGAATTCAGTTCCTACCGAGATTGATATTTATCGTTTGCCATTTAATGTCTTTAAATTAAAAATTTTACAATTCTTGAAAAACTAGTTAATGTTGTCAATTGTCAATACTTGTCTTGTGAAGCACTTTGACGTATGTTTAGATTAGTAGGTTTTTTTTTTAATTCTGTTTAAAATAGTGTTTGTATTTCTTATTTTTGAAATGGAAATTGTCAATTGTCAATACTTGTCTTTTGAAGCACTTTAATGCATGTTTAGATTTGTAAGTTTTTTAACTCTGACTGTTTTAAATAGTGTTTGTATTTTTTATTTTTGAAATGGATTGTATTTATTTGATCCGTTAATATACTATTATTATTATTATGATTTACAAGCCAAACGGCTTCGCACTCCCTCCAGGGATTATTCACTTATACCAGGTATACAAAGACACCAAAAATATGAAGCTCAGTGGGGACCCTTTCCATGTTATCGGGTCCTAGGTGGCGTGGTCTTCTGCACTTCCTACAAACTTTCGGACGGTTAGAGCGGTTGCAAGGAGAACCGCTTTCTGAATCGGCTTATACAGATGTTCACCAAGGCCCAGTCCCTTGATGTTCTGCAGGATGTTCTTTGGTATCATTCCAGTTGTTGACAGTATTATAGAAATCGTGTGGACGCTGTTCATTGCCCATTGTCTGTGGATTTGCACCTCTAGATCTCTGTATTTGGCGATCTTCTCGTTGTATTTTGACCTTAGGTTGTTGTTGTTCGGTACAGCGATGTCGATTAGTGTAGTTCGCCTAGAAATTTTATCTGTTAGTATAATGTCTGGCCTGTTATGAGCAACTGTTTGATCTGTTAGGACCGTTCGATCCCAGTATAACTTGAACTCGTTGTTTTCAAGAATAGGCTCTGGATTATATTTGTAGTAAGGTACCTTTCCTACCTGCAATAGTTTTAACTTATCTGCTAACTCTTGATGGAGTATCCTAGCGGCTGAATCGTGTCTTTCCTTATACTCGGTTGCGGTTATTATTATTATTATTATTATTAAAATAAATGTAACATTCAAATTACAAAATATAATTGAATGATAAATTGTTTTTTTTTTGAGTTCTTCTTCATTCTTTTCTTAAACTATACTACACAAAATATAAAGATTATCTTTATAAATACATATAGCAATAATAATGATGAAATAAGTCTGTTGTGATGACAACACACACTATAAAAGAGTAAAAATATCAATTTCCGTTACATAAACTTATTAAAGCAACGCATATTTGCAACACTTGCATGTAGCTAGATCCCTTGTGTCCAGACAAAACCGTTTTCTTTGACATACTGTGAAGAATAATCGTATTTTATTGTGACAAATAGTGAACAATGCGCCATAAGAACTTAAAATCTCAAGTCATACTAATATTTGACAAATAATTCAGATACTTATTGAAGCGCCATTCTTCTGAGATTGCTTACCTTTTTATGCATTTTCTCGTACCCTTTTTCTTCTGATGGATGTGAGCTCTAACAACGACAAACCAATAGTCGGAATTAATTATAGTTGCTCCTGGTATGGTCGATTATGATAATTTCAAGAATAATTTTAATAAATTCACAGTGATTCTCATAAGTTACTAAGATTGATTGTTAATTGATATAAATCTCGGAAACTGACTGTAAATTTTAATAAAAAATTCACTAAAATCGCATCTAACTTGTGAAGCCCTCAACGTCGATGACAAGCAATCCAACTGCGAAATAAGTATGGTGTGAACTAAGCTTAAGTAACAATTAAACATATGTTAACAAATTAGTAAATCTTGTTGAATTAATTTCGATTTTATTCTGAAAAACAATCTTTTATGTGGCTGTCTCCTCTCTGGACATCTACGAATTACCGGCATTTATAAATTTTAAATTGGGAAGAATACAAAAATGATCCAACCTGTTGAAACATACTTCTAGCGTTTCGTCTTCATTTTCGTTACACCAAAGTTTACAAAGCCTGCAGTTTGAAAAGCTTATATTTAACTAAATCACATTCTTCTTCTTCAAGTGCCCTTCTCCATTGCGGAGGTTGGCAATCATAATATCTATTTTAATTTTTGAGGCAGTTGCTCTAAATAGTTGTTTTGAACTGCATCCAAACCGTTCCCTTAGGTTTTTTAGCCATGAAATTCGTCATCGTCCTACGCCTCTTCTACCACTTATTTTGCCTTGGATTATGAGCCGTAGATGCTGTACTTTTCTCCCCGCATAATGTGTCCCCATTCTTCTCAACACCTCGGCGTTCGTAACTCGATCCACCCACGAAATCCTCTGAATTCTTCTATAGGTCCACATTTCAAAAGAGTTAAGTCTTCTCATTGCTTCTCGATTCAGTGTCCATGCTTTCATTCCCTCATATAGAACACTGTATACGTAACATTTAGTAAGTCGTATTTTCAGGGCTAACGTTAGATCTTTGCTGCAGATAACCTTTTTCATTCTAATAAAGTTGGCACGTGCTTTCTCGATTCTGGTTTTTGACGGTATAGTCATTATTTTCTGTTATTAGGGTTCCCAAGTCAGTATACTTCTTAACTCTTTCTATGTGTTGGCCTCCTACCATTAGGGTTTCATTATTATTGGTGTTGTTCTTACTGATTATCATGAACTTGGTCTTTTTCGTGTTAAGAGAGAGTCCATATTCTCCATTAACTCTTAACATTTTATTCATTATTTTTTCTAGGTCTTTCAAACTATCAGCTATTATTACGGTGTCATCTGCATACCTACTATTGTTGATTAAAACTCCGTTTACTTTTATTCCTGCTGTTTCAGATTCAAGACTTTCCAATATGACCTCTTCAGAATAAGCGTTAAATAGTAAAGGTGACAACATACACCCTTGTCTGACTCCCCTTTGTATTTCCACATCTCCGGATATTTCCTGTCCAATTTTTACTCTCGCTGATTGTAATACAGATTTGATATCAACCTTAAATCTCTTTCATCCTTTTCACCACATTATTCAAGTATTATTTATTTCGCCGAAACAGTTAAACCTATAAAAAAAACTGACTACGCCACTAAAACCTACAAGAAAAACCCCAAAACTCTGCGGTAAGTTGCAAGATAACCGAAATACGAGAAGTGCTCCAAAATGCATAATTTTAAAAATTACTCTTTATCTCCACCTTAATCTTAACATTCTATATTTATTAATCACGAAGATAACCCGTAAAATAATCGGAAAATGGACACCCTGTACATTATTCCAGTATTTTTAAGAATTAAATATGACGATGTAAAGATTTGCAAGAATTTATTAAGCTCTCAAACTAATTTAGTAATTTAATAGGTGTCTTCGAAAATGAGTCCTGAGTGCTTCAACATGACGTGTTTTTTTTTCTATTCCAAATAATTTAGAGTATGTGTAGTGCAATTTTTTTTTATTTATTTCTTACAATTTACACAAAATACTTACGTTGTGCCTCCACTCCACTTTGTAGACCTGGGGGTGGGCATTAATGATGCAATCAAAATAAACATCGGTCCCTTCTCGAACTGCATTCGGGTTTAGGGAGGTCCCCAGGATTATTCTGGCCTCAGGAGTATCTGCAATACAAATCCAAGAATTAGGCCTACAAACTTGGACGGGATTTACAATTCAAATTTAATAGTTTACGATACTTGGATTGTGTACTATTTAAAGTTAAATTGGCCATCACTGCCTCTGTGTTGTTAACTTATTCATTATTCGTTTAAATCTCTTATAATTAATGTAAATTTAAGTGGTTAAGATTTAAGGTAATTGCGAAAATTCTTTCGTATTTTGAAACGAGTTGTGTTTTTCAAAATTCACTGTCTTTTTTGTTAATTTATGTATATCTTAAAGATCTGTAATAACATCTTAAAAGTAACTTTTTACGTAGAATACACTTACATTTTCAGATTTTAAATACCTCGTTTTATATTTTTAGTGTGACAGCATCTGATCGTGGACTCCTGCAAATGGAATATTTTGGTAGCGTATGGCTGTTCCCCCATAATTGACTGCTGTGCCCTATTAGTTATTAGATATTTTATAAAACTATAGATAAAAGCCACTGTGCCAAAGGCACAATGGAAATCTGAAATTTTCTTTGTGGCCCTTGCAGTTTTAGTGCTGTACAATTAGAGGTTATTAGACCTTATTAATACTTTCAACACAACTTCAAGACAGTAAAAGCTCAGATAAGACTTCTTATTTCAGAGCTTTCACATCAGGATATCCACGAGGTTAATCGCTTGAAGATTTTCATTAAATTAAATGACAAAATTTCTTCAAAACGCATAAATTTATTTAACGAAAATAAATAAAAAAATGCTTAAAATAAGAAACTTAAAATTAACTCAATAAACAAATCTGAAGCAACTAAAATAAATGCCCTGGTCGGTCTCATATTTTTATACCAGCGTAATAATCTCAATTTAGAAAAAAATATGTGTAAATAGCTTTCTAAAATATTAATCAAGAAAATTATAAAAACATGAAAAACCGTTTGAATTGTTTAAACGGCACAGCACTAAAGTTGCTTATTTCCAAGATAAAATAAAATAGAATTTTCCTTTAACTTCTCGACGATAAATGTAAAATCAAAAATAAAACCTTAAACAAACCGGTCATACGCATCACGTCACTTTCTTTAGCAGATTTAAAAACGTACTGCCAATAACGAATTTCAAATTGTAACTGCCGTGATGACTTTTTAAAAAGCACCACCAAACTTTTTCGAATGTTTCATTCTTTCCTTCGTAGATGGCACTAGCCATCCCATGTTGAATATTTAGTTCCCAATTTGGGCTGAGCATCTTAAATTAATAATGTTTTATACGAAAAAATCGGACCAATCTTTCTTCCATTTTGGAGATATCTAAATTATGCTTTCTTGCGAACGGATTCTTTATACACATAGTCAAGTAAGATTTCAGCCAGAAATAAATAGATCTATTGTCTATATTCATTCTTCTTTCAAGCAGTTAAAAGAAATGATATATAGACAGTTGGTTTTCTGCAAATACAACTCTGGTTCTCTCTCCAAACGCATTTCGATCAATCAATGGAGCCGTATCAAATTAAGAGCAACACTTGCAAGTAACAACTGTTCTATAAAATATAAATTTTGAAACATGTCGGTAGAATATTAAACCTGCCGACTTTTATATATATATATATATATATATATATATATATATATATATATATATATATATATATATATATATATATATATATATATATATATTGTCGTAGTAATACGCGATAATAAGAATAAGACAAGAATGCAAGGTCGATGACTGAAATACAAATTTCAGTAAAATCCTACCGACACATTCCACCCAAAAATAATTACAAATATTAGTACTAAAACATACATAATGGATGAAACACTGCTGTGAACTTTTGGGTCAATTTCGACTGTAATTCTCGGAAAACTAAGGTAGCAAATGTAATATAGTATATTTTAAGAGTTAATGGAAATCCTCCGAGAATACAATAATATATATATATATATATATATATATATATATATATATATATATATATATATTTATGCAGCTTTCACGGATTCCTCCGTGTGAGATGCAATAGCAGTGGATATATCCACATTATGCCGTTGTAGTGCTGAAATCACATTCAGCAAACGTACAACCATATGCAACTCCGTAAATAGATGAAGTAAAATGCCAACAGTAATTGCAAACCTCGTTCCGTCATATCCTTTCCGTGTTAGAGGTTGCACAGTTTGAATGAATTGCTACAGAACACAATTCATCCTATTATACCACCATCGAGATGACGGCCTACCTGTACCACCATATCGAGAAAAAAGTCAAAACTTACCCTCCCCGCTACAGTGATACGGCCGAGGTGCATGTCGGTACCCTGATGAGTCTAGTAGAGACGCCAACAAGAGCCATATTTAATTTTTTTGAAATAATATCAAATTCGTAATGTGCTATCATATCAATTTTGAAAAAAATCGGACAAAATTAATTTTTTATCCACCATATTGGATACGCCATATTGAATTTTAAAAAAATAATTTTACTAATTTTGGTAAAAATCGGACAAAATTAATTTTTTTGGCCGCCGTATTCCAAGCGCCATCTTGGATTTTACTGCACCAATGTCGTCCAAAAAAATATGGGACCATCGCAGAAACTTCCTAAATATAATGTAAAAAATTTCATTCAAATCGGTGCAGCCGTTCCGGAGTAATCGGTGTATATACATAAAAAAAATACATAGTTGACGAATTGTGTACCTCCTTATTTTAGAAGTCGGTTAAAAAATGTATATATCCTTGTTAGTTTACCAGTGTGACGTCACATCGGTCAAGTGACAAGTATTGGTTGTCTTTCTAACACCCTGCATGTACACAAATGCACACAATAGAGTTTGCATGTAGTTTAAAACGTAAAAATTAAATTATTTCCTACGGCATTACATCAATAAATATTTTCGTATTGGAATATCGGTTTGCTATTTTTATTCTTTCAAATAAAATAAATCACTTTAAACGTGAACATTTAGAAAAATATTTCTTAAAGGATTAAAGAAAAACATTAGTCACATCTCCAACTGCCTTAGAATTTAAAGAGGCTCTCGAGCTTATCCCGGCTTCGGGCATATCTGCTACAGAAATCCAGGGGTTAGACCTTCCAACTTTTGAGAAGTTTGAGGTCCTAATTTAGTTAGGGAATGTAATAATTTCGAAAGGTATAAATAGGTTAGAATAAAGTAAGTTAACAATATATTAAAAAAAGAACTTTTTTTCAATGTTTAAATAGGATTGATTTAGTAGTTTTCACGATTTTTCCAAACTTACAAACATACTCTTTAAAAAAATAGTGAAATGTCAGTTTATTTTTCCAAAGATATAACAGAATTTTATTTGTAAAAAGAAGTTTGACATAAAGTATAATTTGTCTCTATCTATACTACATTTATGGGTGACAGAGAGATAGATATAAAAGACATTCCGATTTACGATTACTAGTATGGCGCGCCACATCGTATCCGCCATCTACCGAAGTGCAAGCATATTATTCTTTGAAGCAATATTTTTTCTGGATTATATTTAATGGAAATTGATGTTTTTTCGGGATAAAATATAGTCAGATTTTTTCAATGAATGTGTAATTACATACATATATATATATATATATATATATATATATATATATATATATATATATATATATATATATATATATATACATATATATATATATATATATATATATATATATATATATATATATATATATATATATATATATATATATATATGTACATGGGACAATCCGCGTCAACAGGATGATAACCAAAATTAGAAGTAATCAAAAAAATCGACCAAGGGTTCATTTTGAAGCTGAATGTGGCTCCAATATGGACGCCGAAAGCCGGAGAAAAATTGAGTGTCTAGCAAAAAAAGCTTGTAAAAATAAAAACTCTCAAACGATCGGGTCGTTTTTGGCTCAGATTGTAGCTGATAGATACCCTTAAAAAGCTGGTGTGGTAAGTTGACAAAATGCAACATGGCGGATTCAATATGGTGTCAAAAATCAAATATGGTGGCTGAATTTTTGAAAATCAACCGATTTGCACTAAATTTGGTATACGGAGATTTTTGGAGTCGCTGGTCACGAATTTGAGATCGGATTTGCAAAATTCAAGATGGTGGATCCAATTCGGGGGACGTACTTTTTGAAAATTAATCAATTTGCACCAAATTTGGTATACAGGGGTTTTTGGGATCGCCAATTACAAATCTGAGGGCAAATTTTCAAAAATTTCAAGGTCAATATGACGGATCTAAAATGATCATTTGCATCAGATTTGGTATACGGGATTTTGGAGGTTGGTGATCACGAATTCGAGATCAAATTTGTCAAATTCATGATGGCGGATCCAAGATGACGGATGATATTTTTGAAAAAAAATCGATTTGTACAAAATTTGTTATACGGAGGTTTTTTTGGGTAGTAATCACAAATCTATGATCAGATTTTTAAAATTCAAGATGGTGGGTCCAATGTGGCGGAAACTCGATAACTCAATCCTTTATATTATGTCTTCAATCTTAGATTTCGAAAACTCGACCTCGGATTTGTAATAAATGACTCCAAAAAGTCCCGTATACCAAATTTGGTGCAGATCAGTTGATTTTCAAAAAATACGACCGCCATATTGGATTCGTCATCTTGAATTTTGCAAATCTGACCTCAGATTCGTTACCAGCGACCTCAAAAACCTTCGCGCACCAAATTTGGTGCAATTCGGTTCATTTTCGAAATTCGGTCACCATATTGAATTTTTGACCGGTTTATTGGATCCGCCATGTTGCATTTTGTCGACCTACCATACCAACTTTTTAGGAGCGTTTATCAGCTACAATTTGAGCCAAAAATGGTTGCGAATTTTTATTTTTACAAGCTTTTTCTGCTAAAAACTCGATTTTTCTCCGGCTTTCGGCCACCATATTAAAGCCGCCATATTGGATTTTTCATAGACGCACTGGGCATTTAAAAGTAGACGCTCTAAGCTTGGTCGATTTTTTTGGTTGCTTCTAATTTTGGTCATAGCTCTGATTCGGTTTACATGGATTGTCCCCTATACTGGTGAGCAAAAACATTTAGGTCGCATTGAAATTGTGATATCTTTTTGGAATTTTCTGTTTTAAGCTTATATTTGAAAATCGCAAATCATCGTACTGTATTTTGTAACCTAAATTTACTATTAAATATTAAATCGGTAAACATCTTTTTTGGTTTTTATGATTTATTTTATTCTGAAAAAAAAATGGAAAAAACAACATTAATGAAAAAAATTAATAATTAATAACGTATATTCCTCCTCTTGTTACAATAGAACAATTAAATCCATGGTTGTCCAATATGTGTTGGCTTCCTATATATTGCACCATTGATCATTTACCTCTTTTTTAGGTTAAACTTAATTGTAGGTAGAATGGAATTTAGATGGGTCAAGGAATTTTTTAGATTTAGATTGAGCTATGTCAAGAAACGTAAGGTGAAATAACGCTCCGATTCTTTAAGAAGATTTTTCGATTATATGTAACAAACAAAAACTTTCTTCTTCTTTATATAATACTGCAAAATTAAGGAGGGAGGTATATCAAATTTTAAATTTTGCGAAATTTTGCATTTAATTCATTTTGGAACTGGAAAAGATACGAATCTTAAGAGACTGAATCTAGTTTGATAAGCTCTCTTGGTCAGTACAGTGTGAAACTTCTATTCATTTTTAGAGAAAATATATGATAGGCTACGTAAGGTCCAGTAAACGTAGTATAGCAGTACTTGTTTGACTTCGCGGATACATTACCGTGACCTCAGATGGTTTGCTTAGTTTATGAAGATATCTTGTTTGAAGTAAATGTGAAATCTTAGGTTCAGTTAAGAGATCAACACTGGAGAGCTATATAGAAAAAAAAACAGACTTGCCGCCATTTCAGAAATACTTTCCTATTTTCTTGTTATATTCAGTTTATCTTTAACTTCTGGTTATGGCAGAAGTTTTTGTAAATATATCAGGATGCAACATTAAACTTCCCTGCGGCTTTCGAAAACAAAAGTTTAAACCAAAGCAGAGTATATTAGCTTAATTAATTCAGGCGTATACCTACCTCACGAAAACAATTTCATTAAACTATTGCATAAAATTAATTACCGCATTTCTTCGAAAGTTTTCAGGAACGAAATACAATTTAGCCTTTGCAATTTCTATTTTAAATATTTACCAGATTTTTCAAAGGATTTTGCGTTTTAATTTAATTAAAAATATGGATTTTAAATTTAAGCTTCCGAAGTATTGTTGAGTTTTTGTTGCTGATTAACAAGATTAAACATGAAACAATTTTTACCTCAAACGAATCGCCTTAATTTAGATTGTAGATTGTGAGTAGGTTGTTAAGACTTTTTTTGTCCCCCTAAAGCATTTCGACCTATAAGATTTTTTGTATGTTATTTTAATCTTATATAAGGCGGAGATGTTTAGATTTTTTGCCAAGTCAATTTGGCACATTAATTGCGTTGGACAACTAGAAAAATATTTCACCAGTTGGCCAAATTATTTTACTAGGTAGAATCTGTAAATATAAACGCTAGCGTTAACTGGCTCAGATATATCCAATAAATTACTTTTAATAGTTTTTCTCGTCAGCGTTAACTGGACAACTTGAAAAATACTTTTTGACCAATTTGACCAAATTTCTGTTTGTCTGTTCTTTTTTGTTAAGGTTTGTTTGAAATGTTACATACAACTTTTTTTTTGTAATTGTGGATCTTTTACCGGACTTTTTCTCTTCTTAATGTTGCACTTCTGGGGATGCTTCTTGATGTCACCCTACTGAGTCCAGGCAACAACACTCAGCAGATTCATGTTCAGTTGTCAGAGACTAGTTCCCGGTTTTTTGCGTCCGACCAATTTGAGCGTCTTAACTATTCTTGGTATGGATTTTCTCTTGGTAACCAATGTTTCTGGCTCCTTTTTCTTCTTTTGCTTGAAGGACCAGTGTTTTTGGCTCCTTTTTTTTTCTTTTCTTGATGGACTAATGTTTTGGCTCTCTTTTTCTTTTTTTCTTTGCCTGTTTCTTCTTTGAGTCGCAGGACCACTATTTTTGGCTCCTTTTCCTTCTTTTTTCTTTCTTCTGGTCTTTCTTCTTTGACTCAAAGAACCAATGTTTCTTTCTTCTTTGACTCGAAGACCAATGTTTCTACTTTCGCTCGAAGGACCAATGTTTTTTGGCACCCGTTTTTCTTATTTATCCGGCTCGAGGGACCAATGTTAGTTTTACTAACTAATGTTGGCAGCGACCCTCTATAATTATGTATAGTAGAGTGGTTGTACTAACCAATTGTTTTTATGGTAGTTGCTAATAGTAATAGCAACCCCTGATAATTGCTCCTCCATAGGTTGAAATAGATAATGTGGTAAGTAAAACTCTTTCGGTTTAATACTGATTTATTATCAAAACTTACGGTGTATATATACAAATTAAATTTCTAACCTATTTTCCTAACCTAATAATATTTACAACAAAGTTGTCGAATAAGTAAAACAATTCATATGATTATTTTAGCAATTATTGACCCAGTTTGTCAACGTGCTGATTTTACGACATGTGTTGGAATACTGGATCGTAATATTTTTATATTTGATGTAGGATTAAAAATATATGTATAATTTTAGATTAGACAATGATTTATATTATTCTATTATAAAAATATATACAACCAGAGGTCACTTTACCTGAATTTCAAATATTATTTTTCACATATCTCTTTGTTTTGACAACTATCGGAAAAAATCAAAGAATACTGAACAAAAATTATACTATTATTTGATTCTACAGACCTCACTGTTTAGGGGCAAATTGGAATTAAAGTGTTTATTATCAGTAAAATCAATTTGGGCATATGGGTTATTTCTTTCAGGATATATTTCCGGATATAGTCTATTATTACTCCCAAATATTTAACCTCTTAGGAAAAGCTCAGTATTATCACATTTAAAGTTGGAGTGTTCATTTTTGGTGTTTGTCCCCTTATTAATTGCACGAAGAGAGTTTTGTAAGAACCAACATGTATTCCTTCTCCTGTAGTTGCATTAGTAAGCTCTCTTAAACCAAAAAGCGCAGCAGAGATGATAGCATTTCTTTTGTGACACCTTTAATCTGTGGTAAATATCGCCACCTCATTGCCAAGATATGATGTAATGATTCTGCTTTCTGGCATTGATTAAATCTATCTTCAGAGGAGGCTCTATTCGTCTTTTCTTTAAGGCTCTAATAATAGATTCATGTGAGGTAGTATAAAAAGCTCCTTCTATCAAAATGAAAACACTAAAAGAGATTTCATCAATGTTCTTTCCTACCTACCAGAATGTAGGTCACTTACTGCGGATTCACCATCGTGATATGCAAACTGTTTCTTGTGAGGCGGTTTCTGTTTCAATATTCTCTATTGTCTTTAGGAGAAAAAAGGCTGATTGAGTGGTACAATTTTGGTTCATCCAACAGGTGTCCAGACAGTATACATATCATCTCGTTCATTTTATATTAATTCCCTAGAAACCATCCAAAATACCTCTGTGCGGTTAGCTTTAGAAGCATTTAGTACCAGTCCAATTCCCAGTCCAAACTGTCTAAGTAGGATTCCTTCTCTTCATTATAGAAGATTATCTCTCCTTCTTAGATATGCAGCGAAACTCTGGTGTAATCTATCTAAGCCACTTCATAATATATTCTTTGAATTTCCAATACTGCTAGATGCTTTTTCAACTATATCCTACCCTCTTCCTCCTAACTTAATTTTTCAAAAAACTATGAGTACATACAACATGGAATTTTACCCTTTTTGGAATCAAATAGAACTTTTCCCCCTGGCACTTGAACTCATCGTTATTAGCATAAGATAAAAATTCAACTAAGCACAACTTATTAATTCTATTTTTGAGGACAATTTGAGGAATGAAGGTCTTTAAGGTTATATATATGGATGGTTCAAAATCTCCATCTTCAACTGTATCAGCATTTAACTCATCTGCCCATTCGGAATCATACAAAATCAATAGATGGTTAAGTGTTCTTAAATCGGAGCTGTTTGCCATAGGAAAAGCTTCATCATTCATGGAACATCCCCTGCTAAATGGTTGATAGCTTGAGACTCTCTAAATTCAATCCATAAACTAAATTGATTTCCATCAACACATCCCTCTACAGATAGAATACATTATTTATTTAAAAAATGTGAAGTAAAGGGATGCATAATTAAATTTATATGGATACCTAGTGACATAAATATAAGAGGCAATGAAGAAGCGGATAGGCTGGCAAGATCACCTATCGTTTCTGCTACAAACAATATCCTATTTCATAAAGACCTCCATTCTAAGATTAATAAATTTTTCCATAACCTTACTTAATCAGATTGAGTATCCTTGAGGGCAATAAGAAACGAAGGCAAATTTTATCTAATACCCATAATGATTTAAAACTTCCATGAAGGAATCAAACAAATATTTGTCGTCTACTTATAGGTCACTCTCGATTTGCTTATGCTTATCTCCTTTCTCAGCAATCCTCCTCTTTGTAGCTACTGCAACAATATTCTCACTGTGAAACATATATTTAATGAATGTGAAGAATATAAAAGAGATCATAACATTTTAACTGATTCAATGGCTGAATCCCTCGCAATCAATATTAATAATTTGAATAAAATTATTAAATTTCTAAAAATAATAAACTTATATAATGTAATCTAATATTGAATTTTCAATCAGTATCAAATTGTGGATTTAATATGATTATCGTCAAATAGATAAAAAATAATACAATCATACTGTGACGCTAAATGGCCTCAGTTGCCGATGTGTCAATAATTATAAATTCTCTCTTTCAAACCGGTCTCTGGTATGAATGTTACCCTGATCTATTTTCATTTTTAAGTTATATATCCTAAGGAGTAGCTGAAATTAAAGGAGCAAGGCAAACTCTAAATGGTTTCTTAGTGGAAATGTTAATGAAATCTGCAGTTTCGGATTTGTTGTTTTCAATTTCTGGAATTGGATCACAAAGTCTTAAAACTTTAAATACTAATCCAGTCGAAATCGATTGCCTTATTTATTAATCTAGGTCTCCAAATTCAATTCTATTTGACACCAAGCATAATATAATCTATAACGTACCACCACAACAACAAGAAAGCTAATAAATTCTGGTTTCTCGGATCTGTCAATTTCGATAATGATTCAAATGATAAAACAAAACACTTGCTATACTGTGGAATGACATAACGAACTGTCAACCAGGGAACTATTAGATAACCGAGATAGAAAAGTATCAATGGAGCCTAAGTGATAAAGCCCCGGAAGTTATTCTCTCATTAATAGATACATACGATGTATCAGACCATTTCAACGTTATTCTTAATACGTAAAAGTCATTCAACTCCAATTATCTTGAAATAAACACAGTAAATCTATTTAAAAAAATTATAAACATGCTCGGTAGCTTTTTCTAGCGTACAGCGAACCATGTACCGCCAAAAAATGCAAGTGGAAATTTAAATAATGTGCTTACTTATACTTATCACAATCGTCAACTAGTATGGATTTCTAAATAACGACCAACTAAATCAAATTGAATACGATATACTACTAAATAGTGTAGTAGTTATTAGGAGTGATTATTTTTTATTGAAAAGCCATCTCTATGATTCTAAGTTTTTGCGAAATAAAATAAAGGACGACTAGAACTTACTTACTTTAACTTTATAAGTACGATATAGTTCAAGGTTTAGCAAACTGCATCTATATTTTATTTACTTTGTAAAATAGGTCAAACCTATAACTCTAAAATTCGCTAGATGCTTAGAGGACAACAAAAGTTGGAAATAAAGCGAAGTATATTAACCTAATCAATCAGAGTGTAAAGTAAAAAAAAATTGAAATCAAGGATTGTTTGAGGAGAAAGATCCGTATAAGTTAGATAATTTAAGAGGAAATTAAATCGCATTCTTAATCATCATTTAAGCAATTTTGCCAAATGCCAGTAATATCATAACTTCTTTTTCAGTTAATAATTAATGTGTCCGCAATACATTTTTTGCGTACGTTCTAGAAAAATCGAAAAATTATTAAACTGAAAATTAAAAATTCAATTCAGTTAACATAGCTAACCTGAACTAACCTGAACGATGGTAAATCTGGATGACTTACACTTTCTTATGCTTCTATATCCATCGTATTCTCCAGATTTGTCCTTTAGTGACTATTACCTGCTTGGAAATCTCAAAAAAATGTTCGCCAGAAAGATAAAAGGGTTAAATGAGTTGAAATTGAAGCGTATTTTGAAGGGTTGGACAAATCGTTCTATTAGAAAGGCATATAAATATTCGAGCGGCGCTGGAATAATTGTGCGATCATTTCTGTCGATTTGTTATTGCAAAACACCAAGAAACCCTCAAGATCGGCCATTTTTTGTATATCAATTATTGTAAAGTAACTTTTCTTGTACGTTTTTGCTTTTAAAGGAAAGCCCTCGTCATTCTGAACAAAATGATGTTTTATTATAGTAAATAGGGTAGTCTGTTGCTAAGATATGCAATTTGTTTATCCCAAGATGCAATTATTTTTTGGGTAGACATTTTGACCTCACATTGGATTAATTACATCGTGAAGATCTAAATTTTTATATATTATCAGGGGCAAATGAAAAAATTAATGTTCAACCTTTTAAACATAACGTTAAAAAAGTTTTGTTTTATAAAGACATAGAGCTCGAGCCTCCCTCTTACATCTTAGACATTTTTAATTTAGAAATTCGAATAGCTGAGTTCGAGACAAAAATTCTGAAAAAAAAATTGGATCAATTAGAATTTTTTTTTTAAATCGTAGTTCTTTCTTCATAGAAATTAAGAAACAAATCTAATGATGTATGATACTTAGAGAATAATATTTTCAAAATTCATGATCAGATTTTACAAATTGTGGCTCTTTGTTATAAAAAATCATAACAGAGCGTCAGAAAAGCAACTGGCCGACCGCGGTGGTAGGGGGAGCATAGCTAAACTGGGAATTCCAAGCCGTCCCCCTATTCGTTTTTTCATTTTTTATGAACGTCTTATTTTTCCATATACATCTGTTTTTTACGCATATTTTCATGTTCTCCCTTTCTCTTACGTACGTATTAACATTATGTTAGAACTATTGTTATTTATTGCATTTTAAAATTAAGAAATTAATTAATATTTATATTTAAAAAAAGGACAACAAAATAAAGTCAAGCACACTCGTATTATAGAAAATGGTACATTCGTTGCTGAAATAGGGAGAATTTTTCAGAGCGCCGCTGATTTGAAGCTGCCAGTTCAGTTTCTCGAGCGTGCGAGAGCTAGGCGGCGGACTCCCCCCACCACCGCGGTCAGCTAATTGCTTTTCGGACGCTCGAGTTTATGAATGGTTCTTAATAACAAAAAGTCCCACTTTGTAAAATCTGATCATGGATTTTGAAAATATAACTCTATAAGTATGAAATGCCGTTGGATTTGTTTCTTAGTTGTTATAAATAACAAAACTGTAATTTAAAAAAATCCTAACTGGGCTTCTATTAGTCCAAAAAGGAGGAAGCTTCAGCTCTATTTCTTTATACAAAAAACAACCCCTTTTTTAAGCGAAATTTAAGGGGTATAAAATTAATTTTTCATTTGTCCCTAACATGATATGAAAATTTAGGCCTTCACGAAGAAATCGAGCCTTTGTGGAAGTCAAAACATTCACCCCAAAAAAAAATTATACCAATCAACATTTTGCATCTTGGGACAAAAAAAAAATAGCAATATTTGAGCAACAAATTATCCGATTTACCATCGTAAAGTATTATTTTGTTTAGAATGACGAAGGCTTTCCTTTAAAGGCAAAAAAGTTCAAAAATAGTTAATTTTGCAATACATAATTGATATGCAAGAAATGGTCGATTTTGAGAATTTTTTGGCCATTATGCAATAACAAATTGACAAAAATTATCGCACAAAAACTCAAACTGAAGTTTTTTAAAGTCTCTACAAATTTTATTTCAAACTTTTTTTTTCAAAATACTTGGCTTGTAGATTCAAAAAACCTGTTTTGGCCAATTTTGATACCTTTTTTGTCCCTAGTCTATTTTTTGCTGTTACATTTTATGGAAGGTTTGTCCCCAACACCCCTGGAAAGATCTCATCCATCTCCGAATTTATGTCAAAATCAGCAATAATTTTTACCTATGGCTTGGACTAATAAGAATGGTTTTAATTATTTCTTGTTGAATGATTGCGTGCTAATTTGTAACATCATATTTCATCTGATATATTAGATTTTCTTAAAATAATTTTATATTTACTATTTACATCCTTAAAAACGATTCAGTCCCATCTTTGAACAAAATCGAAAAATGTAAAATTTTTAGTCCGCTATATTGGATTCGCTATTTTGAATCCTGGAAAAATACTATTAAATTCATAATTTACACCCTCAAGAACCTCCTATATCAGATTTGGAGAAAATCGAAAAATGTAAAATTTTTAGGGCGTCAAAAATTCGTAATTAACACTAACAAAAATCTCCCAATACTGATTTTAGACAAAACCTAGAGATGTAGAATTTTTAATGTGCCATCTTGTGTCCGCCATATTTAATTTTTTTTAAATAACTTCAGATTCGTAATATGCGATCCCAAAAACTCCCCCGTATCAATTTTCAAAGAAATCGGACAAAATTAATCTTTTATCCGCCATATTGAATACGCCATATTGAATTTTTTTAAAATAATTTCAGATTCGTTATGTGCGACGCTGAGAACTTCCCCATACTAATTTTGGAGAAAATCAAACAAAATTGATTTTTTCGTCAGCCATATTGGACCCGCCATATTGAATTTTTTAAAAATAATTTAAGATTCGTTATGTGCGACCCCCAGAGCTCCCTCGTACCAATTTTGGAGAAAATCGGACACAACCGATTATTTTATCCGCCATATTGAATTTTTAAAAGGATATTTTGGATTCGTTAAGTGCGAATCAAAAACTCCCCACAACAATTTTGGAGAAAATCCGACAAAACTAAATTTTTTTGTCTGCAATATTGGATTCGCTGGATTGAATTTTTAAAAATAATTTCAGATTCGCTGTGTACGACCCCGAAAATACCAGTTTTGGAGATAATTGGACAAATTTAATTTTTTTGGCCGCCATATTGTCAGCGCCATCTTGGATATTACGGCACCAATTTCGACCAAAAAAATATGAGACCACCGCAGCAACTTCCTGAACATAACGTAATTCATTTGGTGCCGCCGTTCCGGAGTAATCGGTGTAAATACATAAAAAAATATATATAGTCGACGAATTGAGAACCTCCTTCTTTTAAAAGTCGGTTAAAGCGATATTTAATGGGTTGAAAATTAATTTTTCATTTCCTTTAAGAAGATATGAAAATTTAGGCTTTTACGAAGAAATCGAGCCTTTGTGGAAGTCACAACATTTACCCCAAAAAAAGTTATAGCAATCAATATTTTACGTCTTGGGACAAACAAATAGCAATATCTCAGCAAAAAATTATTCGATTTACCATTGTAAAATGTTATTTTGTTTAAAATGACGAGGACTTCTCCCTAAAAGCAAAAAAGTTCAAAAAGAGGTTATTATGTAATAAATAATTGATATGCAAGAAATCGCCGATTTTGAGGGTTTTTTGGCCTTTATGCAATAACAAATTGACAAAAATTATCGAACAAAAACTCAAATTGAAGTTTTTTAAAGACTCTACAAATTTTATTTCAAACTTTCTTTCAAAATGCATTTCTTGGCTTGTAGATTCAAAAAACCTGTTTTGGCTAATCTTGACCCCTCTTTTGTCCCCAGCCTATTTTTTGCTGTTACATTTTATGTAAGGTTTGTCCCCAATATCCTTGGAAAGATCTCATCCATCTTTTTACGTTAAAAACAGCACTAATTTTTACCTATGGCTTGGACTAATAAGAATGATTTGAATTATTTCTTGTTGAATGATTGCGTACTAATTTGTAACATAATGATTGGACTTGTTTTTGAATTCTACTCAGCAGTAAAAATAAAATCATTTCATGTGCTCCTAGGAACTGCAATCCTAGGATTGGTTTTATTGACCTTTTTCAATTTTTCTCAGAGCATCTCATGACTTTGGTATTCTTATGATTTACTTTTATTTTACGCTCGAAGAATATTTATTAAAGTTGTTTTAAGGTATATTGTAATTTACTCTCGCTTTTCATTAAAACAGGGGATTGCTTTCTCGTTGTCCTTGTTTATTGCATCCTTCATGGGCAAATTAAAATCAGCAAATATACCATTACATAAAACCTTTTTTGGATATGTCAGTATTCCATAATCACTAATATAATAGATTGTATTACCTTTAAAGTTTCAACGTGTACTTTACTAATACCACCTATAACTTTAAAGTTCACCGTGGTCTTTGAAGACAAAAGTTCCAAATAAAGCAAAAAGTATTACCTTAATCAATTCTGGCGTAAACTGAAAACAATTACCCTAAACTATTGCATAAAATTAGATACCGCCGCGTTCCTTTTAAAGCTATTTGGAGAAAAGCGCAACTTTGTCTTTAAAATTTGTATTCGGAAAATTTTCTTAAGATATTTAAAAGATTCTTTGTTTTTTAATTTAAATAAAAGCTTTACAGTTTAAAGCTTTTTGCATTTTAAATTGTGTAAAAATAATTAGATTAAAAATGAGAAATTGAATTGAGTTTCAAAAGAAAGATATACCATTTTGATTAAAGTAAAGGTTCAGTAACACGAATTTTTGCAACTGGTTTTAGATATTTTAATTTACAAATTTATAGATACGGGAGTGCATCCGTCAAGTTTTTATAGAAAATTGACTCATACCCAGCGTCAGTTTACATGAACCAATCTAAAGTGCTTTGACAATCTATAAATTTTGGTTTTCATTAGAAAATCTGTTATTTTAAAAATGAATATGCATTATCCAAAATTCGATCCACCAGGTGCTTGCTGTTGAAGATCACACACAAGATCAGTCACGGGATCTCTATTTATTTACAAGCTACGACGTATGTGAATTAATATCCGACGTCATGTCAATACGTCGACCACATCAAAGGTGGCTAAAAACAATTTAATTTATTTATGTCTGTAGGTTAGTTGACATGTTTTTCTCTTTTTAATAACTATGACAAATAGAGACAAAACTGAATTGAATTGCCCAATTTCATCCATAACCTTGTTTTGCAGTGGCAAGTGGCATTTCTCTTGCACATGCAGCTGACATGAAGGAAACATAGGAAGGTATGTCACTTATTCTAAATACAATAAACTATGATAAGTATAGCATAATGGCAAATATGTGGTGACTTATGTATGTGCATAGAATTGGAGGTCTGTACACTGCGACCTGGTAGATCTATTGTGCCCCCCTACTGCCGCCTAGTCGTAAAAATTACCTTATCGGCAAGAGCAGCTCCTCCAGTCCTATTTCCCTCAGGGATCTTAGGATGTTGGGCGGCTTCAAGGTAGGTAGCTCCCCTTCTTCGATTTGGTGTGTTACGAAGAACCGCATCCTAGTGTTTTCTAGAGCGCTGCACTCTGAAAGGATATGAATAGAGGTTTCGTCTTCCTCCTCACAGAATCTGCACTTTTCTCTTTCTACCAGTCCGAGTTTCTTGATGTGTTCCTTCAGGTGGCAATGCCACGTCAGGACCCCTGTCCGAAGTCTGAGTTGGTTTTTACTTAAGCCTATATATTCTTTGAATCTCTTCTGGTCGTAGTTCTCAAAAAGTATCTTTGCTTGTCTCAATCCTTGCAGCTCCGTCCAATAATTGTTGTCTCCTGTCGTCGAGTGCTCTTTCAACTGCCTCATGTGGAGTCTTATCAAAAGCCCCTTCTATATTAAGGAAGGCACATATTACAGTTTCCTTCCTGTTCAATGTTTCTTGAATCTTATCTGTTATTTGTGTAAGTCCGGTTTCCGTAGATCGTGAAACGCATGTTGATAAGAAACATAAGATGCGAGACCGATGAGTCGCAGAGATTTAGGTTGTGTAGTGTCCTTTTTCCCCTTTTTCGGAATGAAGCGACCTAAAATTCATAGGACTATTACTAGGGCTTTAGGGTGGATTTACGAAGTATTGCTATTTTCTTTGTCTTTGGGACAGTAGAGCAACACAAAGCCATTACCAAGTAAAAGAGTGGGTTCCGAGAGATATATGTATATTCCACGTCAAGGTAAAGAATATATCTCTTGTTGATTCCAAAAAAGTAGTGTTACCTCCATTACACAATGAACTGGGATTGATTAAACATTTCGTTAAATCATTAAATAAAGAAGAAGATGAGTTTAACTACCTTAAACAAAATTTTCGTCAACTAAGTGATGCTAAGCTTAAGGAATGAATATTTTTTAGACCACAAATTGAAAAATACTAAAGGATCAACAGTTTGATCAAAAAATCAATGAATTAGCTGCATGAAGCTCTTTTAAAACAATTGTTTCGGAGTTTTTAGGAAACAAAAAAGTAGAAAACTACGAAAAACTTGTAAAAAAACTATTTGAAAGCTACTGCAAAATGGGCTGACACATGTCTCTTAAAATACACTTCTTGTACTCCCATGCAAATTTTTTCCCAGAAAATTTGGGTGCGGTTAGTGGTGAGCAAGGAGAAAGGTTCTACCAAGACATATCATAATCGACATGCATAACAGCGATTTGACAAATGTCATGCGTATTGAGATTATTGAACATGTTGTCATCCTAGAAGCTACCTTCAGTGCATCGTTTCTCCTATTCCGAATGTCATTCTTTTCAACTTTAGTGAACTCGAAAATTAATCTTGCCCTGTAAAATTCTATATTGATGATTTGCTGGCAGTTGTTAAAAATAAATCCTGTCTCAAGCTCATGTTGGATAAAGGCTGAGTCTATGCAAAAATAATCCCCCATCATTGCTGGATCTTATCTGCCATGGTAGTGTTGCTTCACTGTTAATATATCTTGACGGAAACTTTCTCCTTGCTCATCATTAACCCCACTCAAATTTTCAAGGAAAAAATTTGAATGGAAATGCAAGAAGTGTATTTTAAGAGACATACGACAGTCCTTTTTGCAGTAGCTTTCAATTAGTTCTTTTACAAGCTTTTCGTTGTTTTCTACTTTTTTGTTTCCTAAATATGTTGTTTCCTATATATATATACAGGGTGATTCAAAAATCGATCACGAAACTTAAGGGGGTGATTCTACTTGACAAAATAAGGGTAGAGCTTCATATAATTTTTTTTCAAAATGTCATTCGTTTTCGAGTTACAAGCCGTCCAAGTTCAAGTTTTTATTTTTTGTTTTTTGAATTATTCGCTTACAGGAAAACCGATTTGACTAATATTTGAAAGATAGGCTAAGTCTTCTGCGCTTCATCATTTTAGTAACAATTCACATTGATTGTTTGCCGCTAGAGGGCACTTTACCTACATTGAAAATTGTTTTTTTGTCATAATTTTTTAGTGTTGACAGCTACAGTAGTTTTTGGCATAATTTCTGAAAGACTGATGCCAGGCCTTTAAAAAAGGTGTTCTTTATTTACATCGCTAAACCCAACGGTTTAGACGTAAATCACCCTTAAAAATTAAGTGGTAAATTTACTTTTCTTATTTCATTACCACCAGCTACCAGGTAAATAGCTATCAAAGTATACTAGAGCTGTCAGTTTAACATCAAATAAATTCGCTTTTTAAACTATTTAATTTATAATCTTAAAATAACTAATAATGGCTAATCACCAATATTCAAATATCGAATATTGTGATATCCATTTTTGTTATGGAAAAGCAAATGGTAATGCAGAGTTGGCAAGAAGATATTATATGGAGAGTTATCCGGAAAGAAATATCCCTCATGCTCAAACATTTTCCAGTGTGCACAGGAGGCTTGCGGAATGTGGTTCCTTTAAAAGTTATAATGGAAATAGGGGAAGACCTAGAACTGCTAGAAACGTGCAACAAGAAGAAAGAGTGCTTGAAATTATTGAAGATAATCCAGGTATTAGTACTAGAAAAATTGGGAATGAAGTGCGGCTCTGTCAGGCTAGTTCATGGAGGATACTAAGAGAAGAACAACTCTACCCGTTTCATTCAAAAAAGGTGCAGGCTCTTTATGACGATGATCGGCCGAGACGGTTGGAAATGTGCAATCAGATCCTAGCTAAGTATGAACACGATAATCGATTAATTGGCGTCATATTATTCACTGACGAAGCTGGTTTCACTCGTGATGGCATAACAAATCTACACAACATCCACACATATGCTTACGAGAACCCAAACAATGTGGTAGAAACGAAACATCAGCGTAGATTTTCACTAAATGTGTGGGCAGGGATAATAGGAGATTACCTTATTGGTCCTCATTTCTTTGATGGCCCATTAACTGGTGACGTATACTTAGATTTTATCCAAAATCGTCTCCCATTGTATCTGGAAGATGTGCTATTGGAAGTAAGGGCCAACATGTGGATCCTCCAAGACGGAGCTCCGCCCTACTTTAGTATACGTGTCCGACAGTATTTGAATGCAACGTATCCTGAGCGATGGATAGGACGAAGTGGACCATTGGCATGGGCAGCGAGGTCACCAGACCTTAATCCTATGGATTTTTTCTTTTGGGGTCATTTGAAATAATTGGTGTACGATATTCCAGTAATCAACGTCGAGGATCTTCGCTTCAGGATAATCGAAAAGTGCCAAATTATTAAAGAAACACCAGAAATTTTTCATCGAGTTAGGAGACATTTTTTGAAGAGTGTTAGGAAATGTATTGAAGAAAATGGGGGACATTTTGAGAATCTTTTTTAGTTTGTTTAGTACTGTTTCATTAATTTTTATCAATTAAATGTATATCGCAATAATCCATAATATGAATATTTACTGATTAGCCATTATTAGTTATTTTAAGATTATAAATTAAATAGTTTAAAAAGCAAATTTATTTGATGTTAAACTGACAGCTCTAGTATACTTTGATAGCTATTTACCTGGTAGCTGGTGGTAATGAAATGAGAAAAGTAAATTTACCACTTAATTTTTAAGGGTGATTTACGTCTAAACCGTTGGGTTTAGCGATGTAAATAAAGAGCACCTTTTTTAAAGGCCTGGCATCAGTCTTTCAGAAATTATGCCAAAAACTACTGTAGCTGTCAACACTAAAAAATTATGACAAAAAAACAATTTTCAATGTAGGTAAAGTGCCCTCTAGCGGCAAACAATCAATGTGAATTGTTACTAAAATGATGAAGCGCAGAAGACTTAGCCTATCTTTCAAATATTAGTCAAATCGGTTTTCCTGTAAGCGAGTAATTCAAAACACAAAAAATAAAAACTTGAACTTGGACGGCTTGTAACTCGAAAACGAATGACATTTTGAAAAAAAATTATATGAAGCTCTACCCTTATTTTGTCAAGTAGAATCACCCCCTTAAGTTTCGTGATCGATTTTTGAATCACCCTGTATATATATATATATATATATATATATATATATATATATATATATATATATATATATATATATATATATGAAGTAAAATTCCACCACCACCGAGATGATGGCCTACCTGTACCACCACATCGAGAAGAAAGTCAAAACTTACCCTATCCGTAACAGTGATACGGCAGAGGTACATGTTTTACTTCATCTATACACGGAGTTGCATATGGTTGTACGTTTGCTGAATGTGATTTCAACATCACAACTGCATAATGTGGATATATCCACTGCCATTGCATCTCACGCGGAGGAATCCGTGAAAACCGCATAAACATATATACGCCATCCGGCGGGAGGTCGGCGAAGCTCCGTTCAGTGTTGCATACTTCCTTCCGATCTATCCTTTGCACAAACAGGTGCGTGTCGGTACCCTGATGAGTCTAGTGGAGACGAAACATGTACCTCCGCCGTATCACTGTAGCGGGTAGGGTATGTTTTGACTTTCTGCTCGATGTGGTGGTACAGGTAGGCCATCATCTCGATGGTGTGGAATAGGATAAATTGTGTTCTGTAGCAATTCATCCAAATTGTGCAACCTCTAACACGGAAAGAATATGATGGAACGAAGCTTTCATTTACTGTTCGCATTTTGCTTCATCTGTACACGGAGTTGCATATAGTTGTATGTGATTTCAGCAGTACAACTGCATAATGTTGATATATCTACTGCTATTGCATCTCACACGGAGGAATACGAGGGCAGATATATGAAGGCATAATAGTGAAACATGGTTACGAAATTCATCATATTTTTCAAGACATCTGGAAGAAAAATAATTCAGGCATTTTGATTTAATTTTCTACCTGCACTGTTAAAAAATACAAATCTCCGAAATAAAGAAAAATCTTCTATCCTTATATTTTTTGAGGATATCTCCGGAAATATAACAAACTATCACCGACATCTTTAACAACGCCATCTAAAAAATATTTTCACTTTCCGATGCATATTTCACCACACTTACTTGATACTTTGTAAAAATTCTTTGGTATTCCTTAATTGGCTTTTAACGACGTTCTCAGAACTCCTTTTATATTGTAAGTTCGAGCAGTTCGCCTTATTTTTTTCAAGCGTTCCTTTTATGTATGAGATTTTAAGGAGAAAATGTGTTTCTTGTTATTCAGTAGGTTTCATATTTCTTCTTATCTGATGATTTATTATGTCATTCTCAATCAGTTTCAAAGGATAACCATTTCGTTTTTTATTAATGTTAGTTATTTCTTTTTCGGAGGAATACACATTGCTAAGTGTTAATATGGCTCTGCTGTAAAGGTTTTGTGTTGATTTAATTGAACTTGGATAATTAAAATATTGATTAAAAAATTATATGACGAAATTTTTTGTTCATTGAAACCGAAATTAACCCACATTTTGGTGATTGAAAATACTAATAAAACTATGTTGACTTTTTTTATGTCATAGGAGAAAAAACCTTTTTTTAATTTTGTTAAGCTTTTTAGAATTTATTTATCTCTTCTAAAGGACATCTCTACAATTATTAATTATTGCTGAACCTGCGAATGGGATTGAGATATCTCTTGAACTCATTAACTTATTTAATCCTCATATTCAATTCACAGTTGAGGAAGAAACTAACAATAATATCCCATTTTTGGATATGTTTGTTATACGTACGAATAAAAATGCTTTAAAAACTAAATGGTATAGAAAACCATAGTGTCCCAATCACGAATTTGAGATATAAAACTGGACTGCTCGTGTTCCACATCTCCCTTTTAAAAAAAATGACCCCACCGTGCTCCGTGCCATTTGGTGCAAATATTGCTTCGGCAACAATGAATTCCCTAAGTTTTTATGATATTGGTGAAAGTGTATTTTTGGCATTGACTGAATACTTTTCATTTTGACAAAAATTTATTTTTGATTTTGCTGTTTTATGGGTTTTATCACATTTTATGTAACGTTTTCCTGAAAATTTCAAACAGGAACGTGAACTTTAAGGTTTTTTTTGTATTTTAAAAAATGTGATTCTTCATCGTAAGATGTGTAATTGGAATTTATTTAATTGGTAAGTTATAAAGCATTCAATAATAATTATATTAAATTTTACCTTAGAATCAAATTGTAAATCTAAGGGTAACAAGTTTAATCTTATGGATATGATATATGATAATTATTAAATGCTATCAATATTTTAGTTTTCTAAGAGAAAAGAATCTTCAAATTCAAGAGCTGAAGCAAATTGGTCATGATCATAATTCTTTTATACATCAGATAAGTTACTCTCTTCAGAGCATTTTTCTGGAAATTGTTTTATACAAGAAGATGAGCAAAAAGTTTGTGTTTTGCTTCTTACAAATAAACTGCCTGAAAAAAACTACGAAACACTGTTTGATGTAAACATCTTGAAGCAACTAAACTTGGACTTAATAACATATACTGGCTCTACAAAAAAAAGTCCTGAATTAGGTGTGCATTAACCAACAACACTATCGTTTTACTATAAAGTTAATGTTCCACTGACATATAAAGCTGATTATTGAAACTGGTATGGTGTTAAAATTTAAAATGATTATATATTTAAAAACCAATATGCCATATTAAAATAGAAATAAATGATTTAATATAATAAGAAATTTTTCAATACTATTAAGGATATTTGGAAATTATATAAATTTTACTTTTATGTATTTGTTTTGTCTAAAAATAAAATAATAACCTTTTGTTTGAATATGTTATTAATTAATAAAACAAAAATTCTTGATTTTAGCTTAGATAGGAAATTTGTGTCATGAAAATCCTTTGTCAAAGTAGTGAGAAGCTGTGATTGATTACCATTTCAAAAATTCAACTCTAGGAAAAGTCAATTCCAGATCCTTAAAAAGTTAAGTAAATTGAAAGTTTGACCTAGTGTAAAAATTAAAAGTTGCTAGTAAATCCTTATGTATATATTTAGATTAAAAATGATTATATTAATGTAAGAATTCTCTTGTATTTACAAGCTTCTTTATATTTAAAGTGTCTTAATAAATTTTGTTTTGTTTACAGTTAAATATAAATTGCTTTAACACTATCCCCTTTAGAGTTTATTTTTTTTTTATAAAAATGGTTTAGTACATAATGTTACTTTACTTCATTTAAATTAAAGCTCCGTTTTTATGAAGGAAATGACAACCTTATTATGAATATTGTGTACCCTATATAAATACCTAACATATCAGTTCCCTAAAAGCATCGAGAAGAAAATAATTTTAACAAAAACCTAATCGAAGCTATTTTTAAATGATGAAACTATCTTACTTTGCAATAGATTATGTGGACATTTCGATACCTTACATTAAACAATATACTATATTAATTCACGATATAAAATTTTTAAAAATAAATGCCTTAATACTTTTCTTCATTAACTTCTTATACTCTACGTCCGAATAAATATGTTTCTAAAAGAGATATTTCAAAAAAAAAAAATTGGTCTCGATTTGTTTTTGGCACATATTTCACATTTTAGCTATTTTCCTAAATAACAGTTTTATTGTAAAAAATAAAATATGTAAACAGTCATAGAAAAAGCATTTTCATTTATTTATAGAACTGACATTTCATGCTTATTATCTAAAAATAATAAAATTGTTACATATTTACGCTGTTCCAAAGAAGTTAAAAAAATTTGCTTTATTGGAGTTGCTTTAAACAGAAAAATTATAATTTTGAGGAAACTAAAAGTAGAAATTCAAGTTAAATATTGTTTTACAGAAACAATTATCCTGGGCTGCGATTCTATAAGAGTAAAGGGAAAGAGAATGTCATAATAAGGATCTTCTATCTTTGTTCGGTCTGTATTAACACATAAGTATATCACTGTCCTAAAAAAAATAAGGAAAGAGAATGTCAAAAAATATGCTTACAGAATCGTAGCTCTGGTCTTTTTTATTGAATATATTCCATTAACCTGTCAAGTAAAACAAGGAAGAGCGATTTATTGTTTAAGATATAGTATAGAAAGAGATACTTATTGTCTAAACCTGTTAGTTAAAATAATAGAATTGTCATTCATACACAACACATTCACGCCAATGTAAGAAACTAGAAGGAAATTCAATGTTGTCATACAAATCATTGAACCGAATGGCGACCAATAAGGGAGGGGGTCAAAAATTATTTTCGTGAGCAGTCCAGTGTTATATCTCAAGTTCGTGGTCCCAATAGATTCATCAGTTACCAATCGTACCATCCTATAAGATCGAGAATCAATCTCATCTTAGGCATGAAAAATAGAGCTGTCAAACTGACATACTAGAATTTTAGAGCAGAGACATTGCGTTAACTTAAAGATATACTATTGTAGAATTCTTACCCTGACAATATTATAAAAAAATTTCTTTATAATACTAAATACAATATTCCTAAAAACATCTTTGAAATACGTTCTTAACCGCTCAGTTAACACTCTTCCAAATGTAACAGTACAAATTCAGTTTTTCCACACACTACCGCATATAGAAAATCTTACTGACAAATTGATGAATATTTCTAAAAATACAGATATTAAAATAGCTAGAAAACAATTACTTACTCTCTCTAAAATTTATTCTAAAACCAAAACGCCGTTATAAGTGAATGAGACGACCTGCATAGTTTATAAGATTCCTTGTTCCAACTGTCAATTAGTTTATATAGGCCAGACTTCCAGAAACCTCAACCCTCTTATGCTCTGGCTGAGCATGTTTTTCATCAAGAACACAATATTAACTGAGTTGGGACTGAGATTCTGGAAAGAGTTCCTATTTATCACAAAAGGCTCTAACTTGAAATGGTGCATATTAACCAAGACAGTAACACCATGAATAAAAAAGTTGGAAAAAGAAAATTCTTTGAGCCTCCTGGACAGTCCATTGTCACGGTTAAAAATTTATCTTAAATTTACTATAGTTAATTTGGTTAATTTTACCTTTTTTTGGCTAATATTCACGTTTTGGGCAGCGCTATATCATTGTTATTAAGCATTTCTCATTTCTCCTTCGTATAACAGCGTGATATTCGTTGTATTTTTGAGTCTTATTGCTTTTCGAGCCATTCCAAATTTCACTCACTTGGAAAGTTTCTTCTCAACTTAATTATTTTCTTTATCTTTCAGTAATTTGCCTATAAGAAATACAGCCTAATTCGGTGCGTTAGGGTAACACCAGCGCATCTTTTAGTTTGGTGAGTGCTTATAACTCACTCCTTTTTGTTTGGCGGATCATCTGGGCTATCCTTCTTTCTCTTCTTAGTTTTTTGTTTGCGGGTTGGTTTATCTTTTCCTTTTTTTTTGTTATCCGCCCTTTGGGTTTTATGCTATGGGGTGCTTGGAGGCTTCCTTGGGAGCAACTGGAGTGGGGCTAGTAAACGAGGTTCCCTACACTTTTCTCGGGTGTTACGCAATACTAGCTGACCTGCCCATTCCAGGTCGAAAGAGTGCTGAGCACCTCCGTCGGCAGCGTCGACGGACTTTTCTACACCACATGCCTCCATGGGGGTCGCCGAGTTCCTTGTATCAGGGAGACCAAAAAGATATGTTTTTTTTTTGGGGTTGGTTTTCTCTTTTATTTGGGTTTTAATTAAATACATTTCCTTACCTTGATCGGCTTACCCTGTTATATGGTCAGTTCTTTATCTTATAATTACCTTACCATTTTGGATTTCGTTATCTTTAACTTTACTTAATAATAAATCATCACGTAGGTTCGTTCTATTAAGTGTTACCTACTTAATTCATCATCGTCGGTTAATTTTTTTTGAGAAATTACCCTCCTTCTGAAGGAGAGGGGAAGTTGTCACGGTTAAAAATTTATCTTAAATTTACTATGGTTAATTTGGTTCATTTTACCTTCTTTTGGCTAATATTCACGTTTTGGGCAGCGTTATATCATTGTTATTAAGCATTTCTCATTTCTCCTTCGTATAACAGGCTGATATTCATTTCATTTTTGAGTCCTATTGCTTTTCGAGCGATTCCAAATTTCGCTTTCTTGCAAATTTTCTTCCCAACTTAATTATTGTCTTTATTTTTCAGTAATTTGCCTATAAGAAATACAGCCTAATTAAAGTTCTTTCCTGAAGGTAATGCCCAGGACCGACAAGATCCCTGTTTCCAGGGTATACCTCGATAGCTAGCCCAAAAAATACTAAATCACATAAATCACTACAACGCTATCGAGGTACCCACAATGAAATTTTCCATCGAAATCCGCAGGATGGCGGCAACAAATTAGGATGGAAATTTCTCGGCCGAAACGCAAAATTTCACAGGAAAAAGTAAGATTGACAGTTAAATTCTCGCCATTTTATAGAAAACCCGAAACCTGCGCTGTACGAGCTTCTTTTTCCCTCAACTTAGGGCGCGAAACAAAAGGGACCTTAAACCAGTAGCAATTCCACAAAAGAAACGACAGCTCAAAATAGTGGACTCAAACGGCATTGCTAACTAATAAGTCGTTGACATTTCCGACTCAAAATTAAATAGAACTTCATTGTTGATTCCTACAATAGGAAATAGGAATTTACCCTCAGCCATTAACACGGTGTTAGTTATTCACACAAATTTGCTCCCAAAAATTACCACAGAAATAGCAACCCAACAAGCAACGGCTTAAAAGAATGCAAATTGCCTAAACGTCAAGTTAAAAGGTCACATAACCCAAACAAAAGGTAAACAACTCCTAGAAAATACTACAAATAAAAATTCGGGAAACTGTAACTAAAATGGATAAATGTAACAATTTAATTGAAACGATCAGCACAAAAAAAAAGTAAATAATAACATTCTATTTGTTAGCCAAAAGAAGGTAAAATCAACCAAATTAACTATGGTAAATTTAAGATAAATTTTTAACCGTGACACCATCTCCAGATGAATAGTTTTTTCCATTAAATTCTCTTATATTATGTAAAAAATATCAAACAAGTAATTTCTTAACTTTATATTCTGTTTTGCTAAATCTCATACTTGATTACGCCACTGTTTACGGATCCGTATTTTCCCCCACTACTTATACCACTCACGACACTTCCCGGTTGACACATGACAGGTGTCACTACAAAATAGTAGAATGGTCAAGTGGGATGCTCGGCTGTTTTCGAATTTTCTAGAATTAAAACGAATTTTTTCAATTCTATCAAAATATGCCTCTAAATATAATTAAAAAGTGCTAATGTTGGGTTTTTCCCCTGTTTTTCAAACGTGTACTTGTTTCATATTTCAACCACATTGGTGAGTTCCTTAATAATTTTAAGTTAGGTTAATATTCCAACTGTCTAATTAGTAATTGTACATATGCCCTGAAGTAGAGATAAATAAATTCTCGAAAATTTGACAATCAAAAAAATGGTTGTCCTTACCAAGGAATATATATATATATATATATATATATATATATATATATATATATATATATATATATATAATAAAATAGAATAAAATATTGGCGAAGCGGACGTGAAAATTTGTCAATCTACATGATTCTCGTATTAAAAAGTGCGGAGCACTCCAAAATATGGAAAAACTCCGGGTCCGACAGATGGCGACAGCGCTGTTTCGTCCTAATATGGGACTCGTCAGGCCACCGCAGTTGGTACAAACCATCATCTCGCCTTTGCATCGTATAAGCCATACTTATAATCAAAATACGGCAAATAAGACGACAAAGGCGACATCTCGATGGTCCACTTGATAATACAAGAACCATACAGATTAACAAAGTTTGTAAGAGAACCGTCATATGGTGGCGCGACGGTGAATTAAAACAGAAATATGTAAAATCGAGTACACGAAACGCGCTGCCCAAAAGATAGGGGTCGCATTTTTCGGTACTGGCAAGCAAGCATACCGCTATTTAAGCAGCCAAAGCCACGTGCCGCACCAAACGATCCCACCATGAGAGCATCGTTTAGCGTGTTTCAAAGCCAAACAAGTAAATAAATATGTAGATAAGTTTTTGTCCGTGTAATTTAAAATAAAATAGTCTTATTTGCCGTATTTTGATTATAAGTTTGATATAAGTATGGCTTATACGATGCAAAGGCGAGATGATGGTTTGTACCGACTGCGGTGGCCTGACGAGTCCCATATTGGGACGAAACAGCGCTGTCGCCATCTGTCGGACCCGGAGTTTTTCCATATTTTGGAGTGCTCCGCACTTTTTAATACGAGAATCATGTAGATTGACAAATTTTCACGTCCGCTTCGCCAATATTTTATTCTATTTTATTTTAAATTACACGGACAAAAACTTATCTACATATTTATTTACTTGTTTGGCTTTGAAACACGCTAAACGATGCTCTCATGGTGGGATCGTTTGGTGCGGCACGTGGCTTTGGCTGCTTAAATAGCGGTATGCTTGCTTGCCAGTACCGAAAAATGCGACCCCTATCTTTTGGGCAGCGCGTTTCGTGTACTCGATTTTATATATTTCTGTTTTAATTCACCGTCGCGCCACCATATGACGGTTCTCTTACAAACTTTGTTAATCTGTATGGTTCTTGTATTATCAAGTGGACCATCGAGATGTCGCCTTTGTCGTCTTATTTGCCGTATTTTGATTATAAGTATGGCTTATACGATGCAAAGGCGAGATGATGGTTTGTACCGACTGCGGTGGCCTGACGAGTCCCATATTAGGACGAAACAGCGCTGTCGCCATCTGTCGGACCCAGAGTTTTTCCATATTTTGGAGTGCTCCGCACTTTTTAATACGAGAATCATGTAGATTGACAAATTTTCACGTCCGCTTCGCCAATATTTTATTCTATTTTATTTTAAATTACACGGACAAAAACTTATCTACATATTTATATATATATATATATATATATATATATATATATATATATATATATATAAAACTGCTGCGGAGCCCAATGTCTGACATGCACTTGACCAGTTTTTATAAATAATAAAGTATTAACAATAATTAATTATGAAAGTATATAATTTCTTTTTGTTGCTTATGGAGTTTTACAGTAGACACAAATAGTCGCCAACTTATAGAGAGCGATAAAAATAAGGAATATTATTTTACAATTTAAAACAGCTTAATATCTACTATTTCAAATCAAATGAATCAAAAAAAAAAAACGAATGAGAATTTCGCATTTATGGGGATGATATGTCATTTTTCCTACTTTTAATCAGACGCGATATTTGGAAATGACTCACATAGGGTTCTGCACTATCACTATGTACTTACAATGAATTTCAAGCTTCCATCCGTCTTCTAAGTTCTCCGTAGATATTACTTTGTTTTCTGCACGGCACGACAAATATTTCCCATGATCTTCTTTCTTTGGCACAAAGGTAAGTGTTGATGTTGTCATATTGCCATCGTTCGACGTCTGAAAAGAAATAATTAAAGATGAAATTCAAAATTCATACTTTTTGTTAGAGAAAAAGTAGGATTAAGATGTGATGCTTAAAGACTATCCATTCTGACTGTATAAAAATCTACTTATTCTGTTGTTATTTTAATAGTTTTATTTTGCGATAATCAAATTACTTAAATTTTCTTTTTATTTTCAAATATAAATAGATTCCTTTGCAACATTTTGTCTGCTATTTTTATTTCGATAAGCAGAAATTAGATAATCAATCTGAACGGAGTTGGCAGCAGTGTTTCCATTTCAGTACAACGGTACTCTATGCAATACAGATTAGAAGAATTCAATATGTCAAATTTAAAAAACTGTACGAAATATCATAACTATATTTTTTAAAGTCATTAGCTCTATTACTTTTATCAGTCTGAAGTAATCATGATCATCTCAACAACACGTGTGCTCAAAAGAACACAAATTTATCACTTTGGATAATTAACTCCAAAGAATAGGGTTCATATTTTGACTGTAATATATTTTTATCAGATCTATTTAAATTTATAATACCGTGAAAAAAAAAATAATAATTACCAGCTTTCCTCTCTATTAGTAAATAAATATATCACATAAAGCAGTTTGCATGACAAGACCGGAGATTTTCGTAACTTTAAATAATAAGAAATTTAACTTGGCTATTTTTTTAAACGACTTCGATAAGAAGGAGTAAATCTCAGAGAAATTTTACTATCCGAAGTTATAAATAGCTGCAGGCTAAGTTGTGAATAACTATTTTTATTTAACATAATTTATTTTATAGTTTAATTTGAATTCCCCGTTTTCAGTACATTTTCTGCTCTAATAAGTTATCTATATTCTCTTTCAGGCAGTTGAAAGAAAAATATACAGACAGTTTATTTCCTGCAAATAAAATCCTGGTACTCTCTCCAAACACGCTTCGACTATCTAATTGTCTCATCAGTGGAGCTGTAATGAAATTAGATCAACATTTATAGGAACAGTTCCACTGGCAAGATCACTAAGTGGTCGAAACCTGTATTTTTCCCTGAATGAGAATAAAGACAACTTATTATATTAATTCTACGGCAATAAAGATGTCTTTATTTATTTTTAAGATTCACACTACTACGGTGAATGTACGAATGTCAATTTTTCACTCCAATATCAAAATTCTGCAGGTTTAATATCCTGCGATATATCTCGGAATTTATATTTTATATAGACAGTTATGTTCGATAAATGTTGTTTTTGGTTCATTACAAGAAGGTCGAAATGCATATGGAGAGAGGACCGGTATTTGCAGAAAGTAAACTGTCTGTAAATTTTTCTTTAACTGCTTAAAGAAGAATATAGGCAACTTGTTAAACTAATTCTACAGCAGTAAAGATTTCTTTATTTCTTACTGAAATTTCAATTATTTAATTTATTTCTGCTGTTTCTGTACAGAAATTCAATTAATTTTTTCCAGCGAATGCGGCAACGCTAGTTGGTAGCTCAATGGTGGGCAGCAGTATTGCATCGCCGTTTGTCCACTATGAATTTCATTGAACTTATCATGATGAAAATGCAATAATCTGAGCCACAAATTATCACATCATCTAGAAATTATATACGTTGCCTTGGTCGAGATTAGTGCTTGAAGAAACTAAATATTGCTTCTCATTTTATGAACGATTAACATTTAATGTTTTAACTTGTATCTTTTATATTATTACCTTTTGTGATATTTGTATTATTATTAAATCTAGACTTAGCCAAACGATTTTCATTCATTCATTCCAGATATGTATGTATGTATGAACGTAGAATTTGGGTCTCTTCACTGCGATCTGGTCGATCTATGGTGCCTCCCTACTGCTGACAAATCGTAAGAGCTACCTTATCGGCTAGAGCAGATCCTCCAGTCCTATTTCCCTCAGGAATATCAGGATGTTGAAAGGCTTCAAGGTCAGTAGCTCTCGTTCTTCGATTTGGTGTGTTCCCAAGAACCGCATCCTAGGGTTTTTTTAGAACGCTGTACTCTGAAAGGATATAAATAGAAGTTACGTCCTTCCCCCCCTCCTCCTTCTACCAGTCAGAGTTTTTTGATATGTCTCTTCAGGTCGTAATGCCCTGTCACGACCCCTGTCCGAATTGTTAATTGGTTTTTACTTAGGCTTATGCATGATATATACTCAGATATTATAAAGATGGAGTTCTGTGGGACCTTTCCATATTATCAGGCCCTAAGTGTTGATGTGGGTCTATTATTATGCATAGACAAATGGCCTTCGCATTCCCTCCGAGGAACACTTACTTATTCCAGATATACTCAGATATCATAAAAATAGAACTTCCCATCAATTTCCAGGCAGTTTGAGCTATCTCAAATAGCACGGTCATTTGTATAGCCTTATACAGGTTTGCACCAAGGCCCAATCTCTTGATATTAAGGGGGGGGGGCTAATTTTTTCAAAATTTTTGCCATTTTTTTTATTAACTTATTCGATAGTACACCTCTTCAGGAATATCCAGTTAAAATTTTAGGCCGATCGGAGCAAAATTAACGGAGCTGCAGGATTTTCAATCTTAGCTCTTCGGCTATAAACTGTATTCGAGCGCTTTCTCGACGCTTGCGCATATATATATATATATATATATATATATATATATATATATATATATATATATATATGCTCCACATATACTCTGTATTCTGTTTAGTTCAACGTCATATCTATTACTAAGTGTTTATACACGTGCGATATTTTGTATAATTTTTTTTTAACACTTAGCTTTTTTAAAGTCTCTGAACGCTCTAACTCAAATTCTATTCATCCGATCGTTTTCAAATTTTGCACACTTTTTCTTTACATAAATTACGAGGTAACGCCGAAATAATTTATTACTAATCATTAGAATTTGTTTTACAATAACAAATTAGTCGATTTTTCAATTGAAAAATTTTAAAAATTAGTTTTTTTGAATTCATATTGATACTAAAAACTGAAAGGTCATTTTTAAATAAATATATCGCCAGCGTTACCTCAGGAAACTTATAAGCTAACGAAATCTTTTTGGTTTTTTGTCATCAGATGATCCAGTGATGAGTAGTGATGTTCACCGCAAATCAACTTTTTTTTAGGTGTCTGCGAAAATTTGCTGTCATTATTTTATTTCTCAAGATTTTCTTACAAAAATTTAACAGAATACTCTTAAAAAGTTATATTATTATATAATTCATTTAAAAATAAATTTATATTTACCATATTTTCAAAAAAAAATCTTAAAAAATTGTTTAAAATATGAAATATTAACCCTACCCCCCTTAAGCAAAATACTCTTCAATACTACGCCTGTTGTTGCTAGGATAATAGGGATCGTCTGGTCAATATTCATTCCCCACTGTCTGTGTATTAGTACCTTTAGCTCTCTGCATTTGGCGGTCTTCTTACTATGCCTGTTCCTTAGATTGTTGTTGCCTTCGCGTGAATATTTTATCTGCTAAAATGAGATCAGGTCTTTCTTAAGCACAGTTCGACCCTAGTACATCTTAAACTTGTTTTCTTCTTTTTCATCAAATCAACAAATCGCATTCTTTAGGAAACCTTGGCTCGTGATGACCCAGAAAGCAAGCTGACTTAATGAATTTGCATGAGCGACGACCAGCAAATAAACATAATATTTCATAAGAGGAATGTTATAAAATAATTAAAGTGACACTATTTGATTTGTTTTAATTTAAAATGAGGGAATTATTGAATTTGAAAATGAGTGTATATAAAATATTATATTATTACATTTTTCCCTATCTAACAATATTTAGCATGCATCTCATGATCAAGTAAATAAAACTGTTTTCCTAACTTGCCATCAGAGACCACTTTACTAAGATATCCAAGATTATTTCCCTCATATTTTTTATTTTTATTTTTGCCGCTTTGATTAAAATAAGGCTGCCGTTTTGAAGGTAGTGAAAAATCCGTTAATAATGTTCAAATCAATAACTCTTACCATTTGGCTGCAAATCGACATTGAAATATTTTATATACGAAAAACCGAATCGATTATTTATTAAAATAACACATATTTTAATATTTATTTATATTAAATTCTGAAATTTTATGATATTTAATTCTATGTATTAAAACCAAATCTACTACCTTTAATCGTGGATAAGTTACTTGTACTTTGAAATTAAAGCTTTGTACATTAAATTTAATTAAATGTTAACTTAAATTTCAATTAAATAGCTAAAAACATATCAGATTTAATGTATAATTACATTAGATATAATATAAAAATTATTAAATTTAATGCATTAACATTAAATGCATTTAATAAATGGTTTACGAAATTTGCTTCCAGCACATTACCTTAAAATTAATGTGAAGTTTTTTTACAGTGAAGGAAACAATTCAAATTTTGAGGTATTTTTAAATTACTTACTACCTTTATTTTATCATACAGGATCACTTCTCTAAATTCCCTGAACTTTCTAAATTTCCTGTATTATCGAATAAGTGTAAAACAAGTTTTAATATATTTTATTTGTTATGAACTTTGACCGAAACCTTTAAAGGGTATTTTAACGATTATTGTTTATTATGGTTCAAAGACCCACTAACATCAGGAAATTTGTTACTTAAAAGAAATACCTCGATGAAAATATCCCATTAATATGCCATTTAAACAACTACTCATTACTATGCATTGAAAACTAAGTCACCCCAAACAAATACCTAAAAAATACCCAAATATAAGCAGCAATTTTATACGTTCGGGGAAAAACCTCATTGTTAAGCATGGAGCGTTTCCTTTACCGAACTCCCTACTTCTTTTCCATTAACAAAAAACCTTTTATATTAATATTTATATTTTAATGGTGGGTCTTGGATACTTCAATGTACGCTTTTTGTAAACAAATACTAAAAAACTGAAAAAAACATTGTTATAAATGTATCTTTTTAATAAAATAATCATTAGAGCAAATGTTGAAATTAAAATTTAGAGATTTTGGCTACAACGAAGAAAAATACTGGTGAATTCAGAGAGTAAATAATTTTTTTTTCATGAAGGTTAATGTTATAAAATTTTGCAGTAATGTATAATGAAATATTATTTTATCTTCTGCCTCCTTTAGAAACGGCATTTGCAGATCTATTGGAGAAATATAAATATACAATATTAAGAAACAATTCAGGAAACACAGGAATAGCAGAATTTACTTTATGGTGATGTAACAGTTTTTCAGTAGGCGAAAGTGTAAATATTAAAAAGATATCTAAAACTTCAGAGCGTGGTTATCTTCTTAACTGCATGTGTGCATCGCTTTCTCCGTGTTATAAGAATAATCAGCTTATAGTAAAAACAGAGTATAACGATACTAGAAGTAGCATATCATCAGAACCGGGACTCGTTGTTTAAATACACCACTAACAAATAACGTTTCATCAGTTATGATATACCTGTCGCTTTTGAACACTACAACAAAAAAAGTTTTATGAGTTATGACGTACGTGTCGCCGCGTATGAAGGGAAATTGAAATCTACTTACAAGGCCTTACCTAGTTCACCGATGGTTGCATTAATACTTTAAACACATTTTAATATACATATATTTTTATTTATTCATTATATGCATCTAATATAAAATAAACAATACATCACCATCAGGAATTTCAGTTATTGTAACTATGTTTGAGAACGGGTAGGTTGATGTCTGACTGCATAACAATTACAATTCTTGTTTAAAATGTGATATAATGAATGAAATACAATATCATACTATAGTAAGTATATTGTACACATTTTATTAATAGTACATCAGTAAGATAGTATTTTTTAATCTGAGAGTCAGTGATTAAAACAATTATGTTCTCATTAATGTCTTCACCAGCTAATAACTAACCAGGTTTGAACTTGGTAATGACTTTACTGTCTGTACTTTCGTTTACGCATACTGCTGAGTTTTATATTCGAAATAGACAGATCGTTGAGGGTAGTAGTACGAGTAAATCCGAAAAAGATAATTTTTTTAACTTTGATTTGCATTGTATTTGTCAAAGCAATAAAAAAAGGTATAAATTTAACCAGTACTGACTAAGGTAGGTGCCGAATATGCAATGTTGCCAAGTTGCATTGGAACATTGTATTTTGTCTCTTGGATGTAATAGCCAAAGAAGGTAAAATTACTTCATAATAAACTTTATGTAATTCTAGACTTTAAACAATTTTATCAGATTGATGTAATTTTTAGATCTGTTAAAGTACCATATGATCAATGAGTGCAATAAAAAATATACAAATAAAAGAGTTAAAAATAAAAACATAAAAATAAAAAAAGATGATCTTAGTAAAGATAATACTGTGGAATGTAAAAAAGTTGAGCTTAATCAAGGATCGACATCAACGCAATTATCAACGAGGCACTCTAATGATGTGACAGATGCTAATAAATGTATTATATGCGAGAAAGCATCGTACAAAGGTCATTCTCAACTCCATCGGATGGAATTATAAGCAAGGGCTGAAAAATTATATGCAGCTTACCGATTATCCAAATTATAATTATAACCAAACTGTGTTTATTTTTTCAGCAGAAAGTTTATAAACTTTAGGAATCAAGTATCACACAGTGGTTTATATCGTATGAAAGAAAATATATGGAACGAATTTGTTACGGAATTTTTGTAATTCCGTCACTCTATTTGCTCTAACACACTAATTACAAGGCATATAGATCGACCGATAAGTCACGTGACGATTATCGATCGTAAGTAGATGTATCTCAAAACTAAAAAAACTAAAGCAGCGTACCAACACATGCAAAAATAATAGGAATAACTAAAGTTCCGTATGGTATTGTATTGTTTATTTTATCATTTGAGGCTTATCATTATGCCAAATGAATCCGATCTGTCATGAGCACAAACAGGTACATGTCGATACCCTGATGAGTCTAGTAAGAGATGAAATATGTACCTCTGCCGATCATTGTTCGCGGAGGGTAAGTTTTCACTTTCTTCTCGGTATGGTGAAACAGGTAGGCCATCATCTCGATGATGATGGAATGGGATGAATTGTTTTTTATCACAATTTATTCAAACTGTGCAACCACTAACATGGGAAGGATATGGAGCGAAGTTTGCATTTACTGTTCGCATTTTACTTCACACACACACACACACACACACACACACATATATATATATATATATATATATATATATATATATATATATATTCAGGTATGCCGTGTGTAATGAATCCTTCTCAGGATTGTAGGGCAGCTGACGTTTCGGTGAAATCTCGTTCACAATTTTTAACGCTCATCGTGGAGCGTTTGTGGGCGAATTGATGCCTGTGACTCCGGACTCGAGTACGGCCAGTTTTGTGTGTTGTTGGGGCGTGCTCATGGGCTAGATAGTTCTGTCCAATCAGGTTGCTAGTTTTGCTGCGTGTTAAAGGCCCTGCTTTCAATGTTTGGGGTCGTGTCGCCTTATTATGATCTACCACTAGTAAATATGTCATTAGTAGGTTTTTCCAAGTATTACGCAACCTCTGACTGTCCTATCTGCTACTTAAGTTATTGGGCCATCTGAACGTTGGTCATCGTTGAGTAAAAATCGTCATACCGAAATTTTTTAAACCAATTCTGACACGTGCGTTCAGTTATGTAATCAACATCATAAACTTCACATATCTCTTTGTGAGCCTCAGAAGCTTTCTTTCCTTTTCAGAAAGAAAAATGTAGAATATACCTAAAATAGGGTTTCTGCACTCCATGTTAAAAGTGGCCCTAAAGTAACAGCTACAAACAAAATTATGCACAAGTTGCTGATATCAAATGTTAAAAGCAAAAAACATAATACTGACAGAGGTCTTCAAAACAATTACAACGCTCTCTATTTGTGACAACCAAAAGTATTTTCTTGTTTACCTAATATATATCATTATCTTTACATGTGCTAGGCCTAGTAAATCTAGCCAATGTTGGAGCATTTTGCCTTTCACTAAGTCAGTAGAGGCTGTTTCATAGTATTGCAGCAACTGTCTAGCACTAGCCCTGGTGAAACAAATTTTTAAGCTACCCCTCTTGTAGCAAGGAGGTCTTCCGATTCGTTGCCAATGTGTCCTGGTATCCAGATTGAAAATATGTAATATTTTGGATTTGCAAATGTTCGATTTAACCGTTTTTCTGCCTAAAATATTATTGCTAAGACCAAAGGCTGGCCGAGTGCTTTATTCTCGAAATCAGAGTAAATAACTGGGAAAATAATTACTAAATAAACAAATAAATAAAATTGTACGATACGAAAAATATGACTAAAGATATTTGAATATTCACAGAAACCATTTTCCAGTATGCTATTTTGAGCTGAGATAAATTTATAAAATAAATTTTAGAAATGACGCGCTTCTTTAATAATAATGGGAACATCATATTATACTTATATTCTTTCCTTCTATCGCTTATCGTTATAAGAGCATATTATAAAATTAATTTTCTGTTTTCTCTTTACGATACCCAGAGGATTATATTTCCTAAATATCATGAAGCACTTATCTAAAAATCGATTACATATTTTGTGCGAAAAAACAAGGCACTATGTAACGAGAATAATACGATATGGGAGAAACGAGATACTTTTATAAATACTTACAATTTAAAACGTTCTTATTTTTCCAGAGGGTATAAAGATCATATTTATAAAGGATGCTTTTAGTGTTGGGAAAACCGACTAATCTAAATAATGGAATGCTCGGTGCGCTATCAATTTTTAAAAGTAGGTGATTACAAGAGTATTTTTCGAATGATATAATGAATTTATATTACGTAAAATATTATTTCTGATTTTCTTTTTATTCGGGAAATATATTTTACCTTATAGCAAGTAAGTTAGAGAGGATATGGAAAGCTACAAAAATAGGCTATATGCCAAAAAAATTATCGTAACATGTAGAAAATAAATGTCATAAATTGACATCAAGTGGTAACGTGGAGCATGCGCAGAAATAAATTTTATAGTAAATTTGTTGTATGAGGTTGGTGGTATGAGAACTAGAAAACCAGAGCAGGATTTGTGAAAATGGCGATCGGCGTCCCGGCGTATTCTTTGTGTTTAATGTGGTCGTTTGTCATCGTCACTTAAAATTCTTCTGATTTTTTTGGTGTACTGTGCAGAGACATTAGGTAAATTTCGGAATTTATATTTGTGAATGTTATCAAATTTTAGTGAATAAATTTAGAAAAACTTGTATTTTCAATAAAAACCAAAAATACGTTCCGAAATCGACCATCAAACTCGCGAAAACGACTAATATTCGTTCGCCACGTTGCCAGATGTAAAATATTTTCGTGATGTAAACTATAAAATTTGTCCATCTCAGTCAACAATATAGTTTAATTTGCGTAATGTTTATATAGTCTTAGGGAAAAATTAATCTTAACCGCCAAAGATTTTTGATTAGTTCAGGTTTAGCTTGATTTTGGTTAATTTGTAAAACTGAAACTTATCTGATTGTCCTAGACTTATACTTTCGTAATATAAACTATAAAATTTATCCATTACAGTTAACAATATAGTTTAATTTCGGTAATGTTTAAAAAAGGGTTAAATTAATCTCGACCACCCAAAATTTTTTCGAAAAACTTTTGCACCCTGCATCTCGAAAACGAAGTAAGTTAGGACAGAGGCTTATAGGAAAAAAAAAATCATATTTTTATCTATAAAATCAATTCTAAACGTTTGGCTATTTAACCCTGGGTCATCCTGTAGAATAAGGTTTCTTCAATTAATTGAGAACTAAAATAGTTTTAATGAACTATAACACGATATTCATTACTTATAACAGGATCATAAAATAAGCGTTACTCTGTTACCGCAATAAGTTTTAAACAAGAAATTAAAAATTGCCAAGTAGATCACAATAATAGAACTTCGTAAAAATATTGTTTTGAGCCAAAATACTTTTGCTCAGTCACTTAGTAATTAATAAAAAATGCTATAAGCTTACCAACTATTGAATAAAAATGTTCTCAATTTCAAAATTTTCGGAAGCGACGATCACAGGAATCTGACATTTAAATTCCAAGTCGGTGGGTGTAGACAGCTTTTATAACGTCAACTTTAACATATGAAGATATTTTTCCATATATTTTTTTAATCTTTACCACCCTATTTGTAACCCACATTTTTAATTCATACAAAAAAGATTTGCTTCATCATAATAAGTGTACGATATCAGTAAATAATCCACGAGTAAATAAACAGCAAAACAGAACAGCAGCAATCTACGAGACTAAAATATTGTGAGTGATATAAATAAAAAAGAGCAAATAAAAGCTTTTGCTTTATTCATGTCAGATAATATAAAGAAGTATACGATATATACAAATATTCTTTGGTATTAAGGCAATCAACTAAAAAGAATTCGTTTCGGAAATTTTATTGATGAATATATAAGAAGTGGGATATTAAATTTTCAGATTTTAATATCTAAAAGTAATACTTAAAACAACAAAGTGAAATAAATTTTAAGCTATTTACTTAAAACCATGTTTAGAATACCGGAACAAGTTAGGAATCCTATAAATTTTTTTACAATTGTTACTCCAGATTTTAAAGATGTGGCTTTCTTACCTCCAATATATTAGCAAGTACAAAAAATATACTTTTCAAAAGTAAGTAGAAAATAGTATATATTTTTTAAAATTAAAATTATTAGGTTCAAATAATCTCACAAATACAGTTTACATATAACATTTAAGGAAACGACACTATACCGGGAGAATGTTTGAAAAAGGGAGGAGAAACCTTGAAACGTGCTTTCTATCAACTTATCTGTCAAATATGGAAAGAAGAAAAAGTACCAACCTCCTGGAAAGAAAGTGTGATAATACCAATACTTAAGAAGGGCGATAAAACGTGCTGCTCCAATTATAGGGGTATATCCCTTATTAACACAGGATATAACGTCTTCTCTCTAATGATCTTAGAACGATTGACTGCGTGTGTGGAGTATCAAATAGGAGATTACCAGTGTGAATTTAGAAAAAGCCGCTCAACTGTAGATCAGATATTCACGATTAGGCAATTAATGGAGAAATGTTGGGAATACAACAAAACATTGCACCAGCTATTTATAGATTTTAAACAAGCATACGATAGCATCATAAGAGTGGATTTGTGGAATGCCATGGCAGAACTGGGCATACCGAAGAAGCTAATTAACCTCACCAAAACATGTGTAGAGGGATCTACAAGTGCAGTAAGACTTGAAGAAAGATTGTCAACTTTCTTTACAATCAACAGTGGTCTTAAACAAGGCGATGTGCTGTCTCCACTCCTCTTTAACGTCGCCTTGGAGAGCATCATGCGAAAAACCAACACAAAAACGCTCCTCTTTAGAAATCAAGGTCCGCGCATCATATTGGCGTTCGCTGATGATATCGATATTGTAGGTAATACAACCACCAGTGTCAAGGAAGAGTTCTTCAAACTGGAAAATGCCGCAAAGAAAGTTGGCTTACGAATCAACGAAGAAAAAACAAAATATATGGCTACAACAAGAACGGAACGGCGAGACAGAATAGGACAGAACGTGACTATGGACCACTACAATTTTGAAAGGGTCCATCAGTTTAAATATTTGGGAGCTACGATCACCTCTGACAACAACATTACACAAGAGATTAACAACAGAATACAAGGAGGTAATCGCTGCTGGTATGGGCTGCAAAAGATAATGAAATCGAAAAATATATCCCGCCGCACGAAAATAAGAATATATCAAGTAGTTATAAGACCGGTAATGACATATGCATGTGAAACATGGAGGTTGACAAAACAAAATGAGGATAGACTGAAAATCGCAGAAAGAAGAATGCTTAGAGGGATATACGGACCGGTCAGGGACAACACCACACAGTAATATAGAATGAGAACAAACAAGGAATTGGAGGAACTATATAACCAGCCAGATATAGTGAAAATAATACAAGCAGAAAGATTAAGATGGGCCGGCTATGTTATGAGAGAAAATCAACGTATCGTCAAGTTGGTATGGGAAGAGAACCCAGAAGGAAAGCGGCCGCTAGGAAGACCAAGGATGAGGTGTAGAGATAACGTTGCAGCAGACTTACAAACCCTAAACGTCGAACGCGCGGAGGAACTGATGATGGATCGCAGCAAGTGGAGGCAGATTGTGAAGTCAGCAAAGACCGACCCTGGGTTGTAATGCTATATATATATATATATATATATATATATATATATATATATATATATATATATATATATATATATATAATACTTAACACCGGCGTTAAAACTTAATGGAAACCCTATATAAAGCATGATAATGGAATGTCGGAAAATTGTGCTACGCTTTAAAAAAAAAGTAAATGGAATATACGCAAAAGATAAGTCAAAAACATAAACAGTAGGAAAGATTTCAATATTAAAAAAAAAATACGTAGGATGGACTGGTAGACAGGAAGACTTCAAGTTCGTTATTAGAGTTTAACAGAATTTTTTCTTTGAAATGAGCATAACTGCTAAAATGCCTGTCTCCGGGCTTATCCCGGCAAAGTGACAAAAGATAAAGTAACTAATAAACTGAATACAATTAACAGGATAATAATCGAGTTTCCAGTCCAAAATCCCAAAGGATGGTTCAAAAAAATTGATATGAGAAAAGTCTACAGTTTCTTCTGCGGAATTAAACAGAAAAAAGTGAAAGTCAACGCAAAATGGCCCCCATTTTATAAACAAGATAAATTCTTGTGCACCATGTTTCTTGTTTCAAACGTCACCATTATTTTTTTGAAATTCAATATGGCGGATTCAATATGGTGGGTTGAAAATTTTACCTTATTCGCATTTTTTCAGATTTGGTATTAGGGGGTTGAGGGGTGGTGTATTACGAATATGAAGTCAATTTTTTTCAAATATTAGTTTCATAAGATACAATATGAGGGACTAAAAATTTTACATTTTCCGGTTTCATCTAAAATTGATATTACAGGGTTCTTGGGGCATATACAAACTCAATATGCAATATAAACTATGTCGAGCTAAGAAAATTACGTCTCAAGTTCTTTAAATATCGATATTGGAAGGTTTTGGGGTCTATATTACCAATTTAAAATTAATTTGATTTAAGATAGTGGATTTACTATGACAGACTAAATATTTGTTTGACACAATTTCATTGGTATTTGAAGAACTCTAAGAATCAAAGAATTTTTAGTGGTTCATTTTAGGGTGATTTACAACTTTGGATAAAATGGGTATTTTTTGCTACCTTGGAGTCAATGCGAGGTACACTAATGTCGATTAGTACTTGGTTCAAATAATTTATGAATATCATAATAAACTAAAAATCGAAAAATAAAATTTTTATAAAAAAATTGAACCGACTTCTAAAAGTGCTCTAAAAAGTGAAAAATAACTAGGAATTTTTATATGAAATTTAAATTTTTGAAGTCGGCGCCAAATTATTTCTAAAAGAAATAAATAACTACTAGTATATGTATACAAATTATGGTAAGAAAGCAATTACAAATAAAGTATTTTTAATCACTTTATGCGAATTACATTTTGTCAGGTATTAGTTTGGCGCCAATTTCAAAAATTTCAATTTCATATAAAAATTCCTAGTTATTTTTCACTTTTTAGAGCACTTTTAGAAGTCGGTTCAATTTTTTAATAAAAATTTTATTTCATTTGCCCTTAACAAGATATGAAAGTTTAGGCCTAAATGAAGAGAGTGAACCTTTGCGGAGGTCAAGATCTTCACTCAAATAAAGTTTTAGCAATCAACATTTTGCGTCTTAGGATAAACAATTAGCAATATCTGAGCAACAAATTATGCGATTTACTATTATCAAATATCATTTTATTTAGAAAGACGAGAGCAAATAAGTGCAAAAAGAGTTAATTTTGCAATTAATAATTGGTATGAAAAAAATGACCGATTCTAAGGTTTTTTTGGCCTTTTTTGTAATAAAAAATTAACAAAAGTAATCGCAGAACAGCTTAAATTATATGTTTTTAAAATTTCTACAACTTATGCTTGAAACTTTTTTTTCCAAAATGTGTTTTTTGGCTTGTAGATTCAAAAAACATATTTTAGCCAACTTTGATCACCACTCTTGGCCCCAATCTATTTTTTTGCTATTACATTTTATGTAGGGTGTGTTCTCACTTTGACCACAACACTCTTAGATAGGTCTCATCCATCCCGAAATTTACGTCAAAAACACCAATAATTTTTACCTATGTATATATAAAGACTATAGCAAATTTATAGATTCTTCACAAACCATTCTAGAATACAATGCTACTTTAAGTTAATTCGATATTGTTCGTATTTATTACGGGAAAGTGTGGTACTATTATTAGGCGGTGATTTTTCAATAGAATAAATAAAAATCGGGATTTATTGGTTTGATTTCGTCGAATAATTAATTTCTCATTTTTCGAGAATAACCCGTTGGGAGACAACTTAAATTCTCGGTTACTTTAGAACATTTGTCTAGTGATTGTCAGTTGGTCTAATTGCGTCCTCGATTCAGCGAATACCGACTTGCTGAAAGCCGTTTTCCTGAAATCCTGAAAGTAGAAAACTTACTAGGGTGAAAATTTGGATTTTACTTAGGATAAAAGGTTCTAGTTTGCAGGTTCTGAAAGTTTTTAGTCTTAGTTTTACTCTACTCATAGAATATTTAGTGGATTTTAAAATGTTCACAGACAAAGATTTTACCTAGTCAGCGTTTGTTAAACTGATTGTGAGTCGAGAATAAAAAGTTAATAGCATTTGATAAATTTGTATCTCTTTCATAAGTTGAAATAAAAATATTAGTCGTTTTGTATTATAGAGGGTGTCTGGAAAAAACATCCATTCATTTTTAAATCTAAAAACATCAAGTTATTTTTCTGTAATCAGCTGATCACAACCTTACAAATTTTAACGCAAAAATTTGCATCGCAAATTTTTTTTTGTAATGATTGAAATTTCGTTTCGTGGTCAACTGATAATGTTTAATATATAGCAAAGTTTTATTTAGAACATACCAAAACCAAAAATTATCCACAATCTCATGGTAAGTCTAATGTCACATGCTTTAAAGGTATTTCTACAAATAAGCCACATTCAGTTTGATATTTGCAATATTCTGAGGATATCAAAAGCCTTTTTTCCTAAAACGTGTCAATGTAAAGGTGCAGAGCTATGAATATGAATGTGCAGATATGTTTTAGAGATTTCCGTGAAGCATTCAACTGCACGAAACAGAAAATAATGATTGAGGTTTATATACCCTACACCAGGGTTCTCCAAACTATGGCTCGCGTGCCATTACCGGCCGGCAAGCACCACCAATCCGATCCGCCATTGTTTATTTTGCTTACATTATAAAAATTACAATGTAAGTAAATCATACGCAATAAAAATCATATGTTTTTTTAACGTATTCATATGTACATATAAAACTAAATATTTTAATAGTATTTAACGATCTGAGATTTATCCCAAAAATTTACCATAAGTGAGACAAATAGGTAATTCACGTAAAAAAATTAAACATTGTAATTATAATTAATGAGACTTATGTAGCTGTAACTTTCCAATGATAATTGTTTGCAGTTATTGATCAAGTTTACTAGTGAAAATTATCAGCTGCAACTTCAAATGCTTATCAGTTAATTTGGATCTGTAAATATTTTTTTATATTTCATTTTGGAAAATGTTTCTCATACAGTATAAGTATAAGTAGTTTCGAAACCGGAAAAAAGCCAAAGATAAATTTATGCAACTGATTGAACTGTGTAAGTCGAAGATTCTTATAAAATTCCAGCAATGATGACTCCAAATATATATTTTTTAAAAATATCTCTATATTTCCAATGAAACATATTTATTCGAACTGAACGTTCGAATTGTTCAATTCTCGGTTATCTCTCGTGTACTATCCATCCTAAGTTCGAAGAACATATTCCAAAACTCCGGAAAGTACTCCAGATAAGCGATATCCCCGTAGTCTTCAGAATATGCCCTAGCTTTGCTACTTGCTGCAAGATGGCTTGTGTACTTCGACTCACCAAGCATAACTGAGATTTTTGCGCAACTCTGCCACTTTCCACCAGCTGGCGCTGTACTACTGTAGCTTCGCCATGTCCTGCAATGAACTTTTCTACTCTCCGCAAGAAGTGATTACTATACATTATGAGTGGTCGTAAGTAGCTATAACAATATGTAATGCACACCACGCACCTTGGCTATCTCCACAGCAATGAAATGTCCTTGATACTTATCCGTAACTTCCAACCGATATTAAAAACGGAGCGGAGTCCACTCGGGTGCTCTGCATCATAGATATCTGATTCGCTGATTAGTCCCAATACAAAAATGTGCTCTTAATTCAAAACTCCAATTACTTAATTAATTGGTAATTTGAGGAAAAAATTTCCTATTTCTTCTTTAGTTGATAATATTTAGTTTTGAAATTATTATTATTTTTTTTTTCCGGTCACTGATTGATATAATGAGTTAGGTTATGGTCCTAGGGATTTAGTGAAGGAATCAGTGTAGCCCTTAAGCTAAAAAGTTTGGATACCCCGTCATCACTACATAGTATAAAACAAAAGTCGCTTTCTCTGTCCCTATGTCCCTTTGTATGCTTAAATCTTTAAAACTACGCACCGGATTTTGATGCGGTTTTTTTCAATAGATAGAGTGATTCAAGAGGAAGGTTTATATGTATAATAACATCCATTAAATAGTGGAGAAATACTGTTATTTTTGAGGTTTCTAATGTGATGTCGTTAATTATCATATTTTTTTCCGCTTACATTGCAAACGCAGGCTGAACCCTACGAGATTTATCAAAATAATGTACTAATTATTTGTACACATTGAAAAGGTCTACAGAAAACTCCGCGATGGTATATGTCTATCTCTCATGGATATCCCACAATAACATTTTTTCGTCATTTACTTTTTACGACAATTAATGGCAAATTTTGAGGCGATTTTAACCAATACAGCATTAATTCTTATCCAATTAAATAGCTTAAATACATTGTTGATTTAATATAGATCTATATGGTCCTTTAATGCACAAGATTTAAATGAATATTTTCGAAGATATTACAGATTTAAAATTGCGGGAAGTAGCGCTTGCGGCGGTACTGGCCGACCGGGGCGGCGGCAGCGTGCCTATAAATAGCGCGTCGGAGGCCGATGTAATAATTGTTGTAAAAATAAAATGAATAGTCACAGTTTTTCTGTAGTGTATTTAGTATCAGCATTGCACCCGTGCGAAGCCGGGGCGGGTCGCTAGTACCCCTTTAAAATAAATTGTTAGCGTTATAATTGTTGTACTATGAATTTTTCACAGATACTTAAGACACTTTTAAAGCTTCTCTTAAAATCCCTGAGTGCTGGGTGGCTTCAAAAATGCATAGTGAATTTTTAAATTAACAAAAAAAAATTTTTTTTAACGTCAGTGGATGTACCCCTTTAAAATAAATTGTTAGCGTTATAATTGTTGTACTATGAATTTTTCGCAGATACCTAAGACCCGTTTAAAGCTTCTCTTAAAATCCCTGAGTGCTGGGTGGCTTCGAAAATCCATAGTGAATTTTTAAATTAACAATAAAAAATTTTTTTAACGTCAGTGGTTATACCCCTTTAAAATAAATTGTTAGCGTTATAATTGTTGTACTATAAATTTTTCACAGGTACCTAAGACATCTTTAAAGCTTCTCTTAAAATCCCTAAGTGCTGGGTGGCTTTGAAAATCCATAGTGAATTTTTAAATTAACAAAAAATATTTTTTTTTAACGTCAGTGGATGTACCCCTTTAAAATAAATTGTTAGCGTTATAATTGTTGTACCATGAATTTTTCGCAGATACCTAAGACACTTTTAAAGCTTCTCTTAAAATCTTTGAGTTCAGGAAAATATAACCCATTCTTCATTTTACATTAGGAATGTGTATGCTGCTGGCACTCCCTCCCATAGATAACTTGTTTTTCTTGCGATCGCTCCTCACCTTCCCAAGAACTTTGAGTTCAGGAAAATAGAACCCATCCTTCATTTTACATTAGGAATGTGTATGCTGCTGGCACTCCCTCCCATAGACAACTCGTCTTTGGGTGAAATGCTGAGAGATGGCGCTGCTAATATTTAGGCTGGTATAAGTTGCATAAAGGATTTGCTTTTCCTAATGTTTGGAATAGAAAGGGAACAGATTGATACCAATTTTTCTAATAAAATCTTTTTCGCCGCAAACTTTGCTTGAAAGCATAAACTATGAATGCACCAAAGGATGCCAAGGGAATTGTGGTTGCAGGAAGTTGGAAATCAATTGCATGTTCTGCAAAGAATGTATGGGTTTAAATTGTGAAAATGCTGATGTACCTGACGTTACTAAAGACGATATTCTCAAAGATACTGATGAAGAAATTGACAAAATTATTGAAAATAATTTAACTAAATCAAGCATTTGATTAAAAATAAATAAATTAAAATAGATATAAAATAATGTCATAATATTAATTTTATTTTTCATTCCGTGCTCCATATTATTGCTTAGTAGCCGTAAAATAATTAGAATACATTCTGGTTAAATTAAGAGTTACATGATTCATGTATTACATGTATTCAATTGTGTGGATTCACAGTATCACTCCGTGGCATATCTGAGTTAATATTGGTTCTAAAGTTTGTAAATCCGGTCTTGCTTATTGATCTATGTCGTAAATACAATATAACCAGTTTCAGACGAATATAACTTTGCACGCCCCACCAAATTTCTTAGGCAAAAATAGTTTTTTAAACATGGTATATTAGTTAACCTGCTCGTAACGAACATTATACGTTCATAAAATTCTACACTTTATCTCCGACTATTATATCATCTAAGGAAAATAAAATATTCATTATGGATATTTTACTGTTATGTTGTGAATATTTTATTATTATTTCTTTCATATCAACTGTAAAAAAGTCTTTATGGACCCAGTGGGATTCGGGCTTTCAACGTTTCAAACCGATCTAAGCAATTTTGACGCCTTTTATAAATTTATATTTATTTCTATTATATCTTTATATCTAAGTATATAGAATCGTTTTTTATTCTGAACAAAATTACTTTTTTTCTGATATAATTTCATTTTTATATTTTAAACCTTTTTTTTATTTTTAAAAGGAAATTTTCCTTTTCAAATAGAACGTTTAAATTACTATTAGACTATAATTGAAACAATGAGTGAGGTAAAACCACTGGATGATCTATAGCGAGTTTGAGTTGTAAGTTGTAATAGATGTCGTTTGACTGACGATATTTTTCAGTCTGACATCGAAGTTGGTAGATGGCAGGTGCAATATCCTGCCGACATATCTTGAAATTTATGGTTCATATTTCAGTTGTTTCCTGCTAATGTTGCTCTCGGTCCGATACAGCTCCACTGACGAGATCATGAGGGGATCGAAACGCGTATGGAGAGAGGACCAGAGTGATATTTGCAGGAAATAAACTGTTTATACATATATTTTTCATATTCTCTGCCTGAAAGGAGAATCACATATATAACAAACTATTTAAATATGGCAGAAATATTTCTTTATTTCTTACTGAAATTTTGATTTCTTAAAAATTTCACGTTTCTCCCATGATTCATAGATGTCGTTCGACTGGAGTAGATATAATATATAGTTACTCAGACTCCCTATGAGCACTAGCGACCACCTGGACAGCACACGTGTGCATTCTTGTAACACCTGCATAGTCAAGGTCAAATTAATATGCATTGAAAGCGTATATGTTTGCTCGTACTCCTTCTCGCTTGTTCCCTCAACTCTCCTTGTCTTAAATGCAGCGACCATGATGCACACGTGTGCCTTCTTGTAACACTTGCACAGTCAAGGTCAAATTAATATGCATTAAAAGCGTGTATGCTGGCTCGTCCTCCTTCTCTCTCGTTCCCGCAGCCCCCTTGCCTTAAATGCAGCGACCATGATGCACACGTGTGCCTTCTTGTAACACATGCACAGTCAAGGTCAAATTAATATGCATTGGAAGCGTATATGTTGGCTGGTACTCCTTCTCTCTCGTTCCCGCTGCCCCCTTGCCTTAAATGCGGCGACCATGATGCATACGTGGGCGTTCTTGTAACACCTGCATGGCCAATGCCGAATTAATATACATTGGAACCGTATATGTTTGCTTGTGCTCCTGCCCTTCTTCTACCGATACCCCCTCGCCTTGAATGTGACGGCATTGATGCCCACACGTGCATCCCGGTAACACCTGCATAGGCAAGGACAAGTTAAAATACATTGGAAGCATATAAGTTTATAGACTCCCATTACCCGCCGCTTCACCGTTGTATACCTCGTCGCTACTTGATGGCACACGTGTTCATCAACTAAGCCGGCCGACCCTTTCAATGTCGAGTAAACATGCATACGAACAGTATACAAATTCATCGTGCTTCCGCCACAGACACCGCTTGTGCCGTTACAACTTGTCTGCATTCTTAAGGTCGAGTTCCTTGGAAAAGGACGTGAGGGTGAATAAATTAAAAAGCGCGGCCACACCCTTTTTCCCGCAAGCCTAATATCGAGAATAAAAATATAACTCACACTGTTCTTTTTCTGACCCTTTTGTATGTATTCACTTTTCAGAGAATAGCATTAAAACATCTTTCGTTCTTAAACTAACACATCCTTTCATCAACGTCGCACGTATCTATTAAGTTTATTTAATTCTTTCTCTTTCTCTCTTATGCTTGTATTCGCCTCGCACAAAACAGTTTAAAAACATTTTAAATTCCTAAACTAATGCATTTTTCTCGGCTTCCAATTCACGCGTTTTTATTACCTGAACCTTTTTAAGGGATAGTCAGGTACTAAAAAGCCAACGCCTTTCGATTCTATATTTGTTTTATCATACAGTAAAGTCTTTTTTATTTGATATTTTCTTAAATGTTAATACAATTGTGTATTATATAGGAATAAAATAATTTCACGGCAGCACTGAAAAATTAACAAAATTTCTTGTTTAAACATATAAAATTGCATAGGCAACAGACCTTTCTTATAAATAAATTCGAAAAACTTTGCAGTCAGTGGCACCGGCTTTTTTTTCGACCTCGTAGTATAAATAATTTTTGCTAAACGAAAGAGAATATTTTCTTGGAAATTAGATGTTAAATACATTTGAGGTATTTTTCGTTAATTATTGTAGATATCCTTCAAAATTAATCTGCCGCTATTTCGGATTAAAAGCACCTAATTTATGTGACACAGGTAAAATATAATGGTTTTTAACTCGGTATTCTTAAATGTTATTTCAATTGCATATTGTATAGGAATAAAATAATTCCACGACAACTCTGAAAAATTAACACAATTTCTTGTTTAAGCATATAAAATTGCATAGGTAACAGACCAATCATTGTAGATATCATTCAAAAAGTAACCTGTCGCTGTTATCTCGGATTACAAGCGCCTAATTTATATGACACTGGTAAAATATAACGGTTTTTAACTCGGTATTCTTAAATGTCATTTAAATGGTATATTGTACATGAATTGGATCTTGGGTGTTCTGAAGAATTTACTCATAGTATCATATAAACTCGGGGGCAATATCTATTTTATTAAATTTTTGGAAAATTAGGTGTTTCAAAATAATTTAGCGGTATTTTTCTTAATTATTCTATAATTTTTTAGTTATTAGAGAATATTCTGACGTAATGAGGCTTATATACTGAACACCTAAAAACTACTATTTCAAATTATTTCCAAAATAAAACATATTTTATAGCATTTTATACCCTCCTGTCGTATATAAAGGGACTTTTTTTCAAATTTATCTATTTCATTCATAATATGAAAATTCTGAAATATATATATTAAATTTACTTATGCATAAGTTACATTATTGAAAAGAAGGTACTCCGTTTTTAAAAATCTTAAGAAAAATGAGAAAGATAGTGACGTTGTACTTATTATTGTGATATATAATAACATTAAAGTATATTTTCGTATGTTCTTTCTTATTTTCTGAAAAGTAATAATTGCCTGTCTGAGTAAAATTCAGAGGTCAAACTTGAAAAAAGAACAGCTACATTCATAATGTTGAATAAATTAAAAACACCTGCGTTCCTATCCTTTTTCTTCGCTAGCGCCAATTAGAGTCTAATCGGGCATAGACAAAATTGAATATAACATACTCTATTCTTTTTTCTCTCTTGGTTTCTGTCCTTGTCAGAAAATAATCTGTTTGTGTTTAAATGTGGCGCGTGTATCTGAAAGTTGTTTGTTATTCATGATGCGGTAAAATATAATGGTTTTTAACCCAGCATTCTTAAATGTTATTCAAATGGCATATTGTATATGAATTTGATCTTGGATGCTCTGAACAATTTACCTATAATATCATATAAATTCGGGAGCAATATCTATTTTATTGAAAAGCGTAAAACCTCATTTTTCATAGAAAATTAGGTGTTACCAAATAATTGATTGATATTTTTCTTAATTATTTTAGAATTTTATTAGTTATTAGAGAATATTTCAAAGACAATGAGGCTTATATACTGAAAAATTACTATTTCAAATTATATCCAAAATAAAACATATTTTAAAACCTTTATACCCTCTTGTTGCATACAAAGGGACTTTTTTTCAAATTTATCTATTTTGTTCATAATTATGAAAATTCTGAAATATATATTAAAGGTAAATTATGGAAAGGAAAGTACTCTATTTTTAAAAGTCTTAAGAAAAATGAGGAAGATAGTGACGTTGTACTTATTGTTTTGATACATAAAACAATAAAGTATATTTTCGTATGTTCTTTCTTATTTTCTGAAAAGTAATAATTGCCTGTCTGGGTAAAACTGAATAAATTAGAAGAATTCTATGTCGCAAAATTGGGCCTTTTCCCCAACACTCAGTCATAAAATGTTGGGAAAAATAACCTAAAAATCGGAGAAAATCCAATCCAAAAATTATTTGAAAAGCATAAAGTACTATAGAGACTTTTTTCAAATTTACCTATTTTGTTTATAATTATGAAAATTCAGAAATGTAGATTAAATTTACATTAGTTAAATTATATATACTGTACATACAGGGCTGTTCTTAAGAAACATGGGAAAAACTGAACACAAACTATTTTCATAAATATCCAAAATAAAACATATTTTATAGCATTTTATACACTCTTATGGTATATAAAGGGACTTTTTTTTCAAATTTATCTATTTTGTCCATAATTATGAAAATTCTGAAATATATGTTAATGGTAAATTATGGATAGGAAAGTACTCTATTTTTAAAAGTCTTAAGAAAAATTTGATAAACCAGTAATATTCACCTTATTGTTTTGATAAATAATAACATTAAAGTATATATTCATATGTTCTCTTATATTTTCTGTAAAGTAGAAAATCGCCTATCTGGATAAAATTCATAGGTCAAACTTTGAAAAAAAGGAACAGTCATAAGGTTCAATAAATTAGAAGAATTCTATGTCTCAAAATTTACCTATTTTGTTTATAATTATGAAAATTCAGAAATGTAGATTAAATTTACATTAGTTAAATTATATATACTGTACATACAGGGCTGTTCTTAAGAAACATGGGAAAAACTGAACACAAACTATTTTCATAAATATCCAAAATAAAACATATTTTATAGCATTTTATACACTCTTATGGTATATAAAGGGACTTTTTTTCAAATTTATCTATTTTGTCCATAATTATGAAAATTCTGAAATATATGTTAATGGTAAATTATGGAAAGGAAAGTACTCTATTTTTAAAAGTCTTAAGAAAAATTTGATAAACCAGTAATATTCACCTTATTGTTTTGATAAATAATAACATTAAAGTATATATTCATATGTTCTCTTATATTTTCTGTAAAGTAGAAAATCGCCTATCTGGATAAAATTCACAGGTCAAACTTTGAAAAAAGAAACAGTCATAAAGTTCAATAAAATAGAAGAATTCTATGTCTCAAAATTGGACCTTTTCCCCAACACTTTGTCATAAAATGTTGGGAAAAATAACCTAAAAATCGGAGAAAATCCAATTCAAAAATTATTTGAAAAACCTAAAGTATTATTGAGACTTTTTTTCAAATTTACCTATTTTGTTTATAATTATGAAAATTCAGAAATGTAGATTAAATTTACGTTAGTTAAATTATATACTGTAAATACAAGGCTGCTCTTAAAAATAGAGGCTATTTTAAAGATGGTTGATAATGTGATTTATACATGGGAAAAACTGAACAAAAACTATTTTAATAAATATCCAAAATACAACATTTTTTATATCATTTTATACACTCTTATGGTATATAAAGGGGCTTTTTTTCAAATTTATCTATTTTGTTGATAATTATGAAAATTCTGAAATATATATATATATATATATCAAATGTACTTATGCATAAATTAAGTAATGGAAAAGAAGGTACTCCGTTTCTAAAAATCTTAAGAAAAATGTGAAAACTAATTAAATTAACTTTAAAGTATATATAAAAACAGATGCACTCACCAGGTTGAATGAATTAAAAATCCCTGTTTTCCCATCGTTAATCTTCACTGCCACCAATTACTCTAATCAAGCATAGGTTAAAATTGAATATAACATACTCCGTTCTTTTTCTCTTTGACATTTCATTTTACCTTGAATATAAAAGCATATTATATATATTACCTATAATATTATAGGTTAGATAACAATACTTAATAATATCACAACATTCAATACTAATCATTAAAATTAAATAAACTCTCCGTTAGCACACATACAAATATTCCTGTATTTAGGTGCAATTTATAAAAAAGACAGTACTATAATATATATTTAAAGAAAAAATGTAATATATTTTGTAAATCGTTTTAGTTACCTAAATTGAAATTGAAATTTTCAGAAATGTGTCGTTTTTCATAGAAATAGTGAGAAAATCGTTTCCTAGCGACCATTATCATATTCTCTATATAGTTATCCCTGACGGTTTAAAATATATTATTTTAACAGGGTTTCTAGTGTGTAAGCCTATTTTTGTCCCCTAATTTCGCGAACTTATTCTGAAAAAGAATGATAAATACCATGAAGTGACTTTTGCATCTTTTTTATTGAGGACCAAAGACACAAAAATATATTCTTTTTTCAAAAAAATACAAAAAACAATACGGTTTCATGGCATGCATTGTATTACCCCTTTTAACGGTCTGAAATCAAAAACCAATCAGATTACATTCGGAAGTACTGCATCCCAACTCAAAAATTATTTGAAGAAAATGTATCTTGAAAATGGTTTGCAAGAAAATAGTCACCATTACACTTAGTCTCCAATACCTGGTCCATACAATATCCCCATACAGTTATTCTAGAGGCTATCGAAAAATACAAAACAGGTTTTTAATACTAATACACTAGATATTCCCCTTAATTATTTATAAGTAAATGGTGAATATACTAAGCATGTTTTTTATTTTTTAGGCCGGCCCGAGAAAAAATCTTGTATCTCCAGGTGAATTTGAACAAATTCTCGGCTTTTTGGTGAATGCGAACAAATTCTCGCCTTTTTGGCGGCTTATAACATATAAAACTGCCGAAATTTATCGAATTGAAAGACAGTTTTTAACGTCATATACCAAGACGACTGCTGTTTTACCTGAATAAAACAAACCTATTATAAAAGTTTTTGAATACAAAATTCAACATGCCTTGCTGTTAGCTATTATATTACAAATTTCGGGAAGTGTCAAAGAACGTTTTTTTTTACATTTGGCAACTTTAAATCAATAATTTTTCTAAAATTAATTTTTAAAATGTTTAGACACATATAGCTGGTGAATCCACTTTTTTTATTGTAGATATAAAATTTTATAATAAAATTTAAAAAATACTGTGATGTAAGAGATTAAATATTTTATTTTTGCTGATTAGTCAAGGATGCACTTAAAACTATATAATTAATTTGGAAACTAATTATCAAAAAATTCTTTATTTAATTGGAAAAAATATGCTAGTAAATAATGCTATATTATTGGATCAAATGCGTTAAAATATGTAATTTGAAAATCAGAGACTCGAGTGTATCTTATATAGACTTATATGGGCTGTTTTTATATAAAAAAAAGAGCTTAAGATAAGGAATGTGTAATTTGAAAAATTTAAAGACCCAAGTGGAGCATCGTATGGATTTTGTTTAAAATAGGATATTTTCTGTATACTTACACAAAAGTTCACGTGTTATATGAAAATTCCTATAGATTGCTGGATGATTAATTGAGTTTCTAACTAGAAAAATTTTGCATTTATTTCATTACAGTTTTCAATTGGAATTATACATCTCTTTTAGGTGTACTATGGCTACCTACAAATAAGAAAAAAAATAACCCAAAATTTTATGGACATTTCTTTTAGCTGTTATATTGCTTTGTGTCATGAAGAAGAATTTTAAATACTTTTTAGTGACCATTATTTTGTTTCAGAAACGTAATTTCTTATTAACGTTAAAAGTATTGTGATGAAAGAAATTAAATATTTTGCCTAGATTAACTGTTCAGTGGTTTTATTACACTGAAAACATTTACAAATAGAAAAATGCTATAATAATGGTCGAATGTGCCCAAATTTTACTGCACAAGAAATAAAATTATCAAATATGATGTGATAATTGCGTATTCAAATGTGTTAAAATGTGTAATTTAGAAACTAAACACCCATGCATGGATTTTTATACAAAATATGGTATTTTGTGAGCAGAAACTACAAACGGCTAAGTAATATGGAAAAATTATTGTAAAAAAATTAAATAGCAATAAGATGTATAATTTTTAAATAACAAATAAAAAGCTAATTTATATACATTAGGGTAAAATTTAGGCGGTTGATAATTAGTTGTCCTATTGCATTTTATGGTTTATTGGGAAATAGGCTGTCATTTTTGACTTCCTCGTCACCCCACCTCCACAAGTAAGCGAAACAAACGTCTGCATATTTGATTTTTCTCTCTTATTCTTGTCTATCTACTTCTATATGCTATTTATTTCACATCGGGAGTATTCGTTACATGCCAAATTCTTTCTTGAATGTATTTCTGGCCCATATGTAAACCATTTCCGATATAAAGTACGGCATATCTAAAAAATTAACTTTTTCAAAAATTTTTATTAAGAGGAAGAAGTAAAGCTAGAAGAAGGACACCCTTTTGCGAAATTAAGAAAATCAATATTTCTGTTTTAAATATTTTCCAGCCCTCTTTTTTTACAAAGTAGTTCTGTTTTTTATACCTTTACATAGATTAAAAGATGTACTTATATGCCTCAAATACCATTAAAAAGTAATTTTTGAAATTCACTCATCGAAAAATTTTCTAAGCTGATATTTTAAGATAAAAATGTAACATAAGCTACATATTAAATTTTTCTTGAGTATTTTATCAGAAAACACTAAAATGTACCTAACATAAAAAAATCACTGACGTAATTTGAAAAAATATTTCATTTTCGACAAGAAAAATAATCCAAAAACTTATCTGTCTAAATTTTAAGCATTGTTTCGAACAGAAACTAATTAAAATGCTCTCTAAACATGAATAAATCATCCACCATTCGATGAAACTATAAAATAGAAAAAAATTAATCCGCCATTTTTAGATGCCGTTGCCGTGCAAGCTATACTTTGTACCAATCAGATATTTACTATAAAAATTACTATTTAACTACGTAAATTGAAAATATACTGCTTTTTCTAACAGAAAATAATTAAAAATGCACGCTAAACATATAGAAATCAATTAATATTCGATCAAATTGTAAAATAAAAGAAAATAATTCTCAGAGCTGTGTTATTTACCGGCAATCACGCTATATTAAAAATGCAATAATGCTAACGGTTTAATTTCCTATTACCGATCTTTAAGGTATAATCTTGTTAGATTTTATGAATAAAATAAAACGGTTTTTATAGGACCATTCGCCCTGGAATTATATTAAAATATATCTTAAAACGTACCTCGTTCAATTTTCTTATGAGTTTAGTCGAACAAAAACTGATTAAAAATGCACTAAACATATAAAATTCAACTAAAAATTCACTTTATACGCTTAAAATTTGTAATAAACAGAATATTATCGGCTATTGTTGTTGTAGTGGTACGAATATCAACACCAAACTGACATACTTGCTTAAAGCAGCTCTAGCTGTGGGTCAATAAAAGATTGGGTCTTTACCTGCCTTCACACGAAAGTTCTATGAATTACAGTTCTCATCACCTTTTTCAGTACCTAAAACGGTACTTTCAAACCTTTTTTAAATTAGAATTGTGTCTGCTTCTATTTTTTATCAACAAAATAATATTGTGGAAATCTTAAGTAGACTATAATTTATTCTAGGTTGCTAAGTTAAAGGTGAAACACAATAAACCAGCATGTAAAATGTGTATCTTTGGGTAAAATAGGTATAAATTACAGTTTTTAGAGAGTACGACTAGTAATAATATTTATTTAAATTATAAAATCAGATGTTGCTGTCATGAAATATAACGAAAATTTTCGTTGCTCGAGCTGTATTACTTTTTAATAAAAATAATGTAATTAATACTGATTTGTTTTTATATAACAGTTTCAAAAATCGGATTGTCGCCACGCCTTAAAGTTGGTCACGGCTTTGAAAAATATACGAGTATATGCTAATGTCTTTGAAAGCTGACGTAATAATTCACCCCCACTCATTATACTTAATCCAGGCCTTAATATTATGCACGCTTCCTCGATGCCTTGAAAACTTGCGCTCGTTCTAACATATGTGATGAATATATATGACGTCATTTCACCCTGAAGTATACCATTATAAACGCCCATATGCCGAGGAATGATTTTTATATTCACGTTGATATCACTGACATTAATTTTAAAATATTTTTTTGTAGTTCATATTTTAAAAGTGATTGTTGTAAAAGAAATCCATGATATTTGAAACGGAAATATTAAGAAGGTATTTTTCTCCTTTAAATACAGCGAAGGAAATTCTGGGAGTGTTTTTCGGAAATAATTCCGTCATAAAAGATTATTTTTTGAAAAGTACCCAGAATTTTATTAAAAGAACTCAACTGGTAAGAAACACAAAGTCAAATTATTAAAAAAATTTAAAATACTGACTGTGGAAAAATGTATTAAATAAAAATTACCTGTAACAACAATTACTTTTAAAATATGAACTACAAAAAAATATTTTAAAATTAATGTCAGTGATATCAACGTGAATATAAAAATCATTCCTCGGCATATGGGCGTTTATAATGGTATACTTCAGGGTGAAATGACGTCATATATATTCATCACATATGTTAGAACGAGCGCAAGTTTTCAAGGCATCGAGGAAGCGTGCATAATATTAAGGCCTGGATTAAGTATAATGAGTGGGGGTGAATTATTACGTCAGCTTTCAAAGACATTAGCATATACTCGTATATTTTTCAAAGCCGTGACCAACTTTAAGGCGTGGCGACAATCCGATTTTTGAAACTGTTATATAAAAACAAATCAGTATTAATTACATTATTTTTATTAAAAAGTAATACAGCTCGAGCAACGAAAATTTTCGTTATATTTCATGACAGCAACATCTGATTTTATAATTTAAATAAATATTATTACTAGTCGTACTCTCTAAAAACTGTAATTTATACCTATTTTACCCAAAGATACACATTTTACATGCTGGTTTATTGTGTTTCACCTTTAACTTAGCAACCTAGAATAAATTATAGTCTACTTAAGATTTCCACAATATTATTTTGTTGATAAAAAATAGAAGCAGACACAATTCTAATTTAAAAAAGGTTTGAAAGTACCGTTTTAGGTACTGAAAAAGGTGATGAGAACTGTAATTCATAGAACTTTCGTGTGAAGGCAGGTAAAGACCCAATCTTTTATTGACCCACAGCTAGAGCTGCTTTAAGCAAGTATGTCAGTTTGGTGTTGATATTCGTACCACTACAACAACAATAGCCGATAATATTCTGTTTATTACAAATTTTAAGCGTATAAAGTGAATTTTTAGTTGAATTTTATATGTTTAGTGCATTTTTAATCAGTTTTTGTTCGACTAAACTCATAAGAAAATTGAACGAGGTACGTTTTAAGATATATTTTAATATAATTCCAGGGCGAATGGTCCTATAAAAACCGTTTTATTTTTATTCATAAAATCTAACAAGATTATACCTTAAAGATCGGTAATAGGAAATTAAACCGTTAGCATTATTGCATTTTTAATATAGCGTGATTGCCGGTAAATAACACAGCTCTGAGAATTATTTTCTTTTATTTTACAATTTGATCGAATATTAATTGATTTCTATATGTTTAGCGTGCATTTTTAATTATTTTCTGTTAGAAAAAGCAGTATATTTTCAATTTACGTAGTTAAATAGTAATTTTTATAGTAAATATCTGATTGGTACAAAGTATAGCTTGCACGGCAACGGCATCTAAAAATGGCGGATTAATTTTTTTCTATTTTATAGTTTCATCGAATGGTGGATGATTTATTCATGTTTAGAGAGCATTTTAATTAGTTTCTGTTCGAAACAATGCTTAAAATTTAGACAGATAAGTTTTTGGATTATTTTTCTTGTCGAAAATGAAATATTTTTTCAAATTACGTCAGTGATTTTTTTATGTTAGGTACATTTTAGTGTTTTCTGATAAAATACTCAAGAAAAATTTAATATGTAGCTTATGTTACATTTTTATCTTAAAATATCAGCTTAGAAAATTTTTCGATGAGTGAATTTCAAAAATTACTTTTTAATGGTATTTGAGGCATATAAGTACATCTTTTAATCTATGTAAAGGTATAAAAAACAGAACTACTTTGTAAAAAAAGAGGGCTGGAAAATATTTAAAACAGAAATATTGATTTTCTTAATTTCGCAAAAGGGTGTCCTTCTTCTAGCTTTACTTCTTCCTCTTAATAAAAATTTTTGAAAAGTTAATTTTTTAGATATGCCGTACTTTATATCGGAAATGGTTTACATATGGGCCAGAAATACATTCAAGAAAGAATTTGGCATGTAACGAATACTCCCGATGTGAAATAAATAGCATATAGAAGTAGATAGACAAGAATAAGAGAGAAAAATCAAATATGCAGACGTTTGTTTCGCTTACTTGTGGAGGTGGGGTGACGAGGAAGTCAAAAATGACAGCCTATTTCCCAATAAACCATAAAATGCAATAGGACAACTAATTATCAACCGCCTAAATTTTACCCTAATGTATATAAATTAGCTTTTTATTTGTTATTTAAAAATTATACATCTTATTGCTATTTAATTTTTTTACAATAATTTTTCCATATTACTTAGCCGTTTGTAGTTTCTGCTCACAAAATACCATATTTTGTATAAAAATCCATGCATGGGTGTTTAGTTTCTAAATTACACATTTTAACACATTTGAATACGCAATTATCACATCATATTTGATAATTTTATTTCTTGTGCAGTAAAATTTGGGCACATTCGACCATTATTATAGCATTTTTCTATTTGTAAATGTTTTCAGTGTAATAAAACCACTGAACAGTTATCTAGGCAAAATATTTAATTTCTTTCATCACAATACTTTTAACGTTAATAAGAAATTACGTTTCTGAAACAAAATAATGGTCACTAAAAAGTATTTAAAATTCTTCTTCATGACACAAAGCAATATAACAGCTAAAAGAAATGTCCATAAAATTTTGGGTTATTTTTTTTCTTATTTGTAGGTAGCCATAGTACACCTAAAAGAGATGTATAATTCCAATTGAAAACTGTAATGAAATAAATGCAAAATTTTTCTAGTTAGAAACTCAATTAATCATCCAGCAATCTATAGGAATTTTCATATAACACGTGAACTTTTGTGTAAGTATACAGAAAATATCCTATTTTAAACAAAATCCATACGATGCTCCACTTGGGTCTTTAAATTTTTCAAATTACACATTCCTTATCTTAAGCTCTTTTTTTTTATATAAAAACAGCCCATATAAGTCTATATAAGATACACTCGAGTCTCTGATTTTCAAATTACATATTTTAACGCATTTGATCCAATAATATAGCATTATTTACTAGCATATTTTTTCCAATTAATAAAGAATTTTTGATAATTAGTTTCCAAATTAATTATATAGTTTTAAGTGCATCCTTGACTAATCAGCAAAAATAAAATATTTAATCTCTTACATCACAGTATTTTTTAAATTTTATTATAAAATTTTATATCTACAATAAAAAAAGTGGATTCACCAGCTATATGTGTCTAAACATTTTAAAAAATTAATTTTAGAAAAATTATTGATTTAAAGTTGCCAAATGTAAAAAAAAACGTTCTTTGACACTTCCCGAAATTTGTAATATAATAGCTAACAGCAAGGCATGTTGAATTTTGTATTCAAAAACTTTTATAATAGGTTTGTTTTATTCAGGTAAAACAGCAGTCGTCTTGGTATATGACGTTAAAAACTGTCTTTCAATTCGATAAATTTCGGCAGTTTTATATGTTATAAGCCGCCAAAAAGGCGAGAATTTGTTCGCATTCACCAAAAAGCCGAGAATTTGTTCAAATTCACCTGGAGATACAAGATTTTTTCTCGGGCCGGCCTAAAAATAAAAAACATGCTTAGTATATTCACCATTTACTTATAAATAATTAAGGGGAATATCTAGTGTATTAGTATTAAAAACCTGTTTTGTATTTTTCGATAGCCTCTAGAATAACTGTATGGGGATATTGTATGGACCAGGTATTGGAGACTAAGTGTAATGGTGACTATTTTCTTGCAAACCATTTTCAAGATACATTTTCTTCAAATAATTTTTGAGTTGGGATGCAGTACTTCCGAATGTAATCTGATTGGTTTTTGATTTCAGACCGTTAAAAGGGGTAATACAATGCATGCATGAAACCGTATTGTTTTTTGTATTTTTTTGAAAAAGAATATATTTTTGTGTCTTTGGTCCTCAATAAAAAAGATGCAAAAGTCACTTCATGGTATTTATCATTCTTTTTCAGAATAAGTTCGCGAAATTAGGGGACAAAAATAGGCTTACACACTAGAAACCCTGTTAAATAAATAATATATTTTAAACCGTCAGGGATAACTATATAGAGAATATGATAATGGTCGCTAGGAAACGATTTTCTCACTATTTCTATGAAAAACGACACATTTCTGAAAATTTCAATTTCAATTTAGGTAACTAAAACGATTTACAAAATATATTACATTTTTTCTTTAAATATATATTATAGTACTGTCTTTTTTATAAATTGCACCTAAATACAGGAATATTTGTATGTGTGCTAACGGAGAGTTTATTTAATTTTAATGATTAGTATTGAATGTTGTGATATTATTAAGTATTGTTATCTAACCTATAATATTATAGGTAATATATATAATATGCTTTTATATTCAAGGTAAAATGAAATGTCAAAGAGAAAAAGAACGGAGTATGTTATATTCAATTTTAACCTATGCTTGATTAGAGTAATTGGTGGCAGTGAAGATTAACGATGGGAAAACAGGGATTTTTAATTCATTCAACCTGGTGAGTGCATCTGTTTTTATATATACTTTAAAGTTAATTTAATTAGTTTTCACATTTTTCTTAAGATTTTTAGAAACGGAGTACCTTCTTTTCCATTACTTAATTTATGCATAAGTACATTTGATATATATATATATATATATTTCAGAATTTTCATAATTATCAACAAAATAGATAAATTTGAAAAAAAGCCCCTTTATATACCATAAGAGTGTATAAAATGATATAAAAAATGTTGTATTTTGGATATTTATTAAAATAGTTTTTGTTCAGTTTTTCCCATGTATAAATCACATTATCAACCATCTTTAAAATAGCCTCTATTTTTAAGAGCAGCCTTGTATTTACAGTATATAATTTAACTAACGTAAATTTAATCTACATTTCTGAATTTTCATAATTATAAACAAAATAGGTAAATTTGAAAAAAAGTCTCAATAATACTTTAGGTTTTTCAAATAATTTTTGAATTGGATTTTCTCCGATTTTTAGGTTATTTTTCCCAACATTTTATGACAAAGTGTTGGGGAAAAGGTCCAATTTTGAGACATAGAATTCTTCTATTTTATTGAACTTTATGACTGTTTCTTTTTTCAAAGTTTGACCTGTGAATTTTATCCAGATAGGCGATTTTCTACTTTACAGAAAATATAAGAGAACATATGAATATATACTTTAATGTTATTATTTATCAAAACAATAAGGTGAATATTACTGGTTTATCAAATTTTTCTTAAGACTTTTAAAAATAGAGTACTTTCCTTTCCATAATTTACCATTAACATATATTTCAGAATTTTCATAATTATGGACAAAATAGATAAATTTGAAAAAAAGTCCCTTTATATACCATAAGAGTGTATAAAATGCTATAAAATATGTTTTATTTTGGATATTTATGAAAATAGTTTGTGTTCAGTTTTTCCCATGTTTCTTAAGAACAGCCCTGTATGTACAGTATATATAATTTAACTAATGTAAATTTAATCTACATTTCTGAATTTTCATAATTATAAACAAAATAGGTAAATTTTGAGACATAGAATTCTTCTAATTTATTGAACCTTATGACTGTTCCTTTTTTTCAAAGTTTGACCTATGAATTTTATCCAGATAGGCGATTTTCTACTTTACAGAAAATATAAGAGAACATATGAATATATACTTTAATGTTATTATTTATCAAAACAATAAGGTGAATATTACTGGTTTATCAAATTTTTCTTAAGACTTTTAAAAATAGAGTACTTTCCTATCCATAATTTACCATTAACATATATTTCAGAATTTTCATAATTATGGACAAAATAGATAAATTTGAAAAAAAAGTCCCTTTATATACCATAAGAGTGTATAAAATGCTATAAAATATGTTTTATTTTGGATATTTATGAAAATAGTTTGTGTTCAGTTTTTCCCATGTTTCTTAAGAACAGCCCTGTATGTACAGTATATATAATTTAACTAATGTAAATTTAATCTACATTTCTGAATTTTCATAATTATAAACAAAATAGGTAAATTTGAAAAAAGTCTCTATAGTACTTTATGCTTTTCAAATAATTTTTGGATTGGATTTTCTCCGATTTTTAGGTTATTTTTCCCAACATTTTATGACTGAGTGTTGGGGAAAAGGCCCAATTTTGCGACATAGAATTCTTCTAATTTATTCAGTTTTACCCAGACAGGCAATTATTACTTTTCAGAAAATAAGAAAGAACATACGAAAATATACTTTATTGTTTTATGTATCAAAACAATAAGTACAACGTCACTATCTTCCTCATTTTTCTTAAGACTTTTAAAAATAGAGTACTTTCCTTTCCATAATTTACCTTTAATATATATTTCAGAATTTTCATAATTATGAACAAAATAGATAAATTTGAAAAAAAGTCCCTTTGTATGCAACAAGAGGGTATAAAGGTTTTAAAATATGTTTTATTTTGGATATAATTTGAAATAGTAATTTTTCAGTATATAAGCCTCATTATCTTTGAAATATTCTCTAATAACTAATAAAATTCTAAAATAATTAAGAAAAATATCAATCAATTATTTGGTAACACCTAATTTTCTATGAAAAATGAGGTTTTACGCTTTTCAATAAAATAGATATTGCTCCCGAATTTATATGATATTATAGGTAAATTGTTCAGAGCATCCAAGATCAAATTCATATACAATATGCCATTTGAATAACATTTAAGAATGCTGGGTTAAAAACCATTATATTTTACCGCATCATGAATAACAAACAACTTTCAGATACACGCGCCACATTTAAACACAAACAGATTATTTTCTGACAAGGACAGAAACCAAGAGAGAAAAAAGAATAGAGTATGTTATATTCAATTTTGTCTATGCCCGATTAGACTCTAATTGGCGCTAGCGAAGAAAAAGGATAGGAACGCAGGTGTTTTTAATTTATTCAACATTATGAATGTAGCTGTTCTTTTTTCAAGTTTGACCTCTGAATTTTACTCAGACAGGCAATTATTACTTTTCAGAAAATAAGAAAGAACATACGAAAATATACTTTAATGTTATTATATATCACAATAATAAGTACAACGTCACTATCTTTCTCATTTTTCTTAAGATTTTTAAAAACGGAGTACCTTCTTTTCAATAATGTAACTTATGCATAAGTAAATTTAATATATATATTTCAGAATTTTCATATTATGAATGAAATAGATAAATTTGAAAAAAAGTCCCTTTATATACGACAGGAGGGTATAAAATGCTATAAAATATGTTTTATTTTGGAAATAATTTGAAATAGTAGTTTTTAGGTGTTCAGTATATAAGCCTCATTACGTCAGAATATTCTCTAATAACTAAAAAATTATAGAATAATTAAGAAAAATACCGCTAAATTATTTTGAAACACCTAATTTTCCAAAAATTTAATAAAATAGATATTGCCCCCGAGTTTATATGATACTATGAGTAAATTCTTCAGAACACCCAAGATCCAATTCATGTACAATATACCATTTAAATGACATTTAAGAATACCGAGTTAAAAACCGTTATATTTTACCAGTGTCATATAAATTAGGCGCTTGTAATCCGAGATAACAGCGACAGGTTACTTTTTGAATGATATCTACAATGATTGGTCTGTTACCTATGCAATTTTATATGCTTAAACAAGAAATTGTGTTAATTTTTCAGAGTTGTCGTGGAATTATTTTATTCCTATACAATATGCAATTGAAATAACATTTAAGAATACCGAGTTAAAAACCATTATATTTTACCTGTGTCACATAAATTAGGTGCTTTTAATCCGAAATAGCGGCAGATTAATTTTGAAGGATATCTACAATAATTAACGAAAAATACCTCAAATGTATTTAACATCTAATTTCCAAGAAAATATTCTCTTTCGTTTAGCAAAAATTATTTATACTACGAGGTCGAAAAAAAAGCCGGTGCCACTGACTGCAAAGTTTTTCGAATTTATTTATAAGAAAGGTCTGTTGCCTATGCAATTTTATATGTTTAAACAAGAAATTTTGTTAATTTTTCAGTGCTGCCGTGAAATTATTTTATTCCTATATAATACACAATTGTATTAACATTTAAGAAAATATCAAATAAAAAAGACTTTACTGTATGATAAAACAAATATAGAATCGAAAGGCGTTGGCTTTTTAGTACCTGACTATCCCTTAAAAAGGTTCAGGTAATAAAAACGCGTGAATTGGAAGCCGAGAAAAATGCATTAGTTTAGGAATTTAAAATGTTTTTAAACTGTTTTGTGCGAGGCGAATACAAGCATAAGAGAGAAAGAGAAAGAATTAAATAAACTTAATAGATACGTGCGACGTTGATGAAAGGATGTGTTAGTTTAAGAACGAAAGATGTTTTAATGCTATTCTCTGAAAAGTGAATACATACAAAAGGGTCAGAAAAAGAACAGTGTGAGTTATATTTTTATTCTCGATATTAGGCTTGCGGGAAAAAGGGTGTGGCCGCGCTTTTTAATTTATTCACCCTCACGTCCTTTTCCAAGGAACTCGACCTTAAGAATGCAGACAAGTTGTAACGGCACAAGCGGTGTCTGTGGCGGAAGCACGATGAATTTGTATACTGTTCGTATGCATGTTTACTCGACATTGAAAGGGTCGGCCGGCTTAGTTGATGAACACGTGTGCCATCAAGTAGCGACGAGGTATACAACGGTGAAGCGGCGGGTAATGGGAGTCTATAAACTTATATGCTTCCAATGTATTTTAACTTGTCCTTGCCTATGCAGGTGTTACCGGGATGCACGTGTGGGCATCAATGCCGTCACATTCAAGGCGAGGGGGTATCGGTAGAAGAAGGGCAGGAGCACAAGCAAACATATACGGTTCCAATGTATATTAATTCGGCATTGGCCATGCAGGTGTTACAAGAACGCCCACGTATGCATCATGGTCGCCGCATTTAAGGCAAGGGGGCAGCGGGAACGAGAGAGAAGGAGTACCAGCCAACATATACGCTTCCAATGCATATTAATTTGACCTTGACTGTGCATGTGTTACAAGAAGGCACACGTGTGCATCATGGTCGCTGCATTTAAGGCAAGGGGGCTGCGGGAACGAGAGAGAAGGAGGACGAGCCAGCATACACGCTTTTAATGCATATTAATTTGACCTTGACTGTGCAAGTGTTACAAGAAGGCACACGTGTGCATCATGGTCGCTGCATTTAAGACAAGGAGAGTTGAGGGAACAAGCGAGAAGGAGTACGAGCAAACATATACGCTTTCAATGCATATTAATTTGACCTTGACTATGCAGGTGTTACAAGAATGCACACGTGTGCTGTCCAGGTGGTCGCTAGTGCTCATAGGGAGTCTGAGTAACTATATATTATATCTACTGACTGGCGATATTTTTCAGTCTGACATCGAAGTTGGTAGATGGCAGGTGCAATATCCTGTCGACATACCTTGAAATTTATGGTTCATATATCAGTTATTTCCTGCTAATATTGCTCTCGGTCCGATACAGCTCCACTGACGAGATCATGAGGTGATCGAAACGCGTATGGAGAGAGGACCAGAGCGATATTTGCAGGAAATAAACTGTTTGTACATATATTTTTCATATTCTCTGCCTGAAAGGAGAATTACATATATAACAAACTATTTTCTGTTGGCTGCTTCTGTGTACTTGCTTGTGAGCGGAAGGTTCTCCAATGTTCTGTTATGAACGTTCTACACTGCTATGAATAAAGTTTGAGATCTATTATTTCCTCGTCTGTTTGGTAGTTTAATATAGGCAGCCAATTCCGTAGGTGGGGTTTCCCTTATTTTATCTACTGCAATGTCCAAAGAATGAATAGATTCTAATGCCAGACTCAAAATTATATTTTACACAAGGTGCAAAATCAGTGAAGTTCCAGGTTTTGACTCAGACGCAAAAAGCAGTTATGAATTTGAGATTCAGGATAGGTCTCATGGAGAGCAGCATAAATTGGTATTATATAGTTACAAATAATATTTGTTGGATTAAGATTTGGTTAGATTTCTTAGACCATGTCTTACAATCTGTTGTAAGTGTTTAGTATCTGATCTGGTAACAATGCATATACAACAGCTACAATACCTTCATTAAATTCGGTCTAAATGATATAAATCTGTTCAAACAGTTGATGTGCTAATCAAAATGTATAATCTACATACCAAATTTGTGACTGCAATAAGACATGAAGATTTCTTTGTAGTATAAATAGTAATACTCTTTTTCACCAAGTCCAAAAAAGGCATTTTTTGAAGAAATACACCCCAAAAACAAAATTAAAAAAAGCTTTAAGAATAATTAATTTTTAAAATTATTCCAATAATTAGGTAGCAAATTAAGACATTCGTTGTTTACATATCTTTAGCACCTTCAAAGAAAAAACTTTATATATAGAATATTAAAGCTTTTATAAAAAATTATAGGAAATATTTGATATGTGTATATCTAAAACTAAGAGAAAAAGGCACTATCCTGTTTGGTTTAATAGTACTATTATAAAAAAATTGAAAACAGAAAGATAACTTCAGAATAAAATTTAAACAAACAGGAAGTCTTGAAATGAAAGTAAGTTACACTAATCTTAGAGCACATGTTAAGAAAGATATTAAAATATCATATCATAATTACGAACAAAAAATACAACGAGAAATAGGTGTTGATGTCAAGGCATTTTGGTCTTATATAAATAACAAAAAAGGAGTGGTGCATATACCTAATAAAATGACCTACAATAATCACGAATATTCGAGTGGAGAAAAAATTTGTAACACTTTCGCCCAATATTTTAATAGAGTGTATAAGAGTGATAATGATGATGCACCTAGAATTAGTGACAGCATATATGTTGATCAAGTTACACTTCTTTTAATAACGGAAGAAGATATTTTCGAGGCTAGCAAAAAAATAAAAGTTGGCAAGGCTGTGGGACCAGATAGTGTTCCACCATATTTAATAAAGGGATGTATTGATATATTTAAATATCCCCTTCGAATACTTTTTAACCTAAGCCTTAAAACCGTTATATTTCCTTCACAATGGAAGAAAGTCAAAGTTTGTTCGATTGTTAAAAAAGGGGATAAAATTGATGTTACAAACTATCGGCCCATTGCAATTCTGTCTGTTCCGGCAAAAATTTTTGAAGGCATAATATATAAAAATATTTATGCCACAGTCAGAAATAAAATATCGATTCAACAATATCAACTTTAATAAATATTACCCAACACATTTCGGGAACTTTGAATGAACGTGCTCAGGTAGACTCGATCTACATTTCGCCAAGGCTTTTGATGTGGTTTCCCATAAGATTTTAATTTCTAAGCTGCAATATGAATCATCAAATAATTGTGAAAGGGTATTCATTATTGTCATTTTTTCCGGCATCGGGCATTCCTCAGGGTTCCAATTTAGGTTCCCTCCTTTTCATTATGTTTATAAATAGTTTAATAGTAGTAATTGAAACTGCAACATATTTATTGTTTACAGATGATTTGAAAATTTAATTTTAATTAATTCTGTTAATGTTACGGTTACAATTATATCTAAACAGAGCAGTGGCATCGTCAGAACAAAACAAACTATATTTTAATACGTCTAAATGTACTGTAATTACATATTCGCGGAAAAATAAACGATATTGCATACATACTACATAAAGGGAGGAAAACTAAAGCGAGTTGAAGAAATTAGAGACCTTGTTGTGACCTTTGCTGCTGGACTAACATTTAATAACCATATTATACATACTGCCAATTAGGCCATGCAAGTATATGGGTTTTTAGTAAGACATACAAGTAAATTTAAAGATCCAAATTGTATTAAACGTTACATATGTCACTTGTACGTAGCATACTAGAGTATGCAAGTGTTATTTGGAATCCTTACTATCAATGTTACAAATATCTGTTAGAAAAAATCCAAAACAAAATTAGTAAATATATGTATTATAAAGAAACACATGTGTGTCAAATGATAATGTCAGTCACGTGGCTCTGTCAGAAGTATGGTCTTATGAGACTTGAAAAAAGGAAAGAAATGATGGATATTTTGTATTTATTCAAGATAGTGCATGGTACGGTTGATGATTCCAGTTTTTTAAATAGGCTGAATTCTCCGATACCAATCTATGGTATTAGGCATTCAAATACATTTTACTTATCTACAGTAGCCTTAAGTAACAATCGTTCTAACTCTATTATATAGACTTTGTTATTCTTATAATAGACTACTGTCACAGGCAAACATTTTCAATGCTAATAATAATCTTTTAGAAAAAGAATTGTTGAAATTTTATCAAATATTTAAAATTAGGTTGGATTTTAATTTTTGATTTAAATTTTGTAGAAGTACTGTGTAATTGGGTCATGTTACTTTGTAAATTGTACCTGTTAAGTGTATAAATAAATAAATATTTTGCTTAAAAATAATTATTAAAAAATTGAAACCAACTATAGGCTATTTTTTTTTTAATTATAGTATTTACATATTCAATTTTTTAGTTTATTTAAATGTTTTTTTTTTCTGAAACTGCAAAAAATGAATAAATTAATTAAGAGCTTTATATAGTTAGTTATCCTAATTGGTAAGAGAGGAGTTACTATTTAAGTCGATAAAACAGGATTCTATATTTGATATTATATCAGGCAATCTTAACACACACTTTTGCAAGTTTGTTTGCCCACTTTGCCAAGAGATGTCTTTGTGTGTTGATTCAAATACATTGTTGTAACATTCTTGTTCTGGATTTTGAAATGGTTAGTAATGACTTAATTTCGTTCTTAAAAATGGTTAGATAATTTTTTAAATTACCGGAAACCTAAAATTATATTAAATTTTATTAGAGATAATAAACAGCACTTCTTTTACATGTTTTATAAAAATAAATCTAAAAATAAGAAGCAATTTAATTCGCCATCCATTCCGAATGTCACATTGTTCAGGTTTGTGAAAATTATAAGCAGGAGGCGTTTGCATGATTTATTACGTGTTCGGTGACGGGTCTGCTAAGCATGTAAGATTTATGGTCCAACTTAATTTAATTTAATATACTTTAAGGAAATTCTCTTCTGGTTTAGTCGTGGTCTAGATTAATACGGTTTATAAGGTACGAAACAACAGGAGGTTTTGACTATTTATTTGTTCAAATGCTAGAAATAAGGCTAAATGTCGAAACACATAAACTCATATGTCAGCTGCAAAAAGTTTGGGCTCAAATAACTAATTTTAAATCTCAATCGAAAATTTTATTGTTGTTTTTGCTATCTCGGACAGTCCTCTAACTAAAATGAAAAAATTGTGTAAACCATAAGCTCCACAGGGGGAGAGGGGCGCCATTTGAAACACTCAAGGGGGACCAAGGCTGCTCCAATTATGCAGAAAGCAAATAACTTTCATACTCTTACATATTGTGTTTAAATATATTTCATATCTACAACGCAATACTTATGTATTTCAATTTATTTTATTAAGTGACCAATAAGAAGGTTTTTTGCTCATTTTTTTCCCTCGAAAACAAAGAGAACAAAATTAAAAGTTATAGCCATTATGTTAAAACTACCTGTTCAAAATACGTAAAACAAAAAATAATGCAGTGTAAGATCACACCGACAGGATCGCCGTACCCATTGTAGACTCGTATATATATATATATATATATATATATATATATATATTATATATATAATATATATATATATATATATATATATATGTATATATATATATATATATATATATATATATATATATATATATATATATATATGTTATATGTATATATATATATATATATATATATATATATATATATATATATATATATATATAATTTCTTGGATTTTTCTAGTATATTTTTTAAGTTTTTGGTTTTCTTGGGTGTGTGGTGGTTTTATTAATAAAACTGCGTATGCTTTATTTGTTATACATATCTATTGACGTTTCGGTCACATTTGACCTTCTTCAGAATGATTTTTAATAACTATAGCAGAAAAATTTTTTTTTGCTATATTATAACATAAAATTAATAAGTTAAGTTTAAAACATACCTTATATAAGTTTTTACCGAAGAACACAACATAAACTGCATATTGTTAACACATGGTTCACTTTTTGACACGATACAACATAGACCTTGCTTTTTGTGTTGCATCTTTATTTAAACTAATTTTTATTTTATGGGTTCCGGTCGTCAAGGGTTTGGATTTTTTAAAATTTTTGGGGTGATTTATTTTTGAATAATTTTGTATATATTTAATTTGTTTTGAGAGTTATTTAAGTATGTTATTATATATTTTACTTAGATGTTTTATATCAGCTTTCGTTTTTATAGATTCATTATTTTTTTGAATTGCGATCATTTCGTAAAATTCACGTTTTTTTATATTGTTTTCTGTTTTGAGAATTTTTACATTTTCAAAATCAAAAGTGTGTTATTTTTCTGTAAGGTGGTTTGTCAATGCAGTCTTATTATGTTATCGTATATATATATTATATATATATATATATATATATATATATATATATATATAATATATATATATATATATTATATTCTTAAAAGAAAAAACAAATTCCTTTAATTTTTTATTCGTTATGTCCCCGAATATAAAACGCAAGTCCTTGGTAGTTTGTCAATATTAGCGATAGTTTTGACAAAATTTCAAGGTGCGTAAAATTTGCTAAAGAGATCCTTTTGAATAATTTAATGCTAAATTTAAATTTTAGACAGTTACTTCTGAGAATAATATTTTTAATACATATGCCATTTTTGTATTTATATTATATCCATAATTCATTTTAAATTTTAGATGTTCTAAATAAAAAAAAGAAACGTCAAAGGGATGAAAACATATTTTGATGTGAACATAATCCCAAGAATATATATATATATATATATATTATATATATATATATATATATATATATATATGTATCTCTAACAAGAGTCCAACAGCAGTTGGCAAGCTTGGAAGCATTTCACTTTCCCTGGAACCTTTTCTTCATTATTGATATATCCTAATGGAAGCGTTCGTCGTCCTCAACACTTAGTGCTCCGCAGTTGTCAGAAAAAAAGTACAGATGTGAGTGTAGGAAATGGATCTTTAGAGACATATTACAATCCATTTGTTGAAACAATGACAGCATATTTCCAACAAGCGTAATGTAATTGTCAGCTTCTTTATTTTCAAAGAAATTGGTAACCACCAGAAGAAAGTCATTCCAAGCATTCTTTTCAATATCTGATAGAGTGCTGTCAAAATGTTTGTTTTTCAGAATATTTCAAATCTGTGGTTTAACAAAAATACCTTCTTTAATTTTTGCTTCGCTTAGCTATGGGTATCAGTGGTGGCAACAAAATCTTTTTAGAGTCTAGCGATGGCATATGTTGTACATCCTTTTCACCTGGCTTTAATGATTGTCCAACGGACCAGTCTTTTCTCTTGTAATGGAGTGCCTTTGCCCGACTGTCCTAATCACACAAAAAATAGCGAAACTTGGTGTAGCTTAGCTGCAACCCAAGAAAAGGTGTAATGACCTTTAAGTCGCCACAGATCTACCATTAGTGCTTATCGAATTTTAAATTTGTCAATATGTACTTCATATTGTCGTATGACTCTTTTATGTGAACTGCAAATCCAACAGGAATAGGCGGTAAAATATATTCCATATGCAATAGTACTGCTTTTAAATTCAATGTTGAACTGTCTATAAACAGTCTCCATTCCTCTGGCTTGTAGGTTATATTTAGAACTGCCAATAAACCGCTAATGTTATTGAAGAAAACCAATTTCTTTTCCATGTTAAAAAATAGGGCGTTTGCGAAAAACACATCCTGAAATATCTTCTTCTAATAAGTTCCACTGCTCCAATCTTGATCCCAGTAACTCTACTTTACTTTTTAGAAGTTCTAAGTCTCTCACAAGATTATTTAATTCTGATTGGGATATTTTGTGCGGTTGGTGGTATAACGTGCTGAGTGTGAAATCAAGATCTCTTGATGTTGATGTAATATCTTCTTCTTGAAAAATCGTTGTATCGTTATTATCTGATTCGTAAGTGAATGTTTCTGGGGATTCTGGAATAGGAAGTTCGTCACTATGAGGCACAGGTCTCATAGCAGATGGTATATTTAAATAGTTAATAACCGACTTTTTCTTCCTATGATTTGAAAGTTCTTTCTTCTTTGATTTGAAGGCTCTCTCCAGATCATTGGGACAGCAAACCGCATAGATCGTTTTTTACTATTTAACCAGTTTCTCAGACACCAGATATGTGGCGTCCAGTATTTGTCTTGATCCCCAATATTGCAACCAAAATAGACCGCTTCTGAGACGCAAAAGTCAACTCATCACAAACATAACAGAAGTGATCAGGATTGCTTACACACTTTCGAGATATCTTATAATCTCAACTATTCGATTCGACTCACTAACTTCGACTTACTAATCCCTCAGGTTTGCAGCTGCTTAAATACCCAAACCCAAAGAATTTTCTATTTAATTCCATAGTATTTGCAATAGTGGCGTTTGTCATTTGTTTGTATACAGGGGTTCTTCAGTACAAAGCAGACCTAAAATTCGATTTACAGGGGTTTAAATGGCTATCTGCCTTATTGTAAGCCTTGGGGGGTGAGAATTTCGTATATGGGGTCATCACTGGGGATCTCCCATGCGGTGTTGCCAAGTTATGCAAAATTGTCTGTTAAAACAATACAAATATACCATTTGCATTCTTGTAATTATATTGTTAATATATAGAAAGATATGACATCACGTATCTCTAAAACTTAATCTAATAATAAAAAGATACGTTTAGTTCCGGTTTTAACACACCAAAAATGGTAAGATTTGGTTGATTTTGTTTTAGATACATTTTGACTGATGTCTAGTGTTATTAAGAACTCACCAATGTGGGTTGAATATAAAGGAAGCAAATATTTGAAAAACGGGGAAAAAACCCTCCATTGAATCTTGTTAATTACTTTTACAGTAATACTACAATAGGATTGTTCAAATTGAACAGGAAGAATTTCATTATTGTATTATGGCTGCAAATATAATTAAAACGTTTTAATAGAGAGTTCTTTCCCTGTTTTTCATATATTTGCTTGTTTTGTATTCAGCTTACATTGGTGAGTACTTAATAATTATAGGTTAGGTTTTTTCCCTATTAAGGCTTGAAACTTTATTAACAGACTGCATCCCCAATAACTCTTTTTCTAAATAATATTTCTTAATTAGTCAGTCGCGACTATTTCCCCGCTTTAACATTATATATATATATATATATATATATATATATATATATATATATATATATATATATATATATATATATATATATATATATATATATATATATATATATATATATACAGGTCTGGAAAATCCAAACCAGAAACTCGACGTTTCTTAAGTATGATAAAGAAAATACTATATTATGCATCAAATCAGAATGAGACAGAAGATAAGCATCGTAAGCATCGACATACGTGTAAATTACTAGTTTGGCCCTCGGATGAGGGGTAATCCAATGCTGGCGCGGTGAGAGCAGGCGGCAGCATACGTCACTCGCTAGCACACAAGAGGATTCCAAGTTATTAGGCTTGTTCCAACCCGCATCAGAAACAGTTTCTGACCAACAGGATTCGGCGCATTTACTTATTACACAATATATTTAAGTTAATGCGCAGAATCTTGACGGTCAGAAACTGTTTCTGACGCGGGTTGGAACAAACCCATTTGCTTTCCTTCAGGCAGTCGAAGCGTAAGTACCGAGTATTGGTCCAACGTTGTTACCTTTGCCAAACAACATCTCAGTTCAACAACTTTGATACTGTGTCCTAGTAAATACAGAGCATTTCAAGCTCCAATTGTTAACTCTACGCGCATGTATTAGATTCTCTGAATGCTGCTTGTATTTGTCGTATCAACGTGACACCCAGAAGTGGTAAGCTCGTAAGCAGAAAGACAAAGAGATGAAAACACAGACAAAAGCTACCAAACAACAGGCCTTTAAGGAGACAGATTAGGACTTCTTGTTGACATGCCAAAGAAAGGGTTAGGAAGCACTAACGATGGCAACACAGCTCGACGTTTCTTCGAGAACAGTGATGAGCCAGCTATTGTAGCAAGGGTAAAGCGAAAACTGATCCTCTGGTTTCCAGTCACTTTGCAAACTATTGGAAACGGAAATTAAACTGCAATAGAGAAGATTTCAGAATACAAACTTCAAACAGCAAGATTATTCTTCAAAGGATATTCTTGGTACAACATTCCAACAGGAATCCAAAAATTACTTACTCCATTGACCAGACATCATAGCATTTGCAATATTACCTATAGGTAAAGTATCGAAAGATGCACAAAAATTAACGGACAAGTTGATAAGAAACTATCGCCTAGACTTCGCCCGAAAATCTTGTCGCGAAAAAAAAATGGAGGATGTGTTCCAAAACTTTTCGCGTCGATGGATCCTTACACTGTTTTTGACATAGTAAGGATTCGGATAACAATTCATACGTATTGGAGAATGAGAAAAGAGCTGTTAACAAAGAAGGCAGTGATTAAAAAGTTCTTTTTATTATTTTTATTACAGTAGTATTATTTATTCATTTATGTGAATCAATAAATATTGTACTACTTACAAATTATATGCACTGGTATTTATTAAGAAGTCTTAAGCATAGAGGAAAAATTACTTTCGCCTTTTTAACGATTATCGATATCCATGTATTTATTATTATAGTATTGTATTTAAAATGTACTTTGAAATCAAGCGCAATATTTTATTCATGGAAATACAATTATTCTATTTATTTTTAAAGCGTTGAACCACATTAGATCTTTTTCGAATTTATTTTCATGATTTTAAAGTTTCAGTCTGCTATTGTTGGATCCGATTTTTATTTTTAATATCAAATCCGTACTTTCGACCCACTGTGTTTTGACGATCCAATGTCAGCGAAAGGTCCTTGCCCGACACCATTTTTGCTGGAAACCAGGAAGCAAGCTACGATACAACAGTATGCTTTATTTCACTTCTTCAACATGGCTAAACGGGTTGCACGTCGCTTTCTGTTACATTCCCTTTTTTTAGAGTTTCTGTTTTGCATTTTCCACACCTGTATATATATTATATATATATATATATATATATATATATATATATATATATATATGTATATATATATATATATATATATATATATATATATATATATATATATATATATATATATATATATATATATATATACAAAGACCGTGTTGATGATAATGCGGTTTCTCATATATCGACTCAAAAAAATGAATTTTAAGCACTTAAAACCTAAATTTGATGGGTTATCCGTCGTAACATCCTGATTTGGCACCAAATGATTGATTTTCACCATTAAAACCATTTTCAGTAATAAATATTTGTTTACGTTTGTTAGTCTAAAAAAAAAAACGATTACCCTCGTATAACTATTAAGGCTTTATATTTATGTAATTGGTTCACCTTGCAGAAATGTAGCTCAATACATCTCATTGAAATACTGTATTAAACTCAACATAAATTTAGAACATTAAAATACTCAACCCTGTTAATTGACTTTTTGATAAATGTAAACCCTGAATGTTGAAGCACCAAAAGTAAGGCACATAATTTCTTATAAAACATTTTATGGGCAGAATAAACGTCTGATTAAATTGAGGAATACAGCGTAGATGGGTATCAAAAAAATTTATAGCTCCTCTGGGTTTTTAGGAAAAAATTCATTTAATTATGTATTAGTTATTTTCTGTTCTCTGGAGTATTTTTGATATTAAAAGAAATTTATTTTGTATACAAATGAGTCTAAATCATAAATTAAACAATTATAAAGTAAGTGTAAATTAGTCATTTTTATTAGAACATTGGGCAGTAATTTAGTTGACTGGTTTCGAAAACATCAGTATAAATTTCAATCTATTAAATTCATAATGTGTACAACGTTTGCTGACTGATTTTTAACGTCGAAATAGGTCGATTTAAGTCAACTTAGTTATATCTAAAACTGTTTCGTTTAGGCCATAGAAGAAGCGAAAGTTTTAAGAAAATTCATCGGGAAATGTTTAAAAAGGAACTACTATGTTTTATACCACTAAATTTATTAAGAAAACAGTGACTGCAGTTTCAACTCACAGAGTCATTTTCAGACTGAATTACAAAGGTAGACTAAGTATTTAATACAGAAACATGAGAAAATTTAACAATAAATAAAAACTACCTGAGAATTACATTATTACAAAGGTGAGGTACTAAATTTTAGGAACTAATTATTATTTGGCGACAACAAATAACGGGGAAAACCCAAGTTCTGTCTGGTCATTAAGCAAATTTACATTTTTATTTTTACTATGTTTATATATTTCTAAATATTCAAGAATATTTAACTTTTGACCCTTTGTTGAATAATATAATATGTCAGTGTTTCTTAAATCAGGAAAACTGGGGCTGTGTTCTAAGCAATGGTTGGCAAAGCTCGAGTCTATATGATCGGTGGTATTCTGAAAAGCGAGTTTTAAAGTTTCTGCCCCTTTGTCCAATATACAAGCTATCACACTCTGAACATTTTAACTTATAAACTCCTGATTTATCAAATTTATTAATTTTATCTTTATCATTGTAAAGGATACTGGACAGATTGTGTTGAGATTTAAAGGCTACTTTTATGTTATGTTTAGAAAGACTATTAGCTATGTTTTCTGATAGGGTACCATAGTATGACAAAGATATATAAGATGAACTATCTTTATCATTTTTTATTGTGGGATATATTGAATTAAAAGCTAGTTGTTTTTGTTTTTTAGTTATTTAATTTCTTTATGGTTTGTTGGGAGAAATTGTTTGATATTGCAATCCTTTCAATGATATTTAGTTTAGTAATTTTAAATTTTTTAGAAAAACAACATTTACAGGTAACACTATATCTAATGACTCTTTTCACCCCTTACAACACAAAATGGCTGCATAAAATGATACATAGAGCATTCTCTTTGCCTCTCTCTGAAGAAGATCTTCAAGAGAAACTAAATATCATTGAAAGGATTGCAATATCAAACAATTTCTCCCAACAAACCATAAAGAAATTAATAACTAAAAAACAAATACAACTAGCTTTTAATTCAATATATTCCAAAATAAAAAATGATAAACATAATTCATCCTATATATCTTTGTCATACTTGGTGCCTTATCAGAAAACATATCTAAATACTCTTTCCAAATATAACATAAAAGTAGCCTTTAAATCTCAACACAATCTGTCCAGCATTCTTTACAATGCTAAAGATAAAATTAATAAATTTGATAAATCAGGAGTTTATAAGTTAAAATGTTCAGAGTGTGATAGCTTGTATATTGGACAAAGTGGCAGAAGCTTTAAAACTCGCTTTTCAGAACACCACCGATCATATAGACTACAAAAAACAGATTCGAGCTTTGCCAACCATTGCTTAGAACACAGCCACAGTTTTTCTGATTTAAGCAACACTGACATATTACATTATTCAACAAAGGGCCAAAAGTTAAATATTCTTGAATCTTTAGAAATATATAAACATAGTAAAAATAAAAATGTAAATTTGCTTAATGACCAGACAGAATTTGGGTTTTCCCCATTATTTGTTGTCGCCAAATAATAATTAGTTCCCAAAATTTAGTACCTCCCCTTTGTAATAATGTAATTTCTCAGGTAGTCTTTATTTATTGTTAAATTTTCACATGTTTCTGTATTAAATACTTAGTCTACCATTGTAATTCAGTTTGAAAATGACTCTGTGAATTGAAACTGCAGTCACTGTTTTCTTAATAAATTTAGTGGTATAAAACATAGTAGTTCCTTTTAAACATTTCCCGAAGATCAAAGCTATTATTGGCTTAACGTTGAACACAATATTTTTCCTCGTTTTCAAGTAAATTAATCTCATTATTCCAAAGTATTTTTTCAAAAACCAACATTTCTGTGCATTTGTCATAAATAAACCTCCATTTTTTTCCTTGTTGTTCTTTGATCCAAGAAGTTTCCTCTCAGCAACGTATCTTCTTAGATTTGTTTTATATAATATCAGTCTTATGGTTCTACTAAATTGGGAATAATTTTAAAATGGACTGGTTTTGCTAACTCTTTTACTCATACTATGCATTCGTTTTGAATATTTTTATTTTTTAAGAGTTCTAAATTAATTTTTTGTTGACTTAGTGTGATTATATGGATTTAGAGTCCTGAAAATGCGTATTCTGAAGTAACAAGTACTTGTTTTTCAGGACTACAATGTTTGTTTCTACCTACTAAAATTCCTACAATGAAGCGTTCATTTTAATTCGATGTAATACAAGAGAAATACATTTAAATAATTAATATTCACTTACTTTTAAACAAAATTTAAAAGAATATTGCCATGTATAGAGCAACAGGGGCGCATCTAGCCTCTCTCTTTGGGGGGGGGGGAGGCGGTGATATCAGAACAGTATATACAGTATGGCAAGCGAATGCAAGTTGCCGACGGGGGGGGGGCACCAGCAACGTTGCCATTTTTAGTTTAAAAGGCAGGGTGGGGTCTATTTTTCTGAAGCTCGTGGAGAGGGGGCGTGATCACAAGGAAAAACAAGTTGCCGACAGGGGGGAGGGATGCGAGCAGCATATATATTCCTAGTATAAGATGCAGAATCGGGTCTATTTTCTTGAACTCGAAGCTCTTGGGGGGGGGGGCTATCGCAAGAAACACGAGTTGTCAACGGGGGGCAAGTGCCAGCAGCATACATATTCCTAATATAAAAGTCAGAATTGATTCTATTTTCCTGAACTCAAAGCTCTTGGGAAGGGGAGGGGCGATCCCAAGCATACACATTCTTATAGTCTATTCAAGAACTAGAGAGAGTAATAAAACTGTTACCGAAACCTCCAACGTACCTGCTCCAGTGCCGCAGGTAACTGAGGACTGCCGTAAACCTAATTATATTTAATTGTATTTAAATATTGTAAGCTTTTATAAATTTACTGCAACAATAAAATTTCGGGTAGTTCAATTTAATTTCTGTGAGTGAGCAAAGTACACCTTACAGTGTGTTCTTAGTGATTTAACTTCTTTGTGCTTGTTTTTATATATTATCTGAGATTAGTAAGATACCCAAAAGATATGGCTTCCACATCTATATTTATTCCAAAATCGTTAAACCAGGGCATTTTTTCCTCAACGAAAAACTTATTACTATGAATGTTTATGATGGCTTAAGAAATTAATATTTGGAAATTGCACAGAGAACTATATTTTGGGAAAACCAGATAGGAAATCTGTTCTTATAGATCGCCCGAAAAATATTCGTTGGGGAAGGAAATATCTCTCTCAAGTAAAAGGCGGAGTTGCTAGAAATAACACAATTTACAAAATTAGTAATTTAACTGATTTTTTGAAAGATTTTTTTGAAAAAAGTTATTGCAAAAAATTGGGAAAAATCCATATAATATAAGAATAAAACAAAATGTGGAAACTCGATCTCATGATCAGTGAGATAAAGGAATCAATTATAATCAATTTGAACGGAGATAGCTTCACTGACTTTGATTACGAATTAGATACGTATTATTTACCAGCGTAAACACAATTTATTATTTAAATTTTCTGTAACTTATAAAAATTAATTATATTTGAATCTCTCTTTAGTGTTTAATTGTAGTTCTGCAGATGGTTTAAAAAATAAATAAACTGAAACGACAAATGTCCTACAAATATCTTTATTAATAATAAAATGACCGATAGCCCCTAAAAAATTTTAATATTATATGGACGAATTTATTTTTTTATATATGTTTAACTTCTTGTATTTTTGACAATAGGTATTTTGTACGTATTTAAATTATAACTTAAAATTTTTTGAGAGAAAAAGGCTTCGTTTTAGTCTGAAAGTGCCTAAAACGGTTTCTATGCCAAAATAAAAAATAATAAAAATACAGTTTTGATTTGTGTTAAATATGTCAAAATTATCTATATTTTCTAATGTATGTGAATTATTAGGAAATCATAAGAAATAAAATAATATTATAAAAACTTTCTATTTTAAGTTTATTACCGAAATAATGTTTTATGCCATAAATATTTAGTGATAAAATAAACCTCCTTCCCACGCCCACTTCCCACATCCAAATATCTATTGTTATATAACCCAAATAGTCCATTATTATAGGCCGGTATTTTTGATTATAAAATTTCTAACTCATTCCTATAAAAATATATGTGTTTTACAGATTTTGCCAAAGACACCGGTCTAAGAACACAGGTAGTTGGCGAAGAAAAAAAGGGTAAAAAATGATTTATTACTCTCTCTAGTTCTTGAATAAACTATAGTATAACAGGCAAAATCGAGTCTGTTGTCCTGAACTCAAATCTCTTGGGCGGGGGGGTGGGGGGGGGGGCGATCGCCCCCACCGCCCACCCTGGATCCGCGCCTGAAGAGCAACAACCTTGAAAATTGATGCAGTAAGATGCAAACTATCTGAGAAATTTTACCATTATTTTTGCGGAAAAAAAAATAAGCGGTTTTCTATGTAAATATCGCTATATCGAAACAAAAAAGGAAAAATACAAAGTGTGTTACATACTTTACCCATTAAAAATTATTATCCAATATTTATCGCTTAAAAAAATCATTGAAGTTCCCATTACCATTTATCTAACAAAAATTTTTTACCAATTTAGAACAAAACAAATATCGTCTAACAGATATTGCACGTGTGTATAACAAAAATTTAAACTTTATATACTTTATTTCCTGCAACGTTCCGTCATATTTCTTGTCTGTTACAATCTTAAAATGTAAAGCGTCAGGACATTTCTGACAGCAGCATTTTCCGGCAGAATCACGTTACAAAGACGGTCCAATTATCACATCCAGTGCGATTCCTGTTTCTAAAAGGCTTCTTTTGTTTAAACGAGAAAACTGAAATATACATATTTGTATAAGATGCAAAAATGAAAAAATATTGTACAGCATATTCCTATATGTTTTGACATTAGCCGATGGATTAAAAATTTCCAGAATTTCAAATACTAAATTCTTGAAAATCCAGAGAAATTGAAATTTGTGTATTAGGTTTGTGCGTGATTTAAAAAAAAACCTTCCTTCCCGGCTTCTTTTATATATAGGTACCTAATATGTGGAAAACCCCTTTTGGTTATAGTGTCACCCAGAAAACTGAAATATATGGTAAGGCTAATATTTTTTCTTATCAGTCGAATTTTGCGACAGTCGTGTGAATTCGCGAAAAGCCGCGTAATTTTGAAAAATTTCAATTAGTCCCATAATGTTTAAAAATGTATATCCCTGCACATATTTTGAGCCCTGAGGTATATATTTTTAGGACATTAATTTTAGTTAGAAGCCGCACTTTGCATTTTGCAAATAATTCTGCACATTTACTAAAAACAGTGCCATTTTGACAAATTTTAATTGGCCAAACGACGTTTAAAGTTGGGTATTCCTGTGAACATTTTATGTTTAGGAGCATACCCCTAACGGGCAATTATTTTTGTTTGCATCTTTGCGAATTCGGTGGAAACTGTGTCATTCTGACGCCGCCATTTTGAAGGATTTCAAAGAAAAATAAAGAACGTTTGAAAGTGGATATTTTTGCGATCGTTTTCAGCTCCGACATACCTATTTTGAGGGCATTAATTTTTGCTAGCAGTCAAATTTTATTGATAATCTTGCGAATTTCAGAATCAAATGAGTTTTGAGAAAGGTTATCAATATGAACATTTAAAGTCTTTTCATATATATTTTTAGGTGATTAATTTTTATTAACCTTAAACAAGCTCCATTTTATAATCGCTAATGAAAAAGGCGCTACACGGCATTTAAAGGTGTGTTTTGACACACAGACATTGCAGATTCTGATTTTTTATTCACAGCACTAGTACAGTTAACGTGAATATAAAATAAAATAAAGCTTTCATATGTATAATTTTTCATATTAAATAGGAAATTTCGGCTCTGCGGACATGAACTGTCTTGAGACATTACTCAGGACATGTTCAGGAACCTAAATTAGTTGAATAAAATATTGATCATTAGCGGGGACAGACTGAATGACTTGAAATAAGCAAAGGATGTAATTCTGATGACTGATAACCCAGAAGAACTACAGTATATATAGGCTACTAAAACAAAAATCAGAAGTGGGATTAACAACTGAATGTCAGATATGCTGGGCAGCGTAATATTACCGAACACTTGAAAAACGTTGACAAAATTGAAAAATATTTTACATCAGTTTTTGTTAATGGGTGAAGTGATGATGCCTTGGCTCGGTATAATGATCTCAAGCCTCTCTTTAGTGAAAATGAAAATAAATTAATTAATTTTTTTATGGCTAATGTTGTTGAACTAGGTTGTGCAATAAACAGTTTAAAATCTAATGCAGCAGAGATACATGGCATGCAATTCAACGTGCTTACGTACTGCAGTTCCTCTCGTGACCTCTATCTGGTTAACATGTGCCCTAAAAAATATTTTTTATCATGTTGGAAAATGTCTATAGTGCAACCAGTCCACAAAGTCAAGCGCCACGAGTCAATGTATGATCTGCGTATGTTTAGCTTATTAACTGTTCTTCCCAAGATTCCTGAGAGAATAGTCCGTAGTCAAATGCCAGCCTTTGTAGAAAGATGTTCTTTTATATCTTCAATTGAGTTGGGGTCTAGAAAAGATTTTGGCACCTCTGAGATACTGTCTGAGGATGTCGACCCTATTGTTACGGACTTTGGCGGAGTCGTGTCTAGACTCTGGTTTTTCTGGATTACTCAAAGGCCTTTAATACCATACATCATATATTACTTTGCTCGAAACTGCGATAGTATGGCTTTCCGGTGGATGTTGTTCAATTTGTTTATTCGTAGTTGACGAAACATTGGCAGTGTATGGTGTTGGATGGTGAAACCTCCGGAATGTGCCCTATTGCGTCAAGGGTATCACAGTGATCAATACTTGGACTCCAGCTGATGTATAATTTTCTACCTTATGAACATCATCTTTCTTTTCAAAGATTCTTGAGGGAATAGTCCGTAGTCAAATGGCAGTTTCTGTAGAAAGATGTGTTTTTATACCTCCAATTGAGTCGGGGTCTAGAAAGGATTTTGGCATCCCTGCGATACTGTCTCAGGTTGTCAAGTCTACTGTCACGGACTTTGACAGGGTGGTGTCTAGGCTCTGGTTTAACTGGATTACTCAAAGGCTTTTAATACCATAAATCAGAGATTACTTTACTCGAAACTGTGATAGTATAGTTTTCCGGTGGATGTTGTTCAATTTGTTCATTTATATTTGACGAAACATCGGCAGTGTATGATGCTGGATGGTGAAACCTCCGGAATAGGCCCTATTTGCTCAAGGGTATCACAAGGATCAATACTTAGACTCTAGTTGATGTTTAATTTTCTACCTTATGAATACCATCTTTCTTTTCAAATGCAAATAAACATTCTGTTACTGACTTTAAAGGGAAAAAGGTATCTGATATTAATGAGTCCATATTAGAAATTCTCTTCTATGAAAATAGCTAGGTATTATCCTGTGTATTTGTGGAGTTTTTGTAGACAGAGATTCGAATTTGTCTGCCATTTATTTTAACCAAAGCATCTAAGATTAGTAATTTATTTTGTACTCTTTCTTCATAGCAAGTTTAGGTAGGAAGTCCAATATATATCTACTACTTCGCAAGAAACATCATGGTCAGTGGCGTCCAAACAAACAATTAACAATATATTACGAAACATAGATAAGCGATTCATAACAAAAAATGGAAATACGAGTTCTAGAATAATGCATAGTCCTAGAATTATTATGCGCCATAGAAATAAGAGCATATATTGCGAGAAATAGAAACTTCAAATAACATGAAAAAAATATAGAAATGCCATAAAACGAATAAGAGTAAGCACGAGAATGGAAGATGAAAGTGAAAGAATAATGAAAGTCAACTGGAGATGGACAGGTCATATGTATATAAGTGGATGTAAATTGATAAATAAAGAAGAAGAAAAAGAAGGAAGATATGTTTTTGCATGCTTTATTCTTCAACTCAACTTTACTGAAGACTTCCGATTTGGTCGTTGAATAGTTTGAGAAGCAAAAAATCGTGGTTTGGGCATTTGGAGACAAAGGCAGGGGTCAGGGCTGAATGTACGATGTAAGGGAAGGACGCTCATTGTGGATTGAGTTCTAAAGTTTTTGGGGAAAGTTTGTGCGTGGCTTCACGTTCTACGGAGAGCGAGACGATTTCGTCCCACAAAATTGTTGCTTTGTGCGGTTAACTCTGAATCTGTGAGTTCAAGGTAAAGAATCGGTCTGAAGTGTAAATGTTAGTCACGCATGTAAGAAATGTGATTTTTGTTATGGTAAGTTGTTATAAACGTGACCAACAATCCTAATTGAATGGTAGAAGTATGCAAGCCTTGTTAGATGAGGCATTTTTCTAGTTTTTATTATCTTAGAAAATGGTCTCCCAAACCCGGTTAACGTCTAAACCCACCCAATGAGTTCTTGGGCACAGAGGGTGCAAGCGTGGAACGCAGAATAGAGAAGCTGGTTAAAGTGTTTCAGTGGCAGTGGATAAAAAAACCTTACTGAATTTAAAAGGAGATTTTAGCACAACAAACATTGCTATTCACATTAGTCGAAATAATCACAAATTTTAAATTATTTTTTGCAGCACAAATACCTTTTGTAGTAACTACGTTCCTGGTACAATTTATTTATTTATTTATTTTTTATTTAGCACAGGTGTTATTTCACCAACAGCACTCGATCAAAATAAGTACCAGTTTTTCCTTTATTACCCAACCGCGATTTGTCAACGTCAAATCATTTTTAATTTGAAGTATCCCCCTAACCTTATTTCCTTGTTTTTACGTCTAAGAAAACGAGTCGCTAAAATGAAGCGTTTCCTGTCTAATTGAAAAAGTTCCAGAACGAGAAATAATGTCTAACAAAATGAGCTGTATCTTAAGGTAATTTAATAAAAAAAAACTTTGAAAAATTATCAGGTAAAAAATCGTGTAGAGGTGTAATTTCAGGACCAAGATTAGGCACCTATAAAAGCATTTTAAAAAGGAAAACTCAAATTTACTTAGGAAAAAATATATATAGATGGTATTCGCCAAGAGCAATGCCGGCATTAGAAAAGGGCCCATTATTTATAGCAGCAGAAGCAGCGGTAGGTTTTTGTAGAACTGCATTGGTTACTGAAAAAGGAAAAATCATAAAAATTACTGTAGAGCGAGCGAAAAGTTACCATTTTGGAATATTTCACGAAATGTCTTCTAATAGTACATGGAAAGCTATGATACTTTGCATCAAGGTTTGTTTTAATTTTTCTTTATTTACATATGGAATGTCTTTAGAAGATCTGCACAAGATGTTGGTGCAAATTCCGGCGGCTAAAATATGACAGTATGAGAGACATGAACACAAAAAGGATGTACTGGAGGCAAACTCACCAATCTTCTTATATGTGTTACTCACTGAATTTTCCGTTGGTAGTCTGCCATCTTGAGGGTTGTGCAGCGGGCTGGGAGTGAGGAGGGATTAGGTAAATTCTGAATCGATTTTTTGAAGCATTACCAAACAGATGCAACGTGGCCAGCAGGTTATTGGGCATTCACAAATAGTAAGAAAAGCAGTCTGTCACACTTCATTCCAGTCTTCTGCACCACCCTCAAGCTGACAGACCATCGGCGGAGTATTGAGTGAGTCAACGCCAATGCATTTGTCTGTAGTATAGATTTTGTGATCGTGCCTCTCGTACTAGGAGGATTGTGCCCACATTATTTGTAGTTTTCGAAATACTGGGCGTCAAAGTTATAATTTTTTTTATAAATATTTATCTTAATAAAAGCTTTATTTGCACTAAATTCGATGCTTTGGGTTTTTATTAGAATGAGAAATCAAGATCTGATTGCAGTTTCGATGTATATTGTAGATGGTACCACCAGTAGCAATTAGCCGTCATTTAAAGGTTTATAACTTTTTGTGTTTGTAGATCAACTGGTTGATCTATAACCATCAAGCACAGAATATATATATATATATATATATATATATATATATATATATATATATATATATATATATATATATATATATATATATATATATATTTATTTATTTAGTTGGTTATTTTCTTGGGAATATGGTTAATTTTTATATTGAAATTACGTATATAAAGTATTCATACTTATTGTATATCTATTTTATATTTCAGAACGTTTCGATTCTTTCGAATCTTTTTCAACTGAAGGTTTCGGCAAATTCTACAAAAATGTACATTTTTAATATTATTATATGCGGAATAACGGGTTAAAAACTTACCATTAAGAACAGAGATTTTTGTTTTAAATAAAAATTAGTTACATCACAAACCAATTATAATCACACACTCTTTTGTATATTAACTTTTCAATAGTATTTTTAAAAGTCCAGCTAGAAGAATGGACACTACATTTTTAACCCTATAACTGCCTTGACTTGACTGAATGTGGAACCCAGATGGTGTATGTTTTAGGTACTTTTAGGCGTAAAAAGTTTGGGTCTTTTAATTGAAGTGATATCTTTCTGAAAAAATATCGTGATTCAATTTAGAAGAATTGAAAGCGGAGAATTATTTTTATTTATTGTTTTATATATTTTAGAAATTTCCTTATATTTGTTTATTTTAATATGTTGTAATAAATTTGATTTAGATTATTAATGTCTGTTTTATGGTTTACGGCATTTGGATTTTTTTTTATTGCGATCATTTCGAAAAATTCTCGTTTTCCTTTGTTGGTTTCAGTTTTCAAGATTTTTGTATTTTCATAACCAAAGGTGTGCTTGTGTTTCATTTCGTGTTTTTTTAGGGATGTAATATTTTTTTTTTGTCATATTTATGTCCATTTAGACGATTTTGCAGACACTGACTAACTTGGCGATGGACAATCCTTGCAGGGTATTTGGTAGACAACATTTGATCTTTTGTTTTTTGGAATATCACTTTTCAATTTGCTCAAAATTGCTTTTAAGTAAATTATGGCCCTTATAACTAGTGGTAAAATTATGTTTCTTAAAAAAAGTTTGAAAGTTTTAGGAAAGTTTTATTATGTATGGCAAGGAAAGATATTGTTTTTTGGTTTTATTGTCTTCTAAATTTTCTGTTTTAGTGTTTCCATGTTTGTATTTTTCTAGCCTTTCTTTCAAAATTTTATTAATTAGTTTATTTGGGTAAGAGTTTGACATAAGAACCTCTTTTGATTTTTTGATACAGTTGTTTCTAAATTCGGGACTACTAAGGATGATGGCTCTATCAGCTATTCCAATTATTACTGATTTTTTTTTGGCCATGTGATGTCGGGAATTGTAGTTGAGGTAGCGACCAGACCATGTAGATTTTGTGTACCATTCAGTTAGTATTGTATTATTTTTGTGATGCAACGTAATATCTAGGAAGTTTATGTGGTTATTATTTTCAAATTCTATGGTAAATTGTAATTTTTCATGATAGCTGTTAAATTTGTTTAAAATATGTGAATCTTGATTTTTTGGTATGGCTGTTATGCAATCATCTACGTATCTCTAAAACAATGGTAGTTTGAATTTTAAACTGATGATAATCTCAATTTCTATGTCTTCTAACACTAATTGAGCAATGACACTCGATATGGATGCACCCATCGCGCAACCCTCAATTTGATTTTTGATGATTGATTTTGATTATAATTGGTTTGTGATGTAACTAATTTTTATTTAAAACAAAATCTCTGTTCTTAATGGTAAGTTTTTAACCCGTTATTTCGTATATAATAATATTAAAAATGTTCATTTTTGTAGAATCCGTCGAAACCTTCAGTTGAAAAAGATTCGAAAGAATCGAAACGTTCTAAAATATAAAATATATATACAATAAGTATGATTACTTTATATATATAGTTTCAATATAAAGATGAACCATATTCCCAAGAAAATAACCAACTAAAAACATATTTAATGGTTCAAAAAAAATTAACTCCTGTATATATATATATATATATATATATATATATATATATATATATATATATATATATATATATATATATATATATATGTATATATACTAATGAAAACTAACAGTAATTTTACAAAGAAAAAGTTGGGCTTTTCTGAAAGGATATCGTACCCTTAGACGGAACGTTTCCCTTAATATTTATCACCCACCATAGGTTAAAGCTTTCACAGTGCTGTTTCGTCCCAGCGTGGGAGTCCTCAGGCCATTACGTTCGGCATAAATCATCGTTTCGCAACTGTGCACTATAAACAGATTCTACAATTAAAAAACCGTAAACAATACACAGTGGCGGCATCTTGATGGATTACTCAATGACACTTTCAAGAAAGATATACTATATAAGAGGCTTACACGATAATTACACGAATTCTTAGTGGGAGCTTCCATGGGAATTTGCAGCAAAGTATCCGTCAAGATTCTAAGAACGTTATGGAATGATTTCAGAAAGCTTTCTCGAAAGAATGGATTTGGAATAATGGAAACTTTCCTTGAAATATTACTACAAGTTACACTAAACTTCAAAGTTTGCTTATTTGATAGATTGCAATTTTCTTCTTTAAAGAATGTATGTAATCTTCCAGAAACTTGCAAGGTTTCACAAAACTTTCAGAAAATATGGAAATACATCCTATATGTTAGCTTCCATAAGGTCTACAGTAAGGAAAATTTATAACAGACTTACACATTGTTGTGTTCATGAACTCATAATAGAAGCTTACATTCGAGTTTGTAGCAAATTACAGATCAATATTCTAAGAAAACTACTGCACGATTACAGAAAGTTTTCTTGGAATTATCAGTTTAGAATACCAGAATTTCTTTTTTTGAAATCTTGCTGGAGAGCTTGCTAAGCTTCTCAGTTTCCTTACTTATTAGATTACATATTCTTTTCTAAGTAGATTGTATGTTATCTTTAAGAAAACTGCAAGAAGGTTACACGAAACTTTCCGAAAATATGAAAATATATCTTAGCTTTAATAAAATTTGGATTAGGCTATCAAGAAAAATATATAAAAGGTTTATATGACAATTTCATAAATTCTTAATGGAATCTTTCATTCAAGTTTGCAACAAATTACCTGTAAAGGTTATAACAAGGTTGCTGGAAGATTACAGAAAGCTTTCTGGAAAATATCTATATGGAATAACAACTCTTTTCTTGAAATGTTACTGATAAGTTATGCTAAGGTACCACTTTGCTTATTTGCTAAATTAAAATATCCTTTCTTGGAAGACTGCATCTGATTTTCCACAAACTTGCAGGAAGGTTTCACGAAACTTTCACAGTTAGTTTCACGTTAATCTTCCATGTAACATTTTATGTTTCTCGGAATCTTTCATGAAAGATTATTTGAGATCCTTTAGAAAAATAATTCATACGCTTCTTTGAAAGTTCTTGAAAGGTTACTTAGGAAACTTGCATGAAACTTGTATCGGAAAGCTTTCATGCGACGTGTGGAAGCTTTCATGCTGTGTGGGTGAAGATATAGCTTCAGACCTTTTCAATTGATATCCGTGAGTCCAAGTAAGGTCATTCTTACATTATTATCATTTTTAGCTAGTTGCTATGTAGATTTTTACTGTTGTTGATTTGTTGGTGCGTAAACATATTCTAAATTTCTTGGACTAGTTCTAAGCTTACATAAAGAGTAAAGGGGTCAATAAAACATTTAAATTCGATTATTTCAGAAATGGATGGTCGAAGCGACATCTACTAGGTATAGCTTTTTTGGGTATATCAAGGGAAATTTTTTTTTATTAGAGTCTTAATATACCGAGACACACAAAAGTTATGAGGCTTTAGATGTAGCAGAACTTGTGCTGGTGACACCCTCAGCAGTGAACATCGAAACTGTAATGTGATCTTGATTTCTCATCCTAAAACACCAGAAAGAACGAAATATAGTGCCAATAAAAGCTATCATTAAGATAAATATTTACAAAAAAGGTTTAAAAAAAATTACACTTCTTTTTCGGAAACAATTAACTTTTGGTCTAAGGTAAATTGAATTAGATTCTCATCTTCTAGCCTCAGAAATCTACGCCAGCGTTTTATAGAGACCTTTTGGAGACACCCTGTAGATAGTTTTTGAGTTTTTAAAATAGTATTTTTTTTCTATTTTTTAAATATTATTGTTGTAGAGGTTAGTTGAAAATGTAGATAAGAACGATATTAAAGGCATCGGGTTTATATCTACTTCTGCTTTAGTATGTTTAGACGAAAAAGGTGATCCAGTTACCGCAAGTGTTTCAAGTAAGTAGAGAACAGAAATATTAAAACTAAATGTAAAAGAATAATAATTTAGTTTAGAATTTTTTTTGTGCGGTGAAGCCAAATATTCATTAATCCACAAATACAGGGTTGGGCAAATGTTTCGGAATGGTGTAATTAAGACCGAATGAAAAGTGATAGTAAATCCCGAGTGAAGTGTTACATTTTTGGCTTCGTCTGACTTTCATTGTCAATTTTGCGTTTTATGTTTTACTAGATTTCTCTATTAGTTTAACTTTAGTAGTAATGTAAAGTTTTCTGATTTTTTTTTATAAGCAAAAAATATTTTTGTTTTTGTCATTATGTAGACCGGTAGTGGAATAAATATTGTTAAATTGTACAGGTGAAATTAATTCGTTTTATGAAAATTTGAAATTCTTCATTTCCAGGAGACCCAAATATGAATTGTATAACTTACTACGATCAAAGATCGATATTGGAAGTAGAAAAGATTAACAAAACTCGCCATGCTCGCTTACAATATTTTGGAGATAAGGTATCGCCCGAATTTCAAGAATCCAAAATGATGTGGTTAAAAAATAATTTAAAAGAAGACTGTTGGGATAAAGTGGGACATTTTATGGAATTGTCGGACTTCTTAACATGGAAAGCAACGGGATCACTTGTAAGGTACATTGGTAAACATTACGTATCTAATTCGTAATCAAAGTCAGTGGAGATATCTTCGCTCAAATTAATTATAATTGGTTCCGCTATCTCACCGATCATGTGACCGAGTTTCCACATTTTGTTTTATTTCTTCATTATATGGTCCACACCTTTTTTCCAATTTTTTCAATCTTTCAAAAGTTCAGTTAAATCACTAATTTTGTAACTTATGTTATTTCTAGCAACTCTATCTTTTACTTGAGTCCTTATCGCGATGTTGCTTAACTGTTCAGATGTATTTCCTTCTCCAACGGACAGTCTCCGGACGATTTATAAGAACAGATTTCCTATCTGATTTTACCCAGCAAAAATTAAGTTCTCTGAGCAATCTCCAGAGCTCAATTCCTTTAATTTCAGGTAAATCCCGATCTTTACTGATTTTAGTAAGAATTTATCGACGGTTGGGATCCTGCTTCTCATAATAAAATGTATATACAACTCTTCTTATTGCAGCTTTCATCCCTTCTTCCAACTGGGTTTTGCGTCTTCTTGTGACCGAAGTATTCGTAGATTTTTCAACTCCTGTTATTTGGGAAGACATCTCAACAGAACTTTCAACATTATTGTTCGAATATTAACGTCTTAAAGCATCGTAAATATTCATCGTAAGTTTTTCGTTGAGGAAAAAATGACCTGGTTTAATGATATTGGAATAAATATAGATGTGGAAGCCATACCTCTTGGGTATCTCACTAATCTCAAATAATATATAAAAACAAGCGCAAACAAGATAAATCACTGTAAGGTGTACTTTGCTCACTGACAGTAATTAAATTGAACTATCAGGAATTTTATTGTTGCAGTAAATTTATAAAAGTTTATAATATTTTTATATTATTAAATATAATTAGATTTATAACAGTCCTCAGTTACCTGCGGCACTGGAACAGGTACGTCGAAGGTTTCAGTGACAGTTTTATTATTCTCTCTAATTCTTGAACAGAGTATAGATGAAATTAAAGTTAATGAACAATATTTAAAGAGCGAGATATTTAATTCCGAAATATTTTCATAGCAACATTATTTTTTAGGTCTTCTAGTGGGTTGCTCTCAAAATGGAGTTATGAGGTGACAATAAATGGTAATGAAGGATGGAACGCTGGATTTTTTGAGGAAATAGGGATGCCCGAAATAGCAAAAGACCAATTTAGTAAAATAGGTACAGTATTACATCCTAGCATTTTATTTTTTATCGTTTTAGGTTGATGAACTAGGTTTTCTTTATTTGGAAATAAGTTTGTTTGTAGGATTTGTTTCGCAAATAAAATGAAATTTTAGAACTTTTGTTAAATTTTCTAAATTTCTGATCAGAAGAGATAAAGAAATATCGATTTTGCTAATTTCAAATACTCTTGGTTTCATAGCTTCCTCCCTAACAATTATATCAAAAAAAATTTACATTTTAACAACAGATCTTCTATCCCGATTCAAAATTTTATATCCATTATGTTCGTAAAAAAATTACCAGACTGATGTGCGGAAAAACATTTCATATAAAAATTCACACCCCGAGGTTTTTTTGTGTCAAATTTAGATCGTTTCTTGTTTTTAGGGTCAACTGTACAACGGCCTGGTGTACCTGTAGCTAAGGGGCTTTTGGAAAATGTTGCAAAAGAAATAGGATTACGTTCTGGTTTGCCAGTAGCAACATCCATGTCAAACGCTCTTGCTGGAGGACTTGGTATTATCGGGTGTCAAATAGATGAATTTGATATTGACTATTCCACACGGCTGTGTAAGAGCTTTAGTAGAATTTTTGATTCATAAGTAACAAACAAATTTTAATTCACCTAGATTACCCTATATTTGTAAAAAAATAGTTTAGATAAATTTTTATAGGTAATTTTTCTTTTTTTTTTTTTGAATTATCAAAACTATTCTACAAACTTTGTAACCAATTTTAACAGCACTCTGTATAGTTACAACATATTGACAACTGACTAAAAAGCGGTTGTCGGACTTGCATTGTCTATATTTTCGTTTATTTTTACGACGTTTAGATTAGGTTGTATCTCTAATCGTTATTAAGTATAAATTGAATGTTTTGTCTTAAGGCCACGAGCTTATATAAAATTCGGTATCTCAACACTGGGTTTACTGAAAATTCTATTATCTTGTTTAATGTAAGCTGCTTCTAAAATTTTTTTTCTCATGGTTGGTTCCACATTTTCTTGCTGTCTAAAGGTCGTTGTTCTAAAGTTATTTATAACATCGTCCATTCATTTTAAAGGATAACCATTCTGTTGTAAATCAGAAACGGGGAATTATACGCAACCTCTATAATCGCGCTATATCTATATGCAATAATGTCGATTCATTGGAAAAAAAGGTAGGAAACATTCAATCCGATTTACAACAGAATGGTTATTTTTTAAAATTAATTGACGATGTTATTAATAACTTTAGAATAACGACCACTGGACAGCAAGAAACACATTCCTTCTTCATAATTTCGTACACTAAAGGAACCTCGGAGAAAATAAGACGAATTGGCAACAGTTATAATATAAAAACAGCCTCTAAATCAGGAAATACACTCAGTTCATTAAATAAAAACAAAACCAAAAACGACCTATAAGAAACAATGGGTTTACAAAGTTCCATGTGAGTGTGGTGACATGTATATTTGAGCAACCAAACGACCACTGGAAGTTACCATTGAGAAACATAAAACTCATAGACAAAAAGAGAAAACATCGAGATCAAGTATTGCAGAACACACTTGGGAAAAGCAAGCGTTCAGAGCAAGAGATAGTAGCAGCAATCAGATGCGGAAAAGAAGAAAAGCTAAATATGCACTTTTCGGATAATACCAGACTCGTTTTCCAAATTACTGTATCCTCCACTGCGGTATCAGTTGTTTTATGCAGCTCCTTCTAGGATTTAGTATAGCAAGCATTTTGAATAAATATAAACCTAAAATGACATCTATGTAGTTCCTTGAATGTAATGTAGCATTTTCTTATATAGCAAGATCAATTTTTCCAGATTTAAATTACAATTTTAATTCACTAGTAATATTGTACCTTAGGATCATAATTTAATCTCATTTTCCGAAATAGTTTCTTAACTCTAAATTCCAGAATAAGTCTACAACAACTGAAATGGGGATAGACAGATTTTCTATTATGTTGATCTGCCATGTCTAGCCGGATTTTAATAATAAAGCTTTAAGGCTTTATTTAGGTTTAAGTTTTAAAACAAAGGAATAAACTTAGATTAGACTTCAAAAATTCTTTGTTGGCAACATTAGTTTCATAATACAAAGTTTGAAATTAAAGACGTTGGCGAAGATCCTGTTAAATTTTAATCTCAAAGGGCCATGATAATGGGATATAAACTGTAATTAGGCAATTGTTATGAGAAAAATTTAGTTTATCTAGAATAAATATTAATTTTCATTAAAAATAACGTTAAAAGATAATCTTTCAAAACGTAGTATGTTTACTCTCCTCTAGATGGCGAATACCCTGTGACTCGAAACACTTTTTTCTCTTCGTCTCTCTCTTTCACACACCTTTAAAAAGCCCATAAAGATAGTGTAAATAAAGTAGGTAGAAGACAAAGTTTTAACCTCTATGTGAAACTTTTTTTTTTGTGAAAAACTCTGTTACAAGTTTGGAATAATAAATTGATATTGAAACTAAAGAAAAAGAAACAAATAAAATGGTCTTCTGTTACCTTTTTCTGTCAGCGTAATGCTTCCACTTGCATGCTGCTCTATGTCTCCCTTACTCTATTTATAACACCTCCATGGTTTTGGTTGATTAATCATCTCTAAGCAGGTCTTAGAAATGTCATTTCGATTATTGCGCAGGTATGCATACGTACTTGGTTTATTATTCAACGATTTTATTCGATAATTATATTTTTGGTATTGGTTAGGTCGTAATAATTTGTGAAATATACAGGGTGTTCAACGCTTCATTATAAAAAAAATGAAAACCATGATATTTCCAAGTTTTCCAAAAGGATTCTGCAAATTTTTCAGATTTTTTTAGAATATTGTGTAACAAGAACTCAAATACCATTATGATATAAATTTTTATTTGAACTTTCAACGATTATATTTTTTTATTCCAAATAATCATTAAATCGTTTATAAATCTAAATTTAGGCTTTAAAATAATATTGTTTATCAATATTAAATATAAAAGATCAATACTCTTTCAATTCTAATAGCTCCTGTTCAATTCTTTTTTTTTTTTCATTAACTTCATGCATAAGTTTCTTTGTCTTCATCTCTAACTAATTAATTTTAACTGTTTTTTTTTCTCATGGTAGTAGACACTTTTCTCCGTTCACTTTTCTTGTTTCTGCTTTTCAACATCAGATTGAGCTATCTTCACATCCAAAAGTAAATTTTTATCAACATGAAACTCAACTACATTATACTTTTTCACATTTAGGCCATCACATATTATGCCTTAACCTACTGACCTCTCGTTGATTTGCTCCAATACACTCTGTATTGATAAAAAAAAGACGTTCAACAGCTGCATTGCCAAACATTTCCATGGTACTAACCCAAAAGTGGTCAAACTTATAACCTAAATTTATAATTTTTGTCAGTGACTCATTTATTTTATCGGTCACTGTTATCACGTGGTAGGGAAACTACAAAAAATATTATGTGTTCTTAAGTTTATTGGAAAATATTACTGTTTAGAAATATGGTGGAAATGCATTACACGAAGAACTAACAAAACTCTTTAACAAAATAATTAAAGACCAAGAGATACCCTGAGATTGGAAGAAAAGTATAACAGTACCTATTTTCAAGAAGGGTGATAAGAAAATCACGGAAAACTATAGAGGAATAACTTTATTAAATTCAATAATGAAATTATTCACCAAAATCCTTGTAGGTATAATAACTGACTATTGCAGAATATCAGAAGAACAGCAAGGTTTCCGCAAAAACAGAACTACAGTAGATGCCATATTCATCGTAAGACGGATAGCAGAGAAATCTATTGAATTTACTAAGCCGGCTTTTATGTGCTTTATAGATCTCACTAAAGCCTTTGATAGGGTGAGACTGGATGATATTCTGCAAATCATGCGAATTAAGGCATCCCAAACAATTTAATTAACATAGTTGAACAGCTAAACTCCAACACCACAACACAAATCTCAGTAAGCGGCAACCTAACTAAGGATGTACCGATAGCGTCGGGCATACGACAGGGGACTCTCTGAGTCCATTATTGTTTAACATAGTAATGGACCAAATAATTGAGAACATTAAAAGAGCGACACCAGGGTACAGAATGAATACCAGGGAAATAACAATAATATATTACGCTGATGACGCCGTCAAAGTCTCGGAAAATGAAGACGATCTCCAAAGACTTCTATTTTCATTCCACACCATAAGCAAGCAATTCAATATGAAAATATCCATCGATAAAACTAAGTCAATTGTAATAAGCAAAGTGCCCTTAAGATGCAAACTAGTAGTGGATGACAAACCAATAGAACAACTCATGACCTTTAATTACTTAGGAGTTGAGATATCCGCAAACCAAGACAGAACAAGAGAAGTAAGAAACCAAGTAAACAAGGCAAATAGAATCTCAGGAAGCCTGGCGGATATAATATGGCACAACACATACATGAGCAAGGACGCAAAAACAAAAATCGACAAGACCTGTATTCGACCGATAATGACGTACGCAATTGAGACGAGAGCTGACAACAGAAAAACTAAATCAATTCTAAGAACTGCCGAAATGAAAGTACTAAGAAGAATATCACATACGCAATTCAACAATACGCGAGGAACATGGAATGCAGGATATAGTAAGATGGGGACGGAAGTGCAGAAGAGCCTGGAATGAGCACGTAGGAAGAATGGCGCAAAATAGGATAGCGAGAATCGCCCGAGATGGAACACCGGAAACCAGAAGACCAATAGGTAGACCACCTAAAAGATGGAGAGAGTCCTGGATTTCAACATCAAATGAGATGAATGATTGAGTTGGAAAAAAACAGGCTGTAAGCCTATAACAAGAGGAAGAAGAAGACGAAGAAATATAGTAGAGGCCTAACAATAGTGCGGGCGAAGCCACGATGAGGAATTCTAGTACCTATATAAACCTCAGAAACTGATCTTAAAAAGAAATAGATCAAATAAGATTTTTTTCCGTTATTTTTAGTTTAGAGGTTTTAGCTACAATTTTGTGCCAAAACGACTCCCAAAAGACTGAGGAAAACAAGCGTTTTAAACGAGAGAAATGGATTATTATGCTTGATGTCATAAGAAACCTGATCGTCTTAAGCGGCTTTTGCTGTATTTATTTTATTTTATTATTCTATTTACTTTAGTTATAAAATAAAACATATTTATTCATGGTTAACTTAAAAACAGGTTTATAATTATTTTTTATTTATGTAGGTATTGTGTTTGGTACTAGAGCTTCATCCCATTTCCTCGTATCACACGACCCAGTATTTGTCAAGGGTGTGTGGGGTCCTTTCAAGGACGGTATCCTGCCTGGAATGTGGCTACATCAGGCTGGGCAGACCACAGCCGAAAGTGTTATGGACTACGTCATAAGTCGACATCCGACAGTTCCACAAATCAAGAAACATTTGGGAAACATGTAATTATTTCACAAAAAAATATGCTAGCAATTGAAATATTCATAGTAGATTACTTTGATATTGTTACATTATCTGATTTATTTGCACTGAGGCTATTAAAGTACGAATAGAGTTCAATAAAATTCCCTAAAGGGGATCATCTTGTACACCTTTTCCTTATATAAGTCATCATTTTACTAACTCTTGTTTACCTACCAAATCGTATTTTTATTAGTGTGATCTTGTTCCACTGACAATACGCTTCCTTTGGCTTTTATTTAAATGAAAATATTGTTAATTTTTAGGCATATCTACAAGTATTTAAATAAAATTCTAAGATTGAAACAACACAAATATAAATTACCAGGCAGATCATTTCTGACAAAGGATCTCCACATATTGCCAGATTTTGGTGGGAACTTAAGTCCCCTTGCAGATCCCCGGATCAGAGGAATGGTAAAGATTTTTTATTTATTTTAATTTAAATTACTATGGATCTATTTGACCGGTGACCAGAAATGTGGTATTTATGTAATTTTTGAAATAGTTGTTTAATATTATTTTCAAAGTTTTTGGAAAAATTATGGAAAATTATAAATTTCTTGTATGAAAATAATATTATTCTACGTAGCTAGTCAGGATTAAGATTAGAATATAGTTGTCCTACTATTATGTGATGTGACTAATGACATCTTGAGAGTAACAGAGACACTATTCTAATTCTGCTCTACTCAAGTCACAAGAGCCATTCAGCGGAAAACACTATGCGATAGAGTTAAGGACGAAAATTTTAGAGTACAGATGATGTAGCTAAACGGATGAGCCGAAGAAAATTCTGAAATAAACACATGATACAGAATAAAAGATTAGCGAAAGCTCAAAAAACAAAGTACCAGTGGGAAAGAGAGCACAGGGAAGCCTACCAAAGCGCTGGAGACAGTGCTGGACATTGTTGGCGATTGCCTATCTAAATGAAAAACTATATATATATATATATATATATATATATATATATATATATATATATATATATATAGAAAGAAGAAGAAGAAGAAAAATATCACTTTTGTGTGTTCCAAAACATATTTTTTCAGACACTTGATCTTTTCTGTTATTTACTGAATATGGTGGATTTAGAAGGGAGGGTTGCGAACATTTCAAAAAAAAATTAAAAAAGGTTGTGATAATATAAAGGTTGTGGATCTCTGTTTAGGGTTAACAAACATTTTAATATTATTATTATTATCATTGTGTTTTTTTCAATTGTAGATATCAGGTCTTTCCCTCTTAAGCAACCAAGAATCTTTAGCTCTGTTATATCTAGCTACAATGCAATCTCTAGCAGTAAGTTAATTAATTTAATTGTTTCTTAGTTTAAGAACAAATAATTTTAGTATCTAAGCGCAAAACGTCAAATAGTCGCAATGACTTAGCTATTGCTGGTCCTTATTCTGCCAGAAAGTCCATGATGTGGCAAACGTCTGATGTTAAGAAAGTGTAAAGCGGAACCAATAATATCAATATAGCAACCGCAGAAAATTTTTGTAAACAATACAAATATTTTATATAAGGAAACGGAGTAAGATAAAGTCATAGTAAAAAGTATTGACAAAATTAATTTTGTTTTTATACGTTTCCTATTTTGATTCTCATTTTCTTTTTTATTTGACGTTATCGATTTTTCCCATTTTTGAATTTTTTCCGTTTTTCTTAGTTTACTTTTATCCTTATAAATGCTTCCCAAATCTAGAGTTTAGACTCGATTTGAATTCGAAAAAAGTCTTTCTTCATCTTACAATGCCTTTAATTTATTATATAATTTAAGTTAGAATCGTCTTCTTTATAGTACAGTTTGTGCAGTACTGTTTTGCTAACATGCTTTAAACCTGCAAGTAATCTAAAGTTCTAATTTCTTTTTGTTTTAGAAGGTCGAAATTTTATTGCCTTGGCATGTCAGTGGTGTGAAATATTCTTCACAACTAATATTAACATATTCAGTTTAAAATTATTATACTTGTCCCTTAACTACAACTTTTTTCTAACATCTTATAACCCTAAACTGTGTGTTTGTTATTCCCCATGTACTCAAATATTCAAAACAGATATGTGGAAATGATTTATAAAAATAACCTAAAAAAATGAAAAGAATGGTTGAAAATTAAAAAAAAAAAATACATTCTCTAGTACAAATAAAGTATAGAAGCCCACCAAGCGGAAATCAAATTTCTACTTCGTATTTCTCCTATATTCAAGAGAATAGGTACCTGTTTTTTTTGCACTAGCCTTCTGAGAATGGGCAATTATTAAAATTTTGGAAAAAAGGTCTCCTATAAAAACTATATGTCCGATTTTTTTAACCAACTTAAGTTTTTTGAAAAATGAATTAAACTTCTTTTCAAGGCACTAAAAATAAACCTTATAAATAAAAAAATACTCAAAAGTCTAGATCACACAAGGTTTAAAACAAGCCTGTGAATATTAGAAAAAACAGGGCCGTGCAAAAGGTGGTATAAAAATGGCGATTCTAATTGAAAGTAAATAATAAATTAACCAATTCAAAACATGAATCAAATGCTATTTTTAGAATTCAAACCCTGCAAAATGTCTTGATTCGAAGAACATTTAAGTTGAAAAAGTAACCTAGCAAAAACTGAAAAAAAAAAATTAAAATGGGGAAAAAATAATATATTCCAATGAAAAAAATAAAAATAAACACCTTAATTTCAATTTTTTTTCGCTACTTCTAAAGAATTTAAAGTAGAGTTTACACCTGCAATTAAAATTTAAAACATATGTTTACTTTGGCATTAGTCTCCTGAAAATAAGCCCCTTTGCAAATTTTTGAAAACGGACTTCCATTTAAAGTCCGGTTCTTTTTAACAAATCTGGGCTTTTCAAAATCAAAAATCTTTCTAAAGCGAAAAAATAAGAATTGTAATTTAAAAAGAAATTGAAATTCGAGATTTATGAGGGTTTTAAGCATGCCTAAAATTACGAAAATTAGCAAAGAAGGGCTTGTAAAAATCGTAGTCTAATTGAAAGTGACTAATAATAAAAAAGTCTGGGAAAGATGAAAAAAATGCTTTTTTTCAAAATTTATATAGAAACAAAACTAGATTTGGCAAGCATTTACAGTAATAAAAGTAATCTAAAAAAATGTATTAAAGATAAAAAACCGCTATATTCAAGTGGAAAAACAGAACCCAAATATAAAAGCTACAATTTTTTCAGTATTTCTTACGAATTTACGTAATTGTTTAGGTTTTTAAAAAAATAAATAGAAACACACTTTTTTTATATTTGCCTCCTGAAAATAAATAATTATTGTAATTTTTGAAAACACACCTCTATTAAAAGATTGATATCTAGGGTTATTTTTAACCTATCTAGGTTTTCCAAGATATAAATTGAAAGCGTTTTTAGGACGAAAAGTATGAGATTTTATAAGTCAAGGAAGAGTAAAAACTCGAGATTTTATTAGGGTGCTGTAAAATGCCCATTCGATTTAAAACTATATAACAAAATTTTGGAAAGGTCTTTTTAAGGAGAAGAAAATTTTTTTTTCAAGATTCAAATTAAGCCAAAACTGTAGGTTTGGTAGAGATTTGTGAATAATGAGCAAAAAAAGAGCTCATTTTGGGATTTTCAAATGGACATATTTCAGCTTGTTGGGGACTTCAAGGGTTCAAATTCAGTTTGAGTTCCTTTTTTAATAGTACAATAATATATCTTTAAATAATATTTTTTTGAAATTTTACGTGCGTAATAAAAGTTCGAAATTCAGAAAAATGATCTAACTGATACAAACTAATAGTTAATAATTTGATGTTACATATTTATTAAACAAAACGGAACTAATCTACATTTGACAAGTTGAAGAATCTTTTTTTAGGGATAACACCATTGTAACGGCCGAAAAACAGGGCTAATTTTGACAATTTTTTTTGAGCGTGTGGAAGGGAAGTAGGAAAATTAATTTCAGAGTGTTCATTCAGCATATTGAAGTATAAAATTTTTATCTTCGAAAGCACGATTTTTAAAAATTGAAAAACGGGCGAAAACATTTTGCGTGAACTATGAGACCTGGAACAGGGAAGCTGGGAAGATAATGTGATTGTAAAGCTACTGTTAAAATTTCAGGTCGATTGGTGCAATAGTGTTTAAGTAACGTTTTCGCTCAGTTTAAAAAAGAGGTTTTGAGAAAAACGTGTTTATAAATTTACATACGTACACATTTATTTTATAGTATTGTTGCACTTCTGGCACACCTAGTGATATTTTGTGAAACTGTAAGGCCCTTTCCCTCTAAAGGTAACAGACTCACTACCATTCCGGCAGGGGGCGAGAGCGGTGCGCTTCGTGCTTAGCGTGTGCTAGAGGCGTTGCAGCAAAATCGAAATTTCGAAGTTTTAAATTGTTTTTTCGCTAAGGGATTAATTAGATATTGTTTTTAAATACCTAATAATTCGTTTAAAGAAATAAAAAAAATCGATTTTTTTGAACCTGCTACAGTGTTGTTACGTCTTAATGCGTAATTTAAACTTTCTTTAAATTAATTTTTAATTTATTATTTTGATATATATGTCGATCCGCATGTCCTATATATATATATATATATATATATATATATATATATATATATATATATATATAAGTTAATATTGGGGTGTGCAGCAAGTGTAACAGTACTCTTTAAAATTAATCCAAGCTTTCGAAAATCTTTATTATCGTTTTCATCTTCAGGGAGACTACAATAATTACAAAAAAAAGGGGAAATTAGTGAGATAAATTTTCCCTAATAGTATTGATAACTTACATTTTTATTTGAGGATGTTCACTAAGATGTTAAATGGTTTTATTACAAAGTACATTGGTAAAAGAGACTAAAAAACTATGGTCAAAGGCCAATTCACAACAAATTATTACATCAAATTGATTTTAAAATTTAAATTAAAATAAAAAAATTTTAAAACAGGAGGAACCATTTTGTTCCTTCCCGAGTCACATTTAACTGTAAAATGAATTTGAAAATTATGAGGTTAGGAAATTTGTCAGCTGTCAGTAGGGCTGCCAACCTCATCCAATTAATATTAAGTTCAGTTCGGATGAACCACATTTAAGGTTAACTATGCAGTAAATGGCTAGTCATGCTGAAGTTATTAGGATAGACAAATGAAATTTTTTTCCTTTCCAAAAAATATGAAAAAAATTACTGAAAAAATTACTTTTATATTAGGAGTCAGCAGTGCTGTCTACTATTAATGCATTTTGTTAGGTTGAGATTGCAATTAAAGGTAATTATGCAATGTTTGGTCCGCCATACTGAATTATTAAATCGTTAATATCTAAGGAAAACTATGATCATTACTGTTAGTAATATTTGTAGAGTTAGTTAAAAAGTTATCCAAAAATAAAAGATAAGAATAAATTTCACTCAAATGTTTAAAATCAGTTTTTTTATTTAAACTATTCGGCTCTTGTGAGATAAAGGTCATCTCTAAGAAAAGCCTCTTGGCAATGATTGACTGAGTTGAAAGTATCCTCACTGACCCATAATCCATATTGTGTAAATGATTGTTAGCATGTTCAGCAAGTGCACATCTTTCAGGATGTTGTATACAATCACTTCGGTGTAATGTAATTCTATTTTTAAGTGATTGTGAAGTTTGACCGATATACACTTTGTCACAAATAAAAAAATACCGATATTAAACATTTGAGTGAGATATATTCTTATCTTTTATTTTTGGATAACTCTTGATCTAGCTCTACAAATATTACTAACAATAATGATCATAGTTTTCCTTAAATATTAACGATTTAATAATTCAGTATGGCGGACCAAACTTTGCATAATTACCTTTAATTGAATCTCAACCTAACAAAATGCATTAATAGTGGACAGCCCTGCTGACTCCTAATATAAAAGTAATTTTTTCAGTAATTTTTTTCATATTTTTTGGAAAGGAAAAAAACTTTCATTTGTCTACCCTAATAATTTCAGCATGACTAGCCATTTACTGAATAGTTAACTTTAAATGCAGTTCATTCGAACTGAACTTAATATTAATTGAATGAGGTTGGCAGCCCTACTGACAGCTGACAAATTTCGTAACCTCATAATTTTCAAATTCATTTTACAGTTACATGTGACTCGGGAAGGAACAATATGGTTCCTCCTGTTTTAAAAAATTTTTATTTTAATTTAAATTTTAAAATCAATTTGATGTAATAATTTGTTGTGAATTGGTCTGTGACCGTAGTTTTTTAGTCTCTTTTACCAATGTACTTTGTCATAAAACCATTTATCATCTTAGTGAACATCCTCAAATAAAAATGTAAGTTATCAATACTATTATGGAAAATTTATCTCACTAATTTTCCCTTTTTTTGTAATTATTGTAGTCTCCCTGAAGATGAAAACGATAATAAAGATTTTCGAAAGCTTAGATTAATTTTAAAGAGTACTCTTTCACTTGCTGCACACTCCAATATTAACTAGTTTATATATATATATATATATACATATATATATATATATATATATATACATATATATATATATATTATATATATATATATATATATATATATATATATATATATATATATATATATATGTTATCTTGAAATCGGTTAAAAAGTTTTTCAAAATCAATGAAGTTTTCTCTGTATTTCTGGTTTTTAAATCATTCAATAGTTCGACTTTTTAACCTAGCCAACAATATCAGTGGTTTAAAGGATTTTAAGGATCTTTGAATTAAATATAGAAAAACTTTTTATCCGGCAATTAAAGTTGCAACTTCAATTAACTTTTAACAAAAAGAGGTATTTAAGGTAGATTTCAACTTAAATATCTTCATTTCTATTTCGGGTTTAGTTCTTTCCGGAAAGTTGTAATTAATTATTTGGTTCTCGTAAGATTTAAGTGGTACAAGAATTAAAGTTTAAAGCTCTAAAGTGTTGCAGTGTTTTATTTGCAAGGCTTTTATTGCTTTTTGCGCCCGCTTAACAGAAATCCTAAATGTTTAAATCTACATTTTACGTTTAATAATGTAAAGGATGTAAAACTATTTCAGGGAAATTCAACTAATTTATTAGGTAAATCGAAGAATTTTCTTGCTTTTGTGAAAAATTTATTTCTAGACAAGTTGTTATCTCTCTGTTGCCAAAATGCGAGAAATTTGAAAATATATGGTATAAATTTTTGCATCAATTTGAACTAATGTTCATTTTTTTATTTTGTTTGTAAAATTGGTCTTATTTAATAGTATTTAGAATTATATTGTAACCATTTTTTTTATTTTGTCTTGGGAAGGTTTTTTATTTAATAAAAAATCCAAACACTTGACGTTTTGCCCTCTATTTAAGGTATTTTCAAAATTTTTTATTTTATTTATTTACCTTCCTTTACATTTTGTTTATTAATTAATTATGAAACGTAACTTTTACGTCGTCTATTTAGGTATTGAGGATCCAGGGAAGACAAAATAAAAAAAAACGGATATATATATATATATATATATATATATATATATATATATATATATATATATATATGTATATACAGGGTGATTCAAAAATCGATCACGAAACTTAAGGGGGTGATTCTACTTGACAAAATAAGGGTAGAGCTTCATATAATTTTTTTTCAAAATGTCATTCGTTTTCGAGTTACAAGCCGTCCAAGTTCAAGTTTTTATTTTTTGTTTTTTGAATTACTCGCTTACAGGAAAACCGATTTGACTAATATTTGAAAGATAGGCTAAATCTTCTGCGCTTCATCATTTTAGTAACAATTCACATTGATTGTTTGCCGCTAGAGGGCACTTTACCTACATTGAAAATTGGTTTTTTTGTCATAATTTTTTAGTGTTGACAGCTACAGTAGTTTTTGGCATAATTTCTGAAAGACTGATGCCAGTCCTTTAAAAAAGGTGCTCTTTATTTACATCGCTAAACCCAACGGTTTAGACGTAAATCACCCTTAAAAATTAAGTGGTAAATTTACTTTTCTCATTTCATTACCACCAGCTACCAGGTAAATAGCTATCAAAGTATGCTAGAGCTGTCAGTTTAACATCAAATAAATTCGCTTTTTAAACTATTTAATTTATAATCTTAAAATAACTAATAATGGCTAATCACCAATATTCAAATATCGAATATTGTGATATCCATTTTTGTTATGGAAAAGCAAATGGTAATGCAGAGTTGGCAAGAAGATATTATATGGAGAGTTATCCGGAAAGAAATATCCCTCATGCTCAAACATTTTCCAGTGTGCACAGGAGGCTTGCGGAATGTGGTTCCTTTAAAAGTTATAATGGAAATAGGGGAAGACCTAGAACTGCTAGAAACGTGCAACAAGAAGAAAGAGTGCTTGAAATTATTGAAAATAATCCAGGTATTAGTACTAGAAAAATTGGGAATGAAGTGCGCCTCTGTCAGGCTAGTTCATGGAGGATACTAAGAGAAGAACAACTCTACCCGTTTCATTCAAAAAAGGTGCAGGCTCTTTATGACGATGATCGGCCGAGACGGTTGGAAATATGCAATCAGATCCTAGCTAAGTATGAACACGATAATCGATTAATTGGCGTCATATTATTCACTGACGAAGCTGGTTTCACTCGTGATGGCATAACAAATCTACACAACATCCACACATATGCTTACGAGAACCCAAACAATGTGGTAGAAACGAAACATCAGCGTAGATTTTCACTAAATGTGTGGGCAGGGATAATAGGAGATTACCTTATTGGTCCTCATTTCTTTGATGGCCCATTAACTGGTGACGTATACTTAGATTTTATCCAAAATCGTCTCCCATTGTATCTGGAAGATGTGCCATTGGAAGTAAGGGCCAACATGTGGATCCTCCAAGACGGAGCTCCGCCCACTTTAGTATACGTGTCCGACAGTATTTGAATGCAACGTATCCTGAGCGATGGATAGGACGAAGTGGACCATTGGCATGGGCAGCGAGGTCACCAGACCTTAATCCTATGGATTTTTTCTTTTGGGGTCATTTGAAACAATTGGTGTACGATATTCCAGTAATCAACGTCGAGGATCTTCGCTTCAGGATAATCGAAAAGTGCCAAATTATTAAAGAAACACCAGGAATTTTTCATCGAGTTAGGCGACATTTTTTGAAGAGTGTTAGGAAATGTATGGAAGAAAATGGGGGACATTTTGAGAATCTTTTTTAGTTTGTTTAGTACTGTTTCATTAATTTTTATCAATTAAATGTATATCGCAATAATCCATAATATGAATATTTACTGATTAGCCATTATTAGTTATTTTAAGATTATAAATTAAATAGTTTAAAAAGCGAATTTATTTGATGTTAAACTGACAGCTCTAGTATACTTTGATAGCTATTTACCTGGTAGCTGGTGATAATGAAATGAGAAAAGTAAATTTACCACTTAATTTTTAAGGGTGATTTACGTCTAAACCGTTGGGTTTAGCGATGTAAATAAAGAGCACCTTTTTTAAAGGCCTGGCATCAGTCTTTCAGAAATTATGCCAAAAACTACTGTAGCTGTCAACACTAAAAAATTATGACAAAAAAACAATTTTCAATGTAGGTAAAGTGCCCTCTAGCGGCAAACAATCAATGTGAATTGTTACTAAAATGATGAAGCGCAGAAGACTTAGCCTATCTTTCAAATATTAGTCAAATCGGTTTTCCTGTAAGCGAGTAATTCAAAAAACAAAAAATAAAAACTGGAACTTGGACGGCTTGTAACTCGAAAACGAATGACATTTTGAAAAAAAATTATATGAAGCTCTACCCTTATTTTGTCAAGTAGAATCACCCCCTTAAGTTTCGTGATCGATTTTTGAATCACCCTGTATATATATATATATATATATATATATATATATATATATATATATATATATATATATATATATATCTGTCCTAAATCTTGAACTCAGAGTGGCAGTAATTAGTCCGGTTTAGTGTGTAATTATATTTAATTCATTAGCTGTGTCTATGTATTTTATAAATTTGTATGTTAAAAAAACTATAGTTAAATTTTTAGAAATTTTATAATACTACTTGTATTTTGTTTATTTCTGTTGACTTGTGAGGGTACTTTTGTATGTATATTCATAAATAAATATTGATTAATTGATTACTATATATATTTATATATATATATATATATATATATATATATATATATATATATATATATATATTTAATATCTTAACATTTTTTAGTATAGCACAAGGCATATTATAAGTGCAATTACTCAACACGGACTTAAAATCAAATCGATAATTGTGGGAGGCGATCTTGGAAAAAATTCTTTGTTTATGTACCTCCATAAGGATGTTTGTCAACTGCCCACTATTAGTCCGTACGAATTTAGATGCAAGCTTGTCGGTGCCGCTATTCTAGGTAAGTGTATAATTGTCTTTTTGAAAGAAAGAAATTTTTGAGGACTTTTTATGTGTGGTGAGGTGAGGCGAGGATTGGATGGAGTAAATTTATAGATAACTAGCGACGTGTCTTGGCTTCGCGTGCAATTTGTCTTTCTGTTACTATTTAACCAACGAACTCTGGTAATTTTATTTTAATATTTATAATATTTATTTTGGTAATACTTTATTATGGAATTTCTTCTTACCTAACTGTGAGGTGTGGACCGTTAACCGTTAGATATCTTGACCGATAGATAGCAGAGCCGTTGGATACTTTAACCGATCGTTAGGTGAAGAGTTCGATATCCTGAATAGATAATGTAACCGTGGGAGGCCGATACATAGCTTGACCGTTGAATGTTCTAACAAATGGCTGTCTGCGGGATAGATATCTACCCACCAATATTTCGCTGTTTGAGTAGTAAGATATTCGCATATTTCTACGACAAAAAGCGCGTCACAAGTTGACAAGCCTTATTTTTGAAAACGATTACAAAACAATTTAATCTAGGTAAAGATAACTGATATAGCCTATGAAAAATTTATTAAATTGGCCGAAAAATTCCTTGTTGCAAAACAGTCCACTTTCCTGCTTGCAAAGTTTAGGTTGACACTCACGCATACGGATTTTGGGTATCGATAAAATCTTTTTAAAACATTTTTAAATGAAAAATAAAATTTTTATAAAAAAAATTGAACCGACTTCTAAAAGTGCGCTAAAAAGTGAAAAATAACAATATAAATTTTTATATAAAATTGAAATTTTTGATGTCGGCGCCAAATTATCTCTAAATGAAATAAATAACTACTAATATATACAAATTATGGTAAGGCAATAATAACAAATAAAGTAATTTTAATCTGTTTACGCACATTTTGTCAGGTATTAGTTTGGCGCCGACTTCAAAAATTTCAATTTGATATAAAAATTTATAGTTATTTTTCACTTTTTAGCGCACTTTTAGAAGTCGGTTCTATTTTTTATAAAAATTTTATTTTTGGATTTTTAGTCTTGAATTCATTACGATATCCATAAATTATTTGAACTCAGTACCAATCGATATTAGTGTACTTTGCAATGATTTCAAAGTGGCAAAAACGTACCCATTTTATCCAAAGTTGTAAATCACCCTAAAATGAACCACTAAAAACTGTTTGATTCTTAGAGTTTTCCAAATACCAGTGAAATTGTGTCAAACAAATATTTAGCTTGTCATAGTACATCCACTTTCTTAAATTTCAAATTAATTTTAGATGAGCAATATCGATATTTCTAAAACTTGAAACGTGAATTTCTTAGTCCGATATATTTGGTACTGCATATTGAGTTTGTCTACGCCCCAAGAACCCCGCAATATCAACTTTAGACAAAATCGGAAAATGTAACATTTTCAGTTCTTCATATTATATCTTATCAATCCAATAGTTGTAAAATATTAACTTCATAATCATAATACACGATTCCGAAAACAGCGTAATATCATATTTGAAAAAATGCGAATAAGGCAAAATTTTCAACTCACCATATTCGATTCGCTATATTGAATTTCAAAAAAATAATTCTAACGTCTTAACCTAATCTAAATCCAAAACCTTCAAAACCCCCTAGTACCAATTTCGGATGAAATCCGGAATATTGCATCTGACATACTAGATTTTCTTAAAATAATTTTATATTCGTTATTTACGTCCTCAAAAACGATTCAGTCCCACCTTTGAACAAAATCGAAAAATGTTAAATTTTTAGCCCACTATACTGAATTTGCCATATTGAATCCTGAAAAAATTCTTTTAAATTCATAATTTACATTTTCAAGAACCCCCTATATCAGTTTTGGAGAAAATCGAAAAATGTAAAATTTTTAAGACACCATATTTAATCCGCCATCTTGGATCCGCCATTTTTTTTTTTTAATTTCTGATTCGTAATGTGCGATCTCAAAAACTACCCCATATCAATTTAAAAAAAAATTGAACAAAATTAATTTTTTATCCGTCATATTGGATACACCATATCGAATTTTTTAAAAATAATTTCAGAATCGTTCTGAGCAACCCCGAAAACTTTCCCATACCAATTTTGGAGAATATCGGACAAAATTGACTTTTTCGTTCACCATATTGGATCTGCCATATTAAATTTTTTTAAAATAATTTTAGATTCGCTCCATTTTCGAGCAGCGATATTATGAATTGGAGAGCGTTGCAATATTTCACAGTATCTTAGGTTCTAAGCAATATATGACCTTAATTTTTTAACTGGGGTAACTCGATGAAATATGATCAATTGGTTAATTTTGATAACCGTGGAAAATCGCCGGAAAACTGACCTATTTTATTAGCCAAAATTTATTTATACTGTAATTCTTGCTTACTTTTACTTTAATTTTGCTATAAACATGTTTTCATAATAAAATATTTCTTAGTTAAATATATATTTTATAACTGAACCGGCAAAAATGCAGAATTTTATTTATTTTCGGGATACTATTTCTCTTACATATCTTAAGGTTTTATCGCTAGGTTTTTATCCTTAATATTACTATATAGGGTTTTATTTGTAGCGATATATAATATAACTTTGACAATATCTAAAGCGAAACAAACCTGGCCGACTGGAAGATCTATTTTTTATGGTAACTAGATCGGATTGAGGTCTTAAATCTTCTTAGTTAATCTGGCTGGTAATGTTTATGAACAACATATTCTAATTGTTTATAAGCAAAATAAAATACTTTTTCTTTCACCCACTTTTTTAACATTTTTGGAATGAATACATTATTTTTTTAACTTTCCTTGTAGTTTAACCTTTTGAGACTCCATTTCACTTTTAAAAATATCTCTAGAAGCATAATCTTTTGAGCAACAATTGTTCAAACTTTCGGTATACTTAATAACAACTGACATTACTCAAAAACTATTCTACCGATCTGGCTGAACTTTAGCACACTTGTAAAGACCCATAATAGTCTCACCATTACGGTTTATACGTCTCTTTCGGTCTTTATTGTAAAGGTTATTAATATTTATAAAATAATGAAAAAAGGGGGTTTTTCGTCATTATCTCGATAAATTGTTTATCGATTATGACGCATAAAACAAGAAACTTCCACTAATACAACTTTTCTCTAAAATGTCATCGGAAAATTCTACGTGCAGAAAATCGAATTTTCTGACTTTGGCCGTTGTTTATATAAAAAAAAGAGCCGATCCGACAGTACCTCTTTACGTATTTATTATTTACTAATCCTTCAGATTTCTGAAATAAATTTTTCGGGAAAATTGATCTGTTTTTATTACCCAGACTGAATTATTATACCTATATAAACATTTTTCTTTTAAGTTTGGTTTTTTTGAAGTTATTTCAATACAGCTTTCTTATATATAAAAAAACTATTATACCAAGTTTTGTTGTACTATAAGCCCTTTGTATAAACTTTATTTCTGCAAAATAAACATTATAAATTGCTCAAAGTTTTGATTTACTGAGGATTACCTGACCAAAAACTGGAGATAAAACTGAAAATAGAGTATTAACTTTGTTTATAGTTTGTAAGAAACTAACGCTTAAATACAGTATTAAAATTAGAATAAGGAAAGCTCGCTTTGTTCACTATACTTAAACAATGGATTAACTTGCTATATAATATTAAACTGGGATGATAATTTCCTCGGAATAAAACTTAAATGGTAAATAATTCATTAAAGTTTGGATAATTTTGTGCCGAGGTACTGTAAATTTTAGATAAAATGAATGAAGGATCTATTAATTTAAAACTAGATTTAGCTTGAAAATCTTTTAAATATTTAGATTACATTTTTGCAATTTACAATTATTTAACGGAGATATTTAAAAGAAGATATTAATTTTTAATTAATATTATCATGGTTTCAAGCCAAACGGCGTCGTACTCCCTCCAGGGAAGATTGACTCATACTAGGTATACAAAGATACCAAAATTATGAAGCTCTGTGGGGACCCTTTCCATATTATCGGGTCCTAGGTGACGTGGTCTGCTGTATTTCTTATGAACTTTCGGACGGTTCGCGCGGTTGCAAGGAGAACTGCTTTCTAAATCCCAACCCATTGATGTTCTGCAGAAGGTTCTTTGGTATCACTCCAGTTGTTGATAAATTATGGGAATCGTTTGGACGCTGTTCACTGCCTATTGTTTTCGGATTTGCACCTCCAGATCTCTGTATTTGGCGAACTTCTTGTTGTATTTTGGCCTTAGTTTGTTGTTGATGCCGATTGGTGTACTTCGCTTAGAAATTTTATCTGTTAGTATAATGTTTGGTCTATTATGAACAACTGTCTGATCCGTTAGAACAATCGGTCCCAATATAACCTGTATTCGTTGTTTTCAAGAATAGGCTCCGGAATTGTATTTGTAATAAGGCACTTTTCTCACTTGCAATAGGTTTAACGTATCTGCTAACTCTTGGTGGAGTATCTTAGCGGCTGAGTCGTGTCTTTTCTTATACTAAGTTATGGCAAATGCTTAGCGTTCTCTACTTATGTACTGAATTATCTCTGATGTTCGATATCCATATCTACATTGGTAATTTTCTACTAGGGGATCTTTGATGATGAACTTCCGGTAGTTCTTCGTCAGAATAACCTGGTCTTGGACAATTAACAGGAAACCCTCCGTTTTCGGAAACATCTGTCTTGAAATCAACCAGTAGTTTGACCTTGAGTTGTCGATATGGTCCTGATTGACCACATTTGGATCCTGTCCATAAAGGGGTTTCTATAGCCAGGTTTGTAACTTCTCTTGGTCTGTTTGGTGGTGAGAAGCAATATCCTGTTCCTCAGCTGTAGCAGCGTTGAATTGCATGCCTCGCATATTGGTCGATGTAGTATGGAATATTATTATTGATATTAACAGAGTTGGAAATATCAAGCTTTTTATTCACTGCGATCTCCAAGATCCATTTTCTCTTTATGAAATTACACCACTATTAAATTTTCGAAAAAATCTAATTTTTTTCGGTCAGAAAAATTCTTTTTACTTTTAGGAATATTTTCAGCTTTTAACCGTTTCAAAATTCATATTAGTTTCAAAGTTATAGAGCGTCGACCCGAAACTCAGGTGGCGAGCGGGCTGGTCAGTGCCTTGACAAAGGATATTGTTAAATATTCTTTTATATTAGATATTTTGAATCAGTCAGGATATATTTAGAATAACAACAAAAGTCATTTGGCCTATGGCTCGAAAAGTGCATTACAGCGGAAAATATGAATTAAAGGCGAAGATTTAGAAATTGATGTAAGCATTTTTCATAGAGAGTTCTTTCCACCTTGGCTGTGTTTTATCTTGGTGTTTTGAAGCCTTTAGTGCGGCCTATTCGTCATATTCGGCCAGAATATCGTGAAGAAGGAACTTGGCGCTTGTGGTGTGACAATAAATATGTCATTTTAATTTTCAACCACTCTCCTTATTCGCCTAATCTAGCACCATATTATTTCTACTTATTCAAATTATTGCATTTGCTAATGAAAGGAAAGTATTATGCCGACGTGGAGGTCATCCAAGGACACCTTTACAGACGACATAAAAACTCGTTCGACATCCTTATTGACCATGCAAATCGCTGAAGACAGTTTCAAGGAAAGTAGTTTAAATAACAAAAATTTGTTAAATTATTATATATATATATATATATATATATATATATATATATATATATATATATATATATATATATATATATATATATATATATATATAAATATATATCGTCCGTACATTACCAAATTACAATCTTCTAACCGTCCGTCTCTTCCAAGCGTCCGTATACGGACGTTTGGAAGTTTTCCTTTAAATATGGGTTCAGGGGGATCCGTTGAGACTATCATAAAAATATCAGCTGGGCACTTGGGAAAGTGTAGAATTATCAATACTATGTAGCTTTGAAAACTTTTGATTTAGCCAAACTGCGCAGCGTCCTACATTCGGCAACGTTGCATGCCTGCAATATTTATTCTTGCTCGGAAATATTTTAATGAGGTTCGACACTATAGAGGACGCTGCCTACTGCCTTTAGGTCTGTCAGCTTACCGCATAGACTAAGTAGTTCATTTTTTCTACAATATGGAAATAGCGGAAGGCTTTGTAATGATTATTTTTTAAGAAATTATGTATATCCATTTTCAAAAAAAACTAGTTTGACAAATCGCTTTAGTCAGTAGGTTTTTTATTCTTACAGAGATTTTGATTTTAATTTGAACCCTAGTTACATTATTCAGGATCGTTCTAGAAATTCCTACATATTAAAAATTTACCTCCTAATTCACTAACATTTTCTAATTTTAAAACCGGTATAAGTTGACAGTGAAGGATTGAAATTGACTAGCGCAACAGTAAAAATCTTGAAGCTTAAAAATATGAGGATAAATAATATACTAGAAAATTCTGTTAATTTTTAAGAAACATCTATAGGTATGATGGATTTTAAAGCTTTTTCTCTGTGGTTGTATCCTCGATAATATATAAGCATTTATTTGTTGACGCATGTAATATAAATTATAACAATTTCATAAGAAATACAAAACTGAACAAGTAGAGGATCTAACTTCTATTGGAACTCGATCAGGTCTATTTTTTTTTAATTATCGTGTGACCAATTGACGTATAATTCACCACCTTACAGTCAGCAAACTTTTTATTTTCTTCAAAGTGTCGTGTCAACTATTATTTGACAAATTTTTAATCGAGAGGAAATGATTAAATTTTCTTTTCTACGTAAGTGGGAGACTGCCGCTGCTCAACACACCTACAAAATCAGTACTTGGCTCGTATACTATATGGTGTATGAGTGAATATTAAAATATAACTGAGATCGGAGATAGAAAATAAAAATAGAGTCTGTAGCATTAAAACAAACATATGTGGGTTATTTGAAAATAAATAATTTTTAATCATTGCAGTAGTTGTTAGGTACTTTAACAAAAATCATGTCGAAACAGACAAGTAATATCCAGAAATGGCAATTCGGATAGTCCATATATTCTGCTACCAGAAAATCAAATGACAACAACAAATATCATATACCCCGTTTTATCAATTTAATACTGTTAGAAAATAAGTTGCTTACATTATTGTCGCGGGCGAAGCCAAGACGAAGAATGCTTGTTAAATACATATATATTAAAATAGAACTTCAGAATATTTTATTTATTTTAGGAGCAATAGCGTCAGACCACTTTCATAATTTCAGCGAAGCAATACAATCCATGTCTAGTAAAGGGACAGTATTATGGCCAGATAAATTTCAGGAACTTAGAGAATATCACAATAAAAAATATCAAGTGTTTTTGAAATTATACGAACACCAGTTGGAGTATCGAAGAATAATGAGCAGCGATGATAACGTGAAAAGAACTCAAACTGTACATAAGTAGCAACTCAATAAATACATTTATATTTGTTCCATTGATCTTATTTAACTTTAAAATAAGTCTAGAATTGAATATCCTAATAAAAACTGCAACATGTTCTATGCTATCAAAGTATGTGTAGTTGAAAAAATTATTGTAGTCTATATGGCTGTGAAGTTGATTGAAAGAGATATGTATAGTTTAATTCAGTCTCAATTAATGTGAATAAAAAATTTCCTCACTTCATATTTTATCGATCTCTTTGGGATACACAAGCGCTTCATAAAAATTTCATGGAATATTTAAAACAAAATATACAAAATGAACTGAATGACATATAAATCTATAATATATAAGGTCTGCCAAAAGTATGGGATCGGACAAATAGCACAGGTCTACACACGTTTTAGTGTCTAAAACTAAAGACCTGATTTTAGGTATGTCCAATAATGATGAGATAAAAAAAAGCATTTGTATATAAAATTTTTATAAAAAAAACTGAACCGACTTCTAAAAGCGCGCTAAAAAGGGAAAAATAACTATAAATTTTCATATGAAATTGAAATTTTTGAAGTCGGTGCCAAGCTAATACCTGACAAAATGTAATTCGCATAAACAGATGAAAAATACTTTATTTGTAATTACTTTCCTACTATAATATATATATATATATATATATATATATATATATATATATATATATATATATATATATATTTAGGTATATAATAATAGTTATTTATTTCATTTGGAAATAATTTGGCGCCGACTTCAAAAATTTCAATTTTATATAAAAATTTATAGTTATTTTTCACTTTTTAGTGCACTTTTAGAAGTCGGTTCAATTTTTTTTATAAAAATTTTATATTTCGATTTTCAGTTTTGAATTCATTATGATATCCAAAAATTATTTGAACTAGGTACTAATCGAAATTAGTGTACCTCGTAATGACTACAACGTGGCAAAAAGTACCTATTTTATCCAAGGTTGTAAATCACCCTAAAATGAACCACCAAATTTTTTTTGATTCTTAGAGTTCTCCAAATACCAGTGAAATTGTGTCAAAAAAATATTTAGTCTGTCATAGTAAATCCACTATCTAAAATTAATTTAATTAAATTAATTTTAGATTGGTAATATAGGCCCCAAAACCTTCTAATATCTATATTTAAGAACTTAAGACGTAAGTCCGATATATTTTATACTACACATTGTATTTGTATACGCCTCAAGAACCCCCCAATATCAATTTTAGAGAAAATCAGAAAATGTAAAATTTTCAGTTTCTCATATTGTATCCTATTAACCTAATAGTTGTAAAAAATAACCTTCATATTCGTAATACACTCGACCCCTAAAACCCCCTAATACCAAATGTGAAAAAAATTCGATACAGTAAAATTTTCAACCTATCATATTGAATTTCAAAAAAATAATTTTAACGTCTTAATCTAATCTAAATCTTAACCCTTCAAAGCCCCCTAGTACCAATTTTGGATGAAATTCGGAAACTTAAAATTTCTAGACCGTCATATTGCATCTGACATATTAGATTTTTTTAAAATAATTTTATATTCGCTATTTACATCCTCAAAAACGATTCAGTCTCACCTTTGAACAAAATCGACAAATGTAAAATTTTAAGTTTGCTTTATTGGATTCGCCATATTGAATCCTAAAAAATACTTTTAAATTCATAAATTAGTTTTGGAGAAAATCGAAAAATGTAAAATTTTTAGGACGCCATATTGAATTCGTCAGATTAAGTTTTTCAAAAAATATCTTAAATTCGTAATTAACACGAACAAAAATCTTCTAGTACTGATTTTAGGCAAAATCGAGAGATGTAGAATCTTTAAGCCGACATCTTGGATCCGTCATATTTAATTTTGTAAAAATAATTTCAGACTCATTATGTGCAACCCCGAAAACTCTCCCATACCAATTTTGGCGAAAATTGGACAAAATTGATTTTTTCGTGCGCCATATTGGATCTGCCATATTAAAATTTTTTAAAATAATTTCCGATTCGTTGTGTACGACTCCGAAAACTCCCCCATACCAGTTTTGGAGAATTATATTTGATTTTTTTGTCCGCCATATTGGATCCGCTATATTGAATTGTTAAAAAATATTTTGGATTCGTTATGTGCGATCCCAAAAAATTCCCCATACCAATTTCGAAAAAAATCGGACAAAACTAAATGTTTTTGTCTGCGATATTGGATCCGCCATATTGAATTATTAAATTAATTTCAGTTTCGTTGTGTACGACCCCGATAATCCCTCATACCAATTTTGGAGAAAATCGGATAAAATTAATTTTTTTGGCCGCAATATTGTCAGCGCCATCTTGGATTTTACTTCACCAATTTCATCCAAAAAAATATTGGACCACCGCAGCAACTTCCTGAACACAACGTAAAAAATTTCATTCAAATCGGTGCAGCCATTCCGGAGTAATGGGTGTACATACATAAAAAAAATACATACTCGACGAATTGAGAACCTTTTAGAAGTGGGTTAAAAAATAGCTTTATTGTGACCTTCCACGTAAGAAAATTGTCTTTTCAGTGATTTTCTAGAATAAATTTGTGTTGAACAATCATGCATAAGCTTTCAGCAATAGTCTGCCATAATATGAATATCCCTTGTACCTTGATACCCGTTCTCCATTATTTTTAAGTTTTGGGGGAAATGTTCTCCTTGTTTTTCGCTACGGTCTCCGAGGTTATACTGAAAGTGGTCTCAAATAGCAAATCAAAAACAATTACTTTAAACACGATATTAACCGAAGGCACGCGTACTTTTTCAATTGACTTGTTTAAACTCAAATTCAATCTATTATCACATTCCATTGTCTTCCCATAAATTTCAAACCTCAATCACCACCAAATCGCCACAACGTGATAAAGCACATACTTTTTCACGCATCGACTTAAGGAAACAAAAATCTTGTAACCCAATGCATTTAAAAATGTAGGGTTTATGAAGTAACTGAAATTTTCAATTGTTACTGAGTGCTAAGCAATCGTAACAAGCAGTAGTTTTATACGAACCAACAGGTATACATAGAAAAAGTATGGATCCCATATTCACTTTAAAATTAATGATGTAATTACTTACCATATCTTTACTTCTCTCTAATCTTTGACCGTTTTTCCACCAAGTAATTGTGGCAGGAGGCCTAGAGCCTGTACTTTGGCATAGTAGATCATATCGCCGTCCAGCTGATAAAGGCTGGTTTGGACCCAGAAGTTTCACATCTAGAGGACCAACTGTAAAGATAAAAATTAACTAAGAAGTTTTGTGTTTTCCTGTGGAAAAATAAAATATATCTAATTTGTTTGTAACTATATCGTACTTGTGTTAAAAAAATTAAAATACCATTAATATTTGGAGGTTATAATGCGTATTATTAATGGAATTTATAATCCCGTCCACGATTAAAATTGTTTCATTGAATAACACTATTTATAATTATAATTTTTCAATTTGTTTCCATAATTTTATCAACAATTGGAGTGATACAAAAGAATCTCCTGCGGAACATCAAAGGACTGGGCCTTAGTGAGCATCTGTATAAACCTGTGAAGAAAGCAGTTCTCCTTGCAACCGCGCGGACCGTCGGAAAGTTCGTAGGAAATACAGCAGACCACGTCACCTAGGACCCAATAACAAGGAAAGGGTTCCCACAGAGCTTCATGCTTTTGATGTATACCTGGTATGAGTCAATATTGCTTGGAGGGAGTGAAATTGATATAGGTCATTAGAGACCCGAAAGCAACCAATATCGATAGTGATATCGGACATTAGAGACAATTTAGCTAGAGGGCAGATGCTCAAACATTTGTCGCATCGGAATACGAGAAACAAAATTTAACTGTCAAGATCCATTACCAAGTGTTAACAGAGAAGATAAAAATTTTGTTTTAATGTAGGAAAAAGTAGTATATGTATCTCTGTCAGGGGCGGATCCAGCCTCTCTCTTTGGGGGGGAGGGAGGTGATATCAGAAAAGCACAGTATGGCAAGCGAATGCAAGTTGCCGACGGGGGGGGGGGGGGGGAGGAGGCACCAGCAACGTTGCCATTTTCAGTTTAAAAGGCAGGGTGGGGTCTATTTTTCTGAAGCTCCTAGAGAGGGAGGGGCGATCACAAGGAAAAACAAGTTGCCGACAGGGGGGGAGGGATGCGAACAATATATATATATATATATATATATATATATATATATATATATATATATATATATATATTTATATATTCCTAGTATAAGATGCAGAATCGGGTCTATTTTCCTGAACTCAAAGCTCTTGTGGGGGGGGGGGGGCTATCGCAAGAAAAACGAGGAAGTGTCAGCAGCATACACATTCCTAATATAAAAGTCAGAATCGATTCTATTTTCCTGAACTCAAAGCTCTTGGGAAGGGGAGGAGCGATCCCAAGCATACACATTCCTATACTCTATTCAAGAACTAGAGAGAGAGTAATAAAACTGTTACCGAAACCTCCAACGTACCTGCTTCAGAGCCGCAGGTAACTGAAGGCTGCCGTAAACCTAATTATATTTAATTATATTTAAGTATTGTAAGCTTTTATAAATTTACTGCAACAATAAAATTTCGGGTAGTTCAATTTAATTTTTGTGAGTGAGCAAAGTACACCTTACAGTGTGTTCTTAGTGATTTACCTTGTTTGTTCTTGTTTTTATATATTATTTGAGATTAATAAGATACCCAAAAGATATGGCTTCCACATCTATATTTAATCCAAAATCGTTAAAGCAGGCCATTTTTTCCTCAACGAAAAACTTATTACTATGAATGTTTATGATGGTTTAAGAAATCAATAGCTAGACAATAATGTTAAAAGCTCTGTTTAGATGTGTTCCAACATGACAGAAGTTGGAAAATCTATTATGTACCGAATACTGAAGAAGAAAAAAACGATTGGAATTGTTAGTACTCCCAAGCAATAGGCAGACAAAAGACTTTGTTGGAAGAAGAGATGTAAACTGCAATAAAAGGAGTTGTACATACATTTTATTATGAGAAGCAGATCCCAACCGTTGACAAAATCTTAACTAAAATCAGTGAAGATCGGGATTTACCTGAAATTAAAGAACTGAGCTCTGGAAATTGCACAGAGAACTAAATTTTGGAAAAACCAGATCGGAAATCTGTTCTTATAGATCGTCCGGAAAATGTCAGTTAGAGAAGGAAATATCTATCTCAAGTAAAAGGCATAGAAATAACACAACTTACAAAATTAGTAATTTAACTGAACTTTTGAAAGATTTTTTTAAATAAAGTTACTGCAAAATATTGGGAAAAATCTATATAATGTAAGAATAAAAGAAAATGTGGAAAATCGATAGCATGATCAGTGAGATAGAGAAACCAATTGTAACCAATTTGAGCGAAGATAGCTTCACTAGCTTTGATTACGAATTAGATACGTATTGTTAACCAGCGTAAACACAATTTATTATTTAAATTTTCTGTAACATATAAAAATTAATTAAATTTGAATCCTTTTTTAGTGTTTAATTGTAGTTCTGCAGATGGTTTAAGAAATAAATAAACTGAAACGTCAAATCCTAAAAATGTTTTTAATTAATAATAAAATGACCGATAGCCCAAAGAATTTTTAATATATACGAATTTATATATGTTTAACTTCTTGTATTTTTGACAATGGGTATTTTGTACGTATTTGAATTATAACTAAAAGTTTTTTGAGATAAAAAGGCTACATTTTAGTCTGAATGTGCCTAAAACGGTTTCTATGACAAAATAAAAAATAATAAAAATACAGTTTCGATTTGTGGTAAATAGGTTAAAATTATCTATATTTTTTGTAATGTATGTGAATTATTAAGAAATCATAAGAAATAAAATAATATAAAAACTTTCTATTTTAAGTTTATTACCGAAATAATATTCTATGCCATAAATACTTAGTGATAAAATAAACCTCCTTCCCACGTCTATATCAAGGATTAAAATCGTTTTTAACACTTCATACATTCAAATATCTATTGTTATATAATCCAAATAGTCCATTATTATAGACCGGTATTTTTGATTATAAAATTTCTAACCCATTCCTATAAAAAATATATGTGTCTAACAGATTTTGCCGAAGACACCGGACTAAGAACACAGGTACTTGGCGAAGTAAAAAGGTTAAAAAATCATTTATTACTCTTTCTAGTTCTTGAATTAACTATAGTAAACAGGCAAAAGCGGGTCTGTTGTCCTGAACTTAAAGCTCTTGGGGAGGGGAGGATCGCCCCCACCGCCCCCTCTGGATCCGCGCCTGATCTCTGTCTGATCCTAGAATTATTTGCTGTTGTAACCATCACACCCTGTATAAACATTAGAGTTGTATCCGTTTTTAAAAAATTATTTTGTTCAATATTCCTCGTAGGTGTCGGGTGACAGCTCGGTAACCTTTCCAAGTCTACTTTTTCGAATCCCAACATTTTTCCCTTGTTTTTAAATACCAATTTCATTTTAACGAAATTTTATTTAAAGCGAAAAAAAGTTAAATTGGGTTTTACGTTGAGGTATGGTTTTAAATTAAGGCGGTGTAATAAATAAAATTACGGTAATACAGCTTAACCAAAAAGTAAAAATTACTTCAAAAATAATATTACAGTTAAACAGGGGCGGATTAATAATGTGAGTGGGAAAGTTAAAAAATAAATTTCAAGTGCTGCGACTGGAAGAAATTTGTATTTAAGATCATTTATAGTTTGAACATATAATTTTATGAATGTTCTGGAATGTGAACTCACAGACAAAAATATTGCATATTTTATTTTTAAGTTTATATTGATTTGTTTTCCCTTACAACATTACGTATTTCTTACTGTTAAATGCCTTGTGCCAGACTGTGATACGTATATTAGCTTTGTTCGCGGAAACAATTTAGAACCGATTCTGAACTAATACGCATGCGCAGTTGGAATAGTAAGGTTCGCGGATAACAAAGTTCTGAGTTTTTAGTTACAGTCCCATGTTCGCGGAGAAAAGAATTCGGTACGAAATCGATTCTGAACCAGTTCTGCCGGTTCTAAGGATTGTACAAGAACTGTAAGTTCGGAATTTTATGCAGCGCCAGCTTTCATGCTGCGGCCGCAATATGCAAATATTTGACTATTGTTTTTATTTTATTTAGGTTTTTCTAAACAGTGAAGTTCTGTATGCTATAAGATCTGCAAAAACTAGGAAACCCATCGGGCCTGATAATGTCCCAACCGAACTGTTACAAATGATCCATGAGGAAAATATAGGAATCTTGGTCAAACTGTTTAATACCGTTTACGCGACTGGGGATATACCGGAAGATTGGCTGAGGTCTGTATTCGTCCCAATCCCAAAAAAACAGCGAGCAAAGCGATGCAGTGAGTACAGACTAATAGGTCTAATGAGCCACACTTTGAAGGTCTTTCTCAGAATAATCCACAGCAGGATAAGATCTAAATGCGAAGCAGATTTAGATGAAACCCAATTCGGATTTAGAAACGCTCTAAGTACTAGAGAGGCTTTATTCGCTCTAAATATACTTCTGCAAAAATGCCGGGACCAACACAAGGATGTATTCGTATGTTTTGTCGATTACGAGAAGGCCTTCGACAGAGTACAGCACAGAAAACTCATAGACATTTTAAATAACGTAGGGGTAGACAGCAGAGACGTAAGAATTATTAAAAATCTATATTGGCGGCAGGAAACAACAGTAAGGCTAAATGAAAAACTCACAGAAGAAAGTAAAATTCTACGAGGCGTCAGACAGAGCTGCATACTTTCTCCACTGCTTTTTAATATATATTCAGATAAAATCTTTAAACGGGCTACTCAAGGACAACGAATGGGAGTACAAATTAATGGAGAATATATAAATACAATACGATATGCTGACGACAACTATTAAACTGTGTTAACACTGAGGGTCAAGAAATGGGGCTCAACATAAATATCAAAAAGACAAAATTTATGGTCTTTAGTAGACAACCTCATCTTAATGCTTCAATACAAATAGAAGGAAAAAGTATAGACAGGGCGACTCATTTTAAATATCTTGGATGTTATATCACCGAAAATCTAAACCCAGATAAAGAGATAAGGTGTAGAATAGAGATTGCTAGAGCAACTTTTCAAAAAATGAAACCACTTTTCTGCAATGATAACCTCAACCTAAAACTACGACAGAGAATGATAAGATCATACGTCTTGCCAGTGTTACTATATGGGGCAGAGATCTGGACAATTAAGGCTGCCACGATTAATCGGTTGGAGGCTCTCGAAATGTGGTTACACCGGCGAATGCTGAGAATACCTTGGACAGCTAGGCAGACCAACGAAATGGTACTCAATAGGGCCGACACAACTCGTCTACTATTAAACACTGTGAAGTGTAGAAAATCTCATATCTTGGATATATATTCAGAGGGGAGCGATATAGAATTCTTCAGCTAATCATGATGGGTAAAGTAGAGGGACGTAGAGGGATAGGAAGGAGACAGGCTTCCTGGTTGAGGAATATTCGTGAATGGACAGGAATACGTAGCGCGGGGGAACTGTTCCAGCTGGCGCAGGACCGTGAAAGACTTGCCAATGTAATTGCCAACGTCAGGGGGACCTGATATGACACTTGAAGAAGAAGAGGTTTTTCTTTTGTTTGTGTCATTTGTTGCATTTGATATTCGAGTCGTTTTTTCATTATATTATAATGGTTTTACTTTAATTAGCATTAATCTACCTAGAATCTTAATTGATAAATTAAAAGTGTTTTTTACCTTTTAGTTTAAACCTAAAAAAATATGTGTTACTCCCATTATATCAAATCATTTATCGTCCTGCGATGAGGATTTAGAAGAAATTTTAGAGTTATTCAAAATTCCTAAAAGTGCTAATTATTTTGAGGAAATAAAAGCACAAAATAAAGAGAAAACAATAGATTTCAGTTAAAATATATATTTTTTTATCAAAAATTCTATTCAGCAAAAAACAAGATGTTTTATTCTAAAAGGAACTCTCAGTTTAATCAGCATTTAACACCGTATGTTAAATAATGAGACTCATACCACAGTAGACGATTTAAAGTTCCAAAATCGTTCGTGGTAAAAAAAATCCTGAACCGGTTAATAACTAGGCATGCGCTGTACGACAATCCTGAACTAATTCTGTACTAGTTCTGAATCGGTTCGGAAAGTGACCCGCGAATAAAGCTATTAATAGAAATTAATTTACGTATTGAAGCCTTCGAATAGATTTAAAGAGAAATTAATGAAATAACCTGATTCACGTGACATTTAATTCGAAAAAACCAGAATGACGACAGTATAACAATTTTTTAATACAACATTAGACAGTTTAGTCCTTAGTATTCCCTCCTCTAGATCTAGCGATAGTCTGGATCCTCCTAGGCAAATTCCGCAAAAGGTTTTTGATCGTTTCTTGCGAAATTCGATTCCATCCTTCCTGTACAGCAATTTTTAATTCTACAATTGAGTTAGGAGTTGGATTTCGTGCCCTTATACGACGCATTAAAGTGTTCCATAAATAGGATTTGTATCAAGACTCATTGATGGCCAATCTAGGCTCACAATTCCAACAGCTTCAAGATACTGCTACACTGGTATTTGATGTAAGGCGCTAATAAAGATTATCTCGTGTGAGTAGAGCAGAGTTCAAGCGAGAGGCGGCACCAGCAAGCCCCTATGCCGTAGAGTAAGGATGGGTATTATTAAAGGGCGCCACTGAATTTTACCGGGTAAACACAGAAATTTGCCCACTTTGTTGCTTGGGTCTAGGTTTCAACTCAGCTCTCTAATTTGCTTATGGGTCAAATTAAACTCAAAGAATGTTATATTAGTTATACTCTTTATTTACTGACAAATATATCTCTAAGGGTGGATCTATGTTGTTATTCGACCTAATGGGTGGATCTGGACTCTCCTATGCCCAGAGGGTAGATCTGGATTTCCTATGCCCAGAGGGTGGATCTAAGTTGTTATTTGAGCCAGAGGATGGATATGGGTATTCTTCTACCCCGAGGGTGGATATAGGTATTCTTCTACCCCGAGGGTGGATATGGGTATTCTTCTACCCTGAGGGTAGACCCTAATTTAAATAAAATAAAAAAAATAGCAAAGCCTAGTTCGTGCTATCCTTATAATAGATATGATAGAGAGAACGCGATTATCTATCAGCAAAATGTCAAAAAAATACACCTAAAATTTCAGAGACACACCATAATCAAAGTAAGAGAAAAATCACCAAAGGCAAACTACAAATCAATGGCATAAGAAATATTGAAACAAATCATTTAAAGTAATCGTCTGCTCTAACTATTGAGTTCCAATTACATAGAAGTAATAATGTGGTAAAAATGCACAAGTAAAATTTCCAGTATGACTCCAGTTATTTACACAAAATAATCCAGCAAAAGTTCAACAACAGGTTCATTAAAATAAAAAACTACTTATGTGTATATAAAAAATAGTCAATCCATAATTAAATTTACCAATAATTACTTTAACAAAATATTAAACAAAAGATTTACCATAGAATATAATTTGTTCTTCAATTAAATCAATCATCACGAAATTGGATATAAAATTTAAAACTCTAGACCACTGTATGATGACGTTACAATACTTGGTTTATTGACATTATTTTTTTTCAAATAAATTGGGTTAAACCTGGCTAAAATGGAACGCGTATTAATTAATTCTATATTAACTCTATATATAAATAAAAATAAAATCGATGTATTCAAAATATGATCAAATAAATTACCACAATACAATATGAAAAGATAGAATACGCGTCCAGAAACTAACTTTTATTAAATATAACTAGAAGATCGGAAAGAATTTCTAATTTCACTAAGCCGGTCTCTAATACCCAAGCATTGCAGTCAACCACACAAAAAAAGAAAGATTGCTGGAATCAAACTGAAAGTTAATGCGACCATGAACATATCACAATGCAAAAAAAAACTTTCAATTTGTCAATAATAAACCCAAAATAGGGCCCAAAGAAACGTACAAACAAGATATTGAAATATTATTGCTGTCAAATAAATTTGTTCAAAAATTATGGACATCATGATAGGCAAAAACAAGGCAAAATATGGTACAAATTACAAATGATGTTAAAAGTACTCTCAAAACCAACTCTTACAGATAACAAATTATAAAATTTAGGCACTAGATGGCAGCAAATATTAAAAACCCAAACTAACTTAGAAATTTCAAAATTCAAGAACTATATATTTATCACAAAAAAAGAAATGATTGGCCCCAAAACCCCAAAATACATCTTAATAAAGGATCTCCAGACCTTAGTCAATAGAGTAGCAACAGTCAGTGAAGAATATGGACTGTCACTAAACATAAGAAAAACAAAATGCATGTTAATATCCAAATCAACCCAAAATGTCCCAGATATACGCATACAGGGTCAAAATATAGAACACGTCAGAAAATACTATTTAGGCACCGTCATCAATGAAAATAACGATAGCTCTGAAGGAATCAAAATCCGGATAGAGAAAGCAAGAGCCGTATTCACGAAAATGAAGAGAGTGTTCTGTGGCAGAGACCTGAGTCTTGAATTAAAGGTTCGTCTGGTAAGATGTTACGTACTGTCAGTTTTGTTTTATGGAATGGAGGCATGGACGCTTAAAAAGATCGATATTAACAAGTTGGAAGCCTTTGAATTGTGGATGTACCGCAGAATGTTAAGAATATCATGGGTGGAGAAAATCACAAACGCTGAAGTACTGAGGAGAATGAATAAAGAAAAGGAGGTCATACTTACAATTTAAAAAACGAAAATTACAATACCTGGGACATGTTACGAGAGGAGAAAGATATCAACTACTGAGAACTATTATGCAGGGAAAAATTATGGGAAAGAGATCTGAAGGAAGAAGACGAAACTCTTGGTTAAAAAAATCTAAGAGAATGGTATAATTGCAGCAATAACCAGCTGTTTAGGTCAGCAGTCTCGAGAATACGTATAGCTCTGATGATCGCCAACCTTCGGAACGAAGACGGCACCTAAAGAAGAAGAATGTTTTAAAGTCGTTAATTTTGGATCTAAATGAGTGTTATAATAACATAACGGTTGGTTTTAAATTATGCTTTAATTTCACTAGGTAAAAATCAATTTTGAGCTGAAATCTTTTAATAAATGAAGAAAAAAACTATGCAGGATCTTTATAACAGTAATTATTTTAAAGTTCCTTACCCGACCTTCTGGAGTCAGACTGATTCCTTTGTTGCCCATGCAAACTGCCAAAAATCCGTTTTCAGGTTTATCCCGGTAAAAAAAAACCATAACTGCCAACCTGGCAAAAGATACGGCACATCAAAACTCAACAAAATTATCGGGATAATCTTCGACTTTCCATCTCAGAATCCCAAAAATTTGGCAACTAAAAATTGAGATGGAAGTCTGTAGCTGCTTAGACCGAATCAAGCCAGGAAAAAGTGAAAAATCAATGCAAAACGGCCTCCATTTATACCCATGGACCTGCTGGCGCTCTAATCGACTTGCATTTGTTAGTTAAGCCAATTCGTTAATCATTAGCATTTTCCACTCAAAACAAGAATAGTAAATCTAATGAGTATCCCAGTAGTTAGTTTTAAATTCAAGAAATATAAATTAATACATCAATAGAAATTTCCTGATTTCTGCAACCCAATATACATACAATCCATCAAATGTAATTATAAATGGCCGAAAAAAAAACAATATACATGAATACAAAAAAAAGTAGTAATAAGTTTGATACTGATAAGAAAATACCTAAGCACAGTGTAGTGAAATGCCAAAGTAGGACAAAATAATGGTAAATAAAATTAATCGAAACTGTACTTAATGAAATGCTTTCCTTCAAAGAGTCCCTGGGAAATACTTAAGGAAAATGATACTGTATTGACCATAATGACAGTATTTGCGAAATAAGGTTAAATTAAATAAATTAGCCATAGTGAACTTAAGGGCAAAATTGAACCGTGACAACGGGACTACTGTTCTTGCGGTATGTGCACTTTAAAACACTATCAAGCAGGGTTTGATAGTTTCTAGGCTAAACAATAAGGCAGACGTCAGAAAAAACCCTACATATACAAATTTTCGCCATCATATTTCTCATTATTTAAAGTGGAAACACCGCATTATCTCTTTTGTTTTTCCAATAACGCTATTCACTTTTAGAGGAATTCTATAGGATGTTTTTGTAGAATATGTTTTGTTGTGTATGGATAAACAAAGTCGATTTTCCATGGAGGAAAATATTAAATTTAAATATAAAAAAACATTCCTAAACTATTTCCACGCAACAGAGTTTGTTTTTCTTTTCTTCGCATGTATTTTTGAAAAAAAAAAGAATCAAATAATATAATCTTAAACCAAAAAAAAATATCTGTTGTATACTATCCTTTTTTTCTTTATAAAAATAATTTATATCTGATAAAAGCAGTGAAAATTGCTTTAATATGTGGTAACATTAAAGTTCATTTCTCCCTCTGAAAAGTGTCTGGTTAGGCGTCAGAGATCTTTTACATTTCACGGCAATAAAAAATCCTTCATGTCATTAACCGTTTTACGAGACCTAAAAAGGCTTTTAGTTATATACGAGTTTCTCATTTATTGCAGAACTTTTATACATAGTGATTTCAAAGATTTGCTAAAAAATTTGATTAGACGCTTTTAGAGATTCACCAATTAAACTGACCAGGAACTTAAGTTTAAAGTACAATTTTTACTTAAAAGTTAGTCTAAATATCACAGAGCTCCTCAGAACAAGATTTTGATTTATTTCTAGTTTCGTAAATTTTGTCGTTTTGAATTATTATGGTTCCTACGATTCTTTCTGCCATGTAACAATGTTGTACAGGGTGAGTCAACGATTGGATGAAGTAGGTTTGTGCCTTTTCGGTGAAATTAACAAAGAAACTATATTTATTGTTTGATACAGTTTATTTTTACGCAGATTTTAAAAATATTTAGGACTCTACAGGGTGAGCCAAAAAACTAGGACAGCATAAAGTTGTATTTTTTTAAATAGAATACCCTATATACGAATCATATTTTCGATTTAGCTTATAATTTTAAATCTTTTTTATTAAGGGTTTACTATAACAAAACTTTACAGTTTCTGAGATAATTAAGTTTAAAGAAAAAAAGTCACATTTTCAAGCATCAATTCAATCCTAAATACCGTTTTCAATTTTGTGACAAATATATTCAAATTTGGAATTTAGCAAGGCCAAGGATAAGTTAACATAATTTTTACCTAATATTTGCAATAAAAAGTACACACATCGGCTCAAATTTGAACAAGTTTAAATGAATAAATATCTTTTTTTTTTAAATGGTACACTCTGTATATTTTTATGTTATTTAATAGAGTAATAAAAACCCTAAAAGTTTTGTTCAATATATCCTATACCTATTTATAATAGTTTTTGAGATATTTCAGTTTTTCTTATTTTCCATACTTTTTTACAGAAATAGTCTTCATTATCATAGTAGCCATGTAAAATAATAAAAAGAAACTACAGAAACAAACAGAATGTGGTTAAATATGATGAAATACATTATTCGTTATATTACAACGGCAATAGTTTAATTAAACATAATGTGAAAAAATTAACACAACAATAACGACAAGGCAAATACATATTTACTTTTATACTAAATTGAAACAAAAAAATTACCTATTAAATACTGAGATTAATTATTTCTTTTTAATAAGTGTTCGAATAAACGACCCTCTTGTGCAATGCACAAATTTAGTCTTTTTTGCAGATTTTCTCGGACCCTGGACAAAATTAGTGGCGTTATTGGTCTACAGGTATCCCTAATCCTGTTTCGCATATCTTCCACTGTTGTTGGTGGATTAACATACACCTTATTTTTAATATAACCCCATAGGAAGAAATCTAATGGGGTGATGTCGCAAGACCTTGGTGGCCACTCAATGAAACCCCCACGTCCAATCCATTTTTGCGGATATCGTTGGTCCAAAAACGCACGAACTTCACGATGGTAATGCGGAGGCGCACCATCGTGCTGGAACCACATACTGTCGAGCTCATCCCTATCGAGACCTTAAAGCAGTTGGGGTAGTTCTTCTTGTAGAAAGTTCAGGTAACTATGGCCATTTAGTGGTTCATTAAAAAAGTGGGGTCCAATAATTCGATTATGATGAATAACACACCAAACGTTTAATGACCAGTGGTTTTGATGTTGCACCTCTCTAATCCAAAATGGGTTTTCTGTGGCATAATAATGCATGTTGCGTCTATTTACGGCACCGTTACTTCTAAAAGTAGCTTCATCACTAAACATTACCTTGCATAATAAATTTGGATTTAATTGAATCTCCGCATTTATTGTACGACAAAAGTTTACACGATTTTCAAAATCCTGTCCATACAATTCTTGGTGTAATTCCATGTGATATGGATGATACCTATATTTCTTGGTAGTACGATTAGCGGTGGATTCTGATGTTTCACATAATGCTGCTAACTGACGGCTACCAATATAAGGATTTTCCTGAACATTTAACAATACTTGTAGTTCTTTTTCTTCATTAGTTACTGGTTTGTTGACGACTTTACGTTTTGGATAATCAACAGTACCAGAAGAATCAAATCTTTGCATTAAGTTTTGAAAAGTATGGGTATTAGGCTGGCGTCGATCAGGATACTTCATTTTGTAAATTCTTTGAGCAAGAAGGCAATTTTTTTGAGCCTCTCCTATTGTATAAATCATATCTATTAACTCATTCTTTGGAAAATTAATTTTACAATATAAGATGAATGCAAAAAAACCAAACTACACTACATAAAAACCAAAAGAAGCGATTGCGGTTATAAATTTGACACACAGAGAAATGTTCTTTTATATTGTTTTTGCCATGGCTACTATGATAATGAAGACTATTTCTGTAAAAAAGTATGGAAAATAAGAAAAACTGAAATATCTCAAAAACTATTATAGATAGGTATAGGAAGACTATTTCTGTTAAAAAGTATGGAAAATAAGAAAAACTGAAATATCTCAAAAACTATTATAAATAGGTATAGGATATATTGAACAAAACTTTTAGGGTTTTTATTACTCTATTAAATAACATGAAAATATACAGGGTGTACCATTAAAAAAAAAGATATTTATTCATTTAAACTTGTTCAAATTTGAGCCGATGTGTTCAACACCCTGTAGCTTTTATTGCAAATTTTAGGTAAAAATAATGTTAACTTGTCCTTGGCCTTGCTATATTCCAAATTTGAATATATTTGTCACAAAATTGAAAACGTTATTTAGGATTGAATCGATGCTTGAAAATGTGACTTTTTTTGTTTAAACTTATTATCTCAGAAACTATAAAGTTTTATTATAGTAAACCCTTAATAAAAAAGATTTAAAATTAGTATATAGGGTGTTCTATTTAAAAAAATACAACTTTATGCTGTCCTAGTTTTTTGGCTCACCCTGTAGAGTCCTAAATATTTTTAAAATCTGCGTAAAAATAAACTGTATCAAACAACAAATATAGTTTCTTTGTTAATTTCACCGAAAAGGCACAAACCTACTTCATCCAATCGTTGACTCACCCTGTACAAAATTGATTTAAAAATTGCTTATTAGTGTATCAGCTGTTTCAATCACCTTGTACATCGTGGTACTTCTTGTGATACAGACTATTTAATCTTACAGATAAGACAGCTTTGGTGGTGTCTTTGATGGTGAAAGGTACAAATTTCTTAACCCTGCTTGCCTGGCGATCAGCAATTACACTAAAAATTATAAAAATTGGAAAGAATGCTGGAGCTACACTAATAGCAATAATTAAAGGTTGATATAGTTTTTCAGACTTGATAAATAAGCAAAAAACACGAAAAAAGCACAGCAGACTACATACAACTAAACAAACAAATCAGTATTAAAATGGTCATAGAAAACAACAAAAATATGAAGGTATTAAACTCCATAAACTCAATTGGTAAACGCAATATGAACCAACTTAAAGATAAAGAAGAAGAAACCAAAAATTGATGACACGAAGTGGCTAACATGGTGGCAGAGTTCTATTCAAATTGATATACTTCAGGTAACCCAATATTACAAATGTTGGTTCAGAAGAAGTAGCTGACATCACAATCGAAGAGTTGAAACATGCTTTGTCACAGTTCGTTTCGTTCGTGTTTCGCGGAGATTTCGATATCGTAAACTCTTTTTCATTTAAAAAAAATTATCGAAGCCAGAGCGAACCGAGATCGTATGGAGAGCGGCACTATAGTGAAAATCAAGTCTAACAGTTAAAGCAGCCAATAAACTGCCTACTAAACACAATATGAACCAACTTAAAGATAAAGAAGAAGAAACCAAAAATTGATGACACGAAGTGGCCAACATTGTGGAAGAGTTCTATTCAAATTTGTATACTTCAGGTAACCCAATATTTCAAATGTTGGTTCAGAAAAACTAGCTGACATCACAATCGAAGAGTTGGAACATGCTTTGTCACAGTTCGTTTCGTTCGTGTTTCGCGGAGATTTCGATATCGTAAACTCTTTTTCATTTAAAAAAAAATTATCGAACCCAGAGCGAACCGAGATCGTATGGAGAGCGGCACTATAGTGAAAATCAAGTCTAACAGTTAAAGCAGCCAATAAACTGCCTACTAAACACAATATGAACCAACTTAAAGATAAAAAAGAAGAAACTAGAAATTGATGACACGAAGTGGCTAACATCATGGAAGAGTTCTAGTCAAATTTGTATACTTCAGGTAACGCAATATTACAAATGTTGGTTCAGAAGAAGTAGCTGACATCACAATCGAAGAGTTGAAACATGCTTTGTCACAGTTCGTTTCGTTCGTGTTTCGCGGAGATTTCGATATCGTAAACTCTTTTTCATTTAAAAAAAATCATAGAACCCAGAGCGAACCGAGATCGTATGAAGAGCGGCACTATAGTGAAAATCTAGTCTAACAGTTAAAGCAGCCAATAAACTGCCTACTAAACTCAATATGAACCAACTTAAAGATAAAGAAGAAGAAACCAAAAATTGATGACACGAAGTGGCTAGCATCGTGGCAGAGTTCTATTCAAATTGGTATACTTCAGGTAACCCAATATTACAAATGTTGGTTCAGAAGAAGTAGCTGACATCACAATCGAAGAGTTAAAACATGCTTTTTCACAGTTCGTTTCGTTCGTGTTTCTCGGAGATTTCGATATCGTAAACTCTTTTTCATTTAAAAAAAAATTATCGAACCCAGAGGGAGCCGAGATCGTATGGAGAGCGGCACTATAGTGAAAATCAAGTCTAACAGTTAAAGCAACCAATAAACTGCCTAATACTCAGCAAGCAAAAGGTAGCTAGAAATTCGTACCGGACAGCAGAAAGTAGGTTGAAATGGAAGAGACTAGAGGAGGCCTATGTCCAGGAGTGGACCAAACTGGGTTCATAGAGAGAGATAGTTTTTCACTGACAAGAAGAACGAAGCATAATTATGCGTTAACACTTGCTTTTTTTTTCTTTTTTGTAGAAAGTCGTTTTCTTATTGTATGTAGATTTCGAATGACTTGCGAAAGTTATATATAGAATATACTTTTAGAAACAATTGGTAAATACATTAAACAATCTTCGCCAATGACTTAGATAACTTCGTATTCTATATTATTTTACCGTGGGGGGCTATCAACAACACCAGGCTCACTCGAACCAAATTGCGAGCCACAGACACACCAAGCTACTGCTAAGCAGACGATCTAGCAAACCAAGCTGCAAAATTCTGTGTCTAAGCAGACAACAGATCAAGGTGGTGATAGAATTTATAACTAGTAACTGCAGCTTGAGAAAATATCTACGTACAATGGGTATCTTCAATGAAGAACCATTATGCAGATTATGTGATGAAGAGGACGAGACGGCTTTACACGTCACCTTGTAATACGAAACTGGAGACACCTTCAATCGATCTGGAAGGCCTATGCCCAGAGGATAAATTATTCAGCAGGCTGCAAAACCTGAATGAATAATGAATGAATAAAAAAGGGGTGGTGATACTGGATCATCGATGTGTAGGCCACCATTGGGCCCTTTACATCCCCCATATCTGCAGGTTATTCGAGGCCGATCGCCTTTGCGAATTCAAGCAGCCTCGTTAGTTAAACTTGCCTAACTGCTTCCGGTAACAAAACTGTATCTCCGAAATATCTCTGTCTCAGTCCGTTGAGTGCTGGGCACTCTCTGAGAACATGGTCAACAGTTTAATCCACCTCCAAACACCATCTGCATGTCAGGTCGCCTTCGACACCGATTCTATGAAGATGGCCCCTGAGGTGATAATGTCTTGGCAACAATCCCACCACAATTCGCAGCTCTTTCGTTCCCAAGGAGAGAAGCTCGTTAGTAGGCCGTGCACTAGGCCCAGTTATATGTTCCTTAGCATACCTCATTCCAGAAGCTCCCCTCCACGATTCAACAAATTTGCTTTCCAGCAACGATTTTAATTCCCTTTTGCCCATAGCAATTGGGACAGGTAATATTGGTTGGGGTCCATACGGTTCAGTCGCCGAACCCAACTTTGCCAGACGGTCTGCTTCCTCATTCCCCCGTATGCCCAAATGTCTTTCCATTTAGTACATTCTTGCACTCAGACACCAGTCGCGAAGTTACGACACTGGACTTCAGTGCCAATATCGTAGCCTTACTGTCTGAGATAAATTTATTACTCTATTCCTGTCTATGTCCCTCTTACAGAGACGGGCACACTGCAGAATACATAAATTTCCGCTGTGGAAATTATCGCACATTGTCCGATAGGGTAGTACTCTCTGACTCCTGTGCTCCTGCTGAATATTCCGGCTCCAGCTCTTTCATCTTGTCGAGATCCATCAGTATACCACCAGGATCCATTTTCGGAAGATTTTGTTTTCCCTCCCAATCCTTCCTACTTGGCAGAAATATCTCCAGGGAGAGGTTGGGTTTAAAAGCGGTATCATGTAATCTGTCTGCATGGGGAGTGATGGACACCTCTCCACCGCGCTTTCCCCGACACCTGAGTAGCCGCCCAATCCAATTTCAAGATGTCCCAGGCAACTGAGACGATAAACAGTCTTCAGGGCCTTCTTCTTTATATATAAGTGAAGAGGAGGCAGGTTCACCAGGACTTCCAGAACCCTGATGGTGGGAGCAGTCCGCATCGTACTGCAAAACCTGATCAAGGTAACCAACCTGTTCACCTAGAATGGATATAATAGACAACACAATAAGTCTTATTATTTCATGCCTAAAAGAGTCATAAATTCAGGATACAATTGGAGTTAGATGTAAAATTAGCTATTGGGCTAAACTCTCGCCTTATTATATATATTTTTTTGGTAATATAAGACGTTATTTATTTGCCTTCAAAATATAAAACCCTAACCCCATGAAATGTGAACAATAACGTCACCTTTTTTTACATTTATTTACGATTAAATAACCTGTGACGGTATTCTTTTCAATTTTAAAAATTTCTCTCGTAAGACATGCACAGTCATGAAATTTGTTTTTGATGGGAATGCCTTTTGTCTTATCTGTAACATAAAACAATCTGTGCTGTTACGTTTGCGTTTGGCCGATCACTGAAGGTGAGTCCAGACTGAGCGTAAGCATATTACGTCCTTTTAAGTTAAAAATGAATCGTCCACACATTCTATTTTGTTCCGCAGCCGCGAAGTGTGTGTGTGTAGTTTTCTTTTTTCTTAACCTAATTTTTATCATAATTTTTGGTAATATTTCTTTTATCTAAAAATTAAAATGAAGCAAAATAAAAAATTAATTGCAGAAGTGTCGTTATCTAGAAAAAAGAAACTAACGAAAAAGTTACAAAATATAAAGGATTACTGAGGTACTTCTTATTAAAAAAAAAAGTTGTGATGTCAATTATCTCAGTTATTGTAATTTAGTTTAAAGTTTTTTCTTTTACCATCATTGACAAAATGTATTTTTTTAAGTATATTTTAAATAGTGTAGTTTAGTCATTTTAACGATATATCTTTCTCGAAAGTTTGAAGACAGAAGTTCAATGTAATAGTGTAATTTTAACAATCTTTTTACACATTATAATTGTTTGTATTTTTTAGAAGAATATGTTAAAGATGATACTAACTGGATTTCTATTACTAAATTTCTATCGGTTATACTGGTTTTTAAAGAAGGGAGTCGCGATACCTCACAATGAGAAGAAAAATTATAAATTCACTGTATATTCTAAAAAAAAAAATCTTTGGGTTAATAGAAAAGGAAATTTCAAACTAATTAGTAAAATAATACAAAACATTACTATAGAGTAGCCACATGCTCTCACTATTAAATTTGAGTTATATGAGTAAATAATACGATAAAATGCATAAGTAAAATTAACAGTATGACTTCAGGTATTCACCAAAAATAATCAGGTAAAACTATAACAAAAGGTTCATTAAACAAAATAATTACTTATAAAAAAATTATCAACTGAAGATAGCGAAAAGATAAAAAGACAATATTTAGGGACGGAAATCAATGAATGCTTGACTCTTTAACATTAAATAAATTAGCTTAAATCTGGCTAAAATAAACACAGAGGTAATTAACTACAAGGTAAAAATAATAGTAAAAAAACACTCAAAATATAATCATAATAACACCAAACTACTATGTGAAAAGTAGACCGCTTGACATTAACCTTTAAATTAAATAAAATGAAATGAACTGAAAGAATTTCTAATTTGACTTTATAAGCCAGTTTTTGTAGTCGAGCACACAAGAAAATATTGCTGGAGTCATGAACATATCACGATGCTAGGCAACACTAAATTCGCCAATAACAAACCCAAAATGGGGTCCTGAGATTCCGTACAATACAAAATAATTCAGTATTACTACTAGTAAATTAATTTAACTAAAATTGGAAACATAGTGATACTTCCAGGAGGCAAATACATAGCAAAATATAGTCCATATTACAATTTAAAACAAAAGTACTTTCAAAATTAACTGATAATAAAAGGGAAAAATTAGGCACTGCCAGGTAGCAGGCATTAAAAACCCAGATAATAACAACAATCATTAATCGATAATCACAAAAAAAGTAACAATTGGCCCTATAACCCCAAAATATATCTTAATAATTTTCTCAAGTGGTCAGTTTGGGATCTAAATTATACTTAGAATAGTATATTTATGGTTGGTTTTAAATTATGTTTCAATTTCACTCGGTAAAAATCTAGAAATCCATTCAGGACTGTTCCTATAATTAGTAATTTAATGTTCCCCACCCGATTTCCTGGCGCCTAGACCGATTCCTTGTTAAAAATGCGCTCAAGACTGACAAAATCCCTCTTTCTAGATTGTGTCTCCATAACACAGCAAGAAAACGCAAAGCAGACAAAAAATATTCGAAATATTAGGAAAACTAAAGTAAAACTAACCAAATTAACCATAGTAAACTTAAAATGAAATTTTAACTGTGACATATTAATGGTAATTATTATTTTTTTATGGTTTACAATAGGTATATATAAGGTTTGCTAAAGGCACGTTTGTGGATTAGCATCTCGATACCAGAGACTATCGTTGAATAGCAATTTCATTATATAACGGTCTTTATTACTTAAGATTTAATTAATATAATAAACCAATCAGTGGCGGATCCAGCCTCTCTCTTTGGGGGGCGGGCGGTGATATTACAAAAGTACAGTATGGCAAGATAAAGCTAGTTGTCGACGGGGGGGGGGAGACACCGAAAACATTCCCATTTTTAGTGACAAGGGCAGGGTCGGGTATATTTTTCTGAATTTGAAGTTCTTGGAGAGGGGGGGGGGGAGAAGCCAGCAGCATACACATTCCTATATAAGAGGCAGAATCGGGTCTATTTTCCTGAATTCAAAGTTCTTGGGGGACTGCTATCGCAAAAAAAAAGTTGTTAACGGGGGGGGGGGTGTCAACAACATACACATTCCTAATATATAAGGCAGGATCAGTTCTATTTTCTTGAACTCAAAGCTCTTGAGAGGAGGGGGGGGGGGAAGATCGCAAGCATACACATTCCTATACTCTATTCACGAACTAGAGAGAGTAATAAAACTCTCACCGAAACCTCCAACGTACCTGTTCTAGTGCCGCAAGTATTTAAATTATAACTTAGGATTTTTTGAGAGTTTGAGAGTTTTAGTCTGAATGTGCCTAAAACGGTTTCTATGCCAAAATTAAAAATAACAAAAATATTGCTGTGATTTGTATTAAATATGTCAAATGATCCATATTTTCTAATGTATGTGAATTATTAAGAAATCATAATAAATAAGATAATATTACAAAAACTGTTATTTTAAGTTTATCACCGAAATAATATTTTCTGCTATAAATACTTAGTGAAAACATAAACCTCCTTCCGACGCCTATGACAAGGACTAAAATACTTTTTAATACTTCACACATTCAAATATCTATTGTTATTCAACCCAAAGAATCCATTATTATAGACCGATATTTTTGATTATAAAATTTCTAACTCATTCCTATGAAAAATATATGTGTCTAACAGATTTTGCTAAAGGTACCGGATTAAAGAACCCAGGTAGTTTGCGAAGAAAAAAAGGGTAAAAAATGATTTATTACTCTCTCTAGTTCTTGAATAAACTATAGTATAAGAGGCAAAATCAGGTCTATTTTCTTAAACTTAAAGCTCTCGGGGAGGGCGATCGCCCTCATCGCCCCCCCCCCCCCCTGGATCCGCGCCTGAAACCAATATATAATTGCACTTGTTATATTAATAAATAAAATTATCAATATCAATTATTCCAAAACTGGCAAATAAAATAAGACAACAAACTTCTGGAAAAAAAATCTTAGGTTATGTTCATGCAAAACACTGAAAATAAAGAGCTTCCACCATATTTATAGCAATCCGCTGAACGTTGAACATCATCTTGCTTAGTAACTTAGGAAACAGCGGATTTAGACGGGATATCTTCCATCTCTATCTTTTATTAAATTTAACAAGTCACAATGCTTGAAATTTGACGTCTACTCTTACGCTCCGCAGTTTTCCCGCTGTCTGGACTTACCTTAACTCTCTGTAACTATACTACAAATTAGTTCTTTACGTCACACATTTTCTGTGGAAGAATAATGAGACAAATATATATACACATGGAGGTCTGGAAGAGTGAATCGAAGGTTGAGTAAACGAACAGATAGATGACTTGTTGACTTCATAAGAATTCATTTAAAGTTACAAATATCTTGAGTTTTTCAATTTCAGTTAAGTAACTTTTGATTCCATCACGCGCTAAAAGGTGTCTGATTTGCAGCCCGAGATCTTTTACATTTCAAAGCAATAAAAAACCCCTTATGTCATTAAGCGTTTTACGAGACCCAAAAAGGCTTTTAGTTAGATACGATAAGGCCACTTGCAAGTGGCTGTTAAAAAAACCTAATTAGGGAGGCGGACAGATAAATTTCAAGCGGAGAAAATGGCAACTTTTTATCGAGATGATTTAATATTGGAGTAGTTAAATTGTGGAATAATGTCCGGGGTTAGAAGACAAATTTTAATGGCTTTTATGGGGTTTTTAGCGTAAAATGTACTTTAGTGGTAGTTTAGGAGATTATAAATGAGTTATCTTTTGTCTTGATAACTTTGTATTCTTGAAAGATTAATTTGCGAGTTTATTTTTAGGACTTTGTTTTTTCAGAGGTTCTATAATTTATGTATTTTTTATATATGGCTTTAAAAATTCATTTTATACAAAGTGAATACATTAAACTATTGTATTTTTGGAGTAGAGCAGATCTTTTTTATCAACTAGAGAAGGTTGAAGAAGTCTCAGATGGGTAAAATTAGTTCACCAGACAACAAAGAACAGCTCTACCTTAGAGCGGGTTTGATAAACTTGGCTGAAGAAAATAACATTCATCTTATGTTCGTTATTTAATACGGTGACTTTTTTAAATCACCACCTTGGAGTCGAAAGAATGGTCTTGACTTTGCTACTGCAAATGAAAACTATTAACTTGTTAGCATAACTCCAAATATCTGGCCAAACTTTCCTCACAGCCAACACCGTCCATAATTATTATAAGTCAGCATAAATATTTAGTGTTAAATTCCTCCCTAATCCAAGTGAAAACTTGCAGAAAGAAAACTGGACAAAGTTCATCGGGAGCATACTTACACCGGGAAGGAAACGATGACCGAATTGTTCTAGGTACACTTTCCTGGATCAACAATAATAGAAGAGTCACTAGAGACTTGAAAATTCAGTGGAGAGGTAACCACAGCAGGAAGAGAAACAAAAGAGAACTAGCAAACATCACAAGAGGTAATTACGTATGAAAAAATAAAAGGGACCATAAACTCATCTGAACCATATAAATCGTCGGGACTGGACGGGATTTATCCGGCAATACTATAGCAATGACCAAACCTGCCAATTAGCAAGCTTTGTTGCATATTAAAGGCTACCCTAGCTCTAGGATATATTCCAAAAATATGGAGGCTAACCATTCAGAAACCTTGAAAACCAAACTATTCAATAGCAAAGGTATTCAAATTAATAAGCCTAATGTTATTTATTCTCAAAACTCTTGAGAAGCTATTTGACAGGTATGTTAGGAATAATTTACTGGCAAATATTCCATTTCATCAGAACCAGCATGCGTACAAGACTGAGAGATCTATAGAGACAGCTCTTCCATGAACTGGCCAGCAAAGTGGAAAACACGCTGGAAAATGGAGAAGTGCTTCTAGGAGCATTTCTAGACATAGAAAAGGCGTTCGATATTACGTCTTTTCAATCAATTATTACTGAAAGAAGGAACGTTAATTTAGAAGAGACCTGTTGCAGGTGGATCAAAAATATGTTACAAGACAGGGTTGTCTATACAGACCTGCTGGGAAAAATGCTGGTGCTTGGGAGGTATCTTCAGAGTGAGTTTTCTCCCCAACGCCGGTCAACAAATGCCGTTGACTGGACAGAAAACTATATGGAACAAAATTAGTAGCCCTGAGGACATGGATATGGACCATACAACCTCGGGCTGCCACTACAATATACCGTTCGAAGTCATAATATAGGATCGAATGGCAAGTAAAAGAGTAAAACCGGAAACATCTTCTGATACAATTATCTGGTACACTGGCGGTTCAAAAACCAGTGAGGGTGCTAAAGCTGAGCCATATGGGTTACAATTAAGGAAAAAAAAACTATTGGGAAAATACCCAACAGTACTCCAGGCAGGAATATATGCAATCTTACAGTGTGCAGATGAGATAAAAAGGAGAGCTCACAAAGGGAAGCAAATCTACATTTATTCTGACAGCCCAGTAGTCCTAAAGGCCCGTAAGGGCCAAAAGGTATCTTCTAGATTGGTCTGGGAATTTCAGAGTGAACTTGTAACTCTGGCAAAGGGCAACAGAGTCATGTTAAAGTGGGCACCAGGACACGAAGGCATACATGGAAATGAAAAAGCTGACCAGCTAGCGCAGCTCACTATCTTAATATATTGGTAAGCAACCGACTTTTGGAGTACCGCGGTGTGCAGTCCGGGAAGCAATCAAATAATGGATCAAAAAAAAGTACAGAAACCACTGAATAGCCAGACAGGGATTGAATCACAGCAAGCTATTTATTGGGAAGCCTAATCCTAAATTAGTAAGGAAACTACTCCAAACGAGCAGGATTCAATTAAGGGCTATTACGGGTATAATGACACACATGGCGGTCAAAGTACATTTGAATAAAATGAACCTGTATAACGGAGACCTCGGCTGCAGACTATGTGGCCAAGCCGTAACTGTAAAGCATACCTTATGGTATTATGAGTCACTAGAGAGAAGGAGATGATAAACCTTCAAGTTAACAGATTTGTAACTGAGAAAAGTACACACTCAGTCCTTAGTTTATCTGTACAACTTAATCCAGGAGAGTAGGTTAACAGAGTGGCTGGGTGAGCATAATTGGTCTACTCTGACTGCAGTGCATTCGGCTTTTCAGGACGGACTCGGAGGAAAGAAAAAGTTCACTGAAAACTTTGACAAATTGAAGGGGTGGGCCCTTTCTCTGTCGATAAATACGAATGACTTAAGGGACCAATCATCAGTATAGCGAAATAGTACATATCCAGGGGATATTGGAGATAATACAAAGAACTTTCGAAGAATTTCAAAGAAAAGGCGATCGAAAAGTAGCAGTTGAGCCAGTACACAACCTGGATGTTGGACGATGGAAACTATTGATGGAAACTACTGAGAAGATAGATTTTCCTTCAAATCTCAAACCTTCTTAGCGAATCTGGCTGTAAACTTTGGATTTATTTGAAACCAATTTATTTTATCAAATCTTCCATTTGATTTTCGGTATCGATTCAACATATAATTTACTCAATATTCACACCGACATGTTCGGTATATGTAATTTATAAGCAGTGTTATTGAATCATTCCTGCTTTATTCATACACTAATCACTCGTGTGAGAGGGTATAGTCAGCGTAGAAAGTTTAAGAGTATAGTAAGGTAAGTTTCATACAAAAGAGTATTGAATTGCGCTTGATACTTTTGCTACGATTACAAACGTTGAATTATCTTAAAATAAATATTTCTGCTAAGACTTATGTAACTCTTAAAACTAATTGTCGAGGGAATCTATATTAAACTGGAAGCTTGTAAACAGTAAGCTTACACAAAGTTATCGAAAAGGTTTTCACCTTTCTCCTGCGGGCTCCTTAGGTGATATTTCAGAACTTAATCCCGTTTGAACACAATATTTATGTCGCGTCGTGGGTAGTTTATTAAGGTTACCTCTTTCACCATTTAAATTCAAATTCAATGCCGTTTCGGGAATATGAGGGAAAAAGGAGGGAATTGATTTGTAACTATTGAGTACAAACATTTTGACCTTAATATTTTTGCTATTGTATAATATTCCTGTATTTTATTGCGAAATATTAATACACTTAAACGAGGTAAATCATAAATATGGTTAAGATTATACGGGGTGCTCTAAAAAAATTCCAAAGAAAGAATGGCGTATTGAGGTAAGATAAGAGTAAATAAATAAATGGTTATAAACATATAGTAGCAAATAAAATAATATCAATAACAACTACTATAAAAATTTGTTACGGCGCTCAACACGTACGCATGCTCGGTGCTTAGCTACCCTTTTGGAATTGTAAAATGGAGCAGGACGGACATCGAGAACCTGCAAAGGAAAATAAGATCACTCTTAACAGAAGGACACAAACACCACCCTCGGAGTGTTGTTGAACGTACAGTGCTTCCAAAATGCTAAGGAGGAAGAGGACTGGTCGATATTGGTAAGCAGCTCGATCAACAAATAATAAACTTACGTTCTTATTTCCACAGGTTAGCGAACTCTTCCACACTACATCGAGCAATATGAGGGGCAGCCGATTCAACGCCGCTACAGCTGAGAGAACGGGATATTGCTTCTCACCACCGAACAGACTAAGAGAAGCTACAGAAACCACTTCATAGACAGCATCCAAATGAGGTTATTCAGGACAATGTCAACAATTCAGCGTCGAACTACTGGTTGATTTCAGGACCGATGTTTCCGGAAACGGAGGGCTTCTTGTTAGCTATCCAAGACCAGATTATTCCGACGAAGAACTATCGGAAGTTCATCATCAGTGATCTCTCAATCCCCCAACCAATGTAGATATGGCTGTCGAACATCAGACAATTAAGCACATAACTGGAGGATGCCAAGCGTTTGCTGCAACCGACTATAAGGAAAGACACGACTCAGCCGCTAAGATACACCACCAAGAGTTAGCAGATAAGTGAAAACTCTTGCAGGTAGGAAAAGTGCCTTACTACAAATACAATCCGGAGCCTATTCTTGAAAACGACGAATACAAGTTATATTGGGACTGAACTGTTCTAACAGATCAAACAGTTGTTCATAATAGGCCAGATATTATACTAACAGGTAAAATTTCTAGGCGAACTACACTGATCGACATTGCTGTACCTAATAACAACAACCTAAGACCAAAATACAATGAGAAGATCGCCAAATACAGAGATTTGGAGGTGCAAATCCGCAGCCAGTGGGCAATGAACAGCGTCCACACCATTTCCATAATACTATCAATAACTGGAGTGATACTAAAGGACCTCCTGCAAAATATCAAGGGACTAGGCCTTAGTGAGCATCTGTATAAACCGATGCATTAGGCAGTTCTCCTTGCAATCGCGCGAACCGTCCGAAAGTTTGTAGGAAGTGCAGAAGGCCACGCCATTTAGGACTTGATAATTTGGAAAGGGTTCCCACAGTGCTTAATACTTTTGGTGTCTTTGTATACCTGGAATGAGTTAACAATCCCTGGGGGAATGTGAAGCCTTTTGGCTTGTAAATCTGAATAACAATTATTATAAAAACGTAAACTTACAATTCATATCCACGTGCAGAGTAGAAGCCAGAGGCGCAGTCTTATCATTGTTCGAAGCTTGACACGTCAACTCCGAATGGACATCTTTTCTACTTAAGCTAGTTATCCTAAGATCACTCCGAACTGTTCTTGAATTAGAATTTGCTAGTATTATTGACGATGAAACTCCCGTAGTAGTAGTATTCTGAACTGGTTGGTCGTTTATGAGCCACGTGACTTTTGGAGCAGGTTTGCCTGTAACAAATAATATAAGAAATTAGACATCTAATACAGTTTTAAACAGTTTATCTACTGATCGTTTTTTGTTTATATCTGTTTTCTTATTTTATTTCTAAATGTTCTCAATACATGATGAAAAAGTTATTTTAGATACACAACTGGCATTTGAATTTTTCATTTAAAACGTGTTAAAATTGCAAAAGAAGCGGGTAGGTATAGGAACATGTTACATAGTTCGATAGGTAATTTAATTTTCTATTTGCAATATATTCTTTGAACAAGGTTTGCTTTACTTTTTATCCACCATGTATAATTTTATTTCAATGCTGCACATAATTTGTATTAATCTTCTGAGAAACTGTCGCAAAGATCTCAAATTCCTAGTAAAAGTATCTAGAAAGATATATCTTTTTAGAATGAAACCGTTTTTGCTCATGAAAATTACAATAATATGAAGTATTTGATGATTAAAATGTGAGCATTGATACCAACCAGTGATAGATGTGGCAGAAATCTTCAAAAATATTTTCAGAAGTCAGATTACTATTTGTTGTGACCATGATCAAAATTTTAGGACGATATCTTAAGCGGTTTTCTAAATACTCCTAATACGCTATCGAGTTTGGGGAACCATGTACACTATGGTGCAATACTGAACCAGTAATAGTTTTATTACTTATTCTAAGAAAGTGGTACTTGTATTGGAAAATGTAAACAATATTAAAATTTAATGATCATATAGCAGTTATCAAAGATTAAGACACAACAAATTATGAATTATAAATACGAAAATATAAAAAATTGTTGGGTTACTTTTGCATTAGGCTAAATATAGTAATTGTTACGGTTTCCAATAATTTATTAAAACACTTTTAACTTTTTTAATGATTTGCAGTCATAGAATATTTACATTGCTTTTAAAACGAATAATAACCTTGGCAAATATATTAAAAATAGCAAAGATAAGACCTGCAAAGAGCAAAAATGCCGAGTTTATAAATTGAATTGTGGTTCATGCCAAAAAGTTACTTTGGTAAAATAGACTGAATATTTAATATTAGAATTAAAGAGCACAAAAAACACAATTCAGCGTATGCAATACATCTTTGATCTAAAAACCACAGTTTTGAAGAAAATTTCAAAATACTACATATTGAAAATAAAAACCGGAAGTTGACTTTATTGGAATCATTATAGATTAACAAAGTTAAGAAGACAGACAACATTTTGAATGACAAATTAAATGTTAATAATTCATTATTCTTATTTAGTAATATGAATTGTTTTGTTTTTCCTTATTAAGGTATAACCATTCAAATTTGTAAACCTGGAATTTTTAAATAAGTACTAGAAAACCTTCAATAATATTTATTTCTTAATTTTTATGTCATTGTCTAGTAGATATCTCACAAACTAGCAGTGCTACGAAATATGCCATTTAAAACATAATTTTAAACAAAAAAGATGTGAAGATCTGAAAAAGTTTGGTATTATTTTAAATGATATGTGTCTAAATACGTGATACTGGTATATGATGATTAATTTCTAATATTTTTTCTATTTTCCAATTTAAGTATTTCTTTTTTGAAATAAGTAATATTATTAAGTCTATATATGTAGAAAGAAAGTTAGTGGTAATATAAAAAAGTCAGACAGAGTTTAAAAATACCGACATATTAAATTTTTTATTCGTGTTGTTATAAAAGTGAGTCAATAAAAGATATAAAATCATACCACGCCGTTCCTTCCATACACCTTGTATGTTTAAAATAGGGTGTTTTGAGAAATTGCGTATATGATTTTTTTATTTTGTCAAAAGAAATCATCCCATAAAATAGATTAAGGTCGTTTATATGCTGAAAAATATGCTGAATGTAAATGTAAAAATTTTTGCGATAAACACGTCCCACGTAATAAAAATATAAGAAGAAAATAGGTTGAATTGTGACAAAGTGTCACATAAGAGTCAAAATTTGCGACTGGCGATTAATTTTCTGGTCGAAATTCTGAGTTTAAGACACAATAACAACAGGTTTCAAAAATCTTTTAGAAAAAAGATAATTTTTTTCTTCCAGCTTTATTTTAATAAGTTGAAGATAACTTATCTACAAAAACACTTTGTTACAAAAAGTTTAAATTTGTTGGCTGCAAAAATTAGTGAAAGCTAATATTCAATCGTCAAATTCAAATCATCTATAGGTTTCTATTTTATAAATCGGTTTTGAGTCAGTCATTCTTGATTTTAAATAAAAATTCGATTTCAGCAAGTTTGGTAAATGTTAATATTTTATTTATGAAGATCAAATTCTAACTAAAAAGAGCATCAGTAGATCAAGATCGACTTATAAAATACAAGTTTCAATGGAATTGCAAAATACAATTTGGGTTTTTTACTATAGGTAATCTAGAAGCGTTCCTGCTCACAGAGTGAGTCAACAGTTGGATAAACTAAGATTATGGATAAACTTAATAACTTCAGTGTCATTCTCGTTCTCAAGACACTTTAGGCACTGATTTTTTTAAGGTCTATATTGAAATGAGGAAAACGACTAGGGCCCTTTTATTATATGTAATTTAAATCGGCTCTTTCTAGAACTTGATCATTTTGTACAGAGTGAGTCAACGACTAGATAAACTAAGATTATTGGTAAACTTAATAACATCGGTGTCATTAATATTCTAAAGATATATCTGATGTTGTTTTATTAAGGCCTACATTCAAGTTTAAAAAAAGAATTGGGCTCTTTCTTCTTATAGTGCCCATCCTCTTTGGATGTTGGCTATCACATTGATCTATATTACTTTATTCACTGCTGCTCTGAACAGACTTGTTGATGTCATTCCAGTACATGTTCGTAGGTTGCGCAGCCATGATATTCGTCTTCGTCCAGCTGAACTCTGGCCTTCCATCTTCCCCTGCAGGATAAGTTGGAGCAGGCGATATTTCTCATTCCGCATGATATGTCCAAAGTACTCCAATTTTCTGCGTTTGACATTTGTAAGGTATTCCAGTTCTCCACCAATACGTTGTAAAATGTTCTCGTTTGATACGTGGTGTATCCAAGGAACCCTAAACATGCGGCTGTAGCACCACATCTCAAACGCATCTATACGTTTACATGAAGCATCGATAAGGGTCCAGGCTTCTGCTCCATATAAGAGAGTTGAGAGTACATAGCATTTCAAAATCCTGATCCGCGTATGTATATTGAGGGATAGGTTGCAGAGTATGTTGCGCAGCTTATTAAAAGTACCTCTTGCTTTCTCGATTCGGCTTCTTATTTCTCGAGAGTGGTCCCAGTCCTTATTCAACGTGCAGCCTAGATATGTGATCGTCTCGACAATTGTGAGAGTTACGTTGTTGGCAGTAAACTGTATATTGCCGACGTCGTTTTTACTGACAATAATCGTTTGCGTCTTCTTGCAGTTTATCTTCATACCATATCTGTTGCAAGCTGTCACTATTCGGTCGATAATTCTTTGAAGTCCCTCTGCAGTATCGGCTATAAGAACGGTATCATCCGCGTATCTTAGGTTGTTTATTACTTCTCCATTTAAAATAATTCCATCTTCTATGTTGCCCAGTGCTTCTTTAAAGAGATGTTCTGAGTATACGTTGAATAGAAGTGGCGACAGTATACAGCCCTGGCGTACTCCTCTCTTTATATTAAATTCTTCTGTTGTCTCATTCTCAACTCGTACAATAGCCTTTTGTTGTGAATATAGCTTTGATATTATCTCTCTGTCTCTGTCGTCGATTCCTGTCTCTGGGCTCTTTAGTTACATGTAATTTAAATCGGTTCCTTCTCGGACTTGATCATGTAAAGAGTGAGTCAGCGACTAGACAAACTAAGATTATGGATAAACTTAAAAACACCAGTGTCGTTATAATTGTAAAGTAATCTCTGACAGTGTCTTATGAAGTAACACGGCCCCCTCGGACCAGAAAAATTTATTAAGAAAAATTGCTCAGAAAAATATATCACATTTATTATAAAGGGTTTCATGTACTAGAAATGTGAAAAAAAATTGGTCCGTTCATGCTCTTGCTAGGGAGGTGAACCCACGAACAGTACATATAAAACTGGACTGCTTATGAAAATAATTTTTGACCCCCCCTTATTGGTCGCCATTAGGTGCAATGATTTGTATGGCAATATTGAATTCCCTGCTAGTTTTTTACATTGGCGTGAATGTGTCATGAATGAATGTCCATTTTATTATTCTAACTAACAGGTTTAGACAATAACTATCTCTTTCTATACTATATCTAAAACAATAAATCGCTCTTCCTTGTTTTACTTGACAGGTTAATCGAGTATATTCAATAAAAAAGACCAGAGCTCCGATTCTGTAAGCATATTTTTTGACATTCTCTTTCCTTATCGTTTTTAGGACAGTGATATACTTATTTGTTAATACAGACTGAACAAAGATAGAAGATCCTTATTATGACATTCTCTTTCCCTTTACTCTTATAGAATCGCATCCCAGGATAATTATTTCTGTAAAACAATATTTAACTTTATTTTAAATTTATACTTTTAGTTTCCTCAAAATTATAATTTTTCTGTTTAAAGCAACTCCAATAAAGATAATTTTTTTAACTTCTTTGGAACAGCGTAAATATGTAACAATTTTATTATTTTTAGAAAACAAGCATGAAATGTCAGTTCTTATAAATAAATGAAAATGCTTTTTCTATGACTGTTTACATATTTTATTTTTTACAATAAAACTGTTATTTAGCAAAATAGCTAAAATGTGAAATATGCGCCAAAAACAAATCGAGACTAATTTTTTTTTTGAAATATCTGTTTTAGAAACATCCCTATTCAGACGTAGAGTATAAGAAGTTAACGAAAAAAAGGATTAAGTCATTTATTTTAAAAAATTTTGAATTAAAATAGTTTATTGTTTAATGAAAGTTATCGAAATGTCCACATAATCTATTGCAAAGTAAGATAGTTTCATCATTTAAAAATAGCTTCGATTAGGTCTTTATTAAAATTATTTTCTCCTCGATGCTTTTAGGGAACTAATATGTTAGGTATTTATATAGGGTTAACAAAACGGAGCTTTAATTTAAAGGAAGTAAAGTAACATTACGTACTAAACCATTTTTATAAAAAAAAAACTCTAAAAAGGATAGTGTTAAAGCAGTTTATATTTAATTGCAACAAAACAATATTTATTAAGACACTTTAAATATAAAAAGCTTGTAAATACAAGAGAATTCTTACATTAATACATTCATTTTTAATATAAATATATACAAAAAGATTTACTAGCAACTTTTAATTTTTACACTAGGTCAAACTTTCCATTTACTTAACTGTTTAAGGATCTGGAATTGACCTTTCCTAGAGTTGAATTTTTGAAATGGTAATGAATCGCAGCTTCTCACTACTTTGACAAAGGATTTTCATGACACAAATTTTCTATCTGAGCTAAAATCAAGGATTTTTGTTTTATTAATTAATAACACATTCAAACAAAAGATTATTATTTTATTTTTAGACAAAACAAATACATAAAAGTAAAATTTATGTAATTTCCAAACATCCTTAATAATATTGAAAAATTTCATATTATATGCAATCATTTATTTTTATTTTAATATGGCATATTGGTTTTTAAACATAAAATCATTTTAAATTTTAACACCATACCAGTTTCGATGTTGAGCTTTATATGTCAGTGGAACATTAACTTTATGGTAAAACGATACTGTTGTTGGTTAATGCACACCTAATTCAGGACTTTTTTTTGTAGAGCCAGTGTATGTTGTTAAGTTCAAGCTTAGTTACTTCAAGATGTTAACATCAAACAGTGCTTCGTAGTTTTTTTCAGACAGTTTATTTGTAAGAAGCAAAGCACAAGCTTTTTGCTCATCTAATTGTATAAAATTATTTCCAAAAAAATGCTCTGAACAGAGTTACTTATCTGGTGTATAAAAAATTATGATCATGACCAATTTGCTTCAGCTCTTGAATTTGAAGATTCTTTTCTCTTAGAAAACTACAATATTGATAGCATTAAAAAATTATCATATATCATATCCATAAGATTAAATTTGTTACCTTTAGATTTACAATTTAATTCTAAGGTAAAATTTTATATAACTATTATTTTATATAATTATTATTGAATGCTTTACAACTTACCAATTAAATAAATTCCAATTTACCAGATCACTCAATCACATTTTTTAAAATACCAAAAAAAATCTTAAAGTTCACGTTCCTGTTTGAAATTTTCAGTAAAACGTTACATAAAATGTGATAAAATGCATAAAACAGCAAAATCAAAAATAAATTTTTGTCAAAATGAAAAGTATTCAGTCAATGTCAAAAATACACTTTCACCAATATTATAAAAATTTAGGGAATTCATTGTTGCCAAAGTAATTATTTGCACGTAATGGCACGGAGCATGGTGGCGTTATTTTTATTATAAGGGGAGGTATTATGCATGATCAGTCCAGTCTTATATGTCAAGTTCGTGGGTGAACCGCTCACATATTAGAAATAAAGTAGGAAACAGGATTCGTTCGCTTTCTTGTCTTACACTAAATTGTTTAAAATACATAAAGCATTATAGATTCTGAAAAGTTTTACAAAATAGTGGTGAGCTAAAATAACTGTATATAATAAAATAACTAACTAATTTTTAACAATAACATTTCGAAAGGAAATTCTTTAAAAAAGCAGTTAAAATATCTCTACCATACATAAGTATCCGATTGTGTCACAGGGTCGTTTTGTTTTTTTTCCTTCTCCAAAACAATTTATTACTTATAAATCTGAGATATTGTCGGGCGCACTATCTCGAAAAGTTTTCTGTTTCGAACGGCGCTTTACGCCCAGATTTATTGCTTCAAAAGAAATCTAAATCATGTAACGTAACGTGTACAAATTTAACACATACATTTCTCGGACAGGCCAGATAGATCATGTAAGGGTTAAGGGAATAGCGCAATATTGTCAACGAGAAACTTATTTCTGCGTATTTTTCTAGATTAGTGAGACTTCTCTTGATTTGTTGTATGTTTTCAGCCATTTACAAGCCATTTAGTGTCTCACTTTTATAAATGTCCCCGCTAAAATACAGATTTTAAAGTAAACAATTTTATGTGAGAAATTTCTTTTAGTTGACATTATTATTTTGTATCGAAGGTGGCAGTTTGAGGGATGTGACAAGCAGTGGCGGCTTGTCCTTAGTTTTGCAGGTTTACGCAACCCCTCAAAAAATTGTAAATTAAAATAAAACATACTAATAAATATAAGTGCAAATATTTTTTTAATTTCTACTGATAATTTAATGATTAAATTTAAATCAATTTTTTACCTAGATTATACGCGAACAGCAGTCAATTATTGAAATAATTTAACTTACTACGCCTAAATATCAAGAATAATTTGTTTATATCACAGTATTATGCCTAGAAACATTGCCGATTTGCTGGTGTACAATTTTAACGCAATTCAAGCTAATCTATTGGAACGTATATAGAGTTGCCTATCTAAAAATGGAGATTAATTTCGTCTCATAAGCTTCATATAGATTGTAAGTCGACTTGCAAACCTATATCAAGTGAAAGTTTCTTCTTCAAGCAGCAGTTAAATGATTTCTTTAGTTCAGGTTAGAATACAACCATGGTGTCTACTGTGCCGGTATTTCTAAGTGTGCTGTCTACTGTACCGGTATTTTAGTTTTCGTGAAAGTGACTTTGATCAAAATACTTTGTTACGTTTTAAAGAGGTTAGGATTTCGAGTTACGACGGAATTTATAAAAACTATCGTGTATGTGCTAGACATTTTTAAGAATCACTTGTAAGAAATTCTAGAAAGCAGTAAAATATAATGCAGTTCCTGCTCTCTATTTTTCTGTATATGTAAGTAAAACAAAGTGAGCGCTTTGTTATTTTCTAGAAAACATGAGCAGCTCATCGAATGGGGTGCAAGTAACTATGAAAAAAATCTATGAACATGCTGCTTATATGCATTGTTATGCACATCAGTTAAATTTGGGAATGTTAAACGCTGCATCTGCCAATAAAAATGTCTGCATATTTTTTTTTTAATTTACTATGGATTTGTTCTGTTTTTCAAAGTCCTTAAAGAACCGAAATGTTAGACAAAATTGTTAACAAACATTTACTTCGTGCGGCCTCAATAAGATGCAATTTTAATTTTGGAGTTGTTGTACCGTATTCGAATACAAAGACATTCAAGAGACAATGGAAAGAATCTTAGGTGACAGTAAAAATGTTAGTAGCACGGACCAATCATCAAGGTATGTCAACATTCTCAAAAGCAAGAGTTTCCTTTTATAGTTAAACTTATTTTACGAAATAATTCCTCAAGCTGATTTGTTATTTGGTAGGTGTTGAACAAGACAAATTGATGCGGTTATCGGAAATAAAAATATATTATCATTTGAATTGAAATTAACGGAATTTGGAAATAATAATTTCACAAACGACGTTGAGTCATCTCCATCTACTTCAAAACGATGTAAGCTTGATGATTTCTCGGAGTTTTCTCGGGAAGCAAAAGAAGTTTGTGATATAATTATTTGTCAAGCAAAAGAACGATTTAGCTTTATAGGTCACTTGGTAGCAGCCAGTTTTTTTTTCGAAACATTATGTCAAATGTAGTACAACAAAAATTTAAGGATACGATTAAAATTTACCCTTTTTTAATCAAACAAAAAATCCATACAGAACTGACCGTCATATATGAAACTGAAAGGAGGTAGTAATCTTTATGTTTACTTGTTTAAAATACACTACTTTGTTTCATACTAATTCTATTTTTAAATACTCCATGGAAAATAGACTTTCATCAGTAACAAAAATGTAACATTGTTTTTTTTGCTGGAATGTGTTCATTTCGGCATTCTATAAAACATATCTCGATGGTAACTCTGAAAGACCTGTGCAAAAAAAATGGCGGACTAAAAATGATTGCGATTTTCAGTTTTTAAATTTATCTCGAAAAGTAAAAGTTGTATCGAAAAATGTCTCAAACAAAAGTTGTAGAGAATTAGAAAGCCTATCGATTCATATAATATAAATTATAGGTGGCGTTACTAATTATCGAGAAATATTTTTTTTTTCGACAAAATCTACGGTTTTTTTTTTTTTTTTTTTTTTTTTTCAAGACATTTATTAGCAAATTACCGATTTAAAATTTAACATAAATATAGGTATTATCATTCTAAAAAAGTATGCCAAGCCTGGAATCTGTTAGTTTTTTATTTTCCGAGAAATTCGATGTCAAAGTTGAAAATTCAACCTCAATTTTCCGCTTTCCTAATTCCTAATTCTCAATTTTAATGAAAATTGTTTGTATTGTTTTATGTTTTGAAGATCTATTAAAAAAATTTTTTTTCAATCGTGGGCCAAGAAATTTCGCAAAAGCCAATTTTTGCACCAAAAAAATTGCTATAACTTTTCATCGGATGAAGATAAAATTTTTTTCATGCATGCATTGGATTTAGATGTATCATTTCCGATCTCAAAAGAAAAAAATTAAGATGAAAAAAAAGTTTTTTTTTTTTTCAAAAATTCATAATGGCATGGCATATGAATATTAAGGGTTCAAATTTGCAGAAGATGCTTTTTAATACTTATACTTTACCTGTGATTTTTTTGAATCCAAGAAATTCAAAAACTATTAGGTAATAATAATATAAACGAAAAGAACAGTATAATATGTAACATATAATTGAATATTTGTATGATTTTCTCTATAATTTTTTGTAAAAATTTTGTTAATAAACTGTTGGATAATAATGTAAAGGAAAAAAAAATAGAATATGTAATATATAATGGAATATTTGTATGATTTTATCTATAATTTTTTGTAAAAATTTTGGTAATAAACATATTAATAATTAATATGACTAAACAAATTGTTACTTTCATATAAATTAATAAAACAATATCAATATGATAAATATTATTTGTGATGCATAAGTTTCCTTGAAGCGCCAATGAATAATGCGCCTGAATTATGAACAGATATTTTCGATAAGATTCGGCCCAATTTTGGAAGGTTCACAGATCGTATGGAAGTGTATTTCTTGGATCCAAAAAATTCACAGGTAAAGTACAAGTATTAAAAAGCATCTTCTGCAAATTTGAGTCCTTAATTATCATTTGCCACGCCATTATGAATTTTTGAAAAAAAGCGTTTTTTTTTCATCTAAAATTATTTTTTTTTTGCGATCGGAAATGATATATCTATGCACGCTCTAAAAAAATTTTATCTCCATCCGGTGAAAAATTATCGCAATTTTTTTGGTGCAAAAATTACTTTTTTCAAAATTTCTCGGCCCACGAATGAAAATTTTTTTTAATAGATCTTCAAAATATAAAACAATACAATTAGGAAAGCGGAAAATTGAGGTTCAATTTTCAACTTTGACATCGAATTTTACGGAAAATAAAAAACTCGCAGATTTCGGGTTTAACATACTATTTTAGAATGATAATACCTATATTTATGTTAAATTTTAAATCGGTAATTTGTTAATAAATGTCTTCTTTTTTTAAAAAAAAAACGAAAACCAAAATTTTGTCGAAAAAAAAATATATCTCGATAACTAGTGGCGCCATCTATAACTTATCATATATGAATCGATAGATTTTTTAATTCTCTACAACTTTTGTTTGAAAAAAAAAACAGAGTTACCATTGAGATATGTTTTATAGGATGCCGAAATGAACACATCTCAGCAAAACAAGCAATGTTACATTTTTGTTAACAAAACCGCTCTTTTTTGATCTAATTTCCATGGACTAAATGACTTTTATTTTTTCATCGTCCGGCGCCTATGACAGGTTTTATATATGGTTTTAATGTGCAACTTGCAACCCCTGCTTTTTTTAATGCACCAGCTGCCACTGGTTGCACGCTAGACATTTTAATTGTTTTTTATCTCTTACCCTACGAACAGATTATTTTTTTTTTGATTGGGTTAGCAGTATGTAATAATGATAACAACTCAGTTATGGTTTTTGAATAAAAAAAAAGTCGCGTCAGGTTACATAGTAAAGAGCATATATTTATTTTTTTTTCTAAATATTCTGAATTAACAACACAAATCCTCATTTTACAATGAAAATATTAAGATATTTTGAACCATTTGATTTCCTCTTGTAGTCAGTCCCCTTAGTATTCCTTTGAAGACACCAACAGAAGTCTGAAAACATGGCTAGTTCCCATTTCTTGGTAAAATCATTTGCCCTATATATGACCAAAGACTATATAAACACATTTTGTCTATGACATGACTAACTGAGCCCATGGGCGTAGTTAGAGGGAGCAAAGGTAGGCACTGCCCATCCTACAAACCTTATTGCCCGTCCTAGAAAAACCGACAGTATTAAAAAACTATACTGTTTAGATTATTTTTATTTTGAGAAAAAGATTCAATACCATTCCTGGTGAAATTATTTTATCATCCCCGAATATCCCTGTTTACCAAAAAAGAATGATGTGTCAATGACACCCCACAGAAGCCAAGCTTCTTACGTGTTGTATAAATCAAATTTATCAAAGCTATAAAAAACAGAAGTAATTGAAACTTTTGAGGTTCGTCTTTGCTAAAGAAGATATATAACGCCCGAAATCGTTAACTGCTGACAAAGCCTGACTGTTTGACAAAATTGTCTTTGATATTTGGAAACTTGCTATATCAAAATAACTTTGTATAGTTTTGGGCTTAATTACTTCCAAAGCCGCTGCAACGTTTAGTATCACATCATGCATATTCAGGGTTTTTTTCAAACAGGGTCATCCGTTTTCTTCGATATTAGCTTTGTTCTGTGACCTTGTTTGAGGACTTTTATAATGCTCCGATCCATCGATTGCGACTTGCTTGGCGTATTTGGAAGTAAGACAACAAGATTGATATCCCTTGGCTCAACATTTTTGAGTTTTCAATGAAAAATATTATCCGTCTCTATTTTATATGGTTTTAAGTATGATTTATTGTATATTCTTCATTGTTTATAAATTTATTTACGATACCCTCAATGACATATAAACTACTTAATTTGTCGATGGATTGGCGGATTTGGCGAATAAATAAAAATAGCTTAATTTTAAAGAAATAAATTTGCTCAAAAAAATTAAATAGTTAACTACTACAAAAACAAAAAATATTTCCAAAGAAACCACACTTTCTTAAACCTACAAAACCATGAAAAGCGAAGCGTTTAAACTGAAGGTAGAAAAGTCCCCAGAGACTCAATTGTACGATGTCTGCAGAGCGTAAGTGCCGTATTCAAATCGAAACACGTTTTACTCTAAAGCGATCCCCGGGAAATTATATTGTACACATATTTTTCAGGCATATATATCCTTTCCATCAGTTTAATGGAATTTTTGGGTTTTTCCATTAGAGACGCAATTCGTATGGTCGGGAGACTGTCGGATAACAAATTGAAATTTATTTTTAAGAATAATAGAGACAAAGTATTTGGTATTTTTGACTAGATTAGCCCATAAGAGGATTTTTTTTAAAACAAATACTAGTCAGTATGCATATATTGCTTAAACTCCTTGAATAAGTATGTCATTTATTTCTAAATACAGTGTGTAGTTGAAAATATGGCTCGAATCTTAAATTGTTGATAGTGACTTATTTTACGCTCGTTTGAATTTATGAATCGAATATATGTATACATCGTCGCATTTTAAAATGGTGTAATGAATGAGGATAGTGAGATGCCAAAGCTTCGACTTAGCACTATCATTGAACGGACTTTCAACCGATTGATCGTAAAACATATGGCAACATTTTAATTGTAATTTGTTTGTCATCAAACTTATGCAACATTGACTGAAACATTCGCTACTGTCAACAAGGTCATTCCCTCAAATCTGACCAATTAAAAAAATCAAGTGAATTTTAATTTGGGCGTTGAATCACGTCGATGACTGTCAATATTGTGCCAAGTTGGTTTATTGTAGTTTCAGAGAATTTTTTTAACTTTAAGCAATTTATTTTTTTTTTGTGTCTAACAACGATGAACAAAAGATGAATATTTGTCAAATTTCCACTAGATTTAACTAAAAACTTGACGCGTTTCGCTAACACTGTAGCTTCATCAGAAGTTCTATTTTAAATGACAAAATATTTGGTTACTTGAAAAACTTATACCTAGATTTACAATAATGAATAACTGCAATATCTTAATTTACATTTTATTACCTATTATTAAAATTATTGGGAAATCCACACTGGTTTTTGTTAAAAGATATTTAGCAAGGGTGAGGTGTTGATATCTGTTTGGTCATTTAATAGATTACCTGTGTTCTTTAATCGATTTATTTCTATGCCTTCTAAGAAATTCAGTTTATAACCTTTCCTTTCTACTTGGAGAATTTCAAAATTATCCTCTAATTGATGATTTTGTTCTATTAAATGATTTGCGTATGAAGAACTGTTTTTATTATGTAAAAAATTATTTTTGTGTTCCTGAATTCTTTTTTTTAAACGATCTGCCTGTTTGGCCAATATATACTTTTGGGCTACTTTCGCATTTAAGTTTATAGACTCCAGACTTGTTATTTTTATTTGTTTTTGTTTTATAATTTTTTAAGCGTTTTCCTATTGAATTATTTGTTTTGAAGGCTATCCCGATATCTTTTTTATTCAGAAACTTTTTAATTTTAATTGATGATTTACCAAAATATGTTAAAGCGGTAAAGTTGCGTTTTTTGTTTCCTTGTGCTATAGGATAAACTTCTTGTGTGGCTTTCTTTTTTAATTCTTTAAAATTGAGGCGACCATTGATGGTAAGTAACCATTGTTAACTGCAACTTGTTTAACCCAATTTAATTCTTTATTAAAATTCTCTTCAGATAAGGAAATGCTAATAAGACGATGAATAAAACTATGGTAAGCCGCTAATTTATGTTATTCTGGGTGAGATGAAGTTCTATGTATGGTTGTATCTGTATGTGTGGGTTTGTGAAAAATTCCAAAAGAGTGTTTATTTAAAACTTTAGTAATGACTAGATCAAGAAAATTTATGGAGTTGTTTTCTTCTTTTTCCATAGTAAATTGAATATTTTGGTGGATTGAGTTAATAAAAACTAAAGATTTATTAAGTTGTCGATCTGTGCCTGTGAAACACACTAATATGTCATCTACATATCTGTACCAGTACAACAAATGCTGGCTTATGTAGTTATTAAATATTATTTTTTCTATATTGTCCATAAAAATCTGCTAACAGTGGACTTAAAGGGCTACCCATAATCAATCCTTCTTTGCTTTTATAGACTTATAGACTATCATTAAACGCAAAATAGTTTTGGTTAAGGCAAGCCTTTAATAAATTTAAAATATTTTTTTTTATAATCAAGTTTACTTTATTTTTGTTCAATAAATTTTCTACTTAAGAGAGTGTTTCTTTTGATGGAATACTTGGGAATAAGTTCTTAACATCAAAAAATATTAATTTAGCATTGTCTGGTAAAGTTAGGGTTTTTATTTTGTTGACAAATTTCATTGAATTTTTTATACTATATGTTGGTGTAAAGTTGCAAAAGTGTTTTATTTTATCTATTAGATTATCAAAAGATATTAGATGTCTAACATAATGAGAAAACATACTGGATATCAATACGGTACACTAATCACGTTTAGGCAAATATTTATTATACAATTTGAATATATTTTGGAAAACATTTTTTCCGATAACATAATTTCAGGAATATTTTCATCCTAACAGGACTTACTTATAACATTGTAGTAACAATTTTAACGTGGTTACTTATTAAAGTGTTCAACATTTTATCTATTGTTGGAAGGAACAGGTGATAATTGAGGTTTCAAAATAAAACACAACATAAATGTTTACATACAATATAAAATTTTTATAAAAAAATTGAACCGACTTCTAAAGTGCGCCAAAAAGTGATAAATAACTAGAAATTTTTATATGAAATTGAAATTTTTGAAGTCGGCGCCAAACTAATACCTGACAAAATGTAATTCGCATAAACAGATTAAAATTACTTTATTTGTAATTGCTTTCTTACCATAATTTGTCTATATTAATATTTATTTATTTCATTTAGATATAATTTGGCACGGACTTCAAAAATTTCAATTTCATATAAAAATTTCTAGTTATTTTTCACTTTTTGGCGCACTTTGTCGGTTCAATTTTATTTTTCGATTTTTATTTTTAAATTCATTATGAAATTCATAAATTGTTTGAACTAAGTGCTAATTGAGATTAGTGTACCTCGCAATGACTCCAAGGTGGCAAAAAATTTCCCATTTTATCCATAATTGTAAATCACCCTAAAATGAACGACTAAAAATTCTTTGATTCTTAGAGTTCTCCAAATACCAATGAAATTGTGTCAAACAAATATTTAGTCTGTCATAGTAAATCCACTATCTTAAATTTCAAATTAATTTTAGATTGGTAATATAGGCCCCAAAACCTTCTAATATCGATATTTAAAGAATATGAGATGTAAATTTCTTCGCCCGATATATTTTATATTGCAGATTGAGTTTGAATACGCCCCAAGAACCCTGCAATATCAATTTTAGATAAAACCGAAAAATGTAAAATTTTTAGTCTCTCATATTGTATCTTATCAACCTAATAGTTGTAAAAAATTAACTTTATTTTCGTAATATACCACCCCCAACCCTCTAATATCAAATCTGAAAAAATGCGAAAAAGGAAAACTTTTCAACCCAGCATATTGGATCCGTCATATTGAATTTCAAAAAAAAAATTTTAATAGTACCAATTTTAGATGCAATCCAGAAATTTAAAAATTTTAAACGGTCATATTGCATATGAGATTTTCTTAAAATAATTTTATATTCGCTATTTAGATCCTCAAAAACAATTCAGTTCCGCATTTGAACAAAATCGAAAAATGTAAAATTTTTAGTCAGCATATTGTATTCACCATATTGAATTCAGAAAAAATACTATTGAATTCATAATTTACACCCTCAAGAAACCTCTATATCAGTTTTGGAGTCGAAAAATGTAAAATTTTTAGGACACCATATAGAATCCGCCAGATTAGGTTTTTCAAAAAATATTTTAATTTCGTAATTGACTCTAATAAAAATCCCCCAATACTGACTTTAGACAAAATCGAGAGATGTAGAATCTTTAATTCTCCATCTTAGATCCACCATATTTAATTTTTTTTAAATAATATCAAATTCATAATGTGCTATCATATCAATTTTGAAAAAAATCGGACAAAATTAATTTTTTATCTACCATGTTGGATATACCATATTGTTTTTTTTAATAATTTTAGATTCGTCATGTGTGACCCCGAAAACTCTCCCGTACCAATTTTGGTGAAAATCGGATCAAATCGATTTTTTTGTCCGCAATATTGGATATGCCATATATAATGTTTTAAAAATGTTTTGAATTCGTTATATGCAACTTTGAAAACTCCCCCATACCAATTTTGGAGAAAATCGGACAAAATTAAATTTTTTGTCCGCCATATTAGATCCGCCATTTCGAATTTTTTTAAAATAATTTCAGATTCGTTGGTACAACCCCGAAAATTCTTCTATACCAATTTTGGAGAAAATCGGACAAAATTAATTTTTTTGGCCGCCAATTGTAAGCGCCATCTTGGATTTTACTGCACCAATTTGATCTACAAAAATATGAGACCACCGCAGCAACTTCCTGAATATAACCTAAAAAATTTCATTCAAATCGGTGCAGCCGTTCCGGAGTAATCGGTGTAAATGCATAAAAAAAAAGATACATACTCGACGAATTGAGCACCTCCTTCTTTTAGAAGTCGGTTAAAAATATTTTAATATAGCACAATAAAAATATTAATCTAGTTGTTATATATGTAATTCTCTTTTCAGATAGAGAAAAGGAAAAATATATACAAACCGTTTATTTCCTGCAAATACCTCTCTGGTCCTCTCTCCATACTCGTTTCGACCATCTAATGATCTCGTCAGTGGAGCTGTATCGGACCGAGAGCAACATTCGTAGGAAATAACATATATGAAATATAAATTTCAAAGTATGTCGGTAAGATATTGCAACCTGCCACCTACCGACCTCGATATCAAACTGAAAAATATCGCCAGTCGAACGACATCTATGAATCACTGGAATAGTGAGAAATTTTTTAAAAATCAAAATTTCAGTAAGAAATAAAGAAATCTATCTGCCGTATTTTGAATAGTTGTTATATATGTAATTCTCCTTTCAGGCAGAGAAAAGGAAAAATATATACAAACAGTTTATTTTCTACAAATACCGCTCTGGTCCTCTCTCGGTCCGATACAGCTCCACTGACGAGATCATACGGTGGTCGAAACGCGTATGGAGAGAGAACCAGAGCGGTATTTGCAGGAAATAAACTGTTTGTATATATTTTTCCTTTTCTCTGCCTGAAGGGAGAATTACATATACAAAAACTATTTAAATATGGCAGATAGATTTTTTTATTTCTTACTGAAATTTTGATTTTTTTAAAAATTTCTAACTACTCCCGTGATTCATAGATGTCGATCAACTAGCGATATTTTTCTGTCTGACATTGAGTTCGGTGGGTGGCAGGTTGCAATATTCTACCGACATACCTTGAGATTTATATTTCATATATCAGTTATTTCCTGCAAATGCTGCTCTCGGTCCGATACAGCTCCATTGGCGAGATCATAAGGTGGTTGAAACGCGTATGGAGAGAGGACCAGAGCGGTATTTGCAGGAAATAAACTGTTTGTAGATATTTCTCCTTTTCTCTGCCTGAAAGGAGAATTACATATATAACAACTATTTAAATAAGGCAGATAGATTTCTTTACTTCTTACTGAAATTTTGATTTAAGAAAAAATATTAATCTAGTTCTGATTGAAGGATTTTAATAATACCCATGGGGGATAAAATGTCCAATAATGTTTACTAATAGTAGTGTTAATAGAACTGTGCCGACAAAAACTATTAGGTGATACGTATTCTGGTTTTTGCATGGCATTACCTTTGTAATACATAACTGAACTTTATTTTTTATTTGCTGTAGGTGTATTTCCTTTATCAGTTAAGGAATTTAGTCCACGTCTGTAACAATAATTATCATTTTTGCCTACTACAAAATTTTTCCTTCGTAATTCACCATTGCATTAACTTAATGTCAATCTTCTTTCATACTATTTATACTATTTATCTAAAAGTAAATAATAATTTACATCGTTTTCCAGCGCCTTCGTCCTATGTATTAGTTCTTAGCACAACTGTTGGGGACGACTCTATCGAATTAATGTAACAGCTATTTTGACCAATTAACAAGCAAGTACTGTTTCTAATTTTTCGTAACAAAAACATTTTAAATACGGTGACCTAATATTAATAGCTGAATTAAAAATTCTACAGAGTATCATTTGAAATGCTATCGCAAATTAGTTGAAGTCTTTATAACAGGTTAATACAAATAAGAATAAATCTATAAATGTAAGCATGTACAGCTATGTCTTGATAATTTTATGATAATCAAAATAACTGTAAGTTGTGTATTTGGTTTATATGTATTCCTATATTGCCTGACATGAATATTTTTTATACTTAATATTTAAGTATATATAATAATTTTAGACTGAATTAAATAATTCTTCCTATTCAACTGATTTGGGAACTAATTCGGGTGGTCCGTCAAAAATACTGCCACCGTTACAATAATCAGATAAATTATCTTCGAATAACGATCAAGTAGAAATAGAGCCTTCTTACAGTAACATAAATCTATAGATAAATTGTCGCCGCTTAGACTAAAAAGTTTTAAGTTTCAAATTCGTTAATCCAAAAGTTTTATATACACAATATTGCAGTCGGTTTGATATAATGGTCTTTTAAATTAAAATTGTAAAAGGCATACTTCCCTCATGCATCACGTTTACGATGAAATATACAATATTCCATTAAATTTTCCTACACAAAATTTATTGACCATCAAAAAAACTAGTTTAAATTTATTTAATAAAATAATAACGACCCTAAATATTTGTTACAACACTTCTCTATTATACTGCATTCATATTTTTACGCATATATAACTTTTCCATCAGTTTAATGGAATTTTTAGGTCCTTTCCATTAAAGGCACAATCCGCATGGTTGGAAAACTGTCGTGAAACAAATTCAATTTTATTTATTAGTTTTTGGCATTTTTGAATAATACCACTGGTTATTTTGTGGATTAAATTAAAAATATTATTTAAAAATATGAAATCCTTATCATATTAAGAGTATGTTTTTTCAGTAATAGTGTATATAAAAATATACAGGGTGTCCGAAAAATACGTGTATAATATTTGATGACAGATTTCTCATGTCAAATTAAGTCGATTTATGCCAACTTAGTTATATCCGATACTGATAGCGTTTACGCTGTAGAAGACGTCAAAGTTTTATTTTTTCCAAAGGGTCTAGACGATTAAGAGGGTCGAAACTGTACCCATGGTAATAAAAAAATTAAAAACACCAGCTTGTTCTACATCGAAAAGTACCCACACAAAAAAAATTTTTAGCCATTTTTATCGTCACATAACCACAAAAAAAAGTCTTTTTTCGTTTTTTTTACGATATCTTCGGTTCTAATTATGATAAAAACTTCTTTTTTCTTTCATTTTGTAGGTTTTTTTATTGCCTACAAAAAGATACTTTTTACAAAAATTTTTGAGGTGAAATTCAAATTTTGTTATCTGTTATAAATAAAACATGCACGTGGAGATACACAAGTCTCCAATAAGGAAAACAAGACCCTTAACAGAATTTTAAATATGTTTTGCGGCAAAATAATTGAAAAAAAAATATCCACTTCAAAAGACGCGCAGTGTATTTAAAAAATATTACAGCTAATATATATATAAAATTTAAATATTTTTTCGGTTTTGTTTCTTTCTAGCTTAAATAAAAAAAAACAATATGTGATATTGCAGCTCAGGCGCGGATCCAAGGGGGGGGGGGGCGGTGGGGGGCGATCCCCCCCCCAAGAGTTTTGAGTTCAGGAAAATAAACCCAATTTTACCTCTTATACTATAGTTTCTTGAAAAACTAGAGAGAGTAATAAATTTTTCTTCGTAATTTACCTGTGTTCTTTAGTTCGGTGACTTTGGCAAAATCCGTTAGACACCTATATTATTCATAAGAGTGTATTTTTATTATTTTTAGTTTTGGCATAGAAACCGTTTTAGATACATTTAGACTAAAATGTAGCCTTATTCTCTAAAAAAATTCTAAGTTATAATTTAAATACTTACAAAATACCCATTGTCAAAAATACAAGAAATTAAACATATATAAAATAAATTGGTCTATATAATATTAAAATTTTTTTGGGGCTATCGGTTTATTATTAATTAAAAACATTTTTACGACATTTGACATTTCAGTTTATTTATTTCTTAAACCATCTGCAGAATTACAATTAAACACTAAAAAGGGATTCAAATGTAATTAGTTTTTATATGTTACAGTTAAAATTAGACCTACCTATTGTTATTTCTATTGCACTGACATCTTAATTTAATTTACTTTATTATATGGAAATCCGATAGCCCCCCCAAAAAATAAAATAAACGTGGTAATTCTACACGCTTAAGAAAGAGACACAAATACAATAATAAAATAATAAAAAATTTAAAAAAAATGGAATTAAATATATATAAAATTAAAGAGTGGGACACACTAAAATAAAAATATATAAGAAAATATATATACAACATTAAACAATAAAATACAACAAAAAAAAATTTAAATAATAAATTGTGTTTACACTGGCAACCATTAAATACGTATCTAATTCGTAATCAAAGTCAGTGAAGCTATCTTCGTTCAAATTAATTATAATTGGTTCCTCTATGTCACAGATCATGAGATCGAGTTTCCACATTTTGTTTTATTCTTATATTATATGGATTTTGCCCAATTTTCTGCAGTAACTTTATTCAAAAAAATCTTTCAAAAGAGCAGTTAAATTACTAATTTTGTAAGTCCTGTTATTTCTAGCAACTCTACCTTTTACTTTAGAGAGATATTTTCTTCTCCAACGGACAGTTTCCGGACGATTATAAGAACAGATTTCCTATCTGGTTTTTCCCAGCAAAAATTAAGTTCCCTGAGCAATTTCCAGAGCTCAGTTCTTTTAATTTTAGGTAAATCCAGATCTTCATTGATTTTAGTTAGAATTTTGTCGACGGTTGTGACCTGTTTCTCATAATAAAATGTATGTACAACTCCTTCTATTGCAGTTTTCATCTCTTCTTCCAACGAAGTTTTTCGTCTGCCTGTGATCGAACGTGGCTTGGGAGTACTAACAATTCAAGTAGTTTCTTTCTCCTTCAGTATTCGGTACATAGTAGATTTTCCAACTCTTGTCATGTTGGAACACATCTCAACAGAGCTTTTAACATTATTATCTAGATATTGATATCTTAAGGCATCATAAACATTCATCGTAATAAGTTTTTCGTTGAGGAAAAAATGCCTTGGTTTAATGATAATGATTTTGGAATAAATATAGAGGTGGAAGGATACATTTTTCGGTATCTCAGTAATCTCAAATTATATATAAAAATAAGCGCAAACAATATAAATCACTAAGGACACACTGTAAGGTATACTTTACTCACTGACATGAATTAAATTGAACTGAATCAGAAATTTTATTGTTGCAGTAAATTTATAAAAGCTTATAATATTTAAATAAAATTAGATTTACGATAGTCCTCAGTTACCTGTGGCACTGGAGCAGGTACGTTGGAGGTTTCGGTAACAGTTTTATTACTCTCTGGATCCGCCCCTGTTGCAGCTGCGCAAATTATTCTCCTCATGAGACCAGTGATGTCGCTGATAAGATTACCGGTGATTTTATATTCAATTTTTTTTTACTTTTCCAACTAAAAAAGTGCAAATCTATCGAACTTTTCATGTAAGCTTCTATTAGAGCGAAACTTGTGGATTTAACCGAATTTTAACGATTTAGTACAAAAGAATAAACCTAAAATGGAAAGTGATTTTCCGTGTTTCCAGGGAAACTGAAAAAAAATGTGGAAAACCAAGGCCAGAATCGTGTTGTACGACCTCTAAATAGGTTATGCAAACATTTTTTTTAAAAAAGGGCATTTTTCTAAAATTTACTTCATTGAAATAAGTAAGTACCTTTTAACTAACTTTTAGAGTAAAATTTTCAAATATTTATGCGGATTGCTTACTTATTTACCGCAGTTAAAGGTTCAACGTCTTAATACATCCTGTACGTCCTCTTTATCTGTTTAATGGAATTTTAGATTTTTCCATTAAGATGTAAATTCCGTTGAAAGACTTTCCATGCAGCAAATTGAAATTTATTTTTTCAAGGTAACAGGAAGAAAATTCCTCGTATTTTATATGTAGTATAAACCTAGTTTGAAAATAAACTAACATAAGTGAAGACAAATGATATCATTATTAAATTTTCATTGGAAATAATTAATAATTTATTTAAAAAAAAAATAAATAGACTTCAAAAAATTGCACTAAAAATTAAAAAAAATAAATTATTTTAAATTGTAATTAATTTAATAAATGCAAATTTATTCATTTAGTTCTTTCTGTACTCAGATTGTGCCGCTACAAACAGCGTGTGCATTCAGAGAATGGTCTATAAGGAAAACTCGCTATCTCGCAGAGCAATCGTAGCACTTAAATTTCCAAAACCCTCATCAAAACTCAAAATTCACAATGCAAGTCTGATGATGATTCAGAGGGAGACAGAAAAGCGACAAATTCTATTCAACGAAAACAAAATTACACTTATAAACTCTTTGTTGCGACGTAAAATATTGTAACAATGAGTACAAACGACCACTTGTAAGAACCCGAACAAGAGTTATAGATCATAAAATGGAACATTATAGGATTATGTGAAATGCGGCTACGAGGAGAAAAAAACACACCTTTAAATCCAGACCCATTTTATACCAAATTAACTCACACACTGATTACAAGAACATTTAGATACATCATAATATAAAACATTTAGTAAACAAATATCACGCAGTTTTGGAAAGAATTATTTATCTAATCTTAAAAATAAATAACAGATGCAGCTTCCAACTGATACAGTGGTATGCACCAAGGGCCATTGCGGCGATGAGCTTATAGAACAACTATATGAAGATATTACATGAGCTAAAAATCACAAAGCACCACTTATACTATAACAATCAGAAATTTAAGTGGGAAAATGGAAATAACAAATTCACAAGACTTTGAATGCAGAGGAAGTTTTAAATTGGGAGAAAGACACCAAAGAGGACATAGGATGGTAAACTATCTTAACAGCGAAAAACTCTACTGTCCCAATACTTGTTTCAAAAAATAAAAGAAAAAAGATGGGCATGGAGTCACCCAGAAGAAGGATCAATGATTGAAATAGACTATATACTCTGCAATAAGCAAAACATTTGTAAAGACTTCTCTGAATTGAACATGTTTAATATTGAGAGCAATCATAGATTGGTCAGCTCAACCTTTATGATAAATTCAAAACTTGGAAGAATAAAGATACTAAACAGAAAAACTTTCCTAACATCTGACGCTGTTAAAAAAAATATCAAATGGAACTCGAAAGAAAACTACAGCCCCTAACGGAATTACAATACTCAAGTCCTGGAAAATGTAGACATGATACTATTATATAAGAAAGGAGAAAATACCAATATAGAAAACCCAGTAGTCAGTTTTCACACTTATATAAACTTCTTACAAAAACCATAATAGACTAACAGAGATACTTGATTTATATCAGCTAGTGGAACAGGCTGAATTTTGAAAAAAAATTGTGACTGTCGATTATCTTCAAATTATACAAACACTAATCAAAAAGGTAACAGAATATAACATACTAATGCACCTTGCATTTGTAGATTACAATAACGCCTTTGACAGCATCTAAACCTGGGCTTTTCTATCTGCAATGGATGATGCTGGGATTGATTCAAAGTTTCAATATAATTCGATGCTTAGTTTATAATTGGCAGTCATTTGCAGCAGGTCATCACGCCATTGCTATAAATAATGGAAAAAGACGAGTTTCGAGTAGTGATTAAATATTTCTATATGAAACAGTGAGCAACTGGTCAGATTAAAACTGAGTTAGATGCTGTTCATGGAAGTTCTGCACTGACTTTGAAAATTATTTATTTTTCGATAAACAAATTTAAATGTGGTCCAAAATCAACTTAAGATGAAATACGCTTGGGAAGAAATATTCCAAAAAATATATCGTATTGTTGTTAACGATCGACGAATAAAGATTCGACATGTAGCCAAATGTGTAGGCATATCAATTAATTCAGCAGACTTTTCGTGTAGATATGTGACTTTGGACGAGACCTGGATCCATCACTATACGCTTGAGTTGAAGAGTTGTCAAAACAGTGGAAGACGTCCGATGAGAATGTACCAAAAAAGGCGAAAGCTGTTTTATCGGCCACCCTTTAAAAAAAAAGGTCAAACAATCACAGAGAATTACTATGCAATACTTCTTGGCCATTTGGATAAAGAATAAGAAAAAAAAACGTCCAAAAGTACAACGCAAAAAAGTCCTTTTTCATCAAGACAATGCTCGGGTTCACCTTTGTGCAGTTGCAATGTCATAATGAATTATTACCCCATCCACCCTATTTACCAGATTTGCACCTAGTGACTTTTTCCAACCTAAAAAAGTGGCTCAGAAGATGGAGCTTTTCATCAGATGAAGCGGTTATTAGGACTGTAAAAGACTATTTTAAGGATTTGGATACTTTCTACTTTTCAGAAGGCTTAAAGAAGTTGGAATACTGCTGGATCAAATGTACAGAGCTCTATGTTGAAAGATATAAAAAAAGTAAACAATAACATTGGTTTTATTCCTTCTTTACCTTATTTATTGAACCATCGTTGTATTTAGTACATATAATTAATTGGTAGACAACACCAAAGCACTGAAGTGTCATGCTGAGTTCAGTTGGTGTGGGTTGCCTTTGGTAGGTTCAGTTTTATACTGAAAGATAAAAACGTTTCGATTAACATAAAACGGAAAGTATAAGATAGTTAAATACTCCCAGTGCTTACCTACAAATTGGAAACGATGGGCCCAACAAGAAAAATAGCAAAAAAACTTAAAGTAACCTAAAGATCAATGGAGCAGACCATGCTAGTGGTCTCTCTTAGGTAAAAACAGCGAAATAATGCAATTTGAGATAAAATGAAGATAACTGATATCATGGAGCGTATTGCGCGTCTTAAGTGGAGATCGGTTCCTCATGGAGCGTATTGCGCGTCTTAAGTGGAAATCGATTCCACATGTAGCAAGATAGAGCGTAGATAGGTGGACATATAGAATAGTACAGTGGAGACCATTAGAAACCAAAAGGAGTGTAGGAAGATGACGAATGAGGTTGAAAGATATAAAGAGCATAACATGAATACCAACAGCCTAGAATAGGGCAACATGGAAGGAATTGGAAGAGCCTTATGTCTAGTATTAAATGAATAAAGGCTAAAGAAAGAGAGAGAGAAAGAGAGTTCAAGTTAGGCACTTTTTTGAACTCGGAGCGGTAGTTGAAGGGGTTAATTTTAAATAAATTCTAGGAGAATTGGTATTTGTAACCGATTTCATTTCCATATTATATTGTATTGTTTACATAGCTTTTGATATGTGTTCCACTTCTTTTTACAATAGTTGACAGTGTCTTGGAGGCATTTTATATAAAAATTAAATGTGGCGCCGCATGCAGAAATAGGCTACAGAAATGACTAAACATTCCGATTTCAGTGCTATTATCTTCAGGGTTTTGTTTTAAATTTTCCTATATAAATATTAGCTTGTTTATTACACAAATTATTGTAATGTAACTACTTTGTTTATTTTTTCTTCTAGGAAGACCCTGGTAGCTAAAGTTTTCGACTTCAAGGTAATCTAAAACGAATTCCATTTTTTAAGGAAACAAATACATAAATCATTAAGGTTTTAAATAAATAAATGGCACCGGAGTATTATTTGTTCTAAGTTAGATAATTTTTAAATATTTTTATTATTGTTCTCAATTTTATAAGACACATTATTCGAAAATTCATCATACCCTGAATAAACGTCCCTATTAAATTTTCAGTGGGGTAGTGGTCCGGGAGACCTATTTTCCATATCAATAAACTTGGCTTAGTTGAGTAAATAGAAGCGGGTCAAAGTACAGACTGTGGTAATAATCTAAGCTTAAGCATAAAGAAGCATATTAAAGCACCATCGTGTCAGTCTTTCATCGATCTTTGTCAAAAATATTCACTAAGGTTTAATAGACCCCGGAAAATAATAAAATTTTATTTAATAAATTTCAGGAAAAAGTTAAGAATGAAAAGAATAAATATTCAGAAGAAAATTTTTTTTTATGTAAAAATACGAATTTTGTTAACAATGGAAGCGCATTAGTGAAAAAAAATAGAGGTATCAGAGAGATATATTAATTATAGCTATATATTAATTATAGATATATCAGCTTCCTGTGCTTTTTAGTATCTAAAGACAGGTATCAGTTAACAAAAATATTGAATCGTTCTATTAGCGTAATCATATTACGTTGAAAACTCACGATTTTCGACTGTAATTTTTGAACTTTTTCCCGCAATAGATATAGTCCTGGTATTGAGTTCTGAAGCCAGAACTCTTGGTATTGTAAGGGAACAAAAGTTTATTGTGATTCTTACTAATTTTAACATTTATTAACTCTAAATTAAATTCTACTAAATGGAAGAATTTACTTGAGTCCCCCTCTGTATAAAGATTTGGACCGTTAAAATTGTATATCTTGTGTCTGGCCAAAAATAGTCACATATCAGGGAAATATAAATCCATTAACAAACTTAAGCCTAGTTTTATTACTTTTGGGGTAGTTAATTTTTCTGAAAAAAACAACATAAACTTAATGAATTTATGTGACACAAAATTTAACTATTCCACCCTCTCGAAGTTTTTGATATAAATCTGTCAAAGTAACTTAATAATCTTAAAAACCATATCGTTAAGGGTCTAAGGTTAAGTTGTAAAGTGATAACTACATGTGGCGACCGTGAGAGAGCTTTCTTTTACTTAAACTGAGCAAATTTTCCCATCATAAGAAAACAAAAGAATATTTAAATAAAATCGCTGAAATGCAATATTAGTATTTGTTATTATGTACAAAGTTCGCGACTGTTACCCATTTTTCCCCAATTGACGAAAATAAGAATAAGAAAGAGAGAAAATGGTTAAAACCTTGGGGTTTTTTTATGGGTTCTTTCACGCATCTTTTAGAATAGTTGTAGAATAGTTATGATCACATTTATATGAAGTAATTATTAGTTTTGAGCTCTGGTCAGTTTTAATATTAAATTAAATTAAATTCGACGCATGGATGACTTATGCCATCTATGAACCAGGGGACCGAAAGCATACCGACGCTCGGGAACGAAAACTACCTTTCGCGCGCGGGGATGCATCGCGTAAGGGCGTTCTATTAGCGGAAAAGCACGCATGACGGGACCAACGCATCTAATAGGGAGAAGGGCAGTTCTAAGGGATGAAAGTTGAGTTCGATTTGAGAAATTAATTAAGGGCAGTTACGATTTTGAATTCGTCTAAGTCAGTTTGGCGTGCGTTTTAGTGTTTTACCAGTGTAAGAAGGTTTTTTTCTGCTATTTTTGTCTTATATTTTTTTTATTCTTCCAGACAGCATTTCAAATAGTAAGGGGAAATTTACTTTATTTTCTACCGGGGAAGGGAGTCCACCATCCCTTAAACTTTTAATTAAACAAATAAATTTGGGTTTATTTCATTAAGGGGAATATCAGAACGGCCTAAAGAGCTTGTAGTTTTAAGCTTTTAAATTATAATCCAGATTTACTCTTAAGTTTCTCATTGTAAATAGTTCGTTTTATTCTATTTATTTTGTTAATAGACTAAGTGTATTGAGAAACTTGTTTTATTCAATTTAATTAAAACCTTCACGCGAATTAACTTGCGGGCGCGCTGCTGCGAGATCTACAAGACCAAAGATGTCTACTGACCAACTAATTAGCAGCCTTTCCCGAGTCCTGAAGATCTGAGTCATGGTTGTGGTAAGCTTTAATAACCGTAGTGTTTGGTACTAAAGCTGCAAGAGAGAAATTGAACGACTAGACTTCCAGAGTGTCTTTATTACTGTGATATTTAATTGTAGGTTATCAAAATAGTTACTAATTAATATGGGACAAAAATGATTATAGATAAGATAATTAACGCTACCTCAATATGTCATCGGCAAGAGTCTATAATCAAATTCTGTCACAGTATCCATCTCTGAATTTTATTTTGAATTCGGCATTATTTGTGATTTCTACCAGTTCTTCTTGTAAAGGACCGCGCTCGAACTTTATGAAAATTGGCTCCCAGGATATGTTACAATTCTCGACGTTCAAATGAAAAGTTACCATGGCTATAACTCCCAAAACCAAAAGCCTCATAGATTCGGGTGGTTACGGTATTAAGAACCTTGTAAATAATGCGTAAGGTTTGGGAGTGTAACTCGTTGTAATATCAGACAGTCGTGAGAATTTCCTCACAAAACATAATGGTTATCATAAAAGAATATTTTACGGTGACCTTAAGTTTGATCGCAACGTTAATATTGACCTTGACTACGCATTTTCAAAATTATTGTGCCCTAGAGTGATTTTGGATATTCAAGGGACATATTTTTCTGATATGATGATATCATAATGGTTGAGTTGGGAATCACAAATGCTACGGAGTTATTTAATGGTCTAAGAATAATGACTGTTCAGCTTCAACGGGAAGAAGATCAACTAAGTACTGAAGCTGCAAATCAGTTTCGACTTGTCACGAAATTGTGATGGTTCTATATATACATATATATATATATATATATATATATATATATATATATATATATATATATATATATATATATATAATCGAAAGTTTTCGGGCATCCGTGTATGTGCTGAGTCCCTCTTGGGACTGTAGGGCAGCTGACGTTTCGGTGAAATCTCATTCACCATTTTTAAAGCTCACTGTATGGCGTCTACGAACGAACTGACGCCCCCGACTCGGGTGCTGTCGGTCTCGTGTGTACGTCGGACGCGTTCGTTTTACGAATGTTTCTGGAGAAGAAAATCTTAAAAGTTTCCTAAATCACATAAACAGTATACATCCAAAAATCAAATTTAACAGGGAGGCAGAACAGGAAAGAGAACTACCGTTTCTAGATATCCTACTGAAAAGAAAAGAGGATGGCTTGCTTTCGCACATTGTCTACAGAAAGCCCACTCACACCAATAGATACCTCAACGCCGATTCACATCACCATCCCGCCCAATTAATTGCAGTAGTGAAATCACTTGCGTTTCGATCGCTGTCCCTTATAGATCAAGAAAATTACCACAAAGAGATGAACATACTGCGAGACGCCCTAACAAAAAATGGTTATAAAAAAGAACATATAGGCTTTCAAAAATAAACACTTGGCCCCAAAAAATCGCGAAAACCAAGAGAATGGCTCCAAAGCTTGTGTTCCTTATGTAAGAGGCACCACAGACAAGATCGCAAAAATTCTCTGGAGACACAACATTAAAACTATTTTCACCACAGACCATAAAGTAAAAGATCTCTTACCAAAACCTAAAGAAAGAATCTTTCAAGAAAACCAGGGAGTGTACAAAATTTCATGCGGAGAATGCAGATCATCTTATGTCCGATAACCAACCGTAAAATAAGCGCCAGAAGAGACGAACATATAAACGCTGTCAAGCAAAAAACAACTTCTTCCGCTCTGGCCCAACACTGGTTAAACACAGGACATAAGATAAATTTCTCATGAACAAAAATGCTATCCAGATGTGAAAACCTGTCCACAAGAGTTATAAGAGAAGCCATTGAAATTGCAAAGAGACCCAACAACTTAAAGAGCAGAGATGATAGCCAGCGAGTGCCTAATACTTGGAAAAATCTGCATACAAAACATCAATCAGTACCACTTAGTAATGAAATAGATTACAACTCGGCAACCCAACCCCAAACACTGGCAATAGGGCCGATAACGCGCAGTAGGTCTCGCAACCTGATTGACCACAACCATTCGGAAAACGAACGCGTTCGACGTTCACACGGGACCGACAGCACCCGAGTTGTAGGTGCCATACAGTGAGCTTTGAAAATGGTGAATGAGGTTTCACCGAAACGTCAGCTGCCTTACAGTCCTGAGAGGGACTCAACACATACACGGGATGCCCAAAAACCTTCGATTATATATATATATATATATATATATATATATATATATATATATATATATATATATATATATATATATATATGATTCAGTATTAATCCGGGAATACATCCGTTCGATGGTTTGGTTTCCTGTAGAAATTTGCAGACGTTTCGCCAAAATCCCATTTGGCATCTTCTGTGCTTGGTGGTTGTAGATCAACTGAAAGAAAAGTCAGCGTGCAGCGTGCTTTATATGCGGCAGATAGTAGCGGTTGGTTGGCGTTGGCGCTTTCCTAATCCAAAAAAGTTACCATATATATATATATATATATATATATATATATATATATATATATATATATATATATATATACAGGGTATCCCATTAAAAAAAATATTTTTTTGGCGCCACGCTGTTATGAAACATCATGCAGAATTCAAAATATTTTCAGATTGTAAAAATTTTAATAATATACAAATTTTCTTGAAACATTTCCTCAAATTTTTGAAAATTAAGTGAGATAGGGTATTTTGTCACACCATTGCGACACCCTGTATATATTCTCCTTTAAAGGAGAAAAAGGAAATAATATATACAAACAGTTTACTTCCCGCAAATACAACTCTGTCTCTTTCTCCATACGCGTTTCGAACTTTTTATGGTCTCATCAGTGGAGTTGTACCGAACCAACATTCGCAGGAAACAATTTTTTAATATCTTGCCGACATATCTCATAATATTTATTATTAATAAATTTGTCTTTATAAGAACTGATTTTGGCTATTGTTGTAATATCAGAAATAAGGTTATGCTTGTTTCATTTTACACACTATATATTACTGAAGATTATTTCAAAGTTGTATATCCATGAATTTTGTTAAAAATTATAAAAAATTCCTGCTTGTAAAGCAAAATTGTAAGACTATTTACTCTACATAAAAGTTAAAAACTTCTTTACTATATTTTTTTGAAATAAAAAAGCTATAAATTTTAAAGTTGAATCTGAAATTATTCATGTTAAAATGAAAATTTCGTATTATCTTATCCTTGAAAGTACTGATCTCTTGGCCTCTTATTCATAGTTTTCTTAAACTGTTCCAAACAAATTCATAGTAATCTCGAAAGTTCTAAAACTAATCGACTGTCAAAAAGTTTCATTATAATTTCCAACATTTTCTAGGCTCATAAATAAAACTCAACAATGGTATTTTTCAGAGTAACTTGCACCATTAAATCCAACTTGTAGAGTAATGCATCACTTTGAAAAGCAGCATAAAACGACAGCCTTTTCCTAAACCAACAGAAAATAAATTGAAATACTTACATATCTAAACAGTTGGAAACATATTGAAAAAGTTTTACAAGGTATATATAGCCTCGAATAAAACTTTACCGGAGAAATATCGGGAGTGGGTTGGCGTGTTTCGGTTAAGCGCCTTTTTATTTCTGCGATATTTAATTAATATATTGTTGTGTACAGATATTGATCACCCTTATATATATATATATATATATATATATATATATATATATATATAGAATACTTGAAAAAATATCGACTTGGTCTTCATAAAAACAACTGTATTTTGCCTAGTTCAATAGGTATAACCTTTTTTACTCGCCTGTCAAATTTGATTTTAGTGCATTAATTACTTTGGGTTTTGCAGGAAAGTGCACTGTAAAAAGGAAGTGCATTAAATTTAAGGTAAATGTGCTGGAAGCAAATTTCATAAATGTTTATGTAATGCATTAAATTTAATAATTTACATTAATCTAAATTAATTTATTCAATTAAATCCAATAGAACCATGCATTAAATTTAAAGTTTCATTAATGACATTTTAAGGTGACTGAATTTAAAATATGTTATCACATATTTAATGCAGAAACATTGATATAAGGTCAAAAAATTTTGCTACCAGGAAAAGGTGGAAATTTTTTCCATAAGTCATCTGTACACCGGTAAGAATGTAACTTATTTTACGTAGGCCAAACCATTCGTGAAATAAACGCCAGAAGAGACAAACATATAAACGCTGTCAAACAAAAAACAACTTCTTATGCTCTGGCCCAACACTGGTTAAACACAGGACATAAGATAAATTTCTCAGGAACAAAAATGCTATCGAAATGTGAAAACCTGTCCACAAGAGTTATAAGGGAAGCCATTGAACTTGCAAAGAGGCCCAACAACTTAAATAGCAGAGATGATAGGCAGCGAGTGCCTAATACTTGGAAAAATCTGCTTCCAAAACATCAACCAATACCACTTAGTAACGAAACAGATTACAACTCGGCAACGCAACCCCAAACAGTGGCAACAAGGCCGATGACGCGCAGCAGGTCTCGCAACCTGATTGGCCAGAACCATTCGGAAAACGAACGCGTTCGACGTACACACGGGACCAACAGCACCCGAGCCGCGGGCGTCAGTTCGCTCGAAGACGCCATAGAGTGAGCTTTGAAAATGCTGAATGAGATTTCACCGAAACATCAGCTGCCTTACAGTCCTGAGAGGGACTCAGCACATACATGGGGTGCCCGAAAAACGATTACATATATATATATATATATATATATATATATATATATATATATATATATATATATATATATATGTATGTACTGATGTTTTTCCGGTTGTCAATCCGTTCGTCGATAGAAAAATATTCACGACGTTTCGTCAACATCTGAGCTGGCATTTTCAAGTGATGCTTCCTCGACGGCTGCTCGACTTAGAATGAGCGTGCTGGTCCTCTGACGGCCTTTTTGTATTTTGGCGGTTGCGCAGGTTATACCTTAGTTCTGCCTGGTTGGTTTCTTCCCCTTCGCTGTTTTGTTTCTCTGATGTATTGTTTTTGGTTTGGTTTTGAGTAGAGTTTTCCATGTATTTGAAATATTTTGCGCATCATCTCTCTTGTTAAAGTTTTTAGTGCTCTCTATTTCGAGAGCTTCTCTGATGATGCGTGTTCTATAGTGTTTTATGGGTGCAATCTGTTTGGTTTCCTGGAAATTCATAGTGTGTCCTGTCCCCTGATGATGTTGGAATAAAGCTGATGTCGTTTGCTTATTTTTTATGTTATTTTTATGTTCTTGGACCCTTGTAGAGATTTTTCTGTTTGTTTGGCCAATGTATTCTTTTTCACAGTCACTACATGGGATGCTGTACACTCCCTGGTTTTCCAATGGTATTTTATCTTTAGGATTGCCCAATAATTTGTGTATTGTCGTTTGCGGCTTGTAAATTGTGCATATGTCATGTTTCCTCAGAATTCTTCCAATTACGTCTGTTACACCTTTTATGTATGACAGTGTGGTTTATGGTTTGGATTTGACATCTTCTTTTTTCTCTGCTACTGCTTTCCTGTTCTGTTTTATGGCCTTTTTGATATTGTGTTCTATGTAGTTGTTTTGTTTTAGAGCTGTTGTGATATTACTGAGTTCTTTTTGGCGGTTCGTGGGATTGGTTAGTTGCAAGGATCTGGAAATCAGTGTGTTGGCGACCGATTGCAATTGTGATAGATGATGGTGTGATTGTTTAGGTATCTGTTTGTATGTGTGGGTTTTCTGTAGACCGTATAATCGATGCTTAGGTCGTCCGAGGCCGAGAAGCGGCACAAACCCAGAGAAGCGAAGAAACCAACCAGGCAGAACTAAGGTATAACCTGCGCAACCGCCCAAGTATAAAAAGACCGTCAGAGGATCAGCACGCTCATTCTAAGTCGAGCAGCCGTAGAGGAAGCATCACTTGAAAATGTCAGCTGCGATGTTGGCGAAACGTCGTGAATATATTTCTATTGACGAACGGATTGACAACCGGAAAAACATCAGTACACATTCCACCATCCGTAAAAACCCACGATACAACATACATATACATATAAATTAGTAGATAAGTTTTTGTCCGTGTAATTTAAAATAAAATAGAAGCGGAAGCTTCGCCAATATTTTATTCTCTTTTATTATATATATATATATATATATATATATATATATATATATATATATATATATATATATATATATATATATATATATATATATATATATATATATATATATATATGTCTGTCTGTCTGTCTGTATATGCTATTCTTCGAAACGGCTGGATTGATTTTGATGAAACTTTACAGACATGAAGAGGATGTCATCAGGAGTGATATAGGCTGCTTTTTTCCTGTCTGTCTGAATGCATGGGCTAAGGTTCTAGAGAATTCTCATACCTCAACAAAATTTTTATTTCCCAAGTTCCATGCAGACGAAATTGCAGGTAAAAGTTAGTTTATAATAACAAAATATTTACCCCTTATTTTATGCAACAGAGAAACAAAGAAAGTTCATAATTTCCTCCGTAATTATCTGTGCTTTAATATTCTATAAAATATAATATATATATATATATATATATATATATATATATATATATATATATATATATCCTTTAATATTCTACAGAATATAAACTTTTCTAAATAAATTGAATTATAACAAAACCATAGAATTTTCTGGTATATTATGAAAAAGTTTTAGCTCCAATTTCATAAATGAACTTAATTAAGGGAGCGGATATTGTAATTCTCTACTTAAGCATTATTTGCTTTGCTTATGAGCTTGAAATAAATAGGTTGTTTTATAATGTAAAACGTTTAAAATCTGCACTATAATCAAAATTAATATCTTTGGAAAAACTACAGTATTTACTCACAGTAGCGTAGTTATTGACAAATCTATTATATAGTTATTGACCTGGGTAGAACAGACATTGAAATGTTCCCATTAAATTGAGAATTAGATAATATGGTACTGTGCTGTAGGATCAATGTTTAGAGAATGGCACTTAACCTTGAAATGGGCGGTTAGTCAATTATACAATTCAGTGTATTCCCGAAACAATTATCGATCTATTGATTTAGTTAAGTATGTCTTTGATAGTTTAGACATTCTAGATAGTTAGAAAATACATTTCGAGTGGTTTATATTTAGTAAACGAATAATTATATGAATCATCGTGCGAAATTAATTCACATAGAGATGTCACCATACAGTTTTCTGAAAGACTTGGACCAACTTACTATGGATTGAATTTATATATTTATTCTTTTGGTCTAAATTAGTCGCTAAAACTGTAATAAAAATATTTACTATATCCTTTTAAGCTAACAAAAAATGTCATGTTGTTAGTGCAATGGCATTTCGTGGTTTTTCTAAAAGTATTTTGTACTGTTCTCAATTTAATTCTTTACGAATACTTTTTCCCTTGTCATATTAATAGTTTGGACATCTGGCAATAAAGCAATAGCTTAATATGCGCTGTTTTTCTATAATTGGCAACATAGGATGATGTCATTTATTGAAACAACATACTGATTATTGCTGCTTTTGAAAATTTCGAATAGCTGTGAGTTGTACAAAATTTTTTTTTGCTTAAATTCATATTACCACACTCAGTAACAAGTTACGGAAGAAATTAAACAAGGTAATCTTACTCCGATATCCCAGCAGGTTTTTGTAGCCGATGAAGACACATGGCTTCACCAAAGTTTTTTATATATATTTTGACCCCCTTATTACGAATATCGAGAGTAGATTCACAAAAAGGGCCAGGTAATTTGTTATAAACAAAAAAATTGTTAATAATTAAATTTTTTTTTGTAAAATAAAAATATTTTCGTATCCCTCAACCGATTTTAAGCAAAAAGTGTCTCTTAGAATTTTTTCGTCCGACGAATAGATTTTGAACTAAAAATGGGCAAAGATTTGAAAAATGTTATTTATTGTCACTTTTCAATATTTGATTAAATACATATTTTCACGTTTTGCCTCCAGCAATTTAGAGTCGAAATTAAGAACTACAAGCTGGGAATAATTGCAATGCGAAAATTTAATGTTTTTTTGCTTTTTAACGCTATAAATAAAGAGCGTTTGCCCAATATGAGGGGAAATGGAAGTCTATATATATATATATATATATATATATATATATATATATATATATATATATATATATATATATATATATGCACTAGTGTATTTCCGGTTGTCAATCCGTCAATCTTCACTGATTTTTCTACTGACGAACGGATTTACAATCGGAAATACACCAGTGCATATTCCACCATCCGTGAAAACCTTTATTATTGCAAATACCAAAGTAATAGTAAAAATTTTTATTCCATAAATGGATTTTTAGGAAGTTTCTTCAAATGTGTGTATTTATAGTTTGTTCAGTTAAAAGTTAAACAATAGTCAACATGTCTCTAAAACGTAAATGTTGATCTCTTAAAGAAAAAGTGGAAATCGGCGGAAAAGTTTGGTGTTGGAAGAAAACAAGTGAATGATATTCTAAAAAGTAAAATTGAATTAAAAAACTTTTTGAGGACCGGGGTTTTCATGCAGATAAAAAACGGAAAATTCCAAAAACAGAGAGACTGGCGCTTGACCAAATGGTTTATGATTGGTTTGCAAAGCTAGAAAGGGAAATGTTCCTATATTGGACTAGTAATTATGGAAAAGGCTCGAGAAGTATTAGAAAACTTGAAAATTGGTGACTTTAAGGTCTGGCTAGATAGATTTCGCAAGAGACGTGATATCAGTTTTAAATCAATTTGTGGTGAGTCTGCTGATATGGATGAAGTAAGTGTTCAAAATTGGTTAACTAAACTTAAATCAGTCGTTAAGGATTATGATGCTAAAGATATTTTTAATGCAGATGAAACAGGACTTTACTATATGCCAATAAGAAACAAAACTTTTGCATCAAGAAGTGATAAATGCTTCTTCTTCTTCTTATTCTTCTAGGTAGAACCAAGTTCTGTTATCTATACAATGCCTCATCGATCCTCGTTTGAGGTCGAAATCCAGCTGTCTCTCCATCTTTTGGGGGGCCATCCAGGCGGCCGTTTGGTGTTTGGTTTCTCTCTCATCACGGTTTTTACTAATCTGTCATCGTCCATTCGTTCCACGTGATCTCTCCACTGCCTACGACGGTTTCGAATCCACTTCACAACATCCCTCACTCCGCTGTCCTCGCGTGTTTTTGCGTTTCTTATTCTATCTCTTAAACTTGTTCCCGTGATCATTCTCAGCGTTTTCATTTCTGTGGTTCTCATAATTTGTTTTGTCTTGTGGTTTCATTTTTTGTTTCTGCGCCGTAGGTCAGTATCAGTCTTACACAGACCTTGTAAATTCTTGCTTTGCTCTCAATCGTCATATGTTTATTGTTCCAGATTATGTCTCTTAGTTGGCCTGATATCATGGCCGCTTTGTTGGCCTGTGTGTGTACTTCTTCCGTTACTGCCCTGTTACTTGTTATATGTGTTCCTAGGTATTTAAACTTCCCAACCTGTTCGATATGTTTGTCATCAACCATTAGTTTGCATCTTACCGGTTCTTTTGCTATTACCATTGCTTTGGTTTTCTCCACAGATATCTTTATATTATATTGTTTGGCTGCTCGATTGAGATGGAAAAGTATTCTTTGTAAGTTGTCCTCGCTATCTGCTGTCAAGGCAACATCGTCTGCAAAGCATATAATCTGAACGGTGTTGTGTCCCATTGGGTACCCAATATTTGTGCTTTTTACCTCAGTGATAAATGCACTGGAAGAAAATCAGCTTAACGATAACTGACAATTCTTTTATATAGTAGCATGAAAGCCAATTAATTATAGGAAAAAGTAAAAATTTGCGATGTTTTAAAGCAGCACATGTAGAAAAATTACTATAAGAATGGATCGTTAATTAAAAAGCTTGGATGACAACAGAGATAATGATTTCCTGGCTGAAAAACTTTGACAGCAAAACGAGAAAGTATAGTAGAAAAGTTTTTTATTTTTGGATAACGCGAATTCTCACCCGAAAATACATCTTGAAAATGTTCGAATTGTTAATGAATGTATAAATTGCTGCAGCAACGTTTCATCTTAAACTATTAAAAAATATTTCCAAAAAGCTGGATTTATGGAACCTATCCAAGAGAACGAGATATTTGACGAAAAAACGATGTCGCACTGAGTTAGTTGTTTCTCGTTTTAGAAGACATTCCAGGTAAGCTAGACCTGGAGAAATATCTTCTAATCGACTCAAATATTTTGTATTAATATGTAGGAATTAATCCAAAAATTCGCTAACCAAGAAAGCAATACTGACCCTCCCGAAGATGAAAACTATGAAAGTGAAGAACACTAAGAGATTTTTAGCTCCTACGTAAAAAATATGAATCAAATTTGTGAAAATTAAAAGACGTACAAATTAAATTAAAAAATTTAAGACAGAACAATTTTTTCACAAAACTTGATGTTTCTTTTTGTACAGTATCGCTTATTTTTTAGCCCATTATATACATATTATCTATTTGCGGCTTAGTTCAGAAATGTGAAAAAGATTTGTTTTTACATGTTTATCTTTGCAGTTTATATTTATAATTAGTTTTCTCATTCCATAATGAACTTTCGTAAAATAAAAACACATCATAATATTCATCGTTTCATTTAACCTCAAACAAAAAAACCTATGTTTGATGTGAAAAAAATTAAGAATTTACTTTTATCAAAGACACATCTTTGTCTTATTTTTAATAATTATTTTTCTGTGTTTTTGTGCAAGTACATATAAGTAAATCCTTTTACTCATATCACACATTATATGTAATTTTTTTAAATTTTTCTCCTCAAAAGCGGTAGCCCCTTTAAACGGCCAATTTTTCATAATTTTTTTAAAGGCTGCTATTGACAAGTTATATATATATATATATATATATATATATATATATATATATATATATATATATATATATTCTTTTCTAATATTTTCTTGGGTATACCCAAGAAAATATTAGAAAAGAATATTTAACAAAAGGTTTAAGATACAAAAATAAATTATATATATATATATATATATATATATATATATATATATATATATATATATATATATATATATATATATATATGTATATATGGTTTCCAGATTCTTGAACCATAGATTATATCATTTTCTTTTTATTTTGTCTTTTCTTGGGTTCAGGTTCTTTATTTAATAAAAAATCAATCAAAGAGTTTTACTTTTTAAATTAGTAAATAGTGTATTTAATTTATTATGAGACCTGTGACATACAATAATATCATGCTCTTTTAAAATGTGTTTTATTTTTTCTGAAAGTTCACTAGTGTAAGGTAATGCTACATTTTTTTGTTGATTATGTTCTATGTTTCTTGTTATCAGGTTATTATAAAGTTTATAGGTTCGTTTATAGGTATTTCGGTGAATCCATTATTTGCAGGAAATAAACTATTTTGTATATATATTTTTCATATTATCTGCCTGAAAGTAGAACTATATATATAAGAAACTATTTAAATACGGCAGAAAGATTTCTTTATTTCTTACTGAAATTTTGGTTTTTCAAAAAATTTCACGTTACTCCGATGATTCATAGATGTCGTTCGACTGGCGATATTTTTCAGTCTGACATTGAAGTTGGTAGATGTCAGGTGCAATATCCTGCCGACATACCGTTAAATTTATGGTTCATATATCAGTTATTTCCTGCTAATGTTGCTCTCGGTCCGATACAGCTCCACTGACGAGATCATGAGGTGATCGAAACGCGTATGGAGAGAGGACTAGAGCGATATTTGCGGGAAATAAACTGTTTTGTATATATATATATATATATATATATATATATATATATATATATATATATATATATATATATATATATATATTTCATATTCTCTGCCTAAAAGGAGAACTACATATATAACAAACCTTTTTAATTAGTTCAAAAATTTCAAGTTGCCAGTTGCTTTTTAGTATTTTTTACTGATGTTCCTTAGAAAATTTATATAAATATAGAAATACTTTATATTACCATAAAAAGTTTAGTTAAAAGTTATTAATAAATGTAACAATAGAGTCAAAGCACCATGTGATTATAGATTTAAGCACAAGATAAGAAAACCGTTAAATATGGATATTAACCGATAAACACGAGCCTAATTTTGGATAAAAAATATAGTTATTACTGTCATATTTTTAATAATAAACATATGATCGTGAGTTTTCATTTTTTAAATATTTCTTTAAAAATTGTGATATCTCTTGAATAAAATTATTAAATTTAAACTAGTATTACAATTAATGAAGTTAATGTTAAGTACATAGATGTGTAAATTTTAAAATTAAAAAAAAATATAGTAATCTGTTAAAATAGCCAAAGAACGAATTTCTGGTTGCCTAAATTATTGCGCTATTTTCAATTCGTAAACATTTACATATAAAAATAATTTTTTAAATGTTCCTTTTCTTACTATTAATTATAAACTTTGCACTACCAATAATTTTTAATACTTAAAAATATTCAAAGGAGTCATGATAAGCAAAAAAACTGGAAGCAAAATTAAATAAAATAATTTGCGCCTATCAAATATCAAAAAAGCTGCTTCCTCACCCACCAACCATAAACATTGATTAAATAAACATGTGGTTGTTTAAATCTACTAGTATGATCGAAGTAAATAACTCTACATTTTGTAGCAACTTTAAATTACCGAAAAAACTGCGCCAATCCATCTCTGTATAATTTATTCCAATTGGCAAAAGAAACCTTTCCGTCTTCTTATAGAAAACCCTTAGAGCTTTGCATTCGTCCTTTAAGATTGGCCCAAACTGATAAAAGTCATAAAAGTTGAGTCGGAAAAACCAACAAAGTAAAAAATTATCGCAATAAAAATTCGGGCAGACAAAATGGAAAACACTTGCCTGAAAATCAATGGGACCGAATTTAAAAGGTCGAGTGATCCGAAAACTTTCGGCCGTATTTTTCGAGAAGTTTAAACCGTGACTGTTTTGAGAAAGAACGTATCTCTCGCGATACGCTTCACCGATTAAAATATTCCTTTTGTCTTTTGTCGTTGGACTTGTGAGTGTTGAAATTAAAACTCGTAAAAATCCACATTCTGAGCGCTACAAGTTCTACATAAAAAAAAAACAATAAAAGTAAAAACTTCCAAATAAAAATCTTGTACTCCATAGAAATTAGATCAAAAAATTTTTATAAAAAAATTGAACCGACTTCTAAAAGTGCGCTGAAAAGGGAAAAATAACTAGAAATTTTTATATGAAATTGAAATTTTTGAAATCGGCGCCAAACTAATACTTGACGAAAGGTGATTCGCATAGACATATTAAAAATATTTTATTTGTAATTGCTTTCTTACCATAATTTGTATATATTATAATAATTTGGCGCCGACTTCAAAAATTTCAATTTCATATAAAAATTTATAGTTATTTTTCGCTTTTTAGCGCACTATTAGATGTCGGTTCAATTTTTTTTTTAAATTTTATTTTTCGATTTTTAGTTTTGAATTCTTTATGATATTCGTAAATTATTTGAACTAAGTACTAATCGACATTAATGTACCTCGCAATAACTCCAAGGTGGCAAAAAGTATCCATTTTATCCAGAATTGTAAATCACCCTAAAACGAACCACTAAAAATTCTTTGATTCTTAGAGTTCTCCAATTACCAATGAAATTGTGTCAAACAAATATTTAATCTGTCATAATAAATCCAATATCTTAAATTTCAAATTAATTTTAGATTGGTAATATGGGCCCCAAAACCTTCCAATATCGATATTTAAAAAATTTGAAACGTAAATTTCTTAGCTCGATATTTTTTATATTGCATCTTAAGTTTGTGCACGTCCCAAAAACCCCGCAATATCAATTTTAGATATAAATATAAAATTTTTAGTCCTTCATATTTTATCTAATCAACGTAATAGTTGTAAAAAATTAATTTCATATTCGTAATACACCACTCCCCAACGCCCCAACAACAAATCTGAAAAAATGTGAATAAGGTATTTATTTTTTAATTTTCAACCCACCATATTAGATCCGCCATATTGAATTTCGAAAAAATAATTTTAAATCCAAACCCTTCAAAGCCTGCTAGTACCAATTTTAGATGAAATCCAGAAATTTAAAATTTTTAAACGGTTATATTGCCTCTGACGTATTACATTTTCTTAAAATAATTTTATATTCGCTATTTACATCCTCAAAAACGATTCAGTTCCACATTTGAACAAAATCGTAAAATGTAAAATTTTTAGACAGCTATATTGCACTCGCCATATTGAATCCTGAAAAAATACTATTAAATTCATAATTTACACCATCAAAGACTCTCTATATCAGTTTTGGGAAAAGTCAAGAAATGTAACATTTTTAGAACACCATATTGAATCCGCCGATTGAGTTTTTCAAAAAATATTTTAATTTCGTAATTAAAACTAACAAAAACCCCTCCATACTCACTTTAGACAAAATCGAGAGATGTAGAATCTTTAATCCGCCATCTTAAATCTGCCATATTTAATTTTTTTTAAAATAATATCAGATTCTTAATGTGCTATCCCAAAAACTCCTCATATCAATTTTGAAAAAATTGAACAAAATTAATTTTTTATCCACCATATTGGATACACCATATTGAATTTTTTAAAAATAATTCTAGATTCGTCATGTGCAACCCCCAAAACTCCCCCGTACCAATTTTGATGAAAATCGGACAAAATTGATTTTTTTGTCCGCCATATTCAATTTTTAAAAAATAATTTCAGATTCGTTATTTGAGACCCCGAAAACTCCGTCATACCAATTTTGGAGAAAATCGCACAAAATTGATTTTTTCGTTCGCCATATTGGATCAGCCATATTGAATTTTTTAAAAATAATTTCATATATATATATATATATATATATATATATATATATATATATATATACGCGACGAATTGAGAACCTTCTTCTTTTAGAAGTCAGTTAAAAAGTACGTCAAACTCGAAATCTGTGAGTTTTTTATTTTCCGAGAAATTCGATGTCAAAGTTGAAAATTTTACTTTTTCGCTTTCCTAATTAAGATACAATGCTCAATTTTAATAGAAATTGTTTTTTCTATAAGCAAATTATATAAAAATATAATAATAATATATAATACGTCATATAAATATTTAACATTACTTTAAAATTAAGTGAGAAAATCATACAAATACAATATATCAATTATACATTCATCCTTATTTTTTTCTATTACTTCTATGCAATCGGCGTCCATTTCACCATCGCAATTATTACTTTCACTTACATCGCACATACCATTTTCATCATTATTCTCAATTTCATTGTACATATCATTCTCATCATTATCAATATTTTCATAGTCAAAATCATTCTCACACATATTAATAATTTCCTCTGAATTGTCATCATCGTTTTCTAAATCGCAGGAAATAAAATTTTCAGAGCAATTATCGCATTGTCTATTATAGTACTCACACAAATCTGTACATTTCACAAATTTCTGAAATTTTCATAAAAATTTTGTTAATAGACTATAATATAAAGGAAAAAACAGAATAATATATATTATATAAATGAATATTTGTATGACTTTCTCTATCATTTTTTGTAAAAATTTTGTTAATAAACAAATTAATAATTTATATGACTAAACAAATTGTTACTATCATGTAAATTATTAAAATAACATCAATATTATAAATATTATTTGTAATGGACAAATTTCCTTGAAGCGTCAATGAATAATGCGTCTGAACTATGGCAACCCGCCGACAGCGGCCTACAGCAGTTATTTTCGATTAGATTCCGGCCAATTTTCGAAGGTTCACAGATCATATGGAAATGTATTTCTTGGATCCAAAGAATTCACAGGTTAAGTACGAAAATGATCCATCTAAATCCAATGCACACATTAAAAAAATTTTATCTCTATCCGGTGAAAAGTTTTCACAATTTTTTTGGTGCAAAAATTGATTTTTGCAAAATTTCTCGACCCACGATTGAAAAAAAAAATTTTCTTAATAGATCCTCAAAATATAAAACAATACAAACAATTTCCATTAAAATTGAGCATTGTATCTTAATTAGGAAAGTGGAAAATTGAGGTTCAATTTTCAAATTTGAATTTCTCGGAAAATAAAAAACTCACAGATTCCGGGTTTGACAATCATTTTGTAAAATGATAATACCTATATTTATGTTGAATTTTAAACCGGCAATTTGTTAATAAATGTTTTTTTTTTTTTTTGTAAAAACAAAAAACGTAAATTTTGCCGAAAAAAAAATATATCTCAATAACTAGTGGCGCCAGCTATAACTTATATATGAATCGATAGGTTTTTTAATTCTCTACAACTTTTGTTTGAAATATTTTTCGATACAACTTTTACTTTTCGAGATAAACTCAAAAAACCGGAAATCGTGACCATTTTTGGTCCTCCATTCTTTTTGCACAGGTGTTTCAGAGTTACCATTGCTACATTTTTGTTACTGACGAGAGTCTATTTTCCATGGAGTATTGTGAGTGTTGAAATTAAAACTCGTAAAAATCCACATTCTGATTTCTACAAGTTCTAAATAAAAAACAATGAAAGTAAAAATATACGAATAAAAATCTTGTTGCTTTAAGAATTTTTATTTCCTTGTTGTTGTAATAAAACGGTTTTTATTAAATCAAAATTTTCTTCCAATAGAAATACCCATTGTCTTTACTTCAAGGAATATTTCAGTATTTTGATTTCAATATGGCATTCGATTTTAAATAAAAATTTATCATTTTTTTTAATGATTTTTAGGCAGGTTATATAACCGATAAAGAGTCACGAATTCAGGCCATAAACAACCTTTAATATTACTGAGGAAATCAGGAACAGACTCGTCACTTTGTGAGTGGAAGATTCCTATAAAATTCCAGTGATGATGATTTCAAATATTTTTCTTTGAAAATATCGCTACACTCTAAATTAATCATATCCATTTGAAGTTTCGGTGCAAAGGTTTCTATACCGGCGTAAAAAGACTCCACATTCTGAGTTCTACGAGTTCTATATAAAAAACAATGAATATACAAATAAAAATCTAGTTGCTTTAAGAATTTTTGTTTTCTTGATTTTACAGTTTTGTGATAAAACGGTTTTTATTAAATCAAAATTTTCTTCGAGTAGAAATATTTATTGTCTTTAAATGAAGGAATATTTCAATATTCTGATATCAGCATTTTAAATAAAGCATTCGATTTTAAATTAAGATTTATCAAAAAGTTTATTTCTTTTTAAAATTCTTATTTTGTTATTGTTGTTATTTTACTACCATGTGCAATGAAAAATGTTTTTTTTTTAATAATAAAGCAAATATGAAAAAATATTTGAGGGAGCTTTATAGTGGATAAGAGTCAACCAGAGATATGAAGTCCAAAAAGGCCGTTGTTTTGTGAGAAGAGTTATATATTTTAATGACTTTTAGGCATGTTGTATAAAAGATCAAGTCACGAATCCAGGCCATAAACAACCCTTAATATTACCGAGGAAGTCAGAAATAGACTTGCCACTGTGTGAATGGAAGACTCCTATACAATTCCAGCGATGTTAACAACAAATATTTTTCGTTAAAAACATCATTACACTGCAAATCAATCATATCTATTTGTAAGCGTAAAGGTTTCTATATCGGCGTAAAAATACTTTGAAAATTCTTGATATCATGTGCCATTGCATCAAAATCTGAAAAACGAGACTCAAAATTAATTATAAATCTGGGATTTAGTTGGACCAGGTCAATAAGACAATTTATGGAACATTTTGCTGTATTTGTCACCATTTCGACCTCTATAAGATCATTCTTAAGACTCTAAAATATTTGAACATTTATAAAATAAGGAATTGGAATTAAAAATATATAAAATTAAAGAATGGGACACGCTAAAATCAAAATATATAAAAAATAAAAAAATATATAAATAACATTAAAAAAAACAAGAATTTAAATAATAAATTGTGCTTACACTGGTTAACATTACGTATCTAACTCGTAATCAAAGTCAGTGAAGCTATATTCGCTCAAATTAATTATAATTGGTTCCTCAATCTCATCGATCATGAGATCGACTTTCCAAATTTTCTTTTATTCTTTTATTATATGGATTTTTCCCAATCTTCAGCAGTAACTTTATTCAAAAAATCTTTCAAAAGTTCAGTTAAATTACTAATTTTGTAAGTTGCATTATTTCTAACAACTCTACCGTTGACTTGAGAAAGATATTTCCTTCTCCAACGGATATTTTCCGGACGATCTATAAGAACAGATTTCCTATCTGGTTTTTCCCAGCAAAAATTAAGTTCTCTAAGCAATTTCCAGAGCTCAGTTCTTTTAATTTCAGGTAAATTCCGATCTTCATTGATTTTAGTTAGAATTTTGTCGACGGTTGGAATCTACTTCTCATAATAAAATGTATGTACAACTCCTTTTATTGCTGTTTACATCTCTTCTTCCAACGAGGTTTTTCGTCTGCCTGTGATCGAATGTGGCTTGGAGGTACTAACAATTCCAGTCGATTTTTTCTCCTTCAGTATTCGGTACATAGTAGATTTTCCATCTCCTGTCATGTTGGAATACATCTCAACAGAGCTTTTAACATTATTATCTAGATATTGATATCTTAAGGCATCATAAACATTCATCGTAATCAGTTTTTCGTTGAGAAAAAAATGCTCTGGTTTAACGATTTTGGAATAAATATAGAGGGGGAAGTCATATCTTTTGGGTATCTCACTAATTTCAAATAATATATAAAAACAAGCACAAACAAGATAAATCACTAAGGACACCCTGTACTTTGCTCACTGAGAGAAATTAAATTGAATTATCAGAAATTTTATTGTTGCAGTAAGTTTATAAAAGCTTATAATATCTAAATATAATTATATATAATTAGATTTACGGCAGTCCTCAGTTACCTGCGGCAGTGGAGCAGGTACGTTGGAGGTTTCGGTAACAGTTTTATTACTCTCTCTAGTTCTTGAATAGAGTACAGGAATGTGTATGCTTGCGATCGTCCCTCCCCTTCCCAAGAACTTTGAGTTCAGGAAAATAGAAACGATTCTGCCTTTTATATTAGGAATGTGTATGCTGCTAGCACTTCCCCCCCCCCTCCCGATGATAACTTGTTTTTTTTGCGATAGCCCTCCCCCCAATAGCTTTGAGTCCAGGAAAATAGACCAGATTCAGCCTCTTATACTAGGAATGTGTGTGCTCGCATCCTCTCCCCTCGAAAACTTGTTTTTTCTTGTGATCGCCCCCCCTCTACAGGAGCTTCACATTCAGAAAAGTAGACCTGACCCTGCCTTTTACACTAGAAATCATCACCGCCCCCCCTCCCAAAGAGAGAGCCTGGATCTGCCCCTGATACAATGTGTTTGAAGCGAAGCGTGCTGGCGTGAGTATTTGAAATAAAAAAAAAAGTTCTTGAGTTTCTCTTTACTGTTACGTTCGAAAACAATTAGGTAATAGTTTAACCACATAAGGAAGAAACGTAATCCTTTGGAAAATTAATATAAATTAATTTAGAAAGCCTCAAACCTCATATTTCCTGAAAATACATTTTCCAGCAGGTATTGCAACATTTCGAGCAAAATAACAGCTTCGTCGACGTACAGGGGATTAAATTGAACTAACTTGTCATCTGTGTAACATTTTCACTTCCACACTTTCTCGGTTGTTTGCCTTAAATCCGCATAATAGGAACCAGATATCTAGGATTTCAGAGTTTGTTTCGCGAACTTTGTGTCTCTGTGTACGCTTTGATAAATGAAACTGCGCTGTCATGTTGGAAATTTTATGAAACGTAGATTTACATTGGAGAAATTTAGTTTCTTTAATGATGTTTGCTTTTTTCTTTTAGACAAGATTTAAATCGCGTCTTTTGTCGGAAGCTGTCATGAATGTTAAGTTAAATTAAAGGCGCCTGATCTCAGACAAGCGGAAAAGTTCATAAATTCATCGACAAAAACGCAAAAATGCTTTTCGATTTTTCAAAAAGGGATATTCGAGTAATAATGAATATCTTCACAGCACACTGCTCTCTGAGATATCATTGGGCAGGCGAAAGGAAAGAACACCTGCTTTCACATAACATGTGCATGACACTATTCTACAAGAGACCCCTATTCTGTGTGAGCCAAATAACAGAAAAAAAGTTGACATTTAACCAAGAGATCCATATGCTATTTGTAAACTTGAAGAAAGCATACCCCTTAAAAAGTTATGGGAGGTTCTCGAAAGAAAGCAACGTCAGTGTAGGACTTGTAAAAGCTATCAAGTTCATATATGAAAATTCCACGTCAAAAATTAGGATAGTAAATAAACTTACAGGTGGATTCTAGGTCAATAAAGGTTTCAAACAGGGATACTGCCTCTCCCCAACACTTTTTAAAATATATTTTTTAGATCAAACATTACATACATGGAAAAAAACTTCCACGAAATGAGTATTCCACTTAAAAATACTACGATATATACGCCACATTTCGCGGATGATCAGATCGTATTGGCACAAGATTACGATGATTTATTATTTATTACATGACAAGGAAATTGATGCAAGAATACCAGAAATTGGGGCTCGAGGTAAACATAACCAAAACTGAGTACATGCATAGGCGGAGAGACCAAAGACCTTATTCTGGAACACGGTTAGTCCATCTAACATGCACGAATTACAAATAATAGGGGATGAAGTTCACACAGGCTGATCAAGCCATAAAAGAACGAAACACACAGGGCAGAAAAACAAATAAACTTCTAAACCCAATTCTATGGGACCCAAATATATCTAAACAAAACAAAACGCTCATTTATAATACTATTATTAAAGGCATAGTCACATACAGCTCTAAAGTCTGGCAGCTAAAGGAGACCTCCGCCATATTGGATTCGCCATATTGATTTTTTTAAAAATATTTTGGTTCCGTTATGTGCGACCCCGAAAACTCTCCCACACCAATTTTCGAGAAAACCAAACAAAATTAAATTTTTTTGTCCGCTATATTGAATCCGCCGTATTGAGTTTTTTTTTTAATAATTTCAGATTCGTTATGTACAATCCCACAAATTCCCCCATACCAATTTTGGAGAAAATCAGACAAAATTAATTTTTTTGGCCGCCATATTGTCAGCGCGATCTTGGATATTACTGTACCATTTTCGTCCAAAAAAACATGGAACTACCGTAGCAACTTCCTGAACATAACGTAATATGACAAAATTAACTTTTTGCCGCTATATTGTCAGCGCCATCTTGGATTTTGCTGCATTAATTTCGTCCAAAAAAATATGTAACCACCGCAACAACTTCCTGAACATAACGTTAAAAATTTCATTCAAATCGGTGCCGCCGTTCCTGAGTAATCGGTGTACATACATAAAAAAACATACATACTCGACGAATTGAGGACTTCCTTCTTTTAGAAGTCGGTTAAAAATTGTACGTTTGACACCCTTCATTTCGGAAACTATTGGACTAAGGTACAATGGACTAGAGCTTCATATTTTAGCATCAGAAATTTGTGACAGCATTTTCTACAGACGTTTTAGAGACACTCTGTGTAAGTGAGTTTCTTGGTCAATAATATTTCAAAATAACCTTCCTTAAAGAATTTGCAGTTAAAATTAATTTAAAACAGTTTTTCTTGTAGCCCTATAAATCTTTGTACTACCATTTATTATCCTCTCTGAAAATTTTGTATTATTGCCCGAGACGAAGAGAATATGGGACGCTAAGGGTTCTTGAGGAAACATCAGTAAGATTACAAGATAATGAAAGGCCTCTAAAAGGAAGTAGCAAAAAGTTGGGCAAGTTACTGAGCCAACATGCCAATTACTAAGAATATTTGAACGATATTATACCCTAGCTAACTAAAAATCTTATTGTAGGGTATAAAATTTTGTTGGGTTTACTTTATTAATTAAATATATTTTTAATCAGTACGACATTTTAATAGTCAATTCAATAATTAATACAAAGCTTACGAGAAGATGCCTATTATTGTAGAAAACTACAGTTATAGAGGGTGGCCCATAACAACGAGCTTTTTAAAAAATCAAACAAAATTCTAATTGTAAAATTATTTTGTAAAATGTATTTCTAAAAGACACATAAATAATTACTTTTTATTATTTAAAATCAACTCTTTTAAATAAAGCCCTTGACGACTATCCACTAACCTTGCTAGTGAGTTTTGAAATACGGGCTGAAGTGTTTGTCATGAGATCGACCTCATCTCCTTACTGATGTTCCCCTTTAATGCACTACTTGTGCTTAGATCGCTCTCGTACATTTTGCTTTTTAAATATATTCATAAGAAAAAAATCTTAAGATGTGAGATCTGGACTTCTAGACGGCCATGTGATCTCTCTTTCCCATGGAACATTTCTTTCACCACATCCATACTAGTGCCTGATATATGGAAAGTTGCCCTATCTTGCTGAAACATTGTACGCGTATTTTAACATGATATTTTCACAAATTTTGCTTTTTAAATATATTCATAAGAGAAAATTTGGTGATGTGAGATCTGGACTTCTAGGCCGCCATGTGATCTCACTTCTACGAGAGATCACCTTTCCATGGAACATTTCTTTCACCACATCCATACTAGTGTGTGTGTTGCCCTGTTTTGCTGAAATATTGTAAGCGTATTGTTCCATGATATTCTCACAAATTTTGGTTGCAAAAATTTACAAAGCATCTTAACATAGCGCTCTGAATTAACTGTTATATTTGGTCAAAAAAATAAGGACCAATAGTTCTCCAATTTGCTATGGAAACGCAAACAGTGACTTTCGGGAAATGGAGAGGTTTCTGATGCTTAAGATGAGGGTTTACATCGTTCCATTATCGACAATTCTGTTTGTTAACAAATCAATTAAGATGAAAACGCGCTTCATCGAAAAACGGAATATTAAGACTCGAACGACTTGCGAAGCAAAACAAGGCGTGATTGAAAGTTTTATTTCTTTAAATCTTGCACCAGCTGTATTTTGAACGGCTGAAAAAATTCGTTGTAACGAAGTTCGACACGATTCCAGTATAGCCGAACGTTTCTGAGTTGACAAACAAGGATTTTCATGCACTGATCTTTTTATTTTTTCTACGTGTTCATTTGTATGAAAAGCTCGTTCACAAGCTTTGCCACCTGATTTGAATGTTAAATCAGTCTTTTCAAATTGGTATACCCACATTTTAATTAAATTCAACCTAGGATAGTTTTTATTGCTGTTCAAACCATAAATTATTTTTTTCTTTCTCTCACACATCCACATAAAAGAAAATTACGTCTTTCGAAATTTTGATGTTAAAATGAATCATAGAAAGTGATTTTGGAGTTGTACAGAGGTTTGAAGTATTTCCAAAAAAAAAATTAAAATTTCACTCAGAAATGAAGAAATATATCAATAGTTAGTTAGTTATATATGTATTCTTCTTTCAGGCAAAGAAAAGGAAATAATATATACCAACAGTGTATTTCCTACAAATACCATTGTGGTCCTCTCTCTATACGCGCTTCGAGCATCTTATGGTCTTGTCAGTGGAGCTATATTGGATCGAGAGCAACATTCGCAGGATATAACTGATATATGATATATAAATTTCAAGGTATTTGGTAGGATATTGCAAACCTACCACCTACCGACCTCGATGCCAGACTGAAAAATATCGCCAGTCAAACGACATCTATAAATCACCGAAGTGGTGTGAAATTTTTAAAAAAATCAAAATTTGAGTAAGAAATAAAGAAATCTATCTGCCGTATTTAAATAGTTGTTATATATGTATTCTCCCTTCAGGCATAGAAAAGGAAAGAACATATACAGAGTGGTATTTGAAGGAAATAAACTGTTTGTATATAGTCTTTCCGTTTTTCTGCCTTTAAAAATTTTCTTTTTAATTATTTCTACTGTGAAAGATATTAACTGACTTTGTGTGTACAGAGGTTGAAAGTAAAGGGTGTTTTTTATAGAGGTATAGAACTTTTAAATGGAATAAAACAAAGATGATTTTTTTTAAATTGACATGGAATTTACTATATTTGAAAGATAACCTTCTGGCATTATAATTTAAATATGAGTTCTGGCACATGACCGCCAAGGCTGGCTCGGACGTAGTTTAATCTGGAGGTCCAATTTTCGATGACTTTTTCCAACATTTGTGGCCATATATCGGCAATAACGCGGCGAATGTTGTCCTCCAAGTAATCAATCGTTTCGGGCTTATCGGCGTAGACTAGCGACTTCACATATCCCCACAGAAAATAGTCTAGCGGCGTTAGGTCGCACGATCTTGGAGGCCAATTCACGGGTCCGAAATGTGAAACTATACGGTTACCAAACGTTTCCTTCAATAAATCAATTGTGGCACGAGCTGTGTGACATGTTGCGCCGTCTTGTTGAAACCACAGCTCCTGCACATCATGGTTGTTCAATTGATGAACGAAAAAGTCAGTAATCATGGCTCTATAGCGGTCACCATTGACTGTAACGTTCTGACCAGCATGGTTTTTAAAGAAGCACGGACCAATGATTCCACCAGCCCATTAAGCACACCAGTCAGTTTTTCTGGATGTAACGGTGTCTCAACATACACTTGAGTATTATCATCACTCCAAATACGGCAGTTTTGTTTATTGACGTATCCATTCAAACCAAAGTGAACTTCATCGCTAAATAAAATTCGCTTATGAAAATCGGGATCAACGGCAATCTTGTTTTGGGTTCATTCACCGAATCTACGCCTTGCTAGGTGATCGTGTGGCTTCAATTCTTGCACGAGTTGGGTTTTGTAAGCACGCAAACCAAGATCTTTTCGCAAAATCTTCCATAAAATGAATGGACACATATCCAATTCCTGTGCACGATGGCAGATAGACTGATTCGGGTCTTCCTCTATGCTACGCTCCACAGCAGCAATGACTTCTTCTGTACGCACTGTACGACGTCTCTGTGGATGCGTATTATCATTTAGAGTAAACGTGATGCGAAAACGTTCCATAGTTAATCGAATTAATTGCTCTGATGGACAATTATGTTGACCGTAAAATGGACGTAGTGCGCGATACGCATTTCGAACAGAACCATGATTTTCAAAAAAAATTTGCACAATTTGGAAGCGTTGTTCAGGTGTCAGTCTATTCATGTTGAAATGCCAAACCAAACTAAACATAAATCACTTGACAGCTGACAAAATGGCCGCCAGTTAAAAAAGTGTTGCCAACTTAAAGTTCTATACCTCTATAAAAAACACCCTTTACTTTCGGGCGCAATATTGGATCCGCTTTCTTGGATTTTTCAACTCGACTCGGCTTGGACCTGGGGTGGATTGATTTGATGTAGAACATTCCATATATACAAATAATTGTTCCGCGTCGACTGGAGCACCTTTCTGTCCAAACTCTTAAGCAACATACAAGTGTGTGTAATAATAAAAAAATTATTTTCTTAAATACTTTCAAAGACTTACAATCGCAAAATTTTTTAAAAGACCACAAATTAAATCAATATTCGCGTTTTTGGCTCCCCAATTAAACAATTCAAATGAATTTCTTTTTCATACTAACTCAGTTAATCGTCGTTGACGATATAAACTTCCTTAACTTTATACGAGTCTAAAACGAATGCCGAAAAATAATCAAATAAAATTGTCTTCTCCTCTGCCAGTTATTTAAGGAACGCAATAAATATTAAGGGAGATTTTACGACAAAACTAATTTAATTGAATTTATTGGTAAGAAACATCTCTTAAACTGTCGAGATGGGTGCCATTTTTTTCAGCGAATTTTTCAATGAAGGAATTTATTTGTTTAACTTCCAAAAAAGTCCTAAGTAAATAAGTATATCTGCGTTGATTAACTTAACTGGGATGTTGACTCTATTAAGATATACATATATATATATATATATATATATATATATATATATATATATATATATATATATATATATATATATATATATAATTTTGCTGCGAAACGGTAGTTTCCACAATAGAAATTCTAAAAAATACAATATTTTTCTTTATTTTTAAGGAATTTTATTTTTATTTATTAATAACAATTTAATTAAATCTCCTTTAAGTTACGTGGCAACGAACACCAATCAAAGTGAATGATGCCACTCCATACTAACGTCACCGCTGGCACTCCGTCCTGGTACGGTTATTCTTTTGAGTCATTATTATTTTCAGTTCTATCATTTGAAGTAATCATGATTACTTCGAACTAGTGACAAGTAAATGCATATTCAAAAGAACATGGTTATCAGTTTCACTTTTTTCACTTTGATCATTTGATAATTACTCTAAAGAATCCAGCCAACGTCATTGCTGTCAAGGGCTAGGTTACCTAGTCAATATTTTATAGTCATTTTCATGTAATTTCTTCGAAATTTTTTAGGAAATTTTCTCACGATGGAAAGTGGATTTATTAAGGCAAATAATTTGAATATGTCGAGAATTAATTGTTTTATGGTTGGCTTAAAGACTGCAACCACACCAACTTTTTTACATTTCTTCTTAACTAGTTAGTTGCGACTACTATATATATATATATATATATATATATATATATATATATATATATATATATATATATAAATATTGTATAAGTAGTCACCATATCTTAGGTGTGAATAGATATTAGTTATAATATGTACTTGTACTTGTATATAAATCATGTTATAAAAGGACATGAAATGCCTATAATTTTGTAATGAAATGATAAAATGTATAAAAATTATAGTGAAAGGTTGTACATTATTGCATTTAAAGCATGAATAATAAACATATTTCACTTTAAAAGACATAAATCAAATAAACTAATAAACAATAGATATTTTTAATAATATGTGAAGTATTATTGACCAGAGATAATGACTTCAAAAGGTATTTTAACACAGTATTGTGAAATCTACGAGGAAGAGAATCTTGAGTACTTATTTTATAAATAGTGCGGGTAAAGATAATATTAGTGGGAATAAAGGTCTAATAATAATCATTTAGTGAAATATAGATACTATTTAACAATAATTATATATAATATATTAGTTTTAACTCATTTCAACAACTATATTTATAAAAACTTTGTTAAAAATTGTAAATCTGTAAGACTAGTAAAAGAAAATGTAAATTATAAGTTAATTTTAAAAATAAACCAGAATAAAATAGTACCTAACCGTAGGTAAAACATTGCTAAATATGATTATAATATTAATAAAGCAAGAATTATCAATTCAGCAAGTTACAATTAAAATTTAAATTTATATGTAAAATTTTTTTAGATGTAATCAAATTTTATTTATCAATTTCATGTGTTAAATACTAACGAAAAGTAAATTGTAGATAAATCAAAATGTCAGGAAAAGTCCAAAATTTACATAACTCATAATTTATTTTTATCCAATATAATATTTGATAATATCAATAAAATATCAAAATTTCATCATAAGTTGACAATTAGGAATCAATTTTGGTTTCATATTTCAAAGCTTAAAATTCTATCTAGTTACCAGTCCATAAAACCAGACCAACTGATATATTTGTATTATTTTAATAAAGTTTATACTTGTGTTTATGAATCATTGGTTTGACTTTTCTAATAATAATAATAATTAAACTGAACTCACCTAAGAAAGAGCAAATTAACATCGATGTTTTTAAACACCTGATCACGAAAAACGGGGTACATTCAGAAATATAGCGCATGTGTGTTTGTGTAATTTTTTTTAATTAAAATTAAAAAACAAATTTGGTACAAATCAATTAAACTTAAGTATAGTTATTTGTGTCTGGAGCCCAACAATTTTAAAAAAGAAAAAATAAGAAGCATATATATATATATATATATATATATATATATATATATATATATATATATATATATATATATATATATATATATATATGTGCTTTCAATAAATTTTTTTTTAATAATAAATAAACAATTGAATGATTTACAAGCCAGACGGCTTCGCACTCCCTCCAGGGATTATTCACTCATACCAGGCACACAAAGGTACCAGAAGTATGAAGCTCTGTGGGAACCCTTTCCATGTTATCGGGTCCTAGGTGACGTGGTCTGCTGTATTTCCCATGAACTTTCGGACTGTTCGCGCGGTTGCTAGGAGAGTTGCTTTCTGCATGGGTTTATACAGATGCTCACTAAGACCCAGTCCCTTGATGTTCTGCAGGAGGTTCTTCGGTATCACTCCAGTTGTTGAGAGTATTATGGGAATCGTTTGGACGCTGTTCATTGCCCATTGTCTTCGGATTTGCACCTCCAGATCTCTGTATTTGGCGATCTTCTCGTTGTATTTTGGTCTTAGGTTGTTGTTGTTAGGTACAGCGATGTCGATTAGTGTAGTTCGCCTAGAAATTTTATCTATTAGTATAATATCTGGTCTATTATGAGCAACTGTTTGATCCGTCAGAACCGTTCGGTCCCAATATAACTTGAACTGGTTGTTTTCAAGAATAGGCTCCGGATTGTACTTGTAATAAGGCACCTTTCCTACCTGTAATAAGTTTAACTTTTCTGCTAACTCTTGGTGGAGTATCTTAGCGGCTGAGTCGTGTCTTTCCTTATATTCGGTTGCGGCAAATGCTTGGCATCCTCCAGTTATGTGCTGGACTGTCTCCGATGTTCGACAGCCATATCTGCACTGGTCATTCTCTATTGAAGGATCTCTAATGATGAACTTCCGATAGTTCTTCGTCGGAATAACCTGGTCTTGGATAGCTAACAAGAAGCCCTCCGTTTCTGGAAACATCTGTCCTGAAATCAACCAGTAGTTCGACGCTGAGTTGTCGACATTGTCCTGATTGACCTCATTTGGATGCCGTCCATGAAGTGGCTTCCGTAGCCAGGTTTGTAACTTCTCTTGGTCTGTTTGGTGGTGAGAAGTAATATCTTGTTCCCTCAACTGTAGCGGTGTTGAATCGTCTGCCTCGCATATTGCTCGATGTAGTGTGGAAGAGTCCGCCAACCTGTGGAAATATGAACGTAAGTTTATTATTTGTTGGTCGAGCTGCTTACCAATATCCACCAATCCTCTTCCTCCTTGGTGTCTTGGAAGCATTGTACGTTCAATAGCACTCCGAGGATGATGTTTTTGTGCTTTTGTTAGGAGTGTTCTTATTTTTCTTTGCAGGTTTTGGATGTCCGTCCTGCTCCACTTTACAATTCCAAAAGAGTAGCTCAGCGCAGAGCAAGCATACGTGTTGAGCGCCTTAAACAAATTTCTACTATTTAAATTAGTTCTTAATACCCGCCTTACCCTCCTGACAAATTCGGCTGTCAATTCGGCCTTCATAGTGCCATGATCAATTCTTTTAGCCTGTTTCATACCTAGATATTTGTATGTTTGGTCTGCTTCCATTGCAGCTATAGTTTCACCGTTCTGCATTTCAAAAGCCCCCGGTTGTATCTTCCCTTTAACGATGTTCAAAATACGGCACTTGTCAAGTCCAAATTGCATTCCGATATCCCCGGAGAACTCCTCTACAATTTTAAGCATTTGTTCCAGCTGGCTTCTGGTAGCAGCCATCAGTTTAAGATCATCCATGTATAGAAGATGATTCACTCTGACTATCTCTTCGTTGTTGTTTCTAACACTAAAGCTGTGTCTGGTGGAGTTCAAACGGCGTGATAATGGGTTCATTGCAAGGCAGAACCACAATGGGCTAAGTGAATCGCCTTGAAATATTCCTCTTCGTATCGGAATGGTGTTAGTTTCGATGGTGTCACTGGATGGCACTTGCAATTGGATCCTAGTTCTCCAGGTTGACATGATGCGTTCTAAAAAGGAAACAAAATTATTGTCGACCCTGTACATTCTTAATATAGTTTTGAGCCACTCATGTGGTACTGAGTCGAAGGCCTTCTTATAATCCACGTAGGCAGCAAAGAGGTTTCTTCGGTTGGTACAGGCTTGGTTACATATGACAGAGTCAACAATCAATTGTTCCTTGCATCCCATTGCTCCCCTCGTGCATCCTTTCTGTTGAGTTGCAATGATGTTATTTTGCTCACAATGTGCATAGATGCGTTGGGTCAAGCAGGAGGTGATCACCTTATACAGTGTGGGTAGGCAGGTGATTGGCCTATACTTAGCTGGGTCCTGTGTGTTGTGTTGGTCCTTTGGTAGGAGGTACGTAATACCTTCGGTCAAGAACAATGGCATTTTTGCTGGGTTAAGAAAAACATCATTAATAAGATTAGCCAGCTGACGGTGCATACACCAGAACTTTTTGAGCCAGTAGTTCTGGATCCCGTCGAGACCTGGAGCTTTCCAGTTATGGGATTCCTTGATTATTCTTGAAATTTCCTCGGTGGTAAATGGCTCAAACTGCATCTGGCTGTATTCTTGGCAGATTTGGTGTTCTTCATTGATCCAGCCAGCTGCGATGTTACAATCGGCTGGTGTGGAAAGTTGGTTTCCCCAGAACTCTTCTACCTGCTCTCTATTGGGATATCTATTATCTGCTATATTAGGTGGAGAGTTTAGCTTACGGTAGAAAGTCCTTTCTGATCGTTGAAAGAGCGCATTGTCTCGTTTTCGATTATTGCTGGTCTTGTACCTCTTTAGCCGTCCTGCAATAACAGAGAGCTTCTGTTTCAGCGAGTCAAGACATTGCTGAGCAGTGACATTCGCTGGATCTTGTTGCGAATGATATCGGACACGACTCATGATTTCTTCAACTCGCCTTTGCAGTCGACTAGTTCTTGTGCCCCTGATGTACTCCGTCAGCTGTCCTATATCTATTCGAAGACTTTCTATTTTCTTGTTTAGTCGTCTTTCCCATGGTGGTATGTTGGGTTCTGTCCTTGCTGATCGACGCTCTGTTGTAACTTTAATTTCTAGAGCTCTAGCTATAGCAGTCGCGGCACAGTAGATGGTCATATGTAAGGACTCCAGAGTGTAGGCATCTGAAACATAAGCTGGTAAAATCCGATTGTTCATGATGTCTAACATGGCACCCAGTTTTTTGGATGAATTAATTTTTGGCAGTGCCGGTCTTCTTAACGGATTGCTTCCATCATACTCCAACACCGCAGCACTCATTTCCGTTGACAATTTCTGATAAAAGAGTTCAGTGTTGTCCTGTTGGGCTTCGTCATTTAGCTGTTCCTGTTGTTCTTGGACCTCAGGTTCCGGTTGTGGCTCAGGTTCAGCAATCGGATTGTTGTTATTGTCAGTGCCTCTGATCTCACGTTCAATTTCCTCTTTGATGATATTAAGCCGAGCTTCAGGAATTAGGCTGTTTCGGAGAATAACTCTATATTGGTCAGCTATTCTCTGCTGGGACACTTGCATGTGTGGGTACTCCCTGCAAAATTCGGCATGTAGTTGTTGTCTGTAGCCGATCATTTCTCGTCCCAGTTGAGTCACCCTATAAAAAATGCGCATTATTGTCTCGTTCATGGACACAGTCCATTTCATGCGCTGTCTTGGTCGTCCCGCTTGAGTAAGAGCTTATTGGGGTTCCCGCACAGCATCTTCGGCGGGTAGAGCTCTTGGAGTTATCTGACCCTCATGTTGATGTAGTTGTTGTTGCCCGTCCACAGCGATGTCAGCTCTCATGTCGTTGTCTGGTTGTTCTTGAGTCTATGGGTCTGGCTGTGGCGCAGGTTCTGGGGTTTGTTCATTGTTATCATCGGTACTTCTTCTCTCTCGTTCTATTTCCGCTTTGATGATGTTAAGTCGCGCTTCTGAGATTAGTTGATTTCGGAGAATAGCTCTGTATTGATCTGCTATTCTCTGTTGTGACACTTGTAGGTGTGGATATTTCCTACAAAATTCGGCATGAAGCTGTTGTCTATAGCCGATCGTTTCTCGTCCTAGTTCAGTCACCCTATAAAAAATGCGCATTACTGTTTCATTCATGGATGTTGTCCATTTCATGCGCTGTCTCGGAAGTCCCGCCCGAGTGAGCGCTGGCTGAGGTTCCTGCGCAGCACCTTCGGAGGGTGGAGGTCTCGTTGTTGTTTGGCTCCCATGCTGTTGTTGGGCTGTAGCTTCTTGTGCGACAGGGGTTCGCCTCCTTAACACTCTGCCACTTGAAGTTTGTGATGTCGAAATGTTGCTCCCCCCAGAATCCATGGAGCAGACCGCTTCTGCGGTGTGGGATTGTGGACCATGGGTCCTACCCACCTGGGGTACATTATGTTTTGCAGTCGACATTTCATTATTTAAAAGTTCTCCCCATTTAATCGCCTCCTACGATTGGTTGAGGGAAACCCTGGATCTATTCGTTGCCGGGTCCAGTCGGAAAGCTGAAAGAAAGTGGCTCCTAAGGAATTATGTAGGAATTGAGTGTAAGTGGGTCAGGGCAGAGGAAGGTTTAAAAGGTAAAGAAAGGAAATGGTTAAAGGTCAGCGGATAACTGGCGTTGCTGGCTGTACTGTCTACGCATTACAGTAGCGACAAGTATACTGCTGGGTGCAGCACACTGCCGGCCAGACAATTTATTATTATTTTTTTTTACTGGCACATTGCGCAGTAGCGAAAACGACAAATCATTGCAATATATGGTAGTAAGTTAGAAAATCTAAAATAAGTTAATAAGAATATAAAAAAAGTTATAAATATATGTATATATATATATATATATATATATATATATATATATATATATATATTTAATATTTCGCAATATCTTATTTTTGAAATTTTAAATAAAATCTTTCATTTTACCTTAACTACACAATATAAAGCACGCCAAAAGATATTACAAAAGTTTGGGAGTAACTAAAGCTACAAAATATTTTTTCTGACACAACAAATCTTTCTTCTCGCAAAACTTATTGAATAAAAAGTTTCCTTAAAACTTATTTTGACAGCTCTAAAGATGGCTTATAAAACATAATTTCTTATCAATAAATTCTATTATATTGCTCCTGCCGTATATTCTCTTCCATTAAGGATGTCTGGTTCCCGAAGGAATGTCTAATAAAACGGTGAAATAGATTAGACTATTTGGTTGAATTATCCTTGAGTCCTTTTAAATAATTAGAAATAATTCGTTATTAAAAGTAAAAAATTATGAGAAGATATATTTATAGCCAGAAGCCTAAATATTAAAATTCATGTATTCCGCTTACTAAACATTTATAGCACAAGTAGTTTCAACTTTATTCCATAGATGGTGGGAGGTATATAAGTAATTCAGGCGATATTCTTGAGTTTCTCATTCATGAGCGTTTTCCTCGGGTGATTCACTTCGCCCTGCATTTAGAAAATGGGAAAATAATTTATATTAATAAGGAAAATTTGGTTGATAAAATGCCCAGTCACCCTAAAACTACACTATGGCTTTTTTCGACCCATAGCAAATGACTTCGCGATAAATCTCCTGTATTGTGAAGTATTATACTACGTTTGGAAGAACAAACAATTTGAAAGAAGGAAAACAGAGTAAATGAGGATGGGGGGGGGGGGGGGTTAGGCGTTAAAAAATGGCATGTTCTGAGCATAGTTTATACGTATACCCAAAGAATACAAAGTGCTACCGTCCTTGCAAGGCTTTAGAACTTTTTGAAGATGATGAAAATTGAGCAGCGCAGTGGAATATCCTTTCAAGATGAAAGAGCTCTTCACAATCATATTAGTATTTTGTCAGGTGTCAGATCCTTTCATTCTGTGGAATAAATTTAAACAATACCTTTCTGACGACTTTAAACATCAAACTAAGCGGCAAGTACAAGGTAGCGCAGATAACTTTATGAATGAAGGCTTCAATTAAAGCCTACTAGACATAGAAAGAGATTGTTTAGCACTGGACATGCTCTAGAAGATTATGGTTTACCAAAACCGTATTAATGCAAATGAGGGATTGCCGCTACGTTATTGGAAGGAGGTAGGACTGCGTACTCTGCCTTGAAATTTCCTCTTAATTTGACGAATGTAGAGACTCCAATGTGCAACATATCAAAACAAAGTAATTTTACCGAAGTATTACGTCAAACCAAATTAATAGTTTCGGATAAAAGCAGTATAGCACACAAGAGAGTTATTGAAGCTTTAAATAGAAATTTGTAAGACATAAGAAACATCAGTACTTTAATGGGTGGTATGAAAATATTGCCAAACTTTACCGGTAATTCCGAAAGGAACATGCGCCGATGAAACAAAGGGATGTATTTAAAGATCATGTTTATGGCCTTTAATTAAAATATTGAATTTTTAAGAATTTCTACTTAAACTAGACCTAGAAATAGGAGGCATGTTAGTTATACCTGATGAGTTGTGTACAGTCGAAAACATTGTAGAAAAAATATATCCCGACATAGAGCTCATAAGGGACAAATTCTTGGAATGGTTACTAGAAAGAGCTATTTTAACTTTAAAAAATTAACAGACATTGTTGATCAATGATCATTTGTTGAAATCATTTGGAGTTAAAAAAATTGTGTACTATTCAACAGACGCGGTGGTAAATACAAACGACGCAGTTCATTATCTTGTCGAATTTTTGAACACCATTAATTCAGCAGGTGCCCCAGCTTTCATTGCCTGTCGGCACACCTGTGATGTTACCTCGAAATTCGAAACCAGCTTGTGAGGTCACTGAATACGGAAATCAATTCAAAATTTCCAAATTTTCATATTTAAGATAACGTCTTCACTTTAATTCATAAGATGGCAGATTTGACCCACGTTTAGCATCGTATGAAGACTATGTAAGTGAAATCCGCCATCATATGAATTGAAGTGAATACCCCCCCCCCCCCTCCCGAATATAAAGGTTTACAAACAAATTCGGGATTTTTACGAACTTTAGTCCTCTCTATTAAATCCGCCATCCGGAAAATGACAGTTTTACGATAGTTTGACGATATTTTAAAGATGAAAAAAGATATCAAAATAAATCTAACTAAGTTTTGACGAGAAATGTTAAGTATATAGTTAAGTTATAAAAATTAAAGGTGCCTGTTACATAACCTCAAAAATAGCGAAAAAAATGTGATTTTTCATTTCGAAAACCTCCGGAAATGTATAGTCTAGTTTCTGTTTCTGAAATTTGCCGTTCTCTGTAATACAGGGTGTCTCAAAAGAAAGCACACATTTGTTTTGCTTAATGCGCAACTATTCCAAGCGGCGCGGGGGGTATGTCAATCAGTAGCCTGGCTCTTGGGAATTTAGTCGCTATGGAGCGTTTCTCGGGAGCGGACCGTGCTTTGTGCGTACGTGAGTTTTACAAAAACGGTAATTCGGCGACTGTAGCGCGTAGAAAATTCTGCAATTTTCGACATATTCGTCACTTAAATGATGCGCCAAGCGCTCGGCTTATTGGAAAATGGGTCCAGAAATTTGAAGAGACCGATTCAACACTAGATAAACCAAAATCCGGGCGTCCGAGGTCTTCGAGAACGGTCGAAAACGTAGAGAGTGTTACTCAGTCTGTTCGTGACGACCCAAACGTTTCGATTCGTAAGCGTGCTGTTGCTTTAAATGTGCATAGGTCATCATTATTCCGCATTTTACACAAAGATTTAAAGCTGAACCCCTATAAAATTCAGTTGGTGCAAGAAGTGAAGCCTCAGGATGCTGGTCAGAGGCTTGACTTCGTAAACCAGATGACTGAACGCTTTTCAACGTTTACCAACATCTTCTTTTCGGATGAAGCTCATTTTCATCTTAATGGTCATGTAAACAAGCAAAATTGCCGCTATTGGAGTGCAAACAATCCAAAACACAAACATCAGAAACCTCTACATTCGCCGAAAGTGACTGTATGGGCTGCGATGTCGGCGCGAGGAATTATCGGCCCGTACTTTTTTGAAGATGAAAGGGAACGCACAGTAACAGTGACTTCAGAGCAGTATGTGGAGATGTTAGACGACTTCTTCGTGCCTGAACTGCAAAATTTTCCTGGCTATAACCAAAGAACATGGTTCCAGCAAGACGGAGCAACTTCACACACGTCCAACATGTCTCTGCCACGAGTGCGTGAAATTTTTCCTGGCAAATTGTTCTCAAAGAAAGGTGACATAAGTTGGCCTCCACGCAGTCCTGATTTATCACATATGGACTTTTTCCTATGGGGTTATGTCAAATCAAAAGTTTACGCCAACAAACCGACTTCCCTGGCACAATTAAAAGAAAATATCCGCAACGAAATGGACATCACGGAGAATACCTGCCGAGCCATCATGAGTAATTTTAGTGCTCGATTAAATGAATGCCGTGAGGGCAACGGATTACATTTGGACGATATCATTTTAAAAAAATAAATTCATAAACAATGCATTTTAATATGTATTAAACATTTTTTCAATAAAGTCCTGACTTTTTTTTAAATCGATTTTTTAAATGTGAACTTTCTTTTGAGACACCCTGTACTTGAAGTCAGAATACCATTAACATTTAAGGAAAGCTCATTTTTTAGTTTGTCTTTTCGTTGCTTTATATCAATTTAAAGTTTTTTTGTTGTTTAGAACACATTGTTTACGTGATACATACATCTTTTGCCAATATAATTGTATCGGCAAAAATATTTTCAACAAAACCTATCAAATAAAAAAAGTTCATCTGACTTATTTCTAGAACTTAAAAGACGGCTCATCAAAAAAGTTTCTTATCAAGAACACACATTGAATTCGGTTTATCGTAACATCTTTTCAAATATTTATTGCATTTTTGAAGGATCGCCTTTAAGAACGGACAACGTAGAAAACAATTTTATTTGATAACTTCCTGGCCCCTGTTTTATATCCATCTAAGCCTTTGGGTTTAAAGTTAAGAAAGTTCAAATCCCAAACGAGCATTATTTGGGTGAGTAAGAAAATAGAAATAACTTTAAATTAAAAGTTACAAGAACAACAAAGTTTTGTGTTAAGTTTTCCCACAATATTTTTAAATAATAATAGTAAGTAGTCTAAGTGATACTGATCGTTGTGTCATCAACAGTCTTTGTACTGCCAATATTAGAGAGCTTGAAGGATAGTCCTGATAAACTGCACATAATTATTTGTCATTCTGCTATTCTGAATACATGTTACTTGGTTGAAAAAAAACTGGCACACTAGTTTAACACTTTGACTTACTTATTTGAATGGTGTACATCCATAAGATGTGTTGTATGTAGGCAAAAGATGGGTGGAATGTTTACCTTGTTTATTATAGGCTTGTTCCAACCTGCATCAGAAATAGTTTCTGACCGTCAGGATTCGGCGCATTAACTTATTACACAATATATTTAAGTTAATGCGCAGAATCTTGACGATCAGAAACTGTTTCTGACGCGGGTTGGAACAAACCATATGTTCAACGTGTAGATTGAGTATAAAAGGAGCCCCCAGTAATACTAATGCAAACGCTTTACCTATTTAGAGATAGAATTTTGTTTTAGGAGCGTCGGTATCTATGACCATGGGCGCCTTCAGTGTATTTTACCAACTATTTCGCTTTATGTTAAACTATTTACTTTTGTGTATGTAAATAATATGTTTAATTGTGTTATTTTGTTATACAGTATTTAAATGTCCTTGTATAAGTTTATTTCTTTAAGGAATGGTATTAATTTATTAAGATTGCTGGATTTAAGAAAAATGAACTACCTAAAAGTTCCAAGTTGATGTAGTATTTGAATCGGATGCCAATAAGTTCTCTGCATTCCATTAGGATGTGTTTTACGGTGAGGAAGTTGTTACATTTTAGACATCTAGGATGTTCCTAATTTTTTAATAAGTATAGATGCATTAATTTTGTATGTTCTATTATGAGACGACAGGCTACAACTTTCACTTTGCGTGATAAATTTGGAAAAATAGGTGTATTGGGTAATTTTGGAAGAAGACTCTGTAGCTTATTATTTCCTTCCAGCAAGTTCCAGTCTATTTGAGAGAGATGCATCGTAATATTTAATAGGAGAACTAGATCTTTATGATATAGAATACAGTTTGAATCGTTGTGATTTTGAATGGACGATTTGGCTAGGAGATTAGCATCTTCGTTTCCATATATTCCTGCATGGCTTGGTATCCAAATGAATGATACATGTATGACCTTAATTTTACAACGGATAACGAGATTGTATATGTCTGTTACAGTTGGATGGTGAGCTAGAAATGTACTCAGGGAGGTAAGTGAGCTCATGAAATCAGATATCTTCAACCATTTGTTGGGAGGTAAATCAAGAATGATTTTAATGATAGATTTGGTGGCGTGGAGCTCAGCGCTTAGAATGCTATTGAGTGGATTTAGCTTGTAGGAATTACTAAAGTCTGAGTTATATAGTGCTGATCCGGTGTGCTGTTTAGTTTTTGATCCATCTCTATAAATTATTTTATGACTGGGAAAAGCAGAGTTTGTAATATTCTTAAAATAGTTTTGAAGGATTTTGAGATGAGTGTCTTGCTTTTTATATTTGGTCATCTCAAGGTTAATTTACAACTGCTCCGTCAAGGGTGAGAAAGAGAACAAAGGCTATATTAGGAGGGATGGTGTGATTATGGTTTGTGTATTGATTATGAGAGAATTTTGGATTGCAAGATTAATTATGCAAGAGAAGATGGGGTTTAGACCAAAGATTTAGAGAGTATTTTAATAGTAGATGTAGTCTTCTGTGTTGCAAAGGTTCAATGTGGGACAAACATGGAGTACTTGGGATGGAACTGGTGAGAAAAGCTCCAGGGGCCATGCGTAAGCTAGAGTTTTGTATTGTGTCTAGGGTTTTTAAGTAAGATCTACGGGTTTAGACCAAAGATTTAGAGAGTATTTTAATAGTAGATGTAGTCTTCTGTGTTGCAAAGGTTCAATGTGGGACAAACATGGAGTACTTGGGATGGAACTGGTGAGAAAAGCTCCAGGGGCCATGCGTAAGCTAGAGTTTTGTATTGTGTCTAGGGTTTTTAAGTAAGATCTACGGGAAGACCCATATACAAAGCAACAATAGTCCATTTTGCTTCTAGTGATGGATTTATATATGTTAAGAAGAGATATGTATTTATATATATTTAGAAGAGATGGGTAGATGTAATAGAGAGATACTTTATGATATTGACGTCCTTTAGACATTCATTTTTGATAGAGACTATGTGCTCTTTCCAATTAAGCTTATTTTTATAGATCATTCTTAACAATGTGTGATTAGAATGATTAGGAATGATAGTGTTTGTACTATCTAGGGTACTAGTCCTGGGACAAATTCTCCTACGACAGAAATGCACTATAGATGACTTGTTAGAGGACAGAGTGAAACCAAACTCCCTAGTCTAGGTCGTTAGGGAATTTAGACATATTTTCAACTTTCCTCCCAATCCAGGGATGATAGTTTTTTTTTAAAACCAGACTGTGGCTTGAGGAGTTATTTTGGTTTTATTTGAAGCACACATATCTACGTAATATTTAGGGTTTGTGACCTTTAGAAGAGGACGAATAACATAAGTTTTTCAGGCGTGTGAAAAGTAGCTACGAAGAAATAAATAAATGGGAGCAGTACTGCAGTGGCACTTGGGATGTTGCCTGTATTAATAAAATAAAAATATAATTTTGCCATGAAAGGGTAGTTTCCACAATAGGAATTCAAAAAAACACAATATTTTCCTTTATTTTTAAGGCATTTTATTTTTATTTAATAGTAAAAATGTTATTAAATCTCCTTCGCGTCATGTGACAACGAACACCAATCAAAGTGAATGATGTCACTCCATACTAACGTCATCGCTGGCACTCGGTTATTCTTTTGAGTCGTTATTACTTACACTTGAAGTAATCATGATCACCTCGGCCTATTGTAGAGTAAATGCATATTCAAACGAACATGGTTATTATTAATTACTCTAAAGAAGACAGCCAACGTCATCGCTGTCACGAACTTGACATATACATTTTTTGGTCTCGTGTTCGCTGCCAAGGGCTTCGTTCATATTTTACAGTCATTTTTCGAAATTTGGTTACTGCTCCCTTTGAAAATGATTATAAAAAGTTTTCCCATGATGGAAAATGAATTTATTAAGGCAAATAGTTCGGATTTGCCGAGAATTGATTGTTTTATGTTGGTCAATTTCTTTGCGACAAACAGTAATTTTTGCTTTGCTTAATTTAGAAATATAAAGACCTCCATGTTAGTAATTTATCACGAAATGTAATTTTCGCAACCGATAATGAATACATAATAGTAATTATCGGTATTTATAACCTCAAAACTAAAATCAAACGAGGAACGCCGTGTTAGCTGAAGCGACATTTTCCTATTATTTTCCGAACATGGAACGTGAATAAATAACTTTTCAGGTGTTTTAATTGTAGTACTTGTACACTGAGGTACCGCACAATACTTTAAATAACTTGAAACTTACCCTATATCACAAAAATTGCGAAAAAAATTTATATATCCTTGTCAGTTTACCAGTGTGACGTCATATCGGTCAAGTGACAAGTATTGGCGTTATGAAGCGAAATTTGAAACGGAATTTAAAATTTATGATTTTTAAAGTACTAGTTGTATCAAAAAAATTTTCGGCTATATTGGGTGGTTTTAAACACTTTCAAAAATAGTCAACATCCCAATTCTTTAATTTTGTCATTTCCAAAATCACCTTTCGTATCAAATACAACTTTGGTACTCTCATGAAAACTATTATAAATAACTCTTATAGAATACTATACATGATCAACACGTTTTTTCAAAAACCTTTTTGTCACAATTAATAAAAGTTCTCATTTAAAAGAAAATTAATTCAGAAAACTATTTGATACCGAATGGCAGCCAGAATAATCTGTTTAGCTTAACGAAATTGGTTAAATTATGTTGACCTAAGGCTGGAAGCAGTGAACAGTAAATGACAAATGATAAGGAATTCGTCCGAAAAACGAAGATTAGTTTACTTTGTAAAAAAGAAATGGGACTACTGTCGGAAGTAAAAATTAAATAAACGCTGCCCTTAACGTATTTCTCTGACAGTGTTATAAATGTATTGATAATATAACACTGTTTATAACCGTATTAATGACAGTTTGACTAATAAGAATTAAAGTTGACCAGTGCAACAAAAAATCTTTTAAATTCTAAAATAATACAACAAAAAAAATTAGAAAAATATTTTTTTATTACTGGCCTAGTAGAAATGAACAATTTTTCTCGATTCAGTGTGAATTGCTGGAGTATTTTATGTTTTAAAGATAATATCAGTCATAAATGATATAGCTCCGTAATAATTCAGGTCGTACTCTTACCCACCTAAAGCAGCAACTCTGCAGAACGCTATAAGTGGTTTTACGACGGATAATGACATCCAATGAGCTCACGATGAATTATTTTTTGTTAAAACGGCCGTTGGAGCTCAGACTGGAAACATCATTAACTTTGTTCGCGGTAAGGATTTAGAGCCGATTCTGAACTAATACGCATGCGCAGTTGAAATAGCAGCGTTCGCGGATAACAAAGTTCAGAATTTTTAGTTACAGTCCCATGTTCGCGGAGAAAATAATTAGGTTCGAAATCGATTCTGAACCAGTCCTACCGGTTCTAAGTATTGAAGAAGAAATGTAAGTTCCGAATTTTATGCAGCGTCAGCTTTCATGCTGCGGCCGCAATGTGCAACTACTTGACAATTGTTTTTATTTTATTCTAGGTTTTTCTCTTGTTTATGTCATTCGTTGCATTTGATGTTCCAGTATATATTTTATTATATTATACTCGTTTTACTTTAATTAGTGTTAATCGACCTAGAATCTTAAATAATAAGTTAAAAAAGTGTTAGTTTGAACCTAAAAAAAATATATTTTTAGTGAATACTCCCATTATGTCAAATCATTTATTATCCAGACCGGTTTTTAGTTTTATTAAAAATGTTTTTTGAATCAAAAAGAAATGGACCTAAAACTATTGCGTTTTATTTTTTGTTTAGAAAAACCCACATCTTTTTATTAGGGCGTATGCCTGGAATTAGATTTACTTTGAGGCTCCCGAAATATGAACTTAACACAAAATAAAGAGTAAACAATAGATATCTGTTAAAATATATATTTGTTTATCAAAAATTCTATTTAGCAAAAAACAAGACGTTTTATTCCAAAAGGAACTGACAGACTTTATATTATATAAGAATAACAATTATAATTCAATATTTCTTTAACATAATACAAATAATAAAACCTAATAAAAGACAGTTTTAGGTTATTTTAAACAAAAAAAAAACACAACTATTTTAACCAGCATTTAACACCGTATGCATACCAGAGTGGACGATTCAAAGTTCCAAAATCGTTCGCGGTAAAAACAAATCCTGAACCGGTTAATAACTGAGCATGCGCTGTACGGCAATCCTGAACTAATTCCGTACTAGTTCTGAATCGGTTCGGAAAGTGACCCGCGAACAAAGCTAATATTAGCGCAATCGTTGAAAAGGACAATCCTGTGCTTTCACTACAGCAGCAAATAATAAAAACGTCACCAATAAATTCACAACCAATCACTTTAAAGCGAGCAGTCAGTCCACAACCAAGCAGTTTACGGAAATCGGCATCGTCGTCTTTAGCTTTTTCTCCGGCTAATATTTTACCTACACGTCATGTTGCACGAAAAACAACTTTAGATGCTCGTCGAGGCAAAAGTTTGCTTCATCACCTTATAAATCTGAACTCGAGGAAAATAATGAAAAAAAAAATAAATAAATAATAAGACAAAGTTCCAATACGAAGCTCGTAGCTAATTTGAAAAAGAAAAAAGAGGTTTCAGACGATTTATGTATTTATTGCACTGAAATATATGGAAATATGCGAACAATTGATCATTAGGTGCAATATCTGCAGTATAAGAAATGGGTTCATGAAAACTGTACTGCCTGGGAACCAGAAGAACTTGGAAGATTCCGATGCTTCTGTTATTAAGGGGCAAGGTCGGGTATACTCGATTTTGTACCAAGCATGGGGCAAAATTGTAAAAACTTAAGTTTTGAAAATTGATTATTTTTTGTTACTTACTATAATGAAAACCGTGATCTCGTTGACCAAATATGTGACCAGGCGCGGATCCAAGGGGGGGCGGTGGGGGCGATCGCCCCTCCCAAGAGCTTTTCTCAATTTTCCGCAGTAACTTTACTCAAAAAAATCTTTCAAAAGTTCAGTTAAATTACTAATTTTGTAAGTTTTGTTATTTCTAGCAACACTGCCTTTTGCTTGAGAGAGATATTTCCTTCTCCAACGGACATTTTCCGGACGATCTATAAGAACAGATTTTCTATCTGATTTTTTCCCAACAAAAATTATGTCCTCTGAGCAATTTCCAGAGCTCAGTTCTTTTAATTTCAGGTAAATCCCGATCTTCATTGGTTTTAGTTAGAATTTTGTCGACGGTTGGGATCTGCTTCTCATCTTAAAATATATGTACAACTCCTTTTATTGCAGTTTTCATCTCTTCTTCCAACGAGGTTTTTCGTCTGCCTGTGATCGAATGTCGCTAGGAAGAACTAACAATTCCACTCGTTTTTTTCTCCTTCAGTATTCGGTACATAGTAGATTTTTCAACTCCTGTCAGGTTGAAACACATCTCAACAGAACTTTTAACATTATTATCTAGATATTGATATCTTAAGGCATCATAAACATTCATCGTAATAAGTTTTTCGTTGAGGAAAAAATGCCTTGGTTTAACGATTGTGGAATATATATAGAGGTGGAAGTCATATCTTCTGGGTATCTCACTAATCTCAGATAATATATAAAAACAGGCGCAAACAAGATAAATCACTAAGGACACACTTTAAAGTGTTCTTTGCTCACTGATAGAAATTAAATTGAACTATCAGAAATTTTATTGTTGCATTAAATTTATAAGAGCTTATAATATTTACATGTAAATAAATATAATGAGATTTACGACAGTCCTCAGTTACCTGGTACATTGGAGATTTCGATAACAGTTTTATTACTCTCTCTAGTTTTTGAATAGAGTATAGGAATGTGTATGTTTACAATCGCCCCCCCCCTTTCAAGAGCTCTGACTTCAGGAAAATAGAACCGATTCTGCCTCTTGTATGAGGAATGTGTATGCTGCTGCCATTTCCGCCCCCCTTTGACTACTTGTTTTTCTTGCGATAGCGGCCCCCCTAGAGCTTTGAGTTCAGGAAAATAGACCCGATTCTGCCTCTTATACTAGGAATGTGTATGCTGCTGGCATCCCCCCCCTCTCCAAGAGCTTCAAATTCAGAAAAATAGACCAGACATTTACATTAGAAATGGGAATGTTTCCGGTGTCCCCCCCCCCTGTCGACAACTTGCTTTTGCTTGTCATATTGGACTTTTGTGATATCACCGCCCCTCCCAAAGAGAGAGGCCGGATCCGCCCCTGTATGTGACTATATAATTAAACTGAACGATGGCTAATAAAGTTGATTCATATTCTTTAAAAAAAAATTTTATTAAATATTTTCCTTAGCGTCCCGATGTTACCCCACTTTTCCCTAGTTCAACTGAAATGCCTAAAAAATGACTACCGGGTTAATGATTATAGCTACGAAGCAATGTAAATGAAGTGACAGATGTCAATAAAGATTTGAAGTTCCTTGTTATCGCCGTAAACAGGTTCGATCAAAAAATAAAAAGGTTGATACTTCAAATAAAAAAAATCAGTTTGAATTCTTTTATCAAAGGTTAACGAGGCTGTCTCAGTAGGAACTATAATGAATTATGTAGCTAGACACACCAACACTTCTACAGACGATATAGAAATGAATTCCGAAAATACAAAAATAAAAAATAAGAGATTGTAGTGAATTGTGAACTTAAAGATAAAATCTAATATATGATGTTAGTTTGAGCCCATCAAGAGTAGCCTTTAAGTGAATTAATTTAGCAAGAGGCAGAAATCATTAAGGTTATATTATCAGAACGTTCAGGGTCTTCGAACAAAACTACCCCTAATTCTTGATACCGCAGCATTGGAAATTTAAAATGTTTTGGTTTTTACTGAAACCCTATTATGAAATAAGTCTTAACAAATGTTTACGAAATAAAATAAGATACTGGGCCTGTATTTTCTCTTTACAAATGTTCAAAAAAATTGAATAAGTTAAATATAAAGAAAAAAACAAAAAAACTAGAACTAGGAGAAAATAGGCCTGTATTTTACTTTTTCAACAAAAATTATTCTAGTGGGTGTATCCCGTACTTACGGTACTATTTCTCCACTTATCATTTGCCCATTCGATTAGCTCACGTAGAGTTAGGGGGGTTATAGGAGATACAAATAAGGCGCCGCCCACTTTAAGGTTGGGTCCTCTTAGTGGGAAAAAAGAAGCTGAAATGTCTAAAGTGGAAAAGATCTAGTCTTATGTAGCTACAGAAATAGATTACATAATATTATTACGTTTATTCAAAAATCCTAACAAAGTTTAAACAATAACAGAATTGCTAGATTATTTAGCTGAAATTATAAAAGGTTATTAACCAGTTTAGTACAAAATACCTTAATAATAAAATTGATAGGAAAAATAGACTACTTTAAATTACACTGTACATATATTATAAATCATAATATCTATGGAAATATATCACAACTATTTAGCTCAAAAAGAAATTTCAAATATATCAAATATATAGTACAGTAGTGAGCTGTATATGACTAAACCAAAAAATAATGCTACATAATCTATTTTTTACCGCAACCCTTACATGTAAGTTTGCTGCAATTTTTGTGATTTATTACTAGTTATACCGGCGGTATAGACCGGGCTGCGCCCCTATAGGCCCCCATGCCAAGGGCCCATTTTTCGGGCTGCGTCCCACTTTTTTTTTATGGGGCCCCATTTTTAGAGTCCTGTCCGGGGAGCCCCATTTTATAGTGCTCCATCTGAGTACCCGGGTGTTTTTTATAGAAGTATAAAACTTTAAGTTGGCAACACTTTTTTAACTGGCGGCCATTTTGTCAGCTGTCAAGTGATTTATGTTTAGTGTGGTTTGGCATTTCAACATGAATAGACTGACGCCTGAACAACGCTTCCAAATTGTGCAAATTTATTTTTAAAATCATGGTTCTGTTCGAAATACGTATCGCCACAACGTCCATTTTACGGTCAACATAATCGTCCATCAGAACAATTAATTCGATTAACTATGGAACGTTTTCGCACCACGTTTATTCTAAATGATAATGCGCATCCACAGAGATGTCGTACAGTGCGTACAGAATAAGTCATTGCTGCTGTAGAGCGTAGCGTAGAGGAAGACACGAATCAGTCTATCCGCCATCGTGCACAGAAATTGGATATGTGTCTATTCACTTTATGAAAGACTTTGCGGAAAGATCTTGGTTTGCGTGCTTACAAAATCCAACTCGTGCAAGAATTGAAGCCACGCGATCACCTAGCAAGGCGTAGATTCGGTGAATGGGCCCAAAACAAGATTGCCGTTGATCCCGATTTTCATAAGCGAATTTTGTTTAGCGATGAAGCTCACTTTTGTTTGAATGGATACGTCAATAAACAAAACTGCCGTATTTGGAGTGATGATAATCCTCAAGTGTATGTTGAGACATGGTTACATCCAGAAAAACTGACTGTTTGGTGTGCTTTATGGGCTGGTGGAATCATTGGTCCGTACTTCTTTAAAAACGATGCTGGTCAGAACGTTACAATCAATGATGACCGCTATAGAGGCATGATTACTGACTTTTTCGTTCATCAATTGAACAACCATGATGTACAGGAGCTGTGGTTTCAACATGTCACACCGCTCGTGCCACAATTGATTTATTGAAGGAAACATTTGGTAACCGCATAGTTTCAAGTTTCGGACCCGTGAATTGGCCTCCAAGATCGTGCGACTTAACGCCGCCAGACTATTTTCTGTGGGGATATGTGAAGTCGCTAGTCTACGCCGATAAGCCCGAAACGATTGATCACTTGGAGGACAACATTCGCTGCATTATTGCCGATATACGGCCACAAATGTTGGAAAAAGTCATCGAAAATTGGACCTCCAGATTAGACTACGTCCGAGCCAGCCGTGGCGGTCATATGCCAGAAGTCATATTTAAATTATAATGCGAGAAGGTTATCTTTCGAATAAAGTAAATTTCATGTCAATTTAAAAAATTCATCTTTGTTTTATTCCATTTAAAAGTTCTATACATCTACAAAAACACCCTTTACTACTTCGTATACTACCGATATCATTATGGGCTTAAGTAAATTAGTAAATAATCATTAATATTTCAATACTTCAGTAAGGTAATAAAAAAAGAATAACTTTAAAACAGCTTATCTTAAATGTCCTTGATGTAGATCCAGGTGAAATTCAGCTTCTACCACAACTTGGAGCGTCAAGATGGTAACGCGTTGTGGATTGAGCACCAGGAACGGGACTGGCTATTACAGCTTCTGCTGGGATGTCAATACCATCTTGGAAAAGATGAAAAAGAGACAAACGGGACATATGAAGGCAGAAAAACCAGAATCCCCGAAATATCGACGACTAAGTGACGAAACATCGGTGAAAGATTGACGAAAAAAAGAAGAAAGAAAAATCGGTGGAGAAGAAAAGACCTTAAATAAACGCCCAAAATTAGTGACTGGTTTTATCAATCTCTTGCAGAGAATGTAGAAGATAAAAACTGGGTTTAAACTGGGAATACAAGGATGAAATTTAACTTACCCTAGTTGACATGTGGTCTCATATCTGACTGCCAAGTTACTTCGCATTTCCGGAAAATTCCGTTACACCTTTAAACCATAACTGCGCAACATAATTAACAAACTGTAACTGCCCACAGGAAACAACTTACTTTAGGATTAAATCGGCAAAAAGTTTCAAGCAAAGCACGTACACTTTGCACAAGAGACGTTCTCGAAAAAAAGGGTGATATCTATCGGCTAATCCCTTATATAAGACAAAAGGCCCAATAAAAATGGAACCACGACTGCCAACCTAACTATAGCTCTGAATACAGTCATAAGTCACTAATCTGCAATTGGCAACACTGCCTGTTGATATCATATCTCATTCTAATCAGGTATCACGAAAAACAGGATTTCTGTAATTTCGGATGTCGACAAGCGGAATAATTATACGTCAATACGCTGACAAGTTCAAGACATCTATCATATGAATAGCTGTCATATGCCAAATTATCCACGAGGGTCTCCTCTTGTTTGTAAAGGAATATTTTGGTTTAATAAGATGTCTCGAAGTAACCAAACCGTCATGTAAATACCCAACACAAATTTAAAATTACAATATATCATTTCAACTTTCCCTTTTACTGTTTAGGTCAGCCTTTAATTTATTTTTTTAGATTAGGCAAACGACGATTTCCGAACAAGTGTTCCAAGGCATATATTCTAAACTCATCTAGTGTATTTACGGCTAACACTATTTTACCAAATAGAGAGTTAGCTGCTCGTCGACGAATGCGAAGAAATAAAATATTAATTGCCAGATGAATCATTATAGACCGCCAAGTAGAATTATACTGAAGTGATTTCAGGCTAATGTTAACTTGAAATATATCGACTGTTGAAAATATTTAAATGCAGTACATGGCCTAAGGTTTGTGTTGTAAAGTGGTAAAATTAAATAAATGATTAAATGTCGAGATTCTTTTGTTTCTTGGGTTTTGTTCGACACCGAGACAAAAACCAAAACAAATGTCATTCATAAGTAATTATTCTTAAGGCAACCGTCAAGATATTGAGTTAAAAGATACATTAAATAAAAGTTAACCTCAAAAACTTGGATTTCCATTGTCTTTTTATTAATATTTGGGCTGGTTACGAGCAATTTAGATAAATAGGATTTTTGTTTTGATAAATTTTGAGTAAAGTAGGGCTAAATGTGGCAAAAATCTATATTGGAGGGGTTCTAAATTAACAAAAATTTGACAAGAAAAATAATCATGTAACATAACGTCACCAATAAATTCACAACCAATCACTTTTAAGCGAGCAGTCAGTCCACAACCGAGCACTTCATAGTAATCGGCATAGTCATTATTAGCTTTGTCTTCGGCTAATATTTTACCTAAACCTCATGTTGCAAGAAAAACAACTTCAAATGCTCGTGGAGGCAAAAGTGCTGTTATTACTTTATCACATTATAAATTAGAAAAAAAATATTGAAAAAATATAACAATAAGAAAAAAGTTTCAATACGAAGTGCAATAGTCGTTGCTAAGATTTCAAACAATTTATATATTTATTGCACTGAAATATATGGAAATACGCGAACAAATGATGATTGGGTGCAATGTCTGCAGTGTAAAAAATGGGCTTATGAAGGCTGGTTGGGAACCAGGGAAGAACTTGGTAGGTTCCGATTGTTAAGGATCAAAATCGGGTATAAGAGGCGGGTTTTGTACCAAGCATGGGTCAAAATCGTAAAACCTTAGGTTTTCCTTACCGTCGCGATTTTACCCCATTTTTCCCTTGTTCAATTGAAATGGTTAATAAAGCCTACTGAGTCAATGACAATAACTAAGAAACAATCACTAGAACACGCACATGTAAATAAAGTGACAGATGTCAAAAAAGTTCCCCGTTATCGCCGTAAACAAGTTCGATCAAGTAATAAAAAAGTATCTGCTGATAATAGAAATGTTATGGATGAGATTATGTTTTCAAATAAGAAAAGCAGCAAGATTTGAATTTTTCTATCAAAGGTTAACAAGTAGAAACTATATAGAATTATGTAGCTCGACACACTAACATTTCTACAGACGATATAGAGATTAAGGGATTATTTCGAAAGTGCAAAAATTAAAAAATAAGAGTTTTATGATTGTAGTGAATTGTGAACTAAAAGATAAAATCTAATATTATATGTCAGTTTTTGGCCATCAGGAACTTTTAAACGATTCAATTTTGCAAGAGGCAAAAATTTTTTAGGTTATATTATCAAAACGTTCATGGTCTTCGAACAAAATTACACCTTATTCTTGATTCCGCAGCATTGAAAATTTATAATGTTTTGGTTTTTACTGTAACCTTGCTAACTCAAGATTTGTATACCAACGGTTTATATATGCATTAATAAAGAGGTATAGAACTTTTAAATGGAATAAAACAAAGATGAATTTTTTAAATTGACATGAATTTTACTTTATTCAAAAGACAATCTTCTGGTATTATAATTTAAATATGACTTCTGGCATATGACCGCCACGGCTGGCTCGGACGTAGTCTAATCTGGAGGTCCAATTTTCGATGACTTTTTCCAACATTTGTGGCCTTATATCGGCAATAACGCGGCGAATGTTGTCCTCCAAGTCATTAATCGTTTTGGGCTTATCGGCGTAGACTAGCGACTTCACATATCCCCACAGAAAATAGTCTAGCGGCGTTAAGTCGCACGATCTTGGAGGCCAATTCACAGGTCCGAAATGTGAAACTATGCGGTTACCAAACGTTTTCTTCAATAAATCAATTGTGGCACGAGCTGTGTGACATGTTGCGCCGTCTTGTTGAAACCACAGCTCCTGCACATCATGGTTGTTCAATTGATGAACGAAAAAGTCAGTAATCATGGCTCTATAGCGGTCACCATTGATTGTAACGTTCTGACCAGCATCGTTTTTAACGAAGTACGGACCAATGATTCCACCAGCCCATAAAGCACACCAAACAGTCAGTTTTTCTGGATGTAACGGTGTCTCAACATACACTTGAGGATTATCATCACTCCAAATATGGCAGTTTTGTTTATTGACGTATCTATTCAAACAAAAATGAGCTTCATCGCTAAACAAAATTCGCTTATGAAAATCGGGATCAACGGCAATCTTGTTTTGGGCCCATTCACCGAATCTACGCCTTGCTAGGTGATCGTGTGGCTTCAATTCTTGCACGAGTTGGATTTTGTAAGCACGCAAACCAAGATCTTTCCGCAAAATCTATCATAAAGTGAATGGACACATATCCAATTCCTGTGCACGATGGCGGATAGACTGATTCGGGTCTTCCTCTACGCTACGCTCTACAGCAGCAATGACTTCTTCTGTACGCACTGTACGACGTCTCTGTGGATGCGTATTATCATTTAGAGTAAACGTGGTGCGAAAACGTTCCATAAATTATCGAATTAATTGCTCTGATGGACGATTATGTTGACCGTAAAATGGACGTAGTGCGCGATACGTATTTCGAACAGAACCATGATTTTCAAAATAAATTTGCACAATTTGGAAGCGTTGTTCAGGCGTCAGTCTATTCATGTTGAAATGCCAAACCAAACTAAGCATAAATCACTTGACAGCTGACAAAATGGCTAAAAAAGTGTTGCCAACTTAAAGTTCTATACCTCTATAAAAAACACCCTTTCTAACATACAAAGAAAGGATCGTTCACGTGAAATTCCCGACTGGCTACTAATTCCTCAGAACAATTACATTTCCTTTCATTTATTCACCCAATATTTCTTAATTCTCTCAAATGTTATGATTTTACATGAATTTTTTTTCTGAAATACCTTTGTTTTAATTAATTATCTCATCTATATAACTATGATTATTTTTGTTGTATGTTTGTATTTAATTGGTATAGCCTGTGAATAAATAAATAATAAACAAATTTCCAATATTCATAATAATTTCACAGAAATATATCAAAAGAACAAAAACAATAACATAATGCAAAATAAAACTGATCATTTGGAAGATCTAATTTCCATTTCGATTAAATCCGGCCTTAATTCAATATTTTTTTTTGGTAAATTCCGGGAATTATATTTTTTCAGTCTAAAAAGAAACAGTATTGTTTTGATATTCCTGTTTAACCAATACTGATTTCTTTTTCATAAATACTTGTTCTGTAAAACGATCCCTCTCAAGTCTTTTTTAAAAAAAACCTCCTTTTGAACTGACGTACCTAATCTTTTCTGTTTTCTTTTTGTCGGTAATGGGATTGTCAGCTCTTCATTTCTACTACAGTAACTTTCATCATTTAGTTTTCTATAAATATTAAAAGCGGCTTATTTTTAAAGGTAGCTTTTCCTTCTTCTTCTTTTAAATATAATTACGTTTTATATTTACTGTACCTATAAAACCTTGCCATCTTAATAAAAATAAATGTCTGTAAGTCTCTACACTGATTGACAGGACCGGATCGAGAAATATTTATTTATGGAACGAGCAATTCACAAGTAATAGGTTATTAATTAATTATGTGGCATTTTAATTATAGCACATCTTTTTATTAATTTCCAGCAGATTCAAATATATCTTAGTACTTCGTAACCGTGCTGCGTAACAAGTATAAAATAATTTTTATAAAGGGTGTTTTTTATAGAGGTATAGAACTTTTAAATGGAATAAAACAAAGATAAATTTTTTAAAATGACATGAAATTTACTTTATTCGAAAGATAACCTTCTGGCATTATAATTTAAATATGACTTCTGGCATATGACCGCCACGGCTGGCTCGGATGTAATCTAATCTGGAGGTCCAATTTTCGATGACTTTTTCCAACATTTGTGGCCGTATATCGGCAATAACGCGGCGAATATTCCCCTCCAAGTGATCAATCGTTTCGGGCTTATCGGCGTAGACTAGCGACTTCACATATCCCCACAGAAAATAGTCTAGCGGCGTTAAGTCGCACGATCTTGGAGGCCAATTCACGGGTCCGAAACGTGAAACTATGCGGTTACCAAACATTTCCTTCAATAAATCAATTGTGGCACGAGCTGTGTTACATGTTGCGCCGTCTTGTTGAAACCACAGCTCCTGCACATCATGGTTGTTCAATTGATGAACGAAAAAGTCAGTAATCATCGCTTTATAGCGGTCACCATTGACTGTAACGTTTTGACCAGCATGGTTTTTAAAGAAGTACGGACCAATGATTCCACCAGCCCATAAAGCACACCAGTCAGTTTTTCTGGATGTAACGGTGTCTCAATATACACTTGAGGATTATCATCACTCCAAATACGGTAGTTTTGTTTATTGACGTATCCATTCAAACAAAAGTGAGCTTCATCGCTAAACAAAATTCGCTTATGAAAATCGGGATCAACGGCAATCTTGTTTTGGGCCCTTTCACCGAATCTACGCCTTGCTAGATGATCGTGTGGCTTCAATTCTTGCACGAGTTGGATTTTGTAAGCACGCAAACCAAGATCTTTCCGCAAAATCTTCCATAAAGTGAATGGATACATATCCAATTCCTGTGCACGATGGCGGATAGACTGATTCGGGTCTTCCTCTACGCTACGCTCTACAGCAGCAATGACTTCTTCTGTACGCACTGTACGACGTCTCTGTGGATGCGTAAACGTTCCATAGTTAATCGAATTAATTGCTCTGATGGACGATTATGTTGACTGTAAAATCGACATAGTGCGCGCTACGTATTTCGAACAGAACCATGATTTTCAAAATAAATTTGCACAATTTGGTAGCGTTGTTCAGGCGTCAGTCTATTCATGTTGAAATGCCAAACCAAACTAAACATAAATCACTTGACAGCTGACAAAATGGCCGCCAGTTAAAAAAGTGTTGCCAACTTAAAATTTTATACCTCTATAAAAAACACCCTTTAGTTTCTGATCATTTACTTAGTTTATATGATGCATTTTCCATAATAGTAAATGGGACATTGGAAATCCTTTAAGGTGCAAATATTGAGCAGTTTTTCTTAGATCCCTTTTCACCACATTTCTCGAAAAATGAACTTTGGAAAACTTTGGAAATTTAGCAATTTACCAAAGTCGAAGGGAGCAATTTAACTTAAATATTTTCAAGATAGTGAAACTTCCGGTTATACCGGAAGTTGATACCTTCTTACTTATTTTGAATAGAACACCCTATAGGTTATTAACCGACTTCTAAAAGAAGGAGGTTCTCAATTCGTCGAGTATGTATTTTTTTATGTATGTGTACCGATTACTCCAGAACGGTGGCACCGATTTGAATGAAATTTTTTACGTTATACTCAGGAAGTTGTTGCGGTGGTTACATATTTTTTTGGACGAAATTGGTGCAGCAAAATCCAGGATGGCGCTGACAATATGGCGGCCAAAAAATTAATTTTGTTCGATTTTCTTCAAAATTGGTATGGCGGAATTTTCGGGGTCGTACACAACGAATCTAAAATTATTTAAAAAAAATTAAGTATGGCGTATCTAATATGGCGGACGAAAAAAATCGATTTTGTTTCATTTTCTCCAAAGTTAGTATGGAAGTGTTTTCGGTGTCACACATAACAAATCTGAAATTATTTTTAAAAAATTCAATATGACGTATCCAATATGACGGAAAAAATTAACTGTCCGATTTTTTTCAAAATTGATATGGGGGAGTTTTTGGAATGGTATATTACGAATCTGAAATTATTTTAAAAAAATTAAATATGGCGGATCCAAGATGGTGGATTAAAGATTCTTCGTGTCTCGATTTTGTTTAAAATCAGTATTGGGGGATTTTTGTTAGTCTTAATAACGAATTTAAAATATTTTTTGGAAAAATTCATCTAGCGAATTTAATATGGCGTCCTAAAAATTTTACATTTTTCGATTTTCTCTAAAATTGATATACGGGATTCTTGAGGGTGTAAATTATGAATTAAAAAGTATTTTTTCAGGATTTTATATGGCGAATCCAAAATTTTACATTTTTCGATTTTGTTCAAAGGTGAGACTGAATCATTTTTGAGGATGTAAATAGCGAAGATACAATTATTTGAAGAAAATCTAATAAGTCAGATGCAATATGACGGTCTAGAAATTTTAAGTTTCTGAATTTTATCCAAAATTGGTACTAGGGGGCTTTAAAGGGTTTAGATTTAGATTAGATTAAGACGTTAAAATTATTTTTTTGAAATGCAGTTTGGCGGATCCAATATGGTGATTAAAAATTTTACCTCATTCGCATTTTTTCGTCTTTAAATATCGATATAGGAAAACTTTGGAGCCTATATTAACAATCTAAAATTAATTTGAAATTTAAGATTTATTCTGACAGACTAAATATTTGTTTGACACAATTTCGCTGGTATTTTAAGAACTCTAAGAATCAAAGAATTTTTAGTGGTTCATTTTAGGGTGATTTACAACTTTGGATATATGTATTTTTTTGCCACTATGGACTCATTGCGAGGTCCACTAATCTCGATTAGTACTTAGTTCAAATAATCTAATCTATAATAAATTCAAAACTGAAAATCGAAAAATAAAATTTTTATAAAAAAAAATTGAACCGACTTCTAAAAGTGCGCTAAAAAGTGAAAAATAACGATAAATTTTTATATGGAACTGAAATTTTTGAAGTTGTCGCCCAATTATTTCTAAGTGGAAAAAATAACTACTAATATATACAAATTATGGTACGAAAGCAATTACAAATAAAGTATTTTTAATCTGTTTATACGAATCACATTTTGTCAGCTATTAATTTGGCACCAAATTCAAAAATTTCAACTTTATAAAAAAATTTATAGTTATTTTTCATTTTTTAGCGCACTTTTAGAAGTCGGTTCAATTTTGTTTTATAAAAATTTTATTTTATTTTTATATTCTACCCAAAACTGTAGACTTTTTTACGTAAAATGCCCTATGTCTAGAAGAGGATCTACTTTAATGTACTGTGTTGATATTTTGATAATAAATAAATACAGGGTGACCAAAAACTAACAGTAAATATTAACTCGAAAAAATCGTTAAAAGTAAATTTTTACAAATGGAAACCCCTATTTTTGTATTATCTTATTTAGAATTAAAAATAAGGATGATTTTAAATAAGGTTGTCTATTTCAAAAACTTGTAGTTTTTGAAATATTGGTAATTACACGTTTTATATAAATATTAACTTGAAAAATCGTTAAAAGAATTTTTTTTTAAAATGGAAACCTCCTCCTATTTTTAGATTATCTAATTTAGCATTAAAAGGAAAGGTGACTTTAAATAAGGTTGTCTATGTGAAAAATTTGTAGTTTTAACTCAGCAAGTCAATTGAAAATATTAATGAAAACGAATGAATAGACAATTCTAATATTTTTAGAGAAAAGTCTCAATTGATATAAAGTAGCAAAAAAAAAGGGTATTCGGCAATATAGATCTCCGGGGAACTACTTACAAAGAACACTCCCTAAAAGCTTTAGAGAGCTATAAACAAAATCTGTCTAACATACCATAAGAGTACAGTTTAGACAAATAATTTATTATGTGAAAACGTGCAAATAATCTAGAGATGTTAAACGCAAGCACCCGTAATTAATTCCTTTAATAAAATTTTTATAAAAAAATTGAACCAACTTCTAAAAATGTGTTAAAAAGCGAAAAATAATAGTATAAATTTTTATATGAAATTGGAATTTTTAAAATCGGTACCAAATTGATACCTGCCAACATATCATTGACATGAAACGTTTGATAAATACTTTATTTGTAATTGCTTTCTTATCGGAGCTTGTATGTATTTCCTGTTGCTAGTTATTTGTTTAATTTAGTAATAATTCAAAAATTTCAGTTTAATGTAAAATTTTGTATTGGTATTTGTCGCTTTTTAGTGCATTTTTGGAAGTCGGTACAATTTTTTTATTAAAATTTAATTTTTCGATCTTTAGTTTTGAACTCTTAGTGATACCGATAAATTAGTTAAATTAGGTATTAAGTAAGATGTTTAGTTCACCTCGTAGTGTCTCTAAGGTCGCAAAAAAGTATTCATTTTATTCAGAGTTGTAAACCACATAAGACTGAATAACAACAAATTCTTTGTTTAAAGGTTGTAGACAATGTTGAAAATTGACTAAAATGTGGTTGTCAGACATGCAAAGTCTTTATTTTTATTTATTTTTACGACGCTTCGATTAGGTTGTGTCTCCAATCGTTATCAAGTATAAACTGTTTATACTTGATAACGATTGGAGATACAACCTAATCGAAACGTCGTAAAAATAAATAAAAACAAAGACAATGCATGTCCAACAACTTCGATCATACTCTAGATATAAACAACAATAGATTTGTCTGAAGGCTATTTATGGTCGGTGGGGGAGACGCTTTTTTGATGTTTGACAGACATAAACATATTTACATATCTTGTCTTTCAGTTTAATTGCTTGTCGTGAGTTTTTTCGGTGTTTTTAAGTGTTAGAAATTACTATAAATGCGAAGTTTACAATTAATATTAACAAAAAGAGGATTTAAAAACTTATTTTTATCGGTAAATATTGTTAGATTGTTTACATATTGAAAATAACAATAATAAAAATTTAGGCAACCATATATTCATACTTTGTTTTCAGAATTGATGTACCCAGGGGTATGTTCGAAGGACGTACCGATGATACTCGTTTAAATAATGCAATTAGAAAAGGATAGCATAAAATCGGCATCTCTGTACCAAGAAATTAAATATCTACTGTTTATCAACACTTTTTGAAATATAAATAAAAATATTATTACGTTATTCAGCGTTCAAACAACCGGGCTCTAGTTCTGACGTTATGCTACTTCTACAGGGGTATGTTCGAAGTCCAACAACCACATTTCAGTCAAGAAATTCTTTGATTCTGACGATCCGGCAAAAAGCAGTTTTGAATGAAATTGTATTAAACAGATATTTAGTCTGCCATAATAATCCGTTATCTGTAGTTTTAAGAAATTAATTTTAGATTTGTAATATAGGCCATTAAATTCCCCAATAATTTTTTAAGTTCGATATATTTTATAATAAAAATGTAAATAACGAACAATTTTTAACTCACCTTATTGGATTCGGGATAAAAAAATAAAAATAAAAATTACTCGAAATTTAATATTAATCTATACCCTCGAAAACTCCCAGTACCAATTTTGGACATAATCCAAAGATATACAATTTTTAGATCGCCATATTGCAACTCCCATGTTGAATTCTTTTAAAACAACGATAAATTTGTTATTTTTAGTCTCAGAAACTTCTCAATAACAATTATTAACAAAATCGAGAGATGTTAAAATTTAGTCCGCCATACTGGATACACCATTTTGAATATTTTGAAAATAATTTTAAATTCGTACACTTTATACCCTTAACCCCCCCCCCCCCCCCCATACTAATATTGGACAAAACTGGGAGAATCAAAATCCTTTAGCCGCCATATTAGATGAAACTAATTTTTAATTCTGAATTAAGATCCTCAACAATCCTCCTAAGCCAATTTTGGATAAATGTAAAATTTTTAATCCACCATATTGTTTCCGCCACATTGAATTTTTTAAAAATAATTTTCGTTCCATTTGCTCCAAAAACTTCCTCATACTAATTTTGGGAAAATCGGACAAAATTAAGTTTTTTGTCCGCCATCTTGGATTTTACTGAACCAATTTCGGCCAAAATGATATGAGACTACCGCAGCAACTACCGGAACATAACGCAAAAAAAATTCATTCAAATCGGTGTCGCAATTCCAGAGTAACCAATATACATGTATATAAAAAATACGTAGAAGTCGAGTTTAGAATCACCTTCTTATAAGATGCGTACAAATATGGCGAGACGCGTCCGTGACGAGCCTCTTTTGGACTTTGTTGACTTCTTGAATTTCTCACGAACCCATTTTGTCTTCGGGGAGGAGATAATACGAACATTTGAAATACAACAAACTAATTTCATCGCATTTCACGAGTCGTCGATCTCACTGCAAAGTCAATGCCATAAAGCCGTTCAACTATATAAAAAAAATCCTTTGAGTTCAAACCAAAAACCGACAGTAAATGTATCATTGCGAGCGCGAACAACAGAAATATGATGACGCTTTTATTATCTCCTTTGACGCAGGTCACCAAAGGCACTTGAAATCAGTCAGTAAAATTCAAAGAAGGATTGCGGCTTGTCATATTTATACGCGCTTTTAGATGTCAGCTAAAAAGGGGCGGAACAGTCATTTAGAAACATTGTTGAAGTTTTATATTCTTTGTGACACGTGAGCTATAAATAAAAAAACATCGTTTATAATATTTATGATTTAACTTATGTCCAGCTTAAATTAGTTTTTTGTTAGAGACGTAGGTAACTAGTTAAAATAAAATAACTGATGTAATGGGTCGTGTTATCTATTATTAATAACTGTTAGTTTAACCCGAGTTCATGACTACAAGCAGCATTGTTTTACACTACACTGCAGGACAACAAATTTGTCTTAGTTAGTTCATTTAACCGAGGTAAATTCGGTTGTTTGCAACTCAGCTAGAGGCCTTGTCTTACACTATTCAATTTAATTAGCCAATATACGCCAAGAATGATGACGTATATACACCGACAAATGTGTATTAATAATAGATTTTCATTTCTCTTTGCTTAACAAAAGTAATTATAGTTGGTCTAGTGAGAGAATACACATGTGTCATCAATTTACGAATATAACAAAGACAATTCTGAGCCCTGTTCATCTTAATTTGTATGTAAATAATGAAAGAACGGATAACAAAATAATATTCTTCAAAGCCAAGCCATACATTGCAAAAAATCTAATATTATGCGTAAAGTAAGATAGAAAGAGACAACCGAGACCAACGGGACATTTCGTTTTATGATACAGGCTTTTTTTTGGCTTCAATCAAAACATCATTTTATTGACAGTCATCGTTTAGACTTTTATTTACATTGTGTTTTTGAGAAATTTTGATTATTCAAATGAATTTAAAACAAAATACTGTTTTATATAAAAGCTATTAATTATTGTTGTATAATTTATTACCGGTAAGATGTATTAATTTTATTAAAAACCTAAACTTAGAAGTATAAATATTTCTAACCTTCAATACTATCGTCGGTGTCTAAATGCCCAAAAACGTAAATCATTTTAAAATATTTTTCGCACTACTTTATTCAGTTGTAATAGAACAAAGTAATAATAATGATTGGATTTTTCCATTTAGATAATGTGTGATGAAATTCCTCAAAGGTAAACACAACAGCTTTTGCTTAATTTGTGTGAGTATTTCGAGTTTGGGAAAAGAAACGGTGGTCCTGTAGAATCTATTTAATTTCTTCAAGAAGTAGAAAAAATAATTTTATTTTTGTAAAATAACATTTTCAATTAGGTCTCATAATTTTTAGAGAAATAACACTGTATGTGCCATGTAAAAAATGAAAGAAAACTATGCAATTATTTCCTCTCCTAGAAAAAACAAACCTTATCGAAAAGAAAAAACCACAGATATTCCCGAAAGATCTAAAATGGAAGTTCGAAATACACAATACAATATGTACTAAAAAAGTAAGAGTATAATCTCTGTTATAATATAAGCAAACCTTGAAAGTAGCATACTTGGTCTATATTTAATAAGCTTAATTAATATTATTTATTATTTTTAGAAAAGCATGTTACTTTAAAAACTCTGAACTCACCAATAAAGAGATCGTGTCTCTGGATAAATCGTTTTTAAGTATTCTGCTTAAGGAGCTGAGATTCAAATACAAAACAAATAACAAGAGAATAACATTAACTGAAACAATATGCGTTGTTTCTACAAGAGCTCGTTTTCTTCGAAAGTATATGGAAATTCTCAATAGTGTATTTTTTATGCTGGATCAGAATCTGGCAGTAACACTGGTCCAAGCCAGATTTTTGGATATCCTAGCCTAAAAGTGTCAAAAACACGTTTCTTTCACATATTTGAGGTTATACAACATGGTTAAGTAATTTTTCTCCACAAAACTTTTAAAAGTACCTGAAAGTATGACTCCTCCCCTTTCGAACACTTTTTGAACTGCTCTAATATCTTTTTTTTTCACCGATATATGAGAACTTGAGTCTCACCTATTTGTGCACTCAGATACAGAATATAAAATAGAGACCAAAATAGCCCTCTCTCTCTCTCTCCCTCTCTCTCTCTCTCTCTCTCTCTCTCTATATATATATATATATATATATATATATATATATATATATATATATATATATATGTATGTAATCGAAGGTTTTCGGGCATCCCGTGTATGTGCTGAGTCTCTCTCAGGACTGTAAGGTAGCTGACGTTTCGGTGAAATCTCATTCACCATTTTCAAAGCTCACTGTATGGCGTCTACGAGCGAACTGACGCCTGCGACTCTGATGCTGTCGGTACCGTGTGCGCGTCGGACGCGTTCGTTTTCCGAATGGTTCCGGCCCATCAGGTTAGTTCAGGTTAGTATAGCATTCTATTTAAATTAATCAAGTTATAGCCACTTAAACTTCTCATTTGATTAGTTTTAATTTTTGGACATCTTGTATAATATAGCAAGTTTATTATTACTGGGATATGAAATATGATTTATTGTTACACTACGCTGTAAATTTCGAGCACATAACTGAAATACTTCTTAAGTATTTGAAATATCAAAATTCAAATTATTTAAACCTTTAAGATTAAGTTACTATAAACCTTATTAAAATAGGCACTTATTTTGATCGGAGAACCCAAAAATGCAATAATATAGAGGGGGTTCCATTTAAAAAAAAAAACTTAGCTTTGATACTTTCAGAGCTTGTGGGAGACCCTTTATAATATGAAAATAACTTTAAAAAGTAACTATATTAGGCTTCCATATATCTCAAAAGTAAAACTTTTTGAAAGTTACGTATTTTGGCCGCAATATTCTGTGCCCTATAGGGTGAATACCATGTACCCGCGCATCCTTAAAAACTGACGCATGCTACTCAAAATTGAAATTATATTTTAATTTAGCAACAAGAAATACGTAAGCGGATCAAAAAAAAATACTAGGGAAGACAAAATCTTTTAAATTAAGGTATTGTCTAAATATTTATGGAAAGGGAGGCTACACAGTTTGTCCCTTTATCTAATTTCGACTTAAATCATGCAAAGTTTAATAAAACACTAATTTTCCTATAGTAGTTAGTCTCTTTCATTTTCTTCTGTTTTCCCCCATTGCCAATATATTAAGGAATTACTTACTATACATTATTGCACAAGATCTCTAGCTGAGTTGCTAACAACCAAATGTAACTTGGGCTAAATGGACTTACCAAGTATAATTTGCTATCCTGCAGTGCAGTATTATAATATATGGCTTGTACAAGGGTCATGAACTCGAACCGAACTTATTATTACAAATATTAGAGTAAGCAACATGTTGTTTTGTGAAAACAAAATGGCAAGTAAACAGGCAAGTTTGTTTTATACTTTTCCGATAAAAACGAAAACTGTGGACCATTCTTTTTTTGTAAATTAATCATTTTCAAATAAATTAGTAATTGATATCTTTGAAAATTGGAGATATTTAAAGCATAAGTGATTTGTAACGTGATTTTAGAAAAGAGGAAGCCACAAGAAATCCCTGTTTTTCTTTATATGACCCAAATGTAATAGGACGAATGAACTTTATTGAGAATCTTGTCTCTTGGGTCTTAACATTTCTAAAACCTTTTCAATATGATTATTCCCTACACTATATCTTTTTGGTAAGTAAAACTAGTGTTGATGGCTTTTAAAAAGCTCGTTTCAAATTAGCAATTGATAGCTCTCTATACTGGCACTTTTATTAGCAACTATCGTATTTTAACAAATTTTATTTCATCTTCCGTATATTTTACGATTTTAAAACAACAACTCAATGATTATAATATAACGTTTTCTAGTGGAAAAATCAATATTTCCTTAGAACTTCGAAGCCTTCTTCCGCCTAAACAAATCAGAATCGGATATAACTAAGTTGGCTTAAATAGATCTATTTTGACGTACAGAATCTGTCATCAAACGTTAGACTCAAAAAGTGCCGTTTTGGGAAAAAAAAAGTAACTAGCGATTTTATTGCTGAAAAGGGTATAATTAAAGTTATAGGTGGCGCCACTAGTTATCAAAATATAATTTTATTTCTCGAAAAATAATTTTTTTTTAAATTTATAATTAAATGATATTTATTAATTAACTATCGCTTCAGAGTTCTAGGAAATTATAGATATTTTTGACATAAAAAAGTATGTTTAATTCGAAATTTGTGAGTTGAATAGTTTCCGAGAAAATCGACCTCAAAGTTGAAAATTCGACGTCGATTATTATCCTTCCTAATAAAGATACAGCAACCAGGTTGACTGCAATTTGTTAAAAATAACGTATATTTTCAAGATACTTTTCTAAAAAATTTTTTTTTTAATTCGTCGAGAAAATTGCGAAAAACTGTTTTTTGCACTCGAAAAATTGCAATAACTTTTTTGTCAGTGTACTTCCGATTATTCTAATACGTCTATTAGATTTAGATGTATCATTTCCGATCTCTGGAAAAAAAAATATTTTAAGATAAAATTTACCTTTTTTTTTAATAAATTCGCAACGTCGCGGTTTATAAATATTAAGGGCTGAAATTTACAGAAGACATTATTGAATACTTGTAGTTTATCGAGAAATTTTTCGGTTTCACGGAAAAGATCCCTGTAAGATCTATTAACCTTTGAAAACTACCTACAGAATCTATCCGACGGTAGTCAAGTCGCGCGGATACAGCTAGTCAGCGGGTTGCTATGCTGCAGGCGTGCCGATCAGCTACGGACTACATACATATATCGCTTTATGCGACTGGTAACATTTTGGAGTAAAATATATGGTAAAATTGTAATATTTAGATTATATTATTAATAAAAAGTTATTTCTGATTTTATTGGCATCATTTTATTTAAAAAATACAGTTTGGACAAAAAGTATACATAATATAATATAATAATACAAAAGTTATATCTTATTTTATCAATACATCATTTTATTACAAAAAAAGTTTGAATAAAAAGTGTATATAGATAATATAATAATACAAGATATTAAATATATATATGTATATATATATATATATATATATATATATATATATATACATATATATCAAAAAATCAATAAATACATTAATATATTATACATATCTGTATACAATTCTACAATAATTTTGTGATAAATTTAATTGAATGAACAACTTAAAAAAAGCTTATTAACAAGTTCTATGTAATAATTTTATAAGATAATATTTTACAATTTTTCTTACTTTTGTATAAAAATCTACACTGTTTCGTAATGATTTATATGTCACATTCAATGGTCCACCATGTGTTCAAAAAGTGTAAACTTTCACTAAAACGCTTTTAAATGCAAAAAATGTTTGCAATAGTGCTTTTACAAATGTACAAACACTATAATATTTCTTCTTTCTAGTATGTCAAAACGTTATATCAAATTAACTCCAAAGCATACTACTCCGAAATGACAGGTGTTACCAGAATGATGGCTCCGAACCGGATACTGCCAAGAGCGGAAGACATCTGCGCCTTGCAACATAGCAACCCGCTAACTAGGTGTACCCGCGCTATTTGAATACCGTCGGATAGATTCTGTGGGTTCTTTTCAGAGGTCCATAGATTTTACAGGGATATTTTTAGTGAAACCGAAAAATTTCTCGATAAACTACTAGTATTCAGTAATGTCTTCTGTAAATTTCAGCCCTTAATATTTATAAACCGCGACGTTGCGAATTTAAAAAAAAATGGTAAATTTTATCGTAAAACAATTTTTTTTTGTCTAGAGATCGGAAATGATATATTTAAATCTAATAGACGTATTAAAATAATCGTAAGTACACTGACAAAAAAGTTATTGCAATTTTTCGAGTGCAAAAAACTGTTTTTCGCAATTTTCTCGACGGAAAATCCAAAAAAAATTTTTTTGAAAATATATCTTAAAAATAAACATTATTTCAAACAAATTGCTGTCAACATGGTTGCTGTATCTTCATTAGGAAGGATAATAATCGACATCGAATTTTCTACTTTGAGCTCGATTTTCTCGGAAACTATTCAACTCACAAATTTCGGATTAAACACACGTTTTTGGGTCAAAAATATCTATCATTTCCTAGAATTCTGAAGTTATAGTTCATTAATAAATATCATTTAATTATAAATAAATAAACATGGAGTTTCCCGAGAAGAAAAATTATATTTCAATAACTAGTGGCGCCACCTATAACTTTAATTATATCAATCAATAGGTTCTTCAATTATCTATATTTTTTGTTTGAAATATTTTTCCATACAACACTTATTTTTCAAGATAAACTGAAAAAACTGAAAAAAGTGACCATTTTTTGGCCGCCATTTAGTAATCCATGGACCGTATGAATTTCCATCGAAGTATGTTTTTAGTGATGCTAAAATATACTCTTTTCAGCAATAAGATCGCTAGTTAAATTTTTTTTCCTACAAAAGTTTAATTTCCATGGACTCTTTTCCAGTTAATTAAATTAAAAGGTTAAAAAAAAATGAAGGTACGATATTTTTCTATCAGTTCTAATACACTATTTTTTGCTATCGAACATTTTGAGAGTATTTATTTTATAAATCTTATATAATTTGTTGTCATTACTATTCTTAAATAAATTGAATTTCAATAACTTTTTGTTCAATAAACTTGTCTACCCCGGAAGAAGAAAATGAATTAAAAAAGATTTGAAAATATTTGGGGTAAAACTTTACACAAGACTTTAATGTAGTTGTTGTAACTCTTAATTTAAAGTTATTTCTATTTTCTTACTTACCCAGTTAATCGTCGTTTGGGATTTAAACTTTCTTAACTTTAAACCCAAAGGCTTATAGATATAAAACAGGGGCCAGGAAGTTATCAAATAAAATTGTTTTCTCCGTTGTCTGTTCTTAGAGGCGATCCTTCAGAAAGGCAATAAATATTTGAGAAGATTTTACGACGAAACTAATTTAATTGGATTTATTGATAAGAAATTCATTCTGATAAACCATCTTTTGAGTATTTGTTTGAAACTTTTTTTTATTTGGGAACTTTTGTTGAAAGATATAATGCAACTCTACCCTAAAAATAAATATTAAATGTGTTTGTAAAACAAATAAAAATATTTTTATATAACCTTCTATAATTTAACCGAGTACTAAAAGAAGAATGTTCTTAATGCGACCGCCATATATTTTTATTTTAGTTATGTACATCGATCACTCCAGAACGGCGGCACTGACTTGAGTGAATTTTTTTACGTTATGTTCAGGAGGGTCCCATATCATTTTGGCTGCAATTGGTGCAGTAATATTCAAGATGGCGCGGATAATATGGCGGCCAAAAAAATTTCCTCCAAAACTGGTATGGGCGGTGTTTTCGGGGTGTGACCCCGAAAATATACAGATGGTGGTGCACCACCATGGGAAAGGCTTCCATCCTTTTTTAGTGTTCTTGCAATCTGAGATAACGCTTTGACTTTAGGTGTGTTGGAACAGAGTACGTTTGTCCTTATAATATAAAGTTTTTTTAGTTGGTTGAAAATTAAGTTTCTCTTACTTAATTGTATTTTATACACCCAACTGCAAGTATATTATTCGTTTTTGGTATATACACAGATCTCTACGAGATCATGTATTCAGATTGCATAGAATGCTGGGAGATGACACAGCTTGTATTGGATTTCATTTTTTTTTCTAATATATTAACTTCTCCGAAGGTGAGCTGGCCTATTCTGTACTGACGAGAACCAACAAGTTCGAAACCGGTCTACAGATAGTGGTACACTATCATGGGGAAGGGCTTCACCTAGGACCGGGTGATATTGCTAACTGTATCGATATTATATATCGATACGTATCGAATAAGAAAATACTGATACGCCGATATAATCTTGTTATATTTTGGAACTTCGCTTTACTAAATGTAAAACATTTATCGTTGTACCACCGAAATTTACCCATGAACAACATAGTTTCATCTGTCTTCGGTCTATAACTTAATAAAATATGTTCTAACAATATTTTTCATAGGAGGCATGATTAAGATAATAAACAACAAACCAAAGTATCTAAAAAGCCACAAACGTAGGTAAGTGATGCCCCGCAAATACAACCTTTTGTAAATCACAGAATTTTAAAACGTTATCTGATTGATACTCCAAATTGGTGCAGAAAAATTTCCGAGTGTATCCCTGTCGTCTTCTTTGTTACACAATTAAAACGTGATAAAGTACCTTTATATCTGCGCCGCCGTAGTGAAATTCACTACAATAAATATTTGGGTGCCGTCGATGTTTGAAAATGCAGTTGTGGATCATTTGATCAACATAATTAAGAGTCGTAATGGACTCGAATCTGATAATAAGGGAAAGATACAATATTTGTTTAGGTTTTTCGATATCTATGTATTGCAATGCGAGTCAATATCGATACAAAATATCGAATATCGATGCTGCATGTATCGATACATCCAAGTAACCATATATATAGCCCGCATCTACTTCCTGGTTTTTTTGCGATCTGAGATATTACGTTGCTTCTAACTGTGTTAGAACAGAGTACGTTTGTCCTTATAATATAAGGTTTCTTCAGTTGGTTGAGAGCTAAGTTTCTCTTATATAATTGTATTTTATACACCCAACTGCAAGTATATTATCTACTATATTTAAGCAATTTACCTCTGGTGGAACACGCGAAAATTTTTTACTGACACGATGGCGCCCACCACACAGAACCGTTTCAGTTACCAACTACTCACGAGCAACATTTCATGACAAGAAGATTGTCAAAAATGGATCTTTTCTGTGGCTTCCTCGTTCTCCTTAGAATTTTTGATATTATTTTTTGATCACCCTGTATTATTTATTATTTAATATTAGTTTTTGATCACCCTGTATTTATTTATTATCAACATATATGGCCCACTAAAGTAGATCTCCTTCTAGAAGGAAACTAACCCCTTTCATATAGGAGAAAATTGTTTAGGACTGCAAACGCCAGATTGGTAAAAAATTTAATATTTGTCAAAAACAGTTAAACTTAGATATAGGATATTATCCATGAAATATGTCTATAATTTTCCGTAGACTCTAAAAATGAAATAACACATAGGGTGTTCTATTTAAAATACGCAAGAAGGCATCAACTTCCGGTATAACCGGAATCTTGAAGATATTTGAGCCGAATTGTCCCCATCGACATTGTATGTATGTGCGGAGTTGGGGGTCTGAAAACTACGACCTGGAAGATCTATTGTATCTTTCTACTGCTGCACAGTCGTAAGAGTTACCTTATCGGCTGGAGCCGGTCCTCCAGTCCTATTTCCCTCAGGAATTTTAGGATGTTGGACGGCTTCAAGGAGGGTAGCTCCCTTTGTTCGATTTGGAATGTTCCTGCACTCTAAAATGATATGAAAAGAGGCTCCTCCCATGGAACCAGCACTCTTATCTTTCTACCAGTCCGAGTTTTTTGAGATGTCTCTTCAGGTGGCAACTCTGAGTTATTTTTTACTTAAGCTTATGCATTCTTTGAATCTCTTCTGATCCTAGTTCCCCAGAAGTATCTTCGCTTGTCTCAGTCCTTGCAGCTCCGTCCAGGATTGGCTTTCTTCTTCTATCTTTAGTTCTTTCAGCATTACGTTGCTACTGATTTTACAGAAAGGCCTTGGCCTGACATGAGGGTGACTTTATTATTCTTATTGAAATCATTTAGTTCATCTAGGTATTCCCAGACCATCTTGAAACTGTTGACTTGAGAGCTCAGTGCACTGATTACTGCTTGACTATGTGATATGATGATAATCTCTTGGCCGTGATAGTTTTTCTCCTTGTTAAATTGAATACATATCCTAATGACATGTATTTCTGCTGTTTGGTAACTTACCCAAGCATTCGTAATGTCTGATGCCGAGTCCATATATTCCTACTCTAGTTCCCTAGTTGTTTGGGAGTCATCTGTATTCCATATAATCGATTTCTTGCTGAGTTTTTCAATGGTGTTTCTGTCCCATTCGCTTTTGCGACTCAACTTTGTGATGAAATTTTTCACAAAGTTAAATTTCTTGTTCATTTCATCTTGGGGTATGTCCCAGATTTGCTAATTTCTGGATAAGAGATTGGGCCTTCGTTTTATGACCTTATGTCTCATCATCTTATAAATCGCCCTATTCGCCATGTTCTGTAGAAATATATGTAGAGATGTGAGGTTTAAGATTACTTCCATGGCGGTAGTTGGGAGATTTTCATTGCCCCGGTTATACATGCACAAGCCAGTCTGTGTGATGATTGGTTCTACTATTGCAGTGCATATCTAATGCAGGATTTTTGGGTTTGTACTCCATCTTTTTCCCGCAAAGTTTCTACAGACTATCAAGGTTTTTGTAGCCTTGTTGATTACTTCCTATCGACATTAGTAAATTTCCAAATTTTAAAAATTCGGCAAAGTCTATTTTCCGAGAAATCGATCACCGCGGTTCATTGTGAGACACTCTGTATAGCAAATCTGATCATCTGCCGGTGTGAAAACTCTCATTAGCTATTTTGGCCTTTTGTAGTGATTGAAACATGTTACTAGATATTTTTAAAATTAAATAATAATTTTTTAATTGAAACATAAGAAAACAATCGTCACGCTCCACTTTTTCCGTTTACAATGAATTAAATATTAATTTGAATATCTTCCAAACGTACCTAAATGTATGTTTCCGAGTTCGCAATGTAAATTATAGGGCACGTAGCGCAACATATTTTACAATCTTATAGAGCTAAGTTAGTTCTATACCCCTGGCGCAAGAACTTATGAATATAGTTAGAGGGAACACAAAAGCTAGAAGGGAGCAGGAGATGATGGGGTTATTAGAGCGTCTGTTTTTGAATAGAGAATATATTTGGCTATTGTATAAGGTAATTGTAGTTGTACGGTTAGGCTTTGAGAAATTATCAGGAAAGTATTTTAACATTATTGGTTCAGTTTATAATGTGACCTTGGAACTTTGAATATTTATTCCGAAGGGTTAATTTGGTCTCCTTAAAATAATAATTTAAATCATATTATATGATATAAATTGTTATGGTTTCATAAATATTCTAAATTTGGTTATTTAATAAAATGTTGAAATAAATACGGAACCCTTATATCGCCATCTTATGTGTGGTTCAGAGGGTTAAAATACACATATTTTTTTGACCTGGACTATTAAGTGTTAGGTTTTAAAATGAGTAATATAGATATACAGAATATACATTCAGTACTTCAGTATTCGATTTTGGTTGTATCGTTATATCGATGAAAAATTAACAGGAAATAATTTTTTCAGAGCAATTATCGCACTGTCCATCTCAGTGCTCACACAAGTCTGTACATTTCAGAATTTTCTGAAAATTTTGTAAAAATCTTGTTAATAGCCTATTAGGTAATAATAATATAAAGGAAAAAAAAACAGTATAATATGTAATATATAATTGAATATTTGTATGCTTTTCTCTATAATTTTGTGTAAAAATTTTGTTAGTAAACAAATTAATAATTGATATGACTAAACGAATTGTTACTGTCACATAAATTAATAAAACAACATCAATATTATAAATATTACTTGGGATAAGTTTCCTTGAAGCGTCAATGAATAATGTGCCTGAACTATGGTAACCCGCCGATAGCGGCCTGCAGCAGCTATTTTCGATTAGATTCGGCCCAATTTTCGAAGGTTCACAGATCGTATGGAAATATATTTCTTGGATCCAAAAATTGACAGGTAAAGTACAAATATTAAAAAGCATCTTCTGCAAATTTGAGCCATTAATATTCATTTGCCACGCAATTATGAATTTTTGAAAAAAAAAAAAACGTTTTTTTCATCCAAAATTATTTTTTTTTTGAGATCGGAAATGATACATTTAAATCTAATGCATGCATTAAAAAATTTTTATCTCCATCCGGTGAAAAGTTATCGCAATTTTTTTGGTGCAAAAATTGGTTTTTGCAAAATTTCTCGAGCGACGATTGAAAAAAAAATCTTTTATTTATAGATCTTCAAAATGTAAAACAATACAAACAATTTCCATTAAAATTGAGTATTTTATCTTAATTAGGAAACCGGAAAATTGAGATTGAATTTTCAACTTTGACATCGAATTTCTCGGAAAAAAACAAAAGTCACAGATTTCGGGTATGACATATTTTTTTAGAATGATAATACCTATAATTGCGTTAAATCTTAAAACGGTAATTTGTTAATACATCTCTTTTTTTTTAAAGAAAAATATATCTTTATAACTAGTGGCGCCATCTATAACTTATATTATATGAGTCGATAGGTTTTTCAATTCTCTACAACTTTTGTTTCAAATATTTTTCGCCATAACTTTTACTTGTCGAGATAAACTCAAAAAATCGAAAATCGTGACAATTTTAGTCAGCCATTTTTTTTGCACAGGTCTTTCAGATGTACCATCGAGATATGTTTTATAGGATGCCGAAATGAACACATTCCAGCAAAAAAACTAATGTTACATTTTTGTTAACAAAACAGCTCTTTTTTGATCTAATTTCCATGGAGAAATTTTCAAACAAACTCGAATGTTCAAACAAACACGAATATTGAAACAAACTCGATTATTCAAATAAACGGGAATTTTCGAACAAACTCGAATTTTCAAACAAACAGGAATACCCGAAAAAATTCGAAAATAAAACATAATGTGATTAAAAGATTCATATAATTCAATCAAATAATCAAGGTGCATACTGCAGCTTTTGTTAACAGACAACTAACTGAATTTATCAACATTCATATGCAAAAATGTTTATGTAGTGGTTCTAAATTAGATGTCTCAATTATTCGAAAGTTTCGACTATAGGTTTATAGAGTTCTCAGAACATTGAAAACAAATTATTAATATAATAGTTATCTGGATAGTTGCTTAGGTAGACCGCAGTAAGTAAATTCAAGGAAATATTGATGCATTCCACATGATCCATACAAAATTTTACATGCCTCTTATTTTCGAGATGTTCGTTCAAATTAAATAAAACATAATATTTCACACCGTGGTAATAAATAAATTAACTAATATGGTATAAGTTGACAAAAAAGCCTTTAAATCGATATGTACAATAACAAGCCAACAAAACTGACACTTATTCCTTTTACTAATATCAACGCCTTAGTCTCAGGCTTTTATCCTTAATTGATATTTGTAGGGTACCCCAAAATTCTTTCACACTCAGAGACGAGTGAATATCCGGTTAACAGAGAAATTTTCCATACTTCCTGTTTCTGTAATAATAAATGACATTTACTATTTAAAGAAAACAACTTTTTCTTGAAGTGACCTTGAAGATAAGTATAAACGTTATTGTTATTGTTTAATATTTCCTTAAAACTCTACAATTTTTGTTCACGAACTCAAGGAAATATTTGGGTAGGAGACACCCAGTTTAAATGCTTGTTTGTGGACTCATACTATAAACATTATGACACTTCTTCTTTTTCCAGTGCCATATCAGGTCCCCCCGACGTTGGTAATTACATTGGCAAGTCTTTCACGGTCCTGCGCTAGCTGGAACAGTTCCCCGACGCTACGTATTCCTGTCCATTGACGAATATTACTCAACCAGGAAGCCTGTCTCCTTCCTACCCCACTACGTCCCTCTACTTTATCCATCATGATTAGCTAAATAATTCTATATCGCTCCCCTCTGAATATATGTCCAAGATATGAGATTTTTCTACACTTCACAGTGTTTAATAGTAGACGAGTTGTGTCGGCCCTATTGAGTACCATTTCGTTGGCCTGCCTAGCTGTCCAAGGTAATCTCAGCATTCGCCGGTGTAACCACATTTCGAGAGCCTCCAACCGATTAATCGTGGCAGCCTTAATTGTCTAGATCTCTGCCCCATATAGTAACACTGACCAACCGTATGATCTTATTATTCTCTGTCGTAGTTTTAGGTTGAGGTTATCATTGCAAATCTATTCTATACCTTATCTCTTTATCTGGGTTTAGATTTTCGGTGATATAACATCCAAGATATTTAAAATGAGTCACCCTGTCTATACTTTTTCCTTCTATTTGTATTGAAGCGTTAAGATGAGGTTGTCTACTAAAGACCATAATTTTTGTCTTTTTGATATTTATGTTGAGCCCCATTTCTTGACTCTCAGTGTTAACACAGTTTAATAGATGTTGCAGGTCTTGTAGTTTGTCGCTTAGGATAACAGTGTCGTCAGTATATCGTATTGTATTTATATATTATCCATTGATTTGTACTCCCATTCGTTGTCCTTGAGTAGCCCGTTTAAAGATTTTATCTGAATATATATTAAAAAGCAGTGGAGATAGAATGCAGCCCTGTCTGACGCCTCGCACAATTTTACTGTCTTCTGTGAGAAGTATATTTAGAGCGAATAAAGCCTCTCTAGTATCTAGGGCGTTTCTAAATCCGAATTGGGTTTCATCTAAATCTGCTTCGCATTCAGATCTTATCCTGCTGTGGATGATTCTGAGAAATACCTTCAAAGTGTGGCTCATTAGACTTATTAGTCTATACTCACTGCATCGCTTTGCTCGCTGTTTTTTTGGGATTGGGACGAATACAGACTTCAGCCAATCTTCCGGTATATCTCCAGTCGCGTAAACGGTATTAAACAGTTGGACCAAGATTCCTATTTTTTCCTCATGGATCATTTGTAACAGCCCGGTTGGGACATTATCAGGCCCAGTGGCTTTCCTGGTTTTTGCAGATCTTATGGTAGGTAGAACTTCACTGTTTAGAATTTCCGGTCCCATGTCTATATTAGCATCTATATTAGCGAGATCATCGGAGTTGTGTTCATTCAGTATGTCATCATCAAATAATTCTTTTATATATTTAACCCATGTTTCAAAAATTTCTTTTTTGTCCAAGATAATTTTACCATCAGGGTCCACAAGGGTATTAGTGGTATTCTTATTATATAGACCTGCTATTTCTCTGACCTTTTTGTACATGTTGAATGTGTCATGTTTCCTTTCTAGATCTTCCATTTCGATACACTTGTCTCTCATCCAGTTCTCTTTGGCCATCCGAATTTTTTGTTTAATTTCTCTTTGTCTTCTTTTATATTCCACTCGATTTGTTTTCGACTGTCTCCTTTGTTCCATGAGGTCCAATATTTCTACTGTCATCCATTTCTGTTTTTTCGGTTTGTTCTTCCGTACAGTATTTTCAGTTATTAGTTTGTAAGTTAGTTCCTTAAATGATTTCCAAATTTCTTCTACGTTGTCGTCAATTCTTGTGTTCTTTATGTAGTTGTTCAGATCCTTTGTAAGCAGTTCTTTATCGGTTTCCGCTATCTCAAATTTACTGTATTGACAATTACTTTTTATTATTTTAGGTTTGATTTTAATATCAGCAATCACGGGATTATGGTCAGATCCAATGTCTGTTCCAGGATAGGTTGTGACTCTGTTCATACAGTTCCTAAATCTTTTGTTTGTTTATTATGACACTATCATAACGAAAAGAATAGCAAATCAATTAGAGGGTCTAACTTCCATAATAACTAAATCGGATTTAAAACTTGAGTGAATTTGAACTTAAATTTCTACGCTCTATTCATTTGGAAACCACATAAATTTCGTTTCTATAAATTTTATTTTGAAAAACAGACACAGTACTTTGAACAAACTTTCTCTATTGAGATAAAATGGGCACCCAAAAGTTACTGAATTTTTCTTATCAGGCTTACATTACATGTTTTATTAAAAGTTTGCGTGGTCTTTAGAGTATTATAGTTATGTATGTAGGTACATAAGAACATACCACATTGCGGGAGCTTCCGGCTCAAACTTTGAATGCTAATTTAATCCTAGCGAGAGCCACTAGTTTGGAACTTAGCTAGGAGCCTTGTCTTGCAAGATTTATTTAAACTGGCTAATGTAGAGCAGGGAAACTCGCGCAGATGCCTTTGTATGTCAAATAGTTTGTACACATGTTTCGAGATGTTATTATATATTTAAACCGAAATTGTTATATCGATAAAAGCAGTGGTGGCCTACGATTGTCAAGTTTTATTTATTATATTTAATTAATTTTTACAAACAAATGAGGCATGTGCTGGAAGCAAATTTTATAAACAATTTAATGTAATGAATTAAATTCAATATTTTTTACATTAATCTAATTTAATGTATTTCATTAAATTTAAACTTTGATCATTACTTTTTAAGGTGACCATGTACATTAAATATAAAGCTACTGTTCATTGAATTTAAGATATATTATCACATATTTAATGCATCAACATTAATATGAGGTCAAAAAATTCTGCTACCAGGAAAAAGTGGAAATTTTTTCGATAGGTAGTGTACCGTCTTCTGTACACCGGTTTCGAACTCATTGGTTTCCATCAGTACCGGCAGACAAGTACACCTCATCATAAGAAAATTTAGAGCTCTAAGCAACTTATATCAAACTAAATAAAAAGTTCAATACAAGTTGCGCCATCTTCCGGAATCTCATGCAATGTTCTATGAATATTAAAGTAAATTCTTTTAATGTATCTTTTCATTTACTTTATTGAAATTTGAGATACCATTTAATTAAATTTAATGTACAAGCAAATGATATTTCATTGAATTTGTTTTAAATTTAAGTGTAAATTATTCACGATTTAAAGTACAAAATCCTTATATTGAATGTAGAATATATCTTAAATTTAAGGTTATATTTAACAGTATATCACATATACAGAGAGTTGTAATTATTTATTTTGAAGGATTTCTGTCATTATGATTTACAAGCGAAACGGCTTTGCACTCCCTCCAGAGAATATTGACTGATACCAGGTACAAAAAGACACCAAAAGTATGAAGCTCTGTGGGAACCCTTTCCGTGTTATTGGGTTCTAGGTATTTCCTATGAACTTTCGGACGGTTCGTGCTGTTGCAAGGAGAATTGCATTCTGCATCGGCTTATACAGATGCTCACTAATACCCAGTCCCTTGATGTTCTGCAGGAGATTCCTTGGTATGACTTCAGTTGTTAACAGTATTATGGGAATCGTTTGGACGCTGTTCATTGCCCATTGTCCTCGGATTTGCACCTGCAGATCTCTGTATTTGGCGATCTTCTCGTTGTATTTTGGCCTTAGGTTATTATTGTTAGGTACAGCAATGTCGAGTAGTGTAGTTCGCCTAGAAATTTTATCTATAATTATAATATCTGGTCTATTTTGAGCAACTGTATGATCCGTCAGAACCGTTCGATCCCAAAATAACTTGAACTAGTTGTTCTCAAGAACAGGCTCCGGATTGTATTTATAATAAGGCACTTTTCCTGTCTGTAACAGGTTTAATTTTTCTGCTAACTCTTGGTGGAGTATCTTAGCGGCTGAGTAGTGTCTTTCCTTATACTCGGTTGCGGCAAAGGCTTAGCATTCTCCAGTTATGTGCTGAATTGTCTCTTATATTCGACAGCCATATCTGCATTGGTCTTTTTCTTTTGAGGGATCTCTAATGATACACTTCCGATAGTTCTTCATCGGAATAACCTGGACTTGGATAGCTAAGAAGAAGCCCTCCGTTTCCGCAAACATCTGTTCTGAAATCAACCAGTAGTTTGACGCTAAGTTTTCGACATAGTCCTGTTTAACCTCATTTGGATGCCGTCCATGAAATGGCTTCCGTAGCCAGGTTTGTAACTTCTCTTGGTCTGTTTGGTGGTGAGAAGTAATATCTTGTTCCCTCAACTGTAGCGGCGTTGAATCGTCTGCCTCGCATATTGCTCGATGTAGTGTGGAAGAGTCCGCTAACCTGTGGAAATATAAACGTAAGTTTATTATTTGTTGGTCAAGCTGCTTACCAATATCTATCAATCCTCTTCCTCCTTGGTATCTTGGAAGCATTGTACGTTCAATAGCACTCCGAGGGTGATGTTTTTGTCCTTTTGTTAGGAGTGTCCTTATTTTTCTTTTCAGGTTTTGTGTGTCCGTTGAATGATTTCTATTACTATTATTATTTTTCGTTTTGAAATTATTCACATTTAGGTTACTTTGCAAGCAACTTGTGTATAATTTTGTTTGTAGCTATTCCTTGAGGGCAGCGGTTCTCAAACTGGCGAAGTCCCTATGTAATCATAAGGAATGTAATTGAAATAGCAAAATAGGTTATAAAAATTTATTTTCCATACTGAATAACAGTTCATAACGAAAAACTAAAACATAATGATAAAATATTTACACACAAACATTAATAAAACTAAAGTGATAGCTTAACCTAGAAAAAAAGAATTAATACAAAATAAAAACAATAACACATATTTTTAAGAAATTGAAAATTTGGTTCGATATTTGAAAGTTTGAGGTCCTGCATTTAACCTGTTTCTCTACTTACGTTGCAGGTCAGTGTATGTTGAAATTTCTTTCTCACGTAAATATGTTGTACAATCATGCTGCTTTCTGACAGATTACCCGTCTGGGTTTCAATTCGTGGTCTCTGTTCCCCGGCAGCTAACACGAGGTTACCTCCAACATTGATCAGGCTACGACCGCCCCTCTTTAAAATAATGTTTTACAAAATTATCGACAGCAATGAAAATTGTAACCTTTTAACTATTTTATGCCGCTTGAACTGTTTCTTAATTGTTAAGAATATATCGACAGTAATTTTATGAAAAAAAAATCAATAAATCTTCTCCTATCTGTCATAAAATGTCTTTTTAAAGTGTATGGAAAATGTCCATTTTATGGAATATCAAAGATAAATTTCGTTAAAGCAATAATTGAGGGTAATTATTTGTTTAAAAGAAAAAAAAAGCAAATTTTTTGATATTAAAAAATTGCATGTATTTATAAAAAATCTGACTTACCAATAACATTTTAAGATAATATAAGGTATTAAGAGTAAAACTCCGTTTGGTTTAAGTATGTCCTTTTCCCGCACTAAGTTAATAAAAAATGAATCACAGTGTAAAAAAATAAACGTATCTCAGCAACATTTAAAAAAAAATCTAATGAAGACGTTATTTTTCCATTAACAAAAAATGCTAATCTGGAAGTTTCTTTGCTTATTTTCGATAATTAATTAACAAAATGAATCGGCTTAACTCAAATTATAGACTTTTTAACTATTTAGAACATATATCTTCAACTTTTTTTCTATAGTCAATATTTAAGCTTCCAAAATTAGAAAATCGTATCCTGATATTTTCAAAGGCGCGTAGTTAATTACACTCTTCTGCATGAAAATGCTCCCCGCCACACTAATGAACTATTTTCATAATATGGAACCCTTACACTGACTTGTAAATTGTCGTGTCACATAGCAAAAGTTAGAGAACATCAACAACATGTTTTGATTGATTGAAGAGCAGGTCTAAGGATGCGATATATAAATTGTTAGAGCATAACAGGAGCGACGTTGCCAAATCTTCGCCTTATCTAAGTTCCGAGAAATTGTGCACAATCTGGAAACACTGCATGTAGCCGTCTGGGGATGACCACCCATCTAGAAAGTCTTAACCTCCTAGGGCTTAAAATAACGGAATTACTCATTAAATTCCGTGTAATTTCAAATTTCATTATACTCTCGATACCCGTGCTTCTAGAAAACATTAGATGTACGAAACGAGTATATAAGTCGCCGGCCGGTCGTCAGAGGATCAGTATTGAATATACGAGCGAAGTACAAAGAACTGGTGAACAGTGATAACGTGTGTAATCGATGTCGTCACGATTCTGTGTGAAAACTCTGAACAGTTCCTATTATATATGTGGTGAAGTGACACCGAAAACTCAACGAAAAACTTTGAGCCCACTTGTAAGAAAAGCCGACGAGATATATTTTGAGTGCATAGTTTGCGATCAGGATAAAACCTGGGCTCCCGCATCTACAATTAATTTAAACAAAAAACCTATTTCTTTCTACTGCTCCGACTTAAAAAAAAAGCGAAGCACCCTAAGCTAATCTCCCTCTCTCTCTCACTCTCTCGCTAGCAGCCCAGTTTGGTCCACTTCTGGACGTAGGCCTCCTCTAGTCTCTTATATTCTAACCTATTTTCTGCAATCCGGTGCCAGTTTCTACCTACTTTCCTTTTTATGTCGCCTATCCAACTTTTGGGGGTCTTCCGATACTTCTCTTTGACGACCTAAGTCTCCATTGCAATATATGTTTTATCCACCTTATAAAGTCTTGCCTAGCGACGACCCAGGTCCATTTCAAAGTAGCAATGCTTTTTATTACATCTTTCTTTTTCGCCCGTCTTCTTGTTTCTTCGTTCCTTATTCGGTCACGTGGTGATAATCCCAGCATGATTCTCTCCATTGTTCGCTGTGTAGTACGCAGTTTATTGGCTACTTTAACTGTTATGTGGTTGTCTCCATTCCATAGGTCATTTTTGGGAGAACCACGAATGAAATACTTTTCAAATTAATGGGAATATCGAGGTTTTTAGGAGTGTATCTTCTGACGACTGCCCATGATATTCTAATTCTTCTATTTGTTACCGCTTCTTTGTTTTCTTTCCCAAGTCTAATTAGATGGCCTAAATACACATAATTTTCGACTCTTTGTATTTTGTTGTTTCCTACATAAAGTGGCGTACCCTTTGGAGGCATTATTGCTAAGTTCATGCTTAATCCAACTTTCTCTGAAGCATTTTTCAACCCAGAGAGCATTTCCTGTAATTGGTGTAAATTCTTACTTATTAATAGCAAGTCATCCGGGAAACATAAATGGCTGAGATATCTACCATCGATGCTAATGCCCTTACGCTCCCAGTTTAGTTGTATAAAGACATCTTCCAGTATTAAAATAAAAAGTTTAGGGGAAATCCTATCTCCTTGTCGCAGTCCTCGACCAATATTTATTTTCTGTGTTTCTATGTCCTCTGTTATTTTTACTTGCAGTGTGGCATTATCGTAAGTATATTTCAGAAGATTTCTTTATCTGGAGTTAATCCTTGCATGGTCCATTGCTTGAAATATGGCCCATAGCTCGACAGAGTCAAAAGCCTTGCTACAATCAACAAGTGCTAGGTCTTCTTCTTCTTCTTCTTCTTTGCGAAAGCCTAAGGCTTGTTTCTACCCATTTCTTTGTCTCTCCTGAGATGCCGACGACCAGTTATCCTTCCACCTCTTGGGGGGCCGTCCCGGCGGTCTGCCGGATGCTGGTTTTCCATTTCTGGCGATTTTTACCAGTCTGCGGTTCTCCATCCTAGATATGTGCTCGTTCCAGAAGCGTCTCCTAGCGCGTGTCCATCTTACCACGTCTTCCGTCTTGCATTCTTCCCTTATTTCGCTGCTTCTTCTTTGATCCCAGAGTGTGTTTCCTGTGATCGTTCTCAATATTCTCATTTCATTGGTTCGCATCATCCTCTTAGTCTCTGCTGTGTCAGCTCGTGTTTCTGCCGTGTATGTCATTACGGGCCTGACACATGCTTTATATATTCTAACTTTTGCTGGAATTGATATGTGTGCATTTTTCCATATGGTTGTTCGTAAGGCTCCCGCTATCCTGGTTGCCTTGTTTACCTGGTCTCGTACGCCCTTCTTGAGTTCACCATATGGTGATATTGTTGTTCCCAAATAGTTGAATTCGAAAACCTGGTCTATTATTGTGTTGTTCAGTTCTAGTTTGCATCTCCGTGGTTCCCTGGCGATCACTATACTTTTTGTTTTGATGGTAGATATTTCCATGTTGAATTTCTCGGCCTCTTTTTTAAATGCCTGTAAAAGCCTTTGCAGTCCGTCCTCGGTGTCCGCGAATAGCGTTGCATCGTCTGCGTAGCATATTATCTTGATTTTTTGGTTTCCCATCTTGTATCCTTGCTCCACCCTACACACTCGCTCTATTATTCTGTCCATTATTATGTTGAACAGCAGTGGACTGAGACTGTCTCCCTGTCATATCCCTGTGCTTTGCTCTATTTTTTCTGTTGTTGTTGATTTTGTTCGTATTATTGTGGTGTTGTTTGTGTTGAGCTTTCTAACCGTCTCTATAATGCTTAGAGGCACTCCCCTGCGGTCCAGCTCGTTCATTACGTCCTCCAGCCTTATTCTGTCGAACGCTTTCATCAGATCTATAAAGCACAGGTATGCTGGTTTGTTATACTCTATTGCTTTCTCTACAACCTGTCTGACGACGAACACTGCGTCAATCGTTGAACGGTTTTTCCGAAAGCCTTGTTGCTCCTCGCTGATTGTGGTGTAACTGAGAATACGCTGCTGTAGTATACGGGTGAACAGTTTCATGGTCGTGTCTAGGAGTGATATTCCTCGGTAGTTCGCCGGATCTGAGGTTGTCCCCTTTTTAAATATCGGGACTGTAATGCTGTGTCTCCATCTCGTTGGTGTGTTTTCGTCCTTCAATATTTTGTTGAATAGTTCGGCCAATTGTCCAGCCAGAGCCTCTCCTCCGCACTTCAGCAGTTCGTTTGGGACATTGTCCGGGCCTGGAGATTTACCGTTTTTCAGGTGCTTTAGTTCGGCTGTTACTTCCTCCACCGTGCACTGTTCTACCTCCTCGATGTCTATGGCTTCTCCTCGGTTCAGCCTCCCTCGCTCCCTGGGCCTTAGTTCTTCCTGTTTGTCCTGGTCTTTATACAGGCCCTGAAAGTAGGTGGTCCATTCGGCTGTCGAGATGTTGTTTAGTTGCACTGTCTCATTTATTTCCTTCCTTGTTGCTCTGAGCATTTTCCATATACGTTTTTGGGTTCCATAAAGGTCATTCTCCATTTCTCTACTAAAGTTTTCCCAATGCTCTCGCTTTATTTCCCTTATGCGGTTGTTTACTCTGTTCCTTGTTTCAGTGTATTTGATGTAGTTTATTGGGGTCTTGTTGGCTGTGTATGTTAGGTGGGCTTTTTTTTTCTCTTGAGCCAGTGCTAGGTGGATTTTAATATTATATTCGATGCATTTTTCAATTAGTAATTTGATGTTTTGTAACTGATCTGTTGTACTAAAGCCTTTTCGAAACCCAGCTTGTTTTAGAGGTTCATAGGAGTCAAAATTGTTCGTTAGTCTATTAGTTATAATCTTTGTAAGCAATTTGTATGGATGTGGCAGAAGACTTATGGACCGATAATTTCCGATGTCTAATTTGTCGCCTTTTTTGTACAGGGTGAGTCAACGATTGGATGAAGTAGGTTTATGCCTTTTCGGTGAAATTAACAAAGAAACTATATTTATTGTTTGATAGAGTTTGTTTTTACGCAGATTTTAAAAATATTTAGGACTCTACAGGGTGAGCCAAAAAACTAGGACAGCATAAAGTTGTATTTTTTTAAATAGAACACCCTATATACGAATCGTATTTTCGATTTAGCTTATAATTTTAAATCTTTTTTATTAAGGGTTTACTATAACAAAACTTTATAGTTTCTGAGATAATTAAGTTTAAAGAAAAAAAGTCACATTTTCAAGCATCAATTCAATCCTAAATAACGTTTTCAATTTTGTGACAAATATATTCAAATTTGGAATTTAGCAAGGCCAAGGACAAGTTAACATAATTTTTACCTAACATTTGCAATTAAGGCTACAGGGTGTTGAACACATCGGCTCAAATTTGAACAAGTTTAAATGAATAAATATCTTTTTTTTTTTTTAAATGGTACACCCTGTATATTTTCATGTTATTTAATAGAGTAATAAAAACCCTAAAAGTTTTGTTCTATATATCCTATACCTATTTATAATAGTTTTTGAGATATTTCAGTTTCTTATTTTCCATACTTTTTTACAGAAATAGTCTTCATTATCATAGTAGCCATGTAAAATAATAAAAAGAAACTACAGAAACAAACAGAATGTGGTTAAATATGATGAAATACATTATTCGTTATATTACAACGGCAATAGTTTAATTAAACATAATGTGAAAAAATTAACACAACAATAACGACAAGGCAAATACATATTTACTTTTATACTAAATTGAAACAAAAAAAAATTACCTATTAAATACTGAGATTAATTATTTCTTTTTAATAAGTGTTCGAATAAACGACCCTCTTGTGCAATGCACAAATTTAGTCTTTTTTGCAGATTTTCTCGGACCCTGGACAAAATTAGTGGCGTTATTGTTCTACAGGTATCCCTAATCCTGTTTCGCATATCTTCCACTGTTGTTGGTGGATTAACATACACCTTAATTTTAATATAACCCCATAGGAAGAAATCTAATGGGGTGATGTCGCAAGACCTTGGTGGCCACTCAATGAAACCCCCACGTCCAATCCAGTTTTGCGGATATCGTTGTTCCAAAAACGCACGAACTTCACAATGGTAATGCCGAGGCGCACCATCGTGCTGGAACCACATACTGTCGAGCTCATCCCTATCGAGACCTTGAAGCAGTTGGGGTAGTTCTTCTTGTAGAAAGTTCAGGTAACTATGGCCATTTAGTAGTTCATTAAAAAAGTGGGGTTCTATAATTCGATTATGATGAATACCACACCAAACATTTAATGACCAGTGGTTTTGATGTTGCACCTCTCTAATCCAAAATGGGTTTTCTGTGGCATAATAATGCATGTTGCGTCTATTTACGGCACCGTTACTTCTAAAAGTAGCTTCATCACTAAACATTACCTTGCATAATAAATTTGGATTTAATTGAATCTCCGCATTTATTGTACGACAAAAGTTTACACGACTTTCAAAATCCTGTCCATGCAATTCTTGGTGTAATTCCATGTGATATGGATGATACCTATATTTCTTGGTAGTACAATTAGCGGTGGATTGTGATGTTTCACATAATGCTGCTAACTGACGGATACCATTATAAGGATTTTCCAGAACATTTAACAATACTTGTAGTTCTTTTTCTTCATTAGTTACTGATTTGTTGACCACTTTACGTTTTGGATAATCAACAGTACCAGAAGAATCAAATCTTTGCATTAAGTTTTGAAAAGTATGGGTATTAGGCTGGCGTCGATCAGGATACTTCATTTTGTAAATTCTTTGAGCAAGAAGGCAATTTTTTTGAGTCTCTCCTATTGTATAAATCATATCTATTAACTTATTCTTTGGAAAATTCATTTTACAATATAAGATGAATGCAAAAAAAACCAAACTACACTACATAAAAACCAAAAGAAGCGATTGCGGTTATAAATTTGACACACAGAAAAATGTTCTTTTACATTGTTTTTGCCATGGCTACTATGATAATGAAGACTATTTCTGTAAAAAAGTATGGAAAATAAGATAAACTGAAATATCTCAAAAACTATTATAAATAGGTATAGGATATATTGAACAAAACTTTTAGGGTTTTTATTACTCTATTAAATAACATGAAAATATACAGGGTGTACCATTTAAAAAAAAAAGATATTTATTCATTTAAACTTGTTCAAATTTGAGCCGATGTGTTCAACACCCTGTAGCTTTTATTGCAAATATTAGGTAAAAATTGTGTTAACTTGTCCTTGGCCTTGCTAAATTCCAAATTTGAATATATTTGTCACAAAATTGAAAACGTTATTTAGGATTGAATTGATGCTTGAAAATGTAACTTTTTTTCTTTAAACTTAATTATCTCAGAAACTATAAAGTTTTGTTATAGTAAACCCTTAACAAAAAAGATTTAAAATTATAAGCTAAATCGAAAATATGATTCGTATATAGGGTGTTCTATTTAAAAAAATACAACTTTTTGCTGTCCTAGTTTTTTGGCTCACCCTGTAGAGTCCTAAATATTTTTAAAATCTGCGTAAAAATAAACTGTATCAAACAATAAATATAGTTTCTTTGTAAATTTCACCGAAAAGGCACAAACTTACTTCATCCAATCGTTGACTCACCCGGTACAGAAGAATGACTCGGGCCTTTTTACCAGTTATCAGGGATTTTACCGTTTTGAAGATATTTATTCAAAAGAATACTCATTGAATGTAGTTAATCTACAATAATTAAATTAATTGCAGTTTATTTTATTTTTACTTTATAGTGTAGTTTTTTCAAGTCACGTTACATTTTTGTTTTAGGTAATTCATTGTATTATTCGATATTTCTTCCAGCGTATATACACTTCAAACATGACCTTTTAATATATTTTCTGCTTTGTTCATATAAAAGTTAATAAAGCATTGAACGAACTAGAAATTATTTAACGAAACTCTTTTAAAATAACTGACCTAAATTTCTATACAGGGCTTTTCATGGGGTTGTTCACCCTCCTTCTTTCAGTTCAGTCTTTACACTTTTAGAGATTAAAAGGGTCACTCTTAAAAAGCTTTTACTTCGTCAGAGTCAAAAGATAACTCCAAAATGAAGATAACTGATTTAGAAAGGAGATATTTATTTGTTGCCGTAATTTTGTTTTTCTTTTGAGATTTCTCTATTTCTTGGGTTTTGATATCGAGTTGCCCGAATTTATACAAGCTAAATAACTTTTTTGAAACATTTTTATCTTTAGAGCTTCCAGGCATTTATAAAATAACATATATATAACATTAAAAGTTAAAATATTAATGTCAAATTTGTCATAATAAAGACAACACAGTGGCGTGTATTTTTCGAAATTCATTAAGGAACATCATTTTAGCTTAAAATTCCAATTTTTTTCAAAATTAAATTTGCGTAAATTTAAATCTAAAACATTTTAGGACATATTTTGTTAAATCAATGAAAAATTTGAATAATGAATTTTTTTTGGTGTTAAAACATGAATATTTTAAAAATAGCTTAGCTTATATAGTGTGTCCCAAAAAAAATGTAGCGCAAAATGTTTTTTAAACATAATGATCGACATTTTTTATTGCTTTTGGAGGCTCACTGAACTCTTTCTTTGACTTTTTTTGCCTTAAAATCTGACGTTGCTAAATTATTTAATTTTAATTTTCATATATTTTTTTAAAATTAAATGTTAATACTATCACAATGGTTCTTTATTTGTCTGTAAAATTTTGCGAGTAAATTTAGTTCGGATCATTTTACTTTACAATGGTACAATATCTGCTTTTTTCTATACAAAATTGTCTTTTAAATATTAATATTTTCAATGTTGTTTTACACCATGTTTTGGAATACGGCAACCTATATCTAGTTACATGTGTTGATAGAGAATTTATTGATAATAACATGCTTGCCTTTATATTAAACTGTTTTCTCAAAAATTTCTGTTAAACAAAAACCCAAATCATAATACTATGCTTTACGAGTTTTACGAGAATACAAACCAATTATGGGTTTTTATGAGTAATATAAACCCAATATGCTGAAGCATTTTATTTATGTGTAGCAGCAAAATTTAATAATCATATCGAGAAGTTGAAAAAAAGGGTGAATAGCTTCATCCCTAGGCATGCAAACGATACATTGATGTTTGCAAAACATCGATGTTTCGTTCATTAACATCGATGTTTAGATGAGCGGAACATCGCCGATTTACTAACCATTGACATCCTTTAGTCATCTCCTTTTCTACATTCATTTTAGAAATGTACGATCTGACAAAAATAAGCGGTTCTCCAAAATCGAAACCATCAGCGAAACAAGGCTTCAGATGTATCTGTCATCTTCTGCCACACTAAAAAAAAGAGACGCCATTGAGATATGAAATCTCTTTTCCAATACTTGCAAAGATATTCTTCTCCATTGTAACAACGTCTGTGCCGAACGAGCACTTGTTCTCGGAAACCGGAGGAACCATTACCCAGGACTAAATTGTCTAATCTTCAATTTCTTAACTTCATTTCAAAAGGGTTAAATAAATTAAAATAGAGAAATATGTTTACTATTTAAGATTCGTTTTATTTACTTTGGTGGTCTAGTTTAATTTACGTCTGTAAATCGTCGATCAGCTAGTAAACATTGCACCCAATATTTTGAACTAAACTAAAAATTCTTACACTCTTATCCCTAATGAATTGAAAGAATATTTTATGTGAAATTTCTGATGATGGTATAAATATTTCTAGTTCTTATTCGTATTTCTTAAAGATCTGTGATCTCACTTTAAGGCGTTTGATGCTTTCCAATGCATCAGTCATACTGTTCTGAAGCATATCTGTGCCACTTTCACTAAATACTATATTTGTAATATCAACATACAAAACAACATGATTTTCAGTAATATCTGGAAGCTCATCGATATTAAGTGTATAGAAAAGTGGTCCCAGTACAAAGCCCTGCGGCACACCCCTCGTAATATCCACGGACTCCGATTTAATAAAGACCCCGTCTCTACAACTTTCAACGCATTACCTTCTTCCAGTTAAGTAAAACTCAATCAATTTAAGTGCATTACACCTGATGCCCATTACTTCCAATTTTTTACACAATATATTATAGTTAACACTGTCAAAATCTTTTGTCAAATCAATACACATGGCCAGACTTTCCTTGTTATTATTTAATGAGTTTAAAATCTTTGTTATTGTCTGATTAATAGACCTGATTGTAGGTTTTGCCTTCCTAAAATTATTTTATTTATTTGATATTTCGTCGTATTTTTCTAAACATTTTCAAAATCCATTATGCATTATTTTTTTTTGTAATATTTTATCAATATTAGATAAAAGCGATACGGGTATATATATATATATATATATATATATATATATATATATATATTTATATATATAATCGAAGGTTTTCGGGCATCCCGTATATGTGCTGAGTCCCTCTCAGGACTGTAAGGCAGCTGACGTTTCGGTGAAATATCATTCACCATTTTCAAAGCTCACTGTATGGCGTCTACGAGCGAACTGACGCCTGCGACTCCGGTGCTGTTGCTACCGTGTGCGCGTCAGACGCGTTCGTTTGCCGAATGGTTCTGGCCCATCAGGTTGCGAGAACTGCTGCGCGTCATCGGCCCTGTTGCCAGTGTTTGTGGTTGCGTTGCCGAGTTGTAATCTGTTTCGTTACTAAGTGGTACTGGTTGATGTTTTGTAAGCAGATTTTTCCAAGTATTAGGCACACGCTGGCTATCATCTCTGCTATTTAAGTTGTTGGGCCTCTTTACAATTTCAATGGCTTCCCTTATAACTCTTGTGGACAGGTTTTCACATCTCGATAGCATTTTTGTTTCCGAGAAATTTATCTTACGTCCTGTGTTTAATCAGTGTTGGGCCAGAGCAGAAGAAATTGTTTTCTGCTTACACATCACACCCGTGAGAATATCCGACATAACATATGTATATATATATATATATATATATATATATATATATATATATATATATATGTATATATATATATATATATATATATATATATATATTTAATCTTTTTCTTGTGTATTGTATTGAGACATCAGATATTTTTAAAAGATCAGGAAAAATGCCAGTATTAAAAGTTAAATTACTTATATGCACTAGTGGAAGTGCTGATATGTCAGATGTAGCCTTTAAAACAGAGACTGGGGTTTGACTATTACCAACACATTTCAAATTTTTCAGTCTATTGATACTATTAATAATTCCTTAATCGTTGGTCTTAAAAATATTGAAACTTTTTGATATATCTCATAGACTTTTTGATTCAAAATGAAAATATAAGCTTGTAGAATGATATTTCTACTTTCAAAATCTTCAAAATCTTTTTGCAAAATTAAAATTGAACGTATTTAAGCTTGGTGAAATCTAGTGCACTAAAAAATTTCAAATGGCAATTGTGTAAAAACTAATGAACTGATAGCACCTGGTTTTGGTAAGCATAAAGTACCAATAAATTACTATTATTTTAGAAAGGACCAAACTTAAAATATGACTAAGATATGAATTTCTGAAAAAATGTAAAATTTTTAGGTTTTTCCTGTTTCTCTCCGACTGCTGCTTTCACCATCGAAATTGCCTCATTAGTTTTGACTTTATAATCAACAAATGAGCGCAAATTTTTTGTTTTATTTGTTTATAAAAAATTCATATCAACTCACGACTTTTACCAAGTAAACATACAGTTAACCATAATTTTTATCATTATAAAACCTATATTTTCTGACAAATTTGATACTTTCTGTCTATTTCCTGCCCTGCGGGTTTATTTTGATTATTTCCTAATACCTAACCAATTATTAGAATTAGAAATCGTTTGGTATAAACAATGCCCAAAACTGTAATGTTACCCTCCCATACTATATCCGTATAGCAAGTTTTCCTGATTTTCACTAATGTTTTACAGAGTTCTTCGTGTTATTGATCTTTTATTATTCTAATTAACGGCCCTTACACACTTGTCCAGAACTTGATGAGGGTTGACCAAATTATAAAGTATTCATTAGAAATTTGCAACAGTTTATTTGCGGCGGTCCCACATTTCATTAATGTGATATCATGAATTTAACTAAAATACAAATAGAGAAATGACCAATATGGGATTTTGTAAATTCCCTGGAAAACAGACAGATGTAGGAATTCCGTAAATGATTAATGGGGAAGATATGTATAATTAATTTTTAAATAATAGAGATGTATAATTAATTTTTTAATAATTCATATTCAAAGTCGGAGTCATTTTTGAACTTATTTTGAAGTAATCCATACTCTAATATAAATAACTGATAATTACATAGAACTATATACACAGAGTGCCCTATTTAAAAAGGTCCATCCAAATATTTCCCAAAGTTCGTGATATAGACAAAATGTTTAATATAGGGTGCCTCAGAATATTTTTCGTTTTTGTTGTGACTGTTACGCGTCAAATGCCGACAGTGAGGGGAGGTGAGTGATGTCAATGGCTTGATTGGTCTTTCAAGTCTATTAGCGATGCAACGTTTCAAGGGACCATATGTGTGCGAGCGTTTTATATATAAAAAAAAGATTCCGAAAGAGAAGCATTGTGTGCCCAAGTTTGAAGAGATTGGAAACACAATGCCGGATAAATCATCTGGACACAAAAGAACATCAAGAACGAACAAAAATGTTAACCGCGCTCACCAGTCTATTAGAGACGATCAACAACAATCTCTATGACTCCGCGCAGGTTCTCCAAATTTGAATAGATTCACAGTCTATCGCATTATTTATATATCAAAAGTGGATAATATACTTGCAGTTTGGTGTATAAAATACAATTAAATAAGAGAAAATTAGCAGTTAGATATAAAGCACTATCTCAGATTACAAGAATACCAGGAAAGGGTGGAAGCCTTTCCTATGGTAGTGCATCGCCATCTGTAGACCGGTTTCGAACTTGTTAGTTATCGTCAGTACAGAATAGGCCACAGCACTTCAGTATCGGAAAAGTAAATCCTTTAAGCAATTTATATTAGACAAAATATGAAATATAATACAAGTGGCGCCATCCCCCAGCATTCTATGCAATCTGAATATATAATCTCGTAGAGATTTGTATATATACCAAAAATGGATAATATACTTGCAGTTGGGTGTATAAAATACAATGTATAATTGAAAATACTTAATGTGCAGGAAATGACACGAGAGGGACCGTGACCGCAAAAAGGGCTACGGAGGAAGAATGTTCTACAGGTCATCCTCGAGAAGGTACGTCGAGAAAGACCGTAATCGCGAAATGGACTTCGGAAGAAGTACGTCCTACAGGTCATCCTCGAAAAGGAATAGCGACGACTACAAATAGAAAGTGACAGAATGAAGAGCCGCAATGATCTCAAAGCGAATACTGGTGGATTCATGGTTGGTGAAAAAGTATGGTTGTATATTCCGCAAAGAACCAAAGGGCATTCACCAAAGCTTCAGAGGTCATGGGAAGGTCCGTATAACGTGTCGACCTAACTAAACAGTCTGATGTACCGAATTCAGAAAAGCCCTCATGCAAGAATGAAAGTCGTGCGATTTGACAGATTGGCCCATTATCAAGATCTAGAAGGTTGATCGGGACGATCAATACTTGTAAGGGGGCAATGTAATACACTTTATAGAAGTATATACTTCATAGCGTTAGTTTGTTTCCAGTTTGTATGGTTTTAGGTTTATTTTCTACGAGTTCACAATTTATTTAGTTAATTTTACCTTTTGTTAATTTCCTCATGACACCTCGATGCAAGGAGGTCTGAAACTTTTTAGTAAATTCTATTTTCTTATTTTATTTACTCCTTTTTTAAATTTTTATTACACCATGTAGCATGAAAACCCTTCTAGAAAGATCTGTAATCTTTTGGTATACAGAAAGAAGGTATATAAAAGGTCCATATCGGCTTTCGTAAACAGTTTAATTTGAAACGTCGTTGTTTGACAAGTGGTAGAATTGAAGTTCACAATAAAGACCTTTTGAAATAAGAGAGTGTGTTCAAAAATCAATATTATAATTTTTTTATAAAATTGAAAATTTAAAGTCGATGCCAAATTACTAATAAATGAAACAAATAACTACTAACACAAGATACATACAAGCTATGGTAAGAAAACAATTAGCAACAAAGTATTTCTCTCAAACTTTTTATGCAAATCACATTTTGTCGGGTTTTAATTTGGCGTCGACTTTAAAAATTTGAATTTCATATAAAAATTTATATTGTTATTTTTCTTTTTTTAGTACATTTTTAGAAGTCGCTTTAATTTTTTTATAAATGTTTTATTCTATCTAAAATATCACTAAAAGCATGAATAACCAATAAACAAATGTTTAAAATTGCCTTTTCGAGAATATTGTAACTCCCTAATCCAGAATTATTTATAATCATTGCAATAAAACTGATTCTAACCCTTGTCAGAAACTTGCTTTTGGGATGACGACATCAGGTATTTATAAAGAAAACCCCCAGGGTTCGAGGGTCAATTTCTAAACTTGGAAAGTAGGATCTTAGAGATCAATATTCCTTTGTTAATTTTAATTGTTTTTAGAGCGTAAAGATGCGGAAATCGAATTTTTAACGCAACAATTAATAATTAAGAGTTAATTAATTATTAAAAAGTGCAAAAGTAGCGCTTTTTACCAGTTGGAAAAATATTTGAATATAAAGAAGCATTTAAGAGAGTGTAAATTATGTTATGTAGTAGGAAACTTACGTTAGCTCTAATGCAGTGCTATTCTACAGGATTAAAGTATAGATTTTTAAGGAAAGGCCGCTTCTACAAGATGTAAAAGAATAAAAAACATAACAAAAAAATAGGTTCTCAGGAGCAATGTTTATATAAATGAAGTGATAGCTGATACTCAAGCAAGGAGAGATAAGGAAAACCGCACAAGCCTCATAGCAAAGAAGCAGGTTAAAAAAGTTATTTTGGAAAACAGTGACAATGAGCCCAAAGTTTTTCTTCCGATAGTGAAGAAGACGACAAAATATCAACAGCATGATAATATTTTGTTTGCTGCCAATCTTGTTCAAAATGCTGCCATACATATACCAACAAGAATAAAACAGTTTTTGTGTGAACTGTACATAGGTAACGACTATTATGTCATCTTAAATAGAAGATTGGCATCTTAGAAAGATTGAATTTAAGCTTTATTTTTATTTTTTTAATTTGCTTTGATTTCTAAAGCATTGTAACTGAATACATGTCTAAACAAATATGTCTTATATGATTAAATATCTTCCTAAAATATCTTTTACCGTAAGTCTCCAAAACAAGTACGTCTTCTTGAGCAGACCTTCCCACATTATATCTCAGAGAAGAAGAACACCTGTTACAAGTCTGGCAAACTTGTAAAGGCGTAATATTCGGCAATTTGTAATAATTTACTACATTATTTTATTAAGTTAACCTTACTTAACAAATCCTTATCTTTATTTAAAATCTAATAAAAAATTGGAACCAGTAAAACCATGCAACTGTGAAAATATCTTTTCAATATTAGGGTAATATAGTTAAAATTAAAAAAATTTTCATTTACTATCTTTATAAATGTGAAAAAATAATCCTCAAAAAGAATTTTGGTAAAAACCCTGTTCGTTCTCATATTGATTCCCAATTACAAAAATTCTAATATAGGTGATCGCAGCTAACTTGTCAGAAACTTGATATAGGGTAGACCGCAATATCAAGTGCCTAAACGGGAAACCACAAGGGATATTAAGCTCTTCTTCTTGCCTTGAGAACACAAGACTTGTGAAATATGTATTACCCTAATTTGAAAAAATACCGGTAGAAGATATTTTTTGTAAGCAATTAAGGTTTAAAAATCAATACATTATTGTATATAGTGATTTTAAAATAGGTAATATTAAAAATACAATAAGCATAAGAAAATAATAATTTCCTACAGCGTTCTGATAAAAAAAAAAAAAATTTTCAGAGAACGCGAAAAACTATAATTTTTTATGGTTTTTTTATTTTTCTCATCCACAAAAATGATCCGATTTAGCTGAAATTTAGAAAACGTGTACTTTTGGATGTCCCTAATAAGTTTTATTTTTTTTGAACCAAAATATTCAACGGTTGATTTTTAGTGACTATTTAGAAAAAATGGAAATTTTAACTGCAATTTGTCTTAAAAATAATTGTTTTTGAGTTTGGGTTGGATTCATTTTTTTCGTTTTCCCTTCTACTTTCAATAAATAAATATATATATATATATATATATATATATATATATATATATATATATATATATATATATATATATATATATATATATATGTGAATAGTTTGGTTATTTCGGGTTTCAATCCGTTCGTGCAAAAAACAGTTTTCACGACGTTTCGCCAAAATCTCATTTGGCATTTTCAAGTGCGGTTCGTCTCGTAACTCGCTGAGAACTGATATATATATATATATATATATATATATATATATATATATATATATATATATATATATATATATATATATATAAATTTTACTGTTGCAGTAAATTTATAAAAGATTATAATATTTAAATATATTTAGATTTACGGCAGTTCTCAGTTACCGGGGGCACTGAAGCAGGTACGTTGGAGGTTTCGGTAACAGTTTTATTACTCTCTCTGGTTCTTGAATAGAGTATAGGAATGTGTATGCTTGCGATCGCTCCTCCGCTTCCCAAGGGCTTTGAGTTCAGGAACATAGAACCGATTCTACCTTTTATATTAGGAATATGTATGCTGCTGGCACCCCCCCCCCCCCCGTTGACAACATGTTTTTTTGCGCACCCCCTCTCCCCCAGGAGCTTTGAATTAAGGAAAATAGACCCGATTCTGCCTCTTATACTAGGAATGTGTATGTTGATCGCATCCTCCCACCCCCTGTCGAAAACTTGTTTTTTCTTGTGATCGCCCCCCCCCCCTCTCCAAGAGCTTAAAATTCAGAAAAATAGCCCCATCCCTGCCTTTTACACTAGAAATGGGAATGTTGCTGGTGTCTCTCCTCTCCCCCGGGGACAACTTGTTTTCACTTACCATACTGTACTTTTGTGATATCATCGCCCCCCCCCCCCCAAGGAGAGAGTCTTGATCCGCCCCTGCTACAGTGCCGTTTCTTTTGTCTGCTGGTAGGATGATTATGTTTTTGTTGTCTCTAAGATCATTTAGAGCATTTATTTCTGAACGTTTTATGTTTGGTTTTTGGTGGTTAGATGGACGTAATCCCAAATGTAAAACTTTTAGTCTGTTATATTGAATTTTTTACAAAAAATTTCAAATTCGTAATTTACACCCTCAAAAACTCCCACATACAAGTTTGGATAAAATTGAGATGACGCAATATTGGATCCGTTATATTGAATTTTTCAAAAATAATTTTAAATTCGTAATTTACACCCCCAAAAACTTCTCTATACCATGTTTGCATAAAATCGAGAGATTTTTAAGCCGCCATATAGAACAGCTACGTTGAATTTTTTAAAAATAATTATAGATTCGTTGTCCTCCATATTATCAGAGTCATCTTGAATTTTTCTGGATCAGTTTTGGCCAAAATAATATGGGACCACCGCAGAAACTTTCTCAGTATAATGCAAAAAATTTAATTGAAATCGGTGCCGCCGTTCCGGAGTCATAATCCTTTTTTACTTTTCAAAATATATTAAACATTGCCTCTAAAATTCTTATCACCATTTTGGCTAACAAATAAAATATCTAAAAATCACTTTCGTTAGTTTGAACTCAATAAAATAATTTTCAAAATCAAACAAAAGTTTTGACTATTTAATTTTGGGGATTTTCAGTGAATTAAATTTTAATCTTTTGTCCTATAAGATACGCCACTGGTATTTCAGGATATGTGGCAAGTAGTAACAACTTGACTTGGCCAAGACGGCTTCCTCTTTCTTTTACAATCTGAGGTCTCCCACTTGAAAAAGTATCGTTGTTTTTAACATTTAACGGCTTTTGAAGTTGGCGCAAAGATTAATAATTATTCCTGGCATGATTACAGAGTGAAAAATAGTTCAATTAAATACCTCATTGACTGTAGGCAACAGCTCTTGACATGTACTTATCGATGTCCCATAATAAATTAGATTTTAAAAAATTGTTTAATTTTTTATCTCACTAATAAAGCAAATTTGCTTCAGCTTTATACAGTTTCAGTACGGCAAACTTCCAATATGTTATGAACTGTAAATCTTCCCTTCATTGACATTTTATTTGTAAACATTTCTTTGGTAAAAATTTATTTTTGAAACTGTAATATTTGCGAAAAATTTTAAGCTGTTAGTACGTAAAGGCAACTATATACAGTAACCCTCAAAAGTATTGTGACAAATATTTAATCGGAAATTAACTAAAAATTCACGAAAAAAACTTGAATCAACAATATTATTTTCCTTAAGAAATCTGTTTTTTACAGGTAGAAAAATTTTATTAATGAATTGCTTAACGATTGAGCAGAATATGCAAAAATTTTAATAGTGAAAGATCAAATGTATTTTGGATTTTTTCAAATAATTTTAATACATAAATTAATATTTCTTTTGTTTATCAACTTTACAATGCGTCATTGTTTTTGTTAACAAATCTAAAACAAAATGTGAAAGAAATCCTACAGCTTTCTTATTTAAAGTTTTTTCCATCTCTTATAATAAAGGCTGTAAGTATGGTGCAAAATATAAAAAAAGCGGTACAATACATTTTACATTTTAGTTAATTTAATATTGTTGGTTTGTTGTAAATTTATATTGTCTTATTTTCCAAATGTCAATTGTTTAAAATAAATATGAAAACACTACAGCATTGTTATTTATTTTAACGAAAAATTGCATAATTTTAGTTATGTATTGTAAAAAATTTCATACTGTTAAAATTCAGGTGCTGCTAATTAATTGGCAAATAGCAGATTAAATAAAAATTATTTATAAATTAAAAATGTAGGGAATGAATTGTAATATTTAGGATCGGCTAACACTCTTCAGAAAAAATTTTTAACTTTCTTACAATATAACCAAAATTACATAGGACCTGTATATTTTCATTCTTATATTGAATTGTTATTATTATCGAAATCACGCCGAGTTTTTCCAATTTCAACGATCCTAACAGACCTGTCAGAAAGTTGATGAAGGCTAGAAAGCAATATCGATGCCTATAGATGAAACCACTGGGGATATCGGGCCAATACCCATACTTTAATAATACAACCCGGTGCCGGTATTCGTCGATAATACACCAATTTTAAAACCAGTGGATGGTGGATTTAGTTTAGTGGTGGTTTTTATGATAAATAATAATTAATAGTAATTTATTTTGTCTTTTTGTTTAAAATGTTAATAACACCATTTTGAATTTTTTTTATGAAAAGCTTATTGAAATATCCGAATATTAACGGGTTGTTAGGATTTCGTACCTACTTTGGAACCCTTATAGTTTCGTCATGTCCATCTGTCAGTCTGTCTGTATGTCACTTCCTTTTCAGCAATAAAATTTTGCAATTTTATCCATCCAAAAACAGATATTAGTTAAAATTGAAAACATTTTTTGGGTATCTCCTCTTACAATTTGTTTTGGTATACCCTATCGAATGTCATTGGTTACGTTTTTTATTGCCTTTATTTGTGTGGTTCTTTGGGGTTATATGAGCCTTTAAAGCGGCCTTGTAAACGCCCCCTCCCTTCTAATTTTTCTACAGTAAGTTTAAAACACTAGTAAAAATTGATATAATAGCTCTTACTAAATATATGTAATGAAAATTAGTATGACTAAATCTATTTATGAAAAAAGGTTGCTAAAAATTATTATTTCATTTTTATTAACCGATTTAAATAAATTTCTTATAAAAAAGCGCGAAAGGCCGAAAAATAACAATATAAATTTTTAAATGAAATTGACATTTTTGAAGTCGGCGTCAAACTAATAACTCAGAAAATGTGTTTCACTTTCTTAGCATAGTTTGAATATATCTCGTGTTAGTAGTTGTTTCATTTAGAAATAACATTTCGCAGAATTCAAAAACTGCAATTTCATATAGAAATTTATATTTCTATGTTTCGCTTTTTAGCGTTTTTTTTAGAAATTGGTTCAATTTTTTATAAAAATTCAATTTTTCGATTTTTAGTTTTAGATTTGTTATGATATCCACAAATTATTTAAACTAAGTACTAAGCGAGATTAATGTACCTCGCAAAATTATTAGCTAAAAATTCTTTGATTCTGACAGATCTCGAAATATCAATTTTAGATTAGTAAACCTCCCAATAACGATATATAAACCTGAAACGTAATTTTTTTAGTCTGACATATTTTATTCTACTTATTGAGCTTTTATACGCCCCAAAAAACCTCCAATATAAATTTTGGTCAAATTGGAAAAAATGTAAAATTCTTGGTTCTTCATATTCTATCTGTGATATTAAGCTAAAAAAATACTTTCAGATTCATTATCTACGACTCGGAAAGCCCCCTAATATTAAATTAAAAAAAAAAATAATAAACAAAAAATGTTCAACCCACCATATCGGATTCGCCATACTAAGTTTTAAAAAAAATATTTTAACCCCTTAATCTAACTTGAATCTACCACCATAAAGACTCCCTAGTATCAATTTTGGACAAAACCTGGAAATAAACATTTTCTCAAAATAATTTTAAATCCGCTATTTACATCCTCAAAAACGAACCAGTACTAATTTAGTTTAAAATCGAAAAATGTAAAATTTGTAATCCGCCATATTGGATTCGCCATATTATATGCCCCTATACCAATTTTGGAGAAAATCGAAAGATGTAAAAAAGTCATATTAGATCATCCATATTGAATTTTCCAAAAATAATTTTAAATTAGTAATTAGCACATTTGGACCTTTTGGACAAAATCAAGACATGTAAAATGTTGAATGCGCCATACTGGATCTGCCGTATGCGAGCTTGAAAACTCCCCCGAACTAATTTTGGAGAAAATCGGTCATAATTAAATTTTTTCGTCCTCTATATTGAATCCACTGTAATGAATTTTTTAAAAGTTATATCAGGTTCATTGTGTGCAACCCCGAAAACTTCCCTATACCAATTCTGGTGAAAATTGAAAAAAATAATTTTTTTTGCCCGCCATATTGGATTCCCCATATTGATTTTTTTCAAATAATTTCAGATTTGTTATGTGCAACCCCGAAAAATCCTTGAAATCAATTTTGGAAAAAACTGAGAAAGTCTATAGCTTTGTACTAATTTTTTTTTCCAAAAATTACTATCTTGGTTTCTAGGTTAAAAAAATTGCATTTGAGCAATTTTCAACGCTTGTGGCTCATTCCTGTATTTAAACTACCCGGGAGAACATATGGGGGAATCTTCTTTTAAATCACAGAGTAGGTCTTATCCACTCCTGAATTAACGTCATAAAAAGGTATTTACTGTACCTACTATTTACATGATAGAAAACCAAAGTCTAATACATTTTTAACCGACTTCTAAAAGAAGGAGATTCTTAATTCTACCGCTATGTATTTTTTTTATATATGTACACCGATTACTCCCGAACAGCGATTTGAATGAATTTTTTTATCTTATATTCAGAAAGTTACTGCGGTGGTGCCATATTATTTTGGATAATATTGGTGCAGTTAAATCCAAGATGGCTCAGACAATATGGCGAACAAAAAAATTAATTTTGTCCTATTTTCTCCAAAATTGGTATGGGGCAATTTTCGGGGTTGTACCCAACGAATCTGAAATTATTTTTAAGAAATTCAAAATGTCGGATCCAATAGGGCGGATAAAAAAATTAATTTTGTACGATTTTCTCCAACATTGATATGGGGGAGGTTTTGGGATCGTACATAACGAATCTAAAATTATTTCTAAAAAAATCAATATAGCGAACAAAAAAATCAATTTTGTCCGATTTTCTTTGAAATTGGTAAGGGGAGTTTTCGGGGAGGCACATAACGAATCTGAAATTATTTTTAAAAAATTCAATTATTGCGGATTCAATATGGTGGACAAAAAATTCACTTTTGTCCGATGTTCTCCAAAATTGGTATGGGAGAATTTTCGGGGTTGTAGCCAACGAATCTGAAATTATTTTTAAGAAATTCAAAACGTCGGATCCAATATGGAGGATAAAAAAATAAATTTTGTCCGATTTACTCTAACATTGGTACGGGGGAGTTTTTGGGATCGCACATAACGAATCAAAAATTATTTCTAAAAAATTCAATATGACGGTTCCAATATAGCGAACAAAAAATCAGTTATATCCGATTTTCTTTCAAATTCGTAAGGGTAGCTTTCGGGGTCGCACATACCGAGTCTGAAATTATTTTAAAAAAATTCAATTATTGCAGATCCTATGTGTTGGACAAAAAAATCGATTTTGTCCGATTTTCTCCAAAATTGGTATGGGGGAGTTTTCGGGGTCGCACATAACGAATCTGAAATTATTTTTAAAAAATTAAATGCAGGGAATCCAAGATAGCGGATTAAAATTTTACATCTCTCGATTTTGTGTAAAATCAATATTGGGGGATTTTTGTTCGTGTTTATTACGAATTTAAAATATTTTTGAAAAAACTTAATTTGGCAGATCCAATATGGCGTTCTAAAAATTTTACATCTTTCGATTTTCTCCAAAACTGATATAGGGGAGTTCTTGAGAGTGTAGATTATGAATTTAAAAGTATTTTTTCAGGATTCATTATGGCGAATCCAATATAGCGGACTAAAAATTTTACATTTTTCGATTTTGCTCAAAGGTGGGACTGGATTGTTTTTGAGGATGTAAATAGCGAATATAAAATTATTTTAAAAAAATCTGATATATCAGATCCAAAGTGACGGTCTAGAAGTTTAAAATTTCCAGATTTCATCCAAAATTTGTACTAGGGGGCTTTGAAGAATTTAAATTTAAATTAGATTAACACGTTAAATTTTTTTTTTTTTGAAATTCAAAATGGTTGATCCAATTTGATGAGTTGAAAATTTTACTTATTCACATTTTTTGATATATGGTATTAAGGAGTTTTTGGGGTCGTATATTGCGAGTATGCAGTTAATTTTTTACAACTATTAAGTTGATAAGATATAAAATGATATATACATTTTCCGATTTTGTCTAAAACTAATATTGCGGGGTTCTTGGGTGTATACAAACTCAATATGGAGTATAAAATACATCGTTAAGAAAGTTAAGTCTCAAGTTCTTTAAATATCGATATTGGAGTGTTTTGAGGCCTATATTACCAATCTAAAATTAATTTGAAATTTAAGATAGTGGATATACTATGACAGACTAAATATTTGTTTGACACAATTTCACTGGTGTTTGTGAAACTCTAAGAATTAAAGAATTTTTAGTGGTTCATTTTACATTTACAACTTTTGATAAAATGGGTACTTTTTTGCCATCTTAGAGGCATTGCGAGGTACACTAAACTCGATTAGTACTTAGTTCAAATAATTAATGGATATCATAATGAATTCAAAACTAAAAATCGAAAAATAAATTTTTTATAAAAAAAAATTGAACCGACTTTTAAAAGTGTGCTAAAAAGTGAAAAATAACTATAAAAGTTGGCGCCAAATTATTTCTAAATAAATAACTACTAATGTATACAAATTATGGTAAGAAAGCAATTACAAATAAAGTATTTTTAATCTGTTTATGCGAATCACATTTTGTCAGGAACTAGTTTGGCGCCGACTTCAAAAATTTCAATTTTTAATTATTTTCCCCTTTTAGCGCACTTTTAGAAGTTGGTTCAATTTTTTTTATAAAAATTTTTTTCAAGAGTAGAATTTTAATCCACAGAAATGACTGTGCGTGTATTTTGCGTAAAAAGTGCCCCCACAAAACCCCAAAGCCAATAATATATCCACCCCTCAGGTCCTGACCGTAAAAAAACAAAGATAAAACCAAACGTGCATAAAACAAAAAATCCTGTTCGGAACTTTTTAAATAGCACCAACCATTAGGCAAATATTTTTGCAGTCCATTAGTTTTTTCGCCATCAAAGAGGGATTGGATCGTTTAAATTCACAGAATACAAATGACACACACTTTATGCTGTTAAATTCCGGAAGTTTTTTAGAGTCACAAAGTATTAACTCGACGTCTATTAATAACAAATTTTTGTGTTTTTAGCGTTTGACTTAAACGGATTTAAGTTTCGTGAGATTGCATTTTGTTTATCATATTTATGGTTTCAAGGGCCCTATATAGGTCAAGAACGGAATAACGTTAGAGAGCGGACTTAAAGCAGATAGATCCCTTATTCTTGGCTTTTTTTTATTAAGCAGGGAAATATATCTAGAAGCTTAAAACATTTTTTTTTCATGGTATTTGCATATATTGCATATATTCGAAAATTGTTTATTTTATTCGATGGCAACTTTAAACGCGTTTTCAATCAACATCATGTCAACAAAGAGATTATCTTCTTCTTCTTTTAGGTAGAACCAAGTTCCGTTATCTATACAATGCCTCATCGATCCTCGTTTGAGGTCGTAATCCAGCTGTCTCTCTATCTTTTGGGGGGCCGTCCAGGCGGCCGTTCGGTGTTTGGTTTCTCTCTCATCACGGTTTTTGCTAGTCTGTCATCGTCCATTCGTTCCACGTGATCTCTCCACTGCCTACGACGGTTTCGAACCCACTTCACAACATCCCCCACTCCGCTGTCCTCGTTTATTTTTGCGTTTCTTATTCTCTTAAACTTGTTCCCGTGATCATTCTCAGCGTTTTCATTTCTGTGGTTCTCATAATTTGTTTTGTCTTTGTGGTTTCATTTCTTGTTTCTTCGCCGTAGGTCAGTATCGGTCTTATACAGACCTTGTAAATTCTTGCTTTACTCTCAACCGTCATATGTTGTTCCAGATTGTCTTTTAGTTGGCCTGATATCATGGCCGCTTTGTTGGCTTGTGTGCGTACTTCTTCCGTTACTGCCCTGTTACTTGTTATATGTGCTTCTAGGTATTTAAACTTCCCAACCTGTTCGATATGTTTATCATCAACCATTAGTTTGCATCTTACCGGTTCTTTTGCTATTACCATTGCTTTGGTTTTCTCCACAGATATCTTCATATTATACTGTTTGGCTGTTCGATTGAGACGGAAAAGCATTCTTTGTAAGTTGTCCTCGCTATCTGCTGTCAAGGCAACATCGTCTGCAAAGCATATAATCTGAACGGTGTTGTGTCCCATTGGGTACCCAATATTTGTGCTTTTTACCTCATCAATGATTTTGTCCATGATTACATTGAAAAGTGTTGGACTTAGGCTATCACCCTGTCTTATTCCTATGGATAGTGGGATTTCCTCTGTTAGAGTGTTATTTGTTTTAATTACCATGGTGTTTTTGTAATTCAGTTCATATATTGTGCGTATGATTGCTTCGTCTACTTGTTTTCTTCGCAGTAATTCTGTTATGTGTTACAGTTTGACTCGGTCCAATGCTTGTATAAAGTCCACAAAACAAATGAACAGCGGTTTATCGTATTCGATAGATTTTTCAACCAGCTGTCTGATAATAAATATACCGTCGATAGTTGAGCGGTTTTTCCGGAAGCCCTGCTGTTTTTCGCATGCCCCTAACTCGTCTACGATCCATTGTGACAGTATTTTGGTTAACAATTTGGCTGAACTATTCAGTAGGTTGATTCCCCTGTAGTTTTCGGGTTGTTTCTTTGATCCTCTTTTGTGGATCGGAATTGTGATGCTTTTCCGCTATTCGTTGGGTACTGACGTTGTGCGGAGTACTTTTTGAAATAGAACAGTGAGCTCTGTGATAAGGCTGGGGCCTCCGTACTTTAGCATCTCATTCGTAATTTGGTCGGTACCAGGTGATTTTCTGTTTTTTAATTTCTTAATTGTCAGGTGCATCTCTGCTTCACTGATGTTAACATCTGTTAGTTCTATGGTTTCTTGTTGGTTTTCGTCTACGTTGTTTTCTGTAGCTGGTGCCTGGAGTAAGCCTTAAAATGGCTGACCCATTGTTGGCTGTCGACTGGACAAAGAGATTATAAAAACATTAAATTTTGTTAGAAAATCTCTTAAATTATTTGCTCGCATCTAGTAGAACCATAGATAAAATATTTATAGATCTGCAAAGTTTAATCCCAAAAACGGCAAATTTCCGACAATAAAATGTAAACATCGTAGATCAGATGTCGGCATGCGCACTACAAAATGATCAGGTGACTATCGACAGGACCGAACTTCGAAAAATCTATTTAGTTAGTTCAATTAGTCATAAATGGTGTTTAAATCAAGCAAGTTATCAAAGTTGAGACACATCATATGGGCACAAATAATATCTGAAGCAGAAGGGAATAATTCGGTCTGTGTCTACCGATGGGAGTTAGTTTAGTCATTTCTTATACTGTGAAAGTAAAATTGTGAAGAAAATGTATCATACCATTTCTCTCTAATCTATTGTTTCCGTCTGTGTGCGTTAACTTTCTTGTTGTAGGGTTGGAGTGAATAATTAACATTTTGAAGGTCCGGCAATTTATTCTCTAATTATTAAAAAATAATGACCTTTCCCTTATCCTTTTTTTTTAAATTTTTTAAGAAAATATTGATACGAAATGGGTTTGTCAACGGATATGCAGGATTTAAAAATAATTTTATATCATAATGTTTTTCTGCCGTAATGGTGAACGGAGCAAATATTTTCTTATCGCATTAATTTTTTCGACAAAATGATGAAAATGTTATTTTAAATAAAATAAGTGAACAAGGTCATTGCTGGAGGTGAATAAAAAAAATATACCAAAAAAATAAATTCACCTTTGGCTAACTTATTTCGTAATATTTTGCTTTTGTTGACATATTAATGAATTTTTAATTTGACCATTTCAAAGTGGGGATTGCCATGACAACATGAATCATGACAATTTCATAAAATGAGTACGGACATAACTAATCTGAATTTATTTCCAAAAACCAGTAGTAATAATGAACAATGCTTTTTAACGTCATGTCCTCAATCTTCAGACATACAAAATAATAAATCATAGAATGGCTGCAGAACAAAAAAAAACATTTGAGCTGGGTGGAAACATCGGTTAAATATAAGGTGGATGAAGTTATGCTAGAATATGGACATTGTGCAAATTAGCAACTGGAAAAAAGTCGTTGGCAATTTGAAAAAATAATTCAAACAGAGCTTAGAAATTATACAGCCAATAGCCGATTCCGGCTAAAACATAAACCTTGTATTGAAATATTTTATGTATATAACAAAATAATAATGCATTATAATTATTGTAAGTTATATATGTATGTTTTAAAATATTTCAACTTCATTTTGAGGATGTATGTTGTTATTTATGTAAGTAATGTAATAGATGGAGAAATTGTACCATTTCTTGACATATTGATGAATGTACTTTTTTCATATGATAGAATAAACTATTATATGGTTTGCTGCGAATTTTCAGATTTTTTTAAAGAATTGATTTTTTAAAAGTTCAGTTTATCTTTTGGTAATCATTTGGAAAGTGCTAAAAATATATTATACTACATGTTTTGGAAATTTAATGTTATACGAAAACACTATAAATCCAAAAACGTTGTAAAGCAACACTATTTTTTACCCTATAAAGAAAAAGGAAAATAAAACAAATAAAATATGTACACATTCCATTATATTAAATAAAAACACAAAAACAAATAAAATAAATCACTTAAAAAGCTATAAACCCGTTTAAATCGCACGCAACTCACAAAGCAAAAATAAACACAAAAATGGCGTTGAGCCGATACTGTGCTGTTTACGGATGGCGCTACGAAAAAAACCGATCGATAATAGGAAGTCGCTTATGCGCATGCCCTTATCTGATCAACGTCCAAAAATGTGACTGGCGCCCGATGTGCAGAGACGCATTTTTTCACCCATGGTTTGCCATTTTTTGACTTTAGCAGCCGACAAGACTAGGGGTCCATAGTAGAGGTCAGTGAGTAGAATAGTTGGAATGAAAAAAGTATTGTTTTACCCTTTTGAAAAGAGGTCAAATATGGAAGTTTGTATTTGCTCTAATATATATAATGGGGTGCATAAGATGATTTCTAGCACATCCTGAAACTGTTTTTATCTTGATTTAGATTTGTATAGTTATTAGTCTGTGAGCAAAAATGTATGAAAAATATCCATTCCCTCCTAATTTTCAACGCTTCTGGGCCGGCAAATTTAAAGAAATTCATCCTGATAGATAGTCAGTAAAGGTTCTAGAAAACAATATACAGGGAAAAAAGTTTATCCGTTCATATATCCAAGGTTGTAACTGTAAATTATTTATTAAGGTTCTAATATACTTGTATGTATACAGGTAACTGTGGTGGAATCATTTGGACATTTGATCAGATATTTTCATATACAAGCGACAATTTCATTCGGCTACCAAGTAATTTATAAAAACACTGTCAGCAAGGCATTCGTTGAAGTAAAAATGTTTAGAATTCCAAAAAAGGGAACGGGCGTAGGCAACCTTATACATTTCCATTCAAATGAAATATTTTTTTATTATACTCCATTAAAATTAAGTATTTCCAATTTATATAAAAATATTTCGTTTCTTCAATGTAGGTGGACAATGTAATTTAATATATCAAGTTTTAAAAACATTATTATGGTAAAAGAGAGATATCTTTTAGCAAATTAGTACCTTGAACTGGCGGTATTCATTACAAAAAATGTAATATATCTTAATGTCAAATACTCAGCCCTCTAAGATTACTTCGTAAATAACTTCAGGATATCTACGTTTTATTTTTCAATTATAATTTCCACAAAATGTGTGGGAACTGACGAATGTTACAAATCTTGAAGGAGACAATATTTATATATATATATATATATATATATATATATATATATATATATATATATATATATATATATATATATATTAATAGGTTTATTCGAAATTTGCCATCAATTTCTGCTTCGATCGAAATGAAAATGAACCAAAAAAATAGTAGTGATTAGCATTATCTGTCAAATTTTAATTTTTTTTCAAAACAAATTCAAAAGTGGGATTATATCTTAAAATATCGAAAAAAGTTTTAAGAAAAAGTTTTAACTTGGATTTTTTGTCAATTTTTTGTAAATTGTACCACTGTTGCAAAATAAGACTCAACGCAACTTACATAAAACTCCTTAGTTTTGACAATACGGACATATTTTGTTGAAAGTAGCGCCATATTAAATGTGTGTGTCTTCCACAAAATCCAAGTAGGGCTATTAAAATTTGGTCACATGTGATGTAAAATTTATTTCTTTTTAACCCTGTATAAGGTAATTTTATAAAATAACTATTTTTGAAAACGTACTTTGTGTCTAAAAGCTCACTCGGTTGATATCAACTTTATACATATCTACGCCTCAACAACAAGCGACGACGAGGAGTTTGAACAACTATATGCTTCTAAAAAAACTAAGAAGAACGAAATGACTATTATAATGGGAGATTTCAATGCAAAGGTGGAATTGAAAAAGGTAGAGGATGTGGTAATGTAGTTATTATTAGGAATAGTGGAAACACCGAATTTTCTTTATTTTTTGATGATTTTCTACATATTTTCTATTTTCGGTTCGCAGAACACGAACATGAAGTTTTTTCGCTATCTCTCGTGGTTTTTCCAAAAAAAAAATCACTTTCGCTAATATAACTTGTTTTTTTTACATACTACTTTTCCATTTTAGCCACTTCTAGTGAAATTTAGAAATACAAGATAATATTTACAATTTACATAAAAAACCGCGGAAAATGTGAATTTTCTATAAAAATTAGGAATACCATTGGCTTATTTTTGGTGTTTTCATGGTAACGATTTAGATTGAAACATGTGTTTCTCGAAAATCCAATGTCAAATAGAAGAGCCGCGCACAAATGTAACTGGGCGCGACGCAACCACAACACTGTTGCCTTTGACCTGAGACGAAACTTTAGAAAGAAAAGACTGGCCGTTCATATTACCCAGGTTTAACAGAAAAGCTACTATAGCCAACTTCCTATTTTAAATTTCTTAACTAGAAATTATTTTGTAAGTTTCTCAAATTCTAACCCACTAAGCCCGTCTAACTTCTTTCAGGTTAGTTCGGGACAGAAGATCGTAGGGAACGCCTACCGCAATATTACCCCCGCTAACTTCCGTGCGACACAAAGACGAGCAGTACCTTGAAATGTCTCGACGGAATTTGGAATATGTAATGACTATTTGATACATTGATTGTTTTAAATACATCAAATAGTCGAAATACAAAAAAAAATACCTTTTGTTGGACGTTGAGCGTAAAGAAAATTGATATTTCTGTTATAAAATAAACATATATTCTAATAAAAATACTAGTGAAACGCAACGGTAATTTCTAAGTAAATAAGCACTTTAAAATTAAAAGTCATTCTCAAAAATAAACTTTTATTCTGGTAAAAAATAAAAGTAACACGTTCAGTAATTGTAAATAAATAAACAAATAATTAAATTCAATTTAAATCAACAAAAACACCTAAAAGTCTACAAGAGGTGTTCAAACAGGCCTCCACTTTGAGCGAGACAATAACCCAGTCTATTGTAAAATACGGTTCGTGTATTTGCCAAAACTTCATGGATTGTATCCCTATTAGCTCTTTCTATCATATCCTCACAAAACACCATACGTGTTTCCTGGTCTTTTGGTAAAATTTCTTGAGTTATTCGCAATTTGTAACAGCGATATTTGTTTCGCTTTAAAATATTCCGAACTGTTCGAGCGTTCATATCAAGTTCTGGGGCAATTATGGTACTATTGCAAGGAAAATTAATTTCTGCTAAACTACAAACGTCAATCTCCCGATTTGCTCGTTCTTCAGTAATTTGAGGAACCGGTTGCTCCTCATTATTATCAGTGCATTTTTTACAAATTTTTAGACAACCGGTTGTCTCAAATTTTTTACTAATTGCAGAAATTCTAAATGTTCAAGGAACAGGATGATTTTCGCATGTAAATGCAAATCTGCCGATTATTTACCAGAATAGTATACCACTTAGTAATCTGCTCTTTTTGTTCCGTGGAATACACTACCATTTCAAATAAAAAAAAATTTGGCGCGAAACACGGATATACCAATACTCGGTACTTACGCTTCGACGGCCTGAATGAAAGCAAATAACTTGGAATCCTCTTGTTGTGCTATGGCGTGGCCTCTGCTGCCGCCAGCTCTTACCGCGCCAGCATTGTATTACCCCTCACTCTAGGGCCAAACTGGTAATTTATTAAATTTATGATGAATAATATAGTATTTTCTTTATCTTACTTAAGAAACGTCCAGGTTCCGGTTTGGATTTTCCACACCTGTATATATATATATATATATATATATATATATATATATATATATATATATATATATCTGTCCTTTAATGTTGGAATCAAAGATTGTTCAGGTTAATTCAGGAAAGTTCAAGTTCTCTTCTTCTGCATTTGTTTGCGTGTCATTTTTCCAAAAGAACTAAATAACGTTTGTTTTTAAAAGGATTTATTCATTCCAGGTTAGTTTAGATTAGTTAAAATATTATTTTCTTTAAATTTTTTATTAAAATTGGCGATTTTCTTTTATTTTCTATTTATATTCGCATATTTAGCATAATTGTATTAATATCCTTTTTCTGTTATTGAAAGCATCAAAAATCTTGTAAGATAACCTTCATTATAAACTCAATAATTGGGGTTTTTAATTTGTTTTTCCTAAAAAAATATTGTAATTCCGCAATTCTTTCTCTTTTAATCTCTTATTTAAAATTTATACTAATTTTAAAAAACTCAAAATTCTTGTGTCCGTATAGAGATATAGACCCTTATATTTCACAAAACTGCAGGTTAGTTTAAGTTTGATCTTGGTTTTTAAACCAACGTAGCCTTCCAAACGATCTGTTTATGATTGGCATTCTGATTCTGCACATTTATCTACATTATAAGCTACAATACTGGAATGAGCACAATTAATTACATTTGAACTACTAAGTGTCAACGTGGCAATATCGCATAGTAAATAACACAACAAATTCCCGGCTTACGAAATCACGTGTTTCAATTTAAATCATGGACATACCCAAAAAAAAAGGTTTAACGACAAGCCAACGTTATTCTTACTTTTTATGGAAAATTCGCTTTTTTCCACGATTTTTTTATGTAAATTTTCTTAAAAAAATTATTAGGTATGTTGCTGTGTTTGTAAATTTTACTAGAAATGGCCAAAATTTAAAGGTAATACTGTTTATGTCTTTACTATATTTTATTTTATTGTGATAAAAAAGCAATTTTGTTCGGTTACTTAATTTTCGATAATCACTTTCTGCTTTGATATAAGTTTTTTTTAATTCAAGATTGTATTTTAAGGAATGTGGTTTTTTTAGCTTCACACTATAGTCCTTGATATCGTTAGTTATCCATTCTTTTTTACTTTTATGATTATAAAATTTGATTAAAGGAGAGTTTATATTAAACTAGTGAATAAAAATATTGTTAAATATGTCAAATCCTTGATTTAAGTCACACTGAACATAAAACTCTTTCCAGCTTTCACCTGCAAGATCACTCTCAAAATCTAGATAATTCACATTAAAAAAAAATAACCAAATACAAGATATACTCTTGGTTTGGATTATAACGGGCTAAACCGATGACAACATGATTAATTTACATCTTCTTCCTTATGTTATTAAATTAGTCGAGCCCAAATTTTTTACGACTAACTTAACGTGTCAAATTACTATCTCCAACATAAGATTTTTAAATGTTCCATTTCAGAAAAAATGGTTGTTCTCAAAATAAGGCGTAATCTTACCGCTCTACAATTTTACAGACTATTTTGTAATATTATACATTGTATTACTAATACAAATTTGATATTAGAATTTCTTCCTGTATCAAAAGATATAAATTCCGGAAATTCGTTTCCGTATTCTAATACCCGCTATCTGGAGCGGTATTTTCTCTCCGGAATATGTACTTTAAATAAAAACAAAACGAGCTTTTTTCCGTTCATAACATCGTTTTATTTACGGACATGTTTTAAGAAAACATCTTTCTTAACTGCCTTTGGGAATGGTCTTTGTAAACTGACTACGGAGTCTGAAGTTTGGTAATCTTTTGCCGTTTAAATGTAGTTCATATTTCCTTAGATTTAAATTTAGTGAGTTATATGATGTTGCCCCAAGTTTTGTATTTAGGAAAATAGTATCTAATTGTAAGACGAAATTAATTAAAATGTCTTTTCTTGGGTTTAGGTTCTATATTTAATAAAAACACAAAACGATTAACGTTTCGCCCTTTATTCAAGGCATTTTCAAAATTATTTCCTCTTAAAAATATATAATTAAAATACATCACATAAAAAACATATTTACAATTTTGAAAAACAAACAAGACACTTAAAAAGCTTGCCGCTCAAAATATAGAAGAATTTTTTATTAGGATGTAAACATTTGGATCTATTCCCTACGTTTTTAAACTTGAATGTTTCACATATTTGTTTTACAAGTACGTACCTTGAAAATAAATTTAATAATATAATCATGAAAGCTAAATATTGTATTTTAAACTTATCAATTACAGAAGCAACCAAAGCAATAAATTCTTTAAATACACCCATTAGATCAAACATTAAAAAAAATGAGAGATACTTAACAAATAATATATTAGATAGATTCTTATCGTTAGAAGATAAAAAGTTTGAGGAATTGCATAGAAAAATTAAAAAAAGACACCAAAAAAATTAAACCAATTATTTAAAAAGCGTGAGATCCGAAAAGAAACAAACAACGACAGATCCAAGTGGATCGAAAATATATCTGATACCCCGATACCGTCCGAAGTTAATGAAGTTTTATCATATGGTCCAAATTTCTCATTAGATGTTACAAAAGAAAAAGATATTCCAATAACCGAATATATAGCCTCAATTGAATCTGTTATTAGCAATGAGTCAGATGACAAGAAGGACACAATTAGAGCTGAAGTAACTAATGTTTTAACTAATCATAACATCAAAATAAGACACCAAACAATAAAAAGTAACAGCCTCCAAAAAAATTTAAAAAAGAAATTAAATCGAACAAAAAAATTTATCAACGACAATCCTCAAATCATTGTTCTAAGGCCTGATAAAAGCAATAAAACAGTAGTTATGAACAAGGCAGATTACGAGACAAAAATGAACAACTTACTAAAGGACGAAAATACATATAAAAATATTAAGAGTGATCCAACGAACTTATATCAAAAGAAAAATAATACCTTCATAAAAAAATTGCTCAATGTAAAAGAACTAACAGAAAAAGATGCAAAAAGGCTAACCATTCACAATGCTATTTCACCAAAAATATACGGCCTACCAAAATTACATAAACAAAATATACCATTAAGACCTATTGTTTCTTGTATACAATCGCCATTCTATAGTTTATCAAAATTCTTATCAGATTGCATTTCAAATATTACAGGCAAAAACGATTTTTTTTATTAAAGATTCATTCGCTTTTAAAAAATTTATTGATAAAATAAACCTACCTGAAAATTACAGACTCATTTCGCTAGATGTTGTGTCTTTGTATACAAACATATCAAATCAACTTGTCCACACTATTTTAGCAGAAAAATGGGAAATTTTAAAAAAACATACATCGCTTTCAAAAAATAATTTTATGGATGCTGTACGAAAATACCTTTTACAAACAACTCGATGGATGTGCTATGGGATCACCAATTTCATCTACCATTGCTCAGCTAGTAATGCAATATTTAGAGGAAAAAGTTTTAGAAAAATTAAATTTTAATATAATATTTTTCACACGTTTTGTCGATGATTGCATAGCAGCCGTACCACAAAATAAAATAAATGAAATTCTCCAAAAGTTTAACAATTTCAACGAAAAATAACAGTTCACGTCCGAAACAGAGAATAATAATAAAATAAATTTTCTAGATATGACACTAATACGCAGAAAATTTTAACTGAATGGTACACCAAACCAACTTGGTCAGGTAGATATCTAAACTATTTCTCCAATCATTCAAAAACTCAAAAAAATAGCGTTATAATCCGTCTATCTGATCATGCTATCTCCCTAACCTCTCCAGAATTCCGACCAAAAATACTGCAAAAAGTAAAAGAGACACTAATTAATAATTTCGATGAAAAGACTATCACCAAAATAATTGATAAACGAACATATAAGTTTTATAATAACGTAAAAACAAAAAAACATAGAACATAAACAGCAAAAATATGTGGCATTACCGTACACTAGTGAGCTGTCAGAAAAAATAAAATACATTTTAAAAAAGCATGATATTATCGTATGCCACAGGTCACATAATAAATTAAATACATTGTCCACAAATTTAAAAAGTAAAACTCCTCTAATGAATAAATCAAATATAATATATTTGATCCCTTGCACAAATTGTCCCAAAAAATATATAGGCATGACGAGCCAATTACTGAAGAACAGATTAAATGGCCATAAATATACGAAAAACGCCTCAACAGCGTTAAACAAACACACACAGGATGAAAAACATACTTTTGATTATAACAGTACCATTATAAAAAACAAAGATATGAATTACCAAAAATTACAGATAAAGGAAATGATTGAAATTAAAAAAGATAAAAACACTGTTAACGACAGAACAGATATGGAAAATTTGAGCCACATTTACGCAAGCCTAATTTAAACAAAAATATTAAGTATTCGATCCGTTCAAATAAGAATCAAAAATTGAATATCCTCTTAAACATAAAACCAAATATATATATATATATATATATATATATATATATATATATATATATATATATATATATATATATACTATATTTGTTTTTTTATGCATTGTAAAATATAAAAAAAATAAAACACATTCGCATTCCACGTATCCTCAGTAGCCGATGTAAAATTTGAATTTTATTTAGTAACAGAGCAGTAAATTGTCAAGGTGTGTACCGGTAAAATTAAATATTTTTTAAAAATTTTAAAGTTTTGAATACTGTTTTTAAGTGTCTTTTTTAGTTTTCGAAATTGTAAATATGTTTTTTATGTGGTGTATTTTAATTATATATTTTTAGGAGGAAAGAATTTTGAAAATGCCTTGAATAAAGGGCGAAACGTCAATCGTTTTGTGTTTTTAGTAAATATAGAACTTAAACCCAAGAAAAGACAAAATAAAGAAAAATGATATGTATATATATATATATATATATATATATATATATATATATATATATATATATATATATATATATATTCATAGAAATAAAATAAAAATCTGACATTGTCTGTTCGTAGAAGAAGTCAAGCGTTGATTCATTGGTTGAACCTAAAAAATATCGTGTCTGCATGTGATTTTAAAGCGCGGGTTACAACTTAAAGCATGCATATAAAATTCAGCTGGTACCGGAATTAAAGGAAATCGATTACGTTCACAGATTGAATTTCGCAACGATTATGCTTTAGCGGTTTGATAATTTTGACAACATTTTATTCAGTAAACAAATTATAGTTACTAGTTAGCGGAAAACTTCAAGCAGAAACACGAGCGACCGCTTCATAGGTTGTTGTTTAAGCCGCCATATCTGCCAAAAGTATAATCCGTCCTTACTTCTTTGAAGATCGTAGAGATCGAGCACTAATTACATACAATAATACTGCGGGATGATTTCTAATTTTTTAGCTTCATGTTTCCAACAATTTCATTGGTACAATACAAGAACCTAGTTTCAACAAGATGGCGCCACTTGTTAAACATCAAATGACTGAATTGAAGCGGTAAAGAAGTTATTCCCCAATAAGCTGATTTCGCGAAGAGGTGATGTTAATTGTCCACTACGCAGTCCAAACCTGAGTTCCCTGGACTACTTTATATAGGAATTTCTTAAAGAAGGGGTGTAAGACAATAAGTCGCGGACATTATCTAAATTAAAGCAGAAATGTCATTAGTATCTCTGGCTTTGTGTCAACGTATACTACCTTCCCTCAAGATTAGAAGATTATTTGCCATAAATCTTTAGTCAAGTGACAAAACAAAGTGGAGACGTCTAATTATTCTCCACCATTAGCTTCAATAAGGGACTTTTTGAACACCTAACAGGTGGAATTGATGATTAGCTTGTACAGCCCTTATTTGGTACTCAATGGTTTTGTTTTGGAAACACCATCTTCATAGTGGCAAAAATAAAACTATTTTCAATGATAAATATTTGTTTTTATTCGTTATTCCCGATATATAAACGGCAACCCTCGTACATGTTTTTAAACTTCTTCTTCTTCTTCGGGTACCACGTGCTACGCCACATGTCGGCGATCATTTGACATTATAACTAGAGTGCCCCCCTCAGCCAGTCTAAATATGGTTGCGGCGTCTGATACATCACACCAGTTTCTTATACTGCGGAGCCACGAGGGTTTTTTTCGACCTGGCCCCCGTCTGCCTTCAATTTTTCCCTGTAGTATTAGCTTTTGTATGGCGTAGCGAGGTCCTCTTAGTGTATGCCCTAGATATGACACTTTTCGTTGTTTTACGGTGTCCATTAGTTGTCTTTCTACGCCAGCTCCTCGTAGAACTTCATCATTCATTATATGAGCAGTCCAGGGGATATGCAGCAGTCGGCGGAGTGTCGACAATTCAAAAGCTTCGATCCGATTCAGCATCCCAGTCTTAAGTGACCACGTTTCAGCGCCATAGAGTAGAATAGGCCATACATAACACTGAACCACACGTATTTGAGTGTGTAGTGGCATATTTCTGTGAAGGAGAAAATTCTTAAATTTAAAGAAAGTGATTTTTGCACGGTTAATTCTTCCCTTCACTTCTTCGTCACATTCCCACTTCTCACTCAAAGTAACACCAAGATACGTGAACCGTGCGACATGTTCAATATTTTCCCCGTTAATGTTAAGAGGAGTGATGTACTGATGCCTACTAATCACCATCATTTTCGTTTTGACAGTATTAATATGCAGCCCGAACTGTTCACCGCACTCGTTGAGATTTTTTAATATTGATTGGAGATCTTTAAAGTTGTTAGCTAAGACTGCAGTATCATCTGCATAGCGAATATTGTTTATTGGGTTGCCATTGACTGATACCTCGCGTTTCATTTTCTAATGCTAACTGAAATATTTTTCAACGTAAATATTAAACAGAAGAGGTGACAGTACCACATCCCCGCCGGACTCCCTTCAGTACATTAAAGGTCTCTGTTGACAGATCGCCATCAATACGGATCTCAGCCAACTGTTGCCAATAAAGTTCTCTTACTACTCTAATATCTTTATCATCTATACCGATCTCCTGTAATCTTTTCAACAGCGGCTCGTACTTTACGTTGTCAAAAGCTTTCCGATAGTCAATAAAGCAGATGAACCCATCTTGGCTTTGGCCATAGCACTTTTGCACAAGTAATTTCATTGAGAAGAGAGCTTCTCTAGTGCCAAGTCAATTGATAAAGTGTCGCCACTCATATCCTCACGCTTTCTGTATATTCTTGGATGGATTACTCGAAGGAACGTTTCAAGAGAGTGGTTCATCAAACTTATGAGTCTGTAGTCTTCGCAGTCCTTGAGGTTTATTTTCTTTGGAATAGCAATAAACATAGACTTTAATCAATCCACTGGGATTTGCCCAGAGTCATATAACACGTTAAAGAGATATGTAAATTGTTTAATATCGACTTGCTTTAAAACTTCTGCATATATATCGTCGTGATCTGCACTTTTACCGTTCTTCATACAGTTCTTTGCGCACCTGACTTCAGATTCAATAATTTTTGGACCACTCATGTTTTCAGTATCATTCGTCGGGGCATCTGTCCGTTGATCACTGAACAAAGTCTCCGTATAGTTCTTCCAAGTTTCCTTTAATTCATTGGTATCCAATATCGGTCTTTCTAATTTTTAAACTAAATCAACTAAAAGACTAGCATCAATATTAACAACTAAATTTATTAAAGCAAAAGCGATCCATTATCCGAGTAAACATACCTCTTACGATTTATATTTTTGGTAATTTAATTTTCCTTTTTTTATGTCGAAACAAAGAAACAATGTGTATGCTTAATGTCAATTTAAATTCCTTTAGCTTTTTACGCAGCGCCTCGGGATACGTTGTTCTCAAAGTGTTTAAATAGAAAAGTTTTAGAAACTACCCCTCTGCAGCTGACAGCCACCAGGCTGACTGATGACCCGGGGGCAAACATGGGTTGCCTTTGACTTTTGTTTTAATACAAATACCTGCTGTACTGCTTTTATGTTGTCTTCAGTAATGGGGCTTCTTTAATTTAATAAAATACGAAAATAGAAATTTTAATTACGGATAGTAGAGAATTGATTTGGAGAGGTTCCTTCTAATTAATTATAATTAATTTTTCAAGAAGGTAGATTTTTTGGGAAAATTTGTTAGGCGTTACAAATCGTAATTGTATTTTATTAATATAAGGAGGGGTCTTGAAATAAAAGGGTGGTTAAGTGCGTAGCGGAGGCGTCCACGGCAGTTATTTATTGTATGATTAAATGCTTATAATTAATAAATAACAACATATATATATATATAATATAATTTTTCCTTTATTTTGTCTTTTCTTGGGTTTAGGTTCTATATTTAATAAAAAATACAAAAGAATTGACGTTTCGCCCTTTATTTAAGGCATTTTCAAAATTTTCTTTTCCAAAAAATATTTTTATATAATTATACTCACATATCTACAATTTTAAAAAAACAATATTATTCAAAATTTTTAAAAATATTTAATTTTACCGGTACACACCTTGACATTTTGTTATTCTTGTGTGTACCGGTAAAAAAATATTTTTAAAAATTTTAAAAATTTTTAATACTGTTTTGAAATGTCCTGTTTGTTTTTTAAAATTGTAGATATGTGAGTGTAATTATATAAAAATATTTTTTGGAAAAGAAAATTTTGAAAATACCTTAAATAAAGGGCGAAACGTCAATTCTTTTGTATTTTTTATTAAATATAGAACCTAAACTCAAGAAAGGACAAAATGAAGGAAAAATGATATAATCTTTGGTTCAAGAATCAAGAAAATAAATAATATATATATATATATATATATATATATATATATATATATATATATATATATATATATATATATATATACAGGGTGATTCTCCGGGAAATTTTTCAATCGATTGTGGGAAAACTATAATTAGGAAGAATCTAAAAATTTGAAAGTGTACTAACGTGTATGTGGGACAGCCGGCTATAATATTTTCAAGATGGCGGCATTTCCGGTTATATCGGAAGTAGATGTCAAGTTGCTTATTTTAAATGGAATACCCTAGATATTATTGTATTTTTGATTTCTACGTAAAATTCTAGACATATTTTATGTATAATATTCTATATTTAAGTTTCACCGTTTTGGACATATTTAATTTTTTATGTCAAAAATTATGTTTGAGGAGCAAAACTTAATTTTAAATTTTTCCTATAAGAGAGTCTTTATAATTTAATTTGGGTTAGTTTTCTTGTAGACGCTGATCGACTTCAGTAGTCTTTTTATGATATTTTGAAAACTATTAGTATAGAATGGTCAAAAAAGAAGAATAAAAATTATATTTAAAAAAAGTCAATTTTTTCAAATAGAAGGCACCTATTTTTATAATTTTATCATATAAGCATTAAAAATAAGGATAACTTTGTATAAGGTTGTCTATTCCAAAAAAATTGTAGTTTTCAAAATATTGATAATTCAACATTTTTCCATGGTAAAAATGGTATATGACTTTCTAAGTTTTCTTATTAGTTGACCATGACGGCGAGGCGTGGCGAAAATAAAACCATCGAACCCTACAGAGTTGTCATTATTTCTTGCTATTTGGCATTAATTAATGACAATCATGCCGGGGCAATTAAATTACACGCACGAAGATTATTTAAACTTATTTATTATTTATAGAGAATCTGATAGAGTTATTTCAAGAACACGCGATATATTCGCGATCCGATATCCGAAGAAACAGAAACACTACCAGCTGTTAAAAATATTATAAAAGACTTCAAGAACTTTGGATCTATAAAAGCTAAAAGAAATAGAAATAAACCGGTTGTAAACCAAATAAAGTTACAAAAATTATTTGAGTAAATGTTCAAGATACCCTTGAATTTCTAAACATTTTTTGCACCTAAGCAGGGATCGATGGCTCTTCTTATTGACTGAGGATTAAGTTCTTAAAATGTTATTCTGACGCGCTGCATGCAATCTTCCACAGTGGTTAATATGGTGTATACTTTAATTTAAAAATTAAAAATCAAGTACTGTTAGGTCAGGGGAGCGAGGTGGCGAAAGATGTGGATATCCATTCACCATAAAACAAGTTTTTCAGATGATTGTTAACTAACTGACTATTATGTGGAGGCACCCCATCATGTTGATAAAATAGATTTTTATAATCAGCCAGCGGTAAGGTATCTAAATAGTTCACTTCCAAATTTCTCAAGATGTCGCTTACCTGTAAGTTAAAAAAGTATTTTGTATCTAGAAGTCTTCAAAAACTGCTAACTTACCATTCAGATTATCTAGGGCGACGACGCCGTCATTTCTTATAGTATAAGTTAAACCGCCAAGACTTTTGAAAATTTAATTCTCTAAATAGATATCCGTTTGAATCGCTCCAATAATGGGAATTGCATCGATTAAACAATCCAGTTTTTGTGAATTTGGCTTCGTCAGACCAAATAATATTATCCAAAAAACCAACATTTTCTTGTGACCGAAGTAAAATAAATTGACAGAAAATGGAAAATCAGTGCCTTTTAAATGTTGTATTATGGAATATACATAGGGATGAAAATTGTGTTTCAATAAAATCTCTTAAACTAATGTTTGAGAAAAGCCAGACTCTAATGCTACTTGTCTTGTAGATATTGTCGGATATGCGGCGAAATATTTTAAAATTGTAGTTTCAATATTTTCATTATTAACAACTGGTTTATTTCTATTTCTTTTTGCTTATCTGGATCCAAAGTTCCTGAAGTTTTCTATAATCCTTTTAACAGTTGGTGGTGTTGGTTTCTGTTTCTGCGGATATCGGATCGCGAACGTATCACATGTTCTTAAAATAACTCTATCACATTCTCAGTAAATAATAAATAAGTTTAAATAATCTTCGTGCGTGTAATTTAATCGCTCCGGCATGATTATTATTAATTAGTGTCAAATGACAAGAAATAGTGACAATTCTGTAGGGTTCGATTGTTTTATTTTCGCCACGCATCGCCGTTATGGCCAATTAATACCAAACCGAAAAGCCGTATAGCATTTTTACAATAGAAAAATGTTGAATTGCCAATATTTTAAAAACTACAAATTTTTGGAATAGACAACTTTATTCAAAGTTTCCCCTCTTTTAATGCTTAATATGATAAAATTATAAAAATAGGTGCTTTCTGTTTGAAAAAATTCACTTTTGACGATTTTTTTAATAAATTGTTATTTTTCTTTTTTGACCACCCTGTACTAATAATTTTCAGAATATCTTTAAAAAACTACTAAAGTCGATCTTCGTCTGTAAGAAAATTAACCCAAATTAAATAATAGACTTTCTTATAGGAAAATTTATAGTTAAGTTTTGGTCCCCAAATGTAATTTTTGACATAAAAATTTAAATATGTCCAAAACGGTGAGACTTAAGTATAGAAGATTACACATTAAATATGTCTAGAATTTTACGTTGAAATCTAAAATGCAATAATATATAGGGTAGTCCATTTAAAATAAGAAAGTTGATATCTACTTCCGGTATAACCGGAAGTGTCACCATGAAAATATTTCTCTCATGCGCATTAGTATACTGTCAAATTTTCAGATTCATCCTAAATATAGGTTTCTCACAATCGATCAATAAAGTTCCCGGAAAATCGCCCCGTATAGAGTGAAACGGGACGCAAATTTACCAATTGGTGATGGCAAAAATAGTTTGCCCTATCACAGAAGAGATCCACCGGAAAAAATTCAAGATTTGCAAGGAAACACAGATGATGAAAGGAAACATATTGTCCCGAAGGGCCGGTCTTTATACACACTTTATTGTCTGGTAACTTTTTATTTTCGTAATTCTGACAACTTGTCAAATAATTCAAGTTACTTCAATGATGTCTCAAATAATACTGTCTCCGAAAGTCGATCTGGACTCTTTATATACCCTTTCCGCCTATACCAGAAGATTCCCGAATTTTCTAGTAGCCTTCTCATATTACATGGTGTAAAAAAAAAAACAAGAAAAAGGAATAATCTGGCAATTTCTACATCTTTTGTCATAGGCATTCCATGTCGAAAATATGGAAATAAAGGGTGTTTTTTATAGAGGTATAGAACTTTAAGTTGGCAACACTTTTTTAACTGGCGGCCATTTTGTCAGCTGTCAAGTGATTTATGTTTCGTTTGGTTTGGCATTTCAACATGAATAGACTGACGCCTGAACAACGCTTCCAAATTGTGCGAATTTATTTTGAACATCATGGTTCTGTTCGAAATACGTATCGCGCACTACGTCCATTTTACGGTCAACATAATCGTCCATCAAAGCAATTAATTCGATTAACTATGGAACGTTTTTGCACCACGTTTACTTTAAATGATAATACGCATCCACAGAGACGTCGTACAGTGCGTACAGAAGAAGTCATTGCTGCTGTAGAGCGTAGCGTAGAGGAAGACCCGAATCAGTCTATCCGCCACCGTGCACAGGAATTGGATATGTGTCCATTCACTTTATGGAAGATTTTGCGGAAAGATCTTGGTTTGCGTGCTTACAAAATCCAACTGGTGCAAAAATTGAAGCCACACGATCACCTAGCAAGGCGTAGATTCGGTGAATGGGCCCAAAACAAGATTGCCGTTGATCCCGATTTTCATAAGCGAATTTTGTTTAGCGATGAAGCTCACTTTTGTTTGAATAGATACGCCAATAAACAAAACTGCCGTATTTGGAGTGATGATAATCCTCAAGTGTATGTTGAGACACCGTTACATCCAGAAAAACTGACTGTTTGGTGTGCTTTATGGGCTGGTGGAATCATTGGTCCGTACTTTTTTAAAAACGATGCTGGTCAGAACGTTACAGTCAACGGTGACCGCTATAGAGCCATGATTACTGACTTTTTCGTCCATCAATTGAACAACCATGATTTGCAGGAGCTGTGGTTTCAACAAGACGGCGCAACATGTCACACAGCTCGTACCACAATTGATTTATTGAAGAAAACGTTTGGTAACCGCATAGTTTCATGTTTCGGACCCGTGAATTGGCCTCCAAGATCGTGCGACTTAACGCCGCTAGACTATTTTCTGTGGGGATATGTGAAGTCGCTAGTCTACGCCGATAAGCCCGAAAAAATTCATCCTTGTTTTATTCCATTTAAAAGTTCTATACCTCTATAAAAAACACCCTTTAGAACTTTCTAAAAAGTTTCAGACCATAGGACAAATAAAAAAGGTATTCAACATCGACTTATTACTATCACGAATGATTTTTGATAAGAATGTATTCTTTAACCTATATATCAAAGTGGCACTCAGAAAATAAAAAGCCAAATGTCCTGGCATGAGAACACTTATGGGAAATCAAATATTCTATAGATTTACTTTTGCTGATGATTCTGAGATCGCATACAATACTCCTAGAATCTAGAATTCATGACTGAAAGATTATTTAATTAATATTTAAACTGGCTCTACAAGCCGGTAATACACATATGTCATCAATCAACACATATCGACACAGTATTCAAGTTTCACTGAAATTATTATTCTTACCTAGAAACAACTTTCCCGAGAAGTCCATAAATGTTGTTTTTATTATATTAAAATGTAAATTGCTAAATCTCCAATTTTATATAATTAATTATTTTCGTATAAAACCGTCAAATTTCAAATTATATTTATAGATAACAGAATAATTAATTATGACAAATGTTCATTCCAAACCCGTAACACAACACTTTGTCAGTTTTTAGACTTCTCAACGCTAATGCTGATTTTCTTGTGAAGGTCAGGGTTACTTCGCCATTTGGTTTATTAGCTTTTTAAATAAGAAAATGCCCAGAATACACAAAAGCAAACTTGGAGCACACAATTAGGCAAATTATAGTCGAGAGACATTCCAGTGAAACTTGACAGTAATAAAACGGGGACCGTTAGCAAATAAACCCCGCAAACATTTTACATTTCAAAGAGAACTTTTGACGAGTAAGTAACGTCAATATAATTTAAAAGTATATAGAACTAGCACGTCATAGAGAGAGAGAGAGACAAGTAGCACCATAAGATTGCCCTGTCGTGAATATGTTGGCTAATTGATTTGATAGCATAAAATTAATACTGAATCATTGTAGTTTTTGTTTGAAGGTCATAGACAACGATGTTTCTTGCGAAATAGTAGATATCTGTTGGACTTCCATTGTCTTTATTTTTTGTTGAATATCACGACGTTTCTGCTAGTAGTTATCTCTAGTCGTTTTCAAGTAAAACTAAATAAATCCCTTAGCTACATGACTATTTATACTAAACGTAAATGCAGTGGAGTGTGACTGAGATGGGTGCAGTCATGCCTGATATGGCAAAATCAAATTTTTTTGCTGCATTTAGTTTTAGTTTACAATTACTGAGAAGTGGTTTCCACACTTCTCTTATATCTAAAGATGGTTTACTAAAACAACAGGTTCTGACGCATAACAGCGGCTTCTTTGAATTTCCGTTTTCTTCAATGTTGTTCTCGGTGTAGTATTTTAACTTCAGACCATTTTATGTGGTGTCCATGAGTTTAGGCATGGTTGGCGGCACCAGATTTTTCTGTTTCTCCTCGAGATGTGCATTTTTGGTGTTCTTTGATCCTTACGTCAAGAGGTCTCTTTGTTTCGCCAATGTAGGAATTGTCACATTCACATGGTATCTGATATACACAGTTCTTCATGTCCCTTTGAGCTGTTGGTTTGACCCTAGTGAGCCGACAACTCATAGAGTTTTTTTTTTGAAAACAATGTTGGTTTTATATCGTTTTCCTATCCTTCTAGCTTTTTCTGAAATGCCTTTAACATAGGGGATGTTCAGTACTGGTTTTCGTTCTTCATTCGTTGTCGATATTGTCCTATTTCTGCGTTGTTCTAGAAATTTATCCACTAGATATAGTGGGCATCCGTTGGCTATCAGATCATTTTTAATGTAATCTATCTCTTTCATCAAGCTCTTGTTGGAGTTGCAGAGAGTTAAAGCTCTATCTACGAGATTTCTTATAATTCCTTGTTTGGTGTTGTTGGAGTGATTAGATGAATAATTAAGGTATTGTCACATTCACATGGTATCTGATATACACAGATCTTCATGTCCCTTTGAGCTGTTGGTTTGACCCTAGTGAGCCGACTTCTCAGAGAGTTATTTGAATTGAAAACAACGTTGATTTTATGTCTTTTTCCTATCCTTCTAACTTTTTCTGAAATGCCTTTAACATAGGGGATGTTCAAAACTGGTTTTTGTTCTTCATTCGTTGTCGATATTGTCCTATTTCTAGAACAACGCAGATTTTCCAGATCCACAACCCACAAACTCATTACCTATAAACCCCAAACCTACAAGCCCTGAACCTACAGACCCCAAACCCACAAATCCCAAACCGCCAAACAACACACCATAAATGCACAAACCCACTCCAACTCCAAATCAACAAATCATAAATTCATAAACCTATAAGTTCAATGGGTTTATGGGTTTGGATTTGTGAGTTCGTAGGTTTAGGGTTTGCAGGTTTATGGCTTGCGGATTTGAAGTTTATAGGTTTCAGCATTCCCTGAAGAATTTTGTTGATTTTAGCAATATTAGATTTCTGCATGTGAGACAATCAATTTTTAACACTTCTTTGAGATTGACGTAAAATTCTGACGTTCTGGAGGTAGGGGCGGATCCAGCCTCTCCCTGGGGGGGGGGTAATATCAGAAAAGTACAGTATGGCAAGCGAAAACAAGTTGTCGACGGGGGGGAGGGAGACACCAGCAACGTTCTTATTTCTAGTGTAAAAGGCAGGGTTCCTAGTATAAGAAGCATAATCGAGTCTATTTTCCTGAACTCAAAGCTTTTGGGTGGGGGGCTATCGCAAGAAAAACGAGTTTCAACGGGGGGGGGGGGAGGAGTGCCAACAGCATACACATTCCTAATATAAAACACAGAATCAATTCTATTTTCCTGAACTCGAAGCTCTTGGGAAGGGGAGAGGCAATCGCAAACATACACATTCCTATACTCTATTCAAGAACTAGAGAGAATAATAAAACTGTTACCGAAACCTCCAACGTACTTGCTCCAGTGCCGCAGGTAACTGAGGACTGCCGTAAATCTAATTATATTTAAATATTATAAGTTTTTATAAATTTACTGCAACAATAAAATTTATGATAGTTCAATTTAATTTATGTCAGTGAGCAAAGTACACCTTACAGTGTATCCTTAGTGATTTATCTTGTTTGTGCTTGTCTTTATATATTATTTGAGATTAGTGAGATACCCAAAAGATATGGCTTCCACATCTATATTTATTCCAAAATCGTAAAACCAGAGCATTTATTCCTCAACGAAAAACTTATTACGATGAATGTTTAAGATGCCTTAAGATATCAATATCTAGATAATAATGTTAAAAGCTCTGTTTAGATGTGTTCCAACATGACAGGAGATGGAAAATCTGCTAGGTACTGAATACTGAAGGTGAAAAAAACGACTGGAATTTTTAGTACTCCCAAGCTACATTCGATCACAGGCAGACGAAAAACCTCGTTGGAAGAAGAGATGTAAACTGCAAAAAAAGGAGTTGTACATATATTTTATTATGAGAAGCATATCCCAACTGTCGACAAAATTCTAACCAAAATCAATGAAGACCGAGATTTACCTGAAATTAAAAGAACTGAGTTCTGGAAATTGCTCAGAGAACTTAATTTTTGCTGGGAAAAACCAGATAGGAAATCTGTTCTTATAGATCGTCCGGAAAATGTCCATTGGAGAAGGAAATATCTCTCTCAAGTAGAATGTAGAGTTGCTAAAAATAACACAGCTTATAAAATTAGTAATTTAACTGAACTTTTGGAAGATTTTTTTGAATAAAGTTACTGCAGAAAATTGGGAAAAATCCATATAACAAAGGAATAAAAGGACATGTGGAAACTCGATCTCATGATCGGTGAGATAGAGGAACCAATTATAATTAATCTGAGCGAAGTTAGCTTCACTGGCTTTGATTACGAATTAGATACGTATTGTTTACCAATGTATTATTTAAATTTTCTGTAACATATAAGTTATTATATGTTATTAATTAATTAATTATATGTTATTAATTAATTGAATCCCTTCTTACTGTTTAATTGTAATTGTGCATATGGTTTAAGAAATAAATAAACTGAAACTTCAAATATCCTAATAAAATGTTTTTAATTAATAATAAAATTACCGATAGCCCCAAAAAAATTTTAATATTATACGGACGAATTTATTTTTTTATGTAAGTTTAACTTTGTGTATTTTTGACAAGTATTTAAATTATAACTTAGAATTTTTTGAGAGAAAAGGCTTTACATTTTAGTCTGAATGTGCCTAAAACAGTTTCTATGCCAAAATTAAAGATAATAAAAATACAGTTGTGATTTGCATTAGATATGTCCAAGTTATCTATATTTTCTAATGAATGTGAATGATTAAGAAATCATAAGAAATAAAATAATATTCTAAAAACTTTTTATTTTAAGTTTTTTACCGAAATAATTTTCTATGCCATAAATACTTAGTGAAATAAACCTCCTTCCGACGCCTATGACAAGGATTAAAATCCTTTTTAACACTTAATACATCCAAATATCTATTGTTATCCAACCCAAATAGTCCATTATTATAGACAGGTATTTTTGATTATAAAATTTCTAACCCATTCTTATGAAAAATTATGTGTCTAACAGATTTTGCCAAGAACACCGATTTTAAGAACACAGGTAGTTTGCGAAGAAAAAAAAGGGTATTAATATTACTCTCTCTAGTTCTTGAATAAACTACGGAATGTACATATAAGAGGCAAAATTGTGTCTATTTTTCTGAACTCAAAGCTCGGGGGGGGGGGGGGGGCGATCGCGATACATATAAGAGAGTTTGTTTTGGTCATTTTTTTTTCAATTTGGTGGTCCGTTATAATACATGTCATAAAAGCAGCATCAGGCCCCCAGTTCAAATGGGAATTGGCAGAATATATCGCTGACTATATAAACCTAAAGACGAAAATTTGATTTTTTGCTTCTAGCAGTGATTCCGTAGAAAACGGCCTTGCCTGTTTAATTTTTTTTCACAATTTTTGTAAGATCAAAAGAAGATAACATTTTATCATGTAAAAGTTCTGATTAATTTCAATCCCAAACCCAAAGAAAATAAAGTGATTAATACCATAAGACTCAGTAACTAACTCCGCAAAAACACAGATGCCTTTTAGTTCCTCGTTTTCCACAATTCTCGTGTTTTCCTTTTTTTGTTCCTACACAAACGAATTCGAGGTTTTGCCGTATCAGACAAAATAAACGAGAAAGTCGATGATGATAAAAGCCAATTCGTTCCCGTTGTTGCCTTAACCAAAAGACATTACAAATATTGAGAACGGTCGAAAAGTAAACAGCTGAATGACTGAGTATAAAGGAGAAAAAGCACAATAGCTAATAAAAGTTTTTGACTTTTTGATTAAATAGCGCATTGGAGAGTTCGGCTGCATTGTATTTGAGACTTTAAAGAGTGTTAAAGAAAAAACAGAAAACACATTATTCTTAGAGCTATGTTATCTATTATAAAATGTTCTTCAATTAGCTAATCACAAGAAAGGGTTTCCGATACGAAAGATGTTTGTTCCCCGTTAGAATAAAACCGTGAATATCATTAAATTTGGTAAATTGAATTGTAATGGAAATAAACCTACAAAAGTGGCCCTGTCATGTGTTTATGATGTGTGGACTGTGTTGAAAATTCGCAGAAGGCTCGTAGACTGCCACTAGATCTATATTCTGGCTGATCATTCTCCTGCGTAATTAAAGCAACTTCGAGAATTGAGAGAGAGGACGACAACTCAGAAGAAATTATTTTCCTAACCTTACTTGAATTCTGGCAATCTTGTCGGTGATTCCGTGTATGTAAGGTAAGACAACACTACACAGTAAAAAACGCATATAAATCTACATCTAAATACTTTTATTGCTATTGAAATTTTACTAAGTGTATGATTACATAAAAATAGTAAATTAATGTGCAATAGTGTAAAATAATATAAAATAATGTATAATAATGTAAAACAATGTAAAATAGTGTAAGATAATGTAAAATAATTAAAAATAATGTAAAATAATGTTGAATCTCGCATGACGCTTCCTCCACTCATCTCCCAAGAGCAGCAGCGGGACCTGGCAGTCGGCCATTATTTTTATACTAATTGCATAGGTAACATGTTTGGTGCAATAGTTTCTTTTTATAAAGTATATTGTGTTTTAGTTACAAATGGATATTGGCAGGTAAGTGGAGAAAAACATTTCAGTGTCCATTAAGGTGTAAATCTGAAACGATTTTTAATAATAAAAACACATTAAAGGCTCGTTTTTGCAGAGAGCATTTAGAAAACTGCAAAAATTCTGCTGATAGTAACATTAATAGAGAAAATGTTGAATCTATAGAAAAAAGTATCACATATTTAAATAACGGCAATAAAATACCGTCAAATGAAGAAAGTAAAGAGGACCTATCACTGGCATTAAATATGTTTACTAATCTTTATTTAACATTAGAAACTAAGTATTTATTAAGTAAAAGCATTTGATTTTAAACAATTTTTATCGGGTAAATTTCATCTTATCGGTACGTTGTACTGTCAGTGAATAGAAGAAAGTGTACAGCAGATGAAAAAAAAATGAAAAGAAATAAATTATTATTTTTGCTACACATTGTTTTGCTAATTTAAAATTTGCAGTTTTTTAAGTTACAAAGAAAAGCGTACCACACAAATTTAAACATTTATTTCCAAGTGCACCACTGGCGTTGCCGAAACAATTAAGACAACAAAAATGTGACCAGAGACAATTTTTTTTAACATTTATTTTCTTTAAATTGGTATACTAAAAGCCAAAATATTATTTACCCTATCTTTTTTTCTTTAAAAAGTCATGAAGTTAAAATTGCTATATTTGAATTGGAAATCTTTAAAACTACTTTGATAGCAAAAGTTTTGTAAAATTACAGATTGATGCTGCATCTACAAATTTAGTACAATAATTTTCAATTTTTAGATGTTGATGAAAATTTATTCTTTAAGATTTGCATGGAAAAGGAGATAGTAGCAGAGGAATTTTTAATATTTACTGATGCTTTTGTAACCTCTTTTTGTTTTTACTATGTATTTAAGTTACAATACCCAAACGAAATAAGTTCTATATCAGAATTTACTCAAAGGTACTTTTTTGATATTTACCCTGAAAGTGGAACAAGATTTAAAAAACGAAATTTGAAAAATAGGATATAAATTTTATTAACAAAATATGTAACTAGAAAGATACATAAATTTTTTTGTATGTAAAGTAAAGCTAAAAAATAAATTGGTGCCATTTATTTCTGAAGGCTTTACTTTAAAGAAAGATTTTTGTTATTATAAGTTGAAATATTTTTTTGTAAATATAAGGTTATATATATATATATATATATATATATATATATATATATATATATATATATATATATATATATATATTTATATATATTTTGTATAATTGCAAGAAATATATAACTGAGTACAAAGCTGGGAGTAAAAACGAAGCAGATAAAACATCTCATTCAAAAATTTTGTATCGGTATGCGCCAAGATCTTTTAAGTTTAAAATAGTAATACGAAAAAATAGATATATAAGTGGGGATGCTTTGTAGTACTTTACTTTTACTATGATGTTACTTCTAAAATGTCAAAAAAAAAACGTTGTAGCTGTGTGAATTAAATAAATGCGTACAAAATTATGTCTTAATGTATTTGTTATTATTATTCTGAGCTGCTAAGTTTTTTCTGTTATAAATAAATTTTTGGTTATAAGTTTTTGTGAGCCACTTTTTTATATATAATATACAATAAATATGTAAATTTAAAGAAAAAGCTTTATTTTAAATAATCTGTTTATAGCATGACTCCTTCTGTATAAGTTTAACTTTTGTTCTGCCTCAGTCTTGTTTGTTAGTTGTAAAATAACTACAAAATGTACCTGTTTGTTTATCGAAATATTGGTTAGTTGTTTCAATATAAATATATCGTTATTATTTCTTTATTTCTATACAGATCATTAAAATAATAAAAGATTCGTTAACAGCAACTGTTCGTTGTTTTATTCAGAAGATGAATGAAAGTCCCTACCTACTGTCGTATCCATAAGTCTAATTCACGAATTCTTTTAATAACAGATAGGGAAGGAACCCTGCACATTTTTTATGGTTAAGTATTGCTGGTCAAATGTATTCAATTCTTAATATGATGTAATTTATATCCTATTTTAAGTTACTTCTCATACAATTCAATATACTGTGTGGTTTTCATGTTCTCGCTTATCAGAAATAAAATTGAGTTTTTTCATATAATCAGTACGGAAGCAGGCTGAATTTTTCCGTGATCTATTTTTTGTGAAATATGTATTTTTTAATATAGGTCTTCTAAAGATTATTTGAGAAAACATCAAAATTATCGAGTTGTGACAAGGATAATTTTTATTCAGGATGACATAAATTGCATCATATTTAAAATTAAATTTGTTTAATCAGGGTTACTTTTTCATAAGAAGGTTCTAAAATATATTACAATGTATTTTCACGTAATCTCACATGGTGGAATATATATTTTTACGTAATCTGACATGGTAGAATACGTATTTTTACATGATGTGTTAGTTACACTGCATCTAACAACAAGTAAATCGACACGAAAAAACAACAAAAATTACATGATATAAATATGAAAATTACTTAGTGATTCATGAATATTTTTTACATTGAAATGCAAGTAATTTTTTACCTAGATATCCAAGGCAATATATTACCAATGAAAGTTATGGTAATTTTACATAAAAATTTTTTTCTGTGTACTCATAGGAGGTTTCTTTATGACATTTTGTTGAGGAGTTGGGTTTTTATATTTAATAACAGAACGTCTTGTATCTTCAGCGCAATATTCGTTGCCTCACAGAACATAAGTCAGTTTTTCTGTTTCTCATTTCAGTTCGTCACATATTGAGTGCTCTATGTACCAAAGAGTTTATGATGGATTGTTTGTGAGAAGGATAATGGTGTGACGTTGCATTGAGATATTGATTTCTATGTGTTGGTTTTCTGTACACAAAATGTCCTAATTTGCCATTGTCTTTCCTTTGTACTAGTACACCAAGAACGGGAAGGGCATCATTTGATTCCATAATTAATTTTATGCTAGGACTATTTCTTCAAAAGCTTCCATGAAGATGTTAGCTACCACAGGTGATAGCGGAGATCTCAATCAACCTACAAAATAGGTAAATATCTGGCTAAACTTTTACATCCCTTTACAGGAAAAACCGAATCCTTTGTTAAAAACTCTGGACACTTTGTCCAAATTAAAAACCATACAATTAGAGCCTGGAGACATATTGGTCAGTTTTGATGTAGAATCCCTGTACACAGCAAATGTTCCTATAGATAATTCAGTTTCCATAATATTTGACATATTATGAAACAACAACATAGGCTCCAGCCTACTAGAATTAATTAAAACATGTCTGATTTTCACTTATTTTACTTTTCAAGGAACTTTCTACTAGCAGACTTAGGGAGTGGCCATGGGATCCCCGCTATCAGCTGTGGTAGCTAACATCTTCGTGGCAGCTTTCGAATATAACGCCTTGTCTTCTGCTCCTCTAAAACCTAAATTTTGGTGCAGATATGTAGATGATACATTCGTAGTTTGGCCGCATGGCGCAGATAACTTTCATAATTTCCTGGATCATCTAAATTTACAACATCCCAGTATAAAATTCACTATGGAAACTGAATCAAATGATGCCCTTCTCTTTCTTGCTCTACTAGTACAAAGGAAAGGGAATAGCAAATTAGGACACTCTGTTTACAGAAAACCAACATATACTAATCGATATCTCAATGCAGCGTCACATCATCATCCTTTTCAAAAACAATCCGTCACAAACTATTTGAGATCAATATGTGACGAACAGTCACTGAAACCAAAAACAGAAAAACTGACTAATGCTCTGAGAGGCAACGGATATTGCGCTGAAGATATAAGACGTTCTGTTAATAAATATAAAAACCCAACTCCTCAACAAAATGTCATAAATGAACCTCCATGGACAGTGTTGTCTTACCTTACATACACGGAACCACCGACGAAAATGCCAGATTGCTCACAAAATCAAACATTTGGACAAGTTTCAACACATATAAGAAAGTGGGATTATGTTTGAAGTCCCAAAGAACGCAGTTCCATTTCAAATAGAAGGCCTTTACAAGATACCTTGTTCTTGTGGTAAAGTGTGTGTAGATGAAACAGAACGGCATATATCCACTAGGCTTAAAGAACATGAAAAATGTGTAAAAAAGGAATAAATTGTACAATCTACAGTAGCTGAACACCAGAATTGCTCAGGTCACACTTTTAATGTAAAAGAAACTAAGGTGCCTAGCATTAGTGCTTGGTTTCTTTAAACGTAAAATTAGAGAATCAATTATAATTTGTAAATATCTAAATAATATTAATAGAGATGTGGGTTACAATCTACATCACACGTGGAAATCCATTGTAACGCTGGATCGCGGCTCGCTGAGCACCAGTCGGGTATAAATACCGGGCTGTTGCTTCTCGATAGTCATTTAGTGTTCTAATATCGTAGAGTAAAGATTCCTGAAGACGACTCATGCAATGGTAGACGAAATGTCGGATAATAATTCCAATTTGACACGGTCTAAACCCAAGAATCATGATTTTCAGGTGAAATTGTGACAAATCTGAACTAAACGGTGCATAAAATAGTTTAAAAAATGATACTAGAGGATGGATTAAATATTTTGCTTTGTTAATTGTCGAAGCAAAAAGTTATTCCTGACACATACCAGGATGCTTTTTTTCCGCCTAAGGAGAGGTTTTGCTAGGGGATACACCTGCTGAAATTTTACCCATATCTAGTGTATCATATAGTGTTGTAAAAATGGTTGGTTCAGATATATTTAATGACTTAGCAATAATAGCCTACGCTTTTTGAGAACTACTATTTACACTTTCTTGTATACATCAGGATTGCTTGTATGGGAAGATTTTCCCGTTCTTGGATCATCTTCAAGTTACTATTCTAGTAAAATTTGACCAATAAATTACTATAAAATATCGCACGCACAGTCGCGAATATTTTTAAGAAAGTTATTAAAAAATGTATGACACTGTAATGCACTTAGTTAACAAATTAAATATCTCTTTGCAAAGCACTTAAGAAAACAGAAAATAATTAATAAACTGAAATCAAATTTGGAATGTAAGTTAAAAAAGTTTGTCATTGTGGAACATTACTAGGTAATGTACGGGTGAGTCAACGATTGGATGAAGTTGGTTTGTGTCTTTTCGGTGAAATTAACAAAGAAACTATATTTATTGTTTGATACAGTTTATTTTTACGCAGATTTTAAAAATATTTAGGACTCTACAGGGTGAGCCAAAAAACTAGGACAGCATAAAGTTGTATTTTTTTAAATAGAACACCCTATATACGAATCGTATTTTCGATTTAGCTTATAATTTTAAATCTTTTTTATTAAGGGTTTACTATAACAAAACTTTATAGTTTCTGAGATAATTAAGTTTAAAGAAAAAAAGTCACATTTTCAAGCATCAATTCAATCCTAAATAACGTTTTCAATTTTGTGAAAATTATATTCAAATTTGAAATTTAGCAAGGCCAAGGACAAGTTAACAAAATTTTTACCTAATATTTGCAATAAAAGCTACAGGGTGTTAAACACATCGGCTCAAATTTGAACAAGTTTAAATGAATAAATATCTTTTTTTTTAAATGGTACACCCTGTATATTTTCATGTTATTTAATAGAGTAATAAAAACCCTAAAACTTTTGTTCAATATATTCTATACTTATTTATAATGGTTTTTGAGATATTTCAGTTTTTCTTATTTTCCATACTTTTTTACAGAAATAGTCTTCATTATCATAGTAGCCATGTAAAATAATAAAAAGAAACTACAGAAACAAACAGAATGTGGTTAAATATGATGAAATACATTATTCGTTATATTACAACGGCAATAGTTTAATTAAACATAATGTGAAAAAATTAACACAACAATAACGACAAGGCAAATACATATTTACTTTTATACTAAATTGAAACAAAAAAATTACCTATTATATATATAGTGTAGTTTGTTTTTTTTTTGCATTCATCTTATATTGTAAAATGAATTTTCCAAAGAATGAGTTAATAGATATGATTTATACAATAGGAGAGGCTCAAAAAAATTGCCTTCTTGCTCAAAGAATATACAAAATGAAGTATCCTGATCGACGCCAGCCTAATACCCATACTTTTCAAAACTTAATGCAAAGATTTGATTCTTCTGGTACTGTTGATTATCCAAAGCGTAAAGTGGTCAACAAACCAGTAACTAATGAAGAAAAAGAACTACAAGTATTGTTAAATGTTCAGGAAAATCCTTATATTGGTAGCCGTCAGTTAGCAGCATTATGTGAAACATTACAATCCACCGCTAATCGTACTACCAAGAAATATAGGTATCATCCATATCACATGGAATTACACCAAGAATTGCATGGACAGGATTTTGAAAGTCGTGTAAACTTTTGTCGTACAATAAATGCGGAGATTCAATTAAATCCAAATTTATTATGCAAGGTAATGTTTAGTGATGAAGCTACTTTTAGAAGTAACGGTGCCGTAAATAGACGCAACATGCATTATTATGTCACAGAAAACCCATTTTGGATTAGAGAAGTGCAACATCAAAACCACTGGTCATTAAATGTTTGGTGTGGTATTCATCATAATCGAATTATTAGACCCCACTTTTTTAATGAACCACTAAATGGCCATAGTTACCTGAACTTTCTACAAGAAGAACTACCCCAACTGCTTTAAGGTCTCGATAGGGATGAGCTCGACAGTATGTGGTTCCAGCACGATGGTGCGCCTCCGCATTACCATCGTGAAGTTCGTGCGTTTTTGGACCAACGATATCCGCAAAAATGGATTGGACGTGGGGGTTTCATTGAGTGGCCACCAAGGTCTTGCGACATCACCCCATTAGATTTCTTCCTATGGGGTTATATTAAAAATAAGGTGTATGTTAATCCACCAACAACAGTGGAAGATATGCGAAACAGGATTAGGGATACCCGTAGAACAATAACGCCACTAATTTTGTCCAGGGTCCGATAAAATCTGCAAAAAAGACTAAATTTGTGCATTGCACAAGAGGGTCGTTTATTCGAACACTTATTAAAAACAAATAATTAATCTCAGTATTTAATAGGTAATTTTTTTGTTTCAATTTTGTATAAAAGTAAATATGTATTTGCCTTGTCGTTATTGTTGTGTTAATTTTTTCACATTATGTTTAATTAAACTATTGCCGTTGTAATATAACGAATAATGTATTTCATCACATTTAACCACATTCTGTTTGTTTCTGTAGTTTCTTTTTATTATTTTACATGGCTACTATGATAATGAAGACTATTTCTGTAAAAAAGTATGGAAAATAAGAAAAACTGAAATATCTCAAAAACTATTATAAATAGGTATAGGATATATTGAACAAAACTTTTAGGGTTTTTATTACTCTATTAAATAACATGAAAATATACAGAGTGTACCATTTAAAAAAAATATATATTTATTCATTTAAACTTGTTCAAATTTGAGCCGATGTGTTCAACACCCTGTAGCTTTTATTGCAAATATTAGGTAAAAATTTTGTTAACTTGTCCTTGGCCTTGCTAAATTCCAAATTTGAATATATTTGTCACAAAATTGAAAACGTTATTTAGGATTGAATTGATGCTTGAAAATGTGACTTTTTTTCTTTAAACTTAATTATCTCAGAAACTATAAAGTTTTGTTATAGTAAACCCTTAATAAAAAAGATTTAAAATTATAAGATAAATCGAAAATACGATTCGTATATAGGATGTTCTATTTAAAAAAATACAACTTTATGCTGTCCTAGTTTTTTGGCTCACCCTGTAGAGTCCTAAATAATTTTAAAATCTGCGTAAAAATAAACTATATCAAACAATAAATATAGTTTCTTTGTTAATTTCACCGAAAAGGCACAAACCTACTTCATCCAATCGTTGACTCACCCTGTACAATCGATTGATTTTATCAAGATTAATTAGATACTTTGGTAGTGTTTTTCAAAAGGCATATTCGTTACTTCTTTGCCGTACTTCATATTCATACAGTTTTGTAATACACCTATTAAATTAGAAAAACAAACATTTACAGAGAAATTATAAAATTTAATAAATCTAAAAGTTCTCGAATATGAAGTGTCGAAGTTCATTAGTTGCCGAAAAGTATTATATTAAAAATTTTTCGCGATAAACCCGCCCACCGCTGATAGAAAGTCAATCTCGAAAGCAGTCTTTAAAGTAGGTCAGCTATTTTATCTTAGTTGTTTTAAATTTTTAATTTAGAAGCTCTTTAGAAACAAGAGCTGTTTTAAAATGTTGATAATAAGTTAAAAATTAAAATTCTTCTTAAAATAATGAAAACATTATATTGAACGGAAAGAGTACATTTTTTATTTTAATAGCTCGTTTGTTACTAAAATAGTTTTAGTTGTTCATTTTCTTTTTATTTTGTCTCTTCTTGGGTGTAGGTTCTTTATTTAATAAAAGATAAAAAACAAACGTTTCGCCCTTTATTTAAGGCATCTTCAAAATTGTTTTTTTTTATTTATTGATCTTCCTAAAAATATTTTTTATATAGTTAAAAACATTCATATACAAACATATTTACAATTTTAAAAACAAACAAACACTTTAAAAAACTAATCAAATTTTTAAAAAAGATTTTAATTTTACCAGTATATACCTTGACATTTTGCTTATTTATTAATAGAAAAATGAAATTTTTATATCCTCTATTTAGGTACTTAGGATACATGGAATGCGAGTGTGTGTTAAATTTTATATTTTAACAACGGACCAAGAAATAACGAAATAAATTATACATTTAATTTTATGTTTAAGAGGATATTCAATTTTTGATTTATTAACAAGATCGAATACTTAATATTTTTCTTTAAATTAGGCCGGTGTAAATGTGGCTCAAATTTCCTATATCCGTTGTGTCGTTAACAGTGTTCTTATCTTTTTTAATTTCTATCGTTTCCTTTTTCTGCAATTTTTGATAATTCATATCTTTGTTTTTAATTATAAAAAAATACTATATATATATATATATATATATATATATATATATATATTATATTGATAAATGATATTACTCTATAATGTTTCTAAAAAAAATATTATTGTCGATCTTTGCTCATATGGTTCTTTATATCATTTCAAATAATATATATTTACAAAACAGTTTAATAATTTCGTGGCTGGTATAATTATGTTATTAATTTTGGAAAAAATTTGTAAAGAGTGAAATGATAGGAAAATGACGTTTTTTTGAAAAAATTTTGATACATACCCTCTATTTCGAGGTCGTAGAATACGATTCTGACCTCAGTTTTCCATAATTTTTCCTCAATTTTGCGGAAAACAGGGAAAATAACTTTTGACTTTAGGTTCAATTTTTTTCACTAAATCGTTAAACTTTTGTTATAACAACAAATTCCACAGTGATAGAAGCTTCTGCATTATACAAAAATTCAAAAATATGCACTTTTTTTATCGAAAAAATCTGAAAAATTACCACCACAAAAATCACAACAAAATTAAAAGAAAACGGCCGGCACCAAAAAATAATAGTTTGCATAGTTCGCTTAAGTTGGCGTACTGTTGAAGTCGGCGATGTTGCCATATTGCACAAACGATTTCTTTAAACATTCTTCTCTTTCTGTTTGAATTGGAAAGAAAAGGTTCCAAAAAGAATGTTTTCCTTTCCTTTGATTACTGAAGCACTATTAGTTACTCTTATGTCTATGCCTTCGATGTGCGATTTTGACTCTAAATATTAAAGGTTTTAAGGATTATAGTTGCTTTTGTTTATTTCCCTCCAAATACCAGTACTTTGATGTGCGATTTTGACTCTAAATATTAAAGGTTTTAAGGATTATGTTTGTTTCCTTCCAAATACCAGTAGTTTTAAATGGATAATATGAATTGATCATATTGCTTATGTCCGTTAGCAGAAAGTGTCGAGTGGCAGAGCTTGTCCCGCCTCCACGTGGTTTCTGCTGGACAATGGCATTTTTTAATTAATAAATCTAGGTCAATTTAGGTTAGTTCAGGTTAGTTTAGGTTAGTTCAGGTTAGTTTAGGTTAGTTTAGGTTAGTTCAGGTTAATTTCAGTTTTTCAAAGTAACCAAGACTAATGTTAACCCGTACTTACCAGAACTAACCAAAAATTTTGGAACGTTAAGATTCATAGTACCCCTTTTTATAGGTTACAAACATTAAACTATGTTGTTAACTGTAATGGGTAAATTTTAAAGTTTATACCAGGAAACTTTAAATCTAGGTTAATTCAGATTAGTTCAGGTTAGTTTCTGTTTTCCAAATTAACCAAAATCAAGCTAAACCTGAACCAACCTATCTTAACCAAAACCAACCAATAATTTTGAAGGGTTAAAATTATTTTTACTTAGAAACTGTTCTGAATATTAAAAAAAAAATTAAACTATGTTGTTGACTGAGAAGGACAAATCTTATAGTTTATATTATGAAAAAATTTTACATCTGGCAACGTTGCACCTTTTTATGTGATTCGGCGGCCAGTTTAGATAGTCTGACCGTTGATGACGTTTTCGAGACGTGTTTTTGATTTTTCATTGAAAATATAAGTTTTTCTAAATTGGTTTGCTAAAATGTGTGCAAAAATAATTGAAATATATTACATACAATATTTTTTAACTAGTTCTATTGAAAATAAATACGCAAATTCGGCTTTTAACTGAAATGAAAGTGCTTTGTGAAGTGACGCTTTTCTTTTTTTGAGTTTTCCGGGAAAGAGAGGAAAAATAGTGAAAAATCAAGGCCAGAATTGTGTTCTAGGACCTCGAAATAGGGGGTGAGTATCGAAATTTTTTCAAAAAAACATATTTTTCATGCTTTTCACGCTTTGAAAATTTTTACCTTAATTTTTATAACCTCTTTTTAAAACAAGAATAAGAATATTATAAAATGTGTTTAAAATGTTCTTATTTTGTTATCACCTGCTGGTGTTTATTTTTTACACTACGTTTTGGAGGAAGCTCCTGCATTCGACTGGTTTTTCTATGCTGACATGTTTAACATTTTTTTGCCTGATCGTAATTTAAGTTGTGCTATCGGTATTTGCCAACTGCAAATTCTGTGTGCAAAACATTTATAATAATGCATGCTTTTTAAAGTTATGCATTTTGCTAGTTGATTCTCCGATTAAGAATTTTGTAGGGAACCCAAATATGTAAAAATATTTACCATTTAATTAAATTTAATTTATATTAAATATATTTACCAATATATATATATATATATATATATATATATATATATATATATATATATATATATATATATATATATATATATATATATATATTGGTTTTTAAATAGAGCATAATAAAAAAATGTAAACACAAAAACGCATCCCATTTTCAAATTTGCAATTTAAAAAATGGAACGTATATATAATTTTTCTTTTCGCTCTGTATATTACAACTACTGTTCAAATAACAAGAGTATTCTCGCCGAGTCTGTATTTTAGAGCGCTAATTTGGTACGTCAATCTTACCTCCGAACACGTCACAGCGCAGTGTAAATGACGCCCCTTCTGGAAATGGTCCCACGACGGACGTCAACGCTGTTCCGCTTTCTTCGTTTGAAATGACTATTTTTGACGGCGGCACTGAAAAATAAAATTGAGAATTAATTATTGTGAATTTGATAGAAACATTGAGTCAGATTAAATAATATTTAGAGTTTTTTTTTATGTATATTTTGATCTTATTTCAAAAACATCAACTTTTAGGGGTAAGGAGGACTATAAAAAACTTAACTATGGATTTTTTCAGTTTAAGTTTTCCATATATATCATAATGGTGGATTTGAGGATTGGCTAATATATTATAAGCTTTAGCTACTTTTATTTAGTACTTAAAAGAGAGAATGTAGGTAGAAAAGGCTTATATCATTTATGGAAGGGAGCAACAAGGCCGTTTCGTATTTTTTACCCCTGGTTTTATCTTAGGAGCACAAATTAGGTACCGAATTTATGACAGGAGCCTCATTTCGCAAGATGTAATACCTGCATTGCTAGAAAATGTTTCCTTGGCGAGTTATAATGATTTACATTGCTACCAAAATGGTGCACCATGTCATAACACTCAGATGGTGAGATCATTTTTGGAAATGAATTCTCCTCAAAGATAGATTGGTACCAACGGGCCCTTTTGCCCCACAAATCGCCAGATCTATTTATCCTGGATTTCTCTTATGAGACTTTTTACAACACATGATTTATACTACTCAAGATGGTTGGATAGGAGGACATCGCAACGTAACTTTGACTCTTCAATTTTTGCAAAACAAACCTATTATTATTTTAAATGCTTTATTAAGTTTAGTATGTAATAAGAACTGCCTTCAAGTCTTAAACTATATTATATTACAAGAACTTTGAAAACTTATTTTCAGAAAGTTGTAACAAAAGTACTATTATTAATAATATTAGTTTATTGAACTAAAATATGGAATGTTGAATGCTAAATTTATGTATAATTGTGGATATACCAAGTGATTTTGTGTAATTACTGATAATTTATAATAACGTCTAATAAATGTTCGAAAAAGTTCGAAAATGCAAGTTTTAGGCTTTCCAACCGATAGAATTTTGCGAAAAATATGGCTGAAGGCTGCTCACCAAGAGGATTACGAGCCGAGGCAAAACTCCAAAGTTTGCAAATGTCACTTTTCTGAAGGTAACATAATTTGAACAGTTGCAGACCAGGACCTACAAACAGGTAAAATTGTTTCTTGTGGCTTGAAAAATCCTCGATGAAATGTGGGCGCTGTTTTATATTGTCTTAAATATTTTTCTAAAAACGTCCAGAATCGTAAACATAAAGAGAAAAGCAGTTGAATAAAGCAAGCGGGGATATGAGATTCGTAAAAAAGCAATATATTTTAAAAATTTTGAAGAATTTTAAAATTTGCTTACAACTTTTAAAGTTAAAATAGACTGGTGTTCAGTACCTAAACATCAGATATAAAATAAGATTATTTAGGCTTGAATATACCTTGACCTTTCTATAACATGGACAATTATAACTGACAAAAAGTTAAAATTAAAAACTCTTTTATATAGCTAATACCATAGTGTTTTCCTATCAAAAACAATTACTCCATATACTGCTAGCAGTTTAGATGAAATTTAAATTTTGGTTAATATTATTGATGACACAATTATGTCAATTTAAATAATAAAACTAATAGTGCTCTCAGTACACCTGCTTAGAGCAATTATACGAGCGGGTCTAGTTCTTATAATATAAAAAGTGTTAGATAATTTGTCTCAGATAATTCTGAAAATTTGAAATGCTTTGACGAAAAGTTTACTGAATAAAAGTAGCTAAAAATGTCCGATTTTTTCTGTAGAGAAATAGCATGTAGATTTTGCTGGCATAAACATAAATCCCATTGGAGACTCCGTTTACAACCTTATTTTATTCCCAGAGTTCTGAACAATATAGTTAATAGGGTATATGATTAGCTGTCATAAATAGTTAGTGCATTCGGATGATTTTGTGACATCGCTTTAAAATAGATACTTGACTAGTGAAAAGAATACGTGAAACGTAAAGAAGTACTAATTATTTATTGTACAATTAACATCTTGCTAAAATAGAATTAATTTATATTTTTAAAACGTTACGAAGCAAAGTCAAATGAAAACCTTAAAGTGACTATTACCTTACAAATTTTTTAACTCTTTATGAGAAGTCCAGATTGATAGAAAATTATCAAAAAGGTATGACAGTAACAATTTTATCTAAAAGATACGAAATTGACAAATCAACAGTTTGCCTAATTCTTAAAAAAGCACAAGATAATGAAAGTTGTAAACCAAAGTGTTAGGCCAAGTAAGATTAAAAACCCATTTTTAAAAACTCAGAATATACAATGATGGAAAGTCTCCTTTATAAGTGGTTTATTAGGCAAGGAGAACTAAGTCTGCCTGTATCAGGTAAGATTCTTAAACACAAAGCTAATCTGCTACATGAACGCTAACGACCAATATTGAAACATTTAATGCAAGTGATGGATGGTCGCAAGAATTTGAAGTTCTACATGGAATAAGGTTTCTCAAAATATCTCGTGAGAAATTATCTTCAGCCTCAGAGATTGTTGGTTCGTTTAAAGTAGACTTTTTTGATTAGCTCTAACTCTAAACTTGACACATCATCAAATATATAACACGAATGAGACATGACTGTTTTGGAAATTGTTGCTTGACAAAACATATGTTTTGAGTTCAAAGACAGAGTAACTTTTGTGGGCTGTGCAAATGCTACAGGGTCATATAAGCTTACTCCATTGGTCATTGGCAAAGCAAAGTCACTCCGTTGTTTTAAAAATGTTCATGCATATACAAAAACAATCAAAATGCATGTATGATTCAAGAAATTTTTAAGGATTGATGTTTTTAAAAACTTTGTTTCAGAGATAAGTTTTAAATTCAATAAATTTAAGTTTTCTGGAGTTTTTGTTGACTAAAAACATTTTAAAAAGTCAAAAACTTCCTGAAAATGCAATGTTTTTGTTAGATAATGCTGCTTTTAATCCGACAGAATAAGAAACGGAAGATAGTGCCATATTTGTCATGTTTATGTCACCAAATGTAACACCGCTTACTCAACCGATGGATCAAAATGCTTTAACATTGATTATGTACTATAGAAAACATTTGTTAAGTTATGTGGTGGCCATGGGTGAAGATATGGCAGATATACTACAAAGCCTAACTTAGAAAAATGCTACTGTTTACCTGAACCGAGCATGGCAGCAATTGGAGCTATTAATCATTAAAAAATGCTGGAATAACATTTTTCATGAAGATAATGTTGAAGAAGATGAAAATGAGTAAAATATCGAAAATTTACAACGTACTTTACAGGAAACCAAGAATTTGTTAGAAATGATTGGATCGGTTAGTAAAAGAAAAACAAAGAAAAATTTAGAGTTAAGTGATTAAACTTTTCTTATTAAGTATTTTTAGGGTCAGTTCCTGGATCAAGATATTGAGGACTGGAACAGAGACATAGAGGTTGGAAATATTGCATTAAAAATTAATAATATAGAGCCCTTGGTTCTTATAGACACAGAGGATAGCGAATCAGAAAATTGAATCGAAAAACCTAAAAGAGTGTCGATCTTAGAAGCACTTGCAGCGATTAAAGTAGTTTTTCAATGGTCAGAATAAAATAGTGTTGTAGTTACTGACTTAGAAAGCCTCAGAAATATTTAAGACATGGCAGTATCAATTTTTTCGACACTAAGAAAGTTCAATTATTTTAATAAAGAATGTCTTCTTCTTCTACCTTCTATAATAGGTCCCTGACCTGTTCCTTCTTCGATTTTTCTCATCCTGGACTTAAATTATCGCTCCACCTTTTTCGTGGTCGACCTTTACTGCGTGTACCACTAGGCGATTTATCTCGTGCGATCCCTACCAGTCTATCCTCTGTCATTCGGCTTATGTGTTTGTTCCATTGTGTCTTACGTTGTAGGACCCACTCATTAATGCAGTCTGTGTTGCATGATTGCCTGATGTTATCGCTTCTTTCTCTGTCTAGTAGCGTTTTTCCTGTTATTCGTCGAAGTATTCTCATTTCTGTAGTCTCCAATAGTTGTTTCGTTTTTGTCGTCTCTGGCCGTGTTTCTGAGGTGTATGTCATAATAGGTTTAATTGTGGTTTTGTAAATACGAACCTTTGTTTCTTGTTGTAAGTGTTTGTTTCGCCAGATCACGTCGTTGAGGCAACCCGCCACTTTGTTCGCTTTGGCCACCTGCCCTCTTACTTCATCTTCGATGTTACCATAACTAGTTATGTCGATTCCTAGATATTTGAAACTCATTTCTTGTTGTATTATTCGACCGTCTAGTTCTAGTTTGCATCGGAGGGGTTTTTTTGAGGTTGTCAAACATTTAGTTTTTTCGGCTGAGATAATCATATTATATTTTCTTCCCGTAAGATTAAAGGTATTTAACAATCTTTGGAGGTCGTCTTTATTTTCGGCACACATCACAGCGTCATCAGCGTAACAGAGAATTTTTATTTCTGTATCACCCATTTTATATCCTCTACCAAGTCGCATTTCCTTTATTATTTCGTCCATTATCATGTTAAACAATAAAGGACTAAGCGAGTCTCCCTGTCTAATACCGCTGTTGACTGGTATGGGTGTTGATAATTTATCGTTAGTGCGAATCTGAACTTTATTGTTTGCGTATATGTTTTCGATGGTCTGAATTATATTGATATGAATATTTCTCTTATATAATAGGTGGATTACGTCATCTAGCTTTATGCGATCGAATGCTTTTGTTAGATCTATAAAGCATAAAAATGTTGGTTTATTGTATTCTAGAGATTTTTCGACTATTTGTCGTAGAATAAATACTGCATCCACGCAAGACCTTCCTGATCTAAATCCCTGCTGTTCGTCTTCCAGTGTTGTAACCGAATTAATTTTATTTTTGATTACTTTCGTAACGAGTTTCAGAGTTGTGTCCAGTAGGTTAATACCCCTATAGTTCCCTGGTTCTTGTTTGTCACCTTTCTTAAACATAAGCATCATTGTGCTAGTTCTCCACCTATCTGGTACTTTGCACTGTGTCAGGATTTTTCGAATGAAGCTTGTGAGTTTCTGTGTTAGTCGCTGTCCTCCGTATTTCAACAATTCGTTATGAATTCCGTCTTGTCCGGGAGACTTTCTATTTTTTAAGGATTTTATAGCGTTCTCTACTTCTTGAATGATGACTCCCACATTATTTCTTATTGCTGGTATGTTGTTTTTGCCAATGTTAGTATCTCCCTCAAATAATTTTGTTAGGTAGTCTATCCATTTCTCCTCTGATATTTTGTTTGTTTCGGAGAGTTCAGATACTTATTTGCGCTGTTGTCTTATCAGTCGCCACATTTGTTTTTGTACACTATAGAAGTCTCCTTCCATTCTTTTAGAGAACTGCTCCCAATGTTCACTTTTTAGTTGCCTGACTAGTAGATTAGTTTCGTTACGAATTAGTTTGTACCTATTGTATGCTTCCGGCGTTTTTGACGTTCTATATTCTAAATATATGCTAATAAAGAATGTGTAAATAAAAATGAGTAATCTATGTATATTTCTTATGTTTTTAAATACACCCTTTATAGTATGAAAACTCTGGATAATATGAACATTCTTGGATTTTTTTTATGGTCACATTAGCGTGAATCCAATGTATTACAAAAAAGTGAAAAATAAATTGTCGTTACATCAAAGTCGGAAACTTTCAAAAATATCTTTACTGTTTTTTTACTTAAGTTAAAATAGTTAAAGAACTCCGAAACAATGTAAATTTTGGACAATGTGTAAAATATGGGATATTATATTTAAAAGTACACGGTAATGTAAAGTTTGCTGATATGAACCAAAAAAATTTTATAACTTATCTACAAAGCAAGTATTTTTACTTGTAGATCTATCTAAGACATTATTTTTTTGTAGTTTTCCCGCTTCGTCATCTGCCGTGTCCTTTACGTAAATAGAAGGAAGTTGTCAACAAAACGTAACGTAATAAATAATGACTATATATTAAAAAGCATCTATATATATTTTGATGATTTATAGTCAAAACATCCGACCATTCTAAATTAATTTCTAAAGTTTTACTTTGTAGTAAACCAAAAAAACATGAACGTAAAAGAAACGAAAGAAAGATATCAAGTAAGTGTATAATAACCTAAAATAATGTGATTTTTTAACAAAATCTTGTAAATGTTAGATCAAAACCCCTATAATTCAATTAAGTACAATTTTCAGGAGAGTGGAAAAACTGTTATACCAGTTTCTAGCATCAAATACAATGGATCTGATTACTGTCAACCAACAAATTGATAATAAAGCTAAGTGCGTTTGCAACCATCGGTTGAATTTTATGGAATATAAAAATAAATAGAGTGGATTTAATGGTTTATGTCTGAATAATAATAGGAGAGACACACACATTATTTATAAAAATAATAAACTTTAATACTATATAAAATTTATACGTGTTGTTGTATTTATTTGCCTTACTATATTATTAGCGGCATTTAAAACTCACATAGAGATGATTTAGTGATGTTTAAGACTTATTTGTATATATAGCATTATTTCGATAATAGATCAGTATTAAAACAAAAGTGTTTTACTCACCAAATTCAGCATACTACAACCTATGTAGTAGCAATCATAGGGGTTGCTATCACTGTTAACAACTGCTAAATACAGAGGGTTGCTGCAAACATTAGCTAGTACAGCGAACATTGTTCCTTCGAGCAAAAGGATAAAAGAGAGCCAGAAACATTGGCATATATTTTTAAGAGTTTGTAGTGCCTTTATATATGTAATTAAAATAGATGTGAATTATAGGAAGATAATTATTATATATTTAAGTCCATTTCACTAAAAAAATTTTGATCCTAGTAGAATGAAATTACCAAATTTGAAATTGTAGGAACTGACCAAAAATTTTTATTTAAATATCTGGAAAACTACCTGCTTTCATATTTACTGTGGATGAACTGGGACCGAAAAATTCGATATAGCTGATATATATATATATATATATATATATATATATATATATATATATATATATATATATATATATATATATATATATAATCAGTAAGATAAGAAAGAGAACTTAAATTATAAAATTATCATTTTTTTTCCCGGAGAAAAGAAATAGAAGAGCAAATTATTCCGAGAAATAGATACTGGTGCTTAACGGACCGATCTTAATAGCATGTAAGGGTAGCAGTTGAAATGTTCTATAAGGGTACTGAGCAGTTAGAGAGTCTTACTCTCTCGGACACCTTATGATGGTTCTTCAAGCAGAAAATGTGCTATCCTGCAACATAATTATCTCTGTAAAGACTATTGTAGTTTCACAACTGATGTTTACGTGCAAGGATGTTCTTGATAGTCTAGCAAAGAATATTTGCATAATAAAAATTGTGTTTCAGGTCACATGGATCTACATGAAAATGAGGAAGCATTTAGCAAAGGTAAAGTGCGCGGTCGAAACAAATGGACTACAATTAGTTATATATATTCCAACAAATTCGATACTACTTTCAACATCGATATACCGTTTTTTAAAAACATTTTTAAAGGCATTATCTACTTTGGGTGCTAAGCAATAATTTTACACTAATCTCGTAGACTTTTCTTGTAAAATTATGTAGCCCAAGTGTAAGTAAAGAAGAAAACATCTAAAAAATTTAAATTTAACTCTTCTAAACTTTTTAATATTGAATTTACTACCACTTCAACAGTTTCTAACGGTTCTAGAAAAAGGGTTTCAGCTTAGACTGAACATCTTTTTCGGCACAAAAATATTAGATACGCAATGGATATATTTTTCTTTTATTCGATACATCAGAAACATTAAATTGTGTTTATTATTTTATAGGTAATATACTTTTGTTATAAATATTAATTAAAACATACTTTGCTAATACCGCTTTAACAAATAAAAAATGTAAACCTTTTATTTAAATTACAGCAACCGTAGTAACGTTTTAACTGCGCAACGTGCCCGTAAAAAAATTTTAATTAAAATGTTTCTTCCTTTTACTTTTTTTTTAATTTTTAATGAATGAGACCAGCAATGTTTTCTTAACCCCAGATTAATCTGCACTGTCTTCCTTTACATTTTTTTATAAAAGAACGAATGAAAAACTTTTAGGTTATAGTCCCGTTAATAAAAAAAAAATAACGATTTTTACACTATAATCGATTAATAATCACTCCTTCTTTTACTTTCCAAAATATCAACTGAAAATATTGAGGTTATGTTATTTTTTTACGAACCAGACTAATGATGTTTACTGTACAAATGATGAACCTGTACTCCTTAAAAAAATGAATTTTAGCTTTTATAGGAAGTGGTCACGAGATATAAATTTTTGTTTTAATTTTTTTCTGACTAGTCAGATATCTGACGTGAACTGGCTACTAGATGAAATTTTAAACTTTGACACACAAAATCAAAATGGATTTCCAATTGTCAATTTATGATAAAATTTTGTTATTTTATTGATATTATGTCCAATCATGTCATCAAATATTCTATTTGATGACAATAAATTATGATTTATGTAAATTTGGACTCTCCCTGACATTTTGATATATCTAAACTTTACTTTTGGTTATTATTTACCACATAAAACTGATAAATAAAATTTGATTACATCTAACAAAATTTTACATATACATTTAAATTTTAATTATAACCTGCTGAAATTGATAATTCTTGTTTTATTAATATTATAATATTTAGCAAGGCTTCACCTACAATTAAGTACTATTTTAGCCTAGATTCTCATTAGAATTAACTAATAATCTACAATTTCTTATACTATTCTTACTCATTTACAATATTTTTAAAAAAGTTTTAACAAATACTGCTGTACAGCAACATACGTAGAAACTAATAAGTTATTCATAACTATTGATGAATAGTGCCTATATTTCACTAAATAGTTATTATTTGACGCTTATTTTCACTAATATTATCTTTACCTGTACTGTTTATAAAATGGGTGATTAAGATTTTCATTTTTGTAGATTTATTCGTTTATAAGATTCATGTCTTTCTGAGTCAAATATGTTTATAATTCTTACTTTATATGCATTAATGTCCAACCTTTCACACTAATTTTTATGCATTTTATTTTATTATTACACAATTATTGGTATTTTATGTCCTTTAAAAACATGATTCAAATATAAATTCTTACATACTATCAACTAATGTCTATTCTACCATCTACAATTACCACATAAATGTATTAATTAATTATTTATGTCCATGTTTGTTTGACACCTGATAAAAAGGTGTCTACCCATACAATATATATATATATATATATATATATATATATATATATATATATATATATATATATATATATATATATATATATATATATATACACAAAGTTTCCATTGTCATTTTTAAAAGATGTAATCTTATCGCGTTTAAAGCATTATTACATGGAATGCGGAGCGTATTCCTTAAATACGGGCCTGTCCCGTTAAATACTGGACGCCTGGCAACCCTGCCACTGATATTTGTATTACCAGGTTTCAATTCAGCAAGCTAAAATAGTGTTGCTTGTGAAGAAGCACAGTTTCCTAATACATTTACCAAATCGGTGTGAATTTCATGACCCTTCGAAAATTTTTTATATAAATATTTTACCAATGCACGAATTACCAAATTTTTCATTTTTAAGAAAAAATCAAAACACATCTGTCTCAAATAATTATAGAAGAAAAAACTATTTGACAGATCGGTTTGAAATTTCATATGCATTCTTAAGAAGAATGGAACTTTCCAGCAACGGTGTGTTTTCTGAAATCATGTGGCAGTCTAGAAACTTTTCAAATCACCTAATATTTTATATTGTATCGGATAGCGAAGTAATTTATTTTAATTCTTCTCGCAAATTTATCAGCAACGATGCCAAGCAATTTTTGGCTTTCTGCAAACAATTTCAAATATTTTAAATTATTCAAACATACGCTTATGTGCTATAGCTCGTTTAGGACCTACAAGTTTCTGAAAGTTGCGTAATTTGACAGATAAAACGACAGATTGTCAAAATAATTTACAATTTTTGCGTTTCGTGTAGACTTTTTTACTTCAATAAAATAATTTTTTTATGTGTTTATCTTTTGGCTTGGAAAGTTTTCAGTAAAGAATGTCAGAAAAGTTACCATAAAAATAACCGGCTTGTGCGGGCCAAACGTTTATAGAGGCGTCGCTTTTTGATCCTGCGATGTCAGCTCCAAGCGTGTTCGGAGCCTCGGCTTTATTAACGTATAATATTACTGTGAAAATATAGTGATTCTAGAATCTTGAAACTACGTACATGATGTAAAAGGAAAAAGTTTACAAAGCTATGAAAAAGAAGTTTTCCAATTCTAAAATAGTTTAAGAACTCTTAGAGGAATATGTTTTTTAAACTACTAGAGACATGAAAAAATTTGAAAAGGTTATATTAAATAGTTCTTTACAATTTTAGCATAATTTTTTTTAAATATCTGAAATTTGTTACCTATTTATATTATTTGAAAAAAAAATGCAAATCTTTTAACAGTAAAATTTCTCCATCTTGTTCGAAAAAAAAAGTCTAGCTGGAACACATCGGGTTCTTGTGGATCTGGATACAAAATTATTTGTTTTGGAATGAGGTCATTATGAAGGAACTCCAAATATCTAGCACCAGTAAGGGTACCGTCACCCCCCCAAGTATCCACGGGTTGACGTTCCGGTGGGGCTTGCGAGTTTCAATGACACAGAGAGCTAAGCCAGCGGTAGTTCAGACTGCCGGCAGGTACAACCAAGCTGGAAAGGTCTCTGTGGTTAGGAACCAAACTAAGAGGGATACAACTGCACAGTGGTGCCTACACTAACACATCACTTTACACTGGGCCGTCTGCAGGTGGGCGATATCCATCCGTTGACTGCAGACGGGCGCACCTTTACACCAACACTTAACACAGGCTTAACTCTAACGTGTGGCGACCGTGCCGAGAGGGTGCATGGCAACTGGGCCTATCAGTTGTTCCAGACGGTGCCTTTGGGAAACCGGGCGAAATCCCAAAGTAATACGGCCTTGCGTCGGTAAAGGGAGCTCTGCCGGCGTGGACCACCCTTTCTCCCATACTCGTGGGAATATGAATAAGGAAAGAGAAAAAGAAGAAATTTTATTAAAGGAGGACTCAGCAATGAGTGACTCCGACAAACTATCAGAGGTGGATCTCATTGAAGAAGACTCCTCTGACAATACTCTAGTGGCTGAATACAAATACTCATTCCTTAGCAGGACTGTAGAGATTGAGGCAGGGGGCTAGGCTGACAGAGTGGCTGTAATGTCTAAGGTGAGCACAATAGGCCTATTCTGGTCGCAGTGCATCCGGCTTTAGGACGGACCCGGGAATATTAAAAAAAAGGGTACCGTCAAAGAAATAAGGACCTAGTACTCGTCTGTCAACTATACCGTACTTCCGACAACTCCTGAACTAAGCATATTTTGTAGGACTGATGGTTTGTCTTTTTAACTGACTTCTAAAAGAAGGAGGTTCTCAATTCGTCGAGTATGTATGTTTTTTTTTTATGTATGTACACCGATTACTCCGGAATGGCGGCACCGATTTCAATGAAATTTCTTATGTTATGTTCAGGAAGTTGCTGCAGTAGTCCTATATTATTTTGTCCGATTTACTCCAAAATTGGTATGTGTGAATTTTTGGGGTCATACACAACGAATCTAAAATTATTTAAAAAAATTCAATATGGCGGCAAAAAAAATTTAATTTTGTCTGATTTTCTCCAAAATTGGCATGGGGGAGTTTTCGGGGTCGCACATAATGAATCCTAAATATTTTTGTCCGATTGAAAGGTATAGATTTAGATTAGATTAAGACTTAAAATAATTTTTTTGAAATTTAATTTAGCGGATGCAATATGATGGGTTGAAAATTTTACCTTATTCGCATTTTTTCAGATTAGGTATTAGGGGATTTTTGAGATCGTGTATCACGAATATGAAGTTAATTTTTTACAACTATTAGATTGATAAGATACAAAACGAGGGACAGAAAATTTTACATATTCCGATAAAATATATCGAGCTAAGAAATTTACATCTCAGGTTCTTTAAATATCGATATTGGAAGGTTTTGGGGCCTATATTATCAATCTAAAATTAATTTGAAATTTAAAATCGTGGATTTACTCTGACAGACTAAATATTTGTTTCACACAATTTTATTGGTATTTGGAGAATTCTAAGAACCAAAGAATTTTAGTGGTTCATTTTAGGGTGATTTACAACTTTGGATAAAATGGGTACTTTTTTGCCACCTTGGAGTCATTGCGAGGTACAGTAATGTCGATTAGTACTTAGTTCAAATAATTTATGGATATCATAATGAATTCTAAAACTAAAAATAGAAAAATAAAATTTTTATAAAAAAATTGAACCAACTTACTAACGAGCGTTTGGCCTCAAAAATCGGACAAAAGGAGAAATGCAAACTATACAAGTAATCATCGAAATTATTTTTTTTTGTATACCTGAGTAAACGTACTATCATAAAAAATATAATAAAGTGGCCCATCCAGGCCGCTACACTCTGCACAGTTAAGTGCAATCTAAGCTTCGTTAAATACGCACGCATTAGTTCTTGATAGATTATATATTTTTTTTAGACTTGTGTTTGGTGTTTGGTATTTTGTAAAGTGAATATTAAAAAAAAAATTGTGATGGAATCTGAAGAACAAGGTACGTATTTAATTTTAATATATATTATTTAAAAATATAATGACTGTTTAGTATTTTTAAGGACCCAAAAGAATATGCAAGAAAATTTTCTATTTTTTTTGTTTTTCTTTTTAACTAATTAGTGTTTTTGAAAATGTTCCGAGCTAGGTCTGGCCACAATTCTTTTTTTTATAATATAGACATTAGCCATATCATAACAGTCAAAATATTTTCCACATGTTTCCACCTCTTAAAAAAAAAACCGCTTTGAGTCCCACGGTTTTTTTTGCAATAATTTTGGATATTTTTTACTGACATATATATTTTTTTTCCTATAACTACAAATTTGACATCAAATGTGATTGAGGTATATCGGGAAACGCTATATATGCTTTTTAAACAAAGCGCATCCAGAACACTTGAAGATAAGGTATCATTTATGGAACATAAGCTTTACGAAATGATGAAATGTCTCCAAAACGAGTACCATACCTTAAGTCACGATTTAAAACATTTTAATAGTGATTTGAAGAAAAGATGAATATCATCTAACTATATTGAAGAAAGATTTTTGAAAAAAAAAAACGAGACATCAATACCAGTACATAACTGGGCCACAAATTCTACGGGACGCCCAAGGAAACATTTTCAAGAATTACATGATCGTAGTAAACGACGAAATACAAAAGAACTCCGCGAACAGGTAGCTGTTGAGGAGCTTACCTATGCAGCCAGCGTACGTCAACGAATGTCTGGAAATGCCGCGGCCTCTAAGCTTAGAATAGATGCAACTTCAACACCAGCAAGAGCCAAACTTTACAGTAAGGTAATAAATACTGCTCAGAAACCGAAAGTAAAAAATTACACACCTGAGCAAGCTTTGCAAATCTTTGTTAAAGGTGACTTTACAAAGAGGCAGTGGGAGTTGTTACATGATTCCAATAAGGGTATATTTCCTTGTTATACCCTAATCAAAGAAACTCTGCTATCCAAAACCAGAGTCAATCTGAGTTACGGAGATGAGTATTGAAGTTGTGCTTCAGGACCTACTTGGTCACACAGTAAAGAGACTTTGTTTTCATCTTGAGACAGATTTTTTATGGGAAAACGCACAATTACCCTAAGTCAACATATAAAACGATACCCATTACGTTTTTTTAATATTACTCCCCTCCCCCTCCCCACCCTAAGTCAGCGCCCCTTCACCCGATTGGTAAAGTAATGCCAGAAATGAAATCGGAGCACCTAAAAACATATAAAACGAAACCCATTACGTTTTTTTAATATTACTCCCCTGCCCCTCTCCACCCTAAGTTAGCGACCGTTCACCCGATTGGTAAAGTAATGCCAAAAATGAAATCGGAGCACCTAAAAACATATAAAACGATAATTATTACGTTTTTTAAATATTACTCCCCTCCCTCTCCCTACCATAAGTCAGCCCCCGTTCCCCTTAGTAAAATAATCAAAGAAATCAACTTAGCGCCCTCAAAGATCCCCGGATACCGATTTTGACATGTCTAGAGTCAAAAACAACGACGTTATTAATTTTGTCCGGTTTTTGAGGCCAAATGCTCGTTAGTGCGACTTCTAAAAGTGCGCTAAAAAGTGAAAAATAACTATAAATTTTTACATGAAATTGAACTTTTTGAAGTCGGCGCCAAATTATTTGTAAATGAAATAAAGAACTATTAATATATACAGGTTATGATAAGAAAGCAATTACAAATAAAGTATTTTTAATCTGTTTATGCGAATCACATTTTATCAGGTATTAGTTTGGTGCCGACTTCAAAAAGTTCAATTTCATATAAAAATTTATAGCTATTTTTCACTTTTTTGCGCACTTTTATAAGTCGGTTCAATTTTTTTATAAAAATTTTATTCAGTATTTTATGCATTCTACAATGGTATTTCGAAAATGTCCATATTCCCTGAACTTTGCCTTAACTCGGCTTACCATGCTTAGGCTTAGAGGTTGCCCATCAGGGTGAATTGCATTAAATAATTCATTCATTCCTATTTGTTGCGCGTTCTACCTCCAAAACCAATATTAAAATTTATTTTTTTTCACATTCAGTTGATTTTATCATTTTCCCACTAAATATCAATAAAGTTAAATAAACATTCTAACTCACCTGTTTCATCTACCAAGAACGAAATTTAATACAGTTAATGCTATTACAGGTGGGCAGGTGTAATATTAATTAACTTTTTCCCGATTTATCCCCAATATCAAACATTTTATGTTGGTTTTGGCTTTGTAACATATTTTTTTCCCAAAAGCCAAAATGTAATTTTACGTAATCTATATTCAATTACTAACAGGATTAAATATTTGGGCCATCCATTATTAAATGTTGTATGCCCTAATTTCCATTTTGCGTATTATCTTTGTCAATATTTAGTTTAATAATTTTAATTATTAATTTTGTGTATTATTATCAGAGTTAAATCTTTAATATGAAAAACAATACTGCAGTAATTAATAATTCTATTTTTATATTAATAACTTGGTTGTATAAATATTTTATTTATATGTGAAATAACCTAGTTTAAGACAAAAAAAAAATGAGTTAATTACCACTGCTTACAAATCCAAGGACAATAACATATATAAGTAGTTTAAATAGACATTTTAGTCAGCGATAATTAATTTAATAAACAGTATTTTATCATTTTAATTTTTCTTTTATAACGACAAAGGGTCTAAAATTCACTCCAGTATTCTAATTTCTATTTTACCAACTTCTTAACGCAGACATTGCTACATTGTCTTTTTTTTAATGGCGCGATACCTCACAATGAGGTGAAATAAGGAGTTAATTTAATTAAAAAAAAAGGAAAACACTAAAGTACACTTGAAGGTTAGTAGCAGCACCAGCGAACAAAAATGCTGAGCTAGCCCTCTATGTTGGAGAGTAGGAGTGGAAAATTAAGGGCGCCACTGCATCAGAAGCTAGGCTGAGTGCAGAAGGCTTCCACAATGTTATTAGGAACTAGCTCTCAACTTTACTATGCAGCAAGTACAACGAAACAAAAAAAGATACAAAGGCAAAAGTAGCAGGTGATCCAAATAAAATAAATGATTGACAATAAACCTCACACAATATAGCCGACTAGTTTTAAAATTACAAATCAAATTCGTCAGCTCAAAGCAACTGTCTCCAATTTACTAATATGCACTAATATTTTTTTTTTGGGACGGCTACTACTCTTGCCAAAGAGTATAGTGGTTATCCCATATATCACGGCAGAGCCATCTAAGAGCTTCTGGGGGCTCCAACAGCTCAATATTTAAAAATCCTCAAATACAGAATGCCCCATGATGCAGTGCCGTAATCCATTTCTGGGAAAATTGACTTTGGAAAATTCTTAAAATTTTATAGTTTGGTAAACTTAATGGAAGCAAATCGCCTTTTTTGAATTTTTGAACTAGACAACGTTATACAAAATTATCATTATTTTTTATGCTAAATCTTCTTCTTCTTTCTCTACCTTATATAATAGGTCCCTGATCTGTTCCTTCTTCGATTTTCCTCATTCTGGGCTTAAATTATCGCTCTACCTTTTCCGCGGTCGACCTCTACTGCGTGTACCACTAGGCGATTTATCTCGTGCGATCCTTACCAGTCTATCCTCTGTCATTCGGCTTATGTGTTTGTTCCATTGTGTCTTACGTTGTAGGACCCACTCATTAATGCAGTCTGTGTTGCATGATTGCCTGATGTTATCGCTTCTTTCTCTGTCTAGTAGCGTTTTTCCTGTTATTCGTCGAAGTATTCTCATCTCTGTAGTCTCCAATAGTTGTTTCGTTTTTGTCGTCTCTGGCCGTGTTTCTGAGGTGTATGTCATAATAGGTCTAATTGTGGTTTTGTAGATCCGAAACTTTGTTTCTTGTTGTAAGTGTTTGTTTCGTCAGATCACGTCGTTGAGGCAACCCGCCACTTTGTTTTCTTTGGCCACCTGCCCTCTTACTTCATCTTCGATGTTGCCATAACTAGTTATGTCGATTCCTAGATATTTGAAACTCATTTCTTGTTGTATTATTCGACCGTCCAGTTCTAGTTTGCATCGGAGGGGTTCTTTTGAGGTTGTCATACATTTAGTTTTTTCGGCTGAGATAATCATATTATATTTTCTTCCCGTAAGATTAAAGGTATTTAACAATCTCTGGAGGTCGTCTTCATTTTCGGTACATATCACAGCGTCATAAGCGTAACAGAGAATTTTTATTTCTATATCTCCCATTTTATATCCTCTACCAAGTCGAACCTCCTTTATTATTTCGTCCATTATCATGTTAAACAATAAAGGACTAAGCGAGTCTCCCTGTCTAATACCGCTGTTGACTGGTATGGGTGTAGATAATTTACCGTTAGTGCGAATCTGAACTTTATTGTTTGCGTATATGTTTTCGATGGTCTGAATTATATTGATAGGAATATTTCTCTTATATAACAGGTGGATTACGTCATCTAGTTTTATGCGATCGAATGCCTTTGTTAAATGCTAAATAAGGTAAGATAAAAAAATAGGGGGTTTATATTTAAAAAAAAATCGACTTTTAGCAATTTTTTCACGTTAATATTTAATGTTAGTTTTTAATCACATGTATTTATTATTTATTATCAAAATATCAATACAGTAAACTAAAGTAGAGATTCATCTAGAAGAAAACTAACTCCAATTAAATATTAATGACTTCCATAGAGGAGAGATTGATAGTTACGCTTAAGCTTGTAAACGTCATTTTTGACATAAGATGTAAAATATGTTAAAAACAGTTAGACTTAGGTATAAGACATTATACATAAAATATGTCTATAATTTTAAGTAAAATCTAAAAATAAAATAACATACATAATGTTAGATTGAAAATAAGCAAGAAAGCATATAACCGGAAGTTCTACCATCTTGAAAATATTTTAGCCGGATTGCCCCCATCGACTTTAGTATACTATCAAAATTTTCCTATATATAGTTTTCCATAAATAGATCGAATTGTTTCCCTGTGGGACACCTTGTATACAAATCTTGAAAATACTTTACCGAATTACCTCATCGACTTCAGTAAACGTTGTGAGATACCCTGTATATATCCTGGTCTCGAGCAAGGGAAGAATCTTATATTTTAATTTACAATCAATTTTATGAGAATATTTTCCCCGTATTGAGAAAAATATCTTGATTTTCCGGTGGCCAGTTCACCCCGGATAATTAGTTATTAGTAGTTGTTTAAACAACGCAAAATATTCGGAAAAAAATTATAGATCTTACTTAACTATGGCTAAAAAAGGCAAAAATGTATCTTCCAATAAAATTCATTAATATAAACTCCTGTTGCATAATTTAATCCAGATAGTTAGTTAGCCATTTTCCAGGAAAATATCAGGCTAATATTTCATATTTGAATCAGATTTAAACCGCATACCACTTTGCTTCCTTGAAAGGCGTAATTAGTAAATTGATTAGGTTTAAGAGTTCGTGCTAAACCTAAATTAAATTATGTTTTGGTATGATATTGCAACTGGAATAATATTTGTATTCCTGCCAATAGTATAATTGTTGAGAGGTTAAATTGGATAAGCTTTAGAATAGATAGGTACTGGTTAAAATTGAGTTCTAAAGTATTATCGAGATGTTAGGATTGTGTTTTGAAAAAGTTATAAGGTTTTATTCTCTGACCATGGGCGGATCCAGGGGGTGGGCGGTGAGGAGCGATCGCCCCCCCCCCCAAGAGCTTTGAGTTCAGAAAAACAGACTCGATTTTGCCTCTTACTTTTTCCAGAATTGTAAAATTAATCCAAATTTACAACATCCACAAGCTGTACTAAAATGAGCATGATTTTCAATAAATATGAAACACAATGGTATACGTTTGAAGTTTATATCCTAATTATTATCAATTTTCTGACCTTTCTTCGAGAAAACATCCTCGATATTCGTAAACAACGGGTCGAAATTTATAAGAATAATCCTAGTGTGTTCAAATATTTTAGCTACGAACACCCTCAGGGCGCCGGACTTTTATTAAAACATAGATCTCAACCCCAGTTGTGTTATTCACGTAAAGTTATATACAGGGTGGCCGGGAAAATGCGAGAAATCTCCCGGATATGAAGAAAACACGTGAAAGGAAGAACATAGGCTCCCAAAGTGATGCATTGGAATCAAGTTTATTACACATAATTATTGAACTACCAGGTATATTTCAATTTTTTTTAATATGTATGTATTCTAGGTTAGTTTAGGTTTATTCAGGTTAGTTCAGGTTAGAACTTCAAAATTACTGCCCAAGAAAGTGTTGTGAATTACTCACAGCTGCAGGGATGGACTATCTGTGACACGCATGACTCCATTTTTTGTACACCTAGTATGATATGAACTTTGGATAATATTTTTTACATATCTTTAACGATTGACTTAAAATTAACTACTCTTCAATCATGTTGATAATCCTAACCGTCTTTGAAAAAACGTCATTGTATTTACATTACGTATTTCAATAAAATATATATCTTTATTCTTATCAAATGTTCAACCTTCAACCTTAATGATGATAAAAAAAAATTCGATCCAAAATTAGACCATACCTCTCTAGTTAAAAACATCTAATTCTGTGGATTGCGGTTCGCCCTAGGTTCGCAAAAAATGTGCGTTTTATTTTATCGGAACTAAAAACAAAGTATTGTTGTTGCAAACTTTGTTAGATATGATTAATTCTTTACGTGGATAATAATTTGCTGATTTTTGGATTTCGTGGTGAAATTAATTTGAGATAATTCGAAATATGGAATACACGTTTATTGAGTATGCATATATACATCTGATATATGGACTTGCATCTTACAGTGCTTTGGAAGTCAGGAGGTTATATCACGACACATATCTTAATCGCTGTCTTCCAAATCAAAAAATGTTCAACGACTTGACCAACGTCTAACAAAAACAGTACGAACATCAAAATTAGAGGAAAATATTTAAATGCTGTAGATGACACTCCTTCAACGAGCACTAGAAAATTATCAGCGCAGTTTAATATGTTGAAAACAATAGAACAAGAAGTTCTTCAAGAATGGCTGTTATATCCATATCATTTGAAAAAAGTTCATGAACTGATTCCAGAAAATTTTCCCTGTAGAATGCAATTTGCAAACTCGGTATTGGATCAGTAACGGAATAATGTAAACTTCACTAGCAGTATTCTCTTCGCGGATAAAGCAGGGTTTACCAAAAATTGTATCATAAACTTACACAACTCACATGTGTAGACTGATGAAAATCTTCATGCAACTATTGTTTCTCATCATCAACATCAGTTACAATCAATTAATGTCTGGGTAGGAATCATTGGCAATTTTTTGATTGCAGGCACGACTGCATGAAAAACCTTATTTGGAGTTTCCCCAGAACACTTTTCGCGTTCCGTTACCACTTGAAACCCACCGAAACATGTACGACATACACGATGTTTTATCACTTCATTTCAGCGTTGCTGTGCAGGAGTACCCGAATACCGTCTACCTAAACCGTTGGATAGGTAGAGGAGGACCTATTTTCTGGCCTCCTTGATCTCCCAACCTAACACCGTGCGATTTTTACTATAGTTAAAGTTATGTAAAAAACGGTGTCCAAAGGTCTTGCCAAACAGGATGTAAAAAAAATGGGGTCATAAGTATCACAGCTAGTCCGTTCCTGCAGTTGTGAGTAATTCATAACACTTTCTTGGATAGTAATTTAAAGGGTCTTACCTGGTATATATCAGATTAGAAAAAAATTGAAATATATCTGGTGGCTCAATAATTATGTGTAAAAAACTTGGTTGTATTGCAGCCCTTTGAGAGCCCATATCTCAGAAAAGGAGATCTATACGAAAAAAGTTTATTTGAACTTGTAGTATTTCTTTCACGTGTTTTCTTCATATTCAAGAGATTTCCCACATTTTCCCGGATATCCTGTATAATACAAAAAAAAAATAAGTTTAACTGTGCAGTTAACTCCTACTGCAGTTAACATCAGATCAGCACTAATAATAATAAACCTTGAATAAATAATTCTATCTCTCGGGACATTTAAAAAATTTTAATAAGAGCCTGTAATGCATACTAAATCTTTCGCTGGGCAGTCATTACCAATATTTGCAGAAACCATCATTATTTATACAACGGTCATTGATTCTGGCATTATTTGTTCCATACATTTGCTAATTAGGACGTAAATACGAAAAACACACATAAAACTATTTGGCGATTCGTAATGTGGTTCAGTATTAGCTCTAATCTGATATATTATTTAAAGAGGTTATTTTGTTAAAGTTATTGCAAAAAAAAATCCGAGAAGGGATTCTATAATAGAGATAGGAAAAAGGAAGGAAAACAAGTATCTTCAAAACAGTGATTTTTTATTTATAAGATGATATATTCAGGTACTTAAGCCCATTTTTCCATATTCTACAACTTTTAAAAATTTTTATTACTAACTAATGCTTGAAAACTATTGGAACTATCCTCTGGCTATCCCTTATTTTCATTGAACTTGGTACTTGATTCTTCCTTTTTTCACTTATATCTTTGTAATTTCATGAGACCATCATAAAATTAAAAAAAAAGAGAAACAAAATACCCGATGTCAGTGTTATATTTGAAACGAAACTTTCCTAGAAAATGGAAAGAGGCGCCAAAGACAAGAATGAAGGTCAAGGTGACGTCTAAACTTTCTTTTTTGGAGTTCGAATGTTATTCAGTTAAATCGATGACAACTGATAGCTTACAGAATGCTAAATTTGTCAGTTAAATCGAATAAAATAGATTTCTTTCCTTAAATGTCTTACAGAATTTATACCTTAATACATAAAGTACCGAGACTTTTATTGTATATACTAGTAAATAACAAAGAGACTAAAGGTCATTAAGTAGAATAATATACAATAAAAAAGGAATCAATTTTATAAGAAAACTAAATTTAATTGTTGGATCTTATGAGAACAAAACTTGTCTATTTTCCTAAATTATATTCGTGTATAAGATTAGTTAATAAACAGCTTCAAAAGTTCCAATGCGCTGACAGCATACTTCCATAAATCAGATTTTATAATTTCATTTTATTTGCGAGATTAATAAATAATAAACTAATTTGGATTTTTAAAAAATACTGTTTTTAAAAAGCTAGTTGGATGGCGCAGCCAACGGTAGGATATTCGGGATCAAAGCATTAATTTCAATGAACTAACTGAATATATGATGGTATAGTGATTGATAGGGGTATTTAAACAAAGCGGTTCTCAACATATGGAGAAACCTGTGGACACATTTTTGGTACAATGTTTCTTGATGTGCATCAAGAGTCAACAACCCATATCATAGTACAATTCAGCAAGTCCAGATGTAAACGATTCAGGATGCTTAAAATCTTACGAACAGGATTGAATTAAAAATGTGGGGGAGCATGAATCCAAAATATTTAAAAAAAATTCAATATGGAGGATCTAATATGGCGAACAAAAAATCAATTTTTGTCCAATTTTCTCCATAGTTGGTATGGGGGAGTTTTCGGGGTTGCACATAACGAATCTAAAAGTATTTTTGAAAAATTCAATATGGTGTATCCAATATGGCGGATTAAAAATTAATTTACCATATTCGCATTTTTTCAGATTTGGTATTAGAGGGTTTTCAGGGTCATGTATTACGAATATGAAGTTAATTTTCACAACTATTAGGTTGATAAGATACAACATGCGGGACTGAAAATTTAACATTTTCCGATTCGGTCTAAAATTGATTTTGCAGGGTTTTTGGGCCGCATACAAACTTGAAATGCAGTATAAAATATATCGGCCTAAGAAATTAGGTCTCACGTTCTTTAAATATCGATGCTGGAAGGTTTTGGGACCTATATTACCAATCTAAAATTAATTTGAAATTTAATTTATTATATTTGTTGAAAGAACGTCTTATATATTCAGTGCAATATCGGTTGCCTCTCAGAGAATTAGTCAGTTTTTCTCTTTCTGATTTCAATGACTCTTCGTCACATATTGAAAAAACTCTATGTATTAAAGAGTTTATGACGGATTGTTTTTGAGAAGGATGACGTTGCATTGAGATACCGATTTGTTTGTGTTGATTTTCTGTACACAGAATGTCCTAATTTGCCATTCTCTTTCCTCTATATTAATATATCAAGATAGAGAAGGGTACCATTTGATACAGTTGCCATAGGACGCAATTCCATTTTGCGCAGAAGTCGTTTACAAGATACCTTGCTCTTGTGGTGAAGTGTATGTAGGTGAAACAGGATGATCTATATCCACCAGGTTTAAGGAACATTAAATATATCTAAAAAAGGAACAAATTGAACAATCTGCAGTAGCTGAACACCAGCATTGCTCAGGCCACACTTTTAATCTAAAAGAAACTAAGGCACCAACATCACTGCTTGGTTTCTTTAAACGAAAAATTAGAGGATCACTCGAATTGTGTAAATATTCAAATAATATTAAAAGAGATGCACGTTACAGTCTACATCATACGTGAAAATCGATTATAAATACTGGGTTGTTGCTCCTTAATAGCCATTCAGTGTTTTTATGTCGCCGAGTAAAGATCCCTGAAGATGCCTCGTGCAACCATAGGCGAAACGACAAATAATAATTCCACATGATTTAAATCCAAGAATCATGATTTTCAACTACAACACAGCCAACTTAAACAAGGAAAAGATAATATACGTTTGCGAATTTTCGATAAACGCCTACTTGTAATATCCTACATATTTGTAAAACTGGCAAAAATAAGATGGAAATCTTGTACCAAAAATATTAAGTAAAAGTAAACTTCGAAAATGTCGATTTTGTGTATAATAGATAATAATATTTTATAAAATATTTTTTCGGCATTCAAACAAATTTTAAAATTGAAAAAAGTTTTCCGCCTTTGCTTGAAGCGTGTTTTTCCCTTCAAGCGTAGCTGGGAAACTTTTTTAATTTTGAAATTTGTTTAAATGCCACAAATAATGCCGATAAAAATTTCTTATATTAAATTTTTTGATCATTTAAACAACGTTTTTCGAGCCGTTTATATAATAATGAAAAAATTTGTTATAAAGATTTTCATTTAGCTGAAATTTATAGGTTTGATTAAGAACTGTTATCTGTCTGTACGAGGGTATCCCTTTGTATTTCGGGAATAACAAACATAAACAAATATTTATCATTGACAATGATTTTATTGTTTTTCTAATTTTTCTTTACGATGATCTTTTAATTAGTCTGTACCTACCCGGAAAGCATTGTTGCCACTGTGTAAATAGTATCTTCAACATATGGTTTTCCAACTTTTTAACATCCTCTTTAGGTACAGGAGATCGTTAACTACACTCTTTATCCTTCATGTACGGGAACAAAAATAAAATATTGGGTACCACAGCAGGACTGTATGGCCAATCAGTTTTGAGGTGTGATATTTTGAACAGCTGATTATGAATCATTTGCGTGATTTTCCGAAAAATGCGTCTAGAGCCGATTTTCCGGACAACTGTAAAAAAATTTTCACTTTTGTTCTCTCTCTAACAAGAGTTATAAGGGAAGCCATTGAAATTGCAAAGAGGCCCAACAACTTAAATAGCAGAGATGATAGCCAGCGAGTGCCTAATACTTGGAAAAATCTGCTTACAAAACATCAACCAGTACCACTTGTAAGGAAACAGATTACAACTCCCAAATACTGGCAACAGGGCCGATGACGCGCAGCAGGTCTCGCAACCTGATTGGTCAGAACCATTCGGAAAACGAACGCGTCCGACGTACACACGGGACCGATAGCACCCGAGTCGCAGGCGTCAGTTCGCTCGTAGATGCCAAAGAATGAGCTTTGAAAATGATGAATGAGATTTCATCGAAACGTCAGCTGCCTTAAAGTGCTGAGAGGGACTCAGCACATACACGGGATGTATATATATATATATATATATATATATATATATATATATATATATATATATATATATATATATATACACGTGGCCAGATGGGTTCCTGATATTTCGTTCAACTGTTCTCGTAACTTGAAGTCTGTGTGTTGTAGATATGTGTTCATAAAGGTCATATTTCAAAACCAGTGTTTTTCACCCTCATTGTATTTAAAGTTTTTTTTTTATATTGTTTTCTTTAATTTAATAACATCTCAATAAAAAGATCCGTCTATTTTTTTTCTGCGACCAGATGAGTATATGTTCCTGATATTTTCTTCAATTGTCTCGTAACTTGGACTCCGTGTGTTGTAGATATGTTTTCATAAAAGGTCATATCTCAAAACCAGTATTTTTCACCCTCATTGTATTTATGTTTTTCCTGTTTTAACATATTGATAAATATATTAAATGATTCAAGAAAAACAGAATATATCACTACATAGTATAAAACAAAGTCGCTTTCTCTGTCCCTATGTCCCTTCGTATGCTTAAATCTTTAAAACTACGCACCGGATTTTGATGCGGTTTTTTTCAATAGATAGAGTGATTCAAGAGGAAGGTTTATATGTATAATAACATTCATTAAATAGTGGAGAAATACTGTTATTTTTGAGGTTTCTAATGTGATGTCGTTAATTATCATATTTTTTTCCGCAGGCTGAACCCTACGAGATTTATCAAAATAATGTACTAATTATTTGTACACATTGAAAAGGTCTACAGAAAACTCCGCGATGGTATATGTCTATCTCTCATGGATATCCCACAATAACATTTTTTTGTCATTTACTTTTTACGACAAATAATGGCAAATTCTGAAGCGATTTTAACCAATACAGCATTAATCCTTATCCAATTAAATAGCTTAAATACATTGTTGATTTAATATAGATCTATATGGTCCTTTACAGCACAAGATTTAAATGAATATTTTCGAAGATATTACAGATTTAAAATTGCGGGAAGTAGCGCTTGCGGCGGTACTGGCCGACCGGGGCGGCGGCAGCGTGCCTATAAATAGCGCGTCGGAGGCCGATGTAATAATTGTTGTAAAAATAAAATAAATAGTCACAGTTTTTCTGTAGTGTATTTAGTATCAGCATTGCACCCGTGCGAAGCCGGGGCGGGTCGCTAGTATATATATATATATATATATATATATATATATATATATATATATATATATATATATATATATATACATATATATATATATATATATATATATATATATATATATATATATATATATATATATATATAGCTGCAAACACAAATTTAGTTCATATCTTGTTCACTGGGAAACCCTAGTTTTCCGATAGATAAGATTTTTTTATGCTGATGGGGACAAGTAAAAAAATATTATGAACAAAATTTTGTATTTTACAGAGTAATTTTGACATATTTTATTCACCTTCATAAACACGTTTTGCTATATTTTTAATAATTAATAAAAAAAAATACTTCTTACACCTGGCAGATGAGAAAAAGTTATTATTCGCAACAAGTTATGTCAGTTTAGAGGGATCAATTGTAGTATTTCTTTCTAATTTAAATCATTAGTTTTAGTGTTAAAGCGGCATTATTTCTAATTTTGACAATTTTTCCCAGTGTAGTAAGCAAGTCACGAGGCAAGCAAGGTATATATAGCCAAACTTTGAAACACGCTAAACGATGCTCTCATGGTGGGATCGTTTGGTGCGGCACGTGACTTTGGCTGCTAAAATAAGCGGTAGGCTTGCTTGCCAGTACCGAAAAATGCGACCCCTATCTTTTGGGCAGCGCGTTTCGTGTACTCGATTTTACATATTTCTGTTTTAATTCACCGTCGCGCCACCATATGACGGTTTTTTTACAAACTTTGTTAATCTGTGTGGTTCTTGTATTATCAAGTGGATCATCGAGATGTCACCTTTGTCGTCTTATTTGCTGTGTTTTGATTATAAATTCGGCTTTTTACGATGCAAAGGCGAGATGATGGTTTGTACCGACTGCGGTGGCCTGACGAGTCCCATATTAGGACGAAACAGCGCTGTCGCCATCTGTCGGACCCGGAGTTTTTCCATATTTTGGAGTGCTCCGCACTTTTTAATACGAGAATCATATAGATTGACAAATGTTCACGTCCGCTTCGCCAATATTTTATTCTATTTTATTTTAAATTACACGGACAAAAACTTATCTACTTATTTATATATATATATATATATATATATATATATATATATATATATATATAATAGTGGACCCTTCAATTTCAAAGGCACAACCAAAGAGTCGCACGAGTAAGATGGCAATCTGAGGTCCTTTAATTTTAAAATTCAAATCTTAAATTGTAGTTTTACACTCTTGACGAAAACATTCTAATTATATTTAATAATTAATTAACATGTCTGTAAAAGGGTGGCTTCCAAATTATATTGTTTATATATTTCAGTAAACAAATTCTCAAAGACTGAATATTCATGCCCAAAAAGGCGAGAGTGATGAATAAGCCTTATGGAATTATGAAATAATTGATTCTCTTGGCATAAAATTTCAGAATTAATTTGCATAGTAGTCGTAATAGTAATAAGTTTCCTGTTAATATGAGACAGTTACAACATATCAAATATTTACATAGGCAGTGTGAAAACATACGAGGAAACCCTTTACAGTGTCATATAATTAAATTGAAATTAAATTAACACATTTTAGCTATAACATCTGATCCTCAATGTAAAAATATTTACATCCTTTGACATCGGAGTTATGCCAGTTCTCTTCTCCTTTAGTTTATATATATATATATATATATATATATATATATATATATATATATATATATATGCCGAGTGTGATATATTTGATTCTTGTCCTCTGGTCTCTAGTGTATTTGCTGATTTTTGTTGTTTTCTTTCTTGATTTTTTATTAATGTTTTTCATGTAGTTGAAAAATTTATAGCATGGTCTCGTTTATTTAGCTCTCCCGCCTTTCCGATTTCTAGGGCCTCTCTTATGATGCGTACCTTGTAGTTCTGTAGTGGTGCTATTTCTTTTGTTTTTTCGTAGTCGATGGTATATCCGGTTGTTTGGTGATGTTGAAATAGGGCTGAGGTTGTCTGTTTGTTTTTGAGGCTATTTTTATGTTCTTGGATTCTTGCTGATATGCGCCTGTTTGTTTGTCCTATATAAGTTTGATGGCAATCTGCACATGGAGTGCTGTAAACGCCATGATTTTCAAGGTTGGTCTTGTCTTTGGGATTTCCCAGGATATTGGCTATTGTTTTTTGTGGTTTAAATATGGGCTGTATGTTGTATTTTCTTAAAATTCATCCGACTCTGTCTGTTATTCCTTTTATGTATGGTATTATGGCTTTGTTCCTTGTTTGATCTTGGTCTTTGGCCTTTGTTGTAGTCTTCTCTTGTCTTTTTATGGCTTTCTTTATATCTGATTGTGAGAAACCATTCTGTTCTAGAGCTGTTGAAATGTGTCTTATTTCGTCTTGTTTTATGTCAAGTTTTGTTAGGCGAAGAGATCTTGATACTAGTGTGTTGACTACTGCTTGCTTTTGAGAGGGATGGTGATGTGACTCTGCATTGAGATATCGGTCAGTATGTGTGGGTTTCCGATATACGCTAAAGCCCAGGGTGTTGTTGAGTTTCCTAGTTAATAACAGGTCCAAAAAAGGAAATTTCTTTTTTTGTTCGATTTCTAGCATGAATTGGATTCTGTGGTGGATATTGTTCAGGTATATGAGGAAATCGTCCAGGTGTTCTTTTCTATGTGGATATTATAAACTAATTATCAACATAGCGTTTCAAAATTTTTGGTTTTAAAGGTGTTTTTTGAAGTGTCTCTTGTTCGAAATATATCATAAAGAGGTTGACTATAACTGGTGAAAGTGAGATCCTCATAGGTGGTCATTTGTTTATTTATATATTTGGTTAATAAACATGAAATATGTGTTTTTAGACAGGTTCTCCAAGTTCAATTGTGTAGGCTGGAAAATCTTCGTTTACGGCGACATTGACCAAAGTCTCAGCCAGTGGTATGGTTGGATAGTGATTTTATGTCCAGGCTTGCTAAGATATTATTTTCTTCAAGGTGAATGTTTTTGATCATTTTAGTCAGATGTTCACAGTTTTTCACGAAGGAATCAGCCAGATCGACTCTTGGTTGCATGGTACTACATACATATATATATATATATATATATATATATATATATATATATATATATATATATATACATACGCGTATGTTTGGAATTTGTAATAGTTTCACGGTGAAAATTTAAAAAGAAAATTTTTTAAGCAATTTTATGGAAAATTAATACTTTTTTTAAAATGTTTTCGGTACAAAGCTGTTTTTTTAAGCCGAAAAAATTACTTTTTTATTTTCTCCGAAACATATCACGCTAAAGATCGAGTGATTTTAGTTTTTTTTTAGCCCATAGGTGACTAAATATTAGCAAGCATAATAGAAAGAAGAAGTACAAAAATAACTGAGGATAGCATAAAAGACCCTCAATGTGTTTTTAAGTAGGGAATAAATATCCAGGACTTAATATTTGCGACAAGACAAGTAAACGAAAAGTTCATAAACAAGAAAAAAAAAGAGACATCTTTATTTTATAGACTTGAAAAAGGCTTCTGATAGTGCTTTAGAAAAAATAAAAATAAATAGATGAACAATAGAAGTAATAAGAAGGATGTATAAGAATAACATAAATATAGGAACTCATTCTTGTACTCGATAGAGTTAGATGAGGCTACAAAGGAAGCTAATCAATCAATGAATGCACAAAAAATTGGATACTGGCAAATACATAAGGCGTATTTAAGTGAAATAATACTGGCGGATAATAGCTGGAACCATTCAAAAACTACAAAGGAATCCAGAAATGTTAGACAAGGAAATCTCAAAGATAAATATGTTGGTAAAGATCTACAAGACTAACACAATGGTAACTGTAGGAAAAAATAAAATATATGATATTAAAATATAAAGAAAAATATTAGAGCATATGGAAAGTTATAAATATCTGTGAACAATAACACAATATAATGGAAAAATTGATCAAGAAATAAATAAGAAAATGAAAAAGGCAAGAAAAATATGCTATATGATAAGAACAACATTTTTACGAAAAGAGGACATTCCAAAATATGTTAAGATGGAAATAGTGGAGAAAATGGTAAACATCAATGAGAATACAAAAATAAGACGAACAGAGATAAAATAGAAAGTGATAAAACATACTGGCAGACTTTAGGGATCAAACTGAAATAATAGAAAAAAGACAGTTAAGATTGTTCTATTATGTTTCGTATGAGAGGGAATGACTAAAAAAAGTGAATAAAATGCGGGTGATGGGGAAAAAAAGAACGGAAGACCAAGGATCAAACAGAACGACGATTTTTAAGGAGCTATGGAAGGAAGAAGGATATTATAGATAGAAAACGATGCAGAAAAGTGGAAACTTGATTTCATTTGAGCTTTACACTGAAAGGTAGAAAAGCATAAAATTAAATAAGTAAATAAACCTGTTACAGGCAGAAAGACGAACTGAAGGACTCCATGTTAGCCACGGAATTTTTAAAACTAGGAGTTTAAAGATATAAAATTTACTTTCATGATAAAAACCTGATATTCTTGTATGTCATAACATACGGGTAAAAAAATGGGAAAAATTGAAAGAATATCAGATAATTTCAAAATTACTAGCATGTATAAAACATGTTATTGCTTGAACGAATTTTCTTTTGATTGATTTTTTAGAAAGTGCACATAAAATTTCATTTCCTTAAAACAGAAATATCCATTTGCTAAACTCGGCCTACAAAGTAATACAAGATAAGTTCACTGAGTGGTCAGTTTCCAATAACAAATGTTACTGTGTCATGCTGGAAACCGATGCGGTTGGATTGCCGATAAAATTTGCATGTCAACCAGAATAATCAAATACATTCGGGTTTTCTTCTTTAAAATGGAGTTTCCCAACTATCTTAATCGAATTTTATTTGCTCTGTTAAACATGATGGTTTTCCTGCTGTATTTATAGTTAATTTTACTTTGTGAGGTAGCAATATTGGCAAAATAATAAAATAACTAAATATGAACAATTTACAAAAAAAAAATTATTATTAGTCCAGTCGACAACGGTAAAAATAGGGTAATACATCCGAATTCTTTGTAGTTGCACCGATCAGGCGCGGATCCAAAGGGGGGGGGGCGGTGGGGGCGATCGCCCCCCCCCCCCCAAGAACTTGGAGTTCAGGAAAATAGACCCGATTTTGCCTCTTATACTATAGTTTTTTCAAGAACTAGGGAGAGTTTTTAATTTTTTACTTTTTTTTTCTTCGCAAACTACCTATGTTCTTTAGTCCGGTGTCTTTGGCAAAATCTGTTAGACACATATATTTTTCATAGGAATGGGTTAGAAATTTTATAATCTAAAATACCGGTCTATAATAATGGACTATTTGGGTTGGATAGCAATAGATATTTGGATATGTGAAGTGTTATAAAGGATTTTAGATATTTGGATATGTGAAGTGTTATAAAGGATTTTAATCCTTGTCATAGACATCGGAAGGCGTCAAAAAGAGGTCTATTTTATCACTAAATATTTATGGCATAGAGTATTATTTCAGTAATAAACTTAAAATAAAAAGTTTTTATAATATTATTATATTTCTTATGATTTTTTAATAATTCACATATATTAGAAAATATAGATAATTTTGACATATTTAACACAAATCACAACTGTAGTTTTATTATTTTTAATTTTGGCATAGAAACCATTTTAGGCACATTCAGACTAAAACGTTGCCTTTTTCTCTCAAAAAATTCTAAGTTATAATTTAAATACTTACAAAATATCAATTATCAAAAATACAAGAAGTTAAACATATATATAAAAAAAAATTCGTCAATATAATATTAAAATTTTTTTGGGGCTATCGGTCATTTTATTATTAATTAAAAACATTTTTGGGATATTAGACGTTCCAGTTTATTTATTTCTTAAACCATCTGCAGAATTACAATTAAGCACTAAAAACGGATTCAAATGTCATTAATTTTTATATGTTACAGAAAATTTAAATAATAAATTGTGTTAACCCTGGTAAACATCTTATTTGTCATCAAAGTCAGTGAAGCTATCTTCGCTCAGATTAATTATAATTGATTCCTCTCTCACCGATTATGAGATCGAGTTTCCACATTTTCTTTTATTCTTTTATTATATGGATTTTTCTCAATTATCTGCAGGAACTTTATTCAAAAAAATCTTTGAAAAGTCGAGTTAAATTATTAATTTTGTAAGTTGTGTTATTTCCAGCAACTCTACCTTTTATTTGAGAGAGATATTTCCTACACCAACGGACATTTTCCGGAAGATCTATAAGAACAGATTTCCTATCTGATTTTTTCCAACAAAAATTAAGTTCTCTGAGCAATTTCCAGTGCTCAGTTCTTTTAATTTCAAGCAAATCCTGATCTTCATTGATTTTAGTTAGAATTTTGTCGATGGTTGAGATCTGCTTCTCATAATAAAATGTATGTACAACTCCTTTAATTGCAGTTTACATCTCTTCTTCCAACGAGGTTTTTCGTCTGCCTGTGATCAAATACAGCTTGAAATTACTAACAATTCCAGTCGCTTTTTTCTCCGTCAGTGTTCGGTACATGATAGATTTTCGAACTCCTGTTATATTGGAACACATCTCAACAGAGCTTTTAACATTATTATCTAGATATTAAGGCATCATAAACATTCGTCGTAATAAGTTTTTCGTTGAGGAAAAAATGCCCTCCATCTTTTGAGTATCTCACTAATCTCAAATAATATATAAAAACAAGCACAAATAAAATAAATCACTAAGGACACACTGTAAGGTGTACTTTGCTCACTGACAGAAATAAAATTGAATTATCAGAAATTTTATTGTTGCAGTAAATTTATAAAAGCTTATAATATTTAAATATAATTAGATTTACAGCAGTTCTCAGTTACCGGAGGCACTGAAGCAGGTACGTTGGAGATTTCGGTGACAGTTTTATTACTCTTTCTAGTTCTTGAATAGAGTATAGGAATCTCCCCTTCCCAATGGCTTTGAGTTCAGGAACATAGAACCGATTCTGCCTTTTATATTAGGAATGTGTATGCTACTGGCAACCCCCCCCCCCGTTGACAACCCCCAGGAGCTTTGAATTCAGGAAAATAGACCCGATTCTGCCTCTCGAGGAATGTGTATGTTGATCGCATCTTCCCATCCCCTGTCGGAAACTTGTTTTTTCTTGTGATCGCTCCCCCCCCCCCTTTCCTCTCTAAGAGCTTCAAATTCAAAAAAATAGCCCCGTCTCTGCCTCTTACACTAGAAATGGAAATGTTGTTGGTGTCCCCCCCCCCCCCTCGGGGACAACTTGCTTTCGCTTGCCATTCTGTACTTTTATGATATCACCGCCCCCCCCAAAGAGAGAGGCTGGATCCGCCCCTGGCACCGATTTTAATTAAATTAATAATTAAGCTCATTTTACTCCCTTCTTCAAAAGCTATATGCTCCTGAAATGTGTTTTTATTTTAGGGGGTGAAAACTAGAAATGAAATAAGTTATTAAAATTTAGATTATAGCGATACTTCGATCGAATTTATGTTTAAATATATAAAATAAATATTCTTTCCGGTTATGGATTATAAGATGTGATTTATTGCAACGTTAGATTCTTTTAAAACCATCTCTTAGAACGAAATTTACAAAAAAATTAGTTTGCAAGCTCGAGGTTATTTTAGAAGACACCGATTTTGATAACACTTGGCAATTAAGCTGATCTTACCCTTCTCTTCAAAAATTCCATGTCTGTGATGTGTGCACTTTGTATGAGTGGGGTGAAGACTACTTTTTATGAAAAAAAGTGATAAAAACATAAATTATAGCGACACTTCGATTGTAAATCGATCAAAAATTAATATTTTTTCTTTCATGTTCTAAATTAACAATGCAACGTTACATTCCTTTAGAACCATCTCTTATAAAGAAATATACAAAAAATGTGATTTATTGCAATATTTTAGAATAATCCCTTATAACGAAATTTACAAAAAAAAAATAGTTTTCAAGCATCAGATTTTTTTAAAAAACACCGATTTTGATGAAACTTGGTAACCAAGATTATCTTACCTTTCTCTTTAAAAATTATATGTTCGTGATGTGTGCTCTTTGTTTGAAAGGGATGAACACTATCCCTAATGACAAAAAGTTAGAAAAATATAGATTATAGTGTCACTTAGATTGCATTCAGTTTAAATATTTATAATAAATATTCTTTCACGTTCTGACTATAGGTTGTAATTTATTACAACGTTACATTCCTTAAAAACTAGCCCTTATAACTAAATTCAAAATAACATTAGTTTTTAACGTCTTAAAATTGTTTCATGGTTCTTTTATAATAAATTCAAATTCCATCAGTTTTAATAATATTATTTCGGATATTACAACTTTAGAACAATCAAAAACCATTCATTTTGTAATTATTATAGCTTTTTAAGGGTGCGTTCATAATACATTTAAATTCTTTTATTGTGAATAATATTTTTTTGGAATAATGTTAATTAAAATAATCTAATCAAAATTAGAAACTGAAAACAGGGAATGTGAAAATTGTATGTTATATATATATAATGCTTTATTTTTACAATTTATATATCTTTCAAAAAATTATTAACATTATCAACTTTCCCCTCTGGGTCTACAATTGGTGGACAATTTTGATACTCGTCACCAATCCATGTTCCACATGTTGAATGACAATTGATGACTGGGCACTCTATTCATATATACACATAAAGGATTTTTAGAAGGTCATATACAGAGAGAGGAAGTGACGCAGAAATACCTTTGCCACGATAGAAAGTCCCTCCATCCAGGTGTTCGCCGGCAGGTTCCGTTACGTGTCTTTTCTTCTCTTACCTACAGCAATCGCAAACGTATAGTTTGTCCAGAATAAAACACACTCCAAAAAGTTTATCAAAAAAAGCGATTAGTTTTTTAACAATAACTTCCTTAATTTTTGATATCAAATTGCGCAGAAATTCATTTTGTAAGGAATTTATATAATGCTTTATTTTTACAATCTATATATCTTTCCAAAAATTATCAACATTATCAACCTTTTCCTATGAGTCTACAATTGGTGGACAATTTTGACACTCGTCACCAATGCATGTTCCACATGTTGAATGGCAATTGATGACTGGGGCTCTATTCATATAATAACATAAAGGATTTTTGAAAGGTCATACACAGAGAGAGGAAGTGACGCAGAAACCTTTGCTACGATAGAAAGTCCCTCCATCCAAGTGTTCGCCGGCAGGTTCCGTTACGTGTCTTTTCTTCTCTTACCTACAGCAATCTCAAACGTACAGGTTGTCGAGAATAAAACATACTCCAAAAAGTTCATCAATCATCCCGATTGGTTTCTTAACCATAACTTCCTTAATTTTTGATATCAAATCGCATAGAAATTCATTTTGTAAGGAATTTCAAAAGCTACTTGGACTGACAAATTGAACTTTCTCGGACTCTTCATTTTTGAGATTACTAAGTTTAAAGGGCTCAAGGAAGGTGGTCTACGAACTCTAATGCGGACATCATCAGTTAACTTTTATCCTAAAGAAACGAAAAACAAAACACAATTTTTTGCAAAAAAACCCTACATTTTTCGAATCCTGCATTTTTGAGTTAATGTTACAAAAACGAAATTTTCAAAAATATCAAAAATAATTTACACAATTAAATCAAACTTTTCTTTAAAACTAAACATTTTCAATCGGTTAAACTCTTTGAACATATTTTTATTAAATTTTAATTCTGATGGTAACGCCATTGGTATATTGCTGATTTTTTTTCAAAAAAAAACAAGACAACCATTTTATTTTCATTATAATTTCGTTAATATTCATGCTACAGATTTTTCAAAAATTCATTTTAAAGGACTTTTCAATTACTTTAAAAAAGATTTTATAACTTATCCTCCAAAATTTCTTCATTTTCCGTTATTTAATGTTAAATTTTTCGAATTCAGTTGAAGACGATCTATCTAATACAACTCAAGGGACCATAACTCCGTTAATATTACATTTACAGAAATAAAACAAAAAGCAGTCGATTTATTATTTTAAGGACTTTATTTCTGCTATCCATGATTTTTTTCTTCATTACATGTAAATTTTTTCCAGTTATTTGCGGAAAATGTTCGAAAACGTATTTTTTTAGGTGAAAAATCAACATTTTCAATCGCGAATAACTTAAAAAAAATATTGTTTTACTGAAAAAACTTCATAACCTATTTATTGTTCAAAATTCATCCTTTTATCGATTCCTGTAGGTCTTTTAAGGGTCCCAGTTTCTACCTCCGATAAAGGGTGTAATCCACCCCTAGGGTAAAAAAACATTATTCCATTAAATTTAATGTAATCTTACATTAAATTTAAAGTTTGATCATTACTTTTTAAGATGACTATGTATAGTAAATATAGAGCCAGTGTTCATTGAATTTGAGACATGTTGCCATATATTTAATGCACCAAGATTAATATGAGTTAAACAAATTCTGAAACTACCAGGAATAGATAGTGTCCGCCATCAAGACCAGTTTCGAAATTATTGGTTGTCGTCAGTACGGGTAGACATGTACACCCCACTATAAGAAAATTGAGCCTTTAAAGCAACTTTTATCATACTAAATAAAAAGTTCAATACAAGTTGCGCCATCTCCCGAAATCTTATGTAATGTGTATTGAATAATAAAGTGAATTTCTTTAGTATTAGGGTATATGTGAATTAGGTTTGATGTACAGAAGTTGAAATATCTTTTCAGTTACTTTATTGAAATTTAAAATACCATTTAATTAAATTTCCTGTACAACGAACTTATATTTCAATGACTTTGCTTTAAATTCAAAGTAAATGTAAATTATTCATGATTTAAAGTACAAACTCATTAAATCTACTGTAAAATAGACAACTGTAAAAAGAATTTGCACATACCCTGGAGCAGACGTACCCTCTGACCATGTTCTGCTGATGTAAAGATCGCACTATCAAGCATAAAAAAGCCAACAACACAAGTAAGGCTGGCACTGGATAAGTTGAAGGATTCTGGGATAAGGACGGAAATCAGTAATGAAATAAACATAAGATTTCAAACGATAACATCAAACATTGGAGTAGAACTAACCCAGTCTTAGGCGAAGATAACAGATACCGTAATGAATACTCTACAGACAAGACTGGGATACAAATCAAGAAACAAAAAGCAGAAATGGATGACCGATGAAATTCTGCTATTAATGGACGAACGACGGAGACACAAGAACGACGCAGACCAAAAAATCTATAGAAACATTCATAGATTAATAAAAACAAAAATAAGAATAGGAAAGAATTACTGGCTTAGACATGAATGCACTAAAATAGAACAACTGCAAAATAGACACGATCATTTAAATTTGCACAAAAAGCTGAAAGAAACTGCTGGATTTTATAGAGGATGGAAACCAAGCTTTATAGTAGACCAGAATAACAAGATAGTCCTCGAAAGCAAAAAAAAAATTGACATCTGGGAGGAATACTTCGGAGAAGTTTTTCAAGACAACAAACCACCAAGAGAGACTGATTTAAGTGATAGTTGGACTGACCCATCAATTACAAAAGAAGAGATTGAAAAAGCTATCCATAACTTAAAATACAACAAAGCAGCTGGACCAGATAAAATCCCGTCAGAAATACTCAAACTCCTAGATGAAATAGGTATTGCAGCATTGCATAAAGTTTTTAACATCATCTATAATACGGGTCTCTACCCCAAACAATGGCTATGTTCTACTTTTATCCGTTGCCAAAGAAACCCAGTGCAAAAAGATGTGAAGATCACAGACTTATCAGTCTAATGTGTCATACATTAAAGCTTTTCTTAAAAATAATTCACCAAAGAATATACAAGAAATGTGAAAGAGACGTGAGCGACTCCCAGTTTGGATTTAGACAGGGATTAGGTACAAGGGAGGCAATAGTCGCAACACAGGTACTGGTACAAAATTGCTATGACCAAAGAAAAGATGTGTGCCTATGTTTCAGAGATTATGATTATGGCCTTCGACCGTGTTCAACATCAAAAGTTAATACAACTCCTCGAGAGGTTCGACATCAATCAAAAGGACATCCGATACATCCAAAATTTGTATTGGAACCAGAATGAAAATGGTATGTCCAATACTATACAAATTGAGAGGGGAGTGAGGCAGGGGTGCGAACTATCTCCGCTCCTATTTAATCTATATTCGGAACTTGGAAATGTGGCTGTATCGCAGAATTCTTAAAATCTTATGGACGGAGAAGAAGACAAATGGAGAAGTTCTGGGGCGTGTAGGAAGAGAGCATGAACTATTCGAAGTAGTCAAGAAAAGAAACAGCCTATCTGGGACACATCATGCGAAACCAAAAATATGGGTTCTTACAGTTGATGATTGAGGGCAAAATTGAGGGCAGAAGGGGAGGAAGAAAATGTCTTGGCTTCGGAACATAAAACAATGGACAGGGTTACGTGATGTACAAACACTGATCCACACCGCCCAAGATAGAGAAGCAACGGAGCATGTGATCGCAAACATCCATTAATGGATATACATCCGAAGTGTACTATACAAATATGGTTAGCTTCAATTATTTAAAACCAAAATAGTTTTGAAACTGGGTTTTATTTAGTTGATTAAACCTAATTATCTAACCTACCGTAGTAGTAATAATAATACCTTACATAATTGGACGAAATATGTTTGTCTATACAGATCTGTCACTTAACCTAGATTAACGAAAAATTAACAATTAATTATTAACACCTGATTTTTCATGTAAAGCACAAAGTGCAACTTAACTTCCGGATATTTATTGTAATTAGCAAAATTAGACATAATGAATCAGCGGGTAGTCTACGACCTTTATTCCGGATGCACTAATTGCCCTGTGCAGAGCCATTTTATGTGGCCGGAATTTGAGAATCGGTCGACTGAGTTGCAGCACAAATCAAGGTTGATGACGCTTGATGTAACATTTTAGACACGGTAGCAATAATATATCATTAAAGATCCATAAATAGTGCTGTACAAAATGTTATTAACATGCTACCATTTAAAAAAATACTTAGCTGTTGTAAAGATAACATTTTTAGGTCGAAAGTAGGCTATAGTTTGTCCTGTTTTATAAAAGAGAGAATAGCAAAAGAGGATGAAAATGAAGATGCATTCAATAAAATTACCCATCTCTCTGAGCTTGTATCGATGTTTCGGACTAATCGGATTGTAAGTTGAAATTTCACATAGTCGAAATTTCTAATTCATAACCTTAAAGACCATTTTGGAAGTCAAATAAATTTTTTTTTATCTTATTCATGTGCGCGGTTTGTGACAGAATTTGACTATAGACGCCGGCAAACGATATATTGTGGTTGGTGTTGTCACATATTAGCAGCATTTTAAAAACTTTATAATTAAATTTTACTGTAACAAAGACACCCTGGAAGTCTGGACGTTCATGTTCTCTTTTGCAGCTTTAGTTCCAAACAACTACGGCTATTTAAGCTAACTAAAACCATAGCTCAGAATTCCAGGACTCAGACAAGGCTGCTAATTAGCTGGTCAGACATCTCTTATTCACAGCTTTCACCACAGTACGTCCGCGAGTTTTACGTGAAGGTTTTTAATTAAATTAAATAAAACAAGTTTCTCTAAGCACCTAGTCTATTAACAAAAATAAATAGACAAACGAATCATTTACAGTGCGAAACTTAAACTAATAACAGATAATAATTACGAAGTAACTAACATAATTTCTCTTGCCGTTCTATTAACAAAAATATAAAACCCAATTTTGACAAAATAATACACGATATTCCCTTAACTCCTCAAACTAAATAAAAAACAAAACAAAGAAAACCTCATTTCCTGACGACACTGCTCTTAAAAGACGGTACCGACTCCAACAATTTCCAGACTGGAACTGAGTTTAGTATTTCTTAAAAGAACGTCCCCAAATCTTACACCATGTACCTCTCTCGGCACCCCGCGACTCCTGCTAGTACCCATATTACCCCATGGATTCCTGTAAACGTCAATTTGAGGCTCGATATATATATATATATATATATATATATATATATATATATATACGAGTTTAAAAATATAAAATTTACTTTCATGATAAAGACCTCATATCAAATTTTGATAGAAATCGATATCATATTTTTGTATGTAAAATACGGGTTATATATGTTGTTGCGTAGTGTTTCACGGATGGGAACATGTGATTCAGTATTAATCCGGAAATACATCCGTTTGGTTTCTTGTAGAAGATTCCAGACGTTTCGCCAAAATCTCATTTGGCATTTTCTGTGCTCGCTGGTCGTAGATCAACTGAAAGAAACTTAAGGTGCATCATGCTTGATACGTGGTCGCATATAGTAGCGGTTGGCTGGCGTTGGCCCCGATTCTCTCTCGAACTCCGCCGTTGGTGTCAGTTTAAGCGGAAGATTAAGTGCATCGTCTCTCTTATTCAGAGTGCCATTATTTTCAATTTCGATGGATTCACGAATCAATCTTGCCTTGTAGTGTTCTATCTTAGCAACTTGCTGGCAGGTGTCAAAATCAATTTTGTGTCCTGTTTCGTGCTGGGGTTGAAAAAGTGCCAATGTTGGCTGTTTGTTTGTTTTACTGAGTTTATGTTCTTCTGGTCTCTCTGATATTGTTCTGTTGGTCTGGCCTATGTACGTTTTACTGCAGGTGCGACATGCGATTATATATACGCCTTGATTTTCTAGATTGATTTTGTCTTTTGGATATCTTAAAGAACAGCCTATTGTTTTGTGTGGTTTGAAGGCTGTAGATATGTTATGTTTCCAGAGCAATCTGCCAATTCTGTCTGGTGTGTCTTTTGTGTAAGGAAGTATGGTGATTTTTCTATCCTGGGCAAGTGGCCTTATTTCTTGCATTGGTTTTTGTTGCAATTTTATTGCCCTATTTATGGTTTGTGTCTTGTAGCTGTTTTGTTTGAGAGCCCTTTTTATATGTGACAGTTCTTTTTCTTTTCCGTTAGGCGAAGGGATCTTGATATTAGGGTATTGGCAACGCCCTGTATTTGTTAGGGGTGATGGTGAAAATCAACATTCGGGTATTTGGTCGCGTGTGTTGGTTTTCGATATACTGTGTATCGCAGATCTCCAGCCATTGTTTTGGTTTCGAGGACGTCTAGAAATGGAAACTGATTATTTTCCTCAAGATCCATAGTAAATTGTATCTTTGTGGGAGTAGAATTAAGAAACTCATGGAAGTACTTGAGCTGTTGTTTACCATGAGGCCATATTACAAATACATCGTCAACGTAGCGACACCAGAATATGGGTTTGAGATGGAATTTTTCAAGAGCCTTCGTTTCGAAATAGGTCATGAATAGATTTGCCACAGCTGGCATCTAACTATCTATATATCCGACCATCAAACAAAAAATATGCAGTTTTAAGACAATGTATGGTGAGATCCATAATATGAGTTGGGAAACCCTCTCTTTGAGCGATCTGATCCAGTGCTTCAACCATCGGTATGTTTGGATACAGGGATTTGCAATGATGTCGTCGTTGTCAATTCTTATGGAGTATAGAATGGTTAAGAAGTGCTCCGAGCTTTTAACGTAAGAAGCAGCATTCTCAACAAGCGGTTGCATTCATGCAGCGAGGTATTTTTCTAGTTTTTAAGTGGCAGAAATGTAAGTGCTAACGATGGGTCATTTTGCTAGTGGATCTTTGGAAGTCCGCATAGTCTAGGGCACCTGCTGGATTTTTTCTGTGGTATCAGTTTCTGTTTGACATCCTGTTCTATGGGTGAGTCGATAATTTTGATCTTTGTTGTTTTCTGAAGATATGTGTTAGAAACCCTTGACACATGTTCTTTCAAGATATCTTTCATTTTTGCAATACACTCTTCGGTATCCATGACGAGAGTTAAATTGCCTATATCTGCTGATAACATTATGATGTTATTATTTTTGTACAGGTCTTTTAAGGCTGTAAATTCAGCTCTGCTCAGGTTTTGCTTCGGAGGATTCGATGTTCTGAGGATTCTTGACACATCCTGCCGTATTTGCTCAGTCTCGTGGTTGTCTTTAGAAGAACGGGTAGACTCAATTTGTGTGTGAATCTTTTTCGGAGCTATTGTGGAGATGAAATATTTACTTAAAACTGTTTTTTCGGTTTCAGTCAGTTGGTGTTTGGATATGTTGTATACTGTTCTATTGTTGTTGGTTGTTGCTTGTTTGTTCTCTAGTTTGTGGTGGTTTTTCTTGATATTTTTAAATTTTTTTAAATGCGTTTTTGTTTTTGTGGTTTTTGTAGTTTCTTAAGGGTTCCATAGGATGGGATGCATTAAGTTACTCAGAAACAAATAAAATGGGTAGAGTGCCTTTTTCGTTCTGCTTAGTTCAATCCTTTTCTGTCTTATTTCCTTTCTGAGTAGGGCTTTTCGAGATTTCTCCAATAATGAAACTGTTCTCCCTGTTATTATGTGGTAGTTTAACCTTGTAAAAGCTGGTTGCACGTTGTTATTTCTACATCTTATTAAGAAGGTGAGATCGCATAGGAGTATGCGGGAATACATCCGTTGGTTCGTTTGGTTTCTTGTAGAAGTTTACAGACGTTTCGCCAGAATTTTATTTGGCATCTTCTGCACTTGCTAGTTGTAGATAAACTGATATTTCTTTTTAACATAAATAGCGATTGGACGTCTTTGGTAATTTATGTTCGAACGTATTTTAAAGCTGCCGAGCTCGACTGGAAAATCTATGTTTCTGGTTTAAAACAATAATAATTAATAATCAAAATAATCAAAATTATAGATGATGCCACAAATGCAAAAAAGAAAAATAACCTTCCTGATTTTAAAGTAGTTGATAACAATGAACAAGATTTTACTGATAATATCGTCATGGCTAACTTTTGTAATGATTACTTCATAAACATTGGCATTGAGATGGAGAAAAAAATTGATATTCCACCAATCTCTTGCAATCTTGCAAGTAATGTAAACAATTCTATGTATTTATACTCAGTGACAGATAACGAACTTATTAAATAAATTTACTCATTAAAAAATGATAGTGTCCCAGGTAAGAATGTTATTAGTGCTAAAACTATTAAATTTACACATTTAGAAATAACTAAACCTTTATCACATATTATTAATCTTATTTTTAATACAAATAAAATACCAGCTTATTTTGAACAGTCAATAGTATCTCCAATTTATAAAACAGGACCCAAAAACAGAATAGAAAATTACCGTCCAATAAGGCTAATAAATAACTTTGCTAAAATATTTGAGAAATGTCTAAAGGATCGACTCGTAAACTTTCTAAAAATGAATGGCATTTTATCGGGGAATCAGTTTGGCTTCTCAGAGGGAGTGTGTACTACTGACGCCATATATGGTCTGAGTTCTGAGATAATAGACAAATTAAATATGGATAAGAGGGTCATTCCCGTGTTCATAGACTCAGCGAAGGCTTTTGATACCATGTCCCATGAAAAACTTCTGGAGATCCTGGACCTCTATGGAGTGCGGTTCAGGGTATTGGAAGTCTTTAGGAGTTATCTTTTTAACAAAGAGCAGTTTACAAAGGTCAATGGCTGCCTTAGTGCGCCGCGGAGAATTCGGATTGGTGTTCCACAGGGGACCATTTTGGGACCAATACTTTCGTGACCTACATTAATATTTTGTTGGGCATCAATATCAATGGTAAAATTTATTCTTATGCTGATGACACGGCCATTCTGTTCTCTGGTGATACTTGGGATGAAGTAAGAGATAATGTAAAGGAAGGTTTTATGATAGTGAAATGCTGATTGGATTTTCTAAAACTAACTTTAAACATAAAAAAAATTATATTGCCTTCTCATTGACAAATGCATCTAGACCGCATTTTAATACCATTATGGTGAATGCGAGTACAGGGCTCGAAATTACATCTTGATACAGACTAAATACTTGGGGGTTATTATAGATTAATTTTTAAAATGGTCAGATCATACTGAATATTTAACAAATAAGATCCGTAAGCTCATTTATAAATTTTATTTGCTGAGGGAATTCTTAAGTACAAAACTATTAATAGTTGTATACAAATCATTAGTTGAATTACTTTTGAGATATGGTTTGGTTGTGTGTGTGTGTGTGGGGGGGGGGTACTTATAAAGGTAACTTAAAGGCACTTATTGTTGTACATAAATAAAGGGTTTTCCAATAAGAGGTGTCATTTTGAAAAGCCCGCTATTTCGGTAGATGTCACTTTTGACGCTGTAAGTTTTTGACGTTTGACAAGTAGAAACTACGCCATAAATAAAGATGGAACGATACACGCTTCAACAACGCATTGAAATTATTAAAATTCACTATAAAAATGGTGAAATTTTGGCAGAGACGGTTCGTAAAACTCGAACATTTTTGGGTCGTCATGAAGCACCTTCTCGGAGCGCAATAAAGAAATTGGTGAAAAAATTCGAGCTTTTGGGACAAGTTAGTTATGTGAAGAAGAAAACCCGTGCACGTCGCTCAAGAACAGCCGAGAATATTGCTGCTGTAGCCGAAAGTGTTGAAGAAAACCCAGGTTTGTCCATTCCTCGTCGTTCTTTGGAATTAGGGATTCCACAAACGTCATTACACCGTATTTTGCATAAAGATTTGGGTCTTAAGGCTTATAAAGTTCAGTTAACGCAAGAACTCAAGCCGGCCGATCATCAACAACGTCGTGCCTTTGCTGATTGGGTTCTTGAAATGCATGAAAATGATCCGGAATTCCATCGAAAAATCATCTTCAGTGATGAGGCCCATTTCCACCTCGGTGGCTTCGTCAACAAACAAAATTGTCGCATCTGGAGCTCGGAAAACCCAAGAGTTATTGTTGAAAAGCCTCTCTATCCTGAACGTGTGACTATTTGGTGCGGTTTATGGTCCGGCGGGGTCATTGGACCTTACTTTTTCGAAAATGAGGCTGGAGCAACAGTTACGGTGAATGGATTGCGTTATCGAGAGATGATTAATGATTTTTTATGGCCGGAATTGGATGGTATTTATCTGGACCACGTTTACTTTCAACAAGACGGCGCTACGTGCCACACAAGCAACGAAACCATTGATCTTTTACGGGAAAAGTTTCCGGGTCGTGTTATCTCTCGAAGAGGTGATCACAATTGGCCACCGAGATCTTGTGATGTGACACCTTGCGATTTCTTCCTTTGGGGCCACGTGAAAGACAAGGTCTACGCCAACAGCCCAGCGTCGATTCAAGACCTCAAAGATGGAATTCGTGAGGCTATCGAGGACATAGGGCAGCCACTTTGCGATTTGGTTATGGAAAATTTCATGAAAAGGATATGGTCCTGTAGGCATGGTCGTGGTGGTCATTTGGCTGATGTTATTTTCCATCATTAACGGCATACCTTCCTCTTTATAATGTAATAAATATCCGATCATTTATCTTAAAAAATGGCATTTTTCTTTGAATATCAAAATAACACCTCTTATTGGAAAACCCTTTATATCTTAAAAATTATCTACAAAAAAAATAAAACCTACCCTGCATACTTACCATTTAATGAGAACACATGCAGCTTACATTGTTTATATGTACAATTAATATATTTATATTACCATAAATCGAATAATTTGAAGTACAGGGTGTCTCAAAAGAAAGTTCACATTTAAAAAATTGATTTAAAAAAAAGTCAGGACTTTATTGAAAAAATGTTTATTACATATTAAAATACATTGTTTGGGAATTTATTTTTTTAAAATGATATCGTCCAAATGTAATCCGTTGCGCTCACGGCATTCATTTAATCGAGCACTAAAATTGTCCAGGACGGCTCGGCAGGTATTCTCCGTGATTTTCTTTTAATTGTGCCAGGGAAGTCGGTTTGTTGGCGTAAACTTTTGATTTGACATAACCCAATAGGAAAAAGTCCATAGGTGATAAATCAGGACTGCGTGGAGGCCAACTTATGTCACCTTTCTTTGAGATCAATTTGCCAGGAAAAAATTCACGCACTCGTAGCAGAGACATGTTGGACGTGTGTGAAGTTGCTCCGTCTTGCTGGAACCATGTTTTTTGGTTATAGCCAGGAAAATTTTGCAGTTTAGGCACGAAGAAGTCGTCTAACATCTCCACATACCGCTCTGAAGTCACTGTTACTGTGCGTTCCCTTTCATCTTCAAAAAAGTAAGGGCCGATAATTCCTCGCGCCGACATCGCAGCCCATACAGTCACTTTCGGCGAATGTAGAGGTTTCTGATGTTTGTGTTTTGGATTGTTTGCACTCCAATAGCGGCAATTTTGCTTGTTTACATGACCATTAAGATGAAAATGGGCTTCATCCGAAAAGAAGATGTTGGTAAACGTTGAAAAGCGTTCAGTCATCTGGTTTACGAAGTCAAGCCTCTGACCAGCATCCTGAGGCTTCAATTCTTGCACCAACTGAATTTTATAGGGGTTCAGCTTTAAATCTTTGTGTAAAATGCGGAATAATGATGACCTATGCACATTTAAAGCAACAGCACGCTTACGAATCGAAACGTTTGGGTCGTCACGAACAGACTGAGTAACACTCTTTACGTTTTCGACCGTTCTCGAAGACCTCGGACGCCCGGATTTTGGTTTATCTAGTGTTGAACCGGTCTCTTCAAATTTCTGGACCCATTTTCGAATAAGCCGAGCGCTTGGCGCATCATTTAAGTGACAAATATGTCGAAAATTGCAGAATTTTCTACGCGCTACAGTCGCCGAATTACCGTTTTTGTAAAACTCACGTACGCACAAAGCACGGTCCGCTCCCGAGAAACGCTCCATAGCGACTAAATTCCCAAGAGCCAGGCTACCGATTGATATACCCCCCGCGCCGCTAGGAATAGTTGCGTTCACGCAATAAGCAAATCAAATGTGTACTTTCTTTTGAGATACCCTGTATTTCATTAATCATAACTATTCAGCCAGGGCAAACATAGGTAAAAACTTGATTATACCTCGAAATAGAAGAACTATTAATTTAAAATTTATTGACTATTTAGCCCCTAAATACTGCAACATTTTACCAGTAGAAATACGTAGTATTAAAAGATTAAACCGTTTTAACAGTAAGTGTAAATCATATATTGTAAAAAATTATCAAATCATCAAAACAATACAAGAGGGCTAGTGGGAAAATTACCATATGGGAACTGAAATGTAAATCTTGTTTATACTATAAATTTAAGCAAATAATCATTGTATGTTTATGAATAAATATATTAGTATGTAAGTGTGTATGTTAGGATGTATGTCCCTATATGGGTATTTCTGTGTTGCCCATACAAATGCTCTTGCATTTAGGTGCATTATATAATAGGCTATCCTAAATCATAAGCTACTATAACATATGTAAATGTATAATGTAATTTAAATTTTTGTTATTGTAATAATAAATAATAAATAAATAAAAAAAAATTAAATACTACTTTCACTGGGTTTACATTCTCATTATAATTAAAAAAAAAAACATTTTATAATTACCAGAAAACATGAAATGTACGAAATTTGAATATTTTTAGAGCAATATTAATGCGAGACTGACAGTATCATTTTTAGATTTAAAAGATCTAAATGCTCTCTTAATTTCCCAACGTGCATCGCTTAAAACCAAATAAAATTTAACTTTATTGCCTTTATTTACCAATCATTACCGAGGCGGAATTGCCTCAATAAAATATCATTAGGCGATTAAATACCAAGCTATTTTTAACCGTAAAAACCCCATTTTTTGTGCTGTTTGCTTTCTCTCCCTTTTAGCACCCGCGTTATTTATTTAAAAATGGGCCACTCAATAAATTTTCCGGTTTCCGTAACGTCCAGGGAAGGCCGTTATAAATCCTCGAATGGTCAAAAATCCCTAAATAAATGCGACGTAACAAAATGTAAAAGCGGAAGCCATTTTGGTTTATTGGAAATCTATAGCTTGATGTGAGCAATTTATAGCTAAGTTTACTGGCTATTTACTAAAGATTTAACGATTTTTATAAAATACTCGCTTAAAGGCACAGGGAGTTAATGTTCTATTTGGCAAGCCAACGCGGGCAATTGTAATATTTTGAAATCAAAAGAATTTTATCGTTTTATATTTAATCTGTGTATTTTTTATATCACTAAATAGAACAAGCAGTTATCCGTCGCGACTTCTCTGGTTCAATCGATGGGGTTATAATTTGAATAGGTATTGTAATTACATATTCACGAACACGATTTCCTTAAAACGAATCTTTAAAATTTGGATCGCAAATTCGCCTACCAGCACCACTGATCTCCGAAAATTCCCTAAAACGGCCACTTTGGCACTTTCAAGTTAGAGTATCTCCGAATTCTGACTTTCTGGAGCAATTATGTGACCAGGCTTGGATTTACTGCAACAAATTGCTTCGGAAATGAATGCAGGAATCCGTGTTACAAAATTTTGTTGACTCGTGTAATCCTTCTAACAGCATAAGAAGCCTCGAAGCTTATTAAAACTGATACACAATAAAATTAAGAACTATAATTGTAAAACAACTAGTAGCATAGAAATAAGCAAACAAATAATAAACATATATTGGAGGATGCCAAGCGTTGGCCGCAACCGAGTATAAGGAAAGACACGACTCAGCCGCTAAGATACTCCACCAAGAGTTAGCAGAAAAGTTAAACCTATTACAGGTACCTTATTAAAGATACAATCCGAAGCCTATTCTTGAGAACAATCAGTTCAAGTTATATTGGGACCGAACGGTTCTGGCGGATCAAACAGTAGCTCATAATAGACCAGACATTATACTAATAGATAAAATTTCCAGACGAACTACATTAATCGACATCGCTCTACCGAACAACAACAACTTAAGGCCAAAATACAACGAGAAGATCGCCAAATGCAGAGATCTGGAGGTGCAAATCCGAAGACAATGGGCAATGAACAGCGTCCAAACGATTCCCATAATACTGCCAACAACTGGAGTGATACGAAAGAACCTCCTGCAGAACATCAAGGGACTGGGTCTTAATAAGCATCTGTATAAACCTATGCAGAAAGCAGTTCTCCTTGCGACCGCGAGAACCGTCCGAAAGTTCGTAGGAAAAACAGTATACAACGTCACCTAGGACTCGATAACATGGAAAGGGTTCCCACAGAGCTTCATACTTTTGGTGTCTTTGTATGCCTGATATGAGTGAATAATCCCTGGAGGGAGTGCGAAGCCGTTTGGCTTGTAAATCATAATAATAATAAATAAAAATATGCAACCAAGTCTGTACCAACCGAAGAAATCTCTTTTGCTGCTTACGTGGATTATACGAAGGCTTTCGACTCAGTGCCACATGAGTGGCTCACAACTATATTGAGAATGTATAGGGTCGATAACCATTTCGTTTTCTTTTTAGAACGCATCATGTCTACCTGGAGAATTAGGATCCAATTGCAAGTGCCATTCAACGGCACCATCGAAAACAGCACAATTCCGATACGAAGGGCAATATTTCAGGGCGATTAACTTAGCCCATTGTGGTTCTGCCTTGCAATGAATCCACTATTATGCCGTTTGAACTCCATCAGATACGGCTTCAGTATTAGAAATAACAACGAAGAGGTAGTAAAAGTGAATTATCTTCTATATATGGATGATATTAAATTGATGGCTGCTACAGAACCAGCTGGAACAAATGCTTAAAATTTTAGGAGTTCTCCGGGGATATCGGAATGTAATTTGGACTTAACAAATGCCGTATTTTGAACATCGTTAAAGATAAGATACAAACAGGAGCATTTGAAATGCAGAACGGCGAAACTACAGCTACTTTGGAGGTAGAACAAAGATGCAAATACCTAGATATGAAACAGGCTAAAAAGATTGACCATTGCACTATGAAAGCCGAATTGACAACCGAATTTGTCAGGAGGGTAAGGCGGGTATTATGAACTAACCTAAGTAATAGAAATTTGTTTAAGGCACTCAACACGTACGCTTGCGCTGCTACTTAGCTACTTTTTTGGCATTGTAAACTAGAGCAGGATGGACATCAAAAACATGCAAAGAAAAAAAAGAACACTCCTAACAAAAGCACAAAAACATCACCCTCGGAGTGCTATTCAACGTATAATGCTTTCAAGACATCAAGGAGGAAGAGGATTGGTGGATATTGGTAAGCAGCTCGACCAACAAATAATATACTTACACTCATATTTCGACAGGTAAGCGAAGTCATCCACACTACATTGAGCATTATGCGAGGGAGACAATTCAACGCCGGTACAGCTGGGGAAACAGGATATTGCTTCTAACTACCAATCAGACTAAGAGAAGTTACAAACCTGGCTGGTGCCTTATTACATATACAATCCGGAGCCTATTCTTGAGAACAACAAGTTATACTGGGACTAAACGGTTCTGACGAATCAGACAGTTGCTCATAATACATCAGATACTAAGAAAAAAATTTAGGCTAATTACACTAATCGACATTGCTGTACCTAACAACAAGAACAACCTAAGGTCAAAATACAATGAGAAGATTGCCAAATACAGATATCTGAAGGTGCAAATCCGAAGACAAAGAACCTTCTGCAGAACATCAAGAGACTGGGCCTTAGTGAGCATCTGTATATGCCGATTTAGAAAGTAGTTCTCTTTGGAAACGCGCGACCCGTCCGAAAGTTCGTAGGAAATACAGCACACTACGTCACCTAGGACCCGATAACATGGAAAGGGTTCCCACAGAGCTTCATACTTTTGGTATCGTTGTATACCTGGTATGAGTCAATAGAGTACGAAGTTGTTTGGCTTGAAATCAGAATAATAATTGAAATGGGGGATCTCGGTGTTACTTTTGATGTGCAACTTAATTTTAAGTCTCACATCTATGCAATTATGAATAAGGCTTCAAAAGTGTATGGCTTTATTGTAAGAAGTTGTAGGGGCTTTAATAATGTAAAAATGTATTATAACACCTTATGTCATGTATATTAGGAGCATTTTGGAGTACTGTTCGGATATGTGGAGACCTTATTATGATGTTCATAAAAACAATTTGGAAAAGGTTCAAAATAAAATATTAAGATAAATAAATTATAAGCAAACAGGTATGTATGAATTGCACATACCTAAATTAGAGAGCATGAATGAATATATCTTAAAGCCATTAGAAACTAGACGCAATTTAGCCTTTTGGACATTTTTGTATAAACTTGTTAATAATAAGATTGACGATCCTAGTTTATTGTCTATGCTTAGTTTTAATGTACCAAATTACAGAACCAGTATGTAAATACTGTTCGTACTAATTATTATTTAGGCTCTCCAATTATAACAATCAAATAAGAAACCAGTATGACATTTTTAATATAAGTTTAATTAGCTTAAGGAAATTAATAGTAGAATATTATTGGAACAAAATTTTTGATCCTTCCTACTCTATAAATGGATCTGTGTATATGTAGAGTTTGTACTTAAAATAAATAAATAAATAATAATCCCTAGGGGAATACGAAGCCGTTTGGCTTCTAAATCTTCAAAATATAACTAAATGACCTTTATATATCCGTAAATTAATATTAATTATAACTATACAAGTTGTAGCCCAAACCATGTATATAATGATAAAATAGTAATAAATATATCATATTACAATAAGTTATAACTGTAAAAATAAATAACTGGTATGCATATGATGCCATGTAAATAGTATTAGTCACAATATGAACAAAAGTGAACAACATAAAAGCCAATAGTTATGGTCATGATATGCCAACTGTGATTGGGTTGCCCCTGAGGGAAGGGGTGCATCAAAAATTAAATTCTCTAGAAGATGTACCCTTGCAAGTTCAAGTTCAGATTTGGTTTATCCATGATAGCACTCCACCATAACAAGTCCTTCTGCTCATCGTTGGATGGGTAGAGGAGGACATGTTTTATTGTCTCCAGGATCTCCTGATCTAAATCCGTCAGATTTATTTTTTTTGGGAGAATCTTAAAAGACTTGTTAATTAAATGCCAGTAAATACTAGAGAAGAATAGCTTGAAAGAATAGCCCTTTACTATAATAATCCTGAAATATTATTTCGAGACAAAGAGAAAAATCTGCGGAATTACAAAACATATTTAAGGCGCCCATTTTTTACATCTGCTCCATTAAATACAAGTACTATGTGTTTAACGTTTTACTTAATTAAAATAAATTTCTATTTTCGGTTACGCTTCTTTTTTTTTTTTTTTTGATTCCCTTAAGTTATAATCAACCCTTTCAAATATTCTTCGATTCGGATAAATTTCAATTTGGAAATGTCTGAACATAAATTTTTCTTGCCTGTAGGGAATTGCATTATGCACAGCAAGTCCTTAGAAAATGACATATATTAATATCGCTTTTCGTGCACCTAATCGTATGCAAGTTATTTAATACGAAAAAAAATCTGAATTTTAAATTATAATTGGAAAAAAACGTACTTAGCTATGAACTTTGAAGGTGATTATCACTCTCAGAGATGCAATTCAGGACATAAAAAAATACGTGTTAGTTATTTTTTGGCATACTCCAACATATTACTGGATGAGACAAATCGAAGTCAAGCCCCTGATAAAGTTTTCTTGTTAGTTATCTCAGAAATAACAATATCTATGAAAATCATTGACCTGAATTTGCTTCTTCAGTATTTTCCCAAGCCAAGGATTTTTACATCATCGTTTTATGTCGTATCAAAACTTTTATTTTCTAATATTTCTTAGTTAAAAATAAAAGTTTTTTCTAAAAACAGCTCTCATCGTTGAAGTTATTTAAGTCTTGTTCCTAACATATTTTTTCTTACGAAACAGATAGGATTTAATTTGGTTTAAATCAATTAATTGCCAAACGTGACACTTCATTGGTTTGGTGTTGAAAAAGAAAAAAATATAAAGCTTTAAATAACAAGCCGGAGGTGATTAGGGGACACGCTTGACCTATTTCAAGGAATTCCTAAGCACGTTTGACCTATTTTATTTGGGTTTTGTTTTTTAAGGCCGACTTGATTTTACTTTCAAAAAAATTAATCGGTAAACTTTTGCTTCACGAAAATCGTATTCTTTTTCCGTTTAATGATTACAAACCGAACACAGCTGACATGGGCCGCTTTCGGTAAACTTGCATACATCCTGAAAAATAATTCAATTTCCATAAATCTAAAAAGAAAAGTATACGACACATGCATATTACCGGTGTGTACGTATGGATTAGAGACCATGTCCCTATCCAAAAAGTCCGTTAAAAAATTAGAAACAGTCCAAAGAGCGATGGAAAGAAACATGCTTCGAATATCATTAAGAGTCAGGATTAGAAACACCGAGATAAGATGCAAAACGAAAGTGAAGGAGGAGGTTGCAAATATGAAATGGCGATTGGCTGGTCACATAGCCTGATATGAGGACAACAGATGGACACGAAGAATCCTGGAATGGAGACTGAGACAACAAGAAGCACGGGAAGACCTCAAAAAAGATGGGTAGACGACATAAGGACAGTGGCGGGCAAACAGTGGATGAGATTGGCGAAGAATAGAGAAAGATGGAAACAATTGAGAGAGACCTATATCCAGGAGCGGATGGACAAAGGTTGACAAAGAGAGAGAAGAGAGATTACAAACCAAATTCTGATATATCAACAAAAATATAGTTTAGCACTGACCTGTTTTAAAATTTAGTCGAAACGTTTGACAACGTTTCAGATCATTTAATCCATGCAATAGGAATACTTGTACACAATAATAGTGTATTTTGAAATAATACAAATTTTATATATATATATATATATATATATATATATATATATATATATATTACATGACAAATTCTTGCTAACTTAAAAATTTACTCTTAAAATATATATCGTAAAGAAATTGGTATGGCAAAATTTTTACGCCACAAATCTTCAGCAATACATTTTATGTAGAGGTGTAAAAGTAACGAAAAAAAGCGTACCCGTATGTATTCGTTACTATAACAATTAGTACTCGTTACTATCGTATCGTTACGTTACTCGTTACTTCTGATACCTCATAACATGCTATTGTAAAAAAAATACTGAGGTATACATTACATACTAAGCCGCGTAAGGTGCATTTTTTCACTTTTCCGTATTTTGAACCAGAGTTGTGTTTAAGTTATTCTAAATTTAGTTTGATTTAATAGGTAAAGTGTAGAACTACAAGAACTGTTGACGGAATCTATTAAATTTGCAATGGATTTACTGTTTTGAAAATTTTAACCGTGAGCTTATGAACATGAAAATAGTTTTGCTTAGAATGAAATTAAACATAAAAAATTAAATAAAACATGTTTTAAACAAAATTAAAACAATAACAAAAATATTTTGTTCTTAGAATGAAATTAAACATAATAATAAAATAAAAACATATTTTAAACAAAACTAAAACAGCAAAGAAAACCTTTTTTCTTAGAATGAAATTGAACCTAGAGTGCCGCAATTGCTATGGGCACTAATACTATATATTGTAAAAAAAAAAACATATTAAATAAAAACATTTTATGGCAGGAATCTCTAGTTCATATTTAAAAATAAAATTTTTTCCATTCGCTTTGGTTCAATAGAGCTGCGCCTCTCACTTAATATTTGGCCCGATTTGGAAAAAGTCCTTTCAGATGGTATCGAGGTAGCTATCACTGATAAATATTTCTCAGCCAAGTTTGAGAGTTCGGGGTATATAATTGCCCGCGCCTGCCACCATTTCAAAGGACACTCATTTCGAGGAATAATGCGTTCTTCTAGATATTGCCTCATGGTAATTATGTTGCTGCTAACTATAGAGTTCGAAGCAGACGCTGACGTTGCCAAAGCGTCAAAATCTTTCCATATTGAGTCGTTATCAGCGTCGGTGTCGCCAGTAGATATAGCTAACATCGAATCGTTCTCGTTAGGTTCTATTGACTGCGTATGAAAGTTAAACTCGTTTTGCAGCTCAGTTTCCAATGCATCTTTGGCAGACTCATAACTTGATGCATCAAACCTAAATGCCAGCTTCTTAAAACGCGGATCTAACAGTGCTGCTTTAGATAACACTGGGTGCCTGTAACAATTATTGAATCTTCTTTTAAATTCCGTTATTACTTTATTTGCCAGTTTCTTTCCTGTATCTGTAATAATATTTGTATCTAGATTGTGAAAAATTCTAATCATACTTTCTGTCAAAGCGAGGACTATTGAAACAGTCACTTTTTTTTCTGAAGACATTTCTTCAGTGAGTTGTTTGAATGGCTTCAGAATTTTTATTATTTCTGGCAGTGTCTGCCATTCGCCTTCCGAAAGATTTTCTACCGGATTGTGTAGGATTCCAAGAGACGCTTCTAAAGGTTCTTGAAGTGAACAAATCCTCTCAATCATGTCCAGGGTACTGTTCCATCTGGTCACTATGTCCATTTTAAGCTTCAATGGTTTTTGATTAGGCCTTAGCTGCTCCTGCATTGCAATTAGTTTTTTGGTAGCTATTGGACTCTTGTGGAAATGTTCCACCATGGCTTTTATTTTTTTTATCAGCTCCCCGAGTCCACAGTCCTGGAGTCCTGCACGCACCACTAAATTAAGAGTGTGAGCGATACACGGCAAATGTTCATAATTTGTTAATCGTATAGCCGCCTTCATGTTCGCTGCGTTATCTGTAACGCAGACAAATATTTTATTTTGTATGCTCCAATGGAAGAGCAACCTATACAGCTCATTTTTAATATATTCGGCCGTGTGTAGCTCATGACATTCAAAACATCCTAATAAAGCAGACTTCAACTCCCAATTTAATAAATAATGGGTTGTTACAGCTTGGTAAGAAGTTGTTGCTCTTGAAGTCCAGCCATCCGTAGTGATCGATACATATTTTGCACTCTCCAATTCTTCTTTTATTTTTTTTTGGACTACTGAGTATTGAGCATCCAATAAAGTATTGCTTAATATGTACCTTGAAGGCATTTTGTAACCTGGTTCTAAATAATTAATTAGATCTTTAAAACCCGCGTCTTCAACTACAGAAAAAGGCTGAAGGTCTTTAACTATAATTTTAAAAATTAAATCATTAATTTTTTTTTCTCTTACTACACCTACTGGACGTTTAATAAAGACACTTAACTTCGTCTGCTGCGAATTGGTTTCATTTGTTTTAATTACAGGATTCGTAGATTCTGTACTTGCTGAAGTTGATGGTATAGGAGCTTCCAGAACAGTTGCATCTGACACGGAGCATGGAATGATGGTTTCATAGGTTGATCTGTGTTTTTTCATGAGATGCTTTTTCAAATTTGTAGTAGAGCCGCCTTTCACTGAATATAATGAATTACAAAGATCACATTTTGCCTTATCGTCTTTAGTCTGCGTAAAAAAACCCCACAGTTTACTTCTTTTCTTATCCATTGTAGTACGTAAATTGAACTGTAAAATAAAAAAATAATAAGTATAAATAATAATAAATCGAATATAAACAATTAACAATATTTGATAATTAACAGCTTTTGTTAACCAAAAAACAACTAAATCTCATTAGAGCGGCTTTATTATAATATCTCTTTTAAGATAAGAGCAAAAAAAAAACGTGAAAATACGCGATATTAAAAAAAACATACATAGGTATTTCTAATTTCTAAAAAATACTTTCTTACCTTGTTTCTGTTCCAAACTCAAACTTTGTCTACACACACAATACCTTTAATAAACAGTAAATAACTTGGACGACGAATTTCCAAATTATACTTTTAATAAACAAACATCGTTCTTTATAACGTACGTTTTTAAATTCACCGAATAAGTGCATGCATGAGTAAAACATACGATCGGCAAATGTTTCAATACACGCATCAACGGCACTTGCGTGATCTGAAACGAAATGCATTCGCGCGTAACGTTTCGTTACTCGGTACTAGATAGCGCACCCGTTACTCAGTACCGAATACATACGGTTTGCTACAGCTCTAATTTTATGTCTCTCACTCGGTTACTGATATGAATTGAAGTGAAATTATCTGTTAATTTACCCTTTTTTTGCATTCAGTATATTCTAACGCCATTGTTTACCTTTACAACTTATAAATCTACTAGCATCTTTGACATGAGCTATTGAAGTGTCAGGAGTAAACATTTTACTTTTTGTAAATATTTATTATGAAAGAGTAAGGTTAGTCTGTCAGAGAAATAAACATAAATGGTAAAAACACAACGTTGCCAGATCATACACTAGTTAGGACTAGCTGATTTAAATGAGTTAAATGTAGTTCCGAATTAAATTTTTCTTGATAAATGCCTTGTAAACTATTTATTTTTAAATTATATTATTTATAATTGGTATTTTAATTCAATTTGTCATATTGGGTACTACACTCCAATTGACTTATGAAGAACGAATGGATCTTCTTAAAAGTTTATTGATATCACTACTGATTAATTTATAATGTAAGGGCGGGAAAAGGGGGATGTGAGGAGCGCGGGGAGTCTTGTATACTATATACGAGAAAGCAAGTTTTTTAATAAGTTTGGTAACGCTGTATGTAGCATGGCATCAAAGGTTGGTAAACCTATTAAGGTTTTTGTCAACTTAAGTATACATCGGCGTTATTCGGTTGGTATAAGACTAAAAGATCATACTGAAAACAAGCAAAATAAGTACTAAATGTAAATATAATTTTTCTTTTATAAGGTCATTCTTCCAGGGAATGCAGAACGCCTCCTATCTTTGTTGTGGGGAAGTATATTGGGGAATTATTTTTTTACTAACATTTAAAAACAAAAAAATTGGTTTCATTTCTCTAAATATCATTTTTATTCAAAACTGTGCTATCATAAACTTTTACAATTCCTTTTTGTTTACTACAATATAAATATTTTTAAAAAAGCATGAAAAAAGTCTTTCTTTGTTATTTGTAATAAAAATGGTTCAAATTGTTAATGAACCAAGGAATAATGTGTAATTAATGATACAAAAAAAATGACAAAAAATTGTTTCTAAGAGTAGATCGTTTGTAGTATACAAGTGCAACTGTTTTTCCTGTCAATATCAAAGACAATATTTTTTTGTTCTGAAAATACTTCGCAAACAGCTGGATGGATTTTGACAAACCAGAAAAAAATTCGAAGTTTCTTATATTGTATAAATTTTAGAATGGTTCGTCATTGAGTAAAAACGAAATTTTCGCTCCTAATTGTTTCGAAATTTGGGTACCTCTAGAGCGGTATTAGTAAAGACACGTATATATAAATATGGCCAGTCGCGTATTTGAGGAGCATCATTTGAATTTTGTTGACTTCGATTGATGACAAGCTCACCATGTGAATTTCCTTCGGTGGCCGGCAGTATTTTGTTTCGAAAGAGCGTACCATAAAGTCGTTTAACTATATTTTAGAAAAAAATCCTTTGAGGTCGCATCAAAAACCGACAGAAAATGGATCATTGCTAGCCTCGATCGCCCTGCTCACAATCATTAAAGATATGACGATACTTTTATTATCTCCTTTGATGCTGGTCGCCGAAGTTGGCAAAATTCAAAGGAGTTTTGTTACGAACCCAAATGGCCATATTTATACGCACCTTAATAATGCTAGCCAGTTATATCGAATTTCCTTGGCTTAAGTGGAACCACCAAACCTCTTTAAATTAGCACCGGAAATTGATGTTATTCATTTAATTGGCGTTGTTTTAAAAATGGTGATGTTTAATGAATTAATCATCATATCAATGGCGTTTATTGCCGTTCGTATAATGAATCCAAAATATTTAAAAAAAATTCAAAATGGTGGATCCAATATTGCGCCCAAAAAAGTCAATTTTGTACGATTGTTTCCAAAATTGGTACAGGAGGATTTTTGGGGTCGTACATAACGAATATAAAATTATTTTAAATAAATTCAATATGGCGGATCCAAAATGGCGGACGAAAAAATTAATTATGTCCGATTTTTTCAAAATTGATATGGGGAAGTTTTTGGGATCGCACGTTACGAATCTGAAATTATTTAAAAAGAAGTTTAATATGGCGGATCCGAGGTGGCGGATTAAAGAATCTACATCTCTCCATTATGCATAAAATTAGTATTGGGGGATTTTTGTTAGTGTTAATTACGAATTTTAAATGTTTTTTGAAAAACGATCTGGTAAATTCAATATGGCATCCTAAAAAATTTACATTTTTCGAATTTCTCCAAAACTGATTCTTGAGGGTGTGAATTATGAATTTAATAGTATTTTTTCTGGATTCAATATGGCGAACGCAATATAGCTTACTAAAAATTTTACATTTTTCGATTTTGTTCAAATGTGGAACTGAATCGTTTTTGAGGATGTAAATACCGAATATAAAATTATTTTAAGAAAATCTAATATGTCAGATGGAATATGACCGATTAGAAATTGTAAATTTCTGGATTTTCTCTAAAATTGGTGATAGGGGGGTTTAGATTTCGATTAGATTAAGACGTAAAATTTTTTTTTTTTTTGAAATTCAATATGGAGGACCCAATATGGTGAGTTGAAAATTTTACCTTATTCGCATGTTCTCAGATTTGGTATTAGGGATTTTTGGACTCGCGTATTACGAATATGAAGTTCTTGGGGTATATCCAAACTAAATATGCAGTATAACATGTATATCGGACTAAGAAATCTACGTCTCAAGTTCTTTAACTATCGACATTGGAAGGTTTTAGAGGTCTATATTACCAATCTAAAATTAATTTGAAATTTATGACAGTGGATTTACTATGACAGACTAAATATTTATGTGATTCAATTTCACTGGTATTTGGAAAACTCCAAAAATAGAAAGAATGGTTCATTTAAGGGTGATTTACAACTTTGGATAAAATGGGTATTTTGTGCCAACTTGGAATCATCGCAACGTACACTAATCTCGATTAGTACTTAGTTCAAATAATTTATGGACATCATAATGAATTCAAAACTAAAAATCGAAAAATAAAGTTTATATAAAAAAAATTGAACCTACTTCTAAAAGTGCGCTAAAAAGTGAAAAATAACTATATATATATATATATATATATATATATATATATATATATATATATATATATATATATATATATATATATATATATATATATATATAAATTATGGTAAGAAAGCAATTACAAATAAAGTACTTTTAATCTATTTATGCGAATCATATTTTGTCTGATATTAGTTTGGCGCCGACTTAAAAAATTTCAATTTTTTATAAAATTTATAGTTATTTTTCACTTTTTAGCGCACTTTTAGAACTCAGTTCAACTTTTTTTTATAAAAATCTTATTGAATAAGCATTTGAAGAATAAAATCCAATTTTGGAAATGGGGATGCATACGTTGCTTTTCCTCTTTCCGATAATGTATTGGTGCTTACTCATAAATATTATTTGCAAACGCTGTAATGAAATGAACACTTAATTGGTAAACACTAGAAATAACCAGATGATATCGAATTTTTAAATTATTTAGTTTATATTCGCCGTTCATGCCTATCCGCGTGTCACCAGCACACGCATTTAATTATATATGTGAATATTTGACGCAATATCACGACCACGTATGACATGTAACGTCACGCGTCATACAGCAGTGATTCGTGCGGCAACCTACCATACCAATGTTTGGACCGGAGCTACATGAGCCAAATCGTTAACTCATTAAACCGTTCGTCGTCTGTTGTATAAAGGCCGTGGACCGTCGCTTAATTCGTCGTTACATCGTTTCATAATTAGATGAGTATGCGGAAAGCACACATTAAATTGTTTAGCTTGTCAATAATAATGTACTTTATATGTCTGAGTTACTTGAATATGTTTTTAGAATATTCAGTGGTGAAATTAATAACAGGCTCTAATAATTATTCTGCAGTAAAGAAAGACAATTGCAAAAATATTCAGCTAAAAGTAAGTGCTTAAAATTTACTGAAAAGAAATATATAAGGACTGAGAATTACGAAAAAAGTTATTTGAGAAAAAAAGTAAAGCAAATTTAGCAAAAATTATAGATAGAGACGCTTGGCTTAAAAAAATGTATCATCTGATAAAGCTATGGGTCGTTTTGTCAAATCCTAGCAGGATCGAGACCACGACATCGTGGATTTTCAGAATAATTTGAATATCGAGTCAGTCACGAAAGTCAAAAACGGTTGTTGGCTCATTTTAGAGCCTTCCTTACAGTTAAAAAAAAATTAATTGATTTTTCAAGAAACGTTTTTAAAAATCAGATTTTTCTAATAATGAAATTTCTGCTCAGTCCCTATCCATATTACGCAAAAAATGAGGAAGGAGGGAACATCGAGGAGTAAAAAACTTCAATTCAGTTGGCTTCGGCATGATAGTACTCTGTGAGCGACCCTGTCGAGGGTTAGCGACGAAGACAAGCCAATAGTTTGAAAACTAGAGGGGAAAAAATGATGACGGTTGAGCACGAACTTGAGATATAAAACTGGATGGCTCGCGTTCCATATCTCCCTTATAAAAAAAAGACCCCACCGTGCTCCGTGCCATTACGTGCAAATAATTGCTTTGTCAACAATGAATTCCCTAAGTTTTCATGATATTGGTGAAAGTGTATTTTTAACATTGACTGAATACTTTTCATTTTGACAAAAAATTATTTTTGATTTTGCTGTTTTATGGATTTAATCACATTTTATGTAACGTTTTCCTGAAAATTTCAAACAGGAATGTGAACTTTAAGGTTTTTTTTTGTATTTTAAAAAATGTGATTCTTCATCGTAAGACGTGCAAATACCTCATCTGGTAAATTGGAATTTATTTAATTGGTAAGTTATAAAGCATTCAATAATAATTATATAAAATTTGACCTTAGAATCAAATTGTTAATCTAAGGATAACAAGTTTAATCTTATTGATATGATGTATAATTTTTAAATGATATCAATATTTTAGTTTTCTAAGAGAAAAGAATCTTCAAATTCAAGAGCTGAAGCAAATTGGTCATGATCATAATTCTTTTATACATCAGATAAGTAACACTGTTCAGAGAATTTTTCTGGAAATTGTTTTATACAAGAAGATGAGGAAAAAGATTGTGTTGTGCGTCTTACAAATAAACTGCCTGAAAAAAACTACGAAGCACTGTTTGATGTAAACATCTTGAAGCAACTAAACTTGGACTTAATATCATACATTGGCTCTACAAAAAAAAAGTCCTGAATTAGGTGTGCATTAACCAACAACAATATCATTTTACCATAAAGTTAATGTGCCACTGACATATAAAGTTGAATATCTAAACTGGTATGGTGTTAAAATTTAAAATGATTATACGTTTAAAAACCAATATGCCATATTAAAATAGAAATAAATGATTGCATATAATATAAAATTTTTCAATATTATTAAGGATGTTTGGAAATTACATAAATTTTACTTCTATGTATTTGTTTTGTCTAAAAATAAAGTAATAACCTTTTGTTTGAATATGTTCTTAATTAATAAAACAAAAATTCTTGATTTTAGCTCAGATAGAAAATTTGTGTCCTGAAAATCCCTTGTCAAAGTAGTGAGAAGCTGCGATTGATTACCATTTCAAAAATTCAACTATAGGAAAGGTCAATTCCAGAGCCTTAAACAGTGAAGTAAATTGAAAGTTTGACCTAGTGTAAAAATTAAAAGTTGCTAGTAAATCTTTATGTATATATTTAAATTAAAAATGATTGTATTAATTAATTAATGTAAGAATTCTCTTGTATTTACAAGCTTCTTTATATTTAAAGTGTCTTAATAAATATTGTTTTGTTTACAATTAAATATAAACTGTTTTAACACTATCCCCTTTAAAGTTTAATTTTTTTTTTATAAAAATGGTTTAGTATATAATGTTACTTTACTTCATTTAAATTAAAGCTCCGTTTTTATGAAGGAAATGTCAAAATTTCTTATTGAAATTTTGATTTTTTGACAAGGCAAGTCAGTTGTTTGATAGGAATTAGATTTTTCGGAAATAAGTTTTATACAAAATTGCTAGGTTTGGAGTGAGGGATTTAAGGTGACCTTGATCATGACCCATGGGTCAAAGTCAAGAGTCAGTCCAAGGAGAAAATAAAATAATTAGGAAACGTTTTTATCCCGAAAATGTATGATACTGATCGAAAGTTTTCATCGCACCAAGCCGTTAAAAAGTGATATATGACCCCTAGAGATGAACAAAGGGAAGAAGTTTTTCATTAACAGTATAATAAAAATTGTTCGTAAAATGGATTTTAACAAAAATGTGCCGGAGAAAAGTTATAAAACGAAAACGGTTCAAGGTTATGAGACCATCCGAGGTCAAATAATTTCTATATTATTTGATTATTATTTATGATATTTTTATGCTATTTTTTTGAGTTAGTCTTATTTAAATAATTTTCTATATTTTAATTTAATATTATTATTTTTTTGTTTATAATACACCAAAAAATTATAATTGCAATCAAATTATTTAATATACACTTTTTATTAATAATACATGTTTCCAAAATTGTTCACTACAATGTCGGAATGAATATTGAAGAAAATTGAAAAATTTTTATTTAAATAATAAAATAAACATTTAATTTCAAAACATTGTTTCTGTACGTTCTATAAGTTGCATATTATGGGTACACCAGGGTGCACACAGGCACGGATCCAAGGGGGGGTTTTTCTTTTAGCAAAAATTAAGTTCTCTGAGGAATTTCCAGAGCTCAGTTCTTTTAATTTTAAGTAAATCGCGATCTTCATTGATTTTATTTAGAATTTTGTCGACGGTCGGGATCTGCTTCTCATAATAAAATGTATGTACAATCCTTTAACTGCAGTTTTCATCTCTTCTTCCAACGAGGTTTTTCCTCTGTCTGCGATCGAATGTGGCTTGGGAGTATTAACAATTCCAGTCGTTTTTTTCTCCTTCAGTATTCGGTACATAGTAAATTTTCCAACTCCTGTCATGTTGGAACACATCTCAACAGAGCTTTTAACATTATTATCCAGATATTGATATCTTAAGGCATCATAAAAATTCATCGTAATAAGTTTTTCATTGAGGAAAAAATGCCCTGGTTTAACGATTTTGGAGGTGCAAGCCATATCTTTAGGGTATCTCACTAACCTCAAATAATATATAAAAACAAGCGCAAACAAGATAAATCACTAAGAACAAACTCTAAGGTGTACTTTGCTCACTAACAGAAATTAAATTGAACTATCAGAAATTTTATTATTGCAGTAAATTTATAAAAGCTTATAATATTTAAATATAATGAAATATAATTAGATTTACGGTAGTCCTCAGTTACCTGCGGCACTGGAACAGGTACGTTGGAGGTTTCGGTAACAGTTTTATTACTCTCTCGAATTCGTGAATAGAGTATAGGAATGTGTATGCTTGCGATTGCCCCCCCCCCCCCTCCCAAGAGCTTTGAGTTCAGGAAAATAAAACCGATTCTGCCTTTTATATTACTAATGTGTATGCTACTGGCACTCCCCCCCCCCCCCCCCCGTTACAACTTTTTTTCTTGCCATCCCAAAGAGAGAGGCTGGATTCGCCCCTGGGTGCACAAGGGCGCTTATTGCGATATCTGATCATGCCGAGGGAATGATAGCGAGTGAGAATTCTAGCTAGTACAGTTATTAAATGGAAAGGTGTTTTCTGATCAGTTTTATTTGCCCTTGGATGATTTCATAACCTAGAACTGTGAGCCGTCGATGAATGTTCTTTCTCAAACTTTGCAACTTTTGTCCAAAACATTTTTGTAACAATCAGTTTTATGAACATTTATTACTAAACCATTAATGAAAAACTTTTGCCCTTTATCCATCACTTTTTAACGGCGTGGTGTGATGAAAACTTTCGATCAGTATCATCCATTTCCGGAATAAAAAGTTTCATAATTGTTATTATATTTTGACCTTGAACTGACCCTTGACTTTGACCCATGGGTCATAGTCAAAGTCATCGTAAGATGCCTCACTCCAAACCCAACAATTTTTGTGTGAAGCTTATTTCAAAAAAATCTATATTCTATCAAACAAGTGACCAGCCATCACTATTAAATAACCGCTCACGCGTCATTTGACCTTCAATATCTCGAAACCAATGGGTTTTGGAGCACATACTACATTTTCAACCATTTTGACGACGCTATGAAATCTCATGTATTGTGTGAGTGGTCCTTTCTCCTAACCTTAGTGAAAATAATAACAACAGAACCCTATATGTTTTTTTTTTGCAATTTGAGATGTAAATTTGTTGAAATAGAAGCCAGTCAAAGTGGTAGCATTGTTTACAAATATCTTGATAATCACTGGACTGATTTTGACAATCAAAAAAATGGTACAATTTTTTACGAATTAAATAAAGAAAACCAATTTTCTGTTGTTATTTGTTAATACGCAATAATTCCCAACTGAATAATGAGAAAATAATCTCCAAAAAGAAAAATTCCGTTCATATTTAATTTTTCTTTCAAACTTCTATTTTCATGCATTATTATGTGATTTTAGCTAAACCGTTTTAATTGTTATTGTATTATATTTTTGCAATTATTCATAATAAAAAATAAATTGAAATCATTGACACGAAAATCCCTTTTTTTATTTCACTTTTCTGACCATCAATATCCTCCCCTTTTTACCCTAAATCGTGTAATATAATTTTTAACTTTTCCAGTTTGTTACATCCAGATTTTTAACCCCGAGTAAACCAGTAACGGACAAAAACAGTGGAACAAAAAAAACCGTCGAGTTGTTAGCTCTAGAATGGTGGCCCAAAACTTACGCTGCGGTTTTGCCTGCGGCTCCGTTTCAGTGCTGTCCGTTTTCTTTAGAAAATAAATCAATTTCGTTTTCTTGGCCTGCCCGCTTCGTAATTATTATATCTGCTACTGGCAGTTTTGCCTTAAGTGAGATACGTTAGACGTTGTAAACAGGATATAACAAAGAGATGTTGGGTCTTTTTAGAAAAAGTAATTAGATAAGATAATGTAAACTTGTTTGGAGAATAATGAATATTTTAGCGCTATATGCAACTGGGTAATTTAAAAAAATATTCTTACTATACTAAGAGTTCATCGATGGCAACGGAATCTCCTATTGGATTCTATGTCGCGTTTAAAGGAAAAACTGCAACTTAAAAAGCACCCTGCATTAATTTTTTATGCTTTATTCAGGGTCATTTTTACCGAGACAGGAGAGCATGAGACTTTCATGAAGAGGAACACATTTTGCAAGATATTTTGCTGAAAACCCTTTAAACAGAATAAAGCTCGCGACACAAAACAATGTTACAAAATATTAAACAGTTATTTGATCCGTACCACGTTGAAACAGTACACGCTATATCTCCGGATGATTATCCCGCAAGACTTCAATACTTGAAACTCTTAATGGCAGTAATAAAAAATATAGGTGGTAGTGAAATCGTAATAAAATTTTACTATGAAATATAATATATAATTACCAACTATACACGCCTTACCAAATCCTGGCAACACCCTGTAAGGTACCTCAGTTCAGACTTACCTAATGATTGTCCTAATGCTGATTGGAGTCTACCTATACGCTAGCTCATCTCAGGGTAGATTCGTTGTTTTTATATTTTTCCACTATTTTTAATATATTGCCTGTGTAAGTTTTATAAATGTCTAAATCAGGAAAAAGGCGCCACCAAATTTTACTTTAGAATGAGCCCTAATGATTATACTACGAGCAATTGTAGTAAAGAAAACTTGGAAAAGCATAAATATTTAATATGACATATCCGGGTAAATAAATCGCAGAGTCTAAGTACTTAAAATTATCCTAGTTTAAAATTATAGGAAATAAAACCAATTAAATAGAGGCCAATACATTTATTCCTCACGGTATACCCCTTCCCAGATAATAAGTACACCCCTGGAAAAAGTTATCACCAGTGTGAATTATTGCAAGCTCCTCTAATGGGGCTATCTAATAGAAGTGCGATTACAAATGTTAAAGTGCAATAGAGAAACCTTGTTGACTTAGTCGAAAGTTATTGTCTTTCTATGACGTAGCAAAATGTGAATATTAAAACAGAATAGTAAATTAAACTTGACAGTGTCCTGCACAGTGAACGGCAAACCGATCCAAAAAGTAAACAAATCAACTACTACCATTGGAAGGTTTACGTCGACATAGCCCAGTTATAGAAGAAAAGAACACACTCTATTTTAAACTGGACTATGAAGTTCCATAAGCCCAACAATGCAGGAGACTATCAACTTTGCAGTAATAAAAAAATAAGCAATATCAAAAAAACTACAAAAAGTATCTGCAAAGGAGAGAGATAATGAGTGTTTAAATGACAGATAACAAAAATATAAGCAATAGAAAATTAAAAAAAAGTGATAGATAATTACAAAAATTAGATCATAGAAATCAATTTATAACTGTCGCTCAAGTGGTTAAAATCTTAATACAATTTTTCTGAAAAGTATGTTACAATTTTGAACAAAATAACTAGTTTCCAAAATATTCAATTATTAAACAATTAAAATTTTCAATAAAGGTATCATTATCATAATCATTATTTTAAACAATAATTAAATGGGTACTTGGCCACTCTGGGACTCTAAAACAGAACCATAAAAAAAACCTCAATTACAGTAGAGTATCGCAAAAATAAAACATTTAAATTTGAGGTTGTAGCGCAACGAAATCGATTGCGTTTCACCTTACATAGTTTACTGGTTCGCCGCAAATATATGATATGGTAAATTACCAAAAGATAAATATCATTAAAAAAAATATTTAAGTCCAGATATTTAAAGTCTATTAATTAGAAAGGTTCAAAAACATATACACAAGAATCCCCTACCTGTTAGCCCTCTAGGTAATCGAAAAGAAAACTGTGTTTAGATAACTAAACGATTCAAAATACAGGTTTAATACCCATTAGGCTTAACAGTCAGAACCTCTTGTGTACATACTTTGGCTAAAATTAGACACTTAGCTGAATCACTTTAAAACAGGTGGTTGAACAAGGCCTGTGACATAGACGGCTTCCCCAGAGGACGTTGACCTGGCTCAATAGGGAGATTGTCCCTTTCAGAGGCTCACAATCCCAGAAGTGCAGCACGAAAACCCAACCTGTACATTATAAATATCCATCCAAAAAAAGACTGAAGAAATCCAAAGACATAATTATTCCAAAGACATATTGTACTTATCCCAAAGACAATACTGTAGTTATTCCTAAGACCCTCGAACTCAAGAAGATGGCGGCATCTGCTAACTGATAAGCCGTTGTTTCTGGCTGGCTGAAGAAAATAATCGCCAAACTGGCTGTAGAGTGAAACGACCAAAATCACCAAAAATTGTTTGCACCCCGACTCGGTTTTGTTACATTAATCGGCCATTTATGACCAAATCCCTTAACTTGGGAAAACAGTAAAACTAAAACCACATCTTCACGCTCTTGCGTCAGATAGCCAAAAGAGAACGATTTCTCTCAAATCACTAGCACATTTCTTCCAACGGAAGTTACCAAAAAAACTTTATAAAAACGTCTATCAAAAATCTATCCAAAAAAAAATAACCTTAATCTCGTAGCCATAATCTCGAACCCTTGACATTTATCATACAATTTGAACTACTTCCGGAAAATATATGCAAAAATTCTTCTATCTCAATTTTAAACTGGCCAGTACTAAAATCAGACCGAGACAACCAATATATTAATAATATAACCTGCCTCGTCCTACAAAATGAATACCCAATAACAAACTACTTAATGGGTTCGAAATATTTAAAAATGAAATCCAATTAGTTCGAAATAGTTCGATATAGTTCGAGGGTCAAATTTAAAATATTATAATTACCAAAAATTCTAACGAGTAAAGTAAAGAGAAATATTCAACTAATAAACTAAAAACAACATAATGAAAAAGTCGATACTATTTTATTTCAAATTTAGTATTTCGATAATATTCAACTGGTGTGCCATCTTATAGGCAACCCTAAAAACTTTTCAAGAAATTGAGTGGACCTGACCATTAAACAGCTGATATGTGACAATAAACAAATATTTTCTGAAAAAAAGGAAAATTAAATAATAATCACAAGAAAGCAAATAATCCTATTTATATTTATCCAAACATTAAGAAAACGCTTTTCCCAATCTGTGATACATTGTCTCAAGGTACCTAATGATATTTACAAATTACAGAAATATGTTAAGTTTCGATGTCAATCAAAATTTCAAAATGTAAACAAAAGGAATGATCTGAATATAGATGAAACCAATATTAATGAATGAAAAACAAAAGGTAATCATTAGTTTTATAATAGAAAACATCGTTTACTGTAAATTTATGTACAAAACAAAAATCTATTTATGACTTCAGTAATCTGAACCTGTAATTTAATCTTGAAAAATGTAAACAAAATATTTATTATTTAAACCCAATTTTTAACCGTAACATACTCCAATGGACTTATACAGCAACATAACCTAAATATAAATTTTTCTAATCTTATTTTGTTTACCGATGAGACCGGTTTTACAAGAAATGACATAATAAAGTCACACAATTTACTTATTTGGGCTGATGAATACCTGTACACTATAATTCAAAACAAACACCAACTAAGGTTTATTGTAAATGTGTGGGCTGTCACCATCGGAAACAATCTTATAGGTCCATTTGTTTTGGAAGGAAGACTCTATGGTGAGATTTATTTACAATTTTTGCCGCAAAATTTAAATAATTTATTGGAAGAGGTATCTCTTGATAGAAGAATGCAAATGTGGTACATGCTTGATGGTGCTCCACCTCATTTTGACCGTATAGTACGTCAATACTTAACAAACATTTTTGGCCCGCGATGGATAGAGATGGGCCTGTTTTAATTCCACCAAGATCTCCAGATCTAAATCCCTTAGACTTTTACTTCTGAGAACATCTAAAAGAACTAGTTTATTCCATCCGTAATAATGCTGGAATATTATTTGCAGTGCAACGGGAAAATATTCGAAGAATAAGAAAATGTATTGAAGTACGTAGAGGCCAGATTGAACATTGGCCAACATAACATTTAAAATTTTTCACTATTATTGCATTGTGGGACAATCCGCGTCAACCGGATCAAAACTATGAGCAAAATTTTAAGCAACCAAAAGAATCGACTAAGAGCTCAAGCTTAGACTAGACGGTCTTTCAAATGCTGAATGCGCCTTTGAAAAATCCAATATGGCGGCTTCAATTGCGGCGACCGGAAGCCATAGAAAAATTGAGTGTCTAGCAAAAAAAGCTTATAAAAATAAAAATCCGCAAACTGATCGGGTCGTTTTTGGCTCAAATTTTAGCTGATGGACTCCCCTAAATAGCTGGCGTGGTAGATTGTAAAAATCCAACATGGTAGATCCAATATGGCGGTCAAAATTCCAATATGATGGCCGAATTTTTGAAAATCAACTAATTTGCACCAAATTTGGTATACAGGGGTTTTTGGGATCGCTGATCACGTATCCGAGGTTGAATTTGCAAAATTAAAGATGGCGGATTTAATTTGGCCGAGATATTTTTTGAAAATCAACCCATTTGCACGAAATTTGGTATACGGAGGTTTTTGGAGTTGTTGATTAGGAATCTGAGGTCAAATTTCCAAAATTCTCAAATATGGCGGATCTAGAATGGCGGAAGTACTTTTTGAAAGTCAACCGATTTGCACAAAATTTGGTATACGCACAAATTCGAGGTCAGGTTTACTAAAATTCTAGATGGCGGACCCAAGATGGCGTACAAAATTTGTTATATGGGGTTTTTTGGGGCTGCTGATCATGAATCCAAGGTCTGATTTTCAAAATTCAAGATCGTGTACCCAATCCTCTATATTAGGTACTTAATCTTGGATTTCGAAAATTCGACCTAGTATTCGTGATTAGTGACCCCAAGAGCCCATGTATACCAAATTTGGTGCAGATCGGTTGATTTTACAAAAATACGTCTGCTATATTGGTTCAGCCATCTTTGAAAATCCGATCTCGGATTATTGATCAAGGACCCAAAAACCATCATATATCAAATTTAGTGCAAATCGGTTGATTTTCAAAAATTCGGCCACCTTATTGGATTTTTGACCGCCATATTGGATCCGCCATGTTGAATTTTGTCAATCTACCACATCAGTTTTTTAGGGGTGTCCATCAGCTAAAATCTGAGCCAAAAACGATCCGATCAGTTTGCGAATTTTGGTTTGTACATTACACGATTTTTCTACGTCTTCCGGCCGCCATATTTATGCTGCCATTTTCGATTTTTCAAAGGTGCACTCGTCATTTGAAAGTAGATGTTCTAAGCTTTAAAATAAGCCATTGGTGAATTTTTTTGGTTGCTTCTAATTTTGGTCGTAGCTCTGATACGGTTGACACGGATATATATATATATATATATATATATATATATATATATATATATATATATATATATGTGAAGTAAAATGCGAACAGTAAATGCAAACTTCTCTCCATCATATCCTTTCTATGTTAGAGGTTGCACAGTTAGAATAAATTGTTATAAAACGCAATTTATCCTATTCCACCACCATCGAGATGATGGCCTACCTGTACCACCATACCGAGAAGAAAGTCAAAACTTACCCTCCCCGCCACAGTGATACGGCAGAGGTACATGTTTCGTCTCTACTAGACTCATCAGGGTACCGACATGCACCTGGCTGTGCAAATGACAGATCGGAAGGAAGCATGCAAATACTGAACGCGGTTTCTCCGACCTGCCGCCGGATGGCGTATATATGTTTATGCGGATTTCACGGATTCCTCCGTGTGAGATGCAATAGCAGTGGATATATCCACATTATACCGTTGTAGTGCTGAAATCACATTCGGCAAACGTACAACTATATGCACCTCCGCGTATGAATGAAGTAAAATGCGAACAGTAAATGCAAACTTCTCTCTATCATATCCTTTCTATGTTAGAGGTTGCACAGTTAGAATAAATTGTTATAAAACGCAATTTATCCTATTCCACCACCATCGAGATGATGGCCTACCTGTACCACCATACCGAGAAGAAAGTCAAAACTTACCCTCCCCGCCACAGCCTCTAACATAGAAAAGATATGATGGAGAGAAGTTTGCATTTACTGTTCGCATTTTACTTCATTCATACGTGGAGGTGCATATAGTTGTACGTTTGCTGAATGTGATTTCAGCACTACAACGGTATAATGTGGATATATCCACTGCTATTGTATCTCACACGGAGGAATCCGTGAAATCCGCATAAACATATATATATATATATATATATATATATATATATATATATATATATATATATATATATACATATATATATATATATATATATATATATACATATATATATATATATATATATATATATATATATATATATATATATATATATATATATATATATATATCCGCGTCAACCGTGAATTAAAATTTGTAGATATTTTTTCTTTTACTCCGCATATTACCAAAACTTTTGTATAACATTAATTTTGAATTATTACTAGTACAAAAAATATAGTATATATGCTAGGAAACTGGAGTTTAGTTTAATCCCTTGTGTTATTATCCTCTTCCACAGCTCGACTAGCAAACTTTACCACAGAAATTTAACCATTCTTTTAAGTTTCTTGTTATATAAATTATAAAAAATATTAAATTTACGTGTCACCAACTTACGTATTGTTTCTGTAATATTTATGGAAAAAAGTTATTTTTCATGAGTTTGAATATAAAGCCTTTTACTTTTTCATAGAATCTGCTGACCCACTGAAAGCTTGAGGTTTTTAGCTCGGAGTATCTTTTAAATTTTAAATTGATAATGATACATTAGTGCTCTTTTTAGCGCTTCCAAGCCATTAAAGGGTTATGAGGGAGTCTTACGAATCGGGTCAGTCGATATATACCCTTGTTTTATTGATTATGTAAGATCGTTTGATTGTGTGCTAGTTGAGTAGATTAGTGGGTTTGCGTAGCCGACGAAGAGACATGGTCCCACCAAAAATTTTTGGATGTATTTTGATGCCCTGATTATGAATATCGAGAGTAGACACATAAAATATAGTCAGGTAATTTTTTATAAATCAAAAAAATGTTAATTATTAAAAAAATTGTTTTGTGTAAAATGAAAAATATTTTTGTTTGATGGTCAGATATATATGCTGATAGATGGCGCTGCTATGGGTTCTTCACTATCTCCAGCTGTGGCAAATCTATTCATGACCTATTTCGAAACGAAAGCTCTTGAAAAATTCCATCTCAAACCCAAACTCTGGTGTCGCTACGTTGATGATGTATTTGTAATATGGTCTCATGGCAAGCAACACCTCAATTGCTCCCATGAGTTTCTTAATTCTATCCACACAAAGATACAGTTTACTCTGGAACTTGAGGAAAATAATCAGCTTGCATTTCTAGACGTCCTCGTAACCAAAACAATGGATGGAGATCCGCGACACACAGTATATCGAAAACCAACTCATACGGACCTGAATGCTGATTCTCACCATCACCCCTCACAAACAGAGGGCGTAGCAAATACCCTAATATCAAGATCTCTTCGCCTAACTGATGACCTGAGAAAAGAAAAGGAACTGTCACACATAAAAAAGGCTGTCAAACAAAACAGCAACAAGATACTAATCCTAAATAAAGCAATAAAATTGAAACAAAAACCAACACAAGAAACAAGGCTACCTGCCGAGGATAGACAAATACCTCTTTACATAAAAGGCACAACACACAGAATCGGCAGGTTGCTCCGGAAACATAACATATCAAGAGCTGATAAACCACACAAAACAATAGGCTCTTCTTCAAGAAATCCAAAAGACAAAATCAATCTAGAAAATCAAGGTATATATAAATCGCATGTAGCACTTGCATTAAAACATACATAGGCCAGACTAACAGAAGAATATCAGCGAAACTAGAAGAACATAAACTTAGTATAATAAACAAACAGTCAACATCGGCACTTTTTCAACACCAGCACGAAACAGGACACAAAATTAATTTTGACACCTGGCAGCAAGTCGCTAATATAGAATGAATCCATCGAGATTGAAAAGGCACTCTGAATAAACCAAACGATGTATTAATTTTCCTTCTACTTGGAAAACTGTCTTTAAGTGAGACTTTTGTACCGATACGCATGTCACGCTTAAAGTGACATCAACGGCGGCGCTCGAGAGAGAGAGAGAGAGAGAGAGAGAGAGAGAGAAAGCTATAATGGATTATGTGCCCTAGGTAAGCACCTGTAAGTAGACTTCCCTTGATAAACGATGGCGAGTACATTATAATTAATGATGATTCTTGACTTAAATTTTCAGTTGTTGGCTGTAAAATTTAAAAATATTTATCTTATCAAGGGTTACTTACATTGAAAACGCCATTCATATAAAAGTTTGAATTCATTATTTGATGTTATACTTTTTAGCTCATAATTCGTCCCAGAGACAGAGATAAGAGGATCATCAGCAAACAAGTTCTCAAATGAATTTCGGAGTATCATTGACATAAATAGTAAAGAGCAGTGGATCCAAGACACTTCCCTGTGGCACACTACATTTATTTACTCTTTTTTTATAAACGTTACTCTGGACCCTAGTTTGATGCTATATGTTCGCTAAAAAATCCGTAATTCACTTAAGTGCGATCGTTTCAAATTCACGTTGTAAATCAATAAAAACACCCAATGTAATTTTGACTCATTCATGGTTTTCTTTCATACTGAACACAACATATTGTAGATTAGAGAGATTCTCGTTTTATTGTTAGTGAAAAAATTTTCCTACTGCTCTTCGTAGGAATTAAAATCGTTGGACGAACTGATCGTTTAAAAGAAATTTCAAAACATTCGAAACGTCTGGACGAGCTTCACGAATTTTGTTTTTTCTGTTAGTTTATACTACCAAAAAATAAATCGAAAACATGTATTTTTAAGCGACATCTTTCAACAAAAGCAATAACAGATTCTTGAGAAAGCGATTGTCCTAAAAGTAACTATAGCAAAAACTAACTTCACAAATACCACGCACTAACCACAGCTCAAGTTCTTGCAAGATCATCTTGCAATAGTCGTTCTTATGACAGTAACTTTGCTTCAGGAATAAAACAAAAATTGGCATTTCATGACAAGAAAGTTTTCTATATAATATATAGCGAATAGATTCGCAAGCGAAAAATGTTGTATATATTAAGAATTTAGATTTGCAAAGAAACCTAATGTCCTTTTTACAGAGACTCGTAAAAATGATTGAACAAAATTAAAGTCTTTTTATGGAAAAAACTGAGAAAATGTCTCTCGCTGTCAATATTTTAAAATAAATATGGATTTAATAAGATTTATGCCGGTTTGACAAAAGTCGTAATCTAAACATAATCTATAAAATATGTTGGAAATGGGTTTTTGAAGAGAAAAATGGTTAGATCTAAAAAGAATATTGCAGAAGCAGACTCGGATCTAAAAATAAAAAGTAATATAAGATATTAAAATTTTCTATTTTTATTACGTTCTGAGTTTGTAGTCTGTGTAGGCATTTAACTTGTTATTAAAAAATATTTTTTGAAAAGAATGCGCATGATACTGGCGGAAATTTTTTTTTATATATAGTTAGCTACCTTAATAGTTCTATGAGTTCACATTAGTCTAAGATCCAGCAGCTGATTTCTGGCGTTATCTGTTTTTCAATTAAACTTAATTCAAATTAATAATTAATGACAATGTAGTACATTACTACTGGGTAGCGTATCCAAAATTAGTCGCAATTATTTTTAACTAAATATAATGTAATTAATTTATACTATCGAATTTTATCGGCTTCAAGAGCAGCCACAGCAGCGTGCAGCAGATCACCAGGATGGCAATGATGATGATGATACAGGGGTTTAATAAAAAATTCCACACAGGCGCAATTCTATTTAATATCAGCAAGGCCTTCGATAAAGTATTGCATAACGGACTTGTTATTATACTCAAAAAGCTAGGAGCGAACAACCTCGTAAGACTAATCTGAGGTTTCCTTGAGGACAGATCCTTTATAGTGTCATCGGATGATGCTGGCTCAGATGTCAACTCTAAAAGAGCTGGGGTGTCGCAAGGTTCCCCCCTGCCCCCATTCTTCTTAGCCTCTATGCAGCTGATATTCCCACAGATAACCACAGTAAACTTTACTTGTTTGCCGATAACACTGCATTCGCGACATCCTCAGGGTCTTTCCGCCTTATAATTTTGAGGCTACAACGTCATATTATCAAGTTAGGGAGATGGATCGCTGATTGGAAAATCAAGCTCAATTAAGATAAAACTCAAGCCATAATGTTTAGTAGATCTAGATATTCGATTCTGGACAATCAGATAACCATCTCCAATACCCTCACTCCCTGGCGAGATTATGCGAAATACTTGGGACTGGTCTTCGGACCGGAGGCTTAGTTGGCTAGAAAACACCAACTACATCCTATCAAAAGCCAAAAAGTCTTAGTTGGCTCTTTATTCGTTATTGCACAGTAATAATAGACTTAACCTTGAAAATAAAGTAACAATATACAAGCTCTTTTTAAGATTTATTCTGTCCTTCGGTGTGCTCCAACATGGATCACCACAGGTAGAACAAGGTTCAGACGGATAGAGAGCTTCCAGAACAAAGTCCTCAGAAACGCTATCATCCACAGGGATCTTATATCCAATACTTTTCATAATTTCGTTAAGGACTCTATAACAAAATATCTCGTCAATCCCACAACTTGACCACCATACTATGGCAACGCCATCGATACGTTAGAGACTGCCTATCGGACCATTAGTCTGGGTCATTTTTTTTTCTTAAAAATCGGGCTTAAAAGCCTAACGTAAATTCTCACCCCCATAACCTATTCAAAGTCATTCATTACAATATACGAGTGTATAGGTCTGTTCTGACTTAAATTTTCAAAGAGGATCCAATGTCTAACAAATTCCAACTATATTTTTTTTAAGTGAATTAAAAATCATTTTAAAGAAAATGATGTGAAAAATGTAAAACAAAATGGTTGTCAGCTCTCAGTCAGCCGCAACCTCTAGATTGACAGGTGTAAACAGTTATGTTGTTAATTATTTACGCTTATCGTGTTTTTCAATGAAATTATAATATAAATTAAAATTTAATTATTTCTGAATACGATAATACATAGTTGTCTATAAAAAATAACCGCAAATAGTGCTTACTACACTCTTCCTGTGTTTGAAAGTAGAGGGTAGATAAGATTAAATTAAAGGTACTAAAAACAAAGTGGCCCTGCACGAAAAAACAGTTTAGTGAAGTGAGCAAACCATCGGCTGCTCAGGAGAAGAGGTTCGAATTAAGGGCGGCAGCAGCTCTAAACCAGCTGAGCTGCAAGCTGCCTAAGGTGGTCGCGGAACCCTTCCTGCAGTCTCCACTTACGTAAGGCACCAAAATTCTAAATAAAAGGAAAATAAATAATCAACATTCAACATTCCACACTTAACATTTATTGTCAACTCTAAAACTTTACAGTATAAAATAAGAAGTAAGACGTTAGGCAAATAATGGATAGTTTGTTATATAATAAACTCTAAATACTATCACCGGTGTAAATGTGATAACGTTTACTAAAGATACAGATTAACCTCTTTACATCAACAGATAAGTTGCAATTACATAAATAGACAAATAAATTAAAGGTGAATCAATAAAATAGTAAAGTAAATTAAAAGTAACTATATGTTCGGCTTATCTGTGTTCCTTGGGGTAGATCTTCAATAAGGAGTAGAAATAGAAAGAAAAAAAGAGAAGATCTTGAATAAGAAGTAGAAAAAGAGAAACTGGAAAATGAAGAACCTGGAGAAGAAAAAAGAATAACCCTTAAGGTTTAAAGATGACCGGTAAACTTATGAGTTTTGGTCAAATGAGAGCCTCAATAACGTTCTTGAGGAACCTTAATCCTCGCAAGTTGTCTCAACAGTCTCTAAAATGGTACAACGGGGCAAATAAGTTTATGAAATAATAGGGAAAGCAAAAAAAAAGTCTGCACCACGTGTATATTTACTTGTGGATAAATACTGCCAAAGAAGAACTTGTTCATTAACACTATAAAAGCAAAACAAATAACAAAAATTAACGAACAACTTTGGCTGAATATCCCAAAATATTGGAATAAAAATCTCGGATACTCGTTACTTCCACACGGCTGTTTAAGATACTGGTTTTTGGACAAAATCGAGAGATGTAGAATCTTTAATTCGCTTGGATTGTTTATCCACCATATTGGACAAGCCATATTTAATTTTTTTAAAATAATTTCAGATTCGTAATGTGCGATCCCAAAAACTCCTTGGAGAAAATCGGACAAAATTAAATTTTGGATTTTATCCGCCATATTGAATTTTTTAAAAATAATTTCATATTTGTTATGTACAACCCTGAAAATTCCTGCATACCAATTTTGGAGAAATTTGGACAAAATTAATTTTTTTGGCCGCCATATTGTCAGCGCCATCTTGGATTTTACTCCACCAATTTCGTCCAAAAAAATACGGGATCACCGCAGCAACCTCTTGAACATAACGTAAAAATATCATTCAAATCAGTACCGCAGTTCCGGAGTAATCGGTGTACATACCTAAAAAAATACATAGTCGACTCTTTCTTTTAGAAATCGGTTAAAAATGTGTAATATCGTGTATGCTGCCAGTCTATACAGGAACTTATCACCGTTTAGAAGACACGTAAACGCCATGTTATTTTTAACGTATAACAATACTAGAAGAAGACGATAACCCACTACGAACATTATATTTTAGTTGCCTTACTAATGAAAAGAAAACACCTAAAACGAAATAATGATCCGTTTCAAATATATTCTTTAATAATCGCTTAAACCGCTTAAATGTTAAACAACCACCAAACATAGTATTATGATACTGATAATAGAATGCACTGTGCATAAATTTTCATGAGCTAAATTAATATTGCTAGTTCAGCAAAATGAAATACACTGTAATCCTGTAAAATTATATCATTCGAAATTTGTAATGCTAATTTAATCGGGGCAAGTATTTGCCTTATTCGCAAATAATTTTAATAAAAAGGCTCTTTACACAAGTGGAAAATAATATTTTCTACAGTGGGTACGGATTTGTTTTGTTTCTTATAAATACGCAGTCTCAAAATTCATTTTAGTAAGAAATATGTCAAAATTTTAGAGTCAATTAAAAACCACGATTGACTGGTGTATCATGACTACACTGTCGGTGCCTTGAAGGAGGGGTTTGCTGTGGATTCAATGTACACTGATTGATTTCTTCAAGGCATTCGATAGGATGAATCATGGACTTCCATTAAACAAGCTAAGCACCTTTGAAATTCATGGGACACTGCTGGATTGGGTGGGATCATATCTGTATGGTAGGTCTCAGGTTGTCAGGGTTGACAAGCATACATCTGGGAAAATCAATGTCACCTCTAGTGTGCCACAGGGTGCACATCTTGCACCACTATTTTTCAACTTGTTTATTAATGATCTGTCAGCCTGTTTTCTGCATTGTGAATGTGTACTGTGTGCCGATGACTTAACGATATTTATGTCTATTAAGACTGACAAGTGTAGTGCCAGGCTCCAAAATGATTTGAATAGATTCCACACATGGCGTGAGAGTAACAGAATGCGTCTTAATGCTAACAAGTGTAAATACATTCAATCTAGTAAGTCAAATCATGTGTTGTCTGGGGCATATCACTTTCAGGGTAGGCTTATTGAGGGGTTGATCCTATTAGAGATTTGGGAGTCTTGTTTGACTATAAATTGACATCTAGGGAACATATTTTTCAGTGCTGTAATAAGGCAAATAGAATTTTTGGCTTTTTGAAAAGGAATACAAGATACTTTGGAGATATTAACTGTATAAAGACTTTGTAAGTATCATTAATGAGGGCCCTTTTAGAGGTTAATGTTGTGGTGTGGTCTCCACATTTCCAAATTTATATAAATAAATTGCAATCAGTGCAAAGAAAATTTCTTAGATATGTTGCTTTTAAGTAAGGTGTTTCCTGTGATAATACTAATTATACAGAATTAGAGAAACGCCCGAATTTCCAAAGTATAAAAATAAGAATAGCTAATACTGATGTTAACACAACTCACAAAATTTTGCATGACCATGTTGATTACCCCAAACTCCTTCAGAGGCTCAGTATTTATGTACCATCTTGTAACTTACGTGTTATAAGAACCTTTGAGGTTCCAAGTCACCGAACCCGATATGAGAGCTTGGAAATGGTACACATGCTCAATAAAGTGAACATAAACAAAAAAACTGATACTCAAAATTTGAGCTCTTTTTACCATTATATTTTAAAATTACAAAAAGAAACATTGTTATCATTGATGGATTCTCCGGCCCCGGATGAATAATAATTATATAAAGTCTAAAGATAAATAAAGCTTAAAATGCGTAAATTAATATTAATTAATAAGGTTATTCCCCATATTTTCTCACTACCCTTTAGGTACGATGAAGACATGCTTGTCCAGTACCTATTCTTAACTCGTTACTCTGTTCTCACTCTGACTTACATAATAAACAGTAGATCAAATACAAAGAAGATGAAAATGTAAAAACCAAATTCTTTAACTTGCCAAATGTCGAGCTCTTCCATTTTATTAAGCAAAAATGTAACTTATAATTATTAACTATTATTTTTCAATTTTCTATTGAGTAATGTTTTTCCTGTCCTCAACTTAAATCCATATTGGTGAGTTTACTTCAATAATTATTTAATTTAATATTAATTAACATATTAATTGTAGATTTTCCTGATATTGAGGATAATAAATACTCGCAAGCTTGACTAACAATAAAATTTTTATAAAAAAATTGTACCGACTTCTAAAAGTGCTCTAAAAAGTAAAAAATAACTATAAATTTTTATATCAAATCGAACTTTTTGAAGTCGGCGCCAAACTAATACCTGACAAAATGGGATTTGTATAAACAGATTAAAAATACTATTTGTAATTGCTTTCTTACCACAATTTGTATATATTAGTAGTTATTTATTTCATTTACAAATAATTTGGCGCCGACTTCAAAAAGTTCAATATCATATAAAAATTTATGGTTATTTTATACTTTTTAGCGCACTTTTAGAAGTCGGTTCAATTTTTTATAAAAACTTTATTTTTCTATTTTTGGTTTTAGAAATCATTATGATATCCATAAATTATTTGAATTAAGTACTAATCGAGATTAGTGTACCTCGCAATGACTACAAGGTGGCAAAAAGTATCTACTTTATCAAAAGTTGTAAATCATCCTAAAATAAACCACTAAAATTTCTTTGGTTCTTAGAGTTTTCCAAATACCAGTAAAATTGTGTCAAACAAATATTTAGGCTGTCATAGTAAATCCACTATCTAGAATTTCAAATTAATTTTAGATTGGTAATATAGGCCCCAAAACCTTCCAATATCGATGTTTAAAGAATATGAGATGTAAATTTCTTAGCTCGATATTCTTTATACTGAAAATTGAGTCTGTATACGCCTCAAGAACCCCACAATATCAATTGTAGACATAATCGGAATATGTAAAATTTTCTGTCCCTCATATTGTATCTTATCAACCTAATAGTAGTAAAAAATGAACTTCATGTTCGTAATACATGACTCCGAAAACCCTCTAATACCAAATCTGAAGAAATGCGAATAAGGTAAAATTTTTAACCCACCATATTGCATCCGCTATAATGAATTTCAAAAATATTATTTTAGGTCAATCTAATCTAAATCTAAACCCTTCAAAGCCCCCTAGTACCAATTTTGGATAAAATCTGGAAATTTAAAATTTCCAGACTTATATTCGCTATTTACATCCTCAAAAACGATTCAGTCCCACCTTTGAACAAAATCGAAAAGTGTAAAATTTTTAGTCCGCTATCTTGGATTTGCCATATTGAAGCCTGAAAAAATACTTTTAAATTCATAATTTACACCCTCAAGAACCCCCTACATCAGTTTGGGAGAAAATCGAAAAGTGTAATATTTTTAGGACACCATATTGAAGCTGCCAAATTGAGTTTTTCAAAAAATATTTTAATTTCGTAATTAACACTAACAAAAATCCCCCAATACTGACTTTAAAGAAAATTGAGAGATGTAGAATCTTTAATCCTCCATCCTAGATCCGCCATATTTAATTTTTTTAAAATAATTTCAGATTCGTTGTGTATGACCCCAAAAATTTCCCCATTCCAATTTTGGAGAAAATCGGATAAAATTCATTTTTTTGGCCGCCATATTGTCAGCGCTATCTTGGATATTACTGCACCAATTTCATCCAAAAGAAAATATGGGACCACAGCAACAACTTCCTGAACATAACGTAAACAATTTCATTCAAATCGGTGCCGCCGTTCCGGAATAATCGGTGTACACACTATTGTGAAATCAACATCTCACCATTATTTGTCGACAAATCTTGACTAAATAGGAATCCAAGTTTTGTAGAAAGCATAACTAAAGGGATGTCTGGGAAAATGTGTCAGTCTGAATCCCACTGATAAGTCCTACGACTGGCACCAGGACAAAACATCCAGTCATACATTTTACGGTGGTCGAAAACTAGATCGCTGGTTATATGTCCTTTCCATCAGGGACATGGCAACCGAGAGCAGGGACAGCGGATATATGACAAGTGTTCAAAACCACAAATGTTGTGGATATAGGGCAAACGTCCAACACCACAAATGTGGATATAGGACAAAAACCGCTGAGGACTTTCATCAAGCCCGACCCGACCTTTGGAAGACCACCGATGATGTTCGTTTCACATTACATTTTCTCAGGCATATGCTTTCCTACAGTTTGGACTTCCTATCGTAGTCAAAGTCAGGTAAGCCGATGCCTTGCGTTGGGATTATTGTAAAACCAATATCTCACCATTATTTCCCGACAAAACTTGACTAAATAGGAATCCAAGTTTTGTAGAAAGCATGACTAAAAGGATGTCTGGGAAAAGGTGTTAGTCTGAATCCGACTGATGAGTCCTAAAGTCATGGGACGAAACATCCAGTCATGCATTTTACGGTGGTTGAAAATTAGATCGTTAGTTATATGTCCATGTCATGTCAGGGACATGACTATTTGCGACAATACATAAAAAAACATACATACTCGACGAATTGAGAACCTCTTTCTTTTAGAAGTCGGTTAAAAAACGGTTTTTCTTCAAACCGTAGCCATACAAGACTGCAACCCCACTAAATTTTTTATATTGTTTCTTAACTAGTTAGTCTGCGACCACTTTTATTTTATATATATATATATATATATATATATATATATATATATATATATATATATATATATATATATATATATATATATTATAATATGACCTTCTTTCCTAGTCAGCATATTTTCTACTATATTTGCTATTCTATTTATTAGATCACAAAATATATTTTCAATTCGATTCTGAAATCAATACCAACCGATAAAATTTAGAGAAATCAAAACCACACCGGTCTCTCCCTAATGATACCTTTACCACCAGTTTATTCTGTATTTCGACTACACGATGCCAATAAACATTATTTATTAGGTATTATACATAACATTTTTGTTCGCGTAAGAATTATCGGAACACGAAAGTAAAAAAAAATCATATTTTTAAAAAGTATCCTTAAAGAAAACATAATAGTCAGTCGCGACATCCGGAAAAACGTTTTTCCAAGTCGTTAGCGAAGAATTTATAAGATTTAGAAATCAGGTGAATTTATATTAAATCGGAGGTACACGTTGGATGAAAAATGTTGCTTTAATGTGTTTCGCATAATTTCGAATCGCAGGAGGTTATCGATGTTTTTAAATAAATATGGCTTTAACGAGATTTTAAATATCCGTCGATTTGGACCTTTTCTCCTTTTTAAATGTTCTGATTTATGATTGTTTAGTGAATGTCATAATCGAAAACTAACCTGTAATATTTGTTATCCATAAATTTATTATTAAACATTATTCTGTATGTGGCATTAAAAGATATCATATAGAGAATGTACAAAGAGACGTGACATAGTCTACGGGATGCGACCCCTAAATATATATATATATATATATATATATATATATATATATATATATATCACATTTTGTCAGGTATTAGTTTGGCGCCGACTTCAAAAAGTTCAATTTCATGTAACAATGTATAGTTATTATTCACATTTTAGAAGTCGGTTCAATTTTTTTTATAAAAATTTTATTTTTCTATTTTTAGTTTTAGAATTCATTATGATATCCATAAATTGTTTGAATTCAGTATTAATCGAGATTAGTGTACCTTGCAATGACTCCAAGGTGGCAAAAAAGTACTTTTGTCCAAAGTTGTAAATCACCCTAAAATGAATCACTAAAATTCTTTGGTTCTTAGAGTTTTCCAAATATCAGTAAAATTGTGTCAAACAAATATTTAGTCTGTCATAGTAAATCCACTATCTTAAATTTCAAATTAATTTTAGATTGGTAATATAGGCCCTAAAACCTTCCAATATCGATGTTTAAAGAAATTGAGATGTAAATTTCTTAGCTCGATATATTTTATAGTGCATATTGAGTTTGTATACGCCTCAAGAACCCCACAATATCAATTTTAGACGAAATTGGAATATATAAAATTTTCTGTCCCTCATATTGTATCTTATCAACCTAATAGTTGTAAAAAATTAACTTTATATTCGTAATACATGATCCCGAAAACCCTCTAATACCAAATCTGAAAAAATGCGAATAAAAAAAAATTCAACCCACCATATTGCATCCGCTATATTGAATTAAAAAAAAATTAAGTCTTAATCTAATTTAAATCTAAACCCTTCAAAGCCCCATAGTAACTATTTTGGATGAAATCCGGAAATTTCTAGACTTATATTCGCTATTTAAATCATCAAAAACGATTCAGTCCCACTTTTGAACAAAATCGAAAAATGTAAAATTTTTAGTCCGCTTTCTTGGATTTGCCATATTGAATCCTGAAAAAATACTTTTAAATTCATAATTTACACCCTTAACAACCCCTTATATTAGTTTGGGAGAAAATCGAAAAATGTAAAATTTTTAGGACACTATATTAAATCTGCCAGATTGAGTTTTACAAAAAATATTTTAAATTCATAATTAACACTAACAAAAATACCCCAATACTGATTTTAGACAAAATCGGGAGATGTAGAGTTTTTAATCCGCCATCTTGGATCTGCCATTTTGAATTTTTTAAAAATAGTTTCAGATTCGTTTTGTGCGACCCCGAAAACTCCCCCGTACCAATTTTGAAGAAAATCAGACAAAATTGATTTTTTAGTTCACCATATTAGATCCGCCATATTGAATTTTTTAAAATAATTTTAGATTAGTTATGTACGACCCTGAAAACTCCCTCGTACCAATTTTGGAGAAAATCGGACAAAATTCATTTTTTGTCCGCCATAGTGGATTCGCTATATTGAATTTTTTAAAAATATTTTGGATCCATTATGTGTGACCCCGAAAAAAAATCAGGCTAAATTAAATTTTTTTGTCCGCTATATTGGATCCGCCATATTGAATTTTTTAAAAATAATTTTAGATTCGTTGTGTACGATCCCAAAAATTCACCCATACGAATTTTTGATAAAATCAAACAAAATTATTTTTTTTGGCCGCCATATCGTCTGCGCCATCTTGGCTATTACTGCACCAATTTTATCCAAAAAAATATGGGACCACCACTCGGTGCCGCCGTTCCGGAGTAATCGGTGTATATACATAAAAAAAAACATACGTACTCGACGAATTGAGAACCGCCTTCTTTTAGAAGTCGGTTAAAAAACCCAGAGGGATGCCTCATCTGAGACTGCCTGGATATTTTCATCACCCAACCAGGATTGTTGACGAAATATGTGACCGATTTTTAACAAAAAAGGCATTTGCTATTGATCGACCGCCATCTGCATAATTCAGACCAATTCTTCTGCTTGAACTACCGGATGCAGAGTCAATTGTCCGCCACAGGTCGATCCATTTAGTTTCACTGCACAAAAAACCGATTTGTGGAGCGAAAGTTTCCCTGTTTATTGCAGAGCACACGCTTTCTCCTACGTACTTCAGGACTCACCCCACAATGAACTTTCCTCCTTTATATTTTACATTCAGCTCGGCCTCCGCCTTTATTCCTTCACGTTTAAAACACAATTTTCTTACTTTTTGCAACGCACCGGCACTCGAGGTTGACTCTTCAAAACAAAAAAAGAAGTCACACTAATATATTGCACAATGAATTGATTTATGGCAATCATGATAATTATTCTGAATGACTCTTAATACTTAAAGCAAAGATTTAACTTGGCGGTATTTTACTAAAAAAACTACTTTTCTGTCCACTATGGAACGCAGCGAGTAAAATAAGAATAATTTTAGCACTTCCATTTATTTTTTCTAGAAACACTATTAAAATTTAAAATTAAAAAAGAGCAAGAGCAGTATAGTTTATGACTTGACTTTTACGAAAGAGCTAACGTTTCATTTTTGTAAGTAACATGAAAAGCTTATAATAAATTTATAAAAAGCTCTGCTTTCCTAGTTTTATTACGAATAATCTTCAAGAAAATGGACCAATTTTTGAAATTATAGTGCTAATACGTTTCCCAAGAAGTCCAGAGAATAGTACGAGACCTTATACAAACCACTTTTGAAATGATGCGGAAACGATGATGATTTAAACCTTACAAACGGAACCCAAAAAAGATATTCAGTATTTGTTTAAAGATGCTCATGAGAATAAAAAAAGAAAAATAAATCTAAAAGATTATTAATTATTTTACCATCAAACTTTTAACTGCAAGTGTCAATAAGACCTACTACCTTGCATGTTCAATATGTTCGACGTACTTGCCACACTATTCACTATATAATATCGCTGGTGAGATAGAAAAATGACGCAACTCCAAAATCAATTAAAAAAGAGTTCGAAATTCTCAGTTCTATGTTTTAAAGGGAGCCATTTAGTAGTGATCTTGGATTCGACATAAAGGGTGACCTTGAAGGTTATTGAAAAGTCATATGGATTTTTTTTTAAATAGAAACATCTATTTTTTATTTCAAGAATAGGAAGCGGATAAAATTTCGCATGTAAATATATAACTATGTGGGGACTAGAATTTAACTGGAATGGCACTGAGATTCTGGAAAGAGTTCTTGCTTATCACAAAAGGTTCTTCCTTGAAATGTTGCACATTAACCAAGAACGTAACACCATGAATTTAAAAAGTGACATCGAGAGCCTGTGTGCAATTTACAGTTATATTTTAAAGTTGGAAAAAGAAAAGTATTTGAGCCTCCATCTCCAGATAAATAGTTTTTCTATTAAATTTTCTTATAATATGTAAAAAATATCAAACAAGTAATTTCTTAACTTTTTTTCTATTTTTGCTAAGTCTCTTGCTTGACTACGCCACTGTTTACGGATCTGTATTCATCCCCACTACTTACACCACCCATGACACTTCCCGGCTGACACATGACACGTGTCACTATAAAATGGTGGAATGTGGAAAGTAGGATGTGTGGCTCTTTTCGAACTTTCCAGAATTTCAACGCATTTTTACAACTTTATCAAAATATGCCTCTGAATCAAGCGCGAATCCGAGGGGGAGGGGGCGATTATGCCTCTTACAGTAGGAATGTGTATGCTGTTGGCTTCTACCCTCCCCCACCCCCTCCCCCCGTCTACAACTTGTTTTTTTTTTTCGATCGTCCTCCTAAAAGCATTGATTTTAGGAAAATAGACCCGATTCTGGCTTTTAAACTACGAATGTGTATGCTGTTGGCTTCCACCTCCCCGTAGACAACTTGTTTTATCTTGCGATCACCCCCGTAAGAGCTTTGAATTTAGGAAAAAAACCTGACTCTGCCTTTTATAGCTGACTTTTTTTCTTGCGATCGCTACCTCCAAGAATTCTGACTGTAGGAAAAAAAACCGATTCTGGTTATTTTACTAGGAATGTGTATGCTGCTGGCTTCCACCCTCCCGTCGACAACTTGCTTTTTCTTGTGATCGCCCCCCCCCCCACTAGAACTTGGAGTTTAGGATAATCGACCCGATTCTTACTGTTATACTAGGAATGTGTATGCTGCTGGCTTCCACCCCCGTCGACAACTTGTTTATTCCTGCGATTACCTCCTCAAGCTCCGAATTTAGAGAAAAAGACCCGAACTTTTACACTAGAAATGGGAATGTTGTTGGCGTCTCTCCCTTCCCTTGACAATTTGCTTTCATTTGTCATACTGTACTTTTCTGATATCACCCCCCCCCCCCCCAAGAGAGAGGCTAGATCCGCCCCTGCTCTGAATACAGTTAAAAAGTGCTAATATTGCCTTGTTTCCCCTGTTTTTCAAACGTGTATTTCTTTAATATTCAAATTACATTGGTGAGATACTAATTGTAGATATGTCCTGAAGAAGAGATAAATAAATTTTCGAAAGCTTGATAGGACTAAATATATATATATATATATATATATATATATATATATATATATATATATATACATATTTATTTACTTGTTTGGCTTTGAAACACGCTAAACGATGCTCTCATGGTGGGATCGTTTGGTGCGGCACGTGGCTTTGGCGGCTTAAATAGCGGTATGCTTGCTTGCCAGTACCGAAAAATGCGACCCCTATTTTTTGGGCAGCGCGTTTCGTGTACTCGATTTTACATATTTCTGTTTTAATTCACCGTTGCGCCACCATATGACGGTTCTCTTACAAACTTTGTTGGTCTGTATGGTTCTTGTATTATCAAGTGGACCATCGAGATGTCGCCTTTGTCGTCTTATTTGCCGTATTTTGATTATAAGTATGGCTTATACGATGCAAAGGCGAGATGATGGTTTGTACCGACTGCGGTGGCCTGACGAGTCCCATATTAGGACGAAACAGCGCTGTCGCCATCTGTCGGACCCGGAGTTATTCCATACTTTGGAGTGCTCCGCACTTTTTAATACGAGAATCATGTAGATTGACAAATTTTCACGTCCGCTTCGCCAATATTTTATTCTATTTTATTTTAAATTATACGGACAAAAACTTATCTACATATTTATTTACTTGTTTGGCTTTGAAACACGCTAAACGATGCTCTCATGGTGGGATCGTTTGGTGCGGCACGTGGCTTTGGCTGCTTAAATAGCGGTATGCTTGCTTGCCAGTACCGAAAAAAAATGCGACCCCTATCTTTTGGGCAGCGCGTTTCGTGTACTCGATTTTACATATTTCTGTTTTAATTCACCGTTGCGCCACCATATGACGGTTCTCTTACAAACTTTGTTAGTCTGTATGGTTCTTGTATTATCAAGTGGACCATCGAGATGTCGCCTTTGTCGTCTTATTTGCCGTATTTTGATTATAAGTATGGCTTATACGATGCAAAGGCGAGATGATGGTTTGTACCGACTGCGGTGGCCTGACGAGTCCCATATTAGGACGCTGTCGCCATCTGTCGGACCCGTAGTTATTCCAAACCTTGGAGTGCTCCGCACTTTTTAATACGAGAATCATGTAGATTGACAAATTTTCACGTCCGCTTCGCCAATATTTTATTCTATTTTATTTTATTATATATATATATATATATATATATATATATATATATATATATATATATATATATATATATATATATACTTGTGGAAACTTGGACGCTATTTGTTTAAATGACTTACTACACGTCTTTACCAAATAGAATCATTTTTCTAAGTTTCCTGATGTTATTTCTAATTATCTTATTTAAAACCTATACTTTATATTTTGCACAGTCTGAATTTGGCAGCGTTATGAAACAATGAACATTAAATTTTATCCATTATTTTTGGAATCATTACCTAGAATACTGCTCTAAAACTTTTCCATGCGAGCAATAACAAAAGAGATAACATCTATTTTTATCTTTCGGAAATAATAAAATGTCCATTTACAAAGGAACGTTATTTAAAAAAACAAAAATAAAAGTAAAACCGTAATAATGAGTAACCTTTGTTACAAAATAAGCGAGAATCGAATTTCGTGCATTGCGTGTTGTATATGAAGGGGAAATAACAGGCAACATTAAAAGCAAACGGCAGCGGGTGAAAACTACCTCAATTATAGCACGATCACGTCAAGATGCATATCGTATCAAATAGTTTGACGTTGGTAATCACGAGCTCTAATAGGTACTTTTGGCAACACAATTTCTATTTTAACGTTACACAGCACAATATGCTATCGTTTTCTGTATGTTTTACAGAGATATATGGATTAATAATATTTTTGACATAAAGTTAGTTAGGTGGCATTAATTTATTAAATTCATGTAAAAGGTACTTTATAAAGGATGTTTTTTATAGGGGTATAAAACTTTAAGTTGGCAACACTTTTTTAACTGGCGGCCATTTTGTCAGCTGTCAAGTGACTTATGTTTAGCTTGGTTTGGCATTTCAACATGAATAGACTGACGCCTGAACAACGCTTCCAAATTGTGCAAATTTATTTTGAACATCATGGTTCTGTTCAAAATACGTATCGCGCACTACGTCCATTTTACGGTCAACATAATCGTCTATCAGAGCAATTAATTCGATTAACTATGGAACGTTTTCGCATCACGTTTACTTTAAATGATAATACGCATCCACAGAGACGTCGTACAGTGCGTACAGAAGAAGTCTGTAGAGCGTAGCGTAGAGGAAGACCCGAATCAGTCTATCCGCCATCGTGCACAGGAATTGGATATGTGTCCATTCACTTTATGGAAGATTTTGCGGAAAGATCTTGGTTTGCGTGCTTACAAAATCCAACTCGTGCAAGAATTGAAGCCACACGATCACCTAGCAAGGCGTAGATTCGGTGAATGGGCCCAAAACAAGATTGCCGTTGATCCCGATTTTCATAAGCGAATTTTGTTTAGCGATGAAGCTCACTTCTGTTTGAATGGATACGTCAATAAACAAAACTGCCGTATTTGGAGTGATGATAATCCTCAAGTGTATGTTGAAACACCGTTACATCCAGAAAAACTGACTGTTTTGTGCTTTATGGGCTGGTGGAATTATTGGTCCGTACTTCTTTAAAAACGATGCTGGTCAGAACGTTACAGTCAATGGTGATCGTTATAGAGCCATGATTACTGACTTTTTCGTTCATCAATTGAACAGCCATGATGTGCAGGAGCTGTGGTTTCAACAAGACGGCGCAACATGTCACACAGCTCGTGCCACAATTGATTTATTGAAGGAAACGTTTGGTAACCGCATAGTTTCACGTTTCGGAAGTCATATTTAAAGTAGAATGCCAGAAGGTTATCTTTCGAATAAAGTAAATTTCATGTCAATTTAAAAAATTCATCTTTGTTTTATTCCATTTAAAAGTTCTATACCTCTATAAAAAATACCCTTTATTTAGAAGTTCTTCCATATAGGAACTTTTTACTAAATCCACCTATAAAATCTAAGATATTGAAAAACAGGTATCTTTCTTATCATAGTATTACCACTTTGTATCTATTACGTATTAGTATTTCGAAAATAGTTGACGCTTTATTTTTTTTAACGCTTTTATTGTTACTTAAACATCTGTTAACAAGTATTTAAAAGGCAGAGTTTTAGTTTCGACCTTTTTTTTATCCATAAATGCGTTTCAAAATATCAATTGTCACTTTTTATCAGTGGTCGTAATTTTAAAAACGAGTCGGCGTTAAGTAGAGAATTAACCGGTCTTTATTACAATCAGGTATAAAGCGATTATCTTAAATTTTTTAATGGAAAATGTCCTTTGGGACAAAAAAATTAATATAAATGTTTCATACCATCAATTATTACGTTTTGAGCTTACAAATTTAACTTTAAATAAAGATGGGCTTAATTCAAATGGATGTGTAAAGAAAGAAGACAAGTTCTTTCAAATATTTATAATGTGTTTACTAGAAATATATGAAAAGTAAAACTATTATACAACGGATTCTTTTGAGAAGTTTGCCACCCAAGGCTATAATTAGTTGGGAGTTCGATCTTTCAACGGCGAATAACAATTAATCGCCTTTGTCAATGTTTTCTTTATTTTAAAGCATTTCCAAGGCTCTACAATAACAAGATACATGTATGTAAATAAACAGATAATGAAACGTAATACATATATAACAGGCAATTACGTGTAATAAAACAATAATTCAGTTACAGTTCGGAATTTAAAAATATTAATAATAAAGTTGTCACGCCATTTTAATTTCACCATATGCGGCTTTAGGATTGGAAATAACAACGAATAGGTAGTAAGATTAAATCGTACATGGATGATCATAAACTGATGGCTGCTACCAAAAACCAGCTGGAGCAAATGCTCAAAATTGTGGAGGAGTTCTCCGGGGATATCGGAATGTAGTTTGGACTTGACTAGTGCCGTATTTTGAACATCGTTAAAGGAAAGATACAACCAGGACCATTTGAGATGTAGAACGGTGAAACTATAGCTGCAATAAAAGCAGAACAAACATTCAAAGTACCTAGGTACGAAACAGGCTAAACGAATTGACCATCGTACTATGAAGGCCGAATTGACAACCGAATTTGTCAAGAGGATAAGATGGGTGTTACAACTAGTCTAAATAGTAGGCGTTTAATACGTATGCAAGTTCTGTGCTTAGCTACTCTTTTTGAATTATAAAATGGAGCAGGACGGACATCAAAAACCTGCAAAGGACAATAAGAACACTCCTAACAAAAGCACACACACACCACCCTCGGAGTGCTATTGAACGTACAATGCTTCCAAGACACCAAGGAGGAAGATGATTGGTCGATATTGGTAAGCAGCTCGATCAACAAATAGTAAAATTACATTTATATTTCCACAGGTTAGCGAACTCTTCCACACTACATCGAGCAATATACGAGGCAAACGATTCAACGCCGCTACGACTAAGAGAACGGGATATTGCTTGTCACCATCGAACAGACCAAGAGAGGTTACAAGCCTAACTACAGAAGCCTCTTCATGGATGACATACCAATGAGGTCATCCAGGATAATGTCGACAACTCAGTGTCGAACTACTGGTTGATGTTTCCGGAAACGGAGGGCTTTTGTTAGCTGTCCAAGACCAGGTTATTCCGGTGAAGAACTGTCGGAAGTTCATCATCAGGAATCCCTCAATAGAAAATGACCAATGTAGATATGGCTGTCGAACATCAGAGATAATCCAGTACATAACTGGAAGATGCCAAGCGTTTGCCGCAACCAAGTATAAGGAAACACACAACTCAGCCGCTAAGATTGTCCACCAAAAGTTAGCAGATTTATTATTACAAATACAATCCGGAGCTTATTCTTGAGAACAATCAGTTCAAGTTATATTGGAACCGAATTGTTCTGACAGATCAGATAGTGGCTCATAATAGACCAGACACTATACTAACAGATAAAATTTCTAGGCGAACTACACTAATCGACATTGCTGTATCTAACGACAACAACCTACGATCCAAATACAAGGAAAAGATTGCCAAATACAGAGATCTGGAGGTGCAAATCCGAAGACAATGGGCAATGAACAGCGTCTAAATGATTCCCATAATTTTATCAAGAACTTCCTGCAGAACATCAAAAGACTGGGAGTTAATGAGCATATATATAAGCCGATTCAGAAAGTAATTCTCCTTACAACCGCGCGAACCGTCCGGAAGTTCGTAGGAAATACAGAAGACCACCTCACCTAGGACTCGATAACATGGAAAGCGTTCCCACAGAGTGCGAAGCCATTTGGCTTGGAATCATATAATAAATAGGTTCAAAAAAAAATTATGCAATGCAACTTGCTAGAATATAGTATTAACACGACAAAATACTCATATGAGAGAAAACTAAAGGTATTAATGAGAAGTTTCCAAATGTGCAAATTTCAGTAAGTGTTTTTTTTATTAGTTATGAAATTTTAAATAACTGTTTTCTATACTGAATAAAAAGAAGACTAAAAAACGACATTAATGCTTTTACAGTAGGTACTATCGGGTGCCTTACCCTTAGGGAAGCGTATTGTAAGCAAAGTGAAGCTGTAGTTTTAGTACTTGTAAGAAAATAATACATATCGAATGAGTGTATCGAGACTTGTGAAAAAAATTAATAGAATAATTTTGGTTAGAACTCCAAAAAAGTATTAAAATATGGGTACAATTAAAAAAGGTATGGAAAATCGGATTGCCAATATGGAAAAGCTGAGGAACTTTGCTCTACAAAGAAAAATCCCCGTGCATATTTAATAGATCGAAGGGCTAATTTGGAAAAAATAGTGAAAAACATACATTCATAATATATTTTAAAAGTAACTTGAATATACCTTATTAACCAAATTTTAATCATACTCTAGTAGTAGACGATGAAAGAGAGTCTAGATTATCGTTTAAGGGTTGGAAGTACAATTTATTTCGATAAAAATTTTCACAAAGATATTATGTTTTCTGATGAAGCCACACTACAAAATGGAATTGTGATTCCTTAACATTCCAGATAAACGAGTGATGCTAATCTTTTTTTTTTAATTCAATATAAAAACCAATATTTTTAGAAGATGAATGTTTGGTGCGCAATCAGGTATCATGGAATAATAGTAACATTTATTTTGAAAACGTTTTCAACCAATATACCTATCTGGAACTGGAACTCATTTCATTCTCAACTTTATCTCTGTCCAGCCCAGTTTTCAGGAATTTTATCGGAAAGGTCTATTTTTATAGGACCGCGAGGTTCCCCCGACTTACAATTTTGTATTTTTTCTTATGGGGGCACCTAAAGCGAATTGTTTGTAGTTCTAAACGTCGTATAAAAGCGGCTATAGAATTAATAGCCTTAGCATCTATTAAAATTTGTTGAATATCGTGGAGCTGCTTTTAAATGGGCTTCCGTTTTTCTCTTATAAATAAATAAATTGGGTAACTGAAGTAATTTTACGATATTGTTGTTATTGAATGTGTCATACTATTATATCATATAAATTTGTTCTTTCAAAGTAAGCAAATTTTAACAGTATGGTAACTGTCTTTAGTATGATGGCCAAAGACGTACCAAGCAGCAGTTCAAAAAAAGGTGCCAAAAATACACAGCTTAGCATGTGTAAAAGTTACCAGAGTGGTGGTATTATGTCACACAGTGACAGTAATGACAATGTTTAATCTACCTTCACTGCAAATGGCTATGAATATGTCTGCGGCAATTAATGTCGTTAAGCTGAAATAAACCTGGCAACTTTGTTGGACATATAAAGATTCTGGGCACAGAATCCATATCGAAACCGCAAAAAAGGTGCAAAAAACTTCCTTTCTCGACCCGAAAGCTTTCGGGGGGTTACTAAAAAGCTATACAAAAGAGCAGTAGCAAAGCTGGACACAAAATCAGAACAAATTAAGGTGTAAAATCTGGTCTTAAAAAATTGAAGAAATTCGTAAAACCATCGCCAAAGAACACAAATAGTCTTCTTGATCCCCCAAAAAGAAATATTTAATAAAAGACACCATTCTGAATTAATAAGCTTGATATTTTATGAATTTTTTGTATCGTTTTAATATTTTTGTATTTTCTGGTCATCATCTATTTACTCGATGTTATCTCGATACCAGCAAAGATATTTATAAAGAATGATTTCTTTCGAAAAGTCAAAAATAAAGAACAGTTTCGCTTTAAGATTAAAACGCTAAAAACACAGTTACTGAAATTTTATAATAACATTTCTCTATCAAATTTTGCTTAAGAATTAACGTTAAAGTAAAAATTTCATATGCAATAACTACCTATTTGAAATAGTCTCTTATTAACCAATTTTCTTTAATTATATATGAGCTTTTGTTTAAGGTGACAATTGATAAGTTTACAGCCAGTAAATAGAATACACTTAATTACATGGCGTGTTTTAATTAAAGCTGGGTATTGTTCTTTTTCCTGTTGAATTAGCAAGTAGGACTTCTTCATTATATTAATTTATTATACAGATGGGAGGTTAATATTTCTTTTCTATGACTATTATATGTGTAATTTTTTATAAAAGGCCCTACAAGTATATTATATTAGATTTGTTCAAAATTGTTTTAATTTTTTTTTAAGTGATAATATAGCACAAACTGAAAACAAACCTTACATAAAAAGAAGTTTGAAAAATCTTAGCGCATAGAGAGTTGCATTTTAATGAAAAAAAAAAGTTATCAAATTTTTTTGTATCAAAATTGGATAATCAGTTAACTCTCTATGACCCAGTTTTACAATATGTGGTTACCGAAAGTTTAGGACAAAAGCGTTGGTTATTTGGCCAACAAAGCGGCCATGATATTAGGCCAACTAAGAGACATAATCTGGAACAATAAACATATGACGGTTGAGAGCAAAGCAAGAATTTACAAGATCTGTGTAAGACCGATACTGACCTACGGTGCAGAAACAAGAAATGAAACCACAAAGACAAAACAAATTATGAGATCCACAGAAATGAAAACTTTGAGAATGATCACGGGAACAAGTTTAAGAGATAGAATAAGAAACGCAAAAATAAGCGAGGACAGCGGAGTGGGGGATGTTGTGAAGTGGGTTCGATACCGTCGTAGGCAGTGGAGAGATCACGTGGAACGAATGGACGATGACAGACTAGCAAAAACCGTGATGAGAGAGAAACCAAACACTAAACGGCCGCCTGGACGGCCCCCCAAAAGATGGAGAGACAGCTGGATTTCGACCTCAAACGAGGATCGATGAGGCATTGTATAGATAACAGAACTTGGTTCTAATAAGAAGAAGAAGAAGAAGAAGCGTTGGTTATTTAAAAAAAAATTGGTTTACAATTGATGATTTACGTTTTATGTGAAGTTTTTCACTGGACGATCTTTCAATTACTTACGTAACCAAAAGAACATAACTTTAAATGATATTACATTGTTTGGATGTTTTGTTTAACTATGATTTATATTTTTACGTTATTTTGTTTCTGTATTAATTATTATATAAAACTGTAAAATCAAATCTAAAAATTCAGCTTGGTTTTATGTAATACAAGTCATCGAAGGATTGATTTGGCCAAAGAGCTTATATATTAAAAAGTCTCTTTGAATGTGACCAAAAAGTGGATATGCTTAGCTTCGTTAGGCAGAATTATTAAGTAAGTTGATTTTATACAGAATAATAAACAATTTGACAAAAAATTTAGTTTAAATGACAGTATAAGCGATTTGCTCAAAAGCATATTTTGAAATTATTTTAAAATTTAACAGCTAGATTTAAATATACCATCGAGAGAATAGATGCTCACTGTGAAATGCATTTCTTCTTTATTTGTACATACATCTGACATCAATATTCGCTTTTTTATATCGATATTAAACCATGTTGCAATACGTAGGTATCGATACATTTAACTAAATCTTTTATCGTTTCCTTGTTATAATCAGATCCAACTCCACCACTACCACTTTCTTTTATGTCGGTCAAGCGATCCGCTCACTATGTTTTTGAATATCACATATTTATTGTTGGAAATATGACTAGTAGAACTAGTGTGACACGAATGTATTTTTATAATTTTTTAATTGTGTAACAAAGGATAAATATTCGGGCAGCACCAATCTAAAATGCCAACTGAAAATGCATTTAATTTGTAGCTAAACTTTATTGTTTTGTGATTTGCAGTCCCTATTTGCGGGAACTCCGGAGCATCACTTATCTATGTTTGCGATCTTTTAGTCGTATATGTTACTGTTACTTCAAAACCTCACAAAGTGTTAAGGCAGCTGATGAATTAAAAAAAAAAACGAACCAAAAAATAACATATTTAGATTAAAAAGGGTGTTATAATTAGAATTCTGTAGACTGTATACTTGAATGCTTTGTATGTATATACAAATATTTGACCCCGATAATTTTGAGCAATCCTAAAGCACCCACTATTGTCAATGCCAAAGAATTAGAGGAAATTAAAGAAATTATTAAAATACTGGAACCAATTTAAGTAGTTTCGAAAGTATTATCAGATGAAATATATATAACTTCCAGCCAAAATTATTCCTATTATAAATTGTTTAAAAAAATTTAGAAAGAGCTTTTCACACCACATAGTTGGATCAGCAGATGAAGCAACTTATATTTGATGAATTAGCTAGATGATTTGGAGCTATAGAGCAAAACAAATTATTGGCTGTTGTTACCATATTAGATCCTCGATTTAAAGAATTACATTTTCAGAGCTCCGAATACTCAACTCAAGGTCTGAGTTTTATAAATTGAATAATCGACTTGCAAGAAGAAACTGTTATTACTGAGGAGCAGATTTTAAAAAAATCTAAACCAAATGAGGACGAAGAAATTCCTCAAAAGAATTTATGGAGATTCCATGATGAACTCGCCAAAAGCCATGAACAAAAAATTAAAGGAAATGAACCCACTGGAGAATATTCATTAGAGTTAAAGTTATATCTACCAAAATTACCATTAGACAAGTGCCTCTTTAGACACTGGAAAAATAATTCTTCTAAAATAAGTGAAATAAGCCTGAAGTATTTATTTGTAGTAGGATCGTTGGTTCCATGTGAAAAGTTATTTAGCAAGGCTGGACACATAATGACTGAATGCCGAAGCAGCCTGGACAGTGATAAATTTGTTGAGTTACTGTTGCTAAATATCGTTGACGTAGAAGACTGGCATTTGTAATTCACTCCAAAATCGGAATGTTCCTATCTTTAATTTTAAATTAACGCCATTCATATTACTTTACTTTCATCTGTTTATAGTCTCAGCTAAAAACTAAGAATTAACAATTAAGAAGTTGGTCAACCTTAACTTCTTAGTTTAATTAATTTTTAAAGTCTGCCTAACATTGTAAATAAATAAAATTAGTAAATATTCATTATAAAGGAGTCCAAATACTTTAGAATAAAATTAGTTAAATAATCACATTTGAAAAGTAAAAAAAAAAAACGTTTTTCTTTTAGGTTAGAATATCAATCAATAGACGATGTTGGTTTGTCATCCTTAATTTTTAGTAATTATAATTATCAAATTTTAAAGAATGAAAAACTCATTTTTATTTCGTAGTGTAAGAGTTGCTTTAGTGGAAATTCTTAGTATCAGTTGTTAATTTTTGGAAGTATGAACCGACCATTAGGTTTAGTTTTTTTCTAAAAAATAATTTCATCTTTTTCGAGTAACATGGCTGATTTTTTTGACGTTTTTATTTTATTTTTAGTTTTTAAATCAAACTTTGTTTGTCGTTTTTCGTTTTTTTTGTCACCAAAGATCACAAAAGCAATTTGTTTCAATGGATTTATTTTTTTTTTATATTTTACGGTTGGTCTGAAATAAAATATTTCTTATTTTTGTTTTTCTCTCAATTTATGACTACCTTTTCCTTTCATACACAAAACTTGAATAAAATATGAATGATACTAATGTGTCGATATTTAAAATATCGATACTTTGACACAGATATATCGGCGTATCAACATTGTTTTATTCAATACGTATTGATAGATAATATCGATACATCTGGATATATCGCCCTTCCCTAACCAACATTAATACAAGTTCCAAAAATTCAGAAACTACCAGGAAAAGGTGGGCATCTTTCCCATAGGTAGTATTTGCCATCTAAACCTGTTTCGAACTCATTGGGTCTTGTCAGTACGGGGAGACATGTACACCGCACCAAAAGAAAATTGGCTCCTTTGGGCAATTTATATCATGCTGAACAAAAACTTCAAAACAAGTTGCGCCATCTCCCAGAATATCAAGCAATTTATATTGAAAAATAATGCAAATATATGTGAATAAATATTAATGTATAGAAAGTTGAAATATCTTTTCAGTTACTTTATTGAAGTTTAAGATACCATTAAATCAAATTTAATGTACAACAAACCGATATTTCAAAGAATTGCTTTAAATTCAAAGCAAATGTAAAAGATTCACGATTGTTGGTACAAAATCATTAAATTTAATGTAAAATGAACATTAAATTTGCATTAAATTTAAGGTTATTTTTAACAATGTAGTTATTACTTTAAAAATATTAAAGGGGCAGTCGTCATGGGTATCTTTTACATCATTTGAAAATTAATATTTTTTTATAAAAAAAAAATCCCTAGCGAATAATAATTTAAACTATCAGACATTTAATTAAAATATGTCGGTAAACTATTACATTAAACACTTGAATGTGACTACAAACAAACTGAAATAACAAACACAAATATATACAAATTTACCAGCTGTCTATGATAGCTACATTTAATTAAATTTTACATATAATTTGTTATAGGATGTGCAAATGGCATTAGAGTTTTCACAAACAGTTTTAATTTAATTTTCGAGGATCAACGAGAGATGGAGGGGGAAAAGTTTTAGAATACAAACTATTAGTACAAAAAATATTAAAGGCTCTTTGATATCAGGGAAATTGATAACAAAAATACACAGTGTGTCTCACAACACACTGCCGTGATCGATTTCTCGGAAAATAGAATTAGAAAGGTTTTAAAATTTGGCAGTTTACTTAAGTCGATGAGGTCAATTCGGCAATAATATTTTCAAGACGATGTTACTTTCAGTTATACCGGAAGTTGATGTCTTCTTGCTTATTTTAAATGGAACACTTTATATGTTAATTTATTTTTAGATTCTACCCAAAATTATGTAGTTGGAAATTTTATAATATATATTGCATCGTAATATTAATATTTTTAAGCAGCCAGTGCTGATTTCAATATGTATATATATATATATATATATATATATATATATATATATATATATATATATATATATATCTGTTAATATTTTGATAATAAATATTACAAGGTGATCAAAAATTAACATTTAAATATTAATTTGAAAAAATCGGTAAAAGTTAATTTTTTAAATATAAACCCCATTTATTTATAATGTTATCTTATTTACTATTAAAAATAAGGTTATCTATTTCAAAAATTTGTGGTTTTTGAAATATTGGCATTTTAACATTTTTGTATTGTAGGAAAACAACTTGATTAAATAAATGTTCACAATTTACACCCTGAACTTCCATACATTTTTCGTATTTCCGGGCTAGTTCGTCATGAGTAGCCGCTCTATTTAAATCTGGAGATAAATTTTTAAACGCTTCTCTTACCCTTGCCATACAGTCCTCCGTCGTTGTCGGGGCAACAAGGAGGATACAGAAAAGTTCGATTGTTGACAATCCATTTGTCAGAAAGTATTACTTGTAAGAAGATGGTAACTGGAACAGTTCTGTCAGGTGGGGAGCGTTTATACGATACGAAAATAATAAATTGCAATATTTCAACTACAAACCTTTCAACCTTGTGTATGCATGTGCGTAGAGTTGGCGGTCTGTACACTGCGGCCTGGTAGAGTTATTGTGCCCCTCTATTGCTGCATAGTCTTAAGAGTTATTTTATCGGCTAGAGCAGGTCCTCCGGTCCTATTTCCCTCAGGAATCTTAGGATTTTGGACAGCTTCAACGTTGGTAGCTCCCCTTCTCCGATTTGGTGTGTTCCCAAGCACTGCATCTTGAAATTTTCTAGAGCTCTGCACTTTGCAAGGATATGAATAGAGGTTTCGTCTTCTTCCTCACAGAATCTGCACTCTTCTCATTCTACCAGTCCGAGTTTTTTGAGGTATCCCTTCAGGTGACAATGCATCGTCAGGACCCCTGTCAGAACTCTGAGTTGGTTTTTACTCAAGCTTATGCATTCTTTGAATCTCTTTTGGTCATAGTTTCCCAGAAGTATCTTCGCTTGTTTCAATCCTTGCAGCTCCTTCCAAAATTGGATCTTCTGCATTCTTCTTTTATCTTTAGTTCTTCCAGCATTACGCTGCTTCTGATTCCACAAAAAAGGCTCTGGCCCCAGAAATGGTATCTCAGCGCCTTTCTTCGCGAGTCTGTCTACTATTTCATTCCCCTCTATCCCGTTACCCACATGAGGGTGCCTTTATCATTCTTACTCAAATAATTCAGTTACTCCAGGTATTCCCAGACGATCTTGGAACTGGTAACTTGAGAGCTCAGCGCACCGATGGTTGCTTGACTACCCGTCATAATGGTAATCTCTCGGCCGTAATAATTTTTCTCCTTGTTAAATAGAATACCCATTTTAACGGTTTGCATTTCCGCCTCGAAAATGTTTGGTGACTTACCCAAGCTTTCGTAGGGCCTGGTGCCGGGTCCATACACTATTTTTCATTTCATGTTGAGGTATGTCCCAGATTTGTTGATTTCTGAGTGAGGGATTGGGCCTTCGTTTTATGACCTCATCTCTCATCATCGTCTTTTTCGCCATGTTTTCTAGAAATATACGTAGAGGTGTGAGGTTTAGGATTACTTCCATTGCGGCCATTGAGCAGGTTTTCATTTCCGCGATTATACATGCACAGGCCAGTCTTTGAAGTGTCGAGAGGTCAGCTCTAGTATTAACCAGACTGGTTCTTTTGCTTCAGATCACTGCCCCATATGTGGTGATTGGTCTCACTATTGCAGTGTATGTCCACTGCAGGATTTTGTTGCTTTTCTCGCAAAGTTTCTACAGATCATCAAGGCTTTTGTAGCCTTGTGGATTACTTATTTAGGCTTATTCTAGAAGAATTTGTTATCTCGGGTCAGTTCCAGGTATGTAACCTCTGACTTCCACTCAATAACATTTCCATCCATTTTGATGGTCTTCAGATTAAGGTTTCTTTTCCTTGTGAAGACTACTAGGGTGGTTTTGGTGGGGTTGATGTTTAGTCCCATCATCTGGCAACATTCTCTAGTATATTCAAGCCCTCTTTAAACTATGCCATAGAGGATATTCTCGAATTTGCTTCTTGCGATCACGACCATGTCATCGGTGTAACCCTGACAATATATGCCGAGGTCAGTCAGATCACATCTAAGCTGGTCCACAATTAAGTTCCACATAAGTAGAGAGGCTACTCCTCCTGAGGGCATTCTCTGGTGGTACAGAGAGCGATAGTGTCGTGTCCCATCTCAGTCTCTGCAGTTGTAGCGGAGAAAAGTCGTGCTATCCATTTGGATATCGGTCCGTTCACTCCCCTATCGACGAGTGCTCTTTTAACTGCCTCATGTGGACTGTTGTCAAAAGCCCCTTCTATATCAAGGAAGGCACATATTACAGTTTTCTTCCTGTTCAGTGCTTCTTGAATCTCATCAACTTTTCAACTTTACAACTTTATTCAAAAAGACCTTCATTTTTAATGCTAAATAAGATAACATTATAAAAATAGGGATTTCTACATTTAAAAAAATGACTTTTAACCATGTTTTCAAGATAATATTTAATGTTAGATTTTAATTTATTTATTACCATAATATCAGTACAGTCCACTAAAGTAAGTCCCCTTCTAGAAAGAAACCAGCTCCAATTAAACAATAAAGGCTTTCATATAATAGTAACTGATAGTTATGTTTAGGCCTGCAAAGACTATTTTGATATAAAATTTAAAACATGTCAAAAACACTTACAATTAGGATATTATACATAAAATATGTTCATAATTTTGCGTAAAATCTAAAAATGAAATAACATATAGGGTGTTCCATTTGAAATAAGCAAGAAGGCATCATCTTCCGTTATAACCGGAAGTCTTGAAAATATTTTAGCCGAATTGCCCCCATCAACTTTACTAAACTGTCAAATTTTAGAAATTTTCCAAGGTCTATTTTTCAAGAGACCGATTGTTAAAACATTTAGAGTCAGATTCACTAAGAAGATTTAAGGTTTAAACTTGATCTAGTGACAATGAAATTTAGATCTTCTGGTCGGCCAGTTTTGTTTTGCTTACGATCTTTTTATAATTTATATTACATATGACAACAATTAAACGCTTATATAGGGATATTAACGAGAAGAACTTTACAATATAGCCTTGAAATATGTAGAACAAAGAGTTGCATCCCGAAAATAAATAAAATTCTCCATTTTTGCCGGTTTAGTAACAAAAGAAAATTATTTTTTTGTGCTTGTATTTTGAGGGATTAAAATTTTCTTCACTTGCTCTTGTCAATTTAAAACCTCTGCCGTCAATTTAGGATAGTGTTAAATTTACACCATGTTAGTGAATTAGAGGGTTAAAACTTATGAACACAGTAAGTCTAGATTAAAAATTGTCCCTCTCAGCAATGCAAAATAATAATTTATGTGGCATGAATAAATCTTCATATGAATTTAAGGAGCAAATTTAATATTTTTTGACTATTTCCAATTATAACGCCGATAAATTTTGCATATATGAAATTTCATTTCAAATTGGATTTATTTACAGCTTTAAATAATTAATATATGTTATATGGCATTTTGAAATTGGAAATTATTCATTATGTTATATAAAAGCAGAGATTTTTCTATATTTAAAATAAATAAATCTTGACTAAAACAGACATAACTTAGCTTACGGACTATGGTTTTTTAAAGCACGAAATTAAATTACTAAGAAATAAGAGGCAAAAATACGTTATAAGTATATAGTTGGTGACATGGTGCCATAGAAAGCAAAATATTAACAAAATTGATGCTGGTAGCCGTTACTATGTGGTAGTTAACCATCGTAGGGAAATGTTTGAAAAGGAACTGCTATGTTTTATACCATTAAATTTTACTAAGAAATACTGGCTGCAGTTTCAACTAACAGAGTCATTTTCAAACTGAATTACAAAAATAGACTACTTTTGTACTCAGTTTGAAAATGAATATGTGAGTTGAAACTGCAGTCAATGTTTCTTAATTAGTGGTATGAAATACAGTAGTTCCTTTTCAAACATTTCCCACAATATTAACTTTTTCATTGATTACTCTATAAAGGGTGATTCTTCCGAAACTTTATCGATCAATTGTAGGAAAACTATAATTAGAAAAAATTTGAAAATTTGACAGTGTACTTACGTGCATGGGGGACAGCTGATCAAAATATTTTAAAGATGGCGGCACTTCCAGTTATGTCAACTTGTTTATTTTAAATGAAACACCCTATATATTATAACATTTTTGATTTCTACGTAAAATTCTAGACATATTTTATACATACTATTCTATACTTAACTCTCACCGTTTTGGACATATTTAAATTTTTATGTGAAAATGACGTTTGCGGACCAAAACTTAACTATAATTTTTTCCTGTACGGAAGTCTTTATTATTTAATTTGGGTTAGTTTTCTTGTAGACGAAGATCGACTTTAGTAGATTTTTTATGATATTTTGAAAATTATTATTACAGAGTGATCAAAAAAGAAGAATAAAAATTATATTTGTAAATCGTGAAAAGTCAATTTTTTCAAATAGAAAGCACTTATTTTTATAATTTTACCATATTAGGCATTAAAAATAAGGGTAACTTTGTATAAGGTTGTCTATTCCAAAAATTTGTAGTTTTCAAAATATTGGCAATTTAACATTTTTCTATTGTAAACATGCTATGCGGCTTTCAAGTTTTGTAATTAGTTGGCCATGGGGACAAGGCGTGGTGAAAATAAAATAATCAAATCCTACAGAATTGTCACTATTTGTCATTTGACATCCATTAATAATCATCATGCCGGGGCGATTAAATTACACACACGAAGATTATTTAAACTTATTTATTATTTATGGAGAATGGAGAGTAGCGCTCATCTATAAGTTAAAAAACCTATTTTGTATCTAGAAGTCTGCAAAAATGACTAACTTACCATTCAAATTTTCTTGGCAGAATTCTAGGGCGACGATGCAGTCATTTCTTATAGCACAATACACGTTAAACTGCCAAGACTCTTGAAAATTTAATGCTCTAAATGAATGTACGTTTGAGTCGCTCTAATAGTGGGAATTGCGTCGATTAAACAATCCATTTTTTGTGAATTTGGCTACGTCCGACCAAATAATATTATCCAAAAACCAGCATTTTCCTGTGACCGAAGTAAAGTAAATTGACAGAACTCTATTCTTCGTGGAAAATCAGTGCCTTTTAAATGTTGTACTATGGAATATACATAGGGATGAAAATTGTGTTCCTATAAAATCCTTAAAACTGATGTTTGAGATAATCCTGATTCTAATGCTACTTGCCTTGTAGATATTGTCGGATATGCGGCGAAATATCCTAAAATTGTAGTTTCAATATTTTCATTATTAACAATTGGTTTATATCTATTTCTCTTTGCTGGTGGGATGGTGGTGGTTTTTGTTTCTGCGGATATCGGATCGCGAATGAATCACATATTCTTGAAATAACTTTCCCGATTTTGTGCTGATTGAATTCAGTTTGTTGCGATTCTCTTGATATCATCCGTCCACCGTGTTGGAGGTCTGCTCCTGCTTCTAAATGCCTGGAACCTAGGACGCCACTCTATAATCCGTTTAGTCCACCTAGTGTCTTCCATTCTTGCCACATGTCCGGCCCAGTTCCATTTCATATGTGTTATACTTTCTATAACATCCTTGATCCCTGTTCTAGTTCTAAGAATTACATTTGGAACTTTATCTCTCAGTGTTATTCCCAACATCGACCTCTCCATGACCCGCTGAGTCACTTTAATTTTCTCGCAACTTTTCTTAGTGAGTGTTAAAGTTTCTGCACCGTACGTGAGCACAGGGAGCACACACTGTTCATAAATCTTTCTTTTCAAGCAAATCGGTATATTGCTTTTAAATACGTCCTTTTTCAGCTTACCGAACACCGCCCATGCTAGTGTTATGCGTCTTTGAATTTCACAGGTTTGGTTATCTCGGTTTATTCTCAGTTCATGGCCCAAATATTTTCAAGATGTTACATACTCGATTTCAGAGTATCTATTCTCGTTCTTGAGAGAACGATCATCTTGGTGGAAAGTGGGCGTGGTTCTCACGAAAAAGTACGAAAACGTATTCAGAATACGGTTTTTTACTTTTTCGTGAGAACCACGGCCACTTTCCATCAAGATGATCGTTCTCTCGAGAACGAGAAAAGCTACCCAGAATACGGTTTCATACTTTTTCGTGAGAACCACGCCCACTTTCCATCAAGTGATCGTTCTCTCAAGAACCCAGATTCGTTTAGGGATTATGTTGCTACTTGGAACTAAGTTTGTCACACATTGAGTTTTTGTAGGGTTAATTTTTAGACCTACCACATCTGACGCTAGTGTCCTTTGCAGCTCTTGGGCTTCTTCAAGGTTGTCAGAAATTAACACGATATCGTGAGCAAAGCGTAGGTGGTTTAATCGTTCACTATCTATATTGACTCCCATGTGCTCCAAACCTATTTTTTTAAACATGTATTCTAGCAGCATGGTAAATAGTTTTGGTGAGATGTTATCACTTTGTCGTATGCCACGTTCCATTCTAAATGTAGATGTTATTTTGGAATGGACTTTCAAACTTGCTGTTGCGCTATTATATATGTTCTTAATTAAAGCTGCATATCTGTGGTCGACTCTACAATCAGCTAGTGCAGCAAATATTTTGTTTTGGTACGCTGAATCGAACGCTTTCTCGTAGTCCACAAATATTAAGACCAGTGGTTTGTTGTACTCCACTGTTTTTTTCTATGAGGGTTTTCATAACTAGCAAGTGGTCGTTTGTACCATAACCGGATCTGAAACCTGCTTGTTCTCTAGGTTGGTAGAAATCTAATTTGGGAGTCAATCGTCTTGTTATTATTTTTATAAATAGTTTGTACATGTGGGAGAGGAGACTGATTGGACGGTAGTTTTTTAGGTCAGTGGGATCGCCTCTCTTATGCATGATTATCATTATGGGATTTTTTCATGAATTTGGGAATTGTCCGGTCTCTAAACATCTATTAAATAGGACTTTGAGAGCATTTATTAATTTTTCCCCTCCTGGCTTAATACTTTCAATAACAATACCAATATAGAACATTATACATGAAATATATCTATAATTTTACGTAAAAATCAAAAGAAGTAATAATATTTTGGGGTTCTATTTAAAATAAGCAAGCTACTATCGATATAACTGGAAGTGCCGCCATTTTGAAAATATTTTAGCCAGTTACACTGAAATTTGAAACAGAGCACTGAACAAGGTTTTAAAAAAGTGAAACATGTGCAAATACAAATATATGTATAAAGCTTTTGTTTAACCCAATCGACAAACCAAACATCTTCAATTCTTAACGTTTGCGGAAAATGAATATCGTTCAGAAGTCATTCGCGATTCAACTTCAATTAATATTTCATGAACGTCTATGCTGTTAAATTGGCCGCTTTCGTGAAATTATTTTAAAATCACTCAGACGATTAGCCAATTAGGGTCGCGAATTTATTTTTCACAGGCCATTTAACTTTATATATACTTGCTCGAGCTGAAAAACGACCTGTTTTCAGCTTAAACTTTAAACTGAAAATACTGAAAGTTTAGGTTTTGTTTTAGCAGCATCTTGAAAGGCATTAAGAAATTAAGATAATACGACTATTTATTCTTTATTGGTATTTTATTTGTTTGGCAAATTACTCAATAAAGCTACGTCTTTCTAAAGATGATTTTGCTGATTATTTCTATATCTATGCTATCCATATATTAATTTCTAGTCTAAGTGTTTAATATATTTTACTTACCTAAAACTCCTAATTAGGATGGGTTAATATATTCATAAATATAATCCAATCTGGGCCCTGTCGTGTTCCTGCTTTACCTATATTTTTTAGCAGTGCTCCTACCTGTTTTGCATAGGACTAAAGATATACAGTCGAATGGCGTCTCTCGGAGATTACTTACCTAAAACAAGGAAAAAAATTACAGTTTTTGATGCTTTAGCCTCTCCTAAACCAGGAAGATTTAATGTAATCATAAATATAAGCTCATCTGGAACCTGTCGTGTTCTTAATCTTACCACACTGGTATTTGCTGTAAAAGCGCTAGTGAGGATTAACTCGAGCGAGCAGAGCACAGTTGAAGGCTAAAGACGGCACCAGCAAGCAAAATACCAAGCTAGTTCCTATGCTGAAGAGTAGGGGTGGATATTATTAAAAGGCGCCACTGAATTTTGACCGGGTAAACTCAGAAACCCCCCCACGTTGTTGCTTGGGTCTAGCGTTCAACTCAGCTCTTAAATCGCCACACAAAATTTTCAAAAAAATAAAAAAAAAACAACAAGAAGTTACGGGTCAAATGAAAACTCAAGAAAGGTTTACTAATAATTCTACTCTTTATTTATTGAAAAAGATGTCCTGAAGGGTGTACTTGTTGATGTTTCTAAGGGTGGTTCTAGGCTTTCTTGTGCCCAGAGGGTGGATCTGGACTATTCTTCGACCCAGAGGGTGGATATGGGTATTCTACTACTCCGAGGGTGGATATGGGTATTCTACTACGCCGAGGGTGAATATGCTGTTTGGTTTTTGACCCAAAGAGTGGACCCTAATTTTTGTTTATTTGTTTTTATTTGTTTATATTTGTTTATATAATAGTTAAATAATACACCGTATTATAATTTCTACTATATTACATTAACCATTACAATTGTTTCAACACACAGTGTCTTCTTTAGATGGTAGGTAACTTCGAAATATAATTAAAAACTACTCTAAATTTTACCTTCATAAAGATGATTTACTTGTATGTAAAACAGTGATATTCTTAGAATTTATACAAGGTAAACCGTAATATCGGTTCACCCAAATTTACTAGTCAATAAAATTATGGAAAAACCAAAAATATTTTTATTAGTTCATATTGTTGTAATTGCATATTTTTTAATGGGGAACCGATTGGTTCAATTGACAATTTAATAAAATGTTTATTTTTTATGTTTGTTGATTTCCAGGCATTCTAATAAATTAAATTTTAACGATTTATTTCCAAAAGTAAAATATTAAAATTGTCATTAAAAGTATATTGTTCATTGCTTGAATGTAAAGCGTAGTCGGAATTGGTATGTTTTTTAAAATGAATAATTTTATGTTCCTTTTCTCTTTTAATAAAGCTCCTGCCCGTTTGTCCTATGTATACCTTGATGCAATTTTCAGAGTTTTTATACATGTGTAATTATCTTTATGAATTTAAAACTTACAGAAAAGTCTTTAATTTTATTTAGATGTTATCTACCAAAGAAGACACTGTGTGTTGAAACAATTGTTATGGTTAACGTAGTATAGTGGAAATTATAATGCGTTGTATTATTTAACTATTATATGACAGATTTCCATTAAATCAAAGCTAACCCAATACAATATTTGTTTATAATTTATTAATATTGCAGTCCTGTTCTCTGAACCTATTTATTAAAGTTTTTTTTTTCGGTATAGACCTTAAATTTCTTTTCTTTTTCTGTATAGCTTAAAATTAGTAATAAATGGTTAAAAAGCATTATAAATTACTAATAGCAGGGATATAACGATCAAGATGAAGGACTTAACGCTAAGGTGTAAAACGGTAAGGTTAAATATGTTTTTAGTGAATTGAGACTAGAGATTAGGAGCGAGAGGGAAAAATGAATGGCGGAATTTTGTCACGAGCATTATATGGTACAAATATTGATTGCCTCCATGAAGACGCTATACATTGAAGACAACTGTCGATAACAAGAAAAAAACTATGACGAATCAGATAAATTATATTCTAGTAAATAAGAGATATCGAAATCCCACCAAATTGGTAATGATAAAATATGAAATCCATCTTAAGAAGATTAAATACTAACAAAATACAAAACAGATCAGTTATCTTATAAATATTCAATAATAGAAAAATGGTAGAAATTAACGAATATCCAAACAAAAAAGGGTCCATTACAAAAGAACACTCAAATGAAAAATGGGGAGCTTTTAAAACTACAATAATGATTATAGTTGGAAAATTACTACGGTTAAGGGATAAGATATTACAATTGGTTGATTAAAGAAGATTATACAATAATAAAATTCGGAGTACATGCAAAAACATACAGAAAGCAATAAGAACGAAATATATAGAGAATTGCTAGGACTTCCGGTTACACAAAAAAATTAAAGTTCCTGAATTGTTTAAAGACGAGAGACAACAAGAAAAAGAGAAAATTGCACAGAAAAAGACATAGTACCAAACATAATAAAGGGTGAAATAATAAATGCAATAGAATGATCGAATAAGCTGATTAATAACTAATTCTCTTAAAATAATTCTCAAGTTTATACATTTAAGAATTTTCAGAACACTGGAAGAGGATATCACCGATTCTCAGTTTGGCTTTAGACATATTATGGATATATCAGAAGCTTTTCTTAATTGTAATGTGCTGATGCAAAAGTATGTAGAAGTTAATCAACTATTTCAGGTTGGTTTAACGACACAAAAGTCCATGATAATATTTTTAGTAATTGCCTTTTTCAGCTCCTTGGAGACAAGAGCATAGATATACACATTATGAAAATAAAAAGAAAGAAATGCACAACATAACATTTTACAAGTAAGAGAAATAGCAATAGAAAAAGTCAAAAATGACAAATATGTAGGAACAATCGTGAACGAAAATAATGATTATACAGAGGAAATAATAATAATTGAGAAAATGGAATAAATGTGGCCTCATTTATTGATGTAGCTGCAACATCAAAAAAAAAAAAGAAATAAGTTATGATGATCCTCTTGAGAGACGATACGTAGAGAAAGAGAAGCATACTTAAAATAACCAGCGTAATATCGCATTAATAATAAATAATTAGAAATGTGAGATTTGCTTTCACATAGGGTATTTTTATTGATTTAATTATATGTCTATAATTACGAAAACAGAAATATATTTATTTATGTGACATTAGTAGATAGGGCAATATTAATTAAAGTTGGCTAATGAAGGGATGTTCCCAGTTGACAGACACAATATTTCGACCGATTTGGATCAAAAGCCTACGAAATATATATATTTCTTTAGTTTCCGAAGGAAATACCAGTATCCAATTAACTACTTAATACACCCGAATAATTCTCGAATTTAATGGCAGATCAAAAGCCAGAGCTCTGACAAGATTTTGATTTATGGATATATTACATTTTAATTTGTTTTTAATTTCCATTTTCTTTTTGAAAATAGACAGGTTTTAATTAAGAAAGTTTCAAATTTACGATACTATATTAAATAGCTGAATTTTTAAATAATTCGTTCGTATGCCAGAAACAGAAAATACATAGTGGAGATTTAATAAAAAAAAATATCAATCCTGGTATTATAGGACGAGTATAACAGTATTAGTGGCAAAAGAAAACTGACTAATTAGAAAATCTGGCTTCAAGCTTAAACTCTTTTAGTGAATCCGACTGCTGACTTTTTAAGTTGAGATTTTCAAGCAATTGTCCTAACTGTTCTTCATTTTTTACGGTTTGGGAAATCGAACCGCACATGGAGTTGCATCTTACTGGAATCCGGGTAAGCTTAATAAATTAATACCTTTATATTATGTTACCTAATGTTAAAATGCACAAATGTCAAAATAAACCGTAATCCTATCTAATGTATACAGGACAGGTGCCAGCGTCAACCCTGTGATAATATAAACTGTAAAATAAAATAAATAATCAAAGTCAAACGGGATTTCATTTATTTTAGTAAAAAGGACAAATATATTATAAACACGATGGGATGCAATCGAGCAGTTACGCTAATAATTAGTTGAAGTAGGGGAAAGTAGAGTAAACCCGAACACAGGGGCGAATCCAGCCTCTCTCTTTGGGAGGAGGCGGTGATATCACAAAAGTACAGTATGACAAGCGAAAGCAAGTTGTCGACGGGGGGGGGGGGGGGGGAGACACCAGCAACATTCCCATTTTTAGTGTAAAAGGCAGGCTCGGCTCTATTTTTCTGAATTTGAAGCCCTTAGAGGGGGAGGGGCTATTACAAGAAAAACAAGTTTTGAACGGAGGGGGGGATAAGTGCCAGCAGCTTACAGATTCCTAATATAAAAGGCAGAATCGGTTCCATTTTCTTGAACTCAAAGCTCTTGAGAAAGGGAGGGGCGATCGCAAGCATACACATTCCTATACTCTATTCAAGAACTAGAAAGAGTAATAAACTGTACCTGCTCCAGTGCCGCCAATAATTGAGGACTGCCGTAAATCTAATTATATCTAATTGTATTTAAATATTATAGGCTTTCATAAATTTCCGGCAATAATAAAATTTCTGACAGTTCAATTTCTGTCAGTGAGCTAAGTACACCTTACAATGTGCGTAAGGTGTACTTTGTAAGGTGAGATTAGTGAAATACCCAAAAAATATTGTTTCCACATCTATATTTATTCCAAAATCGTCAAACAAAGGTATTTTTTCCTCAACGAAAAACTTATTACGATGAATGTTTATGATGCCTTAAAATATCAATATCTAGATAAAATGTTTAAAGCTCTGTTGAGATGTGTTCCAGTATGACAGGAGTTGGAAAATCTACTATGTACTGAATACTGAAGGAGAAAGAAACGACTGGAATTGTTAGTACTCACAAGCCACATTCGATCACAGGCAGACGAAAAACCTCGTTGGAAGAAGAGATAAAAATTGCAATAAAAGGAGTTGTACGCACATTTTATTATGAGAAGGAGATCCCAACCGTCGATAAAATTCTAACTAAAATCAATGAAGATCGGGATTTACCTGAAACTAAGAGAACTGAACTCTTGAAATTGCTCAGAGAACTTAATTTTTGCTAGGAAAAACCAGATAGGAAATCTGTTCTTATAGATCGTCCGAAAAATGTCCGTTGGAAAAGGAAATATCTCTCTAAAGTAAAAAGTTGAGTTTCTATAAATAATACAACTTGCAAAATTAGTAATTTAACTAAACTTTTGAAAGATTTTTTGAATAAAGTTACTGCAGAAAATTGGGAAAAATCCATATAACAAAAGAATAAAAGAAAATGTGGAAACTCGATCTCATGATCGGTGAGATAGCGGAACCATTAATAATTAATTTGAGCGAAGATAGCTTCATTGACTTGACAATATATCTATTGTTATCCAACCCAAATATTCCATTATTATAGATCGGTATTTTTGATTATAAAATTTCTAACCCATTGCTATGAAAAATATACGTGTCTAACAGATTTTGCCAAAGACACCGAATTGAAGAACACAGGTGGTTCGCGAAGAAAAAAAAACCATAAAAAATTATTTATTACTCTCTCTAATTCTTGCATAAACTATAGTATAAGAGGCAAAATCAGGTCTATTTTCCTGAACTCAGAGCTCTTGGGGGAGGGCGATCGCCTCCACCACCCCCCTTTGGATCCGCGCCTGCCCGAACATAGCGATTGTAGGGGGTGTTCGATTTTTGGCACTTTTAGGGGGTATTGTAGTTATTATCAAAGAGAGAGTGTTGCGGTTTTAACTTTAGTATCCTATGAAACGAAAGATTCCGGTATCAAATTTGTTATGGTTCTCTTTCTTTATAATCTACAGGGTGACTTTGAAAATCTTCGTCTTTTTAGGCACATCTTGTATTTTCATAATGCGTTATTTTATGAAAAAGGTAAAAACTGATTTTTATGGAGTTTTTTACGTAGAATTCACATTTTTCCTAAAAAGATTAGTTTTTGGAATATTAATCAAACTTATAATTTTTTTAATAGGACCCTGTATATTATTTTAGATATTGATTAAGTATAATTTAGGCTTTTCAAAAATATATAATGTATTTATTTCGTTTTGAAAAACAAGATCAGAATTCGATATTTTCAATAATTTACTTATTTGTAGTAGGCGATGGCCAATTTATAAAAAACAAAAGACAAATGTCCAGAACTTCACAGTTTTGTTAGATTGTTATTATTTATGAAGTATTTTTGTTACGTTGAGGTTTTTGTTTTACTTTTTATTTATTTTGCATTTATAATGGCCGCTTATAATAATTATGAAAACTATGATATGTTACTAGGTTTTATACAAAGCAATGAAAGTCCCCAAGAAGCTTCTGAATTATATTTCAATACGTAATGTGTTTAAAGGGTTATCATTAGGATGACTTCTCATATCTGACGATCGTTGTTGTTCATGATAGGTATCCAGAAAGAAGGCAACCCTTTCCAGACATATTTGCTCGTTTAAAAAGAAATCTAGTTGAACAGGGATCTTTTATTCAGCCGCGTTCCAAAATATACGTCAAAGAAGACAGGGACAGAAAAGAAACAAATGTGTTATGTAAGAGGTAAAAAGTTGACTCTAGGCGAAGCAGCAAGTTTATATTCGGTAAGTAAAATGATCATCTTTGATCATTTGAAGAAGGATATTATAAAACAGCCTAGATATGAAAGAAAGCCAGTTTTCAGCATATACCTTTCTATCGCTCTCTTCATTATTCTTAATTTGTTTAATTAATTAATTAATACTTAATAAAAAATATCATCGATCTTGATGAAGTCTTAAAATATGTTTTTTTAAAAAATCGTAAAAAGGTAGCCTTTAAAGAAAAGTTGGAAACTTTTGGTTTAGTATTAATGACACTAAAACTAAATGCGATTACTGTGAAAGTCGTTGAGTTACTCAGAAAATGTAAGAGTCTAGTCACCTTCATTTTTTGCTGTATAAAAACAATTAACACATACCCTTAAGTAAAAGTTATTAATAGTTCAATTACTAAGAGTAATTAACCTTGTGTTCCCAATTACTTTAATTAAAACAAATCTACTGCCGAATGTCTAACTAGAATATTTTTATACTTTTTTATATTAAATTAAAAATTACCTATTTGAAGTTTGTTCTGAGTTGTATTTTACTACTGTACGCCAATGAGATTTAAAATAAGACCTATTTATTGACAGCCTGTAACTTTCTTGTTAAAACCTGATACGTAATTAAATTTCTCCTAATACGAACCACCGTAACTTCGTCAAAACTTTGTAAGCTTTTTAAAATATAATTTGCAATAAATAATACTTTACCTGTCTTATTGTGTGATAATTTATATCATGAAATAAATAACTAAACTTTTTGATTACGTCTTACTTTCCAATTAAAACTTTTTAGTAAGACATCAGTAAACCCTTAAAAAACTTAAACTTCGTGAAGTTTATCGTCTGTTAACAAACTACGGTAATATATAAGAGAAACACACACTCCACTACCGAAGTTGTTGTATTATTATTTTCTCACTTTATGAAAGTTTTCAAGAAGAGCTGTTTATGTAAAAAGAAGTTTAGAAGTTGAACGTTTTGGATAGCTTCGTGTAGTGCATTACTGGTCCGAAAATATTTATGTAGTTTCAAAAAAAGGTTATCTTTATCATCTCCTTATAGTACCAATGCTGCTAGCCTTTTTTTAATAATGCCAAAGGTCACCACATTTTATATTTAATATATAAAATATCTAAATATCTTTTAAAGTTGTAAAAACTTTCTATAGACTTCTAAATAATTCATTTTGACATTTTGCTCTATTTTGAATTTTTAGGTAAAAAGGCTGATATAAAATAATGTAAGTTCTTTAAATTCTTTATTAACTTAGCAACACTTCGTTATTTATTAACGTGACCGATACATCATCAAGACAATGGTCAAAATATTTTCAAAAATATGCTGTTTACACTGTATATACAAGAAATAAGTATCCATTTTAAGTGCACAATTAAGATTATTTTTTTTTATTATTAAAACTAGCGACCCACCCCGGCTTCGCACGGGTGCAATGCTGATACTAAATACACTACAGAAAAACTGTGACTATTTATTTTATTTTTACAACAATTATTACATCGGCCTCCGACGCGCTATTTATAGGCACGCTGCCGCCGCCCCGGTCGGCCAGTACCGCCGCAAGCGCTACTTCCCGCAATTTTAAATCTGTAATATCTTCGAAAATATTCATTTAAATCTTGTGCTGTAAAGGACCATATAGATCTATATTAAATCAACAATGTATTTAAGCTATTTAATTGGATAAGGATTAATGCTGTATTGGTTAAAATCGCTTCAAAATTTGCCATTATTTGTCGTAAAAAGTAAATGACAAAAAAATGTTATTGTGGGATATCCATGAGAGATAGACATATACCATCGCGGAGTTTTCTGTAGACCTTTTCAATGTGTACAAATAATTAGTACATTATTTTGATAAATCTCGTAGGGTTCAGCCTGCGTTTGCAATGTAAGCGGAAAAAAATATGATAATTAACGACATCACATTAGAAATCTCAAAAATAACAGTATTTCTCCACTATTTAATGGATGTTATTATACATATAAACCTTCCTCTTGAATCACTCTATCTATTGAAAAAACCCGTTTTAAAGATTTAAGCATACAAAGGGACATAGGGACAGAGAAAGCGACTTTGTTTTATACTATGTAGTGATGATCAATATTAGAAATAAAAACTGAGAGGAAATGTTAGATTTTTATATCATCCATAACCTGACTGCAACAACACGTTTTTAGAATATAAATATGTACATAAATATACGAAAGAGATGACAAGTAAAGTTGAAAAAATCAATAAATGACTATGTGTTGGTAAAAAGATCAAGCACAGGAATAATAGTGGACACAATAGTAACAAGAGGGCCAGAAATTGGAGGTGACCACTGTTTAGTGGTTACAGAAGTAAGGAAAAGGCTGTTTAACATAAAAAATAACAAAACGTTGAAAACAGCAAAGTACTGAAACATTAATGGAGTTTTGTTGAAAGAACAACATTGTATTGTGAAAAAGAAATATATAGGAGTAGCAGAAAAAGTAAGAACAGGAAACGAATAGCCTGATATACATAATGAAAGCAAATAAAAATAAAGACGAAAATTTGGAAAACATATACAAATTACAAAACAATAGAAACTTACGAATTATATAAAAAGGAAAGAAAGCGAGTAAAGGGTATGGTTACTGTGGCAAAGAAAAATAAATCGATAAAATTTAGAAACAAAATGTAGTAAGGCAGTAAAAAAAATTAAAATTTATTCTATAAGATATTAAAATTATCTTATATATATATATATATATATATATATATATATATATATATATATATATATATATATATGATACACGAAACAATAGAAAGAAACGCAGATATGAAAGTTTTGAGGTCAGGTCTCTCAAGAGGACGAACCAAAGTAACAAAATTAAAGAACAGAGAAGCGGTGACAGTAACACATGTAGATGACATCATAAAGGCTGTGGAAGCATTCTATGAGGACTTATACTCCTCGATCAATACGGATCTAGATCCAACAAAAACAGTAAAACAAATAAAAATGTAAGATCGGAAGATTTGCCTGAGATATCGTTAGATGAAATAAAAAGAGCACTAAAACAGATGACGGATGGAAAATGCCCGGGCGAGGATCAAATTACAATTGAGATGTTAAAGATGGATGGAGACAGTCTTGAAAAAGCGATACAAACACTGATGAATAAATGCTTATACGAAGGTAGATTACCAAAATAATGGTATAACGCACAAGTCGTACTTCTCTTCAAAAAAGGGGACACAACAAATATAGAAAACTACCGTCCTATCAGTTTATTAAATCACCTATATAAACTATTCACCCGCATATTGACAAATCGCCTGACCGCAAAGCTTGACTATTACCAGCCTGTGGAGCAAGCCGGCTTTCGACGTGGATTTAGTACGATAGATCATATCCAAGCCCTACGCACAGTTCTAGAAAAAACCAAGGAATATAACATTCCTATACACCTGGCATTTGTAGATTTTCACAAGGCCTTTGACTCTATAGAAATATGGACGATCTTCAAATCACTTAATAATGCTAAAATTGACTTCAGGTATACCACTATCATACAGAACATATATAAAAACGCAACTATACAGGTTAAAATCGACGAAGACACAAAAACCGAAAAAAATAAACGTTATGAGAGGTGTGCGTCAGGGAGACGTCATATTACCGAAACTATTTACGCTAGCTTTGGAAGATGTCTTTAAAAAACTAAATTGGGATGAGAAAGGTTTGAGAGTCGACGGTTCTTATCTTAGTCATCTTCGTTTCGCTGACGATGTTGTTGTCATGTCTAGCAACCCAGAAGAGCTAAAACAAATTCTTCAAGATTTCAATGAAAAGGCGAGAAAAGTGAGACTTAAGATGAACTTGGGGAAAACTAAGTTAATGAACCCTGGCGCAAATGTACAAATAGAGATTCAAAATGAAATCATAGAGAATGTCCAAGAGTACATCTATTTAGGCCACGTCATGAAACTGGGCAAAGAAAATCAAACGGCGGAAATAACAAGGAGAATAGGGCTGACATGGGCTGCCTTTGGAAAGTTGCAGTACGTATTAAGAGATACAAACACACCAATCAACCTTAAACGGAAAGTGTATAACACGTATGTCTTGCCTGTTCCTACTTACAGCATGGAAACGATAACACTAACCAAACAAAACTAGCTTGACAACAGCCCGATAGGTGGACGAGTACATTACTGCAATGGCGACCGCGAGAAATGAACCGAAATCGTGGCAGGCCACAACGCAGATGGGTAGATGATATAAGACAGTTTGCTGGAAAAGAGTGGCTCCAGAAGGCGAGAGACAGATCCCAGTGGAGGACCATCGGAGAGGCTTATGTCCAGGAGTGGACGTCAATGGGCTGAGAAAGAAGAAGAAGATATATATATATATATATATATATATATATATATATATATACATATATATATATATATATATATATATATATATATATATACATATATATATATATATATATATATATATATATATATATATATATATATATATATATATATATATATATAGTTTTAAGACAACTAATAAGAAGATTCCTTTCTTCAAAACTCGATGAAAATGCGAAAAAATGCTAATAAATGCGATTTTTTGCGATTTTGACTTTATTTCAGCACTTTTAAAAATCTGAAAAAATTCATGGCGTCCAAAAAATAACATATTTTTTTTTTCGGCCCTGCTATTGCCCTAGTTTTTATTTTATTGAATTTAAAATTTTTGAACACTTATAAAAATTTTAATTTCACGCCATAAATTTTTGTAAAAAATATCCTGTTGTAGGCAATAAAAAAACCTACAAAATGAAAAAAAAAAGAAGTTTCTTTGAGGTTATGTAACGATAAAAGTTACAAAAATTTTTTGTGTGTGGGTACTTTTGGATGTAGAGGTTGTTTCTTATTTTTTATTACCGAAGGGGCAGTTATGACCCTTTTAATCCGTTAGACCCTTTCAGGGAAAGTACTATAAAATATTGTTAACCTAACAACGTAGCCTTTGACAGCGATGAGCCTGTGACGTCATGCACTTTGTTTGTTATTCATTGTCACGTGACCGGAGAGTGATTTAATTACATTTTCATTTTCAAACAAAAATTAAATTTCTTAAAAATAAAGAAAAATATTGTGTTTTTTTAGGATTTCTATTATGGAAACTACCGTTTCCCAGCAAAATTATATTTTTATTTTAATACAGTCAACATTCCTATTATCAATAAAGCGTCGTGAACAATTTATCTAAACAATAGGTAGTTGTGTTGAAAATTCGTAATTAATTATATTGATTTATTATTCATTTTACAATTCAGACTGGACATTTTTGGTTCTTACTATGGTCATAACAAAAAATGCTTGTGCTATTTAGTCAAAAGTCACGTCCTTCATGGCTTTAATAGCGTCCTATTGCCTGTAAAACTACAGTAATAAGGGACGACACATACTGCTCGAGGAAGTTTATGACCTGAACCAGCCCTGTTTTATAATTCACAGTGTAAAAAGGCTTTTAGAGCCCTCGAGGCAAAGCAGCATTTTATATGGACAGCAAAATAATACTCATCTTTTTTCGTGTTGAATAAGCATTGTTTATCCGTGTAACTTTAAACGTTGAGTTTTTAGGCAATTTATCCAGAAACAAAAATAATATTCTATGCTAGATAGCGAGTTTTAATTTCGTGTGTGGGAAGAGCTTTGTTTTTGCAAAATAAATCACGAAATACTCATTATGCGCTCGAAATGATGGTTTTCAGGACTAATAAATTGTTTTCTTGAGCAACAACATTAAACTGGGAGTGCACGACATTATATTTTAAATTGCTTGTTCTGTAGAGATTGTAGCAGAGAATTAAAATATATATTAAAATGTTAAAATGTCAGAGTTGCAACATTTTCGGCAAATTTTTGTAGAAGATCTCGAATTTCCTTTTGTAGCAATTTACTTGTTGACGGTGTCTTCAAACACAATGACAGCTAATTATTACGATGGGGCAAAAAAAATTACGTATCCAAAAGTACGACAAAAAGTATTATGCCAATACCTAGAGAAAAAAACTTTCTAGAAAACCAGCGAAATTACGCTTCCAGAAGTGTGCTGAAAATTATTACGATTCCAGAAATGCGGTGAAAAAAAATACGTATCCAAAAGTATGATAAAAACTACTTTTAAAAGTGACCAACAAAAGAGTCCTAAAGCCTTTGTTCCTTATGTCAGAGGCACCACAGAAAAATAGCAAAATTCTCAAGAGACACAACATTGAAACCATTTTTATCACAGATCGTAAAGTTAAGGATCTCTTGCCAACACCGAAAGAAAAAATTCCTCTAGAAAGCCAGGGAGTGTATGGAATTCCATGCAGCTCATCTTACGAGGCCAAACCATCCGTAAAATAAGCGCCAGAAGAGACGAACATATTCTTCTACACTCGCCCCATATTTGTTAAAAACACGACATAGGATAAATTTCTCAGGAACAAAAATGCCTTCGAGATGTGAAAACCGGTTCACAAGAGTTAAAAGGGAAGCCGTCGAAATTGCAAGGTCCAACTACTTAGATAGCAAAGATGGTAGCCAGAGACTGCCTAATATCTGGAAAAATCATCTTACGAAAAATCAACCAGTAGTTTGTAATAAAGACGACATGCAGCGAGACTTGCAACCTGATTGGCCCGAACCACCCAGCCAATGACCGCGCTCCACGTACACACGGGACCGATAGCACCCAAGTCGCAAGCGTCCACAGACAAAGTAGAGTGAGCTTTGAAAATGGTGAATGAGATTTCACCCAAACGTTGGCTGCCTTACAGTCCCGAGAGGGACTCAGCATATATATATATATATATATATATATATATATATATATATATATATATATATAGTAATTATTTTTATTACACCATATAATATGGAAATCCTTCTAGAAAATTAGGGAATCTTTTGGTATCGACCAAAAGGTGAATTGTTTTGACAATTGTCACAATTGAAGTTGACCATAAAAAGGTTTTGAAATAATAGAGTATGTTCAAAGATCGTCTGTCTGTCTGGAACAACAATTGGTTTTAGAGGTGAGATCAAATCTATAAATAGTTAAGGTTAGAAAATTAGAAAAAAAATTGAATTGAAATTGGATGCCAGTGAAAACTAGAAAACAAAAAGCAAAAATGGAAGAACAACTTCAAACTACTTAAAATCTGATACTGATGATGATAGAAGATATGAAGAATATCCAAAAAGAAATGAAACAATAACTGAAAAAAGATATGACGAAAAATTAAGACGATATGGAATAAGAATTAGACAAGCTAAGATGATATGAAACAAGAATTGAAAGAAAATATGACGAAAAATTAAGAAAGTATAAAACAAGAACTAAAAACAAGCCTGAAGGACATGAAACAGGAACTTAAGACAAAACAAGAACTGAAAGAATACATTAAAAAAATCGAGAAGATATGAAACCCATAGAACAAGAAATGCAACAGAAGACTAGCAAAATTAGAGAAGACGTACATGACAAAATACAACATGAGGTGACAGGAATCCACAAACAGATGCAATAGTTATATTTGAATAGAAGAGGTATAATAAAGGTAAATAGTGTTTCTGCAACTAGTGTGATGAAGCCACCTACCTACCTTTGACGGTAAAGTACCTTGACTTACCTATGCACGTCAATTCAAAGCCGCCCCCCACCGGCCCATAACTGAAGTTCACTGGCTCTTGTTCTAGCACTACAAGATGAATTTCGTAATATTCCCTAAGAAAAACAGAATGATTACGAGTTTATTATTACTTTTCTGGAGATGCTCTATGGGGAAGCCCACCTTCAAGACTTTTACAAAACCCAACTCAAAGGAAGAAGACAAAAATACAACGAAAGTCTGGAAGAATATGAGGTGGATATAATGAGACTAATAAATTTGACTTAACTAACATATCCACTGAAAAAAATTTCCGATGTTCTTGCTTATGTCCTTTTGAAGCAAGAAATAATCATAAGAAGAGTCAACGTTTCCTGGGATTATCGCAAGACCAATGAGGAAATTTTTATGAGGCTAATGAGGGAGTTGTAAGAATTTTTGACCAAACGAAAAACACATGACAACAAAAAAACAACCTTTCATAGCAGAAATAAGATTCGTTGTTGGAAGTGTGGCCAAGAGGGGCGTGTACAAAGCCACTGTACTTGCAGTGCCGTTCCTGATAGAGGGCCTGGTGGCTATCGGCTTTATATTGCTAAGATAGGTGATGAAGTTCGAAGGAAGGACTTGGAGAAAGTCTAACCTGAACTGAAAGAAGTCTAGTTAAGTAACAGTATCCCCTGTTTTGGATTTGCAATTTACAAAAATACAAAAAATGCTGCAGTTACCGTCGAGGCTTGCGATGGAGTTGAAGTACGTGGTTGTCGCATTAGAGCGACTTATGCCAGACCGAGAAGAGGTCAGGGTAGCCGGTATCATTCGAATAGTGTCCTATGTTACCACTGCGGATACAACAGTGACTATAGAAGAAATTACTAGTACGGAAGAGATGGAAAGAGTACTCGAGGCGACCATGGAGAACGAGACGAGAGGAACCGTTACCGTGAAAGGGGCTACGGAAGAAGAACGTTCTACAGGTCATCATCGAGAGGGACCGCGACCACAAAAGGAATTACGGAAGAAGAACGTCCGAAAAGAACCAAGGGGCGTTCACAAAAGCTTCAGGAGCCATGGGAAGGTTCGTACAATGCGGTGATCCGACTAAGCCATCTGTTGTACCGAATTTGAAAGTTGTGGATTTTGACATATTGACCCATTATCAAGATCAAGAAGGTTGATCGGGACGATCAATACTTGAAAAGGGGCAATGCAATGGACTTTATAGCATTATACGTTTCATAGTATCAGTTTATGTTTGTAGTTTGTAGGATTTTAGGTTTTTTTTCTACGAGTTCATAATTTATTTAACTAATGTTATATTTTGTTAATTTTCTCATGAGATGTCGATGAATCAAAGTCAGGAACTTTTAGTAAATTCTATTTCCTTATTTTGAACATGGAACGCCTATGACAGAAAGTCTAAAAATCGCCTGATTTCTCCTTGTCTTATTTTTATTACATCATGTAGTATAGAAATACTTCTAGAAAATTGGGAAATCTTCTGGTATTAACCAAAAGGGTATATAAAGGGTTCAGATCGGTTTTCATGAACAGTTTAGTTTGAGAGGTCGTCGAATTATTTTGTTAGTTAATTTTCAGATTATAATAATCATATATGTTTGAGAATTATTTTTAGTTATATCAAACCAACCTCCTCTCATATGTAAAATGGGTAAAAAATATTAAAGATATATAAAATCACTTTAAAAATAATATAAATTAAGAAAAAGACTACAAAGTTAATAAGCCAACATCAGGTGCGCTTTTCAACTAATCTTTATTTAATAACACAACAAAAAGCTATGGTGGCTTCTCAGCCAGGATTTGCCTGAATATAAATTGTAAAAGTTTCGTACAGAAACTCTTGGTCTATTTTAAACGAAGCGATTTAGGTGGTTTAACAGTTTCAAAAGTGTTTTATGTTAGTGCAGTCTGCTTTCGGTTCTCCTTTTGGATTCGAAGTTTTAGTTTTGTATCTGGTTTCGGTCCGAATTATTTAGGAGGTTAAAAAAGAATACCTTGGAGATAAGGAATTTAAAGCGGGAATTTTGTTCTATGTTTCTCATGTCTTGCCAGAAAGTCTGTTTGTCAAGGCATGATGTAAAGATAAAGTAATAGGAGGATAAAAACCAATAAAAATGATAAATATTGTATTACTCATTTTTCATAGAATACAGAAAATAAAATGACTTCCCGAAATGTACAGTACACACTTTCTTTTTCAGTTAAGTGCATGGATTCCTGGCAGTTCAACATTTTGCATGGTCTTGCAAGTGGGTCCTCAAAGGGAAAAAAGTTTTCATGAAAATGACGATAAAACTGAATAAACTTAATTATTCGGCAGCATAAAATGTCCAAAAATTTACTCATGCAAACATTCAAATAGCTGAGATTATTCAATGATGTCAAAAAACGTATTTTTTCCATTTAAAACCATTAAAAATGACAGGGTGAGCGAATACTTCAATTTCAATTACCTCAAGGATGGCGAGTTTTCAAAATTTTTGGACGCTTAAAAAAAATTGGCGTGTTCAGGACGCTTCTTTTGGTTTTTTCATCGTTGCAATAGCTCGAAATACTGATTGTGATTATTTCAATTTTAAATGATTGCCAAATTGAGAATTTTTGAACTTTTTAGATATTTAAGAAATCAAAATAAGCGCCTTTTGAAGACGCATACTTTCAATTTTTAAGCGTCTAAAAGGCTTAAAAATTAGCGATTGTACACGCAGTTGAATTTGAAAAATGCTGTGAAGAACTACGTTTATTTTTACTTTAAATGCTTGCCAAATTGTGAGTTTTCAAGGTTTTTAAACGCTTACAAAATCAAAGTACGTGTCTTCAAACAACTTCATCTGCCTGTAGAATTGAAAGTTTCCAATCTTTTTAGACGTTTAAAAAATGAAAATACCCGTTTTTAAAGGACGCTTCAATGTCTTTTTTGAACGCCTAAGAAGCTCAAAAATTCACGATTTGGCAATCATTTGAAGTTTCCATGTTTTCCAGATATCCATTAAAAAAGTAAATACATTATGTACATAATTATTAAGCTAAAATATTTTCAATATACCTTTATACCATTATAATGAAATGAAATGAAATGAAACGAAATGAAATGAAATAATTTATTAGCCATAAAACTGATATTTCAGCATCGGTTTCGTCAGCAGTATACAATTAAATAAAAATAAAATATATATACATAGTATACTTTAAAGCTAGAAAAAACAAGAAACAATTATATTAGTTAGTATCATAAGATACTTGTTATAATATGGAAAATGTAAAATAATTTAATCTAATATTTAATAATAAAAACCACAGATTAAAATCCTAAAATAACTAAGAGGAAAGAAGAAAATAAAACGATAAGAACACAATCCGTCGCACTGGTCAGCGAAAGACGCAACAAAATAATCACTCAGTACACAGTAAAAGAGTCAGTACATCCTACAGGCTTAAGTATTCCTTTAAAGAATAAAATGATCCCTGAACAAGAAATTTTTTTATTTCTGTTTTGAAGTAATTACTGTTTGGTATGTTTTTTTAATTTTGCAGGCAATTTGTTCTACATAATAATGAAATTATAAATTGGGGATTTCTCAAAGAATGCCGTTCTATGCTTAGGTATACTAAGAATGTCACTATTTCTTGTATCATATCTGTGACCCTGGCCAAGAGTTTTAAACTCTGAGTCATTTTGTTTTACATATAAAATACATTTTAGAATATAAATAGAGTAAAAAGTCAAAATGCTGTTTTCCTTAAAAATGGGTCTATACGAATCCGCTGGCTTAAGACCAAATATCAACCTTAGTATTCTTTTCTGGGCCAGAAACACTCTATTCACCTCACACCCTCTTTCTCAGGACATTACATTGCTTGACAGATGACTGTATGCCAGAGAATAATACAGTCAGCAATCCAACCCGGTCTAGAGATGACCTCATCTGTAAAATATCAAAGAAGGCAGAATTTAATTTTTTACAAACATGTTCAATATGGGAAAAGAAATATAGCGATTCATTAAGCCATGTGCCCCAAAAATTTAACATAAGCTGAGGTTTCAATATTATATGTTACTTTATCCTCTACAAGCAATGGTTTTTTAATATTGAAATTTATATATACAGTCTTTGTCGGGTTAAGTATTAATTACGCTGACTCCAAATCTCCAACTCCTATCGTGGTATCATCAGCAAACATAACCAACTTTCCCCTACTGATGAATCTAGGTAGGTCGTTAACATAAATCATAAACAAGAGAGGCCCCACAACCGACCCCTGCGGCACACCCAAGGCGACTTTTTGCAATCTGATTTACTTTTTTGGAATCGAACAAACATACTCCTATCTGACATATACGAGTCGATGAGTTTTAGGATATTTCCTCTTATACACGAAGCAAAGAGCTTTCTCAATAAGAGCTCTCTACTCACAGTATCAAACGCACTTGTTAAGTCAAACATTAGACATATCATATACTTGCCCCTGTCGAGCTCTGTATATACAAAATTAAGTAAATCACAGCATCATCTCTTTGTTTCGCCAATGTAGGAATTACCACATTCACATGGTATTTGATATACACAGTTCTTCATGTCTCTTTGAGTTGTTGGTTTGACCCTAGTGAGCCGACTTCTCAGAGAGTTGTTTGAATTGAAAACAACGTTGATTTTATATCGTTTTCAGTCACACTCTATTTATTTAATTTCACTTGAAAACGGCTAAAGATAACTACTAGCCGAAACATCGTGATATTCAACAAAAATAAAGACAATGAAAGTCCAACAGATATCTACTACTTTGCAAGAAACATCATTGTCTATGACCTTCAAACAAACACTAGAAGCCCGGTATGGACCCAGTATAAGTGACAAATTTCGAGGCTACGAGAAATCCAAGATTAAGCTTACAAAAGAGGAGACGCACATCCAGTTTCTACGACAAGCACGAAATCAGATAGTTTCCGTATAAAATCTCCAGTTCCAGGACAACGGGCAAACAGGATATTGGAAAATGCTAGTAAGGCATTAATACGTTCACAGATAAACTATCATCGTTTCAAGAAGGCTACACTACTAGAGGACATTTGCCAATGGTTCGAACAAATTAAAGAATATACATCAGAACTCGAGTTGTTTTACTAAACCATCTTTAGATATAAGAGAAGTGTGGAAACCACTTCTTAGTAATTGTAAACTAACACTAAATGCAGCATAAAAAATTGGATTTTGCCATAGCAGGCATGACTGCACCCATCTCAGTCACACTATACTGCATTTACTTTTAGTATAAATATTCATGTAGCTAAGGGATTTATTTAGCTTCACTTGAAAATGGCTAGAGATAACTACTAGCCGAAACATAGTGATATTCAACAAAAATAAAGACAATGGAAGTCCAACAGATATCTACTACTTCGCAAGTCTTTTCTTTTTTATAGTTTGTTATTATTTTTATAAACCTCTATCAATGTTTGACATATCAGGCTTAACATATTCACGAAAACAATTTTTTGTTACCTGTGACCTCGAATATATCGCGACAACTCTACAATATCTATCAGAACTTTTGACAATTTTTTTAGAACATTAAAAAAAATCTCTGCTTAAAATTATTATTATGAATCTCTATCGATGTCTGACCTATCATGGTTAAGATATTAACAAGAACAATTTTTTGTTACCTTTGACTTCGAATATATCGTTACAACCCTGCAATATCGACCAGGACTTTTGACAGATTTTTTAGAACATTAAAAAAATCTATACTAAAAAATTAAGCTCCGTTGAATTTTTTATCCAAACAGGTCGTTTTTATTTACTGGGCTATAAAATTCACCCACAGAAAGTTATTTATTATCATAAAAAATGAGCAAACACTAGGGAAAGAAATAAGGCCCACTCGTTTTTGTGCTCTGCTTGGATAAATGTCTGCAAATCAAAGTAAAATACCTGTAGGAAATTTTACAGAACTCTGTAGGAGTAATAACAGGGCAATTTGTGATGTTTCATAAAAAATAAAATTTACACATTTCCCTTATAATAACTTAAAAAATTTGTTGTCATTTGAAAGGTGATGTTTTCAACTTGCGATATTGCCAGATCTATTCTTCTTAGTGGTTTATCTTTTACAAAAAGCATTCTGAAATGTTTAAAATCTCAGAATTTAACTAGACAATTTTAACTGGTCGACATTAATCTGACGTATAGTTAAAAATAAATGCTTTGAATTTGTTACTAAGTCATAAGTAAATAAATTATCCAGTATTTTGCTTAATAATATTTAATTTCTGTTCTTATGTCTAATTCAATCGCAAATAACCGTTAGATTCGTCAAAGAATGCTTTTTTCGAAAAGTAGTTGTCAAAAAGGGGTCGCTATTTGAAAATTAAGAGTTAGAAATGAAAACATAATTTTGTCAATTTGTCTTATTCTTGTCTTTCATACTAGTCACTAAAACTTTGCGATTGTATTTTTTTGACATCACCTAAGGCCGTTAGATTAGTTTGCGTCCGATCATGGCCACCTAGATGCAATTTTAAAAGTGGCTCTAAAAAAATGAAGTAAACGTAAAAATTTTTAAAATGTCACGTTTTAATCTAGAATTGTCTCAGAAATCCAAAGATGTTAAAATATACAGGGTGTTCTATTTAAGAATTCAAAACCGGGGCCATTTCCGGTGAAACCGGAAGTGACCGGAAAGTGGAAAATATGTGAAAACTCTCCTCTTCACATAACATTTACCTGTACCAATTGTCATTTTGATACACATAATACTCTAGAAATTATGACTTGTCTAATAGATTCGTTGACACCCGGTATATATATATATATATATATATATATATATATATATATATATATATATATATATATATATATATATCATGTTCATCATCACACAGCCTGTAGCGTCCACTGCTAAACATAGGCCTCCCGCAATCGTTTCCAATGTTCCCGATCTTGTGCTGATTGAATCCAGTTTGTTGCGATTCCCTTGATATCATCAGTCCACCGTGTTGGAGGTCTGCCCCTACTTCTAAATGCCTGTAACCTAGGACGCCACTCTATAATGCGTTTAGACCACCTAGCGTCTTCCAGTCTCGCCACATGTCCGGCCCAGTTTCATTTCATATGTGTTATACTTTCAATAGCCTCCTTGATCCCTGTTCTAGTTCTAATAATTACATTTGGAAATTTATCTCTCAGTGTTATTCCCATCATCAACCTCTCCATGGCTCGCTGAGTCACTCTAATTTTTTCGCAACTTTTCTTAGTAAGTATTAAAGTTTCTGCACCGTACGTGAGCACAGGGAGCACACACTGTTCATAAACCTTTCTTTTCAAGCAAATCGGTATATTGCTTTTAAATACGTCCTTTCTCAGCTTGCCGAACGCCGCCCATGCTAGTGTTATGCATCTTTGAATTTCGCAGGTCTGGTTATATATGAATATATATATATATATATATATATATATATATATATATATATATATATAATTTATCTTTACTCTCTGCCTCCTATATGTTAAATAATTTTGTAAAAGTAGGAAGGGATCACCGCGTATGCCAATTTCTTCTAATATATCGAATAGAATTGGGTGCGACACCGTATCGAATGCTTTCATTAGATCCAGGAAGATAACCATAATGTTTTATTATTGTTGTTATGATTATATAGACTTTTGCAAAATTATATTTAACTGCTATATACTTATAGTTTGTTGGCTCTCTCTAATTACCCGCTTTAAAAATCGGGGTAACAATTGATATTTTCTATGCGCCTGACACAGGGGCGGATCCAGCCTCTCTCTTTGGGGGGGGGGGCGATGATATCGTAAAAGTGCGAAAGCCGGTTGTCGACGGGGGGGGGGGGGGTAGACACCAGCAACATTCCCATTTCTAATATAAAAGACAGGATGGGTCGGGTCTATTTTTCTGAATTTCAAGCTCTTGAAGAGTGGAGGGGGGCGCACAAGAAAAAACAAGTTGCCGACCGGGGGGAGGATGCGAGCAGCATACACATTCCTAGTATAACAGGCAGAATTGGGTCTATTTTCCTGAATTCAAAGCACTTGGTAGGGGGGGGGGCTATTGCCAGAAAAACAAGGTTGTCAACGGGAGACGGGGGGGGGGGGGAGTATCAGCAGCATACATATTCCTAATATAAAATGCACAATCGGTTCTATTTTCCTGAACTCAAAGCTCTTGGGAAGGGGAGGGGCGATCGCAAGCATACACATTCCTATACTCTATTCAAGAACTAGAGAGAGTAAGAAAACTGTTACCGAAACCTTCAACGTACCTGCTCCAGTGCGCAAGTAACTGAGGACTGTCGTAAATCTAATTGTATTTAATTATATTTAAATATTATAAGTTTTTATAAATTTACTGCAGCAATAAAATTTCTGATAGTTCAATTTAATTTCTGTCAGTGAGCAAAGTACACTTTACAGTGCATCCTTAGTGATTTATCTTGTTTGTACTTGTTTTTATATATTATTTGAGATTAGTGAGATACCCAAAAGATATGGCTTCCACATCTATATTTATTCCAAAATCGTTAAACCAGGGCATTTTTTCTTCAAGGAAAAACTTATTACGATGAATGTTGATGATGCTTTAAGATAACAATATCTCGATAATAATGTTAAAAGTTCTATTGAGAAGTATTCCAACATGACAGAAGTTGGAAAATCTACTATATACCGAATAGTGAAGGAGAAAAAAACGACTGGAATTGTTAGTACTCCCAAGCTACATTCGATCACACAAACTGTACTAAAAGGAGTTGGACATATATTTTATTATGAGAAGCAAATCCCAACCGTCGACAAAATTCTAACTAAAATCAATGAAGATCGGGATTTACCTGAAATTAAAAGAACCGAGCTCTAGAAATTGTTGAGAGAACTTGATTTTTGCTGGGAAAAACCAGATAGGAAATCCGTTCTTATAGATTGTACGGAAAATGTCCGTTGGAGAAGGAAAATCTCTCTCAAATACAAGGTAGAGTTGCTAGAAATAACACAACTTACAAAATTAGTAATTTAACTGAACTTATTTTTTTTGAATAAAGTTAGTGCAGAAAACTGGGAAAAATCCAGATAATAAAATAATAAAAGAAAATGGGGAAACTCGATCTCATGATCGGTGAGATAGAGGAACCAATTATATTTAATTTGAGTGAAGATAGCTTCACTGACTTTGATTACAAATTAAATACGTAATGTTTACCAACGTAAACACAATTTATTATTCAAATTTTCTGTAACATATAAAAATTAATTACATTTGAATCCCTTTTTAGCGTTCAATTTTAATTCTGCGGATGGTTTAAGAAATAAATAAATTGAAACGTCAAATATCCTAAAAATGTTTTTAATTAATAATAAAATGACCGATAGCTTCAACAAAATTTTAATATTATATGGACAAATTGATTTTTTTATGTGTTTAACTTCTCGCATTTTTGATAATGGGTACTTTGTAAGTATTTACATTATAACTTAGAATTTTTTTGAGAGAAAAAGGCTACGTTTTAGTCTGAATGTACCTAAAACGGTTTTTATGCCAAAATTAAAAATAATAAAAATACTGTAGTAATTTGTGTTAAATATGTCAAAATTATCTATATTTTCTAATCTATGTGAATTATTTAAAAATCATAAAAAATCAAATAATATTATAAAAACTTTTTCTTTTAAGTTTATTACCGAAATAATATTCTATGCCATAAATACTTAATGATAAAATAAACTTCCTTCCGACGCCTATGACAAGGATTAAAATCATTTTTAACACTTCACACAAACCAAATATTTAGTGTTATCCAACCCAAATAGTCCATTATTATAGACTGGTATTTTTGATTATAAAATTTCTAACCAATTCCTATGAAAAATATATGTGTCGAACAGATTTTGCCAAAGACATCGGAATAAAGAACACAGGTAGTTTGCGAAGAAAAAAAAAGGTAAAAAATGATTTATTACTCTCTCTAGTTCTTGAATAAACTATACTATAAGAGGCAAAATCGGGTCTATTTTCCTGAACTCCAAGCTCTTGGGGGGGGGGGGGGCGATCGCCCCCACCGCCCCCCCCCCCTTGGATCCGCGCCTGGCCTGACATGGTATATAACTCTAAACATTTATAAAATATGTACGACAAATGGGTTGGTTATGATTTTTTTTACGAATTTTATATATCGAATAAGTTGGTTTTTATATATAGGTTTTAAAAATATTGACTTATTCTCTGTGACAGGTGGATTATTTGTTTTTAGTGTTCTTTTTTGTTCAATATTATTTTAATTTTTGTACTTATGTTTATAAGGAAGTCCTTAAATGTATCAGCAATATACTTTCCATTTTTAAAACATTTATTTTCCTGAATAGTTAAAAAGTTTCTTGGTATAGAATTGTTTTTCAAATCAGTGATTTCATTTACAATACCCTAAAATTTTTTATAACCATATTTGACTACAGAAATTTTATTTCTGTAAAATGTTTTTAGGTAATTTTATAAGTTTATTTAAAAAAATTCTTTATTTTCTGTATCTGTCTGTTAGATCTAAAGAGTATTTTTCTTTAAATTATTTTTTTCAGCCTGTCTCTGTGACTAATAGAGTTTATAATCAATAAATAATTTTCAAAGCCAAAAGTGTAAATTTTTCGAAAATACTTGAGTATAAGGCATACTTAACGAAAAATGTCAAGAATTTATTATAGAATTCAAAAAAGGAATTTGAGTTGATACACGTAGCACAAAATCATCCGGTTTAATATTTTTTCTTTCTAAAAAAAATTCATTTCAAAAAATTAAATTGATGGGTCCCAGCGACATTTTATTAAACAAGTGGTGTTCTGTTTCTTCATCCCAGTCCTGCATATTATTGTGCATAGTTAATATAGTTCCATATATTTTTTCTTCAGAGACTTTATTGTTGGTTTATTTTTCGTCATTGCTTATGGATCAGATAGTAAAATTAAGAAAAATTAAGAAATATAGGAATGATAATTGGCAAGAGAAGTTCAGGATATGTAACGAATTAAGTTAAAAAACACAATTCTTAGTTTTCAAAACAAATAAAATTTTGGAGCTGAAATTTTAAACAAAAGGGTGGCATATATGAATGTGCATGTGTATCCCATTTTCACTAGATCGACTACCAACCGACTCTCTACATTTCTAATGTTAATGTTAAAAAAATAAAGGAAAGCGAAAGTACACAAAAGCCAAGAACAACGTAAATAAAACGTTAAAAGGGCTTTTCGTTGGTACTTTTCTATAGATTGTGTTAAGTAGCGTTCATGTAAGGGATAAAAACAACATGAATGTGAAAACACAAGGAAAACAGCAGGAAGTGAAGGGTGAAGCTGAGCAAAAATCAGAAAAATGTCAAAAAAAAATTTAGACGTTTTATTGAAAACTTCTGCTAGTCGAATTAGGTAAAAAAGTAGCCTCAATTTGCTGTAGCGGGAGGTATCTTTACTTTATAGATAATTTACTCCGAAATAATGCAAAAAATGATAATAGAACTATGTGCTACTCTGAAGTATATATATATATATATATATATATATATATATATATATATATATATATATATATATATATATATACATATATTTTGATATTATTGATAGCTTTATTCGATATTTGAGTTTGACATCAATTTCTACTTCGATCGAGATGAAAATTAAACAAAACAATAATGGTCACGGGCTTAACATTATCTGTCAAATTTTAAAAATGGGATCATATTTCAAAATATCGAAAAAAGTTATTAGAAAAAGTTTTTCTAAATGCAATTTTAAGGTGATATGCAAACATATATAATTATGAGTTTGTTATTATTATACGCAAAATTTCAGCTATATAAGATAATTTAGGTATTTTTGCCCATTTTTTTTTTAAATTGCACCACTGTTGTAAAATAAGACTCAACACAAGCTACATAAAACTTCTTAGTTTTGACAATGCTTCATCTCAGATATATTTTGTTTAAAGTAACGCCATATTAAATATGTGTTTTTCTACAAAATCCAAATAGGGCTATTAAAATGTAATGCATAGTTTTTTTTGACCCTGTATAAGGTAACTTCATAAAGTAAATATTTTTGAAAACGTAGTTTGTGTCTAACGGTAATACATATTATAATTAAGACAAACAAGTACACAGTGTCATCAGTAAAGTCTGCATTAGGAGGAAAAATAAATTTTTATTTAACTTTTTTTTTTATTATGATTTTTTTTAGAAAATTTGAGGCTTTTCAACTAAACTATTGTCTTACCCTAACATGCAAGTTCCATGCATTCAATTTTTCACTAATTTGCTTAGAAGACTTTGTAAAAAGGATATTTTAAATTAGATGACTCAACCAGTAGACCACGTACCACTCGAACAGTTGAAGCTGAAGAGAGAGTAGTTGAAATAGTTGTACATAATTCAGAAATAAGAACCAGGAGGCTCGCTAAGCAAGAAGATATTCCAAAGAACTTGGTTCTAGAAATTCTGCATGAATAATCTTTCTACCCATACTACATTCAAAGAGTTCAGGCTCTAAAACCAGAAGATTTGAAACCCAGGATGCAATTTTGTAGCTAAGACCAAAATTACATTGAAATCCCAAAATTATAGGTAAAACATTTTTCAGTGTTGAGGCCGAATTTTCTAGAGATGGAACTATAAATTATTATAATAATCACATATGGGCAAACGAAAACCTGTATGCGATCAAGGCTCGAAGAAAAACTTTTTATTTATGTCTGGGCGGGAATATTTTGGGACTAAGTAATAGATAAAACGGAGAATCTACTTAGAGTTTCTACAAAATTTGTTACAAGACCTGCTTGATGACGTGTCTTATGTAGGATAGATATGTAAAGGGTGTTTTTTTTATAGAGGTATAGAACTTCAAGTTGGCAACACTTTTTTAACTGGCATTTCAACATGAATAGACTGACGCCTGAACAACGCTTCCAAATTGTGCAAATTTATTTTGAAAGTCATGATTCTGTTAGAAATACGTATCGCGCACTACGTCCATTTTACGGTCAACATAATCGTCCATCAGAGCAATTAAATTCGATTAACTATGGAACGTTTTCGCAGCACGTTTACTCTAAATGATAATATGCATCCACAGAGATGTCGTACAGTGCGTACAGAAGAAGTCATTGCTGCTGTAGGACGTAGCGTAGAGGAAGACCCGAATCAGTCTATCTGCCATCGTGCACAGGAATTGGATATGTGTCCATTCACTTTATGGAAGATTTTGCGAAAAGGTCTTGGTTTGCGTGCTTACAAAATCCAACTCGTGCAAGAATTTGAAGCCACACGATCACCTAGCAAGGCGTAGATTCGGTGAATGGGCCCAAAACAAGATTGTCGTTGATCCCGATTTTCATAAGGGAATTTTGTTTAGCGATGAAGTTCACTTTTGTTTGAATGGATACGTCAATAAACAAAACTGCCGTATTTGGAGTGATGATAATCCTCAAGTGTATGTTGAGATACCGTTACATCCAGAAAAACTGACTATTTGGTGTGCCTTATGGGCTGATGGAATCATTGGTCCATACTTCTTTAAAAACGATGCTGGTCAGAACGTTACAGTTAATGGTGACCGCTATAGAGCCATGATTACTGACTTTTTCGTTCATCAATTGAACAGCCATGATGTGCTGGAGCTGTGGTTTCAACAAAACGGCGCAACATGTCACACAGCTTGTGCCACAATTGATTTATTGAAGGAAACGTTTGGTAACCGCATAGTTTCACGTTTCGGACCCGTGAATTGGCCTCCAAGATCGTGCGACTTAACGCCGCTAGACTATTTTCTGTGGGGATATGTGAAGTCGCTAATCTACGCCGATAAGCCCGAAACGATTGATCACTTGGAGGACAACATTCGCCGCGTTGTTGCCGATATACGGCCACAAATGTTGAAAAAAGTTATCTAAAATTGGACCTCTAGATTAGACTACGTCCGAGCCAGCTGTGGCGGTCATATGCCAGAAGTCATATTTAAAATATAATGCCAGAAGGTTATCTTTCGAATAAAGTAAATTTCATGTCAATTTAAAAAATTTATTTTTGTTTTATTCCATTTAAAAGTTCTATACCTCTATAAAAAACACCCTTCATGTAAGATGGGGCTCCACCACATTTCAGTCTTAATGTAAGGACACATTTAAATGAAGTTTATGCAGATAAATGGATAGGACGAAGGGGTCCTGTAAGTTGGCCACCTCGTTCTCCAGATTTAAATCCGTTAGATTATTTTTATAGGGTTACTTAAAAGCGTTAATGTTGAACAACTAGAGCCGCGCTTGATATTTTTAGAAAAGTCAGAAGATCTATAAGAAAACGATGAATTGAAAGGCACGGAAATCATTTTCAGTATGTACTATAAATACTTGTAATAATAGAAGAAAAGGAACTAAAAATTTAGGGACAGTGTTTTTAATATTTCGTTATTGACTTGTAAGGTATTATTATTAAAAAGGTATCAAAAAAAAAATTTCTGAGCATTAAAATCCGCTTATCTCGAAAACGATCTACTATACGAGCTTATACTTAAAGGACTTTTTTAACGTAAAAATATTCAAAGAATCATAATTTATATAAAAAATAGCGAAAACCCATTCGGTGAAAAAAAAATATGATCATAAATAATTAGCCTTTGTTCCCACTTCACTGGCCGAATGCCGGTCAACTGATATATTTGAAAAAAATTTTCTAAAAGTTCATTATTGTATTAGAAATAGATTCTAAGAGATTAAATTCTAAAAGACTCTTATATTAAAATAAAATTTACAGAAAATTACGCCTGATCGCAACTTTATTAACCAACACATTTATTTTTATATGAAATGCCTTTGAACCATTTTTTAAAAAAATAATATTTTCATAACTCCTAAAAATGAAAATTAATTAAATTTTCTTTAATTAAAGCACAGAAAAATTTTATTTTATATTTGAGTTTGTGTAAAAGGTTATTTTTTTTTAAATATTATAAAAATAATGTTGTAACAATGTTTCCCAGATGGATTTTTACATTTTACCTAACTTTAAAAAATATTAAAAATCAGTACCATTATTATTGAAGTTTTAATAATTTTTTTCGAAACCAAACTTTTCCGCTAAAAACGAGACATAAAGAAAATTAAAAAAAAAAATCAATTTACTGTAGGATGTTAATTTAGTGTAGGTGCCAGGAATCCGCAGTGGCTCCTTTAACTTATATGGACCCACCCAATTTTTTTTATGTATTTTGAGTCCCTGAACAATGATTTTTAGGGACGAAATTATACGCTATTGTTCAGAGACTCAAAATACATAAAAAAATTTGGGTAGATTTATATCAATTAAAGGGGTCACTACGAACCCCCTGGCCCCTACATTAATTGGTGAATCGATTCATACTTCCCTTCTAAATGATGGCAAGAGTCGAATACATAATAAACTGTTCTGTTTCTTATCTTAAAAAAACCTAGAGCAAGGTTCGAAATAATTAAAGTCTTTGTAACAGAGTCTTTGTATACCGTATTGAACTTTTTACTTGGAAAGGTTTATTCTTTATAATCCACTTTTTTCCAACCAAGCTTTTCATCTTTTGAGCCGCAAAAATAATTGGATGATTATTATTAGAACCTTACAGGAAGTTTAATTTCAAAAATATTATTTTTTTTTTACAAGTAATTAAATTATGAACACAACGTTGGGATTTTGTTGAAAACCACAAATTCTGAAAAAAATATTGTGTGGGATTTGAATTGTAAATAGCAAGTTAAAAAAGAAATAATTGAGGTTTGCTTTTATTAAAAAACCAGGGGTATTATATAATTTTTTTTAATGGAGTGAAATTTTCACGTTTTCGCTTCATCAGAGCAAATTAGAATGGTGAAATAAGAATCAATACATCTCAATTCATTTCCAAAATTTTATTATTAAAAGAGGAAAATTGACGATGTGAAAGAGCTGTGATATACTGAGGGACAAACGTACATAGTGAAATAGCAAAGAAAATGCCCCATTTGAACTAAAAATATGACAAATTTTAAATATGCCACCAATGAGCATATTCGAAACTTTTGTAGGGGAGACCGGGTCAAAATCGTATAGCTAAGGTTAAAGCCCCAAGCTTAGCTATAAATATTGATAAATAAATAATTGATATTATCTTTATTTTAGAATGTCTTAAGATATTTTACCACTAACAAATTAGTTATATCTAATAAAAACAAAACATTTATTTTTTCTGGTTTTACCCCGGGGGTTGGACAAAATCGTATACCACTGTATGATTTTGCCCCATGTATGTCAGTGATTAGTAATGCACGATAGACATTCACATAGTACAGGGTGTTCCATTTTCGACAGAACAGTTCTCAGCGAGTAACGAGACGAACCGCACTTGAAAATGCCAAATGAGATTTTGGCGAAACGTCGTGAAAACGATTTTTTGAACGAACGGATTGAAACCCGGAATAACCAAACTATTCATATATATATATATATATATATATATATATATATATATATATATATATATATGTATATATATAAATGCCAATATGATATTTTTGAGGTGCGCAATAAGAAAAATTCGGGATTGGTTCAAAGAATAAGTGATAGTTCACCACGGGTTTGCGCAACGTTGTGGGTAACAAATAATATTATCTTCTTAGTGTAAGTAAAAGCTTGGTTACGAACAATGCTGAATAACATAAATATCCTTGTGTTATTAAATAAATTTTAAAATAAAGTCGTCAGAGACATATTCCCCACATAAGCCATTATTTCCTCATTTAAAGTTTCACAATGAAATTGTAGCATCAAAGCATATTAAATGTAAATTAAGTTAAACAAAAGTGTTTACAAACAACTCCGGGTTGTGAGAACTGAGGTAACTAATTATATAACAATGCTCCATTCTATGTTTCTCAACTTAATATTTTAAACTGACCAGGGGGAGAACGCTAATTGGATACGGGCTCTGGAAGAGCTTTTTCATATTTTGTTGAAAGTGTTTGAACTGGCCATGATTTAAACTTTTATTTAGGAGATCTAGTAAAAAAGCAAAAACCATTTAAATAAATAATTAAAGACCCCATTAGAGACAAAAGGGTTAAAAAGTTAAGAAACAAAAATTATCGATTCCACTGAACAACAGACAAAATGTATCTGAAATAAAATCGACTAAATTTTACCATTTTTGGTGTGCTAAAAGCGAAACTAAACTGCACGTGGTATAATTGTATTATAATAACAATAGCGAGGTGAGACTTTGCCAAATATACGTCGTCCCCAAGTTAATGATATTTTACAAAACTTGGCAACACCGCATGGTATATCTTCAAATTGAATGTTTCTAAATACAAAATTAGTTTTGCTATTTTTATCTCTATTAGATATTTCTAATCGACTTCTAACAGAAGGGGGTTCTCAATTCGTCGACTACGTATTTTTTTTATGTATGTACACCGATTACTCCAAAAGGGCGGCACCGATTTGAATAAAATTTTTATGTTATGTTCAGGAAGTTGCTGCGGTGGTCATCTATTTTTTTCGACGAAATTGATGCACTACAATCCAAGATGGCGCTGATAATATGGCGGCCAAAAAAAATAATTTTGTCAAATGTTCTCCAAAATTGGTATCGGGGAATTTTTGGGGTCGTACACAACGAATTTGGAATTATTTTTTAAAATTTCAATATGGTGACTCCAATATGGCTGACAAAAAAATTTAGTTTTGTCCTATTTTCTCCAAAATTGGCGTGAAAAAGTTTTCGGGGTCGCACATAACGAATCCAAATTTTTTTAAAAATTCGATATGGCGGATCCAATATGGCGGACAAAAAATCAGTTTTTCTCCTATTTTCTCCAAAAATGATACGGGGTAGTTTTCGGGGTTGCACATAACGAATCTGAAAATATTTTTAAAAAATTCAATATGGCTTATCCAATATGACGGTAATTGATAAGGGGGAGTTTTTGGGATCGCACATTACGAATCTGAAATTATTTTAACAAAAATAAAATATGTCGAATCCAAGATGGTGGATTAAAGATTCTACATCTCTCGATTTTGTCTAAAATCAGTATGGGGGGATTTTTAATAGCGTTAATTACGAATTTAAAATATTTTGTGAAAAACTCAATCTGGTGGATTCAATGTAGCATCCTAAAAATTTTACATTTTTCGATTTTCTCCAAAACTGATATAGGGGGTTCTTTTATGAAGTTAAAGTATTTTTTCAGGATTTAATATAGCGGACTAAAAAATTTACATTTTTCGATTTTGTTCAATCGTTTTTGAGGATGTAAATAGAGAATATAAAATTATTTTAAGAAAATCTAATATGTCAGATGCAATATGACGGTCTAGAAATTTTAAATTTCCGGATTTCATCTAAAATTAGTACCAGGGGGTTTTAAGGGATTTAGATTTAGATTAAATTAAGACGTTAAAATTATTTTTTTGAAATTCAATTTGGCTGATCCAATATGGTGGGTTGAAAATTTTACCTCATTAGCATTTTTTCAGATTTGATATTAGGGGGTTTTTCAGGGTCGAGTATTATGAATATGAAGTTAATTTTTTACAACTATTTGGTTAATAAGATACAATATGAGTGACTGAAAATTTCCCATTTTGCGATTTTGTCTAGAATTCATATTGTGGGGTTTTTGGGCGTATATAAACTCAATATGCAGTATAAAATATATCGGGCTAAGAAATTGACGTCTCAAATTGTTTAAATATCGATATTAGACGGTTTTAGGGCCTATATTACCAATCTAAAATTGATTTAAAATTTAAGATAATGGATTTACTATGACAGACTAAATATTTGTTGGATACAATTTCACTGGTATTTGGAGAACTCTAAGAATTAAATAATTTTTAGTGGTTCATTTTAGGGTGATGTAAATTTTGGATAAAATGGCCATTTTTTTGCCACCTTGGAGTCATTGCAAGGTACACTAATCTCAATTAGTACTTAGTAATAATGAATTCAAAACTAAAAATCGAAAAATAAAATTTTTATAAAATAAAATTGAACCGGCTTCTAAAAGTGCGTTAAAAAGTCAAAAATAGCTATAAATTTTTATATGAAATTGAAATTTTTGAAGATGGCGCCAAACTATTTTTAAATGAAATAAATAACCACTAATATATATAAATTATGGTAAGAAAGCGATTACAAATGAAGTATTTTTAATCTGTTTATGCGAATCACATTTTGTCAGGTATTAGTGTGGCGCCGACTCCAAAAATTTCAATTTCATATAAAAATTTATAGTTATTTTCACTTTTTAGTTCACTTTTAGAAGTCCGTTCAATTTTTTTATAAACATTTTATCTATTTTGTTGTTGGACCTAAGAGGTTAATATACATTTCGTAAATATTTGTTTTGGAAGGTACTTATCCATAAAAAGGTTATGGAAACAATTGATTTTATATAGCTTTCAGAGACTAGCCTATATTGAGAGAGCTAGGAAAAACTCTTCCACAGTAGCCATAGGTGTATATAGATTGTCGCTATGAAAATCTCGAAAAATCCCATTTCTCGACAAAACGCGGTTAAACCATTTATTAAACGGTAATATCAATGTCTTGAATATAACTTTCCAGTAAGAATTATATTTTTTTGATGTATAGTAAATAAGTCAATAGTCGGTAAACATACTCATACCCCAAAAAATTAGTAACTTGTTTACAATAAAATAAGCATCACAATACGCTTTGAAGCTACAGCATACACTTTAACTTTATATCGTTCAATCAATTAATCATTATATAGTTTTTACTTTAAGTCGTTCAAATACCGGAAAAATCCTAAATTCCTTAACATTTCTTTACAAACTACTTCACAACTTGGTTTATTCTCCTCGGTCTCTTTATTAAATTTCCGGATTTCGCACAATAATTCGCCACTTTTATTGGCCTTCTATTGTTAATTCACGCGAAGCAATATTATAAGAAAATCAGCAGTTTATGTAATGGCTAGTAACTTCAATCTTATGGATCCTTTTCGTGGCATTAACGATTGGTTAGTATCGTCAGGACAATGTATTGTGGAACGTGTGGTCTTTATTCCTTCCTAATTATTGATTTGTATAATTTATATAGATTTTAGTGACTATTTACTTCCAAAGTTTGGGTCTTTTCTAGGCGGATTCATATGAATTTTTCTCTAATGGATTTTAGCGACAAATGAAATTAAATAAATAAAAACTTTTTCACTTACACACCAGTATCAGAAAGTTCCTTGCCAAGTTAAGTTTTGCAAATCTATACACTTTAACGTTAGCATGAAACGAAGTTTATGAAGGTCTAAAAATATGTCATTAAAGTTCTCTTGGAAATTAAGCACTATATTAAAATTTAGATTTATAAAACATGAAACAATAATAGTAACAATTAAATTAAAATTACAAAAATATAATTTTTCTAGATGAATGTTTATTTGGAGAAACATACTATACTAAGTCTATATATATATATATATATATATATATATATATATATATATATATATATATATATACATTGTGACCAGTCCGCATCATATGGTATTTTTTTTTATTATTAACTCTATTCGAAATTTGACTTTGACATCAATTTCAGCTGTATAAATTAATTTAGATTTTTGACAATGCTTCATCCCAGATATATTTTGTTTAAAATAGCGTCATATTAAATGTGTTTTTCTTCAAAATGGTCACAGTGATGCAAAGTTTATTTGTTTTTGACCCTGTATAAAGCAGAAACGGACTCAGGCTCTCTCTTTGGGTGGATGGGGGGGGGGGCGGTGATATCATAAAAGTACAGTATGGCAAGCGAAAGCAAGTTGTCGACGGGCCAGCAACATGCCCATTTCTGATGTAAAAGGCAGGGTAGTGTCTATTTTTCTGAATTTGAAGCTCTTGGATAGGGGGGGGGGCGATCGCAAGAAAAAACAAGTTGCAGACAGGGGGGAGGATGCGAGCAGCATACCCATTCCTAGTATAAGAGGCAGAATCGGGTCTATGTTCCTGAACTCAAATCTTTTGGGGGGAGGCTATCGCAAGACAAACGAGTTGTCAAAGGGGGGGGGGGTGCCAGCAGCATACACATTTCTAATATAAAAGGCAGAATCGGTTCTATTTTCCTGAACTAAAAGCTCAAAGGGGAGGGGCCATCGCAAGCAGACACATTCCTATAATCTATTCAAGAACTAGAGAGAGTAATAAAATTGTTACCGAAACATACCTCCAACGTATCTGCTTCAGTATCGCAGGTAACTGAGACCTGCCGTAAATCTAATTATATTTAATTTTATTTAAATATTATAAGCTTTTATAAATTTACTTACTTACTTACTCCATGGCTTACAACCCTGGGTGGATCTTTGCAATACTCCTCCATTGCTGCCTGTCTGCCATGGCATCTAGCGGATAATCAATATTAATTACCTTTAGATCTTTGGCAACAATAAAATTTCTGATAGTTCAATTTAATTTGTGTCAGGGAGCAAAGTACACCTTACAGTTTGTCCATAGTGATTTATATTGTTTGTGCTTGTTTTCATATGTTATTTGAGATTAATTAGATACCCAAAAGATATGGCTTCCACATCTATATTTATTCCAAAATCGTTGAACCAGGGCATTTTTTCCTCAACGAAAAACTTATTACGATGAATATTTATGATGCCTTAAGATATCAATATCTAGATAATAATGTTAAAAGCTGTGTTTAAATGTATTCTAACATGACAGGAGTTGGAAAATCTACCATGTACCGAATACTGAGGGAGAAAAAAATGACTGGAATGGTTAATACTCCCAAGCCACATTCGACCACAGGCAGACGAAAAACCTCGTTGGAAGAAAAGATGTAAACTGCAATAAAAGGAGTTGTACATACATTTTATTATGAGAAGCAGATCCCAACCGTCGACAAAATTCTAACTAAAATCAATGAAGTTCGGGATTTACCTAAAATTAAAAGAACTGAGCTCTGGAAATTGCTCAGAGAACTTAATTTTTGCTGGGAAATCTGTTCTTATCGATCGTTCAGAAAATGTTCGTTGGAGAAGGAAATATCTCTCTCAAGTAAAAGGTAGAGTTGTTAGAAATAACACAACTTACAAAATTAGTAATTTAACTGAACTTTTGGAAGATTTTTTTGAATAAAGTTACTGCAGAAAATTGGGAAAAATCCATATAATAAAAGAATAAAAGAAAATGTGAACACTCGATCTCATGATCGGTGAGATAGAGGAACCAATTGTAATTAATTTAACACTGACTTTGATTACGAATTAAATACGTATTGTTTACCAGCGTAAACACAATTTATTATTTAAATTGTCTGTAACATATAAAAATTAATTACATTTGAACCCCTCTTTAGTGTTTAATTGTAATTCTGCAGATGGTTTAAAAAATAAATAAACTGAAACGTCAAACATCCTAAAAATGTTTTTAATTAAAAATAAAATGAACGATAGCCCCATAAAAAAATTTTAATATTATACGGACGAATTTATTTTTTTATATATGTTTAACTTCTTGTATTTTTGACAATGGGTATTTTGTAAGTATTTAAATTATAACTTAGAATTTTTTGAGAGAAAAAGGCTACGTTTTAGTCTGAAAGTGCCTAAAACGATTTCTACGCCAAAATTAAAAGTAATAAAAATCCAATTGTGATTTGTGTTAAATATGTCAAAATTATCTATATTTTCTAATGTATGTGAATTATTAAGAAATCATAAGAAATAAAATAAGTTTATAAAAACTTTTTATTTTAAGTTTATTACCGAAATAATATTCTATGCCATAAATACTTAGTGATAAAATAAACCTGCTTCCGACGCCTATGACAAGGATTAAAAATTAAAATAGTCCATTATTATAGACCGGTATTTTTGATTATAAAATTTCTAACCCATTTCTATGACAAATATATGTGTCTAACAAATTTTGACAAAGATACTGGGTAAAGAATGATTTATTACTCTCTCTAGTTCTTGAATAAACTATAGTATAAGAGGCAAATCGGGTCTATTTTCCTGAACTCAAAGCTCTTGGGGGGGTGATCCCCCCGTCCTCCTTGGATTCGCGCTGGTATAAAGCAACTTCATAAAATAACTATTTTTGAAAACGTAATTTGTGTCTAACGGTAATACACATTATAATTAAGACAAACAAGTACACAGTGTCATCAGTAAAGTCTGCATTTGGTGGAAAATAAATTTTTATTTAACTTTAGGTAAAGTTTATCTAGTTTCAACGATTTAATTTAAAATTCCATTATTAAAATTTGATCTTAATATTAATTTATATTACCTTTAGACACAAACTACGGTTTCAAAAATAGTTGTTTTATGAAGTTACCTTATACAGGGTCAAAAACAAATAAATTTTGCATCACATGTGGCCAAATTTTAATAGTTCTATTTGGATTTTGTAGGAAAACACACATTGTGGCGCTACTTTAAGCAAAACATATCTGGAGTGAAACATTGTCAAGACTAAGAAGTTTTATGTAGGTTGCGTTAAGTCTTATTTTGCAACAGTGGTACACTTTACAAAATTGGGCAAAAAATCTAAATTATCTTATATAGCTGAAATTTTGCAAATGGGTAAAAAATTTCATTTATAAAAGCTTTTTCGATATTTTTAGATATATCCCCAGTTTTGAATTTTTTTTGCAAAAAAATTTAAATTTGAGAGATAATGGTAATCACGTGACTGTTATTTTTTGGGTTAGTTTTCATCTCGATCGAAGCAGAAATTGTTACCAAAGTCAAACAATGAACCTATTGACACTATCGATTTCGCCGAGATTTCGATATTGTAAATTTTTTCATTTAGAAATATTTTATCGAATGCAAAGCGTATCGACAGTGGCACTATAATAAGAAGAAGAGCCTAATTCTTCGCGAGTGTTCACCAGAGTCTTGTATGCTTCTGTTTTAAGTGCGCCCCACAAAAAGAAGTTACTCATATTTAACTCCAGGGAACGTCGTGGTCATCCTTGTCCCTGTCCTTGGTTATGCAAATATTGCTGAAGAGCAATGGAAAAATGAGGCATCAGTTCCCGCCAAAATTAAGTAAATGATAAATATCTCCATTTATCTCGTCTGGAATCAAAACAGGACCCATTAGGTAGCGATCAATAATACCTGCTGAAACATTTAGTTTAAAGTCAAGCTGATGGTGTGCAACTTTAATGACATACATGTCATGTACAGACCGATAATGGCAAATAGATTAATAAATAATATTTCCCATCCAAGTAAAAAAAATCAGAACTATGTTATCATCCAAATTATTTTTTTAGTATAAATAAATAACTAAATTACCAAATAATAATACTCAAATCCCAATATTCAGTCTTTATATTTTCAGTTAATTGAAACTTTTAATAAACAGAACTTATTATTTTCAGTAATCCATATAGGCCCTAAAATTAATTAAGAACGACAAGATAAAAATATAGAAACGTCAACCTAAATTATCTTGTAATTCATGTTCTTTTCCTCAATGCTATAAATTAATTAAAGCTTATCTCCTAAACCACGAGCAATAACTTGATTGATAATAGCATTTTTATTTTTTATAGGTTTCTCATTTTTCAAGGTGTTAAATTATTTTTAGTCCAAATATTTATGAGTGAATTTCAAACATCTTAGGAAAGTAAGTACAATTGCGTTTTAGTCCATGGAAAATAGACTTTCGTCAGTAACAAAAACATTGGTTCTTTTGCTGGAATGTGTTCATTTCGGCATCCTATAAAACACTAGCGACCCGCCCCGGCTTCGCACGGGTGCAATGCTGATACTAAATACACTACAGAAAAACTGACTATTTATTTTATTTTTACAACAATTATTACATCGGCCTCCGACGCGCTATTTATAGGCACGCTGCCGCCGCCCCGGTCGGCCAGTACCGCCGCAAGCGCTACTTCCCGCAATTTTAAATCTGTAATATCTTCGAAAATATTCATTTAAATCTTGTGCTGTAAAGGACCATATAGATCTATATTAAATCAACAATGTATTTAAGCTATTTAATTGGATAAGGATTAATGCTCTATTGGTTAAAATCGCTTCAAAATTTGCCATTATTTGTCGTAAAAAGCAAATGACAAAAAAATGTTATTGTGGGATATCCATGAGAGATAGACATATACCATCGCGGAGTTTTCTGTAGACCTTTTCAATGTGTACAAATAATTAGTACATTATTTTGATAAATCTCGTAGGGTTCAGCCTGCGTTTGCAATGTAAGCGGAAAAAATATGATAATTAACGACATCACATTAGAAACCTCAAAAATAACAGTATTTCTCCACTATTTAATGGATGTTATTATACATATAAACCTTCCTCTTGAATCACTCTATCTATTGAAAAAAACCGCATCAAAATCCGGTGAGTAGTTTTAAAGATTTAAGCATACAAAGGGACATAGGGACAGAGAAAGCGACTTTGTTTTATACTATGTAGTGATATCTCGATGGTAACTCTAAAAGACCTGTGCAAAAAAAAATGACGGACCAAAAATGGTTACGATTTACGGTTTTTTGAGTTTGTCTCGAAAAGTAAAAGTTGTATCGAAAAATGTTTCAAACAAAAGTTGTAGAGAATTAAAAGACCTATCGACTCATATAAGTTATAGGTGGCGCCACTAGTTATCAAGATTTTTTTTTAGACAAAATTTACGGTTTTGTTTTTTTTTTTAAAAAAGACATTTATTAACAAATTACCGATTTCAAATTTAACACAAATATAAGTATTCATTCTAAAAAAGTATATGAAACCCAGAATGTGTGAGTTTTTTATTTTCCGAGAAATTCGATATCAAAGTTGAAAATTAAACCTCAATTTTCCGCTTTCCTAATTAAAATACAATGCTCAATTTCAATGGAAATTGTTTGTATTGTTTTATATTTTGAAGATCTATAAAAAAAATTCTCAATCGTGGGCCGAGAAATTTTGCAAAAACCAATTTTTGCACCAAAAAAATTGCGATAACTTTTCACCGGATGGAGATAAAATTTTTTAATGCGTGCATTGGTTTTAAATGTATCATTTCCGATCTCAAAAAAAAATTAATTTGGATGAAAAAAACCTCTTTTTTTTTCAAAAATTCATAATAGCGTGGCAAATGAATATTAAGGACTCAAATTTGCAGAAGATGCATTTTAATACTTGAACTTTACCTGAGAATTTTTTGGATCCAAGAAATATACTTCATACGATCTGTGAACCTTCAAAAATTGGGCCGATTGTAATCGAAAATAGCTGCTGCAGGCCGCTGTCGGCGGGTTGCCATAGTTCAGGCGCATTATTCATTGGCGCTTCAAGGAAACTTATGCATCACAAGTAATATTTATAATATTGATGTTGTTTTATTAATTTATATGATAGAAACAATTTGTTTAGATATATTAATTATTAATTTGTTTATTAACAAAATTTGTACAAAAAATTATAGAGAAAATCATACAAATATTCAATTATATATTACATATTCTATTGTTTTTTCCTTTATATTACTGTTATCTAACTGCTTATTAACAAAATTTTTACAAAAAATTATAGAGAAAATCATACCGATGTTCAATTAAATATTACATATTATAACGTTTTTTTCCTTTATATTATTATTATATGATTTGCTTATGGAAATTTTCGTAAAAATGTTGTTGATAAACTATTAGGTAGTAATAATATAAAGGAAAAAAAAAGTTTAATACGTAATATATAATTAAATATTTGTATGATTTTCTATATAATTTTTTGTAAAAATTTTGATAATAAAAAAATTAGTAATTGATATAACTAAACAAAGTGTTACTGTAATATAAATCAATAAAACAACATCAATATTATAAATATGCATAATGATGCATAAGTTTCCTTGAAGCGCCAATGAATAATGCGCCTGAACTATGGCAACCCGCCGACAGCGGCATGCAGCAGCTATTTTTGATTAGATTCGGCCCAGTTTTCGAAAGTTCACAGATCACACGATCTGGAAGTGTATTTCTTCTGGAAATTTGAGCCCTTAATATTTATTTGCCATGCCATTAGTAATTTTTTTTGAGATCTGAAATGATACATTTAAATCCAATGCACGCATTAAAAAAATTTTATCTCCATCCGGTGAAAAGTTATCGCAATTTTTTTGGCGCAAAAATTGGTTTTTGCAAAATTTCTCGGCCCACGATTGAAAAAGAATTTTTTTTATAGATCTTCAAAGTATAAAATAATATAAACAATTTCCATTAAAATAAAGCATTGTATCTTAATTACGAAAGGGGTAAATTGAGGTTGAATTTTCAACTTTGACATCGAATTTCTCCGAAAATAAAAAACTCACACACTCCGGGTTTGATATACTTTTTTAGAATGATAGTACATAGGTAATGTTAATTTTTAAATAGGTAAATTGTTAATAAATGTCATTTTAAAAAAAAGCAAACCAAAACCGTAAATTTTTTCGAAAAAAAAATATATCTCGATAACTAGTGGCGCCACCTATAACTTATCTAACACGGTCGATAGGTTTTTTAAATCTCTACAACTTTTGTTTCAAACACTTTTCGATATAGCTTTTACATTTCGAAATAAACTCAAAATACCAAAAATCGTGACCATTTTTGGTTCGCCATTTTTTTTGCACAGGTCTTCCAGAGTTACCATAAAGATATGTTTTATAGGATGCCAAAATAAACACATCTCAGCAAAAAAAACAATGTTACATTTTTGTTAACAAAATAGCTCTTTTTTGATCTAATTTCCATGGAGTATTTTTATAGTTTTTGCCAATGATTTTTCTGTAAAAAGAGAACTTTCATGTCTGAATGTGGAATCCCCTTTACAGTGTTCATATTTGCTATGATAATACATAACGTTACATATAGTATTTAACAAAGAAGTAAAAAATTTAAAAATATCGCCCTTTAAAATTTAATTTTTCTTATTAAACTTAGAAATTATTTTTTAGAAGAACATTCGTTGTCCTTTTCTTTATCCATCCATGAACACAAGGGCTGCGAATGTCTCTTAGTCCTAATTTAGTGACCAACTGGGTCTGTTTCTAGTCCTTTTCACCTGAAATGAACAATTTACTTAGAGACAAAGGCAATTTGAACATTTCCAATTCCCTATGGTTGGTTAAACTGTTTCGCCTAGTTTGAGAACTATTCATTTAGTGGTATTGGAATGTTTCGAGACAAAATGACTTACTTGTTTGCTGATTTGTTAGAGAAAGTGCGTCAAGTTGCAGTATATATATATATATATATATATATATATATATATATATTATATTATATAATTTTTCCTTTATTTTGTCTTTTATTGGGTTTAGGTTCTATATTTAACAAAAAATGAAAAACAATTGACGTTTCGCCCTTTATTTAAGGCATTTTCAAAATTTTTTCTTCCTAAAAATACTTTTATATAATTAAAACATTCACATAAGCTACAATTTTAAAAAACAAACAAATCACTTTAAAAACAGTATTTAAATTTTTTAAAATTTTTAAAAATATTTAATTTTACCGGTACACACCTTGACATTTTGTTACTCTATTACTAAATAAAAGTCAATCTTTACATCGTCTACTGAGGATACATGGAATGCGAATGTGTTTTATTTTTTTATATTTTTTATATTTTACAATGCACAAAAAACAAATAAGGTATACGTTTAGTTTTATATTTAAGAGGATATTCAATTTTTGATTCTTATTTGACAGGATCGAATACTTAATATTTTTGTTTAAATTAGGCTTGTGTAAATGTGGCTCAAATTTCCCATATCTGTTCTGTCGTCAACAGTGTTTTTATCTTTTTTAATTTCAATCATTTCCTTTATCTGTAATTTTTGGTAATTAAGTTACAACAACAACTAAATTTTATCATATTTTGACAAAAAGGAATTCATTTTGATTTTGGGTTTCAAAGCTTAAAATTTCATCTAGTTACCAGTTCATGTCAGATGGCTAACGAATCAGAAAAATATTAAAACAAAAATTTATACCACGTGATTAATTACTATAAAAGCAAAAATTCGCTTTTTTTAGGAGAGTACAGTTCCATCATTTGTACGGCTAACATCGTCGGTCTGGTTCGTAAATTTGACATAACCTCAATATTTAGTTCATAACTTGAAAATAAAAGTAGTAGTGACTATTGATCGGATATAGTAAAAAATTCGCTATTTTTTTTTAACGAGACCATAACCTAAAAAGTTTTTTCAATTGTTATTTATAAATAAATTAAAAGAAGACAGTGCAGAATTACCTGTATTGAAGTCTTTGCTAGTCTCATTTATTAAAATTTCTCAAAAGAGTAAAAGGGGGAATCATAGAACTTTGGAAGTAAAAAATTTTTCTGGAAATTGGAAGTCCATCTTAGAAGTGAAAAGAAGTTTAATAAGCCAATAAATAAAACAAGTCAATAAGTAAGCAGTTGTGGAAAATATTTATATAATTGGGAAAGGAGTTATAATTGTTTGTTTTATTAAAAAAAAAGGAACGAGGAAATATAAAACCTGGAAATAAAAACATTTGTCTGGAGATTTCAAAAGGTATTTATCTATTATGTAGATAAATACCTTTAAAATTTTTAAACAAAATAATATAGAGATTGGAAATTTTTAACTTGCCTGATTGATTTAACAAAATGATTTTTACTAACAAATTTTGTGAAAATTTATTGTTGATAAAATAATAATTTTGATAAAATATATTTATACTAACCTAATAACAAATAGTTGTAGTAAATAATAAAAAATAAATTGTTGAATTTGCACTGCATTAACATCACTTTAATATTAATAACAAAACAGACTAAAATATATAGATTGTTTAAATAAAAACACAGATTTTTAAGACGACACGCATTTGTAACCGTTTAGATATTTATGTTGTATTGCCAGATTTTAACAATTTAAAATCCCATAAAAACAATTCAGTGCACATTGAATAATTTTTTATAATTTACTTAGGTTAAGATAAATTGTTTTAGAAAATTTGACATAGAAAAACTGCATCCATTGACATTCCGTATTTTTTTGAATAAAGTTTGTATTTGTGTTTTGAATCATTGGTTTGTCCTTTTCTGACAATTCTTATATTTTAATCTGAACTCACCTGAGAGAGAGAGAAATTTGACATCAACGTTTCAAATATCAAATCAAATGAACGACATACATTCACAAATACAGCGCATGTGTAATTCAGTGATATTTATTGAAAATAAAAATTTGGTACACAATTATTTGTGTCTGGCGCCCAACAATTCAATAAAGATCTCATATATATATATATATATATATATATATATATATATATATATATATATATATATATATATATATGAAGTAAAAGGAATCCGTGAAACTCGCATAAACATATATATATATATATATATATATATATATATATATATATATATATATATATATATATATATATAGGAATTTTACTTCTCCAATAAAAGATAAACAATTTAAAGATAATAAACAAACAATCCAATATTAATAAACATTTTAATTAATTTTTTTTTAAGGGCTCGTTGTGTAAACGCAATATATATATATATATATATATATATATATATATATATATATATATATATATATATATATATGTTAGGAATTTTACTTCTCCAATAAAAGATAAACAATTTAAAGATAATAAACAAACAATCCAATATTAATAAACATTTTAATTAATTTTTTTTACGGGCTCGTTGTGTAAACGAAATATATCAACGCAATATATATATATATATATATATATATATATATATATATATATATATATATTATTATATATATATTAAGTATTTAAGGGTTAATATGCAGTAAATGGCCAACCATGCTGAAATTATTAGGATAAAAAAATTAATTAGGTGTCAGCAGGGCTGTCCACTATTAGTAATTATTTTAATGAATTTTATTAGGTTGAGATTGCAATTAAAGGTAATTATGCAATGCCTGGACAGCCATACTGAATTATTAATTGGTTCTTATCTAAGGAAAACTGTAATCATTATTGTTAGTAATATTTGTAGAACTAGATAAGGAGTTATCCAACGATGAAAGATAAGAATATATTTCACTCAAATGTTTAATATCAGTTTTTTTTAATTAAGCTATTCGGTATATATATATATATATATACTTGACCCAGTCTGACAATTTAAAAGTCCCGAAAGTTCGAAGATGCCAAGAAGTGCGAAACATAACCTCATATGTCATCAACAGTGTTTAAAAATTTATTCAACGACTTGGCTATTGTCACATTGTTAACGGGGCCCAGGTCGAACACTTTAATTTCAGTTCTTGGCACTGTTATGTGAGCAACAATTAGCTTACTTTTTTTTGATACTGCATAGGGAGATTAAAGATATTTTGTTGAACACTTGCGTGACACATTTAGTGTTCGAAATACATATATGATGAGTTAAAAGGTAAATCATTCGTTTTTGCTATTGTCTACCTTAGAGGTGTGTGCGACACTCACTCATGAAGTAAAGATTGTCATATATCGTATGAATAAAATATATGGCGCGAAAAGAGGTTTAAATAAAATTAACTACAGTTTGCTTAAATATATAAAATGTATAGAAATGTTAATTTTACCCATAAAATATAACATAAAAGTTTATACTTTGGAAAGAGGGCCATTCATATTTACATTTTTTTTAGTTTTTTATTAATTTGAAATTACAAATTTTTAACACAGAAAGAAAAAGTAATGACAAGCTTCCGATTTCAATCGATAGCAGATGGAGCTTAATCCAAATGTTTTAAGATGTAAAAAAAGGAACACGGATAATTCCGTTTTTTTGCTTCAAAATCAGTAAAGAAACGCTCGAGGCAAAAAGATGAAAAAATGTTTTACCGGAATTTAGGCTTTAATTTGTCTTGGAAAGTTGACATTTCATTAGGTTTTTCATGTAAATTATAGCTGGGGCTTAGTTCGAATATTCATCATTAAACTTTTAGGTGGTGACATTAATAAGACGTATATGGGTCAATATTAAATATTTTATGGACAGCTTTGGTTTCAAAAGTTATGACTTGACTATTATTTCACTTATATTTCCTTCTAAGGTGATTAAATTTTAGTATTTTACAATTTAGAAGGAAAATATTATCATATAATTTTATTTCATTAAACAATTGAGTAATACAAGGGTACTCATTGTAGTAAAAAAATATAACGTCAAACAACTTTGATATATATATATATATATATATATATATATATATATATATATATATATATATATATATATATATATATATATATATATATATATATATTCTGGAAGAAAATGTCTTAGAAAAACTTAAGATACCGATTCAATTTTTAAGAGATACGTTGACGACTGTCTAGCAGCTGTCCCCGAAACTGAAATAGATACCATACTAAATGCATTCAACAGTTTCCACCAAAACAAAATGGAAAAGTAAATTTCCTTGACCTCACACTATTTCGAAATTATGAAAATAAAAAGATTGGGACGATGTGGTATACAAAGATACATGGTCGGAACGCTACCTCAACTATCAGTCACATCATCCGAAATCCCAAAAGAACAGAGTAATAATAGGTTTTGCTGATAGAGCTTTACTCCAAAATATCGTCAAGAAGCTTTAAAGAAAGTTGGACAAATCCTAAGTGATAATAACTTCCCCGAAAAACTCACAAACCGAATAATAAAACAACGAACTTACAAATTATTTAATAAGAACATCCATACACAAAATAATAATAATAACAACTCAAGAACATATATTGCAATACCATATATTAATTCATTATTAGAAAATTAACCCATTGACCCCTTGATCTTATAACCTTCAAAATCCCATAACCACATAGTCGCATAAGCTTCTAAACCCCTATAATCGAAACCATCGCACTTTAATTATTTTTCTATACCTTCGTAATCCTGTAGTCCTATAACCCCTTGACCTTGAAGGACTAAAACCACAAAACCCATTCTAGAATATGCCTAATTACAAATATTAATACGCATCACGACCTGAATCCCTTGAAAATTGTTTCCGGGAATAACAAACGTTGAAGGTGCTTTCAACAAATAAATAGAATGCAACGATGTAAGGACCTAGACCATCTTTACCTTCAGGTAAATTTTCGAGGTCAGTGCAGGTTGAGTTCGTTTCCTTCTCATGGAAACTTTTATTTTTGACATCGCCTTCGAAAAAAACGGGAAATTTCATGCCTGAAATGATATTTTAAAATTTGTTGTTCTGTTCTGAGAAGGCTCAACTGATTTTCTGAGCATACTAAACGTTGAAGGTGCCTTTAACAAGTACTAGATAAAATGCACAAGTTTTGACGACTTTGACAAAATTGTCTTTCAAGCCTATTTTCAAAATCATTGCAGTTCGAGGTCATTTTTTTTTTAAATAAAGAATGTGCAAAAATTATTTATTTTCCCTTATCGTTTTAATTCTTTCAGCTATCCTATTTTATCGGATTTTTCACAGTTCCACATTCTGGATATCCCGTAAGGTCTAAGAAAAGATCAATGAAAGTCATCTTCAAAAATAAAAATTTTTTACTTTCATCCAAACCCCCAGTGATCAAATTTAACCCTAAGTCTTGAACAATCCCCAATATCTCGCCTATTCAGAATTTTTTGATATTTGATTTTAAAATGGCTCTGCCTTTGACCTTCGAGGCCATTTCAGTTCATATCTCACCGTAAAAATTTTCCGTTATCTCCATTTTCGGGGTCAAAAGTATAAAGTCCCGTTAAAAAAACTATCACAACCTTGATATGTCAGTCAAGGACAAGGTCAAGGTCAAATTTGAGGTCGCCTTATCATATATAGTTTGGTTTCCAGATGCTTCTGTAGAAAAAGTTTTTCTCCATCACTTTTAGTTTTCGAATTATTGGTTCATTCAAGGTATGAGGGTATTTAAACTTCAATCGGCTTCTAGATGAGATTAAACCTCTTATAAAGGGTGTTTTTTATAGAGGTATAGAACTTTAAGTTGGCAACACTTTTTTAACTGGCGGGCCATTTTGTCAGCTGTCAAGTGATTTATATTTAGTTTGGTTTGGCATTTCAACATGAATAAACTGACGCCTGAACAACGCTTCCAAATTGTGCAAATTTATTTTGAAAATCATGGTTCTGTTCGAAATACGTATCGCGCAGTACGTCCATTTTACGGTCGACATAATCGTCCATCAGAGCAATTAATTCGATTAACTATGGAACGTTTTCGCACCACGTTTACTCTAAATGATAATACGCATCCACAGAGATGTCGTACAGTGCGTACAGAAGAAGTCATTGCTGCTGTAGAGCGTAGCGTAGAGGAAGACCCGAATCAGTCTATCCGCCATCGTGCACAGGAATTGGATATGTGTCCATTCACTTTATGGAAGATTTTGCGGAAAGATCTTGGTTTGCGTGCTTACAAAATCCAACTCGTGCAAGAATTGAAGCCACATGATCCCCTAGGAAGGCGTAGATTCGGTGAATGGGCCCAAAACAAGATTGCCGCTGACCCCGATTTTCATAAGCGCATTTTGTTTAGCGATGAAGCTCACTTTTGTTTGAATGGATACGTCAATAAACAAAACTGCTGTATTTGGAATGATAATAATCCTCAAGTGTATGTTGAGACACCGTTACATCCAGAAAAACTGACTGTTTGGTGTGCTTAATGAGCTGGTGGAATCATTGCTCCGTACTTCTTTAAAAACGATGCTGGTCCTAACGTTACAGTCAATGGTGATCGCTATAGAGCCATGATTACTGACTTTTTCGTTCATCAATTGAACAACAGGAGCTGTGGTTTTAACAAGACGGCGCAACATGTCACACAGCTCGTGTCACAATTGATTTATTGAAGGAAACGTTTGGTAACCGCATAGTTTCACTTTTCGGACCCGTGAATTGGCCTCCAAGATCGTGCGACTTAACGCCGCTAGACTATTTTCTGTGGGGATATGTGAAGTCGCTAGTCTACGCCGATAAGCCCGAAACGATTGATCACTTGGAGGACAACATTCGCCGCGTTATTGCCGATATACGGCCATAAATGTTGGAGAAAGTCATCGAAAATTGGACCTCCAGATTAGACTACGTCCGAGCCAGCCATGGCGGTCATATGCCAGAAGTCATATTTAAATTATAATGCCAGAAAGTTTTCTTTCGAATAAAGTAAATTTCATGTCAATTTAAAAAATTCATCTTTGTTTTATTCCATTTAAAAGTTCTATACCTCTATAAAAAACACTCTTTATTATACATACTGTTAGATAAGAAATTTTTTCCGAGATTCTATTCTGCAATAAAAAGTTATGGTTTCCATTAAAAAAAAAATCATCTCGAACTTCAAATGACCTTGAAAATTGATCTCACGGTCTAAGAAACGTAGCAATAATATATATACTGTAGAAGAACATATGAGATTATTACAAGTTCTTATAAATATGCAATTTTCTTTAAATTGAATTTTATATTCGTTGCAGATTCTATTAGTTTTAAAAAATTATATCTTTAGCTCAATTTAGCTTGAAGGAAACCTTTTTCTTCCTAACTTTTTTTTTCTTCATAACGTAGCGTTCGTGTCGTTGTTTTTTTGACTGATGAGATGCAAATCTGCTCCAGTCCTTCCCAGTTTCATATTTATAATCTACTGCAAATAATAACAAAAAAACAGTCGTAGTAGCAATACTGCGTCATACCCATCTCATTATTTTAATAACCAGAAACCTAAAATATGTGTTTATTATACCGAAATATATCACTGCAGGGCTTTCACGAACATATTATGTAAATTTTGAAATATGATTACGTTGATGTGGTAAAAATAAAGCAGAAGTTGAGCCACATTAAAGCATGGCCATAATTTTTCCTGCAATTATTCATTCTTACAATTACTGAAATAAAAATTAGGAAATAGAATAATGTTATTTTAAAAACGTTTATCATTTGGCGTTTTTAATTGTTGTATCAAAAAAATTAAAGCATTGTGCAACACTGTTGACGTATTTCCATTTATATTATAAATATTTACAACGATCAATTAATGTATTAAACAGTTGCTTTTTTTCCACCTCTATAGTGATACAAACAAACACTATTTGTAATAACTTGGAACAGAATCGTTCTCTACAATTTTTATTTACTTCAAATATTTTTTTTGTAAAACCTATAAGGACCGTTTAAATCCGTGCCACACCAGGCTCTAAACGTTCTCCAAATACAGGGTGATTCAAAAATCGATCACGAAACTTAAGGGGGTGATTCTACTTGACAAAATAAGGGTAGAGCTTCATATAATTTTTTTTCAAAATGTCATTCGTTTTCGAGTTACAAGCCGTCCAAGTTCAAGTTTTTATTTTTTGTTTTTTGAATTACTCGCTTACAGGAAAACCGATTTGACTAATATTTGAAAGATAGGCTAAGTCTTCTGCGCTTTATCATTTTAGTAACAATTCACATTGATTGTTTGCCGCTAGAGGGCACTTTACCTACATTGAAAATTGTTTTTTTTGTCATAATTTTTTAGTGTTGACAGCTACAGTAGTTTTTGGCATAATTTCTGAAAGACTGATGCCAGGCCTTTAAAAAAGGTGCTCTTTATTTACATCGCTAAACCCAACGGTTTAGACGTAAATCACCCTTAAAAATTAAGTGGTAAATTTACTTTTCTCATTTCATTACCACCAGCTACCAGGTAAATAGCTATCAAAGTATACTAGAGCTGTCAGTTTAACATCAAATAAATTCGCTTTTTAAACTATTTAATTTATAATCTTAAAATAACTAATAATGGCTAATCACCAATATTCAAATATCGAATATTGTGATATCCATTTTTGTTATGGAAAAGCAAATGGTAATGCAGAGTTGGCAAGAAGATATTATATGGAGAGTTATCCGGAAAGAAATATCCCTCATGCTCAAACATTTTCCAGTGTGCACAGGAGGCTTGCGGAATGTGGTTCCTTTAAAAGTTATAATGGAAATAGGGGAAGGCCTAGAACTGCTAGAAACGTGCAACAAGAAGAAAGAGTGCTTGAAATTATTGAAGATAATCCAGGTATTAGTACTAGAAAAATTGGGAATGAAGTGCGGCTCTGTCAGGCTAGTTCATGGAGGATACTAAGACAAGAACAACTCTACCCGTTTCATTCAAAAAAGGTGCAGGCTCTTTATGACGATGATCGGCCGAGACGGTTGGAAATGTGCAATCAGATCCTAGCTAAGTATGAACACGATAATCGATTAATTGGCGTCATATTATTCACTGACGAAGCTGGTTTCACTCGTGATGGCATAACAAATCTACACAACATCCACACATATGCTTACGAGAACCCAAACAATGTGGTAGAAACGAAACATCAGCGTAGATTTTCACTAAATGTGTGGGCAGGGATAATAGGAGATTACCTTATTGGTCCTCATTTCTTTGATGGCCCATTAACTGGTGACGTATACTTAGATTTTATCCAAAATCGTCTCCCATTGTATCTGGAAGATGTGCCATTGGAAGTAAGGGCCAACATGTGGATCCTCCAAGACGGAGCTACGCCCCACTTTAGTATACGTGTCCGACAGTATTTGAATGCAACGTATCCTGAGCGATGGATAGGACGAAGTGGACCATTGGCATGGGCAGCGAGGTTACCAGACCTTAATCCTATGGATTTTTTCTTTTGGGGTCATTTGAAACAATTGGTGTACGATATTCCAGTAATCAACGTCGAGGATCTTCGCTTCAGGATAATCGAAAAGTGCCAAATTATTAAAGAAACACCAGAAATTTTTCATCGAGTTAGGCGACATTTTTTGAAGAGTGTTAGGAAATGTATGGAAGAAAATGGGGGACATTTTGAGAATCTTTTTTAGTTTGTTTAGTACTGTTTCATTAATTTTTATCAATTAAATGTATATCGCAATAATCCATAATATGAATATTTACTGATTAGCCATTATTAGTTATTTTAAGATTATATATTAAATAGTTTAAAAAGCGAATTTATTTGATGTTAAACTGACAGCTCTAGTATACTTTGATAGCTATTTACCTGGTAGCTGGTGGTAATGAAATGAGAAAAGTAAATTTACCACTTAATTTTTAAGGGTGATTTACGTCTAAACCGTTGGGTTTAGCGATGTAAATAAAGAGCACCTTTTTTAAAGGCCTGGCATCAGTCTTTCAGAAATTATGCCAAAAACTACTGTAGCTGTCAACACTAAAAAATTATGACAAAAAAACAATTTTCAATGTAGGTAAAGTACCCTCTAGCGGCAAATAATCAATGTGAATTGTTACTAAAATGATGAAGCGCAGAAGACTTAGCCTATCTTTCAAAAATTAGTCAAATCGGTTTTCCTGTAAGCGAGTAATTCAAAAAACAAAAAATAAAAACTTGAACTTGGACGGCTTGTAACTCGAAAACGAATGACATTTTGAAAAAAAATTATATGAAGTTCTACCCTTATTTTGTCAAGTAGAATCACCTCCTTAAGTTTCGTGATCGAATTTTGAATCACCCTGTATATGAAATACCCGAAAAACGAACACTTATCCACAGAATGAATATCTGGAGAACAAAAATACACAAAATAGAATGAAAAAAATTCATATAAAACTTATTTTTCTAGAGAGACTCTCTTGGCGCATTCTAGTTTTGTAGTATGACTAAGGGATAGCTACAAGAAACTACTTTAAGATCATCACAAAGGACTCGAGTATTCAAAATGATCACTGCCCACGACGGAATCAGTTTTTAGAAGCAAGAGCGAATGAAACCTTCTTACAGACAGACATAATACAGCAGCTGAGATATCTAATCATCAATTAACCCTCAAATATGAATTTGACATAGAAACAAACAGAATATTACATATACTATAGAGCAGGGGCGGATCCAGACTCTCTCTTTGGGGGGGGGGGGTGATATCAGAAAAGTACAGTATGGCAAGTGAAAGCGGGAAGAGAGAGGTCAGCAACATTCCCATTTCTAGTGTAAAACAAGTTGTCAACGGGGGGGGGGGGGGCGATCGCAAAAAAAAGTTTTCGATGGGAGGCGGGAGCCAGCAGCATACATATTCCTAGTCTAAAAGCCGGAATCGGGTCTATTTTCCTAAACTCAAAATTCTTGGGGGGGGGATGGGGCGATCGCAAGAAAAAACAAGTTGTCGACGGGGAGGTGGAAGCCAGTTGCATACACATTCCTTGTATAAGATCCAGAATCGGGTCTATTTTCCTGAACTCAGAGCTCTTAATAATAATATCCTTTAATTGCCAACAAAATTCTAATCACATAACAAAGCAACGTCAGAGAAAGAAATTTTTAACGTTAAGAATTATAAATATATTGATGTAACTACAATTAAGATAAAAACTAATCGACATTTCGATATGAACTTTACACAAAGGAAAACACAAGGAGAAAAAGACAGATACAAAATGATTTAAAAAAAAATAGTAATAAAAGAGTCAATTTGAACTGAACAAAGTTTTACAGTTTGTAAAATAAGATATTACAATTTAAAAAGGAATGAAATTTTAACACAAAATACAAAAGCATGAGAAAAACCCACTAAATAAAAAATACCAAGTTAAAAATATTGATATTATAAAAATTATTCATTAAAATTGAAAGAGTAAAAGCAGCCATCAGACAACCATTCATTTAAGCGTCTCTTAAAGCAGTTAATCGACTCGATAAGCCAGATTTCTCTTGGTAACATGCTCACGGCTTTAATCGCCATATAGTGTAGTCCTCTCTCATAGAAGGTGGAGTTATGTAAAGGTATCCTTAGGTCATTCGCCCCTCTGGTAGTCATAACCACATTTCCCCCATAAAGCTGTCTGTTTAGCGAAAATAATTCCGTATTCTTTCTGGCAAGCATGACTAAAGATCTAAAGTATAATGAGGGAACAGTAAGCAACTTAAACTGACGTGACGAAGCCTTCGGACTACACAAACTGCTAAGCCTAGCCCCAAAAGCTGAGATATGATGTTCCCAGTTTAAGGAGGAATGAACACCCAAGAACATAACGTGTTCCAAAGTGGGTTTAGATCCACCCCCAAACCACACAAACAATGACTCAAACCTTGTTGCATGCTTTGAAAAAAGAATAAGGCCGCTTTTATTACGTTTAGAGTGAGGCTGTTATCAGAACACCACTGCTGCATTTTTAATGCAGAGTTTGAGCACTTTTGAGATTGTCCCGTCATAGAAGTGTCCGCCAGAATCACTGATGTGTCATCAGCAAACTGGCAAACGCTATCCACAGCCAATCCATCTCCCAGATTGTTTACATATATTTAGAATAATATGGAATCTGAAAAGTAATAATGTTTATTTTTAGTAAATTTGAAGGGGGCGACCGCAAGAAAAAACCAGTTGTAGACGAGGGGGTGGAAGCCAGCAACATACACATTCCTAGTGTAAGGGACACAATCGGGTGTATTGTCCTGAACTCTAAGCTCTTGGGGAGGGGGGGCGATCGCCCTCACCGCCCCCCCCTTGGATCCGCGCCTGCCATAGAGAGAGTGTTTTGGAGATATGAAAAAGTTGGATTATAGTGGAACAAAACAATGTATACTGACTAAACAACAGTCTACTTCAGATCAAACATAACACTGCTAATAAAGAACAACAGAACTGCAAATATAATTTATATATCTATACCGAATAATCAAAATACCAATGAAAGAGAACATGAAAAATTAAATAAATACACTCCACTCGCATCAAAAATCAAGCAAATATAGAAACAGACTTAAACCATAATATTAATATTTATAATATCACCAACTGGAAATACACCATACTATTCATCCCAAACCTGAACAGACTCGAGCTTCCCACTCATATACACTACAATATACGAAAATAAATTATACTTAAAGTATGCAACATAGTGAGAAAATTCCTAGATCTATACACAGTTGGTCCAGCGAAAGAATACCAATTCGTCATCAACTGAATACAATAGTGTAAAAAACATTTTAAAATTATATACGTATGTCGGGCAATTAGACATTAACGATAGATTTGAAGGTTAGAAATACTTATACCTCTAGATTTAGTTTTTTAATAAAAATGATACATACTTACTGGTAATAAATTATAATAAAATAATAATAAATCACTTTTATATAAAACAATCATCTGTTTTAAATTCACTTGAATGATCGAAATTTCTCAAGAACATGGTATAGATAAAACTCTAAATGATGTTGACGTAAAATAACGTTTTGATTGAAAATTAAAGAAAGTCTGTATTCATAAAACGAAATGACTCTTTTGTCTTGGTTGTCTCTTTCTATCTTGCTCTACTCATAATGTCAGATTTTTTTCTACGCATGGCTTGGATTAGAAGAATAATGTTTATTTTCCGTCCCTTCATTATTTCTATACAAATTAAGATAAAAAAGTCTTAAAACTGTCTTGTCACTGGACCAATTGTATACTTACCTAAGGCAGAAATAGGTATATAGTAATAGTTCTCTGTCACTTAGTTTGATGAAAGTGAAAATACAGTATTAAGCAAGAGTGAAATAATTATAATAATAGTCCTTGTACGTACGAAGGTAAGTTAAGTGAATCTCTATTTTTCACGAACATTCAAGGTTAAAAAAACTGGTAGATAATAATATTTATTATATTAAACAATTCTTCTACTAGATTACTTATTTTTATACTAGCTAATTTAGTTGTAGCTATCAACTAGGTCAAGGCATCCGTAAAATCGAATAACGTGGATAGTCTCAAACTAAGCAAAACAGTTTGACTGGCCAAGAGGAATTTCAAAGGACTAAATTGACTTTGTGTCTGTAAGGAAATTGTGCAACTGAGGTAAAAGGGACAGGAAAGGACCGAAAAGGACTATGGCCGGTCACTTAATAAAGCCTTTTAGACATATCTAATCAAATTTTTATTAGTTGAAGGATTTCAGTTAGTTAGGTTTCGGCCGATAAAAGATTTAATATTGTTTACAAAGTGTAAGAATATAAAAATTAAAACAGTTATTTATTTTACGTAACTTTTCATAGTTGTTATATATGTATTCTCCTTTCAGGTATATAAAAGGAAAGAATATATACAAACAGTTTATTTCCTGCAAATACCACTCTGATCCTTTCTCCATCCGCGTTTCGACCATCTTAATGTCTCGTCAGTGAAGCTGTATCGGACCGAGAACACCATTCGCAGGAAATAACTTATATATGAATTATATATTCCAAGGTATGTCGGTAGGAGATTGCAACCTGTCACTTACCGACCTCGATGTCAGACTGAAAAGTATCTCCAGTCGGACGAAAATCAAAATTTCAGTAAGAAATAAAGAAATCTATCTGCCGTATTTAAATAGTTGTTATATATGTATTCTCCTTTCAGGCAGATAAATTAATTTTACCTTAATCTTGCAAATTCTTTCATTAGGGGTAAACACAATATCCTTTTCTTTAATTATATCTCATAAATTCTTCGAATAAAAACCTATGATTTGTCAAATAGTTGTATTTGTTGTTGGATTTACTACAGATCTCCGTAGTTCTACTTCCTTTTTGGTTCGTTCTACAGCTCCATTATTTTATCTTCCTGAATTTTGGGCTACATTTTTACGCTACAAAATATGATTTTATGTTATATTTGATTATCACAGTTTGACCCCTATTTATGTTATTTTGCTTGACATTTACTAAGGTATGGGTGGTTGTATTTATGTCTATTGTTATTTGAACTAAATGGTACTTTTTTACCGTTAACTCTTGGCTTTCCTGTCTATTATTTTGGTCAAATTCTTCTTTTTATCTTATAGCAGTATTTGCATTGACAAGTTATTTTTGTAGGCCTTGCTTTTTGTATTATTACATTTTGGGTTGATCTTATTATTTGAATCCATTGTGTGGTAGTCTTATCACCTCATTTAATTTTCTCTATGTTCTAGTTTAATTTTTACCCGTGACAATGGAGTTATACACTTCCATTAATGCACCAATCATCTGATTTGTCACTTGTCCTTGTCAATGTGGGTTCAGGGTGATGTTTGGTCGACGGAGTCACCAAACTTTCAGTAAAGAGATGATGGACAACTTTTCTAATTTTGAGGCGAAAATGTCAATGAATAGCTTATTTATCCAGTTAATTTCAGCCCACTGCTGTTACCAAAGTTATTTTTGGGCTTCTATTTCTTTTAAAAGTGTAAAAATTTATAACACGACCCAAGGAGTTTTTTAATATAAAACCTAGACCATTTTTCCTTGAATTTTACTTTCTTTTTTGAAACAAAAATAGATTTTATATCTCAACCTACATGCTCCATCCTTTTAGGGTTTTGAGTGTAAAACTATTTACATTATTTTGGTAATTAAGTCTAGTTACCTTAAGTTTTAATTATTTTGTTGCTTATTGAGTTATTTTTACCAGAATAAGCCTAGAACGATTTGGGATTTTTCCATTTTAATTTTTGATTTTTCTTTTGGTTTTACCCCCTGGTAAAAACTTTAAGTTATTGGTTAATCAGCACCGATGTTTCACTAGCACCTACACACCACTACAGTGTTGAGCAATGTTGCAACCTAATTTGTTCGAGACTACTTAGCTAGCATTCTCACTATCGAAATAAAAGGCAAACAGGCAAAGTATTATATTTGTTTCCATCTTTGACAATCTAAATAATTTTGCAAATTAAAGTTTGATCCTCTTTTTTTTGCCAGGTGTTACGCAATATTTATTGAAATTATTTTACCTTGGTATACTTCAAATATTTCACAGTGTAATAATTATAAAGAACTACCTTGTAATTTTTTTAGAGATAAAAAAAACAATGAATATCTTCGATCATACCCTAGATTTAAACAACAATAGATTTGTTTGAAGGCTGTTTATGGTCGGTGGGGGAGACGCTTTTTTGATGTTTGACAGTCATAAACATATTTAGTTATCTTGTCTTTCAGTTTAATTGCTTGTCGTGACTTTTTCGGTGTTCTTAAGTGTTAGAAATTACTATAAATGCGAAATTTACAATTAATATTAACAAAAAGAGGATTTAAAAACTTATTTTTATCGGTAAATATTGTTAGATATTGTTTACATATTGAAAATAATAATAAAAATTTAGGCAACCATATATTCATACTTTGTTTTCAGAATTGACGTACCTAGGGGTATGTTCAAAGGACGTACCGATGATACTCGTTTAAATAATGCAATTATAAAAGGATAGCATAAAATCGGTATGTCTGTACCAATAAATTAAATATCTACTGTTTATCAACACTTTTTCAAATATAAATAAAAATATTATTACGTTATTCAGCGTTCAAACAACCGGGCCCTAGTTCTGACGTTATGCTACTTCTACAGGGGTATGTTCGAAGATGAATATGGAGGAATTAAAAAGTCATTGTTATTTTCAACAGGTGTAAGGTGGAGGGTTATAGAGGTGTTGAAAGGAAGCTGAGATATTGTAATGTATCTGTGATGTTTTAGATAACATCTATTCTAAAAATCAAAAAGATTTTTTTAGTAAAACTGTGCCTAGTAGGGATTTAGATATTTATCACGTAAAACCCTATATTCTGCGTAAAGATATTTCCACGTAAAGTCGTATAATCTTCGTTAAAAAATATATATATATATATATATATATATATATATATATATATATATATATATATATATACCACATATAATTATGTTTTGCATTTAAAAAAATATATCTATCAGGTAAAACCGTATGTTATACGTTAAAAAAAAAAGATATTTACTATGTAAAACCATATGTTCTGCGTTAAAAAAATATTTACCACGTACAACCGCATATTTTGCATTAAAAAAATGCACTCTACAAGAATCTAATAACATTTCCTAAGACAGAATTAAATAAAGACATTCACGAAACCAGAATTTAGTTACTAATTTTACATTTTATAATAACATGACATGTAAAAACAAATAATTGCCGAAAAATATTATGGTTTTGCTTTAATTTAGCTGAAATTTTGCTTTATACCGACCAAAACGTAATCCCATTTAAAAATTTACATAATATATTTATGAAAGTTTTCCCGCAATGAATTTTGGTTTAACAAGCACTCGTTTTAGGTTAGGTTATTAAAATAATGAGGTTAGATTTAGTGGTGAATAATGTTTTAGAATAACATCATTCTAATTAAGGGACGGTACTCACTCTACATCAAGATAATTTGCCTTCTATTTCACAAGTTTATATATCTGATAAATTGTTGAATTTATATTTTTAACTTTTGGAAAGCTTTATTCAGATTCTCATAAAGAAGCGTATTTGCCTTATTATAACTGCATACCACATTGTCATTGCTGTAACTGCTTATATTCCCAAAAAGTTTCTTATTAGTGAAGGGGTTTAGGGGGTTCCAAAAGCCCCTCTAATTTATATGGACCTCCCCAAATTTTTTTATGTATTTTGAGCGTTGAACAAGAATTTTAGGTTAGAAGATTTCAGTCTCATTCATTCACAGTACTTGTATACCAGAGATTAAATCCAGTGATACTCTACTAATGGTAAAAATTCAAGCTATCTAAAAGAAATTAATACGGAGTATTATATTCAAGCTTTAATTTCAAATGAATGTAAAAACGTTGCTTGTTAAAAGTCTGAGAAGATGTTATATCCATCCGTTTTATTATAAGTATTTCAACTAAAACAATGGCCATATTACAGAATATATTTAACCTTCTCCGTTCGCAGACTAACTCTGAGTTCTGTCAAGATACCAGTTTTTGTATAAACTTTTACAACAAATTTGCTACAACAATTCAATTTATCCCTACTTAATGTCTTATAAACTTATTAATTAATCCAAACATTAAACCCTTTACGTAACGGGAAACTCAAACTTCTATATCCCAGACCCCAAAAGTTCTATCTTCTTTCCTTTTAATACATAATAAAGCAAACGTTGGGTTTTAAAATGGTTGTTGTTAGCGTCCCGAAACGAAGTCGATGACTAATGTAAAATGGTTTAATTTAAATGGGGCTTTTTACCTTTATTACAACATATATGTTCAAGATGCGGATCTCGAACAACGAAATAATAAAAAATATTGAAAACAAATGATTATAAGAGACGTAAGAAGTATCCTTTGGAACTGTGACGTTAATTCTCTGAATTCGTTTCTCCCTCAAATGAGGCAATTAGATATTTTTACTTTATTAGTGAGTTGATAGACGGTGTTCTTTATGAATTACACAAGCTTGCGAAGTTTAGACCTTCGAACTAGATTAAATAATTGTAAAGATCATATGACTTACTTAATCCTAGGCCTTTCTTTCTTTCGATGTAAGGTCCGAGTGGAGCCAAGTTTCTATTTTTCTGCATTTTACTTTTATTCCTTTTTCTCCCGAGTCTGGTGTTTGATTGCTTCCCACTCTATCTCTCTAATTTTTCCTACTTCTACAGTCATTGTTCCATTTTCTTCTTGGTCTTCCTTTCCTATTTATTCTCGGTACTGTTATCTCATACACTTCTTTATTTTATTTTTTCATTATTTATACGAGACACCTTAACTTTCCTATAATTTCCGTTATTGGTGTGACGTCCAGGTTCTTCCTGTAGGTCTCTCTGTTATAGCCATATCACTTTTACTCAAAGACATCTATTGCACTTGCCAGTAATCCATCTATAGTGATTCTATTGATTTCTTAGCTTCCTTTCTGACTTCACACACTATTCAGAATAGTAATGGGCTTAGCACACACTCTATTTCACTCCTATCTTTGTTTTGAATTTTCTAGACCCTTTATTATTGATTTTTACGATGTTTATGTTCGTTTTATATATCTCTTTTATTATTTCTGTTGGTTTTTGTTATTCTTTTTTTTTTGTTTAAAGCTTACCAAATGCATTTTTTTCTTACGATCAAAAGTCTTCTCTATCTATATAAAACATACATGTGTCTTTCTAGTCTTGTTTATGAGTTTTCTCTTACTTGTCTGATCACAAATATCAGGTAAGTCTTGTGTGCTTCTTGCCTTCCTGAACCCACACTGAATGTCTTCTATGCTAGGTTCAGTAATTTTCCTTATTCTTCTTGTCATTGTGCTTACTAATATTTTCTGGAAACGCTTGACAATGTAGTTCCTCTACTATTATTACAATACCTATTATTTCCCGTTTCATATATCGACAATGTTATTCTTCCATTCTATTCATTATTTCATCTTATTCAATAGTTTATTTATATATATATATATATATATATATATATATATATATATATATATATATATATATATATTTCGGGTATTATGTTGTCTCTTCCTGGTGCCTTTCCCAATTTCATCTTTCTTTTGGTGTCTATTATTTATCTTAATTTTACTGCTTTTTTATATTCTGTATGTCCTTTCCTTCCTATATATATATATATATATATATATATATATATATATATATTTATATATTAATTCTTGAGAATTTTGGCACCATCTGTCCATTATTTTCTATATTATTATGTGTCCCTCTTTATCTTTCGTGTTAATCATATTATCTTCCTTCTTTTGCCTTAGCTGTTTAAGTGTACCATGAAATAAATTTTGGTTTTATTTGCAGTCATTCTCTCTACAAATTCCATCCATGACTTTTGATTTTGCAATCTCGTGCTTGATTTTTTTCCATTTGTCCTTATATTCTTAATAATCTTCTGTGGCTTTTGCTTCTATATATTGTCTTTAGTTATGTTTCTTTACTATTGCGTTTTATTTTTGTGGCCCACCATTCCTTTTTGTATGCTTATTTGTCATTTTTCTCTCTACACAGCTGCTGCATCTAAAAAGCTGTTTTTGTATTTAATCCATTTCTCTGCTAGTTCATTTTCGTCGACTTTCTCAAGTTTTCGATTTCACGTTTCCTGATATTTCATTTCTTTTAGTTGCACACGATGTCCGACAAAACAAATTAATTTCGGAATTTTGTTTCCGAAAATTATATTTAATTTAATGGCATAAAATTCTGCGACATTACTTTGACACTAACCCATTCAAAATCCTAGTTAATTTCTTCATCGACTAAATTTTAGGGATTAGTACTCAAAATATCATAAGTTAGTCGAGTGGTCCTGCTTCTAAACTCTAGTCACTTCATTTTAGATTTAATCTGTATATATATATATTCACGTCTGGCCTTTTGTATTTATACGTTTACCAGTTTTACGAAATTTTAATCCTATTTAAATTAAGCCTGTCTGAGTATACCTACAAAATTTGACAAAAGTATTTTAGCAAAAAAATTATATGTTTAAAAGTATGAGTTCAAATATACTTCAATTAATGTAACATTAGTATTTCTGTACGAAAATAATAGCTCTAGTTAAAGTTAAAGTAAAGGAAGTTTTGAAAAGAACTTGAATTCTACATGAATTAAAAAATGTACTATTTTAATGAATTTCTAAAGAACCTTTATTGCTATGTGAAATTTCATAGAAATTTCGGAATACATTTTGAACCTCTGAATTTCACAATTTAAACGTGCAGCTTTTGGAGGTTAGAAATGATCCTAGAATGTCTTTGTTTATCTACCGGACATTCTCATCATAGTGTAAAAATACAACTCAAACAGAAACTCCACAATCCTGAATTCTACATAACTGTTAGTTTTTTGAGGTCCCTCAATCCAAATTCGGAACCTTCTAGTTGACTTGCATGACTTTTTTGAAGTTAGGGTTGAAACCTGACGTGATGAAGTTTAACAAATTTCAGATTCGAATTCAAATACGATCAAATATCGGTGAGATCAAACACCACAGCTCGAGTCTCTTCACGTTCTTAAAGGTTAGAAAATATAAACTCTGCATAGATTTATGTATCAGACAACCTAATCTTCTTTGTAGTAAGTAGAAATTTAAATCAAAACTTAAATTAATTTAATATTTAAAGTTTCGGGTTTCACAACGATCTTGCAAGTTTGCAAAAGGTTACCTGAACGTCTCGTTGAACTATGCAAATGAGCTCATTTTAACTATAATATTCAACTTACTCGTAAGTTTTCGAAAAGTTTAGGAAGCGCAACAGCTCTTACGAAAAAAGTATAGACATTATTATTAGATAAAATGCATCAAAACTTTCATCTTCATATAAAACTTTAAACTGAATACGTAATAAAGTTGACGAGTCAACATTAAAAAATTCATTTAAAGCTGTCATAAATTGCAATTTTTCAAGTTGGTAATACTTATCAAGTTAACTGATGTCACAAATCTGACCAATCAGGTTAGAGACGATTCAGATGTTTCGGATTCTTTTAAATAGCCGAAGCGTAGGAATTTCGTCGAGAGTTGAAATAATCTTGTTGCTAAAAGCATCGCGTCTTGAGAGCTCCCGAAATTTTACCATAACCTCAAATTTTCATTTGTTTATCAGTGTCATTAAAACAAAAGTGAAATATTTTGTTTTGTTTTAGTTCTAATTGAGGTATTGTGTTTCTTTTAATTAGTAAAACAAGTTCAGTATTTAATAAAATTGAATAAAAGTAACGAAATTTGTCCTGCGAATAAAATAATCAACTCTCAAATAACAACAAGTACGGGAAATAGTGTTTTAGAAAATACAAGAAAATTAAGTGATATATTCTTAAAGAAGAAAATATTTGTTCGAGTTTTTTTTTATGAAAAAAATATTTGTAAGTTTCCTTACTTGACAGGAAACTATTACAAAATAATTTGGGATATTTAAAAGATTTTTGAAGAAGAAAACAAGTAAATCAATATACTGGAATTATGTTTATAAAATTGGATCAAGATACAGAAAACAAAACCGAGATATAGGAAATAAAACAAAGGTACAGAAAACAACACTAAGGTTTTTATAATAGTCTACGCAGGTGAATGCTTTTAGTTGTTTGTAGAAAATAAAAAAACTAGCATCAATAATAGACTAAGTTTTCACAAGATTAAAAAAAATTACACTAATGAATGATAACTTGTTAAACTAACCCGATAATATATAAATAACATTAATCATCAATAGCAGGTGTCGCTATCATAATAATTAACCACTTATATCACGTCACGGTAAACGAAAATTTTTAAAAATAAACCAAATTTTGAGAAATTAACTACATATTACAAATTAAATTGCAGTAACGCCATCTACTGGAAGGTTTAAAAATTAAAATAATTAAAAAGGGATAATGCATGGCAAATGGAAATAAATATATGACAAAATTGATAAGAAGCATAGTTGCATGAAATTTTATAGTATTGTTTTTATAATTTCATCCAAAATTGTTGAAAATTGTGCCACATTTATTAATTGTTAAATAAAATATTTATATTGTGTTTTAATCTGTTTGTGTATTTGAGTGTGGTCTTTAAAAAGTCTGAACTCACCTGAGAAGAGGGTCAAATTAACAGGTAGGAACCGTAATCGTCACAATATATATATAAATATATATATAAATATATATATATATATATATATATATATATATATATATATATATATATATATATATATAATAAGATGTGCGGACACTAGACAGTACTTTTATATTAAAAATTGAATAGAACTCCAAGATAGTGGAGAAGCTGCGGGTCCGTAAAATGATGATAGCGCTGTTTCGTTCTCATTTGGGATTCATTCATCTGGTACAGTCCACCATCTCACAATCGTGCCCTATCTACCATTTTTAAACTGGGAAAACAACAGACAATACACGAATAGCGTCATCTCAATCACTCAATAATACAGAAACAATATCCACTAACATTGTTATATAAAATCGCCATATGATGGCGCGACGGTAAAGTAAAAATAGAAATATATCAAACTCGATACATGAGGTATGCTACCCAAAGGATAGAGATTGTTGTGCTCTCAAAGGGAAATTGTAGGTGCGAAACCAGCTTAAACGGTGAAAGCTCGTGATAAGTTTGGTTGCTGATGTCGAATGATGCGATCTCTATTCTTGGGGTAGAATGGTTCGTGTATCGAATTTCATATATTTCTATTTTCTTTTTACACTTATTATTTAACCAGAAGTAATTATATGATGAGCAAAATAGAAGCGTATTTCACCACTACAGTCATTAGTAGAAAGAGCTTTGACAGTAACAGTGTAATTAGATAATAATGTTTTTGATTTTACACCTAAGAGGACGCAAGCTGTAAATAATTTTACTGACTAAATCAATCTCAAATAAGTTTTAAAAGCATTATTTATTCGTCGTAGAAAAGGAAATGTATTTACCATTTTGGTTTTATGAGTATCCTAAATTACACAAAATCCCTTGTTTCTTAATAGCAAATTTGTATCAATATTCTTTTTGTTTCCTTTTAGAGACTATACGTTCCCTAAGGGAGAACCTAAACCGTACATTGCCGAAATTGAAAATAACTGTTATTTAGGTTTCTTGGTCCTATGTTTTCAGTAAATCTAGAAATAAATATATATCCTAATCAGTTTCAATTAGATAGCAATTTTATTGTAGATGATTATTTGAGAATTATTTGCTATCAGTATTTGAAACAAATTTCACTATTTCAATTATGATATTGATATGTAATGTAGGTAATGTTTTATATTTCGGAAACTGGAAATATTGGCATTGCTAGATGCCATCTGACTCATAGATTGTAAAGTTTGACATTTTAGACAATACAATCTTTTGACATAAGGATGCTATTTATATTAATGACTGGTGAATATTTTCGTGTGATCTTTAAAATCATGTTTTTTTTAAAATTAATATTTGAAATTTAGTAAGCGTCATCTATTGGGTAAAGATGTAAAACAAAGAGCGATAATATTGATCATTCTTTAGTCGTTTCTCATTTGACGTTTATTTATTTTTTTATTATGAAAACGAACATATCTACTGTAGTTCTATCCTTGCCATTTACATTCTTATAATATACTATGAACAGTGCATAAGATTGCCAACTGAAAAGACCTAACGCAATAGTTTACAATTGCTACGTATGAGTCTAAGAATCTGTTTATCGAATTTTGGAACCTGTGACTTTTCTTTTTAATTAATTAATAGGAATTGAGAAATACTAATTTTTATTTGTTTCTAAGTGTCGCGCCCTGTTACAGTGAATCATAGATATTTGCAGGAAATACACTGTCTGTATATATTCTTTCTATTTCTCTGTCTGAAAGGAGACTATATTAATATATATATATATATATATATATATATTATATATATATATATATATATATATATATATATATATATATATATATTTAAATATATATATATATATATATATATATATATATATATATATATATATATATATATATATAGACCGATTCCTTCGTGAAAAACTCCGAACATCTGACCAACATGATCAAAAACATTCACCTCGAAGAAAACGACATCTTAGCAAGCTTCGATATAAAATCGCTATATCCAAGCATACCACTGGATGAGACTTTGGATAAACTCGCCATGAACGAAGATTTTCCAGCCTACCCAATTGAACTTGCAGAACACTGCCTAAAGAACACATATTTCATGTTCAATAACCAAATATACAAATAAACAGAAGGCGCACCTGTGGGGTCCTCACTTTCACCAGTTATAGCCAACCTTTTTATGATATATTTTTAACAAGAGGCTCTGCAAAAGGCATTCTTAAAACCGAAATTTTGGAAACGCTATCAAACAGGCGCATAGCAAGAATTGAAGAACACAAAAATAGCTTCAAAAACAAACAAACAACCTCAGTTTTATTTCAACAACACCAATCTACCGGACATACCATCGACTTTGAAAAAGCAAAAAAAAAATAGTACTAGCACAGAACTATAAGGTACGGGTAATTAGAGACCCTAGAAATCGAAAAAGCGAGACAACTGAATAAACGAGACGATGCTATACATATTTCAACACCAACCCGAGAGTACAGCATACAGGGGAAGAGTCTGCGAAGCCACTCGACCAATCAGAAAGCGAGTCAGCTAAACATTACTCGAAATTCATCAAAGTCCACCATCAGTTCTCAGCGAGTAACGAGACGAACCGCACTTGAAAATGGCAAATTAGATTTTAACGAAATGTTGTGAAAACGATTATTTGAACGAACGGATTGAAACTCGGAATAACCAAACCATTCATATATATATATATATATATATATATATATATATATATATATATATATATATATATATACATATAAATTTTTGTAATATTTTCTAGGGTATAGGTTTTTCCATTTTAAAATCAAAAGACAAACAATTTTTCTGACGTTTCGCTGTACATGGTGAGCTTCTTCAAAGATATGGTATATTTATTTAGAATCGACTAAATTACAATTGTTTTTTGTCCTGGACTTGTATTTGACGGTTTTGATAAGCCCAAAAACCTGTAGTTATTTGGAATTAAACTGCAAGAGAGAAGAGGAACGACCAGACTTCGAGCCATTATCCTCGTAATAATTATTTATAGGTTTTTAAAATAGCTACAAATTAATATGGGACAGCACTACCGTTGGGGCCGATACCATTAATTTAACATCATCGCCATTTCTGCTCCTCCAAGTGACTGTTTGAGAACTTGAAACGTGGAACTCATAGATCATCCACCATAGACCCCTGACTTAGCTATCAATGATTTTTTTTATTCTTGTAGATGAAGAATAAACTGCATTATCAAAGAGTTATTACCTCAGAAGAAGCAGATAAAACGCATTCAGATATCATGTTTTAGGGATATCATCTTCACAATGGCAATATCGTAAGTCGGACTGCTGCACATTAAAAAATATCAAGTTTATTGTACAACCTACAAAAAATAACAATATTTCTTGGATTTATATTATTCATTATATTACTGATAGGAAGGCATCTCAAAAATAAATAAAGCCTCTTAATAATTTATTAATAATTCAATCTACATTCAATAAAGTATTAATAATAAACTTGAGGATTGCAAAGAGAAATATTATAATATAAAATACATATTATTAAAAATTCTTTTACGACATATCTTATCTTTTTACACTGAAGTAATATAAGAAGTCGTCTAGACTTGACTACAAAATTGATTTTACCAAGAAGTCATAAACATTTGGAATATACCGCCATTCAAAGATTCGCATATGCATATAACCAGCAATAAACGTAAGAAAAGTGTATTTTGAAAGTATTGTGCTGAACAAAAAAGTCGTCATATATTAAATGTTTTTAGGATGTAACTCTCAGTGGCGTAGATCGAAAATGCCGGACAGTTATACAAAAAACTTTTATTCTTTAAATTCTGCACAGTTTTCATTAGATTTTTTCGTTTGATTGAACTACACAGTTACTTTTAATTAAAGGCATTGAATATCTAACTATAAACTAATCAATCAGGAAAAGAGAGGAGATCCTCAAACTAACCACCTTGCGTTGGAATATTAATTCCAAAATGCTTAATAGAGTACTCGATTCGTTATTTGAAACCTATAATAACTTATATTTCACAAAATCTGCAGTGAATTTTTTTTTGGAATATTTTTGAAAATTATCATTAAAAAACGAAATTCTCTCTTTTTAATGTATTGCTCTATATATGTGGTGCTCTTTAGTCTACTACTACTTTTGCCAGTTTTAGTCCCTGATATTTCATAATCTTGTTGTTTTGCAACTGAACCTCTCGAGTTCTTCTCTTTTCCTCCATATTATGCGTCTCCTAATCATTTTATTAAGCTCTGTATATTCTGCTGTCTTTCTTTTATCCTGTTTTAGTAGTAGTTTCCTTTTTGCATCATATTCTTGGCCTCTGGCAAAACTGGATACGTTTTGTTCTATCCTTCGTTGTCACTTCCTTTCCTGCATTTATTATTATAACGGTCACCCCTTCATTTAATTTATTTTATCTATGGGCATACATTGTATTTCGGTATTATATGGCATCCTTCCTATTAATTCATTTCTGTATAATTGCTTATTCTCTTTTAACTTTTCGATGTCTATTTGTTGTTTTATATTTGTCTGAACTTTGAATTTGAATTTGCTGTTTATAGATACTTTTGCTCTTACTAATCTATGATCACTACTGATTGTGAAGCGATTTACCGTTAATACACCCTTTATTACATTTTTCTTTGTGTCGATCACGTAGTCAATTTAATTTTTCGTCTTACAATCTGGACTGATCCAGGTCTATTTCCTTTGAGGTTTTTATGGTAGGATGAATTCATTGCAAAAATGTTTTTTCTTCTAGATACTCAACGAGCCTCCATTTTCTATCGTTTCTTTTGCCATATCCGTATTCTCTCATTTTTGTTTCTTCTTTGTCCAACTTTTTACCTAGGTTGGCGTTAAAATCTCCAATTATCAGAGCAATCTTGACTAGCTGTTCGTCATACAGTTTTTAGATTTTCACAAAATGTATCGACTCCTTCGTTCTCATTTGGAAATACTTTTTATAGAGTAAGCTTGATCTATTTCATTTTCACATTCCGCCATTGTTTCCAGTCTCTGACTTTTGAGTGCTAATGGTCGAGTTGTTACGTTTTCTGTTTGTTTTTCTCCGTAGAGTTCACATCCAACTTAGTTGGCAAACAGCTTGCTCTCATTTGGATCTGGGATACCGAGCCCATCAAATGATATTCTGTACAATTTTCTATATCATTGTGCAACTAAATTAAAATAAGTACAAGATTTTGTTACCCAACTTTGCTACTTTATTTCCAACCTTAAAATATCTATTTTCATCTTTGATAAGTTGAAAAATAATAACTTTTACTCTAAGAAAAATGAACAAATATTACTAAAACTTACATCAAAATGATCTTCATAAAAATACATTTTAGTGCCGACTCCTTGCGGTTACGCGACAATTAATGGCTTTTTGGAGCGAAATTTGAAACAAAATGTAAAATACATAATTTTGAAAGTACTAGTTTTTTAATATTAAATATTCTGGACTATATCAGGTACCTATACATAGTTTTAAACTCTTTTCCAAAAATAGTCAACATCTCTATTATAGTCACTTACTTACAAATATCAGGTAATTCTCATAGATCCTAATAATAAAGAGTTCGATACAAGCCATAAAACTTTATCAAACGAAACTCCTTTTATATTTTGTATTGTTTAAGTACTCTTGGAAAAGCCCTAAAAAAGTAAAAGCAATACTTATATCAAAACTTGGAACCTTTAAAAACGAAAATTTAGTTTTGAATCTTATAATTATTTAGCAGTGTTTTTAATTGACAATCAAAAACTTTTACATTGGATTGGCTCTTATCTATATTTTAAAACTAATTGATTTATGTCTAGTTATCCCTCATACTAATCGGTTTCTCCGACCTCAAGGGTTCTGTGCCCCGTTAAAGCTATGCCACTGGTAACCACATAAATGATGCAAAGCGATCGTATCTCCTTGACTAGAATTATGGTGGTTTTGCGGGGAAAATAGGACGCCATTTAGCACTCTTGCGGTGGCTTCCGGATGCTTAATAATTGTAACCCTTTTGAAGTTGAAATTTATGAATGAGAATACTCGAACAATATATTTTAGTTCATCTAAACAGCTTCGGTTGTGACCATTTTCGGCTAGAAGCTCAAAAAACTTAATTCACTAACATGGTCTAACTTTAAAACTAGTCTAACAGTAAAGGGTGTAAAATCACAGGTATATCAATAAGTCAATCAAATTTTGAACCTTGGAAACACAGAGATAGAAAAATCATATTATTAAATTAGGAATTATAAAAACAGGTAACTAGAAGATCTAACTTCTAAGGTAACTAGATCGGGTCTAAGTCTTAAACTTTCTTAGTAAATCTGGTTGTTAAAAGATTAGGAAAATTCAATTGAAAATAAGCAAACATATAGGCTTATTTAATTTCAAATATAACTTTTCACCTGCAGTTCCATTATCTTAGATTAGATTCGTATCATAGGTGGGTCACTTAAGCTTTCTACATTTTGTTATCAGTGATTTTTTGTAGGTTTAATAGTGATCGAAACGAGTAAGAGTTTTGTGTAAACATTTAACTCTAATATAAAATCTAACCCAAGTCGCTTTATATCTGTAGTGAACATTTTGACATCAACGATGTCACAAATTTAACTGTGTTATTTAAAATATGCTGTTCTCAAAACATTTTCATCAAGATCTTCAATATTTAATTATACGTATATCTAGTTAACATTTTTAGAACTATTATCAAGGTGAGTCAGTGAGTTATATAGATTAGGGACGTATCGACTACTGGGTCTTTTAGTGTCCATAGTTTTGTTTCTTTTACTATGTATATATTTTATATTAGATTATGCAATCCAATGTGTAATGAATGCTATTACATTGTTGATGTTTTGGAAAAAGAGTTTCAGTTTTACTGTTGCCTTTCTGTCGGAAAGGGTATTGTTTGTATTTTTTATATGAGGTAATGATATGCTTAACTGATAAGGGGGTTTGACAAGTTTCGTAGTAAGGAATAGGATATTTCTTGGGGATGTTATTATGAATTAATTTTGTATGATCGGTTCAGAGCCTGATCATTAGAGTTAAATCTTATTTTGGTAGGAAAGGGGGGAAAATAGGTAAAAAAAAGTATTTTTTATTGCCTGGATTCTGTAGGTCTCATTCAAGTTGGAAGAGCTTTCGGGTTATGTGTTGTTGGGAGTTTTTAAAGTCTTGGGGGTGAAATATTTTATTGATTTTGACGAATGGAAGCTTCAGTACTTCCCGGAATTCCAGTGTGGCTCGAAACTCAACGGAAGGAAAATAATTTCTTGATATGGGAATACATTATGACGATGTATCTATGAGCTATTAGATGATTCGGGTACTACGATTCAATTAGTATAATGGAGTTAAAAGAGTCTAAGATTATGAGCCAGTTTGTTCTTCTTGATTATGCGCCATTCTATAACTTTAAGGATTACGAACAGCTCAACGGTAAGGATAGAGGTGGATTCATACTTTTTCAGCATTTTTGTGTAATGTGATGCGCCGACTGTATTATCTTCTTTGAAGCCATATGTTCATGGCTGTTCTATTTTAGCTTTATTATTTGGTAATATTTTGATTGGATCAATATGGGATAACTTCTTTTTTATTTAGCAGAGAGTTCAAGATTACAATTGATAGGGGGGGTGGCTCCAGACTGGGAGTAATTAGGTGTTTATCTCGTCTTTTAAATGCTGAATTATTGATAAAGGGTTTTATGTTTCAGCAAAATTAGTATGAATAAAAAGAAGATATTTAATCGAAGGGGATAGGATATTGGGGGATAGAAAAATGACTTGGAATGTAGGATGGAAAGATGGAACTGAAGTGAACTCACATAATTGTTGGTGAGTTGTGTCCTTCTATGTTCTGATAATGGGATTTCAGATTCACAGAATAAGCTGTTTACTGGGCTGGTGTGCAATGCGCCTATGGACAGCCTTAAATCCCTGTTATATATGTACAATTTTTTGAGGTGAGAGATAGGGGATGAAGCGTAGAATATATTTCCAGAGTCCATCTTGGTTAGAACTAGGGATTTGTAAAATTATAGTAGAGAAGTCCTGTCAAATTCCCATTTAATATTTGATAGGATACGGATAATGTTTAGATCTCTGGTGCATTTCGATTTTTTGTTTTGGATGTGGGCATTCCAACTGGGACCCTTGTCGAATACCAATTCTAGGAATGTATGTTGTGGGTTAACAGGTATGATCAGGGAATTCGTAGTTACTTTAGGATTGGAGGTGCATTTTCTTTTTCTGCATAACTGGACTAGGTTAGATTTAGATTTTGAGAAAGTTAATTCAGTGGAGTGTGGCTATGGTAGGAGGGAGTTTAGAGATAGTTATTCGAGGAGTGATACAGTAAGATGTCACCTGTAAATAATTTAAGGTCTATTGTTGGAAGAATATGGTTTTTAATGCTGTTTATAGCTAATAGGAAGAGAGTGGGACTGATTGAAGATCCCTGAGGAATTCCACTGTTTTGGAGAAGAGGAGTTGAAAGGAAGCCTCGAACTCTTACCCTGTAAGAGCGATTTTGTAGGAAGGTAGATATAAAGACAGAGAATTTTCCTGAAAAGCCTTATTTGAAGAATGTATTAAGGATGGATTCGTAATTTACATAATCAAATGCTTTAAACATGTCTAAGTAGGCGGCAGTGATATGGGAGTTATAGATAAAAAATTGTAAATGTTTGTATCCAATTCTACAAGGTGGTTTAATGCAAACTTATGTTGTACCAGCATAATCTAGAGATTATTATTCTTTCTAGAATTTTACTGAGGTAAAAGCCACATATAAAGCACTGGTTCCCGATAGATCATTGAAGTTAAACTACGCTGGGAGTGGTTAGAACTTGGATGGGTGACTGCTTGGGAGCACCAAGTGTTATATCCGACAGTCGGAAGACACGAGAATGGACAAAGAGTGAAAACTCAGGATAGGTTGAGTGTCGAGGGGCGTGGTTCAGAACCTATGAGTTGATGTGATGTTATTCAATAACTATTACTATTACTAATTTATCTGGGTGGCTGGGTAAGTCTATAGGACTATAGGTTTATGAATCAGTGGTTCAAAATACATGAAAAAAGCTTTAGTGAGTGATCAGACCTCAATCGGCGACCATCAACAAGGACATCTCTGTGGCGCCTAGACTCCAAGTGGTAAATCGGTGAATTCTACGAGTTTTTGATCGAAAATCTTACAGGGAGATAAGTTACCGGGGCAAAACAATATAGCATGAAAATATAACCTTCGAAGGATAACTTTAAATAAGAAAAAAATAAATGGCTTCAGGAGGAACGAAGAAAAAATATTTCAAAATGGCGATTTTGGTTAATTTCCGAACTTAAATCGCTCTTAACTCTAAAACAAAGCGTTTTTAGAAATAATTACAACAGTAAAAAGGTGTTTATTATCTAAAATATTAATATATTATATTATATTATATAAGTAGCGATTTTTTAAAATTTTTTACAATTTTGCAAGTTTTTTAATAAGAAATTACCACCGTTCATCGGCACAAAAAACGTCATCAAGGTATTTTGTTTCTAACAATTCAATGCATCTATTAGAAAATCCTGGCACTCCTCCGTGGTCATCAAACTCGTTTTCTTTGCATCTATAGCCATAACGCGACTCACCTGTGAGTGAACGACGTACTAAAAGTTTGGAAAACGCTGTTTCACCATAAAATTACTCTACCTAATAATTGACTCACCCTATACATGTGCGTAATAAAGAATTTATCGATTAATATTTAATTAGAGCAAGTCGCAAAGGGAAATTCAATTTCTGCAATTTTTACACACGTCAACTGACATTTAGAGGCTCTATTCCCAATCGAGACAGCAAAATCTAATTTAAGCAGTGAAATATTCGGTACATGGCTTCGAGATTTCCTGAAATTTGTTTAACGCCATTCCTCTTGTAAATAAAATATGTGACTCAATAAATGTGTGATATTTTTTGATGTTTGCCGATATATTGAAATGTCGCATCGTATATGCGTAGTATAATATAAAATGTGTTTATTTAGGATGAAGAATCAATTCAGACATGTCGAAATATGGGCAGAATTGTATCTATAATAAATTTAAATCATATTGCATATTTCATGACAATATTTAAATATTGTTATGGCGTCGATAAAGTTTGTTTTAGGAAAGAGAATTTATTTTATGTGTAGTTTAATTTTTATTAATATTATTTATTATTATACTGTTTGAAAAATCAATGTGGATATCCGTTTCGAATGTTCACAATTCCAATACATTGTGGAATTTCGGTTTTAAAATTATCTGATTAACATAAAATATTGCTCCTATTAATGCCGGTTTTAAAACTGACTAAATAGTGGTTGTTGGACTTGCGCGGTCTTTATTTTTGTTTGTTTTTACAACGTTTCGATTAGGTTGTATCTGTAATCGTTATTAAGTATAAACTGAATGTTTTGTCTTAAGACTACGAGCTTATATAGGGACTTCTTCCATTGAAGCGCAAAGTTTCGCTTCACTGTACATACCTCACTGATTTGATGTTACGAAGTAGTGTTTGCCAAAGATTAGGTTTCTGAACATTGGGTTTATTGAAGATTCCATTATTATTTTTAATGTAAACTGCTTTTTATACATTTTTTTTCATGTTGGGTTCCATATTTATTGCCGCAGCTTCAGACCGTTTTATATGGTGTTGTTTATCCCAGGCGTGTTCTGCAATACCTGATCTTGATATTTTCTCTTTTTGTGTATGAGTTTTATCTTCCTTAATTCTAACGGTCGTTTGGTTTCTCCAATGTACGTTTCACCACGCTCACATGGAACTTTGTAAACACATTCTTTCTTATCGGTAGTTTTTGGTTTCGTTTTTGTTAAATAAGCTCTAAGTGTATTTCCTGATTTAAAAGCTGTTTTTATATTATAACTTCTTGCAATTCGTCTTATTTTCTCCGAAGTTCTTTTAATGTACGGAATTGTGAAGATGGGTTGTTCACTCTCTCCAATGGTTGCCAATATATATATATATATATATATATATATATATATATATATATATATATATATATATATATATATTATATATATATATATATGTATATATATATATATATATATATATATATATATATATATATATATATATATATTTATGTGGCTTTCACGGATTCCTCCGTGTGAGATGCAATAGCAGTGGATATATCCACATTATGCCGTTGCAATACTGAAATCACATTCAGCAACGTACAACTATATGCAGCTCCATGTATGAATGAAGTAAAATGCGCACAGTAAATACAAACTTCGTTCTAACGAGATCCTTTCCGTGTTAGAGGTTACACAGTTTGAACAAATTGCTAAGGACACAATTTATCCTATTCCACCACCATCGATATGAAGGCCTACCTGTACCACCATACCGAAAAGAAAGTCAAAACTTACCCTCCCCGCTACAGTGATACGGCAGAAGTACATGTTTTGTCTCTACTAGACTTTCAATACAAAATAAAGTAAATTTTTTACAAAATATATTTTATTTTGTAATGAAAAAATACAATACAATTAAACAATCATGTTTAAGGGTCCAACATTAGTCTACTAACATGTTTGGGTTCCATTCTCCACTCTATCACTTCTCCATTTGCAAAATTTACTGGTGAAACTTATTGGTCTAAAACTGCACCTAAATTGTCAGGAAAGAATTCCAAATGGGAGTGAAGAAAATGCACCTTAAGTGACACATTGCAACCTAACGTTTTATATGGTTGGATAAGTTCTTCAACTAGATCTTTATAGTTCTCCGATTTCTTGTTACTTAGAAAGCTGCGACATACATTTTTGAAAGCAGTTTATGCTCTATTTTCTTTTCTCGAAAGTGTAGTTTAAAAAGTTCTCGTATTTGCGGTCCAACGAACATTCTTTCTTCATTTCCTTCTCTATTTAGGAGTTTAACAAAAAATTTTATAAGTCCTAATTTTATATGTAAAGGATGTAAATAAATGTTTTGCTACTTTCCAAAAGGTTCAGTAAGGATGTTTTTTGGTATATTTTTACCATAGCCATAGGCAGAATTGAAAATGGTTTAAATTCTTCTAATGGGAGGGATAAGGCTGACGTTTTAATGGCAAATTTTCAGTATTTGGCTTCAAATTATTCAGGTTTAATCTTAAATCCCCTCAGCCAGTGATTTCCAATCTGTTTTTTTTATATAAAAAGATTGGCAACCGCGCTGAAGATATATGAAGATGGAAATGCAATAAAAACTTTCTTGCAATCGTTTATAATGCAGGATAGGTATCATATATGTCTCTGAAGCTAAAATTGCTGATATACATTTCTAAACTGTGCCTTAAGTGCTTCGTTAGTACCTATTCCGTTCTTCTTGTAATAATATGAAATTCGATTAATCAATGTCACTGCGATATTTTCATGGTCAAAACATTCCCAAATCTGGTTCTAAAGCCTGTGTGCAGGGCATTTAAATGCTGAATGTAGATCGAAATGCCATTATCCTAGCAGTATATCTATGAGTTGGGAACTAGGAAAATCCTCGCCGTACAATGTTTGACTTCCAAAGGTTAATTCTACCGAGAAAAACTGCAATGATAAATTTTGTTTTTAATAAATTCAGACTGTCACCTTTCACTTGCTCGTCATTCTCGCCTAATTTGGTAAAAAATCTATTAAAATAGGCAATACCTGATAACAATTAGATTGTTTTCTGTTAAAATGTGGTTTTTGGCATCGAAAAACTATAAAAGGGTCTCAAAAACAGAAACAAAATTGTCAGCGTACTTCAGTATAAAGGAGTAATTGACGATAGTTCTCATCTCTTCACACAACTAAAAATATAACCTAGAATTTTACGCGTTGCTCCTAATCTTAACTGCCTTTATGACGAATTGAACGGATTTTTGCAATCTCTCACTCAGATTTTTAGCAACTAAATACCCCATAAAACCATGATAACACCTAATGATGGCAAGCGCAGCATCTGTTGCTACTGATATTTTATTTGATAAAGGAATCGTTTTTTTTCCTAATCAGAACATTGAATACTGATTCGCTTTTAGTGTATATCAAATTTCTCGACAGGGCAGTTCCTCGTGGATTTCTTGGTAGATAACAAAACGAACATATGCCAATAACGGGGCATCATTACCAGCTAAAGTTGACTCATCCATCGAGTTATATGGAAAAGTGGACTATTTGCAGATAATTACACAAGAAGCTTAGAACATCAATACTGATTTCATCAATACCTCTTTGGATTGTATTGTTGTTCAAAGGTATTTTTTGAGTATGGCATATGCAGGTTTGCGTAGAACCATTTTAACAACCTACTTTCCTGAGATACTGTAAGATACCCGCAAACCATAGTGATTTCTTTTTGTTGTTAAAGCAAACATACTGTCTATCGTAGAACTCTGCTGAGGTTTTTCTTTCATGGCTTGAAAGTACTTCAAATCTTTACATGTTTTATCAGTTTGACACTTTTTCAGAAGAATCTCCAAGTTAGATTGCTTCATAGCATCATTGCTTAAAATTCTGTTGTGTATAAGGCATCATAAGAAGGCGTTTGATGGACAATGATGGTATGAAACCAAACTTAAAATAATCAACACTAATCCTTCTACATTTTTTCTCGTAATTCAACCTTATTTAATAGAAGTTACCTGTGAACAAAAATGAAGCTATTTAAATATGGTAAGACTTAGTAATTAGAAATTAATTCACCACGTAAATTTTTAGTTTTATCTTTATCGCGGACAGTGGCTTTTCTCAATTTGAGTCATACAAAGCAAGCATACACGATTTGATAACCAAAAAAAAAATTATCAAATGAGCATTATTTTTTTGTCTTTATTTTCATATTTTTATATAGAAGGTTATTTTATGTCGTTTAGTGCACGACTTTCATGAAAATAAAATTGTTTTAGTTATTTTATTTATTACTATCGCGGCAGGTGGGGAATGAAGCGCCGAAAGAAAAAAATGGAAGCTTCAATACAATATATTATGTTAGTGATGTTTCGGGAGATCAAATAAATAATTCGAAAACAATTTATATTCGAAAAAAATTAAAATATTTAACTTTCCTTTCTTTTTTTATTCTGACATTTAAATGATATACTATAAACTCTAATAATGTTTGTGTGAAATACACAAAAAAGCTGGCAATATTTTTCTTGCGGTTGTCACTAACTGTTATTAGAGTACTGATTCCAAGATAAGTAAAATATTAGGTTAATAAAGAAATGGAAGCAAAAATAAATAATATAAAACTTGTGCCTAAACGGTGACACAAAATAATAAATTATATTTTTATCAAGATCCGTGATAAAATATATACAAATAGGCAACAAAATAACCAGGGAAATTTTCAAGATAAGAACACGCACAAAGTAAGACTAAAGGGCTCAGATTATTTGTTTATATTGTAATAAGATATTAGGTTACAATCATTAGTTACATGCTTAAAATATTTAAAACTTTTGGTTCACTATTAGAACAAAATACAGTCATATCATTTGTTATAATTCTTTTTTACTTTAGAAATGTGCATATTGCAAAATTTGTACATATTTTCAACAGCGTTGTTTCGTCATTTTCTAGATCCTAATCTTCTCCACGGATTTGGAATTCTGTGCAATTTTTAATACGAAGGAAGTTTCACTGCCAATGTGTGTCCGCACAATCGAGAAATTTTCTATTTTTATTTTTAAAATTTTATGGATGGTAATTTATCTTACTTTACATTTTTGTTGGCTTAAATAATACGCAGCGCTGTCAAAAGAAGATCGTGATGCCAGTCCTACTTGGACTGCGAAAGCTCGTGGTTAGTTTGGAAGTCAGTGACGAAATGCGAACTCTGTCGTTTGGTACAGTGTACTTCGTGTAACAGTGTAGGTAGATTTATATATATATATATATATATATATATATATATATATATATATATATATATATATATATATTCCAGATTCTTGAACCATAGAGTACAACATTTTCTTCTTATTTTGTCATTTCTTGGGATTGGGTTCTTTATTTAACAAAAAATCTAAAACAATTTCAGGTTTCGCCGTTTATTAAATGCATTTTCATAAATTTTTTTGCTTTTTTAATTATTGATCTTCCTGAAAATATTTTTATATAATTAAAAACATTCATATATACACATATTTACAATTTCAAAAAACAAACAACACTTGAAAAAACTAGTCAAATTTCTAAAAAATATTTAATTTTATCAGTACATACCTTGACATTTTGCTTATTTAGTAATAATAAAATGAAATTTTTAATGTCTTCGATTTGGGTATTAGGATACATGGAATGAAAGTGTGTTTTATTTTTTATATTTTAACAATGCACCAAAAAAAACCGAAAGAAAGCATACATTTAATTTTATGATTAAGAGGATATTCAATTTTTGATTTATTAAGAAGATCGAATATTTAATATTTTTCTTTAAATTAGGCTGGTGTAAATATGGCTCAACTTTCCTATATCCGTTTTGTTGTTAACAGTTTTTTTATCTTTTTTAATTTCTATTTTTTCCTTTATCTGCAACTTTTGTTAATTCATATATTTGTTCTTAATAATGGTATTTTTATAATCGAAGGTATGTTTTTCATCTCGTGTGTGTTTTTTTACTGCTGTTGAGGCGTTTTTGGTATATTTATGACTATTTAATTTGTTCTTTAGCAATTGGTTTGTCATGCTGATAGATTTTTTGGGACACTTTAAGCATGGGATTGAATATACTACATTTGACTTATTCATGAGCGGAGTTTTACTTTTTAAATTGTAGCTAAGGGATTTATTTAGTTTCACTTGAAAACGGCTAGAGATAACTACTAGCCGAAACATCGTGACATTCAACAAAAATAAAGACAATGGAAGTCCAACAGATATCTACTACTTCGCAACCTTTAATTAATTATTTATATATTCTCGAACAATATTTGTGTTATAAAAGTATAAAAATATAAGTTTTTCCATCAACAACTAGATAATAAACTTTTACCAAAGGCTGGTCTTCATTGTAGGATTGCATGTTTTTTTAAATAATCGCTTTGGAAAGCATTTATATAGCGATAAATGCAAAGATGGATTACAAGATGTAATCATAGAAAGAATGTTGAAGTTTAATACAGAGGAAAATGCCTTAGCAAAAGAAGCTGAGACTTCAAGGTGGTTTAGACGGAGTACTACAACAATCAATTTAAAATCTCAAGAAAGCAGTGATTTTCCAGAAATGACTGAAAGAGACCTTAAGATATTTTTTTCAATTACATATTAGTTAGATCAAGCCGTATGTTATTTGGCTGAGTTAATGGACGATTTTAATAGTATCAATTTGGAGAACATTAAAATGAGATCTAACCTTAAAGTTTTATTAAGGTTCAGACACATAAATAAAAAAACCTATAAATGGACTAAGAACTGTCGGCTCCTTTTCCCACATTGTTGCAGTCATATATTATCTTAGTAATGCTAGATATAAATCGAATATTATTAGATAAGCTAGAATTTGCTCTGACATATTTTCTACAGCGGAGATTGATCCAGTAATAGAGGAAGATAGTGACGAAGATTAAAAAAATATAGAACGGTTTCTTATAAAATTTATAATTAATGTAGTTTTAACACATATATTTTCAGGAATACAAAGTCGTTTTCTTATTTTGTTAGAAAAAAATTATTTATTCGTTCATTATATATAGTTATTCTAATTTCAATGGAAGGTATTTAACATTTCTACATGAAGCTTCCCTATACTTGAAGCTTTATAAGGCGCGCTGCGATTCTCGGTGACGTAATTCCCGATTCTCAATGACTGTTTTCCCTTGAAAATTAGTTCTAGAGCAAAACTGTATATTAACATCCATTTAGCTATTTGCATTTGAGATTATATGCAAAATAACTGATGAAAACGCCAAAAAGAAACGATTTTTTTCAATTTTTGAGGATGTTCCACAAAAAAAAAAACTTTATTCCATGAGTGGCATTCGAAAGACCAAAAAAAAATACATAAAAAACTATTATGTTAACGTTGGCCAAGAATTTTGACCCTAATCTAAAAAAATGTTGAAAAATTTAATAAAATTTCCTTTTTGGTGGAAAAATCTGAAAAAAAATCATGATTATTTAAACTTAAAAATACATCTCCGTCAATTTTTTTTCGATTTTTTGGTACAGAATCGCACCCGTAAAAAAATAAAGGCAACTGGCCGTAGTGAATGGCCTAGGGGCAGATTTGACCATCTTATTCCACTATAGCCTTTGCAAGTAACGTAAAAATAAAATCTCTGTCAACAAGCTATACACACGAAAAGTAGTAATTACTCTAATTGTTGAAATAAATCTGACCTTAACAATGCCATTTTTTTAGGTGGCTTTCATTTGCAAAAAGACTAATTTTCGCAAGGTTTTAGTCAATAGAAAGGAAACAAGGTAGGATTTATTATTTCATTTTTTTCATTTGAAATGTAATTAGAGGGTGAAAATTAAAGAAAAAACACAAAAGGTTTTTTTTGATATGTCTATATAAGGTGTAACTTCTTCTAGTGGGAATATTTTAAACTTCAAGTTTGAAACTGAATAAGATTTAGGAATTGAAAATTGCAATACTTGGGGCTATTGCAGATGTACTTCTAAAGAGAACTTAAAAAGTTATACAAAGTTTATTTGTTTTTAGGCCCAGTATAAAGTAACTTCGTAAATTAACTATTTTTGGAAATGTAGTTTGTGTTTAAAAGTAACGCACATTATAATTAAGACAAATAAGTATACAGTATCATCAGTAAAGTCTGGGGAGGGAGACACCAGAAACATTCCCATTTCTAGTGTAAAAGGCAGGCTCATATTCCTAGTATAAGAGGCAGAATCTATTTTCCTGAACTCGAAGCGCTTAGGGGGCGGCTATCACAAGAAGAACAAGTTGTCAAGGGGGGGGGGCGGAGTGCCAGCAGCATACACTTAATTATATAAAAGGCAAAATCCGTTCTATTTTCCTGAACTCAAAGCTCTTTGGAGGGGGGTGGGGGGTGGGGTGATTACAAGCATACACATTTCTTTACTCGATTCAAGAACTAGAGAGAGTAATAAAACTGTTACCGAAACCTCCAACTTTCCTGCTCCAGTGCCGCAGGTAACTGAGGACTGCCGTGAATCTAATGATATTTAATTATATATAAATATTATAAGTTTTTATAAATTTACTGTAACAATCAAATTTCTGATGGTTCAATTTAATTTCTGTCAGTGAGCAAAGTACACCTTACAGTGTATCCTTAGTGATTTATCTTGTTTGCGTTTGTTATTATACATTATTTGAGATTAGTGAGATATCCAAAAGGTACCTCTATATTTATTCCAAAATCGTCAAACCAAGGCATTTTTTCCTCAACGAAAAACTTATTACGATGAATGTTTATGATGCTTTACAATATCAATATCTAGATAATAATGTTAAAAGTTCTGTTGAGATGTGTTCTAACATGACAGGAGTTGGAAAATGTACTATGTACCGAATACTGAGGAGAAAAAAATGACTGGAATTGTTAGTACTCCCAAGTCACATTCGATCACAGGCAGACGAAAAACCTCGTTGGAAGAACAGATGTAAACTACAATAAAAGAAATTGTACATACATCTTATGAAAAGCAGATCCCAACCGTCGACAAAATTCTAACTAAAATTAATGAAGATTGGAATTTACTTGAAATTAAAAGAACTAAGCTCTGGAAATTGCTCAGAGAACTCAATTTTTGCTGGGAAAAACCAGATAGGAAATCTGTTCTTATAGATCGTCTGGAAAATATCCGTTGGCGAAAGAAATATCTCTCTCAAGTAAAAGGTAGAGTTGCTAGAAACAACACCACTTACAAAATTAGTAATTTAACAGAACTTTTGAAATATTTTTTGGAATAAAGTTACTGCAGAAAATTGGGAAAAACCCATATAATAAAAGAATATAAGAAAATGTGGAAACTCGATCTCATGATCGGTGAGATAGAGGAACCAATTATAATTAATTTGTGCAAAGATAGCTTCACTAACTTTGATTACGAATTAGATACTTAATGTTTACCTATGTAAACACAATTTATTATTTAAATTTTTGTTTTTGTTTTATTTTATTGTATTGTATAATGTTGTTTATATATTTTTTTATATATTTTTATTTTTGTGTGTCCCACTCTTTAATTTTTTATATTTATAATTCCAATAGCCGTAATATTTTCATTATTTTATTATTGTATTTATGTCTTTTCCTTAAGCTTGTAGAATTAACAAGTTTATTTTATTTTTTGGGGCTATGAGATTTCTATTTAGTAAACTAAATTAAATTAAGATGTCAGTACAATAGAAATAAAAATAACTAGGTCTAATTTTAACTGTAACATATAAGAATTAATTAAATTTGAATCCCTTTTTAGTGTCTAATTGTAATTCTGCAGATGGTTTAAGAAATAAATAGACTAGAACGTCAAATGTCCTAAAAATGTTTTTAATTAATAATAAAGTGGCCGATGGCACTAAAAAATTTTAATATTATATGAACGAATTTATTTTTTTATATATGTTTAACTTCGTGTATTTTTGACAATGGGTGTTTTGTAAGTATTTAAATTATAACTTAGATACGTTTTAGTCTGAATGTGCCTAAAACGGTTCCAAATTAAAATAATAAAAACACAATTGTGATCAAAATTATTAATATTTTGTCATGTATGTAAATTGTTAGGAAATCATAAGAAATGAAATAATATTATAAAAACTTTTTATTTTCGGTTTATTACCGAAATAATATTCTATGCCATAACTACTTAGTGATAAAATAAACCTTCTTCCGACGCCTATGACAAGGATTAAAATCCTTTTTAACACTTGACACTTCCAAATATCTATTGTTATCCAACCCAAATAATCCATTATTATAGACCGGTATTTTTGATTATAAGATTTCTAACCCATTCTTATGAAAAATATATGTGTCTAACAGATTTTGTCAAAGACACCGGATTAAAGAACACAGGTAGTTTGCGAAGAAAAAAAGGGTAAAAAATGATTTATTACTCTCTCTAGTTCTTGAATACACTATAGTATAAGAGGCCAAATCGGGTCTATTTTCCTGAACTGAAAGCTCCTGGGGGGATCCCCCCGCCCCCTGGATCCGCGCCTGTCAAACTATATATATATATATATATATATATATATATATATATATATATATATATATATATATATATATATATATATATATATATATATAAAGTGTGATTATAGTATAAATGCAAGCATTAACGAATTGATAATATGCTCTAGGTAAGCGCCTGTAAGTAGACTGCCACTCTCCTTCATACACTGAGGCTCGTACGTCATATGTGGTGAAATGCTGTTTGTTTATGTAGTTAAAAAGCAATGAAAATATAACATTTCCGCATTTCGATTAATCTCAGTTTGTAGTTCATTAGTCCAACTGTTAATTGCTGTGCGCAGAATTTGAAATTATCAATTTGATCAAAATTCAAAAGTTTAACGATTTTTAACCAAAATCTATACGTCAGATGGAAAAATCTGCGTAGAATCGACCGAAAAATAGGAAAATATTACAAAGATTTTACAGAAGGACAATATTTTTAATTACTAATAGTTTTTTTTGTCTATAATAAATTATTTGATCCTTTTTTCGAGAATTCACCTTCTATAGTAACCAGGGTCATAATATATATAAAAAAACTTTAGTGGAGCCATGTCTCTCCATCGGCTATAAAAATTCACTGAGCTCTCGGACTACAAGGGCAAAAATATTGTTGTACTTTATTTTAACCAGAAAATATTTGAAAAACAAATAAATTAGGTATTATACCATTACTCACCGTGTAGATGTATGTTTGTTCTTTTTAAAGCCTAATTACTTTAGAAATACATCATGAAAAAACGTTGTTATAATGACTAAAGCTTGTTTTTTACTAAGCTAGAATTTCTAAAGTAACTTCTTATCTCAAATTTGATATTAACCTTTTTATACGTAATATTTTTTCTTACACAAAGGCACTAAAATGAAATTGTGCTCATATCAAATACTACAATCAGTAATTACAACTTCTCATGTTCAAATGCTTTTAGAGAAAAATATTTAGTTTCTTGCGTGACACTTAATATCTAAAAAATAATGTTTTAGATCTAATACTTTTTTCCTCTTGGCTACTTGTAATGCAAGTTATTGTAGGTAAAAGCGTTAAAGTACAAAGTCATCTAATTTGGGGTTAACGGTAGATTTAAATTAGCTTTGTCGGGTGGCACACTAACCATATAGACTGGGGCTGATTTCTTTTTGGTTGACTGTTGAGATGGGGCGAGATAATTTTTGCTTTCAACCCTCCAAAATAATGCCCAAAACAATAACTGAGATCTGCTTCCTCTCAAACAATACCGCTACATTTATTTACTTAACAAAAAGTGGAAAAGAAATGCTTTCTAACCGACTTCTAAAAGAAGTAGGTTCTCAATTCGTCGACTATGTATTTGTTTTATGTATGTACACCGATTTCTCCGGAACGGTTGCACCGATTTGAATGAAATTTTTTACGTTATGTTCAAGAAGTTGCTGCGGTGGTCTCATGTTTTTTTGGACAAAATTGATGCAGTAAAATCCAAGATGGCGCTGATAATGTGGCGCCCAAAAAAATTAATTTTGTCCAAACTTCTCCAAAATTGCTATGTGAGAATTTTCGGGGTCGAACACAACGAATATAAAATTATTTTTAAAAAAGTTAATATGGCGGATCCAATATGGCCGACAAAAAATCCATTTTGTTCTATTTTCTCCAAAATTGGTACGGAGGAGTTTTCGGGGCCGCGCATAACGAATTTAAAATTATTTTAAAAAAATCAACATGGCGGACGAAAAAATTAATTTTATCCGATTTTCTCCAAAATTGGTACAAAGCAGTCTTCGGGGTCGCACATAAGGAATCTAAAATTAATTTTAAAAAATTAAATATGGCGGATCCAAGATCGCGGATTAAAAATTCTACATCTTTTGATTTTGTCTAAAATCAATGTTGGGGGATTTTTGTCAGTGTTAACTACGAATTTAAAATATTTTTTGAAAAACTTAATCTGGGGGATTCAATATGGCGTCCTAAAAATTTTACATTTTTCGATTTTCTCCAAGACTGATATAGGGGGTTCTTGAGGGTGTCAATTTAAAAGTATTTTTTTAGGATTCAATATGGCGAATCCAATATAGCGGACAAAAAATTTTATATTTTTCGGATTTGTCCAAAGGTGGAATTGAATCATTTTTAAGGATGTAAATAGCGAATATAAAATTATTTTAAGAAAATCTAATATGTCAGATACAATGTGACGGTCTAGAAATTTTAAATTTCCGGATTTTATCCAAAATTAGTACTAGGGTGCTTTGAAGGGTTTAGATTAAGATCTAAAAATTATTTTTTTGAAATTCAATATGGCACATCCAATATGGTTGATTTGGTATTAGCGGATTTTCGCGGTGATGAATTACGAATATGAAGGTAATTTTTTACAACTATTAGGTTGATAAGATACAATATGAGGGACTGAAAATTTTACATCTTCCGATTTTGTCTAAAATTGATATTGTGGGGTTCTTGGGAAGTATATAAACTCAATATGCAGTGTAAAATATATCGAGCTAAGAAATTTACGTCGCAATGGTTACTTTTTTGCCACTCTGGAGTCATTGCTAGGTACACTAATTTCGATTAGTACTTAGTTCAAATAATTTATGCATATCATAATGAATTCAAAACTAGAAATCGAAAAATAAAATTTTTATAAATAAAACTGAACCGACTTAGAAAAGTGCTCTAAAAAATGAAAAATAACTATAAATTTTTATATGAAATTAAAATTTCTGAAGTCGGCGCCAAATTATTTCTAAATAAAATAAATAACTACTAATATAAACAAATTATGGTAAGAAAGCAATTACAAATAAAGTATTATTAATCTGGTTACGCGAATCACATTTTGTTAGGTATTAGTTTGGCGCCGACTTAAAAAATAACTTCGAAACTGTTCGGTTTAGAGAAAAGTTGAAGAAGGGAAAATTTCCGTAATTAATTTTTCTACAGAACATAGTTAATAATAAATCACTAAATTTATTACCCTTGTTGCAAAAGGGTAATAATTAAAAAAAGTAAAAAAAAATTGTTTTTAAATAATTTTTTTCGACCACTTACATTTCTCTGAGGACCTCCATATTGGAGCAAAAAAAAACCCACATTATGATAAAGCAACGTGCTAAATTTTGGTTGTATCTTGACCAAGTGACAAAATTAAAACTTTTTTTTAAAAGAAGCATCTTACTTTGAAACCGTGTTTTAGGAGAAAAATTCTGAAGAAAATTCGCCGAGATATTCAATTTGTTTATAAGCCAAAAATTTAACAATAACTTTAAACTATTTCTGAGCGGGCCCTAATTATTTTACTTTAATTTTTCAAGAATCGGTTGAAAGCTTGAGATCTGTAGTATATATGTGAAAATTTTAAGTATGTGACTTTCCAAATTAATACTCAATCAAATTTGAAAATTTTTCATTCTTGAACAACTCTCTTTTTGGTGGGAAACTTAATTGCGAAACTTTTTTCTCTCTACAACTTTTTTCTAAATTGAATACTTTGAAAGTTATAAGGAAGAAAACGAGCAGTTTTTTTTGAGAGGGAACATATTTCAATGCATGATTTCAAACCAAACGTCTTCACCTTCCTTCCAGCGTATATTGACTCATACCAAGTCTACAAAGATATCAAAAGTATGAAGCGCTCTGGGAATCCTTTCCATGTTATCGGGTCCTAGGTGACGTGGTCTGCTGTATTTCCTACGAACTTTCGGAAGGTTTGCGAGGTTGGAAGGAGAACTGCTTTCTGAATCGGCTTATACAGATGCTCACTAAGGCCAAATCCCTTGATGCTCTGCACGAGGTTCTTTGGTATTACTCCTGTTGTTGATAATATTATGGGAATTGTTTGGACGCTGTTCATTGCCCATTGTCTTCGGATTTGCACCTCCAGATCTCTGTATTTGGCGATCTTCTCATTATATTTTGGCCTTAGGTTGTTGTTGTTAGCTACAGCAATGTCGATTAGTGTGGTTCGGCTAGAAATGTTATCTGATAGTATAATGTCTGAGCTATTATGATCAACTGTCTGATCCGAAGTCCCAATGAAACTTGAACTGCATTATTACGTATGTATTACTGTAAAAAATGTAGAATTATAAAGTTAGCTCTCGGTTTATGCGTACAAATCTTTTTAAAAAATTTTAATTGCAAGACGCGTTAATTGACAAATTAGCATTTAGAAGGCCTTTGCCGCTCACTTTCTTATCATTCAAATTTATATAATGTTACAGGCATTCGCCGAAAATTTTGGAATAAATAAATTTTTCCCATTTTCAATGCCAACATTCGTGTACAAAACGAACCACTTATTTTTCACGTTACAATTAATTTATTTGCATAAAGTTCGCAAAAGAATAAATTTTTAACATTTATTTTTGGAACATTTCCATTCAAACCTCAAAAATCCTTAAAAATTTGCAATGTTCAACGCATTTTTTGAATATCAGTCATACTGTATTTGCAATCGGTATTTTCATTTAAATCATTTGATTAATAAAGATATTTTTTTTGCACGAAATTTTTGCAAAAATTTATATTTGCTCATTTTGATTGCAGAATCGTGTTCAACATCAAAAATTTGAGTATATAAATTTTGGTTTAAATACTAATATATTCAATGTCTTATTTGTTTAGTTACGTTAGCACGACTAGAGCGCCATATACCCTTTCTATATGTGCGTCTTTAGATATAAGAGAAGTGTTTTAAATTTCTAGCCTGTCATATTACATCTGACATTAGATTTTCTTAAAATAATTTTATATTCGTTATTTGCATCCTCAAAAACGATTCAGTCCCACCTTTGAACAAAATTGTTAGTCCGCTATATTGGATTCGCCATATTGAATCCTGAAGAAATACTTTTAAATTCATAATTTACGTCTTCAAGAACCTCCTATATTAGATCTGCCATATTGAATTTTCCAAAAAATATTTTAAATTCGTAATTAACACTAACAAAAATCCCCCAATACTAATTTTAGACAAAATCGGGTGATGTATATTCTTTAATCCGCCATCTTGTATCCGGCATATTTAATATTTTTTAAATAATTTCAGATTGGTAATATGTTATCCCAAAAACTCTCTTATATCAATTTTGAAAAAATCGGACAAAATTAATTTTTTATCAGCCATATTGAATACGCCAAATTGATTTTTTTTAAAATAATTTCAGATTCGTTATGTGCGACCGCGAAAACTTCCCCATAACAATTTTAGAGAAAATCGCACAAAACTGATTTCTTGTCCGTCATATTGGATCCACTATATTGAATTTTTTAAAAATAATTTTAGATTCGTTATGCGCGACCCCGAAAATTCCCTTATATCAATTTTGGACAAAATAGGACCATGTTGGATCAGCCATATTGATATTTTTTTAAAATGGTTTCAGATTGGTTGTGTACGACCCCGAAAATTTCCCCATACCAATTTTGGAAAAAATCGGAAAAAAATTGATTTTTTTTGTCTGTTAAATTGGATCCATCATGTTGAATTTTTTAAAATGTTTTGGAATCGTTATGTGTTACATTGAAAACTTACCCACAATAATTTTGGAGAAAATCGGACAAAATAAAAATTTTTTGTTCGCCATATTAGATTCGCCATATTGAATTTTTTAAAATAATTTTAGATTCGTTGTGTGCTACCCTGAAAATTTCCCCAAACCAATTTTGGGGAAAATTGGTCAAAATTAATTTTTTTGGCTGCCATATTGTCAGCGCCATTTTGGATTTTGCTGCATCAATTTCATCCAAAAAAATATGGTACAACTGCAGCAACTTCCTGAACATTTTCATTCAAATTAGTGCCGCCCTTCCGGAATAATACGTGTCGGCGAATACTTCTTTTAGAAGTCGGTTAAGACCTCTGAATTTAAGGTTTTTCATATTTTTCTCCGTTACTAGTGATCCAGGTCAGTTGATCCAGAACTCATTTATTGGTATTTTTATTCCATACAATTCATCTCTTTACCTTATTGAGATTGCTTCATTAGTTTTGATTTTATAAACAAAAAATTAAAAAAAAACGCGATTTTTTTAAATTTCACTATTTATAACAAGTTAATGGATCATATCAGGCAGTAGAAAACATAATAAAAAATCACCTGATACTATTTTTATCACGAGAATAATCTCTTTTAGATCTTATCTACGGCATCATTGCTCGTAACTCACGTTTAATTTTTGATTCAATAATGTGGTTATTACTAAACTAAACAATACATAGAAAATTGTTATTACTCTCAAGTTATAAAAATTACTGGCGTCACTTTTTAATAACACAACTTAATTCTACTGTAAATTTTAAATTAAACAGTTTTAGAAAAGTTAATTGGTATTCATATTATAGTTTTTTCTTTGCTGTATCTATAACGAACGAAAAGCACAAAAAATTAAGGTTAAAACCGTTATTTAATTAGTGTTTAAACGCCCTGAATTTTAAAATCCACCAAGCTTCAGTAAATTTAATTTCCATCTACACATTTTACATTATATTACTTTATATTTTTTAATACAATAAACCTCTTGTACCTAGGTAAAGTGAAGTTTTACTTTTATCGCGCGATGTTTTCGCGCTGGAAAATTACGAAAGGGCGAGGAAAAGGTAAATGAAAGTACAGTGTTGAAGTTAATAAAATTGTTACAGTCGATATTTTAAAAGTGTTGATATTACGAGTAAAGAGAATATTGAACGAACGTTGCCTGTGTATCGGAAAACGGTTGCGATATAGTTTTCTGAGCGAATTTAGTTTTTATGAGATGTAATGAAATTTTCCACATAAGTATTTCTTAATGAGTAAGTTTTTAGATATCAAGTCTGTTGCGGCGTTGTTGATAAATTGAAAAATAGAATGGGGTAAAGTATAAGAATCATTAATTTAAAGTATTTGCCGCAAACTGTCAAATCGCTTGTCTGGACCTACAATTATATTTTTTTACTCTTAAGGTTAGTTATTCTTTTCTTGGTTTCTTATAAACGACGGACCCGCTTTCACAAGCCTGTCCCTTTCGAACATACTACCGCGTTTTTTTCGCTGATGGGTTAAATTTGAAAAAATCACGTTTCTAAATTAATTGCTTTGGAGTGAGAACTGAATCATTATTTTTTCTTTTACATCCAACAGTAAAAAGTTTAGGGTCACTATTGGCATTTCCAAACCCGTAACACATACTTTAATCCGTATATATATATATATATATATATATATATATATATATATATATATATATACAGGGTGTCCAAGATAAGGATCCTAAGCATGGGGATCTCGGAAACAGTTGGAGATACGAGGTCGGTTAAATTAGAGAAAAGTTGCGCAATTTAGTGCTAAATTAAACGCAGTTAAAAAAATTTAAAAATTTCAAACACTTCCGGAGATTTCCGGAAAAAAACGAAATTTGGCAAAATCGTTTTTAATTTTTGAAGGCTTTATTTAAAGAGATATCCGAAAATAAAAGGTAGATTCTCATTGCCACTTTTTATTTTTTATAATTTGGTCTAAACAAAATTTAAATCCGACGTTTCGTTTCTGAGATACCATCATGAACTTTCATTTTTTATATGGAACAAAAAAAAGTATCCCATGTATTTGATAGCATTTTTTATTACAAATTCAACGGTGTATCACACTTGCATATCAAGTGTGTAGTTCATTGGCTTTTATAAAACTGATATACCTTTCTCTCTCGCTCTCACGGAGCTCTTATGGAAAGTACTTGAACTACGTATTCGATATGCAAGGGTGATACACCGTTGAATTTGTAATAAAAAATGCTATCAAATACATGGAATACTTTTTTTTGTTCCATATAAAAAATGAAAGTTCATGATGGTATCTCAGAAATGAAACGTCGGATTTAAATTTTGTTTAGACCAAATTATAAAAAATAGAAAGTGGCAATGAGAATCTATCTTTTATTTTCTGATATCTCTTTCTTTTATTTTCTGATATCTCTTTAAATAAAGCCTGCAAAAATTAAAAACGATTTTGCCAAATTTCGTTTTTTTCCGGAAATCTCCGGAACTGTTTGAAATTTTTAAATTTTTTTAACTGCGTTTAATTTAGCACTAAATTGCGCAACTTTTCTCTAATTTAACCGACCTCGTATCTCCAACTGTTTCCGAGATCCCCATGCTTAGGATCCTTATCTTGGACACCCTGTATATATATATACATATACATATATATATATATATATATATATATATATATATATATACATATACATATATATATATATATATATATATATATATATATATATGCGGAGTACTCCAAAATATGGAAAGACTCCGGGTCCGATAGACGGCGACAGCGCTGTTTCATCCTAATATGGGGCTCGTCAGGCCACCGTATTCGGTACAAACCATCGGCGAGAGCCTTTGCATGCTAAAGCTGAATTTAAAATTAAAAACAGCAAACAGGACGACAAAGGCGACATCTCGATGGTTCACTTGATAACATAAGAACCACACAAATTAACAAAATTTGTAAAAACCGCTATTTGGTGGAGCGACGGTGAATTAAAACAGAAATTTATACAATCGAGTACACGAAACGCGCTGCCGAAAGGATAGGGGTTGCATAATTCGGTACTAGGCAACCAGGCTTGCTGCTAATTTTGGTAACGTAAGCTACGTGTCGCACCAAACGATCCCCTTATGAGAGCACCGTGATACGGCAGAGATACATGTTTCGCCTCTATTAGACTCATCAGGGTACCGACATCCACCTGTTTGTGCAAAGGGCAGATCGGAAGGAAGTATGCAATACTCCCGCCGAATTGCATATATATATATATATATATATATATATATATATATATATATATATATATAAATATATATATATATATATATATATATATATATATATATATATATATATATATATATATATATATATATGTTTATGCGGCTTTCACGGTAGAATGCGAACAGTAGATGCAAACCTCGTCCCATCATATCTTTTCCTTGTTAGAGATTGCACAGTTTGAATAAATTGCTATAGAACACAATTTATCCTATTCCACCACCATCGAGATGATGGCCTACCTGTATCACCATACCGAGAAGAAAGTCAAAAACTTACCCTCCCCGCCACAGTCATACTGCAGAGGTACATCTTTCGTCTCTATTAGACTCATCAGGTTACCGACTACCGACATGCTACTGTTTGTGCAAAGGATAGATGAAAAGGAAGTATGCAACACAGAACGCGGCTTCGCCGACCTCCCGCCGGATGGCGTATATATGTTTATGCAGCTTTCACGGATTCCTCCGCGTGAGATGCATTAGCAGTGGATATATCCACATGACATATACGCCATCCGGCGGGAGGTCGGCGAAGCCACGTTCAGTGTTGCATACTTACTTCCAATCTGTCCTTTGTACAAACAGGTGCATGTCGGTACCCCGATGAGTCTAATAGAGACGAAACTTGTACCACTGCCGTATTAATGTGCCGGGGAGGGTACGTTTTACTCTATTCTCGGTATGGTGGTACAGGTAGGCCATCATTTCGATGGTGGTGTAATAGGATAAATTGTCTTCTATAGCAATTTATTCAAACTGTGTAATCTCTAACACGGAAAAGATATGATGGAACGAGGTTTACATCTACTGTTCCCATTTTATTTTCATATATATATATATATATATATATATATATATATATATATATCTTATTTGTTTTGTTTTCTTTTTCTTGGGATTATGGTCCTTTAAAAAAGAGATCAAAATATAATAGTGGGGTTTTATTTTCTATATTTTACATTTTTTGAAAGATTTCGGTAATTTATTTTACCTCCGTCAGAATAGACAGTGTGTAGCTAAAAACAATATAGTATTTTGATGGTATAACTATCAGATTATTAACATATTGTGTATTTATCTTGACACAATAACTCACGAACACACACTGAACTCACTGTGTGTAAATTAATTTAATATTGTATTATATTGGAATATAAAAAATTATACTTAATAAAAGTCGAAAATAATATACATGGTGTCCTGATTAAAAAAAAATCATAAGTTTGGTTAATATTTGAAAAACTAAACTTATCACAAAAAAAACTGACTGCGCTACTGAACCTACATAAAAATCAGTTTTTACCTTTTTGAGAAATTAACGTCTAACGGAAATACGAGTTGTGCCATGGCAAATTTTACACCAAAATCTTTCTTTTCGGAAAAAAGTAGGAAATTAAAGTGAAAACCACAACACTATATCGTTGATAATAACTCCAATATCCCTTAAAAGTGTCGAAAATGGGACACCCGTAGATTTCTTGGACCAGTCCTACACCTGGATAAAAGGGGCTACGACAAGTTTCAGTACGTAATAAAATATAAATTTGTATATCATCAGAAAAGGCTGCTCCAAGCGAGATACAAATGCAAGATAAAACTTCTTTAGATAAAAGATATCAAGGAATAATAATTTAAAAATTAAAAATTTAAAATATCGAGGCACAAAAAAGTAAAATTTAGATGTAGGCGCAGTGCTGCTGGTGGCATCTTCTGCAATATACATCGAAACCGTAATTAAATCTTGATACCTCATCCTAAAAATATTAAGAGTACCAAATTTAGTGTAAATCAAGCTATTATTAAGATAAATATTTACAAAAAAATTTGCATTAGCATTTTGTACAGGCCTTTTGAGACACCCTGTATAATTTCCTGGAAAAAGTTTGTTATGGTGGTTCTTAGGAACCAAAGTAAACTTTGGTATTTGAAATTTTACAAGATAATTGAATATTTTTGCCAAGGCTATTTTAAAATTTAAAAAAAACGTACTTAATGAATTATTTTGCTATTATCATTTATCTAATGTCAAAATATTAGGAAAGCGACTTAAAAATGTATAAATCTAAAAGAATGCATCACTTCTAGTTATTATTCGACACTTCTTTTTGTGAATAGGAGGTCAAATTCCCTAGTTAAGGCATAAATCAATTTAATTCCTCTATAAATATGATTTATTAGGATAGGGCCAAAAGATCCCAAGTAAATTGTAAATTCACTGCTTTAGAGATATATACATGGCCTTAAATAGGTCAGAGACTCGTTTACGTTGGTAATAGCATGATGTGTGAAAACATTTAAAAACTACAAATATTTAGATTTTTTTGATGTTAGTTCAACTTAAAATAAGGTTTCTAGTAAGCCATTATCTATACCTTACTTTTTAAGAGTAACTATGTAAGGTTATCTCATTTATTTTCGGAGTCATAGATAAAATTTTCCATTTTTGTAGGTTTAATATTTCTATTTCTTCTAATTTTTGTATATTTCAGGTTCCAAATTTGATTTGCTGTTTCACTTGTTAATTTACGACGTTGACCTTATGAATGCAGAAAATATGAAGTACCTGAGTTCTTGCTAAATTAATTAAAAAATAACGAAATTGTGAGTATGTGTGGCCAGCTTTAGTTAGATAGATAGATAGATTTATTTTATTACATTTTGTACAGAAAAAGGTTAAAGCTATCTGTAAATTACATTAAAAAATCCTAACAATATGCTCGAGAAGAAGTCTCCATGTACTCATCCACCGAATAGAATGCATGTTCAAAAACCTTTTTAATTTAATTTTAAATCTCATAAAGTATAAATCTATAAACGTGTCAGGCAACGTGTTGTACAATGACACATTCAGTCTATTTTTCTTAGATCTCTCCAATCTATACCTCGAACGCCTAATTAAATGAGCTGATCTAGTGCTACAAGAGTGAAAGTGGGAATTTTGGTGGAATTTCCCACGGTTTTTCTGAATCACCAGTAATTGATAGAAGATAAATATACTAGAAAACGTTAGTACCCGCAATTATATAAAGAATAGCCTATAGTGGTCCCTATAGCCGATACCAGAGACAAGTCGAATAGCCTTCTTCTGTATTCTAAAGATCTGAATCGTGCCAGCACAGCAACCCCAAAGGTGAACATCGTACGAAATATGAGAATGCAACAAGGAATAATAAACAGAGAGAAGGATGTCACAGTGAAGAGACCCACGAAGTTGCTTGAGATCAAAAATAGAGGATGCCACCTTATTCCTTAATAATGTAATGTGAGAATTCCAGTTGAAACCGTCGTCCAAACTGACACTCAACAATATTACCAAAGAACCATTAACCACTCCACGTCCATTCAAGGAAAACACATTCCGTGTTTTTTCTTCATTCAATTTAAAAGAATTATTAGCAAACCAACATCTCGCACGCTCGCCCATAACAAATATTTCCTTCATTAAACATTCTGGGTCTCTACTTTTACAAATTGGTGCCGTGTCGTAACAGATACACAGACCCGGTGAAAATGCCTAAGAAGAAGTCCCAATACGGACCCCTGTGGCACTCCATACGGTACTGCCATAGACTAAGAAGACTCTTCACCATATGCGACTGCCTGCCTTCTATTTGACAGGAAAGACGAAAGCAAAAGCCCCTTACACCGTATCTATGAAGCTTTCTAATCAAAAGATCATGAGAAACACAATTAAAGGCACGATTGAGGTCACACAGTGAGAGCCTCACGCTTTCTCTACCTTCTATCCCTCAACCGCGCCCTCCACAACCTCAGCAACTACCTGAATAGTCGAAAAATTTCGGCAAAAATCAAACTGTGAAGGGTACAAAAAATTGTGATGTTCAAAATAACGACTCAAGCTGCTTTTCAGTATTACCTCAAATACTTTTCCCAATAACGGATTTCGTTCTATAATTTTCCACGGAATCGACATTTCCTGTTTTAAACAAAGGAACAGTCCTTACTATCTTTAGACAATCCGAAAAATTACCCTGAGCCAGACTGCAATTAAATAAATGCTTCAAAGGTTTGACAAAAAAAAAGGCACTAATTTTGGTCAGAATATCGCTGCTCATATCATATATGTCAAGAGTTCGACCTCTTGAGAGCACGTATAGCACTCCAAACATCACACTCCGTAACGGGCAAAAGGGCAAACGAATGCAGTGAATTTAGGATCGACGAAACCATAGCATTTTGTATTTCGGTGTCCATTTGTACATCCTATGTAGTGCAGAGTTCCCAGCGCTTAGCAAAGAACTAGAAGTAATATGTGCAGATAGATTTCTTTCATAGTTAATAACTCTCCAGACATTCCTTGCTTTGTTTTATGAGTTATCCAGAAAACTCCAAAATGCATCTTTTTTTACTAGAAGCAAACTTCTGTCTGTATTTTTTATTCATTAGTTTATACAAATCCCGGAATTTTGTGCTCACATCGCTCAAACCTTCATCCCTGGTTACCTTAGTATATTCAGATATTGTGGCAAATATACCATAGTAATTAATAATACAAGTTAGCTCTGATAAAATGGTGGACTCTGCCCTAAAATCAATATTAAAATCGCCCATTAGAATGATATTATTATACAGTTGCGAAAATTTGTTCAACACCACCTCGAAAGCATCTTAAAATACGTAACTGTTACCAATTTCAGATGAGGGACTTCAATAGCACAGAACTCAGCATTCTTCTCACTTCAAAAATCATTAATATTCACTATTTTGCACTCTGTCCGTTCTTGCGTACATACAGACTCAATTTTTGACTCATTTATTTCCATTATTCCACACCATACGTGACCTCTTTACTCTTTGGTGTGTTTGTAAAGTATTTATCTCCAGCAGAGCTTTTTAAAAAATAAGATTTCAGTAGGATATTATTAAATTTATTTTTTCTGTCGTGTTTAAATAGTTGCTTATATATGTATTCTCCTTTCAAAGTCGGCAGGTTTTAATATCTTACCGACATATCTCGGAATTTATATTGAGATGAGACCATAAGGTATTCGAAAAGCGTATGGAGAGATGATCAGAGTTGTTTTTGCAGGAAATAACCTAGTTTTTCTGCTTGAAAGGAGAATACATATATATTAACAACCAGGGCTTCTCAAAATCCGGATGATCGAGCTAGCACTTCGAATTTGTTTTATTCATAAGCTTGCTTGAAACTTTTCACACCTTTTTTTAAATTTTGTGTATAATTATTGTACTAGAGGAACATTTTCCCTACATTTTTGTCAGCTTCTTTTGTCATTAATCTAGTCAAACGAGGTAATTGGAAATTAAACTTCATTCCAAACACCATTTTGAAGATACACTTTATTATGGTTGATCATTTTAGAATTTCTGCCCATTTTCTTACAATAAAACTCAAATTATTCAAGAAATACAGAAGAAATGTCTTTAACTATTTTATGTGTGATACAGTGTTACCATAAACAAAAACTAATATGTCTATCTAGTTATCTATTATAACATATCATATTTAATTTCTAGCTAAATGAAAAAATTAGATTTTGGTTCAAAAGCAGTATAATTATGGACATGGCTTTAAAGCGCATGTTTTAATTTGAGCTTCTTTTTCGCCAGGAGCACAAGCTTCTGAAACACAATGCCGCCATCTTGTCATCTTACCAACTCCACAGGATACGCTGCATTCAGACCATTTACCCTAAAAATTGTTTCAGTTATGAATAGCCGAATATGAAATTTAAACTGAAATAATAGTTGATTTATATATATATATATATATATATATATATATATATATATATATATATATATATATATTTATTTTTAGTTGGTAATTTTCTTGGGAATATGGTTCATTTTTATATTGAAACTACATATATACAGTAGTCATACTTATTGTATATATATATTTTTATTTCTCAGGACGTTTCGATTCTTTCGAATCTTTTTCAACTGATGCGGATGCAGAACAGAGATTTTTGTTTTAAATAATAGTTAATTACATCACAAACCAATTGTAGTCACTCACTCTTTTGTATATTCACTTTTTAAAAGTATTTTTAAAAGGCCAGTTAGAAGAATGGGCACTACATTTTTAACCCTATAACTGTCTTGACTTGACTGTCAAGTCAAGACAGTTATAGGGTTAAAAATGTAGTGCCCATTCTTCTAACTGGCCTTTTAAAAATACTTTTAAAAAGTGAATATACAAAAGAGTGAGTGACTACAATTGGTTTGTGATGTAATTAACTATTATTTAAAACAAAAATCTCTGTTCTGCATCCGCATCAGTTGAAAAAGATTCGAAAGAATCGAAACGTCCTGAGAAATAAAAATATATATATACAATAAGTATGACTACTGTATATATGTAGTTTCAATATAAAAATGAACCATATTCCCAAGAAAATTACCAACTAAAAATATATTTAATGGTTCAAGAAAAAATTAATTCCTATACTATATATTTATTTATTTATTTGTTATAAATGTGTCCAAAATCAAGTGATGCTAGACAATAAAATCACTATTCGAATGTAAATGGGGAATATAAGAATTATTTAAACAATAAAAAAAGCTTAGAAAATAAAAATTAATATAGAAACAACCAAGAAAATTTTCTTTTTTCCATTGGCGACTTCAACGGTATAATGTTGTTTCTCACTAAAATAGGTAAAGCTGAGCAAGTATCAGTAGAGGATATGGCACAAGTCAGATAGATGTACGCCCAATAAGATAACTAATAACTTGGCATAACAATTTCGTATCATAAGCAGAAGAAAAGAAATTTTGCTATAAACCCTCGAAGTGTATTTTTTTGGTATTGTAATTAAAAAAAATGATGAATGACCTCTTTTTCTACATCAACTTAAATTTTGCATTACAAATCAGAATGTACAAACATTTAGTTTGAGGGAATAAATTACTGTGGTAAATTTTGAGATCTCCTTCATATTCTACATACAAAATAATTAAATAGAAACTGTTAACATGGGTTTCTTTCAGTATTTAAATAACCGTTTTAGTTCCTATTAATAGTAGTTGAGATAAGCATAATTAGTTAGAGTTAGTGAAACCGCGGATCCGTCTTTGTTAAAAATCTGCTTTATCGTTTTCTGGTTTACTCGAGTGACTCCGAATCCAGAGGAGTCTGACTGTGTAGTCATTTTTTTGTCAAAAAAGCTGTTTTGCTCTCTGAGAGTATATCACCAAAAAGAGTAAGACTCCTTGATCCCTCTGCTCTTACTGAACACTTCAACTCCAGCTCCTTTACATTGTCTAGAAAACTACGAGGATCCTATTCTCAGAAAAGTTTTATCTTCTTCTGTTTTGCAAGAGAACTTCAAGAGAATGGGTAGATTTTAAAAGTGGACCATGTAGACTCATTGCATGAGAAGTGATGGATATCTCTCCACCACTCTCTCCCAGTCACACAGGTAACCTCTAGTTCCAGCTTTAAGATCTCCCTAGGTAACCGAGACCTTGCGGCGTCTCCCTTTTTATAGGGTACGGCAACGGATGCGTACGGCAGCTCAATATGTCGGAGGCTAGGTTCGTATCTCTTTTAGAGATAGTTGTGCTCTGCTTTAATTACCCAGTAGGCGCCACCTGTTTTACATTATCTGTGTTACTTACCTAGTGATTAAACAGGAAAACACTTAGGTATGAGGAATGATTTTAAATTATTGACGGTTGGTGTATAGCTCCACAATGAAACGACTTAATTAAAACAAAATAACAATTCCATTTTATTCCCAAGAAAATTATTATGTACATAAATTAGAATGGTGCCTACAATGTTTTTGTACTCTCTTGATAACAATGGTTGTTACCTCATTTTTAAAAGGTTATATAAAATTTGCCCGCAAATGTTCTAGAACCTTTAATTGCCAATAACGTAAGTTTTATAGAGTTATCAAAAAGTTCTTACATGTTATTATATCACATTAAAATATATTTATGTTGTTTTGTTTGTATTTAAAAAAAATTGGTTTATAGCTCCAATTCTTTATCTTAAGGTTTTCTCCTACCTGGTCTATACTACGGTACTTCTCACTTCTAGCGCTGTTGCTAGGATTCCTGTTGTATTGTGGATGAATGGAGGCTTCACAGGGCCACTTCCAACTCACCAACCAAACGCAGGGTAAGGTTAAAATAGTCATGGTCACACGGACAGGAAAACTAGGGCCGGAACCATCAGAAAGCCTTGACAGCAATATCAAAATGAAAAGAGTGAGATGAAGTCCAAAGATAAAAAAGAACTGGCTTCAAATAGCCCTGAAATAAAATTATGTTCGTAAAGATAAGGGGCAAAATCTTACCTCATTGATTAGTGGACTTCTTAAAAAAAACACTTGACCGTCTGCCCTTTCAAAGCTGATGGCAGGATAGGTCTGCTGCCTTCAACGGTTCAACAGTAAAGGGAACGAAAATAAAAATCTCTCTTGCAACCAGACGTGACAAATCTTAGGGATATTTGTATTTAGTTTTGCCAACCTTATTCTCAACCTGGAGTACTCTAACCTAGTTCCGAACTTACACTGACCACCAGGTAATACATCAAATATTGGCAAGCCATGGAAAATTATCAAAGAGAAAATTATGATCAAACAGTCCAAAGTTACTAATCATGATTAAAACAAAATTCAAAAAAAATTGCCACAAATTCCATACTGCATACTCAACCTTAAATGATCGGTCTCGACATGCCGTGCTCGTGTCAACGAATCGGGAATACATCCTCACATCACCGACTAGAACCTTATACTTTTAATACTGAAATGGAATGTAAATAAATGAGAGTTTATTAAAAATAAAATATTTTACGACTTTTAAATTCAAACCAAATAATGTGATATATAAACTACAGCAATTTACAAACTGTGTTAAGAAAAAAAGAGTGATAAGTTACAAGACCAAAAGAGTTGTGAACCAAAAAAAACAAATTTCATGTTTACTATATTAAATTATGGGATAAATAATTAAATTTAATCAGGTAAAAATATACAAATTATATCATATTACTAAAAACATGTAGCATTGATTCTAACTGGTAAATTTAAATGCTACAACCTGAGTCGATAGAGACCCTTCAATGTATCGTTTTCTATAATTATATGTGTTGAAGGGGGGAGGGAGGTTAACTAGAAGTGTACATAATCATAGAACATATTACCATAGTGTATATTTACTATAGAACTTTTAATGTTAGCATCCATATCCAACCAAAAACTCTCTCAATCAAGAAAGCAACATACAGCCTTACTCCTGATTCGTGCCTCAATTGTGAGTTCAGGTAATACATTTTATCTTTAATGATGAGGCGCATTAACCTTAGCAGTGTTTCTATGCCTTTAAACATCATTAATTCTAAGAAGAAAAAAAAATAATTGACATATTTTTGCTCATTTCAGAAAAATCTGATATTTTAGAGGAAAACTAAGGTTGTTTGTGAGTTCTGCTGACAGAATATTCAGAAAGAGTCTTTAAACCGAAGAAAGTAGATGATAATTTAGATTCAATAGGCCTATATACTAATGTTCCAACGAAATTAACTGGTATAAACATAAATTAAATTGTACTTTTGTGTCTGTGAAATTGTGTATTTTACCCAGTGATCCCACTCTTTAATGTTCTTCTTTCCTCTTAAGATGGGATTGTTATATTCTTCATCTATATATAGAATGTCGTCGAGACTATCGTATTCCAAGTCATCAGATACTACAGGTGATTTCTTTGATAATGCCCCTCCAACAATTTTTCCTTTAATGGAGCCTTTAATATTTATATTGCTTTTAACAGTTGGTTTCTCTGAGTCAAATTCGGCTTCAATCTTTTTTACTTGTATAGGTGATAAACGTTTTTCGAGTTTCTGTGATTTTGTTATTTGCAAAACGAGTATTAAAAATAATAGATTTAAAAAATTCATATTTGACATTATCGGCGACTTAAAAATATTTGATTTAAAAAAGATGTCAAAGTCAAAATGTGGTCAATTAAGTTGCGGGCATTTTTGCAACATATTATTTATTTAAAAAAATATAACCTAAAACATAAGTTTGGAGCCCCTTGGTCATAAAATAAATATTAAAGAATGTCTGTTCCTCACATAGATATAAAAATATCGATGGCAGTACATGTATAAGCACTTGCTGTTTACTATTCCTTATCATATTTTAAAATTGTGCTGGTGAACGTATTATGCAAGCAACCGCGATAATACTAACATATTACCAAATCCTTTCTCTTCTCTCCATCTAAGGAATTTATCTACGTATAACTAAACCATCCTATAATTAACCTTTTTTTTTTTAAATAGCTTTATTTTTTGCAAAAATTTCGGAAAGATTTAGTTTTTGATATATTTCTTCTTAATATTTATCTGTTTTTAGATGTTCCGTAGTCAGTGCTTTATTTGCTTCCCTGTTCCCCAAAAATTTTGAGAAATCTTCCAAAAATTTTAGATATTCTTTTAATCGCCATATACAGTCTGTCTGTCCTATTTTTATTGATTTACGGTTAGTTTTTAATTTATCAAGTTAATATTTGGCACAGGTACAAGGCCTAACTACTTCCATCATTCTATTGTAAAAATATTTCTCTAAGGTGCCACTAGATGTCACTTTATCTGAAATTTAAATCCAATTATCCAAGTAGGTAAACAGTTTGGGAGTAAACTGGAATTAAAGTTTTGGTTATCAGTAAAATCACTTTTTCAAGTGAAATATTTCTTTCAGGATATGCTTTCTAATACAACTTCCTTGCTTTTTCTGCATATCTATTTACTCTCCCATAACAACAATGCATGTTAAATATTTATGAACAATTTTGTAAATAATTAAATACTGAGCTAATTTTAAGGTTTTTAATAATTTCATGTCTCCTAAAATACAAGAAAGATTTTATTTATTAACAGTTTTTTATCAAATAAAACTTCTCTTAAATATTTAACTTTATTTGCAGCATAGTAACTTGATTTTTTGCTTCCATGTGAAAAAGAGGTTTAACTGATAACAAATTTAATACAATTATATAAAAGAAACCTAGTTCTCAAACCAACTGGAAAGACCTTATACTATAAGGACAAACGTACTCTGTTATAACACAGTTAGAGATAAAGCACTATCTCAGATTGCAAGAATACCAGAAAAAGGTGGAAGCTTTTCGTATGCTGGTGCACCGCCATCTGTCGACCGGTTTCGAACTTGTTGGTTCTCGTCAGTACAGAATAGGTCAGCGCACCTCAGCGTCGTCGAAAAAACTCCTTTAAGAAACTTATATCAGACAAATATGAAATCTAATACAAGCAGCGCCATCTCCCACCATTTCATGGAATCTGAATATATAATCTCGTAGAGATCTTAATTCCAATTTGCGCCTAAACGGTGTAGTTTCTTGACCCAAATAAGGGTACCTTTTTTTCTAGGTACTCTTTTAACAGGCTGTAGCTCGGGAAGTATTGAGTTTCCAACTTTTTATTATATGACTTACTACCTTTATTTTACTATATAGAATCATCTTCTCAAGTATCCTGATACTTTCAGGGCTTTAGTCAAGTATAAAATCATCAGCATACTGAATGTTCAGTTCAGTTAATGAATGAATAAATAATAACGGTAATACTTTGTCTTTGATACTTACAATTAAGCCCTGTTGGACTCTTTACATTCTACTGTGATTGTAAATCATCGAGGCCGATTACCTTAGCAAATTCAAGTTGTCTCGTTGATTAAACTTATTTTACTGTCTGGGGTGGTACTCTCTGAGAATACTGTCAACAGTTTTATCTCCTTCTAGACACCATCTGCATATCGGGTCATATAATGAGCGAATCTTATGAAAACAACTTGAGAATAATTCTACTATATTGTTTATTCGATCAACTTTTCTAAAATTTCAATTAAATATAAAAATTTCTAAAGTTATTTTTCGTTTTTAAGTGGTCTTTTTGAGAATGCTTCAATTTTTCTAACGAAATAATGTTAAAACGGCCTTAGCAAAAAAAAAATGGAATCTTGTATAAAAGGTGCGTCAGAATTTGAAAATGAAATTGGTTCAGGCTTTTAGTACATTTTTATATTTTTTTGTGAAAATGTGGGGTTATATTTCGTATAATATTTTACCCTAAAATTATTTCATAAAACATTTATATTGTTCGCTGTTTTCTAAAATGTTTACTGTAAAGTAAATTCTCAAAATTCAACATAACAAAAATATCATAATAAAAACAACACTGAAAGGGTTGATTCTCGAAATAGCCAACAAATATAATGGCTTTATATAAAGAAAAGACGCCATTATTTTTTGAGGTAAAAAACTCCTAAAACTAAAAAGGTTTTTTTAAGTATAAATAATAAATATTAGGTAAAGCTACCACCAAATAGGAGGAGTTAAGTTACTTAAAGAAAAATATATTCCTTGTTCTGGACATACGGAATGAACTCTAATGCGGTATAGATGAGCATGTCTAAGTGTCTGATGAGGAAAACTTTGGTGGAATTTTGGATATTTTTTTGAATTTGAAACGAGCAAATTTTGAGTCATTAGCCAGAGAAAAGCACTAATCAAGATTGAAACAGGCGTTTTTATTTTTTAAGTTTGCTTTATTTACATAGGTTAGGTAATTTAAATTCGTCATTTTAAATATCGATAATATATATATATATATATATATATATATATATATATATATATATAGTGCTTTGTCTCTAACTGTGTTAGAACAGATTACATTTTGTCCTTATTTATAATGTTTTTTCAGCTTGTTGAAAACTGAGTTTCTCTGATATAATTGTATTAAAATTTTTGTTAGCAGTGAAACCTCTTTTTCACATGGGAGCAAAAAATCAAGTTACAATGATTCAAATATAGTTAAATCAACTATTTAAAAAAAAGTTTTATTTAATAAAAAACTATTAATAAATAAAATCTTTTTGGTATTTTAGTGGATATAAAATTATTAAAAACCGTAAATTAAGCTCGGTATTTAATTATTTACAAAATTGTTCATGAATATTTAAATACTGAATATCTCGACATGCATTGTTGGAAAGCAAATAGACATGCAGAAGAAGCAAGGCGATTGTATTTGAAAGCATATCCTGAAAGAAATATTTCATTTGAAAAACTGATTTTACTGATAACCAAAACTTTAATTCCAGTTTACTCCTAAACAGTTTGGATAATTGGATTTAAATTTCAGAAAAAGTGACCTCTAGTGGCATCCTAGAGGAATATTTTTTCAATAGAATGATGGAAGTGGTTAGGTCTACTTCCTGTGCCAAATATCAACTTAATAAATTAAAAACGAACCGTAAATCAATAAAAATAAGACAGACAGACCGTATAAGGCGATTAAAAGAATATCTAAGATTTTTTTTAAATTTTTGGGGAGCAGGGAAGCTAATAAAGCACCAACTACTAACTAAATCTTTCCGAAATTTTTGCAAAAAATAAACCTATTTTTAAAAAAAATGGTTAATTTTAGGATGGTTTAGTTATACGTAGATAAATTCCTCGGATGAAGAGAAAAGAAAGTATTTGGTAACATGTTAGTATTATTGCGGTTGCTTGCGTAATACGTTGGGATATTCGGTGCATCACCAGCACATTGTTAAAATATGATAAGGAATAGTAAACAGCACGTGCTCATACATGTACTGCCATCGATATTTTTATATCTATATAAGGAACACACATATATATTTACAATTCTAAAAAACAAACAAACACTTTAAAAAACTAGTCAAATTTCTAAAAAAGTATTTAATTTTACCAGTACATAACTTGACATTTTACTTATTTATTAATAATAAAATGAAATTTTTATATCGTCTATTTAGGTACTTAGCATACAAGGAATGCGAGTGTGGTTTATTTTTTATATTTTTACAATGGACCAAAAGAAACGAAAGAAAGCATACATTTAATTTTATGTTTAAGAGGATATTCAATTTTTGATTTATTAACAGGATCAAATACTTAATATTTTTCTTTAAATTAGGTGTAAATGTGGCTCAAATTTCCTATATCCGTTCTGTCGTTAACAGTGCTTTTATCTTTTTTAATTTCTATCATTTCCTTTATCTGCAATTTTTGATAATTCATATCTTGGTTTTTAATTATGGTTTTGTTATAATCGAAGGTATATTTTTCACCCTGTGTGTATTTGTTTAATACTGTTGAGGCGTTTTTCGTATATTTATGGCATTCAATCTGTTCTTTAGCAATTGGCTTGTCATGCTTATATATTTTTTGGGACAATTTGAGCAAGGAATCGAATATACTACATTTGACTTATTCATGAGAGGAGTTTTACTTTTTAAATTAGTGTATTTAATTTATTATGAGACCTGTGACATACGATAATATCATGCTTTTTTAAAATGTGTTTTATTTGGTCTTCTTCTAGATGCTTATTGTTCTTTATTTGTTTTAGGGCCGTGTCTATTTTCTCTTTAGTAATCTTAGGTATTTCTTCGGATTCCACATTCAAGATGCATTTCTTTTCTTGCAGTTTTTGTGTTTAGGTGAGTATAAGTTGGAGTAGATTATTTCAGTAGCCTTGATAATATTGTTCTTATTTTGAACTATTATGTTCCTTTCATCCTGAAATTTCGTGAATTTTTGTTTTTTTCTTAGATAGATGAGAAAATAGAACTTTCATGTTGAAGAAGTATTTTAGGTTTCTTCTATGATTTTTATATTGTGCCATCTTTTATCTTTTGGAATTTCTTTCTGCACTAGTTTGTTAAGTTTTGCGATGTTCTGTAAGATGTTCTACTTCTTTTGTCTTCTAACAGCTCTATTGTTATAAGACTTAGCCTCGATATTTTATCGGCGCTTGTACGTGAACATATTTTCTTAGTTTAAGTGGTTATTGTATCGATGATTTTATCTCCTCTATTGTGGCTGAATTTAGTTTTTGCTTTAGCTCGTGTTGATATTCCTTTTATTTTTGTTTCAGAATTTCTGGGATTGGGTATCCCTGTTTTTTAAGAAGTTTTTTCTTTTAGTAACAAAGTCAAATTTTTTGTTTGTTTCTGGTGTCGAATTTGTTTAAAACAGACTCACCTTTGCTTATGGTTTTGTTGCTGGACAAGATATAATCAATTTTATTTTTTGTTTCGTTTTCTGGTCTTTGCCAGGTCTACTCAAGTTGTTTTGATTTCTTAAAGAATGTATTCAGTCAGTATAGTTTCTCACTGTTGATGTAATTTATTAAGATTTCTCCTCGTTCATTTCTATTACCCAGTCTAAATCGTTCAATATATTCTTCCATTACAATTCATTAAAAAATATGCTGGGTATCTTGTTATTTTATACTTTTATCTTCAATCTTTAGATCCATACAGAAAAACTCAGGGATATATAAAAACTGTAAAACAATTGAATTACCATTTTATGTACCGTGTGCAATTTCATTGCTTTTTATTTTATTGTAGGTTACAAAAGCAGCATTTTTAATTATTTTTTTAAACACGCCATAACAATTTAAAACGAAATTCTTAAATTTAATACTCCCTTTTAAATTTAAATAGGAACACATTTAAATTTTATTACGTTTTTAACAATCTGTAAAAAGTTTTGCATTAATTATACCCCAATTAAACTTTATAATTAGAGTAAGCTATATTAATTTTTTTTATATATAAATATGGCCAACATATCTTTTATAGTTTCGTAATATCGGTGCATCTGTCTGTCCGTCCATATATATGTTACAACCTTATAGCTTCGTCTGTTTTTAATCATATGCAATTTAATTTTATCTTTTTTTGTTTATTGGATTGAGTAGGGCTTCGTTAGAAATCTTCAAAATGCAATTAAATATGTTATGTATCGCCTCTTTTAAACAATACAAGCCTTTAAAGTTGCTCACAATTGTCACATTATGAATTTTGGTGGATACGACTGGCAGTCAGATAGGCTGCAAAGGTTGCAGATCGTATGGAGCACCTTGCTCCTGAAATACAGGGTATCATTGAGTTGACTGCTCATTAATAGATGTTTGATGTATTGTAGCCCTGTGTTTTCAACTATTTTGTATTTAATTTGTCAGTTTAAATTTATTACAACCTTTGAATCGGTTTTTATTTAAACTTTTGAATTATGTATGCAGTTATTCAAAAACGGCTATGGAACGTGCCTGACACACACTTGGTCAATTTTTATTTTCAACTTTTTAAACTAATTATTATTTTCCATAAATTATTATTAAATTTTTTTCGAGGTAATAATGATTTTTAAATAATATCAGAAAGACTTTCGATTTATGCCAAAGATCTCTTCCTGCCTCAAAAATAACCGTAACACTACCTCATTATGAGATCGGAATGAAAAGATGATCATTACTTTTAGAATTTTTTAAATAAAACAAAAATAAAATTTCAATGTAAACAAATAAATAGCCTATTTTATTTTTATAACTAAATTTTAGGTGTTAAAAAAGGCTAAATTTGTTGTAGAGAAACTTGATTTTACACATATATTAGCAGTGGTCTTATAACGCGGGGATACAAATTTAAGCGGTAGGAGATATATATGCCCGAATTGTTTGGCCACAACATTATAGCAGAGAGATGGATATTCTTTGTTGGGATTATAACGCGAGCCAATATTCAGTGACACCCAGAGTTTACAAAAAAAGTTCTTTCAGTTCAAGAGTATATAACGAATTTTTGGTATTTTCCAGGTTTGCATGATGGTATCTTTATCATAAACAAATAGGGAATAGAAGATTTTTTAGGCTTTTTTGAGATATGAGTTATTGCGCACAGTAAATATATAAAAATTAAGTTAGTTTTGAACATAAAAATAAACACCTCAGATGGTTTGAATGATACTGACATAGACCAAAATGCTGCAAAATTGTATTTTGAAAAAAACCGAAAAGAAACTAAAAATATATAATTAAAATACATCACATAAAAAACATATTTAACATTTTCGAAAAACAAACAAGACACTTAAACAATAGTCAAAACTTTAAAATTTTTTAAAAATACTTAATTTTACCGGTACGCACCTTGACATTTTGCTGTTTTGTTTCTGAATAAAATTTAAATTTTACATCGTTTACTGAGGATACGTGGAATGCGAATGTGTTTTATTTTTTTAATATTTTTTATATTTTACAATGCATAAAAAAACAAATAAGGTATATGTTTGGTTTTCTGTTTAAGAGGATATTCCATTTTTAATTCTTATTTGACTGGATCGAATACTTAATATTTTTGTTTAAATTAGGTTTGCGTAAATGTGGCTCAAATTTCCCATATCTGTTCTGTCGTTAACAGTGTTTTTGCCTTTTTTAATTTCAATCATTTCCTTTATCTGTAATTTTTGGTAATTCATATCTTTGTTTTTTATAATGGTACTGTTATAATCAAAAGTGTGTTTTTCGTCCTGTGTGTATTTGTTTAACCCTGTTGAGGCGTTTTTTGTATATTTATGGCCATTTAATCTGTTCTTCAGTAATTGGCTCGTCATGCTTATATATTTTTGGGACAATTTGTGCAAGAGATCGAATATATTATATTTGATTTATTCATTAGAGGAGTTTTACTTTTTAAATTTGTGAACAATGTATTTAATTTATTATGTGACCTGTAGCATACGATGATATCATGCTTTTTTAAAATGTATTTTATTTTTTCTGACAGCTCACTAGTGTACGGTAATGCCACATATTTTTGTTGTTTATGTTCTATGTTTTTTGTTTTTACGTTATTATAAAACTTATATGTCCGTTTATCAATTATTTTGCTGATAGTCTTTTCGTTGAAATTATTATTTATTAGTGTCTCTTTTACTTTTTGCAGTATTTTTGGTCGGAATTCGGGAGACGTTAGGGAAATAGCACGATCAGATAGACCGATTATAACGCTATTTTTTTGAGTTTTTGAATGATTAGAGAAATAGTTTAGATATCTACCTGACCAAGTTGGTTTGGTGTACCATTCAGTTAAAATTTTGTTTTTTCTGCGTATAAGTGTCATATCTAGAATATTTATTTTATTATTATTCTCTATTTCGGACGTGAACTGTAATTTCTCGTTGAAACTGTTAAACTCTTGGAGAATTTCATTTACTTTATTTTGTGGTACGGCTGCTATGCAATCATCGACAAAACGTTTAAAAAATATTATGTTAAAATTTAATTTTTCTAAAACATTTTCCTCTAAATATTCCATTACTAGCTGAGCAATGGTAGATGAAATTGGTGATCCCATAGCACATCCATCGAGTTGTTTGTAAAAGGTATTTTCGTACTGAAAGTAATTTGTATTAAGAACGAGGTCAACAGCATCCATAAAATTATTTTTTGATAGCGATGTATGTTTTTTTAAAATTTCCCATTTTTCTGCTAAAATAGTGTGGACAAGTTGATTTGGTATGTTTGTATACAAAGATATAACATCTAGCGAATATATATATATATATATATATATATATATATATATATATATATATATATATGTTTATGCGGCTTTCACGGATTCCTGGGTGTGAGATGCAATAGCAGTGGTTATATCCACTGCTATTGCTGTTGTAGTGCTGAAATCACATTCAGCAAACGTACAACTATGTGCAACTTCGTGTGTAAATGAAGTAAAATGCGAACAGTAAATGCAAACTGTAGCAGGGAGGGTAAGTTTTGACATTCTCCCCGGTATGGTGGTACAGGTAGGCCATCATCTCGGTGGTGGTAGAATAGGATAAATTGTGTTATTTATATGTATATATATATATATATATATATATATATATATATATATATATATATATATATATACAATGTTTCAGAAATATTTTAATGCTCTATAAAGATCCCGTAAAATAATTAAATTAAAAACCGTTTCATATTACCGTGTACCATTTTATTGCTTTTATTTTCTCAGAGGTTTGCAGCGGAAGTATTTTTATTATTTTCTTCAAATACGGCAAATTAAAACAAAGTCCTTGACTAATTTAAAACGAAATACTTAAATTTAATACCCCTTTTTTAATTTAAATTGCTACAATTTTAACGATCTGTAAGAACTCTTTTACGTTAATTAAGAAGGAAATAAAAAGGAAAATATTTATAAATAAACTTTATTTTTAAAATTCGTGATTTTATTTTATGAAGGACCTATAAAAATGTTTACAAAATGATTTTAGATTCTTTTGATGAAATTGTTTCTTTTTGCCTTTGATTTAAATGAGTTTATGAATTTAGCGCATGTTGCGATTTCTAGAATTATATAGATTAGATTATATTCATGGATATAGAAGAAATTAGATTACCCCACAGCCATGTTACTGAAATCATCACATCTATTCCCCCATAGCGCAATAGCTTGTCATGGCCTCAATTCCTTTAAACTATGGCTGTTGAACTCCATGACGCAATAACCCCATAATCATGTTACTGAGGTCGTTACACTCAATTTCCCATAGCGGAAGAATTTGTGACCTTAATTTCTTCAAACTATGGCTGTTGAACCGTATGACTTAATAACCCCATGATTTCAGTAGCATTTTTATGGGAATATTGAGTCATGAGGTTATCGGGAAAAGAGGCCTTTGAGTCATGGGGTTATTAGAGGTTTAACAGCATTGGGTTTGCGTTAACAGGGTTCAACAGAATATCGCTTGGCATCTTCTATGTTTGCTGGTGGTAGATCAACTGAAAAAAATTCAAGATGCAGCGTGCTTTATACCTGGTCGCAGATAGTAATGGTTGGTTGGCGTGGGCTCCGCCTCCCTCTCTTGATGTCAGTTTAAGTGTGGCATACGTGTCGCTTAAAGAAAGTTTTCCAAGTAGAAGGCAGATTAAGTGTATCGTCTCTCTTATTCAGAGTGCCGTTTTATTCAATTTCGACGGATTCACGACTCAATCCTGCCTTGGTAAGTGCTCCGAGTTTTTAAAGTAAGAAACGGTATTCTCGACACGTGGTTGCATGAAGCCAGTGAGGTATTTTTCTAGTTTTTGAGTGGCAGAGTTGTAAGTCTTAGAGGGGCATTTGCTTGTGGATCTTTGGAAGTCCGTATAGTCTAGAGCTCCTGCTGGATTTTCAGTATAATATATATATATATATATATATATATATATATATATATATGTAACCCATTAGTTCAGGTTAGTTCAGGTTAGTATTAGTTGGCGCTCACGGAACCAATACTGTTTACTAAAAATATTTCATAATTTTGTTCATGAGAGTATTTTTTTTTTATAAATGAAGTAAAAAAATATTATACTAAGTATACAAATGACGAAAAGCTGTAACTAATGTTTAGCAATAAACCGCTGCAGTTTTACCTCATAAAAACGTTAAGAGCCTATAAAAACCGTAAAATAATTAAATTAAAAACTATTTGGCGTTTCTATGTGCCATTTTACTACTTTAATTTTCTTGAGGGTTTGCAGTAGCAGAATTTATTACTTCTTTAAAATACGGCAAAATAAAAGAAAATCCTGGATTTTAGAAAAATGGAAAACTTAAGTTTCAATCTTCACTTTAACATAAATTGCTCGGTACAATTTAAAATTATTTTCTCTACCATTATTAAATAATACCTTTTTGAATAAATTGCTCTTGGATTCCTAATAACATTTATTATTCATGGCTCGTGTGTAATGCTTTATTGCACACGGGTTGCGTGCTACAAAACATATCAATAAGAGTATTTATACTGGGGGAGCTCAGTGGATTCTGTAGCTGAAAAAGAGACATGGCTTCAGCAAAGTTTTTCATATTTATTCTGGACCCCATGATTACGAATATCGAGAGTGGGTTCTCAAAAAGTGGTCAGATAATTTTTTATAAATAAAAGAAATGTTAATTATTAAAAAACTATTTTTTTGTAAAATTAAAAAACTTAAATCTATAAATTCCGGCTAGGCCGAACCAGGCACGGATCCAAGAAGGGGGGGGCAGTGGGGATATCGTCCCCCCCCCCTCAAGAGCTTTGAGCTCAGGAAAATAGACTCGATTTTGTCTCTTATACTATAGTTTACTCAAGAACTAGAGAGAGTAATAAATCATTTTTTACCCTTTTTTCCCTCGCAATCTACCTATGTTCTTTAGTTAGGTGTCTTTGTCAAAATCTGTTAGCGACACAGAAGTATTAAAAAGGATTTTAATCCTTGTCATAGGCGTCGGAAGGAGGTTTATTTTATCACTAAGTATTTATGGCATAGAATATTATTTCGGTAATAAACTTAAAATAAAAAGTTTTTATAATATTATTTTATTTCTTGTGGTTTCTTAATAATTCACATACATTACAAAATGTAGATAGTTTTGACATATTTAACACAAATCACAACTGTATTTTTATTATTTTTAATTTTGTCATAGAAACTGTTTTTGGCACATTCAGACTAAATCGTAACCTTATAATTTAAAAACTTACAAAATAACCATTGTCAAAAATACAAAAAGTTAAACATATATAAAAAAATAAATTCGCCCATATAATATTAAAATATTTTTGGGGCTACCGGTCATATTTTTAGTAATTAAAAACATGTTTAGGACATTTTTAATTAGTTTTTAGTGTTACAGTTAAAATTAGACTTACTTATTTTTATTTCTATTGTATTGATATCTCAATTTAATTTACTTTATTATATAGAAATCCGATAGCCCCAAAAAAATTAAATAAACATGTTAATTCTACACGCTTAAGAAAAAGACACAAATACAATAATAAAAACTTACGACTTATATATATATATATATATATATATATATATATATATATATATATATATATATATACATATATATATATATATAATTAAAGAGTGCGACACACTAAAATGAAAATATATAAAAAAAAACATAAACAGCATTAAACGATAAAATACAAAAATTTAAATAATAAATCATGTTTACACTGGTAAACATTACGTATCTAATTCCTAATCAAAGTCTGTGAAGCTATCTTCGCTCAAATTGATTCCTCTATCACACCGATCATGAGATCGAACTTCCACATTTTGTTTTATTCTTTTATTATATGTACTTTTTCCAATTTTCCGCAGAAGTTCAGTTAAATTACTAATTTTATAAGTTGTGTTATTTCTAGCAACTCTACCTTTTACTTGAGATAGATATTTCCTTCTTCAACGGACAGTTTCCGAACGATCTATAAGAATAGATTTTCTATCTGTTTTTCTGTTTCTGTCATGCTGGAACACATCGCAACAAAACTTTTAATATTATTATCTAAATATTGATAACTTAAGGCATTCTAACCATTCATCGTAATAAGCTTTTCATTGAGGAAAAGATACCCTGGTATAACGATTTTCGAATAAATATAGAGGTGGAAGCCCATATTTTTTGGGTATCTCAATATTCTCAAATAATATATAAAAACAAGGGTAAAGAAGATAAATCACTAAGAACAAACTGTAAGGTGTACTTTGTTCACTGACAGAAATAAATTGAATTATCAGAAATTTTATTGTTGCAGAAAATTTATAAAAGCTTATAATATTTAAATATAATTAAATATAATTAGATTTACGGCAGTCCTCAATGTTGCAGCACTGGAGCAGCTATGTTGGAGGTTTCGGTAACAGTTACTCTCTATAGTTCCTGAATAAAGTATAGGAAAATAGATCCGATTCTGCCTCTTATACTAGAAATGTGTATGCTGCTGGCAGTTCCCTCTTGTCGGAAACTTGTTTTTTCTTGTGATCTAGTTTTTGAGTGGCAGAGTTGTAAGAGCAGTCTTAGAGGGGCATTTTGCTTGTGGATCTTTGGAAGTCCGTATAGTCTAGAGCTCCTGCTGGATTTTATATATATATATATATATATATATATATATATATATATATATATATATATATATATATATATATACATATATATATATATATATATATATATATATATATATATATATATATATATATATATATATGTATATATATATATATATATATATATATATATATATACATATAAATCATCCATCGGTATGCTCGGATAAAGGGATTTTACGTCGAAACTTGCAATGATGTCGTCCTTCTCAATTCTTACGGAGTGTAGAATGGTTAAGAAGTGCTCCGAGTTTTTGACGTAAGAGGTGGCATTCTCAACACGTGGTTGCATGAAGGCAGCAAGGTATTTTTCTAGTTTTTGAGTGGCAGAGTTGTAAGCGCTAACGATGGGTCTTAGAGGGACATTTGGCTTGTGGATCTTCGGAAGTCCGTATAGTCTTGGGCACCAGCTGGATTTTTCCCGTGGTATCAGTTTCTGTTTGACATCAGGTTCTATGGGTGACTCCATGATTTTGGTCTTTGTTGTTTTCTCTAGATATGTAGTGGGATCCCTTGACACGGGTTTGTAAGCAGGGTCTTGCAAGATATCGTTCATTTTTGCAGTATAGTCTTCGGTATCCATGGATAGAATCGTTGTGTATTTCCTGGAAGAATGATTTCTAAAATTCAAAATTTCTTTGCTTTTAATGTTATTTTTGCTTGTTTTCAGTCCAATCTTCCTAGCATATTGAAATATTTTTAATTAAGATCTTTATGCGATGGCTGATTTACAGTAATTTTTTTGGTGGAATTTATTTGACCGTAAATATTTCATTTCACTCTCTTATAGTCTGAGGCAACGCAAGTGCTCGTCTCTCTCCGGTTACACCAATAATAATAACCAGGCGATTTTAATTCTTTTAAAAAATACAATAAAATAAAAAATGAGTCGCATATATCTAAATCAAAAACCCTTTATTCCCTTTAGGGCGAATTTTTTCACATGAAAGCAGACGCAAAGCGTGTATACCGAATATCTGAATATATATCTAAAAATCCTAGCAGAGTCGTTTCGCTATCCTTCGCAAACGAAAAAAAGTGGCGTAGACAGATTTCACATCTAGAAAGCTCTAAAGGGAAATTAAAATTTATGAGTTTTTCCTCATCCATCACTGAAATGATCTGAATGGAATGTCCGTTAAAATAAAATGTGTGAGAAGAACACAAAATGCGTACAACTGCGGCCACTTGAAAAATAGAATTTGCTCGTTATTGATGGTCGGTTTTTACACTCTCTTTGTTTTAAACGCAGCTTTATAAAAGAGGTAATGATAGTATTTTTTCGTATTCCGTGGTACATGATATACGGAGTGTCCAATGTTACATTTTTCATGGGGATAAATGCATGAAGAAACTTGACTTATGTAATTGTTTTGTAAAACCCAGTTTTGCTGAATTTTAAACTTCTTTGGCACTTCTAGCTCTTTTAGTTTGTGTAACCTAAGGTAGGGTAACATAGTTTGCCAGTTGAAAATGTAGGTCGTTTTGTTGTTATAAAGGAAAATCACTCAACGATAAATGCGGTGAAGAAAATCCCTTCATTAAAATTGCGGCGAAAAAAATCCCTTCTTCCCAATGCCGTGTAAATAATCACACAACCGTACACACAAAAAAAGAATACTTAAAATGAGTTTACAGATTTTCTCGTAAATATATATTAAATTTGAAACTGTAGCTATCTAATTTAAGCAAATATATTTAATACGAGGTATGCCAAATACTTACTATGAAGAATATATATATATATATATATATGTATATATATATATATATATATATGAAGTAAATTGCGATCAGTAAATGCAAACTTCGTTCCAATCATATCCTTTCAGTGTTAGAGGTTGCACAGTTTGAATAAATTGCGATAAAACACAATCCATCCAATTCCACCACCATCGAAATGATGGCCCACCTGTACCACCATACCGAGAAGAAAGCAAAAAACTCACCCTCCCCGCCACAGTGATACGGCAGAGGTACATGTTTCGTCTCTACTAGACTCATCATGGTACCGACATGCACCTGTCTGTGCAAAGGACAGATCGGAAGGAAGCATGCAGTACTGAACACGGCTTCGCCGACTTCCCGCCGGATGGCATATATATGTTTATGCGGCTTTCACGGATTCCTCCGTTTGAGATGCAATAGCAGTGGATATATCCACATTATGCCGTTGTAGTGCTGAAATCACATTCAGCAAACATACAACTATATGCAACTCCGTGTATAAATGAAGTAAATTGCGATCAGTAAATGCAAACTTCGTTCCAATCATATCCTTTCAGTGTTAGAGGTTGCACAGTTTGAATAAATTGCGATAAAACACAATCCATCCAATTCCACCACCATCGAAATGATGGCCCACCTGTACCACCATACCGAGAAGAAAGCAAAAAAACTCACCCTCCCCGCCACAGTGATACGGCAGAGGTACATGTTTCGTCTCTACTAGACTCATCAGGGTACCGACATGCACCTGTCTGTGCAAAGGACAGATCGGAAGGAAGCATGCAGTACTGAACACGGCTTCGCCGACTTCCCGCCGGATGGCATATATATGTTTATGCGGCTTTCACGGATTCCTCCGTTTGAGATGCAATAGCAGTGGATATATCCACATTATGCCGTTGTAGTGCTGAAATCACATTCAGCAAACATACAACTATATGCAACTCCGTGTATAAATGAAGTAAATTGCGATCAGTAAATGCAAACTTCGTTCCAATCATATCCTTTCAGTGTTAGAGGTTGCACAGTTTGAATAAATTGCGATAAAACACAATCCATCCAATTCCACCACCATCGAAATAATGTGGATATATCCACTGCTATTGCATCTCAAACGGAGGAATCCGTGAAAGCCGCATAAACATATATATGCCATCCGGCGGGAAGTCGGCGAAGCCGTGTTCAGTACTGCATGCTTCCTTCCGATCTGTCCTTTGCACAGACAGGTGCATGTCGGTACCCTGATGAGTCTAGTAGAGACGAAACATGTACCTCTGCCGTATCACTGTGGCGGGGAGGGTGAGTTTTTTGCTTTCTTCTCGGTATGGTGGTACAGGTGGGCCATCATTTCGATGGTGGTGGAATTGGATGGATTGTGTTTTATCGCAATTTATTCAAACTGTGCAACCTCTAACACTGAAAGGATATGATTGGAACGAAGTTTGCATTTACTGATCGCAATTTACTTCATTTATACACGGAGTTGCATATAGTTGTATGTTTGCTGAATGTGATTTCAGCACTACAACGGCATAATGTGGATATATCCACTGCTATTGCATCTCAAACGGAGGAATCCGTGAAAGCCGCATAAACATATATATGCCATCCGGCGGGAAGTCGGCGAAGCCGTGTTCAGTACTGCATGCTTCCTTCCGATCTGTCCTTTGCACAGACAGGTGCATGTCGGTACCCTGATGAGTCTAGTAGAGACGAAACATGTACCTCTGCCGTATCACTGTGGCGGGGAGGGTGAGTTTTTTGCTTTCTTCTCGGTATGGTGGTACAGGTGGGCCATCATTTCGATGGTGGTGGAATTGGATGGATTGTGTTTTATCGCAATTTATTCAAACTGTGCAACCTCTAACACTGAAAGGATATGATTGGAACGAAGTTTGCATTTACTGATCGCAATTTACTTCATTTATACACGGAGTTGCATATAGTTGTATGTTTGCTGAATGTGATTTCAGCACTACAACGGCATAATGTGGATATATCCACTGCTATTGCATCTCAAACGGAGGAATCCGTGAAAGCCGCATAAACATATATATATATATATATATATATATATATATATATATATATATATATATATATATATATATATATATAAATAAGTAGATAAGTTTTTGTCCGTGTAATTTAAAATAAAATAGAATAAAATATTGGCGAAGCGGACGTGAAAATTTGTCAATCTACATGGTTCTCGTGTTAAAAAGTGCGCCTTTGCATCATATAAAGTTGAATTTATAATCAAAACACAGCAAATAAGACGACAAAGGCGACATCTCGATGGTCCACTTGATAATACAAGAACCACACAGATTAACAAAGTTTGTAAAAGAACCGTCATATGGTGGCGCGACGGTGAATTAAAACAGAAATATGTAAAATCGAGTACACGAAACGCGCTGCCCAAAGGATAGGGGTCTCATTTTTCGGTACTGGCAAGCAAGCCTACCGTTCATTTTAGCACCCAAAGCCACGTGTCGCACCAAACGATCCCACCATGAGAGCATCGTTTAGCGTGTTTCAAAGTCAAACAAGTAAATAAATAAGTAGATAAGTTTTTGTCCGTGTAATTTCAAATAAAATAGAATAAAATATTGGCGAAGCGGACGTGAAAATTTGTCAATCAGCGTTGTCGCCATCTGTCAGACCCGGAGTTTTTCCATATTTTGGAGTGCTCCGCACTTTTTAACACGAGAATCATGTAGATTGACAAATTTTCACGTCCGCTTCGCCAATATTTTATTCTATTTTATTTTAAATTACACGGAAAAAACTTATCTACTTATTTATTTACTTGTTTGGCTTTGAAACACGCTAAACGATGCTCTCATGGTGGGATCGTTTGGTGCGACACATGGCTTTGGCTGCTAAAATGAGCGGTAGGCTTGCTTGCCAGTACCGAAAAATGCGACCCCTATCCTTTGGGCAGCGCGTTTCGTGTACTCGATTTTACATATTTCTGTTTTAATTCACCGTCGCGCCACCATATGATGGTTCTTTTACAAACTTTGTTAATCTGTGTGGTTCTTGTATTACCAAGTGGACCATCGAGATGTCGCCTTTGTCGTCTTGTTTGCTGTTTTTTGATTATAAATTCAGCTTTATAGGATGCAAAGGCGAGATGATGGTTTGTACCGAATGCGGTGGCCTGACGAGTCCCATGTTAGGACGAAACAGCGCTGTCGCCATCTGTCGGACCCGGAGTTTTTCCATATTTTGGAGTGCTCCGCACTTTTTAACATGAGAATCATGTAGATTGACAAATCTTCACGTCCGCTTCGCCAATATTTTATTTTATTTTATTTTATATATATATATATATATATATATATATATATATATATATATATATATATATAATTGTTTGTGCAAAGGACATAATGTGGATGTATCCACTGCTATCGCATCTCACACGGAGGAATCCGTGAAAGCATCATAAACATATATACGCCTTCCGGCGGGAGGTCGGCGAAGCCGCGTTCAGTGTTGCATACTTCCTTCCGATCTGTCCTTTGCACAAACAAGTGCATGTCGGTACCCTGATGAGTCTAGTAGAGACGAAACATGAATCTCTACCGCATCACTGTGGCGAGGAGGGTAAGTTTTGACTTTCTTCTCGGTATGGTGGTGCAGGTAGGCCATCATCTCGATGGTGGTGTAATAGGATGAATTGTGTTCTGTAGAAATTCATTCAGACTGTGCAACCTCTAACACGGAAAGAATATGATGGAACGAAGTTTGCAATTACTGTTCGCTTTGTCGAAAATGTCCTTAGTCCTCGTTATTCAATTTGTTTGCAAGCGAAAAAAGAGGATAGCTTTCAAAGAATTTAGGTGTGTTTGCCTATCCTGTACCGACGAGAACCAATGAGCTCGAAACCGGTCTGCAAGTGGTAGTATACTGCCATGGGAGAGGCTTCCACCCCCTTCCTGACTTTTCCTTGCAATTTGATATAATGCTTTGTTTCTACACTGTTAAAAATAACCTTATATTTAATGTACATTCATTAATGCAATTTAATGATTGTGTACCTTAAATCGTGAATAAGTTACATGTACTTTGAAATTAAAGCTGTGTACATTAAATTTAATTGAACGTTACCTAAAATTTCAATAAATTACCTGAAAACATACTAAATTTAATGTATAATTACATTAGATTTAATGTAAAAATTATTAAATTTAATGCATTAATATTAAATGTATTTAATAAACGGTTTATTAAACACATTACCTTAAAATTAATGTGAAGTTTTTTTACGGTGTAACCATGTTAGAACAGAGTAAGTCTGCCCCTATAATATAAGGTTTTTTTAGTTGGTTAAACCAAATTAATTTCTCTAATATAAATATATACATCTAAGAACATGTATATTTTACTTACTGTTGGTATATGGATATCTACGAAATTAAATATTCAGATTACCTGAAATGCTAGGAGATGGCACCTCTTGTCTTTACATATTTCGTCTGCCAAGAAAAAAATTTAACATTCATGCTGCATGACAGGGAGTATGCAAAAAATTTCGATTTTTCCACTATTCCTCAACATTCATTACCTCATTATTAATAAATAATAACATTCATTACCTTATATTAATAAATATAAAATACTGTATTTTGTGACACGACAGAAAACAACTCTACATATTAAAATAAATGAGGAGCCAAGGTAAACATCACGTTTAAGACTTAATCTAGTAAACGAGTTGCTATATTTTAAAAACCGTAGAGGTAGAAATATTAATTATAGTACTATAAGTGATAAATTATCCCTGATATACTGGAACTATAAAATATTTGATATTAACCTCAAATACCAGTACTTTTACTTAACTTTGAAGAATATTGTTAATGATGTGGCACCAAAAAGGACTGTTAAAATATATCCAAAATACAAGGAATGGAGTAATGCCTGCTACAGATACCAGATATGTTAATTATAAGCGGTATGTCAGTTCTGGAACATCTGAGGATTTGAAGATCTACAAACAAAAAAGAAATATTGCTGTGAAAGTTATGCGCCAGGAAAAAAGAGAAAGTAGTTCCCGTGCATTGTGGAATATTTTTAAAACTTTGCTTCCTAATGAATGTAAAACTAACAGTTATTTGCAACTGAAAATTGATGATGAAATAATTTCAGATCAAATGATATGGCAAGTTCATTGAACTGCTTTAATGTTACCCGTATTGGAGCAATAGTCAGGGACATAGATAAAGCTGGACCAGATTTTCCAATTTTACCTAGACATGGGAGAGTGTTTTTGGAGAACTTTAAGCTTGCTACTGCTGACGAACTTAAGGAGATTATTTTTGACATTCCAAATAAAAATGGATCAGATGATATAAATGTTGTGTTTTTAAATAGTTGTTTTGATAACATAGCTCTACCACTTCTTAGTTTGATAAATTCATTCATTTTTAGCATGTAAAATTCTCGATGAATTAAAAATATCGACTATTGTTCCGGTTCCTAAAGTAAATAATTTTCACAGGGCTGTTGATTTGCGACCTGTTAACATGCTTAGTTGTGTTGAAAAAATAATGGACAAAGTAGTGATGAAACAATTGTTAGAATTTATAGAAGCCAAAAAAATTATAAATAGTATGCAATCTGGTTTTCGGGGTAAGCATAGCTGTAAAACTGCAGTGCAGTATGTCCTTAATGACTTGAAACATAGTTTCGATCAAAATATTCTTACTGGTGCTGTATTCTTAGATTTGAGGAGGGCCTTTGAGACTTTAGGTAGGGAAAGACTACTTAAAAAAGTAGAAAGTGCCGGTATGAGGTGTTGGAATTTATGAATAATTACTTAATTAATAGAAAACAAAGACTGAAATTGAATGACGTAGTATCTGACGAGATTAAAAGCAGCATGGGTGTTCCACAGGGTAGCGTGCTAAGTCCATTATTATTTGTTATATATATATTGACGATATAGTGAATACAGCTGGTGATTGTGTTATACATCTTATTGCAGATGATGTTCTTTTATATTTTGCATGTTCTGATGGTATTCAAGTGGTTGACATACATAGCTCTACATTAAAAAATTTATATTGGTTTTGTTCTTGTAAACAATAAAAAATAAATGTGGAAAAAACCAATTTTATGATAATCTGCAGTGAGAATGATTACAGAACTTTTTCTCGTGGAGATTCTATTATTAAAGTAGGCAATGAAACAATTGAAATGGTGGAAAAGTTTAAATATTTAGGAGTAATCATAGATAGACAATTTAAATTTAAAGAACATGCGAAACACTTAATAAAAATAATCTCTTATAAAATTAACTAGATTCAGAGACAAGGTGAACTAAAACAATCTTGTTTGACACTCTAATATTGCCGCACTTTGTTTATTGCTCCACAATTTTGTTCCTTCTTAATCAAAATGAAAAGGCAAGATTTCAAAAATTGCAAAATAGAGTCATAAGAGTTATACTCTCAGATACAAGAAGAACATCAATTAACTACATGTTGAAAAAAATGCAATGGTTTTCGGTAGAGGACTTCTTTTACTATCAAACATTGATCTTTATTTTTAAAATCAGATCGGGTAGTTCTTCTACATATTACAAAATCATATTAATTATAATAAAAATATACATGCATATGACACCAGATCGAAGGATGACTTTTATATTCCTCCAGTATTAAAGAGACAATTACAAACCTCTGTATTTTTTAAAGGTCTAAACAGTTTTAATCAATTGCCCACAAATATTAAATGTTTAAAATCTCTGAATAAGTTTAAGCAGTGTTATGTTTGAAGCAGTATTTTTTTAATAGGGTCTGTCCTTGAGGGACATGAACATTCTTTGCTTTTTTTTTAATTTGTGTCAGTTTAGTTTAGTATGTCGTTGTTCTGCAAAGCTTCGCGATGTATGATTGTTGTTTTTAATTTTAAAATATGAATTTAGTTGTTAAGATTTGTGTGTAATTATATATTAGTCGATGACTAAATAAAGGATTTATATATTATTAATAAATAATAACATTTATTACCTTATATTAATAAATATAAAATACTGTATTTTGTGACACAACAGAAAACAACTCTATATATTAAAATAAATGACGTGCCAAGGTAATCATCATATTTAAGAGTTAACCTAGTAAACGAGTTGCGATATTTTAAAAACCGGAAGGGGTAAAGTTGCGTAGAGTGGCATGTTTATTCTCCCAGTCACTTTGAAATTAAGTTTTAGAGGATGTGCCATTAGTAAATGATCAAATCGCAAATAAATGATCAAATCGCGTGAAAAACTTAAATTACATGCGTAATCTTGGATGAAGGGAAATTGTAGTGTATTTTTATAGCGATGACGTCTCATATAATGCTGCTTAAATAATAAAGACATTTACTGTTATTTTAGTTTTCGTCTAATTTTGTGATTCATGGTTCTATATCTCGTCTAAAACCAATTTGTTCCCAAGACTGGTAGTTATCCTAGTTAACTTAGCTTTGTGTAATGATTTTCGTAAACAATTTGTATAAGATTGATAATAACCTTATGCGTCGTTAATGTTTTAGTTATATGACATTTAACCCGGCAGTTTGAATTTTCGATTCAATTAAACACTTTTATAATTATGTTTAAACTACGAGAAAGGAAGCTAATCAAGTTTAAGGTTAACTAACCTACTAATAAATATTTATCTAGAGAGAATTTATGTGAGCAAAGGTATTTTTCTCACCTCTTATTAACCGACTTATAAAGGGTGTTGTTTATAGATGTATAGAACTTTAAAATGGAATAAAACAAAGATAAATTTTTTAAATTGACATGAAATTTACTTTATTCGAAAGATAACCTTCTGGCATTATAATTTAAATATGACTTCTGGTATATGACCGCCACGGCTGGCTCGGACGTAGTCTAATCTGGAGGTCCAATTTTCGATGACGTTTTCCAACATTTGCGGCCGTATATCGGCAATAACGCGGCGAATGTTGTCCTCCAAGTGATCAATCGTTTCGGGCTTATCGGCGTAGACTAGCGACTTCACATATCCCATTAGAAAATAGTCTAGCGGCGTTAAGTCGCACGATCTTAAAGGCCAATTCACGGGTCCGAAAGTGAAACTATGCGGTTACCAAACGTTTCCTTCAATAAATCAATTGTGGCACGAGCTGTGTGACATGTTGCGCCGTCTTGTTGAAACCACAGCTCCTGCACATCATGGTTGTTCAATTGATGAACGAAAAAGTCAGTAATCATGGCTTTATAGCGGTCACCATTGACTGTAATTTTCTGACCAGCATCGTTTTTGAAGAAGTACGGACCAATGATTCTACCAGCCCATAAAGCACACCAAACAGTCAGTTTTTCTGGATGTAACGGTGTCTCAACATACACTTGAGGATTATCATCACTCCAAATACGGCAGTTTTGTTTATTGACGTATCCATTCAAACAAAAGTGAGCTTCATCGCTAAACAAAATTCGCTTATGAAAATCGGGATCAACGGCAATCTTGTTTTGGGCCCATTCACCGAATCTACGCCTTGCTAGGTGATCGTGTGGCTTCAATTCTTGCACGAGTTGGATTTTGTAAGCACGCAAACCAAGATCTTTCCGCAAAATCTTCCATAAAGTGAATGGACACATATCCAATTTCTGTGCACGATGGCGGATAGACTGATTCGGGTCTTCCTCTACGCTACGCGCTATAGCAGCAATGACTTCTTCTGTACGCACTGTACGACGTCTCTGTGGATGCGTATTATCATTTAGAGTAAACGTGGTGCAAAAACGTTCCATAGTTAATCGAATTATGTGCTCTGATGGACGATTATGTTGACCGTAAAATGGACGTAGTGCGCGACACGTATTTCGAACAGAACCATGATTTTCAAAATAAATTTGCACAATTTGGAAGCGTTGTTCAGGCGTCAGTCTATTCATGTTGAAATGCCAAACCAAACTAAACATAAATCACTTGACAGCTGACAAAATGGCCGCCAGTTTAAAAAGTTTGCCAACTTAAAGTTCTATACCTCTATAAAAAAAAACACCTTTTAGAAGAAGGAGGTTCTCAACTATGTATTTTTTTCTATTTATGTACATCAATTACTCCGGAACGGCGGCACCGATTTGAATGAAATTTTTTACGTTATGTTTAGGAAGGTGCTGCGATAGTCCCATATTTTTTTGGACGAAATTGATGAAGTGAAATCCAAGATGGCGCTGACAATATGGCGGCCAAAAAAATAAATTTTGCCGATTTTTTCCAAAATTGGTGTGGGAGAGTTTTTAGGGTTGCACATAACGAATCCAAAATATTTTTAAAAAATTCAATATGGCGGACAAAAAAATCGATTTTGTCCGATTTTCTCCAAAATTGATACAGCGGAGTTTTCGGAGTCACACATGACGAATCTAAAATCATTCTAAAAAAATTCAATATGGCGGATCCAATATGCCGGACGAAAACATCAATTTTGTTCGATTTTCTCCTAAATTAGTATGGGGGAGTTTTCGGGATCGTACATAACGTCTCTGAAATTATTTTTAAAAAATTCAATATGGCCTATCCAGTATGGCGGGTAAAAAATAAATTTTGACCGATTTTTTTCAAAATTGATATGGGGGAGTTTTTGGGATCGCACATTATGAATCTGACATTATTTTAAAAAAAATAAATATGGCGGATCCAGGATGGCGGATTAAAGATTCTACATTTCTCGATTTTGTCTTAAATCATTATCGGGGGATTATTGTTAGTGTTAATTACGAATTTAAAATATTTTTTGAAAAACTCGATCTGGCCGATTCAATATGGCATCCTAAAAATTTTTTTTTTTTTCGATTTTCTCCATATCTGTTATAGGGGGTTCTTGAGGGTGTAAATTACGAATTTAATAATATTTTTGCAGGATTCAGTATTTTGGATTAAAAATTTTACATTTATCGATTTTGTTCAAATTTTGGACTGAAACGTTTTTAAGGATGTAAATAGCGAATATAAAATTATTTTAAGAAAATCTAATATGTCAGAGGAAATATGACGGTCTAGAAATTTCGAATTTCTGACTTTCATCTAAAATTGGTACTAGGAGGCTTTGAACGGTTTAGATTTAGATTAGATAAAGACGGTAAATTTTTTTTTAATTCAATATGGCGGATCCAATATAGTGAGTTAAAAATTTTACCTTATTCGCATTTTATCAGATTTGGTATTAGGTTGTTTTTGGGGTCGTGTATTACGAATATGAAGTTAATTTTTTACAACTATTAGGTTGACAAGATTCTTGGAGCGTATACAAACTAAATATGCAGTATATAATATATCGAGCTAAGAAAGGACCCCGCATCAATCAAATGGAAATTGGATCCCGGTCAAATTCGTTGAAAATTCAGTATGTTGTAGGTCTAGATGTGCTGATCAAAAGTTCCTATGGGCATAAAATCCAAAAGTTAATATTTTTCGAGATATAGATTGATGAGTTGCACCCGCACCAACCAAATGGAAATTGGATCTCGGTCAAATTCCTTGAAAATTCAGTATATTGTAGGTCTAGATATTCTGATGAAAAGTTCCTATGGGCACAAAGTCCAAAAGTTAATAGTTTTCGAGATATAGAGGGTTGAATTGCGTCCGCACCAACCAAATGAAAATTGGACCCCGGTCAAATTCATTGAAAATTCAGTATGTTGTAGGTTTAGATCTCCTGATCAAAAGTTTCTGTGGGAACAAAGTCCAAAAGTTAATAGTTTTCGAAGAGGTTGTAAAACTATCAAAAAAAGAGGTTAAAATGGAGTTTTGCGTTCAAAAAACCATTGAAACTACTAGCCTCACCTTGATCATTGACCTCAAGGTCACATAAGTTTCAAATATTTCGAAAATTGAAAATTATCTCAGAAAAAAGGTTTTTATCTTTTAAATCTACTTCTTAAAAAAAAATTCCATAAAGAATGACATCTTGACAATGTTTGATCTTGACCCTTGATCTAAAGGTCATAGTCAAAATTACAATTGGTGATCTCCTTCATTATCCTAAACCTATCGATCGAAGTATTTTTTTATTCAATATTTTGGTAAATAGTTTGCAAAATTTTACGCTGCATACACACACACACACACACACACACACACACAAGAATACATTGGCCAAACAAACAGAAGAGTCTCCACAAGGGTCCAAGACTATAAAAATAACATAAAGAATAAGCAAACGACATCAGCTTTATTTCCAACATCATCAGGAGAGAAGATGCACAAAATATTTCAAATACATGGAACTCTACTCAAAACCAAACCAAAAACAATACACCAGAAAAACAGGACAGCGGGCCGAGAAGAGGCACAAACCCAGAGAAGCCAAGAAACCAACCAGGCAGTACCTGCGCAACTTGAAAATGCCAGCTGATATGTTGGCGAAACGTCGTGAATATATTTCTACTGACGAACGGATTGAAAACCGGAAAAACATCAGTACATATATATATATATATATATATATATATATATATATATATATATATATATATATATATATATATATATATATATATATATATATATATATATATATATAATGTGTATTCTACATTTACATTCGCTTAAGTTAGCCAAACAAGTTCACAAGATAGAGAGAGTGAGAAAAAGAGATAGATAGAGAGAATTGATCCCTCCGCCTTGCCTATGTCATGTAAATGATGGATCGGGCGCAACTCATCCTTCTGTATCTCGAAAACTATTAACTTTTGAAGTTTGTGCTTATAGGAACTTTTGTTCAGGACATCTAGACCTATAACATATTGAATTTTCAACGAATTTGACCAGGATCCTATTTCCATTTGGTTGGTGCGGGCGTAACTCATCCCTGTGTATCTCGAAAACTATTAACTTTCGGACTTTGTGCCCATAGGAACTTTTGATCAGCACATTTAGACCTACAACATACTGAATTTTCAACGAATTTGACGGGGATCCAATTTCCATTTGATTGTCTCAATTTCTTTAAATATCGATATAGGAAGGTTTTGAGGCCTAAATTACCAATCTAAAATTAATTTGAAATTTAAGATAGTGGATTTACTATGACAGACTAAATATTTGTTTGATACAATTTCACTGGTATTTGGAGAACTCTAAGAATCAAAGAAGTTTTAATGGTTCATTTTAGGGTGATTTAAAATTTTTGATAAAATGCGTACTTTTTTGCCACCTTGGAGTCATTGCGAGGTACACTAATCTCGATTAGTCCTTAGTTCAAATAATTTATGGATATCATAATGAATTCAAAACTAAAAATCCAAAAATGAAATATTTATAAAAAAAATTGAACCGACTTCTAAAGGTGCGCTAAAAAGTGAAAAATAATTATAAATTTCTATACGAAATTGAAATTTTTGAAGTCAGCGCTAAATTTTTCTAAATGAAACAAATAACTACTAATATATATAAATTATGGTAAGAAAGTAATTGCAAATAAAGTATTGTTGATTTGTTTATGCGAATCCCATTTTGTCAGGTATTCGTTTAGCGCACTTTTAGAAGTCGCACTAACGAGCATTTGGCCTCAAAAACCGGACAAAATTAATAACGTCGTTGTTTTTGACTCTAGACATGTCAAAATTAGTATCCGGGGATTTTTGAGGGCGCTAAGTTGATTTCTGGCATTATTTTAGTAATCGGGTGAAGGGGGGCTGATTTAGGGTGGGGAGGGGGAGGGGAGTAATATTAAAAAAAACGTAAAGGTTATCGTTTTATATGTTTTTAGGTGCTCTGATTTCATTTCTGGCATTACTTTACCAATCGGATGAAGGGTCGCTGACTTAAGATGGGGAGGGGGAGGGGAATAATATTAAAAAAACGTAATGGGTATCGTTTTATATGTTGACTTAGGGTAATTGTACGTTTTCCCATAAAAAATCTATCTCAAGATAAAAACAGTCTCCTTATTGTGTGATCAAGTAGGTCCTGAAGCACAACTTCAACGCTCTCGTAACTCGAATTGACTTTGGTTTTGGATAGCAGAGTTTCTTTGCTTCTTTAATTAGAGCACAACAAGGAAATATACCCTTATTGGAATCGTGTAACAACTCCCACTGCCTCCTTGTAAAGTCACCTTCAATAAAGATTTGCAAAGCTTGCTCAGGTGTGTAATTTTTTACTTTCGGTTTCTGAGCAGTATTTATTACCTTCCTGTAAAGTTTGGCCCTTGTTGGTGTTGAAGTTGCATCTATTATAAGTTTAGAGGCCTCGGCATTTCCAGACATTCGTTGACGTACGCTGGTTGGCTCCTCAACAGGTACCTGTTCGCGGAGTTCTTTTGTATTTCGTCGTTTACTACGATCATGTAATTCTTGGAAATGCTTCCTTGGGCGTCCTGTAGAATTCGTGGCCTAGTGATGTGCTGGTATTGATGTATTAAGCAATTTCTAGTTTTTTTTTTCAAAAATCTTTCTTCAATATAGTTAGATGATATCCATCTTTTCTTCAAATCACTATTAAAATGTTTTAAAACGTGACTTAAGGTATAGTACTTGTTTTGGAGACATTTCATCATTTCGCAAAGCTTATGTTCCATAAATGATACCTTATCTTCAAGTGTTCTGGATGTGCTATGTTTAAAAAGCATGTATAGCGTTTTACGATATACCTCAATAACATTTGACGTCAAATTTGTACCTATAGGAAAAAAAAATATGTATGTAAGTAAAAAATAACAAAAATTATTGCAAAAAAAAACCGTGGAACTCAAAGCGGTTTTTTTAAGAGGTGGAAATATGTGGAAAATGTTTTGACTCTTATGATATGACTAATGTCTACAGTTTGTTATAAAAAAAGAATTGTAGCCCGACCTAGCTCGGAACATTTTCAAAAACACTAATTAGTTAAAAAGAAGAACAAAAAAATAGAAAATTGTCTTGCATATTGTTTTAGGTCCATAAGAATACTAAACAGTCATTATATTTTTAAATAATATATATTTAAATTAACTATATACCTTGTTTTTCAGATTCCATCACAAAAAATTTTTTTACTATTCACTTTACAAAATACCAAACACCAAACACAAGTCTAAAAAGAATCTATCAAGAACGAATGCGTGCGTATTGGACGAAGCTTAGATTGCAGATTGCAACTGTGCGGAGCGTAGCTGCGTGGAGGGGCCACTTTATTATATTTATATGAGAGTACGGTTACTCAGGTATACAAAAAAAATTATTAGATTACTTGTTTAGTTTGCATTTCTCCTTTTGGTCCGGTTTTTGAGGCCAAATGCTCGTTAGTGAGTCGGTTCAATTTTTTTTATAAAAATTTTATTACGTTCTATATCAATTTTAATTGATGATTTTTTCAAAAATAAATGTTTAAGAAAAATGGCAAAATACAGATGGATGTCGTGAATCAAACTACCGTTACCCTTTAACTTTTGGAATTCAAATTTTCGAAAAAATTTTTTCTTGCTCGTAATTTGTAACAAGAAAACAAAATTTATAATATGGAAACAAAGTAGATGTAAAACAGTGTAATTTATTCGCGCAACGAACGGTAATGCGAGCAGATAATCCTTTCATATTAGTCACGTACTGTTAAACTTTTCAATTTATTTAGAAACTTTATCCCTTTCTCCAGTCATTAATTAACCCAACCTAGGAGATCAACTAACTCTAACAATGGCTGTTATGCCAGGATTATAATAACATATTACTTTATATTACCTGCCTTAAGGATATCAAAGGAAGTTCAAAATATTGACAGAGCGTATCTTGCGGAGTTAACGGTGTCTTATGTTGTGGAAAGTGGCTCTGGAAGTTACTGGCTTTAAACTGTCAGTTACCTTGATCAAAGTTTAATAAGATAAATGTCACTGAGTACCGTGTTTAATAGATTTATTTTACATAACAATAACATAATGTGTAAAAGTAAGATAGTACAAAAAACTATGATTTAGGCATTATGGTAAGAAATTACTGTCCAAATCAGGGCTAGGTAAGGAGTAGAATAGCGTAAGGTAAAAGAGCTTGTTGGAAAAGCAATAGTTTCTAATAAGCAATATAAATTTTGGATAAAAATAAAGTGGTACAACTTCTGTTATAACCGGAAGTGCCGCCATCTTGAAAATATTTTAGCCGAATTGCCCTTATCAACTTTAGTAAAATGCCAAATTTTAAAAATTTTCCAAAGTCTATTTTCCAAGAAATCGATCGTGGCATTTCTGTGACAGTATTCAATTGTGAACTATTGGAAATGGATTGTTCTAGGTCGCGTGTGGCCCTTCCGCTCAAAATTTACTACTGTCCATATTTTTATCTCTATATCTATCTTATAAACCTAAAAAGAAGATTTAAAAAAATTCGCTGCGACAAAGGAATTCTGCACTGTTTCAGGGAAACTGCTGTCAGCTGGCCAGAGCAAGATTCGTCTAATGCTTCTTGGTACCCAAGTGCACACCCGTGTGTTTATCCACAAGAAGGTTTTTATCAATAAAAGAAAGATCAGTTTCTCAAAACACATATCTCTATTTAACAAATTAAACAGTATTTACAATTGAGAAACTTAAAGATAATTTTGGAATATGATTAAAAAAAAACTTAAAATTATAAGCTCTATAGGTTGTCCTGATATTCCCCTTAGTGAAATATTCCCAAATTTGAGCTGATAGTATTAATAAATTTTGATAAGCCCGAATTAAAGAAACCTACTAGAAATAAAACAAAATCATTAATTAAATTGCTTAATTAGGAATAAAATGGCCGGTGGACTCCATTCTCCGATAAAGAATAAATTATTTTTAATTAATTTCTCCTTTCCATGAGTAATGCTCTCTGAAAGATCAAAAAAAATATAAGACAGAAACAGCAAAGTTAAGCCTTCTTACACTGGTAAAACACTCAAACCTACGCCAAACTGACTTAGACGCATTCTAAATCATAACTAACGTTAATTAATATCTGAAAATCAAATGCAACTTTCAACCCTTAGAATTTTCCCCGGTTTAGTCGCGCTGGTTCCGACATGCGTTATTTTCCACCAATAGAACGTACTTTCTGTAAGTTTTTGGTTCCCTGATTCATAAGTGTCCATGCGACGAATTTAATTTAATATTAGAACTGACCCGACCTTAAATCTAATAATTATTTTATACAAATGTAATTGATAACTATTCTACACTTATATTAAAAGTCCGTGTGTATACCCATAAAAAAAACCATACGTTTTATCCATTTATAAATTTTCTTATTCTTATTTTTGTCAAATATGGGAAAAAATGGGCAACAGACGCGAGCTTTGTACATAATAACGATCCAAATCCTTATACAAAGGGCTCAAGTAAATTTCTTCATTTAGTAAAATTTATTTAAAGTTAATAAATGTTAAAAAATGTATAGAAAAGAAACAAATGATACAATCTGCAATAGCTGAATACCAGTATTGCTCAGGTCATAATTTTAATGTAAACGAAACTAAGGTGCTAAAATTAGTGTCTGGTTTTTTTAAACATAAAATTAGAGAATCAATGAAAATTTGTAAATATCCTTCTTCTTCTTCTTCTTCTTCTTCTTCTTCTTCTTTCTAACACAGTTAACCATGCTAGTAGGCGATTGCCTGTTCATTGCCACCACGTCTTCCCCGGAAGATGAGGTCCAGCATTCTCGCCATTGTTTTGGTGGTTTTCCCTGCCATCTTTTTCCTACTGGGTTATTCATTTTAGCGCTCTTAACGAGTCTACCGTCTTCCATTCTCCCTATATGTTCGTTCCAGAATATTCGCCTTTGTCTAACCCATCTTCCTATGGCTTGTATCCCTCTCCTTGTCATCAGACAATAAATCCACCTAGATTTAACAAAGTAAGAAGAGAAGATTGAAAATGTTCACAAGAAAATTAAGAATAAAGGAAGAAAAATAGTTGACAACCGTTCTGCTCACACAGACTTACTAACACTTACAAACATAAGAGTCATGTTTTTGCCTATCAATACTAGCAGTAGTCTTCAATCGTTGGATCAAAGTATCATCACACTTTTAAACGATTTTATCGCAGAGAAGTCATCAAATATATTCTTACGTGACTGGAAAAAAACATTACCCTACGTGCTCCTGGCTATGAAATTAGCAAAAAGAGGTAAGTATACCGAAAGTCACGTTGCTGTTAAACATTTCTTCAAGATATGTGGGTTTTAGATCGGTATGGGTAACCAAGATTTTGAGCAAGAAGAAAATGTCGGTTGGGCTTAGTAAAGCAGAGTGCCATGTCCAAATAAATAAAAATATTAACGCCGGACTTCGTATGGGTAGATGATTATGGGTTGTTACCAGAGAATACATGGTTGACGACATTGTTGCGAATTGTGTGAGCACGTTTACAGACAAAAATGGTATGTAAGATGACAATGATTAGGAAAACGGGATTTTGGATTCACAATTAAAACTCATTAAAAATGCAGTTTTGAATGCACTGGTTTACAGGTTTTTTGAGTTGTCTGTTGATATTTATAAATCAGTTTTTATTAAGATTTAAGGTACCAAAAGGGAAACATATGATAAAGTAACGGATTACTTTAAGTAAATCAATTACTTACATGCATATAGATTTATATATGGGACAATCCGCGTCAACCGGATCAGAGCTATGACCAAAATTAGAAGCAACCAAAAAAATCAACCACTGGCTAATTTTAAAGCTTATATGGCGGCAGGAAATCGGAGAAAAATCGTGTGTTTAGCAAAAAAGCTTGTAAAAATAAAAATTCGCAACTAGTCGGGTCGTTTTTAACTCAAATTGTAGTTGATAGACAACCTTAAAAAGTTAGCATGGTAAGTTGGAAATATTCAATATGGCAAATCTAATATAGCGGTACAAAATTCAATATGGTGGCCGAATTTTGAAAATTAACTGATTTGCACCAAATTTAGTATACGGGGGTTTTTGGAGTCACTGATGACGAATCAGAGGTCAGATTTTCAAAACTCAAGAGGACAGATCCAATATGGTGGACGTTTTTTTGGAAAATCAAGTGATTTGCACCCAACTTGGCATACGGGGATTTTTGGGGTCGGTGATTACGAATACGAGGTCGGACTGTGGAAATCCGAGATTGAAGATATAATATAGAAGATTGGGTTATTGATTTTCCTCCATATTGAGTCCACCATCTTGAATTTTGAAAATCGGATTCGAGAACAGCGACCCCAAAAACTCCTGTATAACAAATTTTGTTCAAATAGATTGATTTTCAAAAATGTCGTCCGCCATTTTAGACTCGCAATCTTGAAATTGGCAAGCCTAACTTCGTGATCACCAACACCCAAAACCCCCTATAACAAATTTGATGCAAATCGGTTGATTTTCAAAAAATACGTTCGCCATTTTAGATCTGCCATATTGACCTTGAGAATTATGAAAATTCAGATTCGTAATCAGCGACTCTAAAAACCCAAATTTGGTGCATCTCGGTAGATTTTCAAAAATTCATCCACCATATTTCATTTTTGACCGCCATATTTGATCCGCCATGTTGCGTTTTGTCAATCTACCACACCAGTCTTTTAGGGGCGGCGTCCATCAGCTATAATATGAGCCAAAAACGATCCGATCGCTTGCAAATTTTTATTTTTACAAGCGTTTTATGCTCGATACTTGATTTTTCACTTGCTTCCGGCCGCCCTATTGAAACCGCCGTATTTGATTTTTCAAAGGCGCACTCAGCATTTAAAAATAGACATTCTAAGCTTCAAAAAGAGCCCTTGGATGATTTTTTTGGTTGCTTGGTCATAGCTCTGATCCGGTTGATGCGGATTGTCCCATAGATATTTTTTAAGTAAATTTAAATATCAGTATAAATTTTTCTGTTGAAAGAAGCCGCTCCTGCATCTCCGTAAGTGAAAAACTGGGTAAATGGAAAACCTGTATAAGCGAGAAAAAAAATCCCCAGCTCGAGCTTATCCGGGTTTGACTGTACTTTCAATTCATATTTTATTTACATGAAACTGTTTTTACAAGTAAGAGTTTTTCTTTATATTTGAGACCCAAAAAGCCCACGTATAAACCTTCTTACGAAAAATAGTTCCCTCCATTTGTATACATTACCGTAATTTTAATTTGGGACACATTTATGTCATAAATCTTATTTAAAAGTGCTAGTAAAAGTAATGTGCCTCTCCGCCCATTGAGGAACAAATTTAATCCTTGAAAACGACGGGAGTTATCTAATTACACAAGTTTACCTCTATTTTCAGTGTGGAAAAACGGTTTAATGCCCATTTAAAAATCTCGTTTTTGCTCGTTTGAAGCGGAGTAAAATTTTGAAATTTGTCTCATAAATTTATTTGATGCGCGCCGCTAAAAGGTGAATGCGTTAAGAAAAGAATGAAAATTCACTTAAAATTTGTTTGAAATATTTTTAAATGGAGCGTACTAAAAAAATCAAAGATACGATGTATATTGGTGAAAGAGTTTAGTAATAGAATTGCTGCTGTAAATGAAATCAGGGGCGGATCCAGCCTCAGTCTTTGGGGGGGGGGCGGTGATATCACAAAAGTACAGTATGGCAATCGAAAGCAAGTTGTCGCTGGGGGGGGGGAGACACCAGCAACATTACCATTTCTAGTAAAAGGCAGGGTCGGGTCTATTTTTCTGCATTTGAAGCTCTTGGAGAGGGGGGGGCATTACAAGAAAAAACAAGTTGTCGACAGGGGGGAAGGATGCGAGCAGCGTACACAATCTTAGTATAAGAGGCAGAATCGGGTCTATTTTCCTTAATTCGAAGCATTTAGGAGGTGGCTTTGGCAAGAAAAACAAGTTTACAACGGAGGGGGGGGGAGTGCCAGCAGCATACAGATTCCTAATATAAAAGGCACAATCGGTTCTATTTTCCTGAATTCAAAGCTCTTAGGAAGGGGAGGGGCGATCGCAAACATACACATTCCTATACTTTAGTCAAGAATCAGAGAGAGTGATAAAACTGTTACCGAAACCTCCAACGTAAATCTAATTATATTTAATTATATTTAAATATTATAAGCTGTAACAATAAAATTTCTGATAGTTCAATTTAATTTCTGTCAGTGAGCAAAGCACACCTTACAGTGTACCCTTAGTGATTTATCTTGTTTGTGCTTGTTTTTATATATTATTTGAGATTAGTGAGATACCCAAAAGATATGAATTCCACATCTATATTTATTCCAAAATCCTTAAACCAGGGCATTTTTTCCTCAACCAAAAATTTATTACGATGATATCAATATCTAGATAATAATGTTAAAAGCTTTGTTGAGATGAGTTCCAACATGACAGGAGTTGGAAAATTAACTATGTACTGAATACTGAAGGAGAAAAAAACGACTGGAATTATTAGTACTCCCAAGCTACATTCGATCACAGGCAGACGAAAAACCTCGTTGGAAGAAGAGGTGTAAACTGCAATAAAAAGAGTTGTACATATATTTAATTATGAGAAGCAAATCCCAACCGTCCGCAAAATTTTAACTAAAATCAATGAAAGTCGTCATTTACCTGAAACTAAAAGAACTGAGGTCTGGAAATTACTCAGAGAACCCAATTTTTTCTGGGAAAAAGCAAATAGGAAATCTGTTCTTATAGATCGTCCGGAAAATGTCCACTGGAGAAGGAAATATCTCTCTCAAGTTAAAGGTAGAGTTGCCAGAAGCAACACAACTTACAAAATTAGTACTTTAACTGAACTTTTCAAAGATAAGATTTTTTTGAATAAAGTTACTGTTGAAAATTGGGAAAAATCCATGTAATAAAACAATAAAAGAAAATGTGAAAACTCGATCTTATGATCGGTGAGATAGAGGAACCAATTATAATTAAGTTGAGCGAAGATAGCTTCACCGACTTTGATTACAAATTAGATACGTAATATTTACCAGCGTAAACACAATTTATTATTTAAATTTTCTGTAACATATAAAAATTATTTATATTTGAATCCCTTTTTAGTGTTTAATTGTAATTCTGCAGAGGTTTAAAAAATAAATAAACTGAAACATCAAATATCCTAAAAATGTTTTTAATTAATAATAAAATGACCGATAGCCCCAAAAAATTTTAATATTATATGGACGAATTTATTTTTTTATATATGTTTAACTTCTTGTATTTTTGACAATGGGTATTTTGTAAGTATTTAAATTATAACTATAATATAAATTTTTTGAGAGAAAAAGGCTACGTTTTAGTCTGAATGTGCCTAAAACGCTTTCTATGCCAAAATTAAAAATAATAAAAATACAGTTGTGATTTGTGTTAAATATGTCAAAATTATCTATATTTTTTAATGTATGTGAATTATTAAGAAATCATAAGAAATAAAATAATATTACAATAACTTTTTATTTTAAGTTTATTACCGAAATAATATTCTACGCCATAAATATTTAGTGATAAAATAAACCTCTTTCCGACGCCTATGATAAGGATTAAAATCCTTTTTAACACTTCACACATCCAAATATCTATTGCTATCCAACCCAAATAGTCCATTATTATTGACCGGTATTTCTGATTATAAAATATCTAACTCATTCTTATGAAAAATATATGTGTTTGCAAAAGACACCGAACTAAAGAACATTGGTAGTTTGCAAAGAAAAAAAAAAGGTAAAATATGATTTATTACTCTCTCTAGTTCTTGAATAAACTATAGTATGAGGTAAAATTGGGAAAATTTTCCTGAACTCAAAGCTCTTGGGGGGGGGGGGCGATCGCCCCCCCCCTTTGGATCCGCGCCTGAATGAAATAATATAAGTTTTGTCTAGAAATCAAATATCTGCAATAGTGTAGACAATGCGCAATAGGGAAAAATGCCCGAGAAATTCCGAAGTGGTTCGGGATAGCTTCATCGTGAAGAAAAAATTCTAAGACCCTCTACGTTTTTTGATGATTCGTACATGGCAGGTGTTTTGCAATAAGCCGTCAAAGTACGAATTTTGCAATTTGTTATTTTTTTTTATTTAGTGTCTCAGATATTGATCCTAGACAGGCAAGTTAAATGAGCGAGTTGTAGGCGTTAGAAATACCGATAAATGTACTATCGCCGACTCCGATTCGATAATGAGTTATTGCGAAAACAGTAAAAAAAAACATCCTTTAGTTTTATTTTGCAATAACAATTGCAAAATGTGATATTTCTTGTCATTATAGTTGTAAAAGATAGCCCTCGCGATTTTGACATTGTTATTAAACAGCCTCATTATGATTTATATGATTGCATCGACTCCAAACATAGTGGATATTGTTCATAAGACCCTACAGTTTATTGTTTTTTAATAGGCATGATGACTAATTTTGGAAAAATACTCCACGATGTTTTTACGCACCTGCTTTATACAAAATAAATCTTATTTCCGCAAAAAATTTATGTTTTGGAGGAAAAATTGGCCTTTTTAAAATACAATTTAAACTTCGCACCAAAACGCTAGAATAGTAATGGCGTCCGTCTGTGACGTCACCCTTTCGTAAACACTTGACAAGTTGTATCATATTGCTTGTTTTGATTCATATTTTCCATTATTTTGTGCGATAATCATGAATTCTAATGTGTATCGATAGTGTGTAGTTCCTCCATGTAATAATACATCGATAAAAACTCCCAATAAGTTATTTATTAACGTGACAATGAAGAAAAATATCAGAAATACGTGGCTAAATCTTGCAAGGCGAGTGTATCTGTTAATTCAGTGATATATTTCTGCGAAGATCATATTGATGTAAGTATATATTTTATATAAATAAGTGGCGAAGCTCGCAAACAAAATATATCTAAGGTAAATATTTGTCAATAACATTGTCGGTCCCGTTTGAGGTTAGATTTCATTTCTTTATTACTGTATTATTTTTAAAGTTCCTAATTAAAAGTTTTTTCTTTTTCCAGTTACCAAATGATATGGAAAATTATATACAGTACCATGTAATGGGTTCAGTTTTACAAGTGCGCATAAAGTCAGGGTGTATACCCACAAAATTTGAATGCTAACCAGGCAGAAGCAAACGAACTTCTGACACCTCTGAGCGTCCCTATGTTCTCAAAAAACAAAGAAGGTGTCTAATTGAAGAAAGTGACAAAGATGTAACACAAACAAAACCACCTACAGAACATTTAGAACTCACAGGCACTTCATCAGAAAATTCAGGTGCGTACCCATTGCTTTTTTATACTGGTAACCTGTTTTAATGAATTCAAATGAATATCTTTTCTGTTAGCCGGTTTAATCATAACATCATAGGTACCACAATGATTTCAAACAATCTTTGTGGTACCTATTATTATTATTATAATATTATTATAGTCTGTTGCAAAAATTATAGTACATAATAATATGTAAATAGTTACAGTTTGTTCACAAGTACTTATTTTTATTTTTTAGCTTTACATACAATTGAAGATCTAGAAGCAGCTACCACCTTTCCAAAATCAGCTGATAAATCAGTACAAGTATATATATTATACAAATTCAGAAGTAAAGCTGTCCAGACTGAAAAAAAAGTGCACCAGTTAACCTCTTGGCAAATTTGAGCTATTGGCCTTGACAAATCCTTATTCCATCACGTTGTTGTACTTTTGGAAGCACGAAACTGACACACTTGATAGTTTTATCCACAAAATATCTGATTAACGATGCAAATAAAGACAAATTCGAACGATAAAGGCGATAAACAATTACGACTGATGTGATGTTTACGAAAGCGTGACGTCACGCGCTTCTGATTGGTGTTCGATCTAATATGGCCGATTTCCATATTTTGTGTTTTTATTTTTACTAAAATAAATATAATCTCACATGTAATCTAAAAATAAATGCGTTTTTTAGAATCTGTCTATTCTATATAATTACTTCAAGTCATAATTTTAGCGATTCTTCATTACAGTCATCATGCCTATTGTGAAAGGATAGGTTGAAAATAACATTCCCATCTTTTATAACAAAAAAGGGATATTTTTGTAGGTTATAAATAATTAGAATTGTGGCTCGACTATTAGTCGTACGAATTTCTTATATTAACAGTTCAAAAGTTGCTATTTTATTTAACTTCAGATAAAACTATTTCCTTTTGTAATATTTACACGAATGTCAATATGCCTATATATTAAAAGCTATTTTAATCTATACATCCAAATATCTTTTAAAATGCTCCATTTACCAAAAAATGATTTAGATAAAAATTGTCAAGGACAGAGAGTACCAATAACCTTGACCTTGAGGTCAATTTTCAAGATTATTTAAAAGTCACGGTGATTTTTTTAAATGGAAACCCCCATTTTTTGCAGAAATGAAACGTCTAGAAAAATTTTTATCCAACGTTATCAATAACATGGGTGGTAAATTCATATCTAGAGATCATTTAAAGATCAAAAATCCTCATACTTTAGATTGATGTGAATGAACCAATAATTCGAACCTGAACTAATCTGACCTAATAGTGATGGAGAGAAACTATTTCTACAAAACTTGCTGGAAATCAAAGTGTATTAAGCTGACTTTGATATTGAAGATCATATCAAGGTCATAATAATTTTTTAAATGGAATTCTATAATTTTGACCTCGAAAATGGAGATTGAGTAAAAAATTTTACCATAGCATATGATCTTGAAATGACCAAATTTTTACTTTTGAAGATGAAATTCAGTGGCCTCCTCTTGGACCTTGCGGATCATCCACAACGTGAAACTGCGGAAAATCTGCTAAACTTGGACTACTGGAAGAATTTCAAACATAAGAGAAAATAAATAAGATTGACTTGATTCAAATAAAAATTGTTTCAGGCTATAACAAACGTTGAAGGTGCTTTCGACAAGTGGATAAAATGTAAGGGTGCGAACGATCTAGACCATCTTTATCTTCGGGTAAATTTTCAAGATAAATGCAAATCGAGTTCATTTTCTTTTAATGGAAACTGCTATTTTTGACATTGCATTCGAAAAGATCGGTATATTTCATGCAGAAAAGATATTTTAAAATTTGTTATTCAGTTTTGGGAAGGCTAATTCAAGCTCAATTGGTTAAAAAGCACCCTGAACCTTTTTTGACAAATTTTAGCGATTTTTCGCAGATTTACGCCTGATTCAAGAGGAAGCCACTGAAGATAATTTTTAAAAGTAAAAAAATTTCACTCTCATCTAAATTTTTAGTACTTTAATTTTGCCCTAAGCCTTCAACAATCTCCAATATCCTGCCATTTTGGGATTTCTGATATTTGACTTTGAAATGTCATTGACCTTGACTTTTGACGTCATTACAAGGTCATATGCGAGCGTAAAACATTTCCTTCTCTCCATTTTCGAGGTGAAAAATATGGGGTATTATTTAAAAAATTATCATGACCTTGATATAACTATCAAGGTCAGGCCAAGATAAAATTTTAGGTCACCTTAACATACACAGTTTGATTTCTAGAAATTTCAGTAGAAATAGTGTTTCTCCATCACTTTTAGCTATCAAGTTATTGGTTCATCGACATCATTCCTAGATATGAGGATATTTAACCTTCAATTGACCTCTAGATATGATTTTACCCCTCATATTATTAATACAATTAGATAGGAAGCTTTCTCCGCGTTTCATTTCTGCAATAAAAGATGTGCCTTCCTGTTTTACAAAAATCACCTTCACCTTTAAATTGGCTCCTCTAAAGGTCAAGGTTATTAAAACAGATAAATGATGACCGCTGTCCTTTAGATTTTCTATCAGAACCATTTTTTGTAAATGAAGTATTTTAAAACATATTTCGATCTATTAATTAAAATGGCTCACTCTGTACATACCGATATTACTAATTCAGTGACATAAACATTTTTTTTACCAAAGCTAAAAGCGAGAAATACAAAATTGTTTCTTTTTCATGGTGAAACACTTGAATTTTCCGTAAAAATAAATTTTTGTCGAAAAAACGTTAATTTTGAAAAAGCAATTTTTTATAACAATTTTTTGCGTCAAAAGTAATGTCATGATTTATATTATTTCAAAGGATTACCCCAGATTGAAAAAAAAAATGAAAATCCGTTAATATTTAAGTGAAATACAACCATACCCTATTTAAGAACTAGAGAGAGTAATAAAATTGTAACCGAAACCTCCGATGTACCTGCTACAGTGTCGCAGGTAACTGAGGACTGCCATAAATCTAATTATATAAACTTATATTTAAATATTATAAGCTAAATATACAGCAACAACAAAATTTCTTATAATTCAATTTAATTTCTGTCAGTGAGCAGAGTACACCTTGTAGTGTGTCCTTGGTGATTTATCTTGGTTATGCTTATTTTTATATATTATTTGAGATTAGGGAGATACCCAAAAGATATGGCTTCCACCTCTAAATTTATTCCAAAATCGTTCAACCAGGGAAATTATTCCTCAACGCAAAATTTTTTACGATGAATGTTTACGATGGTTTACGACATCAATATCCAGATAATAATGTTAAAAGCTTGGTTGAGAGGTGTTCCAAAATGACAGGAATTGGAAAAATCTACTGTGTATCGAATGCTGAAGAAAAAAAAGACTACTGAAATTGTTACTGCTTCCAAGCCACATTCGGTTACAGGACGACGAAAAATTCCGTTGGAGTACATAATAATATATAAATAAACCTCCTTTCGACGCTTATGACAATGATAAAAATCTTTTTTAACACTTCACACTTCCAAATATCTATTTTTATCCAACTCAAATAGTTTATTATTATAGACGGTATTTTTAATTATAAAATTTCTAACCCATTCCTATAAAAAATATATGTGTCTAACAGATTTTACCAAAGACTCCAGATTACAGAACACAGGTAGTTTGCGAAGAAAAAAAAGGGTCAAAAATGATTTACTACTCTCTCTAGTTCTGAATGGACTATAATTTTAAACGCGAGGCAATTTTGACGACGCGCGATCAGTTTTAGGGTGCGAAAAAATCCTCGTATCCACCACTATTGTGCTTATTAATGGCACATGACTTTAACAATTGTTTTGGATAGTTTAGTGTAATATTTTTACAAAATTATTACCGGCTGCATGAAACATAACTAATTTACTATCGAATGCTGTTCTTCTTCTTCTTCTTCTTCCTCTACCTTCTATAATAGGTCCCTGACCTGTTCCTTCTTCGATTTTCCTCATTCTGGACATAAATTATCGCTCCACCTTTTCCGTGGTCGACCTCTACTGCATGTACCACTAGGCGATTTATCTCGTGCGATCCTTACCAGTCTATCCTCTGTCATTCGGCTTATGTGTTTGTTCCATTGTGTCTTACGCTGTAGGACCCACTCATTAATGCAGTCTGTGTTGCATGATTGCCTAATGTTATCGCTTCTTTCTCTGTCTTACATTATCATGTTAAACAACAAAGGACTAAGCGAGTCTCCCTGTCTAATACCGCTGTTGACTGGTATGGGTGTTGATAATTTACCGTTAGAGCGAATCTGAACTTTATTGTTTGCGTATATGTTTTCGATGGTCTGAATTATATTGATAGGAATATTTCTCTTATATAACAGGTGGATTACGTCATCTAGCTTTATGCGATCGAATGCTTTTGTTAGATCTATAAAGCATAAAAATGTTGGTTTATTGTATTCTATAGATTTTTCGACCATCTGTCGTAGAATAAATACTGCATCCACGCAAGACCTTCCTGATCTAAATCCCTGCTGTTCGTCTTCCAGTGTTCTAACCGAATTAATTTTATTTTTGATTACTTTCGTAACGAGTTTCAGAGTTGTGTCCAGTAGATTAATACCCATGTAGTTCCCTGGTTCTTGTTTGTCACCTTTTTTAAACATAAGCATCATTGTGCTAGTTCTCCACATATCTGGTACTTTGTATTGTGTCAGGATTTTTCGAACGAAGCTTGTGAGTTCCTATGTTAGTCGCTGTCCTCCGTATTTCAACAATTCGTTATGAATTCCGTCTTGTCCGGGAGACTTTCTATTTTTTAAGGATTTTATAGCTTTCTCTTCTTCTTGAATGGTGACTTCCACACTATTCCTTATTGCTGGTATGTTGTTTTTTCCAATGTTAGCATCTCCCTCAAATAATTTTGTTAGGTAGTCTATCCATTTCTTCTCTGATATTTTGTTTGTTTCGGAGAGTTCAGATACTTCTTTGCGCTGTTGTCTTATCAGTCGCCACATTTGTTTTTGCACACTATAGAAGTCTCCTTCCATTCTTTTAAAGAACTGCTCCCAATGTTCACTTTTTAGTTGCCTGACTAGTAGATTAGTTTCGTTACGAATTAGTTTGTACCTATTGTATGCTTCCGGCGTTTTTGACGTTCTATATGCAAAATATGCTTTTCTTTTTTCGTTACACTTATCTTTAACTTCTTTACGGAACCATGGAGTTTTATTAGGATTTTTGTTGTTGATTGTAATTGTATGTGTGCCCAACGACTCATTTGAAGCATCTTCTATGTTTCCCTTAATTTTTTCCCAGCTATGATTTATATCTTCCTCTTCATTTATTGGTCCTCTTTAAATTTTTTCCATCAATCTTTTTTGATATAATTCTTTCGTTGACGTATGCCACAGAGAGTCTATGTTCTTTTTTTGTATCCTAACCTTTTCCAACTGCTTTTTCTTTTGTGTAATCTTTATTCGAATCTTTGATAGAACCAATTTATGATCGTTCCCTGCATTAATGGGATCGAATGCTGTTGGTTTCTTAATTGTTATAAACAAAGGCAGAATGATTTTTTGAAAAAAAAAGATAACTCAGCTTCTATTGATCGGATATTTTTTTTTTTAAATTTGCAAAAAAATTCCAGCTTTCAAACTGTCACTATGTAATCATATAAATCGTAATGCAGTTATTAAACAATACGTCGTCCAGATAAACAAATTAACGTAGTCAGGAACTACTAGACGTACAGTTCCAAATAACATATCATCTTTTTTTGTAATCAAGAGGGTTATCTTTTAATACTATAATGACAAAGAAATATCACATTATGCAATTGTTATTGCAAAAAAACAAAAAATTAGTTTTCTACTGTTGTAGCAATAACTCATTATCAAATCGGAGTCATTTTATGCGGCAACAATTCACTTATTTACCTTTTCTGTCTCGAATTAATATCTGAGACTTGATAAAAAAAAAACACGAAAAATTGCAAAATTCGTACCTTGATGCCTTATTGCAAAAAACCTGCCATCTCTATGAACTATTAAAAGACGTAGGGGGTTTTAGAATTTTTTTTTCCTTCACGATGAAACTATCCCAAACCACTTTGGAATTTCTCGGATTTTATCACTGTGTCAATTTCCCATTGACTAGGATATATTTATATGCTTTAACCCTATTTTATACTATAAAGGAATCATAAGAACCATAATTATTTTGACAATTGCTTTCGTTTTAATAAAACGCTAACTCAGTTTTTGTGTATGGTGGTAGTTTTATGACCTACTTTTATACTGGAAGTGCATAAACTTTTACTATACTTAATAATGCAACTATGTTCAGTTGTTTACAACTTGCATCCATTTTTATCTTGAACAAGGTCGTATAAACGAAGCCAAGCTATAAAATAAGTAGGGAAATGTGAAATTCTTTATTCGGGAGTATGGTATTATTGTATGGCTTCGCTGATAATACCAGAAAAGGAATTGAACAAAACATAACTCCCTTCTTTTTATTTTTGGAGGTTAACTATTTACAGAAGTACCTTGATTCTTGCGATGAAAGTAATTTTGAGAGTAAGTCTTGAAGTGTTTTAATATTTTTCGACGTACAAATGCTACGAGTATATTAAGTTAGCAAACGATGTTCTTTTTCTTTTTTTATACAGTGTTAAAAATAACCTTAAATTTAATACAAATTTGATGCCCATTTTAAATTAAATTTAATGATTTTGTACCAAAAAATAATTTACATTTACTTTAAATTTAAAGCAATTCATTCAAATATCAGTTCTTTGTACAATAAATTTGATTAAATGGCATCTTAAATTTCAATAAAGTAACTGAAAAGATATTTCAAATTCTGTGCATTAAAATAAATTCACATATGCTCTAATACTAAAGAAATTTACATTATTATTCATTATACATTTCATGAGATTCCGGAAGATGACGTAACTTGTATTGAACTTTTTATTTAGTATGATATAAGGACTCAATTTTCTTATAGTCAAGTCTGTTCCGTAGCGACGGGAACCAATGAGTTCGGGACTGGGCTACAGATGGCAGTACACTACCTATAGGGAAAATTTCCACCTTTTCCTCGTGGTTTCAGAATTTTTTGAACCCATTAATGCTGGTGCATTAAATATGTGACAACATATCTCAAATTCAATGAAAACTGGAAAACTATATTTAATTACATAGTCACCTTAAAAAATAATGATCAAGCTTTAAATTTAATGTATGATTACATTAGATTTAATGCAATCAATTAATTTTGATTAACGTAAATTATTAAATTAAATGCATTTAATAAACGTTTGTAAAATTTGCTTCCAGCATATTTACAATAAATTTAATGCATTCTTTTTTACAGTGTAGTTTTTATTAATTGAGATTCAAGTCATCAAAGCTCCCGTTTCGTTTTCTTTTTGTAATTTATACGCTTTACACTATTCCAGATAGATATTACTGAACAAGAGCTAAAAACATCCTAAATAAAAACCCCCAAGCCTTAAAAATATTGATGCCTTGAACACAAATATGCGAGTTAAATTTAATTTTTTTTCCGTTTTTAAGATATACTATATAGCACACTAGTACCTACCACAAATGTTCGACATCACCAAACAAGGTTTGTTTGAAGGATGTTACGTTTTTATTTTTCATGTCTAATTTCCTATCAAAAATAGTAATTTTTATGCTTACCTCCTTCATCATTTATGTGTTTTGTTTTTTTGTTTTGGGAATATATTTACAAATGAAAGAAAACGTTGGCAGTATATCTTGTTTATTAGAATTAGGTTCACAATTATGGTATTATAATTGATGGTCATTGTTCGATAGTCCTTGTTGTTGTTTTGTTTAGTTCTTCCCTCCTTTCTACCTAAAATATAGAAAGGTATTAGTCTTGTACAGAGTGGCTCGGTATAGAATATTTAGTTAGAAATTCTTAATTTAAATTATAGTTTGCGGTTATTGTTACCTTCATCGAGAGATCTCGAGTGAGCAGATAATCATTTGGCTGCAGGATCGACAAATTTTTGAGTGGAAGCTCTCTGGATCCTGTTGGATCTTCTATGTCTTCTAGGTACTTTAATTTTCCCATTGTGTTAGTTATCGTATAACTATTAGAGATTCTATTTAGCTACAAACGAAAAATCACATAAGTGTCAAACAAAAATAAACTTTAAGGTTAGAATCTACTCAACTTTTCTTGCCAGAGAGTCTTACTTCAACAAAGCCTTTTTACTGGTATAAATTTTTGAACGTACCAAAATTAATTAATTGCTAATAAAAGTACTTGTAATAATTTTAAAATTTTGTATTTTTATTTTTCATTGTTTCGAAGCCTTGTCAGTTGTCATTAATGTCGATATACAGATCCCTGTATTTTTTCCCGCCTTGGACGTTTTTCTGAGGACAAGAAAAAAATCATAGAGTGATAAGGACACTTTTTTTGCAGAGTTGCACCTGGAAAGGTCACTTAGCAATTTTGCTAGATTTTAATGTAAAAGATTCGGGTCCTTGATCAAATTTATAGTTAAAAGTTACTTTGTGTACTTTAAAAGCTGTGTGCTGATTTGGTTTGGTCAGTTCGGGAGACAAACAAGACATCAAATTTTTCTAATTTTTCTTTTCCATCACAAAAAGGCCACCTAACATCACTGGTAAATCTTGTAAGTGTTTTAATTTTTGTTTTAATTCTTAAGTATTAATAATTGTGGATATGTTCAGAAAAGGAATAAGTAACCTACCTCACTAGTAACATTAAAAATTGAGTTCTTTCTAAGTCCATCTTTTGTTTTAGGCCTTTTTCCCCCTTTTTCTTTTTCCTTTCTCGTTTCCTTTCGTTGCCCTCTTGCTGACTTCTCTATGGTACCTGCCTTGGCTACTGTACATACCAGATCACTCGGGCCTTCTTGCGAATATCTCTTCGGCACCTGCCTTGCATGCTGCACATACCACCACACCGAGTGATCCAGAGCCTCAACATCAGGACATCAAGAAGCCGCCGTTAATCAGGTTTTATGTGTCTGTGTCGTTTTTAGGGAATCATAGACTTTAATGTCTTCGGCATGGCCTGTAAAATTTAAAGCTGTTGTATGTTTCTTTTCTTTTGGATATAAAATTAATGAATAATCAGTGTACTTAACTTGGTAAGATCTATTGTGTTTCCTCATATGGTACAATTAATCAAATCTTGCAACCGTATCCAGTTGATATCTTTCACATATGTAAAAGGGCACATTTGTTAACTCAGGTAAACAGGCCTATTTACGTGGGTAGAGTGCACTTAATACTATCATTTTATATATATATATATATATATATATATATATATATATATATATATATATATATATATATATATATATATATATATAGTTGCCATTTATCTTAAATCGCTTTTATATATTTAGTACTATAGCCAAAACACACAGATTAAACTAAAATTGCTTATTTTGTTAGATTAATTATTTAGTTTTGATTTGTCAAAAACCAGCTGACTGTCCCAGGTTTATTCCTTCGAACAGAGAAGCGCTGGGCCACTCTCGGTGATTACATTTACACCGTAACACGTAATATATAGAGGTTTGTTTTTAAATTTTTTTGGGTGTTTTCTTGGAGTTCAATTAGATTTCCTGTTTTGTTTTTAGATCGGACTCTGCCTTAACCTTTAGGGCACCAAAACAGGTTGCGCATTTTACCCCGACCACTCTCCGTTCCTTTGGGAGCTAGCCGGATGAGCCCTAAAAGGTAGAGACCACTCAAGAGCCACCTGACATATGTAAACATCTTTATTTCTTCTTTTAAAATTTAGGCAAATTCCGTTAATAACAATTAAGCGCAGCGTTGATATTTTTTTTCTTTACAAGGTCATAGACAGTGTTGTTCCTGTTGGACTTCCATTCTCTTTATTTTTGTTGAATATCACGACGTTTCGGCTAGTAGTTATCTCTAGCCGTTTTCAAGTGAAACTGCAAGTTTCGTCGTGATATTCAACAAAAATAAAGACAATGGAAGTCCAACAGATATCTACTATTTCGCACCAAACAAGGTTATTGACACACAGGTATCAGATCAAGATTAGCCAGTACGATATACAAGAGTTTTCGACTAAAATCTTTCTTAAGTGTGTTAATAAATTAATAATCTCTATAGCTGTTACAGCTGTTCTCATATTAGTGATAAAGTGACCTTTACATTACGAAAACAGTCCTTCATCGCGAAGGTTCAAAAAGTATATTATCTTTATTTCGGATGTAAAGTGGTAGATCAGATTACGTTCTAGACTCCACACATATGTAGCAATAACGGCGCCTCAGAGTCTGTAATCGGTTACACTGAAAAAATAAATCGATGAATTTTGCCATTTCAGTGGTATAGATAGATCATCTAAATGATTGATATTTCGGCATTGTGCCTCCAGTAGAACAAGGAACCGGCATATCTAAAAAGAATCAATTAATCATCAAATACTCATCAATAATACAAACTGTTCTCCCGATCCCAAAACCCAAAGAAATATATTTCTGCGATTCAGACTCGGAAGGATAGACATAGTTACTTCATCAACATCGGCAAATATTATTTTTGGACCGAGTTTTTTAGCTGAATCTGAAAAAAATTGGTTTGATTAAGACTTTAACCTACCGAACCGAGTTTTTAGGATCAAGGATCAAGCAACAATTTTCCAAAGTTGTCATAAAAAGCGAGTTTTTGAGATATTTAACTCTTTTTTTTTTGAAATTCAAGCCAGATGTTTTAAATTGTATTGAATTTCATTAAAATCATTACCATTTATTGTAAAATAAAAGTCAGAAAATTTTACAGCGTTGATAAAAGCTTACATTATATTTTTATTATCATTAAAGCGAAATAACTTTGGTATTCTAACTCTTTAAAGTTGTATTAAGGTTTTCTTTACCTATCTTATATAGTTCTTTAGTAATCTAAAATATTCAATTAGAGACATAATTCTTTTTCAAAGGCATTGACGGAGTAGACGATGTTATCACATACATAGACGATATATAATCAATCTGTTAAAAAATAGTTATAACAAGGCTAACAGCAAATACATACTTTATTAAAGAGATAACAAACTTAATTTAAAGAACTATTGTTTTAATAAATGTTCAAGCTGATGTCCATCTGTTTCAGTACATAGGCGAACAATTTTCTGAAATGATTGTTTAACTTTAATACTTGGTGTTAATGAAGCGAAATCTTGTTTTTATTGGTTTTTTCATATTTTTAGGTGTCCTTAACGGTATATCATAAATAATATTTTTGATATATCCCTATAAGAAAAAATTAGAACTTGTTAGACCCGGAAACCTTATAGGCCACTATTGTATTCTTTCATGTCCTATCCACCTAGAGTGTTGAACAAATAGGTTTCTGACGTTAACTTGAAAGTGCGCAGGAGCATCGTCTATTGACAGCCCCATTCTTCCTCGAATTTTCTGCGAGTTTTATGCGGATTTTCGACCACAGACCCAAAACTAATAATTCATTTTTTTCTTTTCCGGTAATTAGTTTTTGACGGACTATTTTTTTAATGACCGTCTATTAAGATATTTTGAGGATACATTTGTGATGCTAGCTGGGGTAAGTTCTCATTTCAAATAATTACGGTTTTCACATAACCACAAAAAACGATGATCGTTTAACATATTCCAAACGTCATTGGGTATTCCTGCCACCTGACCGAAATTAGAAAGAGAGGTACTGCTCCTCAAAAACATTCTCTTTTTAAGAGTGAGCCAACTTTCTTTTATAGTATCCGCAATATATATTAAGTAGTATCATTGACGAATTATACTAAGACGGCTCATTCTTATGGGAGGATTGGAAGCGCTAAGTATTAAAACTCGGTCACTGATAAATCCGAAAATTTAAATCTTTTATACTTGTTTCTAACAAAAGTATGTATAACACATTAAAATACTGATATAGATATCAGTTATTGACAATATTGTAAATTGCCTTTTATGAATGAGACGGCGTACCAGTTTGGCGTACCATTTAGGAGCGTCAAAATTATAGCACAGGATAGGAATTCTTGGTATATTTCTTCTATGGTAGTATTAATTTCTCTTACGTCTATGGGTTTAACTAAGAAGAAGTGTCACTAAATTATTTGTCAAAAATTTGTTTCTTAGTCCAAGCACGGTAAAAATTAGTGCTGTTGACGTAAATTTCGAGATGGATGACACCTATCGAAGGGTGTTGGAGGCAATGTCAGAACAAATCCTACATAAAATGTAACAGCAGAAAATGGGTTGGGACGTGGTCAAAGTTGGCTAAAACAGGTTTTTTGATTCCACAAGCCAAGGAACGCATTTTGGGAAAAAAAAACCTACAATTTGAACATTTGTGTGATCATTTTTGTCAATTTGTTATTGCAAAAATGCCAAAAAACTATTTGTTTATCCCAAGAGGCAAAACGCTGAACTTTTTTGGATGAACATGTTAACCTCCACAAGGGCTCCTCTTCGTGAAGGTCTAAATTTTCATATTTTGTTAGGGGCAAATAAAAAAAAATTATATTCAACCCCTTAAATATCGCTCTAAAAAAAGAGGTGTGTCATATTCATAATTTTTCGTGTTATCCCAGATTAAAAAAAGAAACACCGAAATTGATCCATTTCTTGCTGAAATACGGCGAGTTTTTCCGAGCGCTAGTGATTTGAAGCTGCGAGTTCCGTTTTCTCACACGCGCGAGTGCTATATTTCTTTATTAAAAAAGTTCCCCCTTTTCTTGAAGGGATATTTAAGGGGTTGAAAATAATTTTTTCATTTGCCCCTAACAAAATTTGAAAGTTTAGGCCTTCACGAAGAGATTGCATCTCCGTGGAGGTCAAAATGTTCACGCAAAAAAAAGTTATAGCAATCAACATTTTGCGTCTTGGGATAGACAATTAGCAATATCTCAGGAACAAATTATCCTATTTACTATTATAAAATACCATTTTGTTCAGAAAGACAAGGGCTCCCTTTTGTAGGCATTTTAGCATTTTCGCAATAAAGAATTGACGAAAATGATCACAAGAAAAGTTTTTAAAATCTCTACAACTTTTATTTGAAACTTTTTTCCAAAATGTGTTTCTTGGCTTGTAGATTCAAAAAACCTCTTTTAGACAACTTTGACCCCCATTTTGGCCCCAATCTATTTTTTTCTGTTACATTTTATGTAGGGTTTGTTCTTACATTGTCCCCAAAACCCCTGGGTAGGCCTCATCCATCTCGGAATTTACGTGATTATATTTACCTATTGCTTGGACTTTTCAAAAATAAGTAGCAAAATTATGTCTGATATTTAAAATGCTAAATTTGAAAGATAGGTAAAAAAATCTTAATAGAGTTTTAATGACCATTAAAATTAGAATATCAATTCGATACTCCATTTAAAATAAGACAATTATATGGCTTTAATGATAACAAAATCCAAAATAACCCCGTATAGTTTTTTGAGATGATTTTTATTTTACAATAAATCCTATTGATTTTACTATAAAACCAATATAATTTAAAACGTCTAGCAGGTACGCCTCTTAAATTTTGGTCTACGATTTCAGGAATAGTTAAATATCTCATGAACGGCTAGTCTTAAGTATATACAACATAACAGTAACTTACACTTATTTTTCCCACGTTATCAAAATATGCAATAGTATACCGGACATTGCATTTGAGTTTTGAAGATTATGAAGGGAATTTTTTTTGTCACTGTGTATATTTCAAAATAATTTTAAAATGTAGTCCCAATAGCTCATAGAGATACTGAACAATGCTGGTGTAGATGGCAAGGATGTGCGGATTATAGAGAATTTATATTGGCGGCAGGGCAGAAGTCTGAGTTAATAGTAAGCATACTAAAGAATGTCAAATTCTACCAGGCGTTTACAGGGATTTTTTTGGGGTTAAAATCAACGACGAACTTAGAAACACGATTCGTTATGCCGATGATACGGCCATCATAAGTAATAGGCCTTCAGGGTTTACAACAACTCTTAGATCAATAGGGTTAGGAAAGAAATGGAACTCGCATAACTTACTAAAACTAAATTTATGGTTTTCAATCGTCTACCATATCCAGACGCTTCGCTGCTAATAAATGAGCAAATCGTTGAAAGAGTCCCCCACTTCAAGTACCTTAGATGTTATATTACTGAACACCTTGACCCAGATAAAGACGTTAAATGCAGAATCGAATCAGTCCTCACAACTTTTCTAAAAATGAGATCGCTAAATTTAAAACTTCTCCAAAGAATGGTTCAAAATCTAGTCAGTGTAATAATATTGAGCGGAAGTGTGGACAACGATCAATCGTTTGGAGGCATTTGAGATGTGGTTGCGTAGGCGAGTGGTTCGAATACCCTGAGTAACTATGACTAAAATAGCGGTTTTAAATCGGATAGATGCCACTCGCAAATTGCTGACAACTGTAAAATGCAGAAAACTGGCATATCTTGGCCAGATTCTCAGAGGGGATCAGTACATAATTCTTCAAGTGATAATGAACGGTAAGATCGAAGGTCGTAGAGGTCTTGGAAGGAAGCAGATCTCTTGGCTCAGAAACATCCGAGAGTGGGCAGAAATACACAAAGCTGAACAGCTATTTAGAAAAAGAGAGAACTCTAATCAACTTAATGTTGTAATTGTCAACGTCAAAGGGACCTGACACGGCACAGAAAGAAGAAGAAGAAGTCCCAATGGACCAACACATCTTTTATTAAAAATCTTTCAAAAATATTTTATCGTTCTGTATATATAAACCGACAGAAATATGGTGCGCCACTCCGTATATAAATCTAAAGCCATTTCGACAAAGGATAGGCAGTCTCTATTTTTCAGAAAAGTTCAAGGATAGAATAATGGTTTTTCTTTAAAAATCCTTTTTTCAAACTAGAAAAAGAGTGTGTTTCATTAGAGTGTTCCTTCTTCTTCTTCAAGTGCCATATCAGGTCCCCCAGACGTTGGAAATTACATTGGCAAGTCTTTCACGGTCCTGCGCCAGCTGAAACAGTTCCCCCGCGCTACGCATACCTGTCCATTCACGAATATTCCTCAACCAGGAAGCCTGTCTCCTTCCTACCCCTCTACGTCCTTCTACTTTACCCATCATGATTAGCTGAAGAATTCTATATCGCTCCCCTCTGAATATATGTCCAAAATATGAGATTTTTCTACACTTCACAGTGTTTAATAGTGGACGAGTTGTGTCGGCCCTATTGAGTACCATTTCGTTGGTCTGCCTAGCTGTCTAAGGTATTCTCAGCATTCGCCGGTGTAACCACATTTCGAGAGGCTCCAACCGATTAATCGTGGCAGCCTTAATTGTCCAGATCTCTGCCCCATATAGTAACACTGGCCAGACGTATGATCTTATCATTCTCTGTCGTAGTTTTAGGTTGAGGTTATCATTGCAGAAAAGTGGTTCCATTTTTGGAAAAGTTGCTCTAGCAGTCTCTATTCTACACCTTTTCTCTTTATCTGGGTTTAGATTTTCGGTGATATAACATCCAAGATATTTAAAATGAGTCACCCTGTCTATACTTTTTCCTTCTATTTGTATTGAAGCGTTAAGATGAGGTTGTCTACTAAAGACCATAAATTTTGTCTTTTTGATATTCATGTTGAGTCCCATTTCTTGACCCTCAGTGTTAACACAGTTTAATAAATTTTGCAGGTCTTGTAGTTTGTCGCTTAGGATAACAGTATCGTCAGCATATCGTATTGTATTTATATATTCTCCATTGATTTGTACTCCCATTCGTTGTCCTTGAGTAGCCCGTTTAAATATTTTATCCGAATATATATTAAAAAGCAGTGGAGATAGTATGCAGCCCTGTCTGACGCTTCGCAGAATTTTACTTTCTTCTGTGAGTTTTCCATTTAGCCTTACTGTTTCTTTCTGCCACCAATATAGATTTTTAATAATTCTTACGTCTCTGCTGTCTACCCCTACGTTATTTAAAATGTCTATGAGTTTTCTGTGCTGTACTCTGTCGAAGGCCTTCTCGTAATCGACAAAACATACGAATACATCCTTGTGTTGGTCCCGGCATTTTTGCAGAAGTATATTTAGAGCGAATAAAGCCTCTCTAGTACCTAGGACGTTTCTAAATCCGAATTGGGTTTCATCTAAATCTGCTTCGCATTTAGATCTTATCCTGCTGTGGATGATTCTGAGAAAGACCTTCAAAGTGTGGCTCATTAGTAGTCTGTACTCACTGCATCGCTTTGATCGCTGTTTTTTTGAGATTGGGACAAATACAGACCTCAGCCAATCTTCCGGTATATCTCCAGTCGCGTAAATGGTATTAAAAAGTTTGACCAAGATTGCTATATTTTCCTCATGGATCATTTGTAACAGCTCAGTTGGGACATTATCAGGCCCGATGGCTTTCCTGGTTTTTGCAGATCTTATGGGAGATAGAACTTCACTGTTTAGAATTTCCGGTCCCATGTCTATATTAGCGTCTATATTAGTGTGAAGTGTTTCAGCCAGTGCTATGTTAGATAAGTTTTTCTCATTTTTTTGGAAACTTTACGGGTTTATGTATGATCCAAGCGTCGACTTTGAGAACTTAATATAAAGTGACATTTTTAAGATGTGCCATCAAATTGTAAGTAAATAAATTTTTACTAGACCCTTAATAATGTAACAGTTCAGCCGTTTACAACTTGCAGAAACTTTTCTCGTAAATGAGGCTATATAAGCCGGTGCGGATCATAAAACAGGTAAAGAACTGTAAAATTCTTTATTAGAAAAGTATTATTAGAATATAGTATTGCATTTCCAGGATACACTAAGAAAGTTGTAAAAAGTATATTACATTTTTTTTGATGAAGGTGCACGTTAGACGTAATAAAATCTCCATGTCACTTCCTGGCAGAATTCTTTATTTTAAAGAAGTTTAAAGAGCAATAGGGAGGTCTCTAAAATAAAAAAGTTTATATTTTTGAGCTTGGAAGAAACTTTGGAATAAAATAAAACCTTTTGATACTTTATGTTTGAGAAGAATTTATGGAGTGAAATTAAATCACTAATCAATTCTATTGTCGATTGGTTTAGTAAATCTCACCTTCATTGCCGTATGGGAAAATTTGAATTGATGATTTCTAGCTGATTAATTATATCATATATAAGTTTTACTCATAATTAAATTATTATTAATATCGCTCTAGAAGCGCTTGAATTACTAACACTCCCAGCATAATTTGTAACTACTAGCTTAACACGAGCTTAAAGAGATTGGATTTCTGGTAACATTACCATTATCAGATTTACAAGCCAAACGGCTTTGTAAACAAAGATACCAAAGTATAAAGCTCTGTGGGACATTTTCCATGTTATCGGGTCCTAGGTGACGTGGTCTGCTGTACATGAAGAACTACTTTCTGAAACGGTTTATATAGATGCTCACTAAGGTTCAGTCCCTTCTGCAGGAGGTTCTTTGGTATCACTCCAGTTGTTGATAGTATTATGGGAATCGTGTGGACGCTGTTCATTGCCCACTGTCTGCGGATTTGCACCTCCAGATCTCTGTATTGGTGATCTTCTCATTGTATTTTGGTCTTAAGTTGTTGTTATTAGGTATAGCAATGTCAATCAGTGTCGTTTGCCTACAAATTTTATCTGTTGGTATAATGTCTGTTTGATCTGTTGAGCCATTCAGTCCCAATATAACTTGAACCCGTTGTTTTCAAGAATAAGCTCCGGATTGTAATTGAAGTAAGGCATTTTTCCTATCTGCAATAGTTTTATCTTATCTGCTAACTCTTGGTGGAATATCTTAGCAGCTGAGTCGTGTCTTTCCTTATACTCGGTCGCAGCAAACGCTTGGCATCCTCCAGTTATATGCTGGATTGCGTCTGATGTTCAACAGCCATATCTACATTGGTAATTTCCTATTGAGGGATCTCTGATGATGAACTTCCTATGGTTCTTTGTCGGAAGGAACTGGTCTTGGATAGCTAACAAGAAGCCCTCCGTTTCCGGAAACATCAGTCCTGAAATCAACCAATAGTTCGATGCTGAGTTGTCGACATTGTCCTGGATACCGTCGGTGAAGTGGCTTCTGCAGCTAGGCTTGTAACTTCTCTTGGTCTGTTCCGTGGTGAGAAGCAATATCCCGTTCTTTCAGCTGTAGCGGCATTGAACTGTCTTCCTCGTATATTGCTCGATGTAGTGTTAGAAGAGTCAGCTAACCTGTGGCAATAAGAACGTAAGTTTATTATTTGTTGATCGAGCTGCTTACCAATATCGACCAATTCTCTTCCTTCTTGATGTCTTGGAAGCACTGTACGTTCAATAGCACTCCAAGGGTGGTGTTTGTGCGCTTTTGTTAAGAGTGTTCTTATTTTCTTTTGCAGGTTTTCGATGTCCGTCCTGCTCCATTTTACAATCCCAATAGTGTAGCTAAGCGCCGAGCATGCGTACGTGTTAAGTGCCATAAACAAATTCCTATCGTTTAGACTAGCTCGTAATATCCGTCTTACCCTCCTGACAATTAGGTTGTCAATTCGGCCTTCATAGTGCGATGGTCAATTCGTTTAGCCTGTTTCATACCTAGGTATTTGTATGTTTGTTCTGCTTCCATTGCAGCTATAGCTTCACCGTTCTGCATCTCAAATGCTCCCAATTATATCTTTCCTTTAACGATGTTTAAAATACGGCACCTGTCAAGTCCAATGTGCATTTCGATATTCCCGGAGAATTCCTCCACAGCAATTTTAAGTATTTGTTTCAGCTGGTTTCTGGTAGCAGCCATCAGTTTAAGATCATCCATGTATAGAAGATGATTCAATCTTACTACCTCTTTGTTGTTATTTCTAATACTAAATTTGTGTCTGGTGGAGTTCAAACGGAGTGACAGTGGGTTTATTGCAAGGCAGAACCACAATGGGCTTAGTAAATCATCTTGAAATATTCCCCTTCTTATTGGGATTGTATTACTATTGTTGGAGTCGCTGGATGGCAGTTGCAATTGAATCCTGATTCTCCAGGTTGACATGATGCATTCTAAAAAGGAAATAAAATGATTATCGACCCTATACATTCTCAATATAGTTTTGAGCCACTCATGTGGCACTGAGTCGAAGGTCTTCTTATAATCCATGCAGGAAGCAAAGGGGTTTCTTCGGTTGGTACACTGCCAGTAATTATTATTATCTGTATTATTTCAATCTTTTTTATGTTGTTTGAAAGAATTTTCATACCTTCAGAGTAAAAGTTTTTACAGCTATCAATCAACGTCGGTTAAATTTATTTCTTTATTCTTGTTATCGACAAATTCAATATTTTCCACATTCTTCCTATTTCCTTTACATTTATCAACATTCATGTTATAGTACATTTATTTCTGTACTCTTATCACAGATGTAACTTTGCTATACTAAACCTGATAGCTCTGTGATTGATTTTGTTAGGCAAAGCTTTTTGTAAGCTTTATATCTGTTAGTCTGAGCTTGCTGTACTTCTTGGTTAATTCAAGGATATTCTTCAGAAACCTGCCACTGTTTTAAAGCCACCTTATCTATTGATTTTTGAAAAATGTCTAAAAATCTAGAACTTATAAGATTAATATGATTGGAAGTGTAATTCTACTAGGTATCTGTTAATTTTACAATTAGTTCATTAACTGCACTATGACTAAAGAATTTTGTAGAAAAATTCTGTCTCTATATAGAGTTCAATGTGGAAAAATGTGTCGGTACTTCTTTGGCATTAAAGTGAATTTGACATTAATATACATGGTGTATTAGTCACTATAACCTTTCTTACAATTTCCGTAACTACAGCTGACTGAATTATTTGTTTTAATCTTCAGGCATCAGAAACATTTTTAAGCATGTCTCTCTTTAAATAACCCAAAAATATAGATGACTGTTTAGAAACTACGTCATCACTAAGAAGCTCTTCAAAAAACCTCAAAAATTCTCTACTTATTCATTTGGAGATCTGTAAATTGTCCCCCGTTAAAGTATTCATTTGACTGGTCCTGTATTATGTATAGCAGTGATTTTAATAAAACAGTGTTTAGTTAACAAGTTTCTGAGAATTTTTGTGTCTCACGGAAACGCGCAATATGTCAAAAAATAACTTCATTGTTTAATTGTTGAACTGCCTTTTATTCCTGGTAAATTTTCTTCTATATTATATATATATATATATATATATATATATATATATATATATATATATATATATATATATATATACATGTATTATATGTATTCAAGGAAATAAATAATTTTATTTTCTTTTCCGTTCTAACTAAAAGTTGCACCTTTATAAAACAAGAGCATATTAGTTAATACATTTTGAAAAAAAATTGTCACTATTTTTTTATAGCTACTAAGCTGATAACTTTTTTCTTAATGTTATTAAATGATCATGGTTTATTTTTTGTTTTTATCTTAATGGTGTCTGTTGTAGTATATTTACCACTCCACCACACTAGTTTCGTTTCTCCCTCCAGCACTTACATAAGAAGAAATTTCTTGATATGTTTACCAATATGAAATATTTTAGTTTTCAACAACAAAACTTTGATATATTTACCATATCCGCATTTTTCATGCCATACTCTAAAATATTGTTTACGTAAAAAAAAGGGTTCGTAGAAGGACAATTTTCCGACAAAAATTGGTGTTTTGGATAAAAAGGTTTAGGTACAAACCTACAAGAGATGTATTAGGCCCAAATTTCTTTTAAAGTTATTACTGATGTCTGGTCTGAAGGATTGTATTTTCGTTTCTTTGCATTTTTATTGAAATTTATCATTTTTGGGAATTTTAAAGCTTAAGTTACTTCCTCTCTGCGATTTCTCATTAAATTAAATTGTTCTGTATTTTGAAATTTTTTGTCGCTTTCACATATTTTTTGGGTTTTTCATGGCTACTGTAATGTGAGACGGAATAAGTTGCGCAAAAATAGATTTTTTGATTTTTTTGTTAAATCTAATTTGATAGAATTAATAACAACGATAACGAGTTTTTGATTATTTTTAAGAATAAAGAATTATTGTACCTAATGTTTGACGTTTTATTTATTATTTTACCTCTAACTTTTTTTTCTACATTTTTTTTTACAAAAAGAGGAGATATTTGGCGACTGTACCTTATAAGGTGGGATACGGAGCTCAGCGGTTTGAGTTTGATAATCTTGGTTTAGGTTGGTAAAATAATTTTGTTGTTGTACTAAGGTTTATATTAATTCATAATATTCTTAACACTGTGGGATAAAATTTAAATTTGCGTTCATAAAATTAATTGGAATGGCTCTTTTTTATGAAAGATTTTGCTCCGATTTCATAGCATTTCTTGTAACACAAATTTAAAAAGTTCGTACTGTTATAAAGTGACTGTTTTATTTAATTTACTTAAAAATGTTAATCTAAGTCAAACTGTAGCTTTAAACGATTTTCTTTTGTGTTTTGCTTGAGGCACATTCCTTCTTAGTATCTTGCAATAGTCAGCAAGCATATTTTGATTCCATTTTCCCTCATTTCTCCATCATTAAAAATCCAGAAAAGAGGTATTCTACATCTCAGAGTTTTATAATGTTGAAGGAGTTTTGAAGCTAGTTCTCCATAGTTTTCAGTTTTTCTATTGTCAAGTAATTCAGTTACGAACTTTTTAAAAGACTTCAATTTAGTTTTTTAACACAATTTAAACATTCCTCAAAGTATTGGTCCTTCATAAGCTCCCTTATTTGTGGGGCTATCTATTATTCCAAGAATAATATATTGTATCTTCGATCATAAATTTCATTCATATGGGCTGCATAGACAAAGAAATCGAACGCTCTTTCTCTGAGACTTCAAAATTATTTAACCACACAGATAACATAAATTATTTCGGTACATAAAAAACGCTACACTTATGCATTTAACAAAATTACTCTCAGCCAGGGTAATTATTGCATTTCTGATTGTTTAATTGTCCATCTCATATCATACTGTAAATGTGGTATTGTAGAAAGAAAGGAGAAAGATATTCTATTTCTTCCTCCCTTTTATTTTTTATTGACATAGCATAGGGACTATACTTTATCTATAATAGCTCTGTGGGGAAGTTCCTTGCTTATATAATAACTATGTATTGTTCTCCTAGTACACTTTTCCATATATCGCTCGACCCAAACTTAGACTTTGTAGCACTAAATTCAGGATTTGATCTTGTTATTTCGAAGGATTTTCTATTATTTATAAAAAAAAACAACAGAAAAGACCTTCTTTATAAATGTTTAATAAAATAATTAAACTTTAAAAACCCTAATATATAAACTTCTCGTTCCAAGCTTTACAAAACTTAATAACAACAACTCATTTAAAGCAAGTTTTAATAAATCCAAAATTAAGAAGAGAAAAATCGAGATATTTCACGAGAGATAACTGCAAGAGTGCTGTGAGGAATAATCTGGTTTGTCGCGAACTAATCACAACAATGACCTCTTTCGGAGGCCCGGTAACTGGTTACTTGCTTGTCATGTTACCACTAGATTAGGGAGAACTTATTGTTCGCGCTGAGTCACATACGCCATCGTGTATAAAGTGTTGCCTATACTTAAATATTGGAAATATTATTTAAATTAAAAAATTTAAAAATTATTTGTAAAAAATAAATTAGTGGTTGTAACTAGTTCCGCAATAAGCTCTACAATCACTCGTCACTATCCTAAATACTATCATATCACACTATTTGGGATATTAATAGAGAAAGTCAGTTAAACATCGCCTGACCATCCTAACAGGTTTTCCAACTGCTCTAAATTGTATTGCACTACACTAAATTCAGGTTTTAAGTCAGTAAGGAAAAAAATCGGTGATCCAATAGCCCTATATACAATAATAATAATAATATCATAAAAAATATTCCGTCGGCGACAAATGTTTATAGTTATTCTGTTGGATAAGGCACTACCCATCAACTTAATCTGAAACCAAATAAATAATCCACAATTATACCGCAAATACAACGAAAACAGATAAATTTAAGGCAAATATAAACATAATATTTTATTCAAAACTGTAATATCTTACAACCACAATACATCGACCGAAACCGACCTGGAGCCATTCCAAACAGAAGTTACGGAACATAACACACAATAACCTTTTTCGAAAAATCCATTAATCATTCAAATGAATTTACCTGACGTCCACAATTTCTCACCTCCATTCTAATGATAAAACAAAACCCTCGTTAAACGAAATTTCTGTATTCTCATTACCTATTCATATATTTTTCGATCGATGGTGGCACAGATTTAATACATGGGCGTAGGTAGACGGTTTAACTATGAAGTTTTTACAGAATCTTGTATATAAATTTCATTTATTCAGAATGGACGATAAAATATCAGATATATAAACACTTAAGTCTTCTTCTTCTAGGTAGAACCAAGTTCTGTTATCTACACAATGTCTCATCGATCCTCGTTTGACGTCGAAATCCAGCTGTCTCTCCATCTTTTGGGGGGCCGTCCAGGCGGACGTTTGGTGTTTGGTTTCTCTCTCATCACGGTTTTTGCTAGTCTGTCATCGTCCATTCGTTACACGTGATCTCTCCACTGCCTACGACGGTTTCGAATCCACTTCACAACATGCCCCACTCCGCTGTCCTCGCGTATTTTTGCGTTTCTTATTCTATCTCTTAAACTTGTTCCCGTGATCATTCTCAGAGTTTTCATTTCTGTGGTTCTCATAATTTGTTTTGTCTTTGTTGTTTCATTTCTTGTTTCTGCGCCGTAGGTCAGTATCGGTCTCACACAGACCTTGTAAATTCTTGCTTTGCTCTCAACCGTCATATGTTTATTGTTCCAGACTATTTCTCTTAGTTGG